>OY756982.1:10000000-12620997 GCA_963580505.1 Ennomos erosarius
TTAGTTTTTCTATTTAAGCCCTTGCAGGTTGTTTGAAAATAGAATACCATCAAATAATATGTAAGTAGTATGAATCGATTGCATTCAAAATACAAACATGTTAATTATACTTAAGTGCCCGCAGATTAGAGAAATAACCGGCCAAGTGCGAGTTGGGCTAGCGCACGAAGGGTTCCGTATCATTATCTATAAAAACTAGCAAAAAAACGTTTGATGTATGAGAGAGAAAAAATACTAAAATACAGAATACAATAAGTATTTAAGGGGTTAAATACTTATTTTATTCTGTATTTTTTGTAATAGCGGCAACAAAAATATATTTATCATCTGTGAAGATTTCAGCTGTCTAACTATCACGGTTCATGAGATACAGCCTGATGGTGACAGACGGACAGACGGACAGCGAAGCCTTAGTAATAGGGTTCCGTACCCAAAACGGACTGACGACGTCTGTCAGGCTGTCTGTCCTTCTGTCCGTCTGTCACCAGGCTGTATCTCATGAACCGTGATAGTTAAAGCTTTACCCTTGGGAGTATAATCTTGACCCTTGCTACGCCTATTTTTGGCATTACATGACGTTTCTGTTTGGCCCACAGGTCTGAGGGCCAATGCATACTATTACCACCATAGGCTAATGCAGTGGGCCAATGATACTCTTACGTTACGTAATCTATACATATAATAAAACTGTAGAGATAAAAAAATCTGTAAATGCAATATATCGAAAAAAAAAGGACACAGGTTGGCTTGAAATTTTTCGCTGATCACGTTAAGCTACTTTTTAGACATTTTGTCTGTTTGTTTGTTTGTTTGTTTGTTTGTTTGTTACGGCACAAGTCCGAAAATACTGAACGGATTTTCATACGGTTTTCACTAATAAGCTTAGAAAAACCCGGCGCAAAACATAGGATATATTAAATTTTAAATATCGTTAATTTTTTTTTTTGGTGAAAATGATTAAGATTTCATTATAAAACGGAATGGGATTTTAACAAGATGGCCGCTTCAAGGCCTCAAGGTAAGTTTTTTTTTCTTATATTTTGGCTCCACACATAGTGTAGGTATTTAGCCAGTGTCAAAGAGTAAGTTATATTTTGGCTACTGACCATAGATGAGAGAAAATAAAATGTTACTCTGCTACACTGCTACTGACGGTAATTTTATCTCGGGTTTATCCGGATGCACAGATTAAAGAAAAAACCTCTGTTACTATTATGGCGCGGCTACATATACGCCCGAACCTTTGCTGTTGAGTTGGCGCGGAAAAATATCTCTGTTGACTATCCTCGATGTTTTGGTAGCGCCCCAAACTGGACACACAGTCAATTTGTTTGCCTGCTGCGCGACCAACGTGGGCTAAATAAAATGGAGAAAGCAGTAGCGTTATATTGCATGTCGGCGAATAAATATGTTTTACAAACTGTGAGAGTATTATTTGCGACTACAAAAATAAATTTTAATAGTTTTAATTTATAATTTCTTATCAAAATTAATAAAACCAATTTTTTTTTATTTGTCTGTTTATCTGTCGTTTTGAATACGGATCACGGTTGTTATAGTGTCAACAGAAATATATTATCTGTGAAAAATTCAACAGTCTAACTATCACAATTCATAAGTCCATCCTGGTGACTGATGGACAGACAGACAGACAGACAGACGGACAGCGGAGGTTTAGTAATAAGGATTTACCCTTTGAGTACGGAACCCCAGTCATTTTCATTTCATTCTAAACAATCCCCACTGCACTAAGCAATAAGGAAGTAATTTAATGCATGTGTGTTTATTTATAACTTAAAAGACAAATAACAGTAAATAACAATTGGCGCGCCTGCATTACCGGTAGTGTATCACACTTTTCGGGCAACGGCGAAATACATCGCGCGATAACTTCGTCTGCGCTCGATGCAATGCAGATTAGAGAAAAACAATGTGTTCATTATGTAAGTACCTACACCCAAGGAAGTCATATGTATTACATATAGATAAGTTTTTTCGTTAATCTGTGGTCCAAACTAAAAAATAGGATAGGTATAAGAACCTTTTTGAATATGAGCACGACACAGAGAACAAGGAATTTAGAAAACTTTAAACATCTTAGACTTTTTTATAAGTTTTAAGGCTTCACGCGATATCATATTTAGCCAATATTGAAACATAACTAAATTATTATTCATGTTTTCGATTTATTGGGATCTGGCGAGGGCAAAACTCTTTATTGGCGATCTAGTATTATGTATTAGTTTTCAAAAATCTACTGCGCGTATAATATGTAGTACATATAGCTTAACCTATAGTAGTAACATATTCAGTAATCTGTGCACTTAATTTTTTTGACCCTTGCTTTTGCTATGCATTGTAAAACCTTTTTTATTTTGGCATTAGACAAAATTTGTATTTAGCCAACAGTAAGTATTTTATGAAAACTGTTTAAAAGGGTAGGTCATCAACATAGAAGTAGGTACTTAGACTTTTTATAATTATTCATAAGGCTTCACGCGATTATCATACTTAGCCAATATTGAAGCTTACATTTTTATTCAAGTTTTCGATTTATAGGGTTTTGGCGGGAGCAATGTTCTTTATTGGCGATTGGCGGTAAAATGTATTATTTAGATAAACTTCTACACGTTACCATTCTAATTAGGTAGATAAAATTATTTTTGCGCTACTGCTACATTCTTGATCGACCCCAAGGAAGTTTTAAGGTACCTGGGGGTCTAGCAAAGATACCAACCACTAAAGCTGACGCCAAACGCTAACTCCAAAATGTACTAGGATGAAATTTCGGAAATCGCTTCCTTTTCCACAGCTAATGTCTGTTCAATACAGTTTTGAAGTTAGCGTTTGGCGTTAGCGTTAGTGGTTGGTGTCTTTGATAGACCCCAGTAGTACTTATAGCTAATTAAGTTATAGACCCTTACCATTGCTACGCATTTTAAAACCTTTTTTATTTTGGCATTAAAGTAAGCCGGAGGTGCTATTATTTGTATTTAGCCAATGATACGAAATATTTGATGAAAAATGTTTAAAAAGGGTAGGCACCTACTTAGATATAATAATATGTAGGTATTCATTATGGCAATAAAATTGTATCCTCGAATTAACAACATAGCGCGTAACGTTCGTTTTTGACTGTTTTTGATTTGTTCTTCTTCTTCTTCTTCTTGCATGTTGAAATAAGTTTTAATACTTAAAATATTTTAGATCTGTGGGCTTTTAAATAAAATAGGGGAGCAGAAAATGATTGATTACTCGGTTACTTCAAGAAGGTTATAGTTATAGTAGGTAAGTAACTATCTTATGTGTAGGTAGTTAAGTACTCAATTCGTATGGAACCAAACTTAAGAAGGTAAAAAAATGTGGTAAGTGGAACAAAAAGCGCGCGGATAATATGTAAAACTGAGCAAAACAGGATCATCGTGTGTGATTCTTCCATATTTTTCTAAACTGTACCTGCCTGCTTAGGTAATTACTACCTAAACAAAATTTACTGAAACTTCTGTTAAAGGCCTGAGTGAAGTGATGATGATTTCTTTTTGTTGTAATATGAAGAGGTACTTATATAATTGTTGTTTTTTGTTTGCAACTTCTTTTACTGTTATAAATTTATATTAGACTCAAACATTTAATTTTAGGTAATGGCTTAAATAGCTTCCACTCACGGCTATGCTTGCGTTATACCTATACCTATGCTAATACAGGTTACTGTGCTCAGCTTCGAAAAGATTTATTGGATGTTGTTGTTTGGTACGAAATGCATGATCTATTATTAGACTATAACGTAAAAATTACATAACACAAGCGTGCGAAGCCGCGGGCAAAAGCTAGTAAATTATATACTCTTTGAATGATACAGAAGTATAATAATACTCTATGGAATGATACGAAGTAGATTTTTTTCTCTAATCTATGTACGAAACATGTTATGTAAAATGCCGGGTGTCTAGCAAAGATCACAATCACTAACGCTAACGCCTCACGCTAACTCCAAAAACGTATCGAAATGACATTCGCTACGGAAAAGTCAGCGATTTCCGAAACGTCATTTCAGTACATTTTGGAGTTAGCGTTTGGCGTTAGCGTTAGCGGTTGGTATCATTGCTAGACCCCAGACTTTGCCCTATTGCAAAAATTTTTTGAAAGCCTAGATTTTAATATAATATAGGTTTTAATTAATCATGAGTTCGATGATACTTATCGAAATATCATCAAAAAATTTTCTATAGTTAAGTAGCCATGAGTGGAGATTTCATCAAAATTGGTCCAGGAATATCAAGAATAATAATTAGCGTACCTACGCTGTTTTGGAAAATATTATAATTAATTATTTCATCCATGATTAAGACATGTCATTTTTACTTCGTGGAAGTGATTATACGAGCAGAAAACTCAGTGTGGCTGATAGAAAATCAGTTTTTAAAAATAAAGCCATTACCCAAACCGAAACCCGAAAAGTAATGTAGTCCACGCGTGGCAATGCCGCGGGCAGTAGCTAGTGTTTAAATAAGTGTCCTATAGGTGAAACTGAAATCCAAGGAGGTTATTATTACAAAAACATTTTAAGGAATAGGCTCATTGATTGCTTATAAATATAAATGAAAAATATTACGAACCATTAGTAATTCAGGCTGTAGTTGAACAAACTTCATTTGACTATGATGATGACACTCAATGCTAAAAAGACGAAAATGTCTGAGCTTATAAAAAAAGTAAAGAAAAGGTTTGATGTGAATGTGACCTTAGAGACATTGACACATTGAGTAACTTTTTAATATAGGTACAGGCAACGGCTCTTAAATATTCATCATCATCATCATCATTAACAGCTTGAAGACGTCCACTGCTGAACATAGGCCTCCCCCCGGGAGCGCCACTCAGAGCGACTGCTCGCCTCCTACATTAGGGGGGGGGGGGGCGGTTTGCCATAATCACCACTCTTGGCAGGCGGCTTGGTGATCGCAGTAGATTATGATGGTGGAGACCAAGGAGAATGCTGCAGCCCATTCCCTGGATGTTACCTTAGCCGACCTATTCGTAATCGGGACCACACGGCAAACCGGGACCACACGGCTTGTCTAAACTATTATTAACTAAGTATTACGTCATCAGCCGCGGGAAATACCGTTATCATCATCATCAACAGCCTGACGACATCTACTGCTAAACATAGGCCTCCCCACAGAATGCTACTTTGAGTGGCTGCAGGCCTCTTCCATCCTGTACTTGTCATGAGGGGCTTGGGATTTGTTATGATCACGCTCGCTTCCCAGGCGACTTGGTTATCGCAATATAATTATTATAATGATGAAGACCGAGGAGAATTATGCAGCCCATTGTCTGGGTATTCCCCTAGCTGACTTCTACGGCTTCCACGGGAAGAGATGGGATGGTCCTATTAGTAACCGTGACCACACGGGGGAACAGTGTAAATATGAGAATCAAATCTGCCAATGTGGCAGAAATTTGCCACAAACGATCACACATTTTGATAGAATGAGGTCATAGACTAAGAACATTTAAGGCCATCGACAACTATTAGATAGAAAGAAATAACAAATACAATATAAATAAACAAACGACGCACACTTTGCTTAATTTATATGGACACAGAATTCATACTTATACTACTCTATCTACTATGCAGAATTCCCCGGGATGGAATCAAATCGATGCGGGTTTTATGTCTAACTATAAAGTAATAACCGAAGAAAGTAGAAAATTACAAAAAGGTAGTGTTGAGAATAATTTTTTAGAATGCGCGCGTAATAATTTTTCGTCCTGAATTATCTGTCAGTGGCAATACTATCAAATTTGTAGGTGAAAACCACATTCATAATTCACTACTCTGTGGTGAAAACAATTTCGGCGGAGTTTTGCTCCCACTCAGCGACGATTCAGCGAGGATTTGCGATCACGAACGAAAAAGAAGGTTTTCTTTTGACGTAGGAAAGTTCGACATCAGACGCAGCATAGACAAAAGAAAGACTGCATTTATAATATCGCCAGAATAAAAAATAAATATTTTATAGAATATAAATCACTCGCAAACAGTCATAAAACTCGTATATTTTGTCACCATCATTAAGAAGATAGCATTACATGATGTTCAACCCCGTAATTCTTGCAGAACGGCTTAAACAATGCATTTATAGTTCAAATATTATATTGTTTGTACTGGTAATCACTAGGGAATGCAGACCAACTATACAACGTACGCTAGTACGCTAGTTTTGGAGTCAGCGTGAGGCGTTAGCGTGAGGGAGCTTTGCTAGACCCCCTGCCCCCCTATTACGAAAGAGCTAGCAGCGCTGCCAACGCGCGTCTGCCGCTCGTCAAATTTGTATGAAAAGTGACAGCAGTTGAGCGGCAGAAGCGCGTTGGCAGCGCTGCTAGCTCCTTCGTAATAGGGGGGCAGGGGGTCTAGCAAAGCTCCCTCACGCTGACTCCAAAATGTACTGAAATGACATTTCGAAAATCGCTAACTTTTCCGCAGCGAATGTCATTTCAATACATTTTGGAGTTAGCGTTTGGCGTTAGCGTTAGTGGTTGGTATCTTTGCTAGACCCCCAGGGGGTCAAGCATAGATACACATGCTCGTTTTTCCGCACACGCTACGGAAATAGCCGTAGCGTGACCAAAATGGCATAGGTCACGCTCGATTGTCTATGGAATTGAGCGTGAGCTCTAAATAAAAAACTAAAAACTGAACACCAACAACAGTGGCGGCGATAATTTGAAAATTCTGTGATTTGAAATAATGTAGTTCCAAAAGTTGAATGGTAAAATAAAAACTGCTTTTTTATTATTTTCATAATATTGTTCTAAATTCTAATTTCAAGCAAAGTTGTAAAATGGAAATAAGAAGTTTTATATGATATTACGGATATCACACATGAAGCTATTAAAAAATTTCATCTATGATACCTATATATTTTTACGAAAGTAAAGCCAACTTGGTAGAATAACTTTTATTTTATTGTATTTTAGATGGATAGACCATGTGCAAGTCTGTCCCACAACAATCTGATGAGAAGGGGATTCTCATTTTTACCACTGATAGAGTGGCAACAGGCCCACAACCAGGGCATAATAACTTAAATAGAAAATAGCCCGAACGTGAAATAAATGTAATGATCATGTCGTGAGCGTTACTAGTTAGGGTCCAGTGTATTCATTTGGCCCAATACTTCGCCAACACGCAATAAATGTCGCTTGATAATCTTGTGTTATGCAGAAATAAAATAAGTAATTCGTAAAATAGCCCGCGTTATTCCGTTATATGGGATGGGGCACCTGTACTGTAGGTATTATATTATCTGGGGCAATAGCCAGATTTTACCTTATCTCAAAAAGTTTAACATAAAATTTATGTAGGTTTACTTCACGAAATCCAACAACAAGTTATCGATCGACAGGTTCGAGTAGCGAGCGTTAACATGACATGCATGAGTTCGGGCGGACGCGCAGGGAGCGTGAACGACTACGACAAAATAAGCGATAGCGTTTGTCAAAAGCTAAACTTAGGCCTCAACCATCAACATAGAATCATATGGACGGCGGACATTCACAAAACGCCTGTCCATTTTCTGTTGGTGTGAGTATTTAAATATGCATTAGTATGCGTGAGTAGGGAAGTGACCCCTATTACACAATATATCGATATATATATATAATAAACCTAACCAAACAGTGCCGCAGAATTTCGATACTTTTTAGTTTTAATACAATAAAGAAAATTAGATATTCGTAGAACCAGAAGACGCAGCTTAGGCCGGCCCCCACTTGGTGGACCGACGATCTGGTGAAAACTACGGGGAGCTGATGGACGCAGGAGGCGAGTGACCGCTCAAGGTGGCACTCTATGGGGAAGGCCTATGTTGAGCAGTTGACGTCTTCGGGCTGTTAATGATGATAATGATGATGATGACCCTAGTAAAAGTATATTGAAACATTATATGAAATAACGTTTGTAAGTAACATTTTTATATGTGTGTTGCCAGTGATGACTTATGGAACTGAGACGTGGTCTCTAACTGTTGGCCTCATTACTAAGCTTAAAGTCGCGCAACGAGCTATGGAGAGAGCAATGCTCGGTGTTTCCCTGCGAGATAAGATCCGAAATGAGGAGATCCGCAGAAGAACTAAAGTGACCGATGTGGCTCTTAGGATTAACAAGTTGAAATGGCAATGGGCAGGCCACATCGCTCGTAGAGCTGACAACCGATGGGAAGAAAGGTTTTCGAGTGGCGACCACGAACTGAAAGAAGCAGCGTAGGCCGGCCCCCTACTAGGTGGACCGACGACCTGGTGAAAGCCGCGGGGAGCCGATGGATGCAGGAGGCGAGCAGCCGCTCTAAGTGGCGCTCCCTGGGGGAGGCCTATTTTTTTATTTATTTATTTATGATCAGCAGTGGACGTCTTCAGGCTGTTCAAATAACATTGTTCCATAATAGTTAGTTTTTATTTTACATTCGCGTTTTCTTATTCTATTCATTAAAATGATGGTTAAATTTGTAAAAAGGGTTCCGTACCATTATCTATAAAAACGAGCAAAAAATCACGTTTGTTGTATTGAAGCCCCTATATTTATTTTAGGGAAAAATATAGGGGAAAAGGATGAATGGATGGGATGGGTGCGCCTGTCTCTCTTCGCCGTCCCATCTATTCATCCTTTTCCCCTATATTTTTCACTTTTGCTTCTCTCTTACCCATAAACAAGGTAAGGCATAAAACTAATAAACCCGTGCGAAACCGGGGCGGGTCAGCTAGTTTATTATTAATTTCATAACTCATATTGAAGCCAGACGACACTGGCCTACCTATTGTCTTTTATAAAAGTAGGTTAGGTGCCTATTTTTAAATTGCCAGATTTACACCTACTTTTTCATTCTGTTTGCACTTTGATCTAAATCCATTCAGCCACTTTTAAGGAAAGAGATTTTCTACTTTTTAATCTCCCCAAAACCAAAGTAATTTTGTGCAAATGTATGAAGATTTACGAATATCGACAAAATGTAATGGACAGTGTAGGTACATCACTATTCGAGAGGCGTAAAATCGCCCATCCCAAAAATATCAATTAAAGCATTAAATCTTTCAGTAATTGCAATCGCATGGTAATTATACGGTGGAAAAAACGTATATTCTTAATATGAAATGCATATTTACTTCGAAACTTCGATGTTTAACATAAAAATAGCCAGTAAACTTTAACGTATAAAATGATGATTCTGGTTTTCCTTCGACTCTTCGGGTTACTCTTAATGCACAAAACACAGCACAACACGACACAATTTCACTATTGATACAATATTTAGCCCTAATAACAATATAATCACTAAATTTTCACGTTTTATGCTCTCGCATTTAATTTCATGACACACCAAACTGTCAGAACATGACACGCGGTGTCGGTAAGGCGACGTTGCCGTACCGACATTCGCTTTCTCGCATACTCTATGCGACGATTCGTGTATTAGACAGAGATACAAGACAATATGTTTACACGAAGGATGCGGAGCGGCAACGCAGCATTGGCAGATTTTGGCTCTCTCCATAGACCTCAACACATCACGCTATCGCAGTGGGCGTTATCCACGTTGATGTTTGCGACCGAGTGAGCGTGACCCGATGTCGCTTATCTGCAGGGACTGTCATCCCCATACATTTTGGCGTTAGCGTTAAGCATTAACGCCAATGGAAAGGGATCTTTGCTAGACCCCCAGGGCCTTTTTTGAGACCCGGTTCTTTTACGAGTCTTAATTTCGAGACCCGGGTACCCGGTTTTAGACCCGGGTTTCTGTAAAAATAAATAAATACAAAAAACTTGATTTTTTAGGTAAATAAGGCACAGTTCTATATTTTGCGAACCTCTGCCTTTATTTATATTTACCATCACAAGAAATGGCTTAAAATGTAAAAGATGCTATGTTTTTTGGAGGCAAAAATCAAAAACTTTGCAACATAGTGACAGTATCGAGAAAAATACGATCGCCGCAGACTTTTTTTTCAAGCTGTGGAATAATGGATATCTCCTTTTGCCCTGACAGTTTCTTTTTTATCAATTTTATTGTTAGCTGGAAATAAGCTACGTCAGCTCCACTTTCCAGAACTTTTTCAGTCTATTTTGGTCCCTGACTCAAAAGCTCTCCTCAGGGAAATGGCAGAGCTAAAGACTATATTTTAGAAGTTCTGCTTTTGTGGCTCCGCGCTAATCAGCAGTTTCTTTCAGTATGCAGTACCAAAGTCTCTATTTCAACGTTAAGCAATGAATACGACCGTTGCCGTTGTAGAGACAGCCAAGTTGCGGCGTCACTCAAGCTCCTGACAAAACCAAAATATGATTTTTCGTGTTGCTTCCAAAACTCCATAGAAGCTTCTAGTAAAGTTGTCACCACTTTGCTGGAGCATGACTTAGACTGGACTATAACTGCCTGACTTAGTTAGACTGGACTATGACTAGGACAGGTCTTTGCGTGAAATATTTTCGTCTTCTTCTTCGTTAATGGCTTTATCGCTTTTTAGCAATAATTCTGCCAATGTCAAGTGAGTAAGATTTGTACGGTTATGTCAAGTCAAAGTCATATTTTGTCAAGTCAAAACGCCATCACTAAAATGGATATTAATTTACTGAAGGCTCTAAAAAGCCGTTGAAGAGAAAACGGCAATGCATGGTCTTATAAACTTGGAACCACAGAGATCTAGAAGGTGGTCGTTGCGCAACGTAGATAGTTATTGAAACTAGCTATCGGCACAATAGCGGATAGATAGTTTCACCGTACTACAATAACCTGCTACCGTTCACTAAAATGTCGCTAACCGCTATCGGCAGCAGTAGCTCTATCTCAATATAACGGAACGAGAGACCAACGGGCTACGCGCTACTTCAATATCGGTTTGATCGAAACGAAATATCTATCATGATATTTTTGTCTTTTCCATACGCGCTTGCTTTGTTGACTTTATTTAATTTGTCCCGTACTATTGAGGTACCTATATGATATATAATATAAGCCTATAGATGAGTTTTTTCTGAATTTTGTTTTATTAGGAAACTATGCGTTCTATGGGAATTTGATTATAATATAATATTTCTTGAATATTATGTGAGTGCGATACAGTTTATAGGCACGACGCGAACTTTTCCCAAGTTTCCGAATCGCCTATTCATTTTAATTATAAGTACTTACTTACATAGTTAAAAAAAAACGATTTTGATGGGTCTATTGCCTGAATTTAGTGTTTCTTTAAGGTTTTTTTATTTATGGACAAGTGTTCACGAATATTTCAAATATAAGTACCTACGTAAATAAAAAAAATTATTTGATGTTTGAGTATTATAAAATGTAATAGGTGTAGGTATTTTAATCATAAACGTAATTTCAAATAATTAACTATTGTAAAGCGTTTGCGTCATAATAAAAATTAAATAAATAATTATTATGTAAATCTTTTTTATAATCATAACACCATATTTGAATTTTATTTTATTTAATCCACCATAGCGAGTTACAACGCTTATTGTTTTATTCGAATGTACCTTTCAAGGCGCTATCTACTCGTATTAATAGCCTAAAGCACGTTATGTTCAAACCCGCTATCGGTCGTTACTATAATAGCGCGTTTCAAAAACCGCTACTGATATTCGATAGATAGTTTCGTTTCGCTAACCAAGAAAGCCGCTACAGCCCACCGCTACTATGAATAATATGACGGCGAAACAAATTTTTTTTTTCTTTCTCTGTGCTTGGTACCATTTGCCAACACTCGTGCACGTCCATGAAGTATCACTACCTAATCTGTGTCCATGAACACAACGAATAATAATCCACCCTTATTACATATTAAAATTCAAAAGTTCACAGGTTTTGGTAAAAAATTTAAAATTTTCAACCGCCATTGTTGGATTTTCTTCAAAGACCGCGAAATATTTTATGACACTGAAAATATAATATCTACTTGACACTGGCTAAATACACTATGTGTGGAACTCAGATGATCTGTGGTGTGGAACGAAAATATAAGAAAAAAAACCCTAGTTTGTTCATTGGTTTATTGGTTGCTTAATTGATAATTCTTTCGCGCGTTTTATTTTTGGTTCAGAACTTCAGAAGAGTGGAATATATTACTTGAATATTGAATAGTTGTAATTAAATTTAGTCAATTTGTCATTATTTGCTTGAATAAAATCATCTCACGGTAGAAGCACAGTAGTAGATAACATCATGGTTGGTAAGGCAAATAAGCTTTACGTGTATAAGAGAGGTAAGAACATTAAAGTACTTTCAGAAGTTTGTGGCATAGTCTGCTCGTCTTTGATAAATACCTTTTACTCATCTATCTAGCTAGTCTTGGGTTGAGGTCGGGAATCACCTCAATCCACATACACTTATATTGCACCTCAGAAATTCTAGGCATTGGCATTGCACGGAACTATCTAATCCCACGCGCTTGTAAGCCAAACAATGATTTTTTTTACCGCAGTGGGTTTTGAAACAAACTATCACTTAATGGCATTATTACACCTTTCTTCTTAAATTCAGTTGTCTAATGATCCAGCCACTGATTGTAGTGTAATCTCATTCAGAGAGCTTCCTAAGAAAGCTTATACATTTTGTTTATGTCACATAGGTACCTGTCTTGATATCAAAGACATCCCCAATAGTTCAGCATTTTTTTCTGCGATTGCCAAGCAAAGAGTTTTTGTAGAGGTACCCTGGAATAACTTTTATTAGGCTTCAAAATTGGGTTAGGTTATGTTACTGTCACCACCTTTTGAAAAAAGTTTACAGGCATGATATTTATTGTATCTACAATTAGGAGGTAGGTTTTAGTCAGGGCTATTAGTAGGTATGTTTATCTCCTGGGTATCCTTAACAAGTTTCAAAAGAAATCACTTAGGTCCCCTCATTAACTCTACACCTCCCTTTTGGCCATTCATTTACAGGACTATACTTACACTACAAACCATACAAAGTAAAATAAATCTGTTTTTAGGTGGGAGAATGGAAGAAGTCCACATTGATAAAATTACATCAAGGATCAAAAAGCTCTGTTATGGATTAAACATGGATTTTGTAGACCCTGTAAGTTGAAATTAGTGACATGCCTGGTAAAATAATTGAGGATCAGTACAGATATATCTTTTTCATCACAGTTGCTTGTAAATTGGCTCTTTTCCTACTGGTTTTAGGATCATAATCTGAGAAATTTCCAATATGTTCTTTTTACATTACATCACCACACTAGCTTTATGATGAATACCCCATTCAGATTAGAGAGAAAAAAAATAACCACAGATCTGTACCCCTAGTATGAGTTATCCAATACGTGAATATGCGCGAATCCATTTAAAATTTGTACTGCCATTTTAAGTTCATCAACATGTCCACTAGGGGTGCTGCAGAGAAATGTATGGGAGAAAAGGGAGAAAATGTAAACGAATCAAGTTTTACTAAACTATCGAAACTCATACTAGGGGTACTGCACCCCTATTCTCAATCCATCGATTTGATTCGAAACTTACGCCATCCGTATCCTTCTACATTTAGAATAAAAGAGACGGAGAGACTCTCCGTCACTCTCAGGGAGAGTGTAGATTTGGAATCAAACGTTTTCGATGCGTTCGGAATAGGGGTGCTGGAATATTTGCGTAAGTAACTGGTACTTGGTGTGCGGGCTCCTTTTCCTTTTTGCGTGAGGCGGCACACATTAGTCCAGCCACCCGATGTCATCCAGGAAGGCCAGCAGACCGGGAATGTCAGCACAGGCCTCCTGGGTTGTTCCCGGAGTCCCAAGGAACTCCGTTCGCTGCGTGGCCACACTGCTACACTCTAGCAGCACATGTGCGGCAGTTTCTTCTGCCCCCATGCAGCCTGCACAGAGGGCTGTCTGTGACACCTATTGTAAACAGGTGTTTGTTTAGGGAACAGTGACCAGTGACAATACCGACGACTCGCCGGAGTTTGTCCCGTTTAAGATTTAGGAGCTTTCAGGAGTATCTCCGGTTGACAACCGGAAACGCCTCCCTCAACTGCCTACAATCCCTTATACTTGACCAGTTCTCTTGATGTTGTTTAGCAGTTCTTCCGCGGATCCAGGATCGAATCTGACTGAATGGCAGAGGTATTATTGGCTCTGGTTCTACGGGGCGTAAATCCGAGCCTCTCTTTGCCAGTTCGTCAGCCGCATCATTACCTCTGGAGCTGCTGTGCCCCTTGATCCATTGGAGCGTAACTGTATTCTTACTACTTCTTCCAGTAGATTGTGGATTGTAATGTAAGCCCCGTAGAGTGATTATTGCGTTGTAGGGCTCGCAGCAGGGCAGCACTGTCTGAGAGTATTCTGATACATGCGTCAGTTACCTTTCTCTGGAGTACTGCTGATGCCGCTTGGATTATATCTACACACTCCGCCCGGAAGATGGAGTTGTGTGCACCCAGAGCCGCTGCTGTGTGTATGTTTAACTCATCCGAGAACGTATCTGTTCCCACTCCAAGACTAGCATGGGTGTGCTAGTCTTGGAGCCATCTTGGAGCCATCGGTATATATATCCTTACTTCGTGTATACCTGAACTATCACTTGGCTCCTCGTGTAGTTGGACTTTATAACTTCTGGTAAAGATATGCTTGTTCTGTCATAGATTGATAGTACCGCAGGGTTGCCCTCCGCGAACTCATCTATGATGGTTGTGTGTGTCGCTTGCTTATCCTGATCCCAAAGATTCAGTGCTCTCAGTCTGAATGCAGACGCCGCAGCCTCCTGCTGCACGTGTAGCTGTAGCGGCGTTACACCCAGTAGGGCTTCCAACGCCGCTGTTGGTGCCTTTCTCATACATCTCCTTACCGCCACACATGCTAGTCTTTGAAATTTCAGGAGCTTGTTGGCAGTAGTGCTCTGTTTGGTAGCGCTCCCTAAGTTAGGGAGGGTCTTATGACCGTGTCGTATAGCCATAGGGATATCTTGGGGCTAAGTCCCCATGTCTTACCAATCATTCTTCTGCACTGCCAGAATGATATCGTAGCCTTCTTTATTTTGTTGTCCAGATGTTTACCCCAATTCAGTTTGCTGTCTAGTGTGAGTCCCAAGTATTTCACTTCATCAGACAGCTCCAGTTGCGTGCCAAAGAGGGTCGGTAGCGTGTACGGTCCCACATTGCGTTTGTTTGTAAACATGACTAGTTCAGTTTTGGAAGGATTCACGGTCAATTCGTATTCACCGCACCATTTTGCGACGACTTTCAGTGCGTTGTTCATAATATCGCAGGACACGCTGGCAAAGTGCCCCGATATGAGTATCGCTAGGTCGTCTGCGTAGCCTACCGTGCAGAAGCGCTGGGAGTTCAGCTTGGTGATCAGATCATTGACTACCATGTTCCACAAGAGCGGTGAAAGGACACCTCCCTGAGGACAACCCCTCGACACCAACCCTCTCGTCGTGCCATTGAGGTCTATCCGTACCGCTCTCAGTTCAAGCATGCCAATGATCTTTTCCACCAGCGTCTTATCCACTCCATGCTTGCTTAAGGCCGCATTGATGCTGCTGAAGTTTGTTTTATCAAAAGCTCCTTCAATATCTATGAAAGCACCTAGGCATAGTGTTTTGTTGTTTATGTCTTTCAATTCTGCCTACTATTTTGTGCAAGGCAGATTCTGTAGATTTGCCAGCGCTGTAGGCATGTTGTTCTGTGTTGAGGGGTGCTATTGGCAATATGTTGTCTCTGATGTATCGGTCGCATAGCCTCGCCATGGTCTTTAAGAGGAAGGACGTCAGGCTTATAGGCCTGTAAGCCTTTGCTTCCGTGTAGTCAGATTTGCCTGGCTTCGGGATGAATAGGACCCTGACTTCTCTCCACCCCAGGGGTACGTACCGTAGTGCTAAGCACGCCCTGAAGATGTCATTTAGTATCCCACATATATAGTTCCCGGCCCACTGCAGTAAGCCGGGGAATATACCATCCAAGCCTGGTGTTTTGAAAGTTTGAAATGAGTTAATCGCCCAGTTTACTCTTTCTACTGTTACGACTGTCTGAGCTACCGCCCAGTCGTCTCCCGTAGGGAGTGTTGCCACGTGTTCACACCATCCGTCTGTCTCACTCAAGGTACATCCTGGGAAGTGTGTTACAGTAAATTGTTTGTTTCCTCATCTGTTTAAGTATATGTATTATCTGCTTTTTTCAGAGAGCCACTCGTGCGATTAGATTCAGCCGCTAAAATTTTCCTTACTCTATTCGCTTGTGAATTTGACTTAATGCTTGTTGTGTAGTTTCCCCATGTTCTACGACTTTTGGAACGTAGACGATTTTTGTATGCGGCTTGCGCGTCCTTGTATTTGTCCCAGTCCCCTTCGTCGTAAGTATTCATGGCTCTATTAAATAGTTTACGTACTTTAGCTTTTTGCCTTTCCAAAGCTTCTGACCATGCTTGACTCCCCCTTTACTCTCATGCGGGGTAGTTAGAGGGCAGGCCTCCTCGAAGCTTCTTGTTAGGCTTTCAGTTAACTTAACCACTGCTTGCTCCACTTCAGTAGCATTGTATATCCGAGCTCCCGCTTCTTCCTTCTGACAAAGATACTGTTGAATAGAAGTTCTGTAACTTACCTTATCCGTCTTTCGAGGATTGCGAGATGGTGCTGGTGTATTAAGGTGCAGGTCTAGTTCGAATCTGATCGGAGCAAGACGATTCGTCTGATACCCTCCAGTTTCTAATGATATTTGGATTGTTACCTGAGACCAAGGTGAGATCGATGATGGTGCGCCATCTTCTTTTCAGTTGTAATCAGAATATCGTAAGTAACTGATATTACCACTGATTAGCGAAAAAAAATCTGACAGGAACCTCTTTAACTCTTTTTTTAGTAAACATTCAATTTTATGAATAATTATGCTAGTTGTGTTCTGAATACACTGTTATTAGCTTATTGTTTATATCTTTTCTAGATATTTCTTAATTTATTACGGCTGCATCAATATTTTTCGCACCACTAAAACAAAACGTCTTTTCACTAATCTGTGATTCACTCACCACAGCATATAAAACACATTTTTTTTGTATGGGAGCCTCCTGAAATATTTACTTTATTCTATTTTTTGGGGTTTGTTGTTATAGCGGCAACAGAAATACTGTGAATATTTAATCTGTCTATCTATCATGGTTCATGAGATACAACCTGGTGGCAGACGGACAGACTGACGGACAGCGGAGACTTAGTAACTGGGTTCGTTTTACCCTTTAAGTACGGAACCCTAAAAAGCGCGTGTCCGTAATATCTTGGAGTATGACCTGTTATGGCCCTAAAAGCGGTGTGAAGAAGAGCCACAGCAACTGGGATGAAAAACCATGTTTTACGAGTTTTGGGTCCTTCGGGACGTTTAAAGTGAGTTTTTTTGGCGTTTAGATATAATTTTTGTACATTTCGGCACTATACAATATTTATACATAGTAAATAAGGTAAATGGGACACAAATTAGGCACTTAATTTTTTAATGTCACACAATTAATCGAATAAAACACCTTATTGCGGCCTAGGGCTAACTGGCGGCGACCGGCACAATGACGTCACGGCTACCGAGTGAAGTTTGCTAGTAATTTGGTCATAACTTCGTCAGTTTTTGTCGTAAAGCAAAAATATTTTCACTGTATATAGCTATAATCTGCATTCACAGCTAAAAACGTTACGGATCCTCAATGATTATTTTAATGTTTTTTAATAGAAACCACCACTGTTTTCTTTGATGTAATGTCACGTAAATAGATCATAATGTACCTAATTTATTTCATCAACAGGTGTGTATCACGCTGAAGGTTATAAATGGAATATACTCAGGAGTAACGACTGTAGAGCTGGATAACCTGGCCGCTGAGACAGCAGCAACTATGACTACAGACCATCCAGACTATGCAGTATTGGCAGCTCGATTAGCCATCTCTAATCTGCATAAAGAAACAAAAAAACACTTCTCAGGTATAAATGTTAAAATTCATCGTCGTTCCCCAGAACGCCACTTTCAGCGGCTGCTTGTCTCCTGCATCCATCGGCTCCCCGCGATTCTGACCAGTCCAACTAGTGGCGGGCCGGCCTAAGCTGCGTCTACTCTAATTGATATTAAAATTACATAAAGGATATTGACAGTCTTAGTATGGGTTTTGGTCCAAATACTGTCCAGAAAAAGTAGTACCGTTCTTAGACTCTCCACATGTATAAATACTTGCTCCCAAAATATTTTCAAAATCTGACCATGGAAATAAAAAAAAATTAGTCAATACAGGCTGGGTTTTAAAGACGGGACAGCAAGGGCAGGTACCTTAACGGTTATAATTACAAGAAAACGTTTTCAGGAGACCATCCATTACTTTTTGTGATATTCTGAACTGTATTCACAGATTTTGGTAAAAATGTACAGTCAACAAAACTTGTAAAAAAAAATATTTTTTTTGCTAATCCATCATATTACATGTAGGAATCGAAATACTCTACAGAACTACATAAAATCGATTGGCAAAACATTTTTTGCTTTTTATCAGGTTTTGCTGACTGTACATTTTTCCAATATTAGTGAATGCAATTAAGAATATCACAAAAAGCTATGCATTGTCTCCTAGAAACGTTTTCCTTATTTTGACATTATTTTTTTCTTATTCGAGCAAAACGAGTCAAACGAGCCAACCAAGCAAAACAAGCAAAACGAGCAAAACTAACCAAACGAGCAAAACGAGTCAGACGAGTCAAACGAGTCAAAACGAGCCAAACGAGTCAAATGAGTCAGAAGAGTCAAACGAATCAAAACAGTCAAGCAAACAAGCAAAACGAGCAAAACGCCCCTGGACTAACCAGGATTCACTGTATATAGGAACCCAGGAACTACCATGGAAGACCATGGTCTCACAACACTCAGTGGTTGAGCAAAGCGAGCCAACATGTCAACGAGTCTCGTGTTGCTCGTTGTGCTTGTTTGACCGTTTGGCTCTTTTTGTACATTTTGCTTGTTTTACTCGTTTTGTTCGTTTTGCTCATTTTACTCGTTTAACTCGTTTGGTGCGTTTTGCTCGTTTTGCTTGATTTTCTCGTTTTGCTTGTTTGACTCATTTGGCTGGTTTTGTTCGTTTCGCTCGTTTGACTCGTTTTGCTCGTTTTTCTTGTTTATCTGTTTTGTCTCGTTTGAGTCATCTGACTCGTTTTGCTCGTTTTGTTCGTCTTGCTCGTTTTGCTCGGCTTGCTCGTTTGACTCGTTTTGCTCAACCACTACACTATGGAAGCTGGATTGCAATGGAATCGAACCGAATTGAACCGAATCGAACCGAACCGGATTGAACGAACCGAACCGACCCAAATCGAACCGAATCGAACTGAACCAAATTGAACCGAACCGAATCGTACCGAATCGAACCGAATCGAATCGAACAGAATCGAACCGAATCCAACTGAATGTACTAACTGGTGTAGGCCATCCCCCTTTAGGTGGACCGACACGGAGATGTCCTGGTCAAACCGCGGAGAGCCGATAAATGTTGAAGGCAAGCAGCCGCTCAAAGTGGCGTTCTATGGAGGAGGACTATGTTCTGCACCACACGTCTTTAGGCTGATGATGATGATGATGGTGACAATGATGAGATTAAATATTATCCCCATTCTTGTGTCGGGTAAGGTTCCATAGTAGGTAGGTTAGGTACCAATACCAATACTAAAAAAATTAATTTAAAAAAAAACCCAGGCCAGATTTTGAAAATATTTGGCGTGTAATGATAAATGGATATAAGGAACGTATTGTAGGCCCTCCCATCACTGGGCAATTTTGGACCTGATCCTGTTAATGTCCTTTAATTTTAGAAACAAATTACTACACAAGTTCAATTTCAAAGTAGGTGTTCTTAATTTTATTTCTTTTATGTTGAGTTCACTGATGAAATACAATTTTTAGTTAGTAGTTTCCCACTGAAAGCCACACTAGTTGCTAGGTAGTTTTCCATATTATATTATAATTATATCTATTAATACAAGATTTACCAGGGTATTGATCCACCTAGAATCATACTAGCCCAATTAGACAATGTTTTCTCTTTGCAGATGTAATGGCTGATTTATACAATATTGTTAATACACATACAAAGAAGCGCATGCCAATGATATCTGATTTTCACTATAATATCATTGTGAAAAATAAAGAGAGATTGGATTCTGCCATTGTTTATGACAGAGATTTCAAGTACAACTACTTTGGGTTTAAGACTTTGGAAAGATCTTACTTGCTCAAAATTGATAACAAAGTAAGTATTGTTCATGACAATGATCCTCTGGGGGATTCGTTAGTATTGAGAAAGTAACTGTGACTTTCTTTTTTGCCTATTTTTCATCATTTCATGACTAAATGGCTAATGCAATATGTAAGTACTAGGGATGTTTTTCCGTGTTCGGTATTCGGCCGAATATGCGGTTAAGGTGTCGAATAATTACCGAATATTTTATTAAATACTTTCCGTTAAATACTTCCAAAATTATATTTTATGGGAACCCGTTCTAAGATAATCAGAACTTTTATTTACTACTTAGCACTTTTATTCGTTTTTATAGATACTGATAGCATGCTCTACCTAGGCCCTAAACGCTTGGTCACCAGAAAACTATGATATTTTGTGTCTAACGGGCCACTACACTACCGAGCTATAGAGCGTGCGATTTGGTCCAATATCTAACTTGAATATTTTTTTTAGGTAAGTAATTGCATTTACAATACAAAAATGCGCCCAGTAAAACGTTTCGCTTGTTTCTATTAAGAATTCTGTTATTTATAAATCTGTATTTTTTTATATTAAAATCAATTAATCTTCACATACACTTAAATAGCAATTTCATAGGAAATTTTCATAAAATAAAGATTTTACACAAAAATAGTAGAATATAAATGGTTTCCATTGCAGTCGAACTTTTGTTAAAGTTTTATAGCGACTGAATGTACAGGAAAGTGCGTCTAAAATGAACCGAATAGTTCGGCCGAATATTCGGTTCGGTAAGCTCTAAACCGAATAATGGTTAAAATTGACTAAAATCCATGTTCGGCGCATCCCTAGTAAATACCAACCAATCCTCTGTGATGTTATGATTATGAAACCATGAAGCCGGTGTCACAGATAGAGTAGAGTAGGTACTACCTACGGGTTGATCCTGTTGTCCCCCACGCTTTCGGCCATGAGGGCCAAAAGGGATAAAAATTCCTGTTGGGCCCCATACAAACAAATATTTCATATAAAGTGTGCGACTACATGTCATAGATGACGATGGAGGCTTTCCGATGGTGGTCATGAAAATCCAAGATGGCGGATTCAAGGAAGCGGCCATTTTTATAGTTGGTCTGGGAGTCTAGCAAAGATCCCAAACGCTAACGCCCTAACGCCAAATTCTAACTCCAAAACGTGTTGGAATGACCTATGATTACCTTCAGGGCACTTCACAGCCGCTATTGCATCACACTCTACTTACCACGAACTTTGCAGAAAACTCCTACCACTTAGTAAAGTATTGTTGCCACCTCTGCGGTTGGTTTCGCGAAGATGTTCCGGGAGTGGTGCGTTCTTCAAAGCGCGCGGGATCGCGTGCTTTCTCTTTCGCTCGTGCGGTACGGCGCGTCGAAAGTGCTAGGCACAACTGCGGCGCGGGGTCGGGTACGGCGGGCAGCTTCCGTTGTGGCGGAAGCTACAGAGTTTGAATATGAAACTAGGTGCCGTCCGACCTGCGCTGCTACGACGCGCGCACCAGAACGCAGTCCGTTTGAAGCTTCCTCACGAAGTCCGCGTGGCTGGGGGATGGACTCTGTTTACCGAGGAAAGTTCTCACTCGGCCGCCGGTAGAGTCCACCTCAGTACAGGCTCGTCGCGTAGTGCTCTGGATGCCGCTTGTGGCAGGGGTACGGGGAGGGGTCCAATGAAACACGCTGTATGCTGAACTAGCGAGTCTTCGAGCCAGCCAAGCCTATTTTCTTCACCAGAAGGTCTTCCTAGCTGACTATTTCTTCTTTTCTTCCTATTTCTTCCTTTTTCTTCTTATTGTCACCTTGAAACTAACCATACTTGAGCGCCAGATCTTGCTCGCTTAAGTACCTCGAAGCTTTACTTTACAGAGAGCCCCTATAATTTGCCTACTTTATGTGTTCATTTTTACTATGGCTGGCCCAAAAAACCTCGCGTTACTTTATCCAGGGAATAGATACAAAAATGAAACAAACATCAAAGGGTAGCTTATGCTAAGACCTATCCTTAGACCTAAGTCTCTAAACCCTACCTTTTAAACCTTCTTTATTATTTCCAAAAATCATCTTAATTTTCACTAAGTTGGCTAACATACAACATTGCGTGCTAATAACTAGAAACTGTACAAGTCTTTTATTTACAAAATGCTTTTATCTAATATCCTAGCGTTAGTCCTACATGAATATAATCACAAAACAATAGAAACTTTACGTAATTTACGACAATTAAGCATTTTATATAACTAAGATAAAAGTTCTGTACAAGAGCGAGACGCCGCTAGCGCTTAGCTGTTGCTCTCGCTTACACAGCCAACGTTGCCGTAGAACGGGACGCCGCGATCTCGTCATCTCGTTCTTCAAGGTGGTCGCCGACAAATATTGATAAAATTGCTGTATAGAAATAGTTATTTGTGCAACAAGAGAGCATAGTTCATTTTTGCTTAGAGTGCTGATGTTGAATCCCGAGCAAGCGAAGGATTCTAGTATTGTATCATGAGCGTAGCGAGTGATTCTAAGTTAGAATCCTGAGCGAGCAAGGGATTCAAGGCACGAGATGCAAAAACTTTGCTCTCGAGTAGCACATACAACTTTTCACCTCAGCAGTGAGAACATCATTACAGGTAGGTACTTACCTAGAAACGAAACGAAACGCTTTCGCCACAGATTACTGAATATGTTACTACTTCGCCTTCCCGCCAAAAGTATGACTAAAAAAAAAATTATTTTTCATGTTCTCTCCAAAACTCCATATAAATGTAACCTAAAGCTGGCTAAATACACTTACCGCAAAGTCATAATATTAAAAAATCACTTTGTCTCACGCAGTGAGCAAAATACGATTTTGCACACTGTTTTCTCGCAGCAAAGGGTGCCATTTCGAGCTGCTGAGGTGAAAAGTACATTAACTATACTGCCCTGAGCAAAGTTGCATCCAAATTGGTTCAGCTGTGTT
Organism: Ennomos erosarius; assembly: GCA_963580505.1. Lineage (NCBI taxonomy): Eukaryota > Metazoa > Arthropoda > Insecta > Lepidoptera > Geometridae > Ennomos > Ennomos erosarius. The sequence goes on from OY756982.1 coordinate 10,023,194, forward strand.
AGCCCTGAGCCACACAAACTCACGCCGACAATGTTTCTCTTTTATGTATTAAAATATATATTAGCAATATTAATTACCACATTGCCTAATACTTCTTATTCCAGTAGGTATACAGTATAGACTGTACACCTACTGGAATAAGTAGTATGAAGATAAAAATAGAGATTAGCAATATTAATGACCACTTTGCCTAATACTTCTTATTCCAGTAGGTTTACAGTACAGACTGTATGTGTACACCTACTGGAATAAGTAGTGTGTAGTAAGATAAAAATAGAGATTAGCAATATTAATGACCACTGCCTAATACTACTTATTCCAGTAGGTGTACAGTCTATATAATCTGTAATTATGTTCTATTTATGTGTTTAAATCGTTGCAGGTTGTGGAACGCCCCCAACACATGCTTATGAGAGTTTCCATAGGCATTCATGGTGAAGACATTGATGCAGCAGTCAACACCTACAATTTGTTGTCAGAAAAGTACTTTACTCATGCCAGTCCAACACTGTTCTCCGCAGCCACTCCACGACCTCAGTTATCTTCATGTTTCTTATTAGCCATGAAAGATGATAGTATCGAAGGAATTTATGACACACTCAAGCAAACTGCATTAATATCAAAATCAGCTGGTGGTATTGGGCTACATGTTCATTGCATCAGAGCCAAAGGAACATACATAGCAGGGACAAATGGTGTCTCCAATGGGCTTGTTCCTATGCTGCGTGTATATAACAATACCGCTAGATATGTTGACCAAGGTGGTAACAAACGCCCTGGGGCTTTTGCTATTTATCTTGAACCCTGGCATGCAGATATATTTGAGTTTTTGGATTTAAAAAAAAATACTGGCAAGGAAGAAGTTCGAGCCAGGGAACTATTTTATGCCTTGTGGATCCCAGATCTGTTTATGAAAAGAGTTGAGAGCAATGGGAACTGGAGCTTGATGTGCCCTCATGAATGTCCTGGTCTGTCTGATACTTGGGGAGAAGAATTTGAAGCATTATATGAGAGGTATGAAAATGAAAACCGGTTTGTCAAGCAAGTAAGAGCTCAAATTTTATGGAAAGCTATCATAGAAGCCCAGGTGGAAACAGGTACTCCATATATGTTGTACAAAGATTCATGCAATAGAAAAAGTAACCAGAAGAACCTTGGCACTATAAAATGCAGCAATCTTTGTACTGAAATAATTGAATACACCTCTCCTGATGAAGTGGCAGTATGCAACTTGGCTTCTATTGCTTTGAACATGTTTGTGAATGAAGACAAAACTTATAATTTCATGAAATTAAAAGAGGTTACAAAAATCGTAACCCAAAACCTCAATAAAATCATTGATGTTAACTTCTATCCTGTGCCAGAAGCAAAAAATTCAAACATGAGACACAGGCCTATTGGTATTGGAGTTCAGGGATTAGCTGATACATTTGTGTTAATGCGAATTCCTTATGAAAGCGAAGAAGCAATCAAGTTGAATCAGCAAATCTTTGAAACCATATATTATGGTTCACTTGAGGCTAGCTGTGAACTTGCTGTAGTGAATGGTGTGTATGAGACTTATCCAGGTTGTCCTGTTAGCCAAGGTATACTGCAGTATGATATGTGGAACAAAACACCAACAGATCTTTGGGACTGGGCTGCACTTAAAGAAAAAATTGCTAAACATGGACTTCGCAACTCACTGTTATTGGCTCCAATGCCAACTGCATCTACTGCTCAAATTCTCGGAAACAACGAATCATTTGAACCTTTTACATCAAACATATACCAACGTCGTGTTCTGTCTGGAGAGTTTCAAGTGGTAAATCATCATCTTTTGCGTGATTTAACTGAGTCAGAATTGTGGGATGATGATATGAAAAACCTTATAATCCATAACAATGGATCTATCCAAAATATTGAAGCTATACCCAAAGGGTTGAGGGATTTGTACAAAACAGTTTGGGAGATTTCTGTTAAGACAACAATACAAATGGCTGCAGACCGAGGTGCATTTATTGATCAGAGTCAATCATTCAATATCCATGTTGCTGACCCTAATTATGGTAAATTAACATCAATTCATTTTTATGCTTGGAAAATGGGTTTAAAAACTGGCATGTATTATTTGAGAACTAAACCAGCTGCAAATGCAATCCAATTTACTGTCGACAAATCTAAAGTTCAGGGCCGCATAGTAAATGGAAAGGCTGATGTAGAAGATGCTAACATGGCAGCAATTACATGCTCTTTACAAAACAAAGACGAGTGTTTAAGTTGTGGATCTTGAAGCGCATCACTACGTGAGCTTGAATTGTGTGTTCTTTAAATAGGACTAAGAGATAAATGTTCTTAAAGTATATATATATAGGTAATATAAGCTTAGATAATAATTAATTATTATAATAAGAAACTATTAGATTCTGTGTTACCTAAATACATAGTTAGGGAGTCAATAATTAGGACATTTGAAATAAGTTTTTAATTTTTTTTAATAAATTCATTAAGCATAACTATATTGTTCACTTTGTTTTCTTTCACTGCAGCAGATCTCATCGTCCCCGTTACCGGGGAGTATGAGACAAAAACTTTTAAAAAAAAAGTGTCATCCTCCCCGGTAGCCTCAACATTGCTGCCGTGCTTACGATAACCGCATTAACTAGGTTTTGGCATTTTTCGAGAAAAACGCCTTTAAAGTTTTTATTTTTATTTTTGTTGCATCTCCGGAACTACTTGAGATATCAACATGAAAATGGTACCAAAACAAAGATAAAAGTGTCAAGATTATAATAAGTACAAACAGACATACATACACAGCATACGTTACTATATTATTTGATCAAAAGCACTTATCGCTAGCAGCCTCCAATAACTGTTGCCCATGATAACTAGTCATAAGCGCACCAACTGGCATACTTGATGCACTTATGTTATGTCTATCAATATACATACCACAACATTGGGGTGTTTCCCCAATTATTCAATAATAATACATTTGAAAAATGTGCAACTACTTCATCAATATTTTACAATGCACATAAGGTTAAACACAATGGTTAAATTTTAAAAGAAATACAAATATTTCCAATTTGAACAACACTTACGGTTTAAACAAGGAAGATTTAATATACGCAATCACATAATCTGTGATTTATATTTCTGTAAGACTTTGGATTGAATGAATTTTATTTAAATAAGTATTCATGCATCCCGTTCGTGAATCATATTTATCCTTTACAGACTAATAAGTTTCCATACTTAAGCAGAGTACCATCTGGCAAAAACATCTGGTGCTTAAGAAATTGAACTAAGTCAAAAATAAACTAAAGCTTCAAAATAGTAATTAAAATTAGTAGAAAATTAATACAAATATTTTATTGTGAGATTTTGACATTTCAAAAAATTCTAAGTCTGTATCTTACACTAAGTAAAAAACTTCCAACAATATGGTGTCAGAGATAAACTTATACAGGGTTACAGGAAAAATTGTGCTAGATCCGTTAAGGGCGTGGAGTACCCATCATTTCTGACTTATTTCACTATGAAACAACCTAGCCTCAACTTAATATTTTATTTAGATATTCCTTAGAGAAAAATACAGTTTCTAATATTTTTTGTATTTCTTAACTTTCACTTGTCTACTACGGTCTATTCAATTAACTTATGTAAGTACTATTTTAATGATTGACGTCCTAAAACATCTTAATACACATGTAAAAATGCAATAATCATAATAATAAGACACACAAAATAAACAAAATTAAATTTTGTAGCCTAAAAATCGGCAATTTTCACAAAAAATATTAAAAGTCGAATATCTCGAAAAGGGTTAAGTTTAGGCTAGGGTGTTACATAGTGAAATAAGTCAGAAATGATGGGTACTTCACGCCCTAAACGGATCTAGCACGATTTTCCCTGTAACCCTGTATACTATTTACCTCAATAAAAATCGAAAAATACTAAGTTTAAAGAGATATAAATCAAAATCCTACATTATTACAGGCCATTAGAATTTCCACAGTTACGGATATCAAGCAATCCAAAATTATCTTAATGTTACTTATTAATTTTCAGTTGCAGGTTGCTGCAGTTCTAGGCGATTTTTTGTTGGACACTTCAGTTGCACTAAGGCATCCAAATTTTGCACATTGCTATATGACTTGTCTACTTCAGTGAAAAGAATTACATAGTACATTGGAAATTGACAACATTTAAATTTTTTAACCTCTATTTTTATTAGTTTTATTATATTTATAACAAGTATTTTTTATTTTGTTCCTCATGCATTATTTTAATCTAAATGAAGAGCACAGCAGGCATCCAGGGATGCCAGAAGAAAAAAAATTGGTTCATTCTTACAAAATGGGTTCCGCACGTTGATTATCATTTAGAATTCCTTTGTTTTTTAACTTGACAAAATATACTAAATATAAAATCTCATGTTTTTGTATGATAATCACAAAATAGTTGTTAAATTTCGGTACTTACCTTCAGAAAAATGAAATTATATCAATTCAGTTGCTAGTTAGCTTGAAGATAATTTTGCGATAGTTCAATACCCGTAACTGATGATTTTAAGTGCTTAAAAATATATTATTAAACTTATTTTTTTAATAATAAATTCCCGCTCGGTGATGGCCCCATGACCGCGAAAAACAAAATAGGAACTTCCACTGTGCCCGGGTTCAGTACCACCTTTTTACTTAACATAAATGTACTATCTTATACATTTTCCGCGAACTAGTCTGTAAAGCAATATTTAACGTGCTATGCTTTCCTTTTAATAAGCGCATAATCTCTTAGTTGGTGCTACTAATCTAAGCACGCTGCCAATGATGAATATAGAGATTGCTAGCAATAAAAGCACTGACTCAAACATAGTGCGCTTATGACTAGTAAGCCATTGAATGCTAGAAAAAAGTTTGTACTAACTATGGATAGTGCGCTCTTGATAAGTAAAACAGCAATGAAATCTTAGTTGATGCGTTTATGAAAACAAAAAAACCAGTTAAATGAAGGAATTTGTGAAATGTTACTTTGAGAAAGTTGTAGATCTCGTTTTTTTGATACCAGATCATGTGTTTGGTATTTTACCAAATATCTTCGTAAGCATAATTCGAGCGATACATTGAGCTAATTTATGGAAACTCAATGTGTCGCCAGTGCACTTTATACCACCGCGGCTCGCGGGAGCATTCAATCCGTCATCATATCATTAGCATCGACATATAACATTTTAATCTAAGAACAGTACTAGAATAAACAATTTAGTTAACAAACATTTATCTTTTAAATTCACTGCAGCCTCGCCACGCACCTTTTATCATGTATTAACTCAATTTCGCCAAAAACCTTAGTTGATGCGTTTATCGTAAGCGCGGCAGAATGGCGCTCACCAGGGAAAATGAAACAGACGAAAGTGTCATCTGCCCCGTTATAGTCGGATCAATGAATTCATCTCTGTGACAGTGGGGCCGATGGAATTAATGAAACTGAGTGAAGAGAAGTCAGATGTACTCTGTGCTCTATCACTGCTTTTTTTTTTTTTTTTTTCTTAGATTATGGCTCCACACATAGTGTATTTAGCCAGTGTCAAGTATTGTAATTCTTCATCGTTATATAATATTTGACGTAAGTCAAGTCTTAGTCATAGTCCAGTCTAAGTCAGGTAGTCAAAGTCTAGTCTAAGTCATCTTCTAGTAAAGTGGTGGCAACTTTACTAGAAGCTTCTATAGAATTTTGGAAGCAACACGAAAAACCACGTTTCACCACATTATATCACTTGCCCGCACTCATGCTCGTAATTCAGCACATAATGCGTAAAATGCTACCAATTTTAAACATTAACACTGGAAAAAGCAGAAGTTTTGATAAATAATACAATGCAACTACGTGAACTTTTACGCGTTCCCGCCAAAACTCCATCACTGCTTTTACCAATGTACTCTGTGATTACTACCTAATCTGTGTACCAAATAGTATATAATTTACTACGTCTGTGTACTGTACCTAATCCAGTGTTGCCAACCGTACGATTAACATCGTATTTATACGATCTTTTTGGCTCTGGTACGATGTACGATCGTGAATCCGAAATCATACGCAAAACATACGACCTTTTCAAAGCTTGTAATCTTCGTAACTAAATTAATAAAAGAAGTTCATTTTGTCCAAAAGTCAATAACGAAAGAGCTATAAACCAAACCGTCACACGACAAAACCTAATCGTCTTACTCATTTTATTTATTAACGTAGTTGCTATCCAAATAATTTTACACTACGCATGTGTATTTCAATTTGATTTCCGTTCTTACGCTTGTCGGTTTTTTAATTAAAATACGTACCTACTCATTTTTTTTGCGTTTCGTGTGGAATTCTCATTCATCATTATGAAATGTGGTCGGAGTCTGGTCACCAGAGAAAATTGCTCGACGTGTGTATCTAAAATGATAAAATAGCCTTTGCCTGTTATAAAACAAATATAATAATTATGAATGCTAAATGTGAAATATTGTGGACCAAATGGTAAAATATTGAATCAACCTAACTAAATAATTAAAAAATACTACTAATCCACTTATACTAACTAATTACTAATTATTTAAATAATTTCGCATTTTTCATTGAAATTTCTTCGCGTACTATTTTTTTTTCGGGAAATTGTAGGAAACACCGATCTTTTCACATCAAAGGTACGATTCCCTAAAAAATAAAGTTGGCAACACTGACCTAATCTGCTTCTCCGTACGGTAAATAATTATAATAAATATTGAATTATAACGTTTGGAAATTGGAATTATGCAATGTTGTACCAACTACGACACTACGTACTGTATTGACATTGGTTTGGTTTCAGATAATTATATAGTAAATAACTATCGCCTCTAAATAAAAGTGGTGCTCTGCCCGCTGCGACAACTCTGCGAACGAAGCGTCTCTCAATTTTCTTTATCTCGCCTGGCTATTCAATAGCTCTACCAAAAATGTCTAGCACTTCGCAAAAACATAGGAATTTTGTGGCGGAGCCCATGGGAGAAAAGCCCGTAACTGATTTAGCCGGTGTGGGAGAAGTCTTAGGAAAGAGACTAGAGACAGCGGGGTTTGATAAGGTTAGTATGGATGGATAGGTACATGTACTTATCATTCTCAATGCTATATAAATCAATTTTTATTTTTTTTAAGAGGTATACCTCTCCTTTTGACATTGCCAGTTAGCCTGGTGAAAACCGCGGGGAGCTGATGGATGCAGGAGGCGAGCAATCGCTCTCTGGGGGAGGCCTATGTTCAGCAGTACACATCTACGGGCTGATGATAATGAGTTGACCCATGTATATAGTGTAAATTCTGTGCTCTGACCTACATGGCCATGCTGGCTTCAATGGTTACACAAAGATAATAAATAATAACACATCCACAGAATTCACCCTATTACATAGGTCCTCACATCACATCACACATGATAAGAACATAAAAGAAAGAGATTTCAACTGGTTCTATAGTGTTGCATAGTTAACATATGGAACACAGATTAGAATTTTCAGTATGTAATACGATACTTACCTACATAATAATTATGTTCTAACACTTATATTGTAACTAGTCATTCTTTCAACACTTAATAACTTTGCCATGGTAGGTATGTTGTATCTTGTTTCACTTGCGGTTTAAGATCATGATGAAGCACTTATCCGAGTTTAAAAAAATTCTGTTAACTGCATTCCATGCAATTTATATAGTCTATAGTGCTTATAGAGGGACTCCGCAGCATGCATGTGGGGTGCCATGTTGATGGCGTGAGCATCAATAATCTTGGCTATGCTGATGATATGGTGGTGCTGGCTCCCTCTGTTGGCGCGCTCCTGAAGCTGCTTGCTAAACATGAACTCCCATCTTACATGGATTAAAGTTATTATAGCCTGTCTCAGATCTTATTATTTTGTTCTAATGTTCTGTTCTTCATTGGTATATGATCTGTGTGCCCTTTGGCATAGGCCTCCTTCAAACCCTTCCATGACGAATGTGAGGCATTTATAATACAAAAAGAATCAGTACTTATAAAAAATAAAATAAAAGTAGCCTTTATTCACTGAATTTTCATACTAATAGTGTAACACTTATTGTTTTAACAGTGTTACTATTACACCAGCAGTTGGTTTCACATTCAGGCTGTCCAGTCTGGACATAGGCCGTACTTATATCAGTACTTATACATTATTGTAAAAGAGTAGTTTGACATACAAACCCAGATAATATAATACCTGCAGTACAGACAGATGCCTCATCCCATACAACGGAATAACTCTGGCTATTTTACGAATTATTATATATCTGCATAACGCAACATTGTCAAGCGACTTTTATTGCGTGTTGGCAAAGTATTGGGCCAAATGAATTCATTTTTTTCATGTTTGGGCTAATTTTTGTTTGTACCTGATGGGACCCCATGTTATAAAATATTTTAATTAATAACTTTGTTTCAGGCATATGTAGTCCTTGGACAATTCCTGGTATTAAAGAAAAACAAAGAGTTGTTTCAAGAATGGATGAAAGAAACCTGCAGTGCTAATTCAAAACAATCAGCAGACTGCTACCAGTGTTTGAAAGATTGGTGTGATGAATTTTTGTACTAATAAAGTTGGAGTACATAATTATGATATAATTATAAGAATAATAATTAATAATGTAAATATAATAATTAGGCAATACACCTAATATGATATTTTTTATGTAATTTTTCATTAAAAGTTTGCATTTAGCTAAATGTTTATTTCTATCATTACATTTCTAAGTATGGGTAATGCATTTTACACATTGAGAATATAAAATATTGTTTCAAATTAAGGAAACTTAAGCGTAAATGATGCGTAAAATGCTTATTTGATTTATAATGGGTGTCTGTTATTCATACTCTTATCTATGTGTTATTCCACTCCACTAGTACAGCCAACTTAACAAAAGTACTGCAAGCAAATACCTACCGTAGGTATAGGGTTGTTCCTTTTCTCCCCACCGGCTTTGTCCCACCAGTGGGGAGAAAAGGACAAAATAAAAAGAAAATGCCGCTTCTCCCCACTGAGAAACATAAAATTTGCCAGTGGGGAGAAAAGGAATAATCAAAAAATGTTTTCCTTTTCTCTCTACTGTCGTAGTAGTCGTAGTACTACTACGGCAGTGGGGAGAAAAGGAATAACCTTTGGTACAGTGTGATTGTGCCTACTAGGCTTGACATGAAACAAAGTGTGCTGTTATAAGGTCCTCTACCACAAAGTAAGTGGGCATTTATTAAATTAAGTATGTATGTAAAAAATGTACCTACCTATTATGCAACTTATGATATGCCTTAAGACCTAACTGATGACTGCAGACAGGTGCATCCATTCACACCTGTGACTTGAGGTGGAGTCCCGTACCCTGAGATACAAATTTATTCTTAGTTCGGGGACGGCGATTTGACTTTTGGGAAGCAGGTGTACAAGAAAATGCAGCTGCCTGCAGTCTCTTATTATGCTTTATATCTCACCTAACCCACCTTGACCTTACATAATATTTTTTTTTATATAAAATCTTGATTGATTGATTGACTGATCCTACAGGAACTACTTATTTATTTATCCGGAATGGTAATTATTTCAGTTTTAGTACATGCTGATACATCTAATTTTACTACATTTTGGCCATTTTAGTTGCGTAATGTCGAAGCTAAGTGAATACCATCTACTATCCCACAGGATCTATTTTTGGTTCTGGGATGATAACGTTTTGTCCGTTACTACATGCTACAGCCTGTAATTTAACTTAATTAAATTTAAACTCATTGAGTATTTACAAAGTTGAGTTTTTATTCTTTCCTACGGGAACAGGTTATTTCTTTGGGATAAAAAGTCCTATGTGTTAATCCAGTACATAAGCTATCCATATTCCAAATTTCATCCCAATTGGTCCAGCCATTTGAGCGTGAAGGAGTAACAAACATACACACAAACTTTCGCCTTTATAATATTAGTGTGATATGTGATGCCATATGAATCTTAACTTAATAGCATAGTATGTAATGTACTAAAGATACACCAGTGTAGGTCTTATATTTAAATCACTACACCTCCAACTTTTTGGGGTTGAATGATGAGTCACCCACCCTACATTCTGCGTATTGTACATTTTGCTCTGAAGCGTAATGTTTTTCAACACATTTGCGAGTAAAGGGTACAATAGGTAAAAATCAATTTTCTTTAATAGTGGGAAGGTCGCAACAAACTTGAAAATAGCAAGATGTAGTTAGTGAGCATTTTGGAGGAGGACAGGTATACTCTCCTGGACTCCCCCTAATAATTTTTAAATTATAGTATAATAGTATTTTTTTAACTTATTGTAATTTCAGGATTGTTAATGATGCAATTATTTCATTGGTAAACATTTTTATTCCCATTCCCAGTATATAAAGTTATGCCATCACTACAACAAAGAATATAAAGAAAAATATAAGAACACCAAAAACTTTAAACATTAATGCTCTGTTTCCAGTTATATGTTGGAAATACTTCATTATTTCTCTATGACCTGCTTCCACATTCATTTCAGCTTCTTGTATGTTTGCATCAATTCTCCCAATAGCTTCATCCTGTTCTTTCACCATGTGTGCCAGTTGTTGAAATATTCCACCCAACTCAACTATGGTGCTCTCAATGTTATGCATAGTCTCAGCTCTCTGTTGCACATATGTGTCAGAATCATCTCTCAAAGCTACTTGCTGAGTTTGAAAGCTTGAGCCATCTCCTAAATCAATGCTCACATCTTCTTGTTGCAATAGAAATGGGACTTCTTTGACAACAGGTGTTACTCTAGAAAACTGCTCCCGTCTGTTGTTTTGGTGCTTCAGATTTTCTGACCTTACTTCAAGAACCTAAAAACCCAATAAAATCATTATAAAATAATAAAACATAAATAGCTGCATTGGTAGCAATGGTATTGGTATACCTGTTTGAACTGATTGCTCATAGAAGCAAGTCGTGACTGCAGAGCCAGCACCACACTGGATGAGTGGCTGTGCATACTTCGTCGGCCTCTAGGCATCTCACCCAGTTTGCCAATTTGCTGGTTCAAAGAATTAAGGTCTCCTTTAATAATGTAAGTCAGCTCCTGTATTTCAGTTGGCCTATCATCAAACAGAGACTTCTTCTTAGCCACTAAAAGTTGTATTAATAAACTATTAATTTCATAAAAATTAGGGTTCATCTTTTTCGAATAGCAATACAAACCTATAAGTTAAAATTTCATTTAATAATCACAAGTAAGCTGTAGGTACACTTACATAAAGCTAATTTTTCCAGTTTGGCATAAGTGCCTGTTATATTCCTGCTAATAACTTTTGCCATGCTCATAAACTGTGAATATGTTTCGAGGACTGCAGCTTTTTGCTTATCTCTAATATCTGGTCTTGCTAGGATTCGGTCTTGAAGACTACGGACCGTCGAAACGAACTCATTAGTCCTGTCTCTCGCAGCCATCACTGGTTCAAAAACGAATTCTTCGAGAATGTAAAATATTATATCCTCCGATACACTGAATGTCGAATTGTTAACACTTTGGAGACTGGGTGACGACCTTGGGATGTATGGTTTAGAATTGTATGAGTTGCCTTTCTTGTCCAATTTATTGTAAGAAATTAGATCGTTTTCTGCTGGTCTTTCGGGTACACCTCCAATGTTGCGCCTTCGAGGTAGCATCGCATCCTAATCCCAGAACTAGGTTATAGTCAATTATTGTTATTTTCTTGATGCTGCTGCTGCGTTAATTAATGAAAATGAACTACGTAAACCACCGTAAAGTTTTCACTTTCCATCATAGAGTAACTTTTTATTTTCCCCACTATAGTTATATCCTCTTTGATTTTCCCACAGATTAGGTCACAGACTAGGTAGGAGTATATAATTTACTACGTATACTACGTACACGCCTTCCCAACAGGAACACGAGAAAAATAGATCAAATAAATTTCTATAGGTGTCGTTATATGTAACGATTTTCATATTAGCTCTTAGTAAAATTCAGAATACAATAAAATAGACTATATAAAAATTATGAACAACTTTTAAAAAATCCTATTATCTTGGGACATGTAATGGTTTTATTTGGGAGTTGGTACTTGGCACAGAGCTATGAAACAAATGACGTTTCGTAGAGGGAAGCGTTTTTTTTTTTTTTGCTCTGTGGTACTTGGTAACTAACCACAGAGTGACTTGTATTATTGTGTAGTGTAATTATTGTAGATAATGTTCAGCGCAAAGAATGATTTTATAACACAGCCGTTTAATTATTTTTTTATTTTTTTAAAAATAGTAGTAGAAAATAAATCTATATTTACTGGCATCACTAAGTGATGCATGGCAGCCCTACAGAAATCGAGCACCAAGGATGAGAATCAAGAATCGAAAAATCGATTAATCAGATACATTTTAAAATTGTGAACCGATTTGAAAAATTATATATTTAATCGCCTCTTAAACCCTATTGCCATTTCCTCATGTAAAATAAATAGTGCCGGAGGACTTTGACTCATTTCAGTTTAAAGATCTATTTTATGGTTTTGTATTCTTCTAACCACTTCTTAAAATCGTAATTACTGCCTAATTTGTGATCAAATTGTTTACCTGTAAATAGTATAATATAAATAAAAATAGCGAGATTAACAGAATACAACAAGTTTATATAATTGTTTATTACTTAATATCATCACTGTCTGCTATATTTTTTAAAACCTATCTGTGACACTATCTGCTTGTTGTTCTAGATCGCACTACTATTTTATTTACTTAATATTTTTAAATATAGTACCGCTCTTTTGAACTGCAAAGAGCTTATGCAAAACAATCACTATGATTTAGAAGGTGGCAGTATTATTTCGACAAGTAACATTACGATCTGTCATTTTACTCCTTCTAATTAAAAAATATACTGTAGCGAGTACTTAGTTTACGTTACCCTTTCTCCAACAGTTCTTATCGCACTCAATGAGCTCCATAGGCATAAACATGGTATTTAAAAATGTATGTTAAGTATCTAACTGTGTTTCTAATCGCGAGTGTTTTAAGTCTGCTTTGTTTTGAGTATAAATTAACCTTAGCATTTTATTCCTGAATCGATAATAATAAAAACATACAAGCCTCTCAAATAATAAGAAATACGATTTAAAAAGTCAATAGATCGTATTCAATTAATCGATTTTCATACAAATGATATAATCGTAAATGTATGAAGCACATTCCTAACCCTCCTCACTGGCACTGCGCTGCCACTATGTCACTGTCACTCATTCTTCTTCTTCTTCATTAATGGCCTTCTATCGCTTTTTAGCAATAATTCTGCCAATTTCAAGTGAGTATAATTTGTACGGTTAAGTCAATTCTTATGCCAAGTCAAAGTCCTATTTCGTCCACAGAGTTTTTTTCTCTAATTTGTGATTTTGTCAGTCAAAACGTAGATTTTTTTTCTCTAATCTGTGGTCAAAATGGAAGTACACACTTTTTTGTGTCGTCACATTGTTTACAAAAGTGGGGGGCAACTAGCTCAAGGGCACCCCTGGGGTTCGAGCCTCGGCTTGGGCTGTTGCCGGGATAAGAGGATCGAGAAGGCTACGTCCGCTGGAGGAGTGGACCCTATGGAAAGTCGCGACCATTCTAACTAACCTACAGGGGGTACGTCGACCTCGCCGGCGGGGTCGGTGTCTGATTGTGTTACGCTGGTATCCTATACCGGTGCCAGAAGGGCTAGGCGGTTCCGGGTCGCTCAAGACATGTCTTGGGCGGCGACGACGGGGTGGTGGGTCTGTCATGTCTGTAGAGTAGATTGATGCTTGGACTACGAGAGGGTTGGGGTGATGGGGGGCCGCGTCAAAATAGCGGCGGGATGCATCCTTCATAAACTGACGGATGGATGGGAGTTCGAGATCGCAATGGAGGTCGGCGTTTCGCTGGTACCAGCGAGCCCCGACCACCTTGTGGATGAAGCGGTTTTGGATCACCTGAAGTCGATCCAGGTGGACTGGGTGTGTATAAGCAAACGCGACAGATGCGTATGTCATAATGGGGCGAACGCAAGTTTTGTAAAGTGTCACCTTATTTCTAAGGACATCTTACTACCCTTGCACAGGAGAGGCTGGAGGCGGCCTAGGACGAAGGCAGCCCTATCGCGCACTCGCTTAATATGGTCACTGAAGCTGAGCCTGGAGTCAAGGGTAACCCCCAGGTATTTAGCAGACGGAACCCAAGGAACGGGCTTGTCGAACAAAGAGAGTGGTCTCGATGGCGGACCACGGTTATAGTCAGAAAAGCACTTTCTTTACACTTTTCTTTACTTTACATCGCTGCACTTTTGTCTGAGTTAACCGTGATCCGCCATTTCCTGAACCATGCACCGATCTCGGTAAGGGCTCGTTGGAGGCGACCGCGCATATGGAGTCTCTGCCATCCGGAGCAGTAGATGGCGGTGTCATCCGCAAAGAGTGCAAGCTGCACACTTGGATGGACTGACCGCGGAATGTCGCTGATGAACAGCGAGAATAGCAAAGGGGAGAGCGCGGAGCCCTGGGGTACTCCGGCTCTGATGGGATGGGGAGAGGATCGCTCCCCCTCAACGCGGTAGCGAAAGCTTCGATCCCTGAGGAAGTCTTGTATGATGTGCACAAGACGATCCGGCACGCCGATGTGGTACAGCTTGAATATCAAGCCGTCGTGCCAGACTTTATCGAAGGCTTTCGCTACGTCTAAGAAGACTGCAAGAGTCCCTTTGGGTTTCGGCTTCGAGTTGAAGCCGTCGAGAATGTGCTCCGTGATGCGGTGCACCTGTTGGACGCAAGAGTGTCTGGCTCTAAAGCCAAACTGCTCGTCGGGAAGGAGTTTATGTTCGTGGACATGGGACCAGAGACGCCTCCGAATGAGACGCTCGTAGATCTTCCCCAGAGTACTGAGGAGACTAATGGGGCGGTAGCTAGAGGGCTCGGTAGCCTTCCTGCCTGGCTTGTGGATGCCGATGACGTCGGCGGACTTCCACGCAGCGGGAAAAGAGCAATTACTCATAGCCGCATTGAAGATGCTAACCAGGAGATAGATCAAGGGGACTGAAAAGTGTTTGACCACTTTGTTGCTGATACCATCAGCGCAGGGAGCTTTACGGGTGACGAGATCCCTGATGACAGACTCGACTTCAGCGGCCTTAATAAGCTCAAGAGGGGGGTCGGAGGGTGTTAGGGAGCTGCGACGTTCAACTTCGCTGACCACCGTATGGAGGTGGACAGGGTCAACGTGATCAGGGGAAAGGTTACACTGGGCCTCGAGGCTCTCAGCCAAACACTCAGCTTTTTCCTCGTCATCGCGACGCAGGGACTTGGTTCGGCCTATCAAGAGGAGGCATCGTTCTAAGTGTGTCACTTTTCAAGGTTCGAGCCAACCTCCAGTATGCCTGGTGGGTTGGCTCGAGCCCTGAAAGTAGGTCTGTCCAGTTCTGAGCGCGAAGATCACCTATGCGTTTCTTAACAGCACGCTGGAAGAAATTCAAGGTGGATTTGTTATCATGGGTGGGGGCCGCGTCGTATGCCCTAGTGGCGGCGTTCTTTTCTGTCAGCAGTCTCCTCGCATCCTCGGGCAGATCCCAGCGGTGGTCCACCACTGGAACCTGCTTCGAGGACTCACCCACTACGGTGCGGAGGTGGCTGGTGAGAGCGTCGATCGCGGAGGAAACGTCATCTAGTGTCTGTATGTCATCGGGTATCTTATCTAAGTTGGGTGAACTGATAGCTTTCAGGGATTCCCCCAATCGCTTCCAGTCCACCACTGTTTTGGTCTGGGGTGGAAGTTCAGTAGAATCCGAGCCTAGTCTCATGAGAACGGGCCGGTGGTCAGAGTCAAGTTCGTGAAGCACTTCTATCGAGCGTAACCTGAGTGTTACGCCTTTTAAAAGAGCTATGTCGAGTATTTCTGGTCGATGGTCGAGGTTCCCAGGGAACCTGGTTGGAGTCATGGGTGCGATGATGTCAAAGGTGTGGTGGTCTGCGTCTGGTCGTGGGTCAGTTAGTTGTTCGAGTATCCTACCGTTGGCATTGGAAGTGTGGCAGTTCCACATGGTGTGTTTGCTGTTGAAGTCTCCCGCCAGTATGACGGAGCTTCCCAGAGAAAGCAGTGCGTTGATATCACTACTGAGCAAACGTTACCTTTACATCATAGATTTCTTGTCTTCATGTCGCGTATGAAACCCAAGAGTCACAACCACATCGACACATCTCGTGTGCCACCCGTGTCTTCGGTTTTTTCACCAGGTATGAGCAGACAGTGGTAGGTAAAGCTTTGAAAAACTACCTTTACGTCATAGATCTCTTGTCTTCATATCGCGTATGAAACCCAAAAGTCACAACCACGTCGACACATCTCGTGTGCCACCCGTGTTTTCGGTTTTTACACCAAGCATAACCTCGACGTGTGCCACCCATTTTGAGGTTATGAAGAAACCGGCTGTCTTCCTCTTTTTATTTGCATCTCCGAATCTGATTTCAGTTCCTGATCATTCTTTACCTGGGATACTGGCTTCCTACGGATATAAAATATCGTAGTCTTACCATTGTAGTATTGTTTGGTGTTAAGTCTTTGGTGTTAAGTTATTATTTTCTTTAGGTAATATTTCACATATTCCGTCCCTTAGGACGCTTTGGCTGAAAAATAATATCCCTGAACTCGTTTTCTTAATAATTTTAGTAGAAAAATACAAAGTTAAAGAAAATTAAAGAAAAAAATATTGCGTATTTTGCCACGCAAAATAGGACAAGTGACTTTGACAGGACGCGTAACATAGACTAGGGTGTGTTTAGTTTTTTGTTTTAGGGCTCTATGGAGGCTCTAAAGTTGCGTTTACGTTGCCAGCAAATGGGACTGCTGCATGTTAAAAGTTCTATGTCTTCGAACGAATGCACGATGTACAAAAATAAAGCATGCGTAAAAAAGTATATAAGAGTACCCTAAGTAATGCCTTTTTTGTCTCTATTGCTGTAACCGGTTGACCCCAATTTTTTTCTTTTTTTAATATGCCTTTATTAGTTAAGCTAATTACTACAATAATAAAAACTAAACTAAAACTAAACTAGCTACACTACCTACTACAAAGAACATACGGACTGTATAATAGCCGAGAAGGCCTATAGACAGTCCAAATGCTCCAGCCCACTGCCGGTAGGTACCGTACCCAACATGCTGGCAGCATTGCCTCGTTGAATTGTAAGAATAATAATTGTTCCTACAGCTTGGGGCCAAGAATTACGATTTCATACAATTAAAAAAATACTGCTGTACTTCTTGAAATAAAATAGCCGCTACAAATTAGGATATTTTTGGTCCCGTTGGGCAAATATTAATTACTAACAATTGTGCAGTGTTTTGGAAATAGTGGAAGTAGTACAATTTTTTTTATATTTTGGCTCCACACATTGTGTATTTAGCCAGTGTCAAATATTCACTAAAATAATGCATATCTCTAATTAAATAGATTTCAAAAAATGTATTTGTTCTCATATTTAGGGCGAGATTGATAATGAATTTGATAAATGAAAACTAAAAAATACGGCAGTCCGTCATGATAAGTTGAACGCCAATCAGAGCGCGTGACGTCATAAGAAATTAATTAACGTAACACCTAGCCGAAGTCGCCGTGGTTTCGTACGAACCGAGCTTCGACGTCCGACGATCTCTGCACTACTAAATTGTTTTAATTTGTATATTTAAAGGTTTTTGTAATTTCCAAAATATGGAACAAAGATTTGGCAAGACAAAAGCTCGAATATGCCTAGAGTTGATTTGTTGATGCTGGGGGAGTTTTTGGGATCAAACAAGGACTTTTGTTCAGCAGAGTTTAGAAATGTAAAAACTTCAAAGTAAGTACCTACCTATATATTAATCAGTAATAAGTTCAACACCTATCAATTCCTGTAGGTATCTACCGTGAAATCAGCTTTATTGTACCTAGAACTTATTTCGATAGATTAGTACCTATGTATGTATTAGAGGTTATGTAAGACTGTAGTGTGTAAATTCGGACTTGCACCGCTACATCACAACAATACCCGTAACATGCATCCGAACTACTTGTATGGACGACCCAGTAGTATAAGCTCACACCTTCCACCATGTAGACGCCTCAATATACTCCAGTACCACCGAACACCATCTTTCGATCATCACCACATCAGAACTGGACCACCTTCAGAGCTGGCTCCTCCAGCACAGCTCATCAGACATAGATAGTGACACCACCAGCGCTATCATGTCATGACATGGCGACCATGCCAGTTGCTGCTGATTAAGGAAAATGGTGAAGAAATTAAAACCATACCAGTGCCTGCAGATTCGAAGAAATAATGAAGAAATAGATATAAATGGAAACAGCGGCTGAATGTAGATAATTATTTTAGAAGAAATATTGAAATATTGAAGAGGTGAATTTAAAATAATAAAAAATGAAGATAAGATTTATTTTATGAAGAAAAATAGAGGCGCATAATTTTGAAGAAGAAAGAAGATTAATTTTATTATAAGAAGATGAATTTTATGAAGACTAGTTATGAAGAATGAAGATGAATAATAAGAAGAAAGGTTAAGAAGAAAGAAGATAAAAAATAAGAAGAAAAATAAACATGAATAATGAAGATGAATAAATATGAAGAATAATTATTTTAAGAAGAATGAAGATATTTTTATTTTGAAGATTTGTTATGAAGACAAAGGAGGCGTTATAAGAAGGAAGACAATTTATTTTGTGAGAAATATATTGAAGATTTTATGACTACAAAGAATATGAATATTTAAAGGTGTTGAAAAAAAAATATTTATGAAGGTGTTCGAAGAAATAACGAAGAAGAATTCATGACGAGAAGTAAGACTTCTAAAATAGAGCGGTACAATATACGCCGACTCTACCTGTGAGCTGCGAGTGCCTTAAATTATTAACAGGCCTAATTGATATTTGGTGAACGAGTCTTCGGCATCAAGGAGCACGGGAGCAAGGATCGGTGTCCAGGGTATTCCCGGCCCAAACGCAAGAAGGATTGTAGCAGCGAGTACCAGCTCTGCGTACCATCACCAGGCTATCCGTAGAAGACCACCTTCAGAGCTGGCTCCTCCAGCACAGCTCATCAGACATAGATAGTGACACCACCAGCGCTATCATGTCATCACATGGCGACCCTGCCAGGATTCGAACCTGGAATCTTCTGATCTTCTGGTTTTTGTTCAACAGTCTTTAGAAATGTAGAAATTTCAAGATAGTGCCTACCTATATCTCTTTAACTCCCAGCCACCCGATATCGTACACATATGCATTATTATTCAATTGTCATATCAATACTGGGATTCAAGAAGATATTATTAATAAATCAAACAATAAAAGTCCAACACCTATCAATTCCCGTAGGCACCCACCGCGAAATCAGCTTTAATACTTGTTTTGATAGATTAGTACCTGGAGTAAGTACCTACGTATCTATTAGAGGTTATGTTATTATATTACATTATGTTATTATAGTTTTGTTAGGTCTGAGTTTGGCACATTTGAATATTTAAGCTATTAATATGACATCATGTTATGCGGTCCGAGCGCGGTGTGAGAATAGGACAACCCCATCTCCTCCCATTATCGCACGGGGATGTTGATACTGAATATAAAAATCTGATATTTATTATCATAAGTTTTTAGAAGATAATCTCGGAATGGTTTCTTTTGCTACCTGCCAAAATATGAAATGACCATTTTCATAACATTTTATATCCAAGCTAACTACTACAATAATAAAAACTAAACTAAAATTTTATATTGGTATTTTCGTTATTATATAGTTTCTAAGCGTAGGCCGGCCCCCCACAAGGTGGACCGACGACCTGGTGAAAGCCGCGGGGAGCCGATGGATGCAGGAGGCGAGCAGCCGCTCTAAGTGGCGTTCCCTGGGGGTGGCCTATGTTCAACAGTGGACGTCTTCAGGCTGTTGATGATGATGATGATAGTTTCTAAAAATACTTGTGTAATAATCGATTCATCAAGTTGTTCCTTAAGAATCAAAATCGATTATCAGATAATCAGTATTTCACGATGGACGATTCGTCTGTCTATGTTCAATTGTGCACAGACTACTTAAAGCCAATGAAATAAAAAAATACACTACGTATGAATATTTTATTTAAAAAAAAAAACTAGTTCTGGCCTTGCTACTAGATGGCGCAGAACCAAATACGAGAAACTCAAAAAATTGTAGTAAATGTTTTTAATTTAAAAGCTTTTCACTTTTTTGTTATAATTATTCATATATTATTATCAGGTAATTATTAATTAATTTCATTTAATTTGAGAATTTTGAAATAGTGTCTATCTATCGATAAGTGCAGGACATATCATTAACCGTTCATGTATAGTAGGTTAGCAAATTAGAGCGGTCTCAGATGCTTGAGCGTGAATTTCAGTCAGTCGGATAATAAACGAATCACTTTTGTTCGGAATTATAACACCATGATTGTATATAATATGTATGTATTATATACTCTTTGCTGCCCGTGCTAAATAAAATAAATAAATAAAAATAATATAATGAATCAGCCAGGGCAACCAGGTTTCATTTTAAAGGGACGTGAATACGACCATGTGTCTTTTGCTATTGGACTGGGTCTAGCCATTTCATCAAGCATATTCATTGGATCTAGTTTCATAATAAAAAAAGTGGCATTGAAAAAGCTGTCCGTATCAGGAAAATTAAGAGCATCCGCAGGTGGATTCGCGTATCTCAAGCAATGGATGTGGTGGCTAGGCCTTTTTACAAGTTAGTACATAGGTATAATACTCATATACATGAATACTTACCATATTCTAACATAGTCTAATTTCTAAAGAACTGTCCTACTAATAAGCGGACACTAAAGGATTTAAATTTTAAAATTAAATCTTACAGAAGCACTTGCCTACTTTTGTACACATTTCAAAATTTCAGTGGGAGTGGGTGAAGCCGCCAATCTGTTGGCATATGCATTTGCTCCTGCAGCTTTGGTCACGCCGCTTGGTGCCCTTAGTGTGCTAGTGGCAGCAATGCTATCATCAAAATTCCTCAATGAACATTTAAATTTCATTGGAAAGGTAGGTAGCTCAACAATTTAATTACAATTTATCAGAATTTGTTCTACTGTGTTCTGGTTTGAAGGGCACTATAGCTACTGAAATTACTAGGTAATCTGTGCAATGCAGTGTCATGCCAAACTTTACATTTTAGAGTTCCGGGTGTCACTATCAGGTGAACAACTATCATAGCTCATCATAACATTCATTATTATAAAAACATGTATATCTCGTTTTTATAGATTGGGTGCTTCCTGTGCATATTGGGATCTATCATATTTGTGATACACTCACCAAAGTCTGAAGAAATAAGGACATTTGCTGAATTAGTAATAAAGCTAGGCGATTTTATGTTTTTGTCATATGTTATTACAATTCTTGCAGTGAGTTTCATACTTAGAATAGCTTTTGTTCAAAGGTTTGGTAACACTAATATCACTATATACCTGCTTATGTGTTCATCAATTGGTAGCCTGACAGTTGTGTTTTGTAAAGCAGTTGCTTTGGGTATAAAAGAGTCAATCAAAGGTGTTCACAATAATTTTACTAATTATGTATTTTGGTTGCTACTTGCGATAGCTGTTGTATGCATAATGATACAGATGAATTATTTGAACAAGTCTCTTGATATATTCAAAACCAGTGTTGTAACCCCAGTATATTATGTAATGTTTACAGTACTAGTTGTTCTGGCTTCAGGAATTCTTTTTAAAGAATGGGATCACATGAATTATGAGAATATTCTTGGATGTATTTGTGGCTTTCTGGTTGTGATAACTTCTGTATTTATGTTGAATGCATTCAAAGATATGGAATGTTCACTTAAAGATTTAAATTTTAATAAAAGGTGTAGAAGAAGTTCACATAATGTAGAAACACAAGTAGACTCAAATAACTATAATATTATGTTGGGTAACCATAGACTTTAAAATGTGCCTATTTATTTGATGTAGTAAATACCTAAATACTGTAAGGGCTTCATTCTCTATATTGGAGTAAAGTTCCGAGCTAGCTAATCACCGCCTGATGTCACTTGTAACTGCAGTAACGAATTTCAGAATGTCTAAGTAGCGCTGACCGACCCGTAAACCAGGGCGTAACTTACAGGTGACATCAGCTGCCGATTAGTACAGTTAACCGACGGCTATAGCAAAACTTGTTGCAAGCTCGCATGTGTTTGTAATTTATTATTATAGTTTGCATGCCATGAATACTGAGATCTACGGAACAGAAAACTACCAATATTTATGATTTTTAAAGCAGTATCGCCTGCTCAGCGTAATCTACAGATTAATTTGTAAAGGAAAAATTAGAATCACAAGCGGGGATTGAATCCTTCATCCATCTCTCAAAATGGGATATGCTTTACAGCATTTGTGTTGATGTAACTTGACCATGCTGGTTGGGATGATTTTTAAATCACTCAATAGATGGCGCTACCAACCCCGTAAGTTGGTTATAAAGGTGAAGGAAAAATTCGGACATGAGACCACTTGTCACGGCAGCTTAAGTAAAGCATATCCCGGCTTGAGGGATGGATGGATGCGGGTTCAATCCCCGCTCGTGATTCTAATTTTTCCTTTACAAATTAATCTGTAGATTACGCTGAGCAGGAAATGCTGGTTGGGATGATTCTTAAATCACTCAATAGATGGTGCTAACAACCCCGTAAGTTGGTTATAAAGGTGAAGGAAAAATTCGGACATGAGACCACTTGTCACGGTAGCTTAAGTAAAGCATATCCCGGCTTGAGGGATGGATGGATGCGGGTTCAATCCTCGCTCGTGATTCTAATTTTTCCTTTACAAATTAATCTGTAGAAAACTACCAACCTGGCTATTGCTACAAATAAATGAGTTGGCATTGCTATAGTTTGAGAATGCAAGTGAATTTCTATTTCTGCCGATTCTCTTAACGGATCCTTCAACTGCATTGATTTTGTGTGGGCGTGGATATAGGCTCGATGCGGTTAGATTTATTTATTTATTTATTTATTTATTTATTTATTTATTTATTTATTTACAAAACGATAGTTAGCTTACAGTTTAACACCAAAACGCTCCCTATCTTATATTATGAGTATAAAATAACCTAAACTCACAGATAATCGCCGATAGGCTATCATTAAATATGTATGTATTATATTAGATTACAACGTTATAGACTTGAATACTTTTATTTAGACAAGACACCTACCGATTGTATAGTTCTAGAGGTAGAAGGTTACTCTAAAAGATTAAACTTGTTAAATATTTATGTAATTAGAAACTTAAAAATTATGATTAAAAAATACATTGCACAATCAAACCCCGGTATAAAATAAAAATAAATAAATAAATAAATAAAAAAATTTAGATTAGGTATTGATTTTATATATGTAGGAGACTTTAAATTACTTACAGACGAATATTATTGGCCTTAATAATTTTAGATAAAACATAAACAAAAGGAGTAAAAACAAATGTCAAGAGAGTTTTAAGATTAATAGGACGAGGGATATCGGATTCTAACATTTCATATAGGGAAGAGCATAATTTAGGACAGCTGAAAAAAAATATGGTCTAAAGTGCCATCATCCAGACCACACTCGCAACGAGAATGATCCCTGACTGACCCTGATTTTGGCAAGAAAAACTGGAGAAATAACATGCCCCAAACGAGAACGAATTATAGTACAAGTTACCCATTTATCAGCCTTTTTATATTTAAAGAACCATGGCTTTACGGGGATTTCAGACTGAATGTCACCATAATGTTTGCCTTTAATTCTTTTAGCTCTGTTCCAGACCTGTGACCACTTTTCATAGAGCTGTTTGCCAGCTAAACTACGTAAATCATGATAGAAACCTTTGGAGTAAGTCTGAAGACCTATATCAGCAGCTTGCTTAGCATAACTATCGACAGTTTCATTACATACTATACCAGTGTCCAGGAATCAAGGCAAGAGCAACTTCAATACCAGAAGAATAGCATCTGTACAAAATTTCCCTTATTTTTAAATTAGAATGTAATAAATCTTTGGACCTAAATGGTAATTTATGAATATCTTGTAAACAGCTTAGGGAATCAGAAAATATTATGGATTTATTTAGTTTATGTGATTCAACATACTTAACTGCTTCTAAGATAGCCACTGACTCACCAGAATAAGCAGATGAATATGGAGGGCATAATTTATGACTTAACACTATTCTATATTTGGGGATCCAAACCGCAGAACCAACCGAAGCTAAGTCAGATAATTTGGACGCATCTGCAAAAATTGTTACCCAATTGGGCCACTGACGGCTTAAAATATCCTGAAAAATCTTATCCGCACTAGGGGTATTTTTATCAATACCAAAATGCAAAATAATATTAGGTCGGAATATTAAACATTCATAAGGAACACTAAAAAGAGGATGAATTGAAAATTGAAATAACAAAAAGGACATACTAGAAAGTTTATTAAAAGAATTCAAAAGGCATGGAGGGTCTTTATGACGCCAATAGTCTGATGAACTTACCAAAATAGAAAGAGAGTAAAGTTTGTTCAATAAAGGATGGCGAGAAAGTTGAGCAGCATGAAAGAAAAAACGATCAAGATATTGACGACGAAGAAAAAGCGGAGGTTCGACGCACTCCACTTGAAGAGCGTTGATAGGTGAAGACTTCATAGCTCCTAATATTATACGAAGACATTTATACTGAATAGAATCGAGGGATCTAAATGAGATTTTGCTAAATGGTTCTAAAAGAAATGTAGCATAATCAAAATGACTTCTAATTATTGCATTATATAACAGCTTTTGACTAAACGGATGAGACCCCCACCAAACCCCAGACAGAGCACGAAGAATATTCACATTCTTTTCACATTTATTTTTTATGCGATCTATGTGCAAAGAGCCTGATAGCTTAGAATCTAAGATGAGACCTAAAAATTTTCCTTGATTGCTAATTCAAGACATCGATCATTGATACAAATTTGAACATAGGGATGAATCTCTTTCTAGAGAAGACAACCTTGCTTTTATCAGAAGCTAACGCCAGGCCATGGTTGGTTAACCAGTCGTTAAGATACATAAGGGCTGAATTAAGACGGGACACCAAATCAGAAAGAGAATTAGATGAATAGTAAAGAGCAATATCATCAGCATATTCAAGAATATCACAAAAAGAATCTACACTTTGATGAAGATCATAAGTGTACAAGCTATATAATAAAGGGCTTAGGACTGAACCTTGAGGCAGACCCCTCCAAACCAACCTAGGCGAAGAAAGATGGTTTTGATATCTTCTAACCAATATAAGCCTACCTATTAATAGACTATAAATAGCATGTGTCATCCTTCTAGGCAGACCAAGATGAATGATTTATTGTCTAAGTATAGGAAGGAGAACGTTATCATACGCGCCTGTAATATCCAGAAAAACACTTACTACATGTTCTTTCCTAGAAAATGCCAGACGAATATCAGTTGTAAAGACAGCAAGACTATGAGTAGTACCAAAACCTTTCCTAAATCCAAACTGGGTCTTGGATAAAATTTCTCTTTGTTCTTTGTCGTAGTCTAAGTCGGAAATGTCAAAGTCAAAATTGTAATTAAAGTCAATGTCAAGTTTGTAAAAAAGGGGCATGTAGTATTCTTAGATTGTCTGTGTTATTTGCTACGTACTCTATGGTATTTTTAATAGTTTGCACTTGGGTTGTTTCTGTTTGATGTTTTTTTTTGCAATCTTGACATTCTTTCGTGTGAAAGTTCTACATTTTTGGCATATTGTACTGCACTTTGCACTGTGGTCAGCTTCTCTTGTTGCAGGAGTGATTGCTTAATATTTGAATTTTTTATGCCAATGACAAACATGTCTTTTACGAGTGATTCTTTTAGATCTCCAAAGCTGCATGTGGCTGATAAATTGTATAGAATCGTAATGTATTCATCAAGTGATTCATTGTCTGATTGAAATCTTGTAAAAAAGTTATAACGCTCCACCGTCGTTGTTCTTACAAGGGTCGAATTTTTCATCAAATTTCAGCAACAGTGTTTGAAGTGTTTCGTTCTCTTTTATCACGTTGAATGAGTTAAAAATTTCTATACCTTTTTCTCTTTTTTTTTTTATTTCTTTTTTCCTGTGGTGTTTAGGAAAATAGCTATTTGTTTCGCTTGTGGAAACTTCTCCAAACCATTAGCTTCGTGAAACAACATAAATTTCTGTTTCCAAACCCTCCATGTTTCGCATGGTTTCGTGGCGTCTTTGCCATTTTGCAATTTTAGAGCTTTTAAGTTGGCATGAAATACCGGGTGTAATTGAATTCATTAGCATCCTTTAAACTAGATACCTACTCCTGATACCGATCACGTGTGGACCAAAATTTTTGAATTCTAAGGCATTGGTTTGGTAATAATAATAATTATTCCGAAAAATGGGATAACTTACTAAATCAAATGCTACAGCACAAATTTTAATTAAAATAATGAATTAATCTTTTTAATTAGTACATACAAGGTAATAAAACGTCTAATTGTATCAAAATCATCCGTGCCAACTGCGTTAGGCGCCGCGGCAATCTTCATAATTTTCAATAAAAAATAAGTTCATTTGCACTCTTTACTTTTTAATAATCATCAGTAAATGATGTACTATCATGTACTCAATTTATGCTAATGAATTAAATAACACCTGTATAAATGATTGTACCTGTGCCTCTGCCATTGTCGTCCTTACTTCTGACACCATGCATTGGTTTTGTGTGGGCGTGGATATGGGCTCGATGCGGTTAGATTAAATAACGTTATAGACTTGAATACTTTTATTTAGACAAGACACCGACATAGCAGACACGGTTACATGACAGACTGAATTCTAATCATAGACCACAGAATTCCCCCTATAACATAGGTCATATACATAAAAAGTCTTTGTCATAGACTTATTTAATATTAATAACACAGAGTATATAAAACTAATATCTTAAACCATAGAGTACGTAACTAATAAACACAGACAATCTAAGAATACTACATCAACAATACCTTGGAAGGAGTTTCTTTTCAAAAACTTGCCAAATGTTACCGGGTGCAATGTGGAACCATCATCAGTCGACTGTGTTTCTCGTTGTACATGAACAATGAACGGGGCACTATCAGTATGCTCATACTTGGTTCTTGCTACGGAATTAAAACATTGGGGACCTAGACCATTTTTGGATGTAGAAGGAGTAATTATTGTTGTAGGTTTTATAATCGGTTCATTAGAGGCATCTTTAGTGGTCTTATCGCTAGTTTCACTGTCTGTACAAATACAGCCAGTTTTGCCATCTACCGCTTTAGCATGTTTCCTGTTTTTTTCATATTGCAATTTTTGCAAATTTTATGAAGATGACTTCTTTTACGACTACGCTGGGTGCCAGACCCATCCGTGTCCATACCAGTGACATTCCCCTTAGGTACCTACAATTAGTAGTAGCAGAAGAATAGGTAGTTAACCAAAACCCTCAAGAAAGCATGTATTAACTATTCCAATTTTATGCAATGTTTACCTATAGAAGGGGGTTGGTGTAGAAATAAAGACTAGGTACTTTTATTATAATATTACCATGCCTGCAAGTACTGCAAGGTCTTGCTTGAGCAAAGTTTACATAGTATACCTACTAGCAAATGTGGTTTTTTCAACAAGTTAATTGCTATTTTTCATCATTGTGTTTAAAGTCCTTGGACACTTATAACTGCGATTTTCATAGATGAACCCACAAACTTCGTTTCAGGCAAGAAAATATATCGTCGTAGAGCCACAGAATTCACCATATATACGTATAGAGCCCCCGATCGATGTTAAAAAGTCCAAGGACATTAGAAGACTCTTCTGCAACTGTTATTGACATTTTATTCATGCAGCTGTAAATTCCACCATAAGTTTCTGTAATTCTGTGGGATAGGTATGTAGGGAGGTAGACATACTTAAATGCATAATTTGTAGTACTTATTCATTGTTTGTTTGTATTCATTGGAATAGGTAGGTACCAACGTCCATTTTAGTTCGGTGTTTTCACTTTTTCCATTATATCAATGTCGAGATGCTTAAAATATTACAATAAATCTAATCAAACTTAGACCTAAATCTACACTCGTCAAATGAATAAAAAATGGAGATATAACCGCGAAAACATAAAATAATACTTGAAGCCCATACCGAAATACCTGCCAGTTTCATTTGACAGATTGATTCCGATTGAGTACTGTCATTGGACTTAGACGGTACGAATATCTGTCAAAAACACTGCTTTTGTTCACTCACTCTTAATGGAGTTCGATGCCGATCGGTGGAAATCATAGCCGGTACGCTGAAGCCGACTCATCGCTTGTGATTGGCTGGACGACAATGAACATCAGTACGATGAAGATCAGAATGCTTCCGCGGTAAGCCCGCAGATTCACTCTATGTAGCAATGGTTGTGGAAATCACAACAAAGTTAGTAGCCGGGGGACCATGCCCCCCGGGTCCGCCAGGTCGGGCGGCTCCTTCATCGGAAAAAATCGTCAAAAACTTACCGAGTCCGGGAACTAAATATTACATATAAAATAAATACACTAAATTTTAATATAGTTTACACTAAAGTACTCTACCGATCCTCTAAATCTTTAAAATATAATAATAAATTTCCTAAGAAAAAAACAAGCCCGCCTAATTCGACGTTTCCCGCGCTTTTTTTTCTTCTATTTATTTATTTATTAATTAAAATTCTGACAGATGTCATATTTGACAGATGTAATTTTTGATACATGTCTAATTTTTCAATTAGAAAAGTTGGCTTCGTTGAATTAGAAATCAGTAAACATAAGATTCTGTTGGAGTTTTGGCGGGAACGCGGAAAAGTTCATGTCGTTGCATTGTATTATTTTTCAAAACTTTTGCTTTTTCCAGTGTTAATGTTTAAAATTGGTGGCGTTTTACGCATTAAGTGCTGAATTACGAGCATGAGTGAGGGCAAGTGATATAATGTGGTGAAACGTGATTTTTCGTGTTGCTCCATAGAAGCTTCTAGTAAAGTTGCCACCACTTTGCTGGAGCATGACTTAGAGAGGACTATGACTACCTGACTTAGACTGGACTATGACTACCTGACTTAGACTGGACTACGACTATGACTAGGACATGACTTTGCGTGAAATATTTTATAACACGATGAAAAAATATAATACTTGACACTGGCTAAATACACTAACACTATGTGTGGAGCCAAAATATAAGACTAGGCGGTATGGTCTCACGACTTTAGCCTGCCCAATAGGACGAACAAAAAAAAAAGAAAAAAAAAGATTCTGTTAAAATCATGGAGGTCTATGGAGAGAGCCAAAATCTGCCAATGCGGCGTTGCCGCTCCGCATCCTTCGTGTAAATATACTATCTTGTATCTCTGTCTATTACACGAATCGGCGCATAGAGTATGCGAGAAAGCGACTGTCGGTACGGCAACGTCGCCTTACCTCGCACCGCGTGTCGTGTTCTGACAGTTTGGTGTGTCAAGAAATTAAATGCGAGAGCATAAAACGTGAAAATTTAGTAATTATATTGTTATTAGGGCTAAATATTGTGTCAATAGTGAAATTGTGTCGTGTTGTGCTGTGTTTTGTGCATCAAGAGTAACCCGAGGAGTCGAAGGAAAACCAGAATGATTATTTTATACGTTAAAGTTTACTGGCTATTTTTATGTTAAACATCGAAGTTTCGAAGTAAATATGCATTTCACATTAAGAATATACGTTTTTTTACACCGTATAATTACCATGCGATTGCAATTACTGAAAGATTTAATGCTTTAATTGATATTTTTGGGATGGGCGATTTTACGCCTCTCGAATAGTGATGTACCTACACTGTCCATTACATTTTGTCGATATTTGTAAATCTTCATACATTTGCACAAAATTACTTTGGTTTTGGGGAGATTAAAAAGTAGAAAATCTCTTTCCCTAAAAGTGGCTGAATGGATTTAGATCAAAGTGCAAACATAATGAAAAAGTAGGTGCAAATCTGGCAATTTAAAAATAGGCACCTAACCTACTTTTATAAAATACAGTAGGTAGGCCAGTGTCGTCTGGCTTCAATATGAGTTATGAAATTTATAATAAACTAGCCGACCCGCCCCGGTTTCGCACGGGTTTATTAGTTTTATGCCCTTACCCTGTTTATGGGTAAGAGAGAAGCAAAAGTGAAAAATATAGGGGAAAAGGATGAATGGATGGGACGGCTGCGCCTGTCTCCCTTCGCCGTCCCATCTATTCATCCTTTTCCCTAAAATAAATATAGGGGCTTCAATACAAGAAACGTGATTTTTTGCTCGTTTTTATAGATAATGGTACGGAACACTTTTTACAAATTTAACCATCATTTTAATGAATAGAATAAGAAAAGGCGAATGTAAAATAAAAACTAACTATTATGGAACAATGTTATTTGAACAGCCTGAAGACGTCCACTGCTGAACATAGGCCTCCCCCAGGGAGCGCCACTTAGAGCGGCTGCTCGCCTCCTGCATCCATCGGCTCCCCGCGGCTTTCACCAGGTCGTCGGTCCACCTAGTGGGGGGCCGGCCTACGCTGCGTCTTCCAGTTCGTGGTCGCCACTCGAGAACCTTTCTTCCCCATCGGTTGTCAGTTCTACGAGCGATGTGGCCTGCCCATTGCCATTTCAACTTGCCAATCCTAAGAGCTACATCGGTCACTTTAGTTCTCCTGCGGATCTCCTCATTTCGGATCCTAGATAGGAAAAATAATTAACGGACTAAAAATACGTATAGTGTAGTGTAGGCTATGACGCGATATCTACCAAGGTGGTTAAAGCAGTATCTATATGTATTGGTGGATATTTGAGTTATATACTAAATTTATGCATATCTAGAGGTGTGTTCCCAGATGGCCTGAAAACATCCATATTAAAACCACTGTTCAAAAAAGAAGATAAAGAACAAATGCAGTATTACAGGCCTATCGCTTTGATTCCTATCTTTTCAAAAATATTTGAGAAATACATCTATAAAGAACTAAATGGCTTCCTAGAGCACCACAATATATTATGTAGTGAACGAAAAGAGTTTAAACAAAACAATAAATATAGCAATCTATGATTTCTATAATACGGTGCTGACAAATGTAGATAATAGAATTCGCGCTTGTGCCATATTTTGTGACATGACGCAAGCCTTTGACTACGTCAACCACGACATACTTATTTAGTTGTTAAAATCATACTTATCTAATAGAATACAAGTAACTGAAATTTGTAGTCAATATTAGTAAAAAACGTGAAGAAATCCACACTTCAGGCTCACGGTTTGTTACGTACGGTGTACCACAAGGTAGCGTGCTAGGGCCTCTGGTTTTTGGTGTACATAAATGATTTGCCCAAAGTCACTGGTCATCCAATGTCACTTTTTGCTGATGACAGCACTGTGACGATTGCTTGCAAACAAAAGAACTCTATGAGGCAGATATAAATAATACACTAGCATCTTATATACTCTTTGCTAGCATCAATAATCACGTGGCTGAACAGTAACAATTTAAGGATAAATCTATCTAAAATGCAACTCATGCATTTCAGTCAAAGACCACAACCACATGACATTCAAATACATTACCAAAATGATGTCATATGTGAAATAGACTCAGCTAAGTTTCTAGGTTTGGTCATTGACAGGCAATTGAATTGGAAGGCTCATATAGCTGAATTATGTAAGAAAGTGAGCAGTTCAGCTTATGCACTTTTCAAGATAGCCCCAATTGTGAATATAGATGCATTGCTCACTGCTTATCATGGTCTGGCTGCTTCTGTTCTACGGTATGGGATTATCTTTTGGGGTAACTCAACGGATAAAGAGTTAGCTTTTAAAGCACAGAAACGCTGCGTCTGGTCTATGTTTGGGTTGCAGACAACAGACAGCTGCAGACCATACTTTAGCAAATATAGAATTCTACCACTTCCGTCGCTCTACATTTTTGAAGTAACCCTATTTGTAAGAGGTAGCCCTGGCCTATTCCCATGCTGCCGTCCGATCACTAGAAGGCCGTTATGTGATAAAACCAAATTTGCGGGTATGAGCCAAAACGTGGAAAATGTTGTCCCTAGAAATTGGGAAGACATACAAACTTCTTTGTTAGACCAAATTATTCATCAACCTATATGCTGCTTTTTTATTCATTATTTTGTTTTAGAAGTTGAAAGTTTATTTTTTTATTTAAGATTTTGTGTTTTTGTTGTGCTTACCTGCTTTCAAATGTGACCATCTAAAATGCAAAAAAACGGCTTGCTGTAATGCTACCGTCTTTAAGAGTTGTAACAAACTGTAACTGCGAGAGTATTTTATAACGAGTAACAGTTACATACATATTCGACGGTAATTAACGGCTAAGTTACTTAGCCGTGTTCTTGAGTAGTAAGTGAATTTGAATTTAACTAACCCCAACTCTGAAAATGGCGTTATCGAACTTTAGTTGTTTAAACTAGTATTTTGCTCCGTGCGCGTGCCGCGTGCGGCCCGCGAGGACGTTTTCGTGGCTGTTGTATTTATAAAAATGTTATACTTTAGTTTAAACTTGTAATTTTGCAAGAACTAGTACAAAACAGCGGTATTTTTCAAAGAAAATGATAATTGATCTGTCTTTTGCATGGCGGCCATCTTGAAAAATGCTGTCAGTCAAGTAAAAGGTCAAAATTTGAAATCAGCATCTTTTAAAACCCCCAAATATAAAATATCAGCCGGATCTGAGTTACTATAAAATCGGACGCCATTTTGAATCTGCCATCTTGGAATTATTTTAAGTCTATGAGAAAGCCTCCGTTGTTCCTTTGTTATGAGTCCAAACACGCCTTGTCGGCTTCTATAAGTTCCGATTGTGTGCGTGTTTTAATTTTGTATGGCGGTCATTTTGTTTTGTTTATCAGTAATATGTCAATTTGAATCAAGGATCCTGAAAATATTTAGATCTTAGGTAAGACAGGTTAGTTAGATAAACTAAAATCAATTAAAAAGGTCGCATTAGTAAAACATTGTAAATGTAGCGATGGGTAGTTTGAAGCTCCTCCTCGCTTCGCTCGTCGTCGCGTGGGTAGTTTGAAGCTCCTCCTCGCTTCGCTCGTCGTCGCGATAGGTGGTTTGAAGCTCCTCCTCGCTTCGCTCGTCGTCGCGATAGGTAGTTTGAAGCTCCTCCTCGCTTCGCTCGTCGTCGCGATAGGTAGTTTGAAGCTCCTCCTCGCTTCGCTCGTCGTCGCGTTCGGTAGTTTAAAGCTCCTCCTCGCTTCGCTCGTCGTCGCGATAGGTAGTTTGATGCTCCTCCTCGCTTCGCTCGTCGTCGCGGTAGGTAGTATGAAGCTCCTCCTCGCTTCGCTCGTCGTCGCGATGGGTAGTTTGAAGCTCCTCCTCGTTTCGCTCGTCGTCGCGGTAGGTAGTTTGAAGCTCCTCCTCGCTTCGCTCGTCGTCGCGATGGGTAGTTTGAAGCTCCTCCTCGCTTCGCTCTTCGTCGCGGTAGGTAGTTTGAAGCTCCTCCTCGCTTCGCTCGTCGTCGCGATATGTAGTTTGAAGCTCCTCTTCGCTTCGCTCGTCGTCGCGGTAGGTGGTTTGATACTCCTCCTCGCTTCGCTCGTCGTCGCATTGGTGGTTTTGTCAGTATGTATGGCAGCCATTTTGAAAAACGGTGGATGTCTAAAAGAAGCTAAAGCATGTTAATCAGTATCCTTAGGGACACTCAGATATCAATTTTCATACGGATTGGAGATCCATAAAAAAGTTCAGTAAAATGTATTAAATTTTTCAAAATGGCGGAATCAAAATTTTTTCCTATATTCTTACTGAGTATCTAAGGGGAGTCTTAGATATCGATTTTCATCCGGATCGGATAACTTTTTCTGTAAGTCAATACGTCTCCATCCGCCATCTTCAAAAAAAACAATTTCATTAGTATTCTGTTTTGTTCCTTTGTACATCGTTACTCCATCCCTAGAAGCAACTTTTTTATTACATTCATATTGGAGGCGTAAAAAAGGAAAGTTCATATTTCGATAAAATCACCTTTGTATGACAACCCTATTGAAAAATGGCGCATGTCAAAATTTGATTTTAGAATGTTGTTCAACATCCTTGGGGATCCTCAGATATCGATTTTCATCCGGATCGGAGAAACTTTTTTTTCCGCCATGACCGAAATTTCCGCCATTTTGAAAAAAACATTTTTGCTATATCTTTCCTTCCGGCCGCCAAACAATATTAGTTCGAGCTCTTTATACTAAAGTATCATGGTTTCCGGTTTAAATTTGTATGGCGGATTTTTTTTTCCGCCATTTTGGATTTTTTTTATTTTCTCTAAAATCATCCCAGGGATTGCTATGACATTCCTGAGAAAGCATATGACCCATCTCACATCATTTAGCCAGGCCGTTGATGGTCACGATGATGGAAGGTCGGAAGACCAGTTCATGAAATATTTTGAATTTCGATTGTCCACTTTCATACCAATTTAAAAAAAAAAGTTCAAAATTTCCCATAGGTATCGAGAAACAATGAGCCAAAAATGAAAAAAAAAATTTGTATGGCAGCCATCTTTAAAAATGGCGGGATCCAAAATAGTTTTTCAAATATCGAATCAGGGACCCCAAAAACCCCCCGATGCAAAAAATCAGCCCGATCGGACCAACTTTCAAAATGGCCGCCATCTTGGATCCGCCATCTTGGATTTTCATGACAACCATCCGAAAGCGCCCATCCTCTTCTATGACATTTGGTCGAACACACCCCACCTACCTCTTACCGTTTCCGAATTATTAGCGTTTCAATTTTGTATGGAATTTTTATTTTTTTTATGGCAACCCCTATTTTTTTTATTTCTCTCCAAGCGTCCCAAGGTTTACTACAACTTTAGTTAAAACAGGTCACCCATCCGACTTGTAGTTTCCGAGAGCCATCGACCAGTTCCATCAAGGAGACGACTTTTTGCTGATGTCAGCTTTTTCTGGTTGTCACGTGACCAATCTCTATACAACCTCATACTCGGTTTTTCTCTTCCACTTCCAGGAGCTCGAGAACAAAAATGTCAGTCAGTCAGTGAGTGGGTGAGTGAGTGGGTGACGAACTTTATATTAGTTGTTTAAATGTTTAAAATATTGTTCTGAAATGCTCAAATTAAAGTGTTTCCTAAACAAAAACATAGTAGTTGGATAAGCAATCCATGTTAACTGTTTTTAAGTGCTGGAAATACTGGTCTGAATTATATTAATATAAATACAAATAAACAGCCTAGTCTGAATTTTTCTAAAATGAATAAGCTTGTTAAAGAAGGAAATAAGGGTCAATTAAAATAAAAGAGTAAGTTTTAACACTTTAATTAAAAATGCTTTCTAAGGCCCTTCTCCCATTACGATACTTGTAGGGTACGATACTCGAGTATAATACTAGTTGGATACATGTTCGCTACGCGACGCTCGCATATTATGCTACTGAAAAATTACTAAATTCATCATTTGTGCAAACTCGTTTTTTGTAGACGGACGTTATGTCGAGCGAATCCAGTGACGAAGAAGCTCTTGCAGTTTTTCTGTTTTATAGAAATAGAAGACGTCAACGCAAGAGTAGAAAATACTGGATTCATCCCTATATTGAAAGAAACATAAATTGTAGTTTTTGTAGCCGCACAAGAACTACAACATGATGATAAGAAATTTTTATCTTTCTACCGAATGTCTAAAGAAACCTACTTGCATCTTGTTACATTATTAAAACCAGCTATACATCAACGAAATACTAAATTTAGATAATGTGTCAGTGCGGAAGAAAGGATTCTGATAACCCTAAGGTAAATAATACTTCATTTTGACATATGTAGGTAATTAAATGTTTATTAAATTTTAATATGTAAGTACTTTATAATTATTACTTATTCTCCATCTTCCTGTGATAATAACATAGGTATTGATTCATAATAAAGACTGGCAGTATTTGATTGTACTACATTCAGACTTTCGTTTATGGTAATTGGCGTACTTATTACCTCGGCAGCACTCATCGGTGAAGGAGTAGAATAAAGTGTGATGGGACTATTCATATTTTCACTACTTTGGTCCATTACATCGTCTATCAATGCAAGCACTCTTCTCTTAAACAGTCTTCTTTGACTATCAGTCCTTTTCATTGTTGGCTACCGAAATAGTATAATTTTTAGTGTTCTTAACATTCACCATCATATCCAGAGAGTTACACATATGATAAGATGCACCTGAATCAATATAAAAGTTGTCATTCTTGCTGGAAGTTGAAACTAAGAATGCCGATACTTTAGTTTCTTTGTTTTCATTCTTCTTATCACGCTTCAACTTAAAGCATTTCGCTTTGATATGTCCTGGGCGGGAACAATAATGACAGACTTTGGTTGACTTCTGTTTGGTGCTCATGAATGCAGTATTATTATTATTAGATTCATTCTTTCTATGAGCTTCTTGTAGTAAACGAGATCTCACTATTTCACTGTTCAAAGCACTCGCCATACAGGCCGTCTCAAGTGCTGAAACAAGGCTGTCATACTCCTCGGGTAACTCACTCAACAATAATTCAGCCACCTCCTCATCGTCTATGATCTTCCCAATATCCGCTAATTGCTGCACCAAAATCATGACCGCAGATATGTACTCACTCATGTCAGAATAGGAGCTATATTTTACACCATGCAATTGACGGAGTAGTAAAACTTTCCTGTAAAGACCTCTACTTTCGAATACATCGCTTAGCTTCGTCCAAGCATCTTTAGCTGTATTAGCATCTCGTACATACTGAAATAGCGAAGTCTTCAGCGATAGACATATGCGCGCTAACGCACACTGATTTCTTACGGGGTCAGTTGTATTTTCTGCAGCCTCTATTTGGTCCCAGACTCCATCCAAAATAAGTGCCATCTTGATGGAAAATTTCCATGAACTGAAGTTTGATGCGCCTTCCAACTTTTCAATAAAACTAGTTCCATGTCCAAGTGCCAGAGCAGACGGCATCGGCGGTGACAATGCACGTGCCATGCGAGTTGCGTCACTATCGGTCGACATCGTATTACTGCGAGACCAACGCCAACCCCAAACTTCGACAGCTTATTCCTGGGCACTAATAACCTCTTGTTTCCTGAGTCGGGTTGCTCGGAAACCCAGCAGCTGCGCAACAGAGTCGTAAGTGAAGAAAGTTCTGTGGGGAGGTGGCGTGGCTCACTCAGCAGTAAAATACAACGTGCGATTGACCAGTTTATTATCTCATCATAAACATAGAACAATGCGCACACAAACTTATAAAGGATTACTCTAATAACATGTAATAACATTTTAGGAAAAATAACATCTTACTTTGATGACGGATACACCGGAAAGAGAAAGAGTGACACAGACACACATAATCAAAGAGTAGAATACATTCCGAACACAGACTATACAATGAAAATGTTGCCCGTTAGAACGGCTACAAAAGCACCCCGAGATACAGTAGTCCGTCATGGCATCGACCATTTGAGGCATACATACAATATATTTAACAGAGGATTCATCACTTGGATAGTATTTCTTATCTTTCACCGAATCATCTGAAGAAAAATCTTCTGCTTCTGAACGAATTGCTGACAACATTGGGTTTAGGTCATTGTTTGGATTTGATATGTTTACCTCCATGGAGCAACAAGGTGATGACGGTGGCATAATCTCGGTGCAGATCAAAGACGTTTCTTTGCTCATCGAGGGTAGGCCTGCACTTATCTTTGTAATCAAATCAGAAAAGTTTTTTTCTGAATCCCATGTTGTTTTTGTTTCATCAAAAGTTTGAAAAACACTTGACATCATTGAATATTCGACTGCATGTAGGGAGTTAACAAGCTCTTCCGAGGTTACGTTTTTTGCCAATTGTTTTGTACTATAACCATATGAAATATTTTCCTTGCATACCTCGGCGGAAGATTGCAGTCGATGGCTGGTTGAATGGTTTTCTTTGTTGCTGTGCAAGTCCGATTGCGATCCATAACTGCATCGTTCTAACATCGCTTTGATCCTTGGGGTTTGAAACCTAAAAATAATTAATTATTTTAGAATAAATAAATACACCATCACTGACAAACACATAATCCTAACACCACACAAGGGTTATTTATCGTCGTGTCGTGAGGATCAGGAACTACGAATACTTTGCTATTAGAACACCCGGACCCAGAAGAAATATTTGCGTCATAACCAAAAATTTCTACCGCCGCGGGGATCGAACCCGCCACTTTGCTTCTCAGCTGGTTATTCGCTCGCTGAGTCACGAGGTAGTCATAGGTAGTCATAGGTAGTAATAGGGAATAAGTAGTAACTTGTTTTATTAAGTTGTATTATTATTACTTAACAGTGTGATAAAAACAAAACCTATCGCGAGTTTAAAAAAATCAATAAAATAAAACTAACCTCGCTTTTGAACTCATTTCTGGCGGGAAATCGCACTAATCGTGCGCACGTCCTGCCTCCGCGACGTCCCAGCGTCGCGCTCGCGACACTGTGCAGGAGTACGGGGCGTGCGGAAAGCTTCGCAGTTAACCTTTTTCTAGCGTTGCATTGTCACTAAACTGTTTTCTAGTTTTGTTATTATTCACATGAATGTAATAGTTTCACAACTAAAAAACGGTCACCGTCTTTTAGTACTGTAAATGTTTCAATCTTACATTGGTTTTCCAATGACTACCCAGCTAAGTATATCTAGCGCTTTTATAGAGTAGGACTTGTTAAAAAACTGTGATTTAGACATCGTAAGTACAAGTTTGACATGCAGTACTAAAATGTACTAAAACACATGTAAAGTCAGCTAACGGTTTATTTTTATTGTCATTACAAGTAACCGTTGTATAAGATTGTATAAAACGTAAAAATTTAGACTTAAATACTTTGCTAAGCTGCTTTAACCGTATTTTAGTGTTTTAAAGTGAAGTAACCGTATTCTAGTAGTGGAAACCCCAAAAATGATGTAGATAGTGGTGTAGGTGGTCTTTGTATCTCAGCACTGACAAAAGATAGAATTTTTTTAACCAGATTGGACGATAGAGCAAAAGCTGCGTTATGGTGTGGTACATAAAAGTCGAATTTGACGAAATGTCACTTAACCTATTCGCGTCCTCCCCCCGTTCATGGTGCACACCCCCCGTGCCGCCATACATTACACTAGTGAGCCCGCGAGCGGGGTCCCCGGCATTAGAGATGCGGCAGAGTGAGCCCACGAGGTGGTTTCGCGGCATACAGCATGCGCTCGTAATATTTGTATTCTTAAAAACTACGGTTTTACGTACGTTCTACTAAATTTATATAATTATAAAGATGGCAGTAGCCTTGCTAAATATTCACTGGAAGTGATCATGTGTGGCCTGGCGGTGATAGTTTCAATAAAAATGCGTAAATAAATAAAATACGTTTTACTTTTGTTTTTTGTGTATATTAGTATAGACCATAGACTAGTATTGTATAAATGAGGTCTTTGAAATAATTTGACAATAGTGGTTGTGAATATTGACTATTTTTTTCAATTCCAGTGTATTTTTTAATCTAAATGCGTAATAAAGGTGGATAAATCCGTTAAATGTTTGTGTGTCAAAATTACCGCGAAAGCAGGTAGAGGTCTTTAGTCTGTGATAAAAACCGATAGTCATTAAACGAAAAAGCAAAAGAACACTAGATGGGAGTTTTGGCGGGAACGCGGAAAAGTTTACGTCGTTGCATTGTATTATTTTTCAAAACTGTTGCTTTATCCAGTGTTAATGTTTAAAATTGGTGGCGTTTTACGCATTAAGTGCTGAATTACGAGCATGAGTGAAGACAAGTGATGTAATGTGGTGAAACGTGATTTTTCGTGTTGCTTCTAAAAGCTCCATAGTAAAGTTGCCACCACTTTGCTGGGGCATGACTTAGACTGGACTATGACTACCTGACTTAGACTGGACTAGGACTATGACTAGGACATACTGCGTTAAATATTTTATAACACGACGAAAATATAATACTTGACACTGGCTAAATACAATATGTGTGGAGGCAAAATATAAAAGAAAAAAAAAACACTAGGTGGTAGGACTTATGTACAAAGTTCGTCTGTATACCACTACCACTTTGCCAGTTATTCTGCCGCCGAGCAGTAGTGTGCAAGCAATACTGTATCCCGGTACCCGGTTGAATGGCACTATAGCTAGTGAAATTACTGGGCTAATGACACTATGACCGAATACCACAGTCTAGTTAGTAATGTGTGATGTTTCAGAATCGACGTGCGCGGTGCAGTAAGTATCACGCAAAACTTTATGTTTAAGAGTTCCAAGTGACACTGCAACTGTTATGGGCGGCCGTGACGCTTAACATGAGGTGACCGACTTCGTCATGTCATTCAATAACATAAAAAAACAAGCAATAGTATCGGAAAAATTAATTAATTTATTAATTTTTTTACGAGCTCGATAAAACTTGATTATTTTTCCTTTTTCTGGTTATCCAAAAAATAGAAAAAAATAGAAAGAGTACCTTCCTGACCTAATGGAAAATATAGTTTAGCCAAAAGTAGGACGACAGCATAAAAAAAATGTATTCCGCCCCTGCAATAGGACCCTCGTCGTGGGCCCTTGGCTCCTAGGAAGAAGCCGAAAATAAATAAAAAAATAAATATGATTAAACCTGAAAACCAATGTGTGCACTAAATTCATCTTCTTAAATTATACGATGTAATAATTTTTCTGATTTTATTATTGTGTATTTACGATAAAAACCATATTTTTAATATGGACCCTCGAGGAGGGTTCTCGGGCCCGCGAATGCGGTGAAGGTGAACCCTCCTGGAGGGTCGCCGGCATTGAATGGGTTAATTAACGGCCTTTAAGTGATCGGACGGCAGCATGGTTGTCAGACGGTGTGAAGCGGAATAGGCGCCGCGATGAGCTGCGCTTACACCGCGCCAAGACAACACATGCATAAAAGTGTATTGTGCATGGTTCCTGTTATATATCAAAATACCTAAATATATAAAAGATATGAATACGAGACTGTTAAGGACATTGAACACTATTCATTGATAAATGCTATTACTCTATAAATGAATTTTTAAATGACAAGTTTTAATCAACGCTATATTTAGGTATATATAAATATATTTATCTTATGACATAAATTTTTAGATATATAAGCCATTGACTATTGCATACTATTTTTAACCGTAATATTACTTGAACATATTTGACATTTTTCTTTTATCATGTTGACATCTTTATCAATTAATTATGGAATTTTATGCATGTAATTTTTATTCTTTGCTACAAGCTGTTATATTAAGTGACCATTATGTTTCTTTTTTATTTTATTTCTGCATGGCCATATTGAGCAAAATTTTGTGTATGCCAAACCAGGCCAAACATGTTCGCTACACTTATATTATTATTATTATTAAGGTGGTAAATAATGTTTTACAAATAAATAATCTTTATCTTTATTTTTATGGAACTCAAGAAATGGGAATCTGTAGACATGGAAGTCTGTAGAAATGGGAATCTGTAGAAATGGGAGTCTGTAGATATGGGAATCTGTAGAATTGAGAATATTCCTTCCTCATTACATTAATTTAATTAGGTGATACGCCTTTTTGTAAAGGTGAATCCTTACCTACTTACTGTTATTAGGTAGGGAATAAAATTAA
Source organism: Ennomos erosarius (assembly GCA_963580505.1). Classification (NCBI taxonomy): domain Eukaryota; kingdom Metazoa; phylum Arthropoda; class Insecta; order Lepidoptera; family Geometridae; genus Ennomos; species Ennomos erosarius. The sequence continues at coordinate 10,064,988 of OY756982.1, forward strand.
ATACTTTTTGAAGGACAGCTACCGCACTGCAGCACAGTAGCTGGCACAAAAATGACAAAAAAAAACGAACCCAAAATGACGTCACTGACAGCAGTTAAGAGGTATACGTTGCATATAAGGGGGTCTAGGGTTTTTTGGCGGGAACGCGGAAATGTTCACGTCGTTGCATTATATTATTTCTCAAAACTTTTGCTTTTTCCAGTATTAATGTTTAAAATTGGTGACGTTTTACGCATTAAGTGCTGAATTACGAGCATGAGCGTGGGCAAGTGATATAATGTGGTGAAACGTGAGTTTTCGTGTTGCTTCCAAAATTCCATAGAAGCTTCTAGTAAAGTTGCCACCACTTTAATGGAGCATGACTTAGACTGGACTACGACTACCTTACTTAGACTGGACTATGACTTGACTTTACGTGATATATTCTTTAACGATGAATAATTACAATACTTGACACTGGCTAAATACACTATGTGTGGAGCCAAAATATAAGAAAGAAAAAAAAGGGGAGTCTACCAAAATCCCTAACGCTAACACCTCACGCTATCTCCAAAAATGTATTGAAATGACATTCGCTGCGGAAAAGTTAGCGTTTGGCGATAGCGTTAGCGTGAGGGAGCTTTGCTAGGCCCCAAGTTCACCTGGGGGCTTAGCAATGATCAAAATCGCTAACGCTAACGCCTCACGCTAACTCCAAAATGTACTAGGATGGCATTTCGGAAATCGCTAACTTTTCCGCAGCGATTGTCATTTCAATACATTTTTGGAGTTAGCGTTAGTGGTTGGTATCTTTGCTAGACCCCCTTGAGTTAGAGTTACTGTTGAACGAACGTAATGTACATTTGACGTTGCTACAGCCCATCGTAAATTTTTTTTTACCTACTGGTTGTTGGTTGATCGAAACTCTGTTTTCGTTCGTGAAACTGGGATGAACTACTCGGCACCTTTACGTCCCGAATCCCGATCAGTATTGCTCACTGGCTAGATAATCGTAACTTTATTCGATAGAGAACGAAGCCCTAAGACTAACCATTGATAGCATTTATTTATATTTGTCAGCTGTTAAGTTAAAAATATAATTATGTAACATCATGGACCTCAACACAAACTGAGAAGCAAGGTATCCCAATAAAACAACATTCATAGCTTGTCCACTTCACCAATTGATACGCAGTTTTATATTCAATTGTGTGAGATCTTGAGAAGCACACAATTAATAAAATATATTTTTAATTTATTTTGTATATTATAGATAGATATAAGTGAAAAATAGATAACTGTGATATAATATAAAATGTGCAGTCAGTTGCCATTATATTCATGATTACCATATATTGCTAAAGGTAATTTCATCAATCAAAATAAAACCCAACAAATACAAACCATAATTTTCAAACTTGGATGAAGTACTTAGTTCATTCATCCGAGGTTTCAACTGACTGTACATTATTGCATACAATTACTAATAAGTACATTGATCCATTACAATTAGATTCTTAAATAAAGTTTTTTCTCAGTTCATACATATTACTGTAAAACTCTTATGCAAAGTTCCAACCCCTATGCTTAATCTATTAATATGTTATTAACATAGATTTATATATCAGGATATGCCCGAAGGAACATTTTATTTTGCCAAAATGGCGTGGGAAAAGTCAGCGCCATCTATTAGATTTCGCGTGAACTACGACAAGTTAGAAAATTAGGTGCCTATCGCTGCCATTATGTCCGTCAATGTTTATGTTTACAATGATTATTCCAAATATTAATTCGATTATTTTGTTACAAAACAAAGTGTAATATTGAAAATATTGAATTACTTGAGGTAAGAAACTTGGTCTTTCTTTTTACTGCACTTTTGAGTATAGATTGTGCAACCCTTCACAATACAACTTGGCATATTTTGTTTGTGACATTCGACCGATGCCTTCTAACTTCCATCATAGACTGAGCGCTAGTGGATGCCAATCTGTGAAATTGGCTCCCACTTTGAAGCGACCTATAACCAGTCATTAGGCCTGTCCTTAATATATATGTCTATGGTTATTAACCAATCTTTGTTGTTAAGTACAAGAGTAAAAACAATAAAATATACAGCTTAGGCAACCACAGTTTTACACAATAGGCATTATTACTATTATTCATACATTATGACTACTATTAAAATGAAATAAATACTACTTTCATAAAAAAAATGAATGCAATAATTGAAAAAAATAAGTAAAATCGGTAAATAAATCACGGAGTAATACGCTTTTAAAGTTTCTATGGGGGCATGTTCTGTCCCTTTCTCGCGAAAATGAAAACTCCAGTTGTGACGTCACATTCCAAAGAGATTATATGTAAAGCTACCACAGCTTAGTAATGAGGTACTATGAACAACCCAGCTCTAACGTCACTGGCTGTTTGAGCTATCTCTTTCCATTCCGGTTCTTAAAATGCTTGTAACTTGGTAATTTTTTTAGATATTTAATTTTTGTTCTCCCAAATGTTTATCTTTTGAGGAATAAATATTAAAAGGAAATCCAAAAAAAAAAATTTAGTTATCATGCCTATTGTAACAAGTGCATTTTGTAGTTATTGTTGAGGCATGTCTTAGGTACATACCTAATACACATTTTATCCTAGCAGTCATGGAGCTAATAAAAAAGAAGGAGGGAATTCCGTCTGATCCGAAACTGAAGCACCCTTAGGAAGCCGGAACACTTCGTACGTACAAGCGGAATACGCACACACTCACATCATAGGCAGCCGGTCGCCCTACTTTCATCTGACACACATATGTAATATGTCCGCCATTTTGGGCTTCAGTTTGATGTCAATCAAAACTCAATCCTTCTTTTTTTTATTTCATCCATGCTATCAGTATTATTTTGGTTGCAAGTTTTTTTTATTTATGTGGGTATTTTTCCCAAAGCCACCAAAAACTGTTAACAGATTCTTTGGATGACAATCTTTAGAGAAGAATAAATGAAAGAAAACTTCAATCAATGGACCAGTGTAACTTATAGAAATATTGATTGAATTAGTTTTCTTTTCACAAAACCTAATCTGAATGATAATATTTCTTTCATTAGTGTAACATTAACATCTTGTGCTAATGAGTACAAAGCCAATTATAGGCTGAAATTATGAATGAATTTTATATATAGGTACAACAGTGGCTATTGAAAACAATGATGCAATAAAATTACACAAGCAAGAAAAGATTGGAAAAATGTATTTTAGTCACCAATACACAGTCACTGAATGATAAATAAAAGTTCTACAAATAGGGCAAGTGCGCTGATAACTATATAGTCTTCGGCAGCAATCTGTACACAAACATATATGTCGACATGGCAAAGTTAACACACACTTTTGACGTTCTTGGCATATCACACACAGAGCATCAGCTGCTGTGTTCACATTATCAGCATTCACATCTTCATAAGAGACTTCCCTGCTGTTCATAATGTCTCCACTACCCATACTAGTTATTACTTGAACTTCTGGATTTGTCAAATAATTGTAGCATGCATGGTATAGATACAACAGGTTTCTGACAAGAGACCAGTAAATATTATTAATATTGGTTAAAATAGTTTCTTTGAAGTGCACACAAAGCCTCACTATAATAATGGCACTTGCAATTCCTAAGAAAGACTCCAATGGCACTTCAGTTAAATAGTTTGTGAATTTTAAAAGTCTCATATACGCATCCACAGTAATATTAATTAATATATTAGCAACATATTTCGTCCCAGATCTCAGTAATTGGGGCAGTTGAATAGGGATGAATGTCACCAAAAGCCAAGCTGTTCCACCCATAAATATCACTGTATTTATCACTAGTGTGCAAACTTCACTCACGATAACGTAAACAGCGTTAATGAGCCAGGTTAATGAAATAAAAACTGTACCACATTTATGGTTTACATAGTTACACACATCTCCAAATCCATTTCGCAAATAAAGAAACTGGTTTACTGTAGAATCTACAATAAATTTGGCCGAATTCGGTATTTCTGTGAATATGCATAAATTGTCTTCATACACGATGTGAAAGAAATATAATAAATTAATTAGCACACTATTAACAATGTTGTAAATAGACAGCCCTGCAGAAATTATTATTTCGCCTACAGAAGAAACAATATTTAGAAAAGTTTGTATTGTTGCAGCAAATAAATGTATCACTTTAGCCACATACGTAATCATTTTATCTGGACTTGCTTAAGTTGCATACTTCTGTGCACAAACTAAGTAGAACCGAAGTCTCCATACTTAACCTTGTTTGAACATGAATCAAACCATAGATAGAGCAGATTTTTTTTTTCTTCTAATGTCAGTTCCTCTTTCAACATACCATATAAATAGTATTACCCGATTTAGTCGGGTACCTAAATAAAAATCTAGCTAGATGTAAAATGTAAATAATAAAAATTATATAACGCCTAAATTAAAAAAAAAAATAATAAAATTAATTACCATCATAATACTATCTATAGACAAGAAAAAGGTCTCATGCAATCTTTTAATAAAAAGGATTCAAATTAAGTATAAGCAGCAGTTTGTTCAACATTTCTTTTAATAACTCACGAGTTTTTCAATATTACCAAGTTAAAGGGATTAAAGATGTAGGATACAGTTATGTAGGTACAGGGCCTCAACCAAAATAATGTTTCATATTTTAGGATAAAAAAAATAAAACTATTATAATAAAATTTGCAACTCAACTATCACTTATGGTAGTAGGTATGTATGTAGGTATACCTACATGAAATTTATTTCTTATCATACATAGGTGTGAGGAAATGTGTTTATGACACATGGACTGACAAGAAAGAACGATAATAATTGTCTTCAGTCACATTATTCTTAATAATATACACATTTAGCTAGTATGTAACTTACTAAAAGGTGTTAGTTTTTTTTCCCCTGCTAGGAGGATTTGGCTTCGCACGTCTTGTGCATCCGCCATCTTCCGTTTGTTCTTTGTTCTATTATTCGCACACTTCGTACAGCATTTTATTGCTTGACGCGTGGTTAGACGATTTGAACTTTTGCGATTGCGATAATGTTTATTACTTTTATACTAAAAGTGGGGAAACGTATCCGCGACTAATGATTTAAATTATTATTTATTTAATATAAATTTACATTAGGGCTAAGGATCAAGGAAAGGAGAGGAACAAATATTGAGAGGGGAAAATACAATGACATACTTAAGTAGGTAAATCTTTTTTAAATCTAACATATTTACAAATTAATACAGATAATTACAATTTCATATTATTATTACAAATGAAATCAGATAATATATTGAATATAGAAGAATCGACGGTATGAAGAAGAAAGTTTATGTTAACAGGAAAAGGGACACGCAGGGATATTAGATAATGGTAAAAGAAATCACGGTCGTATACACCACTATTTTTTAATTACCAGAAAACAAAATTCAGCAGTATCTGTTGCTGGGAGAGGAGAGGTGTAGGTTTCGGAAAAGCGAAAAAGTGTAGGTATCTCACACCCATTATGTCCATTCATTCAATACAATTATTATTGTAGGTACGTAGTATTTTTGTTGGCAACCATAACTTATGGAAAGATTTACGGAAACTTCAACTTTTAATAACTTTTACATGATTAGGTATTTTAAAATTTTGACTGCATACATACAATATCTTGCCTCGTCTTTATTGTACATTTTGTTTTATTTTTGGTAATTAAAAAATAGTGGTGTATAGGAGAGAAAAAGAATATATGATCCAGATCACCAAGGTCATTGCCACATTCACATTGTGGGCTGCCTATTATGTGAAACCTAGCAAGATGAGCTGGACACGCAGTATGTCCTAGGCGCATTCATTTTAGTTTAACCACAGAAAACCATGGCTTTCGTAGAATCTGTGGCTGTATACCCGCTCAGGCGCTTCAACCACATGTGCGGCCGGCATCGCGCAACGTGGACCGCTCCCCACCACAATTGTGGCTTACAGCTGATTGCGCTACTAGGGATGGCAATCAATTTTTAGAGGTGTCACTCGTTATAAATCGACTAAAATTGAAACTAGTTGAACATCACTATCGAATAAAGTAAAAGTCTCTATGGTACTGGAAAAAAAAAACGCCTCAGTCTTAATTGCATCTCGCGCCGAGTCGGTGCGCGCCAGCAACGGAGTAATTTCCTTTAGGTACGGCGGAGCGTCAATTATTATGCGTAGTGTTGTTGTGTGTGTTTTTTATATTGCAACACACGTAAAAATGCATTTGTTTAGATAGCCAAGTAATGCTACTCATCAAAACTAGTTTTGAAATTTTAAAACACTGCTTAGTTTATTCGTATAAACCGCAAATGTGCAAAACCATACCGCACTATTTGAGGAGCGCTTTGGGACCTACCTACGCCCGCCGCACCGCGCCTGAGTGGCTAATGAAGTAATGTTTACCTTTTATTTGACTACTTTCTGCCCATGCTCTATCCCAGGAGTCCTTTAGATACAGCTTGGGAAGAGCAGCCAAATCATGCGGATAGTTTTTAAAAGGATATTGGTCTCCACACATCACAGTCTCGTTAGCAAGGTGATCTGCTTTTTCGTTTCCTTTAATACCACAATGGCTAGGTATCCAGACGAAATTGACTAAAAAACCTTTCAAAATACGTAAATGCAATTTATCTCTGGGTTCTGCAACGAAGGGGAAATTCGATTTCGACTTAAAAGGATATCTCAGTAGAGCTTGTGCAAGGCACTCATAGAATCAGAAAAAAATAGTGTTCTAGGAAGTTTAAGTAGCAGAATATATTCGATGGCTTTAGTGATGCCAAGACATTCTGACATCTCGGAATGTCACCTGTAAATACTGACATCTCGGAAGGGCACTTTATCTTCCAAACGATGTTAAATTGGGCATGATAAACACCTGTTCGATCCGCTTTGTTTTGATGAGGTGCGCGGGAGGTCGGGAACGGGATGCGATGGCGCGAGCGACCGCCGCCTGCGGCTACGGCTAGTCCACAGAACACTTTTATCCTGAGGCTAGTCAGTCAATAGACTTGTAACGGGGAACGCACGTTAGGTTTTTGATCTCCGCTGGATGCAGGGCGTGCGTAATTTATTTCGTAAATTGGCATTATTTGGACCCACGGTTTTTTTGTGTCTCGTGTGGGCAATTTTGTCTTGGTATTTGATAAGTGTGGGTTAAGAGGGCCCAGCGAGCCCAATTTGAATTCCGCGAGTGATTTGGTTTCTCTGTGAAGTGTTAGTGCTTGCGATTGGAATACCTCTGCTGTGTTTGTTGCTGCATCTTTGGTGCCGGGCACGCGCGCCGGCCGGCATTCTTCGGAGGAACGCAAAGCGGAGGTAATGAACAAGACAATATTTATGTTTAACGCCACGTATCGCGGTAGTTAATTGTGGATCTCATTTGGAGTCCATTTTGAACATATAGCAGAGCGTGGTTGTATGTGACCCGCTCACGGTTAGGTCGTATTAGGTAGGTAGTTTTGGTTCCATTGTCACCTACCCACATACTTTGTGGATCTAAGTATATTGTAAATTGTAAAATTGTATAAAATATTTAATACTTCCACTGCGAATTTCCTGTACAGTGACAGGTAATTGTAATTGTAGTTGCAATCGTAATTGTAATTACAACAATTGTAATTATTGGATAACTGCAATTATAAATAATTAGTTAAGTAGGTTAATTTGGTTGGTAGGTTAGTTGTATTCTATGGTTGATTGTTAACGTATGTTCAACGAATGTTTGTTGAACAAACTATCTGTAGTATGTAAGTTACGTAAATTATTAGAATTACACAATAGAATTAGTGTTTTGTACTGACGGCACAATATTTTGGAGGTTAATCATTATGGCGAAACCGCAAAGCGTCATTCGAGCCGAGAAGTGGTTCCTTTCTAGCTTCATGTGGTCGACCGGCCGGATGAAGACACGGCGTTGGTAGGACGAGCCGGTACGGTAAAGGCGCGGTTAGACCGCGTACAGATCGCATCAGAAACTGAATAATTTGTACGGTGTAAAACTTATTGATTATTGAATAAACATTCCAAAGACACTACAAGTCAATATCTTTATATTAATCAAGTACTTTGATCATGTTTTTCACTAAACACTTTAATATATTAAAAAATCATCTAAGATTAAAATTTTCTGGAACGTCATTGACGTCATTCGACACAACTACGCATGCCTGTAAGACGGCAAAATAGAATGACACATGAAAAAAGATGAAAAAGAGACAATTTAAAACATCATGCAATTTCTTTACTTGGCAAGGTATTCATGTCGCTATGAATGTTGCAATGCCTTACACACTCTTGTTCGTAAAAGTCAAACTTTGCTCCATCTGTATAGTACATTATTTTCTCTAATCTGTGATTTACTCGTATACATAGCCAATATCAAGGAGAGAGCCAATATCTGCCAATGTGACGTTGCCGCTCCGCATTCTTCGTGTAAACATACTATCTTGTATCTCTGTCTAATACACAAATCGTCGCATAGAGTATGCGAGAAAGCGACTGTAGGAACGGCAACCCCGCCTTACCTCCCATCGCGTGTCATGTCTTGGCAGGTCGGTGTGTCAAAAATTATAATGCGAGAGCATAAAAAGTGAAAATATTGTGATTATATTGTTATTAGGGCTAAATATTGTATCAATAGTGAAATTGTGTCGTGTTGTGCTGTGTTTCGTGCATCAAGAGTAACCCGAGGAGTCGAAGGAAAACCAGAATCATCATTTTATACGTAAAAGTTGACTGGCTATTTTATGTTAAACATCGAAGTTTCGAAGTAAATATGCATTTCACATTAAGAATATACGTTTTTTTACACCGTATAATTACCATGCAATTGCAATTACTGAAAGATTTAATGCTTTAATTGATATTTTTGGGATGGGCGATTTTACGTCTCTCGAAAAGTGATGTACCTACACTGTCCATTACATTTCGTCGATATTGGTAAATCTTCATATATTTGCACAAAATTACTAATAGGGGTCACTTCTCTACTCACGCATACTAATGCATATTCAGATACTCACGTGGTGATAGTTACATCGAAATTTAAAGCTTGAATTCTTTTATTATTGGTATGCATTATTTTCGGTTCACTGTCGGAACTCATAAAATCGATGAGGTATCTTAATTATTGTTTTGTAATATATATATAAAATATTAATTCATCCGCATCATCATCATTAACAGCCTCGCCTCCTGCATCCAACGGCTCTCCGCGGCTTTCACCAGGTCGTCGGTCCACCGAGTAGGGGCCGGCCACCTAATTTTCATTATTGTATTAAACCTAAAAAGTATCGAAATTCTGCAGCACTGTTTGGTCAGGTTTATTATATTTCGATATATTGTGTAATAGGGGTCACTTCCCTACTCACGCATACTAATGCTAATTTAAATACTCACACCAACAGAAAGTGGACAGGCATTTTGTGAATGTCCGCCGTCCATATGATTCTATGTTGATGGTTGTGATATATAGCAAAGCTCTCTGCCCACCTATTACGGACGAACTAGCATCGATACTGACGCGCGTCTGCCGCTTAACTGCTGTTAATTTTCATACAATTTTGACAACTACACTAAACTTCTATAAAAATCTTCACTTCCGTTTGAATGTCGTCAGGGGGTCTAGCAAAGATACCAACAACTAATGCTAACGCCTCACGCTAACTTCAAAATGTATTAAAATGACATTTTAGAAATCGCTAACTATTCCGCAGCGAATGTCATATGAATTCATTTTTGGAGTTAGCCTGAGGCCGTAGTGTTAGTGGTTGGTATCTTAGCTAGACCCCCAAGTCAGCGTAAGTATAGCGTTGACCCGCCATTTTGGATCCTTCGTGATCGCAAATCACTCATTTTGACAGCATAGACAGGTATGTCTGCTAGACCCCCTGGGGGGTCTAGCAAAGATACCAACCACTAACGCTAACGCCTCACGCTAACTCCAAAAAAATGTATCAAAATGACATTCGCTACGGAAAAGTTGGCGATTTCCGAAATGTCATTTCAATACATTTTGAAGTTAGCGTGAGGCGTTAGCGTTAGTTGTTGGTATCTTTGCTAGACCCCCTTGACCGGCAGACATATATACCAATGTACTTTTTGCGGCAGTCACGCTCCAGCAAGTCTGCTGCATTGACGCTAACTCGTCCGTGATAGGGGGGGGGGGGGCTGCTGATAATTATAACCACCAAAGAGTATATAATTTGCTACGAACCACCACAGAGAACTTTGCTTTGCTAGTTAACCACATCTTTACCAATGTACTCTGTGGTTAACCACATCGTCTCACTCTGTGTCTCTTAGTAGTCTGTGGTTTCACTACACAAGTCCAAGCACAGAATACTATTACTCCTAGCGGAGAAGAATGGCATCTTCATACAAAAAAGTGGTTATGAAATTCAGTACTAGCGCCTTTAGTGGGACCCTTTGGAAACTTAAAAAAGGCGGATAATTCAAATGTTCTATTCGTATAGATTTGAATTGATAAAAGGGGCTGCTCTACAATGAATTACTATTGACATTAATTTGACATTAATTTATTAATGTCAATAGTAATTCATTGTAGAGCAGCCCCATTGTATTATCAGATAAACTATCTTATAATAGGGACAAAACTACATCAATTCGCAAAAAAAAAACATAATACAATAATACAAAATACATAATACAAAACTTTGCCCATGATAGCATTCTGCAAAACATAATTAACATGTTTAATTCCAAATCCACAATGAACTCAATAATAAGTACATAACCTCGAATTATATTGTATGAGTTTTGTGTAATTTACCGTTGAACAGACTCGGCTTTTTCGCTGATGATGCATTGCATTTAGCACATTTACGGCTATTGTCCTTTATTGTTTTTAACACGACATCACAATACACAAACACAAAAAGAGTCTCTAGGCTAAATAAAGAAGCACTGAAAATTCACGAAAAGAAAACAACACGAGACCGGTGGCAATTATAACCTCAAAATCATTTTGTTGCCATATCTAAAATAAAATAAAAAAATATTTTTGTTATACTGGGATCCCTATAGCATGCCCACCTACTATTACCATCCAATGTATGACGAGTTGAATGGGCCTGAGTCCAAGGCCCTATGCAGTCTCTAGAAACTGTGAACAAAAATCTATTTCTATAAAACCTAATCATTTCCCTGCCAAAATGATAATGATAAAAAAAAGTGCTGCTATATCAGAATAAAGTTTCTGGACGTAGTAGAATTTCCAAGGCCATGAAATGTTTCGTTTTGATGCATTTAAATAATATATTACAACAATAGAATTTAACAAATTATAATTAATTTTTTTTGAGTTATATAAGAAATAGCTAATAAACACACGATTATTGTATTGGAGTGGTTATATCTGAAAAATGTTAGAATTATATTTTTAAATATGGGCACACTAAACAATGCTGCAACCTCACCCAGGAATTAAATAAACAAACATGGCCGATTGTCAGTGGTGATATGAAGGCCGGTATTTATTTTTGTTAACAAATTGTAGAAATTGGCCTAAATTGACTGTAAATCAGTAATTTGTTATTAGCAAAATGCTGAAGTGGATTTAGCGTCGAGACTGATTTGCAGTGATTGTGTTAGTGATAGTGAATGATGAGATAGGACTCCAATATTTACATCGTTAGGTATTTTAATTATTTGCAGTGATTGTGTTATTGATAGTGAATGGTGAGATAGGACTCCAATATTTACATTGTTATTCTAAGTTTTAAGTCGTTCTACTAAAGGGGAGTCTACCCTGAGTTTTCCAGTTTCTGGATGCCAGTCGAGAACCTTTCTTTCCCATCGGTTGTAAGTTCTATGAGCACCTAAATAATAAAAATAAATAATATTTTTTGTACTGATTCTTTGGTTCAATAAATAATGTTTGCTATTGCTTGCTTGTCAGTAATTCATAGATGTCTTATGAAAGAACTACAGAGATAGATATAAACTGGATGCCTATCTAGTTTTTACAAAAAAAAAAAACTCGAAGGAACATATTATGTACTATATTATGTCAGTAATTCAGTATATTAAGGAAATAATATTCTTTTGGAAACATGCCCTTTAAGTCTCAATCTAAAGTTTTTATAAATATAATTAAGTTGTTATATGAATGTAAAGTACAACTTAAGTGTTGTGATTTATTTTTATTATATGTGTTTTGTAGTACAAACAATGCCTTGGAATTTTTTTTAATATGTACCAATTTTATTCACATATTGAAAACTAAAAAACTTGTCTTCTTTTTCAACTAACTTAATAATAGCTGGGGAAGCAAAAATTATCCCATTAATCTTAAAAAAGTGTCACAATTCAAATATCTGGGTCATTGGGTTACAGAGACGCTCACCGATGAAATGGATATGGAGAGGGAGCGCAGAGCATTGTCAGTCAGGGCCAATATGCTGGCCCGTAGGTTTACACATTGTACTGTTAGCGTGAACGCTACATTGTTCAGAGCATACTGTCAGGCTTTTTACACGTGCAGCTTATGGGTCAGATATTCGCAGAGGGCTTACAATGCTCTGCGTGTGCAGTATAACAATGCTTTTAGGACACTGATGGGTCTACCACGCTTTTGCAGCGCGTCAGGAATGTTTGCGGATGCAAGAGTAGCTAGTTTCACATTAATACTCCGCAAAGGAATTGCATCGGTAATGCACCGGGTGCGTTGCAGCAGCAACAGCTACCTGCAACTGATTGCGGAAAGGATGGATGTGGACAGTGTGGTCAGTCAGTGTGTCTTCATGAGGCATTGGACACCAGTCCATATCGTGAAGGACACTGTCCGCTCATCTAATCCTATACACCTTGTTTTGTGTAATTGAAACTGTTAATGTAATATAGCGCCTGAATTGATATTTATGTGATTTTAATAATAAGCTTTTTATAATGGATTTCTGACTATGTATAATTTGTGTAATAATGTGTATTAATAATTAGTAATAATTTGTGGGAACGAAGTTTGTGGATGAAATTACGCCAATGTCGCGTCGATAGAGAGAATGTAAATCTTATAGTGATTATCTGTATTCGGGGGATAATTGTGAATGCGAGTCCTACTGTGCTAGAGCTGTTTACGTAAAATTGAAAGTAACGTATGTTTCACTTACCCCACCTGACCTTATCGAATTTACACAATAATAATTTAGCTATTTTACCCATTAAAAATTTACTTTGCGTCTTTTTTTAGTGTAATTTTATTTTGATAAAAAAAATACATTATACATACCTATTTTTTTTGGGGTATCTTTTATTTTTGTTCTCCTTACCTTAATGATAGTAATGTACAGAAAACAGCTCATATCAAGCGTAACATGAGTTTTATAGTCATGCTTGATTTACTGTTAATTATACCTACTAATAGAATACTACAGGAAAGCGCTTATTTTGTCGATATCGATAAAATGCTAGGCAGCACTACATTATCGACTTTTCCCAGCACTATCCATTATTGACAGCTGCGATATTGCTAATCTGTGGACGGATACGATGTCAGATGTCAGATTTTTTGTTGGCAGCACTGTATTATGATGTAAAAGCTGTCACTTTAAGGACTAGATTCCTTAAAAACACGATGTTCTAAGTTCACCCTCTCCTAGCGAAGCGTTACATGCTCTTTGGCCCTATGCACAAGACTAATAATATTACCACAGAATTCCCCCTATTACATAGGCATAGGTCTACAAAGAATGATCCAAAGTCTTTGAATATTACTTAGTACTGGTAATTAATTAATTATGGCGAATTTTGTGCTTCATTGAATGTTCACAAACTAAGTAAAGGATACAAGATTAAATAATACAGGAACATGGTACGTTGTTCGTTATGTTTGGTTACATTATTTCGCTACAGATTGTTATTACACGCACGGTTTTATTCGTAGGAGCCTCCAAGTGGGACCAGTTCTCCTGGCTTGATCGGCGCCGCACCGTTGCTGCCGCCCCCGATGCTCAGCGCGATCGCTCCGCCTATCCCGCCCACGGTGGCTATGCCCCCGGTACCTGGTATGCCGCCTAACATGGGTCCTCTGCAACCTCCCATGGCATTCCCTCCTCTGCTGCCTCCGTTTTCGATGCCACCACCTGGATTTGCTGGATTTAAACATGTAAGAGTACCAAAGGAATAAGTATTGTACCTTACCTACAGTGAGTTCCCTGTGCACATCATATTGACACAAATGATACATAATCACTATGGTTCAGACCGGGAAATCCCGGTACTGAAAATCCCGGGATTTCCCAGTTTGCATCATGAAAGAACCGGGAAATCAAAATCAACTCCTGGTTCTCCCGGTTTTTTCGCTACTGGCTATTCTGTTTTTTAATGGTATAGCACTTAATGTAACACAGATTAATTGTTAATTTTGAACAATCTAAACACGTAACAAACCAAAATTAAGAAATATGAAATAATTGTACTGTTATGTATTATATTGACAGTTAATTGAACATATATTTGTTTTACAGAATTATAATATGTGGGTACTTTAATAAAGTTAGTTTTGGAAATGAACTCAATGGTGTTGTATCTTTTATGTACAAAATTTTTATTGCAAAAATTTCTACCTTCTTGGAGAAAATCACTTTACTTATCTGGTGGATGCATAATACACGAGGTGTCTTTTCTACCTGAAGGTGTTGCACTAATATACACCTAATAGCACGTAATCCGGCTTACTTAGAAATCACGTTGAATAACTTGACCGGTGTCGGGTAATAAAGATGCCCATCCTCACGGAGTATGCATGGCGCAGATGGCAGCTCTGCAATGACGTAAATGTACGTAAAGTAAGCCAGATTATGTGCTATTATGAGTTATACTTATGTTACATTCTAATTTGAAATGGGGGCGGTAAGGCCTGCACTGACATCCCGCTTGGGGTGTATTGTGCATTTCCCCCTCCAGCATCTACCCAAGCCAGCCCAGCTCCTTGAAATAACAGAGTGCGGCTTTGGGGTGCTGGCATAACTCCAGTGTTGGCGTTGCAGATGGTGACGCTGATGAATGGTTACAAGGCTTATACGCTTGTTCACACATTCCGGTTTTAATTCTTATCTCTTCCGTGGTCTTGCAGTGAAACATCACATGCTCTACGGTCTCTTCCTCCTGCTGGCAGCCCCTACAAAGCGGAATGTCTGTTGCTCCAGTTTTATTCAAATGATAATTTAAGTTGCAATGACCTGTAAGGCCTGTGATTAGGCGGAAGTCATGCTGCGTAAGCCGTAGTAAGTTGTTCATCACTTTTCTATTGAGAGTAGGAAAAGCTGACCTAGCATGTCTGCAATCAGTTCTCCTATCCCATAGCTTTTGCTGTTCTTTTTCCGTGTGACGATTCAGAAGATCTTGCACCTCCATCGCTGATGGTTTGCATAGTCCCAATGGGTCGTCAACCATCGCTTTTCTGCCTCCTTTGCCAAGAGTGTCAGCCGCGATATTTCCCTGACACGAGCCATGGCTCTTTGTCCATTTTACTATTGTTCTGTAGTTCTCTGCTAACTTTTGCAGGGCCCTATGACACTCTAAAATTACCCTTGATCTGGTCACAGGTTGTCTTAAAGCGTAGATGATAGCCGCACTGTCTGTGGTAAAAACTATGGTTCCCCCCTCTTTTTGCATCCACTGCACTTGCGCCTCATCGGAAGATGCGATTGCTCCTGCAGCTAGCAGGAGGCCCATAGCTTTGCTTGTAACACTGTTGCAGTTTTGTTAAGCGCTATGGACTCAGCTAGGCCCAGTTCCAATGAATAGAAACCACAGCCTGCACCTGTCTTGGTTTTTGAACCATCTGTATAGATGTTGCAAGATGCCGAGAGTTCTTCCAGATCACGAGCTTCAGTGACCAACTCATACCTTTTACCATCAAGGTGAGTGTTGCCCACCTTGTCAGTGCCCTTAGAAGCCTCCGGGATTACTCTTATCGCTCTGTCGAGTATTCTGCAATGGTTTGTGATGGGGCCATTTCCCTTCCATTGGTTTACGAATTTAATCCTTAGAGCAGACGCCATCGCTTCCTGCTGTATATGCAGGTGTAGCGGCGTCAGGCCTAATATAATGTCTAAGGCTGCTGATGGTGTCATCTTAGAACATCCGCTAATCAGGGAGCAAGCCAGTCTTTGTGTTTGCTGTAGTTTGTTTATTGCAGTTACCAAATTTGTATGTGTCCACCACACTACACAGCCATAGGTAAGGACCGGTCGTACAATTACTGTATATAGCCAGCGGCATAGTTGTGGCTTGAGGCCCCAGTCTTTTCCAACCGCTCTGGTGACCT
Source organism: Ennomos erosarius (assembly GCA_963580505.1). Classification (NCBI taxonomy): domain Eukaryota; kingdom Metazoa; phylum Arthropoda; class Insecta; order Lepidoptera; family Geometridae; genus Ennomos; species Ennomos erosarius. The sequence goes on from OY756982.1 coordinate 10,081,305, forward strand.
GCCACAGTATATTTGTTGCTTTTGTGGTGATGTGATCCAAATGTTTCCCCCACAAAAGCTTACTGTGTAGCCAAACCCCTAGGTATTTGACTTCTTTGTTTAAACTTAATTTTGTGCCAAACAGTGTTGGCAGCTTAAGTGTTGTTAATTTAGTGTATTCCTAGTGAATAACACCATCTCCGTCTTTTGTGGATTCACGGATAGACTGTGTTTTTGGCACCATGTCTCAACGATTCTCAGTGCTTTTTGCATTTTGTCGCAAAGAGTCGCTTCAAAAAGTCCAGAGACCATGATAGCCATGTCATCTGCGTAGCCAACCGTCACTACGCCGTTTGCATTTAGAAGCTCTATGAGTTCGTTTGCCACTACCACCCACAGTAGCGGAGACAGCACTCCACCTTGCGGACAGCCTCGCGTGACGAGGCACCGGGTCGAACTCAAAGTCTCTATGTTGGCTGTTCTGGTAGACAGCAGAGTTGTGATCCATTTGTTCACTCTACTAACTACGCCTCGTTTACTCAGCCCCTCTTCGATGCTGTCAAACGTCGTTTTATCAAAAGCCCCCTCAATATCAATGAAAGTGGCAAGACAAGACTGCTTATTCTCCAGTGCTGATTCAGTCTTGTGAACCACCTGGTGCAGAGCAGTCTCTGTGGATTTGCCTGTCTGATAGGCATGTTGGTTTTTGTTCACTGGGCTGTCTGTCAGTGGCCCACTTCTTATGTATTTGTCACATAGTCTTTCCAAGGTTTTCAAGACAAAAGAACTCCAGCTTATTGGCCTGAAAGACTTAGGATTTGTGTAATCAGATTTTCCTGGTTTGGGTAGGAAAACTACTTTGACTTCTCTCCATGTCTTAGGTATATATTTCCATGCTAGGCATGCCCTAAAGACTGCCATTAGGTGGGTCTTGATCTTATTTTGGCTCCAGCGAAGAAGTGCCGGAAATATTCCGTGTGTCCCCGCGGCCTTGTATGGTTGAAAAGTGCTGATCGCCCAGAAAAGCGCCTCCTCCGTAACAATTGAGTCCGCAAACGCCCAGTCCTCCCTGACGGGCTCATGCGGAGTTTCTGTATCCCACCCCCCATCGTGGCCTATGCGACAGTCTGGAAAGTGGGTTTGAAGGAGTAGTTCAAACTGCTCCTGATCAGAGACCGTGTAAGTTCCATCAGCCTTCTTTAGTGTGTCTAGTTTTACCTGCCCATCTTTGCTCAAGATTTTCTTTAATCTGGCAGTCTCACTCTCCGTCTGGATAGAGGAGCTATATTTCATCCAGGAATTTTTACGACTTTTTATGATCGCTACTTTAAGACAGTGCCGCCTTTTCCTGTATTCTTGCCAGTCTACCTCCTGATCGGTGTTCATGGCTCTATTGAAATTATGCCTGACCTTCTTTCTCAGTTTGCTGAGTTCTTTGGTCCACCATATGTATTTCTTGTGCTGTATCTTGTTTTTCACCGTTTTAAGAGGGCAAGCCTTTTCATAGCTTACCTTTAAAGAGCCTGTTATAGATTTAACTGTCTCCTCTATTTCTTGTGGAGTCAGCTTTGTGGCCGCTTCCATTTTCAGTGTCCCTGCCAGTTCCTCCTCCAGTGACTCCACCAAAGAGTTACCTTCTATAATCTTAGCAGATATATATTTAATATACACCTAACTATACTACACAACACTAAACTAATAATTGAAGTTAATGATGTTTAATGGCATCATTCACTCAGATTGATGTCCAACTTATAATAATATAATGTGTAGACATTTCACACAGCGCCATCTAGCCCCAAACTAAGCATAGCTTGTAGTGATGGATTAATTAGTATTCGCATTAATTTTTAGCATGTGAAAACTCAATTAGCATTTCGCAAATGAAATGTGGTTGCGAAATTCTGTGAAATATGAAATTTAATTTAGTTAATTTTGAATTTTATTTTATAAATAAAGTTTTATTTCATGTTTCATTTCATTTTTAATATAATTACCCATTTCGTTTTTTCATTTCCATTTTCATTTCAATTCTCATTTCAATTTTAATTTCATTTTTAATTTCCATTTCATTTCAGCAAATAGCATAGCAATAGCAATTAGCATGTTAAGACTAATGAATTAGCATGTTTATGAAATTTACGCAAAATAGCATTAATTGCCATCGCTAATAGCTTGTACTATGGGATCCAGATAACTGATATAATACTTATATACTTTATTTTGTTTTTAATGGCGGACTGCTGTATTTTTAAGTTTTATTTTATCTTTATTATCAATCTCACCCTAAATAAGAGAAGAAATACATTTTTTTTTTAATCTATTTAGCCCATTTAATTAGAAAAACACATTATTTTAGTGATTCTTAGTTACTGTCATCATGCGTATTGTTCATAGATGATAGGTATTTACTAGACATTAGACAAGCGTGCCATACTTTGAATCCCGGTTAGGTGGACCGATGATCTGGTGAAAACCGCAGGGAGCCGATGGATGCAGGAGGCGAGCAGCCGCTCAAAGTGGTGCTCTCTGGGGGAGGTCTATGTTCAGCAGTGGACGTCTTCAGGCTTTTGATGTTGATGATGATGAATTATAGTTCAACAACATTATACTTTATTTCAGGATGGGCTTACTGCTCCAGCCCCTGAAGTGGCACCGTCAGCTAATCAGACCTGCCCTTGGTCTGAGCATAAAGCACCTGATGGTCGCATTTATTATTATAATTCGGTTACCAAGCAAAGTCTCTGGGAAAAACCTGATGACTTAAAAACTCCAGCGGAGGTATGCAAGTGAACTGATTTGGATAGGTAACTCAGCACCTGACATGACACAGTATGGTACAGTCAGCTACTAAGTTATCTAACCAGAACCACCCATTATCCATCCATTATCTAATCACATGTAAAGGTTGTGAGCTGATGTTTTGGACAAACCAATCATCTAATTAATTATTTAATTTACAACATTCCCTTCGTATTTTTAAACCGGGATGGTGGAACATTTCTTGTGTAGATGTACACACTAAATTGTTTGTCGCACACTTAATACTAGCACTGCAATGGAAAGCACAAATGGGTAAAAATATCACTATCAAATACTTATTAATCTTAAATTAATCTTAAATCGGAGCGTAGGTCATGTACATTACATTCGTTTTTATTTCGCTTCAATACATGCAGTATTTCCGAAGTTATAACAACAAGAAATTTAAGCCCTTTTTTGAATTTCTGAGATCACGCCGCGCTCATGGTGACGTCACACCTGCGCTTTGTCCAGTCACCCAGTGCGTTGAGCCTACTAACTTTCTGTCGTCTTCGTTTTCCTATTACCTATAGTGTGCTAGTATTTCAAATTGTAGTAGTTGTTTTAAAGTTGAATCTAACTGAGTGTGTGTTTCATTTAGTACCTATTTTTTTATATGTAATGAGTGGCAAACAACACATGGGAATATCTTATTAGTGGCAAATAAACAGGCGGCGGTAAAAAATGCTAGGTAGGTACTCGCAATCAACGTCTCGAGGTTGTCGATGATTATTTTATGTATATTTATTACTTAGTCAGGGCCGGATTAACCCTGTCGGCAACCCTAGGCAATGCAACCTTGGGTCCCATTTTGAGCCGTTCGAAGAACATAGATTCTTTAAGTTAATAAATGGGATGTGAATAATGACCGATATTCTCTAGGCACCTTACCCGCCTCGCGAGTACCCTTATCTGTGTGATCACTTGATCAGTGATGCTAATTGTGGAGATTTAGAAGCTCTTTCACTTCAAATGCTATGTCATAAGGCGGACAGCTCTTAAACTGGATATTTTGCCACGTGCCTAGTACCTACGTGGTGAATGAATTTTTAGTTTATGTAATAATAAGTATGAAATTAACTTACACTAGGCGAACTGAACTAGCTGTGCCCGCGGTTCGCCTCACGTGGTCTCAGTGTTATATCGAAATTTATGGTGGTCAGCTTGCGCCTTGCGCCCCCTTGGGCTCTGCGCCCGGGTGCCCGGGGGAAAAAGTGGATGACCTAGGACCATAATTAACACTTCATATTTCATAAAAAACTACAAAACGTACGTTTTTAATGTACTGTTAGTATGACTTAACTGATTTTGATAAAACACTATTAAAAAAAACAACATTTAAATAAAAAAAACGCATCGAAATTGGTTCACCCGCTATACAAATACAATTCCTTGTTCGTCCGTTAATGAGCTACGGTACTACAGACATACATATTACATACAGACACACAGCCAGACATGCAGACACACAGACAGGAATGTTCCCAGTTGCTCCCACATGGATCGCCCACGTGTCCCACCACTTGGCCTGCTTCCCCCCCTCACTTGATCCACCACCCCGAACTTGCCCTCATGTTCGCACTTGCACCCGCTCCCCCCGCACTTCCCCCCAACCCCCTCAAACTTATAACGTCCTTCTTTTTGCGTCAGGCGTAATTTGCGGTCCGCAAGTTGATCACCGCTGATTTCTATTATTTATTTATTTTTAAAAAAGTTATATATTATGAACAAGCTAAAGCGGACATTGGATAAAATTAATCAAAAATATCTGGTTTACTTTTAGTATAAAAATATAATAATAAGGTGCCTACTTAAAAAACTGTTAACTACGTAAATACCTACTAGGACTTCCTCCTACTGTATATGGGTAGATAAATAGTGTCATTTTCTTATTATACTAAGTAATAAATACACAAAATAATCATCGACAACCTCGAGATGTTGATCACGAGTACCTACCTAGCGTTTTTTTATCGCCGCTTGATATTCCCATGTGTTGTTTGCCACTAATTACATAAAAAAATAGGTACTAAATGAAACACATACACTCAGCTAGCTTTAACTATGAACAAATACCACAATTTGAAATACAAGCACACTATAGGTAATAGGATAACGAAGACGATCGAAATTTAGTAGGCTCACCGCACCGGATGACCGGACCGAGCGCGGGCGTGACGTCATCATGAGTGTGGCGTAATCTCAGACATCCAAAAAAGGGCTTAAACTTCTCGTCGTTATAACTTCGGAAATACTGCATGTATTGAAAAAAAATAAAAACTCATGTAATGTACATGATCTACGCTTCCATTTAAGGTGTATATATTGACCCATTTGTGTTCTCCATTATCGCAGCCAGTTTTTAAGAATAAAAAAGTCAGTCTCGTAATTTTTTGTAGATTGATTTGGCATGTAAAGTAAAAAACGTTTGTCAGGTCCATTCTGATTACCAAACATTGGCCCGGGCCCACAGGGCAAAAAAAAAGCTTCGCCATTTGTTTCAATGCTCTGTGCCCAGACCACAATAATTTGTGCCCAGACATTACTTCTTTATTTCAATAAAATATAATTGTGTCGTAGGTATAAAATTAATTGCATTATTTCCTCTTAGAAACTGATGTCTGCTTGCGTATGGAAGGAATACACAACTGATGCTGGGAGAGTGTATTACCACAATATTGAGACCAAGGAATCAAGCTGGATAATCCCTCAAGAATTGCAGGACATCAAAGACAAAATTGCTGCTGAGGAGGCTGCTCAGTAAGTTGTCAAATATAATTATTATGTGCAATGAAATAACCACTTATTGGTCAAAAGAAATAAATGTTAAATGCTATGGTCTGTATTACGGTTATAAAATTTGGCTGAATACTTATGTAGAGAGTCTAACTAACCCATAATTCCACTCTGCCAAATGTAATTGTTTTAAAAAATACAGGTGTGTACTACTGACGAGAAAATCAGAATACAATACTTACATGGTACCGTTTGAGAGACTGGGCCATTATTCCGTATCAATTCCTTACTTGGAAACCACGCGAATTCCTTGTCTTACATAAGAAATCTGCAAAACTGTATTCTCTATGAAACGAAAACAAAACCGCGCGAAATGAATTTGAAATTGGCGCGATTTGACGCGCGTTCCGAAACATCAACACATCAAAAGATTTGACCACTTATGTCAATATATTTTATTCAAAATAAAGATAACTTTAATGTAAAGTGAAGGTATATCTGACGCTGTGACACGATTTGAACAAGACACGATAACGACGTGGTTTTGTATCGTGTGGAATCTGTGTTTCCATAGAGAATAACCTCCCTGGAGTAAATTCATTTCAATGGTTGGTGTATTAAAAAGCATTATTGTTTAGTAATAAATAAATAAAATAAATTTTTGGATTTAAGTAAATAATATGTCACTATTTTCACAGAATAGATATATATTATATACTATTTCTATTTTATGGTATGTAATTTGAAGTAATTTACACAGAATTTCTTTAAGGATTCCCAATTTTACAGAACGGCTATTTGACTACTTTTAGTTTTTGTTTTATTTTATTAATCGGGATGTCTAAAGCACCCTACTATCAATATTTCATGGATTTCTTTCGTATTTTCGGTAAAAACCAATATTAAAGTTTGAATTTAAAAATTAATTCGCAAAACGCAATTTTCATCATAACGGCGGTCACGTGAAACACATGACGTCAGTTAGTACCATGATCTTCCTCTCTGTTGGCCATCAACATAACATTCTTGCACTTACTCACTTGACATTGGCAGAATTATTGCAAAAAAGCGATCATCATCATCATCATCATTAACAGCCTGAAGACGTCCACTGCTGAACATAGGCCTCCCCCAGGGAGCGCCACTTAGAGCGGCTGCTCGCCTCCTGCATCCATCGGCTCCCCGCGGCTTTCACCAGGTCGTCGGTCCACCTAGTGGGGGGCCGGCCTACGCTGCGTCTTCCAGTTCGTGGTCGCCACTCGAGAACCTTTCTTCCCCATCGGTTGTCAGTACAAAAAAAAGTAAAAAAGCGATAGCAAACCATTAAAGAAGAAGAAGAAGATAATTTTATGTAATCACATAATATTTTATAATTTGTGCATTATCTCCTGCGTGATTTTTCGAAGTAATATTGTTCTGTGGTTCGAAGAGTGATAAAAAGCTTAGCATATAAATAAATAAATAAATAAATAAATATGTGTGGACATTTCACACAGCGCTATCTAGCCCCAAACTAAGCATAGCTTGTACTATGGGAACCAGATAACTGATACAATACTTGTATACATTTTTGTTTGTAAATACATACATAGAATACAATATAACAATCAGACGCAGAACAAACATCTATGTTCATCACACAAATGTTTGTCCCGTGTAGGAATCGAACCCACGGCCCTCAGTTCAGAAGGCAGGGATACTACCAACTGAGCTATCGGGCCCGTCCCTATATTCAAAAATAATATCGTATAAATGGTGTGTAGTGTCACAGTGCTCCAGTACTTCAATCAAAACACCAGAGAAACTTTTTATTCAGGTTCCCATCAAACCTAAAAAAAAGTGCCTATAATTAGCACGCCGAGACGCTAAAAGCATAGCATATTTTAATTTTATATTATATTTTCAAAGGAAAACTTACAGAACTTACAAACTTATTTATGTCATCATCATCAACAGCCTGTAGACGTCCACTGCTGAACATAGGCCACTTAGAGCGGCTGCTCGCCTCCTGCATCCATCGACTCCCCGCGGCTTTCACCAGGTCGTTGGTCCACCGAGTGGGGGGCCGGCCTACGCTGCGTCTTCCGGTTCATGGTCGCCACTCGAGAACCTTTCTACCCCATCGGTTGTCCTAGTGTGATTTCCAAGTTTTTTTTTATCAACGATAGGCTAACATTTTTGACCACGGTCTTACCTGATGGTCGACGATGGAGCATGCTTGCCGAAAAAATACCGGTTCACTCTGGCCTTAAAAACTCCCAGATTATATTTGTCAGGAAACAATGTCGCTGGTAAGGTGTTCCATTCCTTAGCTGTCCGAATGATAAACGAGGAATCAGTTCCGGATTAGTTAGTATAATAATTATTCAGAGTGAAATTAACATCGTCAACATCATGTGTATAATGTTCCCCAGTAATATTTACATGGATTGTCTTATGTTTTATATTATTAATTAGCTAATACCTGGGGGTCTAGCAAAGATACCAACCACTAACGCTACCGCCAAACGCTAACTCCAAAATGTACTGGGAAGACATTTCAATACATAATTTTGATAAAATCATATTTATCCAATAGAGTACAAGTTACCAGAATATGTAGAGTCAACATTAATACAAAACGTGAAGAAACCCACACCTCAACCACACGGTCTGTTACGTATGGTGTACCACAAGGTAGAGTGCTAGGACCTCTTTCACTTTTTGCTGATGACAGCACTGTTACAATTTCTTGCAAATCAAAAGAGCTCTACGAATCAGATATAAATAATACACTAGCACCAATAATATACTATTTAAAAGGACATTGAAAACATTATTAATTGATAAATGCTATTACTCCATTAATGAATTTTTGAATGATAAGTTTTAATCGACATATATTTACTTGATCATAAATTTATTAGTTCAATTTCTTTTTAAAATTTTATTATATATTTATAGGTACCGACATTTACTATATTATGACATTTTCTCTTTTATTATTGTTGAGATCTTTATTCATTAATTATGGAATATGCATGTATATATTTTTTTCTTTTCTATAATTTGTCATCTCATTTATTTTAATTATATGGCCATTTGTATTGACCAATAGCTCAGTTGGTAGTATCCCTGCCTTCTGAACTGAGGGCCGTGGGTTCGATTCCTACCCGGGACAAACATTTGTGTGATGAACATAGATGTTTGTTCTGCGTCTGGGTGTTATATTGTATTCTATGTATATATTTACAAACAAAAAAGTATTTAAGTATTATATCAGTTATCTGGTTTCCATAGTACAAGCTATGCTTAGTTTGGGGCTAGATGGCGCTGTGTGAAATGTCCACACACATATTTATTTATTTATTTATAATATTTTGTTGCATGCCAAACTAGGCCAAACATGTGCGCAATATTTTCTTATTTTTTACCACCTTCATTTTCATAAAATGATCCATACCCAGGTTTTACAATAAAATTATCATTATCTTTAATACAGTTTTGGAGATAGCGTTTGGCGTTAGCGTTAGTGGTTGGTATCTTTGCTAGACCCCCTGGTTGTACACCTGCGTGAAGTTTTATGAAAATTAATGATGAAAAGTAACCACATCATTTCTATTAAATAAATTAAGTCTTACCTACCTAATAAAACACATCCAACTATGTTAAAAGATGTACTGTAGGAATCCGCCATATTCGACCATTATTCATAAAATGGCAGCACTGGTGCGAACGCAGCGACGCTCTTCAGTTCACAGATAACTTTGTAACTTGGTAAGACTATACTTATAAATTAAACCATGACACATCCATGACATATAGTGGAAACGCAATCTATTGGGTCAGCCTTAAATTACAACTTCTTATTTTTAATACAATGTCTCATTAATAAAATTTACGACATGAATGTTATTGCTAGTGTACTAATCGTGACTTTGTTGCAAATATTTAGTGTAGCGATGATGGTGATGACCGGCAGGGCGGCGTTGAGTGTGGAGATGCCGCCCGGGGAGGTGCCCTTGCCGGCGTCCCCGGCGGCGTTCGGCTCCGGCAGCTCGGCGCTCGACGAGGCCATGGCCAAGACCCTCGCCTCCATCGACCCCAACCTTGCCAACAACATACCTATACCTGAAGACAGTAAGATACGTTTCATTTAGACCCGATATGACTACACCTTACTATATTGGTCCTTACTCTGGCATTAGTTTGAACTTGATTTGGACTATGACATAAAAAAAAACTGACCACCAAAAGCAACTATTAGTCCAGTCAACGAATGGCCAAAAGGGTGTAGAGTGAATGGGACCTAAGTGATTTCTTCGGAAACTTGTTAAGGGTGTTCAGAAGAAAAACATATTAAAAGTCCAGGCCCCCTAGGGTGAGCCGGAGGGTGGAGGGGTCCAAAGGGGCCACTTTTGGGATTTTTGTCAATATCTCGGAAACGGTGCGTTCTAGAAAAAAAAATCCTACTATATGAAAGCTCATGAAATTGTCTACAACTTTTTTTGTAATACATTTTTCCAAATTCTCAACCGTTTATGAGCTACTCGCTCCGGAAAAATAAAAATTGGCGAAAACACTTATCAAATATGCGCCCCTAAGGTTTCATCCTCTTAGGCCGCGAGGGTCCTGGCAAGGTTTCATTTCTGTGGTTGATGACATCTTCATCCTCAGTCGTGGCATCACCATCCTCAGTGATTGGTGATTCATGCTAATAGAACCCTAAATTGTCTTCATCATCCTCCTTATCAACGCACCATTAAGGCATTTTACTTGTCAGTGAAGGCACCCCATTGAACCACAATTCTTGGTGTAGTGGCAAAATATCGTTTTTACTAGGACCTCTTTTGCTGGCGAGTCTACTATTGTTATTGGTACCAGGGTTTTCCACCCACTCCTAAGGAGGTGCAGCTCAGTAAAATTCATGGAGCACCTACCACCAAGTGCAGAAGTGGCTCGGTAATGAGCTGTCTCCTAAACTAATCGATTCCTGCACCATAACATATCGATTATCGATATCATTGCTGCCACTTTAATTTTCTGTCAATAAGCATTTAGAATTCCATCCATACAGCTAGGGAGGTGAAGGGTCACTTTTAGTCGGCAGCTTGCCCGCCAGGGAACAAGGAACATGCCCTGCTACAACTTAGAATTCATCCCCACTTGCAAGTCCCAACATTAAACGAGCTGTCAAAATGAAAAAAAAAAAAAAAACTTAATTTTACCAAAATGTACAAGCTTTCGCAAAAATGTAGCGATGTGCACACTATGTTCCGGTTTGAACGGTTGTTCCGGTCCGGTCTCACAGTCTAGTGTCTGATTACTTTTTAGTTCTAGTTTTGTTTTAGTAATCTGGTTTGCGCCTATGGAACCCTAAAGTACTTACTACTACCCGACATGTTCTTGACATGTCGGGTAGTAGTAGGTCATCATCATCATCATTAACAGCCTAAAGACGTCCACTGCTGAAAATAGGCCTCCCCCCGGGAGCGCCACTCAGAGCGGCTAGTAGTAAGTATTTGAGATCAATAATTAATTTTGGTTTACAATTTTCATGGCCGCCTATGTTAAGAGAAGTACAATTATAACTATATACGTGTTGTTTCAACTACTAAAGGGAAAGTTTTAATTAAATTCCGAAATAATAAAAATGAACAAAGTTTATTTCTTTGGCGTAATAAAAGTATAAAAAAGTTTCTAAAATTGTAACAGCAACTGACCGAAAAACAACAAACGATTGTTTAGTGGCCCTTCTTGTGGCCCCAAGACTTGTGGTCCTCGTGACCGCCCTTCTTGCCATGGTCATCGTGGTGGTGCCAGTGCTCGTGATGGCCGCCCTCTCCGTGGTGTCCCTTGTGGTCGTGGTGGTGGCCGCCGCCCTCATGGTGTCCCTTCTTGCCGTGGTGGTGCTCGTGGTGGCCGCCGTGCTTGTGGCCCTTGTGGAAGTGGCCGCCTTTCTTGTAGCCGTCTTCATGGTGGTGTCCACCGTGATGCTCGTGATGACCTTTCTCGCCATGGTGATCGTGGAAGTGCTTGTCCTTCTTGAACTCGTCATGTTTTTCTATGCCATGGTGTCCCTTCGTGTCGTGTCCCTTGTGCCAGTGACCGTGCTCGTCATGCCCGTGCCCGTGTTCGCCTTTTTTACCGTGATGGTGGTGGTGATGGTACCCGTCGTCGTGGTGGTGGTGCTTCTTGTGTCCGCCGTGCTCGCCGTGGTGCCCCTTGTGCCCCTCGTGGTGGCTGTGTCCGTGCTTGCCGTGGTGGTCCTCGTGGTGCCCCTTGTGCCCCTTGTGTCCGTGGTCGCCGTGCTCGTGGTGGTGGTGGCCGTGGTGCTCGTGGCCGCCGCCCTTGTCCCAGTGGTGGCCCGAGGCGGCGGTCTCCAGGTCTGCGGCGCGCCGCTCGCGTATGTCGCGCCCGGCGACCAGCGCTGCCACCGCCACCAAGCCGGCTGCTACGAGCAGGCTACTTCTCATGGTTGATTGGGCCGGTTGCACTTGTGAATGATTTCTGAATAAGTGGCAATGAATTTATATACCAGCAACAGTAGCGGTTAGGTAAGTTCACGTCGCGCGAAAGTGTCAAGGTTACCGCGGCTCGATACCGATGGAGAGTTCAACTTCCTTCCTCTAGGTTGTTTGACAGTGTTTTTGTCTATTTTCGCGATGTTATCGATTACGTAATTGCTACAAATGTTTTGCTATAGATTTACTTGGGACAACTAAATTAAATTTTTTGGAAATGTTATCAAATTCCTTAAGTACTTTTGGTATTGAAACCGCCAACCATTACACAACAAGAAAAACATGATACTGGAACAAGCTCTTGAAAATTTTGAAAATAAAATATGTAATCCCGATGATGACATATATAGATCCTGGACCCACACTGGGATAACTGGGATTCCCTGTATCTTGGGATCTAACTATGACACGACTACGTAGGCCCAAACACAGAACAAGTAGATTGCCTTTTTCTGTGCACAATTAATACTTGTTCCGTAGCGGGAATCGAACCCGCATCCTCCGGGTTACGAGCTTACTATTAAAATTGTAATTTTTTTATTACTTACCTGCTCCTCCACTGCTTCGATATGAGTAGTATCAGGATAATTTGGCTATAAAGAATTCAGACAGACAGACGGACATGATATCAGGGTTCCAGGCTTGTAATACTACTATTACAGGACTAACCTTAAAAGTAGTATCCATATACTTATTCCATTTACATACACAAATCAAACACCAAAATTCGTGGTAATATATACAAAATATTCCTTGAGCATAGATGTGTTCCAAAGTTTGTGTCACAATAATAAGATCTTGATAACTGAGTTTTACTATATAATATAATGTTGATGTCCAACTGATGTTAATTTTTCTCAATTTTAGTAAACCTTGATGAGGTATCGGCACCGCCTTCTAACGGCACGGACAGCTCGGACCAGCCGCCTGAAATGCAATATAAGGATAAGAAAGAGGCAATTGAAGCTTTTAAAGAGCTACTAAAGGATAAAGTAAGTATGTTTTTTTTTTGTGTGTTAAGGGTGGACTTTTGATTCCTAGTCAAGGTAAAAAATTCAAAAATGGTCACAAATCATGGTCAAACTTTTGACTAATAGTTATCTTAACATAGGTAGGTACGGATCCAAAACCCACATTAAGCAAAGGTCGCTCAACCAAAATCGTAGGTTTATAATGAATACATTAAATTAATTTTATTTTCAGAATATTACATCAAACGCTACTTGGGAGCAATGTGTTAAAATAATATCCAAGGATCCTCGATATAATACTTTTAAAAAACTGAATGAGAAGAAACAAGCCTTCAACGCGTATAAAACACAAAGGTTGAAAGACGAAAGAGAGGAACAGAGGTAAGACGGAATTTTATTGATGAATTTATTAATATTATTTTAATTTAATTGATAATAATAATAAAAAAAATTTAAATAGAGGTTGACGAAATGTACGGTTATAGACCGTTCACTGTAAGTTGATGTATGTATTTATATTAAAAATATGAACAAAGGTTGAGCATTGCCATTCAACGTGGCAATGCTGCCAGCATTTTGGGCACTTTGCCACTGGTCGTGGTTTGTTGGATTAGTAGTAATAGTAGATAATTTTATAGTTTTAGTTTGGTAGTAGTTTAGTTTATAAAATAGTTTAGTGGTTTAGTGTAATAGTTTAGTATCCAAATTTTTTATGTTATTTAATGTTATGTTGTGAAGGAACAGTATATGTAAGTATTATCGTAAATGTAAAGTAATAAGCATACATTATCTAAACCTGTATCTAGGTACCCACCGCAGATTTATATATTTTACTTGAATATTTTTCAGTAATATTAGTACACCCCTAATGTACAGCTTCGGTGAACGGTCTGTATATTCGTAGGTAAAGATATTAATAAAAAGTTACAATTAAAGAAAAAAGGTCTTGTTATATTTTTCACCATGATTTCATTTTAAGGTTAAAAACGAAGAAAAACCGCGAGAACTTGGAGGAGTTCCTTTTGGGCTGTGACCGCGTGACGTCATTAACAAAATTTTACAAGTGTGAGGAAATGTTTAACAATCTCGAGGTTTGTATTACTGTCACGTACTTGTACATACTGTACGAAAGTTTAGCGTAACACCCTCTTAATAAGCCATACTGCTTATCACGATAATTCGAAGCATGCGTTGGCATTTTCACCCATCTTACCTATGTAGCCAGTCAACGTTAAGCGGCTTATTCTTTTTGGTAGCCAGCATACTTACGTAAATTACATTAATAGGCAATGTAGATATCATTTTAAGCTGTTTAACACTTCGAGCGCAAATAATACGCTGCAGTTATATAATACGTAATATATTCCAGTTATTTTTCCACCATTTTACCAGATATGGCGTTGCGTACCTGAATCTGACAGGAGAGATATATTTGAAGACTGCATTTTCACAATAACAAAACGTGAAAAAGAAGAAGCTAAAGCTTTGAAGAAACGTAATATGAAAATGTTGGCGCAAGTGAGTACCATTTAGCACGTTTTACTTGACCTTACGGTTTTTTACAAACGAAGATAGCGCCAATCGGCCTGGCAATCCGCACTAGGAAGCCACAAACACATGAGACCGGGCGTCTCCTCTAAAATTCGGTGCGTAACGCGTTAGAAGAGCAGAGCTATAACGATAGAAACGACAGAGAGGTAAAATTTTAGGGTAGACTACTAGTACTGTGCTGAACTACACTTTATCGTGTTGTAGCAAGAGCCGCTATTTATTTAATTTCTGACGACTTCCTGGAATTAGGCCTGTCTTCAGTGCTAGCAGAACATTCGATGTTGCTCTGATCTGTCAGGGTAGATACACTATTTATTTTACCCCTGCATTGATCGTTACTATTTCGTGGTAATAATTGACTCGCCCCATATAAATCTCCCAATATCAATCATCAATCAATACCAATAATAAAACTGTAAAGGCGTGACCGCTGCGCCACGTTTTGAACGGAATATTGTTCTTGAACATTGTTTGTTCAAAACATTTCCCGTCCGTTGCGACTTTTAGTAGCGTCCGCTGGGGCATGTTTTGAACAGAATATTGTTTTTGAACAATGTTTTGTTCAAAACATGGCGCAGCGGACCCATCTTTACTGGGCTAAATCTGTACTTTGAAAATTTTTTGAAAATTTGGACTGCTTTACACTTCTCAATTCGATATAAAAATATAAACAATTTTATTTTGATTTTTTTTGTCTGTCTGTCTGTCTGTATGTCTGTCTGTCCCTCCCTTTAAACACGCATCACGATGGAACTAGGAACGGATTTTGCTGAAACTTGGTATGGTAATAGCTAAATTTTATAAAACGGCCAAGTGCGGGTTGCACGAAGCAATAAGTATGTAATTTTAATGCAATACTTTTTTGTTTGTATATTTTTTTTATTTACCTATTTACTTACACTCATCCTGTCGAAGGGAAAGCAGGCTGCGCCTGCCTCCTTTCTTTTGCCATCCCATCCATTCATCCTTTTCCCCTTTATTTTTCCCGTTTGCTTCTCTCTTACCCGTAAACAGGGTTAGGACTTAAAACTAAAATAAACCCGTGCGAAGCCGGGGCGGGCAGCTAGTTATTCATATGATTTTCTAACGCTAGGTGTTGGAGAATATGAGCGAGATCACATACTGCAGTACATGGAGTGAGGCTCAGGTGTTGTTGCTAGAAAACTCTGCGTTCAAAAACGACGTCAGTCTTCTGGGGATGGACAAAGAAGACGCGCTTATTGGTAACATCAAATATTATAAATCCTACTCTTTACTTATCATCGCCTGCTTTTTATATTGTCTTTTCTTTCTTTCCCATAGTATGTATTATTTTAATTCTTAACAGTCCTTGACTTCAAATTTTACTGTAATTTTTTCAGTGTTTGAGCAACACATCAGAAATTTGGAGGCTGAATATTTGCAGGAACGGGAACAAATTAAAAAGAGAAGCAAACGACAACAAAGGAAAAATAGAGACAACTTCTTGGTAAGCTGGTATTTAAATGTATAAAATCTAAAATTAAACAACATTGTTAATCAATTTAGTATGATGGTGAGAGGCAAGGTGACGATCTGCCTCCCTTGGCCGTCCCATTCATTCTTCGTTTCTCCCTATATTTTTTTTATTTGCCCGTGCCCCAGATAATATAATACCTACAGTACAAATGCCTCATCCCATACACCGGAATAACGCGGGCTATTACGAATTATTTTATTCGGATTATCTTCTGATTCCGATTATGCTCCAAACTTCGAAGCACTGCAACTGTAATGGGCAGCCGTGTGACTTAGCATCAGGTGACCGACAAGCTCGGCACGCCATTACATAACATAAAAAATTTGACTACACTGCATTGTTCCGACAGACATTACTGGATAGTCTCCATGAGGAGGGAAAGCTAACGTCAATGTCTTTGTGGGTCGAGTTGTATCCGGTTATTTCAGCGGACATGCGCTTCTCTGCCATGTTGGGTAAGTTTGTACACAGATTATTTCTTAATTTACAGGTTGTTTGTTGATTACGTTAGCAAGCGATATCGCTATAAATTTTAAGGATAAACCGTAATTCTGAAGGCAATATTGAGTGAGATGCAGACCTAGTTCAAATGCAGCTTAATTTTTTTTTTTGGTAGACAGTTTTTTTTGTTCTACTATCTCACATGGTAAATGTGGTAAATAATAAATGTGGTTTAGGATGTATTACCTTATTTGATTTGGTATTTGCACACCACACACAGGAGTGCATTTGAGACTGGATATCGTTTTATAGGAATAATTAATTTATTTAGGAATCTCAAGATCACTCTTAAAATTAGCAGTACTTAAGAACTTTTAGTCACAACAAGTGTGTTGTGGGCTGGCGTAGGGCTTACAAGGGCAAATAATGTGCTTGTTCTTTTCGTTCAATTCTTAGAAGAAAGGGAGAAAGATATTTGTGTCATTTCCCAGGTCAAAGCGGGTCAACACCTTTGGACTTATTCAAGTTCTACGTTGAAAACTTGAAGGCGCGCTTCCACGACGAAAAGAAGATTATAAAGGAGATCTTGAAGGAGAAGGAGTTTGAAGTGAAACCGGACACCTCGTTCGAGGAGTTTGCGACAGTCGTCTGTGAAGACAGCAAGTCGGCCTCGCTCGACGCCGGAAATGTCAAGCTCACTTATAACTCGCTGCTTGAAAAGGTATCTACAGAACTTATTCTAAACTACTTTTATCTTTTTTTTCTTTTACTGATGGGGAAGAGAGGTTATCGAGTGACAACCATGCACCGGAACTGGAAGACGCTGCGTAGTCGGGCCCCCGCCCCCGCTAGAAGGACCGACCAGGGCGGTTATTCTCTATGGAAACACAGATTCCACACGATACGAAACCACGTCGTTATCGTGTCTTGTTCAAATCGTATCACACCGTTAGGAATACCTTCACTTTACATTAAGTTATTTTTATTTTGAATAAAATATATTGACACAAGGGGTGGTAAATTTAGATGTATTGATGTTTCGGAACGCATCTCGGTAAAACATGTGATTTTGGACAGTTCAAATCGCGCCAATTCCAAATTCATTTAGCGCGGTTTTGTTTTCGTTTCAAAGAGAATAGAGTTTTGCAGATTTCTTATGTAAGGCAAGGAATTCGCGTGGTTTTGAAGTAAGGAATCGATACGAAATAAAGGCCCTGGTGAAAACCGCGGGGAGCCGATGGTTGCAGCAGGTGAGTAGCCGCTCAATGTGGCGCTCTGGAGGCCTATGTTCAGCAATAGACGTCTTCACACTATTAATGACTTGTTTTGAGCTTTTTTTTGGTATTACAATGGTGTCACAGATGATATCAGTAGATCGTACTAAAAAATAAACTCTTATAATACTCGTACGCAGTTACTGTTTGCAATTGTACGAATTCCACGAATTAACTTGAAGCAGAAATCATGATTAATTTTGCGAGCGCGTAATATATATCGTCATTAATAATTGTGGTATTGGTGTTCAAAATTTGCTCCAATACAGTTTTAAAACAGATTTTTTAATATTCTATTCGATTGTAGCAAATTTTTAAGTTCATTTTAATTTACGTTATAATTTTTCAGGCCGAAGCCAGGAATAAGGAGAAGATGAAAGAGGAGTCGAAAGCCCAGAAGAAGGTGGAGTCGGCGTTCAAATGGGCGCTGACACAAGCCAATGTAGACCACACACTTACCTGGGAGGAGGCGAAGGAGAAGTTAGACCTCGATGCGCCGGAGTTCGTCGCCGTGCCTTACGAAGAAGACCGTGTTAAGATATACAAGGTATTAAAACTCGAATGTTTATAATTATGTAGATAAAACCCGAACCGGAGAAATATGTATAGGGGATGGAATTTCAATTCTAACTTAAATGCTCATATTTAATTAGTTTTTAATTTGTTAAGATCGGATGGGTCTTAGAAATAAGGGAAAAATATCACATTATGGTAGCAAATAGTGGATGGTACACACCAAAACCAGAAATTATTGTATTTGATAAAAAAAAAACACTGAAAGTAGAGATTATTCTTTACTTGGGGTGGCTGCAAAAGCAGCATAAGTCATCAGTTGGCCCATCTGTACTAAAAATTGGGCCCTAAGTTCGCACTTATTCCTCTGTGACATACCCAAATGTATTTTAGTAGGGACCAGTGCGAGCTTATGAGTTGTCTTTTGGAACAGACGGGTATTGAACTTTTGTTTCGACCAACAGCTTTAAGCTAAGGTAAGTAAAGTTTATCTATTTCTAAACAGGATTACCAACACGAGCAAGAAGAGAGCTGCATGCATTACCACCACCCGAAGCCGCGGAAGGCGAAACGTTCCAAGAAGAAGAAGCGCTCACACTCCACCTCTTTGGTTAGTATGAATTAATTACTAAGGTGTTACAAGCTAAGAGGTTTATAACACGATGAAAACATAATACTTGACACTGGCTAAATACACTATATGTGGAGCCTATATACAAGAAAAAAAAACGAAACCGGGGGGTAAAGGTAGTACATAAATTGTAAGTGAAAGAAGGCGCGATCTTGATTTTAAGCAAGACCAACATGCGCCTCAAATATCCAATACCATTATGTCAGCGGTACCCTAACGTGTACTCACTGTGCACGTACATTCACCACAAAAATAGTGTATGTCAGTCATATAAAAGCTAAACACCAAGGCTCCTAAATTAACAGAAAAAGGTCGCCGTAGCCGAAATCGGCCTGGATGATTATTATTATTTTCCTATCTATTTCGATTCTCGGGTTTAGCCCGGACATTTGGGAGGCATTGGTGGGGCCGAAGCCAACACCAAGAGGCCTTTTTGAATACCAAAAGGTAC
Organism: Ennomos erosarius; assembly: GCA_963580505.1. Classification (NCBI taxonomy): domain Eukaryota; kingdom Metazoa; phylum Arthropoda; class Insecta; order Lepidoptera; family Geometridae; genus Ennomos; species Ennomos erosarius. Next base: position 10,100,655 of record OY756982.1, read on the forward strand.
CAAAACACAGTCACACTATCCCCTGGACCTGACGTTGATGGCCTGCACTTCAGGGGACCAGAGACAATGTGACCGTGTATTATTATTATAATAGGCATGATGACTGCTATTAAAAATGAACAACTAAATATTACTTTCATAAAGAAAATTAAAAAAGAATGCATTAATTGAAAAAATAAATTAATAAGCTTATTACTTCGTCATTTAGGTTAGGACAGGAGAGGCCCCCGCCTCTCCAGTCCCTTTCTCGCGAAACAGAGCGCCTCCACAGTTACTATGAAAAATCCACTTGTGACGTCACATGCCAGAGATTGTATGTAAAGCTTAGTAATGAGTTACTAAGAACGACCTTGCTCTGACGTCACGGGCTGTTTGAGCTATTTCTTTCTATTCCGGTTTTTAAAATGCAATTTTTTTTGTTTTCACAAGTGTATCTTATGAGGGATATTATTAATTTAATCAAAAAAAGTTTTAGTCATGATGCCTATTATTGCATATTATTTAATGAATGGATGGTATAGTCCCGGTCCCGGTCCGGGTCCCCGGCCGCGCCGGTTCGCTCGCCCTCGCCGGCGGCCAGCCACACTTCGTGGACCTCGGACGAGGCGCGCAAGCAGAAGAAACCGAAGAAGAAACATCGCAAGCAATCGCCGCCGCCTGTGAGTACAAAGACAGAAAGAACAACTATTTATTTGCAACAGACATAATGTTAAATTTAGTGGAATGGCGATTTATGCTGTTACAAATCGGCCCCAACTCAGCAGTGCTAGTTCTTACTAACCAGCGCTGGTCACACTACGCGGAATAATATTCTACTAGCTCCCTGTCATTTCACCTACCCTTTTTCACACGGTCCGAGCACTTCCTCTACCTTTTTTGCCATCAAAATTCATACTCATAACTATCTCGGTGACTCCATTTCAATGTTCCTGTTTCGGCCGTGTGCGGTTTTCCTTCATCCACAACTTTTGTTGCCAAACACTCCAACCCATACAAAAAGACAAGTTTAATAACGGTTTTGTAGATTTACTGCACTGATACTCCAATGATTTTTTTAAATATGGCAGAAATCGATAATTTGTAGCTAGTTCACGCATGGCGCGAACGGTAGGCCAACCATTATTACCTACCTAGACTAGATCTAATGCAAGATTTCCTCCCGAAACAGAAGTCGCCAACCCCAGAGGAAGGTGGCATTTCAGACGATGAGCCGCCGCGCCACAAGAAGAAGTCGAAACGTAGCGCCCCGTCCAGCCCAGACGACGAGCTACCCTCGCACAAACCCAAGAAAAAGAAGGACAAGAAAGACAAGAAGGAAAGGTACGCGAAACGGACGGAATAGCTGGAATGATGTATGTTTTCAGTGCCATTGGCAAAATGCGATGCGGTCAGTATCATATTCAACTCTAAAATCCAAACATTTTCCGATATTTAATTGAATTTAATCTTAGTAGCTTCTGTGACAACTTCACCAGTTTCTCAAATCCAAATACCAAGATATTGAAACGAAAGAGAATCATGATTGTTATTATGACAGTTTACGGCGTATTAGGCGTGGTAATGGCATGTACCTTATGATTTTAAATATAATACTTTAATTCCGCTACATGAGCTACTTTTCGTTGAGGAGTTAAATAGGATATCTTCCAATTAAATTTGCATGATTCATAATTAGGCAAAGTTTACTGTGACCGATTGTACAATCCTAAATGCGTTTTTCTCCTCGCTTGTATCCTTGACGGAATAAAAAGTAATCATGAAAGTCGGTTCACAAATGACGGAAATATACAGGTGATTGATTCGTAGACATTAAAAAAATCGCTGAACTAATGTAATGCTTAAGAGATAGCCCAATACCTGTTTAAGCACACCCTGAAAGGATACGGTCTACTAACCAATAACCCTGTATATGCTACTTATAAAAAACAGAACTGCCCCCCTATTACGAAGAAGCTAGCAGCGCTGCTAACGCGCGTCTGCCGCTCAACTGCTGTCAAAATTGTATGAAAAGTGACAGCAGTTGAGCGGCAGAAGCGCGTCAGCAGCGCTGCTAGCTCGTTCGTAATAGGGGGGCTGGTTATATTGAGAATGTCTGTTTTTGTTGAAGTTACGCTAAAAATAAAGGGATGGGAAAAAATTCAGAGCGAACTGCATGTTAATTGAATGAGTGTGATGGTAAGGTGCATATCTCATTGCGTCAGGTCGGGGTCATGGAGCGACGCAGCACTGGAGTCGCGCCGCGCGGCATTGTTGGCTCAACTCCACGCTCACGAGGCAGACTGACGCGGCCCGCGTCTACATATCTTCAACGAGTACCCGGAAACAAGCAGGAGATCCAGGGCTTCCGAGACATCCATGGCCCTTGGAAGCGCGCATGCATTACGCTCTCTGCTCTATATCTATTACTACAGCTCTGACGAGTCAAGTGTGGTTACAGACTCCAAATAACTTCTCAGTGCTTAGTGAATATCATGCTATGTAGTTATTGTACAGGTTTTGCTTTTAAAATGTAGTGCTTTAAGATTGGTTTACAGCCTGATAAGGATATCAAAGGGTACTAAAACCTTTAGAAATGTCTCTTCTGATTAATATTGAGTGAGCAGTACATGATTTCAAAAATATTTATATGAGTTACCTACTCTATGTAGATTTTTTATTATTCCAATACAAACGTTGAAATTGGAGTGTCCTTGCTTGATTAGGCCTTTATAAAAATGTTGATATCGACGGACCCTACTTCAATAGCTATTTTATCATCTTTTATTATTGAAAATAACATTAAATTGTAATCATATCTTATGTAATTATATTTATTTAACAATTGTCCTAGTAAGTCATGCCACAATATTCAATTATTGTCTTCATTGTATATTTTGCTACTTTATTGTAATAACGTTGTGTAGTTGGTAGTTTTTCTCTTTTGACATGACACTGGCAAAAATGTGCTAAACAATTGCCATAAAAAAAAATATATTATTTGTAGTGGTATGTTATAAATACAGAGTTATATTATCTTGATCCACAGAGAGCTTATACATGTAAACGGATTGGAACAACAGCAGAGATGTCGTTAACTTGTATAGATTAATGAAGTAGTGGAATAGTAATGTCAGTATTGTCTGCTCAGTTTCAACGAAATGATAAACTTGCATTTTCTGCATTCAAATATACTATAGAGATAATTCAGTCTTTTATTTCTCGTATTTACGTTACCCAATCTTAATCTAATCCCAAGCTGTTGGTTGTTGAGAAGTTCTGGGTATCTCTTCAAAGTCCATGGATTGATCAACTGACAAGTACCTTGTCAGTGGTTGGCCTGCGATTGTCAAATAAGATACATGATACCATGGATGAAATAAAAAAAAAGGATTGAGTTTTGATTGACATCGAACTGAAGCCCAAAATGGCGGACATATTACATATGTGTGTCAGATGAAAGTAGGGCGACCGGCTGCCTATGATGTGAGTGTGTGCGTATTTCGCTTGTACGTACGAAGTGTTCCGGCTTCCTAAGGATGCTTCAGTTTCGGATCAGACGGGATTCCCTCCTTCTTTTTTATTAGCTCCATGCATGATACTTACAAAACAGAAATTTTTATTAATTGATACTTTCATTCATAGTTACATAGGCATACATTTATATATGTTACTGATTAAAATATACTTACAATAATAAATCAGACTAACATTTCATAGAAGTAACTACATAAACATAACATCATTATTATACCGTTAAAAATGCAAATGCATTCAAGCACAGCAGTTGGTTTACGGGAGGAGTTACGTCTACCCATTTTGTGTCTACCAAAGTAGTTTCACTAGAAATATTTATTTATTTATTTATACATTGAACTTCATCCACTTCGTCTTGGTGTCTACCTAAAAAATATTCGTGCACTGCTCAGACTGTAGTAAAGGAGTTTGTATTCTTCTTCAAGTGTTTTAATTTTCTTTTCTGTAAGTGCCAGTGCTTGCTGTAATTGCACTGACCCCTTGTTTTTTTGTTCCTCAAGTGTTGCCCTTTCATCATTGATGTGTTTCCAAATGGAATCAAACCAATGTAGTGCCTCAAAGTTAGAGTCCTGTAACCGAAAGCACTTATAGTACATATATTATAATTCAGGACTTATAAAAAATATATATTTTCTATGAATCAGGGAAATTAGAAAACTAATTACTATTATTGGTACAACATCAACATAAATAATTGTACATATATTAGAAAAAATCATTGCCTTTGTTTTTTTTTATTGAAATATGTTCTATAAAAAATATTTAACACATAATTTAAAAAAAAAACTGAATGGAAACAAAATAAAACTGGGTTTGTACCATTTGTTACTAAATAGTTGTAGTAAAAGTACCTGATCTAATAACTTTAGTATGTATGCTATGCCCATAGCAAAGCCATCATCAGTGAAGGCAGCACCAACTTTGTTCTTCTTTGTCATCTTATCCTTTGATAAAATCATATGTTCAACAAAATTGAGAGTCAGAGGTGGAACTATGATAAAAAAGTTTTTAAGATGTACATTTTTTGGGTTTCTAAACACCGGAGCAAATACATCCACGAGCAGCTTAAAATACTCTGTGCCTTGGATGAAGTTTGAAATAAGTCTTTTGATGTTGTGGTCTAGGTTAGCAGCTGATTGCATAGTTTTTGGTGTTAAGTTGTTTTCTTCACACAGACCTTTGAAAGGCTCTTCTGCATCTAGATCTGGCAAGAACATAGTTGCATCACAGCAACAATGGCGACCACCCGATCGAACCATCCTCACATATCCCATAGCATTTCCGATTTGACTTATAAGATCTCTGAATAGATCTAAATAGCTCTGTCCATCTTCATTTAAGCCTAATGTTCTTATTCCCTTATTAAACTTATCGGCACTCTTATAGGGGTAAACATTGCCATTAGCTATAGCATTTTCTTTGAAATTCCTGAGATCTTTAATCAGTCTAGATTTAATATGTTCATCATACATGAATTGTGAAAATGTGAAGAACTTTTTCTTCAAGAATTGGTAAGTGAAGTTGACTGTAGTGTTCATTATTCCAGTGCCATGAGTTCTGATGGAATTAGCTATATGCCGAATGTTTATGGAGTTGAGGTGTTTGTTGTTGCTGCTTTTTTCTATGAATATCTGATTATTCAAATTATATAGGTATTTTGACACAAAAATGTGAATGTTTCTCATGATTTCTAAAACATCCAATCCCTGTTCTAAAGTTTGTGTGGGTAGATTGTCTTGGACAGTGTATATATTAAATTTGAATTTAGCCATTTGACGCATTTCCCCATAAGTTTTCCAGTCAGATAGTACTACTGTGGTAAGATTGTAATACATTGTAGACAAGTAATGTTCTACTGATGGGACCACAGACATGTATAGGCAAAATACTCGAAAATTGTCTGCAATTAGCAATATCTTTTTAGTCATGTCAAAAGTGAATGGATTCACTACATCTAACTGTAGATGAGAGTGAATATGTAATCTCAAATTCGTCTCTATATTTTGCCCAGTAGCCTTTAATACTTTATTGGCTATAATTTCCTTAACAGTACTCATAAAATCTTGGGATTTCATTTCTTGATAGTGCTCATCCATATTATGTAGTAAAACAGCACTGTCTTCCAGAACTGTGAAAAAATATTTCAACTTCAAAGCATTTAATTGAATGCCAAAGTTTTGTTCAAAATATATTGGAATGATGTTCTGATGCCATAACAACCAAGAGCAATTACAATAATCTTCCATTTGCTTGATGTAATTTGATAAAGTGGTTACTTTTTCCAATAATGTTCCCAGTTTTACATAGCTGTCCTCCAAGTATGTGGTATCTGGGATGAAGCTTAGAGCCACATTGGCTGCCACATTGCGTTCAACTGTAGCTGCTCCTTTCAATGCTCGCTCAGCAATCACAATGCATGTGAGCTCATCTAATCTTTTGTTGGCATAGTTTTTATCCATCATCAGAATTTTCTTCACTTCTGATATTGAGGCAGATGCTTGAAACATGAGATGCTGAATAATCATGTTTACAGAGGATATTATTTGATTTCGGTTTCGAGTGACAGCATTTTTTAAAGTCTTCATAACTTCAATAATTTCAAATATTGACATTAACATGCTCTTGGGCAGTGGTATCCCTAGAGATAAATGTATATTAATGAGAGTCAGCATGGAAAAGTTGATTTTTGATGCTATATCTAAACCCTCCATGAGGGTTTTTGCATGCAAGTTCATTTCCGCAGCACTAAGTTTGTGATGATTAGCAGAAAACATGTTTTCTATGTTGAGAACCCATTGTGAACATAGTGATTGAGAAGTCTGAATTTCGCGTGATAAACCAGTTTTTTTGGCACTTATGTAAGCCTGTCTTGCTTTTAACATGGTTTGGTTTATTTTTTCATTTCTCGAGCACAGAGTTGGGACCTGTCTTTGAAGAAATTGTTCTGGAAACCAAATAGTAGTCCCAATCACATGAATGCTGTGGGCCTGTAAAATAAATATTATAAATAGATAATGGAGCCAATTTTAAAGGCTTTAGTTGACAGATCTAAAACTCCTAAAACTGTTGCTGTCTTTGTCAAATAGATGGAAATGTAAAAGACGGATATATTTTGAGCATTTTTAAAACTGTCAACTAATGCCTTCAAATTAGGCCTAATGTAGACCATAGTACAAATTTTGAGTTTTCTCAACCAACTTCTTATTCTTAAAATTATTCTTATTCTTAAAAATTATTCTTATTCTTATAACTTTCACCTACAACTCACCTTTGTATTTAAATCTATCAGACTCTTAAATATTTTCTTGTCATTATTGCCAAATAAATGTGAGTTTAAAACAAATAGAGCATTAACTTTGATACATTTGTACATGTTGCTGATGCTTGGCTGTTCTTGCACAAGTTTATCAAGATTTGTGATACCTTGCTTCAGATACTGAGTAAACTCTGTTGCAATCATAGTGCAGTTCTTTTCAACCAAACTTTTTCGCAGAGATGACAAATTTCTGAGTGAGTTCTGAACAATATCATCGTTCATCAACTTAGCTGTTATATTATCAATAGCTCCTATTAGTGCTTTGAATTTTTCTTCCGCCATGTCAAGATTTTCTGGTGAATGACTGTGTATTTTCACAGATTTGCAATATTTACTCCAATTTGTTGCTAATGATGTATTTGATATGAGTATTTCTAGAATTGTGATGACTGTTAATATTTCTCCAATATGATTTATAATGTAATGCAATTGAATTCCATCTGAAAGTTAATGGTGTCCACATTATTATTAAATTGGTTACAGTAGGTTAGGTACTATAAAAATAAATATTAAAACAATAATTCTTACTGAGGTTAACTGTGCCTTCAGCATAGAGAGCAAATATTTGGCTGCAGATATTTCGAAGAGTGTCATCACATCGAGTTACAAATGCACATAAGGAACATATTGCTTCCATTTGGGAACTTGGATCATTGTTGCTGTACAGCTCATACACCGACAGATAATTAAAATGTCTGCAACAAACAAGGAGTAAGTAAATAAAAAGTAACAAACATAAAATCATTTTGTATGTCTGAAGACAAACCTTTCAAAAGCTTCCTGTTTGAGTTTTATTATTTCAACACATAGTGAAGACAGCACACTCAAAACTTTGGTCATCAATGTGTTATCAGATGATACCAATTCTATTACTGAAACGTGTTCACTTGGGGCCAAAACAAGTTGTATAGGAAGAAAAGATTTATTATCCTCCCACATTTCACATTTTGAAATGGACACAAGATCATGTAGTTGGGTTTTGAAAAATTGGCCATACTTTTTCAAAATAGCAGTAGTTGCTTCTTTTTCACTTTCGGTTTTCATTATGAAAAGTAAACATTTAACAGAGAAACAGAAATATGAGAAATAAAATAAACAAATAAAATAAATGATTAAATGATCAAAAAATTAAATATCAATACAGACTAGCAATAAGCTAAAAGTATATAATCAGGGTTGCCCACCCAAACAGCCTAAAAAACAGTATGACAGCCTACAAAACAGTAAACAACAGTAAACAGTAATGTTCTTTCAAAACAATAAATCTAAATCTAATCGGTTTGAATAAAACACGTACAGATTAGGTAGTGAAAAACACGTCAAAATTCATAGAAACGGTCTTTAATGTACAATGTATAAACAATCTACATTGTACATACATTATTTTTTAATCCAAAGAAAATTTAACAAGTGTTCAAAGAAATTAATTAAAGTTTTAATCTTCTTCCGAAAGTGAGCAGTGATAGGTATTCAAAGATATATTATGCTCAGCTATAAAGCAAGCCATTTTGACTTCAATTTCTTTTGCTATTTGTTTCTACAGAGATAGATATAAACTCGAAGCCTATCTAGTTTTTATTTAAAAAAAAAACTCGAAGGAACATTCACATTCGAAGGAACATATTATGACAAATATTATGTACTAAATTATGTCAGTAATTCAGTATATTAAGGAAATAATATTCTTTTGGAAATATGCCCTTTAAGACTCAATCTAAAGTTTTTATACATGGATGAAATAAAAAAAAAAGGATTGAGTTTGGTTGAACTGAAGCCCAAAATGGCGAACATATTACATATGGGTGTCAGATGAAAGTATGGCGACCGGCTGCAGGAATACTTTATAAGTTCATGGTACGAATTCGAACAATATTATTGTAACCTTGAAATAATAATCCCATGAAACATGATGGTTTTGTATTAGCTTGTGGTAGCCCAGCAGGTGAAACAAAGAGGAAATAAAAAAGGTGTCAATGTTCTAGCACAGATGTCTCTATAATCATTATCGCTTCGTCAAGCAACTTAATAGCTTTTTTTTTACAGGTATGTAATGTATCAAAACTAGATTCTGTGTGATAGTTATTTCTGGCTAAGAACCTACAGCTGAATGAATCATAAAGTGGTAGAAATCCTAACCGAAAGGTTAGTTGTTCAGGAAAGTCAAGTGGTGATGACCTGGGTAAGAGAAAAATGTGGCCCCATACTCCCATGCCACATATAAAAAACATTGCAAAATAATCATTATCTTAATAATAATCAATTTATTGGTTAAACATTTACAAGTCACATCTCAAATAATGTTTAATTTTACATGATTGTAGTATAATTATGTGTCTATGTATTCTATGTCAGTTCTACGAGCGATGTGGCCCGCCCATTGCCATTTCAACTTGCCAATCCTAAGAGCTACATCGGTCACTTTAGTTCTCCTGCGGATCTCCTCATTTCGGATCCTATCTCGCAGGGAAACACCGAGCATTGCTCTCTCCATAGCTCGTTGCGCGACTTTGAGCTTAGTAATGAGGCCAACAGTTAGAGACCACGTCTCAGTTCCATAAGTCATCACTGGCAACACACATTGATTGAAAACTTTTGTTTTCAGGCTTTGTGGTATTTTGGACGAAAAGATAGGTCGAAGCTTCCCGAACGCTGCCCAGCCGAGTTGGATTCTTCGGGCGACCTCTTTGTCGAAGTTGGACCTACCCAATTGGACAGTCTGCCCTAGATAGACGTATTTGTCGACAACTTCGAGAGTATCATTCCCGACAATTACCGGTATAGGTGGAACATGGGCATTTGACATGATTTTCGTCTTGTCCATGTTCATCTTAAGACCAACCTGTCGGGAGACTCTACTGAGGTCGTTGAGCATGGTGCTGAGATCATCGAGCGACTCCGCCATTATGACTATATCATCGGCAAAACGAAGGTTAGTGATATACTCGCCATTTATGTTGATGCCACATCTTTTCCACTCCAAGAGCTTGAAAACATCCTCCAATGCGTTTGTGAACAGTTTCGGAGAAATAACGTCTCCCTGTCTCACGCCTCTCTGCAATGGGATCTGTTCCGTACTCTGGTCTTGTAGTCGGACTGACATAGTGGCCTTACTGTACAAACACTTCAACACTTCGATATACCTATAGTCAATTTGGCATCGCTGTAAGGACTGCAGCACCGCCCAAGTCTCGATTGAATCGAAGGCTTTCTCATAGTCCACAAACGCTAGGCATAGCGGCCGATTATACTCTTCGGTCTTCTGTATAATCTGGCGTAGCGTATGGATGTGGTCTATGGTGCTAAAGCCTTTTCGGAAACCGGCTTGTTCGGGAGGCTGGAATTCATCAAACCTGCGTGCGAGACGATTCGTAATGACCCTCGAAAACAGCTTATACACATGACTCAAGAGCGAGATGGGCCTATAGTTCTTCAATAAGGTGTTATCACCTTTTTTGAAGAAGAGCACCACCACGCTCTTGTGCCATGCCTCCGGCGTTGTACCTTCAAGGATGACAGAATTGAATAACTTCTGGAGGACTATAAGTACCGGTCTACCACCCGCTCTCAGAAGTTCGGTCGTAATTCCATCCTCACCTGGCGCCTTGTTGTTTTTAAGCTGTTTGAGGGCCATTCTAATCTCGTACAGGCTGACGTCCGGGATATCTTCGGTATAGTGTCGGACTAACTTGGCTCTGGTGTCCTTAGCTGTGTTAGTAGCGGGCTCACGTGTCGATGTGTATAACTGTCCATAGAAGTTCTCAATCTCTCTCAGGATCTCAGGCTTGGATGAAATGACACTACCATTCTCGGTCTTCAGTTTTGTCATTTGGCTTTGCCCAATAGACGAATCTTTTGCGAACACCTTAGAGCCTTGGTTCCGCTCAATTGCGGCCTCAATACGCGAAGTACTAAAAGCACGCAAGTCGTGTCGCATGGAACTCCAGATACGTCTATTGAGTTCACCGTAGGCTGACATATCAACTGAAGACTGTAGTTTCATTTCGCTCCGATCTGCCATTAATTTAAGAGTGTTTCCTGAGAGTTTCTGAGTCCTCTTTCGGCGTTGGGTCTTGAAGAACTCAGCTCCAACAGCTTGGACAGTTTCCACCAACCCGTTGTTCAACTCGTCCACTGTGTTGCAATCGGCAAGGCACTGGAAGCGATTTTGGAGTTCCAGCTGAAAGCCTTCGGGGTTTTGGATTTGGACAGGGTTTGGACGGAGCGTAGACCTCACCAGACGCGACCTTTCAAGCTTGACATTGATATTCAATGTGCCTCTTACAATACGGTGATCGCTACCGGTTTTCACCTTGCTGATCACAGAGACATCATCGAATATTCGCTTCTTGGTCGTCATCATGAAGTCTATCTCATTTTTCGTGGAACCGTCGGGGCTTATCCACGTCCACTTCCTGGATGGCCGCTTCTTGTAGAAGGAGTTCATCATAAAGAGGCCCTCCTTCTCCATGAAGTCAGCCAGCCTTTGTCCCCGAGGGTTCCGCTGCCCGTACCCAAATGGCCCCACTCTCAGCTCATCGCCATTCCTTGTGCCCAACTTCGCATTAAAGTCTCCCATCACAACGGTGAAGTATGTTTCGGAAGTATGCATGGCTTCGGATATATCCTCATACATAGCTTCTACTTCATCGTCGGAGTGTGCCGAGGTCGGTGCGTATACCTGGATGACCTTCAACGAATACCGTTTGGTTATTCTGAGTATCAGGTACGCTACCCTGGTCGACACACTGTCGACTTTGATCACGTTGTTGACGAGAGACTTGCGGACGAGGAACCCGACACCACCTTGGGAAAGTTGGTCTCCCTCCCGGTAGAAGAATAAGTTACCGGAATTTAGGATTATCGTGTCCTGTCCCTGTCTTCGGACTTCTGACAATCCCATTACATCCCAGCGTAACTTACTCATCTCCTCCTCCAATTCGACCATCCTTTCGTCAGCCCTCAACGTGCGCACGTAATAAGTTGCCAGGGCCAGGGGTCGTGTTTGGTGGGGTTGGTAGCCGGGCGTCTTCCGGTGATTCTTCGCACCCCCTGCCCTGCCGTTACCGTGACCGCTACCGGAGCCACGGGATAGCAGAGCCGCCGGGGACTGGGGGCCGTTATTGTTTGTGCTTGTCATTAGGGGGGGGGGGGGTTTGCCATAATCACCACGCTTGGCAGGCGGCTTGGTGATCGCAGTGGATTATGATGGTGGAGACCAAGGAGAATGCTGCAGCCCATTCCCTGGATGTTCCCTTAGCCGACTTTTACGGCACCCACGGGAAGAGATGGGGTGGTCCTATTCGTAACCGGGACCACACGGCCATGGGGAAGAAAGGTTCTCGAGTGGCGACCACGAACTGGAAGACGCAGCGTAGGCCGGCCCCCCACTAGGTGGACCGACGACCTGGTGAAAGCCGCGGGGAGCCGATGGATGCAGGAGGCGAGCAGCCGCTCTAAGTGGCGCTCCCTGGGGGAGGCCTATGTTCAGCAGTGGACGTCTTCAGGCTGTTAATGATGATGATGATGATGATGTATTCTATGTATGTATTTACAAACAAAAAAAGTATTTAAGTATATATCAGTTATCTGTAGAGCGATTATGTAAAGCTGTTACAAACACTGGGTTGATTGAAACACATTTGAAATAGCTACATGTGTGTATCGATAATTTGCGATTACGTAAGGGTTTTTATTTCTATTTCAATCGGTTTTTATCGATAACAACCAAAGTGAAGTTGCAGCAAACCCGACCAATTTAAAAAGCAAGGTTTATATAGAAAACGTGTTGAAATGACTAATCATTTTTATTTGGCTGCATTATACGGTTCTTTGGCCTATGTTTTTGTTGAAACAGGAAATGTCATTGTCATTGTCAATGAAAAAATAGAGTTATAATAATTGTGACCATTTGTGGCAGATTTCTGCCATTTGGCAGAACTAGCTCTCAAGTTTACTATTTTAAAAACGTGGCATCTTTCGGCAGATATGGGGGTTATTGATATTTTGAAGTAAAAATCGGAGGTCTCATAGCTGCAGCTCTTTATTAGTTTTAATAACTTAATAATATTAATTTGTAATTCATTCATCAGACTTCCTCACTGAAACTAGAAGAAACTAAATACCATACCTGCCGTGCGGACTAGAGGGAGCGCCTCACTAGCAACCATGTAACTAAGATAGTTTTCATCCGATCAATATCCTACTGCCGGTAAACTGGCGCGCTAATTGACTGTTATTTGTCTTTTAAGATATAAATAAAAATTGCATATGATTACTTTTTTATTCATTGGTCAGCCCCCAAAGGGCTGAAACATAAACATGAACGTCATGGGCCCTGTCGGGCACGCAAAAATTAGAAGAGAGGAGGATACATAACTATTGATAATCGCGTACAGCCAACGACGTTTTTGCGCGCCAACGTTACACGAACAATCGATCAATATTGAAGCCGCTTAGACAGGGTTAGGTAAGACGTAAAAATTATTAACCCGCGCAAGCCGGGTTGGGTCAACTAGCAATATATTATAAAAGACTTGAGGCATACTTCTTTGTTGAGGAAGATTTCTAGCCTATTTAGGGCAGAATCTGCAATTTAGATGGTCACACTGGATATAGTAAGTAAGTATTTTATGATTTACTACTTATGCGTTTATATTGCTTGAAGATGCTCAATGTGAAGAAAAACAACAATAAAAGTTCGCAAGAAACAACCTCTAGCCTGTTTCTATGGAGAATGTAATTTCTGCCGTCATTTCGGCTGAAATCTATGTACGTAATCGCAAATGTTCATATCGATGAAATTTTTGTTCTGTCAAATCCTTTTCTGTAGCAAACTTGTTGCAATCGAACTTTTATTGACTTTGATTGATACAGAATGTCGTACATAATCGCAAAACTATAATAAATACATATTTCCTAATGAAACTAATTGAAATAAAAGTTACATAATCGCCCTACTGGTCCCTATAGTACAAGATATACTTAGTTTAAGGCTAGATGGCGCTGTGTGAAATGTCCATCCACACATATTTATTAAAAAAAATGTAATAAATTAAGTTTAAATTTTAAAATTTTCTTCTAGACTAATTTTTTAAATATGTACTAATTTTAGTCACGTGCTGGAACCTAAAAAAATTGTCTTCTTTTTCAACTAACTTAATAAAAGCTGGGGAAGCAAAAATGTTAAATTTTAAGTTGAGTTTATAATTCAGTGCAGAGTGTGAACGACTAGTTCAATCATTGGCATAAAAATGTTTTCAACAAACATATAAAAGCAAAAAGGTTGACCCATTGCTTAGGCTAGGTAAATTATAGCATGATTAGGTGGCTTTTTAGCATTTCAAATTCGACTGAAACATGAGAAAAAGCTGTCAAAAACACTACAGTGATGACCTTCATTGAGAGTGGAACGAAGTTTGTGGATGAAATTACGCCAATGTCGCGTCGATAGAGAGAATGTAAATCTTATAGTGATGGTTTTCACTTACTCGTATTCGGGGGTAATTGTGGATGCGAGTCCTACTGTGCTAGAGCTGTTTACGTAAAATTAAAATTAACGTATGTTTCACTTACCCCACCTGACCTTATCGAATTTACCCAATAATAATTTAGCTATTTTACCCATTATGAATTTACTTTGCGTCTTTTTTCAGTGTAATTTTATTTATAAAAAAAATACTTTATACATACCTATTTTTTGGGGTATTTTTTATTTTTGTTCTCCTTACCTTAATGATAGTAATGTAAAGAGAACAGCTCATATCAAGAGTAACATAAATAAATAAATATGAATTTTATAGTCATGCTTGATTTGTTGTTTATTATACCTACTAATAGAATACTACAGGAAAGCGCTTATTTTGTCGATATCGATAAAATGCTAGGCAGCACTACAGTATCGACTTTTCCCAACACTATCCATTATTGACGCTGCGATATTGATAATCTGTGGACGGATACGATGTCAGGTTTTTTTGTTGGCAGCACTGTATTATGGTGTAAAGCTGTCACTTTAGGGACTAGATTCCTTAAAAACACTTCTAAGTTCACCCTCTCCTAGCAAAGCGTTACATACTCTTTGATAATTGATATACTCTAGACCCCCTGCAGCAGGGTTAGCACGGACGGTAGATAAAATTGTCTTTCCCCTGTTTTACTCCACTAGACATATTATTTGTATGAAGAATTTGACATAAAACAGGGAAAGACAATTTGGTCTACCGTCCCCGGCTGGTGCAACTCAGCCTAAGATAAGAGCAATATCTTTTTTTACAAAACAAAGCTGCACAGTGCACACGTATCATCATTCCCATTTCTAAACCTATGTGTGGGAGAGTAGACTGGATGAATGGTAGAAAATGCTTTAATTAAGTCCTCCTTTTGTACCTACTCTTTTAGTGCAATAGAGAATTGAATGATATTAATAGATTTGTGTAGTATACAATAATTATAAATTTATGCAGTGTAAAATAGTGCTTTAAATGGCTTTCGCCACAGAACACTATTACTCTACCTACTCCACATTTATTAATAAGGCTGTTATGCTTTCGCTTCAAAGTGGCTGAACCTCAGACCTAGAAATTTTTTGTTGGCTCTTGGCTGAACTTATTACAATAATTATTTAATTCTAAAGCACCAGTAAAGCTATTACTTTGTGCCTCACACCACTCAACTCAACCTGATAACTATACCTATTATTCTGAGAACAGAATGGGTATAATAATAATAATAATAATAATAAATATGTATGGACATTTCACACAGCGCCATCTAGCCCCAAACTATGGTATGGTACAGAATACAGATGCAAGGGGCCTCCTGTGCTAGCTTTGATGTTTCTTACCTACCTATAATATTGATAAAGTTGATAAAAGTCATGTTAAATGATAGATTTTATTAATTCTTAAATAAAACAAAATGTAATCTTCTTAATGTAACAAAATATAACTATTGTTTCTTAAAACTTTTTAATATTGGATAAATATTATCAAAAGCCTCATATATTTCCTCTCTGACTTTAGCACCCGTTAATACAACCTTACCTGACACAAATATAAGTAATACAATTCTAGGTTTGACCATTCGATATATGAGCCCAGGAAAGAGCTCAGGCTCATAAGAACTGAACTGACCATGTGTTAATACTAAGCCTTCGAGGCGGATAGGGAATTTAACATCACAGCTTCCAACCATATTCTGTATTTTGAAGTCTAAGAATTTTGCCTGTAACAATAACAAATCAGTTTTTTAAATACCTACTACATTAATATAATAGTTTACAACTGCAAAACTAGCGGTTGCGTTTTTAAGGCTTTATTAAACCAGTATCTTTTAGGCAAGCATACTCCGTAGTATAGTGCATTGTTGATCACATCTTGTGAGACAACATATACTTAATAATGCAGAGTATTGCAGAGTGGTCTAAAATCACAAAACATTTTTGAGATCATTATTCATTATAGTAGGTATATTATGTTATTTATGTCATTAATTACTTACTGTGAATCCAAGTTTTTGAATGATTCTTGCATATTTTCTTGCTGCCAGTCTTGAGTCCTCTTCACTCTTGGCTCCAGTGCAGACCATTTTCCCTGATGAGAAGATCAGTGCTGTAGTCCTTGGTTCTCTTATCCTCATTATGACAGCAGCAAACCGCTTCGGGTTATATTCTGCATTCCGAGCATGTAGTGCAATTCTTTTCAAATCTAGTTTGCAATTAAGATTCACTGTTGATACTATATTCCTGTAAAAATACATGAATAATTTACACATAGTTATAAAATTACAACTCCATAGCAGTTAGGTTTTTTAGTATGAAGTTCTTTGTAATTTCTGTCTTTATAATGGTTAAAACAATTAAATACAACACCGTTAAGTAGCTTGCTAGGCAATTACAGTATTGTTAATTTTATATGAATAAGAATTAAAGTGTAAAGTTAAACTCACTAAGTAGGTAAAAATGTTTCACTTTACTTTAGATGATAAAACAAAATTGTTTATAGAAGTCAAGCAATACATACTGTAACTGTGGTAGAATGCCTGGGTCTGCTGAGTGAGGAGTCATAGGAGTCATAGGCGCGGGACTCGCCTGGCTTAGCATTTGTGGGGCCATACTTCCACCAGTTATCATTGGGGACATCATGTTTTGCTGCAATTTTTACCGAAATTTATTGATTACTATTTAATAATAAGTAAATACCACATATTGTTGCTCTCTTTGTACCTATTATTATTATTAATGATTCAAAGTATACTTACGGGTGTTTGAGGTTGCATCATTTGTTGAGGGGTAGCATAGCTTGCTGTTGGGGCATACGTATGCATAGTCCGCTGCGGAGTCCCCATGAGGTTGAACCCGACAAGAGGCGAGGAGCCCATTGCTGACAAAGACTGCTGCTGCTGCTGCTGTTGCTGAAGATGCTGCTGCTGCATTGCATTTGGTAAAATTTGCTGATCCTCTTCAGGTTGATGGAGCGGGGTATCAATCCCCGGTATGTTATACGGACTTGGAAGCATTTGGTCCATGGTGTAAGAGGTTGGTGCTACCTATAGCGTATTAATTCTTAAAAAACAGAAAGATTAGTCCGCCAAAAAAGTTTATTGTAGTTTGTAGTAACCAACAAACAAGAAACACATACACAAACCAAAGAGTATATAATTTACTAAGAAAAAATCAAAATGACTGTCAATGTCACCTTCTCAATCAACCAATGTAAAAAAGCTGCATATCTATAGGCCCGTTCGGATAGCCACAGATGGCAAAATTAACAGTTAACTAGGTATCCTATGTTACTTTGAAACTGCGTAGAATTTAATAAATTGTTTAACATAATAATTATATGAGGTGTCCAATATATTTATTTTGACTCTGAAATATTATGTAGGTACTAGGTACTATTTTTATCTCTTTATAATAGTTATCTAAAAAAGCGTTAGCGATTGTGACCTTTGCTAGACCCTTTGTACTGTAAGTGTACTGTAAAAAGATAATTATGAGATAACTATTATAAAGAGATAAAAATAGTACCTAGTACCTACATAATATTTTAGAGTCAAAATAAATATATTGGCTAGATAAGATATATATAAGACATTCGCTGCGGAAAAGTTAGCGATTTCCAATATGTCATTTCAAGGGGTCTAGCAAAGATACCAACCACTAACGCTAACGCCTCACGCTAACTCCAAAATGTATTGAAATGACGTTTCGGAAATAACTAACTTTTCCGCAGCGAATTTCATTTCGATACATTTTTGGAGTTAGCGTGAGACGTTAACGTTAGTAGTTGGTATCTTTGCTAGACCCCCTGTACATTTTGGAGTTAGCGTGAGGCGTTAGCGTTAGTGGTTGGTATCTTTGCTAGACTCCGTGGTTTTAAATATGCCGTTACTACGCTATCTAGTAACAGAAGCGGAACTAGTTTTTTTTAAATAAATCGTCTCATTATATCTACAGGTATCATCTAAGTCATCTCATAAATTATATGGTGACATTGGTCCAACCGTCGTTTGCAACACTGCACAGCGGGTCTAGCAAAGATACCAACCATTAACGCTAACGCCAAACGCTAACTCCAAAATGTACTAGGATGACTGTTCTGTATTTTTAAATACAGATCCCTAAAAAGAAAATAAAAACACGTCAGTGTGGATTTTTTGGCACTTGACATATGAACTGAAAAATGGTCTGCTGTTTTATTTAGATTTTCTCCTTTATTTTTATAATAGCTAGTGGTTTTACATAGTTTCCTCATCTTCATTATCAGCGCGGCGATCTTCTACATCTGGCGACCTAAGGATTTCGACCTGCAAAAATAAAACATAAAATTGGTAAGCAATATTTCATTTAACGGAAAAAAAAGATGGAGGCTGAACAAAAATTGATTAAAACTAAAGAAAGTAAGGAACGTGCGGTTCTGCGACGCCTCTTCACGACTGCAGCAAACAAAATTGAAGACATTTTTCAAGCCGGTGAGGCAAAGGAAACGGAACTCAGGGCAGAGTTTAAGAAAATTGAACAGCTCTATTCGAAAATTTCTGATCTGGACGAGAAAATTAAAAATTATATTTTGGAAACCACAGCCGACACCCTGATTGAGAAGGAGTTGATGACAGCAGACGAATACTCAAGTCGATATATAATGATTGAAACGAAATACGACTTAATAATGAAAAAAATTGATCGACATATTGAAGACAAATCCAAAGCTAACCGGAATTACAAACTGCCTGAAATAAAATTTAAGAAATTTGATGGCTCGATTAAAAACTGGATAAGCTTTTGGGGACAATTTAAGAAGATTGATGGAGATCCGAATCTGGATGACGATGATAAATTTTTCTATCTAATGCAAAACATTGAACCAGACACCGATGTGTACTCCCTAGTTGAGAGCTATCCGCCGATTGGTACCTCGTACGGAAAATGTATGGAGGAGTTGAAACAGAGATATGCGAGGGAGGATTTATTAATAGAGGTTTATGTCCGAGAATTACTTGCATTAGTGTTGAAAGACAAGACTGACCTGACCGATCTGTATGATAAACTGAATGCCCAGCTACGTGCACTTGAGACTTTAGGCGTCAGTCAATATCATGCATTTATTCTGCCATTGGTAGAATCTGCCCTTCCCTTAGACATTTTGAAGATATGGGAGAGAAACAAGGGAGTTATTTTGAAAGATAATAGAAGCCCAGAAGAGGTTTTAGGAAAATTGATGGAATTTCTAAAGACAGAAATAGAAAGCATGCAACGCATTGAAATTACGAAGAACATGAAAAATGCTGAGAATGATAAAGGTGGTGCTACACTTGCGACTGCAAGCTGTTTGTTAGTACAAGAAGAAAAGAAGAAAAGCCCACAATATAATATGATAAATTGCATTTGGTGTGACAAGAACACACATTCACAAATGGATTGTTATAAGATGTATAATCTCACAGTTGAACAGAGACGAGAGATTTTGAAGAAAAAGAATGCATGTCCTATTTGCTTGAAAATTGGACATCATCCGCGTTCATGTAAGTCACTTGTGAAGTGTCTCGTATGCAAGAAAAAGCATTCTACTGCGCTCTGCACTGGGAAGTATGAGGGGAAGCCTCAGGACAATAAGCCGAGCAACGCAACCACATCGACGAATCTATCATCACAAAACTGCAGCACTGAAACGCTACTTCAGACGGTTGTCATTAACGTCAGAAATGCAGACAGAGTCTTGCGTGTTCGCGCAATTATTGACAGTGGGTCACAAAGAAGTTATATTCGGGAGGATGTGGCAAAGAAGCTAAATCTGACCCCTGTAGCACAGGAAGAACAAATACACTGCTTGTTTGGTAATGTAACTACTAAGTCGGAATGCCATAATGTTTATAATGTTACGGTAGAGAATTTAGAGTCGAATTTTACAATGCAAATTGAGGCCCTCAGCCAAGCAGCTATTTGTGGGAATATTCCAAAGCTGAGTTTGAATAATGACGTATGTAAAATTCTGAATAGACATCAAATTTATTTGACAGATGCCAACTGTAATTTGAAAGAGATAGGTATTTTGATAGGGGCTGATTTTGCTGGGTTAATGCTGACGGGTAGTATTGTTGTGATGGAAAATGGTTTGGTAGCAATAAAAACGAAGTTAGGTTGGATAATACAAGGTAGACAGATAAGCATTTCATCTTGTAATATTACAACGTCTATGTTTTGTATGTCTAGGTCCACTAATAGTGATTTGACAGATTTTTGGTCGTTTGAAACTCTTGGCATTCATGATCCAGCAGAAATGAAAACCAGAGCGCAAGGAGAAGATGAAGCATTGAGCAATTTTAAGGAGACTGTGAAGACACTACCGGATGGAAGATATGAAATGGATCTTCCTTTTAAGGTGGGTTTTGATGATTTATTATCAAATTACGATAAAGCGAAAAAGAGGCTTGAATCGAATACCAAAAGGCTGATTTCTAGCGATAAGTACCAAGATTATGACGTGGTACTGAAAGAATGGCTCAGGTTAGGTATAATTGAAAAAGAACCCTTCGATAATGGTGGTCGTGATTTTGGTCACTATTTACCGCATAAAGCGGTACTGAAAGAATCTAGCTTGACTACGACTATCAGACCTGTTTTTGATGCTTCGTGTCCGGATAGGAATGGACTTAGTTTGAATGGGTGTCTTGATAAAGGTATTAATTATATCGAAAACATACCTAAACTACTGATCAGATTTCGGAAAGGCGCCATTGGCATAACTTCTGATATTGCCAAAGCCTTCCTGCAGATTAGCTTACAGCCTGAAGACAGAGAGTATTTAAAGTTTCTGTGGTGGGAAGATGAGTCACTGCAAAATATTGTAGAATATAGACATTGTCGCGTTGTATTTGGACTAACATCAAGTCCGTTCCTGCTCTCAGCGACTATAATGCACCATTTAGATAAATTCTCAGGTGAGTACGAACAGACAGCTCAACTTCTTAAGAAGTCTTTCTATGTAGATAACTGTATTACAAGTTTAGAGACCGAAGAAGAGACACGCACTTTCATGGAAGAGTCCAAAGAAATCATGAAGGTAGCTCAATTCGACCTGCGCATGTGGGTGACATCGCCACTTCTGATTAATGAGGCTGGTAAGGATGTAGTATATGTGCTAGGGCTGAGATGGGACACGGTCTCTGATGAACTTTCTTGTAACACTGCTGAGCTGCCTGCACCTGTGACTATCAATAAGCTGACGAAGAGGGTAGTATTATCTTTGACCCAGAAGGTATTTGACCCAATAGGATTTACATGTGCTGTGACCATAACCCCAAGGATTATGCTGCAAGAGATGTGGCGTCGGAAACTGACATGGGACGAACCTCTGCCTCAGGATCTTGCTAAAGAATTTTTAAAATGGTACGATAATATAGATTATTTAAGTGATTGTAAAGTACCTAGGAGACTTACGAGTAATAAACTGACTGACTGCAGATTGAGCTTACACATGTTCTGCGATGCTTCCAAGAATGCGATGGCAGCCTGCATATTTTTACGCGCCGAGAAAGATGACATAGCTACTCTTCAGTTAGTGGCGGCTAAGACTAGGGTGGCGCCTCCTAAAAGTATATCTATTTCACGACTTGAATTGATGGCTGCAGTTATAGGTGTCAGGCTACTAGTAGAAACTAGGAACAGCTTAGAGCTAGATAACTGTAGTGAATACTATTGGACAGACTCCAGTGTTACATTATACTGGATATGCAATAATTTATCGTGGAATGTATTCGTAGGCAATCGAGTCAAAGAAATAAGAGAAGGTACTAAGACGGGTAATTGGTTACATATTCCAGGATCTTCGAACTGGGCAGATCTGGCGTCACGAGGCTGCGATGCCAAGCAGCTGCTAGATTACCGGTGGATAGAAGGTCCCGACTTCCTGCGGCATAACTCAGAAGTTTGGCCTAAGAGTTCGGTCAAGGTGGACGACACGGAAGCTAAAAAGGAGTTGAAGGTGACGGCCAAGTCAACCTGTAACGTAAATTTTTTATTGAATGAAACCTTCTCAGACAGACTTCTTTATTTTTCCAAGTATGACAAGATTGTACGCGTAGTCGCTTGGCTGCTCCGGTTTACAGATAATTGCCTGAAAAAGGAAAAGTATATATTAAAAGAGGATATAACAGTTGATGAATATGAAAGAGCTGAAAGGAAAATATTCTTACTACTACAAGAAGAGAACAAGGATAGTTTGGAATTAAAATGTAAGAATGTACATACCTTGCAAGACGACGATCAGTTGAGGAGAATCAAAACTAGACTTTTACTATCAAGCATGCCTGAGAATACTAAATGTCCTATATTATTGCCAGCCAAGAGTGAGATAGTTCGCAGGCTGGTAGAGCAGAGACATGTGCGTTTACAACATGCAGGTATGAATAGTTTGATTGCGGATATTAGAAAATCATACTGGATCTTTGGGATTCGAAGACTCGCCAGGTCAGTAATAATGAATTGCATGATATGCAAACGGTACAGAGTGAAACAGATGCAGGCACCTGTAGCGCCTTTGCCAGTGGATCGTATGGAAAGCTCTTTACCTTTTGAAGTGACAGGAGTAGATTTGGCGGGTCATCTCTACTTGAAAAATGGCGAGAAATGCTGGATCGTCATATTTACGTGTGCAGTTTACCGCGCAGTACATTTAGAACTCACACAGTCTCTCTCGACCGAAGCGTTTCTTAGGACTCTAAGAAGATTCATTGCTAGACGAGGGAGGGTGCGGGTAATTTACTCAGATAATGGCACCAACCTAGTTGGCAGTAAAAATATGTTGGATAGCTTAGACTGGAACAAAATTCAACAAGAAACATGCACAACAAGAATTAAATGGAAACTTAATGCACCAACCGGTGCTTGGTGGGGTGGTTTTTTCGAGCGACTTATTAGAACGATGAAAGATTTACTACGCAAAGTATTAGGTAAATCACGGGTAACCTATGATGAATTACACACTTTACTTTGTGAATGTGAGTCTGTAATGAATAATAGACCACTGACCTATGTTCAAGACGATAAGGCAGATTCTCTAGAGCCTTTAACTCCAGCGTGTTTCCTTCAGCCACTACCTAACTCAGATACCACTGATTTAGATCTCATAGGCTTTAAAAGCTTGAATGTCCGACTTAAATACCTACAAAAGTTACGAGACGACTTTCGTCATAGATTTAAGACAGAGTATCTCACAGAATTGATACAGAGAGGTAAAGATAAAACTAAGTATGAAGAAATGAAGGTAGGTCAAGTAGTATTAGTGGAGACAGAAGAAAAAAGGTTTAAGTGGCCTTTAGGTGTTATAACTAAGATTTACACTGGGAACGACGGCGTTAATAGAACGGCTCTGATAAGAACTGCTACAGGTTTAAAGGTACGACCCATACAGCGTTTGTACTCTTTGGAGGTTGTATCAGACGATTTAGAAGCTCTCGGCATCTCTGATCTCAAACATGGCGCTGAGGAAGGTAAGAAATCTGAAACTATTCTTAGCTCAGAAAATCCAGACGGAGGGAAGAATGGTGAGAACACCACCATTTCCTCTCCTAGTGAGCCGGTGAAAGTCTCACGATATGGCAGGAGAATATTAATACCAAGTAAGTATAAACTTTAAAATTTTGTATAGCTGAGGAATATAGGTACATACGCGACGTTATATTACTGATGGATGCTTTTGGTTAATTTTGTTTTTATTGATGATTCTGTATGTACATTCCAACCATTTTACTTCACTTTGTATTAATTTCTTTTAACAAATTATTTTCTCTTGCTTTTCGGGCTGGGAGGGATAGATAGATATATAGATCTTGCTCATAACAGAGTGTTGTATAAGCATGTTAGGAATATTTTAGGTGTTAATAGTTATTGTTTTGTTACTTAACCTAAACATTTTTACTGACGTGTTACTTCTAATTAACTGCGGCTTATGTATATTAGAAATTAAGTTAGCAGATAACTTCAATTTTCTCTTGGGGTTTGGAGGATGTTCTGTATTTTTAAATACAGATCCCTAAAAAGAAAATAAAAACACGTCAGTGTGGATTTTTTGGCACTTGACATATGAACTGAAAAATGGTCCGCTGTTTTATTTTGAATTAATCCTTTATTTTTATAATAGCTGTTGGTTTTTATATTATTTTCTCACGCCGGCTTTCTTTCTTCTACAATGACATTTCGGAAATCGCTAACTTTTCCGCAGCAAATGTCATTTCAATACATTTTTGGAGTTAGCGTGAGGCGTTAGCGTTAGCGATTGGGATCATTGCTAGACCCGCTGAACACTTTTTATTTTATTGTTATATTACATGCTCTTTGTTTGTCCTTGCTCTGTGGCATCAACATAGATACCTCCATGCTCTGTGGAGTGCGTGGCGGAATCGTGGAAAATCAAAATATTATTTTAACAAAACAAGAATTTAGTAAAAAGGACCTTTCGAAATGGCTGAAACAATGAAGCAAACAGTGGCTAGCTTACTCAAAAGCATTGAAAGGTATTGGGGTCATTTATAATTTTTATATAGTGTGTAAAAATAACCTAATTTTTTCAGTTTTCAGTGTAGGTACCTGGGTTCTTATTATTTCACAATATTTTCATCAATTCAATGTGTGCTATTACGATTGAGTGGTCCATACTTCAAGTATTGTTGTTATAACTCGACAGGTATAATCCAGCTAATCTTCAAACTCTCGAACGGTATGTGGAGATGCAATCCCGGGACAATACTTACGATCTGGAGGCCAACCTGGCGGTATTGAAGCTGTACCAGTTCAACCCTGACAAGTTTAATCCCGACATTACATGCCAAATACTGTTGAAAGCACTTACTAACTTCCCACACACGGACTTCACTCTGTGCAAGTGTCTGCTTCTTGAATCTGTTGTAAGTGATAGCTCTCACTAATATATCAACCTTTTGGAACTATAGTGCCTTAAATAAGTGTTTGGACCATTAGTTTAAAGTTTCTAATGTGTTTATACCATGTTTTACTTGGTTTGTTTAATATTTTCTAAAGAAATGCTATGTTTTAGCATTTTCTACCATTCATCAAGTGGTGGAATAGAGTAAATTGGTAGCATATTGAGTTCAAAGAACACAGGAATGTTAAAACAATTTGATACTGCTGTATAAAACCAGTCTTCCTCACATTTTTTCAATAATTTTAAATGCCTATTAGGCATCTGTATTCTGACTGATATACTGTCACACATCTATTTTTTCATTGAGCATATGTAAAGTTAAATTTGCAATAGTATCAACATGATGTTTATTTATGAGAATGAATGATGTGATGAGCTAGTTGTTCACCTAGTGTTTAGTGACACGGCTGCCCATAACAGTTGCAGTGTCACTCGGAAACTTAAAATAAAAGTTTCCTGTGACACTGCACTGTGTGTGCGCATGTCATCCTGAGACATCTCACAGTCTAGTAACATATAATTGTGTAATTCCTCGTTCAAGGTGGAAAATGAGACAATATCACAGATCAAGTATTTGGCTGATATCCTAGAACAGTGTGACTTTGCCCAGTTCTGGAACAGAGTGCACCAGATGCCTGAGCTCTGCAACCGTATCAGCGGATTCCACGACTCCATCCGGAAGTTTGTCTGCCATGTTGTTGGGATCACATTCCAGACCATTGACAAGAACAACCTGGCTAATTTATTAGGAGGAATTGATGGTAATACTACTTTATTATCGCACTTGTTATTTGTTCACATTTTCTTGACATGAATCAGCATCTATAAAGATATTAAAGTTTTAGCCATGGAGCTAATAAAAAATGAAAGAGGGAATCCCGTCTGATCCCAAACTGAAGCACCCTTAGGACGGTGGAATGCTTTGTACGTATGAGCGGGGCATGCACACACTCACATCATATGCATACTGTTGCCCTTATTTCACCTGACATATATGTAATATGTCCGCCATTTTGTGCTTCAGTTCTATGTCAATCAAAACCCAATCCTTCTTTTTTTTATTTCATCCATGGTTTTAGCATGAAGTGGGATTTGAACCCGCACCTTCCAACTCATCTTTATAGATATTATACTTCCATTTCATGATGAATTAACATATTCACCATCACTATCAAAGATGTAATAAATATAAAAAAGCTTTTCGTGAGTGACTGACTGAGAGGTAAAATACAGCACAAACCAATGCTAGACGGTCTACTTTAATTGCATTCTTATGTTCATTAGTGTAGCAACACACCTGGTGAATTTAGCACACCAAATTACACTAACTGTGAAATAGGGGGCTTAAATATTGTATGAAATTGAAGTCCATAGGAATGATTTTTAAAGTGTAAACCACACTAATAATAATATCTTTGTATAAAGAAGTTGTATGGGAAATGCTGTAAAAAATATTTGTTTACAGCTTCTTATATTTATTTCAGATTTAACCCTAAAGCATTGGGTTAAGAAATATGGATGGAAAGATGATGGCAACTTGATCTTCATCGCCAACCAGGATGAGAACATCAAGACCAAGAATATCACCGAGAAGATAGAGTTTGAGCATCTTGCTCCTCTAATGGCGTTGTTGTAAATATACTTTATTCAATTCTCCCAATAAAATTCACGTAAATGTATGAATAATGTTAATATATTGATTTTGTTCCCATTATGCTAATGATTTTTAAAAAAGTAAGGTAATAATGAAGTAGTAGTATATAATCAATCAATCATTAAGGTGAATCATCATCAACAGCCTGAAGACATCCACTGCTGACAATAGGCCTCACCCACAGAGTGCTACTTTGATCGACTGCTCTCGCCCTGCAGCCATCGGCTCCCTGCCACTTAAGAACTTTTCTTCCCCATGGGTTGTCAGGCAAAGGTGAATAAAAGAGGGAATATACAGGATGTAATTCAATTCATTAGCATAAATTGAGCCCATGATAGTACATCATAGTACAATTTTATTGTATTCCTATTTGTATGTTTATTTGTGAAACAATAAAGAGTGCTCTATCTATCTATCTATCATTATAAATGATTATTAAAGAGTAAAAAGTTTAAATGAAAATATTTTTATTGCAAAATAATGAAGATTGCTGCGGCGCCTAACGCAGTTGCCACGGATCATTTTGATACATTTAAACGTTTCGTATACCTCGTATGTACTAATTAAAAACAGTACTCCATTATTCCAATTAAATTTTGTATTGTAGCATTGGATTAAGTAAATTATTCCATTTTTTGGAGTTATTATTATTACCATACCAATGTGTTAGAATTCAAAAATTTTGGTCCACATGTGGCCCGTATCAGGAGTAGGTGCCTAGCTTCAAAGGATGCTAATGAATTCAATTACACCCAGTATATGGTATTTAGCTTTAGAAAATGAGCCACTTAAATTAGGTGCAACATGCAACAGACAGTTTGCCATGCAAAAACAGAATTAGCAACATCCATCATAGAGGAGAGCTGGAGGATGTCCCAGGATGTGCCTGTTTTTAGGATTCCGTACTCAAAGGTTAAAGCGGACCTTATTACTAAGGCGGCGCCGCTATGCGCCCGTCCGTCCGTCAAAAGGCTGCCTCATTAACTGTGATAGGTAGTTGAAATTTTTAGAGTTCATGTATTTCTTTTGCTGCTATAACAATAAATTATTATTTTAAAAAACAGAACAAAATATATATTCAAGGGAGCCCTATACAATAAACGTGATTTTTTAGCTCGTTTCTATAGATAATGGTACGTACGGTACGGAAACCTCATGCGCATACCCGACTTGCACTTGGCTGGTTCTTATATTGCAGCTAGGGCATTATAGTTTGGTTTACATTTCACAATTTTTTATAATTTTTTTTAAAAAATACTGAAATCTTTAATGAATCTTTAAAAGCTAAGAAAAAACATTAATAGTCAGATTTTATTTATTCACAGCACTAACAATTTTTTTTGGATAATTTATTTTTAAATACGAATCTTAGACCAACACTAAATAACAATGACTTTTGTAATGAAATAATAACAACAAACAACAATAAATGGGAAGTGAGCCATAGTGCCTTCCTACGACTTTTTCCCGTGACTGTATCCATGTTCCTTGCCGCCCGCGTGGCCGCCCTTCTTGCCGTGATCGTGGTGGTGTGCGTGATGCTCTTCATGTCCATGGTGACCCTTGTGCCCCTTGTGGTCCTCGTCATAATGACCCTTGTCGTGTTTACCCTTCTTGCCGTGATGCTTCTCGTGATGACCCTTCTCGTGATGACCACCCTTCTTATGGTGTCCTCCTTTCTTATCATGGTGACCGTGGAAGTCACCGTGCTTATGATGATGCCCGCCCTTGTGGAAGTCGTCGTAGAACTTGTGCTCCTTGTGGTATTCGTCCTTGTGCGATTTGTGGTGGAAGCCGGTCGTTTTGGAGCCCTTCTTGTGCCCTTTCTTGTGTCCGAATTTACCGCCCTTGTGTCCGTGCTCGGCCTCATGGTGCTCACCGTGGTGGTCGTGCTCGTCGTGGTGTTTCTTCTTGTGTCCGCCGTGTTCGTCGTGATGGCCTTCATGATGGTGTTTCTCGTGGTGACCGTGATCGCCCTTGTCGTGGTGATGGTGCGACTTGTACCCCTTGTCGCCCTTTTCACCGTGGTCCTCGTGGTGCTCAGCTTTGTGCTCGTGGCCGCCACCCTCCTCGTGATGACTATCCTTGGCCTTCTTTTGCTCGGTGCCAGCCGGTTGCAAGTCCGGACCGCTGGTTTCCTTCAGTCCTGCATTGGCTGGCAGTTCGACATCCTTTTCACCCTTCAAATTACGCGCTTGTGCGTATATTGTGATGCTTGCTAGCACTCCAATTAGTAACAACAGCCTCATCTCTGAAAAATGAATTACAAATATTAAACATTATCATAATAAAATGTTACTCGTTTCAGCCATGCCGAGGTGTCGCGGTACTCACCGAGCTGCGGCTGTTGCCAAAGTCAGTAGCGCAATGTCACAAGTGTTTTTTACGCTTTGCATTTATAGATAAAGAGCGCTTTCATCTGTCGTCGATTGCAGATTGATCTTTGGTAACGATTGCTGCAGATTTCTGGACGAGTGACTGCGACGCCGGCGCCGGCGCTGTGACGACATCGTGCAATGCCTCCAACGAATTAGTTCCGTCACTCCGCGTCGCTCAATTATCACCGGTCAGCGGTACATTTTCATCGGAAATTTCAAATTGCATTGAGATAAACTGTACTCTATTGTTTTTAACTTGAAAAATGCGTTTCTGACAATGTAATGACGTTGTGCTCAAGTATTTACGTTATCATTTCGAGTAAGTGCTTAGGTTTAGGTACTGACGTAAAGAATTTTCACTAAAAACCGTGATAAATCTTAATTTGTTTATTTACAAAGAGGTATTTTATAACATAATAATATTGCAACAATAAAATGCATAATCTTAACGGTAATATCAGTGCTTGCCGTGATGGAATCCCCAGTGCTTGTGGTCTTCGTGGCCTCCCTTCTTCCCATGATCGTGATGGTGGTGGTGATGCTCTTCGTGTCCCCCGTGGCCCTTGTGTCCCTTGTGGTCTTCGTCGTAGTGATGTTTGTCGTGATGGCCATGTTTGCCATGATGGTGCTCGTGATGCCCGGAGTGATGGTGGCCGCCCTTCTTGTGACCACCTCCGTGCTTGTCGTGGTGTCCGTGGTGTTTGCCGTGCTTGTGATGCTTGCCCTCCTTGTGGTGGTCATCGTAGAAGTGGTGATCCTTGTGGTACTCGTCCTTGTGGTACTTCTTGTGGTATCCCTCGGTTTCCTCGCCCTTGTCGTGATGTTTCTTGTGGCCGTGCTTGCCTCCCTTGTGGTGGTGGCCATGTTCGTGGTGATGCCCGTGGTGGTCGTGCTCGTCCCAGTGCTTCTTGTGTCCGCCGCCGTGTTCGTGGTGATGGCCCGCGTGGTGGTGCTTGCCGTGGTCGCCGTGCTCGCCCTTGTGGTGGTGGTGATGTCCCTTGTGTCCCTTGTGGCCCTTCTCTCCGTGGTGGTGGTGATGGTGCGCGTGGTGCTCGTGGCCGCCGCCCTCCTCGTGGTGGTGCCCGTGTTTGCTGGCCGCTACCTCCAGATCGTGCTCCGCCCGGTCGATCTCGCGACCAGAGCAAACTGCTAAGACGCATCCTACTGCGACTAGGGCGGCTAGCGTCCTCATTGTTATTGTTTGTTTACCTACTTGTTTTAGATTTGATCTCTTGAACTGAACTGACTTCCAGCTTGGTTAGACACGGTTTTATATCATTAAAGTGTCTGGTTGCGGCGGTGAAACCATCGCGCAAGGACGGCCACGTCACGCCTAATTACTGTTTCTGATCATTGCCACATTTGGCGACGCATAGGTACCAGTGCACTCCACACTGAAGGTACCTACGCGTTATCTCAGCGAGCTTAATGATGATTTATGCAAGATGCTGTTTAATTATGTAAATGCAACTAAATATATTTTTCGTCTTCACTTAAGCATTATTAACAATATCCTCTAACTATGCATAATAAATACATACTTAGTATAAAAAGGATATTCAATAAGGATAATTATCATTACTTAGTTTTCGTACTTATAGGCATCTATATACTTGTATTCCTTTATCACAAGCTTATAAGTGTTATGTACTTCAAAGTTCGATATATTAAAATACCATACAGTAGGTAAAGTCAAAATAAAACTGCGCTGCAGTGTTGTTTGATACGTTTTTCATAACTATAATATAAGTATTATTATTCTTGTTTTGTTAGTTGTCATGTTTGTACGGAATATAGGTAGCTACGATGGATAGGTTATAGTAGAGGTACATAATATTGATATTGCCCTGATAAATATTTTGCTCCCTATCGTCCGACAATGTAATAGTAAAAGTACCTAAAGTTTCCTTTTTTTTAATAAGGCTCTGCAGCATCTCCAGCAACGGTGGTTGTGCCATCACCAGCTCTATATCTTGAGTCCGAGGCGACTCCACCAGCTACAAATACATGGTGGGTTATAAAATAGGAAAAGTGCGTACCAGTTTTTTTTTTGTGTAAGTTTTCCTAGGTATTTAATGAATCCGTTCAGCCGTTTCATTACTGAGTTTTTAATAAATAAATAAATATAAATAAATAAATATTTGTGGACATTTCACACAGCGCCATCTAGCCCCAAACTAAGCAAAGTTTGTACTATGGGAACCAGATACCTGATATAATACTTAGATACATTTTTTGTTTATAAATACATACATAGAATATAACACTCAGACACGGAACAAACATCCATGTTCATCACACAAATGTTTGTCCCGGGTAGGAATCGAACCCACAGCCCTCGGTTCAGAAGGCTGGGCTACTACCAACTAAGCTATCGGGCCTGTCGCCTGTAATGGTGTGGCGGTGTGTAATGTATATGTAGGTGCCTACAGTAGTTAATTGAGTCGTTAGTCGTCACGTGAGAGTCACACTCACCCTTCCCTCGCTATCCGCCACCCTTCACCCCATCCCATCCCTTCCACTGCTAAACGAACAGAAACTATTCACAAATCATAGAAATTAACTTCCAGTCAGTAGGCCTAGCACGAATATTTACGCGGGAGTAAGTGTAACGTTAACGTAAGTCAGTTGTATGGGGCGCTGATCAAATGCCATACAGCTGACGTACGCTAACGTTACACTTACTCCAGCGTTAATATTCGTGCTAGGCCCACTGCTTCAGTGCAATTCATTTCTGCCCATGTGCTTTGAAGAATTTAGATAAGAATTTTATTATGTAAAACTGAAACAGAAAAGTTCTTTTGGAATAGCGTAGGGTGGGCCAGAAAGTCTGAAGTAGTTATATTTGTGTATTTCCTACTCTATTTAATTATTGTGATGAACTAATGGTAAATTCTAAGGTTAATAAAATACACACCTACGTACTACAATATACATATTTTTTTATTAGTTGTTACTCCACCTATATGTAATTTATGTAAGAGGAAAGATTAATATTGTCCTCACACAGCTTATGATTCATAAGGAATTTTTAGATATACATTGATATCATACAATTTGTATTATTCGAAAAGTTACAAATGATCGTTAAAGAATTTAATATTGGCGTACCTACACAAAACTGACATTGTTTTGTGACATCCCCCCTATGTGACTTCCTATTTGAAAAGGATTCATAGGTACCTATAGTTTAAAACTGGCCCTGCCTCTCGCTGAACTTTCGCCCAATTTTTCAATAATGCTTAATGTTATTTTTTAAATAAGTACTATTGAATGACCGGACGAGTTCGTCGTTCTGATGCTAAAGTGGCAAATGGGGTCCGTGGCGTTCTTTCGATAAGTTCGTGTAGCTCCTCTTATCTTTAGGTAATCTCTGACTCGATAATTGCTAGCAGCAATAGCGATTTTTTCTGGCTTTCGACTGGTTCGCAATATTATCTAATTGATAAATAGCTACTTCATCATCATTATCAACAGCCTGAAGACGCGTCCACTGCTGAACACAGTCCTTCCCCAGAGAGCGCCACTTTGAGCGGCTGCTCGCCTCCTGCATCCATCGGCTTACCACCAATAAATGAAATTAATAAAAAGCTACTTATCGCTAAGTGTTTTGTTTGATCACTAACCTTCGCTCGCGGCTACGCTCGCGTTGTTTGATAAGTGAGGTACCACCCAACGACTGAGGTATCGGTACTTAGATTATGATTTGGGAGCTTTTTGATACCAGACATTCGCAGCAGCGGGCAGAAGTTAGATTATCACAAATATGAAATTCAAAGAGTGCGCTGCAGTCTAATAAAAACAAAGTAGAGCGTTACTACCAGGAATTATGTTTCTCCTTTATATGCTCTGTGTATGTTTCCTTACTGATTAGGCAACTTGGGTTTAAGTTTTGCTTCGAGATAAAGTTTAAGCTTCCATGTGTTTCCTAGTGGTTAACTAGTTTGGTAACTGGATTTGATCATGAAGGACCCATCCTCATTCACAAATTCTGAATCAACTACTTAATAGGAATAAAATTAGTAAGTGCACTAAAAAAATTGTACAGCTTATAGATACTTAGATACGCAATCATTCAACTTTCAACAGTTATCGATGGCTATTCTTTTTCTAAAAGAAATCTTTTCAAGCACTGACATACTATACTATCAGACTTCCTGATTAGGTACTAGGTCAGAGTACTATCTAGTGACTGTTAGACTAGTTTGTTATATAGATTATAATATACT
This sequence comes from Ennomos erosarius, assembly GCA_963580505.1. NCBI lineage: Eukaryota > Metazoa > Arthropoda > Insecta > Lepidoptera > Geometridae > Ennomos > Ennomos erosarius. The sequence continues at coordinate 10,134,182 of OY756982.1, forward strand.
AGACTAGTATAAGTACCTGTAGGTGCCTATTTATGATCTATTACCTATAGGTATATCATTAGGCTGTATGTGGGTAATAAAATAGCATGACTTATGAAAAATTATTTACTTTGTACAAAATTATAAAACATAACAATAACAAATTCAATTCTTAACAACATCGACTCGTTAGCATGAGTGAGAGTATAGCGATTAGTGTTTGCCGTGGTGGAAGCCCCAGTCCTTGTGGTCGTCGTGGCCGCCCTTCTTGCCGTGTCCTTCGTGGTGGTGGTGATGGCCCTCGTGTCCGTGGTGGCCCTTGTGTCCGTGGTGGTCCTCGTCGTAGTGGTGCTTGTCGTGGTGGCCGTGCTTGCCGTGGTGGCCCTCGTGGTGGCCGGAGTGGTGGTGTCCGCCCTTCTTGTGTCCGCCGCCGTGCTCTCCGTGATGGTGGTGATGGTGTCCGTGCTTGTGGTGCTTGCCCTCGTCGTGGTGGCCGTCGTGGAAGTGATGATCCTTGTGGAAGTGATCCTTGTGGTACTTCTTGTGGTAGCCGTCGGTGTGCTCGCCCTTGTCGTGGTGTTCATGGTGGCCGTGCTTGCCTCCCTTGTGGTGGTGGCCCTTCTCGTGGTGTTCACCGTGGTGGTCGTGCTCGTCCCAGTGCTTCTTGTGGCCGCCGCCGTGTTCGTGGTGGTGTTCCGCGTGGTGGTGCTTGCCGTGGTCGCCGTGTTCGCCCTTGTGGTGGTGGTGATGTCCCTTGTGTCCCTTGCCGCCCTTGCCATCATGGTGATGGTGGTGATGGGCGTGGTGCTCGTGGCCGCCGCCGCTTTCATGATGGTGTCCTTTGCTGGCCGCTACCGCCTGGTCCTCAGCCTCCGCCTCATGAGCGGCGCAAAGAGCCGCGAGGCACAACACACCCACTACGAGAATAACTCTCATGTTGTCCAAACTATTAGACTTCCTCTGTAGGTAACTGTTGGAAGGAAGTCCGGTTGTAACTGACCTCTGCAACGTTGATTGACTATTTATATTATCAAGTCTCTGTGCAGTTTAAAGCGGTGGAGAAATTATTCCGCAAGCGTCCCGCTGCACTAGTTCATGGACACACTAGAAAAAGTGCTAGGTTTGCTAGACGATTATTGTAAATTTGATTTAGATATCTCATTCCATTTGTAACATGGCCAGCGATATTATCCATTAACATCATCATCTGATGCAGATATAGTATGTACCTATTGTATTGGTAAAGCAAAGCAGGGATCATACGGTCGATCAGATGGTATCTAAAGCTTAAGTTTTACAAATCGATATGTAGGTTAGGCCGCTACGCTTCGTCAATGAAGTCTTTGTAGACTTCACAACGTGAATCCTTCATTCAAAGTATCACACAGTTGATTGACAGCTCAAGCTCGATTGGAAATTATCTGCTTAGTGGATCCTTTCGCGTTCGGATCGCCGCTATTTGGTTAGCGTTAAACAATTCTTCCGAGTGACTAGGCTCGTTTAATCCTCGATTCCACGCCCTTGTTGGCTTATGTCCGGGATGTTTTCTGAATAGAGCGTATCTGTTTGTCTATTCAGTTTGATTATGCACGCTTATGAGTTCATCGTGGCCTTTGTAAACAATCCGGCGAATCTTGGAGAATGCATTTTGACGGTGTTTTGGGTTTACTATTTGATTTTTGGAAATAAAATCTGAAGTACTTATTATAAGTATTTACGTGTTATTTCTCCTTCGTGTAATCACTGAACACGCACTACCGTGTCGAAATATTTTGATTAAAAGCTGTAGTTACTATTACAAAATATGTTTGTATGTACCTTACGTATATTATATTTACTAAGTTACACCTTAACACAAACATGACTAAGTATAGTGCCTTATGTACTTACTTGCAATATATTATCGTGTTTACTTGTTTTTGTACCTATGATTTTGAAACAACTTATATTTTGAAGAGATCTTTAGAAGGTCAATTTTTTGTGTTGCCCTAAATACTTAATAATTTTTTTTATTAATATTACTTAGATACTTACGTTTTCATCATTATCATCCAAGACGTCTACTGCTGAACATAGGTGTCCCAGCGCCACTTTGAATGGCTGCTTGTCTTCTGCATCCATCGGCTTCCCGCGGTTCTGACCACACAGGTCGTCAGTCAGTCCACCTAGTCTGGGGTTAGATAGGTACGTCTTATCGTAGATCAATTCGGGACAAAACTAGGTATCCTATGTTTAACTAGTATTAGCATTTAAGGTACTTAGCTGTTAACAATCTACTGACGTGTGAAATTTAATCCAAATCCCAGATAATATAATACCTGCAGTACAGATGCCTCATCCCATACAACGGAATAACGCGGGCTATTTTAAGAATTATGTTATTTCTGCATAACGCAAGATTATCAAGCGACATTTATTGCGTGTTGGCGAAGTATTGGGCCAAATGAATACACTGGACACTAACTAGTAACTCTCTAGACACGATTACTACATTTTTTTCAAGTTCGGGCTATTGTCCGTTTGTACCTGATGGGACCCCATGATCCAAATGATTTGAACCGTTTTGTCATGAAAGTAATACAATTATTATAAACACAAACAGACGTTTCCGTTTTGTATATAGTATGGGTAGGTTTTGTACTTATATAGTATTTACCTACTTATAAATATGCCCACCATTAATTAGACCTATACCAGACGAGGCAGTATATAACCAACGGCTTTCCTGGTCAAAAAAGCAGGGATCGCAAAAATTCTTTTACCTAACTGTAAACTAGTGTAAACCGTAGTTCTGCCAATAAACTTAGGTAAGTATAATAATTATGATATTATATTCTGTAGTGGGACCTTGTACCTAGGTTGTTTACCTGGTTTACCTATAATTTTAATTATATAATGTGTCGAACTTGCGGTTCTTCACGCCCACATTGCCTGTCGAATCCCATGTAATTTAAGTAGACCAGGTACAAAATAAACCATGCTTAAACCAATTAACGTACAAAATTAGTTTAATCAGTATTTTAATTAAAATCCACAGGAAAATAATCTTAATGAGCTATTTCTCTGGATGACGTAATAGAATAAAAACTTTACCTGCATGAAAGTAAGTATAGTTATGATTTTTTTAAATAAAATTATTCTGTATACTTTACTATAAATTAATGTAGAGGCAGTTACAAAAACTAGTTGTCATGTATGCTTCAAGTTCAAAGCAGATAATCAATAAATGAATATCCTGTTTTACCTATAAGTACTAATGTTTAAGGTTTTAAGTTTGTCATCGAAGATAAGTGCTTTTTAGGTAATCTTTGATTTCAGTTTTGTTTCAGAGATAATTTGATAAACGTATGTGCCTATAATAAACACATTTAATAGATTCATGTTTTCAAGATCCAGGTAGCGCCGAAAACTATGGAAGGAATCCCATGACTGTCCGCAAGACAACTACACAATATAAATATTTAAATGCCGTAAAATTTGGCGGATATATTGAGGATAAGAAAGATGGGGAAGAAAGGTTCTCGAGAGGCGACCACGAACTGGAAGACGCAGCGTAGGCCGGCCCCCCACTGGGTGAACCGACGACCTGGTGAAAGCCGCGGGGAGCCGATGGATGCAGGAGGCGAGCAGCCGCTCTAAGTGGCGCTCCCGGGGGGAGGCCTATGTTCAGCAGTGGACGTCTTCAGGCTGTTAATGATGATGATGATGATGATGATGATGATGATGATTGAGGATAAGTTTCTTACCGGGTCGTGCCGGGCTTTAATAGGTTAATATTTATGATTTTTAAAGCAGTATCGCCTGCTCAGCGTAATCTACAGATTCAAGATGGCGCTACCAACCCCGTAAGTTGGTTATGAAGGTGAAGGAAAAATTCGGACATGAGACCACTTGTCACGGTAGCTTAAGTAAAGCATATCCCAGCTTGAGGGATGGATGGATGCGGGTTCAATCCCCGCTCGTGATTCTAATTTTTCCTTTACAAATTAATCTGTTTAATAGGTTATTATATTATTTTGTTTCTGTGGATTTTAAAAGGTGATAATTATCTGGGTAGGTCCCAAAGTGTCCCACCAAACGGATCCCCCCTAATATTTTTTGCAACTGATACCACAGTAATATTATTATGAACTCTCATATGATCTCAATCACAAGATAGTTAAGTTATTTATTGAAAAAACCTTATTACAATAACAATCGATAAATAATCAGTGTGAACGTGTCGGTCGTCAATGGGCGGCCTTAGTGCGTGAAGCGATCACTTAAGAAATTTTGAGAGATGATTAACAAACCAGGGACAATGGCTTTCAGTACTTGTACTTTCGGAAATTATGAAAACTAGTGTATCTAAACAAGGCAAAAATAGGCTGATATTAAAGGTAATGATGCCTATGGGATTTTGTTGAAAGACATGAATGTAGGTACTTATTGTTGTCGGGTTCTTGAACGTGTTCATGTTTTCTTTTAGTTTCCCTTCGTGGCTAGTAACAGCGAGAGCGAATTCCGCATTGTACTTCTGTATAATCCCACTTGTGGTACACTGAATGGTAAAAAAAAAGTGAAGAAACCGTGACGTGGATGTAGAAACAATGAAATTCAAGGGCATTAGATTAGATCAATCCACATTGGGATATCGCTGCACAATCCATCATCCATTTGCTTTTCGAGAAAAAGGTTCTGAGTCCTAGCTACCGATGATGATAATTAGGAAACGGGTATTATTGTAGATGTAGGTAAATGAATGTCCACCCGAATACGCCATAACAAAGTGATTGTGCATTTGCCCAACGCGCAACGTTTCGGAGCGCGGTGTATTCGTAAGTTCACGACCGCTACGCTTCACTGGCTCATTTCTAAAGGTTTGCTTACAAAACAACACATTTTCAAGGCTGCCCTGGCCTTCTACACTGGCCACCTACTTTCCTTTATAATGTGTATTATACCATTGAATTATATCATTTTAATGAGACATGCTGACATAGTTAAAGGGCTTGTTAGGTTGGACATAATAGTGAGTATTTTATACTAGATACTTTTGGCATCAGTGTTTTATGATTGTGTGTGTGGATTTCACACCAAAACGGATGACTTAACACACAATGTTTTTACTCCAGAAAATTGGGGGTTGTCGAAGGAAAACGGGTAATAAGTTAGTAATCGTTGAGCGAAAAACAACTAACTGCGCCTATATGATAAATAAAAGATCATGCGTGTATAAACTTAGGATGCACTTACAGAAAAATGATCTAGGTTATAATCGCATAGGTAAGTAATACTGTAGGTATTATATTATCTGGGGTAATACTAGGTAGGTAAGTATTTAGGCAGATTCGTCTTTGGGTCACGAAAGGTATTATTGTTTCGTGAACTCGTACGAACTCTTACGTTACATTGGTAAGTACTTCACCAGTTCTTTAAAATAAAACTGCTTTGCTTCGTTCTACAAAAATTAATACATATATGGATAGATATTAGAGACAGAGACACCGAACAAACATCAAAGCTAAGGTCATCATATCACACAAATGTTAATTCTGGGTGGAAATAGTCAGAAGGCAGATATTAACCTATATAGTGCCAACTGAGCTATCAGGCTATGAGTTTATGAAATGTAATACCTGAGCCCTAGTTCCAGTAATACACATACAGTAATGCTCTTACCGCAACCAGGGCGTCGTACTTAGGGCATTAGGCGTTAAGGAGCCTAGCCCTACATCGTGCAATCTTGTTAGTTCTCTAACCTAATACTATTATACCTGTAATATTAACTTCGTTTCCTTATACTAATGGGATTAGGCTGACTATGCAAAGTTTTACAAACCGTTGAGTTTAGCTCGTTGAGGGCTGTGGGCATATTGATTTGAAGATTTCAACCCTTAATGAATTAAAATTACTACGCAACGTTGGCAAAAAAAAGCAGAACAAATACCTAGGCCTTGGTACCTATGGAAAAATAAAATGCATCACAAATAGGACCATGTTGATTATTGCGTCCAATTTAAACTGTTTTAACTAGTAACGACATACATCCAATAAAAACATAATCCCGGCCATGATCAATACACAACCCAGTCATTATGCACATAATACGTATATGCGAACATTTCCCCTTGATGGCGAGCGCGGTTTAGGGTTCACATTGCCCCGCCCGGCGGGACGGACGGATAATCCTGCCATTGTGAGCTATTTTAATGCTTATGCCCTTTGTGTGACCAGCCTGTATTAAGCTATCTGCGGATAATCGCAGCATTATAAGGAGTTAATTTTCCATTTGCTTGTACCGGGAATGGCAGCTGCTTTGCTGTGCCGTGTCACTGACACGCATTCGCGGGTTACAGATATATACAGATATAAGTAATACATACGAATATGTACAGTTTAATCGATGTATAATTTTACAAAGGTTCATAGGTAAGAAATAAATTTTTAAACTAGATGAAATTACATTTTTAATAATTTGTTTGCGATTAGAATAGGTGTGAAATAATAATGAGATTGATGTAAGTTTATTAGTCTGGCTGTAGGTATAAATTAAATTATTCTGGCTGTAGGTTTAAATTGTTAAATTAATAAAAAAAAAATACTGCTACCGGCTTTGGCATTAAGGCGTACTACAAAAACACCAATTAGGTAAAGCTTAAAGCTTCATTTGACCTCATAAATTGCCTGATACGCGGTCGACGATGTAGCATGATGGCTTAGAACTTCTTAATTAGATAATTTTGAGTGTCATCATTTAACTTCGATTTTAAAAGGTACAATAACTTTTAGAACAACACGAAATAAACATTTAACTTTAAACTGCTGGCACAAAATCTTACAAGCAACAATTTATTGAGTAATCTGGGCTTACTGTCACGCATCGTTGAGTGACCAATATTTGCCGGAATAGAACACCGTAAAGATGTTTCCGGCCCGTGAAAGTATCATATTAACTGTCCAAACACGGCGAGGCTCTGCCGCCAGCTGGCCGACACGACTAATTACATCAATTACAGGCAAACAGAGTCGCGCTCGGGTTTCCTGGCTCCCACCTTTGTCAATATTTGCAGAGCGGTCGCTCGGTCCACCCCTTGCGGACAGGACATAGGCACTCGTTGCTTTAATGTCGATTTAAATGCGTGCAGTTTGTGTCTGTGTCGGGTAAAAATGACGACGACAGAAGAAATTGTAACTCATGCTCTACATAATCACAATTTAATGCTAAAAATAGTTTATTAGGTTCGTATTGCTAACTATTATGGATATTAATATTAAAGATAATATCTAAAGTATCCTGTCGAAGTATTGAAGAAAATTGGGTATTTTCTTATAATAAGCCTAATTTTATTAGAAATGCTCAATTTCAAAAGTATTTCTTTACTTTATTACGTAGCATGAAAAAAATAGATGGTAGCAAAAAAATGCTATGTGAGAAACAAACTGAGCACTATTGCCTGCCAGCATTTTACTGGTGTGGGTGCTAGTTTTTTATGTGTATCTCAATATAATGTCGATGAAAACAATCTTTGTCGTCCTTCCATGGATCAGTATCATTGCGTGGGTGTAAGCATTGTTAAGCGATTGTGCTGAGCTGCAAAAAGGCGAACACGTCACGAGACGCCCCGGGCGTAACTTTTGACAAAACAAGTCGCCGAGTTCAATTTGTTCGCTGTTAGAGACATCGCTAATCCCTTGAGGCTGAGACTGAACAATCTGAGCACAAAAAGGTCATTTGTAATAATACCTGTACTAATAAGTCTTCTGCGATAATACGAGTAAATAGACTCGAATCGTTACCGTACGTCCAGATGCAGGATTGAATTAAGCAGGATTTGCTTTTTTTGCAGGCACTTCATTGTGTGCGAACAATTAAATGTATGCCACTGTAGGATATTTCCTATGTCGAACCCCAGGTCGAACATAACAAAAACGTATGTAACTATAAACACTGAAAACACGTAGGTAACTCTTTAGTACCCATATACTATTGTTTATTAATACATAGATAGGTACTCCTATGTGATCTATTATATTCTGCAGTAAAATTGCTACACGAGAAGAAGAAGAAGTTGCGGACAGATAGACTGACACAAGATGTAGGTATTTGTAAGTTCCGTTATTCATTTTAAAGCGCGGAATCTTAAAAAAGGTGCCTACCACAAAGCGAAACCACCTTTACGATCTATCATCTCGTTCCTTCACGAAAAATCTAGGTAAACTCCTATACCAAAGCCCTCATATGCCTTAAAATAGTTTGGTACTCAACTAGGTAATATTCTCACACCAATATAACGGTATCTTACTTTATAGGTAAGCCAGGATTAATAGGATAGGTATCTTAGCAACGTCTACATTAACGTACTTAATTCATTTTAGATGCTTGCTTTGATATTTTATACAGTCAGAAAATTAAAGAAGCAGCAACAAAAAAACCTTTATTACTCTTAAGAATAAATAACATAACCGTAATACCTAACGTTCTTAAAACGAATAAAGTATTTTTTATAACTGAACAAACCTAGCTGTGCTCGAGTTACGTATGTTTATTTCACTAAAAGGCTAAAACATACCGGCAGAATATAATCAGCAGAGATTACTGCTCACGGGGTGGGATACTGAGATTACTATTGTATTTGGGAGCGTCGGTCGTATTGTCACATCCATTAAGCCTTGCGAGGGGCGGGCCGGCGGCAGCCACGCCCTCGCCCGCCCTGCGTCTCCCGGCGCCCCACACGCGCGCCGCTCGCTGCCGACGTCGGCACCGGCTAGCACCCGACACCCGCGCGACTCACTAAAACGATTTACTCGCAATCGCATCACGCATCCTATTAACGCGGCGTTGGTCTAACGAGACGTTTGCGGCGAAGTTTTAGAAATTAGTGTGAGAGTGCGGTAATGAAGTTAAGAATAAGTTTTGGTTTATAATGTGCGGTGGAAGGTGCGGGAAGTGACCGCGAGGGCGAGGGCCCGCACGGTGGCGACGCAGGGCGCAGCAGGCGGCATGGGCGGCGCGGGCGGCGCGTGGGGCCGCGACGCGCCGGCTTTGCTCAGCACGGCGCTGCTGCTGGGCGGCTCGCTGCCCGAGCGCCCGCCGCCGCCGCTCTTCACCATCGACAGCATCCTGGCTCCGCGCCCGCAGCCGCACATCCCGCCCCTGCAGCTACACCACCTTGCGCACACGCCGTTTCATAGAGCTCATGATCTCTTTGGTACGTCTATCAAGCTGTTAATGGGAACTGGTGAGATTTATTTTTGAAAGTTTACCAATTACAGCTTTACACGTTACAAAACCGAAGATCAATCAATCAATCAATTTCATTTTGTATTTAAAATCGAAAACGACATCGAAATATACATTCTTAACAAAAATATTCCAGGATCTATTTATATGCGTTATTTGTTATTTATTTAGGTACCTGTTTTTTTCTGCATTAATTAACGAAGTAATGATACAGTATTAGGTATTTATACAGATACGTAAATAAGTATAATGATATTTGATGACAATAAAGAAACTAAATATGAAACGCCTACTGGTTTAGGGCCTGAACCTTCTGTTTACAGGAGGAATAAAGATACCGCACAAGAGTGTTTCCCAATTAGAAAGTGGAGTAATTACTCTACAAGTCACACAAGTTGTAGAAGGACTTCCAAATTAACTTTATCTTGTGAGAGGTGGGTAGGTAATCTCGCCCAGGAACAGAAATTCGTATATAATTTATGAATTTAATCATTGCTATGAAATCTCTATTTACTCTCTTTAACCAGGTCGTCGGTCCACCTAGTGGGGGGTCTACCTGCGCTGCGTCTTCCGGTTCGTCGGTCGCCACTAGAACCTTTCTTCCCCATCGGTTGTCAGTTCTACGAGCGATGTGGCCTGCCCATTGCCATTCCAACTTGCTAGTTAGATTCGAGTTATGTTAATTCCTTAAAGTTTGACATGTTCCATACTTCAAGGACCTAGCTAGAACTACAAGGACCTAGTTAGGTGTGTGTATAAGTTTTGATAATTAATGCTTTAAATGCTAACAATTAACATAAGCAAGATTATTTATCATATCTTTAAAAGACTTCTATACTTCAAAAGCTTGCCCACTACTGCTATAATGGTTCCTTTTTAAAGTAGTACGGAACCCTGATACATCATCAGTCGAATATGTTCCCACTGCTAGGACACTGGCCTTCCTTTACGAGAGAAAGTGTAGACCATATCACACCAAGTTGGGCAAGTGCGGGTTGAGGGATAATCTAGTAATGCTGCTAAATATTAGGTATTGTATTAGTAGTTGGTAAAGAAAAAAACCGGCCAAGAGCGAGTTGAACTCGCACACGAAGGGTTCCGTACCCTTATCTATAAAAACGAGTAAAAAATCACGTTTGTTGTCAAAGAGCCCCTTAAATATTTATTGTATTCTGTTTTTAGGACTTTTTGTTATAGCGGCAAAAGAAAAAGACAGTTGAAGTTTTAACGGAAGATGTAACTATCACCGCTCATGTGATACGTGGTGATAAACGGACAGACAGACAGAGGACCCTTAGTAATAAGGTCCGTTTTACTCATCGGGTACGGAAACCTAAGTACAGACAAAAATAAAGAAAAGATTTAAAGAAAAAAAATATAGAAATTAAATAAAGATAGAATATTTTTTCTTTTTTGACATTAAATAGTGTGCTAATCAAAATATTCGTTAAGTGTTAAGTAATTTTTTATTATTGAATCTAGCTTGCTTATGTATACTCTAAGATCACGTGACAAGCTAGTCGTTCACCTCTTATTCTTGTTCTTATTCTACATGGGGGCGCTAAGTCCTGCACTGACTTCCCGCTTGGGGTGTATTGTGCATTTCCCCCTGCCAGCATCTACCCAAGCCAACCCAACTCCTTAAAATAACGGAGCGTGGCTCTAGGCTGCTGGCACAGCTGCTCCAGTGGCACTGATGTTGGGTGTGGGAGTGATGATGATGATGTGGCATTTGAAATATCTTGAATAGAATGTTGTGTGTCTACTCGTGTTAAGATTCCTGATGTGTATCGGGCTTCCTCTGTAGCTGTGTAGTTCAGCACGTGTACCACAGTTTCATTTTCTTTCAGGCACCCTCTGCATATAGGCATAGGGGGCTATCCGTGGTAGTCGTTCACCTCATCTTAAAGTGTCACGGCCGCACATAACATTCCTACTACAGTAATTGCAGCGCCATCGCCATCGCCACTCGGAACTCTAAAATGGATGTAATTTTGTTTTACAAACTTTTGTCGCTGACTATACTTACCTATTTATCCGACACCTATTTATATTTTAAAAACGGAACTGTACAAATTGTTAAAATAATGGTATATGGGTGATTTTATTATTGCCGAGCAATACTCTACGCAGTGCTACGAAGGGGTTACGAAATTGCTACGACAATAACATTGACGGAAAAACGTTTTGAAAATTTAACAATGGTATATTTTTTCTTATGATCGGCTTCAACCATTTCAAATATCTACTTTAGATTAGGATTTTTGATTTTTATTGGAACTTATTTAATTGAAGTAAGTTAGGATAAAGTTTGGTTTTTTCTTAGAAAAAGACATCAACGCGTGCACATACACTAACCATTCGCTCGATTATCCATTTATAATGGGATTTTGTGAATAACTAAAATTTTTTTTTGGATATTATAAAAATATTCCTCAAAAGATAAACAATTGTGAAAACAAAAATTAAATATCTCAAAAAACGACCAAGTTATAAGCATTTTAAAAACCGGAATAGAAAGAGATAGCTCAAACGGCCAGTGACGTCAGAGGAAGGTCGTTCATAGTACCTTATTACTAAGCTGTGGTAGCTTTTCATACAATCTCTTTGGCATATGACGTCACGAGTGGGTTTTCATAGTAACTGTGGGGGCGCTCTGTTTCGCGCGAAAGGGACAGGAGATGCCTCCTGTAGAAACTTTAAAAGCTTATTACTCCGTGATTTATTTACCGATTTTGCTTATTTTTTCAATTATTGCATTCATTTTTCTTTATGAAAGTAATATTTACTTGTTCATTTTTAATACTAGTCATCATGCCTATTAGTAGGCAGGTTAAATCCTGCCTATAATGATTTTTATTGCGATTAAAATATAATCGGGTAATTTTTCCTTTCCTTTTCTCAACCCGCACTACCACTCATACCACTCTATTAATCGCTTTCAACAAATTAATGTTAATTAAAAGGAAAAATATATACGTGAACCTGAATCCTAAATTTGGGACATACTTTGCCATGAGAAACTTACTACACACAGTGCTATGTAGTGCAATTTGAACTCGAAAGAAGAAAATGCTACTTAGCATTAAGTTCGCACATGCGCTTTTTTTGTTCTTGTGAAATAAATTATTATTTCTAACCTATCTAAAATCGCAGAGCGCAGTTAGTAATTATATAATTAAAAATACATATTCAACCTACCAACCTACTAAGTATTAAAACCGATGGAACAACTATAAACTCATTATTCAACTTTTCGTTCATGCAAGGCAATTCAATTCGTACATGTGTCAAGCAGAAATTCAAAAATAGAGCATCTATTTAGGGTTCCGTAACCGTAAAAGTGACCTCTATTACTAAGGCTCCGCTGTCCATCTGTCTGTGTCAGTCTGTCCGTATGTCACCAGGCTATATCTTATGAACTGTGTTCTTATGTTGAAATTTTCAAAGATGATATACTTCTGTGGCCGCTATAACAACAAATACTAAAAAACAGAATAAAATAAATATTTAATGGGATTCCCATACATTGTAGTTGTTTGTGCAACAAGAGAGCAAAGTTGATTTTTGTGTCGAGTGCTAATGTTGAATCCCGAGCAAGCGAAGGATTCTAGTATTGTATTAATAAATAATAAATAAATGACGCCCAACGATCACATACATAGATCCTGGACCCTAACTAGGAGGCCCAGGAACTACGAGACCCATAGTCCCACAACACCCAGACATTTTGCGAGCGTAGCGTACGTAGCGTATTCTAAGTTAGAATCCTGAGCGAGCGAGGGATTCAAAGGCACGAGATGCAAAAACTTTGCTCTCGAGTAGCACATACAACTTTTCACCTCAACAATGAGAACATCATTACAGGTAGGTACTTACCTAGTAACGAAACACTATCGCATTCCCGCCAAAAGCATGACAAAGAAAAAAAATCATGTTCTCTTCAAAACTCCATATAAATGTAACCTAAAGCTGGCTAAATACACTAACCGCAAAGTCATAATATAAAAAAATCACAATGTCTCACGCAGTGAGCAAAATACGATTTTGCACACTGTATTCTCGCAGCAAAGGGTGCCATTTCGAGCTGCTGAGGTGAAAACGTGTTTTTTTTGTTCGTTTTTATAGATAATGGTACGGAACCCTTCGTGCGTGAGTCCGATTTACAATTGGCCGGTTCTTCCGATCTTGTTACTGAGTTACAACCAAGGAATACGGGCTCTTGGCTAATATTCAAATTATGGAAAAAAAAGTTGTATTGGTGAGGGGGGGGACTGGTGATTTTTGCTATAATCGACACGCTCTACGGGCGTCTGGGTGATCGCAGTAGATTTAAGACAGTTAACAACACAGGGAACTACGTTTGTTTTTCGTTACATTTGCCTTGAATCAAAATTAGAATTATCACACGTTCTCAAAATTGATACAATATCGTAAATATTATTAAGCAGTCTGCAAAACCATAAACGTCTTTTACAATCTATAATAAATTATTCCTAAATCACAATTGCATGATTGATAAGTAACTCCCAATCTCTCAATACGTAAAATAGCTTCGGGCGTGCGATCCCCAGAGACCACCGACCGCAAGGGGCGAAGACAGCTTATCTCAACATAAGTCGTACCTACCCTTCTTGCCAAGAACGTTTAAAAATTTAAAAACATCCCCGGGCAGTTCAGTTCACGGCCCTTTTCAATAATAAACTCGGAAACTGAACTTCAAATTAAAATAATGGATGGCTTATAATGACCATTTTGCTTAGGCCGTGGGCTACTTTACTACTTTTGATATGTATATAGGTACCTAGTTTCGACTTCCTATCGATTAGAATTGATAAAATAATGTAATTTCTCACTATTACAATTTGAGATCTAATCATATTTTTATGGCTACCTAAGTACTTAATTTATTTTATAAGAATTTAATATATTTAAGGACATACTAAATATATCGTACTAAGTAAACGAGTTAAAAATAAAAAACTATAATTATTTTAATGTATCTATTATTAACAGCCTGTAGACGTCCACCACTGAACATAGGCCTCCCCAGGAGAGCGCCACTGAGTGGCTGCTCGCCTTCTGCATCCATCGGTTTCCCACAATTTTCACCAGATCGTCGGTGCACCTAGTGGGGGGCTGGCCTACGATGCGTCTTCTGGTCCCTGGTCCGCATTTGAGAGCCTTTCTCCCTCATCAGTTGTCACAATTATTGTGTACCTGTGAATATCACTGAACTCCATTTAAACGACTGGGCCAATATAAATTAAAATTGGTGTGAGCTATCGAGTGGGCTTGGTTAGATAACTCGTGTGAACCTTAGCTTGCATATACGTAAATATACCTTCTCTACTTTATATCTCACATAACTAAAACAGAAGTTCCATCTCATCCCACCGGTATGACTGTATTGAGTTTGAAGAATTGCTGTCATTCCCTTGGTAGGATGAGTCCCATAAATTTGTCACAATCGTATATTTTAATATATTTCATCTTCCCGAAACTAAAAATCAGGCTGGCAGTGCATGCTGCTGCTAAAGCGGAAAACCTCAAACGGCGCAAGTATGGAAACCTTGACAGAGGATACATGTTTGTGCCGTTTGGGGTTGAAACTATGGGACCGTGGGGACTAGGTGCTCTGGATATATATATACAGGTACTTGGCAAAACTTTTGGTGGAGACCACTGGTGACCAGAAGGCTGGCTTGTATCTTGCCCAAAAAACAGCATCGCCGTACAGCGTGGCAATGCAGCCATCGTGCAGCGTTGTGGGTACGTTTCCCTCCACCAAAGGTCTTTTTGATACGTGATTTACAACTGTATGTAAATTTATATAATTTTTATATATTTCGTTTTTCATAACTTCCTAAGACCCATAAAACCAGTAAACATGACTGTATACAAAACGAAGATCATTGCTAACAAACAGCACGTTTATAGATCCAAAATACATAGATGTAATAAGTATTTGTATACCTACTCCATTCTTTTGTATTCAAAATCGATATCGCTTAGACGCGGTCTTGCTGAGATGCAGTGAATGGTGTGTGGAAAGCCGACGGTAGCGCCTTAGCAACGTGCCGCCGCCGCCGGCTTTAAAAGCTTTTACATTTCTCAGAGAAATAATACACTGTAATACCTCCCCGAGGTTTCAGGAAGTATGCAGAAATATTCATTTTTTTATTCGTAGCTTTAATATTTGTGACGGTTCGCTTGTTAAGGGAGAGCTCAGGGCTGTAAGCGCGGATATTCACGCACCGCGACACATGATACTATTCAAACTGATTGAATCTGACGTGTTTCAATTTAACTAATAATGTGACCTTGATTTAACTACTTTATTTTGTGTATTACATTTATTAAAACAGTACCCATGGGAAAGTCTACTCATAGAATAAAAGAAATAAATAAAAGTTTAACTAAAAACTAAAACTAAAAAACTTTAGGCTTGTCGTCAAATAAGCAATTTTTTCCTGTCAAGATCTGCCCGAGTTTCTTCAATATCTATTTTAACATTACTGAGGTTGATGAGGGAGGAGACTACTTACTTATATTAATTATAAAAAATCTAATTCAACCTTTGCCCCTCCTTCTATGGTACCTACTCTTTATATTAAATTTTACAACCCTCGCCAGTTATTTTGAGATGGTTATAAGTTATATAGATAGGTAATATTTATTTAGGCCTAGTTACAGTAGTCCGGGTGATTTAGCTCGGTATTCGAACCGGTGAGGTTTATTCTCTACATCTATTGTCAAATTGGAAATGCAATAAAAAGATAAACTTTATTGCAAATTCAAAGACGACTTTCATAATCAACAATGAAGTAGAAAATAAAAATAAGGATATTAGGAGGTTTATTTTATTTATAGGACAGGTTACTTATATTTTTCCTAACCATCTAATAACCATCGCAATAAGATTTTCGTTCTTTCTTTCATTACCAGATTAAAAGTTAGACTATCACTATCATTTTTTTATAAACGATTTGCTAACTTTTGATCACGCCACGGTCTGTCCTGATGGTAAGTGAAGACGCGGATCATATAAGCTCTCACAGCTCGAACACGGAACTTGTCTCGTACGAAGATAATGCAATAAACCATAATCTACTACGTTGATCAAGTGACGCATGTCCTCGAAATTTGTGATTGTTTCCTCACAATCGTCACCGTTGTATAAGCCTGTGCAAATTCCGCATAACGTTAAAAGTCATTGTATGTTTCGTTTGATATAGCTTTATATAGCGCTTAAATTAAAGACTGTTTTGTATATGTGCAGGTGTGGGAACTGTCGGTGGCGGAGTCCCAACAGGCGGTGGTTACGCGGGTCTGTACGGCGGGTATGCAGCCGCGGCTCTCGCTGGCCTCACCGGCCCGCCGCCCAAGCGCAAGCGCCGCCACAGGACCATCTTCACGGAGGAACAGCTTGAACAGCTCGAGAGCACGTTCGACAAGACGCACTATCCTGACGTGGTTCTCAGGGAACAGCTAGCGCTGCGAGTTGACCTTAAGGAGGAGCGGGTTGAGGTACGTATTCTTTGTTCTTCCTTCTTCATAAAGCACGTGGTCATGGGGTCAGAATGTTTAAACATCAAACACACATAGGTGTGTGGGAAACGATTGACGTTGGGTAAGAATCTACCTAAACAATAACGAATTATAATTTTTTTTGAGCTTCAACAACACAATACTATACACACAACTACAAAAATTTTTACATTGCACCGTATAGATCTGAAATCGTCAAACATCCTTGTCTATTTTAGAAGGTTTGTAGTGTCAGTTACTCTCGCCTGCATATATTTTAATCTCAATGTACTTATATCTTGCAGCAGGTATCTTATATTTTTTGTAAGACTTATTATATTTAATAGTAAATAATACATTGGATAGCAAATCAGTTCTTTCCTGTTTTGCCTTGATGGTGCTACTTTTTTATGTGAATGACGAGCTAGTCGTTCACCTGATTTAAAGTAATACGGCCGCCCATAACAGTTGCAGTGTCACTCGGAACTTTAAAATAATAAAGTTCCGCGTGACACTGCACTGCGCACGTCATCCTGAGACATCACACAGTGTAGTAATCTGATTACTACTAATTAGATCATAAAGTCTCATTTGCCCAGTAAAATCACTAGCTACAATGCCCTTCAAACCGGAACACAGTAGTGCTTGTACGCTACTGGTTGGCGGCAGAATAACTGGCAAAGCGGTGGTACCTACCTAGACGCAGAAGTCTTACAACCTAGTAAAAAGGCTACTCCTGTAAGTTAATCATTAGACTGCCTACATAGCGAAAATGGTATTTCATTAAACAATTGCCAGCGTGGCTGTCCTTAGACTTTGGGATTAACCTTAAAACACTGACAGAATTATTATAGCAAATATTTCTTCCGGTACATATTTAAATATTTGATTAGTAAATATTTGACTTGAAAAGTGCTAAGAACCTACTACGAAGGAAGTTTTAAGTATATTGCCTACTACCATGGGGACTTATCCAGTACAAACGAAAAATAGTCCGACCATGAAAAAAATGTAGTGATCGTGTCGCGAGCGTTACTAGTTAGTGTCCAGTGTATTCATTTGGTCCAATACTTCGCCAACACGCAATAAATGTCGCTTGATAATCTTGCGTTATGCAGAAAAAAAACTAATTTGTAAAATAGCCCGAGTTATTCCGTTGTATGGGATGTACTGTAAGTATTATTATATTATCTGGGCTACAACTTAGCAATATAAATGCGTTGACTTTGAATTGATCAAAGTTCACTTTTGTCTTGCAGGAAACAATTAATATTTCTAAATCAAACTCATAAGGAAACTGATACATTTTTTCTTTTTGTTATTGCTTCTAAGAACTTGAAACCTTATCGAGTTTTAAGTTTAACAAAGAATATAAGTCGATTTTCTTTACAGAATAATGAATAAGTGGATTTGTAGATACTTACAGTTGCTTTATATGACATCAAAGATTTTCTTGAACAAAAACAATAATTCGATTGTACAAATTACGCGTTTTTTTATAAAAACGCAATCAAACTGTAAGTATATTTGCCTCAAAATTTATGGGGTTGTTACAGTCAAAATGTATATAACCCAACAAAGCAAATAATAACTGCGAAAAGTAGTTTTGAGTAAGTACAAACTAATTTCGACTGTAACATATTGTGATCATGGCCATAGGTACCTACTTAGGTAGCATAAAGGGTCTGCTAATTTGTTATACGATAAACTGTACTTTTTACTTGACCTTTTAAAATCTTGAAAACAGGCTATGTAACGAATGATTTCCGCGCTGGTGAAAACCGCAAGGAGCCGATGGATGCAGGAAGCGAGCAGCCGCTCAAAGTGATGCTGGGGGAGGCCTATGTTCAGCCTTGGACGTCTACGGGCTGTTGATGAACGAATGATTTATTTAGTTAATATTTTCTTAACTTTACTAGGTGGTAGGACTTTTCTGCAAAGTTCGTCTAGGTAGGTACCACCGCTTTGCCAGTTATTCTGCCGCCAGTAACCGTGCCGTTAAGCAGTAGTGTGCAAGCACTACTGTGTTCCGGTTTGAAGGGCATTGTAGGTAGTGAAATTACTGGGCAAATGAGACTTTAGGACCTGATTACACAGTGTAGTAATCTGATTACTAGACTGTGTGATGTCTCAGGATGACGTGCGCAGTGCAGTGTCACGCGGAACTTTATTATTTTAAAGTTCCGAGTGACACTGCAACTGTTATGGGCGGCCGTATTGCTTATCATCACGTGAACGACCAGCTCGTCACGTCGACTCGGGGAGCCGATGGATGCAGGAGCCTAGCATCCGCTCAAAGTAGGTACTTATAGCGCTCGATGTGCAGCAGTGGCCGTTTTCAGGCTCATGAATGTTGATAGGTTCAGTGCTTGGAACTAGAAAGCGAAGTAGTATATAGAAACATTCATCATCATCATCATCATCATCACCATCATCATCATCATCAGCCTGAAGACGTCCACTGCTGAACATAGGCATTCCCCAAAAAGCGCCATTTTGAGCGGCTGCTTGCCTCTTGCATTCCCCACGGAACATTAGTAGCCTACAAATCCTATGATAATTCATTTTGATTTAGGTAAATATGAAAGCAACTAGGTTACCAAGGTTTCTAGAAATTAATTCTACAGGTAGAATGTTCTAGTGGCGCCCTTCTTACATTATGATGGGATAAGATTAACAGGGCGTAACGTTTAGCAGTAGCGGAGGCAGTGTCAACAGTAGTGATGCGACATTTTTTGTGGACTCTACTATGTGGGTGGCCGACTCTTGAACGATCACTAGCTCCTCTAAATCGGTTAAATGCCACGTTCTTGGGTGTCAGTGTGCGGAAGTTTAACTAGGTAGTAATAAAACCGTTTATAATAGCTATTTCATTACATACGTTTACTTAAGTTTAAAACAGTATTGAGGTTTATTGGTGGTAGGAATTTTTTGCAAGAGTCACGCCTGTCTAGTACCTGTATATTCCGGGTTAAATGTCATAAGTAGCTGTAGGTTGTAAAATTACTGTGACTGTTGGTTACAAATAAGGTCAAGTCTTGTAATAAAAAACTCAAATAGACATGTGTCATCATCATCATTAACAGCCTGAAGACGTTCACTGCTGAACATAGGTCTGCCCCAGGGAGCGCCACTTAGAGCGGCTGCTCGCCTCCTGTATCCATCGGCTTTCTTCCCCCTCGGTTGTCATTGTCAGTTCTACGAGCGATGTGGCCTGCCTATTGCCATTTCAACTTGCTAATCCTAAGAGCTACATCGGTCACTTTAGTCCACCTGCGGATCTCCTGACATGACATGTGTCATAGTAGTCTTATAATCTCATGAAAGCCAATACATCTATTTCTGAAAGGAAGATGAACGTCAAATTAAGTGTAGGTACCTAAATATGACGGCCATGATATTAAAATGATGGTAACCGGGATGTGATTTCATGGAGACTAAACCAAGTCAGTAGCCAATTGAATCACAGTCTTAGAAAGATGACATTTGCCTAGCCTAATAGTGTCATGTAAAACCTTACAATTTAGTATTTCGACTGGCGCCAACTGTTATGGGCAACGAAGGTGAACGTCTAGCTCTTTACATAATTTGTTTTATAAATCCTTTAAAAAGGTGAATCCTCATACTTAAGTTTCTATAATAGTAACTGATCCTTACCCATACTAAAAATAATCAAAAAATAGATAATGAATAGACAATGCTATAAGGTTACTAAACTTGCGGTTGGTTAGTCGACCGAGCATTGTATTGCGTTGGAAGTCCAACATGTGGCTGACTGTGGATTGACATGTGGCTAATTATAGTAATTATAATACGATTCGTATAACTTGATCTTAGTTTAGATAGATATAGGATATTGATTTCAAAAATATGGAAAGTTTATGCACATTCAACATGCATACTATCCAATTCTCAAGATGTTGTACCTTATTTGTTGATGAAATGGTGTTAATAAAGAATTATTATTATTATTATTATTATTACTAACCCGTACTTGTGGCATGGGTAGAGCATTTCTAATTGTACCTAAAATGTTCTTGGAATTGAAATTTCTTTCTAAAATCGTGGTTTATCAAGTAAGTAGGTAAGTTTCATCAAACATAGGTAAGAATTCGAGTGCGACAGCTTTCGATAGAATTTGTGTTGAAAGTAAGTCGGGATATGTTTGTGTGCTACCGGTGTTGGACAGTGTAGTGTGTGCTGACCACTCGAGAGTGCGCCACCCAGCCTGCGCCGCGCCACTGTTTGCGCTGCCACTCGGCTTTACCCGGCCTCGTACTGCAAATCGGCCGTCTCCGCACTCATCTTTACAAATTATAGTTTTATATGCCAGGTGGGCCAGCCTGCATTACTCTCTGCTGATTGGCTGTACTTATTCCTTGTTTAAATTACATTTTCTGATCTTTTTAACATTGACCATCATTAATCTCGCGCGACAAAAATGACAATTAAGTATGACTGAGAATGGAGCTTGGCTAAACTTAAAGTTACGTAATTCTGAAGTACAGATCATCTTGAATATCAAGCTAATTCAAATGAACTTTATATACCTAGGTGTCCCACCACCAGTGTCAGCATGTATCTCAATATTCGATTATTCAATCGATATCGATATCTACTTAGCTCAAAATTCAGTGCATATGAAAGCAATTTCAATTTATGTTACCTAGGTAACTACCTAGAATTAGAATTAGCAAATTGAAGTGGCAGTGGGCTGGTCACATTTGCCGCAGAACCAACGACCGCTGGGGTAAACGTGTTCTTGAGTGGAGACCGCGACTCGGCAAACGTAGTGTAGGACGCCCTCCGACTAGGTGGAGCGACGATATACGCAGAGTAGTGGCTGGCTGCAGCTGGATGAGATTAGCGGAGGATCGGGCTAAGTGGCGTGCATTAGGAGAGGCCTATGTCCAGCAGTGGACTGATACGGACCGATGATGATGATGATGATGATGATGATGAGGTACCTAGGTACCTCAATAATTTAATATTTTATTGGATAAAATTAGAGAATCGGTCAAATAGATAAAAGTAATCAAGCGATGAAGCCAAAAACCCGATGCACGCGGGATCAAATGTAACAAGCTAATTACAACTTGTACGGATGCAGAGCGAGGAACGGTCGACATGTGAAATTTGCTTTAAGTGTAAACTTTTTATTAAGGAATCCGTAGTAAATCACCGCGAGCGAGCGGAGTTTTCCATCGAGAATTTTACCTTGGGGCAAATAAAAAGGGACGGTGGAGCGGGTGAGACGAACGCCGCGAAAATTAATCTAAGTTAATTAAATTTGATTTATTTATACTGACTCGGGTCGGAGGGAGCGATAAAAGCACAACAATACGGCTAATGAGGGCCACTTTTACGGCTTTCACTCGGATGACGAAGTTTTTCCGATTTGCGTAACTTACAGTTCGAGTAATCAAGGAACGTTATTTTTTAATGTGTTGGATTTATTTTATCTTGGGATAGACTAAATTAGATAAGAGTTTTGCTTTTATAATTAATTATTATGATTTTTTTCCGAGAATAAGTATAATGATAAGCCGGTTCACAAAAAAAAAACTAAGTAAAAGAGGACCGCTTAAAAAATTACTAATGTTAAATGAATGTGAAGCGTTTTGATTCCTCGTTTATAATTCGGATATCTAAGGAATACCTTACCAACGTCAGGAGTTTGTGGCGGTTATACTCTTTGTGTGCGGGCGTCATTTGGAAGAACCTAGAATACTTATTTGCAAAGTCTGATTTGTGATGGTTATGTGGTTTGATGCTATCTTGAAGGAGCGGCTTATAGCTAGTGTAAGTAATATTTCTTTTTTTCAATTGTGTAAGAAATAGATCGCGCATAAGTATGTGATTCATTTAGTTAGTCACATAGAGGAAGCGTTATTCTTCTATGTAGTTAGTTATATTAGTAGGTACCTAGATTCGACTCTAAAAGAAACTGTCACCAAAATTCTAAATCTTAATTTCGATAGTCGTGCTTGGGCACAAGCAACTCTCCCCATTTCTTTCGGTGGCCTAGGCATCCGACGTTCTACTGCCGTGGCGCTCCCGGCCTTCTTGGCTTCTTGTCATGGCTCGCAAACCCTCATCGGCATGATTTTAAAAACCCCTATTGCCGATGTTCGGGTGGCTGGTCAGGCAGAGGCCTTGTCGGCCTGGTGCGCTACATGCCAAGGCGTCAGTGTTCCCACGGAAATGGGGAGACAGAGTGCGTGGGACATCCCACTAATAAAATTAATCCATTCGGCCTTATTGGACCAAGTGACAGATGATGCGGACCGAGCGCGTCTCCTAGCATCTTCGGAGGCAGAGTCAGGTCACTGGCTCCATGCCCTCCCCTCCGACAACTTGGCGACCGTCCTAGACCCCAGCAGCCTACGTGTAGCGGTGGGTTTACGTTTGGGGGTTGTGCGAGCCTCATCGCTGCCAGTGTGGACAAGGCGTGGACCAACTCGGACGACACGGGCTCTCATGTGTGAAGAGTGCCGGTTGGCTATTTCGTCATTGGGCCATCAATGATTTAGTCCGACGGGCACTCTCCACAGCATCCGTGCCCTCGACGCTGGAGCCGACTGGATTGCTGCGAGACGACGGCAAAAGACCAGATGGTGCCACCTTAGTCCCGTGGTGTCTCGGATGCACACTTGTCTGGGACGCCACCTGTGTGGACACCCTGGCACCATCTCACGTCTCCAGCACGGCTCGTAGCGTCGGGGTCGCGGCAGAACAGGCGCAGCTACAGAAACGGCGCAAATATGCGCAGATCAGCGCAAACCACGAATTCCTTGCGCTGGCTGTAGAAACGCTTGGCCCGTGGTCGTCCGACACGAGAATTTTCTGCAAAGAAATTTCTACCAGATTGGTCCTCGCCTCGGGGGATCCCAGAGCTGGCACATACTTCGCTCAGAAGCTCAGCCTTCTGATTCAGCGAGGTAATGTTGCCAGTATTCTGGGAACCTTGCCACGCGGTGGTGAGTTGGATGGCGTGTTTATATTGTAAATTTTGTAAATAATGCTTTAGCTGTAGTTTTTTTTATATGGTTTGTTTTTGTCATGTGTTTTAATTATGGTTTTTAATGTTATGTTTTTATTGAATAAATTGACAAATTGTGTCGGTAAATTAATAACAAAGCGGATTTCTGATGAAACAAACCACGTCACACATTAACGTCATTAACAGCTGGAAGACGTCCAATGCTGAACATAGGCCTCCCCCAAAGAGCGCCATTTTGAGCGGCTGCTGGAAGATTTTAATGTATAGAAAGAAAGAAAGAAAAAACATTTATTCGTGACAGTAACACACACAACATTACACTACATAAATGACATTACAAAACAATATACACACAAACAGAAGCAGTGCCCAGCAGTGCAATGCTGCGTGGTGTCACGAATGGGCCCCGACTCAGCATACAATTAAGGTCCTAAAGACCTTAATAACTGATTTTCAGTCGGACCCCATCGAGAATAATGCTACAGCACAGTCCATTTGCTGGATATTACCTTTGCCGACTCTTAATACGGCACATGGGAAGAGATGGGGTGGTCTATTCTTACCACCGAGACAACTTTAAGTATTACAAAAATAAAAATCTTCTTAGTAAAGAACAGTGGTTTAATCTCAGTAGATCCTTTACCTTTCACATCGACAGGATGAGCAATAAATAAATGACTAGGTAAATAAAAAAATAATATAAACACTAACAAAATAATTCTTGCATAAAAAATCATTATTGCTTCGTTCAATCCACGCCTGGGCATTTTAAAAAGCAAAAAGTGGCTTAACCTTATTCTGAAAAATTAGCAATTACCATATTCAGCAAAGACCATTCAGTAGTTCCAGCGTGATGCATGTTCAATGGGACAGACAGACAGACAAAAAATGATAGAATAAGTAAGTACCTCAGGTACTTTTTTATGGTTAAAATTATACTTAAGTATTAAAAACGTATAATATGTATTTCCATTATCTATATCAATTTAGAAAATAATGCAATCAAAATATTTAATGTATAGATCTAGCCCAGTTACAGTTTTATTATATGTATAGATTTATTATTATAACTAGCTTTTGCCCGCGGCTTCGCACGCTTGTGTTATGTTATTTTTACGTTATAGTCTAATAATAGATCATACATTTCATACCAAACAAAAAAATCCAATAAAGCTTTTCAAAGCTGAGCACAGTAACCTGTATTAGCATAGGTATAGGTATAACGCAAGCATAGCCGTGAGTGGAAGCTACCTAAAATTAAATGTTTTGAGTCTAATATAGATTTATAACAGTAAAAGAAGTTTCAAATAAAAACTACAATTTATAAGCCTCTTCATATTACAACAAAAAGAAATCATCATCACTTCACTCAGGTCTTTAACAGAAGTTTCAGTAAGTTTTGTTTAGGTAGTAGTTACCTAAGCAGGCAGGTACAGTTTAGAAAAATATGGAAGAATCACACACGATGATCCTGTTTTGCTCAGTTTTACATATTATCCGCGCGCTTTTTGTTCCATTTACCACTTTTTTTTACCTTCTTAAGTTTGGTTCCATACGAATTGAGTACCTAACTACCTACACATACTTAGCCAGTATCAATAATAAGTTTATAAATTGCTGGAGATATGCATTTACCTGTACGACGCGTACATAATTAATTTTCTTAATACTAATTAGGAATTACAAATACTAAACCACCACTTCTTAAAGAATCGACAGTTATAATTATTATTATGTCCACTATTTTCCGCGCTGTCTCATTCCCAACATACTTACTATATTAGGTGGTTTATTTAAAAGCCCACAGATCTAAAATAATTTAACTATTAAAAACTAATTTCAACATGCAAGAAGAAGAAGAAGAACAAATCAAAAACAGTCAAAAACGAACGTTACGCGCCATGTTGTTAATTCGAGGATACAATTTTATTGCCATAATGAATACCTACATATTATTATATCTAAGTACCTACCCTTTTTAAACATTTTTCATCAAATATTTCGTATCATTGGCTAAATACAAATAATAGCACCTCCGACTTACTTTAATGCCAAAATAAAAAAGTTTTTAAAATGCGTAGCAATGGTAAGGGTATATAACTTAAGTAGCTATAAGTACTAAAGGGGGTCTATCAAAGACACCAACCACTAACGCTAACGCCAAACGCTAACTCCCAAATGTATTGGAATGACATTCGCTGCGGAAAAGTTAGCGATTTCCGAAATGTCATTTCAGTACATTTTGGAGTTAGCGTGAGGCGATAGCGTCAGCGTGAGGGATCTTTGCTAGACCCCCTGGGGGTCTAGCAAAGCTGTCATGTCATTTCAATGCATTTTTGGAGTTAGCGTGAGGCGTTAGCGTTAGCGATTGGGATCATTGCTAGACCCCCTGCCTGGTCCCTTAAAACTTCCTTGGGGTCGATCAAGAATGTAGCAGTAGCGCAAAAATAATTTTATCTACCTAATTAGAATAGTAACGTGTAGTAAGTTCATGTAAATAATACTTACATTTTACCAGATCGCCAATAAAAAACATTGCTCCCGCCAAAACCCTATAAATCGAAAACATGAATAAAAATGTAAGCTTCAATATTGGCTAAGTATGATAATCGCGTGAAGCTTTATGAATAATTATAAAAAGTCTAAGTACCTACCCTTTTAAACAGTTTTCATAAAATACTTCCTATCATTGGCTAAATACAAAATTTGTCTAAGCCAAAATAAAAAAGAGTTTACAATGCGTAGCAAAAGCAAGAGTCAATAGGCACTGATTACTGAAAATGTTACTACTAAATCTGTAATCTGTGCATCCGGATAAACCCGAGATAAAATTACCGTCAGTAGCAGTGTAGCAGAGTAACATTTTTTTTCTCTCATCTGTGGTTTGTAGCCAAAATATAACTTACCTTTTGACACTGGCTAAATACCTACACTATGTGTGGAGCCAAAATATAAGAAAAAAACTTACCTTGAGGCCTTGAAGCGGCCATCTTGTTAAAATCCCGTTCCGTTTTATAATGAAAATCTTGATCATTTTCACCAAAAAATTTTATTTTTATTTTTATTTTAAAATTTAATATATCCTATGTTTTGCGCCGGGTTTTTCTAAGCATATTAGTGAAAACCGCATGAAAATCCGTTCAGTATTTTCGGACTTGTGCCATAACAAACAAACAAACAAACAAACAAACAAACAAACAAACAGACAAAATGTCTAAAAAGTAGCTTAACGTGATCAGCGAAAAATTTCAAGGCCTCCCGTGTCATTTTTTTTTCGATATCTTGCATTTACAGATTTTTTTATCTCTACAGTTTTATTATATGTATAGACTAACTGATCCGCCCGTCTTAGCACGGGATAATTAGTTTTAAGTCCTAACCCTGTTTATGGGTAAGAAAGTAGCAAAAGGGAAAAATATAGGGGAAAGGATGAATGGATGGGATGGCGAAAGAAGGCAGCCTGCGTCTGCCTCCTTTCTGAGTATAGCGTGCAGTTTCTTAAATTTTCAGTTTCGAAATTGGCCTATGAAATTAGTGTCATCATTTACGAAATTTCGAAATTTCGAAGTTTTAGTAACTCATTGGTACAAATTGATTTTCTAGCTCTATCATCTTGCTCTGTGCTTCTAATCTCTTTTGATCAATAATTGAACTGAATTGGAATAAGGAACTACAATTGAGGAACATAAAACGAAGATTAGTGATGTCGCCATTTATGCTGATGTCAGATCCATTCCAGTTCAAAAGCTTGAAAACGTGCTCTCTAATGCATTTGTGAACAGTTTCGGAGAGATAACGTCTCCGACCCTGTCTCCTCTTTGCAATGGGATTTATGGTCCTGTAGTTGGTACTGACATAGTGCTGTTACTGTTACATTAAAAGCACTTCGATAAAGCTATATTCAAATTGGCATCGCTAAAGGGATTGACGACTAAAGGGACAGCACCGCCCAGTCACGACTGCATTGAAAGCTTTCTCATAGTCCACAAACTCCAGGCCAAACGGCCGACTATACGGTCTTCTGTATAACCTGGGAACCAGATCCAGAAACCGGCTTATTCGGGAGGTTGGGATTCCTCAAACCTGCTTACACATGACTCGAGAGCGGTTGGCCCGTAAGGTTGGCCAGTAAAGTTTTATCACTTATTTTGGAGAAAATCACCATCACGTTCTCTGGCGTGGTATCTTCAAAAATGGCGAAATTAAATAACTGCTGGAAAACCACAAGTACCGGTCTGCCACCCGCTATCAGAAGTTCGGTTGTAATTCCATCCTCACCTGGTGCTTTCTTGTTTTTAAGCCGTTCAACATGGCTCTGGTGTTTTGAATTTTGCTAGTAACGGGCTTAGGCTTACGTTTTTTTTATTTATATTTATTTATTTATGGACCTCAAGGCTCCTAGAAGCTCTCGATCTCTCTCAGAATCACAGGCTTGGGTGAAATGACTCTGAGTGACGAGTAGGTGTGTACCTACTATTTATATTAAAATTTAGGTATGCTCCTCCGCTCAGTAAAATCAATCCTACCGTCACACAATTCGCTCTGTTTGCAAATTCTATGTGTACAACTGTACAACAACCTAAAATAAATCTATTTTCACTTACCTGAAAAACGTTTTCAACGGTGTTTGTAAACTTCGGAGTTTAACAGAGAATATTTTGGTACCAACAAAATAATTATATTGGTTGTATATCGCGAAATACTCACGAAGTGAGTACGTAAATGTTTTTTCCACTGTAGAGCGAGTTGTAGATACAATAAAACTGTGTGTTTTGGAACACACGCCGTTGTTGCCCTTACGGCCGCTATTTGCGCAGCGGCAATTGGAAAATGCATTATTAAAACGCTTTTGTTTAGGCATCAAAATACTTGCACCAAAATCGAGTGCGCCCACAAAGATTTTATTTTGTTCTAACTTAAGATAACTTTTCAGTCATTAAATTTTAAAGCCTGAATTTTAGTCTTATTCAAAAATAACAGCTGAAGTTTGCAGCTAAACGCTGGTCTGGAACGGAATTTGGCCTCTTAAACCGAAACTTACCTATTCCTGAATTTAAAAGGTTGAGGATACGACGGACGCATTTTACGAAAATATATATTTTGTCCATGGGGTCTCATCCGGTACAAACGAAAAATAGCCCGAACGTGAACAAAATGTAGTGGTCGTGTCGTAACAACATGCGATAAATGTCACTTGATAATCTTGCGTCATGCAAAAAAAAATAATTGTAAAATAGCCCGAGTTATTCCGTTGTATGAGATGAGGCATCAGTGCTGTAGGTCCCAGATAATGTAATCATTATCTGGTTGCAGAATAACTGGCAAAGCGCGTGGTACTGGTACCTATTAACCTACCTAGATTAACTTTGCAGAAAAGTCTTACCACCTAGTTGCGTTTTGAATACTTAAAAATATCCCTTTATATTACTAGAAAGTAGAATTTGTTAGCAATTTATCATTCAACGAGACCCCGATGTCTCGTTGTAGGTACCTTTAAAATAACTCTGAGTCAATATTTCAAGGTAGAGGTAGCGTAACAATGGAGGCTGAGCAAACAAAGAGACAACCGAGGGGGCTTGTGGTAGACGTTCAACTCTTTACACAATTTAATAATTAAAGAGCCGCGGTAATCTAGACTTGAGTCTGCGGGCCCGAGTCTCGGAGCCCGCGGCGCCGCTGCTCCATGTCAATGTTGATCTTATTGCGGGCGCTGTCTGATTAAACCTCGCCTGCAACCCGACTTCATGTTTTCATACTGAAACATAATTGAATCATAATACCATACGCGGCTGTGATTATTAATCCAAACCCAAATGTGTTTTTAATGTCAGCGGAGCAGATTACTCTGTGATTACTACGCGCTGAGTTATGGACGATAGAATGAAGCTAATGCATGGATTGTAGTTTTATGCACAAAAAATCCTATCTATTCAATACATAGAAAATGTACAAAAAATTAACACCATTTATGTAACATAATAAAGAGCACTAACCTTTTTGGCCTGTCCAACTGTCCGCCATTTTGAAAAAAATCACGATTTCATAGCCATTAATGAAACTAGTGTCAATCGATAGGAACAGTATTAGCTACAAAAAGTATGCTATAAAAAAATCGCCTAAGTGATATAGGTACTTTCTGAGATATTTGAGTTAGAATGTTTTTCTATAATATACTTATAGTGCAACTGTAGAGTGGTGAAGCTTAAACTAGTAGTCATCATCGTCAGCCTGAAGAGGTCTCCTGCTGAACATAGGCCTCCCCGATAGAACGCCACTTTGAGCGGCTGCTTACCTCCCGCATTCATCGGCTCCCCGCAGTTTTGACCATGTCTTCGGTCTACCTAGTGGGTGACCTACGCTGCGTCTTCCGGTTCGTAGTCTAAATAGTAGTAGTGTGCGGCATTACCTTGGCAAGCATCCCAAACATAGACATTAATGTCTTTACACAATCAGTAAATATGTCACAGTCATGTCAAACATCATAATGAGTGGGACTGTTGCATAATAAATGCTACCAACACGTGGTCATATACAAAAATTAATGGTACAATACCATCTACCGTACACCCCATTATAACCTTACGGCTCCATCACCCATCAGTTCTTCAAACACTATTGCTGCGATTAACAATAAAGCAAGAAAAAATTGTTTATCAGTGACTTGTAATTATTCATCTCCGCTTTGACGATGGTACAGTCATAATGGGTAAGACGCTAGATCTTAGCATCGCTCAACGACCTCAGTATGGTTTCCCAACAAGTTGGCGTTAAGACGAAAATGGGAAGACGAAAATCATGATCTAATGCGCATGTTCTACCTATAGCGATTATTGTTGGGAAGTGGACAGCCCTAGCTTTAGAATTTTTAGGCCGCCCAAAGGCTGACTTAGCTTTATGACTATTGCCTTACAACAACAGCCGGGATCGAGGGGTTAATATGCTCTCCGAAGCACGGTAGCATTCAGTTGTAAATACCACTTTTTGTAGCGGTCACCCATCAAAGCAGCGACGGCAGCAAACGTTTCTTAACACCGATCGGTTAGGAATGGCTAGTAGTATTTTTAACGCTACTGTATTTTCGCATTAAAAATATAAGTAACATTTGGTGTATAAATTTATAATTTCATTCCCACATAGCTCAGAAAGTATATCACTTAGGTGATTTTTCACATATTATTTTTGGTTCCTTATAATGTTTTCTATCGAATGACACTGGCCAATAAATAACAATTAATTTAAAATGGCGGATCGTTGATAGGCCAAGCTTCATACAAAAATGTTCGATGCCCTTTGATTTAGTAAGTTTTCTTATGAGAGACATTTGACAAATCAGGTAGACATTGTGGCTGTTTTCTTTATTATGATTCTCTTGAATACTTCGTAAAATGTTATGCTACGTATGTGGGTTGATGACCTTATTTTACAACTTATCGGATCCTCTTATACAGGTTGTTTACCTAATACTTACGTGCCTTTGTTAAAAACAAAATATCTGTGCAATACATTTAAACAGGTACGTATAATATATTCTCATGGAAGGAAATCTAGCTGCAACATGCTGCTGCGTCCTTTGCAGTCTAGCAACGAGATCGCTTCACGCGACAGTGAGATGACAAAAATGGAGATAGGGACACATCGCACACACAGACATTGAACAAGAAAAAGTGGGCGTGTCGCCCCGCCCAGCCCCCACAGCCTTGTCATCCTGCAACCTCCCCCAAGACTCATCTCCTAATAGGAAGCTATAATAAAACAGATACACTCGCAATGTGTTACTAAGTAATAAAGCGGCGCCATTTTGTCCCGCTTCCTGGTCCAATAAAGCCTTTATGAGCTGAGCACCGAGGCAGCGACCCGATGCTGGCTGATCAAAGAGCTGCCTTGTTACGTTTCACGCTTGTTGCATTTATATCATTGTCAAACGAAACGTTTATAACACAATCTCTCAATTCTTCTTTTGACTTTATGCGGACATATTTTCGCGTAATGAAAACTTTTTGCTATAAATTGCTGTCTCAATTTTCGGTTCGCATTGTTTCTATTTTCTGAGAATATTATTCTACTTATGCCCATTTTCACCAAAGATCCCTAAACTATCCCTTAACTAGGAATCCCTTTGGCTACGGGCCCCTTAAATTTGACCCTTACCTAAATTCGTTTTCACAGCGCTGAGTGACACCTAAATAAAGGACCCTAGTAAAGTATCAGTTTGTTTCTAGTCTATGGTTTCCAAAAACCGAACATTTACCGATTTTGGTATTTGGTTGAAACAAGGTTGAAACTTTAGAGAAAAATGTCATTATTATACCAATTTGGTATAAGTACCTATACATTACCCAAAACAATTCGGTGTTACTTTAAGCTTACATATTTAACTTTTGTATAAGTCGTTGTGGTGTGAAACGATTCCAATATTACCTAGCTTTGTCTTCAATTATGAAATTATATAATATTTTTGGTTTTATTCATTGATTTAAATAATATGTATCCGATTGTTTTGTAGGTACTTACACTCACGGGAGGTTATTTAAAATGAATCACACTCATGGGAATTTTAACATTATTCATTGGTGTTCAGTTTTCGAAAACGGGGTTCGGAATCCTCGAAAATTGCTTCCGGCCAGTTTGGTTACCAAGTTTTGCAACTCTGATGGTAGAATTGGAAGTTGGTATTAAGTTAAGTTATTTTTTTGGCTTGTAAGTACTTACTTATTATTTGTTTGATAAAACTGCTGAACTAAAATGATTATCCTTTTAGTTAACTAAACCATCAATAAAGTTGTTTTAAACGTAACAACATCCCGCCCGCTGCGGTCACGTAACCGAGTGAAGTATCACTTTATTATTTATAGACGCGTTCGATACGCAATACAAATTATTGTTTTCAAAGTATAACGTTTAGGGGAGCGCGTTGTTTGCAGAACGACCCTCCGGGAGTCCCTTCTTGCCAGTGAAGCGCTGCTATACAAATCTAAATCGTATTACCAAAAGTATAAGGCATCATTTTGAGAGGAAGTTGGGAATTGAGTGTTTTTTCGATTTTTACCATAGTGTTACTATTAAGCAATCTTTTGACAATTGAATTTGGATTCGGGCATCGCGATGTTTGCAGATAGGCCGTTGTGTGACTGCGCTGCCGCGCGGAGAGAGCATGGGTGTTTGGATGCGGTAATTGATACGAAGTGACAGATACGAGGGGATTCCTTTTCAGCCTCCGGCCGTAGAGAGGAGTAATGTTTTGACATCAACCGAAAAGAGATGGGTGTGATTTGAAGTGCCCTTTGTGGAATTATACTCGCGGACGGCGTCTTTAATATTGACTAATGCATTTCGCAGCTAATGGGAAAATGGAATACGACAGGTGCAAGAGATTTAACGAGACTTAACTTTAAAATTTAATTCATTATTCGCAGCTCACGGCGTCATGTTTTACATTTTTAAACACCAGTGCTAATGCTAAAAGTATCTGTAGGTAAGGCA
Organism: Ennomos erosarius; assembly: GCA_963580505.1. Taxonomy (NCBI): domain Eukaryota; kingdom Metazoa; phylum Arthropoda; class Insecta; order Lepidoptera; family Geometridae; genus Ennomos; species Ennomos erosarius. The sequence continues at coordinate 10,167,397 of OY756982.1, forward strand.
TATTTTAGTGTCAGTGTAATTCTAAAATTGAAATATTAAATCTCTTTGTACAGATATAGTCATCATTAGGGTATAGCGACGTTTAAAAAAAAAGTTTTACTGAGATAAAAATTAGAAAAGAAACTAAGTATTTTATTATAAAATAAAAATTCTAAGAGTCAAAACGTAGATTAAAGCAGATTTATCACGACTCACGGGTCGCTGGCTCCACAAATACTAATTAAGCTTAAAATAACTTGGAGCAGATGGAGTAAAACAAAAGAGATAGAGCCTAATTTGAAACAATACCACGTTAAGTTCCAACATTAGAAAGCAGTATGGGTAGGTATGTAAATTAAATCGACATTAAAGTATCAAGGGCGGATCAGGCGGTCCATTAATAAATCAATTCGCTAAAACCGTAATTGTAATCTCAAACAAGGCTCGCCCCCTCGGCGTGTTTGTTCTAACAACATTATTACAATAAGTTTGGGTACGCTCGCCTCCGCGTCGAACTCAGCCGCGCCATCGTATCGCGCCACCACCGGCGCACTTCTCACGATTTCAACGATTTTGTTACGTTAGCGATACAACATGATTGTACTTCAGAAACTCTCATCGTGCTCTTCCCTTGAATGTGCACTTAAAATTTATGAAAACTCTGTCATAATAAAACATAAAGCCAACTTTAAAATAAGTTTTTGTTAATCTCCGTAGCCAATATTTTGATGTGTTAAAAAGTGCAGAAAATAATTCTCCGGTAATACAAAACATTGGCATTGAGACAAAACTATAGGTTATTGTTTAAATGGGTCCTGTGAACACCTTGAATTTGATCTGCTTTAGCATCCGTCTACAGCTTGACGACATCTGCGGCCCTCGTCTCTCATACAGCACCACTTTCAACAACTGCTGTCTTGGTCGACTATAAGCTGTAGAGTAGACATTTTTCGCGCATAAAGCGTTTAGCCTCCAGTTTCATTATGTGTATACTAAAGTATGCTATAAAAACTGAAACTCCTAGCTGCAGTCGTTTATACAGTCTAGGAGTCTTCGAGTCATCTTTTATCTAAGCGTGTTCCACAGGCCATATTGTCACTTATCTCCAGGCGAGATACCATTACCTCAAACGCATAGGTACCTATTTGATAAAAATATCAGCCAATATGAGAAAAAAGCATTTTTACTTTAATCTGCGTAAGTATCTACTTAGTTTAGATCAAACCACAGCTTCAATAGGTAATTTAATCTAAAGTTTTTTTTTTGTGTGTGTGGGTGTTAAGTTGTAATCGTATCCCCAGGTAGAATGTACACTACTAGGTGTAAGCACTGCCAGTAATTAATAGATAACCGTCAGCAGGCGTCGAGGCGTGCCTTGTAGCCGGCGGCGTAGGCCGGCCCCGCCTCATCTGCCCATCTTCCCACACGTAGCGCCCTCGTAGCTCGTAGGGCGCTACGGTGCACTCTGTAATTATAATAATTATTATACTAATTATTAGTCAATTGCGAGATCAACAAAACGTGTCGATATCTATTTGTGTCGATTGTTATGTTGTAATAAATGTTGTTGTAATTGTAATAAACATTTAAAAAAATTAAACTAACTTTAGTTAAATATTAATCTGGTCTTTGGTACTGTCACAGATAATATAATACCTACTTCAGTGTTGTTAAACACAAATGTTTGAAGTGTGCTTATGTAGTTCATGAAAAAAATTAATAAATGTATACGATAATAAAAATGCTCGAATTAAAAAAAATGGTAAGTACAAATCAAAGGTACGAAAATCGGTTCTTTTTGTGTTTGGACAAGAGATCTCCATAACTCTAATAGAAGGTTTGAGTAAGCTTTATCACCGCTGCATATGATTTTGACTAGATTTTGACGAGACTACCCACGACTAGTCTTTGACGTAATGTGTGTGACGTTATCATAAAATTAAGCTTAAAATGATAATTGGCTACGACAGATTTTCGTAACATTGAATTATTTAATAGTATCAGTAATAAGCACATTACACTGAGGCTTATTTTAAAATTCCGCATTGTATTCATCGGAAGCCTGCAATGCAATTTGCAAGAACTGAGCCGTGTAGTAATAATATACGCTTACGTGTGGCAGTACAATGGAATTCGGTATAGCCCCGTTCTCTCGCATCAAAGATAAAACAATGGAACACTGTGGCGGGCATGCACACAGCTTTCTGTATTATGCAGCCTACAGAAAAGCCTTTGAGCTTTGGGGAGCTCTACCGCTTTATATTAACTGAATTTATACCTGAATTGTGACATAAATTGAGTAAGTAATACTTACTGATTTTATGCTACTGATGATTACTGAGATCCAGAGTAGGTATACCTACCTATCACCAGAATTAGCAGATCTGCCACTTTTTGTGAGAATCGTATGCATAATGCATATTGCATTTAAGAGCTATTGAAAAATCCCAAAAAGTTCTTAGGGGTAACTTAACTTCTAACTACTTTCGTACTACGCTGTTAAATTTGAGAATTACAAACACTGTTTTAAACTTCTTTATCTCCACCATCCAAGTATCTAAATATTATATCCGTTAGGTATCTGGTTCCCATAGTAAAAGCAATGCTTAGTTTGGGGCTAGATGGCGCTGTGTGAAATGTCCACACATATTTATTTATCATAATGTGACCAAAGTGACGTGAGGAAAGTGTATATATGACTGTTATTTTATGAATCAAGTGTTTATTGCTCATATCATTCAAACCCTATCTCCTGCGTAGTCAATACAAACGAGTTAAACCAAACAATCAGCGGCGTACAAAAGAGCGTTCGGCTAATCTTATTGCGAGGCTGGATCGACAAAGGCGGCAAGCGAGCTCGGGTGCGAACTGCGGCGTTGAAGAGTCGCCCAGAAGTCTGCCGGTGGCAGCGGCCATATTTGCCGCTTGAGTGGCCGCAAATGACGAGCGAGGCGCGGGCGGCCGGTGAGCTGGGGTACTCCGCCGAAAGTTAATAGGACTTTTGTCAGCCGACCCACTCTTGTAATGCAATTAACTCCGACAATAGCCGTATCGTTAACGATTTAATTTGAAAGCTCTCAGAACTTTTTAGGGTGCCGCGTGTAAATAAGACGAGATTACTAAGTTTGTTGTCGCTGCTCATTGGCTTTCTAAGAAGGTTATGGACGTGAATGAGTTTTTATTGACTCTGTCCGGTAGCTTAGATTAGCTTGTTAGTATTTGACATCATCCTCATTTTTTACCTGTTTTATCATGTTTTTTGACGGTTCACTAGGTCTATTGTTGCAGTGAAAAATTAAAGGACTTTAGCTAATTTTGGCTTAGCTCTACAAAACCGATCCCATTAACGGGCTGAAAATTAAATATAATTACTCAATAATATAATATAGTATAATGATTCAAATCACTGTATCCAGAGATCCTGCAATGATTAATATAAATTAAAATGATCACCTAAGTACTAACAAAAAAATTACATGCTAAAATGTTCAATCAAATTAAAGTGTTTTATTGCAAATAGACTATTCATAGCACTTTTACAAGTAAAATGTCGCTAGGTACTTAAATTAAATTATCATAATTACTGAGCAGATAAAATCACAAAGTGCGCAATGTCAAATAAGTAACTATTTTTTAATGATGAACAACATCCAAACTAACTACGCATGTAGCAAACGGCCTCAATGATGCATACCAAATACTCGTCACCGCAGTTGGAATATTAATTATTCAGTTGATATTAATACCTATCAGCAGCGCTACCAAACTGCAAGCGCCCGCTTGCAGGATCTCCGAAAATGATATAAAATAAGTTCTGTTCATAAAAGAAAAATTGAATCCTCCAGACGCAGATTCATGCGAAACGGACATGCATAAATAGGGAATAATCGATAGCGAGATCCAACGAGCCGCTCGTGTTGTGACGGCGAGATGCCACAATGGGTGTCGGCGACCACCCGCAGCCCTCGCTACCTACCCGGCCTACCAACCCACTCGACTGGAAACTCCGGACTCTTCCCTGGAAATATCAATGACCGACTGAACACAACATTGACACAATAGCTACCTATACACTCGCGTTTGTGCTCTCGGTAGCCCATCGATTGTTACGAAATTGGGTCGTCTCAATTGTCCACGAATAACACCGTGTTTATGATATTGTAATATGAAGATATTGATTGCCAACAACGGGCGTTCAGCTTCCGATTTTTTTTAAAAATCTATTAAACCGAGTTACACACCCGAAATCAGCTTTGTTTGTGATATTGCTTTTTTTGTCGAATTGAAATCAGTTTGAATGCAATCGTTTAGGTACTTGCTTATATTAAATTAGGTACGTACATATTGGTTTTTGGATATTTGGATAGTATTCGGAGCTATATCAGGCTATGATAGACTTACTTATAAGTACTATCGAGCTGTTACTCCGCGGCTTCGCTCTTGTGGACTACCTTCAAGAATCATTTATTTTTGACCGTTCAGAGGATGAAATTTAAGAACCCGTACGCCATGACCCGCTTCTATTGATGTTGTATGTTTTTTGTACATCCCGACTTTCAGTACATGGTATTTTTTTTAAATACCCATACATATTTTAGCAATTTTTTAACCCTCTTAAGTGTTGAATTTTGAAGAACTAAAAGGTACCATTTCTTTAATTTTTATTTTTTTATAGTTGTTTGTATGTGTCTGTCAGTCAGTCAGGACAAAGCTTTTAATATAATAGAAGATAGACGAGGCAATTTCAACTCTTGACTGTCTTGCTTACTTGGATAAGAAAGGCCATGTAAATAACCTGGGCAAATTGTCTCACCCGTTTTGGCCTGAAAGCCACACAAACTATTATAGGGATTTCTTGTAATGGTCGGTTTCATCAATATGCTCCCCCCCCCTCCCGATTATAAATCAATAACCCATTGCAAGCTATTGAAATGGTGTATTGTCCCCAGGTGTGGTTTAAGAACCGGCGAGCGAAGTGGCGCAAACAGAAGCGTGAGGAGCAAGAGCGGCTGCGGAAGTTGCAGGAGGAGAGATCGTGCGGGCGGGCGCCGCTGCTAGCGCGGCATCCGCTGTCGCCTGCGCACTCGCCGCCCGCGCCTGCGCCTGCGCCGCCTACCCCACGCGTCTACTCTGACGACTCTGACTCAGACCTGGAAGTTGCTTAGGCAACATAACATGCTTATTGATAATGATAAGCCTTCCATCAAATGCCACTTCTCACTCTCAAAGGAACTTCTCATTTTCCTGCGACAACATGCGGACGTGTTCCATTGCTGCTAGCTCAAGATTTCGTGTAATATCTTACTTACCCTGTCTCTTACTTCGTACGCTTCAAATTAGCAGGGTTAAGAACTTGAATATGGCACTGTTGCAGTACTTAATCTCTTTTGGGTATCAGAAGAAATTGGAACTGCTTAATAAATCTAGTTATTTATCAATAAAAATAAAAATGTTTTAAAAACAAACAACGGCATGATTACCATCTACAAATTAAATGAGCTGGTAACTATGTGCAGAATCACAGAATATGAAATTTAGTAGTACCACAGGTAATACCAACGTCAGCTGTTAAGTACCACGTGGACAAAGGAACTTAAAAGTGGATTAATAGTGAGTTCATGGTTTAAAAAGTGACTTCGAACAGAAAAACTATAAAAGCAATCATTGCAAGTGATTAAACATTTTGGTGGATTTGACTGTGTAGTGTTATGGTCACAGAGCTATGAAACAAACGACGCTTCGGGGAAGCGTTTATTTTTTTGCTCTGTGGTTATGGTAATAAATTTTCTATGAACTTTTGAGGTAGGTATAAAGTAGTTAATTTTGCAAAATTTTATGTTTATTTTGCTTTGTAGAGTTATTGTAAAGCCTATTTATAAATTTATATGTAACTTAATTCTGTACTAGATAGATATTACGTAGGTATCATTCATTAAATCATTATCATACCTAAGCCGTACATAAGTAGCCGGTTATTCTTGATTCTTGATAAGCCTAAAAATATTGTATAAACTAATCGTTATTTACCTGAGTTATGTTTAACTATCTATTGTGTTTACGAGTTAGGTACTATTGTCTAATGTAATTTCTTCACTTCTTCAACTTCCAATATACTCATCGGGGTTTGTACGAAAATATTCATTAGGTTTTATAAAAGTTCTCGTGTACTTCCAATATTATTTTTTTTTATTTTAAATACAATCAAAAACAGAAACAATCTTTATTATTCACGCCATTAATTCACCAAGAAACACTTCAAATGTTCCAAAATTTTTTTTGTTGGCTTGTTGTGGATTGAGAACTTGATATGTATCTATTTTAAAACCTACTACGTAAAATCTATGAGTGAGTGCTTATATTCTGTAGTTTCCGTCAAAACCGCTTTTTCGATGGTGCAAGTTATAGCAACAATACGTAACTGTTTAATCAACTGCAAAATAACATTACCAATTATTTATCATGATTTACTTCATTTAAAAATTTGTGTAAAAATAAGTCTCATTTACTTATTCTTCAACATTTATACTTAGTTATTTTTGGAATTATTATCGATAAAATGGTACCACTTACGCAGGAACTTACAACTACTTACTAACTAAATTAACGTTTTTATTGTTATTGTCCCCGGTGTTTTTTTTAAATCACTGCTTTGGTAGTAGTACCTTATTCAGTCTACTTGTGTTCAGAGAGAAAACTCCCGCCTGGGGATCTTGGTGACGCTGTAAAGGTAGGTAGAGTAAAGACTAACATCATACGCCCGGTGAAAAATAATGCGGCGTTTATTAGTAAGGGGAGCATAGCGTGGAGCGGTTGCTTAGTGGAGTTCCATTAGGTACATTGTGTATGATTTATTTTTTCATTGTTAACAAAACTGTCGCGCTGTACCTAATAACAACTTATAGGCAACTGTGTAACTATCATCTACAGTAACAAGTGGCATAAGTAATAAAAAGCACCAACTTAAGACGCGTGGAAAATAGTTTATCATTTACTCTATCAAGACTAATTTTAGCCTGTGTATACATTTATTTTGAATGTAATTTCTTACATACCTACGTAGTTGTAATACAATAAGTAAAAACAAATGTAATTACAAATATCTGCATTTAGGGAAAACATTCCAGTATAAATAAATTATATCTAATCTATTCATGTGTTGCATTTTTTTTTCATGTCCTCACCGGTACTCTGTTCTGTAACCTATATTCGTCGTTCTAAGGTAAAATTGGTTACATTAGCCAAGTGAGGACCAATCGAACATGTAACTGAAGAACAGAAAAGGTCGCCGTAGCCGATACCGGCTAGGAATAATCATGGCCGGAGGACTTTACATTTACTTACCTACTCTATGATTATTATGCGGCTTTTTAAAAGGAGACTGTCCTGAATTCAGTTGGTCTTAGTGTACATTTGTTTTCTTTTTATCTTAGTGTGATCATTGGTGAACATTTGATGAAACACGAAACAGAAACCAAAAATTTTTCAACTGATGACAACAAAACGCATCGTGATGCGGCCTTCGCAAGGAATAATTTGTTTTATACAAAATTCATTGGAGAAATCCTCAGCTAAAAAGGGTATTGACGTGCGTTAGGATATTGTTAGCATTTTTCCTCAATATTCCTCTAAGGATTTTCTCCACTTAGATGACCCGAATGATTCATCTGGATTCGTTCTCCAGAATCCCTAAGGATTTACCTAATAACTCCGTGTAGTGCCAATCAAAATAAAACTACTACTACTACTAGACTACTACTAGGTACTAGAGTACTAGGTAGGTACTCTAAAAATACATTTTTATACCGGAACATATCTATTTTAAAAATGGATTTCCCAAGGCGGATTAGCATTGTGCTGTCCAAACATCAGCGGTGTCCAGCCCAGCATACAAATGAGGTGATCCTTGCACATGCCTTAATTATTGTGTCACGGTGTGTCATCCCATCGTCCAAGATTAGTGATGAACGTGTCCACCCATAAATATGAATGGACCTGACGCGGTCAATGATGTAGCTCGTTAAAAATATTGTATGACTTGATTGATCCTTTTATTAGCGCGGATGTGCGGGTTACCGCAGTTGCTTCAATGATGTGCTTACAATTTTTAACTGCCATAAACCTACGGTGCTTGTGCTTGTTGATAAAATAGGTGATATCAACTTACCTAGGTTCCTAATTTTTTTTAGCCATTCCTGCGAATAGGATATTGAACACAGACTAAGTAGAGGATACTACGGTACCTATATACCTATTCTTCATCTGTCTAACTACCTACAACAGCTGGGACTAACGGTTTAACATGGCAACAAAACACGGTTTGGAAATAAATTGATGGGTGACCGCACTCATCAAAGCACAGCGAACGAGGCTTAACTTTACTCGCTCTCATGTAACTTATACGAAAAGCACTAGTGCAGCGCGAGAAAAAAATTAATCATAGTTCATAACGCTAAACGAAACCTTAGAAACCTGCGTGCCAGTTGCCACAAAAGTCAATACCAGTCTGCTATTAGGGTTCCGTACCCAAACGGTAAAGCGAACCCTATTACTAAGGCTCCGCTGTCCGTCTGACTGTCTGTCCGTCTGTCACCAGCCTGCATCTCATGAACCATGATATTCAGAGAGTTGACATTTTTACAGATGATGTATTTCGGTTGCCGCTATTACAGCAAATACTTACTAAAACAGAATACAATAAATATTTAAGGGGCTTCCATACAACAAACGTGAATTTTTGCTTGTTTTTATAGAGGCGCTAGTCTGACTCCCACTTGGACGGTTTTTGTACGGAACCCTTCGTGCACGTGTCTGACTCGCAGTTGGTCCGGTTATTAAATGTATAATAAATAAATGTAAGCTATAAAAATAAAATAAAATAATAAGTATAAACTTTATACTAAAAACATACCTACGCAGGTTCTTACGTCTATTCTCAGTTCAGTAGTTCAATTAACAGTTCAATTGATTGAACTAGGCATTATTACCTAAGTACTAAGTAGGTAATAATCTACGGCCAAAGTAGGCATGTTAACTAACCTGTGAAATAATGTAGATTTTGGATAAACCACTTGTTCTCTCATAACCAAATGACGAGACAGACAGGTCCCCTGCGTAACAACTGCATAACCAGACAGAAATTTAAATGATAAAGGCGGACGCAGCGCTGCACACTGCAGTTACCTTGAGACATCAGTCTGTTAAATAAGTATGCATTTGCAAGACTTAGCTGGGTATTCAAAAACTGAATGACAGATAGGCACTTGTATGTACATCCGTGCCGTTCAGATAGGTACCTAGAACCGTATGTACGTACATACATAAATATAAGTGTGTATATCCACCTATATAATTAAAAATAAATGAATAATGCCAGATCAAATGCCCAAAGCTTAGGGAAATTAATAAAATCGGCTATAGAAGAGCGCTGCCTGCCTCTCTTCGCCGGTCCATCCATTCAATTCATCCTCTTCCTTTCCCTATTTTTTTCCCTTTCGCTTCCCTCTTCCCATGTACAGAGCTAGGTCGTAAAACTAGCCCATGCGAAAGCTGTAGCGGCTGAGTTATTATATTACGTAACTCGCAACAAGTTTGCAACATATGATTCTATGTTGATGGCAACAGGCGTAAATTTCGCAATCATTGTTGTCAAACATGACTTTGGCAGAAAGTGACGTTTGACAGCAATCGATGAACTGAAAAGTTCATTCTTTTGTTTCCATCTATTGCTGTTCGGTTGCTAGTGGCGCTAGTATCAAAGGCCAAAGTATATTCAGCGACAGGCGAGCAACAGGCGGGCATCTTGCGCCCGATTGCTAAGTGTTCGCTGACGCTTTGCTAACTGCTGTTGTTTTGCTCCTGCTGTTGTGAGTTTTACGTAATACAGCTGCCGGTCAGCTATAAAAATTCAACAGGTAACATTTTGTTTCGGGTCGACGATTTTTATTATTATTCTGATCTGTGATGAGCGAGATACTAAGATCAATAACAAACCATGGGAATACTGCTAAGTAGTTGTTTATAAGTGAATCTAGGTACGTATGCATTGCCACCATCAGCTCCAGCAAAATGTAAAATGGGCCATCATGATAGTAGGCAGAAAAATAATAAAGAATACGTAAAGTATTATATTTTTATTTCCATAAAATATAATGTGTAGAACTTGTATAGAATACACACATTTTGCAACCATAAAATAAAGGGTAATCTACAAATCCAACTTAAAATATAATTTCGGAATTATATCACGTTGAATTAAGCTAAGTAAACAACAGCTGCCAGCATGTTGGGTACGCTACCTACCGGCAGTGGGCTGGAGCATTTGGACTGTCTATAGGCCATCGCGGTCTATTATACAGTCCATATGTTCTTTGTAGTAGGTATAGTGTAGTGTAGTTAGTTTTAGTTTAGTTTTTATTATTGTAGTAGTTAGCTTGAGTAATAAAGGCATATTGCCCGTAAAAAAAAGTAAACAAATCTTACTTTAATAAATAATAATCTTTGATTTGACTAACACGGCAACTAACACAGTTTCTATGAAATAAAATTTAATGCAAATTTAACACACTTTTTTTACGACTACGCGGCGCTCGTTGAAGTCTTTTGCGTAGGTAACAAACCCATCGTAGTTCGTAGTGCTTAGATTAAAGGACCGGGCGGAGACGTTGCGTCGCGTTGTGTTCAAATTGTCGTAGGTGGTGAATAACGAATTAAAGCAGTATCGTAGTCTTTTAGTAATACACGAGAGGGTAGGTATTATACGGGTAGGAGTAGGCGTAAGGATATGCTAGCGCGCTGTATGAGGCGACGTAGGTCGTCGGGGCGGCGGCGTAGTCGTAGACGTAGGCTAACTGCGGCTTGGCCATAGCTGATCCCACCAGGATGGCGATCAGGGCGAGTAGTATCACCTGGAAATAAACATTACGTTCTATAAATAAAATTATAAGAAATAGATAAATAAATTAATATTAATAATTACAACACTAAGCGTATAGGAACTTTATATTTGCGATGGGATCTATAATCGGATTGTGTTTATGTTTACGTTTAAAATAATATTTAATCCTAGAAATCATTTCCCATTGCTTTCTAGGTATGCCCACTTATTATAATATAGGTACAAAGAAAACCTTTTTTGTAATGACTATTTGATCAGATTTTTTTTCTTTCAGTAAGTAATACCATGGGGTCCCATCAGGTAAAAACGAAAAATAGCCCGAACTTGAAAAAAATGTAGTAATCGTGTCTAGAGAGTTACTAGTTAGTGTCTAGTGTATTCATTTGGCCCAATACTTCACCAACACGCAATAAATGTCGCTTGATAATCTTGCGTTAAGCAGAAATAAAATAATTCGTAAAATAGCTCGCGTTATTCCGTTGTATGGGATGAGGCATCTGTACTGTAGGTACTATATTATCTGGGGTAATACAAACAGAAACTTGTCGTGATTTAAAATGAATAGGTACTTAGGTACATGATAGTTAGAAATACGCATCACATTGTGGGATCTATTGCTGCTTGACTTTCGTGTAAACAAGTCTGAGCTGGTACTATTGAAAACCGTAAATATTCTAATTATGAATTTTAGGGAAATTAGGTAAGTATACTTTGCAACATAGAAATAAAAAAATAGATAATACTTAGATATTTCTCTCTGATATATTTAACTCTTAATTAGAGTAGTAATGGGTAGGTTCTATATCTAAATAATTAGGTATTAAATAGTTATAAGCTTCTTGGTTTTAAATTCAAGTATTTTTTTATAATAAGAGGTACCTCAACCGAATAAGGTTTCTTATAAGCAATTCTGTTTTTTTTTTGCAATACTTACAAACTTGATTAAGATTTAAATTGATAACAAAAATTGCATACAAGCCAAAAGGCCTGAAAACCTAATTTTTGAGAAAGATAGAATAAAGGAAAAAAACATAATATTAATCAAAAAGAAAATTTTAAAAGCACTCACCAACTTAGACATGACGACCGGCAGTAATAGGTCTAGAAACAGCACAATTGCAAGTCTAGCTCACTAGACGGGAGTGTTGTCCACAGCTGAGACAAGAATGCTTAGTGCTCATCCCAAGCGGCTCTTTTATACATCGCGCATAAGACGGCTCCTGTCCGTGCTCGGAAAAACTAATAGTTGTCCTCCACAGCGACATCGAACACAAAAGCGTGTAGTACAATGTCGCATTAAGCATTAATAGAACATCATTTCCATATGTGTCCGGGATCACGGACAATAGGTGGAACGTTCGCCGATAGATAGCAGCAAAAACCGCAAAGCACTGTCGTGAATAGATCAAGCAATTTTATTTATTGGTAGTTTATTGTATGAGATAAGCCAAGAATCTAATCTACCTATAGGTGTACGTGTGTTTATTTTTATTTACATAGCAACCGCTCTTTTCTTGTTTTTCTGCTTTATGAATTATTTGCACTTTGGTAAGTACATATATAAAAAAATATTGTTTTAAACTTTCACGGTTCATGATCATTATCAACAACCTGAAGACGTTTACTGCTGGACATAGGCCTCCAACAGAGAGCGCCACTTTGAGCGGCTGCTTGCCTCATGCATCCATCTGCTCCCCGCGGCTTTCACCAGATCGTCGGTCTACCTAGTGAGTGGTCTGCCTACGCTGTGCCTTCCGTCATGGTCGCCACTCGAGAACTCTTCTTCCCCATCGGTTGTCAGTTCTGCGAGATCAGTGGCCTGCCCATTGCCATTACATGGTTGTTCACTACATTTTAAATAGTAGGTAGGTACTTACGGGATCTTCATGATTAGAATCATTTCTGAATTCCCTACATTTCGGTCGTCACAGTTACATGCACCATGTTCACGGGTGAACTCAAGATACGGGTGGATGATGGTCTACCCGTAAACACGGTGCATGTAACTGTGTCCAAATATTGGGAACTCAGAAATGATGATTCTAATCACGGTAAAGATCCCGTATAAGTAGGCCTACTATTAAAAATACAAAATTATTTTTCTGTAAGTACCTACATACAATAACCCTATCGATTTTGTTTTCAAGAACGCCTCAGTTCATCATGATTTTGAATAGGTATAAAGTAGGTATGCTGTAGGCATCATCATCATCATCCAAGGCCTGAAGACGTCCACTGCTGAACATAGGCCTCCCACAGAAAGCGCCACTTCGAGCGGGTGCTGGCCTCCTCCATCCATATCTGAAATGCTGCTGATGTAGGCATGCTAAGACGTTTTATGACTAGCTAGCTGCGCCTCGGTGCACTCTGTTCAATCACATGAGTACCTAACATATGCAGAGGATGTTAAATACTTACCTACTAGAGTTAAGACACCCTACGGTTGCATCCGCATTTTACCATCAGTTTTGGTGCGGGAACGTCCTTTTGTACAATAAAAGTGTTCTAACATCGATCGTGATCGGTAGTAGCTATCTTCTTACCTATATACCTAACCATAGGATATACTTTTTATCCCGTAGGTAATTTAGCACGGTTCCCTCAGGAAAGGTGAAAGTTAAAACGTGTCCTTATTAATTGTAAATAGATAATATAATATAATAATCATAGAGTATAATGTGTAGGTAATTCAAGAATCTACATGACGTGACCGGCCATACGCTGCGATTAAACATTGCCGGCAACAAAGATGGTCCACTCATCCTGTAGGTACTAGAGAAGAGAAGGTAGAGAGAAAAATATAGAGCAAAAGGATGAATACCTAAGTAGATGAAACGGTGAGTAGGGCTTAGATGATGTACCTGGTATAGGGCCATATTCATATTGGCTGTTTATAACGCAGAAGGCAGAATGGAATGCAATCACGTGCTAATCATTTAACTATAAATGGAGTATAATATGTGTGTATCGAGCCTTTGTTTTGTATGTAAAAACTTTTAACATTAAAATGTAATAACGTTATACTTAGATCCTGTTTGACTTTGCATGGACTTCGTGTTGGAGATGATGATTTGAATAACAATAAACCATGCAAAGGATTTTCGCGAAGTTTCTGTATGTTACCTATCTATTTACCTACCTTTTATAGCAACAGAACTACGTTACTAGCCTAAATGTTTTAGAATATTGTGTTTGAAGGAGAGTCGCTAAATATTATAATAGTGAAGGTGAACTCAAGTGCTCTCTATTATTAAAGCCAATGTCTTTACTATGACTTTGAGGTACCTAGCAGCTGGGTATTAATATTAATAACCAATTATGATGCAATACAGTTAACCACCTTCTACCCCGCGACTTTGCTGCCCTCAAAAACCGTTCATTTTCACCCCGTTAAAGGATGAAATTCAAAAAAATGTCTATGCGGGCGAACTAAAATTAAAATAAATAATACACAAATATCCTTATATATATATTTACAAATATACAAGTTCCAACAAAGATCAATCATCGTCTAACTTCTGCCGCATATTTCTTTTAGGGTTGTTGAATTTTCTCTTCTTGAACTCAACAGGGCCGTCACCTAAGGATTCCACTCGTTTCTCTTTAAACTTGAAAGTCTCCGGCGTCATGATGACGGGCGGCGGTGGCGGCGCTTCCACTTTGGGCAGCTGGAGATCGATGGTTTGTACTGGCCTGCGAATACAATAAAGGTTAACGAGCAATTTATGTGAATGAAATTTTGACAGCTTCCGTGGTGTGGTTTTTGAGCAGGTCGGCTCATAATCCGGAGGCGGCGGGTTCGATTCTCGCGACAGGACATGTATTTGTGCACAGAAAAAACAGCGCAAATACTCGTTCTGCGTTTGGGTGGTGTGGGACCATGGTCCTCGTAGTTTCTGGGTCCCTAGATACACGGAATCCTAGTTAGGGTCCAGAATTTATGTATGTGTTCGTTGGGTGTTATTTATTATTTAAAATGATATTATAGAGGACTAAAAGTATATTCGCAGAAGGACTAAAGAGACCGATATAGCCCTTAAAATTAGCAAGTTGAAATGGCAATGGGCAGGCCGCAGAACTGACAACCGATGGGGAAGAAAGATTCTCGAGTGGCGACCACGAACCGGAAGGCACAGCGTTGGCAGAACCCCCACTAGGTGGACCGACGACCTGGTGCAAACCAGGGGGAGCCGATGGATGCAGGAGGCGAGCAACCGCTCAAAGTGGCGCTCTCTGGGGGAGGCCTATGTTCAGTAGTGGGCGTCTGCGGGCTGATGATGATGATGATGACAAGTAAATTATGTATGTAGAGCTGCCACAGTAATGACATGCTGCAAGGTAATCATTTGTGACGTCACTGCGTATTTGAAGCCTAATAATAAACATACATGATCTATTTACCGGTGTACTTATCTTTTTCAATGACCAGTCATCTTTTAGGCATTGTGAATTTAGTTTCCTCGTCATCAAAAGAAAATAATATTTGTTCATATTTATGATTTTTATAGTGTGCTTAGCGTAATCTACAGATTTATTTGTAAAGGAAAAATAAGAATCATGAGCGGGAATGGAACCCGCATCCACCCATCCCTGAAGCCGGGATAGTAGTGATAAGTGGTCTCATGTCACGTCCGAATTTTTCCTTCACCTTTTTACAACCAAGTTACGGGATTGGTAGCGCCATCTATTGAGTCATTCATGAGAATCATCCCAACGTGGATGCGGATGCGGGTTCAATGTTTCCTTTGCAAACTAATCTGTATATTTGTTCATGTTTACGGTTCTGTACTCAAAGGGTAAAACAGAGTCTATTACTTACTTAAACTCCCCTGTCCATCTGTATGTCACCAGACTGTATCTCATCTCATTAACCGTGATGGTTAGACAGTTAAAATTTTCACAGATGATGTATTTCTATTGTCGCTATAACAACAAATACTAGAAAACAGAATAATATAAATATTCAATGGGGTTCCCATACAACAAACGTGTTTTTTAATCGTTTTTATAGATAATGGTATGGAACCCTTTGTGCGCAAGTGCGACTCGCACTCTGCTTTTTTTAAATAGTTGAATAGTAGTTTAATAGCCTATTAAAGTTGTTAGCATGAGACATACTCATTAACGACCGGTGTCCACGAGCCATAAGGCTTGAGGGCGCGGGGCGAAGGCCCGTAGTCCACGGAATATCTCGGGGGCTCGGGCTCCTTCGGAACAGCCAACTCTCTCATCCTCTCGCGAGCCATGTGAGCTTTTACTTCCTTTATGGCTTCTTTTTGCTTTTCTTCTCTGAAAATATGAACACATGGCGATTAGACCAGACAAGGAATAAGTTAAATGAATAAAGACAACCTCCTTGACTGATGATGATTACGTTAATAGGTTATTTCTGTTCTCTTTACAACATTTTCTCAACAGTAGGACAATAAATAAATATGTGTGGACATTTCACACAGCGCCATCTATCCCCAAACTAAGCATAGCTTGTACTACGAGAACCAGGGAGTCTAGCCAAGATCAATTTCCATTATTGTTAACGTCAAACGCTAGTTGCAAAATGAATTGAAATGACAGTAGCTGCGGAAAAGTAAGCGATTTCCGAAATGTAATTTCCATGCATTTTGAATGATCGTTTGGCGTTAACGCTAATGGAAAGGGATCTTTGCTAGATACTTTTTGTTTGTAAATACATACCTACATAGAATACAATATAACACCCAGACACAGAACAAACATCGATGATCATCACACAAATGTTTGTCTTGGGTGGGAATCAAACCTATAGCCTACAGTTCAAAAGGCAGAGCCACTACCAACTGAGCCATCAGGCCAGTTAAACAATGCTGGTAAGACAAGTTTTTTTTTACTATTTAAACATTCCTAGTAAATATAAAGTAATCCGTTAGTCCTAGTAAGAATCACCCTGTTTCAATCAGCTTTCCAAGTATTAAAATCAGTCCATCCATTTGAGGCTAACAAACTCAAGATAGAATAAGTATCCTACAATATGTGAGTAAAATGTATCCTAGAATTTTCCCTTTCCCAAAAGTTATACCAATAACTTTATCAAGATTGGTTCAGTCATTTAGCCATGTACCTTTCTAGCAACCTCTCACTAGGGCCTCTTAGAAATGCTACTTATGAATTATATTCATATAATGTTTTCGGTACACAATGCATAATTCGGCTACTACCTCTATATAGTATGTAGTAATATTATATTATCTGTGGTTCAGCAGTTATGTACATGCAGCTTGTTTTGTTGAATTAATGTTGGTTCTTACATTAACTTTTGTTCCCTTTTCTTTTCAGTTCCAGCCTTTTTAAGATTCTTTGCTTCTTGCTCTGCAACTGATACATATTCGTCGGGAGTGTCCCAGGTAGTTTCTGAAATGTAACGTTTTAACTCTTGATAGTGTTTCTTGAGGGAAAATAAACCTTCCCAATTGATCCCTAGCCATTGCAGCATTTGCTGAAAGATAAGACTTTTGGGATTGTGAGTTCACTGGTTTGTCTCTCCACTCTGTCTCTCTTGTGAACCCTCAACAAGAAAACAAGATAAGAGCATAAATATGTTTTTCGATTAGAACAGTATAACTTTACAGTAAAGGTGAGTATTTAATTTAATAGTCATCACAGATGTTCGATGCGGAACATAGGCCTTCCCCAGGGAGTGCCACCTTGAGAGTCTGGTCACCTCGTGAACATTCGGCTCCCCGTGGCTTTCACCAAATTGTCACTACACCTTTGGGGGCCAGCCTCCACTGCATCTTCTGGTTTTAATAGTACCCAACTATAACTAATGAAGTATCAGTCAGGTTTCTTTGGCAAATCAAAAATTATAAAAGGAAATGTGGACCATTCAATCTTCAAATTCAAATAACACAAAATAAAAATCTAAATCTTTACCATTTGTAACAGTATTCCAATAGTAGGAACCTCCATCATCGTTTTTCACTTCTTGCCAAGCAGGAGTTGCCTTCGCCTTTTGTTTATCTGCTACAACTATTATTGGTGTATCCTCAGTGCTGCTTTTTCCCAACATGTCATTTATGCTCTGCAATTTAAAGCAATCAAATTAAGTTTCTGAAATAAAACATCTATTATAGCAAGCAAAAGCTGCAGGGAGCCGATGGCTGCAGAAGGCGAGCAGCTGCTTCAAGTGGCGCTTTCTGGGGAGGCCTATTTTCAGCCGTGGATGTCTTCGGGCTGATGAATCTCTTGTGAATGGGATTTTTAGGTAGGTAAGTATTGTAACTCTTAAAAACACAATGATCTTTACCTGAGAGGTAAGGTCTGCATTGTTCTGCACATCTTTCAAATATGCTGACATTGCAGCAGCTTCCATTTTTTTCATATCATCATCCAACTTTTCCTTTTGTTTGAAATCCTTAGCACTTTTCTTGCTGAGTTTTGATATGTGCTTCTGAACATTTTCTTTATGGCGTTTACCATTTTCATGAAAAGAAATAGACTGAAATACAATAAAATAAAATAATTAAAATTAGTAACCATATAAAAAATATGCGCTGTATGCAACTATTTGTATGTATTTAGTACTGAACTTACCACTTTATTGTCTGCAAACCAACATTTACAGAATTCACAGTATTTCCGAGCTTGTGACTTCCAGTATTCAGTCCTGCAAATTAGAATAAATAAATGCTTCTGCTAACTATAAACTATGTAGCAAATATTTTCTATGTGACTTTGTATTGTATGCATTCTCAGCACCATGTCACAGCAACTAAGAGCTAAATAAAATCTTAATGTACCTTTAGAAAAAAAATTCATGTGGAATGTGAAACTGTGCGGGAAAAGGGTTATTAAAATATAACTGTAGTATCTTACTTACATTTTTCATATAATAACAAATCGTGTATTACAAGAAATTGCAATCTTGCTTGGTAGGATTTGTAACTTTTGTAAGTTTGTACGAGTTCACACTTCACAGTAACTACAACAAAAACACAGTTATTTTACTTGAAAGAAAAGTTAAATAAATTAATAAATAAAAAACCAAATTACGGAAATTAAATTACAGATAATTTCTAACAAAAACATTAATAAATAAGTCCATGGTTTCAGTCTTTACCAATGTACTCTGTGCTGTGGTCCATGGAGGGGAGGGGGAGAAAATCCCAATGAACAGTCTGACAGTGACAGAATATGTCAATGGACATAATTTTTTTTTCTTTTATTTTGGCTCTACACATGGTGTATTTAGCCAGTGTCAAGTATTATATTTTCATCGTGTTATAAAATATTTCACGTAAAGTCATGTCCTAGTCATAGTCATAGTCCAGTCTAAGTCATGCTCCAGCAAAGTGGTGGCAACTTTACTAGAAGCTTCTATGGAGTTTTGGAAGCAACACGAAAAGTCACGTTTCACCATTTATTGTCGAGTTTTTTGGCGGGAACGCGGAAAAGTTCACGTCGTTGCATTGTATTATTTTTCAAAACTTTTGTTTTTTCCAGTGTTAATGTTTAAAATTGGTGGCGTTTTACGCATTAAGTGCTGAATTACGAGCATGAGTGAGGGCAAGTGATATAATGTGGTGAAACGTGATTTTTCGTGTTGCTTCCAAAACTCCATAGAAGCTCCTAGTAAAGTCGCCACCACTTTGCTGGAGCATGACTTAGAGTGGACTATGACTACCTGACTTAGACTGGACTATGACTAAAACTAGGACATGACTGCGTGAAATATTTGATAACACGATGAAAATATAATACTTGACACTGGCTAAATACACTATGTGTGGAGCCAAAATATAAGAAAAAAAAAATTAAAAAAATTATTGTCTGACAGTGGCAGTGACATTTGCTTTCCCTTTCCCTGGCCGTATTCCGAATCACGCTGTAATCGATAATATCGATATTATCACGTTAAAAACGCCGAATGGCCGTGAACGCGACAGCGATATCCCATGACGATATCTGATTCTCTTGTAAATGACCTTGGGGTCTAGCAAAGCTAACGCTATCGCCAAATGCTAACTCCAAAATGTACTGAAATGTCATTTTGGAAATCGCTAACTTTTCGCAGCGAATTGTCATTTCAATACATTTTGGAGTTAGCGTGAGGCGTTAGCGTTAGTGGTTGGTATCTTTGCTAGACCCCCTTGTCTTGTATCTTGCGATATCCGTCCATGCACCAAACGTGATTGGTCGTTCCGAGTCATTCACAGCGCTCAAAGTCGTGAGCGCAAGAATCAGAACGCCGAATAACCAACGTGAGAGTTGTGAGCGATTATCAATTATGGCGATGATAGTTAACATACTCTTTTACTATGATGTGTTTCCCTGCGAGATAAGATCCGGCACGAGGAAATCCGCAGGACTAAATTGACCGATATAGCCCTTAAAATTAGCAAGTTGAAATGGCAATGGGCAGGCCACATCGCTCGCAGAACTGACAACCGATGGGGAAGAAAGGTTCTCTAGTGGCGACCACGAACCGGAAGGCACAGCGTAGGCAGACCCTCCACTAGGTGGACCGACAACTTGGTGAAAACCGCGGGGAGCCGATGGATGCAGGAGACGAGCAGCCGCTCGAACGGGCGCTTTCTGGGGGAGGCCTATGTTCAGCAGTGGACGTCTGCGGGAGTATCATCGTCATCATCATCTCTTGATACTCTTTTATAGCGATTACAGCGTGAATCGGAATACAGGGCCCGTAGTTTGGCTCTTTGTGATTTGCCGTAGACAGAGAAAACAATGATTTGCGTATTTAGTTCATAACATAAGCACGGCATGTGCACGGCAGATAGAGCTGTCTCGGCGGCTGGCGTCATCTATTGTGCCGAGTCGGCAACTTGGCACAATGGAGCATGGCGTGGCGCAATGACTAGTTCCGGCCTTGCTACTAGATGGTGCAGAACCGAATACCAGAAATGTGAGTGTAGGTGTCTCAGTCTCAGTCTCACGAAAGTTGGAAACTAATTTTGAAAGTAAGTAATTTACGTCACTAAATTAAATTATTGTCATGACCCATTGGCGGACCTTAAATTTTTTACATATTTAAGTGTCAGTTAACGATCTAAAGATAGCCTAATGAGATACTCAATGACGTAGGTAGGGGCTCTCGCACTATAGGTTTTTAATTTTAAAAGGTAGGTAAGTATATTTCATTTGATGCAACCATTTTTTTTGAACGGATTAATTCTGTTGGTCTGTACCGACCTTTACAGCGTCACCGGGCGGGAGGGCAGGCGCTTAAGGCACCCAGCCGACAAAAGTGGGGGGCAACTTGCTCAAGGGCACCCCTGGGGTGCGAGCACGGCTTGAGCTGTTGCCGGGATAAGAGGATCGAGAAGGCTACGTCCGCTGGAGGAGTTTACCCTAAGGAAAGTCGCGACCATTCTAGCTAACCTACGGGGGGTACGTCGACCTCGCCGGTGGAGTCAGTGTCTGATTGTGTTACGCTGGTATCCTATACCGGTGCCGAAATCGGTACCATGGGGGTCTAGCAAAGATCACAATCGCTAACGCTAACGCCTCACGCTAACTCCAAAATGAACTAGGATGACACTTCGGAAATCACTAACTTTTCCGCAGCGAATGTCATTTCAATACATTTTTGGAGTTTGCGTGAGGCGTTAGCGTTAGTAGTTGGTATCTTTGCTAGACCCAGAAGAGCCAGAAGGGCTAGACTGGTCCGGTGAACCGAAACAATGGCAGCTATAGGATCTTCCGGGTCGCTCAAGTGTCTTGGGCGGCGATGACGGGGTGAGTTTGATGCAACCTTACGTCACTTACAGCGCTCCGATAAAAATCAGATGACGTCATGTAGATGTAGATTCTACCTACCTTCAATCCCGTAAAACTATATTATTATAGACTAGACTTAGGATTTTTTCGCTAAGCTCAATACCTATGCCTATGTAGTACCTATGCATAAAATAGATGACAGAGTCAGTTGAGGCGGCTATATACTTTACTATTAAACCCGGCCTCTGGCTCGCCCTACCTTGAGCCAGCGGCGGCCAACTGGTCATACCTACTTTATCATACCCCGTCCCCCGTCGTAGGTAGAAGGGCGAATCTTAGCAAGCAAAATCGGACGGCACTTTTCTCTGTAGGTGGCTATGTAGATAAAAGCACGTGACAGGAGGTTGTCTCTCTGTGAGGTCATAACGGTCCAAATGGAGACCGCGGAGCGAGATCGGCGGGAGGGGGACAATCCCCCGCGGAGAAGACGACACTGTGATGCCGGGTAACAGCCACCCCGTGCCGTCTGCCCCATTAAGGGGAAGCTTTGTTCATTTTCCTTTACTTAGAAGGAGACCTTTCGGCTCATGGGTCTTTGAAATGGTGACTCCAACGATCCTTAGGGAAAAATGAGTTCCGGAAGGACAGTGACACATGTAGCGTGCGTCACCGTTACAGCCCATGTACATCATTTTAGGGTGACAGCCCCTCAGTCACTCACGGGATGTGCTTTGGTAAGTTCGAGGAGGGCACACGTTCCGTAGGAGCTCCCGGGGCCCTCTGTGCCATGCCAGGTATATACTCAACCGGGTGAACCGGGGAGGTTTTAGTGAGTGGAAATCTCACATAACCCGGCTAAAGCCCCATTGTATCCGGGTAATGGGTAAGGTTATTAATAAGTATATAAGTAGGGATAGTTACATACCCTTATATTAGGTATACATACATGTGCAGATTGACAGCAGACCCTAGTTTTCTCATCTAACAGAAGGCTATGGGTAAGGTACCTACTGAGACAGTCTTCACGACCAACAGTGAATACTTACTAGAATAAATAGAGCTGCGTGTATCTGTAACGTAACAAAAATCTCAGCATCCTTGAATTATAAAGAAAAAACAAAATTATTTAGAAATTGATTAAATTAAAATTATGATGGATGGTTTCATAGCGGGCTATTTTGTTAAAGAAAGTTACCGAACTCAAAAAGTTTTGATCAAGGTACGTAATATTATATAATATACTAGCTGCGCCCCGCGGCTTCGCCCGCGGAAAAACTGATCTGCACCCCTATTCCCAACCCATCGTAAACTCGTTTCGATTCGAAATTCACGCTATCCGTCTCTTTCCTCTTCATTTAGAATGAAGGAGACGGACAGTGTAGATTTCGACTCGAAAAGTTTTCGAAGGATTGCTGATCTCGGGCTGGTGATCTATTTCACGTGTAGAACAATATGAGGGTGGGTATATAAGATTGCGATTCAGATGTTTTTTGCTTAGTATCACATTCACTGCGCACTGTCAAGACCATGGGTACCTAAAAATGTGTTAAGCCTATCTTACTTCCTCTTCGAATATTATCCATGCGATACTTTGTCTCTCTGTGTGAATTTTTGTTATGTACTTACCTTATAATACAGGGGGGGGGGGGGTAGGGGAAGGAGTGGTTTTAAGCAGTGGTTGCCTTCACTACAAACTGTCCCTCGCGGGCCGCTTGCGGCCCAGCGAACAGAGCAACATCGAAAAAAAACGATACTTTTTAGCAGTGGTTGCCTTCACTACTAAGTGCCCCTCGCGAGCCGCTTACGGTAGAGAGCTGTCATGTTATTAAATATCATCCAAATTAGCTTTATTATAGAAGAAGAGAAGTTGCGTGAGAGCTAATGTTAGCCTACAAGAACCATACATTTATCTGGGATGGGGAAAAAACATTTTTAGTATATGGTGCTGCTTCTGATTTTAGTAACTTTCGTCCATTTTGGTTGCGTAATGTTGAAGTTAAGTGATAATGCCCTCCCACAAGATCTATTTAAGTGTCTGGGATTATAATTTTTACTATCAGTGCATACTGTAGACATATTTAAATTAATTTAATGAAAATTCATTGACGATTTTAAGTTTGTTTGGCTTTCCTGCGGGAACGGGTTATTTTTCCGGCATAAAAAGTATCCTATGTGTTAATCCAGTATATAAGCTATCTCTATTCCAAATTTCATCCAAATCCGTCCAGCCGTTACGACGTGAAGAGGGAACAAACACACACACACACACACAAACTTTCGCCTTTATAATATTAGTGTGATACTATTTATACACAATTTATACCTAAAAATGTGCTCTGTTGCCGGGTACTGGGGGTCGTTTTTGTCAGACAAAATACAAAAACGGCCCCCAGTAGGTACCCGGCAACTCTGCTATCCGTGGCTATGGAGGGGCCACGGTAATAGCACAGCAGGGGGTGCTGAGAATCACTGGATGGGATTCGGATACCAACCCCAAAACAGACTCATAGCACTGAGACGTAGTCTCTTATACTGTTGGTGTTGGTGTGTTGATGTGTAAAAGTCGAACAACGAGCTATAATAATAATAATAATAATAATAATAATAAATTCATTTATTTCAAGTAACTTAGACTCATACAATATTACACATTCTTTGAAAGGGACAGTCACATTAATTAATTATTTAAATACATTACAGTCACTCATTACAAATAAATTTACAAATTACACACAAAATATTGAAATCAAATTAAAATGTACTGTGCCTCATAATAAATTTATTCTCATAACCTATTATCTCAATGTCAATTAAATACTACTATAATAGGTACATACGCTTACATTATTTAGCTCCTCTATTGTGTGCAGTGTGCAACGTGTAGGCTGCAACACCGATTTATATAAGGGCAGTCTAGTCTCCCTGCCATCACGGCCAGCATGCTGTTGTGGCTCCCCCGCACGCGCCGCACCAGTGACGCTGCCCGCTTGCGCATAGTGGTGTAAAAACAGTCCACCTGTGCGCAAGCGAACATTGCCGACGCACTGCAGTAGCGGGGGAGCCCCACCAACATCCTGAACGCGTTATTGAACTGGACGCGCAGGGCGCTGTACGATTTTTGCGTATAGTCAGCCCAGAGGCTACCAGCATAGAAGGACGTGCAATAAGCTCTAAATAGAGTTATTTTCACCTCCTCCGAACACCGTGCAAACCTCCGCACCACCATGTTCGCTCTAACCGACAGCGCCCTCCGTTCCCGCTCAATGTCAGCGTCGTCTTTCAGGGTGGATGTGACAAGATGTCCTAGATATTTAAACTCCTCAACTCTCTCCAATGGTGATCCATTGAGTAAAAGAGGAGGCATCTCTGTCACCCTTCTAGGACCTCCCTGGAAAACCATACACTGGCTCTTCTTACAATTATAAATCAGCCCATGATCAGCTGCGTATCTTTCACATACTTTCAGAAGCTTTCTGAGTCCGCACACCGAGGCGCTCAACAGCACCATGTCGTCCGCGTAGCTAATATTATTGAAACAAACGCCATCAATGTGACAACCGACATGCTGCTCGCTAAGCGCCCCAATTAGTCCGTTAATATACAGGTTGAAAATGGAGGGAGAACTCAACCCCCCCTGCCTCACTCCGCATTCCAACCTGTACGGGTCCGACGTAGTTCCCGCCCACTTCACACAGTTAGTTTGATTCCCGTACCAATACTTGAAAATATTGACTAGTTCATCCGGCATATGGGATTCTACCATCTTGTTCCATAGGATATCATATGACACCAGGTCAAATGCTTTTGAAAGGTCAAGGAAACAAGCGTAAACAGGTGTTTTCCTAGCAGTGTAATATTTAACAGCACTCTTCAAGCACAATATCGCGGATTCGGTGGACAACCCCTGTCGAAACCCTAACTGATTATCTTTTAACTGCAGGTATCGATTTAAATGCATATTGAGAATGCTGTCAAACACTTTTGCAATTATAGTCGCTAAGGAGATAGGCCTATAGTTTGACAAGGCTGACAAATCCCCCGCTTTATTTTTCACCACCGGCACCACAACAGTTTTCATCATATCAGCTGGCAAGTATGAGTGAGATAGGCAAAGATTATAAAACAAGCATAACACCCTAGATATATGAGGCCCCGCGTACTGTATGTGCTCCACACTCAACCCGTCATGGCCAGGGGATTTACCCTTTGATATAGATTTTATGGCCGTCAACACCTGATTGCTACTCACTCGCGTATTGATATATTCCCCACGCATCTTTTCCGCAGCCAGTGATAGTGATAGGCCCAATGGCGATTTAACAAGAAAATAGCTTTTAAATTTATCAGCAATGCCCTTAAGGTCATTTGTGCCATCCACGGTCACCGGAAGGCTAGGCCGATTCTTCAGACAATTTGTCTTTTTCCAAAATCCCCTGAAATCTTTTTTACTATGTTTAGAGGCA
Source organism: Ennomos erosarius (assembly GCA_963580505.1). Classification (NCBI taxonomy): domain Eukaryota; kingdom Metazoa; phylum Arthropoda; class Insecta; order Lepidoptera; family Geometridae; genus Ennomos; species Ennomos erosarius. The sequence continues at coordinate 10,193,446 of OY756982.1, forward strand.
AGTATATCCATTTTTATTTGGTCTTGGTGGTTTTGACACCATTTCAGACGGGATTTGAATATTTTCTTACACTCACACATCTTCTTATAGACATCACCAGTGGTAGGACGCCCACACAACAACCACTCCTGTAAACTCGCCCTAGCCTCCCTATGGAGAGAGCTATGCTTGATGTTTCCTTGTGGGACAAGATCCGAAATGATCCTCACGAGAACTAACGACACTACCGATATAGCTTTTAGAATTAGCAAATTGCATATCGCTCGTAGAACTGGCAACCGATGGGGGAAAAAAGGTTCTCCAGTGGTGACCACGAACCGGAAGACGCAGCGTAGGTGAGCCCCCACTTGATAGAGACCGACGACCTCGTCAAAACCACGGATCCGTTGAATGCAGGAGGTAAGCAGCCGCTCAAAGTGGCGCTCTTTGAGGAGACCTATATGTTCAGCAGTGAACGTCTTCAGGCTGATGATGATGATGGTGATGACTCGAGAACACTTACAATACCTACCTACCTAAGTAGGTACCTACTTACGATACTTCTCCACCCTAACCCTAAATTTCCGGTCTACTCCGATTTGATACCTCAAAATGATCTCGTGCTATTCATTTCTCAAATATTCCTGGTTGATCCCTCATTAATTTTCTGTTCCAGTTGGTGATCTTGCGGTTAGTTTTTTAATTGCAAAAGACAAAAACCTTATTATTTTTTATTTTATTTATTTATTTTATCTACGATCTAGGTAGGTATTTTATTATACACGTAGGTACACGTGTTCTTCGTGATATAAATTTTGCTTTTGCTAAGAAAATACATGATTGCCATTGGCTTTGTATTAGTCTAGATCTCCAAGCGTGGTAGGTGAATTATACTTATTGCAACAATGTAGAAACAGGCAGGTAACACGTGCACATAATCGTTACACGCCGCCAGGGGGTAGTATTTCAAATCTCATGATTGTTATGTTATGGCGTACCTACCTTGTTAGCAAGACGGGCGGCGATTGTGATTACCCTACACGCCAATTTATTACGAGTGAGATAAATACCCTCATATTATAACCAACATATTTCGCAGTTGTAATTGCTGCATAATGTGATCGCAGAAGCTGATAATATCTTTTATTGCCTTTGTTTACGTTTCAGAGTTATAGATCCCCACCTACATAGCCTACCTAAGTATACCTACCACTTACTACCTACCCATACCTGTAGCTGAAATATGCGCTTTTTAAAGACAAAATACATGTATAGTATCTTTATATAATCTTCTATCGATGGTGCTCTATAGAGCATCATCGAAATTCTCGCAGGAATAGGAGCTAATTAAAATTTGGTCTCTAAATATCATCAATAACGCGGAATAATTGGCGCCATCTGGTTTGCTTCATTTTGCACCGAACTCACCAGTTTTATAAAACGATAGAGATCTTGAGAATTGGGTGAATCTTATGGTGGAATTCCCATTTGTACTTAATTATTTTAATTGCAGATTTACCACAAACGCAGCCAGAGGTCGTTTAAGCAGATTGCGCAATAAAATGTCTGGGTATTAAGTACCTAATTAATTTTCTGGGAAATGTAAATTTTTAAAACATTTTACTATGCGACTGATTATCAATAGCCTGAAGACGTCCACTGCTGAACATAGGCCTCCCCCAGGAAGCGCCACCTCGAGCGGCTGCTCGCCTCCTGCATGCATCGGCTGCCCGTGGTTTTCACTAGATCGTCCGCGCGTCGGTCCACCTAGTTCCTACCCTGCCTACGCTGCATGGATCATCCGGTTCGTGGTTGCCCTGCCCATCGTGATATTTCGTGATTTCTTCCGTCCCCCGCTTTCAGACCTCACATTATTTATGGACGATCCCTAAAGTATTATTTTTCTGATAAAATACCATAGAGTTTTATGTACCACGTACAAAAAACCTAAGTTTCTAAGTCGGTAAGTACCAACCGTAGATTCATGAAGTCGAGGAGTCCTTTTTATGCCATTTCGGTACGAAATCATATTAGGCATAAGTATTTCTTTCTAGATTCGAGCACGAAGCCACAGAAATTAGGTCTGTGTAAAACAGCCCTAAAAATATTATGATTGTTAGCAGTTAGGTAGGTATGAATAAAAATTCACATCAGTTTCCCGATTTATTGTTTCCAGCTTTAGAGCTTGTTTATTGAATGTCTAACGTGATTCATCATTTTTATTATAGCCAAGCGCCATTTTATGAAATGTATTCCAACACGAAGTGATAATGATATCTCTTTTAGAAATATGACCGGAGTTTTATGAAATATATTTGAGGTCAAGGATAACGAGATTATGAGGTTTTATCGCTGGATAGGTACCGTATAGAGGGGATGATTTTAAGTCAATCGACTTCGTCCTTTTTGCTTATTTAGTATTCGTAGTACCTACCTATCAACTACCTATAATCGGAAAACGTCAATAGGTATTAATTGGTAGTTAGTGCGTATTATTATTTCTTTTCTATAGAATGCTGTGGCATAATTTGGGTTGGTTGCACCAGCTTACTTTAGCAATAACATCAAATACATTTCAGTTATAGTTAATTGAAACCTTAACAGTAACTTTAACTGTGATTATGGTGCAACTCAGCCTTAGATATACTATACATATATAACAAAAAATATGATGTTAACGGCTTTCTCACGTGGTCCTGGATTATAGACACGCCAGATAAAGAAGCCTTCGGGCGGCTAGATTCTGACAACATGAGTAACTGCTTGTGTCCTTAACTCCTTACCTACTCTTTAGGTGTCTAAAAAATAATACGTTCACATTGAGTGTGTCCTTCCACTCAGTCTGTTTATTTTGGAATACGAGAACGAGTATACTAACATTGGTGAAGGAAGTCCAAAATGTTTGCGAACGGATTTAGGTCAAATAAATATTATTGGAAGAAAAGTCACTTGCTAAGACTTGTATTATGCTTTTGTGCTAAATACCTACTTAGGTAGGTACTAGGTACATTTACTATAGTTTTCAATAAAGCAACAGCTGGAGAATTCTTTTTAATTAACTAGGATTGGTTAGGAAAAATCGGAATTATCATCATCATATCATGAACAGCCTGAAGACGTCCACTGCTGAACATAGGCCTCTCCAAAGAGCGCCTCTTTTAGCGGCCGCTAGCCATCTGCATCCATCGGCAAACAACAGACATATTAAAATAGCCAAATACTTACTTTTCATTAATATTGAAATCGGAGCTAAAGTACACAAATGTCACAAACGACTTGACTATTAAGTAATTAAACAATTGTATTGTACAAGGTAGGTATGTACTATAGGTACCTTCATATATATTGTAGGTACATTCAAATATACAATATCACATTGTATACTTTGTACATACAGCTGTTTCATATAAAAGTTTACATTTTCCCAAGAAACTTCACAAACCAAGGTGAGGCTTAGGTGAGTATTTTTCAAGGTCAAGCTTTGCAGCTGAAGGTATAAAGCCTGTACTTAGCTGTGTATTAGTTGGTACATTACGTGCTTGTGGAATTAACACGAAAAGTGGATGTGTCTTAATTACTGCTGACTGCCTAATTGAAATGTTGATAGCTCCGCAAACTGATATAAATTGCAGCATCAATCTTGGGAACTGTTATTCTCGTTTAGCTTAGTCTATGGATTCGATTCGTTTTCAAGCAGTGAGATGAAATAAAACTACAGTTTATTATTGCTTATGTAATAAATTATTTACGAAAGTTACAACCAAGAACTTAGCCTGATTATTTGGTGACTTTACCCTGAACTAATATTTTATCAGGCTTTCTGCCTCCTACATCTTAATTTTTAGAAGTTGTTGATGGGTTAATTTTACTAACTCACCAACGCAACTGAATTAGTTTATAAATACCCAATGGATATGCTGCTCCTGTACACACCTACAAATGTCGGGTACCTATGGCTTCCGCCAGAAAAAATTGTGCATATTAGATAGAAGACTAAATAGGTACGTCTACCGTGCGTCTACCGGTATGGCTCTATGCTGGATGATACAGACCTACGTAGGTATGTATATGGAATATGGAAGATAGGTATACCGATTCTATTTCAACGGGAGGAGCATTATATAGGTACTTATACACAGTGTGCATAAGCATACATTGAGTACTTTTGGTCCACGTCACGTGCAGTATCAAGAGTAGGTAACTAGTTTCGAAGGATCCTAATTAATTCAATTACTTACACCCAGTGTATTCCCAGTTCTGTTTTTAAATTAACAAAATATTTATTTCAGGTCGCCGCCCGTCGCGCATACGCAGTCATGCAACGGGGTTAATAATTGTATTTTTTTCAAATTATTTATATGCCTAGCACTTGACTACGGTCTTACCATGGTAAGTGATGACACATTCTACGGTGGTGCATGCTTGCCTAGAATTCGCTTCCACATACTTTATCTTGCGAACAGCCAAAGAGTGTAACGTTTTGCCGGCTCTGTATTTGTTGAAAACTACAATATTGGGGCCTTCAAATCGACATTGAACAGGTATCATAAAGGCATGCGCGTTACATCATACACCGCTTCGTCTCACTTACCATCAGGTAAGATAGATAGTGGTCAAGTGCAAGCCTATCAAACAATAAAATAAAAAAAATTGTCTGTTTCTTTGTGGTGCCTACTTGTGTTTAATCATTATCTCATTAAACAGAGAAATCTATTTAAATACCAAAATACCGGTATTCAAATAGCTGTTCTAATTTAGAGTTCTATGTAGCTAGTACATACATACCTAGAATTCTAAGTTGTAATAGATTCATGAACTGAATTAAATTTTGCTTTTTCAAGAAAGTTGCAAAGCTTCAGTCCAAATTTACTTTGAATGTAAGCTAACGAAACTAACGAAAGAGTGTGTCAAACTGTAAGATTTCATCCAAACTTTATTAAAAGTATCACTTTATTTCTCTTTTTGTTGTAAATTTGCTTCAACTTGTTCTAGGATGAATAAGTCAGCCTTGGGTAGCTTCGATCTGTCCCCGAATTTAATTTGGGGACAGACAGGTACTTTTTTCCTGACAGTCCCCGAAATTAAATTAGGCGATGAACCGAAGTACCTACATGGAACTTAAGAAACAAACTCTATTTATTTAACCAAAAATAAAAAATAGAAAATTAATTATATAATTTTATTTTATTTAGGTACCACTCTACAATACTTTGTGAAGAAAGAGTTATTCTACTTAAAGTCGGATAAAAATTTTGGGAATATACTTTATGATTAATACATTTAAAGTTTTAAGTGTGCCTGTTTACTCACAAAACAATCAGAGAACTTATTTCGTCCGATTGCACCTCTCCTCGCCCGTTCAATTTACAAGAAGCACTCTGCCAGTAAGAGATTAGTTCTATGTAATTTCTTATATGCTTTCGCGGGAAAGTGCTTTATAAAATGTCAAGTTGCAATAGAGAGAAACAATTTCATTCTTTAAATAGAGTTTTATAAAGTCTGTAGGAGGAAAACTGACTTTCTGAATGGAAAGTTTAACTTTACACACACGTACACTTCGTTGCTAATTACGTAATCTACATTTTCAGTACTTACTTATATCGATTTTTAACTAACGGGGAGCTCACAACAGAAATCACAATACGGTTCCCATTAAAAAAATGCCATCAAATCCTAAACGTCAATTAATCAGAGTCCCATCGGAAATCTCGTCTTTACTGATTGTACCATCATCGAAATAAGTGCCGACTGAACTTGTTATGAAAAGCAATAGGCTTAGGTAATGTAATTAATTTGCCAACCATAAGTGGCTGAACTCTCTAAGCCTATAACGAGTAGGTACCACGTTAAACTCAATACAATAAGTATAAGCGGGATGGTTACAATTAGTAAGGAACGCAAGGAGATTTCCATTCGAAATATACTATCCAATAATGTTCCAAGTTCTGTTAGTAGGTAATTTAAATTTACTGCACTAGTGCATGCCTTGAATCCGGAGTGGAGAATTTTATGGAAATATTCCACACGATGCAACTATTACTTTAGTTAAGTAATGGTAGGCACTCTTATGCGCCAAAATTGTTTTTCATCTACTTCCCGACTGCAAAATAGGTAGGTGTTAATGTTCAAACTATTCTCGTACCTATACATTGGTAGCTAACTTAATCACTTAACAACAGAAGGCCCGGAGCTAACCGTTAATGTAATGAATTAATCAATTGAAAAGTTAGCGATGAGCTATTAACGTCACTAGGAGCTAAAGCTATCTCCCTACTACATGTGGTATAGGGTCTATAAATAAAACTGCATGGCAGTGACTCCTATAGAATATAAAGTCTACAGTAGGTATAGGTACTTGATATATTTAGGGTTCCGTACCCAAAGGGTAATTGTACTACACATAAGTAGTTATATGCTATTACTATTAAGGTTCCGCTGTCCGTCTGTCTGTCTATCATCAGGCTGTATCTCCATATATCCATTATAAGTTATATACTATACCTTAGACATATAGAATGCTTTGCCTATAAAGAATAAAAAAGAAGAAAAAAAGAAGTATAAATAGATCAGTCTCCCGCCCGCGCCGACGTAGTACGCTTTTACAAATACGAAAATCAAATCAGCGTTAATTTTTTTGAATTGAAATTTCTAGCCGTTGACTACTAAATACTATACTGTGGCTGATCTCAAGTGGTTCCACCAAAAAGTACCGTAAACACAAACTCAATCTACGCGCCCCGTTATTAAACTGGAAAGTGTACTCAAAAAGTAAAACGTGTAGTTATTGGCAATCACGTAAAATCTACGTAACCGTAAGCTGGGACGGCGATGGCTCCGATATCCAGCCGAGCTTATGCGATAAAATAGAGTCCCTCGGTTTAAAGAAACCATATCGGCTATCGATCAGACCTACACCTCTCCGCGAGCTTTTTCACGACTTTTACAGGCACTTTATTTTAGTAAGAGAATTAGTGACGATGACGATGGATTTTCGTAATTAAAGCCAGATAAGCCGCGGTTTTAATTAGACTTTATAGAGTTTTCTTCATCAAATACGACGGTAAGACGATTTGGAAGCGAATCACGAAATGTAATAATTTTGTAAGATTTAGTACGTGTTTGACCTCCATCCAAGGAAATGCCCAATGAGTAGGTATAAGTAAGTAATTTTTAGCTGCTGTGTGTACGATAATGTACCTACCTATATATTATAGTATTTAGGAAGGTAAGTGCTATATAATATTTAGCACTACGTCATTGCATCATCAGCCTGTCGTGCACATAGGCGTCTCCTATATGCACGCCACTCAGCCCGATCATTTTTTTTTGAGTGGGGAAATGCCCTCGACCTTGCGACTCGAACCCACTAAAACCCCTCCGTGATCCGTCCGCCGCCGGGATGGGGCGAGATAGGGTCGCGCTAGCATTCACTATCTCGCCCCGGCGCGCGGCGGTAGGCCTTTTCGGGCCTCTGCGCCAGTGGGTGGGTAACCTTTCACCTCAGTTACGAGAGTCCCCCGACTCGCCGCCGCCGACCCCACTACGGAGGACGAAGACGGTGCCCAAAACGCCTCCTCCATATAAGTAGAAAAAAGAAGAAAAAAAGTGCAATCAAAATTTGTTTTGTGGCCTCCAGGATGGGCCTCGGGGGTCAGGGTTTTCGGGGAGTAACCCCATGCCACCATGGTTAAACCGATTTGGATGTCATTTTGTACACAGATTGTTTACACGTCCGAAATCAACATAAGATCATTAATTTATTTTCATCTCGGTACACAACACATTTAAAGTTAGTACCTATTACCTTCTGCCTTTAAAAGAAACAAATTAAAACCCTACCTTGTAATGGAAGTTACTGTGAGAACTTCAAGAAACAAAAAATATAAATAAGTATGTAAAACTGACAAGCTAGTAGTAGGCACGCGCTCTCAGGGTTCTGTCTTCTATTTCACCTACCATACATTTCGATAAATACAAACAAAATGGAGTAGTCGAACTTAACTTGGCAGTTTTGGAAGACACTGTTTTGGAATAATTCCCTGCCTGATATAAAAACTTCCATTACTCTTTAGCTAATTTTTGTTATTAAGTACATTATCTCTTATCAGTCTTTTGGCGTCTGCTGCTAAACATAAACCTCCTTTTTATGCGTTCACTAAACTCAAACCTTTTACATCAAGACATCAAGACTATGAGGTCATATAGATAATTCCTATTATTACCTACATGCGCAATTCATATAAGATTTCAAATCATGATTTTCAGCCGATTGAAAATGAATATCGCAGGGAACCGATGGATGCAAGAGGGGAGCAGTAGCTGCTCAAGGGAGGTGCACTCTCTGACGGAGGCCTAGGTATGTTTAGCAATGGAGGTCTTCAGGCTGATGATGACGATAGAACTGTTTTGTTTTCCTACACAAGGACATTAAAACTCTATTAAAGTTCTTTTATTTTGTATTCTTTTCATACGGAATCCCAAAAATGATAAGTATCTAATTTAGTTAGCCGCATTACGTATAAGTACCTACCGACTCTGTATAAATTCAAATATTTTTTTAATCTTTATTAACGTGATGGTACTTAATTAAAGTCAAATAATAACTTTAGTTAAAATAAAACCAAACAGCCTTCCGCATTATATATCTGAACAGTTTTTTTTAAAGAAACGTTCACAATTAAATAAAACGCAGGATGTTTTTATTACATACTTTTTCTTTTTATTATCTAGATACTAACACAGATTGCTTCGAGATCGGTACTTATCACGATTGCATTGGCATATTTTTTCATATAATATAGCAAGGTGAAGTTCTCAATGTGATCCCATAAACGTAAACTACTTATAAATATCTCGTTTTCGCTCGTGACATTTCACGTAAGCGAGAAGAAGACAGAAATTTTGAGCATATTAAGAAAAATAACATTTACTCGATCTATATGCATTGGTTTTACTGAAATCTAATACATAAGTATAGATCGATTATTTTGAGCGTATACTGGGTGTAAATGAATTCATTAGCATCCTTTGAAACTAGGTATACCTACCTACTCCTGATACCGGTCACGTGTGGACCAAAATTTTTGAATTCTAACACATTGGTATGGTAATAATAATAACTCCAAAAAATGGAATAGCTTACTTAATCCAATGCTACAATACAAAATTTAATTGGAATAATGGAGTTCTGTTTTTAATTAGTACATACAAGATATAAAAACGTTTAAATGTATCAAAATCATCCGCGCCAACCGCGTTAGGCGCCGCGGCAATCTTCATAATTTATAGATATTTTTTATACATATATAATAATAAAACTGTAGAGATAAAAAAATCTGTAAATGCAAGATATCGAAAAAAAATGACACAGGTTGGCTTGAAATTTTTCGCTGATCACGTTAAGCTACTTTTTAGACATTTTGTCTGTTTGTTTGTTTGTTTGTTTGTTTGTTTGTTTGTTTGTTTGTTTGTTACGGCACAAGTCCGAAAATACTGAACGGATTTTCATGCGGTTTTCACTAATAAGCTTAGAAAAACCCGGCGCAAAACATAGGATATATTAAATTTTATATATCGTTAATTTATTTTTAGTGAAAATGATTAAGATTTCATTATGAAACGGAACGGGATTTTAACAAGATGGCCGCTTCAAGGCCTCAAGGTAAGTTTTTTGTCTTATATTTTGGCTCCACACATAGTGTAGGTATTTAGCCAGTGTCAAAAGGTAAGTTATATTTTGGCTACTAACCATAGATAAGAGAAAAAAATGTTACTCTGCTACACTGCTACTGACGGTAATTTTATCTCGGGTTTATCCGGATGCACAGATTAAAGAAAAAAACTCTGTTACTATTATGGCGCGTCTTCATATACGCCCGAACCTTCGCTGTTGAGTTGGCGCGGAAAAATATTTCTGTAGACTATCCTCGATGTTTTTGTAGCGCCCCAACCTGGACACACAGTCAATTTGTTTGCTTGCTGCGCGACTGACGTGGGCTAAATAAAATGGAGGAAGCAGTAGCAATATATTGCATGTCGGCGAATAAATATGTTTTACAAACTGTGAGAGTATTATTTGTGATTACAAAAATAAATTGTAATAGTTTTAATTTATAATTCCTTATCAGTATGAAGTAAAACCAATTTTTTTTATTTGTCTGTTTATCTGTCCCTTTTAATACGGACCACGGTTATTATAGTGGCAACAGAAATATATCATCTGTGAAAAATTCAACAGTCTAACTATCACGATTCATGAGTACATCCTGGTGGACAGACCGACAGACCGACGGACAGCGGAGGTTTAGTAATAAGGATTTACTCTTTGAGTACGGAACTCCTATATTTTTGTATTTCATTCTGAACAATCCCCACTGCACTAAGCAATAAGGAAGTAATTTAATGCATGTTTCACAACAGTAAATAACAATTGGTGCACCTGCATTACCGGCAGTGTATCACACATTTCGAGCTACGGCGAAATACAATGCGCGATAACTTCGTCTGCGCTCGATGCAATGCAGATTAGAGAAAAACAATGTGTTCATTATGTAAGTACCTATACCCAAATAAATCATATGTATTTACATATAGATAAGTTTTTTCGTTAATCTGTGGTCTAAGCTAAAAAAAGAGGATAGGTATGAGAACCTTCTTGAATATGAGCACGACACAGAGAACAAGGAATTTAGAAAACTAAAAACTTCTTAGACTTTTTTTATAAGTTTTAAGGCTTCACGCGATATCATATTTAGCCAATATTGAAACACAACTAAATTATTATTCATGTTTTCGATTTATTGGGTTCTGGAGAGGGCAAAATTCTTTATTGATGATCTGGTGTTATGAATTAGTTTTCAAAAATCTACTACGCGTTACCATTCGAAATAAGTATTTAAAATTGTATTTATAGTACCTATAGCTTAACCTTTAGTAGTAACATATTCAGTAATCTGTGTCCATTGACCCCTGCTTTTGCTACGCATTGTAAACCCTTTTTTATTTTGGCATTAGACAAAATTTGTATTTAGCCAATGATAGGAAGTATTTTATGAAAACTGTTTAAAAGGGTAGGTAAGTGCTTAGACTTTTTATAATTATTCATAAGGCTTCACACGATTATCATACTTAGCCAATATTGAAGCTTACATTTTTATTCAAGTTTTCGATTTATAGGGTTTTGGCGGGAGTAATGTTCTTTATTGGCGATCTGGTAAAATGTATTATTTACATGAACTAACTACACGTTACCATTCTAATTAGGTAGATAAAATTATTTTAGCGCTACTGCTACATTCTTGATCAACCCCAAGGAAGGTTTAAGGTACCTGGGGGTCTAGCAAAGAAACCAACCACTAACGCTAACTCCAAAATGTACTGGGATGACATTTCGGAAATCGCTAACTTTTTCACAGCGAATGTCATTTCAATACAGTTTCGGAGTTAGCGTTTTGCGTTAGCGTTAGTGGTTGGTATCTTTGCTAGACCCCCTGTAGTACTTATAGCTACTTAGGTTATATACCCTTATCATTGCTACGCATTTTAAACCTTTTTTATTTTGGCATTCAAGTAAGCCGGAGGTGCTATTATTTGTATTTAGCCAATGATACGAAATATTTGATGAAAAATGTTTAAAAAGGGACGGGGGGGGGGGGGGTTTACTTAGATATAATAATTAATATGTAGGTATCATTATGGCAATAAAATTGTATCCTCGAATTAACAACATGGCGCGTAGCGTTCGTTCGTTTTTGATTTGTTCTTCTTCTTCTTGCATGATGTAATAAGTTTTTAATAGTTAAAATATTTTAGATCTGTGTGCTTTTAAATAAACCACGGGAGCAGAAAATGATTGATTACTCGGTTACTTCAAGAAGTTTATAGTTATAGTAGGTAAGTAACTTTGGGTCTTAGTAATAATTATGTAATGACGATTTAACCTACTTCCTCACTTTCATCACTAGGTAGGTATGTTGGGAATGAGACAGCGTGGAAAATAGTGGACATAATTATAATTATAATTGTCGATTCTTTAAGGAATGGTGGTTTAGTATTTGTAATTCCTAATTAGTATTAAGAAAATTAATTATGTACGCGTCGTACAGGTAAATGCATATCTCCAGCAATTTATAAACTTATTATTGACACTGGCTATGTGTAGGTAGTTAGGTACTCATCAATTCGTATGGAACCAAACTTAAGAAGGTAAAAAAAATGTGGTAAATGGAACAAAAAGCGCGCGGATAATAATTATGTAAAACTGAGCAAAACAGGATCATCGTGTGTGATTCTTCCATATTTTTCTAAACTGTACCTGCCTGCTTAGGTAACTACTACCTAAAAAAAACTTACTGAAACTTCTGTTAAAGACCTGAGTGAAGTGATGATTCTTTTTGTTGTAATATGAAGAGGTACTTATAAAATTGTAGTTTTTTGTTTGAAACTTCTTTTACTGTTATTAATCTATATTAGACTCAAAACATTTAAAAAAAATAAAATAACAAAATAACATAACACAAGCGTGCGAAGCCGCGGGCAAAAGCTAGTTTACAATAAAAATATTTTCACTTACACTCTTTACTCTTTAATAATCATCTATAAATGATGTGTATCTGTGTGCATTCTTGTTTATTGGTGTTCAATAAAGTATTATTGTATTGTATTGTATTGTACGATCATGGGCTCAATTTATGCTAATGAATTAAATTACATCCTGTATAGATAGCGTTTGAAAGTTTAAAGAATTCACAGAAAAACCTGTCTAACATTTTCAACATCCCATTTAAAATACCTGATAAAAATATATTGGACGACAGCCAGACTCTACGATGACGTAGAGCTAGGATATAAATTCCATTAAATTTATAGTTTAGTTTCAAAGAGCTCTTTATACTTACCTATTAATACGTAACTATCTATGTCGTTATAAATCCCCCAAATTTTTGAAATCGTATCTTCTCGTTAAAACTTGTATCCTTCCACAATCGTGTTTTATTTTGTAGGTACGACTTTTAAAAACCTTTATACCTAATGGGCTTATAAGTTATTTTTTTGCCTGGTTTGATCGATGATAAAAATATCGTGAAACTCATTATAACCAAACTATACGCAAAAATGAGGAAAGTAGGGTTTTAAGCAAAGTTAAACTAAATTAATAAACCGCGCTTGTAAGTTTTTGTTTAATAAGTAACTACATATATTAAGGTTTACGTATATTTAGGTTTAGGTAAATTACAAATAAGTGACCCTGTTTAGGAAATCAAACACGTCCCTGAAATGGTTTTCTTTAAAACAGTTGCTTACTTTAATTAAAATTCTGAATGTGCTAAAAGTGCTGTAAATTATACATTATTTATGAGTGAAATAACGACGTGTCTAAAACAGATCACGTTCAGAAAACAATGAATTAGAAGTAAGTGTTTTAAGTGTGAGTGCCTACTTGCATAACGCTTCGAATTAATCGGATTGGTAGAATACATAATAAATATAATTAATATTAGCTACTTATAGTGTTTAAATTAAAATAGGAACAATAAAATATAATTGGCAGTTTATATTTTAAAGGGTTTTGACAACCTACAAAATCATTAGAAGCAAGGATAGATAAGTACATCGTGATTACTAACGTAAATAATTAAATATACATAGGTACGTACAAACTTATTATGAGGTACTTGGTGTGCGGGCTCCTTTTCCGCAACTAAGGCCGCACAGCCGCGGCCCTTTTTGCGTGAGGTGGCACACATCAGTCCAGCCACCCCTAACTTACTATGAGGTCTACACAACGCGAAAGAATCTTTCACCCGTTTCTGCACTGAGTGAGTGCCGCAAACACACATGAATTTACGTCACCACAGTATGGTTACATAGATAGAATAGGTATAGAAGATATATATGGTTCCTCCCGAGTAAATCAAAATCAATGTGTTTTATTGCAAATAGGCTATTAATAGGACTTTTATAAGTCAAATGACTTGAGATAAGGTACTTAAAATAAGTACTTATATTAAATTAAATTATTGTAAAATATAAAATCACACAGTAGTTAGGTAGGTACCACAGACATAATTATAATAGTAGTATTAATGTCTGTGGTAGGTACCATAGAATAATGTTGATTGTTAGGATTTTATGATGTAAGTAGGTAAGTACTGAATATTTGTTATTAATAATACATTTCCTTGTATGTTTTATAACAATTAGGCAATTAGTATTTTTGTTGGTCCTCAAAGACGAACGGAAGGTCGAAGCAGTTTATTTACAAACATGGAAAGGTTACAAAGTAAACAAGTTCTCCTCTACTGTTACGCAATTTAATTAGTAGGTACCAAGTTCAATTTAGAATACTACTAACTACTAATTTCGGGCCCGATAGCTCAGTTGGTAGTATCCCTGCCTTCTGAACTGAGGGCTGTGGGTTCGATTCCTACCCTGGACAAACATTTGTGTGATGAACATAGATGTTTGTTCTGCGTCTGCGTGTTATATTGTAGTTCTAATTTCTATGTATGTATTTACAAACAAAAAAAAAGTATCTAAGTATTATATCAGTTATCTGGTTCCCATAGTACAAGCTATGCTTAGTTTGGGACTAGATGGCGCTGTGTGAAATATCCACACATATTTATATAAATTTATAATTTACTATTATTAACTGCCGTCGGTCACCCGAGAGCGTATAACTTGCGCTGGTAATCTGTGGTAGAGGTGCCAGACTCAACTGCACAAATACCTACGACAGCGGGTACTTCAATAGGCTAGCTATTTTTAGATCGTTAACCGACACTTTAAAACATGTACAAATGCCTTGAACTCTAAGTTCTGGCAAGTTTAGACCTGGCAGACCTTTTAGTCTATTATCATTAATGGGCATCTTGACCATTACTTATTAGGCGTAGGTTTTATCGGGGTACTCGATGAGTTAGATAAAGTGTCAGAAGAGCACATTCAAGAGGAACTTCTAACTAGACTTTTTTTTTATAATTTATCAATGGTTAACTATTGCTACTTTCATTCGGGTACCGTATGATGTTAGTTTTACAAAAAAAAATACTTCCATGACCCGGGAAGATCGGCACTGACAGACCTGATTTTTTGTGTCGGTTAAAAACATAGTCTGGGGTACTGGATGACGTATGTAATAGTGCAGAGGGCTCTGGCACCATAGCGCCGAGAAAGACTCGGGCGACACCATGTAGAGCAGCCCTGAGCCTGGCCAGGTTTTCTTTTACAGGGATTTCTGACTGGGCGTTTTACCGTTATTGACTAGACTAGCTGACCGATTACGGTTATCCAGTTGAATGCGGACTGCATAGGTAACACTAACCATATTAATAGACTACACAATTATATAGGCAAAAAGAAGTGTAATCTGTAAATAAGTATCAGTGTAAAAAATTTACCCAAATTAGTTTAGACGTTTTTTTGGCTTCAAAGCAAAAAAAAAAACGCTTCCCCTCTACTTAGAGGCGCCTTTTCGACACTTCTCATACAATTCAAGCGTGTCAGGTATTACAATGAAACCTCTATGGTTTACCTGCGCAAATGACATATATAGCAATTGTCTTGTCATTAGTGCCACTGCTGTCAGCAAAACGTGCTGTGGGTTGAGTCGATATATTTTTATCGATAGTTTGATAAAAGTTAAGTACGCGGTAAGGTACCTCTTACCTGATTGTATCATTAGGTACACTTTAGTACCTACCTATATCTTTTGTGCCTTTTGTGCGTATTTCTATGTGTAATAGTGTTATTTTATTCTATTATACTCTATTCTGGGTCGACAATGGCCAGCCGATAAACATACCGGTATAAATCTAAAATAAATAAAATTGAATGTATTGGTATTGGTAGGTACGCAATGTTCGCGTCACGGCTACACAGTTCACCTCACCTATTTTATGGCAAACGTAATGTGTGTAAGCATAGAGGTAGTTTATCGTCAGTTTATGGTTATAAAGATTAAGTTTATAAGCAAATCCGATAGGCATCCAAAGTGAGGTTTTATGGGGGAGGCAGTGTTTAGCAGTGGACGTCTGCCGGCTGATGATGTGTGATAGTATAATTATATCTATAAACTAAAGTTTGAAATAGAACAAACATAATAAGTTATAAAACGAAAAAATATATTAAAACTCCAAATACATAGGTAACACGTTTTGCTGATGATTCATCAGTATTGTTGCGTCATGTTTCTTTTTGTTAGAATTCATCTGAAAACACAATTTTCAGATGAATTTTTAGGAAAAATAATAATAATATTGAGTATCATTGAGGTGTTGTAGGTAAACACTTATTTAATAGAAGGAGGTCCTTAGTTTGGCAGTAAATACAGGTAATTTTTCAGCATGCGATGTATATTTTAATTTACAGCTATTTAAAAAATAAAAAGCAAGTGAATTTTTTCATTCAATATCGACTAAGACGTAGATTCTTACGTAGAATCAACGAGATTAGTTGTCGTTAGCAACCAAGAGCAATGGTTTTCTATGAGGCTACCATGGATGAAATAAAAGAAAGAAGGATTGAGTTTTGACTGACATCGAACTGAAGCCCAAAATGGCGGACATATTACATATGTGTGTCAGCTGAAAGTAGGGCGACCGGCTGCATATGATGTGAGCGTGTGCGTGTTCCGCTCGTACGTACGAAGCGTTCCGGCTTCCTAAGGGAGCTTCAGTTACGGATCAGACGGGATTCCCTCCTTCTTTTTTTAATAGCTTCATGGAGGCTACATGAAAACTTTTTCATGGGCGAGCACGCCACATCATTATAATGTCCTCATCAAATAATAAATGCGGATAAGAGAAATTATAATCATCATCATCAGCCCGTAGATGTCCACAGCTGAACATAAGCCTCCCCCAGAAAGCGCCACTTTGAACGGCTGCTCGCCTCCTGCATCCATCGGCTCCCCGCGGTTTTCACCAGGTCATCGGTCCACCTAGTGGGGGGAAATTATAGTACCTCGTTAAAAATAGGATAGAGTTTCAATGTGGGAATAGCGTCAAAATATAAACGTATATGGTTAGACATTTTCATAAAACATTCAGCTTCAAAATGCTGAGAGCAAACCGTATCATGTTTTTGAGGAAACCAATTGCACTGTCCAGTTGCGAATATCTATTTATCTTTTATTATTATGATATGTAAGAAACCTAATAAACATAAAAGTTTAATTAGTAGAAGTCAATTTAACCACAAAATAAATTGAAAACATTTAAAACTTATTGTAACAAATTTCCGGATAGCATAATAGAAACTATCGATGTATCGATAATTATAAGCTTAACCAACGCATTGCATCACTATCGGTACTTCTGCCATAGGGTAAGTTCGCCGGTTTTGCGACCACTTCCTATATCCGACCGTCTAATGTACATTTGATGAAAAAATACAAAAAATAAAAAGCTTGCGGTGAACACATCTCTAAAATATATTATGCCTACACAATTATGTCCAAATAGGTTCAGTTTTGTAACAAATATTATACGAGAAATCCCCAATTCTATTTTAAAGCTTTGAAGCTTAAAAGCACATACATTTTAACTGCCAGTTTTCGACCACGTTTATCCACCATCTGGTATAAAAACTACAGATACCCAAAATCGCTCGTGGTCGAAAACTAATCCAGCTGCAGAAAAATGCTATTGGACCGCAAAAGCAAACTATATCAAAAAAATTATAAATACGTATTTATTTACATATAAAAGTACATAAATAGTCGATTACTTTGTAAGTTTAACTAATTAGACCAGACACGATTAAAAAAAACGATTAATGCTGGTGGTCGCAAAATAGGCGTGACCAACTGATCGAACCATCATTGAATATTTCTCGCCCAGGGTCTAATGTGGGCTGGCTTTATTACAAAAAAAGTAGCGTATTTAGTTTGTAAACATAACTATGTTTATAAACTACGTTAGCCAATATTTTTTTTGTTATAGCTGAATTATTCAGCCATATCCTTAAATAATTTTTGGCGGTCTCGATAAGAAAAAAGATCATGCTTTTTTATATGACTAAGTGCCTCAAAGCTGGAGAAATCATGAAAATACAAGACAGAGGATCTAAAGAAGCCTTTCTGATCATTGGTTCTATCATTTATTTACCACAGGCAGTCAGGCACCTACGTCTTTCAATTTGTAGTGGTAGGAAACTAGCGAAAAAGTGGTCGTAAACATAATTTAGTGATCGAAAACTAGCAAAATAGTTATTAGATATTTATAAAAGGGTGGGTTATTTTAAAAAATGATTGATAATGTGATGAAAATATAGAGTATAATATTTGAAACGTAGCTTAGTAGCATCAAGTCAAAAAATGATACTGGTACATTTTTTTTTATATGTTGGCTCCACACATAGTGTATTTAGCCAGTGTCAAGTATTGTATATTTTCATCGACTTTTAGAATATTTTACGTAGTCAAGTTTAGTCATAGCCATAGTCCAGTCTAAGTCGGGTCATAGTTCAGTCTAAGTCATGCTCAAGTAAAGTGGTGGCAACTTTACAAGAAGCTTCTATGGAATTTTGGAAGCAACACGAAAAACCACGTTACACCACATTATATCACTTGACCACACTCATGCTCGTAATTCAGCACTTAATGCGTAAAACGCCACCAATTTTAAACATTAACACCGAATAAAGCACAAGTTTAGGCCAACGGTTTACGATGGAATTTCTTTTCTGTCTATATGGATGGTGTCTAGAATAAATAGATAAGTAAGGTTTTGTAGGCGTTCACTGTATATACTGTACTGTGTATGTAGTTTTTTTTTTATGAGAATGATTGACGTGGCGAGCTGGTCGTTCACCTGATGTTAAGCAATACGGCCGCCCATAAATAATCACATTTGCCCTTGGATCAATTTGATTGCATAGTTGCTAATAAAACAGTGCACTGGAATTAGAGTTTCTGATATTTCGTTACGAGCGTGCCCGAAATCCGATGGACACAGGCGAGGTGTGATTATCCAAAACGACACAAGAATATTTTAGTGTACTCCATGACACCTATTCGGCCTCTACGCAAGCATCATTAGGACGACTCTACCCCGGTACCGGGATATTCCCCGTTACATTTTGGATCTCAGAAATATTCTAAGAGTTCGCAAAATAACGAAGAAACAACTATAATACTTACCCCCGTATTCCAAAACATTTCAAAAATCCTTCACTTGACTTCTACTTAACTTTGAGGGAAACTCAAAATACATTGCGACGTACCTTGAGTTGACAGTTGCTTCGCTTCTCTCGTTTGAGAAAAACTGACGCTGAAATGTCAAGTTGATTATTTATAGTTAATTCGAGGTTGAGTTGAGTGGAGTAATCTCGAGGTAACGTCTTAGAATATGAGGGTTATTCTGCGTTTGAAACCATACAGAATTGGAATTGACAGTCCAATTTGACAGCGTGTAACACTAACATAAGGTGTTTCAGCTGAAACATTTTCCGCATGATTTGACATTGACCTGCGTGTATGGCTGGTTGTCGAAGCAGGAGCCGGCCGGCACGGCACCGGGCACACGGCAGTCGCAAGCAAGCTGTCGACCGTTTTCGACGCGGTGCGAACGCGTGCAATATTTCTGATAGGATCGCGCTATACGGAAGTTTTACAACTAAATGTGTTTCCTTTCAAGTGATGCATTTGTGAGGTATCAAATTGTCGCAAGTAATGACGCCACAGGCTTACGACGACTGGGATAAGCTATGGAACGTATCCTGGACTTATTCGGAAAGTATGTAAAAGTTGACAAAGTTTACAAACAATAGTTTCTAAAAATTTAGTAGTACTTAGTTATGATAAAAGATATTAAACACAAGTGTGGTTTACTTAACACTTTAAATACGTTCCACGTTAACAAAGTTGGTTTCATAAAAAGCGATTTTTTAAATGAAATGTAATGATAAGTTGGTAAAAAAATTCATGGAAGTAAAACAGTTTTTAGTAAGTACATAAAAGCATTTTTGTTGTTTATTTAGCTGTTCTGTTAAATTAAAAATTTAAATGAAATTCTTCGACGTTGACGGCAATGAATTTAAATACGAATCCAAATAGGTACCTACCTATAAGTTATTATTTTTATGTGCTTACATGACGACGGGTGGTAACGACCAAAACGTGGGCCTGATGGTATGTGCCACGAATCTTATGCATTATAAGTAAGTACTATCGTATGTTATGGTGCTATGTAACTATAGCCTGCTACGTTTCCGGTTAGCAAGATCACATCAAGCTATTTAATTTTAAATAAATAAAAATAATGCCCAGTCAGATACTTACTTAGATCTTAGACCCTAATTAGGATTCCCTGTACTTATCTATATAGGAACCCAGGAATGAAGGATTTTACGCCTTATATAGGTAACCCTTTCCCTCTATATTTACTATTGTGTCTACACTTTTCCCCCATCTCTTCTTTTTCAACCCTCTTGCTATCCATCCTCCGGCAGTGGTACGGTGCGTAAGTTCTTATCTAATAATGCCTAGCTACAGATGCCTCATCCCATACATTGGAATAACGCAGGCTATTTTACGAATTATTTTATTTCTGCATAACGCAAGATTATCAAGCGACATTTATTGCGTGTTGCTAAAGTATTGGGACAAATGAATACGCTGAACACTAATTAGTACTGCTCAAGACACGATTACAACATTTTTTTAAGTTCGGGCTATTTTTTGTTTGTAACCGATGGGACCCCGTGGTATAGGTAATGGTAAGTACCTACACCTATTAAGATGAAACAAAATGTAAGAGCTATCTCTATCCTTAAAAATGCATCCAGAATTAAATTTTTTTGCGTGACGTATTTTCATACAAAAAGAAAACACAAAGGGACGGGCCCGATAGCTCAGTTGGTAGTAACCCTGCCTTCTGAACTGAGGGCTGTGGGTTCGATTCCTACTCAGGAGAAACATTTGTGTGATGAACATAGATGTTTGTTCTGCGTCTGGGTGTTATATTGTATTCTATGTATGTATTTACAAACAAAAAAAAAGTATATAAGTATTGTATCAGTTATCTGGTTCCCATAGTACAAGCTATGCTTAGTTTGGGGCTAGATGGCGCTGTGTGAAATGTCCACACATATTTATTAAAGAATTAAAAATTATACGTAAATACTATGCATTATTTGGATTCACTGCTACAACAATTTTAATTGTAAATTATCTCCTTTAAAAAATATGTTTGGTCATTTCATATAGCGCGCCATCTAGCCCCAAGCCACTATACCCGAACTAAGCGTGGCTTGTAAAAAACCAATTAACTGATAGAAGATACTGTTGTTGTTTGAAAATAGATTGATACAACACCCAGGAACAAACATCGATGTTCATCACACAAATGTTAGTCCTGGATGGGAATCGAACCCACAACATAATAATGTAGATATTTAGTTCAGAGCTACTACTACCTGAGCTAACAGGCTAGTAAAATTTTTACTTTTATAATTATTAAATAAATAAGAAAAATAAAGAATAAATAATTATGTAGGAGATGTTACCTTAGTTAGACTATATCAATTTAGCCCCATGTGCTGCTCTTGTTTTGGAGCTTTAAAGGATTTTTGAGTTCCATACAAATAATAAAAAACTGAAATTTCCATTAGTGGATATTTCAAAAGGAATCTACATGCTGGAAAGAGTACAGCGTAGAGCTACCAAGATCTTGCTATTAACCAACCCGTGATTGAAAATGAAGGTCACTTGGCTTAGGCCCGTGCTCTTTATAATACCGAAATATACTCATTTGTATATTTCGAGTTAAAGTAACAAATGAAAAATAATAATAATATCAATAGCTTTGTGACGAGCCGTCGGTGAGTGGCGACACCGCGTACAGGGTACCCAGGGTAGGGTGATTCCAAGGGGCTAAATGAGACCTCTGACCTCTGGCTTGCCTTTACCGGCTGTCTGGGGGTGGAAGTCGCAAGAGCTAAGAACCTAAGCTCCAGGGTGGAAGTGTTAAAGGGCATAACGCCGCGAGTAGCGTTCAGTGAAAGTGCAGCACACCTCTCGACACCCGAAGCCACCCACACCAATGTTGCTTCCTCGACACCAATATGCGGTAGCCACTATAGGAGGCCTATTTAGTGGGTGGCAAGTCATCACCTGCCTCAAACATTTTGATATGAGACAGTTGATTATTTGTTGTTAACTAAAAATACCAACACACAAAATGAGGTTAATTCGAGGTTGAGTCGAGTGGAGTAATCTCGAGGCATCGTCTTAGAATATGGGGGTCAGGCTGTAGATACCTATACCACACGAAAAACCAAAGATCTCATAATTAAGCATAAGTAATAAATAGTCGCAGAGCCATGAACTTATTAATTTAATTTGAATTTATTTTGTCTATTATTCATGTCTTGTAAATAATTAAATATAGAGCTCTACTCATTGTTATGCAAATTAATGCAGGCACCTGACGGACGGCTTCGTAGACATGTACGCTTTTAAATTTATTATGAGAAACTAATTCAAATATTTAATTGGATGTCCAACGTAAGCCCATTTTTAAAGAAAATCCTACCTATATGTATAAGGCAACAACTGGGAACAACAACTACTTAGAAGACAACTAGGATGGTGCAACGGCTAAAGTGAGAGTCGGCCTCCGATGATAAAGTCGCCACTTTTCGGCCTATTTTGCACCATCTCTTGCCAGCTCTCTACCTGCAGCTCGTGCAAGTTCTTCGTAACTGTTTTTCGTCAAGCCAGTGGTACTAGGAT
Organism: Ennomos erosarius; assembly: GCA_963580505.1. Taxonomy (NCBI): domain Eukaryota; kingdom Metazoa; phylum Arthropoda; class Insecta; order Lepidoptera; family Geometridae; genus Ennomos; species Ennomos erosarius. The sequence goes on from OY756982.1 coordinate 10,216,163, forward strand.
GACTGATGGGTACCGCTTCACGGCTCGATCTTTTCCCAATCTCAAGCTGGCCGAGCCGGCGAAACTTGTGTCAGCTTTTATTTCGCCATGTTATTCGGCTTTGCCGCCAGTTCTTCAATTCCACAATTTTTCTTTTTTGCCACAATTCGTCTTCATTGGACCTGAAATCTCTTACAACACCTTTGTTTCTTTCTTTCTATGAGTTATTTTTGTTTCTTTTATAAGAGCTTCTATTTTCTTTTGTGCTGTTTAAGCCGAACCGCATCACATGCGAATCGAGCAGGCAAGTTTCAACGGTTTAAGTTTGAACGAGTGATATCGATTTAGCGAACGATAGGAAGCGCATTTTCCAGTTTTGTTTTGAATAGGTTTTTGCGTTTTATCCTACGAGCACCTCTATTATATTCCTTATTTAAAAAGTATTCCTAATAGTCAAGAAAAAGAGTCCCTAATTTTGTGATCTTAGTTCAGTTTTTTACTAACAATGGACTCTATCTTCAGATACGACCTACCTAATTAAAGCTACTTACCGTCCTTGTTCTTTAGCTTTGTATTTTTGTTACATTTCTACATTCATTGAACTACTGAGAATAGACGGTCTGGAAGATAATGCTTTAAGCGATAAGACACCCGACTGAATGTTCCTGTAATATGCCGTTTTTTTTATAAGGACACGGATTGGTCACAAATATTAAATTGGCAAACGCTGCGCCTTATAGGTAAAGTGATGACTACCATTCTATGTTTCGGTACGAATGATATTTGATAAGAAAATTAGTTTTGTTATAATTATCAGTCCGCTCGCTGCGCTTGTAAGCGGTGGTCGCGTTGCTAATTTACTCGCTAATTTCGTAACATCAAATATCTCGTGAATCATGTTTAACTGCCCAGGGTGTGTGGCTGAGCACTCGGATGGTGCTAGTTGTTCGAATTGCTTCGTGACCTATTGTTTTTCCTGCGCCAATATCACGGAAAACAATTACCGGAAACTTAGTAAGGGTAAGAAAGCTAGCCTGCTGTGCCCTACTTGCAAGTGCCTGCCCCAGGCGCTGACACCGTCTCCTGTCGGTTCTCCTCTACCGCAGCCGCCTGTTGCCTCGGCTGCTACTGCTACCCTCGATCTGGTGTTACAAGAACTCCGCGACGGGATTAGGAGCATTAACGGTCGCCTGGAACCACTGCCTACTCTTATTCAGGAGGTGAAAGATATCAAGGAGCAGTTTCATAATTTCAAGGACTCGATGTTTATAAAAACGGAGGCGATAGACTCGCGGATCACCGCTTTGGTGACCCGAGGCGGCGGATCCGATGGGGATTACCCTCATTTACAGGAGAAAATATCCCAGCTGACTGCTGAGTTAGCGTCTAAAGACCAGCGTGAGCGTGCGAATAATATTGAAATCAAAGGAGTGCCCCTTAAAAAGAATGAAAATCTGTTTGATATTGTGTATAAGCTCGGTGAAACGGTCGGGCGCCCCGTCCTACCCTCCGACATCAACTTCGTGACGAGAGCGCGCTCTTCTGCTGATCTCAAGCCCATTATCGTCGGGCTGGTAGGACGTTATACAAAAGAAAACCTTGTAGTTGCAGCTCGCTCAAAAAAGAACCTGACGGCGGATGCCCTGGGTTTCTCCGGAGTGGCCACCAGGATTTTCGTAAATGATCATCTTACGCGGTCCAATAAACAACTTCTAACTAAAACGAAGAAACTTGCTCAAGAAAAGAGCTACAGGTTCGTATGGGTCCAGAATTGTAAGATTCTCGTAAGAAGAAATGATACTTCGCCTATACTTCAAATACAACACGAGGAAGACCTTTTAAAACTTAAGTGACTAAACCTATCATTAATAATATTTTTTATTTTCATTAGTATTTGTAGTCGTAATATCAGTTTCTCCTCCATGTGTTGTTATTGTTTCTATTCTATTACTGAGCCATACAAACCAAATATTTATTTCATTCAGTGTCCTAACATTTTTAATTATTTCTATTATTTGCTATTTCTAACAGTACTGATTTATCCTAGACAGAAAGATATGCCTCATCGTAAATATCGTATAATATACCTACTTTTACAGATTCATTCTAATATTACAATTATTATTTTCTCGTTATACTGGTTATTATTTTCGGAATTTTATTTTGTACTGGCATGGTGCGGTGTGGCTGAACGTATCCTCGGGTTCAACATATTTTATAAACGGGGCGAATTATTCGTAGTAACTATTTACTATATTAAATTATATTGTTTCGCACTTATTAAATCCACGGAGCAACGGTCTCGGTTCGCACGGCTATACTGTGTTTCCTACTCGGCACTGATAGGGTACTGTGTTTTTTACTTTTATTTTCTGGGACCTTGTTCGCAAACACCTAACATTAACATTGAACGTCTTTCTTACACATTACTTATCGATGCACTTTCTGGCCGAATTATAACTCGGCCAGATTGTGATAATGGTTTTTGACGTTTATTATCAAAACGTTAGGGGTTTGCGAACAAAAGTACAGGATTTAAAACACAGTACACTATTATGTAATTACGATGTGATCGTGTTGACCGAGACGTGGCTCTGGGACGGGATAGGAACCGAGGAGCTGTTCAACGACGCGTACTCAGTGTGGCGGCGCGACCGCGACTACGGCGCTCGCGGGCAGGCGCGGGGCGGCGGCGTGCTCGTGGCCGCGCGCCGGGAGCTGGCTGCCCGAGCGCGCCCCGATTGGCACTCGACGGCCGAAGACTTGTGGGTCTCCATTGCGTTTAAACCTACTGATAAGAGCCCGCCCGTCAACCTGCATATAGGCTGCCTTTACCTTATTGAACAAAACTTGGGTTTATCACTATCGGCTCAACTAGAGAACTTCTGTGATAAAGTACTATCGCTTGCGACTGACAATCTAAACGACAAATTTTTAATTATGGGTGATTTTAATCAAAGGGACATAACATGGACCGTATCCCCAGATAGCACTCGCTTTTTACCCGTAATAAAGGTCACAAACTGCGATCACTTAGAAATTTTGGATTTAATGAACATCAATAATTTAGAACAATTTAATCATATTCCAAATATGTACGACGGCAGTATTTTGGATTTGGTTTTGTCGAATGATGAAGTCTCGGTATTCCATAGTATGGATCCACTCTTGAAAGAGGATAAATTTCATCCAGCACTCGTCTGTAGGCCGCATTTCATCCACGTTAGGTCCCTCACTTCACTGCTAAGACCTAAGTTCTCTTATGGCAGAGGTGATTACTCAGCTATTTGTAGTGAACTGGATAAACATGACTGGCAAAACTTGCTTACGTGTAGCAGTATGGATGAATCGGTTGAATTATTTAATGTCATATTATCTAAATTAAGGGATAAATATGTACCTTGTAAATGGGTACGACCAGCTCAATATCCGCCTTGGTACTCGCCTGCTTTAATTAAGATTCTAAAAGAAAAACATAAATTTCACCGTAAGTTTAAAACATATAATAATATTTCTGATGGGAACTCTTTTAGTGTCTTGCGGGAGAGGGTAAAGAGGGTTGAACGTGAGTGTTACCTGACATACATAGAAAAAATTGAAAGCTCTATCCGTGATAACCCCAAAGCATTCTGGTCGTACGTGCAAGCGAATAAGCAGCATAATACTTACCATTCTACTATGACATACAGAGACGCTTCCATGGACTCAGGTGAGGACATATGTAATGCTTTTGCAGATTTTTTCAATTCTAATTATCTGCCATCCTCACCGCAAGCATCATTGTCCGATGTCTTTGAATCCAATGCTACTAGTTCTGTGGCCGACATATGTACTATTGCAGTGACTCCGCCTGTAGTGCTAAAACTACTTAAGACCCTGGACTGTAACAAATCTGCCGGGCCCGATGGCCTACATCCATATCTTCTGAAGAATTGTGCTGAAAGTTTGGTATGCATTACCAAACATTTGAATCAGCATTATTCGCGCGACACATTGAGCTAATTTATGGAAACTCAATGTGTCGCCAGTGCACTTCTTACCACCGCGGCGAACGGGCATTCATAACATTTTAACATTTAATCTTAGAAAATAGTGAATAAATTAGTGAACAAACATTTATCTTTTTAAATCACGGCAACCTCGCCACGCACCCTTCATATTTTTGGTCCTTCGGCTTTGGACCTCGCGCGTCGTGCTAATTTCGAAAATTAGTTTTTTTCCCGGCGGGCGAGTGTTGGAACTAGCGTAACAGTACTGTGTTGTGTGTGTGGATACCTGAGGATTGCAGTGCCAACAACATCAGAGGATCAGCAGCTGAGCTACGAAAGCTGAGTATCAACAGCGGCACTACAAGTAATAAATTTCCTTTTTTTTACTAACATTCCAACATCATGTCGGAGCTCATCGAAACCCAGGCTTTGCTCTACGATACCATCGTAAAGCTGGCCATCAACATTAAAAAGGATAGTGGTGACAGGAAGACTTCAGACTACTTCAGAAGGAGATTGGCGAATCTTGAAGATTATTGGAAGGATTATCAGGTTAATCATGAGCGTATTAACATGGAAGTAAGTAAAACGCATGTTTACTTTATTGAACAAGAGTACGAGAGAACGAAGAAAGCGTACGAGAACACCAAGGCATTGATTAAAGAGCAGGTTCAGCTTATGTTGGCGGAACCGGGGAGCTCTCGGGTAAGTGAGCCACCTACCATTCATCCAAGAACACCGAGCTCGGCAGCCACTCACCCGAGAGACGAGACAACAGCGGAAGAGGCCAGACCTGCATTTGAAAAACAGGCGAGGGACCGCCCTCAGACATCGAGCCAAGGTACGAACAGCAGACTAGATGAAATGATGCGGCGACAGTACGCGAACATCAAAGCGTTTGTGCGAACTACAACAAACATCGACGTCGAGTCCATCACCGAAAAGTGAGAGTTTGAGGATGTACTTAAGACGCTGCAGGCGAGATGGTCAGCAATCGACAATCTTCATTGGGACATCGAGAGCGAGTTAGATGGAGAGAACGCAACATACAGCAACATGTACGACAGGTATGAGCAAAAGTTTCATGATTTAAAAAAGGCCATCAACACGAAGATGTGGTCTGCCGCACATAGAGAAAAGTCCACCCCCTGCCTGGAGATACCTACTTTCGGTGGGGATTATAACCACTGGGTATCGTTTAAAGACTTGTTCATGGAAGTCATTCACAATAATCCCTCACTATCCAACGGACAAAAAATGCAACATCTTAAAAGTAAAGTCCGTGGAGAAGCTGAGAAACTCATCCAACATTTGCAAATAAGCACAGATAACTACTTGGTGTGCTGGGACATTTTAACCCATCGCTACGACAATAAAAAATTAATATTTTCATCTCACATGAACATTCTGTTAGGTCTACCAAACATGCAACAACAATCTTCCCAACAAATCAAAAGAATACATGACACCACGCTGGAATGTCTTAATGCCATTAAAAACTTAGGGGTCGATATAGCATCATGGGACCCAATGGTTGTACATATTTTAGGCCAGAAATTAGACACCGAATCATATGCCGATTACATAGGGTCGCTAAAAAACTCTAAGGAACTACTTAATCTTAAAGATTTTTTGGAGTTTTTAGAGAGCAAGTTTACGACTCTAGAAACAGCTCGACGAAAACAGGAACATGCACCACCAAGAACAGCTCAAAATCAAACAAATTATCATCAGCCTTCATCTAACATCAGAAAACATAATTACAATTCATTTAACAAACCTAACAATTATTATAACAATCGAAGCTACGGAAACATGCCACTTGCGAAATCAATGCAGGTGTCAAATATCACATGCCCTCTTTGTAACAGTCAACATGGCATTTATAATTGCAGGAATTATTTAATTATGAATGACGAACAAAAACTTAAAACAGCAAATAACTTGAAGCTTTGCACGAACTGCTTATTCAGCCACAATGGACAGCCATGCACATCTACACATACATGCCGTAAATGCCAAGCTCCACATAACACAATTTTACACGAGGCATTTGCGAAGTCAACAAATCGCGTGCAGCGCAATGAATCGGTAGCAGGAACATCGCACGCGTCTCAAGATGAAAATTCGGAAATACTCTTAGCCACTGCGCTTTTAAAGGTGAAAGGATCCGACGGTATTTATCATAACATGCGGGCCCTGATTGACCAAGGCTCTCAGATTTCATTAATCACAGAAAAGGCTGCTCAGTTGTTAGGTATAAAGAGACAAAGATGCAAAGGAGTCATATTCGGAGTCGGACAGAAAGAAAACAGCTGTAAAGGAATGATAACAATAGAGTGTGCGTCATTGCATAATGATTTTAAGTTCGAGTCTGACGCTTTTATTATGAACAATTTAATCAAAAGCCTATCAAACAAAACATTCCCCAAGCCTACATGGTCTCACATAAAAAACATTAGTTTAGCGGACCCCGAATTTTACAACAGTCGCGCTATAGATCTACTCCTCGGAGCGGATATCTACGCTAACATTATGCTAGGAGGTGTTATAAGGGGAGAAAATCCTAACGAGCCTATGGCACAACAAACACAACTGGGATGGTTACTATGCGGAAGTGTGAAAACATATCAATGTAACTTAGTAATAAATAACATAGAAGAGATACAGAAATTTTGGGAAGTAGAAGAAATTTATGAAGCTGCAAATCTGTCTGTAGAAGATCAAGAATGTGTTGATTTCTACACAACAACAACAAAACGGAACAAAGACGGTCGCTACGAAGTGAGGATACCATTGAAAGATCATCTGAAACAGAAGTTGGGGTCTTCCAAACCGATTGCCGTGGCACAATTTAAGAACTTGGAGCGTAAATTTGAAAAACAGGAAGCTTTTGCTCAGAAGTACAAAGCTTTCATTAATGAGTACATCGCGTTGAACCACATGAAACCAGAAGACAACAGGTACAGCCATGCACTACAGTGCTATTTGCCTCATCACGGCGTCCAGCGGGAAGAGTCAGTGTCAACAAAATTAAGGGTAGTTTTTAATGGATCAGCAGCTACATCGTCAAAATTCAGCCTAAACGACATCATGCACAAGGGGCCCAACCTACAAAAGGATTTACAGGCGTTGTTATTACAATGGAGACAGTACCCCTACGCGTTCACAGCTGACATTGAGAAGATGTACCGACAGATCCTCATTAACAGCACTGACCAACATCTTCAGAAAATCGTGTGGCGTGAATCACCAGAACAGCCGATACAAACATTCCAGCTGACTACAGTTACCTACGGAACAAAAGCTGCACCATTTTTGGCAATCATGACCTTGAAACAACTGGCCTCCGATGAAAAGAACAGATTCCCAGAAGCAGCCGCAGTGTTGGAGGGATCATTTTACATTTATGACCTTGTACACGGCTGCTATAACTTAGAACATGGACAAAAACTCATCAGTGATGTAAACCTACTTTTGAAATCTGGGGGATTCAATCTCCGAAAGTGGTCATCAAACAATCAGGAGTTATTAGAGAAAATACAAAATTTGGAGGATGACGCTCTCTACAACTTTAAGAATGATGACACGTCGAAAACATTAGGTCTATGCTGGAATTCCAAAAAAGACGAATTTACATTCAGAAACAATTTTTCCAAACCAACATCAAAACTTACCAAACGAAGCCTACTCGCAGAAATATCAAAACTATTTGACCCTTTAGGCCTTTTAACACCCCTGTCAACAAAGTTAAAGCTACTTTTCCAAAAACTCTGGAAAATCGATCGTCAGTGGGATGATGAAGTGTCAAATGACATAAATAATGAGTGGTCAAAGTTGATGGCCGACATAGACAACATTCAGCGATGTACGATACCAAGATGGATTTTATGTCAAGAAGGTGACGTCATAGAACTCCATGGATTCTGTGACGCAAGCATCTCCGTTTATGCTTGTGTCGTATACGCACGGTCCCAACAACTTCAAAAAACAGTGATTGTAGCAGCGAAATCAAAATTAGTACCGCACAAAAAAGCATTAACATTACCGCGAATTGAGCTTTGCGGGGCCTTTCTACTAGCAAAGCTCATAGACAAAATAAAACAGAGTATGAAATGTAATCTGGATATTTACGGGTGGTGTGACTCTATGGTAGTACTGGGGTGGCTACAGGGAGAGCCGGCCCGATGGAAACCGTTTGTGGCTAACAGAGTTAACGCCATCAAACGGATAATACCAGCCGACTGTTGGCGTTACGTCAAATCTGCTGAAAACTCAGCTGATTCAGCTAGCCGAGGTATAACAGCGACTCAACTAGCGGAACATTCTTTGTGGTGGCATGGGCCATCTTGGCTCCCAACCTACGATGTAAAGAAAGAACAAGAACAGGTGATTTATCAAACACAAGAAGAAACAAAGTTTAGAAAGCAGGTGAACATTGTACAACAAAGCAGCAGAAGTATCATCGATGAATTATTACAACATCATAACTCATTTAATAAAAATAGCACGTGTATTAGCATGGATACTGAGAACATTGACACCGATTGCACAACGTAAACATTTTCCAAGCTACCTAACATTACAGGAATTGCGAAAAGCCAAATCAGCAATCATAAAACATGCACAAAGGACGGAGTTTGGTGCAGATATTGACAAATTAAATAAACAAGGTAATTTAGCAACAAATAGCAGGTTAATGAACTTAAACCCCTTTGTCGACCAAGATGGTTTTTTAAGGGTAGGAGGGCGACTAAGGAACGCGAACATTAGTGAGGAGATGAAACATCCTAAGATCATTCCAAACAAGTGTCGTTTAGCTGAGTTACTGATTGAAGAAGCACATCAGTCAACATTCCATGGTGGACCACGTCTGACCTTGGCCACCATGAGAAAACAGTATTGGATTACAAGTGGGTACAGCACGACTAAAAAACAACTGCGAAACTGCGTCACTTGCCGAAAGCACGAAGCAAGGAAGCAGTATCAACTGATGGGTGACCTTCCAACTGCGAGAATCAATCCAGCTCCACCCTTTTATCATACTGGGATAGACTATACGGGGTTCGTAGACATCAAGGCCAACAGAAATAGAAGCGCACGAACTTTCAAGGGCTACGTTGCCGTATTTGTATGTATGGTCACTAAAGCCGTACATTTGGAGCTGGTGTCAGATCTTACCACCTCTGCGTTTTTGGCAGCCCTCAGGAGAATGGCAGCTAGAAAGGGAGCTCCATGGCACTGCTACAGTGATCAAGGAACAAACTTCGTGGGAGCAAACAGAATATTGCAGGAAGAATACCGAGAACTACAGCAGATTTTTAACGACAGCTTTCTGGCCGAAGTCACGGAGATGAATATAGAGTGGCATTTTAACGCTCCATCCTGGCCGAGTGCAGGAGGACTTTGGGAGAGAGCAGTCCGTAGTCTCAAATTTCATTTAAAACGGGGAGTTGGAGAACAAAAGTTAACATTTGAGGAATATTCAACAGTTCTCGCACAGCTGGAAGCGTGTTTGAACTCGAGACCGCTGTGGTCTCTAACAGAAAACATAGACGACTTAGACTATTTATCACCGGCACACTTTTTAACGGGAAGATCTGGGTTAACGGTGATAGAAACAGCCGATGATGCAAGAACGAGATGGCATTTAACAAACAACATTTTCAAACAGATTTGGCAGAAGTGGAGAAACGAGTATCTAAGTCAGTTAACAGCAAGAGAAAAGTGGTCAAAACCTCAAAGAAACATGAAAATAGGCGACATGGTAGTTATACATGAAGATAACATTCCAGCAGGAAAGTGGGTCATGGGAAGAGTGGTAGACCTATTTCCTGGTAGCGATGGTCACGTCAGAGTGGTCTCCGTAAAAACAAAAAATGGCATTATAAGAAGACCCGTAGTAAAACTCTCCTTATTACCGGTCGAAACAGCTGACCATCAAAACAATTACTCGAGATGCATAATATGACTCATAAATACCTACCTAATTAAACGTACTCATACCTACCCAAACATAAGCGATAAGAGCTAATATTATGATCATCGGTGAAGCATACCTACACTACCTACGTGAGGCGCGGGAATGCATGCGCGCTTTCCCTCGCGCATGCTGCAGACACCAGCATTAAAACAGCGATCGCCTGCCACCGACCCAAGTGTAGTGTTAGTGAGTGCGTGATAAATTAAATTGATTAGTTATGTGTCTTGTCAAAGTCAATAGTGAAGTGAAAAACATATACCTATAATAAAATCTGTGCGTACACCTAATTATGTAATTGTAAACAAATCTAAGTGACTAAACAGTGGGGTTCAGGCGTCGGCGCCTATTTATTCATAGTAGTTTTGTGTTAAGATAGTAGAGACGTCTATTTAATTAGGTTAGCTTTAAAAACATTAAGATTTTGTACTAACATTCTCATTTATTATTAAAACATTGTTTATCATCTGTGTAAATCATCTCCCCAACATTACCTCATATTACTAACATTTTTTCTATGTACCATACAGCATCCTCATCTATGGTGCCCCGGAATATGTTTGGTGCATTACCAAACATTTGAATCAGCATTATTCGCGCGACACATTGAGCTAATTTATGGAAACTCAATGTGTCGCCAGTGCACTTCTTACCACCGCGGCGAACGGGCATTCATAACATTTTAACATTTAATCTTAGAAAATAGTGAATAAATTAGTGAACAAACATTTATCTTTTTAAATCACGGCAACCTCGCCACGCACCCTTCATATCCCGTTACTATCCTTTTCAGTAGATCAATTGCCGATGGGTCGCTGGCCAGAATCTGGAAAACTGCTACAATAACACCTATTCACAAAAAAGGTCCAAAACGGGATATATCAAACTATAGGCCAACATCTAAGCTTTGTGTGCTCGCCAAGATTTTCGAGAAAGTGGTCCACAACCAGTTATGCGCTGCTCTTAAACACTATTTTCCGCCACAACAGCATGGTTTTTTAAAAGGAAGGTCGACAACAACTAACCTGGTTTCATTCATTGATGAGGTGACTGCTGGCATGGAGGGTGGGGGGCAGGTCGACGTGGTCTACACGGACTATAGCAAGGCATTTGATCGCATCGATCATATGATTCTTCTTGCAAAGCTATACGCAGCTGGAATAAGAGGTGATCTACACAGGTGGTTCACCTCTTATGTCAAAGATCACTGCCAAACCGTGGTTCTGAATGGATTCTCGTCGGCCTCGTCACCCATTCCATCCAGAGTACCCCAAGGGTCGATACTTGGTTCATTGCTGTTCATTGTCTTTGTTAGTGATATTAGTGAGTGTTTTAACTATTCCCGGTTCTTGTTATTTGCCGACGATATGAGATAAGATAAGATAAGATAAGATAAGATAAGATAAGATAAGATAAGATAAGATAAGATAAGATAAGATAAGATAAGATAAGATAAGATAAGATAAGATAAGATAAGATAAGATAAGATAAGATAAGATAAGATAAGATAAGATAAGATAAGATAAGATAAGATAAGATAAGATAAGATAAGATAAGATAAGATAAGATAAGATAAGATAAGATAAGATAAGATAAGATAAGATAAGATAAGATAAGATAAGATAAGATAAGATAAGATAAGATAAGATAAGATAAGATAAGATAAGATAAGATAAGATAAGATAAGATAAGATAAGATAAGATAAGATAAGATAAGATAAGATAAGATAAGATAAGATAAGATAAGATAAGATAAGATAAGATAAGATAAGATAAGATAAGATAAGATAAGATAAGATAAGATAAGATAAGATAAGATAAGATAAGATAAGATAAGATAAGATAAGATAAGATAAGATAAGATAAGATAAGATAAGATAAGATAAGATAAGATAAGATAAGATAAGATAAGATAAGATAAGATAAGATAAGATAAGATAAGATAAGATAAGATAAGATAAGATAAGATAAGATAAGATAAGATAAGATAAGATAAGATAAGATAAGATAAGATAATTTTTATTGCCAAAATGAAATGTTACAGTTTTGTTTCATAATATACAATGCGAATATACATTTCCTTCAGATCAAGCTAGACTATGAGCCCCAAACTAAGCACGATATGAAAATCTATAAAGTTATTAGAAATCAACGAGACAGTGAACTGCTTCAGATGGATCTAAATAATCTTCATAACTACTGCACAAGGAACCAACTTGACCTTAACATATCTAAATGCTGTTGTATCACCTTTAGTAGATCTACCAATTATCTAAAATATGACTACAAAATTAATGAACAGTCCCTCGTGAGAACTGATTCTGTTGTTGACCTCGGCGTGACTCTCGACTCTAAGCTTCTTTTTGACAAGCACATTGAAAACATTACATGTAAAGCTATGAGGACTCTAGGCTTCGTCTTACGGGTAACCAAAGACTTCAAGACCATTAAAACCTTTAAGATATTATTTTGGTCCTTGGTTCGTAGTCAACTTGAATATGCCTCCCAGGTTTGGAATCCCAGGTACGATAAATACATAGCTCTGCTTGAAAAGCCCTAAAGAAAATTCCTGCGCTTTATCAACTTCAAGACTAAAATCTCTAATCGTAACTTTGACTATGAAAAGAGTTGTAAGCATCACCACCTGCTACCTCTCCAAAGAAGGAGAGAGGCTGCTGACCTCTCCTTCCTTTATAATTTAGTATCGAGTAGGATTGACTGTCCTTCCCTGCTGGCTGAGATCAAACTTGTGGCGCCGTGTTTCTCATCTCGCGCTTGCCATCTTCAATTATGTATCCCTCACAGCCGTGCAAACTACCGTAGAAATACTTTCATTCCGCGCACTTGTAAAAGTTTTAATTACAAATTTTCCGAGCTAGTTGACTTATTTTCGACGAGGCAGAATTCTTTCGCAAATTTAATTTCAAAGGATTTCTTTGACTAGATTCGTGGTTACAGCATACAACCTGATACGACTAGTTAGTTAGAAACTTTATACTTACGTGTAAAAGATTATATACTTAATATTTGTATGGCTTTGTATAATAGTTTTCACTTCATATATATATATTTTATTTTTCCATTTCTTGTGCAATGTCACACTTTTAATGTTGCGTTAATGTTAAACCATATATTGTAAACACCTATTTATTAATTCTAAGAGTGATAACCTGTATTTGGCTTATGTGTATTCGTTCTCCTGTTCTTAGATTATTTAATAAGAAAGGTGTTGGTTGTCCTAATAAAATAAAATAAAATAAAATAAAATAATGGTTGCTGCTGAAGAAATCTACGTAGTTTTCTTGGGGGTTTTCAATAAAACTCTCAAACATATATTAATCAAGATTTATCTTTAGTGATCTTAGTAAACAGTTAAAACTACATCTCACGCTGTGAATCTAATTATTATAATAACTATTATAATACCTACTTTATGATCTTTTATTTTTTAATCTATCTGCACAACGGATAACAGAGCATTAAAAAATGTAGTGCATTTTTTTCGTGCTCTGTGATGTAGATGGATATTCGAGGTTAAGGCTTAGGGGCGCTACATATTAATTTGCGCGGTTGCATTAATCGGCAGAACCGAACAGCAGAATCAAGTACTTACCGATACGTTCGGTATAAAAAGGGCGTAGCCCGAACGCACTATTCACTACCCACGGATAAACCGAACCGACTAACAGAAAAAAATAAATTATATAATATACAGCAGCTTAACAAGTAGGTACTGCCAAATGTGCCGCCAGCCCGCTTGTGTGAACCACCCCTACGCGACTTTATCATAAAGTTTTTACATCAATATAATAATGAAAAGCTAGGTACAAATTATACAATATTTGCATATCTTGTTCATTATTATTCTATTGTTTCCATTTATATGAGAAACATAAAATTATGATTAACATTTAGATGATTATGTAAATTAAGTAATTACCTGAAAACCATGCTTAAGTAATTATCAAATTGTAATAGGTAGGTACTAGGTATATTCATAGTTAGGCATTTAAACACGAATAATTTTAAGTTTTTCTAATTTTTTGGTTGGAGTTTTGATAAGGTAAGAGATACGAAATTAAAAATTAAAATATGTTGAATACTCTATAAGAATTCTATGAAATCAAATTCTCCAGAAACTTTCTAACTTAATCCTAATCCAGTCTGTAGTAACTGATTTTATTATATCGCTTTGTTTCGTGCGTCCTGAAATAACAAAGAAGTAGGTAGTTCGTGATTCATTGCGGAACACATGAAAATATTTATCGTCTCTACATTCCTATGCCGTGGTACTTTCGCGATAACAGCAAAGCATGTACCCAGGTAAGAAGGCGGTTATTGTCTATTTAATTACTTAACGGTCAAATAGGACCAAACAAACGTTTGGTTTATAAGTAATATGGGTTTCAAGTTCAATATTATACACCGTAGTGCGTATTAAACAGCCAAGATATTGTGGGCCGGAGATATCTTTTGTTATCACAAATATTCGCAGTATATTAATTAGGTAAGTATTCGTGTATTATTCGAGGCTTTGATATTTCGTATTACGTTTTTTGTTGATTCAATCTTTTCTGTGATATACGCATTTTCGAATTTCGGTACCAAGTAGCGGACCCTTATTGGCGGTTTTGATATTTCGTTATTACGGTTTCGTTGCTTTAATCTTAGGCGACTCAATATTCGCATATTTTTATTTCGGTATTTTGTGGACTCTATTATAGTCTTTACTTCGTAGTAGTACCATGGACATATGATTAGGTATACTTGCACCTACTGATGCTGTGGGTGGCCACAGATACTTATATATTTTATTATTCTATGGCGTAATTTATAATAGTCTCTAACCCTATGGAACTTACTACCTATGTTACCTTTTACATCAAAAGCGTCGTGAAAACGCTGCGTTTGGAAAATCTCTCACAAAGAGATTCGGATTATAGAGCTATAAGTATATTATACTATTTGGGGGAGGCCTATGTTCAGCAGTGGACGTCTTCAGGCTGATGATGATGATGATGATGGTGATGATATTATACTTCCACAGTTCAGCATTCTACTAGGTGGTAGGCCTTTTCTGCAATGTTCGTCTAGGTAGGTACCACCGCTCTGCCAGTTATTCTACAGCCAAGCAGTAGTGTGCAAGCACCTACTATGTTCCGGTTTGAAGGGCATTGTAGCTAGTGAAATTACTGGGCAAATGAGACTTTATGACCTGATTAAACAGTGTAGTAATAATTTTTTTTTTTTTTTTTTTTTTTTTTTTTTTTTTTTTTTTTTTTTTTTTTTTTTTTTTTTTTTTTTTTTCTTGGGCGGGTAGTTGCCAATGAAACACCTTTTGTGTTAAGCTGTTAGTTTAATTTAATTTAAATAGGTTAAACCGAGTAATAACAGAACAATTTATATGTACAATTAAATAACACAAGCCAGTACCTGCCGGGAAGTGTTTTCCTTTCAATAACACCAATATTTCACCAATTTGTGTTCATCACTTGCACTTGTACCTACACTGTACAAAATGGATGCTGTACTGGAGTCACAGGAGCAACTGCAATCACTATTTTTGCAAAGGATGGATGCATTCCAGGAGGAATTGAAGAAATCCCCAACTCCAGCCAGTACTTCTACTGTGGCTACGGACTTTGCATCTTTCAGAGTTTTCATACTCGCAGCTCTCAAGGGCCTCCAAGATCAAATCACCCTCTTAGCACGTGAGTCGGACAACCAGGAGATGCGAGCCCGTTGTAAGATCTTGCTCATCCATGGCATACCAGAAGAGGCCAAAGAAGACACTGCAGCTGTTATAGTGAAGACCGTGGCCGCACAATTGAAAGTGACAGACTTTACTGCCAGTGACATTAGCCGTTGCCACCGGATGGGTCGTTCATCCAACCCAGATAGACCTAGGCCGATGCTAGTTAAAGTCCGTGATATGACTATCCGCAACAAGGTTTGGTATGCGAAAACGGCTCTCAAGGGTTCTGGTGTGACTTTGTCGGAGTTTCTGACAAAGCCCAGGCATGACGCCTTTATGGCAGCTCGGCAGCGGTTCGGCGTTACGAAGTGTTGGACGCGGGATGGCTTTGTAATGGTTCTTGGTAGCGATGGATCGCGGCACCGCGTCAGCAGCATCGCCGAGCTCAACAAGATTGCGAAGCCGCCGGTGCCCTCAGCAGCTGTGAAGAGCCCGAAGTCTGTCGTAGCTAAGGAAACGGCAGTAGCACCGAGAACGAGACGCCCAGTCGTTGTCACTGGCAAAAAGTGAAGGAACTTTGGTCTTTGCGTTGTGTATAGTAGGTATATAATAACTGCAGTTGACTTTCATTGTTGATAATTTAATTTGTTCACAAGTTCTGTAGTCCACATAGCAATGTCTCGATATCGCTTCCCTTTATCTGGATTCTCTGGTTTTGGTTCCCTTTTCTTGTCTTGTACCCTTTTTTTTTGTTCTTTTATTTTCGCTTGATTTTTGCAAACTTCACAACATAAAATTTTCATTTTCGGTCATGTCATGTCATGTACCGATCTTGGCATTGACAGTGCAGTGACATCAAACATTGACAAATAGTTTTTTTTTTTTTTTTTTTTTTTCTCTTTGTATGCTTTGGTCATCGTTTTAATAAGTACGCTCCAAACATCTGGTCAATGTTAAAACGGCAAGCTTCGTTTATTTTATATTGGAGCTATATTTTTACATGCTGCAGAACATGAACGGTCAACATACTGTTTTATTCTTCAATTTTTTTTTTATTTTTTATATTTTTTATTTTATTTAGCGTTGTGTTTACGACATTTACCTAAAAGTATATTATAATAATATGATGTATTTTGTTTAGATTAAGTATTGGTTTGCTTTATTGTTGTTGTTTTAATATCTAAAACCACAACCGGCAGGTGGAGTTACGTTGTTTTAGCTTGTAGTTCTGTGGGTTTATTATTTTGTTAGTATATTGTTCTCATCTATTCGTATTATTTATTTATTATTTTATATATATATAATTTATTATTGTAGTATAGAATATTAGTATGATAAATATATTTAATAATAGTAATGATAGTAGCAGCAGTAACAGTGAGTATTTGTCAGCTTCTCCTCCCGATAGTTGTAGTAGCGATGAGGATAGCTTCTCTAGCATTCCATCGTTATCTGAAGTCTTAGAGTCAAATTTTTCCGACGTACCTAAAAACTTTAATGTCATTCATATTAACGCACAAAGCATCCCGGCACATTATTGCGATATGTTAGCATATCTCGACCAAAAGAACGTTCAGGCTATTCTAGTCTCTGAATCTTGGCTTAAGCCAAGTCTCCCAACTACTTCCTATTCTCTTCCTGGCTTTCTTTTAATACGTAACGATAGGACCGGCAGCGGTGGAGGTGGAGTGGCCATCTACCTCCGTGCTAATATTCCCTATACCGTGATTAGCAAATCGCCACAGCCCCCATCTGCCAACGCCGGGGAGCATCTTTTCATTGAGGTTCTTCTTTCGCACACAAAAATTCTCCTTGGTGTTTTTTATTGTCCATCGCTACGGATCAATTACTTCTCTTCCTTTGAAAATATCCTGGAAAACCTTATTCCTTCTTTTACTCACTCCATCATCATGGGTGATTTCAATACATGTCTCTTAAAAAAAGACCATCGTTCACACTCCTTACAGTCTGTCATAAAATCGAACAACATGCATATATTACCCCTTAGTGCCACTCACCATTTTCCTAATTCCACACCCTCACTTCTTGATTTAATCATCGTCTCGTCTCGACAACACGTTGCTAAGCATGGTCAATACACCGCAGATTCCTTTTCTTACCATGACCTTATTTTTCTGTCATATAAAATTCGTCCTCCCAAACCTAAACCTCAAGTCATTCTGCAGCGCAATTTTGGTGGTATGGATCGTGAGGCATTTCTTGATGATGCTAGGAAAGTTGATTGGTCCCCAGTTATAAATGCGCACGCGGTGGATGATCAGATAGCTATATTTAATTCAATTGTAACTGATTTGTACGATGTTCATGCTCCTCTTCGTGCTATCAAATTAAAGCATCTTCCTGCACCATGGCTTACCGAGAACATTAAATCTTTGATTCACAAGAAAGCTGTAGCTAAAACGAGATATAAACTGAGGTCAAATGATGTCAATAAATCAAAGTACATCCATGCCCGAAATCGCTGCAATTTGGTGTGTAGGGATGCATTACGTCGCCATATCCATAATTCAGTTGAGGATGGGGATCCGGCTAAAGTCTGGAAATTCCTTAAGTCTTTGGGAATCGGCAAACCACAACGTGAATCCATTCCTAAAAGTGTCGATATTGATTCTCTTAATCTACATTTTTCTTTTTCATCTGACATACTCGATTCAGTTAAAAACCATACAATAAATCAACTTTCTGCCATTTCAAATTCCGACCATCCTCCTTTCACTTTTAATCGATTTACTGAATGTGATGTTAAGAATGCTGTACTATCAATCACCTCCAATGCGGTTGGTGGTGATAGTATTAGTCGCAACATGTTGGTGCCCATCCTAGATATTATACTCCCTGTTTTATGTTCCCTTTTAAATAATTCCATCTCCAGCTGTGTTTTTCCTTCCATATGGAAAGACGCACAAATATTACCTTTGCCCAAAAAATCCAACCCCAAATTCTTTTCCGAGTATCGTCCTATATCAATCCTACCTTTTCTTTCCAAAGTCCTTGAACGTCTTGTTCACAGACAACTCAGTTATTTCCTCTCCAATCAAAATCTCCACAATCCTCTTCAGTCTGGATTCCGCCCTGGGCATAGCACGGTTACTGCGCTTGTTAAGATTACCGATGATATACGTCTAGGTATGGAGAACGGCCAGTTAACCGTGCTGACACTGTTGGACTTCAGTAATGCTTTTAATACTGTTAACTTTGATATTCTCCTTGCATTACTGCGGTCTATTAACATATCTCCATCAGTAATCGATTGGTTTCACAGTTATCTATGCGGTCGTCGGCAGCGGGTACGCCTGGAAGAGACCTTCTCTACTTGGTGCAATACGACTGCCGGCGTGCCGCAGGGCGGCGTTCTCTCACCTCTTCTCTTTGCTATGTTCATTAATTCGATATCTCGTAATCTTACTTCTTCCTACCACCTATATGCAGACGATCTTCAAATCTATTATCAATCCCCTGTAAATGAAATTGACAAAGCCATTGAAGCCACAAACAGTGACCTGTGTCGTATAGTCGAGTGGAGTCAATCTTTTGGACTGAAAGTGAATCCAGTCAAAACGCAGGTCATTGTCTTAGGTAGCTCAAAAATGATCGCTAAAGTGGACTGGTTGACGCTTCCACCTATTATTTTTGATGGAGTGATCATTCCATATAGCGACACTGTGAGGAATCTTGGAGTGATAATGGACCGCTGTATGACCTGGGGCCCTCAGCTGGAGGCCGTTAGCTGCAGAATGTTTGCTTCCGCAGGGTCTCTGAGGAGACTCAGGAACTTTTTACCCACTGCCACCAGGGTTGCGCTTGCACAATCTCTCTTACTCCCCATTTTAGATTATGCTGATGTATGCTACCTCGACCTTACTGAGGAACAGCTGAGTAAGCTTGAGCGTTTACAAAATTTTTCTATTCGGTTCATATTTGGCTTGCGCAAATATGACCATATTTCTCATTTTCGTGCTAAGCTCAAGTGGCTGCCCATACGTCTGCGCCGGAATGCCCATATCCTTTCCCTTTTATACAGTGTTTTATTTGTTCCTTCCACCCCGCGCTATCTCAAAGAGCGTTTTTACTTCATGCACAGCTCCCACACCTTGTCTCTTAGGTCGTCGGATAACTTGACTCTCAGAATGCCTTTACATCGTAGCAGTTTCTATGATCGGTCTTTTACCATTCATGCTGTCCGCCTCTGGAATGCGCTACCTGAATCTATACGAAAGGCACCCTCATTGCACATCTTTAAAGATCAGGTGAAAAAGTTTTATTTGTCAGTTTGATTTTTCTCCATATTCATCATTAATGGTAGGTACTTATATCACTACGTTAAACGTTACCACGTTTCCTTATGTTTTGTGCTGCATACAATTATTTATTTTAATATATCATTTATCATTATACTAGGTACTTGTTTAAGTATCCACTTATTATATATAAGTAAGTATATGTAGATATAACATGTATGTATATTATATTTAAGTAGGTATTTTACTGAAATTATTTAGTAAGTTTATAAGGTATTTTATTTATGTAGTTATGCTTGTGCACCCCGTCTTTAACCGCTTCGACAAATCCTCTCCATCCAAAGGTTGCCTGGAAGAGATCGCTTTTAGCGATAAGGTCGCCCATTGTAACACGTTTCTGTAAAATTTCTTATCCTTCTTAATTGTATTATTATTTGATGTGTGTGCAATAAAGTGTTTATCTATCTATCTATCTATCTATCTAATCTGATTACTAGACTGTGTGATGTCTCAGGATGACGTGCGCAGTGTAGTGTCACGCAAAACTTTATTATTTTATAGTTCCGCAACTGTTATGAGCGGCCGTGTCGCTTAACATCAGGTGAATGACAAGCTCATCACGTCATTCATTCACATAAAAAAATCTTTCGTGTAAGTACCTACTTCTATCAGTTCCTGCATGGACGTTGTGAGACAAGTATTTGTCTGTATTATAAATCATATTAAATATACTCGATAACAGAAGCGAAGAAAAAAGAACGGTACCTATTATAACTTTGTCTAATTTTGTTAAAGCAAGACTAAAATAACCCCTTATTGAGTTTCCTTTAATAACATCTTTATAGAGACTCACATTTCCCGAAGTGTGTCAAGTACAAAGTGTTGCATGACATGATTGATCATGTTGTCAAGGCTCTCAATCTTACATTTTCCCTAAGGACGAAGCTAAAAAAAATGTTTTATGTTCTAAGCCAAAAATCAGATAATGATGGCAAAATTTTTTTGTATAAATTAAAAATATTCCTCAAAAGATAAACATTTGTGAAAACAAAAATAAAATATCTCAAAAAACGACAAAGTTGCATTTTAAAAACCGGAATAGAAAGAGATAGCTCAAACGGCCAGTGATGTCAGAGCAATGTCGTCAAAGTACCTCATTACTAAGCTGTGGTAGCTTTTCATACAATCTCTTTGGCATGTGACGTCACGAGTGGATTTTTCATAATAACTGTGGGGGCGCTCTGTTTCGCGAGAAAGGGACAGGAGATGCCTCCTGTAGAAACTTTAAAAGCTTATTACTCCGTGATTTATTTACCGATTTTACTTATTTTTTCAATTATTGCATTCATTTTTAATCTTCTAGAAAGTATTATTTACTAAGTTCGTTTTTAATAGTCATCATGCCTATTGTTTGGTCAGTCGTGCTTTTTCATTCAACTCATGTGATAATACTAATAATATAAAAAAGAGAAAACTAGAGATGATAATTCACATATTTATTTAAAACAAAATATTTAAGTTTCGCGCGATTCAAGTTACAACATCACCGTGGACGAAGCTTTAGGTCTACATTCCACCCAGGTGGACTAAGCAGGTGGACCACGGGCAATACCCGTATATTTTGCATGTCATGCTCATTTTGCGTATTGTACATTTTCCACCGAAAGCGTTTTCAACTATGTTTCTGCCAGGGGTTAAGCATACCTACCTACCATATAACCTCTTATCTATCTATCTAACACAAAGAAGCTCGTCCAGTAGAATACAAAAGCCAATAGCTATCATTGCACCTTTATATAATTTAAGTAGAAACTGTAGAAAGGTAACCAATGAAGTTATCCAGGTTGTCTAGCATACAAAGCGATAAAAATAAGACTTAATTTTCTAGACGATTGCTCTGTGGGAATATTTTCTCGCTATTGTACTTATCTAAGAAAATTACCAATGAGATGTTTAGTATATCAGCATTCAGCATGGAACAATAAAATTGTTCCACGGTAAGTAGTATTATACTATGTTATGGACTACTACATTTCGGTTACTATATTTCTCACTTGAAATCTCCGATTTTAAAGCAAGCATCCACAGATTAGAGAAAAAAAATCTCAAGAACATCTGGGCGGTTATTTTCTATGGAAACACAGATTCCACACGATACGAAACCACGTCGTTATCGTGTCTTGTTCAAATCGTGTCACAGCGTCAGATATACCTTCACTTTACATTAAAGTTATCTTTATTTTGAATAAAATATATTGACATAAGTGGTCATATCTTTTGATGTGTTGATGTTTTGGAACGCGTCTCGGTAAAATATACGATTTTTGTCAGTTCAAATCGCACCAATTCAGTTTCGCAGATTTCTTATGTAAGACAAGGAATTCGCGTGGTTTCAAAGTAAGGAATCGATACGGAATAATGGCCCTGGTAGGGTTATTTGCAGGTGACACAGAATAATTATGACTGTGTAGAAATATTGTCTGTTTTGGGTAGTAGATTTACCCGCTTTCGGGATAACATACCAATATAAGTTCAAATTGTATAATACATAATGTATAATTTATTGTATTTGTATACAAAGTAAAGTATATTTACCACAGATCCTATAAAAAGTTTTTAATAGGATCTGTGATATTTACTGGTAGATTTTCAACTGTTTTTTTTATAGGATTGAATGACGTGACGTTCACCTGATGTTAAACGATGCAGTGTGCTGCAGGTATAGTTGTTGCATGTTAGACTTGTAGGTATATAGGTA
Organism: Ennomos erosarius; assembly: GCA_963580505.1. NCBI lineage: Eukaryota > Metazoa > Arthropoda > Insecta > Lepidoptera > Geometridae > Ennomos > Ennomos erosarius. The sequence continues at coordinate 10,238,823 of OY756982.1, forward strand.
CTCATACATTTAACTAAAAAAACAGAGCCCCTATAGGGGCTCGAATCACTTTGTTTTCCGCAAAGAATTATATTATGTACTTGCGTAGAGGTCTTTGTAGAGGTCTTTGGTTCTCCGCCTGTTTGTTAAATCCCTATTATTTTTGTTATCAAATGAAATTACATGACTTCGCTCATTGATTGACTTAACTAAACTTATTTAGGGTTTACTTTCAATAGATGAGTTGAGAGAGAGTACTTTCTTTCATTAGGCCTTTAAATTCGGCATGATGAAAGGTTTACCTTCACGTTAAAGGAAAAAATCTCAAAGTCATGGGTGGTAAACCGTACAGATACCCAACTACTCAACTATACAAGGAGTCTTCGGTTCTTACTGTACGACAGCTCTTTGTGAAGCAGGTGGTTCTTCGTAGGCACTTAATGCTGAATTACAATTGTTCAGATGCTTCAAATCACAAGCGTAGAAATCATCTTGCGTGTGCAGGTGTGCCCCACAGAACATCCCTGGCTAGTCGGCAGTTTAATGTTGTTAGTTCGCGACTGTACAATAAAATTAACAAATCCCTCCATATTTTCCCGTTATCTTCTAAAAGTTGCAGTGCAGCACTTGTGGCATGGCTCAAGGACCTGACTTACCAGGACACTGAAAATTTATTTAAAATTGTACAATGAAGCAGTCTTGTTACGTTACACACTCCTACACATTACCTCCACACTCCACACACACACACATATCCACAATAGTTTTCCCACAAAATAATCACACCTTTCACGTACACTCTCACGCACCCACCTCCATTCACACACACTCTCTCACCTCACTAACACACCCTCATCCCTTCACTCACACACCCTCATCCCTTCACTCACACACCCTCACCCCTCTCATTCATACATTCTCGCAAAATTTATAGTGTAGACCCCGCCTATTCTCTGTCCTAGTTTCATACATCTAATTATAGTTGTTAGTTCGTAGTAGAATATACTAGAATTAATATTAACTAGTTAATTTCATTAAATTATTTGACATTGCCGTACCCTATTACATTCTTAACAATTAACGTAGTATAATTATTATTTTATTTTTATTCTTTGTCTCCTTGATATAAAACTGTAATTATGTAAGCCTATAATGACTGTATGTATTCTTTGTAACCTGAACTTTATCGTAAATTGTATTTTATTCTGAAGCAATACCCATTCATGACATTAATTTTTGTATTTATAGCAATTGTAAACTTAATAATCATCACAACATGTCGCAGATTAGCTTAAAACCAACATTAATATTAATAGTTTAAGAAGATGTTTTTATCTATATTAGCTACTGTTTCTCCTGTACTAGATGTAAATAATTTTGTATGGTCTTTGAGTTGTACATAAGCAATGCTTCAAATAGGGAAGGAGCTAGCCCCCAAGACACGGGTATTTTAACCCAGTTTGGTGTGGTTAGAGCCATATTGTCAGTGTAGTACCTTATACGAAATAAACAATTTTGAATTTTTTTTTTTAATTTAGAGAGAGTACTTTCTTTCATTAGGCCTTTAAATTCGGCATGATGAAAGGTTTACCTTCACGTTAAAGGAAAAAATCTGACATAAGCACACGAATAAAATTTTCGCTGTGAACTATCGCTAAATATTAGAAAGTTATTTTATAGATATTTGTAATTTTTTGCAACCCTTAGCCCGCAACGTTTACTCGTATTTGTATATTTTATTTGTTATAGATCAGATTTTATTTCATCTTTCTTGTTGTTGCTCGTTGCCTCTCGTTAAAGTAGTGTTCCTTTAATCCATTAAAGATTTTTAGTTCCGTCATCCACGTGATCTAATCCACGGTGTTTTGTATCTTTATCAGAGAAGGTTGATTGCTTCGATCTACGAAAGCTAACTCTTTTTGTCCTTAGCTAAAGATTACTATTATCTCAGGTCATAACAAAACTTCTTTAATAGATATAATGAGAAAACTTACGCAAAGGATTTCTTCTAATAGAGTTGTCTAGACTCACGTCCGTATGCAATCACAGGCCCGTATTTATAGAACGACGCGACCCTCAGGGATGCTCAACTTAAGTTGAGATTCTATGAACAGACTGACCATCGGTTTATGACTGAGTGTGTATGTCGCTCGTTCCAGAATATGTTTATATGGGCTGTGTATTCGTAATGCTTTTTAATTTTAACTCGTCAACAAGTAATATCAATATAAGTAGGTACGAAAAGAACGATTTATATTGTAAAAAAAACACGAACGAACGTGAATCACGAGCTGGATTGAACCCGCATCCGTCCATCCTAAAGCCTGGGAGATGCGTGACTTAGGTAAGCTACCGTGGCAAGTCTGCCGCGCTTACGATAAACGCATCAACTAAGGTTTTTGGCGAAATTGAGTTAATACATGATCTGGTATCAGAAAAACGAGATCTACAACTTTCTCAAAGTAACATTTCACAAATTCCTTCATTTAACTGGTGTTTTTGTTTTCATTAACGCATCAACTAAGATTTTTTGCAGTTTTACTTATCAAGAGCGCACTATCCAGATCACTGGGTGATCTCATGATGCCAGAGTTTCTTTCCGCAGTTTCAGTTTCTTATTAATTTTCTAATTCTTATGTTCTACTATACATATAACCTGTGAAGTGGATTACGCTAAGCAGGCGATATGCGATACTGTTGTAAAAAGTGTGACCCATGAGGATATAAAAACATAGAACAAAGAATGTACTTTATAGTAGGTACTTAATGCATGGCGGCAACAGAAGCGCGCAAAGTGTAGCAGGCTCACTTCCACCGCCATTCCAAATAATCATCATCATCAACCATCCTTCTTTATACTGTCTGTATTTATGTACCTTTTTTACAGTTACCTATACGTACCTATATAAAAAAGAAAACGAGGAAAAAGTTATTCATCAATCAAATTTTAAAAGGTATTACAATAACGGAATTAGATCAGTTGATTGTAATAATCGAGTAATGACAATTGTAAATTTTCAAATCGTTCCTGAAATAATTTAATTTGGTTAAAGGTTAAAGTGGTTGTCGAAACTCACCATTATTTTTAGCGCTACCTAGTACCTAGATATATTAGGTCTGCATAAATAACGCCAAATACAAATACAAATACAAATACAAATCATTTATTAATAACACCAATGTTACAAGTCGAGGTTGTGTTATGTAGTGTAACATACATCACTACGGTAATAATATAATAATATTAAAATTACACCGATTTATTTACCTACAATTAAATAAATCCAATAAATAAAATTCAAAAAATTAAATTCAATACATTAAATGATATGAAATTAACTTATAATAGCTCTGGTAGTTTATAAAACTCTTGGACATTATAAAATGTGTTCTCCAAAAGCCAGGTTTTTAGACGAGCTTTAAACGCCCCAGTCGAAGGTGCATCCCGCACAGGGTCAGGTAGTCTGTTATATACCGACGGTCCCATAATGTAGACGGACCTCTCAGACTTGGCAAGCTTATGCACAGGAGTCACAAGGCGGTTCTTATGCTTGTTGCTACGCATCACTCGAGACGTATTTTCGCCTTTACGCTGAAATGATAGCAGATGTGTGTGTGTAAAAACTTAAAAAGGGCTATTTGGACTTATACTCAAGCAGTTCAACCATGCATAGTTCGTTTCACATAAGTTTGCGCCGGTCTTCCAGTGGGCAGACAATAATAATTAAAACGACTCGAAAATGACGTCTTGTTTATCCTTTACACCGTTTGAAATATGCATTCAGGTTATATTTATTTCAGTCATAAATGTCCGGGCGGTAGTAAAATTGCTATTGTATTTACGCGTAATTTATGTCTTAAGTGTGTAAATTTTTATACCTCTTGGTAATTTCCAGCTAATTGTTTTCTTCTCATAAGTATTATTACATTAATGTTGTATTGTTTCGATCAGTTCAGGGATTATTTTAATTGCAGTTTGAAAGGCATTAATATGATATTTATTACTTTTTAATACGTAAGTATATATAATATGTGTAATGAAATATGATTGAGCATTGAGCGGATGCTTTGGTATTTGATTAATAATTTCTATCAATTCATTGACCACGCGAAATGAGGCTGTAATAATAAATAATTAATCATTTAAAATCATCAGCTTATGTAAGGTGAATTGGGTCATGAAAATTATAATGAACTAAATGCGTTCCATCATTTTAATGCAATTTACCCGTTTGTCGTAGAAGTTCTCGATTTTCAAGAATAAATAAAGGTCTGGCTAAAGGCGTTTTGGCTTGCAAGCCACAAAAAAAAGGAAACCAGCGCGATATTAATTTAGAGTAAAATAATTAATTAATGAATATAAGGAGTATTAGCGATTACGGGATGTGTTGCATGCCGGATGCTCACCGACAAAGCCCATTAAACAAATTTAAAAAAAGACGAGCCCTATTTTATAAACAGTTGAGTCCAATTATATCTGTAAAAATAAACACTAAACGGAAACCCTAGTTCAGTTAGTTGTACCTATTTGTGTTTGAAGTTTGTCGCCCGATCGTTTAAAGTTTCATGTTCTGGATCTAGTCTAGTCCAAAATCCGTAGGTTATAGTTTTAACACATAAATATTTGCACCTCTCTTTCGAATGGATTTTAGTTTAAAACAGAACTTTCGAAGCAAAGGCTTTCCTGAGAAAGACAAATGGTTTGGTTTCAGTAAGGGATTTCGTAAGTTTCTTCTTAGGGAATTATTTTACAAGTAGGAAGTAACTACTTAGGTAGTTTTTGTTGGTTAAATACATTTTTATAGGAGTGGCTTAATCTCCGAGCAAATCTTGCTGAATTTTAGGACAATAAGTACCTATGCTATGACTTACCTTGTAGTATCGAGTCAAACCATGCCCGGTTTCATTTGAATCCATTCAGTAGTTTAGTTTTTATGAATGTACTCTGTGGGCGTGGTGCTCAGCCAAGATACCGACGGACAAAAATGTAAATAAAAAGTTTTGGCATCAACATCGATTATAGAGAGCAACCAAAATTTATTTTCAGAATATCTTCAATTTACAGTAATTTGGACCTGTTATAGTTTTATTATAGGTAATTGATTTACTAGTAGTAATATATAGTTAACTAGCTAGTCAGAGGGTGGATTTTAGCTGGACTATTGGACTATTTTACTATATTGTCATTTTAGACAGTCAAGTTGTGTGATTATTCGATAGGTCAGGAACTGGCTAGCTGGGAGGCTATAATCTTTAGGTATTCAAGCATCTTTCAAAAAGTCCAATATAAAAGCTATTTAAATAACATTTTAAACATGATTAGAATAAATTATATTTTATTGCTCGAATGGCCCTTGCCATTTTATTTAATGTCAATTAATACAAATAAAATAACTGTCTGGTTTGTGTCTATAACATTATATTATATTCTATTTGTTACGTCCACTGGATCGAAACTTGACGGGGAGTATCACAGATTAGAGAAAAGGGAGTATATAGACCACAGACCAAACGTATTTTCGTTGAATACTTCCCGGCATGCCGCTTCCCACGATGGCGCTCTGCGCTTGTACAGCAGGGTTAGCACGGACGGTAGACAAAATTGTCTTTCCCCGGTTTTACTCCACTTGACATGTAAATTGTATGAAGAATTTGACATAAAACAGGGAAAGACAATTTTGTCTACCATCCGTGCTAGCCCGGATGGAGTTTACTATACTGGATGTAATTTAATTCATTAGCATAAATTGAGCCCATGATAGTACATCATTTATAGATGATTATTAAAAAGTAAAAAGTGTAAATGAATATATTTTTATTGAAATTTATGACGATTGCCGCGGCGCCTAACGCAGTTGGCACGGATGATTTTGATACTTTTAAACGTTTTTATACCTTTTATGTACTAATTAAAAACAGTACTTTATTATTTTAATTAAATTTTGTATTGTACCATTTGGTTAAGTAAGTTATTCCATTTTTTGGAGTTATTATTATTACCAAACCAATGTGGTAGAATTCAAAAATTTTGGTCCACACGTGACCGGTATCAAGAGTAGGTAGTTTCAAAGGATGCTAATGAATTCAATTACACCCAGTATATACCAAGTCTATGGTATGAACATAACCCTGGAGAAGGACATACATTTACCGTCGCATGCAAATCATGCAGTATAACTTGGTAAATAAATGATCACTAGGGGCGTGTGGATAGGAAGGTCGAAAGCACAAGCTTTATTAACTTCGGAACTTTGTTTGGACTAGTTAGGAGACAAACATACTCAAATTCCCCACCCCCCGGAGGTCCACAGAAGATCTTTTTTGCTAGAATACTTATAAAATATACCTACTATAGGTATTTATTAATATAATAGATATAGATAGCTAAATTATGGTATAAAAGACTAAATAAATCAGTCCAAGCATTGGATATTGTGGCCATGGAAGCAGGAAGAAACGGTCTGGAAACGAATCTACTAATTTAGACTGCGCTGCGAACAATCAAAAAGTAATTGCCCATTCCTTTATGTAATTAACGTAAACGCCACGGTTTCATACCGTAATGTGTTCCAATTTTAACCGTTTAATTTGTGAATCCGGCTTATTTCGGACATCAATCGTCGCGTCAAACCCACGGGTTGTATCCGACCGCGTTCCGTGCGGGTAGTTCACCATCAGTGACTATCCGCCCGGAACGTAGGCAGGTTTGGGGTTGTTGGTAAAAAAGGAAAAACCTTGGTATTTTTCGGGTCTCTTCCCATTATAAATACAGGATAAATTTTTCACGTGGGCGTGGTAGGCCAAACAATGCTATGAGGAATATCGGAAGAGACTTTAAATTATATATCATTAGTCCCAGGGTTCAATCCTTACTAGCGAAACTATCTAATGGTGTAACAATACAGGCTGTGTATTTATTATCAAAATCAGCGGGTTCGATTCCTGGCTAGATAATTATGCATTTTTAGGGTTCCATACCCAAAGCGAACCCTATTACTAAGGCTACGCTTTCAGCCTGTCTGTCTATCTATCCGTCTGTCAGCAGGCTGTATTTCATGAACCGTGATAGTTTAGACAGTTGTAATTTTCAAAAATGATGTGTTTCTGTTGCAGCTATAACAACAAATAAATAAGTACTAAAAACTGAATAAAATAATTATCTAAGAGGGTTCCCATATAACAAACGTAATTTTTTTGTTCGATTTATCGACATTGGTACGGAACCCTTGGTGCGCGAGTCCGACTCGCACTTGGTCGGTTGTTTAATATAATTAAACTCGGGCCCAAGACTCATTTGAATACATCCTCTCTATTCCCCGTAGTTTCGGATTTGGTCTACCACGCCCATTTGAAAATATCTTTCTTTAAGTTCGTTCTGAAAGGTTGGCAATTTTTTAAGAGCAATTCGTTTATGAACGGGCCTTTGGCACAACTTGTGTAAGAATTTTATACTAAGTTTGTTTTACGTTTTACGAGTGTGAAGACCGTACTGAGAATCCACAAATTTCGGTCTCAAAACTGTCGTCTTCCAGTTGAAAAAAAACAATTATATTATAATGTAAGTATGCAAAACGAGAGTGATAAAAAGTAACGTTTCAATTAAGTAGGTATTTACTACCTAAGCACGGTGAATATATTTATTTTTATCCACTGTTGAAATACCTTTTCTCGTAATTGGTGATTTCGAAATGCAATTATTTAAGGTTCAATAACCCGAATTAGTAAGACCTTGAAAATAATAATTAAGGAGAAACAATGTTTGTCTTTAATAATATCAAAACAAAACATAATTAATATTTATGATTTTGATAGCAGTATCGCCTGGTAAGCTACAGATTAATATGTAAAGGAAAAATTAGAATCACGAGCGAGGATTGAACCCGCATCCATCCATCCCTCAAGCCAGGATATGCCACTTGTCACGGTAGCTTAAGTAAAGCAAATCCCCGCTCGTGATTCTAATTTTTCTTTTACAAATTAATCTATAAAACATAATTATATTTTAGTAGTATAAAGTATATTTAATTAAATATACATAAACCTATCACTAAGAATAACAAAAAGAAATTTTTATTGAATGTTCATATTCCTACTAGACTTTAGTGGTTAGTGGTTACGCAAACGAGTAATGAGGCTTCGAAGTGTGGTGGTTATGGCAAACCTTCCTTATCCCTCGAATATATTTCTGGTCGTAATTCCTCTATGTTTCTGGCATGATATCATTTTTATAATTGCCAATGGAAGTGATTCACTATGAATGTTAAAGTTTTTTTTATGGACAATACGCCTTTATTACAGCATGTTGGGTACGCTACCTACCGGCAGCGGACTGGAGCATTTGGTTGGACTGTCTATAGGCCATCGCGGTCTAATATACAGTCCATATGTTCTTTGTAGTAGGTATAGTGTATCTAGTTAGTGTATAGTGTAGTTAGTTTTAGTTTAGTTTTTATTATTGTAGTAGTTAGCTTGAGTAATAAATGTGAAATTTAAATATTAGATTAATTATTTAGCTTAGAGTAGGTACGTATAATAGCTTCTATATAGATTAAGTTTTCTAAACACAAATAAAATTAAAAATTTTAATTAATACGGCCGTATTTTTGTAAAAAACGTTATACTTACAGGGTTTTTACTGCGTCAGTGGTGACCAAATGGCCCTATTATTATCATGACTGTAAACACTAAACACATGTAAAAACTGTAAGCGCTCTAGCCGTGGCTGTGCGTATCGCATTTCATCCAGTCTATGCAACAATGTTGTTCTATTTTTACATCTGTCTTTTCTATGTTGATTACGCTCTCACGTGATGGGAAGTGACGATGATGTGATCGAAAATGTTGCATGCTAGTTAAGGCCCTGACAGGACTCAATGCGACCGCGTTTATTACAGCAGACAAATTTGAAACTTATTTTGTACCTTATAGCTTTATGCATAGCAAAAATATGGCGATTACGTTGCGTTGCACTTCGACTTTTCCATTTTTCGGTACAAATAATTAGTTATAAAAGAAATGCTTATTGTTATAAAAAAATAAGCTTATAGACGGATGCATTGAAACATAGCTTATCACTATGATTTATTTCAATGGGGCGACTTATTATAATGTAACATTTTAGGACGTATGAATGATTTTTTAGAGGTCACTTCACGATTTTTTTCTACGGAGAAAACTTTTCGTAAACGTGTTTCGGTTTCGGCAGATGGAAAGAAGATATGACCAGTATTAATGTGCATTTTTTTCAATCCTGTAAATGGTATACGTTTTGAGATAATCACGTTCAAAATAGTCAATTTGGGAGCATTCAGCGACTTAAGTGGGTACCTATTCAAAGGAACACAAACTAAATGCAAGCAGGGCATTCCACATTCCTCTGTAGCTGTTAAAAAAATGCTAAGTCTGAAGTTACGTAGAGCTATTAATTTTGTTTGATTATTTATATTAAGTATTTGACCCCCCTTTTGATAATTTAACATACCTAATCAAAGAGACCCCAATTATTAACGGTTAAAAGTAAAATTACTTAAAATACAACGTATTGTATGCTATTAACCTTACCAAACCTACTTGAAAAATATTGTTTTCTTGTGATTTGCGTAAATAATAGCTTTATCTTAATAATTAATTAAACGTGATTGTTTGCGTGGTTCTACAATAAAAAAAGTGTGTGTTTGAAGTGAGTCTATTTTACTCGATATCAAATATATTACCAATATACCTATTATGTAAGTATTTATGTGCACGCATCTCATGATTTCAGCCTGTCTCAGTATTAACCCATTAGGTATTGTATACCCTTTCCTTTACGTTTTTGCCATCTGTTCCGGACCTGTGGTGCGTGTCTCAACCACTAAACTTCGCAGAATAAGAAGGTACATTATTTATTTCACGACACACAAACGGTATCAATATTGGATTCTGTAAATCGCCAGCAACCGACGTTTACATAGGGATACCTCGTCCGTAATGGAGATGATCATCACGTCCACAATCCATCGGATCACGAATACTCAGAGCTACGACGGGGTTTAATAACGAAGTGCTAAATAAAGTCTCTGTGGAAACACTCTTGTTGACTGCTGCAAAAATCATGGAGCAAAAATTTAACGAAATTCTAAATTCTTTGTAATAGCGCACAATTTTCTAAAAGATGCCACCAAAGAGTTGTATTAACCGCTCCACGCGACGCCACGATGGATAAAACAAATGACCATCTAGCAAATTAAAAGGAACATGTTCCCGCGAGTTCCATTTTCGAATGCACAAATTAGTGACTAGTGATGGATTAATTAGCATTCGCAAATGAAATGGTGTTGCGAAATTCTGTGAAATATGAAATTTCATTTCAATTAATTTAGTTCATTTTGAATTTAATTTTTAATATAACAATTCATTGCATGTTTCATATCACTTTTCATTTCACTTTTCATTTCTTTTTCATTTCATTTTTCATATAATTTTTCATTTCATTTTACATTTCAATTTTAATTTCATTTTTCTTTTCCTTTTTCATTTCCATTTCATTTCATTTTAGCAAATAGCATGGCAATTGCAATTAGCATGCTAAGACTCGTGAATTGGCATGTTTATGAAATTTACGCAAAATTGCATTAATTGCCATCGCTATTAGTAACTATGTAGATAACTAATATAAGGTTTTTGGCGGGACGCGGAAAAGTTCACGCCGTTGCATTTTATTATTTGACAAACTTGTGCTTTTTCCAGTGTTAATGTTTAAAATTGGTGGCGTTTTACGCATTAAGTGCTGAATTATGAGCATGAGTGTAGGCAAGTGATATAATGTGGTAAAACGTGGTTTTTCGTGTTGTTTCCATAATTCCATAGAAGCTTCTAGTAAAGTTGCCAATACTTTACTAGAGTATGACTTAGACTGGACTATGACTATGACTTGACTTTACGTGAAATATTCTATTAACGATGAAAAATTAAAACCAATACGGAAAATAATATAAAAAATGCAGCTACTTTATAATTAAAGCTACTTTAAGCTACTTTATTAAATATCTTCACTTTATAATTATTGATAATTGATCATTCATAACACTTTAGTAAAAGAAACTATTGCTCGGTCTAATTAAGATCTACTTGATAATCATCATTATAACTTACATGTGATTGCACATCTAAATAAATTCTGCATACAAACAGTGTTAACAACTTATAGGGGAGTAGGTAATTCCATAATTTATTATGTACTTAACTATCCAGACTCTATTCCGGTATAATCTCATTGGATTACCATCCCAGCTTTAAGTTCAAGGTCAAGACCCTTACCTAGAAGTTTCGAACAAATAACTCGGGTTAGATTACTTGTTTTCTCAAAACGTTGAAGAAACAAGTTGAAATACTTAAGAAAATCGCTGTATTATTTGTCTAATTTACCAGCAATTTGTCTAACAATGTTTGAGAACTAAAATGGGTATCTTTTAATAGGAATAAAAGTTAGAAGACGAGTTCTAGGTACCTACATACTTATATACATTTTTATTACATTGCCTTATAGAGAGACTAGTCTAGTAATAAGAGAGAGAGAGACCTATTCCAACTAGCGATGGCAATTAATGCGATTTTGCGTAAACTTCATAAACATGCTAATTCATGAGTGTTAGCATGCTAGTTAATAATAAATAAAATAATAAATAAATATGTGTGGACATTTCACACAGCGCCATCTAGCCCCAAACTATGCTATTTGCTAAAATGAAATGAAAAATGAAATGAAAATTAAAATGAAAAATGAAATGTAACATGAAAGGTAGCTTTATATTAAAAATTAAAATCAAAATGACCTAAATGAATTGAAATAAAATTTCATATTTCACAGAATTTAGCAACTACATTAAATTTGTGAAATGTTAATTGAGTTTTCACATGCTAAATATTAATGCGAATGCTAATTTATCCATCACTAATTCCAACAAGTAACTTCATAATAATTATTAATATTAGTTTTGGCCACCCGGTGGCAACTGAGAATTTAATTCTCAATTGCCACCCGGGGACAACCATGTAGGGCAACTGGGAATACACCAAGCAATTTTGATACTGACCTGTCAAGGATTGTGATGTGAACAGACATAAAACTTTAGGTAGGAAACGCTCTTGAGTTTTGATCACCTGTAGACTGTAGAGTGTAGATAATCCCATTTCTGAATGTGACTTGGAAAATTATTGAATGTTTTTAAAACAGCATTTACCTACCCCACCTGTTCGATCAATACATACTAATGTACGCGGCAATCATATAAAAGATATAATATCACGATATTTTCATTTAGTAGCAGTATCAAGTTATTGAAAGATTCAAACTTATAAAAAATTTAGAGAGCTTGAATTAACAATTACTGTACAAAATTACTATTTCAAAGTTGAGTTAGGTATACTCTCTCAAGCTGACAACAACGTTATAATAATATGAGTACTTCTGTTTATTTTCTTTGTGAAATTGGTGACCTTTACTTAGTTGGCTCACCGTTGGCTTGTTAAAGCTTTGATGTTAGCTAAATTTTTGGTTTCATTAGTGTGAAGATAGTAAGTTTTCCGTTCAAAGATTATTGTTTCTTGACTTGACTTCAACTAAAAACGTCCGTACTGAATTCAACGTTTTTGTGAAGCTTCGTTAAACTTCTAGATACCTACAGTTAGTTCATAGAACATGTGCTCCCTCTTATAAAAATATAAAAATAAATAAAACTTATATTTATTTTGTTAAGGAAAATTCTCAATAGTTTCGTTACTAGCTATACATAATTAAAGTTACAATATTAGACTTTGTGCACTTTGTGGTTTTATCTGCTCAGAAATTAATTATTTAATTTAAGTACCTAATACCCCAGGTAAGTAATACCTAACGTCATTTGACTCGTAAAAGTGCTATAAATAGCCTATTTGCAATAAAACACTTTGATTATGATTTCTGCAATTGGAATATTAATGCTCTTTCCTGGAATTCAGTTAATTTATAAGAAGGTACCGATCCAAAATGTATAGGTATTGGATGGCGTGACGAGCTATAGAGAGAGCAATGCTCGGTGTTTCCCTGCGAGATAAGATCCGAAATGAGGAGATCCGCAAGAGAACTAAAGTGACCGATGTAGCTCTTAGGATTAGCAAGTTGAAATGGCAATGGGCAGGCCACATCGCTCGTAGAACTGACATCCGATGGGAAAGAAAGATTCTCGCGTAGCGACCACGAACCGGAAGACGCAGCGTAGGCCGGCCCCCCACTAGGTGGACCGACGACCTGGTGAAAGCTGCGGGGAACCGATGGATGCAGGAGGCGAGCAGCCGCTCTAAGCGGCGCTCCCTCTGCTGGCCACTACCTGGCCTGGGCCTAGGCCTATGTTCAGCAGTGGACGTCTTCAGGCTGTTAATGATGATGATGATGATGATTGGATGGCTGATGATTGGGGCTGTGTGCCGTACAATTATGAAACGGGGCAAGTTCAAATATATTCGTTTTAAAATACAGTTTTCGTTATTATTTTGGTAAATAGAGCTCTACTTCTATTTAGTTAATCAAAAACTACGAAAAAATATGGGAAAAAGATGAAACTACATTATTTTTTGTGCAACAATTTAATGTAATTATGATTTTAAATGTATAATCAGGTACATACCTAATTTGATTATTAAAATATAATGCTGAGAACTTTCAGCTATCAGCATGAAACATCTACGACAAAGTGGTGTAACGTAGGTATAAGATGACCCTATTTACATTGCAATTTTGGATTTAAACCTAATCTGTCAACTTTACTGTGTCATAAATCTTATCATATGGAATGGTCTATAAGCATGGAGTTGATAGATAGATAAACACTTTATTGCACTAACAACAAATAATGATAGGATAACAAATTTTCCAAAAACGTGTTACTATGGGCGACCTTATCGCTAAAAGCGATCTCTTCCAGGCAACCTTTGGATGGAGAGGATTTGTCGAAGCGGTTGAAGACGGGGTGCACAAGCATAACTACATAAATAAAATACCTTATAAACTTACAAAATAATTTTAGTAACAGTTATTATGATTTTACCCTGCTTGCATAGTATGATACCAAGATTAAAATGATACCAATAATATATCGAGATGCCGCTACGAGTCCTTTCCTATAATAAGTCACAATCGGTTATGAACTGGTAAAGTAGTAAGAATTTAAACCAAAACTGGTTAGGGAAGGCCATGATTGTATCATTCACGTTTTTATTAAATCAACTAAAGATGTCTGTGGAGAAAAAAATAAACATAAATGCATTCTAACTCACACAACAAAATAAAATTGTTTTCAGTTTAGTGGAAAAATTTGTGTGCTCAAAAATAATAACTATTATTTTAAAAGCCAATTGTATTTTATCATTCATAAAATCTGATTACACAAGTGTTCTATTATTGATAAACTGCATTTAAAATCAATTTTTTGATTGTCCGCAGGTAAAGAACCGAGTACTCTGCTGGAGCACAACATGGGGAGTGAAATCGGTGATACATACTATTTGCTAAACACAACAAACCAAACGGTTCCAGGCTTCTCTGAACCGTACAGTCTAGACGTAATAGTGCCTTTGACTCTGATTTACGCCGTAATATTCGTGACGGGAATCCTCGGAAATTTCAGCACTTGTGTCGTGATTTCAAGAAACCGTTCAATGCATACGGCGACCAACTTCTATCTCTTTAGCTTAGCAATATCAGATCTAATACTTTTAGTCTGTGGACTACCACTCGAACTGTACAGACTTTGGGATCCGTATATTTATCCTCTTGGAGAGGCGATGTGTATAACAGTAGGGCTGGCGTCTGAAACGTCAGCTAATGCAACGGTACTGACAATAGCCGCGTTCACAGTAGAGAGATATATTGCGATTTGTCGCCCCTTTATGTCACATACCATGTCGAAGCTGTCACGAGCAGTGCGTTTTATCGTTGCTATATGGGTGTGCGCACTCTGTACGGCCGTGCCCCAAGCTATGCAGTTTGGTATTAGGTACGATGAAGAAAACGGTCAGAATACAAGTGCTTGTACAGTGATAGGTCCGGGAGTCCACCAAGTGTTCATTATATCGAGTTTCATATTCTTTGTGGTGCCTATGTCGTTGATCTCGGTGCTGTACGCACTTATCGGTATGAAGTTACGAATGTCAAGAGTACTGCATCCTGTGAAGAAGCTTTCTGTGGATAGCCACGAAAGGTCTAGCGCTCCAATGCAGTACAGGAATGCAGGCGCTTCGCAGAGAAGAGTCATACGGATGTTAGGTAAGATTCTCTTTATGACATTTTCTTTGTGTAGACAGTACGCCCAACGATGACATACTTACGATCCTTGCCTTGACTATTCCCTGTATATCTGTCTAGGGACCCAGGAACTAAGAGAATTACCCCACAATAAATAACCAGACTCAAAAGTATTATACTTACGCTTTTTTTTCTGCGCACTAATATGGTACATATCCTGCGTCGGGAATTGAAACCGCAGCTTCCAGGTTAAAAGCCAAATGACCATCCACCACACTACTGAGATTTTTGTATTGGTATAACTGCAGCAAATTGAAAGAAAGAAGAAAGAAAGAAAAATGTTTTATTCATGACAACAGCAGATAAATTAGTTGAATATTTTTAAGTTTACTAACAAATACACATCTGACAGTTGCCACGAATCGGTCCCAACTCAGCATAATGCTGGTCGCACGTCGTACGACCAACGCTGGTCTTCCGTTGGGGCCGTTTCGGTATTGTCACGGCTCAGCTTACAACAATACACAAATAAGTACTAAAACATATTGGAATAAATGATGCATAAAACTAGATAATATTATAGTTATTTAAAAGTTTACGCATGTGGTTGTAAAATTGTACCTATAATTATGTGTCTCCTTCCTTTGTTTCTCTCCGCCCTGTGAATACAAAATTAATTTAGGCGCTATGTCGTTACAATACAAAATGTTCCTTACCTCAGAAAGCGTGCGTTCAATTCCGTCCCTGAAATGCTAGGTGCTTTCCATTCTGAGCTTAGTTACTGTAGAGTGTTACTGCTGTAGAGAGAGCTTAGAATCTGCTTAATGCAATCTGACTTTATCATAATTTGTACCTATACCTACCTACTTTGTGCAGATAAAGTAACCTATAAGTATATACGATACTATTATACTTGGTATAGGTAATAATACTTAATAATAATAAATACATAATAATAAATAACGCCCAACGACCACATGCATAGATCTTGGACCATAACTAGGATTCCCTGTATATAGGGAACCAAAAACTATGAGGACCATGGTCCCACAACATCCAGACACAGAACAAGTATTAGCATTTTTCTTCTCTGCACAAATACTTGTCCTGTCGCGGGAATCGAACCCGCAGCCTCCGGGTTATGAGCCGAACTACTTAACCACCACACCACGGAGGCTGACGCTTATAAGTAGTACAATTATTATATAATCTGTATATTTTATAATGCGAAAAACCGAACCTTGGTAACAAAATAACCCGCTCATGTTATTAATAAAGTTAATCCCCGTTTATAATTACTTAACCACAAAAAGTTCGTTGTTTGTATGTTTACATCTCGAAGCAGAATAATACGATTAAACAAAATGATGTGAATAATTCAAACATAAGATTTGCATGTTTATATGTTTAATATAACAATACTGTAAGTTATAGAAAAAAATATTAGATATAGTATTGACGGGCCCGATAGCTCAGTTGGTAGTATCCCTGCCTTCTGAACTGAGGGCCGTGGGTTCGATTCCTACCCAGGACAAACATTTGTGTAATGAACATAGATGCTTGTTCTGCGTCTGGGTGTTATATTGTATTCTATGTATGTATTTACAAACAAAAAAGTATATAAGCATTGTATCAGTTATCTGGTTCCCATAGTACAAGCTATGCTTAGTTTGGGGCTAGATGGCACTATGTGAAATGTCCACACATATTTATTTATTTATTTATTATTTAGTATAGGAAGGAGGGGAGGGAGGCCTTTGCCCTGCAGTGGGACACATCGGGCTCATAATAATAATAATAGTATATAGAACAATACACTATAATAATGAACCATTATTACGTCGGGCCAAAAATAAATTTAAAACTCCGAATAAATATCGTACCTGCTTATACCAGAAAACTATAAAATAACCGGTTATAAATTATGTTTCATTTACAGGTCGTCTGAAAATTACACTATAGATACTAATAGATGGGTACATATTGGTACTTTAATGTTGCTCATACCTGCAATGATTAGTTATACTATAATCATAACCACAACCATTTTATAATACAAGGTGACCTTGAATTGGTATGTTATCCCGAAATGGGGTAAATGTACATCCCAAGGTAGACAATGTTTCTTCTACGACTTTGCTAAATTAATAGTTTTTCATTGAAGAAATGCCATGTAAAGTTTACGTTCGAAAATAGGCTTAGCGCAGCTGGGTAGCTGGGTGGTTAAACTTCGTCCTTCACCGAGTGCACATAAATGAGTTTAACGACCTGTGCTTAGAAATGAATTTATAGTATCTTGTTAACCCTCGTAGCGATCGCACGTGCAATTTTTTTTATGTTCATCACACAAATGTTTGTCCCCGGTAGGAATCGAACCCACAGCCCTCAGTTCAGAAGGCAGGGATACTACCAACTGAGCTATCGGGCCCGTCTGAAATGAATTATACTAACATCTAACACTTATGATATAACCATAATAATAAAGTTGTTAATGTTGTTATTATCTGGCGTCGTTATTGCACAGTTACTTAGTCAAATATTCGAGAACAATAAAATATTACATTACCATTATTTATTTACCTGCAGAATTAATTTAAGTTAGTTATTAGGACAATTTAGTTTTACGATTACTTTTAAACCCCGTTTTACCACAAGGTAATTTTCATTCATGACTTCGCCGCGTTCAATTAGATTCAACTTCGTCCCATTAGTTCAGCCATTACGTAACTTTCAATTGCAATTTCACAATATGAGCACTGTCTGTTGCAGTTGCGGTGGCGTTATCTTTCTTCATTTGCTGGGCACCGTTCCATGTGCAGCGATTATTGGCTATTTACGGGAACACTATGGAACAGCCTACAGACACCTATTACATGGTAAGCATATAGGGTTGGTAAGCATTCATATTATAGCAGAGTCAGATAAATCGGTAGTGGTTACATATTTTGAGCTGTTTAAGACGGGCCCGATAGCTCAGTTGGTAGTATCCCTGCCTTCTGAACTGAGGGCTGTGGGTTCGATTCCTACACGGGACAAACATTTGTGTGATGAACATAGATGTTTGTTCTGCGTCTGGGTATTAAGTATATTGTATTCTATGTATGTATTTAGAAACAAAAAAGTATCTAAGTATTATATCCGTTATCTGGTTCCCATAGTACAAGCTATGCTTAGTTTAGGGCTAGATGGCGCTGTGTGAAATGTCCACACATATTTAGTATATTTAGTATTTAGTATATTTTGTGTTGAGACTTTCAGCTCGATTCGATTTTAAAGTGTGTGGCTACCCACACTTTGAAAAACACAAGCAGGTGCTAGGTCCTTTAGCCTTAATGGCCTTAACCCTGTTTAATTGAGCCGATCATGAACTTTGATGATGCTCTATACTTAATTCCATAAAGAAATTCTTAGCTCATAATATAGTATGTGTTGAATACCAGCATTGAGATAACAATTGAATAACAATGCATGCGTGTTCGATATCGTGTCGTTGGGAGTTTAAGAGCTGACAAGCCGTTCTCTCTCAATTTTTTATTTTAGGTCTTTGAATGTCGCCATTTTCTGGTTATATTTAATTGCATTTTTCGATTAAAGACATTATAATAATATTGCAGACGACACTAACCCTTTTCGCCTGGAAGTTTATTTTTTTGTTTATAGGTCCCAAAACGAGTATAATAAAGAGTCATGAGGAATGAGTAGCTCCGCCCTTTCGGCGTTATAGCCGGCTAGTGTGGCATCGTAAAGATGTCGGATGCTGTGTTTTTATGAAGTGCCTTTGTAATAACATCATGATGTAAAAATTATAAGACAAGTGTCTTACATTTCTTTAGTTAATAGTGGATGCTTTAACACTATAATAATTGTGTTATTGGAACATTTAATTATAAATTAGGTAATAACAGTAGGTAATAACAGTTGTTAATCTCCCAAAAACCTCTATTTAAAATTTGTTTCGATACGTCTGAAAACAATCCATACAGCGCCAAAACCTTGCATAAAATTAAATGTTCTATAAAAATTGACGGGCCAGATAGCTCAGTTGGTAGTAGCCCTGCCTTCTGAACTGATGGCTGTCGGTTCGATTCCTACCCAGGACAAACATTTGTGTGATGAACATAGATGTTTCTTCTGTGTGTGTGTTATATATTGTATTCTATTTACAAACAAAAACGTATCTATGTATTTTATTAGTTATGGTTCCCATAGTACAAGCTTTGCTTAGTTTGGGGCTGGATGGCGCTGTGTGAATGTCCACACCATATTTATTATTTATTATATTTATTAATATATAACTCTAATAAATACAATTCCAAATATTATATTCTGTTTCTTAACTAAAATCAGTTTAAGTACCATACCCATATTAATATTCATAAAATGATGTTTCCTGTTTATTTAATGTTTAGTATATCAAAATCTTTTCCATTAAATGCTTCTGATTCCCACGGCTGTAAAATTCAAGTACTTAGGTATATATGTAATTCAGATTCAGAGATTTCAGAGTTCTACTAATAATATAATAGTAGAGCTTTTCAAGCGCTTTTCCTGGAGTTGTACAAATGTACACAAACATATTTAACGTGTATTTTCTATGTATAATAATATAATATCAAAATTTCTTACTCAAGGTTCTGATGGTTTCTCGTCATGTTATTTTTTTACATAACATAAATAATAATATACAAAACTACTTTGATGGTCACTTGCGGGTAAATTACAAGATAGATTTTGGTTTTACTCTCTGCCACATAATATGGGTGCTGAGCTGATGAGTATTTACTTTCGTGCTCTGGGCTCTCCCTCTGCTCATGTTTCGATTTAGTTGCTCTTTAACATAGCTCTTTTAGATAAAGTTGAATATTTTATGTCATTAATTGAACGGGTTATGTATTTTCCATTGACATAAAACCTAATATTTTTCAACGTTATGTGAATCCTCGAATAGAATAGAGCTAGTACTGTTATTGAATGAACAGACTAATATTAAAATTTGGTTTAAAGCACAAGCGAGGACTGTCTGCCTAGGAGGTTAAACGAAGAATCAAAAAGTATATAATTTACTACGTAGACCACAGAGAACTTTGCTATAACGTAGACGAAGAACGATGAAAATGTATGGAAAATGAAAATAATGCGACTAATGTTCTAATTTTGAATTTAAATCTAGATTATGAGTGGCCAATATTTGATGCGAAATTAAGAAAGCAGGTGAATAGCTGAAAATGATGATGAAGGAGGATGACATCGTCACAAAGAGCTTGCCTGAGCAAGCAGAGCATGACGAAACTAATATCAAAGTATTAGGTATAAAATACAAAGCAATTTCGATGCACCAAGATATGGAACATGCCACAATATCATCCAATATCTATGGAAATAACACGATGTGATCTAAAACAAAACCCAGATAAAACAGGTAGAAAACCTTATTGTAAAAGATAAAACATTTTATTCTTCCAAATAACCTTTATACGTGGTAGGTAGGTATTGCTTTAGCAAGTGATGGTGCAGAATGAGGAAATGAATGCGAAATCAGCATGTATGTATATAAAAAAAAACAAATTTTAGTAATATAAATATTAAACACAGATAATGATTATAATACCTGCAGTAGTACCTACGGTATAAATATGTAGGTGCTAGGTGGAGGTAACTACCAACCACTTAGGTGATGGGCAAAGTGAAAAATATAGTTGACTGTAGCTGAATAACTCATTCGATAATACAAAACTTGTTGAAATAAAACTAGATTTAAAATAATCTCAAAAAGCAATCGTAAAATTGTATTACTTTTCCTACGCCTTACATTCCCATTAAAATAGCAGTGCTAAATAAACATTAATTAAGTCAAAAGTGTATCTAATAAACAAAAAAACACTTTTACGACTCGTTTGACGCTTGAAAAAGATTGTTCCGCGGTAAGTATTCCTTGTGGAGTTGGATCTTTATTTACAATCGTTCGCCAAACTTTACGCATATTATTATATCGAACGATTCCTTCTTCAGCCAACTGTCATAAACGAATAATCATGTTATTCCGAAAAGTTGTGATCACACAAGATTATTATTATAGAACACCGTTTAGCATCCTACCGTATCTGTACTTGACGGAATCAGGAAGTTTGTAAAAGTGTTGTATAAATAAAGGGCGTAGTCGATTTCAAGTCACGTAGAGAAAGTTCAAGCCTTTTATAAATTTTTGCGCTTGAAACTACGAAGAGCTAAATCAAGGTATTTTTATTGCAAATAAATCACGTAGTTTTAACTCCACGCGTTTTCGCTGGGGATAGTTGGGGAGTCGATAAATTGACATTTGGGTTTTAGATGCAATTATGGAAAATCCACTGAAAATTATACTATACCTACTGGAATTTTATGTGGAAACTAAAGTATTGTGTTAAATGAAACGATAAATATACCTATTTTTCATGTTTGTTACGTAGGATTGGATACAACATAATACCTTCTTATACGACTAAGATTCGGTTTTAGGATTAGACATTGAGATCTCAACCATGAATATTAAATCATTAATGGTCCTTTTGCCGTGACCGTGAAGTTCTGGGATATTTATTATGCTTTATCACAAAAAGGGGTTGAAGCAATTTCAATGGCCTTAATTTCCTACAGAGAAATATATTTCATACCATAAGGTAGAAAATTGTTGGATGATAATATCATAAAAGTATTCCACAGGTATTTTAATTTTTGAAACCAAATTACGGAACTAACATATTATATTAACTTTTATGGGACCACTTTCCTCTGACAGGAAGTAGGTATTTTAATATTAATTAGAATTAAAAAAAGAATTTGAAATAATCTTTTAATAACTGACGGAGAGTTAGGGCTTCGTTCTCTATATGCGATTAAAGTTAGGATTACCTAGCCAGTTAGTAATACTGATCGGGACGTAAAGGCGGCGAAAAGTTCTTCCCAGTTTCACGAACGAAAACAGAGTTTCGATCAGCTACTCAGTGGGTAAAAATTTAGGGTGATCTGTAGCAACGTCAATTGTTCATTTTCTTTGTTCAATAGTCACCTTGACTGTTGTCAGTGACGGCATTTTGGGTTCATTTTTTATTTTTTTTTGACATATTTATGTGCCAGCTATATGCTGCGGTACGGTAGGTGCCCTTCAAAGAGTATTTATTCCCTACCTAAAAACAGTAATTAGGTAAGGATTTACCTTTACAAAAAGGGGTATCAACTGATTAAATTAATGTAATGAGGAATGTAATACGAGCTTAGATTACATTGTTTAGCTCAACGGGAAATGTAATAAGAAATACCTATAGCGGGTAATATGGTTTTACATTGACGCAATAAAAAAATTAAAATAACACAAAACAAAAATATAATAATATTATATAAGTATTTAACATATTATAATTGTACAAAAACTTTTTTAGTAGTCATCATCATCATAATCATCAGCCTGAAGACGTACACTGCTGAACATAGGCCTCCTCCAAAGAGCACCACTTTGAGCGGCTGCTAGCCTCCAGTGTCCATCGGCTTCCCACGGTTCTGAGCTGACTTGTTTTAGTAACTAAATACAATGATTTCTATATTCATAAGTATCTGATCTCGAAATAGAAATAGGAATAGTCGATGTGTTTATAGCAGTAGCGTAATCAACAGGGTAGGTAGTTTTCAGTTCCGTAGATCTCAGTATTTGTGGCATGCAAACCATAATAATAAATTACAAACACATGCGAGCTTGGAACAAGTTTTGCTATAGTCGTCGGTTAACCGTACTAATCGGCAGCTGATGTGTCCTGTTAGTAGCAGCCTGGTTTATGGGTCGGCTAGCGCTACTCGGACATTCTGAAATTCGTTACTGCAGTTACAAGTGGCATTACGTGGTGGCTAGCCAACTCCGAACTTTACTCGAATATAGAGAACGAAGGCCTTAATGTGATAAACCTTTAAAACAAAGTCACAATACGTATACGTCCATATTTTTAAGTCGGTTAATTGAAAAGCACCGAGACCTATTTTATCCCATACTTATAGTGAATCAGCGGGAATGCGCAAGTCCAGAAACAGCGTTTTAGGTTGCAAACACCCACACCCACCACACAATTTTAAGTAAATACTATACAAACTATAAACTTGTCTAAATTACACTATTTTCGCAGGCATACATCGTGTTGACGTACATATCCGGGGTGCTGTACTTCCTGTCGACCGCCATCAACCCCTTCCTCTACAACATCATGTCTAACAAATTCAGGAACGCGTTTAAGGTAAGTTATCAATCACCAATAGTTGTATACCTACCGCGCGAATAATCACCTCGATATCCTCGAATACCTGATAGATAATAAACATTTTAAATGAACCTGACATTTTTAAACAAAAACAAATCAACCATAGATTGGTTTATATTTTTACATTTTTGCATTTACACCAAATCACCTTTTGTCTGCTTCATTCCATCACCCGATGAAAATAGCCCCTCTATTATGAATAATAAATAATAAGTAAGTATCTGTATAAGTTATAAGTTTAACATTTCTGTAGCATGGTAGCTCCCAAAAGGAATAGCATTCCGATTATTTGAACTTAAATCTCATCAGTAGGATCCTTTCATTAATTTTTTTTTCTTTCTTGTTTTCTTAATTTCGTAGCGATTTGAAATTACTTTTCTGATATTTAAAATTAAGTGGTAGGTAGGTATGTACTTACTATAGGTGTTTTTTTTCATTCAAGTTTGATTAATATGTAGAAACTTTATTGGTTTAAGTGTAAGTAAGATTAGTTAATTAAGCTAAATATTGTACTGTTTGTTTCTCTTAAACATTAATAAAATAAAATAAATAAAAAAATATTCTTTCTTTTTTTTTTAAATATCGCGTTAAGTCGATCAGAAGTGTTCTTATGTACCTAGAGTTATTTAATGAATATTGAATGTTCTATTTTTTATTTACCCATTATGGTGTTTTTTCTACTTCATCTTCTTCTCTAATTACCATCTTGTTATTTATAATTATGCAAATATCATCTTTTTGGCATGCTAAAAACATCATTTAACTAACAAAATTTATATAATTATAACTTTTTCTTCCTTTATACTTTCAAACACAGTCTTGCAATTTCGACGTAAATATTTTGAACGCCAAAGTCAAAGAATTAGAATAATAACAAGGTCAAACATCTACCAGTTGGGTAATGACTATTGTCATTTTTTATAGAATCACAGCAGTAAATAGAATCTCAGACATAGCTGTATCAGTACAATATAGGTATTTGATTATAGAGATAGTTCTTTAGCCACATGATACAGCGTGAAAGCAACGTGAGGATTGGGTTCATTTCTATTTCTAACGTGGGTTGGGTAAAAAAAACTTTATCTAAACATCGAAATATCATCCCTTACGTGGGCGGTATGGTATTTTGACAGCTCTATTTGTAACAGCTATAAAATGATACCTACTGTTTTGTCAAGAGGTTAGTGCTGCTTATAATTAAAACATGTGTCTAAAGCTGCTGGAAATACGACACTCCTCGATCTTGAAATATTATTAGGTACATAATATTTTATTTTCTTCGGAACTCTATAACTAGTATAAATAAAACACCGTTTGCATTGGCAAGTCCTCTCGTATAAAACTAATTTGTATCGTATTAGCATAATGTTTAAAACCTAAAAAAGACTTTATGAGGACCTAATGTTTTAAACAATTATCTATCCTGAAATGTTAAACTAATCAATAAACGATCTGTTTACTATGGTTATACGTTATACCTATATCGGCTTATTAATAAAAGTGGAGTAGCTTTGGCTTAGTTACTCCAAATTTTGTCTTTTTTTGTCATTCGACTATCGTAGGTTTTTTTTATGAGAATGAATGACGTGACGAGCTGGTCGTTCACCTGATGTTAAGCAATACAGCCGCCCATAACAGTTGCAGCGTCACTCGGAACTTCAAAATAATAAAGTTTCGCGTGACACTGCACTGCGCACGTCATCCTGAGACATCACACAGTCTAGTAATCAGATTACTACACTGCGTAATCAGGTCATATAGTCTCATTTGCCCAGTAATTTCACTAGCTACAATGTCCTTCAACCCGGAACACAGTAGTGCTTGCACACTACTATTTGGCGGCAGAATAACTAGCAAATCGGTGGTACCTACCTAGACGAACTTTGCAGAAAAGTCCTACCACCTAGTAAAAACACCGGTACTTGATCGAAAAAGACAAAAGGTGGTAAGCTAGTCCGAAGCTAATAAGTACTCCACGTTTATTAATAAGGCCGATAGATTGGTATTTAGATGAATTTATTTACCTTGGAAGTGCTAATTCTAATTCTAATTTGGAATGGGGGCGGTAAGGCCTGCACTGACGTCCCGCTAGGGGTGTATTGTGCATTTCCCCCTCCAGCATCTACCCAAGCCAGCCCAGCTCCTTGAAGTAACGGAGTGCGGCTTTGGGGTGCTGGCACAACTGCTCCAGTGTTGGCGTCGCAGATGGTGGCGATGATGAGTGGTTACAAGGTTTATATGCTTGCTCACGCATTCCGGTTTTAATTCTTATATCTTCCGTAGCCTCGCAGTGAAACATCACATGCTCTACGGTCTCGTCCTCCTGCAGGCAGCCCCTACAAAGCGGACTGGTGTTGCTCCAGTTTTATTCAAATGATAATTTAAGTTGCAATGACCCGTAATAAGGCCTGTGATTAGGCGGAGGTCATGCCGCTTAAGCCGTAGTAAGTTATTCGTCACTTTTCGATTGAGAGTAGGAAAAGCTGACCTAGCATGTCTGCAATCAGTTCTCCTATCCCATAGCTTTTGCTGTTCTTTTTCCGTGTGACGATTCAAAAGATCTCGCACCTCCATCGCTGATGGTTTACATAGCCCCAATGGGTCGTCAACCATCGCTTTTTTGGCTCCTTCTTTGGCAAGAGTGTCAGCCGCGATATTTCCCTGACACGAGCCATGGCTCTTCGTCCATTTTACTATTGTTCTGTAGTTCTCTGCTAACTTTTGCAGGGCCCTATGACACTCTAAAATGACCCTTGATCTGGTCACAGGTCGTCTTAGTGCGTAGATGATAGCCGCACTGTCTGTGGTAAAAACTATGGTTCCCCCCTCCTTTTGTATCCGCTGCACTTGCGCCACATCGGAAGATGCGATTGCTCCTGCAGCTAGCAGGAGGCCCATAGCTTCTGCTTGTAACACTGTTGCAGTTTTGTTAAGCGCTATGGACTCAGCTAGGCCCAGTTCCGATGAATAGAAACCACAGCCTGCACCTGTCTTGGTTTTTGAACCATCTGTATAGACGTTGCAAGATGCCGAGAGGTCCTCCAGATCCTGAGCTTCAGTGACCAACTTATACCTTTTACCATCAAGGTGAGTGTTGCCCACCTTGTCAGTGCCCTTAGAAGCCTCTGGGATCACTCTTATCGCTCTGTCGAGTATTCTGCAATGGTTTGTGATGGGGCCATTTCCCTTCCATTGGTTTACGGATCTAATCCTTAGAGCAGACGTCATCGCTTCCTGCTGTATATGCAGGTGCAGCGGCGTCAGGCCTAAAATAATGTCTAAGGCTGCTGATGGTGTCGTCTTAGAACATCCACTAATCAGGGAGCAAGCCAGTCTTTGTGTTTGCTGTAGTTTGTTTATTGCAGTCACCAAATTTGTACGTGTCCACCACACTACACAGCCATAGGTAAGGACCGGTCGTACAATTACTGTATATAGCCAGCGGCATAGTTGTGGCTTGAGGCCCCAGTCTTTTCCAACCGCTCTGGTGACCTGCCACAGAATATTTGTTGCTTTTGTTGTGATGTGATCCAAATGTTTCCCCCACAAAAGCTTACTGTCTAGCCAAACCCCTAGGTATTTGACTTCTTTGTTTAAAATTAATTTTGTGCCAAACAGTGTTGGCAGCTTAAGTGTTGTTAATTTGGTTTTCCTAGTGAATAACACCATCTCCGTCTTTTGTGGATTCACGGATAAACTGTGTTTTTGGCACCATGTCTCAACGATTCTCAGTGCTTTTTGCATTTTGTCGCAAAGAGTCGCTTCAAAAAGTCCAGAGACCATGATAGCCATGTCATCTGCGTAGCCAACCGTCACTACGCCGTTTGCATTTAGAAGCTCTATGAGTTCGTTAGCCACTACCACCCACAGTAGCGGAGACAGCACTCCACCTTGCGGACAACCTCGCGTGACGAGGCACCGGGTTGAACTCAAAGTCTCTATGTTGGCTGTTCTGTTAGACAGCATAGTTGTGATCCATTTGTTCACTCTACTATCTACGCCTCGTTTACTCAGCCCCTCTTCGATGCTGTCAAACGTCGTTTTATCAAATGCCCCCTCAATGTCAATGAAAGTGGCAAGACAAGACTGCTTATTCTCCAGTGCTGATTCAATCTTGTGAACCACCTGGTGCAGAGCAGTCTCTGTGGATCTTGGAAGTGCTATTTTATTTAATTTTTTATGTACAGACCGTAAAATATTTACATGATATAGCAGATCATTTACTTCAAAGATCCTTCACAAAAACTTCTGATCTCGAACGGCTGGCAAATGTTTGTATCGGGTGAATCGGTCCAAAGGAATAGAGGTCAGATTTGCCCTCGTAAGCAGATAATGAAGTTTCGCAAGTATTTTTCCTTATCGAATTATATTAATGTAAGAACTTTCGTCGATCCAGGACAAAACAAACTGACAATAAAGCAATAAACATAATATTTAATGTTCCAAATCAGGGTAACAGTGTTTCGACTAGGTGGTTATCGAGCCTCCTATTCTGGGATAATAGCCCAAATGATTATGACTTGACATTCTTTTATATTACTGTGGGCCGGTGGAGAAAATTCAGTGTTTTGAACTGGGGCCGTACTGTGAGCTCTTAGCGCGATTCAAAACAAAGCCATATTGATCGCTTGTTAAAATCTTTATAAAAAAAAAACAAAGTGATCCAATTTAGGCTTTGTTTTGAATCGCGCTAAGAGCTCACAGTACGGTACCCCAGGTAAGTTTTGTTTATAAATATGTATAGGCGTTTTATGCACGTTGTTTATAATGAGGATAAAATTATACTCTACCTAATATAACTTAGTTTGCATGAAGCGGTTTATATAAGTCAAGAAAACCTACCTGAATTGGAAATTTTTCTCTAATGCTGATAATGATGACTAACATTTCGAATTCTATACATCTTTCTATTAAAGTACCGCATTAAAATCAGTCCATTCATCTAGGAGTTGCAGTGACATAGTTGTATGGGGGAGATAAAATACACCATATTATGCGTAAGACTTTATCATTCCAAATTATAAGATCTTTCGTTTTAGACAGCACCTACGACTTTCAGAAAGATCTTTATAATACTTACTTTTATACATATAACAGCTGCACTCGAAGTTTCAGATGCTTGCGCTTTGATGCACTTTCGTCCAACCTGCATCTTTCAATACAAATTGCATTCAGAAAATAAATGAGTCTAACAGAACTATTAGATATGGTAAAACGACTTACACAAAAATAACCGAGTTTATTGGTGTTTACCCTTGTCAGTGCCCTTTGCAGGGGACTGCCTAATTTGTCTTGTTTTTGTATCATTTTACTTGCCCTGCGTGTTTTGGGCCTACAATTGCGTCTTTTCCTGTTAATATAACTTGTAAATTGCCGTCTTCTCTGCGTCTACGTAGGGGGGACAGATTTAACTTATTCCACAGAATAGATATATAGTACCTACCGACCGCTTCTTATAATATTACGTTGGTATTCAGGACTAATTTTATTCGTTTTGTCTTACAACAAGACCCTATGTTTAAAGATTGCGCTCATATTATATTAATTTGTAATACTAGTACATCACTAATATTACACCTCGCTCTAAGAAAATACCTAGACCCCGCCAACTCCGCTTCTTTGCATACTTAGCTCAGAACATCCGCCTGATACTTACCTAAGAAATTATTTCTGCCCAAGTTGAAACGGAGACATTTCGCGCTCGCTCGGGCAATTATATCACTAGTCTATACATATTTCATTGGAGATCTTAGTTTCAGTATGATTGTGGAGTTGCTATCTCATCAATTTTTAGGACTAAAAATGAGCATTTTCGATAGAAATGGGATTGAGTTTGTGTCGTTGAGAGCTACCCGTCACGGTGAGTTGCGTTAGCTAGTGCGTTTTCATTTTTCAAACATAAAATCTAACAAAAAAGATATTATGTTCTATCTTAACACGTTAAAATACAACAATGACAAACGGAGTCCTATAGGATCACAATAATTTTATAGGCTGTAATGTACCTTAATAACCGATAAATAAATAAACGGAATGATATCCAGATACTTACCGTAGATAATACAAAATCTTGTCATTTCTTCTTAAAATTATTCGTGTGTAGTATAAGTAACGTTTCAATTTAGATATAACAATAAATTGTAATTATAATAAGCAAGTTTTATTTAAACATCCAATGTGCGAGCGATACAGGTAATGTGGTAATGTATAAGTAAGTAAAGGTTGATATATTTACTTAGGTAAATTTTAACTTCTTGTGCAAAATTATTATTCGAACTCCTATTTATATAGAGTGAAATTACCGTACCGAATACAAATTTATGCCGATGTTAAAGGTAGACTGGTAGGAACGGCGATCGCGTGCCGATATTTATTATGTAACGTACGCAATAAACGGTAGACATAATATTTGGATGAAATGTTTTGAATATTAACTTGCTTCAACTTAAGGGTGAGTTTGAAGGGTTTTTAGAATAAAATACTGCTGTAGGCAACGTACGAGTCGTAACATAATGTTATTTTGCTTAAATCTCAAATGTGAATGAAACGGAAATGAAATGAATCTATTGTTTCAGTTTCGTCAATTTTATTTAAGTTAAGTATTATTGGCCTCATTAGTAAAATAGCCCAAAGTCGCGCAACGAGCTATATGGAGAGAGTTACGGTTGGTTGTTTGGTATTCCAGATGCGAAATAAGTTCCGAAATGGGGAGCTCCGCAGGTGAACTAATGTGACTGATATCATAACTCATTAGCAAGTTGAAATGGTCATTTTTTGGATATAATTGCATTGTTGTCTTTGTCTCTTTGTATCCGTGTTTTTGTTGTTGAATAATATTTACTTTTTGTTTTTTGTGTTTCCTTTAAATTGGTTGTTTTATTGTGTAATTTATTTAGTTAATTATGTAAGGTGTTAAGTTATGTCTTTGTCTCAGGGGTTCGTGATGTCATGAAGTAGGTTCCGACTGAAAATCAGTTATTAGGGTCATACTCTGGCCTTAATTGCATGCTGAGTCGGGACCTGGTCATGACATCACACAATATTGCATCATAGGTGCAAATATTGTATTTTTTTCTATGTACTTATGTTATTTTTATTGTGTATTGTGATGTAGTGTTGTGTGATGTCCTGAATAAATGTATTTTCGTTCTTCTTCTTTCAAATGGCATATAAATGATCAGGCCACATCGATCGTACAGCTGATGGGGATGAAACGTTCTTGATTGGAAGGCGCAGCGTAGGCCGGACCCCCACTAAATAGCTAGGCAGCCCACGTTCTGTAAGGCAGTTGTATGGCATTTGATCAGCGCCCCATACAACTGCCTTACGTTAACGTTACACTTACGCGCGCGTAAATATTCGTGCTAGGCCTACTGGAGAACCACGAGGAGCCGATTTAAGCAGGAGGTGGCGACCATCCACTTCAAATTGGCGATCTGTGGGGAAAACCTATAGTATGTTCAGCTGAATACGTCTTCAGGCAGTTGATAATCATTCCAATTTGCCGTTTCAACTTGAGAGTAACGATAATATTGTAGGTATGGGGTGTTCACCCACAACCTATATTTCTCTGCGGAAATTGAATCGTCTCAACCTTTATTTCATAAAATAAAATGATACAATTAAGAGTGGAGTATAAACGTTAGTATCTACGAATTAGTGTAGGAAAAATTTCGTGGGGAACATTTTAGTGGCGGTAAAGGTATCGGAACGATGCGATGACGCTGACGCGGTGTTACTTATACTGTATTTTTTTTTTTATACTTAAATGGGCTCACGTTTGACAACATCTCACCTGAAGGAAAGTGATGATGCGGTCTATGTTGGAGCACGGTTGCCTATGAGGTGCCTATTCACTCTTGATTTGAAGAGACCCAGATTGTAACTTACGGAAACAATGAAGCAGGAAGTGCATTCCACTCCTCTGCTGTTCGGATAATGAAAGATTTAGAAAAACGCTTTGTACGGGCTCGAGGCACGTTCACGACAAAGGGATGCAACGACTCGTAGCCCAAGCCTAGTAGTCCGATGTTTAAAAGGGGATGATGGGATTAGCTGATGGAGATCCTGCGCACATTCCCCAAAGTGCAGCCGATAGAAGACCGACAAACTAGCAACCTTACGCCTGTGCTCGAGGCTTTGCACCCTCTTCCCATTCCCAATAAGTGCTTTGTCTGCAATAAGCTTCATGGCACGACGCTCGATTGAGTCCAAAGCAGCCAATTGATACTTGGCAGACCCGTCCCATAGATGACTGCAGTACTCCATGCAAGCCCTGACTTGAGCTTGGTACAGGTTAAGTATTTGAGCAGAAGAAAATAACTGCCTCACCTTAGTCAGTATTCCGAGTTTTCTTGCTGCTGTTTTTGCCTTGGACTCAATAAAGCGGCCAAAATTCAAAGAAGAAGATATTCTGATCCCAAGGAGCTCAAGCTGATCGCTGAAAGGAATTGGTACGCCCTGAAAAAGTGGGGTAGAAGATGGTGATGTTCGTTTGGCAGAAAAGAGACAAGCCTGAGTCTTTGACGCATTGAAACTGACTAAATTAGCAGTGCCCCAGTGGGATACTGCTTCAAGAGCTTTAGAAGATTATGGCTTTCATTAAACGCTACATTGCTTGCAGTGGGGTATCGAACAAAATGTTTGATGGTTTTGTGTATGCTATGTTATACAATACAACACATGCCCGCTAATCTTGAATGGTATCTAATCTATAGAGGTATTATATTATCTGGGGTGATAGGTAATAGGTAGGCATTAGCAGAGCTATTTGGACCCATATTATAAAGGAAAAATGCTGGCAGTTATTTAGCACAATCAGAATCAACATCGTAATTTTGAAAGTGGTATTTACGCTGCCAGCATGTTTATTACGGTACACATGAGCTAGAACATATTTTTATAGACTGTTTATAAGTCAGTGCGCCAGTACATAATACAGGCCAAATGTTTTTTTTTTAGATAGTAAAGCCATAGCATACGTATGTAGAGCACCTGTCATAGTAGTTATTTTTGTGAGTAAAAACACTTAAAAAGAAACTTGTAGATTTGAACCATCACAGTACCTAAATAATAAAATTGATGATAATTAACTTAACTATAATACCCTACCAGTACATTCGCAAAACGTAAGACGTTTAATTGGTGGTATATATCGTGCCAAACACAACACATCAGAAAAACAGCATATAGGTCACAGCTGATTACAACCACCCGGCACCCGCTCCGCACCGCCTCGTCGCACGGCGTCCACTCGTTGTCGACTCGTGGTCCACGGGTGGATGCCGCGTTATCACCAATAAACGTCACGCGGTCAACAAGTGGACCCCGCGCGGTCAACGAGTGAACGCTCGTGGTCATCGAGTGGACGTCGCTTGGTCCATGAATTTTCGAGTATTATGTTACTAATTGGCACTAGGTCTACACGTGTGTTTCGTAATATAATCGAAAGAAAGACTGGGGATGAAGGGAGGGTGGGGAGCGGTGCATTGCCAAGTATCGTCCTCGCGTGGATCAGTTGCGGGCACCACGCGGTCCACTCGGAACCCGCGCGTTGTCAACGCAAGGCAAGCATGCGAGCAGCGAGTTGTCACCGAGTGGTCCACCCGCCGTCCGCGCGTTGAGGGCTTACGACCGAGGCGATCCGGTGACGCTACGGAGTTGATATAGTGAGCGCATATCCATACAAGTCCATATAAAGAGTACTAACCGCAGGAGGCGAGGCGGTGCCGAGTGGGTGCCGGGTGGTTCTAATGAGCTGTGAGCTTAAGAGTGCTGTAGACCTAGCACGAATCTTTACGCGAAAGTAAGTGTAACGTTAACGTTTGTATGGCATTTGTTCAGCGCCTCATACAACTGACTTACTTTCGCGTAAAGATTCGTGCTAGGCATTGACTAGGTATTAGGACTACTGGTGTGTCATTCCACTGGTGAGCAACTTATTAATTTTCTTGAAGTCTTCTAAAATGCCAAAAAATATAATGGGTGGTTTGAGAATGCGTTATTTAGTATGTGTACCGCTGTGAATAATTATTATTCAGTTTCTTACAGTATGTCTATTACACAGTTGAAAAATAATATAAATAAATTGCACTTGATTATTTAGTGAAATAAATGCTAATAAAATATCAGCAGACACAGTAGACAATAAATAATTAATAATATTGACGGGCCCGATAGCTCAGTTGGTAGTATCCCTGTCTTCTGAACTGAGGGCTGTGGGTTCGATTCCTACCCGGGACAAAAATTTGTGTGATGAACATAGATGTTTGTTCTGCGTCTGGTTGTTATATTGTATTCTATGTATGTATTTGTACAAACAAAATAGTATATAAGTATTGTATCAGTTATCTGGTTCCCATAGTTCAAGCTATGCTTAGTTTGGGGCTAGATGGCGCTGTGTGAAATGTCCACACATATTATTCCACACATATTATATTAGATACGCACGCTTTAATAAAAAAAAGTCATAGAACTTCAACGCGTTGTATTTATAAATATGATTTAACTTCTGTCTGACACTTGCATACTACAAACATTACCATTTCAAGTTTATTGACCTTTTAAATAGCTAGGTAGGTGATATCTATTGTATTTAATTAGTGCATAATTTATGTTAATACATTATTTAGAGATGTCTTGTAAAAAAAACACATAGTTACATATCTATATAATGAGTTGATTGTGCCTATGCAGAATAGATATTATATAGTACTACGTACCTATGCGTAGATATACATACCCAGAATGTATGTGTCCTCACCCCGTCGTCGCCGCCCAAGACACGTCTTGAGTGACCCGGAAGATCCTATAGCAGCCGTTGTTTCGGCTGCGCTAGGATCACCGGACCAGTCTAGCCCTTCTGGCTCAGGTACCGATTTCGGCACCGGTATAGGATACCAGCGTAACACAATCAGACACCGGCCCCGCTGCCGGCGAGTTCGGCGTACCCCCCGTAGGTTAGTTAGAATGGTCGTGACTTTCCATAGGGTCCACTCCTTCAGCGGACGTAGCCTTCTCGATCCTCTTATCCCGGCAACAGCCCAAGCCGAGGCTCGCACCCCAGGGGTGCCCTTTAGCTAGTTGCCCCCCACTTTTGTCGGCTGGGTGCCTTAAGCGCCTGCCCTCCCGCCCGGTGACGCTGTAAAGGTCGTTAGAGACCAACAGCATTAGCCCGTTCAAAAAGATAAAAAAAATGTATCTGTCACCGTCTTATTGTAAAAACCGTTTGTTTATAAAAAACGAAAATAAAACCGGTTATTTATAAACTGTCGATTTAATAAAACGGATGATTTTTATATTAAGTATTTTATAAACCGTCGGTGCCCGGCGATAAGTTTATAAAAAAACAGGTTTTAATAGCGTTTAATTGTGAAACAATGCACCAATTTTTGCTGTAATTTATTATTTTTTGAGTCACTAGTGGCTAACCAGTAGGTTACGACGACGAGCGAAGCGAGCAGGAGTGTTAGGTTACTTTTCACCACACTAGAAGTACACAATGGCGAAAAAACGAAGTTATGCCGATGAATTATAAATAATCGAAATATCAACCGTTTTAGGCACATTGCCCATTTGCAATAAATCGACAGTTCATAAATAACCGCGTTTTTTATAAACAAACGGTTTTTACAATAAGACGGTGACATATGCAATTCACAATATTATAGGTGATATAGTGAGGTGATGTAACATGAGCTCCAATTTACGACTTGATATTATAAATATTCATTAATAACCTTTGTCTATTTATAATAGGACCTTGAAATTGATTAATCCAATCATATAATAATTATTGATGTTCTTGTGTGCAATCAATAATATCAAAGGGAGGTTAAAGTGTGAGTTACTAATACGAATTTCTTGTCAACATTTTCTGTTTTTAACTTTAATCATCTAAACTAAACCGCAGCGAAAATTAAGTATATTATTTTACTCAATGGGTCAATTTGGTAGCCAGAAGGTGGTGGTACCTATAATTAAGTAGGTATATTTACACTGCCATCCAGTGTGTGGTTTGAGACTCATCTACCTATATAGCGACCTTTATTTGGGTAGTGTAAAAGTAGAAAAATATCTCAGCAGTTTTAAAACTTCCACGTAGAGCGCAGTGAACTCATAAAGATTTGAAAAAACTCAACTACTTTGGCAGTGAAATAAATATGGCATTAATACACATAAGTACCCCAACCACGCCCCACCACGTGGCCTTACGTAGTGGTATTATCTACATAAATATCACAGCGATCTCTTTTCATCCCTTCCCTACATATATTAAATGTGTAATTCTGATGCGCTACGGAACACACACATAATGATGTCAAATCTAATTTATCCCATAGGTTCTATTGTTCAAAAAATATCGTAACCGCGATGCAGGACTACAAGGCTTTTTGCCCTTCTCCATACATTTTCTAATTTATCGTATCTAACGCCATCTAGGGACAATAATTTGTAGCTGTTTGTTTGTTTGTTTGTTATTGAACAAATCCCTAGATACTGAACTGATTTTCATGCGGGTTGCACTAATATGCTTAGAAATAACCAGCGCACAACATAGGATATATTAAAATACAAATATCATTAAAAATTTTTGGTCAAAATTATTAAATATCATTACAAAACCGGACGGAATTTTAAACAACATGGCCGCTTCATGGTGAATTTTTTTTGGCTACTGACGGTTAGTTTGTGTCACAGTATTTTTTTATGTTGTATTATGGCTCCACACATAGTGTATTTAGCCAGTGTTAAGTATAGTAATTTGTCGTCGTGTTGTTATTGAATATTTCACATGTTTCACGTAAAGTCCATCTGGAGGCACAGATTAAAGAAAAAAAACGTGACGTGAACAAAGAGTAATAGGAGTTAATTTCGGTAGTAAATATGCATTAAACAGTGGAATGAAATTTTACAATTTATTAGATTTGATTAACCATT
The DNA here is from genome assembly GCA_963580505.1 of Ennomos erosarius. Taxonomy (NCBI): domain Eukaryota; kingdom Metazoa; phylum Arthropoda; class Insecta; order Lepidoptera; family Geometridae; genus Ennomos; species Ennomos erosarius. The sequence goes on from OY756982.1 coordinate 10,275,279, forward strand.
ATTAGTTTTTCTATTTAAGCCCTTGCAGGTTGTTTGGGGGTTTTGGAGTAAAATCGATATACCATCAAATAATATGTAAGTAGTATGAATCGATTGCATTCAAGATACAAACATGTTAATTATAGATAAGTGCCCGCAGATTAGAGAAATAACCGGCCAAGTGCGAGTTGGGCTCGCGCACGAAGGGTTCCGTATCATTATCTATAAAAACTAGCAAAAAAAACGTTTGATGTATGAGAGAGAAAAAATAATAAAATACAGAATACAATAAGTATTTAAGGGATTAAATACTTATTTTATTCTGTATTTTTTGTAATAGCGGCAACAAAAATATATTTATCATCTGTGAAGATTTCAGCTGTCTAACTATCACGGTTCATGAGATACAGCCTGATGGTGACAGACGGACAGACGGACAGCGAAGCCTTAGTAATAGGGTTCCGTACCCAAAACGGACTGACGACGTCTGTCAGGCTGTCTGTCCGTCTGTCACCAGGCTGTATCTCATGGAACCGTGATAGTTAGAGCTTTACTCTTGGGAGTATAATCTTGACCCTTGCTACGCCTATTTTTGGCATTACATGACGTTTATGTTTGGCCCACAGGTCTGAGGGCGAATGCATACTATTACCACCATAGGCTAATGCAGTGGGCCAATGATACTCTTACGTTACGTATAAATTATATAGTCTTTGAATGATACAGAAGTATAATAATACTCTTTGGAATGATACGAAGTAGATTTTTTTCTCTAATCTGTGTACGAAACATGTTATGTAAAATGCCCTGGGGGTCTAGGAAAGATCACAATCACTAACGCTAACGCCTCACGCTAACGCCTCACGCTAACTCCAAAAATGTATCGAAATGACATTCGCTACGGAAAAGTTAGCGATTTCCGAAACGTCATTTCAGTACATTTTGGAGTTAGCGTTTGGCGTTAGCGTTAGCGGTTGGTATCTTTGCTAGACCCCCAGACTTTGCCCTATTGTAAAAATGTTTTGAAAGCCTAGATTTAAATATAATATAGGTTTTAATTAATCATGAGTTCGATGATACTTATCGAAATATCATCGAAAATTTTTCTATAGTTAAGTAGCCATGAGTGGAGATTTCATGAAAATTGGTCCAGAAATATCAAGGATAATAATTAGCGTACCTACGCTGTTTTGGGAAATATTATATTTAATTATTTCATCCATGATTATTATGTTATTATTATTATTATTATTATTATGTCATTTTTACTTCGTGGAAGTGATTATACGAGCAGAAAACTCAGTGTGGCTGATAGAAAATCAGTTTTTAAATATAAAGCCATTACCCAAACCGAAACCTGAAAAGTAATGTAGTACACGCATGGCAACGCTGCGGGCAGTAGCTAGTATTAAATATATTCTATCTTTGAAATACGTGTTGTATAGAAACATTGTAATGCGCTGTCACTTCGAGCTCTCCATTCTCTGAGGGTTATATAGAAAATATTATATACATGAATACAGAATAAATAATAGTAAAACTACCTTCAAGGTTTCACACTGTATTCGCTGTATTCATATCCCCAATGCTTCAGTGGGCTTAGAGCTATTTAGCTATTTATTCACCGTATATACTATTATAGCATTAACGTATCGTTGTTGTTGCTAGCTGGAACAGCTGTACAGTAATCAGTGTGCATTTTGTGATTGCGGGTACTTACCCCCACGTTTTGAATAACTTACGCTAGAGAAAACTCGAAATTTGAATCTCGTCTAATAGAGAATTAGACAGGATACTATGTATGTTTGAGACTTTTGGGACAAACAAAGTTATAATTTGGAGGATTGTATCTGTCCAAATAAGGCCAAATATTAGATACTGCTGGCATTCCTCTCCACAGGAAAAATGTATTCTTTCATCAAGATCCGCCGTTTGATCAAAAGGTACAAACAGACAAAGACAAAAATGCATAAAGGTAGGTAAGTATTAGGCAGGTATATCTAGTTGTTTCAAAAGAGCATTAGTATTGATTATGCTATATTGAGTACATCGGATGCAGAATAAAATGCCTTGTGTCAGAATGATCTTGATTTAGTTGTAAATAGAGGCCGGAGATCTTATAATGCTGGCTAATCTATTGATAAATTGCTATGTTGAAAACATTCCAGTTTACGAAAGCATCTCATCATCTATTTTAGGATTGCGCAGAAATGTGCAATCTGTAACTCATCAATGTGTCATGGATTACCACAATACGCACGTCAGTAATTACGGCAACGGAAGCCTAATATTTTTGCTGGAAGTCGGAGTATTATTCTGGATCCTTTCACAATACAAATCACCTTCGTTTTGTTGTGACAGATGACGTTAGCAGCTTGCTGTCGGCGTGGAAGACCTGGTTTGGGACGGACGTACAGTGCACTTCTGGCGTCACAGCGCCAGCGCGCAGCCCTAACAGCTTCCGACAGAGCCCGTGGACCGCGGCGTCTCCGCCGGCTGTCCACCGCCACCACGCACCTGTTTGACCCTCCGCCTAGAGCGCAGGTGAGGTCAGGCCCCACACTTATTATAATTGGTGGTGGGATGGTAGATATTGAGTATTTATGCTTTAAAAGTATGAAAACTTCATGTATGAAGATTACCTATATTTTTGTTTGTGGAGCACGCTTAATACCTTTTATGTTGCACACACCTATATGTATTGTATATGTACTGTATTATTCTATTTCAGTATTCTATGCATTTGTAATATTGTGTAGGTATTGCACGAAAGAATTTTCTGTACCACTTTAATTTTATTTCTCATATCATGGTATATGTTTCCTAAAGAGACAACTACCTATACCGCACTGGAAAATGCATCACACAGTGAACATAGTTTCAAGTTACGAGTTTAGATGGCTTTTCAAGTCAGAACAAAATAGTCTAGTCAAAGAGCTTTCAAATAGTGATAATGTAGTGTTAGTAAAACAAAGCTCTACCTTCCAACGGGTAAGTGCCGCGCGCGTCACATTATTATGTTTGATAAGAAATAGCTGTGGTTTTAGTGTACCTATACGGTGTTCCACTTAACTACCATGGATTTTCTTACTGTACCTGGATGTATATAGTACATAATATGCATGCACTCTAAAAAAGTAAATTAAGAATTTGAAGGCATGTAGCTATTAGGTACGAGTTGATTATATCGTTATAAATTGTACGGTTTAGCAGGTCTCTAAATTACTTAGATACTAACTACGATACTACGATACGATACGATGGGTACTTTATAAATATTTTTCTAGTAACCTTTAAATGTAAGTATGCATAAATGTATTTCATTAATGTCTATACGCAAACTGAACAGTCTTATTATCTTTGTCTATTTATTTTTACCATCGTGCAGCGTGTTTCCATCACATCAAATGAAATGTGGTCAAACAATACCGTCTGTCACAAAAACATAAATAAATTAAATGAGTAACTGACTACCTATTAATAAAGTAACGAAATTAATTAAGAATGTTGGTACTTATATATTAACGCTTCATAATTTCTATCAAGTTCATTTATAGTGATTCAAAGATAATCGCATATTAGGCATTGTCACGTCTCATTCAATAAATTAAACATATCAACCAGAGTGACACTACCTGCCCTAATAAGTATACATGTTTTAATTATTGTATTGTAAGTATACCGCACGCTTATCAACAAGGCAAATATTGCTAGCAAATAATTTGTTTAAGAGTACATATAAAAATAGCAATCATTATGTGATTGCATTTGCTGAATGTTTGACACTTTAATCTATTCACAATTTTATTAGTGTCTAAGTTTAATGTTTCTTGGCGGGCAAGTTGCCGTCATCGTTATTAATTTAAGTTCTTTATTTGCATTCCACAGTACTTATATACTATACACAAGAGGTCTTCAATTAGATATATCCTTGTCTGGAAAGGAAAAATTAGAAGACAGGCAAAGGAGGAATCTGGTAATCTAATACCAGCCCTATATTTAATGAAAATTACTATTCTTTACCTTTTAAGGACTGATTTAATGTAGAGTTTCAAACCGATGCATCCAGGTTCAAACCAGCAGGGTTAGCACAGACGGTAAATAAAATTGTCTTTCCCCTGTTTTACTCCACTTGATAAGTAAATTGTATGAAGCAAGTGACATTGAACGAGGAAAGACAATATTTTCTACCGTCCATGCTAACCCTGCTGCACCATTAACTAACAACGGTGAAGGAAAAAATTGTGAGCGAACTGAGGGGCTTACCACAACCTCTTATAGCATTATTACTTCAATCATACCTATACAAGGCGACCTTGAATTAGTATGTTATCCTGAAATGGGGGGACTGGGACCATGATACCCTACAAGTTGTGAGAGCCTTGCTTGAAACTGTGTGTTTCAAAACCTCCATGGTAAAAAATAAATCTATTCGCAAAATTGCACGTGCGATCGCTACGAGAGTTAACAAGATACTATGAATTTCTATATACAGGTCGTTAAACTCATTTACGTGCACTCGGTCAAAAACGAAGTTCAACCACCCAGCTGCGCTAAGGCTATATTCGAACTTAAACTTTACATGGCATTTCTTCAATGAAAAAATATTAAAGTAAAGTCGTAGAAGAAACATTGTCTACCTTGGGGTGTAGATTTACCCCCTTTCGGGATAACATACTAATTCAAGGTCACCTTGTATAGAAAAATGACATAAAAGTAAGAATACTGTAATTTTGTTGACGTAGAGCAGTTTTGGTGACGCCATGTGAAATCGTTCACTCAAGTAGATCATGTTGACACCGACGTGCGACAGTGATAACGCTATATAAAAATTTAGACGTCTCGTTCTCGCGCAGGAATACTTTATAAGTTCATGGCACGAATTCGAACAATATTATTGTAACCTTGGAGCATTACTGTCACGAACCATCATCATCATCATCATCATCATTAACAGCCTGAAGACGTCCACTGCTGAACATAGGCCTCCCCCAGGGAGCGCCACTTAGAGCGGCTGCTCGCCTCCTGCATCCATCGGCTCCCCGCGGCTTTCACCAGGTCGTCGGTCCACCTAGTGGGGGGCCGGCCTACGCTGCGTCTTCCAGTTCGTCACGAACCATGATGGTTTTGTATTAGTTTGTGGTAAGGCCCCTGATAAGTTGAAGTGGCAGTGGGCAGGCCACATCGCTCGTAGAACTGTCAACCGATGGGGAAGAAAGGTTCTCGAGTGGCGACCACGAACTGTAAGACGAAGCGTAGGCCGGCCCCCCATTAGGTGGACCGACGACCTGGTCAGAACCGTGGGGAGCCGATGGATGCAAGAGGCAAGTAGCCTCTCAAAGTGGCGCTCTTTGGGGAGGCCTATGTTCAGCAGTGGACGTCTTTAGGCTGATGATGAAGATGATGATGAAGGCTCCAGAAATGTTCGAGAAACACAAAGTACAAGAACATAAATTGTGTTATCCACCAACCCGCATTTTGGCCAGCGTGGTTGATTATAGCGTACACTGTCTCTTTGAGAGAGAAGGCCCGTATTCCAACAGTATAAAAACGTATTAGACGCACTGATGATGAACAAAGATACCTAGTTCAAAGTCTCCGGCGTATTCCTTTTGGCGGCATACCTGAAATACTAGCAGCGTTAGTCTGTTAAATTGCAATGTTAATGACTACAATCAAACTTTAAAAAAAATTACCTACGGATAATAAAGGAGAGTAAACCAATCAATTTTACTACCAAAGTGCAGAGATAAGGGATATCGGTAAACATTCAAAGACAGCCTATTATTTCCTATCAGCATTTATCGCATATTTTCCAAACCTAAAACAATATTTCATGTTAAAATATGGGCATACAAATACTCCAAGTGCTCGTGATCGTTGTTCGGATTTCAGCTAGAATTTATTGCGCGTCCAACATGAATTTGTAGCTACGCAATTTGGTGAAAGTCGCTAAATTAGCAACCAGTTAGAGATGAAAATCAATTTCGTAACCAGCGTGTATCTGATTATGAAACAAAATTAGGAAATGTAGTCACCAAATTTGAAGGCCATCGATCTGCGTCGGCTTCTGTACTGTAACTGTGCAGGCGGTGACCAAACTTCACATAAAATTAAACATATAGGCAAACTATTCGAAATGAGAAACCCGTTGATCTTTCAGGGAACCATCAAGATCTCTCACTACATACCCTACTGAATTTTCAGATTAAAGGGACAGTGGGCAGAGAAGAGAGTAACGTTACGGACAACCTCCGTGGTGTGGTGGTTGAGCAGGTCAGCTCATAACCCAGAGGTGGCGGGTTCGATTCCCGCGACAGGACAAGTATTTGTGATTTTAAACTTCCATGGTCACTAACATTACTCACATATTGTTTATTAACGGGATATTTACCATGTAATTTATTTGTTTCGAGTTGCCGATATTTCGGTACTGTTGCAAGCACCATGGTCACGGACGAACACGGGAACCGGGAACTCGAAACAAATAAATTACAAGCAAGTATTTGTGCCCGAAAAAAAAAAGCGAAAATACTTGTTCTGTGTCTGGGTGTTGTGGGACCATGGTCCTCGTAGTTCCTGGGTCCCTAGATACAGGGAATCCTAGTTAGGGTCCAGGATCTATGTATGTGATCGTTGGGCGTAAAAAAAAAGTGTTTTAAATTTGATAAATAGTGGTCTTCTATAAGCTCAAGCTCAAATCTACAGCGACAATGCCTGAGCAGATGGATATAAATACAAAGATAAACTCGTTGCCTATGCTTTAGGAGGATCTTACAAATACTAGTAGTGCACTAAGTAATGATGGCTGATAATGATCATCATATAACTTAACTATATAGAATACCCCAAGAGTACCTAATCGTTATTAAGTGGAAACCCACAAGTAGAAAATCCTCTGAGACAACCCCATTACAATAAAATTATGTTTCGTGATTTGACATAAATTTGAAGCTTCAAGCATTTTCAGTTTTGATTTTTCCTTATTAACCGTGAAAAAGTAGGATCGGCTAGCTAGTTTAAATATCTATAAGCTGCCTGTAACTGTACCTAAGCTTTTGCTTCACCTAGATGGCTACAGTCTATTTTAACTGCAGTACGCTTTGAGATAGATTAAACGAGCTCCAGCGCCAATCAGTCCACTACAGTAGAAAAACATCTTCCTTATTCTACACTAAATTATATCAGTCTTTCATTATCATCTAAAAGTAGGTCATTATTTAAAGTACTAGCAACTTTGTGTGGGTCTGGGTAGGTATTTCACAGATATTATACCCAGGATAACAATAATTGTACATTATTTTCAACGAGGGCCGTAACCGTAAATGGTGGTAAGACCCTTGTTTCCTGAAACTAATTAGCTGATATTGTGTAAACAGATTCTCTGAGTTAATTATCAGAATCAAACCCGTGACCCACGACGTGGAAGTAATAAGGCTTGAGTTTACCATGTGGTAGAGTTATGGGTTACTTTATATTTTTTAGGTAGGTATAAGTAAGTACAAACTATTTTATATATCGCGTTTCAGAATCGGGTAAGTATTAATTTTATTGCGCATTACAATCCATGAATTCACTTTTTCTATTTATTTTATTCATATTAGTTGAAATAATAACCTTATAAATATTATAATTCAGTTCTGTTGGAAGAAAAAAAACTTTTGCGTGACCTTTATTATATTGTCTAGTTAATTATGACATTTATGACAGAAAGAATAATTTTTAATATAAAAAACTTCATTATTTTCTAGGTACTACTCCAAAAAATGTAATATAATATTATTTTCTATTCTAAGTCCAATCAACATGGTAACAGTTTCGTTATAAATATAGTAAGATGGATGAACAACGCTCACTTTGATATCTGGCCGTTTAATTTTACGACCAGACAATGTTACTTTGTTTATGGGAAACAAGATTTAAAAGGGTCACCCGATATTGGCTATTTATCTAACAATGCGAAATTGAAATTAGAATCCAATTAAATTCCTTAAGATAGATATATACTACCTATACTACGCTTCAATGTTGTACTAATGAAGGTACTTGGTAGAATAAGACACGAGCAGAAAACTGTGTTTATATGTATGTAGGTCTTAGAGCATTTAGAAAAGGAGGTGGCAAGGCGTTCCCCTCTGCCGGTCATATGGCGCTACTTGGTCATCTACAGTATCATAATGTGCGTGTAGACACTGCGTAGTTTTATACTAGTTTTATATAACGGTGTGCGTGTTTTAAGATGGTGTGCGATGTGTGTTTACACGCGCGGTTTGCGCGTGTGCTGTACGTATCTACCTCGTCCCCGTAGAAAATGGCAGAAAAATGGTGCTTGTGGATTATAACGTTAACATCTCCATTTATAGATGCTCTAAGATGTAGGCATACTTAGGTAAACTTATGTATACTTATTTAAATAAATGTTAACCGCATGGTACCAAACAAACAAAGAATCTGGCATTAGGTATAGCACTTGTTTGTCAAGGGTTCCTCACTCTCAAAACAAACGGTGAACACCAAAATATATAATAACCAGCTACTTAAGTCCTGCATTTTCTACGTTAAATTCGTGTGCTGATTTCCAATAACTCTTTTACCTATAACTGTATAACGCCATTTTATTTTTTGATGAAAATTGCTTGTGCTTTCTCGTGACTGTGGCGTCACTCCCGGTGTAGCGCCAATCGGAACTCTAATATAAAGATTTGCATCCACTGCTAGCAACTCACGTATCAGCTTCATAATATTATGTGCGCACAAATGCAGATCTAGGCTGCTAGTCTCATTTGCTAATTTGATAAGTAATTTCACTAGCTACAGTGCCTTCCAAATCGGAATATAGTGTGTTTGCACACTACTCTTCGTTGGAAAAGTATAGAATTTGGCAAAGTGGTGTGGCAGAACCAACCTACCTATCTGCCTATAGACGAAAAGTTCTATCAAGTTATAACCTTAAATAAATAAAATAACGCCCAACGATCAGATACATAGATCCTGGACCCTAACTAGGATTCCCTGTATCTAGGGACCCAGGAACTACGAGGACCATGGTCCCACAACACCCAGACACAGAACAAGTATTTGCGCTTTTTTTTTTTCGGGCACAAATACTGGTCCTGTCGCGGGAATCGAACCCGCCACCTCCGGGTTATGAGCCGACCTGCTCAACCACCACACCACGGAGGCTGTCAAAACCTTGTGTGAAACACACCCAGTTTTTTGTTTTATTTTTAAACAAATTGAAAATTAAACTTTATTCATATTATTATTATAATTATTAACTTTATACGCGTAATAAACAAAGCTAAGCCAAATTGTGTTTGGTTCAAGAAAATTAAACTTCAAAACCCAAGGCTTAACAAATAAAATTAAAAATCTCAACGATTCATTTGCCCATTGAAAAGCTTCTGGTGTTTATCTCGTAGGTACTCTATCATATCCAAAATTGTGTGGGATGTACCTGAAGTTACACTCAATGGAATAAAAAAGTATCATTATAATCGGTAATATTGTATTATTGTAGCATAATTATCACATACACATTAAAGCAGGGTCTTTTGATAAACCGAGGCGAGATGGTGAATGCTAGCGCGACCCTATGTTGCACCATCCCGGCGGCGGGACGGAACACGAGGGGTTTTAGTGGGTTTGAGTCCCACATGCCCCCTGCCATCACCCCCGTGGTGACAGGGAAGTGCCAGGGCATCGCTCTTCATAAAAAAGCTTTTTGATAAAGTCGCTGTAAAAGGAAAGCAAAAAGTTATTGAAGTTAAAATTTCATTAAAATTCGTCAATGTTGGTATACCTAGTATAATTTGATTTTCCTTTCGAAGAGAAATGAATAAAATTTCCAAATAAATTAAAATTAAATTTTAGTTCCTCAGTGAAAACTTTTATTTAGCTCATGGTTCTTTATTAGTGAAATAATTTGATAAACTAATAACAAATTCACTGAGCATCAGACCGAAATAAGAAATGAAAAATAACAATCAAAATTGGAATAAAATGTTTTAGCTGTCCTATTGTCGCTTGCGGGGGAGACAGATTTTATCCCGCCTGTCTCTAAGAGGACAGAGCGTTGAGACAAACTGTAATATTGCCCAAAACTAATTATAATAAGTTTGATAAAAAATGATCCCTGAATGAACAACTAGTAAAATCTGATGATAGTGTTAAAACCCTGATTATGTGTTACGTGGTTGGGGTGTTACATTTTTCATATTTAAAAATTAGACAAGCTTGTTATTCAATCTCATATTTCATCAATATTTTATCATAGTAGCTCACATTGTAAATTCCATTTCAGTGCTACAGTGGCCGCGACTTGTCCATAGTGAACGAGTCACCGAGCGGCAGCGATTACTGGCGAGAGGCGTGGAGACTGCGCTACGAAGGATCCGACTCGTATAACTCTCCGCGAAGCATCTCTAACTCCAGCTTACGGGAGGTTGACGACGAACTGACTGGCGAGGAGCTGGCTACATACATGAACTACGTGAACAATATAGGTGCACTTACCTGAGACACATCTGTGTGAAACAGCTAGCTCGTGTAAGCTGTGTGTGGTGACCCAACCAGCTAGCGAACTAGCCGTGTTTGTGACCAACTATCAGTTAGGTTTGGTTGGCGACTGACAGTTAATCTGCAATCCGTCCCGGGATTCGATGACGACGAACAATGTGATTATAAAGATATTTATTGGTAGGTCTAAACCGAATGCTACTATTGTTTGCAAGGAAGACATTGCTGAGCGTGTTCAATTATGATATTGTTGTTGCATTGTAAATTAGGTTAACACCAGCTAGCAAAATGTACATTTTAATTGTGTAAAAATATAGGATTCATAAGGAATGTGTCTATTAACATTATTTGTCGTAATGTTCCGTTAATTAGTATTTAACTGATTGTAACTTGTTACTCGATGTATACTTATTCCTTTTCCGGGATTATTTAGGCCATATTAAACCACCATGCAGTGCAAACAACGTTATTGTCATATCAAAGGTACTAGAGATTAAGCAAGGTAAAGACAATACCTACATTCGCCTTAGATTAGCTGAAGCGACCCTTCACCCTACATTGTTGTAACACCATTGGCACGCACAGCCCATTACTCATCCGGGGACCTATTAATCATTTTTAGGGTCACGTTTTACCTTAGAATCTAAGATAACAGCATCTGACGGAGTTCACTTTGGAAATGTCTTATTCTGATTTCCTGTAAATGCGTTCTACATTAGATTTCAAGTTTTTTGTTGGATGTATGAGACAAGTAGGTACCTACCTATAGCTGGTTAAAGGGACGCCCTATGAAGAAGCCTCTATGCACAGAAGTGGGTGTTATACGACTGATGATGATCATCCTGTCCTTGATATATTCAGTCACTATGCGGCTACCATTGTCGTTATGGACGTACCCAAGTACCTATGAGCTGTACAGAATAAAAAAGATATATTCATTGTAATAGGTGTTTTGTGGCTGTGACTTGTGACTGCAAATGGAATGGTTTTTCGAGTGGAATGATATTCGAATTGTGTTTGTTTATTAACAGGGAATCGAATGCCACCGTTTATAAAACGGAGAGACTGTCAATTGTTATCCTACACAAAGAAAATCGAGGAGCATTCATGTTTTGTTGGAAAATCTTTCTGTATAAGTATGTCAGTCTCCATTAAAGTACGAGGACTAAAAACATTTGCAATTGTCAGAAATCGATAACACGGTGAATCAAAAATTCCTATAAGTACTTAGTTACTTTTGAAACTTGTAGGTCTGATCTTAAAAGCATAAGAAAGTTAGAACTTTTGCACCATGAACGGAAACCTGAGAGTCTTCGTGTTTTTCTTAACACGTTTACAATGTTATTAATTATTATTATTGAGTACAGAAGAAGTCCCTAGTGTGAATATTTTTGTATTATGTAGTCTGAGTTGAGAAACGTTCGCTCCGCAGTTTGACCCCAAGGGTCCTATTGTGATCTCTAATGATCTTTAATTCGCAAAGGTGCAAAAAGCTCAATGTCATCTACAATGTACCTACATTATATACCCTTTTCAGATTGCTCTCGTATGATAATGCCAGCGGCTGGTACCATAATGGGTAAAATACACGATCGGGACCAACCACCGACCAAGGTCACATTTGTCTCGCCTTGGTCGGGTTGGTGTAAAAACCGAACGTTTGGGGGCGCAATGCGTACACGATACGACCAAGTTCGAGTGGTTGGCCGACCGAATAGAGACACCAACCACCATCCACACGGTCGGATTTTACACCAACCCGACCAAGGTGAGACAAACGTGACCTTGGTTGGTGGTTGGTCCCGATTGTGTATTTTTACTTTGAAAACGAAGCTTCTCAAGTGAATGTTAACTGAGTCAAATTGTCTATTTTTTTGTTTAACGAAATTTACTATGAAAAGATGGGATTATGACATTATTTTTCTAGTAATATATTTTATACCTACAGTGTATTGGTACTTTGATAGGTAGACCTATGTTATTTTTATTATTATTGATACATATTAATTACATTCTTGATAAAAAAGCAGCTGTGCTAATGACGCTGAAAAATATATATTGTATTCTAAATTACCATATATTTTGAAGTGAAAAAAATAAATAATCTATTTGCTATCATAGGTCATTGAACCCATGGTAGGTAATTTAATATTTATAGATTACTTAATTACTAATTATAAATATCATTATAATTATAAATAAATGGCTGTGTAGATGTAGACTTTCTAATGATTTAGTTTAGAGTACATATAGTTTATTTAGGTAGGTAAAGGTAGTATGTATTTATTATTGTTAGTTTGAACTGAGTTTGTATATTTATAATACGAGGCGTTGTTAATTTAGACTGAATAAGGCAGACAACACCTACATTGGATTATGTAAATGGACCAAAGGGGTATAAATACAAGTCAAAGTATACAAATTCTAATCGAGGAAAAGTTCGTATTTTTGTTGTATTATGGTGAAATTAAATTTTATTGGTTGTACCTTCGAGAATTTATAGGTAGGTACCTATGCCCAAGGGTTACACGTTCTGTATAAACCTTTCTGGTTCCACTTCCGATATCATTATAATAATTATAATGAAATTTTAAAATATTACTTTCAAAAAAGAAAGTAAAATACCTACTCATCACCATTGTTCAGTTTTAATTTTTGTGTGTTACTTACTGATGAAAACTGAAACACAAAATAGGTGTTTTATTTACGGACCAAATGAGGATAGTTGGTTCGAGCACGCGTTTGCACCAGTCCGGAAATACGAATGTGCTTACATTTTCAAAAAGCTCCCAAACAAAATAGGTATACTTACTAAGGCTGAGTTGCACCATAATCACAGGTTAGTTACTGTCTTCGACATTAGCCCGCCCTGCGAAGCGTGGACGGTTACAGTTAGCAGTTAAAGTAAGCTGGTGCAACCCACCCTAAGATTTTTTTCCCCATGACGTGACCTATACTTATAATCGTTGACTTGACTACAGATTGGCTTCAATCATGGATTTAGGCCCGTATTACGAAACTACACTCAGTTATGAATTGTTTCTCAAGACAAGATTTCATTCACAAAATGATCAATTTGGGAATGAAATCCCGACTTTGTTCTGTAATAAGGGCCTTAGGATATGTACAAAAATACGCTAGGTCTATGTGGCTTCAATTATTTGAAAAAAATATTGTTGAATGCGTGAAATAAGGCTGACTCGGTGATGAAAATCTCTATATTGTTACCTCCTTACTAATAAACATTCTATTAGCTACTTAAATAGAACTTATTGAGTTTTATTTCTCTCTATATCATGTTTGAAATGATAGGCAAAAGAAAACTCAGCACATTTGTTTTTCCGTACTGGGGAACTGAGGAATACCAGTGTTTATATGCAGTGTTAGCTGTGTTAGTAAGGGGGTTATTGTCGTCACATAATAATTAGATACTATGTGATATCGGAATGCTAATAGACCTCACGTTCATTTTGTTGTCTGTAACCTTCTGTAACCGTAGTCATTAGTGATTAGAATAATCTTCAAATTTGCAATTTGTAAATCACTAATAGGGTAAAAATGTTAATTAATGTTAATTGTAATGTTATTTGGTTATTAAATTGACTTTTTATAATTGGGGAGGTGCATTATTATAATGTATGTTTAGATATTGGCAATGGAGTGAAGATACTAAATTATGTATGTAATATATATCTATGTGCTAAGCACAATAAAGTAGGTAGTGTATATTAATACCCATAAAACGTTTATTGGTAAGACATGAATGTCTCTGAGGGGCGATGAATGAATTATGTAAATATTTAGGGAAAAGGAACGATCCGAAGTTACAGAGTGTACCTAATAAACAGTGGGAATATTTCAATTGTGGTTATTTCATACAAAAAGGTATTTCTAGATAATCTAGATTGTGGTTTTAAGATAATCTAGAATCTATGCATTTACTTAAGTACCTACAACTAGTGAACGGCTAACAATCACGAGATTTAAGTAGGTACCTACGCGAATAAACTCGACGCGGTGTTCGGGCAGTCAGCTAGGTATTAGATGCCCGAACACTGGTCGTTTGGAACTCTTATGGAATAGTGGGACCGAACACCACATGTTTTTTAAAAAAAAGAGGTTATAAAAAATTTTTTGGAATGTGTGAACAAACGGCCCTGTTTTTATGGATGAACGGGCCTAACTGATCGGTATTAACATCGAGTAGGTACCTATAATACGAGGCCGCAAAGTTATGATGCGTTGACCGAGTAAAAATTGATCGTTCATAATTAATGTAGTGACTGCCAGCCGGCACATAGTGGTAGTTATTCATACTTCTCATGCGTTATAGAATCTCTGTGTTCACAAAGAAATGACAAGAAAATCTCAATTTCGGTTATCATAAAAACGACAAAAAAATGCAGCAGCTTACTCGAAAGTGTCCCAACTGTCAGTTAACTGTGGAATATAATTTGATGTGAATGAAATGTAAGGCAATAAAGAAGCGGGTCTCAAATTCGGTCAATAGCGGAAAGTTAGGACGACTACACAACTTTCTTTGAAGAATAGAAAACATTTTGTATAACAAATGGGTTTAGTTAAGGCACTCTTGCATTCAAACACAATTCGGTGAAGCTATTCATCATTTGCTAATAATGCGCAGGAAGAGGAAATTGGTAAGTTCCAATAAGACTTTCCCCCAATAAGGATTCGGCAGAATAGTTTGCGTTCAATAGGTGTTATTGGTCCTACATCGTAAATAACATGACGTATTGCGCAATACGAAATCATAACGTAAACAAATATTATCACACTAGTCGTGCTTCTCAGTTTTCTTCGGATTTAAGAAATTAGTGCCAATGAAACAAAATATCTAAGTAAATAAGTAAGTAATATAAGATGTGAAGGCGACCCGTAGTTTCTCCGCTATTCATTTATTTTTATAAGTACCTACACATTTTCTCATGATAATTTTTTATTTTCTGGGCGAAAATAATTAATCTACGTTGGTTCAGTACTGGAGACAGTTTCTTAAATTTCACCCGAACTTCGTATTATACTGAAATCAGTCGTATAACCCTTTCTAAGATATGTCAGACGTACGGTACGGATGCCCGTTTTTTTATTGTTTGATATATAAGCACAGAATAGAATATAGAAATAGATATAAGTAAGTTTGAGCTTGCTACCGGTCCATATTATTTCGATGCAATAAAGTAACGATGCGGTCTATGTAACACGTTTGATCGGTTACCAATATAAGTATAGGGTTATACATCAAAACAAAATGACAGCATTGGATGTCGTGTTAACAGGATTATTCACACACTAAATAAACAAATAACGTGTAACATAAAATGTATGAGATGAGATAAAAAGGGCCAAGTCAACAGCTAATTTCCGTGAGCAGTAGTGTCCGGCAACTATTAGATTGCTACCTGTTCAGAGTTATGAGACATCAGCAAGGCCGAATGGAGAAAACAATATCCGTATAAGGGACGTTAAGGTCAAAAGCAGAGAACATAGCCGGATAGAGTAACCATACTGAACTACGTCAACACATCAGTGAAAAATCACTGACTCAAATGATTTGTATCGAACAGCAAGAAACTGTCGAAGTCATTTAAAGACCCATAGATCAGAAAACTAGTTATCGAAACGTACCTAATGTAAAATAAAAATTCCACTTAAATTTAGATACAACTCGTCATATGGCATTATTGTGCTTGGCTATTGGACTTCCCGAAATTCAATATGAAATAAGCATGATTTGTGATTGATTGCTTCATCCAGCCGCAAACAGGAACTGCACAGGAGTACTGCTGAGTATCCTGTACTCGTGCGAGCGAACAGAACGGAACAGTATATTCATAATCAACTGGTTTTCTCGTCTGTATCGTTTCTATAAGGCCTATAGCCTATAGGCATCAAAAACTAATATCATCTAATAAGTACTATAAAAATAATATAAAGCAAAAACGTGTATGTAATTATGCCTAGGCAGGTATTTTTTTGTTCTTCATAGGCAAAGCGTGATGACGCGGCCTGCGATGGCGTATGCTTGCCTAGAATATATCTGTTCACTCTACTCTGCATTATCTACTCTTACGCCTTTAGAAACCATTTTCCTCCGCGGTTGCAGAAGATTCACTTGAGAAACAACAAACCTTAGAACAACAATCTTATCTGATTGATAAGGTGTTATGGAACGACCGTTATAGCGTTGAAATAGGCTTATCCCTTCATCTAAGTACCTTTATAGAAATATCTACTCCGTATGTCCCACTGTAATTTTTTTCGTGACGGGATAATAAGTATTATCTCTTCCCTTGATAGTAGCCAGAAGAATATCGCTCCCATTGGAAATATTATTTTATGCCTAATTATAACATGTTTTAGTAATTTTACGTCAAAAAGGGAAGATTTATTTATTTATTATAGAGATTTATAATATATATAGGTATCTTACTTTAGTAATTTAAAATTCCAGAAAAGGCGCTGTCTCGTTTCCACGCTTGATTTTTCCAGAAATCGAGAAATTGAAGACATTTTAAAATTTTAATTTTTTACAAATTTTCATTTAATTTTTTTAAATTGATTTAGTTAATTAACGTTAATACATAAAGATTGTTATATAAATAAAAAAAAAAATTAACTTGAATTGCGTATGTTATCATTATTAGTTTTCATTTCAGCGAGACTGCTCAATTATATGAAAAACGAACGTAAACGTTGGAAAACCGGAAACTTAATTGACAATTGACAGGGAGAATTTTCTGGCGATGTGCCGTGCAATTAATTACTTGAGTTGAACAATTTGAACATGTTCATTTTGAAAGTGGTGTTGATTGTGTTTATAAAGTCAAATCAATTGATAGCTATTATTACCTTGCGAGAGGCGAATTATTTGTCGTAGGAATAAGCCGAAATAATTAAAACGAATTCGTATAACACTCGTGTCGACTGTGGCACAGTGTGGCAGCCAGCATTCATACATTTTATGAGAGGTTCAAGTGTGGGAGCCAGGAGGTTTATACTTATTTAATTTTATAGGTAGGTACGATTTTATCAGTCAGTCATAAAAGTTGTTGAAAAATCCACCGTCAAATTAATTCATTTTTCAAAGTTTAATTAACAACGTGATGCTGACGAGTCCTGTGCATGTTACTGCCGCCCAATAACTAAATAAGTAGTTGCAGTGCCTTTTGAAACTGTACAATTATTAGTATATACAGTTTTGCGTGACACTGCTGCACTGAGCACGTCTTTTGAGATATCGGTTTTGGTGATTTCTAGACTGTGAAATAAAGTATTATATAAACTCAAACTCAAAGTGTTTAATTGCAAATAGGCTATTCATAGCACTTTTACAAGTCAAATGTCGTTAGGTACTTAAATTAAATTATTATAATCACTGAGCAGATAAAATTCACAAATTCACAATGTCAAATATTATAACTATTTATAGCAAGCCTTTTACAATAAGTGTTTGAAAAAAAGAAGTTCTCTCTCCATATATTATATTTTATCGTCAACCTTTTTATTATTTATCAATTATCATCACACAATTACTAAGTAGTACTATTGTGTATGCTGTGTAAATACGCATAACGTAAATATGATTAAAATTTTTCCTTACATCAGAAGAGTTTAAAAATGTAGCAAATGACACTGACAGCAGGTACCTACCTACAATGTTGTTTGTTTATAGTTCCAACACTTGAATACCTATTTGTTTACAAAACTTATCCAACGTATTTGTTAGGTGCTTATTTAAAATTCAGCCTTGTGTAAGACATGACCTTTATCTTTGAACACTTGCCCCAAGTTCTACCAACTTTCTTAAATCTTTTTATCTAACAAGTACCTGCTAGTCGAGAGTTAGGAGTTTGTAACTTTTTTACAGTAATCTCTTCTTCTATCTTATTATAAAACAGAAAGTTGGAAACTAATTCACAGAGATGGACAAATGAAATTATAAATTTTGTTTGCAAGATTATTATATTAGTAAGCCTTGTTTAGATAGAATAACCAATTAGAGTCGCTCCGCGATTTCCCAATAATTTCATTCGTTATTCCGTTCACTTAATTTCCCAGGATAACCTTCCCTATATCTGAATGTAAGCCGACCTGTCGTTTCTTCTTCTTCTTCTTCTGGCTCAGTTACCGAATTCGGCACCGGCATAGGATACCACAGTAGCACAATCAGACACCTACCCCGCCGGCGAGGTCGACGTACCCCCGTAGGTTAGCTAGAATGGTCGCGACATTCCATAGGGTCCACTTCTCCATACCCCACCGGCGAGGTCGACGTACCCCCCGTAGGTTAGCTAGAATGGTCGCGACATTCCATAGGTCCACTTCTCCAGCGGACGTAGCCTTCTCGATCCTCTTGTCCCGGCAACAGCCCAAGCCGAGGCTCGCACCCCAGGGGTGCCCTTGAGCTAGTTGCCCCCCACTTTTGTCGGCTGGGTACCTTAAGCGCCTGCTCTCCCACCCGGTGACGCTGTGAAGGTCGGTAGAGACCAACAGCATTAACCCGTTCAAAAAAAAACCTGTCGTTTCAGCGCAATACAAACAGACAAACGATCAATCAAGCAATTAAAAAAACCCTTTATTTTATTTAATATTTATTAGCCCCATCTACCCACGCCCCCCTATCCTTACCTCCTATTCTGTTTTAATAGTGTGTGATATTGTTTACCTCTAAATAAATAAATAGACGTGCGTGACGTTGACGTTCATTAGAGCTTTGGTAAAATTTCACGCCGTGTCAAATTTAATTAACCTCAGTTACCTAATTTGGTAGGTAAGTATTATAATTAAGTTATATTGCTTCTTTTCTACTTAGTATTATACCTACGTTATATACCTTTAGAACAGAACAAAAACGTCTACGGAACCACCTTCACTTTAACTAATTTCTTAGCATTTGTTTTTTTTTTTAAATTAATTACCTACGTAGCAATATCGTTGGTAAGGCTTCCATTGGGTTTAAGTCAATATTTTTGCATGGGTCTGTAGGTATATCTGTAGGCACATCTCAAGATCATAAATTCCATACACACTACGCTACGGTCTACCGCGTTTCAATTGAATTTAATAAACTAGATAAATGTAGCTACATCGTTGAAATAAATAGAGAAGGCGCCTATAAAGAAGTACTGGGGTCAAATAATTTTCAGAGGGCGCACACCGCGTTTCCTAGTTGGTCGGCCGGCTGGTTTTGGATCCCGATTGAATTGTTTTACGCAAACAATAAATCCGATCAATGCAGCCAAAACGAAAAAAGTGGTTGAGCCGTCTCTGTAACGAATTCATCAAAATAAAAAAACATACAACAAATAGAAACAGGTTACGGACGGTTCATATTATAACTTTTAAATGTAAATAATCTGATTCTAAATCATTGTAAGAATAAATGTAAATGTAATAAAATATAGTAGATATAGATATAGCTTCTAAAAATACATAGTTTATGTATGCATAATTATTTTTGGTGTACTTATGACAAGGGTTAAAACCTATTTATCTCATTTCTGTCTAAGGGCTGATTTTTCTATGACTGGTTATCCGACTGATAATCATAACTAACTATAAACGGACTAAGGTGCGATTTTTTAATAATCGGATAAAAACTATTCACTGGATCGAAACAAAACACAGTGAAAAGGTATGTAAACATCTAAATACGAATATAATAGTTATTCTATAGTTATTCTATAGTTATTCTATAGTTATTCTATAGTTATTCTATAGTTATTCTATAGTTATTCTATAGTTATTCTATAGTTATTCTATAGTTATTCTATAGTTATTCTATAGTTATTCTATAGTTATTCTATTGTTATTCTATAGTTATTCTATAGTTATTCTATAGTTATTCTATTGTTATTCTATAGTTATTCTATAGTTATTCTATAGTTATTCTATAGTTATTCTATAGTTATTCTATAGTTATTCTATAGTTATTCTATAGTTATTCTATAGTTATTCTATAGTTATTCTATAGTTATTCAATATACGTTTTAATACTAAACAACATTGTAATGTTTTTTAGTTGAGTCGGTTTATAGTTTTACAGTCGGATAACCAGTCATTGAAAAATTAGCCCTAAAATGAAGAAAGTTAATTAATCCGTACCTACACAAGAGGTTTAAAAAGTTAAAATTTATTTTATTTATTGAACACCAACACTGTGTACATTAATACTATTAAATGTGACTAAATGCTAAGGGTAAAATGGTTAATGTCATCGCAATTACAGGCGCAGATAGCTTACACTGCTTTTCACTGTGTTTTGGCTTATTTAATGAATACTGAGCTCTTATCTGATTATTGAAAAATTCATCATCATCACAGGCCTTGAAACATCTATTTCAGATGATTAAATACATCTTATTTATTGCAATATTTTATTAGAACAAAAAAGAAATAAGAAATAAAATGTTGTATATAAAAACTATACAGTACCTTAACAAAACTCACTTAGTACCTACCTACATTAGGTATTGTTAGGTTAGGGTACCTATTGAGTCATGAAAATCCATGCGCGACGCGACTTATTTTAATTTCAGTCATTAATTTTCTTGCCATAAAGACCTGTAGGACGAGGAATTTCTGGAACGAGCTTCCACCAGAATTAACCTCTGCAAAATGCAGCACTTTAAAAGGCCGGTCTTGTTTGCTACCTACAGCATAAAAGGAGCTTCCCTATGAAACTTTTGTAGTTAGAATAAATGGCTACTACCTTTGCTATTCTTTGCCTGAAAACTATTCTTTGTCGGCCATTTTGAAGTGGTTAACGTTAACTCTCAACTTAGTACCTTCAATTACAACTTCTCACGATTTTTCGCCCCCAAAGCAGTTAAGATAATGGCTCACGTATATACGGTGAGTGAGACATAACATACTTTTTTACTGTTATATATTTTATATGTAAAGCCTCCAAATGTCATAAAAGTATAGAGGAAAATTGCGATTACTTTTTGTTATAATTTATCATATTTAGGTTTGTCTTAGCAGACTAGCTATGAGCAGGCCACATCACTCGTTAAACTGACAACCGATGGGGAAGAAAGGTTCTCGGGTCGAGTGGTGACCACAAACCGGAAGACGCAGCGTAGGCCGGCCCCCCACTAGGTGGACTGATAATCTGGCAAAAGCCGCGGGGAGCTGATGTATGTAAGCCTATGTTCAGCAGTGGACGTCAGACATCAGGACGTCAGGCTATTGATGATGATGATGATAATGATGATGATGAGTTACCTACCTAAGTGTTTATATTTTTCACTTCAGGTAGGTATTACCTACGAAGTGGTTACTTCAAATAAAAAAAGTCAAATGAAAAGCTTTACATTATCCTCGAGAATTTAGGTTCAACATCTGGGACAAATTAAAACCATTTGCGCAATTCGTGGGGCCACGATGGAGGCACTGCTTTGAAATATAACTGAATTTCCTAAACCCCTTTTTGCTTTCAACCTTATTCGCTCGTAATAAAGAACTAACATTTTCATTATTCCTGTAGACTACGTGAGATGGTATTTACAAAGATGACGTCATATTTGTGAAGTAGGTGCTTTGTGCTTTGTGACGAACTTAAGCGGGTCCTATTATCCAGCCCCCGTGTTTTGCTAAACTAAGTTTTCTCTAAGCCATTTGGAATGAAGTAATAATATGACTATTTTATTTGACTATTTGACTAGTGGTTGGTTAAGGTAGCTAGCAGCAATTAATTTTTAAAACGCGGCTGAGGGTATGGATGAAGGTAAAAGATCCATCTACCGTTTCATCCATTCATCTTTTCTCTTTTCATTTAGATTGGAGTACTATTTTAAAATCTGTGACTGGGATAACGCGTATAAACTAATTAACCCATGCGAAGCGGGGCGGGTTAGCTAGTCCTGTAATAATAATATCTTAACACAAACATCGTCTCCAAAAGTCTCGTTTATAGCAAGCTCGTAACTTGTAACCATTCAAATCCACGGGCAGTCAGCTATCAAATGTTTAAATGGTTCCTATTCCAATATATCTGGTAGTCCCAGTGTTTGAGGCGGAGTTAGTCCCTGACCTTTGCTGTTATCTCTCGCAAATAGCAACCTCTTCTCCCATATTTTGGAGACTTATCCAGGCGGCACACCCCTTGGCCTTTTCGCACGTATCCGTCACAACGCTTACAAAGATTCAGACAGTAGTTAATCTTGAGGTAATTACTTTAAAAGTGCACGGATGACCATTGATGATGTTAAAATATGAATGCATAAAATTATAAGCCAAAGTTAGCTAACATTGTAACGTGTTTATAATACTTAAATACTGTAGAAGTGTATCTACTTTGTTTTTAATGAGATGGCTTTGAAACGGCTAAACATAGTTGGATGTTTGCCAAGTAGATCGCAGAGATGGTTGCCTATATTTTGTTTCTTTTTCTTCATTAAAGCACATTAAATTCTTTACTCTTTTCCTTACTATATCGTATTTCGATTAAAATGATTGTTAATTCAAATAGTTTGCGCAGTAACTTGATTCACTTTGATTTAGATAATCTATTGTATATGTTGTGTTGTATTGTATGTATTGTTGTTTGTAGTTCTACAGACAATGTTGTGACGAGTTGACGATGTAATTGTTCAGTTGTAAAATTTTGTAAGTAATCTCGACACATTTGGCCGAATGAGACTAAGTACCTCTTTTAGTAGATTCGATAAAGGGTACTTTAATCATCTGTGTGTGCAGATAATTTAAACAGCGCTTTTCGTCTAAAGCTTAGACACTGTCTCCTGTTACATTTCCGTTGCGTATTTTATCTCTCGTTGCGACCGTTCCGTCTTCGAATGGCATCACGTCACGGAAACACACCAAATTGCCACAAAAAATGTGACGAGAATGTAGAAACACCTCGTAAACGAAATGGACAGGTGAGCTCTTTCAGGACGTTGAAGTTGAAAGTATTTTACTAGCTCTAGAAAGTTTTGGACTAAGTAGAATACCTAAGTGTAAGTAGTTGAGTCAGTTTTATGAACAATGTGAGATGTAACATTGTATTCTAGTACTGGTGGACTGCAGTTTCAGCCGCTATTTGAACATACGTTTTTCCCTTAGAGCTCTAAATTTGCTATGGTGAAAACCGTGGGGATCCGATGGATGCAGGAGCCGAGCAGCCGCTCAAAGTGGCGCTCTGTGAGGGAGGCCTATGTTCAGCAGTAGACGTCTTCAGGCTGTTGTCGATGATGATGATGATGATGTAGCAACAAACTAACTGACTTCTTTGAACTATTATAATTTATAGAGATACCAATAAATTGTTTGTACTTACGCTAAATACTACATTAGTATTTTTTTTTCTTATATTTTGGCTCCACACATAGTGTATTTAGCCAGTGTCAAGTATTATAATTTTTCATCATGTTAATAGAATATTTCACAAAAAGTCAAGTCTTAGTCATATTCCAGTCTAAGTCATGCTCCAGTAAAGTGGTGGCAACTTTACTAGAAGCTTCTATGGAATTTTGGAAGCAACACGGAAAATCCCGTTTCACCACAGTATATCACTTGCCCACACTCATGCTCGTAATTCAGCACTTAATGCGTAAAACGCCACCAATTTTAAACATTAACACTGGAAAAAGCTCAAGTTTTGAGAAATAATACAATGCAACGACGTGAACTTTTCCGCGTTCCCGCCAAAACTCCTACATTAGTATTATTAGTAGAATACTAATATAATATCTGTGGTATTATAGTCTTGAGTACAAATTTTACCTCTTTCGAATGGTGTTCGTTTAGTTCCGGCAGTTATTTACTAATTTGAATTTCCAAGTAGGTGATGTAGTGTGTTAAATATTGCTACTTTCATTGTTTTACTGTGTGCCACGCAATTATTATTTCATTCATTCGCATTCCGCTGTTTATTAAGTAGATATACCTACATATTGATTTATTTAACTTTTCTGTTCATTACAACTTTTCACCT
This sequence comes from Ennomos erosarius, assembly GCA_963580505.1. Taxonomy (NCBI): domain Eukaryota; kingdom Metazoa; phylum Arthropoda; class Insecta; order Lepidoptera; family Geometridae; genus Ennomos; species Ennomos erosarius. Next base: position 10,299,736 of record OY756982.1, read on the forward strand.
CAGCAGTGACAAATCATTACACTTATAGGTAGGTACTTACCTAGCAACGAAACGCTTTCGCGTTCCCGCCAAAAGTATGACTAAGAAAAAAAAAATGTGTGGACATTTCACACAGCGCCATCTAGCCCCAAACTAAGCATAGCTTGTACTATGGGAACCAGATAACTGATACAATACTTAGATACTTTTTGTTTGTAAATACATACATAGAATACAATATAACACCCAGACACAGAACAAACATCTATGTTCATCACACAAATGTTTGTCCTGGGTAGGAATCGAACCCACAGCCCTCGGTTCAGAAGGCCGGCCAACTGAGCTATCGGGCCCGTCAAAAATGTTTTCATGTTCTCTCCAAAACTCCACGTAATGTAACCAAGGAACTTATACCTATACTATGTAACCTAACGCTGGCTAAATACGCTTACCGCAAAGTCATAATATTAAAAAATCACATTATCTCACGCAGTGAGCAAAATACGATTTTGCACAATGTTTTCTCGCAGAGGGTGCCTGTTCGAACTGCTGAGGTGGAAAATCAATTTGTTATTATCCATGTCAAACATAACGCAAGAGGGAAATAAAAAAACTTAAAAAGAGAATCCAACTTTCTTGTAAGATGTATGAATGAAGCATGTGCCTAACCTAGTAATAGCTATTACTAGGTATACAGAGACACTACGTAGAGTACCTCTACGCTTAGGTATTATCGTGACACAGTACCTATACAAACGAATGAAAATACTGATCCTAAAATACGCTTTGAAATTGGTATTTTCCGTGCTCGACGTGATAATAAATTATAATTCAAAATACTGTGCTTACTAATGTACTCACAAATAGTGGAATTTGAAAATTGGAATATCATATGAAAGGTGTTCTAACTCCATAAAATTCTGTAGCATTAGCTTGTGATATGGTTTTAAGTTCCTCCAAAAGCGATTTAATTCCACATTTACCTCTACGTATTTAGTTCACTCACCCACTCATCATCAGCCCGTAGATGTCCACTGCTGAACATAGGCCTCCCACAGAGCGCCACTGAGCGGCTGCTCGCCTCCTGCATCCATCGGCTCCCCGCGGTTTTCACCAGGTCGTCGGTCCACCTAGTGGTATTTAGTTTGAATATAGCAAACTAAATGGAACATTTAATTTGTACCAGCGAATCCGTGTTCGTGGAAGGATATGAAAGTATAAAACACACTTAAGCCGCACTTAGCACACTGAGGTACTTAATAATATTTTTGTGATGTGTTACCTGGTAAATATAACCTGAAAGTTTACTAGGCAAGCAAATTCCATCGGCGAGCGCGTCGTCACATACCTAGGTATACTATACTTACAGCATAGCGATTCAGAAGGTCTCCTGAATCGCTATGCAGGTCAAATGCAAGTATATCCTATAATCAGGTGGGCCTTCAGGTACATTATCTGTCCGTTATAAAAAAAGAGAAAACAATTCCTTTAACAATATATTAATATTATAACAAGGTTTTAACCATAATTTTACAAACACAACAACTTAAATTATGTCTTTTCAAGTTGTTTTGAATTAACACACATTTATATCTAAAAATAATTTATAAATATTATTTGTTACGTACTTATGAATCAACTATTCTATAGTGCCTATTACTTATAAACAGCTTTTAAGGCATTCTGGCAAAATCCAATATCTATATTTCATGGCCTCCAGACATCACACATTATTACACCTACAAAATAAAATCTTTCAGTACCTATCGATTAATATCGAAAATTCTTATAGCCATATAAATATTTGACATATAAAAAGTATTACCTACTTACTAGAAGGAATATTTTACTTTTATGGATATTAATATATTACAACAAAATGATGTTTTCTGACGGAACGTGAGGGTTGTTCCAGTATTCCGGTTTGTCCCCTCGTGCTGACCACTCAAGGGGACAGACAAGTATAAAAGTTCCTGTCCGTCCCAGAAAAGGGGACAAACACGAAAAAAATATCTCCTCTCTATCGCTGTATTTAAATTCGGGTACAGACGGGTATTACACATTTCACACTAACCATAATATTATCCAATTAATGTACCTATTACTTACGTTACCTAATCAAATCCACTGTTACATAAACTAATTACCAGGAGCAGGTATATTGGCTGTCAATTTGTCTCATTTAATCACGAAATAGCCCAAGTTCAGTCACCGATAGATTACACGGGCTATACAGAAGGGTATGGGTATGTACAATACTCTTAATTATAGGAAATCATCCTGGATTGTCTTTGTTGGCGAAACTAGTTCCATGTCCATTCTACCGGTAGTAACAGTTTCTTGAAGTGAGATAAGTAGAATGAGTGCTCTGTTAGGCTTTGGTAACATTTTCAGGGTTCTGTACTCAAAGCTCCAGTGTTTGTCTGTCCGACCTATAATCTGTTATTTATTTATTTATTTAATCAAATAACCACGGCAAACAAACACCAATTTTTACATTATTTTTTATTTAAGTTGTATCTCTTGAAACGTAATAAAGGTTTCTAACAAATAAAATAACAAACGATTACTGGTACGAGTATTTTACAACGATTTTTAACTTACATTGTTCAACACGGCATACTTACTAGGATATCTCACGACATACTAGGTATATCTCACGATATACTTAGGTATTATACATGAGAATATACCTATAACCGTGTTGAGAAATGAAAAAGAAAATGATAAATTAATGATATTTGATTTTAGTGCATTTTCTGTAGTGTTACACTACAATACATTTTAATTGCATAGAACCAGAGGTGCGTCTGTAGAACAAGTATTTAGCCAGTTTTATTCTATTACGTACCTACGTTGTGCAGGTACCTACATCCAGACTAGCAATAAATGAACGTGCCTGAGAGCACCCAGCCAACTTGAGCTACAAAACTTTTACATAATGCTCAACATCAGCCTACATTAATATTTTTCTGTTATTATTCTTTTATTTTGATATGGGCTTTATCAGCCCGAACAAGCTTCTCGAATCCATGTGTTTACCTAACTGAAGTAAACAACCGAAGAGATCTATTATTAAATCAATTTGTCTAATAAGTAAACGTCTAGCGATCTGAGCCGCTCTGAGTGCTTATAAAAGATTCTCGCGGTCGTTTAGAGGCTTTCATTGGAATAAAACGAGAAATTTGGGGCGAAGGAGAAAAAATTGTGTGAATCTTGGGAATAATATTATGGCAGCTGTAAGGGATGCAAATAGTCCTCCCACCCCGTACCGTCATAAGTAATAGCTGACTTATGTAACCATTAGGTTTGGACAGTTTCGTTTACTTATTGATTAATATCAGCTTATTGGACGGGACTGGGATTATGGGATTTAATTAATTAAACGCGCATATTAGGTGTATAGATTAGGTATAGATAACCAGGTATCACATATTTTTGTAGATTTGAAATGAAAACTAACAAAGTGACCTTGAATTAGTATGTTATCCCGGAATGGGGGGACCGGGACCATGACACCCTACGAGTTGTGAGAGCCTTACTTGAATCTGGGTGTTTCAAAACCTCCATGGTAATAAATAAATCCACTCGCAATATTGCACGTGCGTAGAGTTAAAAAGATACCATAAATTCAGTTTTAAACACAGGTCGTTCAACTCATTTATGTGCACTCGTACAGGTACAAAGTTCAACCACCCAGCTGCGTTAAGGCAATTTTCGAACGTAAACTTTACATGGCCTTTCTGCAATGAAAAACTATTAATTTAATAAAGTCGTAGAAGAAACATTGTCTACCTTGGGGTGTAGATTTACCCCCTTTCGGGATAACATACCAATTCAAGGTCACCTTGTATAGGTATACCTTAGAATAAGTAGGTACCACTACCTACTTATCATAAACCCAAGAAACGAATTTTGAAATGTGATTCAAAACCATTTAATCTCTATCAAAACTACTTAATACACCGCTACTTAAGTAGGTACTTAGTTTGTGTAGTGGAATGTAACATCTAATATAGCGTATCACATAGTCCTTTCAGTATTCCACTAAATTCTACTAAATGTTGGGTACATTAAAGTTAGAGCATCTCGTATTCTTCCTGCTAAACGATACGGGAAAAGTATGCATTTTTACGCTGTGTATTGCGCACTTACATAAGAAGTGCCAAGGTCTATGAACGTGAAGGACATAAGCTTTGTACAATATTTTATTTTATTTTGCTTTTCATATTTTTCATTTGCTTTATTTTTAACCCAACAGGCGATTGAGACACTGTAGAAGTACTTAGCTCTATTTATAAGTACCTATTACAAATTTTACATTATAACTGAAAAAGACTTGCACACATTACTCCGCATCGCAACGCAGCCATCGAAACGCACCAAAAAAAAACCTATGCACAACTTTCGCACAGTAGGCCTAGCACGAATATTTACGCGCAAGTATCTAAGACGTTAGGTCAGTTGTATGGGACGCTGATGTCATACAACTGCCTTACCTTAACACTACATACACTTACTTGCGCGTAAATAAATATTCGTGCTAGGCCTACTGTTTATATATTATTGAAAACAGCGGAGCCATTAATAAATGGAGCTTTGATGATGCAACAGGAAAAAAATCATTCCGAATTTGAATACTTCTACAGTAACTATGAACATATACTGCGTAAACTGTCTATACAATATCTATACAATTTTTGGTCAGTGGTCAAAGGTTAACCCATAAGGAATTCCAGCTATGCGGGTTAGCATATCTTAAAAAAATAGTATTAATTGTCCACCCCACCAGTTTGGCTCAAACTTTATCAAACATAAAAGAAAAAGGAAAAATAATTAGAAATACGTGACTGTAATAAAAATTGTTGAATGCGTAATTAAGGTTACTCGAAAACTCGATTGGTTACATCCAAAGGTATACAACAATTATAATTATTTACACTGTCACAGATTACTGAATATGTTATGATACTGTGTACAATTCGCCATTAAAACATGTACCATAATATTATATAACCGACATACATGACAATTTCTCGTTTAATATCTCATTCGGGCTTTAATTAAGCTCTACGAATGTGGCATGTTTAGTTTGGAACAAGAGGTATGTATGCGATATATTTCCATTCCTATATACGACGACGCGTTCTGAGATAAGAGATAAAGAAGATATACGGTGGCACAGTTGAGCGGACTTTTGATTCATTATACTGCGATCTAAGCAGGTAAAAAAGAAGGAATAAAAAAATATGAACTGGTGACTGATCTGTGCTGATGGCGGTAAAAGTCACGAGTCAGCGTTAGCGGTTATATTCTCTTTGGTCACGAGAAATATGAGTTGGGAGTTTTGGCGGGAACGCGGAAAACACAGGCGGAAAAGTTCATATTGCGCGTCGTTGCATTGTATTATTTCTCAAAACTTGGAGGCGTTTACGAGCATGAGTAATGTGATGAAACGTGGTTTTCGTGTTGCTTCCAAAATTCCATAGACGCTTCTAATAAAGTTGCCACCACTTTACTGGAGCATGACTTAGGCTCGATTATTGACTATCCAGACCGCAATGTGACATGAATGTGACTAAGATTTGACTGTACGTGAATATTCTATGAAAGGATGAAAAATTACAATACTTGACACTGGAGGTATACTTAAATCTTCCTTGGACACTGGCTAAACACACTGTGTGAAGCCAAAGTATAAGGGAAAAAAGTATGAGTTGAACAAAAAGAGACAAGTGTGTGCTTGTTTTGTAGCGATAATTTTTTTTTGTGGATTAATAAAATTATTATGTTGGTAATGCCATAGAGTTTGTCCTATTACATAGGTCAGTTTCAGGTAATGCTAATGATCTGAAAATATGAGAAGTTCCTGTAAACACGCTTATGGCGTTATTCTCAATTGGACAAAATGAGGATTTGTGCCATATGTATTATACTCAACCGTAAAACAGAGGTGAATTCTTTATGAGCTTCAGAGGCCTCAAACTACACCCTCGTTGGTTATTGGTCTATTTCTTTCCTCGATGAATAATTTACTAGAGAGTAGGATGTAGCTGTTGCGAGATAAGATTAGTATTTTTACAGAGTGAGAGATAAGCGACAGTCTGATATCTCGCATAGGTACACCTTTCTTACTTGTAATACCTACTAATTCACTAGGCGGTACTTAGGACTTTTCTGCAAAGTTCGTCTAGGTAGGTACCACCGCTTTGCCAGTTATTCTGCCGCCAAGCAGTAGTGTGCAAGCACTACTGTGTTCCGGTTTGAAGGGCACTGTAGCTAGTGAAATTACTGGGTAAATGAGACTTTATGACCTGACTACACAGGGTAGTACTGATTACTAGACTGTGTGATGTCTCAGGATGACGTGCGCAGTGCAGTGTCACATAAAACTTTATTATTTTAAAGTTCCGAGTGACACTGCAACTGTTATGGGCGGCCGTGTCGCTTAACATCAGGTGAACGACTAGCTCGTTGCGTCATTCATTCTCATAAAAAAAACCTAAAAATTTTCGATTGTTGCTATTTCGTCTCGCAACTAATTAAATAAATAAGTGAGTCTGAAATTCTAATCATTTGAAATCTTGCTCTACCAATACCATAATAGAACCTATCTATTCCACGTTTTTGCATGGATAAATACGTATACTTTTACATGTCATTAATCATTGTCTTATTATACATACATGAAAAAAGTAGACACTATTTCAGAATATTGAACAACCCACAGACATCTAATACTTTAAATGTCTGTGGAACAACCAGAACAATGTGACGTTCTGATAAATTTTGGAAGAGAAAAACGCGAAACGAAAACTAGGTAGGTATACTTTGTTACTGAGTCGCAGAAACATAAATTAGCTAAAATTATAGTTATAAGTAGCATTAGTAAGAATACCTAATTTATGGAATAGAATAGAATTAGGTTATATTATGTTAAGTAGGTAAGTACATTGTTTGATTAATCGTGAAGTTACTTTATAGTTACTTATCCTATACTTAGCTGCACTAACTATAAATCCAGTTGACCAGCGATACAACTTCCCCTCGTACGAAAATTAGTAGTTTATTTCAACTGCTAGTCCTACGAGAGGAAGCGGGACACCCAATGTGTTTTTTGTTCCATCCTGCTCTGTCCTTCGTATGAGTTTGTCTCGTTTTGTAACCTCACCCCCTGCCCCCTTAGGTGGGTCGTGTTTGTACGAGAAATTATATTCACGAGCTATCAACGGGCTTTATAATCTTAGCTTAGCTGTTTTATAATATTTTTGGAAGGTTTTGAATTGCTATCATTAATGTTCACACCAAAATGGGGGCTTTTTCCGATATCTTTGGGGCTACATGAAAAGATACCTGATACAGATACACAGCCTCCGTGGCGTGGTGGTTGAGCAGGTCGGCTCATAACCCGGAGGTGGCGGGTTCAATTCCCGTGACTGGACAAGTATTTGAGCCCGAAAAGAAAAGCGTAAATACTTGTTCTGTGTCTGGGTGTGGTACGACCATGGTCCTTGTAGTTCCTGGGTCCCAAGATACAGGGATTCCTAGTTAGGATCCAGGATCTATGTATGTGATCGTTGGGCGTTATTTATTTATTTACTTATTTATTTATTTATTTGTACAGTATACCTATCTACCAGTGTTAGCAATTTCCAATCAAGTGAAATTGCTATTGATAGTGGATTTGTGTACCTATAGACGTAAATCTTAGATTAGTTTCATGTTAATTGTTTCTAAAATCGAGAATCAGCTTGCCTATAACTTTCTAGCAAAACATCCCCTCGTAATATGATAAGCGCCGAAAGTGGCGTTGCGGGGCAATTAATCACGTCTTATATTGCTTAATCATTTTAATATTATAATTAGTAGATAGTCAGACTAAATAAAAACACTAGGCGCATTTTTTTCCGGTATAGAAGACCAAGTGGCACTTACCCAATCTGTCGTCAACGGAGCGAGAGACAGGGAAAATGGCGGGCATCTTGTAATTTTCCCAACGCCCTCCCGGGTTCCAAGGCCGTAAGAGAGCGCTTTGAATTCAACCCGTAATGAACGTATTTATCGAAATAATTTACTCTGAATAAAACATCTTTTAGTTCCTAGAAATACGGAATACCTAATCCAGTATCATTTGGTTATTCCACCTTTAATTCTCGAGTATCAAGAATAAACTCTAATCAACCATACAATATACGTACATAATATGGTAGAAGTGTGTGAAGTTGATCATTAGTTTATAATGATTGTGATGATCAATACACGCAAGTGTAATACGATGTTTTTCATCACACTTGCGGGGAATATATTTGAAAAAAGTTATATGTTTAATTTAAGTAGATATTTGGAAAAATTGATTGATAATGATTCCTTCCTCGTGAGCTAATATAGGCAAAGACTTCAATAGGTGGGAAATAATTTAATACAAATACCTTATATTTGAATAATACACAGATAATTAAACCCTAATTATCTACAAATACATGTATCTCTCTCACTCAGTAGACTCGTTGTAGTTCATGTATAAATGAATCTACCTAAGTCATCATTAACATCCGACTGACGTCCACTGCTGAACATAGGCCTCCCCCAGGGAGCGCCACTTAGAGCGGCTGCTCGCCTCCTGCATCCATCGGCTCCCCGCGGCTTTCACCAGGGCGTCTTCCGGTTCGTGGTTGCCACTCGAGAACTTTTTTTCCCCATCGGTTGTCAGTTCTACGAGCGATGTGGCCTGCCCATTGCCATTTCAACTTGCTAATCCTAAGTGCTACATCGGTCACTTTAGTTCTCCTGCGGATGAGTATTTCCTACTAAAACATTTGTAGGGAGGTATAGGCACTATACTTACTTCATTCTTGCAGTTTATTTTTATGTTATACAACTTTAGAAACTGTAAATTAACATTATTACTTACTACAAAATTTACAAATGTTAAGCCAACACGCAACGTAGCGAACGTAACTATTAAGTTTCCTTTTCCGATATAAAGTTACACAGTGACGTGTAAACTGGTTTGTTTATTAAAGTACCTAAGTACATGAGAAATTCTGATCAATATTTTGTTAATGATTTCGGCACAATTAGAACAATCTATTCCTAAACACCACATAAATTTGGTATGCTAAGCACGCTCATTAGAATGCTCTATAAGTGCTCTATGGGAAATATTTTGAGGTCAGCTGAAAAAAGAAGCAGAGCAGCGAAAGAATGGAACACAGTAACGTCATTATTGTTTCCCGATAACTACAATAATTACAGGAGCTCTTCAAGTCGCGAGTGAATAGGTATCTTCTAAGCGAGCATGTACCACCGTAGACCGCGTCGTCACTTTCCATCAGGTGAGATTGCGGTCAAATGCGAGCCTATTCAGTTATAAAAAACCACCACAAATTATTATTTCATGAAAAATTTTAGTTTAACAAAATTGGTCAAAATAGATAATAAAGAATTCATACATTTTGTAAAGGTGTACCATACCTAGGTAGGTACTTAATTTTTTTAATGCATTTGGAAAAGCTTCCCTTTAACCTTTTCAAAGACGTGTCTGACGTGAAACTACTGCAAGACGTGGGTGTGTAGACGTTGTTTCATGTTTCAGCAACTCGTTTTCAGTAAAGTGTAGGATCGAACGTAAATAAAACAAAGAGAGATCGACCGTTGCTTTACGTTTTGCTATAAAGGAAATGCTTGGCAGTAGGTACTCTAACACTATTTGTTAATTTCCAGTTGAGATCATATTTAATTAAACCTATTGGCGATAAGGAAGAGTGAGGGTTGAATGAAGAGTAGTGGTTTATGTATCTTTATCTTTTCTACTCGTATAATAATAACTAAGTATCATTTTTTATACATTTTTGATATTTGTTTGACTTTTTGCTATAAGCATTGTTGATGAAATACTCTTTGTACAAAGGGCGTTTGTTTATAGTAGGTACCATGGAGCTAATAAAGTAGGTACGTATAATATTAAAATAGTCTCGGGAACTAACCCTTATTCAGTAGGTATTGTACTAACATTCGCAAAGTTTCGTTTTAGTGATGTGGTAATTTTTATTGTATTTTTAACCCTAAAATGGTACATATTCATTATCCATGTTAGGTAGATACAGACCTACGAATGAATGTTTCATATCAAAAATTATATGGGTCAACACGACTGATATTTCCTCTAGTCCATCCATCCTCATATTTGGGATCCGTGAACTTCCGTACTTTTAATTGGCTAAACTTTTGATTTGACACCGGCCTTGGCGTTTATAGCCTGTGCCGTTAATGTTACGGCTTTTACTGTTCTTTTATCTATTTTTGTCCCGGTTCGGGTTCGATAGAATAGTTGAGGTCACCCGGACGCTCAGTGTGATTTACACTATTTTCGTTTGGGCTAATAGACCTAAAAGTTAGGCTCGAATGGGAATGTTTCACATATGGAATGTGGAACATAATGCTATTTTAAGAGTTAGGCTAGTAACTATAGACTCGCTGACTGATTTAGAATAAAACTGAAAGTTGTAAGTATACCTAGAAAGTGTTTATTGGAACGAAGGCGTGGATATAGGTGGACGAATCATGTATAAAAGTTTATCCAATTCCGTTATTTCGATAACGATAACACGATACTTTGTAGCTGCAAACGAAACTGAAATGTGTGTTTCTTGAAAGAATGTTGCAAATAAGCAGCGAACTAAGCCTTTTCGCAAACAAGACTAAACCCAAGATGGTAGTGATCGATTGCACACTAGTGATGGATTAATTAGCATTCGCATTAATTTTTAGCATGTGAAAACTCAATTAGCATTTCGCAAATGAAATAAGGTTGCGAAATTCTGTGAAATATGAAATTTAATTTCAATTAATTTAGTTAATTTTGAATTTTATCTTAAAAATAAAGTTTTATTTCATGTTTCATTTCATTTTTCATATAATTTTCCATTTCATTTTTTCATTTCCATTTTCATTTCAGTCTCAATTTTAATTTCATTCCATTTCATTTCTTTTTAGCAAATAGCATAGCAATAGCAATTAGCATTCTAAGACTCGTGAATTAGCATGTTTATAACATTAATTGCCATCGCTATTGCACACATCAGTCGGAAGACGTCCACTGCTGCAGAACATAATTATTTAATTTTTAATGAAATTGTTGTTGTTTATTTTTAATTGTATTTGATTGATAATAATGATTTGACTTATCTTTAATTAATGTAATTGGTAATACCGTGTTAATTAAAGTAAAATATTTAAATAAATAAATAATAAAATGGCCTCCCTCATAAAACGCCACTTAGGACGCTTATCACAGGGCGATTTGCCATAATCATCACCAGCACCGGCAGGTGACTTGGTGATCCCACGTAGGTATCGAGGGAAATGCTGCTGCTATGATAATAATAAGAGAAAAATACAGAGGCATTCTAGTGTCCACAATCTAACACTGGAATTCATAGTCAAGGTGGGGGCTCCTCTAGAGGAAGAATCAGGCGCTGTGCGGCAAATCCTAGCTTTATGCATTTTATAACCAAAAGCAGCCCCCAATCTGGCACGATGGGTGACATTTTGGCGCGACTTTTGAAGTTCAAAATTTGCGTCAAAATGACACTCGACAGAATTTTCATAGACAACTTGATTGAAATCGTAGAGTATTTAATTAAAATGCAGTTCCGTTAGGGGTTTTTCCAGTGATTGTTTATGAAAGTGAAAGAAGAATGATTACGCATTTAATCTCTAGGTAAAAGTGGAATGATAGATTTTCGGGGTTTGTTCAACTTTTATTTATGAATACCACTGTAAATGAGCAGCTAATACTACATTCATTCAAATTATTTTCCATGTGCCAGTTGAGTTGATTAATCTGAAAAAAATCAATCAGTGAACAAAAAAACAAAGAAAAGTACATTCATCAATTAAACATAGGTAAATGGGTAAGACTTTTAATCGAACAACTCTATCTTCTATTGTAATGAAATAGTACGCAAAGGTTTTATTGGTCCGCTTAGTTTTATTGTTTTCATTGTATTTATTTATTTTTATTTCTTATTAAGTTAATGGAAATCACTTGGAGAGGCAAATTGGACATTTATTCCTTGTGTACCTACCTAAGTACCTACAATGTGTCCTTATTCTTAACTTAGCTTGATTTCGGAACAAAAATATAATGGGTCTTAAAACTAGCGAATAGATATACAAAATTATAATAGTTATATCTACATTTAACTTCCTTGCAAAAACCCATTGAATTCGTAAATTACACAGATAAACACGTAATCACAAAGTAAGTTGAATTCACCCTGTCTGCAATGTTTTAACGCTAAATGATGGCTAAATGTTGGTTTAAAGTATTCTGGTGTTATACTACTGTAGGTAGGTACAGAAGGTACATCAAAATAACAACCAATAGCTATTGATTATATTGAACTCTTCAAGCCATTTTTACGAGTATATTTATGCAATCGGTTATTTGGACGCACATGGGAATGGGAATTCGCTATTCGCACAAAATTATTGATAAAGGTCAATACAGACATATCCGTGACGGTACAGTATTTTTGGGGATTATTGTTGATGGAGATTCTTATTTTTAGGGATGTCAAACCAAACGTCGATTCATTGTCTAATTTAATTTCGGGGACAGTCGGGAAAAAATAGTTCATGTCTGCCTGTGTAATGTTTTTAATAAATAAGTTTTGTCTAACAATCAGGAATTATTATGCTTTTTGTATTTAATTCTTGTCTGTCCCCTAGAGGGTACAGCGCGAGGGGACAAACAGCAACCACCCAAAATTTTGTCCAGCTTCTGCTTGCCGCCGCCGTTATTGACATGTCTGGGAGGACCCTAAGCCGTTGGTTGGGGGTATAATAATAATCGATATGACTTCTTATTTGCCGAATAAATATAATTATTAATTACACACATGTTATTTACGTTATATATCGATTCTCTCATGATTGTTACGCTCATGGCTCCACGCGTATTTGAAGAGTTTGCTGCGAATATCAGTAGGTAGGCTACCTGCGGGGTGATGTGGAGATAATCAAGTATTTGCGCTTTTTTTTTTGTACTTGTCTGATCGCGGGTTATGAGCCAGAGGCTGCAGTCTATTGTTAATAATTATTGAACTAAGTACCTGCCTGTTTTAAATAAGGTTTATCCAGAAAACCACTTACTATTACTACTTATTATTTTTGATTTGTTATGGCAAACAAAGTTTAGCATACACGATTAGGAAATGGTGTGCACCGTAATAATATAATTATGGAGATCTGCTTAAAACTTTGTCACTATAATGCTTTTCTTTACATCCTGTAGTAAGGCTCCAAACGCCCAAATAAGTATACTTATAATAGGTACACAACGGTATCTAAGTATAATTAAATAAATAATAAATAAATAAATATGTGTGGACATTTCACACAGCGCCATCTAGCCCCAAACTAAGCATAGCTTGTACTATGGGAACCAGATAACTGATACAATACTTATATACTTTTTTGTTTGTAAATACATACATAGAATACAATATAACACCCAGACGCAGAACAAACATCTATGTTCATCACAAAAATGTTTGTCCTTGGTAGGAATCGAACCCACAGCCCTCAGTTCAGAAGGCAGGGATACTACCAACTGAGCTATCGGGCCCGTCAATAATAGGTACCTACACGTCGGTCGTGAGGTTGCTCTGCAAATACATTGCATGGCTGAAACTTAAGCATTTCGCAAGTACCTACCTAGGTAAAGGTATATTTACTGTTTTACGCAGGTAAGAAATCTTTTTGAGTAGTGACCACGAACCGGAAGATGCAGCGCAGGCCGGCCTCTACTATGTGGACCGACGATCTGGCGAAAACCACGGCGATGACGATGGATGCAAGAGGCAAAGGAGCGCTCGAAGCGGTGCTTTCTTTGGGAGGCCTATGTTCAGCAGTGGACGTCTTCAGGCTGTTGGTGATGATGATGATGAGGTATCAAGAGTAACGCATAGCTAGTCATCATCTTTTTCTCTATCTTTTATTATACTGGACAATCCTGTTAGTTCTATTTTACTTATATGGGTGCCTATAGCTACTTAATAATCTCATCAGTTTTATTATGGGCATACTTATCTAGCTTTTTTGGTGGTTTCTATGGCAATAAAGGATTTCAATTTCCCTAATCGGATTTGCTTTGTATGTAAAAATATGGAAAGGTAGCAAATAGGATTGTTTATGATAAATACATTTCTAGGCTGATCCGTAGGCTGAATTTTTCAAGTGGGCGTGGTAGGCCTAATTCGAAATTATAAGGAATATCGAAAAATGCTCAAAGGAGCCTCAGGCCTGATTTTGAAAAAACTTATAATAGCACCATTAGACTTTTGAAAAATTAATATTATTAGGCAGGAATCGAAACCGTTGATTTTGAAAAAATATAACACCATCTTTATTTATTACCATTCGATAGTGTCGAACCGGAAGACGCCCTCTGGTGAAAACCACGGGGAGCCGATGAATGCAGGAGGCAAGCAGCTACTCAATGTGGCTCTCTGTGGGAGAGGCCTAAGTTCAGCAGTGGACGTCTTCGGACTGTGTTGATGATGATGATGATGATGATGATGATGATGATGATAGTGTCGCTGATAAGGATCGAGTTTGGGGAAGTAGGTACATTTTTTAAAAATGGTAATCATTTTGTTGTATCCATTGGGAGCTACTCTAAAATGACATAGCGGGTCTATGAAAAATTATTTCATAAAAGTTTTTTACATGCTATTAGTGAAAAATTTGCTACTTATACCGTGTCCCACGGGGTCCTATCAGGTAAGAATGGAAAATAACCCCAACTTGAACAAAATGTAGTGATCGTGTCGTGAGGTTTAGAGTCCTGTGTATTTATTTATACCAATACCTCGCCAATACGCAATAGGTGTCGCTTGCGAATGTTACGTTACGCAGAAACAAAATAATTCGTAAAATAGCCCTATAACTCCGTTCTATGGGATGAGGTTTAGGTAAGTTATTTATTGTAATAAATCTAATACTAAACTACTTTGGAACTTACATTTACATCACACTCCTGTAGATACCAAATACTTCAGCAGTAACAACTTAGGCTGAAATTTCAAACTTTGAAACTCAATACGGTCGTGATCTAAGTACTAACAGCTATGAACAGTAATTAGACACAGCTGATGGGTTCAGACTATTAATTGGAGAGTACTAGTAGAATTAAGACTTCAAAGTTTCTGCTTTACACGAGTACCTATTAGTCATTGACTAATTCAACCTAATTAGTACATAAGGAACTTTGTTTTGCCGATGATATAATGCCGATGGTATCTTCTTTGACTGTCTGAAATGACCAACTGACTGACAGAATACATACCTACAGCCCAAATTGCTAAATAATTGATTCAATAATTGATTTTGATTGAATAATTGATTGACGGGCCCGATAGCTCAGTTGGTAGTAACCCTGCCTTCTGAACTGCGGGCTGTGGGTTCGATTCCTACCCAGGACAAACATTTGTGTGATGAACATAGATGTTTGTTCTGTGTCTGGGTGTTATATTGTATTATATGTATGTATTTACATAGTACAAGCTATGCTTAGTTTGGGGCTAGATGGCGCTGTGTGAAAATGTCCACACATATATTTATTTATTTATTTATGTAATTCCTAAATGTAGGTGTCTTCTTTTTATGAATGTTTCTACTGTGTATCTACTTATAATATAATTGTATTGAGGAATTGAAAATTCATAAGTACCAACCCTAAGAGATAGTACCTAAATAATCGGGTGTTATAAAGATATAAAGCAACACGCACAGGGAAGTAAAAAAATTGCCACACATTTCCACAAGGTGCTAATGGTTTTTCACGGAATACATCATTCAGTCGAGGAAAATGTCACGTATCAATGCATTTCCTCAAGGATACCATGTTTCATCCATACGAATTCTCTCACATTTAACAACAATCAGAAATGGGCCATTATACTCAACAACTGGAGCGTGTCCTGAGCATAGATTTGATTAATAATACTGGGTGAACTGACAACGTAGTACCTACTAGTACCTTCTACATATAGAATGCCAAGGAAGCAAATAGAAAGTATTTTATGCGTTTCACCCCTTTTCCTTGTCGATGGGGACGATTTGGGGTATGTTGAGTCAGATTCTTGCTTTGACAAACCCATGTCGATGTTTATTACTCCATTCTATTATTTAATCTGTGCCACTAGCTGCAAAATTTCTAGAAAATTCCTTGTTTTGTGATTGGAAAGTTGTATTGGTAGGTACACGTGCCTTGTATCCTTATCATCACCATCATCATCATCATCCTCAACAGCCCTAAATTTCCACTGCTGAACATAGGTCTCAGAGTGCCACTTTGAGCGGCTGCTCACCTCCTGCATCCATCGGCCCGGTATCCTGTATATTACTAGTTTTGGGTACCTATAATACCTACCTAAGATTTCAGCAATACACTTTTTGAGCATTTTTGCAAGAAACATAACAGCAAAAAGAAAAGAAAAGATGAACAGCGTGTTCTCGAATCGCTAACTAGTTACATTAACCTCTATCTCACTTAGATTTTTGTATTTCTCTGCAAATCATTTTTTCTCGACAGTTTCTATCTAATAACCATAGTTATATTATAAATCTATGCTAATAACTGTATATTAATATATTATACCAACCAACTGTACACCAGCGTTGCTACAAAGAATAAAAATACCTAGGACTAAATTAAAGTCGTAAAAATTACACAGATAGGTATAAGGACAATTACGAGAATTCCAGTCCTAACCAAATCGCCTACCCTTTTTGCGCTGCTTCGACAGCATTACACTAAATTTGGAACCGGATCCCACCTACCGAAATGAAATAGACGGAATCAAATTAAATTACAATCGAAATTATACGTTTTCTCAGGTGAGCCGGCTATTCCGAATAAAATTATTATGATCCTGTAGTATATTTTAATTATTATTAACTTTGATTGTCAGCTCAGTTGGTATATAGTTCTGCCTTTTGAACTGCAGATTGTGGGTTCGATTCCCACCCAAGACAAACATTTTTGTAACGTAGGTGTGTTTGTTCTGTATCTGGGTGTATTGTATCATAAGAATAAAACAAGCAAAAAGTATCTGTATATTCTATCATACAGGTTTCCATAGCACTACTTGTACATGGTATACGTAGCTAATATGCTTAGTTTGAGTTGAGACTACATGGTGCTTTGTGAAATGTCTCACATATATTTATTTATTCATATTTACTTAGATATTTTTTTTAACATAATTTTCTACTGTACTTTGTCCTAAGAGTTTGGATTGAGCTGCTTAGAGGTTTACTTTTATTTAAATCTAATATTTCTTAGAGAAATCGTCAGCTATGTCAGCCCCTAGATTGGAAGTGCCAAATAAATGAAATGCGCCAGTTTTAAATTGAAAATTAACTTGGTCGAAGTAGTAAGAAAACATTTAAAATGCTGTGCTGTATCATCATCATAATCACCATCAGCCTGAAGACATCCACTGCTAAACATAAGCCACTTTGAGTGGCTGCCTGACTATTGCATCCCTTAGCTCCCCGCGGTTCTTTCCAGCCCCCTATCTTGCAAGTCCTGCACGCACCAATTTACAAGTCCCTGAGTGCAAGCAAGAGAGCACACGATCACCTCCAGGTCTACGCAATAAGGCCAAGTCTTCAATCCACCTAGTGAGCTTTATTATAGTGATTAAGATTACCTACATCACACAACATTTTTTACTATCATGATATTTGATAGGCCCGGTAGCTCAGTAGCCCTGCCTTCTGAACCGAGGGCTGTAGGTTCGATTCCTACCCAGGACAAACATTTGTGTGATGAACATAGATGTTTGTTCTGTGTCTGGGTGTTGTATTGTATTCTATATAAGTATTTATTTACAAACAAAAAGTATCTAAGTATTATAACAGTTATCTGGTTCCCATAGTACAAGCTTTGCTTAGTTTGGGGCTAGATGGCGCTGTGTGAAACGTCCACACATACTATTTATTATTTATTTATTTATCTGACAATCACTGCATGTGATGATTGTGGGTGGCAATCAATACAAGGTAATAGGTAGGCTACACAATACATACATATAGGTACCTACCTATAAACTAAGGTATAGGTACCTAGTTCTAGTAACACGATCCGGATTATTCTATGCACAATCGTCTTAGCGGCTACGTTAATTCATACTAATAGGGTTGCTAAGCCGTGTTTATAGCCCTCCCGGTTCCAGTTCATTCCGGATAATCATCCTCCCCTCCTCTCTTATAGTTAGGGTTATGAAAAAATCACCATCATCATCAACAGCCTGCAGATATCCACTGCTGAACATAGGCCTCCCCCACAGAGCGCCACCTTGAGCGGCCTGCATCTATCGGCTCCCCGCAGCTTTCACCAGATCGTCGATCCACCTAATGGGGGGCCGGCCTACGCTGCTTGGAATGTAAATAAATATTTAAAATTGAAATTGTTCTATATTCGGCATCGAAATTGTTTTTCGTAACACTAAAATGGCGAGGTCGACGAAGTAGGTATGTACCTACAAACTTTATAATTGTATACTAACTTCTAATCAGGAAATGAACAAATTAGGAAGTGGCAGCTTTGGAAATTGTCAAGTTAAAATGAAGGCAAGTTAGGAAGTGGACAAGTTAACAAGTGGCTCAAGTGAAATGGAGGGTTTATTAAAAGCTCTACGTTTTAAAATAAAGTGGTTCTTTCTTTTATTGTAGTTAGTCTACTTGGCCCAATTCTGATAGGTGCATCGAAAGGTTGTTACTTAATCAATTTTTATGGTGTAAGATTATTAAACTCAATTAAACGTGTCAGTTGCTATCTAGGTACATCTATAATTAAGTACATGCAAAATATAAATGGCATTTTCAAGATACTCTTTCAGACTGTCCAATACATTTGTCTTCTAAAACTGCGGCCAAACATTACAATGGCATTTTTTACCTTGAAGTGAATCTGAACCACACTTTAGCGATATTAAGACCGATACATTAAATTCTTCAATATAATATTCTTAAAAAAAAAATGGCTTTATACCTCATAATTGAAAATGAAATAGCTATGTCTCATGGGACGTAGGTATTCTAGGTAAGTATACTTAGAAGATGCTTAATACCTTACTTAGTCCAGCAGGTATATTTTGAGAGTAAGATTATAATTATATATGCAATTTACTCAAAATCTAATTTTTTACCTGACATGAATATAAATTACCGAAATGAAATGATTAATGAACTAGAATCTACCAAATTCCTTGGACTGATCATCGATAGGAAACTAGACTGGAAGGCACATACTGAAGATTTAGCTAAAAGGCTCAGTAGCTCGGCGTATACTCTTCACAAATTAGCTCCCGTTGTCAACACAGACGCACTCATGACTGCATATTACGGGCTAGTGACTGCAGTTTTAAGATACGGCTTAGTGTTTTGGGGAAATTTTACCCTCTCGAATGTAGTATTTAAAGCACAGAAACGGTGTGTTAGGTCAATGTTTGGATTAAAAACAACAGCAAACAACAGTTGCAAACCAAAATTTTTTGAACACAAAATTCTGACACTTTCATCGCTTTATATTTTGGAAGTAGCTCTGTTTGTCCGGTCAAATCCACATTTTTTCACGGCTCTGTGAAACAGTCCCGCGTAATAGGCGTGATAAAAACGTACTTCGCTTACATACGACAAAAAAGCGCTCATGCGTAATAATATTTTCTGTATGGGCCCTATCATTTACAACAAAATACCCAAATCTATTCGAGAGCTAAACGCTAACATATTTAAAATTAAGCTTAAAACTATTCTAGCAGAAAAATGCTATTACAAAGTAAACGATTTTCTTAATGATAAACAATTAAAATAATATCCTTGTCCGCTTTTGTTACTTACTAACTAGTAGGGTATCACTAGTATGAAATTTATTTACATTACAATTTGCCAAAGTGAGACCAATAGAGCTCAAAAGAAATAAAACAAACTTAAACAGTCCGCTTTTTGACTTTTGACTGCTATGTGACGTGCGTTGTTTGAATTTTGTTTATGTAAATGATTTATTATATTTTGTTGTGTGCTATTTATTTGAATGTTTTAATACTTGCATGTGACATTAAATATTTAATTAGTGACTATTTTAAAATTTGGCATCTCTCACCATTTGTACGCCTACTAGGGCAAAACATGTAGAACTTTTTTTGTTTTGTAAGATCTGCATGCATTGTGTATGTAACAAACCACATGTTTATACAAATAAAGAATCTTTATCTTTATCTTTATCTTTATAAGTATGAATTTAATCCCTCTGTGGCCTAATGCCACCATGCATCCTTGTTTTACTCTTTTTTTATTTTTAAATGTTTTTGATATTCGTTTTTGTACATAGAATTTGGATACTTGCTTGTCAGATTGATTACACTTTTACAACGGCTACGTGCAGATGGTTTTTATTTCTATTTTCCTAAAATATTTAGAAATTGCTGCGAATATCAGCGTAGTCGTGCTCATTTGTCCTTCGAGCAAAGTAAGTTAACCCAGTGTAGATAATAATGGTAGTAATAAAATCACCAAAAAACCTTTTGCATAACAAACCACAGGAACATCCATTGTCCTTTGAAAATGCACCAACATGTAGTAGTGTTCAACAGCCCCCTATTCACAGTACATTGCCTACTAGCCATGCTCACTCTGTGTCCACGCATACAAGCCGCTCTTCGGCGACGGCTGTTGCGAAAAAACTCGCAGCAGAGGCCCAGCATGCTCGCCACCTCGCCCAATTGGAGATTGCGGAGATGCGCGCACTATCTGAGAGTAAAGCCTTAGAGCTAGAGTCGGAACGTAGGGCTGCCGAATTACAGTTGGAACGCAAAACTGCCGAGCTGGAATTGCGCGCAGAGCTTGCCGCAATTGACGCTGAAAAAAGCGCCCGCTCTTATAGTGGCAGGAGCGATAAAAGCATAAGAGAATGGTTACACCATGGCGAAGGTAATAAAGATCATTATGTTGTAAATAACCATACTACCACCTTATCACCCCACCATAACAATTATCACCCAATACAGTCCACCAATATTGAAATGCTGGTAGAGCCTATAAATAATATTTCCTTATCTCCTCAGGGTTACCGTCACGATCATGTCCCTCTCAGTGCGGCCAATCCGCACCCTACAACGTCTCGGCCCAATATTTGCGGAGGCGGGGTGCCCGCTACTGACAATTATAGAGGAAACGACTGCACATCGCGACTCATCGATGCTCTTGAGGTTTTAGTACAGAGGAATGGACCGCCACATAGTAGAGCGAAACATAATAATATTTCACTCCCCACATTTGATGGCAGATCGCCATTAGATTGGCTAATGTTTAAGCGTGCTTTTCTTGATACCGAAGGTTCCTACTCTACGGTTGAGAACCTAGCTCGACTCAGTCAGGCTTTGAAAGGCGCTGCGCGCGAAGCAGTGTGCATGGTGCTGGTGATGGCGCGACGGGCTTCCGATGTGATTGAGGCGTTAGATCGTCGCTTCAGTCGACCGGAGGAAATTGTCGTACAGGAGGTAAATTCTATCCGAGCCTTACCTAAACTTGGTAACGAGGTAAGAGACCTAAACATTTTCGCCACCCGTGTGCGCAATTGTGTTGAGGTTGCTAAGTTATTGGAGCACCACGACTACTTACGATCTCCAGAGCTTTTTGCAGCATTATTATGTAAGCTGCCGCAACTTTTACGCACACGGTGGCTAGATTATGCTAAAAATAATTGGTCAGGCCAGTCCAAAGTAGAATTACTATCCGATTTTCTTTCGAACGAAGTCGATCTCACAATGAAGTTTGGTTTTGTCGCGGCAGCTGCCGCTCCATCGCACCGTGAGCGTACGCACGCCGTATCGGACTCTAGTTCGGGACTTGAAAGGGGTTCCAGTGCTAAAGTAGCATCAAACAAGAAAAGCAGCGAAAATCATTCGTGTTGTTTGTTTTGTAAACAAGACCATACGTTGTCAAAATGTGACAAGTTTAAGACAATGTCAGTCGATGACAGGTGGCATTTCATAAAAGAAAATAAAGTCTGTTATCGTTGTCTAAAACAAGGTTCACACAATTTTAGGTTTTGCAACAAAAATAAAATGAACTGTGCAATAAAAGGTTGTAATCGGAAACACCATACATTGTTACATAATCCGAATTACAATCGTATCACATCGGTACACATAAGCGAGATTAATGAACACGAACCATCTACATCTGTGCAGCAGCTCGAGAGGTCTGAATCTGAACAGGTAATAGTTAACACTACTGCTACACCCGGTGATGCCTGCACACTTCGTCCTTTATTAAAAATAGTTGCTGTGACGGTGTCCGGACCTGCAGGAAGCGTCGATACATTTGCACTATTGGACGATGGGTCTACGGCGACTTTTATTGACTCTGAGGTTGCCAACCAGATAGGTGCAAAAGGGCCTGCAGCACAAATTCACCTTGATTGCGTAGGAGGTTTGTCTCGCGATAGTGCTGTAGACTATGTTGATTTTAAAATAAAAGGCAAACACACATCTGAAACATTTTTGATTCGCAGGGCACGTTCCATTCAAAATTTAGGTTTGTTACGACAGTCAGCCACACATGCCAACATAAGCTCATATCCTCATTTGTGCGATCTAACAGAAGAGTTGTGCTACGTAGACGCAAAACCTACTCTAGTGATAGGTGTAGACAACTGGCATTTGAGTGTTGCATCTGAGACTAGGCAAGGCACTAAATCGCAACCCGTTGCTATAAAAACCGTGCTAGGTTGGGTTGTTTTTGGACTGTCGAGTAGTAGGACTAAACCTTTGGAATTTGCTTATCACGTAAACCTTAGGCAACATAGCGATCCTCGTCATGAGTTAGAAACTTTAATAAAGGAACAGTACAAATTAGACGCTATAGGGATCACTAAGCATCAACCTCGCAGTGCTGAGGATCAACGGGCACTCAAAATTTTAGATTCAACCGCTCGCCAATTACCTAGCGGTCATTTTGAGGTAGGTTTGCTCTGGAAGGACGATAATCCATTAGTACCTGATAGTTATCCCTTGGCTTTAGCTAGGTTCAAAAGTCTTGAGAGGCAGATGCTACGTGATCCACACTATGCTAAGCGGTATCGTCAAAATATTCATGACACACTGGATAAAGGGTACGCAGAGCCGTGTCCAACTTTGACATCCAATTCTGTTTGTTGGTATTTACCTCATTTTGGTGTCGTAAATCCCAACAAACCTTTGAAAGTGCGCATAGTACATGACGCCGCCGCGAAATCGCAAGGAGTGTCCCTCAACTCGTTGTTGCTACCGGGACCTGATTTTTTACAGTGCTTACTTGGCATCTTGATGCGGTTCAGGGAAGGGAAAGTGGCATTAACCGCTGATATTAAGGAAATGTTTCCGCAGGTCAAAATTCGCGAACAAGACAGAGATGCGCAACGTTTTCTTTGGCGCGATGATCCTCTGTCACCAATCAAAACTTATCGAATGTCGTCGATGATTTTTGGTGCCTGCTCTAGCCCTTCCACTGCCATATTTATTACAAACTTTAACGCATCAAAATTCCAAGGCGAATTTCCAGACGCGGTTCGTGCGATAACCACAGACACCTATATGGATGACTATATAGGTAGCGTTGACACTGTCGAAAATGCAGCTCGCTTGGCTGCTGACATAACAAAAATCCACGAAGATGGTGGCTTCATCATGCGCGGTTGGGTATCCAATAAACCAAGTGCGCTCAATTTATTTCCAAGCGAGTTGTTGTCCGATGTAGTCAGTAGTGACCCACATAATGTAGGCGTAGAACTTGGTTCACCCACCTTCACGCGCACGTTGGGGTTGATTTGGCAACCCATTCCTGATTTAACCAGTTTCAACATAGGATTGAAAAATCCGATGCCAAATCGATTGACTAAACGAGTAGTTTTAGCACAAATCATGCGCATTTACGACCCATTAGGCATCTTAGCGCCATTAGTAGCTACAGGGCGTATTTTATTTCAAAATTTGTGGAGGAAGGGTCTTGAATGGGATGAGTGTCCATCAGAACCTGATAAAAACGTTTGGTTAGAGTGGTACAACAGTCTCAACTCTTTAGTGAACCTGCAAATCCCTAGATGCTACAATCTGTCGGGCATCAATGATTTTGAGCTTGAGTTGCATGTATTTTGCGATGCAAGTGAGCTAGCCCACGTAGCTGTCGCCTACTGGCGTTTTATTTTCATCAACGGTGATGTTAAACTTGCACTCATTTCTAGCAAAATACGTGTTTCTCCACTAAAGCCAACATCTATCCCGCGTCTAGAGTTGCAAGGTGCTCTAATAGCCACTCGTCTCGCAAATTTCATTTGTAACGCCCATCGATACAAGCCTAAACAACGCTATTTCTGGTGCGATTCAATGACAGTGCTGGGTTGGTTGCGTAGTGACGCCAGAAATTATAAACCATTTGTGTCTCATCGTGTGGGAGAAATCATTGAGAGTAGTGAAGTAAATGAGTGGCGTTGGGTTCCAACTGAACTCAATGTAGCTGATGATGCAACGAGGGGTAAATTAAAAACACTCTATGTTGAGTCGCGCTGGATAGCTGGCCCAAATTTTTTATTATCTCCCTCCTCTGAGTGGCCCTGTGAACCACAGACCACCTTTTCTTTAGGGGAGGAAGAGCTAAAGCCATGTTTCCGATCTAAATCATTAAAGCCGACTTCATCACCATCTTCGCTTGCTACCTCAGAAGCCGTACATTTTAATCACACGCGTCAGTTGCCCTTACCCGCAGTTGTAGATATCATTCATTTTAGTTCATGGATTAGAATGTTAAGAGCAACTGCACGACTCCACCAGTTCATCGCACTCATTTTTCAAAATCGTGGTCATGTCTTTGCTAATCCTATGATCGAAGAAATAATATCAAACTTTTTTACGCAGAGCGCACGTCATGTAGCGGCAACTGCTTCTGCCACAGTAAGATCCCTAGACGCGGAGGCGATCCACCGAGCGGAATCTCACGCGCTGATGAAAAGCCAAATGAACTCTTTTGGAATGGAGCTGCTTTGTTTGATCCGCGGAGAACTCATACCAAAGAAGAGTCGCCTCTCCACCCTGTCTCCCCTTTTGAACGAAAGAGGTTTGATCTACCTGTCTGGACGCATATCTGCCGCCGCTGATGTCGATCTTGAAGTGAAACATCCCATCATACTTGACGGCAATGAGCCAACAGTTCGTCTCCTCATTAAACATTTTCATGTCAAGTTTGCTCATGCAAATACCGAGACGGTCATAAATGAACTGCGTCAGCGATATTGGATCTTGGGAGTGAGAAACGCAGTAAGATCAATAATCCATAGCTGTCAGATGTGTAAGCTGTTACGTGTACCTACAATGCAACCCCCCATGGGAGACCTGCCAGAAGCAAGACTTGCACACCACAGAAAACCGTTCACTGTCGTCGGGCTTGATTACTTTGGTCCCTTGCAAGTCGCAGTTGGTCGCAGACGAGAAAAGAGATGGGTGGCGCTATTCACCTGCATGGTCATGCGAGCAGTCCACTTGGAAGTTGTGCATAGTTTGTCTGCAGATTCTGCCATCATGTGCCTGCGTCGATTCATCGCCCGTCGTGGCACTCCAGATACCATATACTCGGACAACGGTACAGCTTTCGTGGGAGCAAATAGACAGCTACGAACACTTTGCAACAACGTTGTCTCTGATTTTGCAGTAAACAATCAAATCAGGTGGCGTTTTATTCCACCCTCAGCACCTTTTATGGGTGGAGCCTGGGAGCGACTGGTTAAGAGCATAAAAACAGCACTTCATGTGACCTTACGAGAAAGGGCACCCAAAGATGAAACCCTGGTCACGCTGTTAGCAGAAGCGGAATCAGTTGTGAACACAAGGCCACTTACACACATTTCCCCGGATGCGGACTACCCAGAGGCACTCACGCCAAACCATTTTTTGCTCGGCGAGTCATCAAAAAGAACAACCATGGACACGATGGAATTTAGCGACTCGGACTTGTGTGGCAGGAGCAGTTGGCGAAAAGCACTTCGCCTTGCCGACCATTTTTGGCGCCGCTGGGTTCGAGAATATTTGCCCACCTTGGCACCCCGTCGCGTCCTCGGTACACCTGTTTCGGTTAGCATTGGGGACCCAGTACTAATTGGCGACGGAGAGCTGTCAAGGGGAACTTGGCCCGGGGGCGTGATTGAGGCCGTGTATCCAGGGCGAGATGGCATAGTGCGGGTAGTAGATGTGCGGACCCAAGCGGGAATATTACGTCGCCCCGTAAAAAAGCTTGTTCCGCTTTAAAAGAGGGGAGTATGTGGCCTAATGCCACCATGCATCCTTGTTTTACTCTTTTTTTATTTTTAAATGTTTTTGATATTCGTTTTTGTACATAGAATTTGGATACTTGCTTGTCAGATTGATTACACTTTTACAACGGCTACGTGCAGATGGTTTTTATTTCTATTTTCCTAAAATATTTAGAAATTGCTGCGAATATCAGCGTAGTCGTGCTCACCCTCTATAATTCACAAAATCATAATTGAGAGCGATAAAATTAATGTTAATTATTTAACCGTTCATGTAATGTAACATCTGGAAGATGTGGGGGCGGGCTGAAACGTTAATTATTATGTTTGAATGAAATATAATACATCAGGGGTTCAATATACTAATCTCTGCTCAACATCGATCGTAAGTATAGAAATAATAGAATCACACTGAAAAATTTATCGTACCAAATAAGACATTTCTGTATAGGTATAGTATTCCTTCAACGACTCTGCGTTGCAGCATATTGAAATAATGAAAATTCTTGTCATTTTTAGGCTTGCACATTATTATTATTTCCATACTGTATGCCTAAAAATGCCAAGAATTTTCATGGAAGAAGAGACATGGGGAGGGCATGCTACTACTTATGGAAGTAGGCGCAAAAGCCATAATATCACGGGCCATTTAAACGTTTAAATGTAGCACCACGTAAGAACGTGGAACTGCACTAATTGGGCGAGAAAGAATGTTCGTTTTCTTTCCCGTGTCGGCATGTGACTTCACAGATTACATAATACTACGTAACCTGGGGTCCCAATTCTTGCCAATTCCAGGTGTGCCTATACTTTCTTTCTAACAGGCTACGCAAAACGATCCGCACAGTGATTACGTAGCCTTATATCGTTACTTTTCCCTAACGGTTTACAGAAAAATTATTTTATTTCCGCAGAGGCTAAATTGGCATATAGCTACGTATTTTAGTTCAGGTCATTATTAGGAATTCTTGAATTTTCTACGCAATGGATTGTAATATTTAGAGATTTTCCCTTCTTCGCGGATCATTGATAATAACGATTATTACCGTTCTTATACATCCATAGGCCTGGACCATATACATTTTGTTATTATTCATACATGAAACGATTGGATTTCCTGAAAGCTTTTTGAAAATATAACATGGAGATAGTGCCTATAACTCGACCAGCTATTGTTGAAAAAATGAAAAATGTTTCTGTTAATTTATGTTGCAATATAGCGCCGTATTTTCCGGTTTTCCAGTGCATTTTATGGACGTGTTAGAGCTTAAAACATGTGGAAATAAATAAGGTTCAGGGCACTGACGCTGGCGACACGCTAGAGGGCGCAGCACCCGATCATTAAACAACCTCCGGATTGGACACCTACACCATGACGATTACTTAGTTCTAATATTTTATTTACTTACTCAAGTTTTTTTATGTTGGGCGGAGTAGTATTTTGTTAATTATACCTGCGGGGGTTAAAAATAAAAATCAACAATTAATTATCTCTTCTCTCAAGATACCGTTTGACAGAAGTAAACGCACAAAAGGTTACCAGCGTAAGTAATCGGAAACGCTTTCACGAAATTAGTACATTTTTAAAGCCAACATCATTTCAATCCAACGAAGGGTGGAGGATGTTACAATAACTCAAAAGGTGAAACTTCGCTATTTTAAATGTAAGTGGTTTATATAGCTGGTTTCAGTTGGACCTGCGTGAAATATTCTTCTGTTTTTTAATTATTCTATTGATATAATTCAATTCTTCTTCTTTTTCTTAATTGCAGAGTCAACTCTTGTTGAAATAGTTCATGCTGACCCACAGTTTTTTTCCGAAAAGTAAAATGCCTTTTTATAGTCATTTCTTCATTGTTCACTCATACACAGAGCCGACTTCTTCCTTGTAAAAATCATAGTAGGGCCATTTCTAAGCATAGAAGGTAAGCTCTCATTTGAGTCTATGACAATTTAAAATCTACGTGACTTGACGCATGTATTGACGTGAGGTACTGTGTTAAAATTCTTAGAACCAAAAGGGTCTAAAAGCAAGAACTTACTCGTATAGGTACGATAGGGCAGAGTGCGAACGCAAGATCGTCTTTTTTTCGACGTATGTATCTTAATATTGTAGGTTGTAGGTAAATTGCACAGGTGTACAGGTAGGTAAGTATGTATATTTATACTTATAATTAGATTAAGATCTATAGATTAATAAAAGGCTTTATCCCACAGACCGAGTATATTTTCTCTACTCTCGAAGTCATTTATTGAGTGGCAGAATAAATGACTGACTGACAGACAACGTATTTATACAGTCCAAACCGCCGAGCCTAGATATTTCTTTCTATTATGACGTAGAAGTTTACGAAAGTTTATTTCACTATTTGTTGACTAACTAATCGGCGCACATCTAAGCTCACAGTTCATTAGAACCACCCGGCACCCACTCGGCACCGCCTCGTCTCCTGCGGCTAGTATTCTTTATATGGACTTGTATGGATATGCGCTCACTACATCAACTCCGTAGCGTCACCGGATCGCCTCGGTCGTAAGCCCTCCACGCGCAGACAGCGGGTGGACCACTCGGTGACAACTCGCTGCTTGCATGCTTGCCATGCGTTAACAACGCGTGGGTTCCGAGTGGACCGCGCACTGCCCGCGAATGATTCACGCGAGGACGATACTTGGCGATGCACCGCTCCCCACCCTCTCTTCATTCCCAGCCTTTCTTTCGATTACATTACGAAACACACGTGTAGACCTAGTGCCAATTGGTAACAGACTACTCGACAATTCATGGACCAAGCGACGTCCACTCGTTGACCACGCGGCGCTCACTCGTTGGCCGTGCGGGGTCCACTGGTTGACCGCGCGACGTTTATTGGTGATAACGCGGCGTCCACCCGTGGACCACGAGTCGACCACGAGTGGACGCCGTGCGACGAAGCGGTGCCGAGTGGGTGCCGGGTGGTTGTAATCAGCTGTGACCTTTAGAGTGATCGACTGATCGTGCCTAGTAATATCAATGCGGAATCAATGTCGCATGTCTCACCCATTGAACTTCGACAAATGTCGTGACATGGAAGGTCTATTTCCATGGAATAAATTGTTTAATAATGCAATGAATAATCGTGAACAGTTTAAACAACTGATATGGATACCTTAGTTATTAGCATTGTATTAGGTATATCATACTTATCAGCAGGTATTAGCATAATTTGGTGCTTGAATTAGGTAATATTTTTTGTTCATCATCAGAATCATTTAGTTAGAATAAATTCTTAAGGATTTATATACTTAAATCCCGTTTTTCATTAAGATTATTGTTTTCTTTTACTTTTATGACAACGAATTCTATGAAGTATTAAGTTGTCTTAGTCCATATATAATCTAGAGAGAAGCTAATACGAGTTAAATTACCGAGACTGAAAAATTAAAATATAATTATTATTGATTAATTTATGTTATTATTATCATTATTTATTTACTATAATTTAAAAAACACACATATAAATGGTCAAACAATCTACGTTTTTGTTATTACATTGTCAGTAACGATTCTTTGTAACTAATCACTTTAATTAAATCGTAGGTACCTACATATTTCGACGGGCCCGATAGCTCAGTTGGTAGTATCCCTGCCTTCTGAACCGAGGGCTGTGGGTTCGATTCCTACCCAGAACAAACATTTTGTGTGATGAACATAGATGTTTGTTCTGCGTCTGGGTGTTATATTGTATTCTATGTATGTATTTACAAACAAAAAAGTATATAAGTACTTTATCAGTTATCTGGTGCCCATAGTACAAGCTATGCTTAGTTTGGGGCTAGATGGCGCTGTGTGAAATGTCCACACATATTTATTTATTATTTATTATTACATTTATCAGAAAGTGAATATATTATTAAATATTTACACATCATTTTGATTATTGAAATTATTTAGTGTAATTTACGTAGGTACCTACTTAAGTATTGTGTAGTTTAAGTTCCATAAGATTCTGGCCGTTACAGCGATGGTTGCTGTAACGTCTTGAATCAGAAAAAGATGTGGTTTGAGTTGTCTCCATTCTCTTGCGAGTAGCCGTGCTTCGCCTCTTCAGGAGATTCTTGAAAAAAAAAAACAGAATGATAGTATCGTAACACGAACTTTAGCGGTCATGGGGAGCCGATGGATGCAGGAGGCGAGCAGCCGCTCAAGGTGGCTCTCTGTGGGGGAGGCCTATGTTCAGCAGTAGATATCTTCAGGCTGTTGATGATGATGATGATGAAACGGGTTGCACTCACCTTAAAAGCTTGTCGAAATTTCCGAGACATTAAACTGTAGAGTATCGGATTAGCCACCGGCGACAAATACGCGTTGTAGCACAGGTAGTTAATGACCTTCCATGTCTGAAACATAATGTGAAACCGATTGATGTGATCATCATCATCATCACCACCACTACTACCATCATCAGCCGAAAAAGGTCCACTGGTAACATACATATACACACATCAACAAAGTTTAGGGATACCTACGTTATTTCGAAATCAAACATAGCTTACTTAATTGTTTAAAACCTATTTAGTTTCCTTAAAAGTTTATATACAGAAACCTTAATTATTCAACGGGCCCGATAGTTCAGTTGGTAGTAGCCCTGCCTTCTGAGCTGAGGGCTGTGGGTTCGATTCCTGCCCGGGACAAACATTTGTGTGATGAACATAGATGTTTGTTCTGCGTCTGGGTGTTATATTGTATTCTATGTATGTATTTACAAACAAAAAAGTATATAAGTATTGTATCAGTTATCTGGTTCCCATAGTACAAGCTATGCTTAGTTTGGGGCTAGATGGCGCTGTGTGAAATGTCCACTTGATACGATACGATACGATACGATTCCTTTTTCGAAATTTAAAAATTAAAATGAGAAACAAATGAAAACACATAAAGCGCACAGCGCAATCTTCTAAGTACCTCAATTACGAAAAGTTGCATTGAATTTTTTTCAGGTGTTAAGTTAGGATAAACGGCTTAAGTTGTTTTTTTTTCTTGTATGCATTGATTGTGTAAGCTCTTTAGCGTTATGCCACGCTGTCATTTGACTCGAAATGAAATGTTACGAGCAGTTGGCATGTTAGAAAACGGTGCTATACAACGCGTTGTTGCTGAGGCTCTAGGCACAAGCCAATATGTTATATCCAGGCTGTGTCACGTTATCGCGCTACTGGAGACGTGGTGGAAAGGCACACGGGTAGGTATCGTGCTACCACTCAAAGACAGGATCGATTTCTCCAAATTACCGCCAAAAGACTACGTAGGTGACCAAAACGTACGAAGAAGGCTACATGAAGTTAGTCTTCATGCTCGCAGACCACTACGAGTCCCAGCGCTGCGACGTGGCAATCGCGGTAGGCGACTATCATGGGCTCGAGAACATTTGACATGGACTGACCAGCAATGGTCATTGGTGATGTTCACTGATGAGTCCCGCTTTGGATTTCAACCAGATTCCCGACGAACACGCGTTTGGAGAACTCCAGGTAGAGTCAGCCATCTCCGACATCCACAGGAGGTTCACCCTTACCAAGGCGGGACAATCATGGTGTGGGCAGGAATACGGATCGGCGAACGAACCCAGCTCGTTTGGATTCAGGGCAGCATGACTGCCCATAAATACCGTGAGGAGGTAGTGCAACGTGTTATTGTCCCGCTCAGAGCCCAAACGGGACAAGAATTTCAGCTTATGCATGACAATGCACCTTCGCACACGGCGCGGCTGGTGTCGGCCGCCCTTCGAGAACATGATGTTCAGGTGTTGGATTGGCCTGCACAGTCGCCCAACTTAAACCCAATTGAACACGCCTGGGACATGTTACAACGAAGAGCATGGAAGGATTTTCCGCCCAACTTAACAACAGAACAACAACTTTTTGAACATTTACAAAGAACTTGGGACCGCATACCCCAGCATGACATTGAGACCCTAATTTTAAGTATGGAAAATCGTTGCCGCTGTGTAATTAGTACCAGAGGAGGCAATACTGATTACTAGCTATCAGATTTGATAAGATTAATTTTAATTTAATTTAATGAAATTAATTTAAAAGGAAAATAGTTTTTACTTGCTTAGTAATTTTCTATGGCTTTAATAATTTAACACTATTATTAATAAGAAAATCAAAGTTGTATCGTGTTGTTAATGTTTAGGTATAAGCCATGAAATTACCCATAATTCTTCCATTTACACCCGTAACAATTTTTTTATGGTTTTTGAGTTAATCAATAAAATGTTTAGTATCCCTAGACTTTGTTGATATGTGTAGATACATAATTATACTTACTTAAATAGTAGAAAAATCCCCGAAATCAGAAATTGGGTGGAACACTGTTATGGCGCTTTTTGTATGAATAAAAGTAGGAACAATATTAAAAGAAATTAAAAAGCACGTTTACAAATAGCGCTTTATAATTAGCTTTTTCTAGGTGGTAGAACTTTTCTGCAAAGTTCGTCTAGGTAGGTACCACCGCTTTGCCAGTTATTCTGCCGCCAAGCATTAGTGTGCAAGCTCTACTGTATTCCGGTTTGAAGGGCATTGTAGCTAGTGAAATTACTGGGCAAATGAGACTTTATGATGATTACACAGTTAAGTGATATTATTACTAGACTCTGTGATGTCTCAGGATAGCGTGCGCAGTGCAATGTTATGCGAAGCTTTGATATTTCAAAGTTCCGGGGACACTGCAACTGTTATGGGCGGCTGTGTCGCTTAACATCAGGTGAACGACGAGCGCGTCACGTCATTCGTTAACATAAAAATAAAGAAAAGCTAAATAGTTTATAAATAATAATTTTCTGGGACGCTGTGGATGAACGGCAGTGGCGCCCATAGGTTTTTCATTAATTCCTAGTTACAAATTACTATAATATTCTTACCGGACTCACATTATAGTTTTTATCGTTGTTGTAACGAGGCAGGACCATTGTAGCCCGCAGTATGCAATATGGTGACCAGAAGAAGAAAAATGATGCAGCAACGGCAGCTAAAGCAGAAGTATAAAAATACATTAATGTACTTGACAACCGAATAGTGAAAGTCGACTATAACATCGAGCAGTGGTTTTATTGTACCTAATTATTTTATTATAGGTACCTAGTGGCGAGACAAATATGCGGCCAAAACAGCACACGGTTCGTAAAGATATACCTACTTACCCACAACGTAATAATGCCTACCTAATAGGTACCTATTATATCTCAACATTCAACGATAATTTCACATACTTACATACCTACCTATCTATGTTAACATTGGGCGTTACTATTCTAACAGGAATCCTGCTGCGACTCTTCTGTTTTCCCACGCCAACTCTCAATTTTTCAATATCAGTAGATATACTTATCTACTGATATTGAAAAATTGAGTTTACCTACTGGTATATCTGCCTAATCCTTGTGAATTTCATCCAAAATCGTCCAGCCTTTTAGCGTAAGAGTCACATAAACAAATAAACAAACAAAAGACTTTTATATATTCATCTAAAAATATACAGATAAGAGTAGGTTAGTAATCTAGGTATATTGATTATACCTATTTTACTTTTACCTAATAGACTGCCCTATGTAAAGCTGATGCGTTTCTAATCTCAATGTGCTAAGTATGTATAGAACGCTACAATGTGCAGTGCATTATAATAATGTCTAGACAAAAATCGTTACAAGCATCCGACTACTTTTTTCTACATATACTTATCAGAGGGCTTGCCAACCTAAGTACGAAATGTTACTAACCTGACCTGGGAGCAGGTTAGGTTAGGGACCGGATCTCTCATCTAAACACTGACTGTAGCACAAATAAAAGACAAAAGCAGAAAGGGAGTAAACAGCAAACAGACCACTTTAGAAAACATCTGAAATACACAAAATTAGACTACAACATTCCGGATGCAATGTAATTGATTTAAGGAATTATGGTAATGAAGACAGATGCTATAAATCTAATTTTCCGAAATCCATTTCCACTTGGAATATTAAAATTGAATTGTAATGCAACCAATAAAGGAAATAACAGGCGAAAGATTCCATTGAAAGACCCCTTTTCAATCATTCAATCACTTTTTCATCTATATACAATACATAATTCAGATTTCAGAGCCCGGAATAAGTATACCTATCATCTAAATATGTATATTAACTTTCTATGAATAACCTATTGTGAGTGTGAGATAATAAAACAACAAGCCGACCCACCCCGGCTTCGCACAGGTTAATTAGTTTTACGCCCTAACCCTGTGGTAATGGGTAAGCTAGAAAGAAAAGGGAAAAACATAGGGGAAAAGGATGAACGGACGATGGATAACATTTTTTTTAGATAACATTTTTCTGCGCAATGTGCCATAGAGTGCGTTTGAAAAGCTTTATGCAAGAAAATCGATTGTTAGGATGTTTTTTAGCTACACAATAAGTAGGTACTTAATTAAAAATATTCTTTGGAAGTCGCCACTTACCCAACATTTTTACGGCTTTGTCCTTATTTTGTTGAACAGTTACTGGACTGTTCCGAAGCTTCTTCTTTGCAGATTTCAGATCTATGATGATTAACGTGTAAAGTACAATAATAATGGTCATAGGTATGACGAAAAATATAAATATTTCAATAATCACAACAATACTCAGAACGTAGGAAACGGTGAAATAGCAGAAAACATATTTTTTCCTCTCCAACAAGTCTATGAAATAAAGATCAGGAAGGGAGAATACCGATGATATCAGCCAGATAAGGCCAACTATTTTATAGACCCGGGAATTCAAAGACAATTTCTGGCGAAGAAATGGCCTAGTGACAACCAAGTAACGTTCGAATGTGAAGGCTGTGATGATAAGAAGACTGCAGTTGCTGATAAAGTCCCAAAGAATGAAGTGAATGCGACAGCCTACTTCGCCGAGTGGGTAGAAGTCGGGGATCCATATGATGTATATTTCTAAAGGGACGAAACAAGCAGTGATGATGTCTGTAATGGCCAGATTGAAGAGGTAGCAATTGGTCGGAGTTCTCATGGAGCGGTTGCGAGCGATGACAGCACACGTGCAGATGTTCCCGATGAGGCTGAGGATCATTGCCACTCCTAAATAGATTGTCAGCACGATCTTGACGATGCCTGATTCGTCAAACATGGTTTCATCATCGTGAAAGGCCATTCCTATAGGACCGAAGAATGTAAATGAATTATTTTGTAATTTACTGTCATTGCCTTCTAGCATGGTGCCTTTTACTTATTAACTTATATTTTGTAGTTTGTGTTTCCGAAAATGAAGTGACTCGGATGGACGCGGTAAAGACACTGATCTAAGGATGTTTTTGATGAGGCGTTAGAGTTGCTTATACAGGTGGTGCTTTTTAGTTTCATTTAAATTATTATTTTTTTTAAATGGGTTAGTTGACCAACGGCAACTAGCTAATACTTAGTCTACTTTTAGCCAGAAACCTTTGAAATGAAACGAATATTTTCAAACATTTGTTACACGAGGTGATTGAGCGAATATTTATTCCCATATGTTTGCAAAAGTAAATCCACGTTTATGCAGTCCCTTGGGCACAAACCGCACACAAACACTTTGATTGAAAGCAAACAGCATCGTTCGATGGATTAAAGTCGATTGAATGGAGTGTACGGATTTTGAAATATTGCAAATTTTAATTTGGACATCAATATTTTAGGTAGGTGTCGGTATACCTATGTACTTGTAAGTATATTAGTTTATAATTAGTTAATATAATAATATTTCACGTTATTATTAAATGAGCGTCGAATGTGTAGTGTTTTTACAACGGTGACCTTATCAACTCGCAAATAAATTCGAAAAAGAAAAACAGATGATCCTAAAATAAAAAAGATCACCCTGATAAAAGTAATTGAGCCCTGACAAGTATTCAATTTCAGGGCAACCATATACTTAGAAGGCTTGTCCCTAATTGAAATTACTATACGTAGGTACTGGAAGATAACTGCAGGGTGACATAATGTATGTTTTTATAATAATGATGGCGGTAGGTACTTAAAATTTTTTTTTGGTCTTCCGTTGGAGGAGAAAGGTTCTCGAGTGGCGACCACGAACTGTAAGACGAAGTGTAGGCTGGACTAGGTGAACCTACGACCTGGTCAGAACTGTGGGGAGCCGATAGATGCAAGAGGCAAACAGCCGCTCAAGGTGGCGCTCTTTGGGGGAGGCCTATGTTCAGCAGTGGACGTCTTCAGGCTGATAATGATGATGATGATGATGATAATGTTGTAGTCGCCAACGAGTACCTATTTTTATAATGATAACTGATGTTTTATCTAAGTGCAGTAGGTACTTATGTATATATTTTATGTTTAAGTACCTACTTATTTCTAAAATTCTAAGGTTTTTCAGCAAGTTTTATTCATTCAGCAATAAAAATGATTGTGTATATGAAGTATAAGTATAAATGTTATGCTATGTTACGCTATGCTATGCTGTGTTGTGCAATGCCATGCTATGCTATACTATGCTATGCTACGCTACGTTATGTTATGTTTACTGGTTACTGGTTGTTTGTTGATGTTACAAAAATGGTGCCCGATTTTTGTGATAAGGTTAGTGCTAACAAAAAACAATAAAATACTTACACGTTCCTACTACTACGTCTATTACGTCTGAAAGCCTCTACCGCATTTAAATACTGTGTAGGTAATGACTGGGCTATTGCAATCATTATTATGTAGTGTGGCTAAATTAAGCACGCACTTAAAAGATTGGTGAAGCTCCAAGCCTCTTTTCGGCTTAAAAGCTTAGGACGGGTTAGGTAATTTACTAAATGGTATTTACTTGGAACATTATGAATATAGAATCTATTAATATTATTGTTTGAGTATAATAATGAATATTTACACTCTTTGCTTTTACATACCAATCAAAATTGTTATAGGTCTATAACAGCTGGCCTGTCCCGGCTTTGCAGCTACCACTACCTGATGAAAGACCAGAGGGAGAACTCTAGTCATCCACCGTATACGGTCGATGCGCTAAGTAGGCAAACACCGTCTTTTAAAGACATGCCAGAGTAAACACATCCTTCATTAGATTGCTTCTCCCATAGAAATTCCAAAGCAAAGCAAGGGTACCTATCCACCATACTTTGCCATGTTATTCTGCGGCCAAGCACTTATTACTGTGTGCAAGCGCTACTCATAGCTCGGAGGCGGCGGGTTCGATTCCCGCGATAGCACAACACACACAGGGAAAATAAGTGCAATTAGGTACTTGTTCTGTCTGCTGGGTGTCGTGGAACCGGGCATTGCCCGTGGTCCACCTGCTCAGGTCACCTGGGTGGACATCGGGAATTTTTTTCTTCTCCTGATCCACCTCAAAATATCTGGGTGTACCACGGGTAATTATTTTTGCTAGTCCACCTATGGTGTTAAAAGCAAATTTGCAAGCACCTACAAGGTGCTAAGATTTTGCTTATGAAGTACCTACCAGGGTTACATCAATAATTAAGATGAGCTTCAGGCTCCATGAGATGTAGATTTTCAATTTTTACCCAATGTACTCTGTGATGTAGATGGAGCCGGAACCTCTTCTTAATTGATGCAACCCTGGTCAATGGCTCTCGTACCTTAGTTCTTGGCTCCCTAGATACAAGGAATCCTAGTTTGGGTCCAGGATCTAAGTATGTGATCGTTGGGCGTTAGCTATTAACTGTTTATAGATTCAAAGTGGCGCTGTGGCGCTCTTTGGGGGAGGCCTATGTTCAGCAGTGGTGGACGAGGCTGTTTTTGATGATGATCTAAATAAAACAACTGCAATAATTTTAAACACTCATTTATAATTATATTTAATAGCTTATTTTTTCCAATTTCTTTTTCAATATCATCATTTTTAAATTATGTTCGCTTTTATTGTTTAATATTTCTTGCATTAATTTCTTGCGTTCTAAATAAGCATTTTCACATTTTTTCCTAAAATATATTCTTTTTAAGGCCTCTACTGACTTTGGTTTTTTTGATGTCTTCTGAACCCTGGCCACTGAAAATTCAATTATAATACATTAATTAGGTAGTATGATATTTAAAGATAATTAAATAACTATGGTAAATGCATTATTCACTAGTCGCTCTAGGCCATAATTCTCTATGAAAACATAGATTCCACACGATACAGAAACCACGTCGTTACCGTGTCTTGTTCAAATCGTGTCACAGCAAGGGATCGGCACTTTTGTACTCTGTACGATCTAAGATGTGCATTCCGAATTAGACACTAAATAATTACTCATCCCAAACGAATGGCTTAGTTTTTGTTGTGGTATAACGAAGCCATGTGTACCTAATTATTAAAAATGGTTAGAAAACCTTAAGAAACACAGAATGAAACAAGAATATTAGTTACGCCTGATTCAATCAATTATCTTAAGAAATACCTTAACTTTACATTAAAGTTATTTTTCTTTTGTAGAATATTAATTCAAAATAAGTGGTAAAGCGTTTGTTTCGGAAAGCGTCACGTGGAATTTTTAAAAGGTCAAATTGCGCCAAATCCACATTCATTTCGCGCGGTTTTGTTTTCGTTTTTATTTGTTTATTAGGTACATGCTTTCATACAATGTCATTTAGTGTAACTAAACCTATAATGCCTAGTCCTAAATATTTAATTGAATGAGCCCTGTGAGGGCGTTGCACTTCAGAGTGGAGCTAGAGCGTACATATCCTTTAAATTATTACAACATTTATACCTATAGTCCTAATAAAAACAGCAAATGATGCATTAGTTTAATGGAATTTCGTCATCTTATATACAATTTAGGTCACTTTGTATATTATCATTGACATTATTCTAAGTCAATTTCAAATAGGAATATTTTATTTATTGCAATCGTTCCATTTTTATTTATATTAACTACCTACTTTGATGTTTATATTTTTAATTTTTATCATTTTCCACATCAAGTGTAACAGGACCGAGCGAACTAAAGTTTATCTGCTTTAAATTCTGCGAATGAGTAATTTTTTTTGTAAAAATGATTTTAGTCATCTTGTGAACGTCATATCTTCTGATTCGGATTTATTATCTTCCGGCAATTTGTTATAGTTAGATATTACACTGCAATAAGAGCTCATGCTTACTACTTTAAGGGTTGTCAGGGGGAGTTGTTTCAGAGAAATAGATTTTTGCAGATTTCTAAATGTAAGACAAGGAATACGCGTGGTTTCCGAGTAGGGAATCGATAGAGAATTAGGGCCCTGCGGACGCCAGCACAAACGGTTTCGCAACCACGCGACATGATGTACTAAGTACGTCCTGAACTCGGACCTCACAGCCCTTATATCTGACAATTTCTTGACCGATTCTGCTCATATTTGAAATACTTGTTTAGAATGATTCTGCCAATTATTGTCACAATAGGCTGATAAATGACGTCGCTGCAAACTTCCCTTGGTGCTTTTTTGGGAACTAGGCACCTATCAAAAACCGCCGACGACAAAAAAGTCCCTAACTTTCTATACCAATTTACATCAAGATTTGTTGTAAAATGCAACCTGTATATATGAGTACGGACAGATGAAAACGAAAAAACAAGCAAGCATTACACTTAAAAATAATAATAATAACTACCATCTTCTTTAGTCTTCTGCCGTGTTGAAGTAATTACTCTAGTGGGTCTTTTCACCAAATTTCCATCAGGATCCCATTGATCTTGAGCTGAAATATTTACAACTTCATAACTTTCATACATATGAACATAGACGCAGGGTTGCTGGTTTATCGGTTACATTTTGGAGCAAAAAATACATCATAAGCAAAATATAAAAAAAGAACCAATAAGTAAGAATAAGGAAGTAAGAAACAACAACATACAATTATTTAACACTTCCACAAAACACCACATTTCCGGCCAGAATTTGAACCTGAAGACTTGAAATTCTGGTGAAAGTAA
Source organism: Ennomos erosarius (assembly GCA_963580505.1). NCBI lineage: Eukaryota > Metazoa > Arthropoda > Insecta > Lepidoptera > Geometridae > Ennomos > Ennomos erosarius. The sequence continues at coordinate 10,339,994 of OY756982.1, forward strand.
TACTGTGAAGAATTACATGTTTTTGAGACCTACCTGTTGTATGGATTTCTGTCCCCTCCTTTAATGGACATGATATATCCGTATCTCTATAATTAAGGTCTACAGGTGTTTCTGAAAGGACAAATTTAGTTAATCATCATAGAAACTTATAAAATTAAAATATTACTTAATTGTAAGTTAGCCCACCTATTTCTTTAATACTAGCTGGTTTCTGTAATGTGATAACTTGAAATGTGGATGGTTCTGAATCCAATTCTATAATTTCATGTTATACCTAAATTTTGGTAGATGTGATCCATATTTTAAAAACAAACTGAATTAAACAATTCTGTACTGCAGCAGTTTCTCATGAATGGATAGCTTTTAAATAGAAATGGGTTGCTGCTTACCTTTAGAATATTCAGCTTCACTATCATACGAACTTGATAATGGGTCGATTTGGTCCTGTATTGTTTCAGTATCACTGTCTGTCACCATAGATTTCCAAGAACCATCACCAGTTGTGTGTATCTGCTCCTAAAACCAAATATATTTTTTAATATGAATTATTGAGAAGCATTGTAGGTACATATAATAAAAATGCATTTCATGACATAACACAGTCATACATAATCTTAGATAATATTTATTCAGTGACCTTCTCTTCTTTCAGATGCCTCAGTGCTTTTGCGAGGTCATCCTTCGTCACAGCTTCATGTTGTGTTGAAGTGGACAGTCTATTGATATATTTGTGTTTCTGAAACAATCAATAGTCATGTTAGGTTTTATTAATGTGTGCAACCGGCTTTCGAGGTGCATGATATTCGTTATTACATTACTTTCTCCAACTTGCTTGCGCGAGTTTTGCTTCATGTTATCATACAGAACTTTTAGCTGGTTTGTTTGTCTTGGACCGGTCGTACAATTACTATTGTATTTGATAGTAATAGCATTCCATGCCTCTTTTTTTTTATTTAAAATAGACCCCGCTGTTCCTTTATCTTCAACAACATCGATATATCTGAAAATGTATACATTTGGCATACACAATACACATACCCAAGTACCAAACTTTCGTCACTATGGCATGGCTAGGTAAAGGGGGTACTCACTGAGTTATAATATCAACCAACATTTCTTTTTCTTGTAGTGTATAATTTGCTCCTCTTTCTCGTTTTTTTATAAGTTTTCTCGACATTTTTTTGCAATAAACAATAAACAAAACAAAACAACCAACCAATATCTGACTGAAGTATGCTGAGCAGGCGCGGTCAGGGGGGGGACGCTTCCATATTGTTCCCTTGGCACAGTGTTGCCAACCCCAACAGCTTAAAAAACAGTACGACAGCCTAAAAAAACAGTAAAAAACAGTAAACTTGTCATTTCAAAACAATAAATCTGCTGTTTGAATAAAACACGTTAAAATTCATAGAAACGGTGTTTAATGTACACACATTATTTATATTCCAAAGGAAGTTTAAGAAGTGCTCAAAGACGTTAATAAGATATTTTTAATTTTCGAACGAAAATTAGCCGTGATATTCAAAAACAGGCAACGCATCGGCATCGCCCCTGGTGTTGCAGGTGTCTATAGACGACGGTAACTGCTTACCACCAGGCGGGCCGTCTGCTTGTTTGTCTGGCCATGTTAAAAAAAAATAGATTATGCTCAGCTATAAAGCAAGCCATTTTGATTTTACTTTCTTTGCTATTTGTTTTGGACCTATTGATTTTTGGGCTTTTGTTCGTATTTCATTATTATTACTTATTTAATTTTGGGGAGTTTGTTCACAAGATAAATCAGTTCTCATTATTTTAAAATGACTACTTTCGAAAACACGTAATAAACAAAATAATAATTGACCTTGGTTCAACTTGCCGAAAACAGAGAAATGAAAATAATGTATTACAGGATTTTCCCCAATAATAATGTAGTAACAATTTTTGTATGCCTTTGTATGTATGTTGTATGTTTGTTGCAATTTGTATCAGATGGCTCTAAAATTATAAAAAACAGTAGAATTTGTACCTAAAACAGAAAACAGGGTGGATAATGAAAAAACAGCAAATCTACTGTAAAAACAGTAGGGTTGGCAACACTGCCTTGGCACCACTTTTTTGTATGGAAAGTAACGCTATCTTTTATAATGCCCGGTAAAACTCAGCCTTAATGTACTTGGATTTCGAATAGATGGCGCTGTTCATAAATGTAACATGCGAAGTTGTCAAATTCATATTGACAGCTATATCGGTGATTGAAACATCTGGGGATCTAGCTAAGATTCGAAACGCTAACGCTAACTCCAAAAATGTATTGAAATGACATTCGCTGCGGAAAGTAAGCCATTTCCGAAATATCAATCCAATACATTGTGAAGTTAGCGTTAGCGATTGGGTTCTTTACTAGACCCCCTGGATAATCAAGAATTTAAAATCACAGACCTTGAGGTAAGCACATATCTATAGGTATGTAGGTATGGATATAGAATACATATATATACCCAACTACAGTATAGGTAGGTATATAGGTGTTTGATAGTTCCACGGATCTTCTAACAGAGGGCATTACAAACCAGTTTTTTTTTTGGGTGACAAAAATCTCCTCAAGAGGGCTCTCTATTCCCCGATACTTATACTACTCTATGGGCGCGGTCAACTATTAAGGTTGGAGTTGAGAATGACACAGGGACCACAGCTAATTCTAATTCTAATTCTACGTGGGGGTGCTAAGTCCTGCACTGACGTCCCGCTTGGGGTGTATTGTGCATTTCCCCCTCTACCAGCATCTACCCGAGCCACCCCAACTCCTTAAAATAACGGAGTGTGGCTCTGGGCTGCTGGCACAACTGCTCCAGTGGTGCTGATGTTGGGTGTTGTATTGATGCAGATGAGGCATTCAAACAATCTTGACTAGAATGCTGTGCGTCCACTTGTGTCAGCATTCTTGATGTGTATCTGGCTTCCTCTGTAGCTGTGCAGTATCTCAGCACGTGTTCCACAGTCTCATTTTCATTCAGGCACCCTCTACATAGGGGGCTATCCGTGGCCCCGGTCTTATAAAGATGGTAGTTCAAATTGCAGTGGCCAGTGATGAGGCCTACTATAAGCCGAAGATCTTGCCGCTGCAGCTTTAGCAAGTTATTAGTAATTTTCCTGTCAATGGTTGGAAAAACGGCTTTTGCATGTTTACAGTCCGTCTTTTTATCCCAGATGTTTTGGTGCTCTTTTTCAGTGTGCTGACGTAGTGAGTCCCGCACTTCCATCGCTGATGTTTTGCAGAGCCCTACGACGTCAACACCAACTTCTTTCTTGGTTCCTTCTTTGGCAAGAAAATCTGCCCTAAGGTTACCTGGGCATGAGCCGTGGCTCTTTGTCCATCTTACTATTGTTCTGCATTTGTGAGACAACTTTTGGAGAGTAGCGTGGCACTCTGCTAGAACTCTCGACCTGGTTGTGGGCCTTCTGAGTGCATAGACTGTTGCCGCGCTATCAGTGGTAAAAATGAGAATTTCCTTCTCATCGGATCGTGGTGGGACAGTTAGAGCATCCGATGAAAGCAGTGCTCTAGCCGCCATTAGAAGTCCCATGTTCTCTGCTTGAAACACTGAGGTGTTTTTGTGCAGGGCTTTGGAGTCCGAGATTCCAAGTTCCGGCGAATGATACCCGCAACCTGCTCCTGCCTTATTTTTTGCACCATCTGTGTACATGTTCCAAGAGGGTGAGAGACCTTCCAGAGCACCCTCCTCTGTAATCAGCTCATACCTTCTACCATCAAGGTGCGTGCTAGCTATTCTATCCGTACCTTGATTTGCTTCAGGTATGATTCTCATCGCTTTCTCTAAAATTCTGCTATGAGCAGTGAGTGGTGAATTACCTTTCCACTGGCTTGTAGATTTAATTCTGAGAGCTGATGCCATTGCTTCTTGCTGTATATGCAGGTGCAAGGGAGTCAGACCCAGAATAACGTCCAAAGCTGCCGAGGGTGTCGTCTTTGTACACCCACAGATCAGGGCGCAAGCCAGTCTTTGGATTTGTTGTAGTTTGGCGATTGTTGTCACCAGATTTGTGCGAGCCCACCATACTACGCAGCCGTATGTGAGTACCGGTCTCACTATGACTGTGTATAGCCAGCGGCAAAGCTTCGGTTTTAAACCCCAGTCTTTGCCGACGGCTCTGGTGCTTTGCCATAAAATGTTTGTAGCTTTCGTAACAATGTGATCAAGGTGTTTCGCCCACAAAAGCTTACTATCTAACCAAATGCCTAGATATTTTACTTCCTTACTAAGGGTCAACTGTGTACCAAACAAAGTCGGAAGTTTTAGTCCTGTTATTTTAGTTTTCCTGGTGAACAGAACCATCTCCGTCTTCTGCGGGTTCACAGAGAGACTGTGGCTTTCACACCACTTTTCAACGACCCGAAGGGCCTTCTGCATCTTATCGCAGAGGGTAGCTTCAAATAGCCCGGAGACCATAATAGCTAGGTCATCAGCATAGCCTACGGTCATGATGCCATCTTTGTTTAGAAGCTGGATGAGTTCATTTGCCACCACAACCCAAAGTAATGGAGACAGAACTCCTCCCTGCGGACAGCCTCTCGTGACAAGGCATCGTGTTGCATTTGAGGTTTCTATCGTCGCAGCTCTGTTTGAGAGCATGCTTGTAACCCATTTATTCACTCTGTTATCCACTCCCTGGTTCTTCAATCCGCTCTCAATACTTGAAAACGTAGTTTTATCAAAAGCCCCTTCAATATCAATGAAGGTTGCCAAACAGGACTGCTTGTTCTCCAGTGCCGATTCAATCTTATGGACAACCTGGTGAAGAGCTGTCTCTGTGGATTTGCCTGATTGGTAGGCATGTTGGTTCTTGTGCACCGGATTTTTAATCAACGGTTCACCTCTAATATATTTGTCGCACAGTCTCTCCAGAGTTTTCAGGAGGAACGAGCTCAGGCTTATAGGCCTGAACGACTTGGGATTGGTGTAGTCTGCTTTACCTGGTTTTGGTAGGAAAACTACTTTGACTTCTCTCCATGCCTTGGGTATGTACTTCCACGCAAGGCATGCCCTGAATATAGCAATTAAATGTATTTTAATCTTGTTTAAACTCCATTGGAGAAGTGCTGGAAAGATTTCATCTGTCCCAGCGGCTTTGTAAGGTTTAAACGAGCTTACGGCCCACAGAAGGGCTTCTTCTGTGACTATTGAGTCTGCAAAAGCCCAGTCTTCATCATCCGGTTTGTGCATTATCTCTGGCTCCCATCCCTTGTCGCTGTCCATACGGCAGTCCGGGAAATGGGTTTCTAGCAGGAGTTCAAATTGTTCCTGCTCCGATGCTGTGTAGGTGCCATCTGCTTTCTTCAGAGTACCTAGTTTCATCTGACTATCTCTGGATAAAAGTTTTCTGAGCCTCGCGGTCTCACTCTCAGATTGTATAGAGTTACTGTACTTTATCCACGAGTTGTTGCGACTCTTATTTACACTCACTTTGAGTTTGTGTCTAGCTTTCCTATAATCTTGCCAATCTTTTTCGAGGTCTGTGTTCATGGCTCTGTTGAAATGGTGTCTTGATGTCTTCCTCAGTTTGCTGAGCTTTTTATTCCACCATTTGTCGCTCTTGTCCAGTATTTTACTGTTCTCTGTTTTCAGAGGACAGGCTCCTTCGTAACTTTTCTTTATGCAGTCGGTCATAGACTCGATTGCACTTTCAATTTCGTTGGGCGACAACTCTGTGGTCATTTCAAGTTTTGGTATTTCTGCCAGCGCATTCTCTAGCAATTCTCTAAACACCGTTCCATCGGTCTTCCTCGGATTTCTATACGTGCGTGGTTTGTGCTCTCCTACCTGCAAGCTGAACCTGACCCTCCTGTGGTCCGCACAAGGAATATCGTTTACAGCTACGCGCCAGTCTGTTATCGTCTCTGCGATCTCGCTGGTGGCTATTGTAATATCAACTATGGTTCTTGCCCAGGACGTAACAAACGTCGGTTCCGAGCCTCGATTCAGTATACTAAGATTATGTCTTAATGTAAAATCAAGGATATCCTTTCCTCTTTCGTTTGAGTCTTGACATCCCCAGACAGTGCAGTGAGCGTTTGCATCGCATCCCACCACACATTCCAGTTTATTATTTGCGCAGAACTGCATTAGCTCTTCGAGTGCTGGAGGCGGTGCCTCGGCTCCAATGTCCATGTATGCTGAGGCTATGACAATGGTGCTAAGTTTGCCCTGCAATCCCGTCTCCATTTTCACTACAGTGAGGTCGTCGGTACACATATGTGTTACCAAAGACGCCTTATAGGGGTTAGGCACGTATATGAAAGTCCGCGTTTTGTTATGTCTAGGAGGAGCGAAAACATTTCCTCTTAAGGCATTGAAGCCACTCACCTTCCCACGACTCAGGTACGGTTCCTGGACCAGTGCTATTGTGTTCGGTTGCTCCTCCAGGGTTCTTCGCAGAGCGGCGAAACCTGTGACGCTGTGTTGGATGTTGGCTTGTACAATTTCGATTCCAAATTTACTACTGATACCTAGCCTGTGAGTGCTCCCCGCCGCCGTGGCAGGTGGTTTGTTAGTGCTATGTGGAGTATTATTAACGTGGGGATCCATTTTTAAAACATTAAGAGTTTGCGACGGGTTAACAGGCCGTCCCCTTTATTCTGCCATAGGGTTGACAGAGGAGGAACCAGGCCGGTCCGTGTCCATAGACGATGCCGGCGAGAAAATATTGAGGCCCATTATGTCACCTGCAATATCCTCCTCACCTTCATCGCCCACGTTCAGGAGCCGATCCACTTCCTCCCTCGTCCACCCTATGTTCTCCGTCAGGCTTCCGTCGTCGGCCTCGGGAGTTGCCGGCACCACCCCACCGTTTGATGCGGTATGGACCGTGCCCGCCTCTCCCGTCGTCGCCGTCGCAGCGCCCCCGGGTCTAAATCCTCTAACCTTCACGAAAACTCTCGCCGTGATGTAGTGTAGGCGAAAGTCTTCGCGCCGAAGATTCTCTAAGTCCTCTGGTGGTATGCCCATTACCAGAATGTGGTTAAAAGTTCCCCCTACTGGGCGGACTTCGTGGGTGAACATCTGCCACCTCTCTACCCCAACCCCCGGATTGAGAGCCACCAGAAAGTTCCTCAGCAGGTCAGGACGCCTTGTGAGTTCCTCCCTGCCACGCCCGAAATCCGGTATATAAATAACCCCCGTGTGATACCGGGGCACTTTGCTCTCAGGGACGACCATGTACCCTCCCGACCCTTCAGACAGAGCAGGAAGCTTTGCGACCGTCTCGGTGAGCCAGGTGAGGGCATAGTCGTCCCGAGGTGTGTACCTGACGCCACCTCGGAACAGCTTCCAGCAGCAGGGACCACAGCTGTATGAGATAGAAATATCTTCTGTATCGGTCATATCCGTAGTAGAGAATATTGATTGATACGATAAAAAAATAATGTGAAAAACTTTATTTATTTATTTTAAGTTAAAGTATATGTTAATTGAGTATATATATTGTCTGAATATAGAATTGATAATAATTTAGTTTATGACATGACGGTTCAACAAGAAAACTCGTTTATGTGTGACGTTGATTGAAATTTTGTGATATGGTAACACAAGAAAAATGTCTGCCGTTGTTTTTGCTGGGTCGTTGAAGAAAATCCGACAATGGCGGTTGTGGATTTTGAATTTATTTTTCAAAACTAGTGTATCTTGAACTTTAATGTGTAATAAGGGTGGATTATTTTCCGTTAAGTGTTCGTGAATGTGCACGAGTGTTGGCAAATGGTTTCAAGATCATAAAACCATTCATTTTCGTTTTTGCTTCAACGGCCTTTTTTAGAGCCTTCAGTAAAATATCCACCATTTTACTGTTGGCGTTTTGACTGACATAATATGACTTTGACTTGACATAACCGTACAAATTTTACTCACTTGACATTGGCAGAATTATTGCAAAACAGCGATAGAAAGCCATTAAAGAAGAAGAAGAAGAAGTTGTTTTTGCTCACGCATTTCATCTTGTACCAGTTTTATTGCTAATTGTGACTAAATTTTGGATTTTTGGATATTTTCTGTTGCTTAATTATGTAGTTCGAGTTGAGCATCGTATTAGTGGATAGTGGTGAACAAAAGTTTGTGAAATAGTGATAAAACGAGATAGTGACGCTGAATTTGTTTTTCATCATGGAAGAAAACCATAGAAAGTGCCTAAAATGAGGAGTTCACCGGCCGTTTTTTGTGTTGTTAGTTGATTTGATTTACAATAATTAAGTTTATTTGAAAATAAATATCCTATGATAATTTATTTGTTTGTTTTTCTTATGAATAAAATAGGTAGGTACTATAGGTAGGCAGGTACTATAGTACTATAGGTACTATAGGTATAATATAGGTACCTATATGTATAGTAGGTACATTTGAAGTTCCCACCATATTAAAACTGTCCAAGCGGGGCCACAAAGCAGTGTTGCCAGCTGCTAATCGTAAAAATCTGGATTAAAATGTCTAGAAATCTGTATGAAATCTGTATGCTATAAATAGGCCAAAATCTGTATGAAATCTGTATATTAAAAATTTTAATTCCTATAGTTTATTGAAAAAAAATTGTGGAAATAAATAGCAGCTTGAATTAAAGTTATATTTATTTATTTTTATACATGTTTTTGCTTATTTTTCAAATTAATGTTGGTTCTACATTTTATTTTCAACACTGATTTATTATTTATTTATTTATTTATTTGATTAAAACTTTGCGTGATCCGCGACTTCTTAGCTAACATGATAGAAAAAGAATCCCTCAATTATTCCCAACTGAATCACAGAAAAATAATTATATCAGTCTTTCCCTGGCATACTGACAATGACAATACCTAGCACAAACTAGCCGGCAACTTAAGTAGTTCTAGTGTAACCCGACTGAGCAAAGTAGATGAACAGAATTTACAGCTCTCTTGCGCTCCACCCATCCTCATAACTTGCTCGGGTAGTATTGTACATCGTGCATTCGTTCGAAGACATAGAACTTTTAACATGCAGCAGTCCCATTTGCTGGCAACATAAACGCAACTTTAGAGCCTCCATAGAGCCCTAAAACAAAAAACTAAACACACCCTAGTCTATGTCACGCGTCCTGTCAAAGTCACTTGTCCTTTTTTGCGGTGCAAAACACGCAACGTTTTTAACTTTAATTTTCTTTAACTTTGTATTTTTCTACTAAAATTATTAAGAAAACGAGTTCAGGGATATTATTTTTCAGCCAAAGCGTCCTAAGGGACGGAATATGTGAAATATTACCTAAGGAAAATAATAACACCAAAGACTTAACACCAAACCATACTACAATGGTAAGACTACGATATTTTATATCCGTAGGAAGCCAGTATCCCAGGTAAAGAATGATCAGGAACTGAAATCAGATTCGGAGATGCAAATAAAAAGAGGAAGACAGCCGGTTTCTTCATAACCTCAAAATGGGTGGCACACGTCGAGGTTATGCTTGGTGTAAAAACCGAAGACACGGGTGGCACACGAGATGTGTCGACGTGGTTGTGACTCTTGGGTTTCATACGCGATATGAAGACAAGAGATCTATGACGTAAAGGTAGTTTTTCAAAGCTTTACCTACCACTGTCTGCTCATACCTGGTGAAAAAACCGAAGACACGAGTGGCACACGAGATGTGTCGACGTGGTTGTGACTCTTGGGTTTCATACGCGATATGAGGACAAGAGATCTATGACGTAAAGGTAGTTATTCAAAGCTTTACCTACCACTGTCTGCTCATACCTGGTGAAAAAACTGAAGACACGGGCGGCACACGAGATGTGTCGACTTGGTTGAGACGTTTCATACGCGACATGAAGACAAGAAATCTATGATGTAAAGGTAGCTTTCAAAGCTCTACTACTATCTGCCTATATCTAGTTTAAAAACCGAAGACACGGGTGGCACGCCAGATGTGTCAACGTAGGTATGACTGTTGGATTTCATATGCGACATAAAGACAAGAGATCTATTATGTAAAAGTAGCTTTCAAAGCTTTACCACTGTCGGCTTGTACCTGGTCTAAGTTTCAATGGCTCATGTTACCTAATTGGCTGCAGTCACACAATGTGGCAATGAGTCTTTCACTTTGGGCCTAGTATTAATAGCTCATTATTACCATCATGATCTTATGGCCCCACAGGGTACTGTATTGTAAATGATCTAGAGTTCCAGAGTTTCAGGCAGTAGCGCAGAAGGAATAATGTAAAATTAATAATTCCCCTGAATTAATATATAAAGAATGAAAAGAGAAATAAAACAACAAATCACCGCAGCGACAACCGACAGCCTTGAGCATTGAAATTGAGGTGGAAGTTTACCATCTACCAGTCAAGACATACTATTGGCATTAGGAGACCTAACGCCTAAAGCAGCCTAAATATGGACCACCAATAAATGAAAGAAAGACCACATCTGGACTGACCGCAGTTCTTAAGTCTTTATTACAAAAGAAAAATAAACAAAAATTAATGAATCAACTGATACCACAAAACTGTACCCTAATGCAGGCAATAAAGGTGAATCTTGAAATAAACAGTTCTCTAACTGATTCTGTAACTAATTGAGACGACAAATTCGAATCGGAATCAACACAGCCGGCTATTGGCCTATCTATATTAGAAAATACCACATTACTCTTAATTAAAAAAGAGGATAAATAATCTAATTGGAAAAATTAAAACCTCAAAGGCACACTGCTTAATATTATAAAAAAGCCCATAAAGAAAACACAAATGGTGTGCCTGGCTACCACCAAAGGTTGACGCAGGTATAGACATAAGAAAACCTAGCCTTCAATTTCTTGAAAAACATTACAACTCCAGCCAAAAAGTGCTATTAACAGCTATTACAAGCCACCCTACCAGTGGAGTGAAAGCGACTGAAACCAACTCAGGCCAAGACAACTGCTTGTCCATAGAGGTGAGTCATACCAAAGATTGTCCCAATATCTAAACTGTTGGAGAATAGTGCAAAGACTGTACATTTTATTTTAACCCGTATGGTATGGGTATGTGATTTTAGATAATTTCTTTCTTAATTCAACTTCAAAAGTTATGCAATGCCAATAAAATACTTATGATTTTTATGGCAGTATTGCCTACTCACCATAATCCACAGATTAATTAGTATAAGAAAAAGTTGAATCACAAACGGGGCTTGACCTCAATGTATACTAATATGTCTAACATATTAGTATATTTTGTATAATACGCTAAAATATGGGTGCAATCTTAGGATGCAACCTATCTATCTTGTTAATCAAAATATCCGACCACAGCTCATATTAAAATGGATTTATTCATTTAATGCTCTGCTATAATTTATAGTTTTTGCTTAGCACCCATTACCGAATGTATAATTACAAAAGTAATGATAATGGTGTGGACTAGTACATATAAGTTATAGACTAGTATACAAATCAGTCCAAATTATGAAACAAGTAATGGTTGTTATACTTGCCTTGGGTTAGTTATAAAACTTTTATGAAAACATTATGTAACCCATAGAAAGTTGTCAATTTTGGGGTTTTATATTTGACACCAGAGAACTATGCCAGTACAGTTACCTAGGCACAAAAGAATATCAAAAATAACTCAATACAAAGACACCTTCACTAAATGAATGTTGCACATGAGATCTTGCCAAGATTATAGGTACTTTGATTACAGTGTGCTCTGCACTCCTAGAGCACCACAAAGCTAAGTCAAGGGAGGGACCTATGCTATGATATTCACTAAGGGGTAAACTTGATCTATCTTGGTGGGCCAACAGTATTAAAAATATAATAAATAAATCGATAAATAATATATGATGATGAAATCATTATTGATGCAAATAGAACAGGATGTACACGTGACTATAGTCGAAAAATAAATGGAATGTGGAAACAAGAAGCACACACAAAACACACATTTTGCGAAGCTTATCACATAATTTTAATTTTTGGAATTATTAACAATATTTCTCAGTTTAAAATTCTTTATGAAACATTAAATATATCCACAGTTTAGTATGAGTAAATAATAAATAAATAAATATGTGTGGATATTTCACACAGTGCCATCTAGCCCCATACTAAGCATAGCTTGTACTATGGGAATCAGATAACTGATACAATATTTATATACTTTTTGTTTGTAAATACATACATAGAATACAATATAACACCCAGATACAGAACAAACATCTATGTTCATCACACAAATGTTTGTCCTGGGTAGGAATCGATCCCACAGCCCTCAGTTCAGAAAGCAGGGATACTACCAACTGAGCTATCAGGCCCGTCGAAATCATCAGATAACAGATGCCGATAAATAGTCACAGAAAACTATTAACCCAACACAAATTTGTTTGCATCTAGGGTTGAAGCTAAATGTCACTTATATACCTTGGCGACCCAGATCCAGATGCCAAGTAAATGTGATGCCTTTACTGTAAACCAGTTCCAATATTTCTTTTATGCTTTTACCCCACTTAAGTTTAATATTAAAATATATGCAAAAATTAGAAACTTTACAACTACAAAAATAATTATAGTTCCATATTGGCCGTCTCAGCCAGGTTGGCTAGTTATACAAACCATGCCATATTCAGACTTAATGATGTTTTCAAACTGAAAAAGATTGATTGCACTCTTCTCTCAGAGATATCCCTCCCCTGCACAAATAGCTTACACGGATTGCAGGAGTTCTATCAAGCAAGCATGGTTGAGATTGAGACAGACCATTCCACCAACATCCATGGATGTTATGCTATGCTTTCTTACATGGAACATGTTAAAACAATATGATGTAGGATCTGGGGCAGATATTTAGCCAAGAGAGAAATATAGATCCATTTATACCTTCAGTACCGAATGTTATTTAATTTCTAACAAAATTATTTAAATCCGGAGAGGCTTAGGGCTCTGTAAATCAGCAATATCACAAATTAACAACTCTAAAATTGGGGATGATGACCATTTAAAAGAGATTATGAAGGATCCTATAAATCTAAAAATCCACTTTTGGCAAAATACCAAACCACGGGGTTCTATAATAGTTCTGTGTCTTACAGACCTGGACACACAATCAGTCACCAAGTTTAACCTGTAATACTACTAGCATTGAGTAGGTACAGCATAGGGAGCACAAACCTTGTCATTAATAAAACTCTAACACTTCATTTCATAATGAAGGGGTTCATGTCATAAATCTGAGTCTGCTCCAGGGTAAGCCAAGCCTATCTTATACTTGCAATTATCTGAATAATAAAATCTGCCCAGCAAAAAAGTACCTTGAATATTATGCCTCATAAAATATTTCAAACAATATAAATAAATCATTTGATATTGTCATTGAACAACAATTAATAGATGCGTTAAAGAAACTGACATCTTGTCACAGACTAGGTAGGGGATACTACCGGTCGTACTCAAAAACACGTTAAAAAAAAAAAAAAAAAAAAAAATATTACTTTTGTCAACTTTAAATTAAAAGATGTGTTTCTTGGAGATAATAAGACGAACGGCGGGTTGGACTAATAGCTCGTCAACATTTACAAAATTTTATAGCAGACCCATAGCTAATGCTCCGGGACAATTTTCCAAGGCTATGATCAATGACAAAACATAATTATAATACTACAAAATTTTAAGCTTGTAGCCCTAGGTACAAGAATTACACTACATAATTATAATAAGTAGTGTAATTTATATTACGTTGTTGCCAATTTTATGTGTGTGCCAAACTACACTCCACTGATTATTAATAATTTTTACTTAGGCGATTCATTCATTATCAATAATTGATTAGACTGATTTTATTGTTTAAAGTAAAAATACCAGTTTAGAAATCCTTGATAACTTGAGTGTGACTGGCCACGCAGCCAATATATACTGGAGTGAATGGATTTTATGGAAATCACTACCTACAGAATTAAGAAATAATTATTTAATGGTAACTAATTACGAAGGTACCAACCTATCACTACTGGATTACAATAATTACATTTATTAAGGCGATTAAAATGAAACATCTGTTTTTATTACAACAAACATTTTAATACTTAATTCTTATCTCAACTTTACCATTAATTGTCTCTGAACATCTGCATGTTAAAAGTTCTATGTCTTCGAACGAATGCACGATGTACAATAAGTGATCAAACTACTTACCTGACGTTCGATCATTATTGTACGAAGTGCTTCGTTCGAAGACATACACACCCTTCCCACCCTACCCATGGGTAAAGTTGAGTACAAGCTCTGAAGAAAGTGACTTTGACAGGACGCGTGACATAGACTAGGGTGTGTTTAGTTTTTTGTTTTAGGGCTCTATGGAGGCTCTAAAGTTGCGTTTATGTTGCCAGCAAATGGGACTGCTGCATGTTAAAAGTTCTATGTCTTCGAACGAAGCACTTCGTACAATAATGATAGAACGTCAGGTAAGTAGTTTGATCACTTATTATACCGCAAACGGACTTATCTCAGGAAATCTCCGCTGGTACGCTGCATAGTATTGCCATGACAAAAAATCTAAAGTACCCAAAACAATATACTAAAAAATGCACTACATAATACTTACATATTTTTTTACTAGATGTGAATCATGCTTGGATAAGTATATACAGGGTTACAGGAAAAATTGTGCTAGATCCGCTAAGGGCGTGGAGTTCCCACCATTTCTAATTTATTTCACTATGAAACACCCTAGCCTAAACTTATAATATTATTTTTAGATATCCGTTAGAAAAAAATACAGATTCAAATATTTTTTTATTTCTTAACTTTCACTTGTCTACTATAGTCTATTAAATATTATATTATGTACTATTTTATTGATTGACGTCCCAAAGCATCTTATTACACATGTAAAAATGCAATAATAATAATAATAAGACACACAAAATATTAAAGAAAAAAAAATTAAAAGTCGAATATTTCGAAAAGGGTTAAGTTTAGGCTAGGGTGTTTCATAGTGAAATAAGTCAGAAATGATGGGTACTCCACGCCCTTAACGGATCTAGCACGATTTTTCCTGTAACCCTGTATATAAAATAATATTGTGTATTTAAATATTGTGTGCTTTTTTATTAGATACTATGTACAATTCAAAAAATCTGTATAAAAGTAGAGGCAAATCTGTTATCTGTATCGGTGGCCCAAAATCTGTATACATACAGATAAATCTGTATATATGGCAACGCTGCCACAAAGAGATGACGCTCTCCTATTTGATCTCATTTTTTTACTATGGAGTCGTTATTCTTCTCGGGAGAAGTAATAGTATTCTGTGATGCTGAGCTGACTGAAGTAGTAGCACAGAGTACATTAGTAAAAACTGAAAAGAATCAAGCACAGACTAGTAAGAGATACTGGAATCAAGGCCGTATTCCGAGACACGCTAAAATCGATAATATCGATAGTATCGCGCTAAAAACGCGTACCGAATGGCCGTGAGCGCGACAGCCAAATCTCTTGTAAATGTCATGACCGACGCCATCTTGCGATATCGCCGTCCGTAATTGGTTGTTCAGAGTCATTGACAGAGCGCTCAAAGTCGTGAGCGCGATATCTGAATCGGAACGCTGAATAATCAACGTGAGCGTTGTGAGCGATGATAGCGATTACAGCGTGAATCGGAATAGGAGGCAGGAAGAATACAATAAGGTAGTTTTTTTTTCATAGATTATGGCTCCACTCATATTAAATTTAGCCAGTGTCAAGTATTGTAATTTTTCATCGTTATAGAATATTTCACGTAAGTCAAGTCTTAGTCATAGTCATAATCCAGTCTAAGTCAGGTAGTCAAAGTTCAGTCTAAGTCATCTTCTAGTAAAGTGGTGGCAACTTTACTAGAAGCTTCTATGGAATTTTGGAAGCAACACGAAAAACCACGTTTCACCACATTATATCACTTGCCCACACTCATGCTCGTAATTCAGCACTTAATGCGTAAAACGCCACCAATTTTAAACATTAACACTGGAAAAAGCACACGTTTTGATAAATAATCCATCCTTATTACGCATTAAAATTCAAAAATTCCCAGGTTTTGGTAAAAAATTCAACATTTACAACCGCCATTGTCGGATTTTCTTCAAAGACCGTGTCAAGTATTATAATTTTAAAATATTTCACGCAAAGTCATGTCTTAGTCATAGTCATAGTCCAGTCTAAGTCATGCTCCAGCAAAGTGGTGGCAACTTTACTAGAAGCTTCTGTTTTATAAATGAAAAACATTAACAATTTTAGACTTGTATTATGTATGATTCATAATGGTGGGAAGGTCGTCTTCGCACACTGACATTAACATAGACTGTGAATATGACAGCTGACACAACACCTCCCCTTCCAGAGTGTTAATCTACCAACATAATATGTTTACGGATTGGTATCTATGTCTAACATATTATATTTATACATATAAATTTACATATAATATTATATAGAAACATATATTAAATCACAAAAAAATCAACCAAATCACTTATCATAACTTATACTTCTATGCCTAACACACCGTTAGTACCCACACTTAGGACAACATTAATATGGTAGGTAACTTACCTAACTCTACAGGTCCAAAATTTCACGGCGTTTAACTACCCTACTGCTTCTAGTAACTACTGTAGAATTTGGGTTACCTCCAGGTGGATGAGATGCCATATCTGTAACACTGCCTGGAGTTAGTGTGACCTGTTGTTGTTCGAACTCCAAGTCCATGTTCCGTTTTATTACACTATTATCACTAGGAAAGGATTGTTTTAGGTGACTCGTGTTTCTTGTCATTTGTTTTTGACTGCTATTATCAACTATCCAATAAGATCTTGGCCCTTTACATTTTTTTAATATGTAGCCTTTTCTCAAATATTTATCCTTCCCAGTCTTATGGACAATATTGTCACCCTCATGATACTGTACTTCCCTTTTTCTTACCATTAAATTATTTTTAGTAAATGATTGTTTCAATTCTAACAATTTATGCACATCAACTTGTACTTTGGGTTCCAACAACTCAGGCCTTACAGGAATGCGGGTTCTAGCTAGCCTACTATTTAAGATTTGTGAAGGAGAAACTTCCAGCCCTGACAATGGTGTATTATTATAACACAATATAAAGTTCCTAAAATCAACTTCGTCTTCCTTTGCTTTTTTCAAAATATTCTTACTGATATGTACCGCTTTTTCAGCCATTCCATTGCTCCTAGGATAATAAGGGCTACTTGTGACCAAACTTATCCCTAAAATAACTTAGACACTCTCTGGAGCTAAATGGATTATTATCAGCCACGATTTCGACTGGATACCCAAATCTCATGAAAACCTCTTGAAAAGCATTTATCACAGCACTGGATGTTTTTATTGATTGGTATGTATGATTGGTATTAATTCTAACCAGTGGGACAAATAATCAACAACAACTAAAAAGTATTTGCGTGAAAATTCTAAAATATCTGTGCCCACCTTGGCAAATCTTAATTCGGGAATTTTATGTGGCATCAGAGTTTCATGAGCATTGGCTGGTCGAAATTTGTCACAAGTTCTACACTTCATTACAAATGCATGTACCTCATGTGACAATCTGGGCCAGTAGAACAGAAGTCTAGCTTTTTTTATGCATTTGCTTACCCCCAAATGACCTTCATGAACCAGATTCAGGACATATGATTTTAATTTCATGGGAACGATTACTTTATTACCACAGAATGCTAATCCGGCCTCAAAATAAATACTATCTTTTAGATTATAGTACTCCTTGCATTCTTTGGGAATTTCCTGTTCATCTGGCCATCCGTTGTGATAGTACTTGCAAATTAAGTTTAACAATGGATCATTATTAGTTTCCTTCCTAAAAATTTACTTTCTCTCTGGTGACATGGGTAGATGTAATGAAGCTGAATGTACAAGATGAACCATCTCCTTAGAATTGTCAGTACACTTTAGGCTATTTCTAGACAACATGTCAGCAAAATGTACCAACTTTCCCGGGACATAGTTAACATTTAAATTATACATCAGTAATTTTAGCCTCAGCCTTCTTAGTCTAGGTGAACCAATTTTACTAATATGCTTGCCCATGATAGCCACTATTGGCTTATGATCAGTTTGCACTAGTACCTCTGAACCATAAATGTAGCCGTGAAACTTTTTAACAGCGAAGCAAATTGCTAGCATTTCTTTCTCAGTCTGGCTATAATTGAGCTCCGCATCATTCATGGTTCTAGAAGCACATGTCACCAGCCTTAACATATCTTTATTATGTTTTTGAAAAAGGCAACATCCTAACCCATTCTTTGATGCATCACATTGCAAGATTATTTGTTTCTGAACATCAAAAGGAGTTAGAGCTGGAGCACTACTAATTCTCAGCTTTAATTCCTCAAAAGCTTTTTGATGTGCTGGCAACCAAGTAAATTCACTATCTTTTTTCAGTAGTTTACATAATGGTGACATTAAATTGGCCATTTCTGGTACATATCTACGCACATAATTGAATGCACCCAAAATTTGCCTCAGTCCATCCCTGTCTGTTGGTTCTTTTAAATTCACTAAGCACTCTACTCCATCATTATCCATAAACATCCCCTGCTTATTGAAAATCTGTCCTACATATTTTACTTCCCTCTGTTTGAATTGAAATTTATCCTTGTTGAAAACTATGCCCAACTGTCTTGCTTTATCTATTACACTCAATAATGCTGCATTATGTTCCTGTTCCGAGCTCCCCATTACCAAAATATCATCAGCCCATATGATGACATTTGGTATACCTCCAAAATGACTCTCAAGAATATCTTGAAAAAGTTCAGGTGCATTCATGAGACCATAAGAGAGGACCAAATATCGATAAACTCCAAATGGAGTAGCAAAGCAACATTTCCATGATGAGGCTTCCGATAAATTTAATTGATGGAAGCCCTCTGTAAGGTCCAAGACAGAGAAAATTTTCTTTCCTTTTAGTTTTAAGACTAAGTCGTCTAAAGCAGGCAACATTTTGGGTTTTTTTACAATGTGTTTGTTAAGATCACATGGATCTAGGCACAGTCTTACCTTGCCTAAGGGCTTTTCAATGATGACAACCCTATTCACGCATGCATTTATTTATTTTTTTATTTTTTTATTTACAACAGTTAAAACATGAACTTATGCTAATGAAAGTCACTTAAGATACCTAAACTACATGCTCAACCAATTACAGGCAGACACCGCATGCACCTATAATATAACTTGTATAAAGTGTGTAATAATACTGCACTACGTATAGTTAAACACTAAAGGTGAAAAGAAAATGAAACATAATATTTTAACAAATAGAATTTTAATGCAAAGGAAAAAACACGAATCACAAGCAGGCCTTGAGCCTGCCTTCATACACGGCCCTATGGCAGAACGTGATTTGTTCAAACTTCTGACAAGCGATCTCATGTCCCTTATCCTTCGCACTTTACAAGCAACTTACAACAAAATACCTACCTACTTACAATTATGTAACAATATAACATGTAACACAGCAGTCTGAAAGACCTCGAGTTATTCCTACTTAGGGGGAACTTCAAAGTGCCTGCATTCTAATATACTACTAAAAACCCGTGACCTCAGAACGCAATTGTGCCAAGCTGTCACAGAATATATCAATTTTATCGTGAAGATTTACAAGCTTGATTAAACGCGGGATGGTGGAGTTACTACCTAGAACTGTTTTTCTAAAAGGTGCAGAGAACAATTTTATTTTACTACGAGAATATCTAGACGGCACCCTCAGCTTGACCTTTTCGACTAGCAGTGTACAATCAATTTGATTTCTAAGAATTTTGTATATGAACTGCAAATCCAAGAGATCTCTTCTTTTCTCTAGTGATAGTATATTAAAATTACTTAGCCTGTCTCGGTACGAGATTGATCTACGAGCCAGATGTGTGCGTCGACATAAATGCCACATGAACCTTTTTTGCACTTTCTCTATCCTTAAGCTATGAGTGGAATAATGAGGGCGCCAAACAACGCTATGATATTCTAGCACACTCCTTACCGACGAGTTAAAAAGAAGAATTTTGGTTGAGTGATTTTTAAACGCCCTACTGTTTTTAATAACAAAGCCAAGCATGCGGGACGCCTTCTTAACAACAGTCTACTTGAGAAATAAAGGTTATCTTTTGATCAAAAATAACGCCCAGGTCTCGAATGTTAATTACTTCCTGAATTTGATCATTTTCAATATTATAGCAAGAGAGTATCTTCTTAGATTTTCTTGAAAACTTGATATGATAGCATTTTTTTGAGTTAAGAGACATTACATTGGTTTTGCACCATTGAGCAAGGTAATCAAGGTCGTTTTGGAGCAAGGCAACATCCGCTTCAGTTTCAATAATTCTGGAGAATTTGAGATCATCAGCATAGAGTAATGGAGAGGAATTTTTAAAGCACATGACCACGTCGTTAATAAAGATGTTAAATAAAACAGGTCCCAAATGTGATCCCTGTGGAACTCCGGAATTGATTTCATGTTTTTCCGATGAGAAACCCCCCATTACAACATAGAAACCTCTTTTATCAAGGTATGAGCGTACCCATTTCAGTAAAGGATCTCCAAAACCATGGGCTGATAGTTTATTTAATAGGATGCTGTGGAAGACACGATCAAAAGCTTTACTGAAATCAGTGTATATGACATCCACCTGCTTATGAGCATCCAAAGCTTCTATCAATCCCTCTGTGAAACATACAAGATTAGTGCAAGTCGATCGACCTTTGATAAACCCATGCTGATAGGGTGTAATTAGCTGTTTAATATGAAGTTGAATGATTGGAAAAATCAATTACTCGAAAATTTTAGCAAAAGAGGACAGAATTGATATCGGCCTATAGTTAACAATCAGTCAAAAAGACTTTCATCATCCCCCTTTGGTATGGGCACTACCTTTGCCAGTTTCCAGCTGTCCGGGAAGATTCCACATTTAAGCGATTTGTTGTAGATACAGTATGCATTCTCATTAATATTTTCTACTCTGGCAATAGGTTCTATTTTCCAATCTTTCTAACTCTAGCTTTAAAGGTTCGAGCATGCAATGAGGAATCCTAGCGGAAGGGTGACATATTTGTTCTGCCATAGTTCTAGTAGGGATCTCTATCGTATCAGGCAATCTAACTATTCCTTCAAACACATTCAAATTTTCTTTAATAAATTTGTTTTTGTCATCATTTGATACAACTGTATGTACTCGTTTTATAAGATTTAGAGATACACACCCTGGCAAGCCCAATAGCATGGTATTACAATTTACCACTATGAAGTTTTCATAACATTCTGCATTTTTATATTTGCACAATAAATTTATGATCCCAACTGGTTTAACTTTATCACCAGCAAAAGACTCTATTTTGAGATCAGTGTCCCGCAGCTTAAGATTCAGATTTTTGTTCACTTTTTCAAAAACCCTTATCGGCATAATACTCACATCCGCTCCAGTGTCAAGTTTGCATTTTACCGTTTGGCCTTCAATTTCAATATTTTCTATCCAGTCTGATTTGTTAATATTTGATATGACTGCACCACAATAGTAATCGCTGTCCTCAGATTTTTATCACGGCAACTTACTGCAAAGTGGTTTTCAATACCACAGTTTGTACATCTCTTTCCAAATGCAGGACATTGTTTGACACCATGCAACCTTTGACACCTCCGGCAGTTAGACTTTTTGGTTATTTTTTCTTTGTTGCCAAATCAATTTCTATTGTCAGATTCATAACTTTGGTTTAAAGTTTGCTAATTTTGCTGGCTCTGCATATATTTGTGACCATATCTAGGGTTAACTGATCTCTTCTAAGAAGATTTTCTTGTACCGAATTGTCAAAAATTCCCTGGACTATTCTATCTCTGAGTAGCTGGTCTTCAAGGCACTCTCCATCCAGCCGCTGAAAATTGCAAGTGCTTATGAAAATGAAGCATCGACGGAAGCTTCACTTAGCTTGCCTGCTCTTTGGCGTCATAAAATATCAACAGCCTGCATATCTGTATGAAAAGCTTACCTGGGTATCTGCACGGAGGTCCTACGGATCTCACCAATGCGCAATGCAGCTGTCGACGCAACGTCGTCGGCCGCTTTCAGTGGTAGTTTCCGCTACGCTGCGACAAAGTGTTGGAATAATATTCCTCCACCACTCAGGAACCTGCAAAGTGTTAGTTTATTTAGATCTAAACTTAAGACTCTCCTGTATCAACATCAAAAAAGTCAGGAAACACAAGTGCATGACACAAGTGCTATTTAATTCCTTTCTTTAAAAAGCTAGGTACAATAAATATTATATTATAAACCCATACTGATCTTTTATATATTGTAGATAATTCCAGGCAAAAAGTAGAAAGAGTATAATAAGTTACTTTGTTTGATTTAATTTTAATGACTATGTGTTAGAGATTTAAAATTTTTTGTACTTACCACCTGTTGTGTACCTACACGTACAGTGCAGTGCCTCTAAATTCAGGTATAGCATATAACTTTCAGCTTCCATCACTTACTGTAGGTATTTAATTTAATTACACGGGTTAAACTATAGCGATTTATATTATATTTCATGTACTTAAATAGTTCCTTTTATTGATTTGTTAAGTGTTACTCGTTTTATTTTTATTTTTTTTATTTGTTTTTCATTTGCTATTTTTTTGTATTACTTTTTCTGTTTT
This sequence comes from Ennomos erosarius, assembly GCA_963580505.1. NCBI lineage: Eukaryota > Metazoa > Arthropoda > Insecta > Lepidoptera > Geometridae > Ennomos > Ennomos erosarius. The sequence continues at coordinate 10,362,675 of OY756982.1, forward strand.
TGTGGGCTATCAGTGTATGTCTACTCCGTGACTTCACTAAGCGGTCCCAACGGAAGACCAGCGCCGGTTCGTAAGAACTAGCATCATGCTGAGTTGGGGCCGATTTGTGACAGATTATTTAAGGTGTATTTCTTTTGTGCCTTTTGTGTTTTATTTTTCTCTGTTGCAAATAAATAATTTTTCTTTCTTCTTTCTTTCTTATCAACTGTCTCAAGCACGTGAAGTAATTTTCGAACGGTTCACCTTCTTCTTTATTTCTTTCATTAAACTTATACCTTTCAAAAACCTCATTTACCTTCGGGCTGATATATTTGTCAATGGTTTGAATTACCTTTTCAAAATTTTCACTTTCTTCCTTGTTTAACTTGAAAGTGAGAAGTACTTTAGACGATTCTGGCCCCATCATATTCCGCAAGAGCGACAGCTTGACCTTGTCTGATGCTCCATCCTGTCCACTACCAATCAAGTAGTCTTGAAATAGGCACTTCCAGAGCTGTCACTCTGAAGCCGCTGAGGGAGACCTTATGTCGACATTTGGTGGTAGTTTTATAAAAGATGGTTCCATATTTCCAGCTGTTTTTAAACTATACACTTGAACAATACTTGCACATTTAACTTCCAGCTGTTTTTAAACTATACACTTGAACAATACTTGCACATTTAACTTTGTTCGCTTACGGCTGCGCCATGTTTTGTAAATGAAAAACATTAACAATTTTAGACTTGTATTATGTACTAGCTTTTGCCCGCGGCTTCGCACGCTTGTGTTATGTTATTTTTACGTTATAGTCTAATAATAGATCCTGCATTTCGTACCAAACAACAAAATCCAATAAATCTTCGAAGCTGAGCACAGTACAGTAACCTGTATTAGCATAGGTATAGGTATAACGCAAGCATAGCCGTGAGTGGAAGCTATTTAAGCCATTATCTAAAATTAAATGTTTTGAGTCTAATATAGATTGATAACGGTAAAAGAATTTTCAAACAAAAAACTACAATTTTATAAGTACCTCTTCATATTGCAACAAAATGAAATTATCATCACTTCGCTCAGGTCTTAACATAAGTTTCAGTAAATTTTGTTTAGGCAGTAGTTACCTAAGCAGGCAGGTACAGTTAGAAAAATATGGAAGAATCACACACGATGATGCTGTTTTGCTCAGTTTTACATATTATCCGCACGCTTTTTGTTCCATTTTTGTACCTTCTTAAGTTTGGCTCCATACGAATTGAGTACTTACCTACATTTAGCCAGTGTCAATAATAAGTTTATAAATTTCTGAACATATACATTTACCTGTACGATGCGTACATAATTAATTTTCTTAATATTAATTAGGAATTACAAATACTAAACCCCCACTCCTTAAGGAATCGAAAGTTATAATTATTATTATGTCCACTGTTTTCCACGCTGTCTCATTCCCACTGCACTTTCAACATACCTACCTAGTGATGAAACTGAGGAAGTAGGTTAAATCGTCATTACATAATTATTACTTACACCCAAAGACCCCTTCTTGAAGTAACCGAGAAATCAATCATTTTTTGCTCCCGTGGTTTATTTAAAAGCCCACAGATCTAAAATATTTTAACTATTAAAAACTTATTTCAACATGCAAGAAGAAGAAGAAGAAGAACAAATCAATAAAAGGTCAAAAACGAACGTCACGCGCCATGTTGTTGTTAATTCGAGGATACATAAGCCATGATGAATACCTACATATTATTATATCTAAGTACCTTTTTAACATTTTTCATAAAATGTTTCGTATCATTGGCTAAATACAAATAATAGCACGCCCTCTGGCTATTAAAGTAAGCCAAAATAAAAAAGGTTTTAATGTGTAGCAATGGTAAGGGTCTATAACTTAAGTAGCTATAAATACTACCAGGGGGTCTAGCAAAAATACCAACCACTAACGCTAACGCCAAACGCTAACTCCAAAACTGTATTGAAATGACATTAGCTGTGGAAAAGTAAGCGATTTCCGAAATGTCATCTTAGTACATTTTGGAGTTAGCGTTAGTGGTTGGCTAGACCCCCTGGTACCTTAAAACTTCCTTGGGGTCGATCAAGAATGTAGCAGTAGCGCAAAAATAATTTTATCTACCTAATTAGATTGGTAACGTGTAGTAAGTTTATGTAAATAATACATTTGACCAGATCGCCAATAAAGAACATTGCTCCCGCCAAAACCCTATAAATCGAAAACTTGAATAAAAATGTTAATTAAGTAAGCTTCAATATTGGCTAAGTATGACAATCGCGTGAAGCCTTATGAATGATTATAAAAAGTCTAAGAACCTACCCTTACAGTTTTCATAAAATACTTCATACAATACCTATCATTGGCTAAATACAAATTTTGTCTAATGCCAAAATAAAAAAGGTATACCTCCATTAAAAAAAGTTTTACAATGCGTAGCAAAAGCAAGGGTCAATAAATTAAGAACCTATAGGCACAGATTACTGAATATGTTACTACTATAGGTTAAGCTATAGGTACTATAAATACTTATTTCGAATGGTAACGCGTAGTAGATTTTTGAAAACTAATACATAATACCAGAGCCCTCGCCAGAACCCAATAAATCTAAAACATGAATAATAATTTTAGTTATGTTTCAATATTGGCTAAATATGATATCGCGTGAAGCCTTAAAACTTATAATAAAGAGTCTAAGAAATTTTTAGGTTTCGAAATTCCTTGTTCTCTATGTCGTGCTCATATTCAAGAACGTTCTCATACCTATCCTCTTTTATAGTTTGGACCACAGATTAACGAAAAAACTTATCTATATGTAATACATAATGAATACATTGTTTTTCTCTAATCTGCATTGCATCGATCGCAGACGAAGTTATCGCGCGATGTTTTTCGCCGTAGCCTGAAAAACACTGTACACTGCCGGTAATCCAGGCGCACCAATTGCTATTTACTGTTTTTTGTCTTTTAAGTTACAAATAAAAACATGCATTAATTTACTTCCTTATTGCTTAGTGCAGTGGGGATTGTTCAGAATGAAATAAAAATGATTGGGGCTCCGTGCTCAAAGGGTAAATCCTTATTACTAAACCATGAATCCCGATAGTTAGACAGTTGAATTTTTCACAGATGATATTTTTTTGTTGCCGCTATAACAACCGTGATCCGTATTCAAAAGGAGAGATAAACAGACAAATAATAAAAAATTGGTTTACTTCATATTGATAAGGAATGATAAATTAAAACTATTAAAATTTATTTTTGTAATCGCAAATAGTACTCTCACTGTTTTTAAAACTTATTTATTCGCCGACATGCAATATAACGCTACTGCTTCCTCCCTTTATTTAGCCCAGCAGTCAAACAAATTGACTGTGTGTCCGGGTTCGTGCGCTACAAAAACTTCGAGGATAGTCAATAGAGATGTTATTGCGCGCCAACTCAACAGCGAAGGTTCGGGCGTATATGAAGCCGCGCCATAATAGTAACAGATATTTTTTTCTTTAATCTGTGCCTCCGGATAAACCCGAGATAAAATTACCGTCAGTAGCACAGAGAGAGAGAGATTTTTTTCTCTCGTCTATGATTAGTAGCCAAAATAAAACTTACCTTTTGACACTGGCTAAATAGGCACTATGTGTGGAGCCAAAACATAAGAAAAAAACTTACCTTGAAGGCTCGAAGCGGCCATCTTGTTACAATCTCGTTTCGTATTTCGTAATGAAATCTTAATCATTTTCACAAAAAAAAATTAACGATGTTTAAAATTTAATATATCCTATGTTTTGCGCCGGGTTTTTCTAAGCTTATTAGTGAAAACCGCATGAAAATCCGTTCAGTATTTTCGGATCTGTGCCGTAACAAACAAACAAACAAACAAACAAACAGACAAAATGTCTAAAAAGTAGCTTAACGTGATCAGCGAAAAATTTCAAGCCAACCTGTGTAATTTTTATTTCGATATCTTGCATTTACAGATTTTTTTATCTCTACAGTTTTATTATATGTATAGATGATTCATAATGGTGGGAAGGTCGTCTTTGCACACTGACATTGACATAGACTGTGAATATGACAGCTGACACAACAGCTTCTATGGAGTTTTGGAAGCAACACGAAAAATCACGTTTCACCACATTATATCACTTGCCTCTCATGCTCGTAATTCAGCACTTAATGCGTAAAACGCCACCAATTTTAAACGTTAACACTGGAAAAAGCAAAATTTTTGAAAAATAATACAATGCAACGACGTGAAATCTTCCGCGTTTCCGCCAAAACTCCAAAATATGACTTTGACTTGACATAACCGTACAAATTTTACTCACTTGACATTGGCAGAATTATTGCAAAAAAGCGATAGAAAGCCATTAAAGACGAAGAAGAAGTATACTTGTATCCAGTATATTATATTCTCTTTGCTATAATAGTTTTGCTAAAATATCGTAAGATAGGTCTATACCACAGAATTCCCCCTATTTTGGTCTATACTTAACTTACGTCTTATCTACCACGGAGATACCTAATCTATTCCAATTATAGGATAGACAGACCTACCACACCACCACCTACCTACCTACCACCTAAACCTGGTTACCTATCCCAATTTCAAGGGAAAATTCCCGTATTATAATGTAGGTACCTAGTATCTAAGAAATACTGACCGAGTCTCCTATTCTCATTTTCGGTATGCTACGTAGGTACCCGCTACCTACCTATGTACCTACGAGGCAAGAATTTTAATGAACTACTTAAGTAGGTACATGATAAAATTCCAATTTATGTTTTACTAATGAGAACGTAGGTTTGTGGGAGAATGTAAAGACCAATTAATAAAGAGGGCAAATGATTTTTTGATGTTTTATTAGAACGCATGGATGATAGCTCCATGTTAGAACGTTCATATAAATTAGCTTATAATTATGATCACAATGAAAAAATCACAAAATCTACTCTTTTAATAATACTACATAAACGTAGTATTGAGAAGTATAACAATAATAATTCATAGTTGAATACTACAACCATACAACTACAACTAAGTATTATTATCATGGAACCACAATTTGATAGCCCATTTTATGAGAGACCCATCGTCTTGTCACATACGATTCTTTATTTCATTATCTAGAACATCTAAGCTTACGATTAAAGTAGCGGGTATTGCCCGTGGTCCACCTGCTTAGTCCACCTGGGTGGACCACGGGAAGTAAGAATTTCCCGTGGTACACCCAGGTGAACTAAGGTGGACTACGGGAAAAATAATTACCCGTAGTACACCCAGATATTTTGAGGTGGACCAGGGGAAAAAAGCTTCCCGTGGTCCACCCAGGTGGACTAAGCAGGTGGACCACGGGCAATACCCGTAAAGTCGGGTAGGTCTTTATCACTGAGTTTATGTGCTTTGTCTCTGCCCCGGAGACAAAATCACATACAATGCTTAATAGTTTTCCTTAACACTATTGAATGATATACGTTTAATAGTTAATCAGATTTATCTGGGTTTTTAATGAGCGTCTCTTGTTGGTCTTCAACCGGTATGTCTTTATCACCCCAACCCCAGACTGGGTGGCTGCCATCTCCTGTCCTCTTCACACGCTTCTGGATCACATCAGTAGAAACAGTCTTTAGATCGTAAGCCCACCCAATCTTGGCCATGAAATCAATAAATATCTTAGAAAAGTTCAAGGAGTAGTCTCCCAGTTCGGCAGTCTTGTAGTCCCAGGGGAAAGTGTGGTGGTAGTTATGGAATCCTTCCCCGAGAACGACTAGAGACACGGGCTTGATTTCCACGGGGTTAATGTTCTTATCATAAGGCTTGTTGCCCCATAGATGTGCGGCTGAGTTGACCAGCCAAGTGACGTTCAAGACATAGACGAATCTAAAAACAGCGCAGACGAAGTAGGCGTTCCACAGAGATTCACCCCACAGAGTTGGAACGTACGTTGGCATTACGAAACAAGCCAGTGGCATCAATACGAGGTAGTATCTGGAACAAAATCAAAGAATTTATATTTATATGTCACAAAATATGGAGTTTGTGTTACCTATTCGCAGTACTAAAAAACTGGTCAACGACGATCACATAATCTTGAAACTATCCAATTGTCAATCTCTTTAAAATAAGTAAGTATATAAACGTGTTTTAATAGTTTTGATTGTCAGACTGGATTGCCGACCCAACTTCAAGTTTTATAAAATTGCTGAAAGCTATTTGGCACTGTTCATTTTGCAATGATAACACAACTAAAAGACGTGTGTGGTGTAACTTGGGTGTAACCTTTCAGAATAAATAGCATTTGAATATGTCCCGCGCTAAGGTTAATTTTTTTATAAAAGCAGGATTTGGACTCATCGCAGCCATCACCCGTCCTCGGGAAATTGATCTGTCGATTACGCTAAGCGATATCATACTGATATAAATAGCATAAAATACAATAATCATTATAAAATAGGAGGTACCATGTGTCGCATTTCTAAATGACCAAAAGACCGAAGTGTATTTGCCGTGTTTATAAGTAATTTTTTGAAGATCGTAAAGGTTTCAAAAGATGTCTACTTGTCTTGTCTAATACTGAGTCTGGCGGTCGAAATTCTCCAGTAGCGGCAACTGGATGGACGCCAGAATGGATTAAGCTTATGTTTCCATTCTAGTATGTCCGAAAGTCCAAGTTGAATATAATTATGCATTTGTGGTAGTTTTTCAAGACTGCATCGTGGTATCTTGTGAAATACTTAAATACTTATTCACCACGTTCAGTTCATATCAGCTGTTTGCGGGGAGCATTGCTATGGTCGTATCAGATATGTAAGTATTATCCTCAAAGTAGAAGTTATATTTATATCAACCCCTTATCGATAACGATGGTCATGATAATTCTATAATACACATTTCTCTGCATCCATAGTGTTTGGCAAGTTGGCAACATATTAAAATGTGGTTCATCATCATCAGCCCGTAGATGTCCACTGCTGAACATAGGCCTCTCCCAGAGAGCGCCACTTTGAGCGGCTCCTCGCCTCCTGCATCCATCGGCTCCCCGCGGTTTTCACCAGGTCGTCGGTCCACCTAGTGGAGGGTCTGCCTCCGCTGCGCCTTCCGGTTCGTGGTCGCCACTCGAGAACCTTTCTTCCCCATCGGTTGTCAGTTCTGCGAGCGATGTGGCCTGCCCATTGCCATTTCAACTCAAAAAGTGGTTATAATCATTTTATTATTGAGTCAAAATACGAGCTACGTAGGTACGTCCACCTATTATCAAGGGTTATAATAGCTTATTTGCCATGGTAAGTGGGAGCCTAACAACAATATTGGTTTAGGTCTACTGATAGAATAAAATAAACCTAAAATTATTAGTCTAGGGCAAAATACTTGTTATTTGTTTCAGAGATTCTATGAAGGTAAACTTGGAACCGAAAACCTAATAAGAAAGTACCTAAATGGTTATATAACTTACTTCTTTTGAAACCTCAGGATTGGATCAGCTTTGAGGTCACTCATGTCAATATTATGTCCCTTGGCCTTGATCTGAGGATGTTTTCTAACAAGCAGCCACCCGACGTGTGAGAAGAAGAACCCTCGGGTTGCGTTGTGGGGGTCGGCGTCAGTCTCAGAGTACTTGTGGTGCATTCTGTGGTCACGCGCCCAGTCCAAAACGGCATCCTGAGGAAAGCAAGATCGCTGGTAAGCGATTATAATGCAGCAGAGCCGTGCGTCGGTAAAAGAAATGCCTATGATATTTTCCTAATGCCAGCGGCACAGAATTAACCCTATTTACATTAGCCATCGGATGCCATTAACTTGCATAAAACAGATGAAAAATTAGTAAAAGTGTATGATTGTCGTACGAATAACATTCGAGACCTAGGAGTTTGACATGCCTGATAAGTAATTGACAAGTCACCTCTTGATGTTGCCGCCACTCACATAAAGATTAGTAACCTAGATTTTGATTCATCATCACCATTAACAGCATGAAGAAGTCCACTGCTGAAAATAGGCCTCCCCAGGGAGCGCCACCTAGAACGGCTGCTCGCCTCCTGCATCCATCGGCTCCCCGCGGCTTTTGGCTTCAGATTTTGATTATATATTTTTAATTTTATTTTATAGTAGGTATCATTTATACCTATGTGATAATATCTATAAAACTACTCTTTCACTTACCTACATATTATGTAGGTAAGTGAAAGAGTCGTTAAAGGACAGGACTTTTTTGTATGGAACTTGAGTGTTTATTCTAATTAGTATACAATTAACTTGAAACGAAAGATTAATTATGAAGGATTAATAATTTTCATAAAAAGAATTTATTCACACCATTTTTTATATTTAGCTTTAAACAAATATATTTTTTGCTTGCTACACTGAAGCTGACTTAATGAATGTTAATAATATGAATGATGAATTAATGAATGTTTTAATAACCAGCAGCAACAGTTTTCTAGTGGTTTTATCACAAAGCAACAATTGTTTTTTCGGTAATCTATGGGTTTTATCCACAGATTAGACAAAAACAATGTAAGTAAGTTGTTTTATCACTTCGTGCTATGTTATAGTAAGCCAAAATCGGAGGTTTCGATATATCCAAAACTATTACGGATTAACTTTATGTGTAACCCTGTATCTCATGCCACTATTATCATTTTGATTATATTTAACACCCACTTATAACCCTCTCCTTTGGTCAGCCGGCGGAAAATTGAGACTCAGATAATAATATTACTATTATTTGTTAAGATAATGAGACTGGTCGTAGGTATGGCCAGCATCACGTGAACTCGCGTGACCATTATGTCAGTCACGTTTCCGTAAGTATATTTTTTAATGTGCCAATTTATTGTTATCAACGCTACCGATCACCTCAAGGGCGCATGGCAAGTGCACTTGCTGTAAGTGCTACTAAGATTTTAAACGTTTTAAAAAATACATTTATTTAAATTTGTTCTATTATCTACGCCAATTGACGTTTTTTTTAATTGTAGACCGTGGGCCATTATTCCGTATCGATTCCTTACTTCGAAACCACGCGAATTCCTTGTCTTACATAAGAAATCTGCGAAACTGTATTCTCTATGAAACGAAAACAAAACCGCGCGAAATGAATTTGGAATTGGCGCTATAAGAACTGTCAAAAATCGTATGTTTTACCGAGACGCGTTCCGAAACATCAACACATCAAAAGATATGACCACTTATGTCAATATATTTTATTCAAAATAAAGATAACTTTAATGTAAAGTGAAGGTATATCTGACGCTGTGACACGATTTGAACCAGACACGATAACGACGCGGTTTCGTATCGTGTGGAATCTGTGTTCCCATAGAGAATTGTTCTCTACCGACCTTTAAAGCGTCACCGGGTCCCATTGACGTTAAATTTTTTCTTGATAATTGTGTAGGTATTAGGTATAAAAGGGTTTTATGTAATCTCTTGGTTTTTATGATTGTCCTTTGATTAAGGGTTTTTTTTTATTTTATACCTCTACAACACGGTTAGTGTATACTGTATAGCATCATTGTCGCACGCCGCCTACGTCATCGAATGAAAGAATCTTGGTAAGACATAATAGTAGCCCCTTTGGTAGCTTCTCCAAAAGAAAGTAAACAACTGTTCACATTGGTAAAATAAATTGTTTGTACAATAATTAGTGTTTCACGTAATTTTGATAGCCTTTGGATCATAAATTAAACTCTATTTAAATTATTTGGACGGAGAGCTAGCGGTCCAAATTTATTGAAACGAATTGAACTAAGATCTTTATTTATTTAGCTTTTGCTTGGGACTGCTCGCATAACATAACTCCAGATAACATAATACCTACAGGACGGTTGCCTTATTCCATAGATCAGACTGTCAGTACAACTTTAATTTGTTCACCTATTTTTATGCCTAATAAATTTTCATATCATTTCATTGCGGGCTGTGGGTTCGATTCCTACCCAGGACAAACATTTATGTGATGAACATAGATGTTTGTTCTGCGTCTGGGTGTTATATTGTATTCTATGTATGTATTTACAAACAAAAAATTATATAAGTATTATATCAGTTATCTGGTTCCCATAGTACAAGCTATGCTTAGTTTGGGGCTAGATGGCGCTGTGTGAAATGTCCACACATATTTATTTATTTTTTATTTATTGATTTATATATACTTAGATACTTAAGTCATAAGAATTTTTCATAAATTATATTTATTATTGTAATTTTAATAGGCGGTCCCAATAATTGCGTCCCACGAATAGGTAATAATATAAATATAACCTATAACTATAATATGAAAAAAAAAAAAAGATTAAATTGCGAGGTGGGCTCCTTGCCTACAAGGTTATACGGTATCACTAATTAATAATTCGATAAAGAAGTTAAAGGTGATACAAGTCACGTATAGCGAGCACTTGTTTTTGAAGATAACACGAGTTAGTCACGCCTGAAATGGACCTCCAAAAAAATTTGCCAGTATTAGTAGGTGTCTGATTATATTATAGGTCTCATCATCAACAGCCCATAGACGTCCACTGTTGAACATAGGCCTCCCCCTGAGATACTTAGTTAAGAATTTGGCGACAGATACGAGGAATTAAAGTAATAGGCACCTGAGGAAAAATCGTTGTTTGTGTCAAAAATATTTAAGTAGGTTACCTAGTATAGAGTAGGCACTTACTGTACATAATAAATCTATGATAGATAGGTACTTACTTATAATAATTATCTGTTAGCGATAATTATCGAATTTGATTTACCTAATTGGGATTTACTTATCAAAGGCATGTGGTTATTATGATGTCAATCAGTTTTTTATGGATCAAAATGTTGTATATCCATTTATTTAAATACTAGCCCACCCGCCCCGGCTTCGCTCGGTTTAATTTATAAGTAGTAGGTACCTACGTCCTAAGAGTCCTAACCCTGTTCATGGGAACAGGCAAGCGATAGCTACACACACGCACTTCTTTCTACCCTACGACAGGATGAGCACTTCCAAACTCCGGGCTATCCTTTACTCTAAAGTTTTTCCTATTCAATTAGTGCTTACCTTGCCCTTTTCATTTAACGTGAGTGGCGACACGCAAATAAAATGTAGGTAGGTATAAAGATTCCAATGAATGTTAGTATAATCACAGATATTAAAATACTAGTTAGTATAATAGAACTCGGAGAGTGCAATTTATGATTGATGCCATCTAGCGTTGGGTAGCGGAACTTGATCACCCAAACTCAGCCAGTGGTGATCTAATAGGGCGTTTTCCGAGAGCTGGTTAAAAAAATAGTTCTAAAAAATCCGCTACGTGGCATGGGCAAAACCCGAACATTACACAGACCAACCAGACTACATCACTGTGTAGTGTGTATGTGTAATGGGAAATGAAAAAACACTATTTCCTTTAAGTGTTGCTACTTTATATTCATATAAATCCAAATGAAATTAACATGTATGCCTTATTCCACAAAAGTTTTGTTGTTTCATTAACTAAACTACATTCACAAGACTTTCGAGCACTATGATAGGTTCAGGATATTTAATTTGACATAATTTTTTTGAATGAAGTAAAGTAAGTTACACTGAGGTGCGCTTCTTAGAGCATTTAAAAAAGGAGGTGGCAAGGCAAGGCTTCCCCTCTGCCGATCATATGGCGCTACTTGGTCATCTACAATATCATAATGTGCGTGTAGGCACTGCGTAACTACGCTAGTTTATACAACGGTGTGCGTATTTTGAGATGGTGTTCGGCGTGCGTTTACACGCGCGGTTTGCGTGTGTGCTATACGTGTTTACCTCGTCCCCTGTAGAAATTGGTGGTTAGTGTGTAGTGTAGTTAGTTTTAGTTTAGTTTAGTTTTTATTATTGTAGTAGTTAGCATGAGTAATAAAGGCATATGAAAAAAAAAAGCAAAAAAATGGTGCTTGCGGATTATAACGTCAATATCTCCATTTATGGATGCTCTAAGGGTGCGCTACGACATGCGACAGGGGCAAAATCAGCCACAAAGGGAAAAAACTAAATCTCTTTTGCGCCATCTATCTTTGGCTGTAGAACTACGCCCCGACAGCTGTCAGAAAATACCCTATTCATCTCCTACAGTGCGTACAGTGCGTAGCGGAATTATAATTTATTGCAACTGCAAAACTGCCGCTTTTTTAGTTTTGAATACCACCGACACCTACGTTCTATCGCCGACTCCTACTTTTTGGTATGGTGCTAGATAGCGATGACGATTCTTCCGATAATGAATAAAATATTAAGTAATAAAAATGATAACTTGTTTTATTGTGTTAATTTTTTCACAGGCCGCTAATAAATTTACATCAAAATCATTCTGAAATGTTCTGAATATAAAATAATGGCTTAGATCACAAAACTGAAATAAATCAGTGAACTGGGGGTCTAGCAAAGATACCAACCACTTACGCTAACGCCTCACGCTAACTCCAAAAATGTATTGAAATGCCATTCGCTACGGAAAAGTTAGCGATTTCCGAAATGTCATTGCAGTACCTACATTTTGGAGTTAGCGTGAGGTGTTAGCGTTAGTGGTTGGTATCTTTGCTAGACCCCCTGTATAGATTTTATTTTTACCCACCTCTATTTATTTTTCATAAAAGTGGCAGCACTCATAATGTCAGTTTATTTACGGTATTTTATTTGGAATCATGCTGAATTTTGGGATAAAAAGTATCCTACAACCTACCATGGAGTATAAAGTGAAATCAAACCAAGTTTCATTAGAACTCATTCAGTAGTTTCCGCGTGATGCTCGGTTAAGATACAGACAGACATACAGACAGACAGACAGACAGACAGACAGACAGACAGACAAAGCAATGTTTCCGCAAGATGGCATGGCGATGACGTGCCAAATACTTGGAATATAATTTAAGAATTTGGTTTTTCTTAGTCTTTATGTATGAACTTAAGGCGCTGAATGCTCCCAAATTGACTATTTTGAACGTGATTATCTCAAAACGTATACGATTTACAGGATTGAAAAAAATGCACGTTAATACTGATCATATCTTCTTTCCATCTGCAGAAACTGAAACACGTTTACGAAAAGTTTTCTCGATAGAAAAAAAATCGTGAAGTGACCTCTAAAAAATCATTCAAACGTCCTAAAACGTTACATTATAATGACACCCTATTGAAATAAATCATAGTGATAAGCTATGTTTCAATGCATCCGTCTCATCATCATCATCATCATTAACAGCCTGAAGACGTCCACTGCTGAACATAGGCCTCCCCCCGGGAGCGCCACTTAGAGCGGCTGCTCGCCTCTTGCATCCATCGGCTCCCCGCGGCTTTCACCAGGTCGTCGGTCCACCGAGTGGGGGGCCGGCCTACGCTGCGTCTTCCAGTTCATGGTCGCCACTCGAGAACCTTTCTTCCCCATCATCCGTCTATAAGCTTATTTTTTTATAACAATAAGCATTTCTTTTATAACTAATTATTTGTACCGAAAAATGGAAAAGTCGAAGTGCAACGCAACGTAATCGCCATACTTTTGCTATGCATAAAGCGACCCTATAAGGTACAAAATAAGTTTCAAGTTTGTCTGCTGTAATAAACGTCCTCGCATTGGGTCCTGTCAGGGCCTTAAGCACAAATTGAATGTAAAAAAATGATCAAACACTAAGTCTTAAATAGGTAAATATAAAGTGCAAAAAGTCCAACATCTTAGGTAGTTTTTGTTTTATTTAATTTTAATTGCATCCGCATACGATTTTCTTAGCGTTTAGTATGTATGGAGCATATCTACTAACAACTGAATAATAGAAGTGTCTCCTACTGGAAAAGTTGTGAATTTATTATATCTTAGATAGGCGTTGTAATGGTTATTCATTTATTTACAGACCTATTTAAAAGTATTATTTTACAATATTTCTTTCCAAATATATACAAAAACTATGAAAAACGGAAGCTCGGTAGATACCGCCAGCGTCGAGATCCCCAAGTTAATTATAGGGACCGGCAATTGAATTACGTAAAAATCGCAACAGCAGGAGCAAAGCAACAGCAGTTAGCAAAGCGACCAGGGCGATACTGCTTTAAAAATCATAAATATTGATTTGGGAAGCGTTATCTGTACAGCATTTGTGTTGATGTAACTTGACCATGCTGGTTGGGATGATTCTTAAATCACTCAATAGATGGCGCTACCAACCCCGTAAGTTGGTTGCAAAGGTGAAGGAAAAGTTCTGACATGAGACCACTTGTCACGGTACCTTAAGTAAAGCATATCCCGGCTTGAGGGGTAGATGGATGCGTGTTCAATCCCCGCTCGTGATTCTAATTTTTCCTTTACAAATTAATCTGTAGATTACGCTGAGCAGGCGATACTGCTTTAAAAATCATAGATGTTCAAATGATAATTAATAGTGTATCAATCATCAAATGAAAATGTATTATTTATTGTATTATTAAAATATGTTTTTAGTTTTGTTTTAAGATTTATTAATAGGTTTGAAATGACTTGCAATAAATACTGTCCGAAAATAGACTGAGCACTCTAGTATGCACTTCTATACCTAATAATATGAAATCGGCGTCTATCTGAGATCACACCCTGGCCCAAACAAAATAAAAAGTTGTAATACAAAGTAGTTTTAAAAACAGTTCAAGTATATATGTACCTGGAAAGCAATGGTGTTGAAGAGCGTAAGCAAGAGCCGCAGAGGGAGCCTTGCTTTGTAAGATTTATGCGACCACAATCTGTGGGCACCTGCTGTAACACCCAGCCCGGAACATAGGTACAGGAATATTGCTGGAAATAAGTAAGTCATAATCTTAATAGGTATAGTATCAACTTCCTGTTCTTCTATATCTAATACATAAAATAAACTGTAACTCGATTAGGTGGTAGGACTTTTCTGCAAAGTTCGTCTAGGTAGGTACCACCGCTTTGCCAGTTATTCTGCCGCCAAGCATTAGTGTGCAAGCACTACTGTGTTCCGGTTTGAAGGGCATTGTAGCTAGTGAAATTACTGGGCAAATGAGACTTTATGACCTGATTACACAGTGTAGTAATCTGATTACTAGACTGTGTGATGTCTCAGGATGACGTGCGCAGTGCAGTGTCACGCGAAACTTTATTATTTTAAAGTTCCGAGTGACACTGCAACTGTTATGGGCGGCCGTATTGCTTAACATCAGGTGAACGACCAGCTCGTCACGTCAATCATTCTCATAAAAAAAAAAACTCTATTATGTTCAGTTATTGTTTAAAGTTAGTATAATGCAGCCATAGCATGACCCTTGCAATAATGTTTTGTTCATACCTAAATAATTAAAATTTTTAAATGCTCTAGCTAGCGATAATTTTGTAAGGTAGGTACCTAAGTAGTATTGTTGTTAATATACTTAATACAAATAAAATCCGTTATAGTATTGTCAGATCGTCACTAACTGTATCAGATTTATGATTTCTTGAAACAACCGTGGAAATTTGATAAAAATTGTAAAATAACAAACAATACGTATCGTTTACCAGATGACCTAGAATGCGCACCGCGAGAAAACATGTCGTCGCTGTTAGAGTGAGACACACTTAGGTGCTACCATAGCCTTGTCACGGTCTCTCACGAGAAAATGTGTCGAGATCATTTTGTCTTACTTTACTCTTTGCCGTTTGCACTTACCAAAGAGGTTTGTCAGCCACATAGCTTTTAAAAGGAACACGTAAAGGCCATACACAGCTCCCACATGAGCGAAGCCCATCAGTAAGACGTTGCGCCACACGATATGCCATGTTCTCTTCTCAGCTGTTGGTGGTACTCTATTTGTGACGTCACTGTCTGCATTTGCCGAATCTGCTTCGTATAAGACCCACGACTTCTGCTCTTGAGGCGGCATTTTTCTGTAAAAAAGGTCAAAGGTGGTGTTGTTGTGGGTACAATAGTTTTTACTCTAGTTTTAATACGATGGTAAAAGAGTCAAAGTGACACGTAGGATGTTTAAATGTTTACCAATAAAAACGTGGCAAATATGACTGGCCCAAATTTATTGGCTCTTCTCACATCTTTCGCAGACTATTCTGAGAAGCAAATGAGAAGAGAGAAGAGATAGTAAAAGAGAAAACAGAAAGGACCTACAGAAAGGTCAAACGGAGTGGAATGGTTGAAGAAGGTGGAGGATCATCATCATCATCATCATCATTAACAGCCTGAAGACGTCCACTGCTGAACATAGGCCTCCCCCCGGGAGCGCCACTCAGAGCGGCTGCTTGCCTCCTGCATCCATCGGCTCCCCGCGGCTGCCGCGGGTGGAGGATATTAGATAATATATATAAAATTAAATAAGGAGGGTAATTTTAGAGTGGACCATCACAATCAGGTTGGATCATGATCCTACTCTCACAGCCTCATACAAATTATCATAGGTACCTACCTGTACCTACCTAATTACAATTCTCATAGTACCTAATGAATTTTAAATTAAATAAACGATAATAGTATCGCAAATGGTATCACCTCTATTTAATTTGGTTTGTGGTTTAATCGGTTTCTAAGCACGTGTTAAAAGACAGTATAAAATATTGCAGTGTGCAAAGTTGAAGGGTCGCAAACGCAACTGATAAATCCTCACACGAATCGCACTCACATACGCACATGTTACGTGTTCGATTTGACCTGAGCGGGAGTGGCGTGATCCCCAGACAAAGCGTCAGCCAGTGATCACGAAACGAAAATGAGTTGTGATGTCAGTAAGCAAACTTTGTACAAACTTCAACGCTAGTTCAGATACTATATTATAATAGTAGTACCTATATTATTTATTAGTATTGTGACGGATCTATAATGTTGGTTATTGGTATAAAATGTCAGTGACTGTTTAACTGGATACCAACACAATAATTCCAAAAGTTTCATGAGTTTAATTTTTTATTTATTTTATCATTATAGTTTATTTACCCATAGACCTAGAATATTTCGTTCATTGTAGGTCTATGGTATAAGCTGTATTGAATAGTCTTGTAGAAGGTAGGTACTACCTACCATAGGTTTCTTTAGAAGTCAGTTTTAATCTACAAATTAGAGCCATGGTTGATGTCTGAAAATACACGATTGAGACATATTACAGCCATGATTTATATACTAGGTACTTTGAAAGGGAGATTTTTTTGGGACCGGTTTCTGTTCACAAATTTTTATAGTCACAAAATAATTATTAATACCTGAGCGGGTGGAAAACCTGAAGCCAGGTTACTGCCTGTATTGTTACTACGTAGGTAATAACGTTGATAGATAACACTGCGTTGTGTGAATGGGTGACAGATGAATTGATACGATATGCTGCATGAAAGGACGCGCTCTTAGTATGTAACCTGACGAGCGATGAACAGTTAAGTGAATACCTTCGTTATTTGGTGGTAAAGTATTATGCTTTTAAACCTCAGATTACTACATTTTAATCATGTAGCAGGCGGCTTTTCCTTTTATAAGTTCCTACAAGTAAGTTATACGAATTTCAAAACGCATGTTTACATCGACTGTACAAGTGTACATGGACTTGACCAATGGCGTACCTATTTGGCGAATTTCATAATTTGACGAATATCTAACTTGACCAATGTCGTTCAACCCTTCTATTCTATATGTAAGCTAACTAGTGCTGTCAAAATTGTATGAACTTTGAAAACAGTTGAGCGGCAGACGCGCGTCAGCAGCTCAATCGTAATAGGGGGGCTGTTCAATCTTGACTTGAACAACCCCGGGTGGTATTTTTCGGGAAACACCGACCAGGGTAGGAATGCCTTACCCTGGTCGGTGTTTCACACTTCTGCAGTTCTAGAGAAGTTAATGCTGAAGTACTTAGGTACTTTAATAAGGGCACGTGCCCATAAATAGGTATAGTTTCCAAATTCTGTTCATCACTGTCTATAATTTTCTTACCATAATAATGTTCATTTGTTTATGCGGGAGCCGCAGATTGCGTCACATATTATAGGTCGCCTATCTAGTCACAGATAAAATAATAGTACTTACAGGTTGTGCGGTCATGATGATACTAGGTCTTAGAGCATTTCTAAATGCTCTAAGTACTATGTATATTATTCTTTCAAGGCTTTTAGTCAATTTCAATTTATTCTGGATGTAAATATTTTGACCACAATGAAAATCGTTGAACACAACAATTCTAAGTAGGTACCGATACCTAATTATTTAAATCAACTACTTAGGTTTCTCTACAATAACAAAACAATATGATTTAGGTAACATAGGTAATGAGGTTTCGTAATGAATTGCCGGTTCATTTAAGTAGGTACTTTTAGAAAAGATAATAACAATGACAACGAAGTTATATTGTTCTGTATTCACAGATATAGGTACCATACCAACCCACCATAAAAATAGTTGAAACATTTTTTCTAAGGATTTAATAATGCCTATGGCTGACTTTCGACCTCTATGGCACTTAATTAATTATCACTAAGCATTGTTTGAAAGTGACAAATTAATTTAACTTACTAATGATGAGTTAGAGGGCGTATAATAAGTAGACATTCAAATTAAATAGGTATACCTGCCACAATTTTTTGTCAAAAATATAGTTATTCGAATTCAATACAAACAAGTAAATTTATATTTAAATAATAGCCAGATTAGATGTTTTAGGATGCCATCAAAATAAAAACCCTCTTGAAATGGTCAGGGCTTAGTTGCTGTTTCCTCCAGAAGTTTAGTGGCATCATAAAAATTACTCCCAGATTGTGAGATTTACGATCTTATTTTATGTAATCCAGGATCATAAATAGACGATAGCTTTCGCATATAAAAAAAACAATTCGATACATTTTATGATAAAGGAACACACAATCCAGGAAAACTCGGTATGTTCAGTCATGAACGCAAAGTCTAAGGTGTCCGAATTCTTAGATTAACTCTAACCTCTGGGTAGTTGCTTGAAGTCCACATTAGACCAGTGTAGTGGATAGTGGATTGCGGCCTGCACATTTTGCTTAAGTTAGAAGGCCTATGTCCCACCAGTGGGACTGGGAGTGGGAGTACATGTCGATGATAGGTATTACAGCTAAGTATGTTTGGTTTATGTTGTGTTTGGACAAAAACTCTATCACCGGAATCTGTGTCTATGCGTGCATATCATCAACTTCTGAAATAAGTATGAAAAAATACCTATACCTATGTCAACCCAGCGCGTTGGTATAAAAAGAGTATAAATAATCATTAGAGATATGTCCATTCCAAATGCTGTTCAAACTGTTCAGTTGTTGTGACGTAAAGAAGGAAAATACACTCACACATACAAAGAGTGTGCAAGTACAGTCAGTAATCCGCCATGCTGGCCAAGTGCGGGTTATTGGTTGATGCCGTTGACGACACGTTCTCAAAATCTTTGTTTGAACCTTGAACATATTGGTTTCTTCACTAGACGGGCCTGATAAGTAGCTCAGTTGGTAGTAGCCCTGCCTTCTGAACTGAGGGCTGTGGGTTCGATTCCTACCCAGGACCAACATTTGTGTGATGAAAATAAATTTTATTTCTGTGTCTGTGTTATATTGTATTTTATGTATTAACAAACAAAAAAGTATATCAGTATTGTATCAGTTATCTGGTTCCCATAGTACAAGCTATGCTTAGTTTGGGGCTAGATGGCGCTGTGTGAAATGTCCACCAAAAAAAAACCTAGCGGTTATCAAACCAGGGTACGTCCGTTTAAAAGTCGCATGGGCTGCCGCTGAGCCACACTCGCTAATAATAAAAAGTAATTTTCATAATAATAAAATGCTTTTAACGTGGACTAAACATATAGGTACACCTGGTTGCCACATGTATGTAAATACCATACTATTCATGCAGGAATGTATTAAGTATACTACATTTATTTAAATACTTCAGTGTGCATATTATAACAAATCGCCAGACAAACAGATTAATTTAATTATTAATTAAAATCCTTTTTTACTCAGCCGAGAAAAATCAAATAAGGATTACAAAATTATGTTAAAAGAAAATGGATACAGAATACTGAATAAGATAGACAGCGAGAACTGTACACGTATCACTAAAACGTCGAAGACAATAATAGATCATGTATGTACTAGTCTAAAAGATACAGCCTTCCACATGGCTCTAATAGAAAGTTCCATGTCAGACCATAAACAAATTTATTTTGAGGTGAAGAGAGTCAAACATGAACGTCCAAAACGAATACAGTACCAGGCAATAGACTACACTAATACATATATACAAATGTATTGAGGACAGTACTATCAATGAACTACATGATGAATACACGGTATTGGAATCTACTTTACTTCAAGCTATCTCTCAGAACAAAGTCACTAAATCTAAACTCTTAAATCCACCACGAAAAGATTGGATTAATAAGCATTTAATTGATTTAATAAACACTACTAGGTGGTAGGACTTTTCTGCAAAGTTCGTCTAGGTAGGTACCACCGCTTTGCCAGTTATTCTGCCGCCAAGCAGTAGTGTGCAAGCACTACTGTGTTCCGGTTTGAAGGGCATTGTAGCTAGTGAAATTACTGGGCAAATGAGACTTTATGACCTGATTACACAGTGTAGTAATCGGATTACTACACTGTGTGATGTCTCAGGATGACGTGCGCAGTGCAGTGTCACGCGAAACTTTATTATTTTAAAGGTCCGAGTGACACTGCAATTGTTATGGGCGGCCGTGTCGCTTAACATCAGGTGAACGACTAACACGTCACGTCATTCATTTTCATAAAAAAAAAAAAAAAAAAAGAATCTATTGTGGCATAACCTCAAGAAAACACCTGAGGATAAAAAACTTAAAGAGGATTTTTTGCAACAAAGGAGTAACAGTTCACGAAAATATTCGGGCGACCAAAAGTCAATATTATTACAAAGCTTTTAAAAATTGTAAAAAAACCCCAATTAAAACGTGGCAACTCATAAATAGTCTGACTAATAATAAAATAAAGCAAAGCCCACCGACTCTAAAATTAAATACCCCATTTGGACAAATCTCAGATACAGCGGACATATGCGAGTGTTTTAATTCATTTTTTGTTAATATTGGTGCTGAACTTGCCAATAATATACCAAAATCCAGTTGTAATAGCCAATATGGACCAACATCGACAAATCGACAATCTACACTACTATCTGAATTAACCCCTGTCACCACCAATGAAGTAACTAGAATAATAGATAACTTAGACTCTAATACAAGCGCTTGCATAGATGGCATAAGCGCAAAGGTGCTAAAATGTGTTAAAGCATTGATCACCAACAAATTAACCCAATGCATTAACCGGTGTCTCAGGAAAGGTCAGTTTCCGGAGACTTTAAAAATAGCAAAAGTTAGCCCAATCTACAAAGCTCAAAATCAAAATTATTGTTAAGGAATAAAATCAGCATTGACTTAGTTATGAATATCTATTGTGTGGTCCCGGCGATGTGAAAAAAACTCTCTGTATGGGGTGCCGTTAGAGTCGGCTACAGGGGGTCTAGCAAAGATACCAAGCACTAACGCTAACGCCAAACGCTAACTTCAAAATGTACTGAAATGACATTTCGGGAATCGCTAACTTCTCCGTAGCGAATGTCATTTCAATACAGTTTTAGAGTTAGCGTGAGGCGTTAGCGGCACCCCGTCGTCGCCTCACCCCGTCGTCGCCGCCCAAGACACGTCTTGAGCGACCCGGAAGATCCTATGGCAGCCGTTGTTTCCAGACCAGTCTAGCCCTTCTGGCTCAGGTACCGATTTCGGCACCGGTATAGGATACCAGCGTAACACAATCAGACACTGACTCCACCGGCGAGGTCGAAGTACCCCCCGTAGGTTAGTTAGAACGGTCGCGACTTCCCATAGGATCCACTCCTCCAGCGGACGTAGCTTTCTCGATCCTCTTATCCCGGCAACAGCCCAAGCCGAGGCTCGCACCCCAGGGGTGCCCTTGAGCAAGTTGCCCCCCACTTTTGTCGGCTGGGTGCCTTAAGCACCTGCCCTCCCGCCCGGTGACGCTGTAAAGGTCGTTAGAGACCAACAGCATTAGCCCGTTCAAAAAAAAATAAAGTGAGGCGTTAGCGTTAGTGTTTGGTATCTTTGCTAGACCCCCTGGAATATTCAGAGAATGGGAGCAGCGTTCTCATTAGTACCTACAAGCCAAACGCCGTGATCACAGAGCAAAAAAAAAAACGTTTCCCCTCTACACGAAGCGTCATTTGTTTCATAGCTCTGTGGTCGTGATTATGAAAAAAACTTCCCAATGAAGCGTCCAAAGTGGCGTTATATTTATTTATTCAATAGCACACAAGACAGAGTGCAATCAGTACACCTACAAAATATAAACGAATTATCATTATTGTTCTAAATTACATTCCAAAACGATGCATGCCTAATTGCATCATAAAATTGATTATAAGTACAATACACTAGAGTTAGTTATACATTATTATAGAAATAAATATTAGTTAATAATTTAATAAATCATACAATAGTAATCAGAGGTGTAATGTAAAGGACAGTTTTAAACGCCAGGTAAAAGAACATTTACATAAGTCTCTAAACTTGATATAGCTGAATATAGGAATATGTATTTATTTATTATTATGTAGTATATTATATATTATTATTATATATTATATATTAGTTGTTTAATTAAACATTACCGGTTATTTTAGTTTGTATTTTATTAAATTCATAAAATTATATGCATATGTATACTGTCTTGTATCTTAATAGTCAATACTTACTTTAAGTATATTATTTATATTTAGTATGATCTGCAATTTTGCTCATATCCGTTTGTGCACGCCTAATCTACTTCCTTTTCTTCACACCTTGGTTGACTGGTAGAAAATGCTGTTAGCATTAAGTCCACCTTTGTACACATTTTGTGCATAAAGAATTAAATAATAATAAATAATAATAATAGTACCATTTCATTATTAAGTAGTAATAATTAGGTGTTATCATTATTTCTAAAATAAATAAATTAGGTAAGTACGCAATGATAACATAGACAAATTAATTTACTGTTGATAAATCAAAGTTTGGGATAATATCAAATTAAATTATATAAAGAATTTTATGATTTTTATCTGCCTCTGAAATGGATACACTGAAGGTGAAATATATCATTTTGAAAATATCGTTATATGGGGGAAAATGGACGACTATGATGCGGATGGTCCAGGTTCATAATAGGAGATGAGAAGTGAGATTTGTTCTCAAAAGAACATGCACAAAAGTAATGGTCTATTTACTTTTTTTTTATTTTTATTATTTTTAAACGGGCAATGTTCCTTTATTATTCAAACTAACTACTACACTAACTAGAACTACTACACTAACTAATACAAATAACATTTGAACTATAAACTAGCCAGGATGGCCTCTAGACAGTCCAAATGCTCCAGCCCACTACCGATAGGGAACGTACCCAATGGTCTTTTAATTTTCCAACTGCTCAAGAAGGTACATTTTGTAAATAACTTATCCAAAAATATTTTGTACGAATAAAATTCAGTATTGATGAAAATAAAGGTACCTAAGTATTATCTACTTACCTTATTGTTTCGCACGAAAACTCACCAAATTGTAATAGTAAGCATCCAAATAAAAAATCGCGGCAAAAAAAAAACACCGAACCACTAATTGGATAACTATTTGCGAGATATAGGTCGCGGTAGACTGAGCTATGGACCGTATTCGCATTCGATTATATACAAATAGATACTGGTAGAGATAATGGCCACGATACGGCGCGGGCGCAGCGATGATCGCTTCGCACGCCGCACGGAGAAACGAGCCACTAAAATGAAGATGTCTCTCACATTTCATGCAGCGTAAGTCGTAACGTCATTAGGCCAATCCGCCTTTTAAGGAGTAATTTTTTTTATAACTGAATAGGCCCGCATTCGACTGCAATCTCACCTGATGGAAAGTGACGATGCGGTCTACAATGGTACATGCTTGCCTATTCACCCGCGACTTGAAGAGCTCCAGATTGTACCTACTCATTCGGCTGACAGGGCTTTTTCAGAATAAGCCGTTTAGCGAAAATATGAACACAATGGCCACGCCCTACACACTGACAATAATAGTTAGATACTATTTTATTATTTCTGCAGGTCCACAGTGAGATTGACACTCCACAACACATACACTACAGTAGGTTAGTAGGCCTAGCACGAATATTTACGCGCGCGTAAGTGTAACGTTAACGTAAGGCAGTTGTATGGCATTTGATCTGCCACCCTATTACGATTAAGCTAGCAGCGCTGCTGACGCGCGCCTGCCGCTAAACTGCTGTCAAAACTGTATGAACTTTGACAGCAGTTGAGCGGTAGACGCAATCGTAATAGGGGGCCTTACGTTAACGTTACACTTACGCGCGCGTAAATATTCGTGCTAGGCCTACTGAACTTGAATTTGGTCGTCATTAATTTTAAGTACTGGTGAGAATTAATTCTGATTCAGGTACTTCACTTCCAATACTGCTACGCGGCTACGCCTGCTACGATGATCTACGTGGAAGAAATGACGTAAAATATAATAGACTTACAGCATAATGACCGGTAAATAAGTTCAGTTGTACAATGCGATTAAAGTAAGACCAGTGGCCTGACAATAAAAACGGCAATTATTTTGTTCACCGTACCTCAGATAGATACTAAATAAAATATGTTACTGTAATAGAAACTGAAGTTGACTTTATTAACACTGGTATTCATAAACAAAGGTTGAACAAACCCCGAAAATCTATCATTCCACTTTTACCTAGAGATTAAATGTGTAATCATTCTTCTTTCACTTTCATAAACAATCGCTGGAGAAACCCCTGACGGAACTGCATTTTAATTAAATACTCTACGATTTCAATCAAGTTGTCTTTGAAAATTCTGTCGAGTGTCATTTTGACGCGACTTTTGAACTATCAAAAGTCGCGCCAATATGTCACCCATCATGCCAGATTGGGGGCTGCTTTTGTTTATGAAATGCATAAAGCTAGAATTTGCCGCACAGCGCTTGATTCATACTCTAGAGGATCCCCCGCCTCGACTATGAATTCCAGTGTTAAAGTACAGTGCGAATAATTAACCGCGTTACTGTATTTGTTAACGGATAACGGACGGGTTGCTTAACGGATTTTGGTGAAATTAAATGTGAAAATAATTTAGTTCCGAATTACAAGGCACTTGGAACCACCCCTCAGTATCACTACACGAATACTTGTGTCTCTTCTTAAATCACAATGTGGATCCGCAGATATCTTTAGGTATCTCTTCTTATATCCACATGTGAATCAATGTATGTAAATATCATTATATTGTATTCATTTTTCACCTTGAAATATTAATTATACTTTAACATGCCTGGGTAAACAGCACCTTTTTAATAAATGAATTGGAATCATTAAATCAAAACGCGCATATAAATACCTAACCATCTACGTATAAGTTTTCTTACACATTTATTTACATGCGTTATCAGAGAGATAATAATATTAGTAATACATATAGAAATTTTCTAATCAAGATTGACGACCTATGTGGTACAACGGGTGAACGGTTGATTGCAAAAAGCAATGTGAGATTTAGAAATATAATACCTAGCTATGACCTAGCTATACAATCTCACTCAGGAACCTTTCTTCCCTATCGGTTGTCAGTTCTACGAGCTATGTGGCCTGCCCATTAGGTACCAATTCGACTTGCTGATTTTATGAGCTGTATCGGTCACTTAAGCCATGAATCGGAAGCCACCGCGTGGCTGGTCCGATGATCTGGTTTAAAAACGGGGAGCCGGCGATGTATGCAGGTGGCAAGCAGCCGCTGAAAGTGGCGTTCTGTGGAGAGAACTATGTTCAGTAGTGAAGTCTTCAAGCCCTTGATGACGATGATGATGATACAATCTCATCTCTTATCATCATAATTCCATCAGTCTTTTTGCGTCTACTGCTGAGTCTGCTGAACAATAGGCTGCTAATAATTACACGCTTGTCAGGCGCCTTGGTAATCGCAGTAGATTATAAATTATAATGCAGGTCGAGGCAAATGCTGCTTCCCTAACCTTACTCTTAAAGAAAATTTAGCCCAAATAACAATAATTAATCGAATAATTGCATTAATCATGCACTTTCATTTTTGTCTAAAGCACTTATCTGAAATTATTGGTCTACTGGAACAATACAGTGTTTAAAAAAGATTCTTATATGACTGTAAGTTTTGTTAAATGTTATGTTAAGCTATAGTTTAAGAGCTGTGGTTTATTGATATCGTCACCATCATCATCATCATCATTAACAGCCCGAAGACAACCACTGCTGAACATTGGCCTCCCCCAAAGAGCGCCACCTTGAGTGGCCACTCGTCTCCTGCATCCATTGGCATCGGCGGGGGCTGTTTTTACCTCACTGTTAGATCCTCGGTCCACCGAGTGGGGGACCAGCCTACGCTGCGTCTTCCGGTTCGTGGTCGCCGCTCGAGAACCTTTCATCCCCATCGGTTGTCAGTTCTACGAGCGATGTGGCCTGCCCATTGCCATTACAACTTGCTATTTCTGAGAGCTATATCGGTCACTTTAGTTCTCCTGCGGATCTCCTCATTGCGGATCTTACTTATGTCGCAGGGAAACACCAAGAATAGTTCTCGATCTCCATAACTCGTTGCGCGACTTTGAGTTTACTAATGAGGCCAACAGTAAAAGACCATGTCTCAGTTCCATAAGTCATCACTGGCAACACACACTTATCGAAAACCTTTGTTTTCAGGCTCTGCGGTATTTTGAACGAAAAGATGGGTCGAAGCTTCCCGAACGCTGCCCAGCCGAGTTGGATTCTTCGTGTTACCTCTTTGTCGAAATTGAACCTACCTAATTGGACAGTTTGTCCCAGGTACTTACTTACCTACACATAATCTGTCGACAACTTCGAGAGTATCGTTCCCAACAACGACCGGTCGGTATAAGTGGAACATGGGCATTAGATATGACTTTCGTCTTGTTCATGTTCATCTTAAGACCCACCTGTTGGGAGACTAGTGAGTTTGATGTAGGTACCTACATTTAACGATACTTAAATATTATGTAGGTAGGTATACCTACCTAGGATAGGTAAAAGTGCCTGTTGCTAAAGAGTTACTGATAAGGTGAGTTATTAATAAGGCCAAGTTCAGCTGATATTATTTTAATCTTCCGAATGCAGAGGTTATCAGAATAATATTAAAAGATGATGCATACAGAAACCAAGGGATATTTACATTTATTAAAACTAAAATAAGACAAGCTGTTTAGGCTACATAAGACTACACAAACATGCATGGTTATTCATACTACTTATTGCCCAAATATTGTCTATTAAAGGACTACACAGAGTACGGAATAAAAAAATGTTTTGCCCTCATTTTAGGCCAGTTAGTTGAAAAGCATTGATTAAAAAAATAGCAAAAATATCCGTTTAATAATAACAGCTTCGATAATATTTTGATTATCTGGTTTATCTTATCATTAGTAAGTATTTTAATATCTAGATATGGTAAGAAACAAAACAATGACTGGCGTAATTGAGCTCAGTATATTTTAAACTTACTGGTAGCCTACAATGATAAAAGCTACTAGATCTACTTTTAGGAGACAGGAGAACTAAAGTGAATGATATACTCTTATAATTATTAGCAAGTGGCAATGGGCAGGCCACATCGCTCGTAGAACTGACAACCGATGAGGAAAATTTTTTTTCTTAAGTACTTAATAAGTAGGTACTTAATTATATTTGTGATTGTATTTTATTTTTAATAGACCTTTTTCGATCAAGTTCGATATTCTACTGACAAAAAAACAGAAGAAGGAGTAACTAATCCAGAGCTACGCCAACTCTTTTTATCCTTATATTTACGGGAATGAATAATGAGTTAAAACTATGTACGATTTTAATGGTAATTACGGGATTTTTTTTTATTCACGTAGTAAATAACCATGGTTAAAAGTTCAAATCAGTGTTTTACTAAAACGGTACCTATAATGGTATTATTTTTCTGAATACAGGTTACTGGGCTTGTTTTTGTTTCATTATATTGATTTATTTTACATCAAAATATTATCATACTTTGGAATGAATTTTTTAATTTTAATAAGGAGTTAGGGAGCTAGAAGGTGTAAGTACCTATCGCCCTGTAGTTATTCCTACCTTCACGTATCTCGATTTATTTCCTCACTAATGGAAGCTCGGTCGTGGGCCAATCTCATCCATTGTATGTAAATTGCTAAATTGATCAACATAAAGTAGGTACATACATTGCGGATTGTCATCCATAGTCGTCAATTTGCAAGCTGTGGGTTGGTAGGTACCTATTAGTTAACAGTGCAGGTACGTACATAGGTACATACCATTCAGCTATATACTTACTGAATGAATGAAAGGTGAATTGAGTATTATTTGCTTTAGACGACACGCGATATGAAAACACTATGTGAGTAGTTCTGGTTTGACTAATATCATATGAAACTAGCTTCTATCCCGCGGCTTCGCCCGCGTGGACTAGTTATCCCTCAGGAACCGGTTATTTTTCCGGGATTAAAACTTAACCTTTAACTAACCTTTGTTTGTTGGGAAGCGTTTAAAAATGTTAAAAAGTCTTATAGCTTGGGTTGAAATATATAATGTGGCGTTGTATTAAAAAAAAATAGCTGTAATTTTGTAAAGACCCGATAGATGGCGTTAAAATGGGGGTTTTTATGTTCTGTCATTGTTAAGATAATGTATCGAGGTTAGTATTCTATCCTTATTTTATTATAAGGCATATACTCTAATGGCTGTCTATCGACAAATCGACAACGTACTCTGTGGTCCAATCAACTGAATTTGACTTTTCCTTGTACTCCGTGGTTTGAAACTACGACCTTGTTTGAAATACGTCGTTACTACGCCATGTAGTAACATAAGCGGAACTAGTTTTTTTTTTAAATAAAACGTCTCATTGACATCAATATTTTATGTACTTAGGTATAGTAAGTAAAGAGAAAAAATGTTAAAATACACCATCCTTTTTTAGGATTCCGTACCCAAAGGGTAAAACGGACCGATTACTAAGGTACTCCGCCAAAGGTACTTCTTTGGAAAATTGAAAACAGCGCCACCACGCGAAAAATTACTGAACTATGTATCAAGCAACAACACAACTTTACTTTCTGAAAAAATTACGTAGTACATACTTCGGAGGTTGTACACAAAGTTCTGATAGAAGCCACTAGATGTCGTTGAAGTCATAATTAGGTTTTTAAGAGTGGGATAAGGATTGCTACACATTTAGCGGGCCAGCACAGAAAAATACTTGCACAACAAACCCAACACAACAGGCATTGAGATAGGAGAACAGGACAAGTTTTTTTTTCATTGATCTAATAAAGTGTTAGTAAGTAATAATGTAAACTACGATAGATGCCAAAATTGCCCACGTTGTTATAACAACAATTTTGCACCACAACTGCGCGTTGGTCCTGAAGGTAAGGAAGTATACGTAAGTATTCGAAGTATAATACAAGGTCGTCGAAGCCGTCACCTCATAGTAAGTAGGTACCTGATGAAAATCAGTTATTTATTCAGATTTGTCTGGGTCTCTTGCTTATCTTCAAGTGAGAT
The DNA here is from genome assembly GCA_963580505.1 of Ennomos erosarius. Taxonomy (NCBI): domain Eukaryota; kingdom Metazoa; phylum Arthropoda; class Insecta; order Lepidoptera; family Geometridae; genus Ennomos; species Ennomos erosarius. The sequence continues at coordinate 10,392,260 of OY756982.1, forward strand.
ATCTTTGTCACTCCAACCCCAGACTGGGTGACTGCCGTCTCCTGTCCTCTTCACACGTTTCTTGATCACATCAGTAGAAACAGTCTTAAGATCGTAAGCCCACCCGATCATGGCCATAAAGTCGATGAAAATCTTAGTGAAATTCAGAGAGTAGTCTCCCAATTCAGCAGCCTTGTAGTCCCAGGGGAACGTATGGTGGTAGTTATGGAATCCTTCCCCGAGGACGACTACAGACAGTGCTTTGATTTCCACCGGTTTGATGTTCTTTTCATAAGGCTTATTGCCAAATATATGTGCCGCCGAATTGACCAGCCAGGTGCCATTCAATACATAGACGTATCTAAAAACAGCGCAGACGAAGTAGGCGTTCCACAGAGATTCACCCCACAGAGTTGGTACATACGTCGGCATTATGAAACAGGCCAGAGGCATTAGAACCATGTAGTATCTAGAACAAAGTCAAATTATTAGTAGACAGTATTATAATATATATATTTTTTTAATGTAATGAGTAGCAAACAGGCAGGCGGCCCACCTGATGGTAAGTGGTCACCGCCGCCTATTGACATCTGCAACACCAGGGAAATTGGACTCTTTTAACACTTTTCTTGAAGCTCCCCATACTGTAGTTATGCGGAATAACCTCAGGTGGAAGATCATTCCACATCTTGCATCTTATAATATGAATGTAAAATTACAACAAAGCATTTTGATTGTAATATACCTAGTTAAGAGTCCACCGTACCTGCTTCTAGAATACCTATCGATCTAAGAACCACGAGGACAAATGAGGGTAAAACGAGTGTAAAAAAATTATCAAACCACAGGACGTCTTATAAAAAAGCTCGAGTTATATGCATCATCCGCAACTCACGATGCAAACGACCATTATTTTAAACTATATTATTATTCTTGCGATTTGAAAACATTTTTACGTTTCACACAGGACTCAATCGCGCTAAAAACATTATTTATTTACCGCGACGCGACGTTTCGACCAAGTTTCATTAGCCGTGGTCACGAGTAGACTGGAGATTGCGAGTACCCGTGCCAGATAGAGCGAATAGTTTATGTAAAACTACCCACACTTCCACTTAAATGGTGTATACGTACGTTTAACTGTCACGGCACACAACTTTAGGAAAACTCGTACTAGGGGTACAGCATAGCGATTCAGGAGACCTCAGCGCTGAGGTCTCGATTCAACCAACTTTTATTTGAAAATAGAACGGAAAGCTCTCCCCTAGCTCATGCCTTTTGCAGAAACGATGACGCTATTTCCGTTCTATTTTCAAATAAAAGTTGGTTGAATTGAGACCTCAGCGCTGAGGTCTCCTGAATCGCTATGCTGTACCCCTAGTACGAGTTTTCCAAAACGTGAATACGCGCGAATCTATTTAAAATTTGTACTGCCATTTTTAGTTCATCAACGTGTCCGCTAGGGGCGCTGCAGAAAAATGTATGGGAGCAAAGGGAGAAAATGTAAAGGAATCAAGTTTTAGTAAACTATCGAAACTCGTACTAGGGGTACCGAGGGCCTAGCACGAACATTTACGCGGGAGTAAGTGTAACGTTAACGTAAGCCAGTTGTATGGAATTTGATCAGCGCCCCATACAACTGACTTACGTTAACGTTACACTTACTCCCGCGTAAATGTTCGTGCTAGGCCTACAGTATCAGATTTATTTGAACGTAAGCTGCGATGCAAACACTTGCCTAACACTATGGGTTCCACGACTAAGCTACCCGAAAACCATCCTATCGGTTAAAATTTATAATCTCAACCGCTTCCCGCACAATCCTTGAGTATTCTGTGGAGAGGATTTTAGGGTCATGGAGTCATCATGGAGTTCAATCCAATGGTTTGGACCCGCACGATTAAGTCCTGTGTGAAACGTAATAAAATTATAATATTAGTAAGCGTCGTCTATCGATCAAATTGATTTCATTATCATTTGTAACGCTTACTTCTTTTGGAACATCAGGATTGGATCAGCTTTGAGGTCACTAATGTCAATAGTGTGTGCTTTAGCCTTGATCTGAGGATGTTTTCTAACAAGCAGCCACCCGACGTGTGAGAAGAAGAACCCTCGGGTCGAGTTGTAAGGATCAGCGTCAGTCTCTGAGTACTTGTGGTGCATTCTGTGGTCACGCGCCCAGTCCAAAATGGCATCCTGAGGAAAATAGAATACCTACTTAGGTAGGGAAAATGGAGCGAACTGGTAAACTGGTACCTAGTGAAAGAGTAATGCTGAGGAGTCTAAGTGGTGTACGTATAAGATTAGATCATCACCATCACCATCAACAGCCTGAAGACGTCCACTGCTGTATTTTAGCGGAGGTATACCTACTCTTATAATAGGCTGTATTGTTACGTGATTTACACTATTTGAACTCGAATCTCGAATGGTAAGTGGACCAAAGCGACTGGAGGGAGTTACGAAAATAAGACTTCAGGTTTAACAAAAAAAAATTCTGATGTTCCAGTAGCAAATAGCTTTCACCACAAACTAAGTAGAGGATACAAGGCTTTCACATTCCTTCGGGTAAAAGAAAAAATCCCGTGTCTATACAAATTTTGAAACACGTCAACACAACACAAGTACCTACCTGGAAAGAAATAGTATTAAAAAACGCGAGCAGTATCCGCAGAGGTAGCTTTCCTTTGTAAGATTTGTGAGACCATAATCTGTGGGCACCTGCTGTGATGCCCAGCCCCGAACATAGGGACACGAACATTGCTGGAATAAATAAAGCATACAAACACAGAGCAAAACAAAACGCTTCCCCTCTAACCACCGTATCTAAGCATAGCTATGAAACAAATGACGCTTTTCTAGGTGAACCGTCATTTGTTTCATAGTTCTGTGCATACAAAGAAGTAAAACGCCTTGTAGGCTACTTACTAATACGGTGGTTTTCATGTGGATAAGTACCTATTACTTACTTATTTTATGACAGTTCGTCCGTGACCGTGTGCCGAAATATCGGCAACTCGAAACAAATAAATTACATGGTAAATATCCCGTTAATAAACAATATGTGAGTACAGTTTTTCATTCATCTAATTTTGCGTACTACGATAGAAACTTTTTTAAGATGGATCGTGCACTTACCGAAAAAGTCCGTCAGCCACATAGCCTTGTAAATGAATATGTAGAGACCATACACCGCTGCCACATGAATGGAACCAATCAGCAGTACATTGCGCCACACGATGTCCAACGTCCTGCTCTCAGCTGTTGGTTGTACCCTGTTGGCGACATCATAGTCTCTATTTGCCGCATCTTCTTCGAACAGGACCCATGACTTCTGCTCTTGAGGTGGCATTTTCTGTTACAAATAAAAAAGATTAATGTATTGTTTTGGAAATTCTAACCGCAGTGGTCTTTATCTAGAGCTCTAGATTCAATCGAGACTTGGGCGGTGCTGCAGTCCTTACAGCGATGCCAAATTGACTATAGTTATATCGAAGTGTTGAAGTGTTTGTACAGTAAGGCCACTATGTCAGTCCGACTACAGGACCAGAGTACGGAACAAATCCCATTGCAGAGAGGCGTGAGACAGGGAGACGTTATTTCTCCGAAACTGTTCACAAATGCATTGCATTGGATGTTTTCAACCTCTTGGAGTGGATATGATTTGGCATCAACATAAATGGCGAATATATCACTATGCTTCGTTTTGCCGATAATATAGTCATAATGGCGGAGTCGCTTGATGATCTCAGCACCATGCCCAACGACCTCAGTAAAGTCTCCCGACAGGTTGGTCTTAAGATGAACATGGACAAGACGAAAATCATGTCAAATGCCCATGTTCCACCTATACTTACCGGTAATTTTTGGGAACGATACTCTCGAAGTTGTCGACAAATACGTCTATCTAGGGCAGACTGTCCAATTGGGTAGGTCCAACTTCGACAAAGAGGTCGCCAGAAGAATCCAACTCGGCTGGGCGTTCGGAAAGCTTCGACCTATCTTTTCGTCCAAAATACCACAAAGCCTGAAAACAAAAATTTTCAATCAATGTGTGTTGCCAGTGATGACTTATTGAACTAATACGTGGTCTCTAACAGTTGGCCTCATTACTAAGGTCAGAGTCGCGCAACGAGCTATGGAGAGAGCAATGCTCGGTGTTTTCCTGCGAGATAAGACCCGAAATGAGGAGATCCGCAGGAGAACTAAAGTGACCGATGTAGCTCTTAGGATTAGCAAGTTGAAATGGCAATGGGCAGGCCACATCGCTCGTAGAACTGACAATCGATTAGGAAGAAAGGTTCTCGAGTGGCGATCATGAACTGGAAGACGCAGCGTAGGTCGGCCCTCCACTAGGTGGACCGACGACCTGGTGAAAGCCGCGGGGAGCCGAAGGCCGATGGCCGATGGCCGCTCTAAGTGGAGCTCCCTGGGGGAGGCTTTGTTCAGCAGTGGACGTCTTGAGGCTGTTAATGATGATGATGATGATGATGAACATTTACCTATCAAGTCATTGAAAAAATCACCTACCTTTATTAGGTGAGTAGTGGTTTTTTACTATTTTATACATCACATACAAAACCCATATAGATACTCACTATTAAATAGGTTAGTACTTATACGTCGAACGTGGATCTAACATTAATTATAATCAATTTCCAAATTATATATCACTGAAAAGCGTTGCATGTAAGTATAAGTAAGTATAAGTATAACAGCGAGGAATAGATGGCAATAGACTGTATAAATAAGCCACGTGTTATTTAATAATATACAGGGTGTCATTTGATGCAGAATTGCAGACTGCAAGGCTAAAAGTGATTTTTTCTTAGGCAACGCGCTCAAAATCATTATTATTAAAAAAACATAAACTAACTACTTATATTGGTGATAGTTTGCCTACTCTGTATTAACCTGTTACCTCCTTAGTATAATCTATTTCATCAGTTCATCACAGTAGAGGCTGCTGTCCTCGCCGCTTTTAGGATAAAAATCAAGGTTTCAGACGGGTGCTTTTAACTTTACGCACTAGTGGTTTATGATTACTTATAACCCGATTCCGTTAAGTTCACACGCATATTTTATCATCATCATCATCATCATCATCATCATCATCATCATCATCAACAGCCTGAAGATGTCCACTGCTGAACATAGGCCTCCTTCACAGAGCGCCACTTTGAGCGGCTGCTCGCCTCCTGCTTATATTGTGTAAGTATAGGTATTCCAAATTAATATCAATTTCGTTCCGCTTCGTTCCGTTCCGTTCCGCTCCGTGGGCCTTATTTTGGTCCAGTAGGTACCTACTCCCTTTTTCCTTTTTCCATCTTTCAGTAGTCACTTTTTCTCTCGAGCTACAGACACACAGACAGACTCCGTAGCCGCAGACGTGCTTCGTGAGAGTTTTGAGAGTAAGTGCCTAGTGGAAAGTCTGTAATAATAACACTAACACCTGCGCCTGCGGGGTGATAGGAAACTATGACAGCAACGTAACAGGCGAAATTTTATTCCAAATTCGAAAATTTTATCAGGAAACTTTGACAGCAATGCAACAGGGGCAATAGGCATGATGACTACTATTAAAAATGAACAAGTAAACAATACTTTCATAAAATAGATTAAATATGAATGCAATAATTGAAAAAATAAGTAAAATCGGTAAATAAATCACGGAGTAATGAGCTTTTAAAGTTTCTGTGCAGGCATCTCCTGTCCCTTTCTCGCGAAACAGAGCGCCCCCACAGTTACTATAAAAAACCAACTCGTGACGTCACATGCCAAAGAGATTGTATAAAAACCTACCACAGCTTAGTAATGAGGTACTATGACGACATTGCTCTGACGTCACTGGCCGTTTGAGCTATCTCTTTCTATTTCGGTTTTTAAAACGCTTGTAACTTTGTCGTTTTTTGAGATATTTTATTTTTGGTTTCACAAATGTTTATCTTTTGAGGAATATTTTTAATTTATGCAAAAAAAAAATTTGTCATCATGCCTATTTCATTCCAAAACTGAAACTGAATGTATTGCAACTGTCAAATCCAAACATTTTTGTGTTTTTATTGGTTGCAATGAAGTTACATAATCGCCTAGCTGAGCTTTTAATTTGCAACCTGTATAAAATTCTTGAATTATCAACTAGTGCCAAAAATTCTAGGTCAATATTGGCCAGACGCTTGACCTTCCGTCGTTCAATATTTCATTCATTGTATGTTAATTGGTACCTAAATTAATCAAGAAATATAAAATGCAAAATTTTCGCTATTTATATACTTAGTTTTTTTTTACGGGCAATATGCCTTTATTGCTCAAGCTAACTACTACAATCATCATTAACAGCCTGAAGACGTCCACTGCTGAACAGAGGCCTCCCCCCAGGAGCGCCACTTAGAGCGGCTGCTCGCCTCCTGCATCCATCGGCTCCCCGTGGCTTTCACCAGGTCGTCGGTGATGATGAAGATTAATATAAATAGAAAGTGTTTCGTTTATAATTATACCTAATGTTATTTGTGACTCATGTTTTTGGTTACGAGAAGGATTTAATGCATCTTTATGTAGCTTTCATCTAATGTAAGTAGATGAGTTTAGAAGCACTGGTTTTTTTTATAACGATTTGAGATAACTCAAAAATGAAGGTACCCGAAAGGCAATGTGTCAAGTGGACACGTAGGTACTTACCTAATCGCTGATTTCAAAGATAATAAAAGGCAGAAAAAAAAGAAATTTAATAATCAAGTGCATTTTGTGTGGTGAAATGTAGGTACATTGATGATTATACAATGGAAAACTGGATATAATGACTGTAGTGTTTGTATTCAGTGGTGTCATGAAGAGTTTTCATCCTTCTAAGGCAGTGATGATTTTGTTTGATAACTGCAATCATTAGATGTGTCAACGAAATGTAGTCTATATCTTGTATACATCTATATACTCTATATCTATATACATATAATAAAACTGTAGAGATAAAAAAATCTGTAAATGCAAGATATCGAAAAAAAAAATGACACAGATTGGCTTGGAATTTTTCGCTGATCACGTTAAGCTACTTTTTAGACATTTTGTCTGTTTGTTTGTTTGTTTGTTTGTTTCTTACGGCACAAGTCCGAAAATACTGAACGGATTTTCATGTGGTTTTCACTAATAAGCTTAGAAAAACCCGGCGCAAAACATAGGATATATTAAATTTTATATATCGTTAATTTTTTTTGTGAAAATGATTAACATTTCATTATGAAACGGAACGGGATTTTAACAAGATGGCCGCTTCAAGGCCTCAAGGTAAGTTTTTTTTCTTATATTTTGGCTCCACACCTTTTGACACTGGCTAAATACCAACATATTTAGCCAGTGTCAAAAGGTAAGTTATATTTTGGCTACTAACCATAGATGAAAGAAAAAAAATGTTAGTCTGCTACACTGCTACTGACGGTAATTTTATCTCGGGTTTATCCGGATGCACAGATTAAAGAAAAAACTCTGTTATTATTATGGCACGGCTTCATATACGCCCAAACCTTCGCTGTTGAGTTGGCGCGCAAAAACATCTCTGTTGACTATCCTTGATGTTTTTGTAGCGCCCCAACCTGGACACACAGTCAATTTGATTGCCTGCTGCGCGACCGACGTGAGCTAAATAAAATGGAGGAAGCAGTAGCGTTACATTGCAATTATTTGCGGTTACAAAAATAAATTGTAATAGTTTTAATTTATAATTCCTTATCAATATGAAGTAAAACCAATTTTTTTTTATTTACCTGTTTATCTGTCCCTTTGAATACGGACCACGGTTATTATAGTGGCAACAGAAAAATATCATCTGTGAAAAATTCAACTGTCTAACTATCACGATTCATGAGTACATCCTGGCGGACAGACCGACAGACAGACGGACAGCGGAGGTTTAGTAATAAGGATTTACTCTTTGAGTACGGAACTCCTATATTTTTGTATTTCATTCTGAACAATCCCCACTGCACTAAGCAATAAGGAAGTAATTTAATGCATGTTTTACAACAGTAAATAACAATTGGTGTGCCTGCATTACCGGCAGTGTATCACACTTTTCGGACTACGGCGAAATACAACGCGCGATAACTTGTCTGCGCTCGATGCAATGCAGATTAGAGAAAAACAATGTGTTCATTATGTACTATACCATCCATTTCTAAACACAGGTCGTTAAACTCATTTATGTGCACTCGGTCAAGGACGAAGTTCAACCACCCAGCTACGCTAAGGCTATTTTCGAAAGTAAACTTCACATGGCATTTCTTCAATGAAAAACTATTAATTTAGTAAAGTCATAGAAGAAACATTGTGTACCTTGGGGTGGAGATTAACCCCCTTTCGGGATAACATACTAATTCAAGGTCACCTTGTATAATATACTTAAAACTAACTATCAAACCACTATCAGTACCTATTAGGCAACGTGCCCAAAATGCTGGCTGCATTGCCACGTTGAATAGCAATGCTCAACTTTGTTTGTAAATGTTTATTTTTCGTAAGTTCATTAAACAAAGACTGATTAAATAATTGTTTCAATTCCCTCAGTTTTCACTAAACGACAATAAAACAGCTTGGTATTCACTTTACCCGGGTTGCCCTTAGGGCACGAGGTACATAATAAGCAGTACTTATGGGTACGATGCGAACTTTGTTTTCTTACTTATTGAATTACAATGACTTACCTATGATAGGTATATGTATAGGTACCTATGTATCGCATGATAGGCACCTACCTCACACAAAAATAAGACCACGAGTAGGTAGATACCTACTGAAGTTGGTGTACTTAAGTAGTTAGTGGAATCGTGAAATATTTGGCAAAAAGAAAATACCTATAGGTACATTTAGTAAGTCTAGATAACCAATAAGTACCGAAAAAAACGAGCAAACAGTGCCCTAACCACTTAGAGCTGCAATTTTGAAATAGATAGGTACCAAAATGAACCAACATTTATTGTGGGATGCAATTGATCCAAATTCTAAATTCCACGACCGGTTCACACGATTCGCAGTATAAGTGTGGATAGGCATTAAAATAAAAAATGTTATGGATTATGCAGGTTACCCAGAGGCTGTGGGTTCGATTCCCGCCGAGTGCCCTTTGTGCAAATAAGACTCTACCTAATAGTTGTTCTGTGTAGCACTATATTACCTATATCTAAGTATTCTGTGTGTGTCTAGGTTTTGTGGAACCAAGTGGTCTTCGTAAGTAGTTTATGAGTCTATATTAGATGCAGGGAATCCTAATTATCTAAAAGTACACAGTCTAGAGATGGTTGTGCTGTGCCTGACGTGTGCTCATCAAAAGTGGGAGGCATCTACCTCAACACCAGCTCCATAAAATATATAGCTTACTACTCTTCCATAACCTCGGCTTGGGTCGTTGCTGGGCTGGATGAGATGGACTCCATGGAAGTAACCTGCACAGTGTCAAAAATGCTTAAGGTAAGAAAATGGTTAAGGTAGAGACGATTCAAGATAAATGGCGGCTGTGAAGTCGGCGGGAAACGCTGCGTAAGCAAAAATTAAATATGCGCTGGCAGAGGTGCACGCAGCGTGCGGGGGGCTTGCAGTGCACTTCCCATCCGCCATTGATTTTGAATCACACTCACGTTGGTTTTACGACCCGACAATACCGATACCTAGTACCTACGCTACGACAAAAAATGTGGTAAAGTATGACATAATTTTCACAGGATAGTAACAAGATAACCTACCACCCACTTAATTGACATTACTGTACGGAACTAATGATCATAATGAGACTCGCATAAAGTTAATATGGTAAGCGTGATTAAGTAGTGCCAGAAGGATTGTTCATCCTATTGTACCTTCATGTCTTTGAATTATGTCATATTTACAAAAAAACGATTGTAAAGGATACTCTGAGTATAAATTCGGAACAAATGTTGGAGGTATATCAATCGACATCACCTGAAGATGGTAAGTGACCGTTTCGTAACTGTTATTATTAAAATAAGTAGACTATACACCTACAATGACTATCACTTTTATTCTTCTAAAATGTTACATTTTGGGAAATTAGTCAATCTTTTGAGTCATCGTCATCACTCAGGACCCAACATCCTATAAAGTAAAACACGTACCTATAGGTGTAAAGTCAAGCGTAAGTTCAAGTAGACCCCTCCTTAGGCCGTGGGTGAGCCTTGATTCATCACTGGCTAGCTCCGTAGGTAGGTAGGTAGATAGATCTTTTGTTCAGCGATTTTTATAGTCTGTGAAAGTAGTGGAACTACGGGCTAGTTTAAGCGAAAGTTTAGCTGCTAGACTTCCAACTTATTAACGAAAATCGTAAAGGTAAGTTTATCGGGTTTAATAATTATGACTCTAGAGTTCTCCAGCAAGTTTATACATGGTACTTAGGTCTCAGGACGTGAGTACAGTGGAATCTTGGCACGGATTTGGAATATGTAGGAAGCTTATGTTCTTGTCCTCTTACCTAGGTACCTTTCCAAGCAACCGTCCATCAGACCTGAAGTAAAGCAATCAACGGCTAAGCAATTAGGTATCGCGGTCACAGGACGGGCCGTTAGGGCCGTTCAGTCACACATTCTAATAATTTTTTTTTCTTTATCCTATACTGTCCCACTGCTGGGCAAAGGTCTCCCCCATATCCTTCCAGATATCCCGGTCCCCCGCAACCTCGGACCACTGGTCTTGAAAGGTGTCGAGGTCATCACGCCATCTCTTTCGAGGCCTGCCTCGTCGTCGTCGCCCGTCTTCAGGTACCCACTCTGTGATGATCTTTGCCCAGCGATCTGGGTGCATCCGGCTAACGTGTCCTGCCCACTTCCATTTCAGTTTAGCAGTTTTATAACCGACATCGGCAATGCCTGTTTTTGAGCGAATTATAGAATTAGGAACTCTGTCAATTCTCTTTATGTTCAACATGCTTCGTTCCATTCCTCTTTGGCAAACCTTGAGCTTGGACTTTTGAGACTCTGTAAGCGACCATGTCTGGGCACCGTAGGTGAGGACGGGCAAGATACACATGTCGACGAGTGTACGTTTTAATGACATTGGAAGGTTGCCTTTCATGAGTTGTTTCATGGACCAGTAGCTCCTCCAAGCGTTTTCGACACGGCGATCGATTTCTTTATCTTGCCGGTTGCTGAAGGAAACTATCTGGCCCAAGTAAATATACTCATCGACATAGTGTATTTGTTGTCCGTCAATTTCAATCCTAAGCTTTGTGCTGTTGGTCATTACTTGGGTCTTAGTTCGATTCATCATTAGTCCAACCTCAAGGCTCGCTGTGCTTAGGTCTTTGAGCATCTGTTGTAATTGAGCTGCCGTGGGGGCGAAGAGAACAATAATATGTCATCGGCAAAACGTAGGTTACTAAGCTTTTTGCTGCAGATGTCGATACCGAATGATGTCCAGGAGTCTGCAAGAGTTTTAAATATTTCTTCTAGGGTACTAGTAAAAAGTTTGGGAGAAAGCGGGTCGCCTTGCTTAACGCCCCTTTCAATCGGAAAACGTAGACCGGGAGATAGCAGTTTTATGTTTGCTGAACTATTGCTGTAAATAATGCGTATTAAGTCTATGTATGTGCAATCTATATTTTGATTTTCTAGAGCTGAGAATATTGATTGGTGTTTTATGCTGACAAAAGCTTTTGTGTAATCCACGAAAGCTAAGTAAAGGGGTTTATGAAATTCGTTGTACTTTTCTATTACTTGATTTAATGTGTGTAGGTTGTCTGTTGTCGAGAAGCTTGGGCGAAACCCTGCCTGCTCAGGTGGTTGATGTCGGTCTAGCTTACCATCTATTCGTTTCTGAATGATTTTAATAAAAGTTTTATAAATGTGTGATACTAAACTTATTGGCCTATAGTTATTGATATTACTTTTGTCGCCTTTCTTGTGGAGGAGTATAATGTTAGTGACACATTTTTGCTGGAAGTTTTCCTGTAATTAGGATCGAATTGAAAAGATTTGCTAGGTGGGGTATCAAAACGGGGGAACTTATCTTTAGTGCTTCTGTAGTAATAACTAATAAATTAATATAATTACTTTTAAAAAATGATGTCTATCGGTCACACGTTTCCATATATTTGAAGGACGAGGGAAGTCATACTATGCACCTGTCTGGGACATCGGACACATAGATAACTCCTACGACCGCCACTAATGTTTTTGAACTTTACATTTTTTTTTCAGCTGAAGGCCATTGCTTTGTTCGCGCTCGTAGTTGTAGCGAAGAATACGCTTGGTGCTCGCATTGTTCGTTCCCCAGGTATGAATCATTACAATTAGTTACAGACCCTTCAAGTCATTTTTGTAGGTTCAAATACCAATGTAAAGACCATATGTAGTGTTTATATTATTGTATTTACTATAGAATGAAGGTAGTGATCTAGAAAATTATAATACTGCTTGTTCGTTCCCCAGGTATGAATCATTACAATTAGTTACAGACCCTTCAAGTCATTTTTGTAGGTTCAAATACCAATGTAAAGACCATATGTAGTGTTTATATTATTGTATTTACTATAGAATGAAGGTAGTGATCTAGAAAATTATAATACTGCTACCTTCATGTTACTTGTATTTGCCATGTACCGTTTCATCCCTACATATAATAAATGTGTAATTCTGATGCGCTAGGGAACACACACATAATGAAGTCAAATCTAATTTATCCCATAGGTTCTATTGTTCAAAAAATATCGTAACCGCGATGCAGGACTACAAGGCTTTTTGCCCTTCTCCATACATTTTCTAATTTATCGTATCTAACGCCATCTAGGGACAATAATTTGTAGCTGTTTGTTTGTTTGTTTGTTTGTTATTGAACAAATCCCTAGATACTGAACTGATTTTCATGCGGGTTGCACTAATATGCTTAGAAATAACCAGCGCACAACATAGGATATATTGAAATACAAATATCACTAAAAATTTTTTGGTCGAAATGATTAAATATCATTACGAAACCGGACGGAATTTTATACAACATGGCCGCTTCATGGTGAATTTTTTTTGGCTACTGACGGTTAGTTTGTGTCACAGTAATTTTTTTATGTTGTATTATGGCTCCACACATAGTGGTATAAGTATAGTAATTTTTCGTCGTGTTGTTATTGAATATTTCACATGTTTCACGTAAAGTCCATCTGGAGGCACAGATTCAATAAAAAAAAACGTGTGTAAGGCCATGGACAAAGAGTAATAGGAGTTAATTTCGGTAGTAAATATGCATTAAACAGTGGAATGAAATTTTACAAGTAATTAGATTTGATTAACCATTATTAGTTTTTCTATTTAAGCCCTTGCAGGTTGTTTAGGGTTTTTGGAGTAAAATAGATATACCATCAAATAATATGTAAGTAGTATGAATCGATTGCATTCAAGATACAAACATTTTAATTATACTTAGTGCCCGCAGATTAGAGAAATAACCGGCCAAGTGCGAGTTGGGCTCGCGCACGAAGGGTTCCGTATCATTATCTATAAAAACTAGCAAAAAAAGTTTGATGTATGAGAGAGAAAAGATACTAAAATACAGAATAAAATAAGTATTTAAGGGGTTAAATACTTATTTTATTCTGTATTTTTTGTAATAGTGGCAACAAAAATATATTTATCATCTGTGAAGATTTCAGCTGTCTAACTATCACGGTTCATGAGATACAGCCTGATGGTGACAGACGGACAGACGGACAGCAAAGCCTTAGTAATAGGGTTCCGTACCCAAAACGGACTGACGACGTCTGTCAGGCTATCTGTCCGTCTGTCACCAGGCTGTATCTCATGAACCGTGATAGTTAGAGCTTTACCCTTGGGAGTATAATCTTGACCCTTGCTACGCCTATTTTTGGCATTACATGACGTTTATGTTTGGCCCACAGGTCTGAGGGCCAATGCATACTATTACCACCATAGGCTAATGCAGTGGGCCAATGATACTCTTACGTTACGTATAAATTATATACTCTTTGAATGATACAGAAGTATAATAATACTCTTTGGAATGAATGATACGAAGTAGATTTTTTCTCTAATCTGTGTACGAAACATGTTTTGTAAAATGCCCTGGGGGTCTAGCAAACGCCTCACGCTAACTCCAAAAATGTATCGAAATGACATTCGCTACGTAAAAGTTGGCGATTTCCGAAACGTCATTTCAGTACATTTTGGAGTTAGCGTTTGGCGTTAGCGTTAGCGGTTGGTATCTTTGCTAGACCCGCAGACTTTGCCCTATTGTAAAAATGTTTTGAAAGCGTAGATTTTAATATAATATAGGTTTTAATTAATCATGAGTTCGATGATACTTATCGAAATATCATCGAAAACTTTTCTATAGTTAAGTAGCCATGAGTGGAGATTTCATCAAAATTGGTCCAGGAATATCAAGGATAATAATTAGTGTAATAGCCATATATAATGTAGTCCACGCGTGGCAACGCCGCGGGCAGTAGCTAGTCAGTAATAAACGTCATTCTGCGATAGACTGTGTTTCATTATACTTCATTTGGCGCAGCCGAATTAAAATATACGAATTTTACGCTCAATTGTGGTTATTAAACACTGTGATCATGCCTATTGGCAAAATTGAAGTGTTCGACATCTGTACCCATAATTGGGACGCGTATTGTAGACGTATAAAACAGTTTATTACATTGAACGGTATAGCGGACGAGTTGCATGTGGCCACGTTGGTAACTCATGTTGGAGTTTCGTGTTACGAGCTCATGTGTGATTTATGTGCACCAGATTTACCCGAATCGAAATCATTTAGTGAACTTGAATCGATAGTGAAGCAGCACCTCGAACCGCAGAGATCAGAAATCGCAGAACGGCACGTGTTTCGGCAACGAAAGCAGGCGGTGGGAGAGACCGTAAGCGAATATCTGCAAAGTTTAAAACACTTGGCTAAAACATGCAACTTTGGGACGTCCTTGGAGGTCAATCTTAGAGATCAATTCGTGTCGGGGCTGCACCACGAGGATATGAGATCCAGGCTATTTGCCGAACGAGACGTGAATTACAAACGAGCTGTCGAGCTCGCGCTGGCTTTGGAGGCGGCCGATAGGCACGCGGCGACGGCGGCGGCGAGCGGCAGCGGCGGCTCCGGCGCGGGCAGCGGGCCCGCCGCCGAGGGCCTGCACCGCGTGGGTGTGGCGGCGGCGCGAGGGCCGCGCCGCGACCCAACGGCGGCGTCTACATCGGCGGGCCAGGGAGCGCCGCGCCGCCCGTGTCCGCGGTGCGGCAGGGACGGGCACGCGGCTTCCAAGTGCCGGTTCAAAGCCTACAATTATGATCGTTGTGGTGAAAAAGGGCATTTAAAGGTGATGTGCCGTAAGTACGACATCGGTCGCGGATCGGACTCTGCGCGCACGGCTAAAGGTCAGTTTTTTTTGGTTGACTCTGATTCTGATGATGATGGCATGAACTTTTATAATTTGTCGTGTGAAGCTGAAGATGACCCGTACTATATTAACTTAACGGTGGAGAGGAACATGTTACGATTCGAAGTGGACACTGGTTGTAAATTTAATGCAATTTCGAAAGCATGTTACGATAAATTATTTAACAACTTGCCGTTGCATAAGAAAGCATTAACTTTAAAATCATATACAGGCGATATTATCAAGCCGATAGGTTTTGTTGAAGTGCTCGTCACATATGGAACGCAAAGTAAAAAATTACAACTGTTTGTAATCGAAAACGGTGGCCCTCCATTGATGGGTAGGCATTGGATAAGAATGTTAGGTGTAAATATCAACGATTGTTATAGCTTATCAGATAAGTGTAACGAGTCTGTGGAAGCGTTACGTAAAGAATTTCCGGACGTGTTCGCCGATGGGCTTGGGACATGTAAAGTTCGAATGCAGCTGCATTTGGCAGATGAGACGCCGGTGTTCGTAAAAGCTCGTCCGCTGCCATTAGCTTTACGCGAACCGGTTGAGCGCGAGTTGGAATGTTTGCAGCGTGACGGTGTTGTTTACAAAGTAGATCGCTCTGATTATGGCACACCCATAGTACCTATCATAAAGAAAAACGGTGATATTCGTATATGTGGAGATTATAAAATCACCATCAATCCCAGGTTGAAGGATTTCCACTATCCTCTTCCTCGCATTGAAGAAATATTCGCTACCTTAGCTGGCGGTGTGCTGTACTCAAAGCTAGATTTGTCCCACGCTTATCAGCAAGTCTTATTAACGGAGGATTCGCAACCGATGACGGCAGTCACCACGCATGTAGGGACTTTTGTTTACAAGCGCGTGCCCTTTGGAATTAAATGCATACCTGAAAATTTTCAAAAAATGATAGAAGAAATACTTAGCGGCCTGCCGTCCACGGTTGTTTTCCAAGATGACATTTGTTGTGCTGGAAAAGATAAGGAAAGTAACCTAAAAAATTTACGAGCCGTTTTGAGCCGATTGAGTGATGCTGGTTTAAAAGTAAATCTTTCAAAATGCGAATTTTTTAAAGACAGTGTCACATACTTGGGTTACCGTATAGATAAGCACGGGCTGCACGCAGATGACAAGAAAGTGGAAGCTATTGTATCGGCTCCCAGACCAAAAGATGTCACTCAATTGAAGAGTTTCTTAGGGCTCGTCAATTTTTATGCGAAGTTTTGCATTAACATTAGCGATGTATTAAAACCTCTGTATGAGCTACTAAAAAAAATGCTAGGTGGCATTGGAGCGAGCAATGTGAGCGAGCGTTTAATGAAATTAAGGGTGTGTTGAGTAACGGCCCGGTGTTGGCGCACTATGATGCCAGTTTATTACCGTTAATCCTGTCAGTTGACAGTTCGGCGTACGGACTAGGCGCCGTGCTCTGGCACCGCTACCCCGACGGCTCGGAGCGCGCGGTCAGCTGTGCGTCACGAACTTTGAACTCGCACGAGGTCAATTATTCGCAGCTCGATAAGGAAGCTTTAGCCATCGTTTTTGGTGTAACGAAGCATCATCAATATTTATATGGTAGGCATTTTTTGCTTCGCAGTGATCACCGGGCGCTAAGTTACATCTTTGGCAAAAACAAGGGCATCTCGCAGACCGCTGCGAGTCGTTTACAAAGATACGCGGTACGTTTAGCAGCCTATAACTTTGATATCGAATTTGAGCCTTCTTCTCGAAATTGTTTCGCAGATGCCCTGTCACGTTTGCCACTCAAACACACGGTTAAAAATGGATATGATAGCGACGTAATAGAAGGCAGTTATTTAAATTTCGTTGAAGATAAATTGCCGGTAACGTTTAATGAAGTTAAAGCCGTAACATTAAAAGATCCTCAATTAAATAAAATACGCAGGCAGGATACGTTAAATTCGGTTGGCCGGATCGATCACAAGACGAATCAGATAAGGCATTTTTTCCAAAGAAAGACATGATGTATTTAGAACACGGATGTCTAGTTTGGGGCTATCGCGTGGTAATTCCCACTAAACTCCGAGCCGCGGTACTGAAAGAACTTCACAGCGGTCACATAGGTGTTGTTAAAATGAAGCAGGTGGCACGTAACCGTAACACGTACCTTTGGTGGGAGGGTTTAGACGCTGACATTGAAAGGGTCTGCCGCGAATGCAGCGCGTGCTCGTCGCAGCGCGACCAGCCGCCCCCCGCACCGCTGCACTCGTGGCCCTGGCCGACGGAGCCTTGGACTCGTTTAAATGTAGATTTCTTGGGACCATACAAAAATAAATACTACTTAGTATTAATTGATGCAAACACTAAGTGGATAGAGGTGGAACGTGTTTCAACTACGTCTGCAGCCGTAGTTATCGCAACTTACCGCAAGATATTTGCACAATTCGGATTTCCAAAATTCATAGTAAGCGACAACGGATCGCCTTTTTCCTCCAAAGAATACTTATCGTATTTGGAAAAAAATGGAATTAAGCGTATTCTGGTAGCTCCTTATCATCCATCAAGTAACGGAGCTGCCGAGAATGCGGTGCGGTCTGTCAAGCAAGTGCTTAAAAAGGCCACAGTGGAAAACGAAGATCACGATACGGCTCTCTGTAGGTTCCTGTTTGCGTATAGAAACACGGAACATTGCACAACCCATAAAGAGCCAGCGGTAGCGCTATTAGGTAGACGCTTGCGAGTCAAGTTGGACCTGCTGCGCCCCCGCACGGCGGACATGGTGCGCGACAAGCAGAGCGCGCAGTAGGAGCGGCGCGGGGGCGTGGCGCGCGACCTGGCGCCCGGGGACGCCGTGCTCGTACGCGACTACGCTAACAAAGACGTTAAATGGAAGGAGGGGGTAGTGATAGGTCAAACCGGTCCGGTTTCGTTTGTAGTTAGGTCGAATGCTGATAGGCGTATTTCTAGAAAACATGCTGATCAACTGCTCAATAAAACGTCCAGGAAGTCGCGGCATTCTTTGGCTTGCGTCGACGGTCCGCATCAAGTTGTTAGTGACTTGCTTACGGAGCCAACTGAGGGTTGGTCAACTCCTTCAATGCAGTCGCCTTGTTCGGTCGGCAATTACGAGAAAAGTGACGAAGAATACGAAGTCGTTGAGGGTCGCGAGCGCAGTGCCGAGTCGCCCACACGCATTCTTAATGATCCAGTGGCATCGGCCAGAAAGGTCAAAGTGCGCCAGCGCCAGCGTGAAGCAGTTACTCCTCACACCAAATCATTAAGGCCACATACTATGGCATTAAGATCTCGTCACAAGGAATAGTATTTGCATAATAATACTTATAAAAATTATATTGTTATAGGCAATACTTATTTGGTGGTAGGTACATCTTTAATATGTTTAATCTTTTCGTTGCATTTTTGTAGATTTTAGTAAGAGGTGTCATATGCCTACATAAGCACAATACATGGTGTACAAAATTGTATTACTCATCTCATGCTGGAGGACTAGTGTAGTCTGTTATTAGTGGGAGGATAATGTAGTGTTTATATTATTGTATTTACTATAGAATGAAGGTAGTGATCTAGAAAATTATAATACTGCTACCTTCATGTTACTTGTATTTGCCATGTACCGTTTCATCAGTAATAAACGTCATTCTTCGATAGACTGTGTTTCATTATACTTCACCATACAGGTAAATAACTGATATAAGCTGCGCATAGCGGGAACATGCTCAATTTTTCTAACGTTTTCTTTGGGCCACCTATTTTCGAATATTCTCACCATGACCACACAACACATGAGCTGGAGGCTGGAAGATGTCTACTGCTGAACATATTTGGCCATAGGTTATATCAAAATGCAGACCGAGGAGACTGCTGCGGGAAGAGATGGAGATAATTTATAGGCACTACTTAATAGTTACTTACTTTAATTCCGGTAGTCACGTAAAATAATAATTGACGCTACTACATGCACGGATAAGGTATAATTTTCTTAACAGGAGGAGCAGGCTGGCAGGGCAGTAGCAGCGGCGGCAGTGGTTATGGTGGTTATACCGACGGGGGTGGACCTTCCATCGTCGCTGCCCGCTCTGGTGGCGGCAGTGCTGGCTGGGGCTCTGGAAACTTTGGACGAAGCATTGGAGGATCCAGCGGATCCTCGTGGGGTGGATCCGGATCTGGGATCAGTGCAAGAAGTGGTGGCTCTTTGGGTTCATGGGGAGGTAGCGGAGGCTATGGAGGTTACTCGGGCGGTGGCTCTGGAGGTTATGGAGGTTACTCGGGCGGTGGCTCTGGAGGTTATGGAGGTTACTCGGGCGGTGGGTCTGGAGGCTATGGAGGTTACTCGGGCAGTGACTCTAGAGGATATTCTGCTGGAGCAGGTGGCTGGGACAGTTCCGACTATTCTGACGCTTCTGGACGCTCAGTGAGCTGGCAAGCGTCTTGGTAAACCCATTACGAACTTGGACTTAGAATTGACGACAACTCGCTTTTGAACCAGGATTATTACCACTGCTACTTATATAGAGCAAAATATGATAGCTAATTTGTAGGTATACCTAATGTATTAATGTAAATAAATGAGCATGAATAATTAATTGGCGGCTTTGTTTTTCTAGCTTAAATTGAAAATTAGATGTTGATTTTGATTAATATTGTTGAATTAAGCTAGAAACAACGCGGCTCAACCGCTACTAGAATATTGGCACCAGTTTTTCCGTGAGAACTCATCTGAACTCACATGATCTTGGTAGTCGATTAATATAGCAATTAATCTTTCACCCAAATTGATTTAGCCACTTTTGCGTAAAAGTCGCAAAAAACCAACAGACCAACAACTTTAATAATTATATTAGTAGTTATGGATACTTAGCCGTGGTAGGGTTGTTCTTTTGCTAAAATAGAATCAACACGGAAAGGGTGGAATCAGATCTTCATTAACGCCATCAATATCCAATGCCATGTTGCCGTTTAGTTGAAACTGTAGTATTTATAAGATTCCAAAACTATTAAAGAGAAATCAAAAAAGCAAGGTAGTTATTAGCTTGTGTCCAAATAAAACTATTTTTTGCAGAGTGGGTACACCACAACCCAGGCTTTAAAAAGAATAATTGTTTTTTTTATACGAATAAATGACGTGACGAGCTAGACGTTCACCGGATGTTAAGCGACACGGCCGCCCATAAACAGTTGCAGTGCCACTGGGAACTTTAAAATAATAAAGTTCATCCTGAGACATCACACAGTCTAGTAATCAGATTACTACACTGTGTAATCAGGTCATAGTCACATTTGCCCAGTAATTTCACTAGCTACAATGCCCTTCAAACCGGAACACAGTAGTACTTGCACACTACTGCTTGGCGGCAGAATAACTGGCAAAGCGGTGGTATCTACCTAGACGAACTTTGAAGAAAAGTCCTATCACCTAGTAAATGCTTGCAAAGTTTATTCAACACAATATGAGCGTAACAATTACATCTTTTAAAAGTTGAAGTAATTTAACATTATTAGGTTGACTATTGTTATGTTATAATGATCATACTTTTTGATAATTAGGTAAACAAAATGTGGTAGGTAATTTGACAAAAAACAATTAGGCAGGTCACTAGTATTGTACCAATCTATTTTCCATAATATAGGACTGTAGCAGCGGCGGGAGAGAATGTTTAAAACACGGTCCCACTAAATCATAAAGAGCGTTCAGACCAGTAAACTAGCCTTCTAAATTCCTTCTTTAAAATTAGTACACTCCCTCACATTTTTAGTGGCCCATTTAGGTACCATCATCTATTTTTATATGAGAATGAATGACATGACGAGCATGGCGTTCACCTGATGTTAAGCTACACGGCCGCCCATAACATTTACAGTATCAATCGGAACTTTAAAATAATAAAGTTTTGTGTGACACCGCACTGCGCATGTCATCCTGAGACAACACACAGTCTAGTAATCAGATCACTAGACTGTGATATCAGGTCATAAAGACTCATTTGCCCATTATCTATGCTGTCTAAGGCACCCAAGAAACTTCACCATAATCACAGTTAAAGTTACTGTCAGGTTTTGACATTATCCCGCCCGGCGAAGCGTGGACGGTGACAGTTAGCAGTTAAAGTTAGCATTAAAGTAAGCTGGGGGTCTAGAAAGCTCCCTCACGCTAACGCTATCGCCACCCGCTAACTCCAAAATGTACTGAAATGACATTTCGAAAATCGCTAACTTTTCCGCAGCGAATGTCCTTTCGATACATTTTTGGAGTTAGCGTGAGGCGTTAGCGTTAGTGGTTGGTATCTTTGCTAGACTCCCAGGAGCAACTCAACGTAAGTGTCTAAGTCGCGCGTCGTTCTCGTATATCCACACGCGTTGGCGGTAGTACAAACTTTTTATCTACACGTAGATAATTAGGCGAGATAATAACCCACTATTTCTTTTTACTTTAAGGAAACCAAAATAATCCTCGTACCTTTAAATATAGTTATAAATACATACACAGGAACACGTTGGACAGTGAACATATTGATAGAAGATAAACAAAGTCTAAACAGCTTCTAGGTATGTATATTGAGAAGACATTAGTTACATAGATGAAATGAATCTTATGTGAAGTTCCAACTTACTTTGCCTGCGGCATAAAGTATCACATTATCGTAGGAATAATTATGTAGGCAGGTATCATAGCGTTATTACTACTTTGTTTCCAAACACCAATTATAGCCAATTGTTATCCAACTGTGATTAAAGCACTGCTTCAATAAAATTTCCTTTTAAATCAGTTTTCAGCAGAACTTGAACAATGGCAGTCTCAAGTCAAGCAACGATAGTTTCTACTATTTTACTAGCTGCTGGTTACGTTGTACTGTGGAGTAGAGAAAAAACATTCAAGCTCGTTTTAATTAGATTTGGCAAATTCTGCTATTTCACCACATTCGCGTTTCAACTGATAGCTCTTGTATTATCCAAAGAAGACATGGAACGATTCTTTGAATGTTTTAGCGTTATCTCTTTTTGTGGAATGGGTATACTTAAATTATTTTCTTTGGATCGCAACAGCGCGCTTTGGCTCAATCTTTTAGAAAAAATGAATGAGTTAGAGTTTGACCAACAGAAGCGTGATGAAAATTTCTACATCGCCGAGTATCAATCGGACAACGAAGAAGAAAATGGACATGTAACGGTCTCGATCACAGATTACGATCAAAAACTGAAAAGAGGTGCACCAATCCTGTTCAAACTGTACTGTTTCACCGGGGTTATTTTTATTCTGACGCCGTTCATTGAATACGCGTATGAGGTGTTCAGGGGAAACGCACCAGAAGGCTATCCACACATCCTTCCGAGTTGGAATCCGTTCGACTCCTTACATTTCATATGCTATGTTGTGGTTGTAATTTGTGAGGTAGTGGCAGCAGTGTACTGCGTCTGTGTACATATAGCTTTCGACACGGCAGTGATCGGCGTTGTTATATTTGTGTGCGGCCAGTTCTCCTTGCTGATACATCAAAGCGAGAGCATTGGTGGCAAAGGCAAGATATTAAATCTATCGAAGAAACGGGATGCGCGTGCTCATTTCAGGATAATTAGATGTCACCGCGTCCATGTTAAACTCGTTAGGTTGGTAATTAATGAGAATAATAATATTATGATGTTGCAAAAATATTTCCTACTTAATATGTGTTTTCAACATTTTCAGTTATATCAATGAACTGGACAAACTGCTTAAAAATATTCTTGGGTTTTATTTCTTCTTGGCAACTCTTACTCTGTGTACAGTTGCAGTTAGACTAACATCAGTAAGTAATCGGTAATACTTGTAATAGTTTTTTGTTTTTTGTAAACATACGCATAAATATAACCCAATGTAGGTTCCTACATTTCAAACGAAAATATATTTTTCATAGTGGGTTTCGTTTTTTAATAAAACACGTGTATTTTAGGAGCGAATGGGCGTGATGGAACTTGCTTCATTGTTGCAATATTTAGCGGCTACTCTGACGCAGCTGTACATTTACTGCAGTTACGGAGATGCTGTCTACAATGAGGTATCTACCTATTTTTATTTTGAACTCTACACCGTGTTATTTAAGTCCAATATCAATTATATCAATAACCGAAGCTGAAAAAATTGTTTTATAGACTGCCATAAAGGCTGGTCAAGGCCCATTCAGCGCAGCGATCTGGTGTGTTAGTCCTAAGATACGCCGCGAGATGGCGATGCTCGGATTCGGGATGATGAGACCTAGAAGACTGCACGCGAGGCCATTCAATACTGTGGATTTACCGACATTTATTCAGGTAATATTGTGAATAATTGGTTGCTTATCAAGTAAATAAGCATAATTTAGAGTAAGTAGTTCCCTATCTACCTCCTTTATTCTGTTTTTATAGATAAGCGTAACATACAAGCATTTACGGCCTTCTGGTTTAGGGTTGGCTTAGTTCACATACTTAAGTACCTTCTTTTAAAATGCTGCATGTTGTGGCTTTGAGGAAACACCTGGACATGTAATGGATGGTACACAAGGCTCTAGAATGGGCTATAAAAATTTATATATAAAAAAAAACCCAAGAGAGCGTTGGCCAATGAAAAAGCAAAAAATGTTTTATGACGAAATCCGCGTGATGTTCAAATTGGTCAAACGCTTTCTCAACAGAAGATAATGTTTAGTGCTTAATGTTTGATGCCTTATATAAAAGCTATTATTTTTTAGCATTTCTCTAAACATTTATTATTTTTCTTTTCAGATTGTTCGTGCAGCGTACAGCTATTACGCAGTATTGGGCAGTAGCAAACAAAAATAATATAGAATTAGATATCGTTGCTATTATAACGGTAAAAATACTTAGCTCAACAAAAAGCACTGCTTAAAAACAATTTTTTTCACAATTTTAATCTAAGCAATATTGTTTTAATGTTTTCTGCACCTGACGATGAAAAACCTTAGCTTTAGTTTGATCAAATCGATACTTTACTGGAAAAGATTAGAAAAGACCATACAAAAATGTATTTTAGAAATATAAATTTGTTTATTACATTATTTCATTTGGTACTCGTTGATTTTTTCTATTCAAGACTTTATCATAAAAGAATAATATGTAACGAGACGCTTTATTTAAAAAAAAAAAAACTAGTTCCGATTCTGTTACTGGATGTAGTAACGACGTATATCAAACATGGCCGTAATTTCAAACCACGGAGTACAAGGAAAAGTCAAATTCAGTTGAGTGGATCACAGAGTACGTTGTCGATTTGTCGATAGAAAGCCATTAGAGTCAAACTCGATACATAATGACAGAACGTAAACCCCCCATTTTAGCGCCATCTATCGGGTCTTTATAAAATTACAGCTTTTTTTTTAATAAAACGCCTCATTTATTTATTTATTTATTTATTTCATATTTTGACACTTTAGTAATTAGGTCTACACCGTACACATACGGACTCTTTCTTTCCTTTGCTGACTCTTTCTTACGGTCACGGAATAATACGCTTTAAATAAAAATATATTTAGAATACATGAGTGTATAATTATTATCAGTCATTTCCGCAAAGCAACCCGAATATAATTAAATGAAATGTTTACTAATTATAGCTACTTTTACCCTAAATTATTTCTTTATCGGCTGAATTACTATTAATCTAAGTATTTCGGTAGTATTTGTTAATTTGTGCCCAATAATAATAATAAAGTAAAGTGCTATAAATTATATACGACAGTTAAAAATTCTTTAAAACTTTGATTAGAAAAAGAATTTAATTTCAATAGTTTCAGGTTCTCTGAAAGGTCAATGCAAAACAGTAGTGATACTTTGTTTGATAAAAAATCGCTACCATTATTTAAAGAAATAAGATAGGTATCACTTACAAGATTTGTACTCGCTTGTATTAAGTTCATGGTTGAATTTCGTAAACAACTTTTCCTTATAGATTTTTAGTATTTATGTGACAATTTTCCTTCGTCGTAATTTTCTAGCCACTTTGACACGGCGCTCTGATAGTTGGCAGTCCATTTGATGTTGTTGCGTACGGTTTCAAGCGCTCGCTTTCTTGCCAGCTCACCCGCGCCCGCTTCTTTGTACTTTGCGAAGAAATCTTCCATCTAGAAATGAATATATAAAATATAGTCATGATGATGATGAAGCATGGTTGAAGCATTAGGTTTGCTTTATTTTCTATTGCTCGTCTAATTAAATAGCTACTATTCCAGTTGAGTGGTTGTAGAGTTATAGGAAGGCCCTGCGAATGTCTCTGCATAACTTTAAACTGAAGTCACACCTCATTAGAGCTACCCGGCACCCACTCCGCACCGCCTCGCCTCATGCGGCTAGTATTCTTTATATGGAGTTGTATGGTTATATGCGCACGATACTTGGCGATGCCGCTCCCCAGCTACCTTCATTCCCAATACGTAAAATTTGACTTTACGAAACACACGTGTAGACCAATAGTGCCAGTTGTTAACAGACTACTCGAAAATTCGTGGACCAAGCGACGTTCACTCGTGCGGGGTCCACTGGTTGACCGCGCAACGTTTATTGGTGATAACGCGGCGTCCACCCGTGGACCACTGTCGACAACGAGTGGACGCCGTGCGACGAGTGCGGTGCGGAGTGGGTGCCGGGTGGCTCTAATGAGCTGTGGCCTTAATACTAACCCATCTAAATTAATTTTTTTTCGACTTTTCTGTATCTCATCATCATCATCATCATCATTAACAGCCCGAAGACGTCCACTGCTGAACATAGGCCGCCCCCAAAGAGCGCCACCTTGGGCGGGATTTCTGTATCTAATCGAGATAAACTTCCAACTGACCTCTTTCAACTTGGATTCTGTGTTAAAACCGCTAGTGATGGCCGGTATAAGGTTGCCAAGGTACCGACTGTTAAGGCTGAATCGTTTGACTAATTCCGGCCATCGGGTTCGCACCTCGTCCCACACTAGAATTGACCCGGAGGGATTGTTGCTGATCTCTTGTAGGACTGTTAGGTAATCCTGACTGCGGATCTTTGTTTCGTCTAACGCGAAAGTTGCGAACCTGGAAACAAATCTTTATGTAATCACCAACTTTTTTTTATTGGCATCGTGTTCGAAGCCTTCTTGGTGAACATAGGCCTCCTCCATAGAGCGTAATCGGTTTTGACCACATCGTCGGTCACACTGCGACTGTCAGTTCGTTGTCGCCACTCGTTAACCTTTCTTCCCCATCGGTTGTCAGTTCTGCGAGCGATGTGGCCTGCCCACTGCCACTTCAACTTGCTAGTTTTAGGAGCTTTATCGGTGACTTTAGTTCGGTGAATCTCCTCATTTCGGATGATATCTCGCAAGGAAACTCCGAGCATAGCTTTCTCCATAGCCTCGATATTAACTCAGTCAAATCTAACACCATTTTATGCATAACTCTTTGAAGTGCCTGACAGAATTTCCTAATCTTGTATTTACAACCCAAGAGCAATTTTGTTGTAAGGCTCACGTCATCGCTATACTTTATTAACACAAAAACAAATGGTTACTTATAGCCAAACTGTATTTTAAAAATTTTAGAAGCAAGAAGATTATTGTAATGGGCGTGGCAGAAATACGCGTCTCTAAATCGAGCTACACAATAGATATTACTACTAACGCAACCAGGCACATTCTAGACTTTTCTCGATATTCGGATCAACAAAATGTTAAAATATATTACTTTTTCAATAGATAAGCATCATGCGGCGCCGCCAAAGCACTTCTGATCTTCGCCTGCTCTTGCACGTCGGTTTCAGCCAGGTAGATCTCCCATAGCTTATCCCATTCGGATTCCGAAGCTGACTTCATGCCTGTCAAATCATAACTTTAATATTAAACAAGGTATAAGTTTTGGCGGGAACGCGGAAAAGTTCACGTCGTTGCATTGTATTATTTTTCAAACCTTATGCTTTTCCAGTGTTAATGTTTAAAATTGGTGGCGTTTTACGCATTAAGTGCTGAATTATGAGCACGTGTGAGGGCAAGTGATATAATGTGGTGAAACGTGATTTTTCGTGTTGCTTCCAAAACTCCACAGAAGCTTCTAGTAAAGTTGCCACCACTTTACTGGAGCATGACTTAGACTGGACTTTCATTACCTGACTTAGACTGGACTATGACTATGACTAGGACATGACTGCGTTAAATATTTTATAACACGATGAAAATATAATACTTGACACTGGCTAAATACACTATGTGTGGAGCCAAAATATACCAAAAAAAAAAACAAGTTTAAGTGACAAACCTGATGACAAAATGACAACACGCCTAAGGATTTCATTACACCATATATTGTCATCATCATCAGCCTGAAGACGTCCACTGCTGAACATAGGCCTCCCCCACAGAGCGCCACTTTGAGCGGCTGCTTGCCTCCTTCAGCCCCCCATAGTTTTAATCAGATTATCGGTCTACTATACATATTCGGCAAGTAGGCCTGCATTAATAAATAACTATCAACCAAGAATGTGGTCTCATCCATCATCTCCCTCACCACAAGCTTGGCTCATTTCATAATCCAAACCACGTTTCAGTAAAGACAAGATCGGAAAGGAGCAGTTTCTGTTGCTGTCTTAATCCTATCATAGCTGATTACGAAACTCAATTACCAAAACGGCAGAAAAATTCCGGTTTAATAATTGATTACGAAACAATGAAAAATATTTCTTCTTTCGTAGCTAGTTACGAAGCTCAATTACGAAAACGGACCAAACCCTGCACGCAACGGTGAAAGTTGGAAAACAACACTTTCTTGCTTTTTTCATTAAAACTAAATGCCAACAAATTATTGAATGAAAGAAAATTTGACAATTCCTTTAAAATTATTGCGTTACCGTCGCTTTAAAACTTCAAATCCCACTCTTTATTAGGAAAGACACTCCAAAAAGATTACCCACGTCTTGCCCGTTCTATGTTATCGTTTCAATCCTAAAAATTCGAAGAGTAAACACAACCCCAATAAAACCTAAAAGGAAATACACCAAAATTACGATGAACTCACCATAATAGTAGACTAGGTCTCTCAAATCCGGTTCAATGGTTGCCGGGTTCGCCGTCCCATGGCTGTTTAGCCACAAGAGGAACAAGTTCTTTATTTTAACATCTGCTTCTGGCAAGCCGAACCGGGCGCCTACCGATAGTATTGTAGTTCGGAACAATCTAGAAAAATATAGATACTTACGATTTAATTTTACTTACGCGAGTGCCTGTTATTTCTGCCAAGCTTCTGGTGAGTGATGCTTGCACGCATACACATGCGAATCTTTACACAGGAAAATGATAGAAAGGAAAATGAGAGCGAGATTGTGTACCATTCATCTATCACAATGACCTTGGTTGACTATTCAAACTGAATACTGCCTGAGAACAGTTGCTCAAACGCAGTAAAACATTTTTCAATAACTTTCTCACTTTCTCATCATAAAGTGGGAGAACTTAACTAACTACTTACGAAGAGGTTTGTTAATGGCACAATCTAATTAATAACTAATACGAGGGTGGATTGATAAGTTTCCGGCCTGACCAAGAGATGGCGCCACTAGGCCTACCTTGAGGTGGCGTTCTATAGTACCATTCTTAGATAGCTTGTAGCTATAGTTTCAGTCCGATCGCCATGTTAGTTTAGGTTTGAGAGCACGCTGAACAAGACGCCTCTGTGTTTTGCGTAAAAATGGAAAAGCTGGAAATTCGTGTTGTCATCAAATACTTTTATTTGAAGGGGTTAACGCCGAAGGAAATTAAAGAAGAGATGGACTCAACACTGGGGACATCCTCCCCATCATATTCAACCGTTAAGCAGTGGGTTTCCGAGTTTAAAAAGGGTCGTGTGAGCACCTCTGATGAGCCTCGCTCAGGACGCCCCATTGAGGTTACAACTCCAGATATGATCGAAAAAATCCATCAAATAGTGCTGAAAGACCGCAGATTAAAAGTGCGTGAGATAGCTGAGACCTGTAAGATGTCATATGAACGTGTACAAAATAATTTAATTTAACCAACATTTGTATATGGAAAAGCTCTGTGCAAGATGGGTGCCGCGTTTGCTAACAGTCGACCAAAAATTGATTCGAAAGAACATTTCTACCGCCAATTTGGCGTTGTATAAGCGTAATCCAAGCGAATTTTTGCGTCGATTCGTAACCGTTGACGAAACTTGGGTCCACCACTACATTCCTGAAACTAAAGAACAGTCTAAACAGTGGATTGGACCAGGGGAACCAACTCCAAAGAAGGCAAAAACAATTTTTTCGGCGAACAAGGTTATGGCTACTGTTTTTTGGGATGCAAGAGGTATTATATACATTGATTACCTTGAAAAGGGTAAAACTATCACTGGTCAATACTACGCAGACTTATTGCAACGTTTGAGCCACGAAGTGAAAATTAAACGACCTCATCTGGCGAAGAAAAAAATCTTGTTTCATCACGATAACGCACCAGCGCACACGTCAATCGTTGCGATGGCTAAAATCAACGATCTGAAGTTTGAATTTATGCCGCACCCTCCCTACTCTCCAGACCTAGCCCCGAGTGACTATTATCTGTTTCCTAACCTCAAAAAATGGCTTGGCGGTAAGAGATTTGCGGACAA
Organism: Ennomos erosarius; assembly: GCA_963580505.1. Taxonomy (NCBI): domain Eukaryota; kingdom Metazoa; phylum Arthropoda; class Insecta; order Lepidoptera; family Geometridae; genus Ennomos; species Ennomos erosarius. The sequence goes on from OY756982.1 coordinate 10,422,206, forward strand.
TGAAGAAGTAATCGAAGCTGTAAATGGGTATTTTGAGGACCTTGACGAATCAGTCTATAGAGATGGCATTATTAGACTAGAACACCGCTATGAGAAATGTATCAGCCTTGGAGGAGATTATGTTGAGAAATAAAAAAAAAAATTCTTAAAAACGTTGTTTTTCTTGGTCAGGCCGGAAACTTATCAATCCACCCTAGTACATACCTATACGATGCGGGTTTAAAAATAAACAATTTGAGAATTATTGAAAATACTCACCGTTCAATCACAGTTAGATCTCCTTTGTCCCAACTCTGTTTTTTAAATGCTGGCTCCACTAATTTTTGTACATAATTCTGAAAAACGAGGAATGAATTTCCTAAATATTTGGGGTCTGCTAAATCAGAAACTATAGACAATAGATAAGGAATAAGAAAAAGAAAACACGCTCGAAGCAGTGTCTAATCAGTAGAGCTAACTTTGATGAAAACGTAACAATTAATTAAAAAAACGGTACAGAACCCAATTGGTTTTGAGGAAAAAACCAGCTAGTTTGCACCCGGTAAAAAAATAGTGTATGGGTACCTACGTAGCGTATATATAGCGTAGATTTTGCTTCATCATTATCATCATCAACGGCCTGAAGACGTCCACTGTTGAACATAAGTCTCCCTCGCAAAGCGCCACTTTGACCCTCGCCTCCTGCATCCATCGGCTCCCCGCGGTTTTCACCAATCACCATATCGTCGGCCATCTGTCTCACCTTCTCTAAACTTAAACTATGGCGGCACTGTTCTGATAAAGGTGTAAAAAATTTACTCTAATTTTGATAGTGTTGCCGGGATAAGGCTCAGTTTACATTGGCCGCGGGATGGAACGAAGTTATGCAGCATAATGAAGTAAAGAACTTTATATCTATTCGCGTAAAGAATTCAAAACTCGCAGATATCCCTTGAAGTCACGCGACCTATTTTATCTCATGCTAGTTTGCACGTTACTCAATTGACGTTAAAGTTCAGTTTGCTATGTAAAATCCTGCCCTCATCCATCACGTTCTACGACCAAATTATTGACGCTAATAGTATTTGATAATTATCCTTAGGTACTAACCTGTAAATGAATAAAGCCCAACGAGTTAGTCAGCCTTTTAGAGAGATCAATGAACAAACTCCTGGCTCTCTCCCAGGGTACGTAATCCTGTTCCATTGTAAGATATGAGCTCAAGTTAAGCGCTAGATCGTACGGTATCGCACGAGCTTCGGCCAAAGCGAAAGAATCGTCTAAGAGCTGTACTCGATCTGATATAGTCAACTGAAAAGAATACGATAAGAATGAATCAAGAAGAATAAGAATGAATAAAGATGAATGAGAATTAATGAGTGACTCTTACAAAACATTACAATAATCTCGACTAAACAATGACAACGTGAAGCCTTATTAGTTACAAAAATGATTAACTGTGTCTCATGTTTTCAGAGCGTTTTCTATAAACCTAGTTAATAGAATTACATAGAAGTATGTATGTATTGTTTGTTTACCTGGCCAAACTTGGATCCAAGCTGTTGAGCCAATTTCTCCCATATCTCTTGCGGGTAGTTCACTCTGTAATAGCCGACTTGGTTGTTATTTAATTTCAACCACGTCTCATCAGAGTTCAGCGTTACTGTGACTGAAATAAAACATTTTATTTTGTTGGACACCAATTTGTCTAATCAAGTTCGTCATACCACAGATAATATAATACCTAAAATACAGATGCCTCATCCCATACAACGGAATAACGCGGGCTATTTTATAATTATTTTATTTCTGCATAACGCAAGATTATCAAGCGACATTTATTGCGTGTTGGCGAAGTATTGGGCCCTTAAAGCATCTATAAATGGAGATGTTAACGTTATAATTCGCAAGCACCATTTTTCTGCCATTTTCTACGGGGGACGAGGTAGATACGTACAGCACACGCGCAAACCGCGCGTGTAAACGCACGCCGCACACCATCTTAAAACACGCACACCGTTATATAAAACTAGCGTAGTTACGCAGTGTCTACACGCACATTATGATATCGTAGATGACCAAGTAGCGCCATATGACCGGCAGAGGGGAACGCTTTGCCTTGCCAACTCCTTTTCTAAATGGTCTAAGATTGGACCAATTAATTAGTGTCGCTCGCGACACGATCACTACATTTTTTTCACGTTCGGGCTATTTTTCGTTTGTACCCGATGAGACCATGGGGCGATACTTAACCAAAGCGAGCAGCCAACTTCCACCAACATAATCATTCGAATATTGACGTTGTTATAAGAATAATAGGCACTGCATTTAGTTATATTAGTTGTATACATGGACGATATTAGCTAAAATTACCGGTGAGTTTTCGAACTCATACCACTCTTCTCTACTCTCTCACTCTTCACGTAGAGATTAGCTCAGGTAAAATTTACAGCGTTATTAGTGCGAATCATAAATACGTTTTTAAAGATAAAAATAAAACTTTAAAAAACATCACTATTCGTAATGAAAAGGTAAACTTACTGCTGTCAGTCGAATCAGGGAACCACGTCATATAATGAACTCCTTTATTAGTAGTGTACGTGACCGGCACAAACCATCTGTAGCTGAAATTTAAGCCACACAACATATGAAATAAGATATCTTTTATCATAATCATTTATAGAACCTAGCGTGTTTTGCTACTACCGCCACATTTTCAGTTATCTGTGCTACAGCTTCCGCGATTTACGCATGGTACAGTACCTACGTAATTTATCAGTTATCTGGTTCCCATAGTACAAGCTTTATTTATTTAGTTCGAGACGTGTTGGGTACAGTTTTGTCAAATCTATTATTATGCAGCGCGCCGACGTTCCACTGGCTGTGAGCAGGTTAAACTTACTTGAAAGCAGAATCGTTATTGGAAACAGCATCAGGGTCTATCAAGAACCGCGATTGCTTGACCACATACGTGTTTTTGGGCCCTTCCTCTACGGTCAATACTGGGTAGCCCGACTGTTTTGTCCAAGTATCCATGATATAGCTGAAACAATAAAATTATAAATAAATGGTAAAAGGCAAGCTCAAAATAAATAAAGTACTTAACTCAAAATGGACAAATCGACTCGCAACGCCAAGGAATCGCCATAGTTTTGCTAGTTCTACGGGGTCATATCGTCTGAGACATAAAAATCTGTATAGGTACTTATATACAAAATGTCTTAGTTGCAGATTGACTAAGTAGGCTAAACGTCGTAGTTGCACAAAGATTGCAGAGACTTACGTGGTCTTTTTGCAATCATTAGCAGAAAATCTAAATAAATAAAATATGTTCAACTGCTGTAATAAACGTGCTCGCATTTAGGTGCTGCCATCGTTCTCAAAAAAACATCCACTGCTGAAAATACGCCCCCATGGAGGCGGTTGCTTGCATCTTGCATACATCGGATTCCCGCGGTTTTTAGCAGGTCGTCGGTCCACCTCACAGGGGGTTATCTGTGGTACCTAAAGAGACCCTACGCTGCGTCTACTTCATTATACTTTATTTTACTCACAAAAGATCCAAATCCGGGTGCTCATTAGAAAAGTACGGTTCAATGGACGCTAGCAGTTGATGTGTGACCGTGTTTCTAAAGCGGTATTCTTTGAGGTAGTCCGAGACACCCAATCGGAAGTTCTCTTCACCGACAAATCCTTCCAACATACGTAGTATGGAAGCTCCCTGAAATGCATGCAGTAAGTAAATTCAATCCATACTTTAGTAGAGTATCTAAAAGTAAGCAGACATTACGAAAACTTAATAAAAGTTAAAATACTGTATCTAGAGTACGCACAGCTCTAAGAATCACCAAGTCAAAAGGGCAATGAGCAATTGAGCATGCCACGTCGCTCGTAGAACTGGCAACCGATGGGGAAGAAAAACTCTCGAGTGGCAATCACGAACCGGAAGACGCAGACAATGGCGCGAATCTGAAGTGAGAATTAACCTTCTTGCACCAGTCGGTAGTGTTTTATGGTTTGGCTTAAAATATGCACCATTAAAATAACCCACTACCCAAAGGGACTGTACACTGGGAATTGTAATGGTTAGGATATTTTTCCAACAGTAGCAAAACCATTTACATCAAAATGCCACATTGTCCATGCACAAGTTTCATTGTGACAATGAAACTTGTGCTTATACTTTAGAAAGGGACAAAGGACTACAGATAGTGCCTCTCGCTCTGCTCGTTTTATTATCAGCGCGCAATTAGGTTCATGAACCAACTGAATTAATAAAATGCTGCACGATTTTGAGGTACCTAAAATGAGATTGCATTTAACGTCCTAGAAACAAAACAACAGCTCGCATAAGCAACTAATAAAATTTTTTTAAACAAATAATTTATAGTATCACGCAGTACGAAAGTTATGGAATATCGATGTCTCACACCCAACTCTATGTCGAAAGTGTAGTGCGAGTAAAATAGGAACAGAAAAGTGCGTTCTTTTCAGATATTGTTTGACAAGAACAGCATTAAGCCCCTACCTTATTGTATGAGATGCTGTCAAAGATTGCGGTGATTTGATCAGGAGTGTCCACAACCTGCACGATCGGATGACTGGAAAGCTTTGAGTCCAGCTTCAATACAGGGTGCAATGTTTTAGGCAAGAACTGATCAAGCTGGAAACAAAAATATGCATACAGTAACCATCTTGAGTACCACCATCTCTTTCATTAATGCAGGCAATGGACTTCTATAAAAAGAGACGTGAGATATTTGGTGGCGTTTACCTTTGTTTTTAACGATCACAGGAATAGGACAGGTTTCCGTTGTAGAAAATCCTATTTTAAAACTTGACAAGTCTGAAACTATCGCGGTCCTGGTCATTTTGACCTAAGTAAGTATATGAAAGGGACAGCAACATTTAAAAAAAAAATTTGTTTGGGCGGGGTTTAATACGGGTTTGCAGAGAGCAGAATTGACAATGTTGCTTAGACCAAAATCGCTAAAGGTTTCGCCAGAAGAGCAGTTTCATAAGGTGTCTACTTATTCCGCAGACCTTATCTCCTGAAGCTTGAGCCCTGTCGTATACTGATGGAATTAGCTTTAGTTCTTTTTTACATCATCTCATCATCATCATGGGACATCTGCCGTGAGACTCTAAGGAGAGCAGCAGAAAAGTGCTGCTACTTGCTCCCTTAGACGGTACCCACAAGAAGACTATAAAATATGGTTTTGGTTGGTTTCTATGAATAAGGAAATAAAAAGTGATACCATGGTCCAAGAAGGTTCTATGGCGTTCAGCGACTTGACTTGCATGTATGATGCAAAACCTTCATTCAGCCACACTTCATCCCACCATTTCATGGTCACTGAAAGAAATAAAAGCCAGAATCTTTATCACTTCAAATGGTTTTGGGAAGATATTGTGGTAAAAATATAGCATAGCAGGTGGGCGTTTTCTAGTGCTTGTCGCCAAACACCAGGGGGGTCTCGCAAACATCCCTTTCCATAAGCGTTAACGTCAAACACTAACGCTAAAATGTATGGGTTAGATAACAGCTGTGGTCCACAGATATTGTAAGGTATTAGGACTCAATTCCCAATCCTAGCAAAGCGCAGAGCCATCTTTGACCATGCGGTCATTAAATATCGTGTGAAATATGGTTGTATGCTCTGATTTCAGAAAAATATATAAAGAAACACGCAAATTGTAGAAACATAATTTTACATTAGTATGTTGTAATATCTGCCATCGCACACCAAGGTAAAGTCGTAGCCAATACTAAATACTCTTTGTCCTTCTTTCTCGAAAATAACACTTGCATCCAAGCATAGAGAAACAACTATGATAATTAATGTATTACCTAAATTTCCGAACCACATGTGCGCCAACTCATGAGCGATTGTATTCGCCACATTAATTTTATTCTTAGCCGAAGCTGTGTTCTCGTCAACAAGGAACGATGTTTCCCTATATGTGATCAACCCCCAGTGTTCTGTTGCACCAGATACATAGTCCGGTATTGCTATCATATCTGGAATTGCATTTTAGAAATAAATATATCATGATAATTATTATAGTAGTTAACATGTCGCTTAACATCACGAACGACTAGCTCGTCACGTCACTCATTCACATAAAAAAAAAAAAAAGAAAAAAGGTTGGTGTCACCGAATAGACACACCTACATGTAAACAGAAAAATCAATATAATAAATAGTTACCCCTGCTCCGACACAATAAATTGCACTATGTAAAACATTTGAATCAACATTTGCCAAGCGATGCAAAAGCTGCTGGCTTTGGGTACCATAATAAAACAATAAAAAATAAGTAACAAACCATTAATAAAGGATTATTGTTCGCTACTTTCTGAACCACCTTTACAAACTTACCTAATTTTGGTAAAGGGAATGGCACTTCATAATACTTTATATAAAATTCTGTTGCTCGTTTTCCTATGTCCTGAGCAAAGTCTATTTTGTGCGTCTCATTTTTTTGAGCAAATGATCTCAAAACAAAGTTGTGACCTATTCCATTTGCATTTATATCAACCTCCTTGGAATCAAAGTCACAGATAACGAAAACTGCCAGATATGTTGACATAGGCACACTGGTGGCAAAAGTGACCCTATCCATACTCATATCCTCATCCGGGGATGTTGAGACTGCCTGAAAATTTAAAAATAATTTATTAGAAAATATACACCCCAATCGTAGGCCCCACTAAACCCCAGCTATAAATCTATAAAGCAGTGATACTATTATTATATATGATAATTAGGAAAACTATCAGGAGATGCTCTGTGTAAGTATTTATTTACTATATTAACCATTGGGTTGGGTATAAATAAATAAATAAATAAGTGTGGACATTTCACACAGCGCCATCTAGCCCGAAACTAAGCATAGCTTGCACTATGGGAACCAGATAACTGATATAATACTTAGATACTTTTTAAATATATTATAGTTCCCAAAATTTTCAACCCCAATTTTATACTTTTAGTTTGTAAATACATACATAGAATACAATATAACACCCAAACACAGAACAAACATCTATGTTCATCACACAAATGTTTGTCCTGGGTAGGAATCGAACCCACAGCCCTCAGTTCAGAAGGCAGGGTTACTACCAACTGAGCTATCGGGCCAGTCAGTATGTATGTATAAAAAATATCACAATATCTTACATTCATATTGGATAGTGCAATATGGGACCGAGGTTTTGCAAGTGTGATGTCATAGGTAGCCTTAAACTCTGGCTCATCAAAGCAAGGGAATGCTTGACGGGCATATGTTGGCTGGAATTTGCTGGCCACCATAGTTCTGAAACAGACAATAACACTTAATGTACATATAAATAGGGTATATATTAGGCTCCCACCTTGTTATTAGGATCACCCCATCTCTTCCTGTGGGTGCTGTAAAGCCGGCTAAGGGAATGAGCAGCAGCATTCTTTTTGATACCTTAGTCTCTTCTGCGATCACCAAGGTGCCCGCCAAGTGTGGTGATTATGGCAAATCCACTCCATGTTAAGAATTAAAAGTGGCGTTCAATGGGGGAGGCCTATGTTCAGCAAAGGATGTCTTCCAGCTGATGATGAAAGATATTCAAGTAATTATACCTAATATAATATAACCTGACAGAATTAGTACTTATTGAATAAAAAGCTTGTTATAAATAAACAAACTATACAGAGAAATAACTGACCTTTTATTATCCAACCGTGACAAGTAAAGCCCTACTATGGTATTAGTTAAATCACCATTAAAATTTATGCTTAGTTGATAATCTCCCGGGACAATAATGTTCTCAAAATGAATCTGCAATTGCTCAAACTCTTGATGTTCTGAAAACTTCGCCACAGGCACAGTTTCACCATCTCTAGCTACTCCAACTTCAACGATATTTAAAAACTTTGTGTTTAACCTAAGGCAGGTGCTTGTTTCTTTTACTTTGACTTTGATTCTTACAGCACCACTAAAGTTTCCGTTAATAAAATCTGGACGTAGTAACAAACTGTAATGCTCCGGTCGCACTAATGTTGATAATCTCCATGGTTTCTCGGTGGAAAGACTCCTTTCTATGTTAGCAGACATCGTTTGCAGCAATTTTAGCTGGCCGAACTTAGGAAAAATACTCTTCGTATTATTACAGACCAGCCAATTAAGATACATAAAAATAATACCACACGATTTTTTTATTCTATTAAACACACGCAACCTTAACACTCAACGTAATTAATTATTAAGGCCCTCAAATGAAAAAATAAAATAATATTTGGATTGGAAATAACAAAACAAACACAAAAAGTAACAAACAAACAGCTGGGTCGGCTGGTGGCCTGTGTGTCTGTCAGTGTCAGACTGTCAGTATCAGCTTCTTTTTCTTGCTTGACGGACGACATGCATGATGACTTTTTGAAGCTGCTAGAGGGTTGGACAAGCCGATTGTCAAAAAATATCGATATCTAATACGAAGATATCGATTCTTTTTATTATTATAAATTATGATATATGAGATAGATGAATGTATAATAATATATTATCGACAATATTAAAAATATTATATTTCAATTAAAAATGATTTATTAAAACAAGATCAAGGTCTATGATTCACGTCTTGTCAATTCATTGACACAAAGCTTCACTCCTTACTCACGCTGTGTGAGTCACGTCATGTCAATTTTATTATTAAACGGTCCTATTTGGTTTTAATCCATAACATGAGAAATACTGAAATACTGAATACTCGTCATAAATTAAACATCAGGGCCCCGTTTTATAAAGCTACAAGTCTTGTACTTGTAGCAAAAACCTGGCAACACAGCCAAAAAAAATTGAAATAATGCGTTTTATAAAGCCACAACTTAACAAGTGTACAAGCAAATTGGCCGATATATTACTTTTACTCTTTGAATTACAAGCACTTATTCGTAGATCATAGACAATCCATAGTGTTTTTTCATTTTTTATATGTAAAATCGAACAATTGTTATGGTCGTTACAAGTGTACGGAACTACAAGTTGTAAAATTTTTTACCTAACTAAAGAGCTAGGTAAAATGAATTACAAGTGTGGATAAATTTATGAAAGTGGGTTGTATTGGTTGTGTCACGTATTAATGAATGTTCATTTAGTAAAATTAAGTAAATATGAGCTTAAGCGTAGCCCATGAGTAATGAACGAAAATCACAAACCTAATGTGAGAAAAGCCATAATATATAGATAACTGTGGAAATAATGACGCCCGTGGTTTCACTCACAACTTATTTATTTTCCCGTGGGAACTTTTCATTTTCCGAAATAAAACTCATCTGTCCCGATAATATAAGTACCCATATTACCTTATGTGTGTCAAACTTCATCCAAATAGATTCATCCAATATGGCTTGTAAGCCGAAACAAACAAATAGACTGTTTTATTAATTTATATATTATGTAGGGATTTAATGTATACTTGACACCGATTAAATTCATTAATAAAGGCAAGTCAAATAAAAAAATAAGCTATAGACCGTGACGTTTATTCGTAGTGATGTGCAACTTTTAACATCATAATCTAGATTTTATACTCTGCTTTGTCTGTGGTTCCACGCCGTGAGGTTCGTAGTGATGTGAATTAAACTTGTAATCACAGAGTATATTGGTATAAACTGCTTGTAATCGATGATTGGTAGGTTTATAAAACGCTTTTTACTAGTAACTTGTAGTTACTTGTTCATGTAGCTGCTACAATTGTAAGCTACAATTGTAGCTTTATAAAACGGGGCCCAGAAGTTTATAATAATGCTTTAGATTTAGAGGGTAATCTCAAAATGGTTTCTGTACCTTCCAAAAATTAAAATAAGTTGTCCTTGCTGTCCATTGTCTGGCACATCAAATAATACTACTCAAGCATGTTATAAATGAAAGTACTTTAGATAAAAAAATGAAATAAATACAGTAAAAAATATGACCAAACTATTTATTACATCCAATTTTTTAATTATATGGTTAGCACATAATATAAAATAGCATGAAATCAAAACGATAGCTATCGATTTTATCAGTAAGGCTGTGCTGCACAACACTAAGATACAGAAACATTTTTGACAATGACACCATAGAGTTTTGGCGGGAACGCGGAAGAGTTCACGTCGTTGCATTGTATTATTTTTCATAACTTTTGCTTTTTCCAGTGTTAATGTTTAAAATTGGTGGCGTTTTACGCATTAAGTGCTGAATTACAATCATGAGTGAGGGCAAGTGATATAATGTGGTGAAACGTGACTTTTCGTGTTGCTTCCAAAACTCCATAGAAGCTTCTAGTAAAGTTGCCACCACTTTGCTGGAGCATAACTTAGACTGGACTATGACTACCTGACTTAGACTGGACTATGACTATGACTAGGTTTATAACACGATGAAAATATAATACTTGACACTGGCTAAATACACAATGTGTGGAGCCAAAATATTAAAAAAAAAAAAAAAAAAAAAAAATGACACCATAGGGTTTTGGCGGGAACGCGGAAAAGTTCACGTCGTTGCAATATATTATTTTTCAAAATTTTTGCTTTTTCCAGTGTTAATGTTTAAAATTGGTGGTGTTTTACGCATTAAGAGCTGAATTACGAGCATGAGTGAGGGCAAGTGATATAATGTGGTGAAACGTGATTTTTCGTGTTGCTTCCTAAACTCCATAGAAGCTTCTAGTAAAGTTGCCACCACTTTGCTGGAGCATGACTTAGACTGGACTATGACTATGACTAGGACATGACTTTGCGTGAAATATATCATAACATGATGAAAATATAATACTTGACACTGGCTCATGTGTGGAGCCAAAATATAAGAAAAAAAATGACACCATATTTTAAGGATGACAGTGACACTAATTTTGACAGTATTAGTCATCATACTTTTTTATAACTCCACGCAGTTTACCTATTCAGCCAGGTTTAATTTTAAAATCATGCGTTGTGTTTTGGCCACAGACATCTAATACTATACTAAATGTCTGTGGTTTTGGCTCTGATGGTGCGTTCCAGTTCGCGTTATTTTTGTCATTTTTTTGTTATTTTGGATCACAAAAGTCTTTTCTATAGAGCAGTGATGGCCAAAGCGTCGACCGCGGTCGACCAGTCGACCGCGAAGGCATTTGCAGTAGCCCGCCAGGCCAAAATTGGAATTCCATACTTTCGAGTCAATTGTGCTCTTTTACACAGCATATGTGCTAAACCACGGAGGAGCACCTACAAAAGTTTCAAACTAATAGTATCTATTATCCATTATAATACAGTGGAATTAATTGCTATCGATCCTTGTTGAATAATTGCAAATCAATGAATAAAAGATAATTTTGCTCGTTTGTTTTTGTATAAAGGCAAAATTACTACCCATTACAAACTTATATTTCGCACTCGCTGCGCTCACGTCAGTGTATTACGATCTTTTCCTTTTTTTCTGATTGAGATAAATTACTACCCTTTATGAACTTATTTTTCTGTAATCTGCCAGGAAGTGTTTCAAAAATATTCGCGGTCACTTCGCACGCACATTTTTTATTGATTTACGTCCCTCCTGTTACGGTGGCGTTCATTTCTACCGTCCAAAAACTAGGAATTTTCGCGCTCGCTGCCTTCGCGCTTTGGTAGTATAGCCTTTTTATGTTTTCGATTGCGTTTTGCTCGCAAATATCCCAAGTATGAACTACCCCCGAATTTTGTCAGAATTGTATTGTACTTATTTATAATGTATTTATGGTTACACTAGAACTAGAACAGTGTATGTGGGTACTGTGGGTAGGGCTTATAGGTAATACCTAAGTACCTACTACGCACGCACTACCCATGAACAGGTAGTGCGTGCGTAGTAGGTTAGGCACTTAAAATTATTAGGGACGCTAAAATGCACAAATTAATACTTGCCCGCCATTTTTCAGCCTGCTAGCGTAGAATCCAATGATTTTTATATCTAACCGGCCCACATATTCAATTTGAAGTCCGTAGTGGCCTGTAGGAATTTCTTCACACAAGTTTATTGTTAGAAATTCTGTGCTGTCCTTAGCGACGTTCCAGGATTTTATCAACATATTTTTTCGGTTTCTTCTCAAACTTATGTTCTCAATCGTATGTTGGGTTGAATGAAGGATTATTTTTTCAGTAGGTTCTGACACTTGTAGAGATATAACTACAGTTCCGGTAAATGTTTTGTTGAAAACGTTAGGTTTTAATGTAAGATTGTAGTTGTTTGGTATAACGTGCTTTGGAAGTCGGTAAAGATTTTTCTGGAACATAAGTTACATTTTGTACTACCTATTACCTAGGTAATAGTTTCTTATAGGTAGTGCTATCATATACGCTACCTCAAGCATACCTAAGTACCGGGAAATAGATAAGTAGGTACCATGGAGCTAATAAAAAAAGAAGGAGGGAATCCCGTCTGATCCGAAACCGAAGCACCCTTAGGAAGCCGGAACGGGGCACGTACACATTCACATCATATGCAACCCGTCGCCCTACTTTCATCTAACACACATATGTAATATGTCCGCCGTTTTGAGCTTTCAGTTCAATGTCAATCAAAACTCAATCCTTCTTTTTTTTTCATCCATGGTACCTTCTTATATTAAACCCCACGCTCGGGAGTGAAAATTTCTTCCTACACAATTATAACACAGACACAGAACCAACATCGATGTTCATCACACAAATGTTTGTCCTGGGTGGGAATCGAACCCACAACCTAGTTCAGAAGAAAGAGCTACACCAACTAAGCTATCAGACCATTCAAAACTACGTTTTTATGACCTATACCTACATATACACGTAAGAGTTTCATGATGAATGGCCTTTATGATCTCCACATCATCCCTCACCGTAGCTGGGCAACTAATTTAAGTTTCTATAGTAGGTATAGGTAGGTTACTTAGGTTAGGTTAGGTACTTATTTAATACCTAGGCATATACTTACTTATTTCAGTCTTACCTCTGCAACATGAAAAGGAACCGAAAAGTTCACGGCAAATCCTTCCCCCGCGAGGTCAGTTGCTTTTGACTTTTGTTTTTGTGCTAATGCCACTGTCGACACGAAAAGACAGAAAGTTAAAGTTCCCAGAAAAATAAGAATTTTGTTGTGCAACGCCCATTCCACAAGTCTAGACATCTGAAAGTTTAATGATTCCTTTCAAAATAAGTAATTTATTACCAACACGTAATTTTAGACTTCTGCCTCTGCCTCATAATGTGACATACAAATCAATATAAAAGTACCTCGTAGGTACCTACTATGTAGGTGTAGGTACATATCTGTTATGCGTATGTATAGGACATTAATTATTGGTGTAAGTACCTAGTGGGACTTAATGGTACCTAGTATAGGAGCTCTCCGTCACTAGCTATACTAGACTAGAACCACAAAATCAGGGAACGCATCTTGTATTACGCAGCGTAGCTAGCTAGCTACACAACGGACGCTACGAAGTTTGCCGGAGGATTTAGTACCTACCCTCCGTATTCTGCTATTTTGATAATGGACGGCGCGGCGCGGGCGTAGAAATAATAAGGCGTTTAAAAAAAAGCTGTAGTTTTATAAAGACCCGATAGATGCCGTTAAAATGGGGGTTTTACGTTCTGTCATTGTTAAGATAATCTATCCTTATTTTATGGAAGGCATATAACTCTAATGGCTCTCTATCGACAAATCGACAACGTACTCTGTGATTCACTCAACTGAATTCAACTTTTTCTTGTACTCCGTTTTTTTGAAACTACGACCATGTTTGAAATACGTCATTACTGCGCCATCTAGTAACAGAAACGGAACTTATTTTAAATAAAACGTCTTATTTTAGGGTCCCTGCTAAATATGAAAGGCTTAAGGCTTAGCTTAGGTAGTGTACGTAAGCATATGTATACCGGAGTGTGCAGGGCCTAAAGCTATACCTTTCTACGGCCTATAGGTAGGTAGTTAGGTACGCATAGAATAACTAAGCTTATATAAGTACGGTTATATAAGTAGATTACTTAGATCTGATTAATTTTTCTTGGCTCTGTTTTCATTATACCTATATCTTAGAGCGCTTGCTCGTGATGTGCCTACTTATTTACACAAAACTTGAAGAAATTCTAACTCACATCTTAAGTAGATACTTATAGGTAATGATAATGAAAACAATGATCCCATTACCGCACTATTATTACCTTAACATTAACTAAGGTAATAAGTACCTATTAGGTAGTATATATGTATAGGTATACAAGGTGACCTTGAATTGGTATGTTATCCCGAAATGAGGCGACTGGGACCATGATACCCTAAAAGTTGTGAGAGCCTTACTTGAAACTGAGTGTTTCCTAACCTCCATGGTAAAAAATAAACCCACTCGAAATGCGACAAGAGACTACGAGAGTTAAACATAGGTCATTAAACTCATTTATGTGCACTCGGTCAAGGACGAAATTCAACCACCCACCTGCACTAAGGCTATTTTTGAACGTAAACTTTACATGGCATTTCTTCAATGAAAAACTATTAATTTAGTAAAGTCGTAGAAGAAACATTGTCTACCTTGGAGTGTAGATTTACCCCTTTTCGGGATATCACACTAATTCAAGGTCACCTTGTATAGCTACCTAGTTTTATCTAACAGTTAAGTATTTGCAAAACTGAATGTGGTAGGTTACCTCAAAACAGAAAAGCAAGATTACAGTTACGTACGCTAAAATTCATAAAAAGTGAAGTTAAATAATATAGGAATACGCAGTTACCTAAAATCATACCATTCACATTCACCCGCATTATTCGTAAACCTCTGTGATTCTTCAAACTATAGACTACTAGGACAACGAATAGACCTACGTATAGGTTATTGTGCCTAATGAGTCTAATGGAATCTGTACCTACCTAGGCCTAGGCACCTATAGACTAGTCCTAGTTAGTAGTAATAAGACTAGGCCCTAATTGACAGCGTATTAGATATGAGCTGCCTAATAGAAGTGCTTGTGTTATGTTAACTGTTCATGTCATAGCGAATTAGAGATCGCCACGATAAGAATAGTGACGATTTTTAGCACCATTACAGCATCTTTTTGACTGGTCTTCCCCAAACATTATTCAGAAAAACTCACAAATTTAGATAGAAACTAGTAACGGCAGCAAATTTAAGTAATGTGGCGTGCCAGTCGTTCGAAACTGTCGTAAGAATTGGCTTATTACCTACTTACCTATTTGTTATCTTTATGTAGTATCACTTAAAGGCTTTCTAATAGGTATCACGTAGCCCTGCATTCACACGCCACGCACTCTATTAAAAAAGTGTGCTCACTCACCTTGTCTCTTGACCACAGCTCACTTTCACTTGACTGTTACAGTTTATATATTATTTTATTATTATTTAGTGAATTAGCGTCATTTGAAATAAGGTGTACAAGACAACTAGTAGTTGTGGCAACCTTTACTATTATGACTATGACACCGGTTTTACTGATTCGCATACAACTGACATTTTCGCAATTTGAGGTAAGTACCTACTTACCTACCTACCTATAAAAATGTCGCAAGCACGACTATAAAACAGCCGCTGAGAATAGAAAACGATCTAAACTAGATCGAAACGCAACGAGCGTAACAAAAAATAATAATACTTTACTCGTTTTATTACTATTTGAAGTCATTGTAAGTAGAGGTCGTCACTAATCATGAAGCTGAACATAGCGTCTTCAAAGAGTACCAGTTTGAGCGGCTGCTTGCCTCCTGCACCTATTAGCTCCCCACGTTTTTCACCACCAGGGCCATTATTCCGTATCGATTTCTTACTTCGAAACCACTCGAATTCCTTGTCGAAGCCAATTCCAAATTCAGTTTGCGCGGTTTTCTTTTCGTTTCATAGAGAATAGACTTTTGCAGATTTCTTATGTAAGACAAGGAATTCGCGTGGTTTCGAAGTAGGGAATCGATACGGAGTAAAGGCCTTGGTGAAAACCGTGATGACTTCGTCGGTCCACCTAGTGGGGGGCTGGCCTGGCCTACGCTGCATCTTCCGGTAACTAGGGGTAAAAAAAAATATAGGTAGAGGGAGCCACTGGAAGTAGACTAGGGAGATAGGTAGGTAGTTGCGACTATAGTAGGTATTACTTAAAACTTCCTTGGTTGCGACTTAACGACTAAAAAATACCGTAAACGATTTTCATTTTATTATTACTGACGTCTAATTAGCTATTTAGTTATTACTTATTAGATAACCTGTCCTGCCTTAATTAGAAAAAGCTGTTTGAATAATTCTACCCTATTATATTATAGGTAATACGATACGTTTTATTTTCGCAGAATTGAACATTTTCCTTATCGAATTATTTGGGGTATTCCCAGTAGTATACTATGTCTATTCTGGGGTAGAGCAACCACTTTTATAAGTAGAACTAATTAGAATAATATTATGTATAGGTATTAATAATGCTATATATGGTAATATTTATTGAAATTTAGGTGCCTACATAATAATTATTACATTGTTATTGTTGTTGAAATGGTGTCCAATACTTATTTTTATTTTTTAATGTAACATAGAATTACATAATCCCAGATAATATAATACCTACAGTACAGATGCCT
The DNA here is from genome assembly GCA_963580505.1 of Ennomos erosarius. NCBI lineage: Eukaryota > Metazoa > Arthropoda > Insecta > Lepidoptera > Geometridae > Ennomos > Ennomos erosarius. Next base: position 10,438,774 of record OY756982.1, read on the forward strand.
CATCCCATACAACGGAATAACGCGGGCTATGTTACGAATTATTTTATTTCTGCCTAACGCAAGATTATCAAGCGACATATATTGCGTGTTGGCGAAGTATTGGGCCAAATGAATACACTGGAAACTAACTAGTAACTCTCTAGACACGATTACTACATTTTTTTCAAGTTCGAGCTATTTTTGGTTTGTACCTGATGGGACCCCATGACATAATCTAAGATAGGTAGTTAGGTATTTAGTATTTTCAAGCTAAAGCCACATTCGCCCTATGATACTACCTATACCTACCTGGCTAAAAGTATTTATGTAATACGTATTTTAGTTTATTTCTTTATTTATTTTAGTAAGTATTATAAAAGGTTAGGTAGGTAGGTAAATAATAGACGGATCTTTACTAGTTATACATAATATAGGTAGGTAAAATAGGTGTAAGTAACAAAGACCATAAGCTCTATGCGTGGTGGGCAATATGATTGCGCGAAAATTGAACAAGTCATCGCCTGACGTGAAAATCACCCTATTTAGGTCTTTCTGCCAGACGTTCTACATGTGTCAGCTCTGGACTGATTATACAAAAAAGGCTCATGATTGCATTCGGGTGGCATACAATAACATATTTAGACATCTAATAGGACTGAAGCGCTATTGTAGCGCTTCTGAAATGTTCATGGAGTCCCGAGTGGACTCTTTTAATGCCATCCATGATCCAACGGAAACGAATCGCCGCTTTCATGTTCAGGGTTGGCTCGTCTAAGAACTCTATCATCAGGAGTCTGGCAGACAGGCTTATTTTGACATCTACATATAGACGGTGGGTAGATTTAACCACAAAAAGACTGTAAAACATTTTTAGTACGAATTTTTATTTTATTTTTTATTTTATTTTATTGTGAAGTATTTTTAGTATTTTTTAGTATTTTAAACGATTTTTACGATTTTAGTCATATGTATATTGTGTCTATTGTGTCTATTTCTATGTCTATGGATCTTGTGTCTGAGAATAAAGAATTATTATTATTATTATTATTATTATAATAAAACAAATATTTTACATCAAGTTAGGCCAATGTATTACCCTAGTTAGCGAGATTATAATTTGAATTTTCAGTTCTTGTATTTTGATCAAAATAGAGGAAAAGTAAAATGGGTTTCATCCATAACATAGAAAACTTTCATACTAACTTCTACTTCAATATTACGTAAGTACCTTAATAATAATTACTAACTATTTGTTTTGAAACCTTTTCAATAATTTAATTTTAAAGCTCCGTCGGTCACCTAAACAAAAATTATAGTTTTACATTTTTACTCCCCTCACACCAGCACAAAAAAAACGTTTATAAAACGTTCACAAGCCATTTATTAAAAGAACAATAAAATTAAATGGTAGGTGCCTATAAATTGGTTTTTATAACTCAATGCTTTCAGTCTGAACTAAAGTTTGACGCTCCTAAGTACGTACAAACTTATCTCTTTAGCCCCCGGTGTCTCATACGTTTATCAAACTTATGTCAAGTCAACACACCAAACACTGTAAGCTCATTGGTTGAAGACAGCCAAAGATCCAGCAACCGACGAGCGTTCAATTTGGTATGCCAAGTTGATACGTACGTATTTAACAAACAGCCAGAACCCGCGGGAGTAGAAAGTTATGCTTAGCTAAGTTGAATTCTAAATTTTTAATAGGCTTTAGTGCACACACGAAATATTTGATTAACGATTAAAATAAATAAAAATAAATTAGCTATACAATAAAAATGACTTAGAGAAAGGTTCATCACGCTACTTATAATAAGGCCGCGTTTACACATGCAAGAAAACTCGCGGGAATCTTGCGCCCCTTCGACAATATGTCGCGAGTGCACTTGGTACGTTGTTTACACGTGCAAGCTGCTGTCTGATAGAGAGTCCGACATTTATCGCAGAAGTTTCCTAGCATGTGTAAACGCAGCATAATGATTGTAATAATTCTTACAAATTAATTAATATACGCGCCATACTCCTCCATACCGTTGCCATGATACCCGTAATGTATATTCGCCATTTCTGACTCTCGTCCTTTGAAAGAGTTGTGATTTCTGAATGCGCTGAAAATGATTAGGGCCAGTGCGAGTTTCCCAACCATTAGTGACTTGAAGAGCATAAACTTTAAAGTGCTTAGGAAGAAGGGGACGATCGTTGACTGGATTAGAAAGGGCATGATGAACATGGGCAGCAGTTTTTCCATCATCTTATTCTTCTTGCCTCGAGCTGAAACATACAAAATGTGATCTATTAGATAACAAAATGTGAATTATGAATAAATTCCTTTACGTTATATTATGTAGGTATTTAGGGACATTACGAATTTCTATTCAGGGGTTTTATAATTTATACAGGTACTTTACTTGACTGTGTACATAATAGGTACCTCATACTTAAAGCGTGTGGGGAAATGGGATATATCAGGCTAACTTCTTTAAGAGGGTATGTATCGATTTATAAAATAACCGGCCAGGTGCGAGTCGGACTCGCGCACGGAGGGTTTTGTATTAATTATCTATAAAAATGAGCAAAACATCTGGTTTGTTGTATAGCAGTCCCATAAATATTTATTTTATTCTGTTCTTAGAGTTCCGTACCCAAAGGGTAGGTAAAGCGAACCTTATTACTAAGGCTCCGCTGTCCGTCTGTCACCAGGCTGTACCTATCTCATGGACTGGCGTGATTTTTTTGCTTGTTTTAACAGATAATGGTACGGAACCATTCATGCGTGAGTCCGACTCGTATTTGGCTGGTTATTTAGAACTTGTTGTTTTTTTATAGCAGCAACATAAATACATCATTTGTGAAAATTTCAACTGTCTATCACGATTCATGAGATACCTACAACCTGGTGACAGACGGACAGACAGACACAAACAGAGAGACAGACAGACGGACATGGAGCCTTAGTAATAAGGTCCGTTTTACCCTTAGGGTACGGAACCCTAAAAAAACTGGAAGTTATCGCTATTAGAGATAAGTCCACCCATTGTATTATACGTCTTAGTTTTATCTCCATCTGTTTTCTTGTCTAGTATGAAATAAATAATTTTTGTGCAGACTTCTATTTGTGTTGTATTGTTTGGCGCTTGCAGCTGCCTATTTGCAAAGAGGTAATATGAAATTATGTACCCTGCTTTTTCCGTGGATCGGCTTCATTAAAAACTGGAGTACTACTTTACATAGAGTAGAGATGGGACACAAAAATCATACCTATTAGGGATGTGCATTGTCTCTCAACAACGAGTACCTATATTAAACGCGTAGCGCTCGACATTCCGCCCACAAATAACACGTGCCAGAGATTTGTCCCATTCGCAGTAGGAAGAATAATGAAGTTCCATTATAGGTAGGGTAAGTATTTAGTAAAATTATTGGGAAATCTGAATTCTGAAGTTTCTGAAGGCCATTTATAGCGATAGCGCCCACACAGTATTCTGGCTTAGATTTGCAAAGACAACTAGACATGCTGTGACAGTAAGTTCTGTAACATCTTCAAGCATTATAAAATAAATAAATAAATAAAATAAAAGTCATTTATTTCTAGGCAATAAACCCATAGACAAGAAAAACAACACGACACAAATAATGCGAAAACGCAAAAAGAATTTGAAATACATAAACCTGTGCTACACAGCACACGGTTCGTCACTTTCGGTTCTCGTTCATATAAACAGATATCCAGTGCCCAAATATAGGACTGTGGTGGACATCATCATAGACTGCGTTCAGAATTTTGTTGCCAGAGCGGCTCAGACGGCTCCAAAAAGACGCAATGCGTGATCGTAGAACGGCGAAAAAGTCGGGAACCCCCGCCTCCGCAAACATGCTCGACGCGCTGCAGTACCTCGGTAGCTTCATTAGAGCTCGGTATGCATCATTATACTGGACTCTAATTGTATTGATGGCTTTCCGCGTAAACGATATCCATAGCTGGCAGGTGTACATGCATAAGCAATATGCTTTAAAAAGAGTGATCTTTACGTCTTTACTGCATTTGAAAAATCGGCGAGCGAGCATGTTACTCCTAACGGCGAGGGCTCTTCGCGCACGCTCTATGTCTGCATCATCCTGCAGCCGCTCTGTCAACAAATGTCCCAAGTACTTGAACTATTATGTCCTAAGTACTTGAATTATGAATGTGGGTACCAATTATGTATATCCTGCCTAATTTTACCTAAAAAAAGGTACACTTTCACTGTTGATCTAGTTGAATTAGAATGCAATGCTCATCATCAGTCACAGAATATGTAATAGTCAGTTAAAGTATTGACGTGCCTGCCTACCGGTGGCCGACATTGTTGGTTTTTTATTTGTGCGAGTCGCGTTTGGCTTGGCTTTCACGCCATCAATAAAAAAGATGGCATTGACAATTTTGGCAATTGGCAATCAGTGATAATGGAAGTAAGAGATTATATATTTTGGACTTATTATGATATATATTTTTTTTATGCTTTATTCTTATGCTTCCTGTTTCCCCTTTGCGAGAAGAATATTTCACGCCTGAAAACAGCGAGGATGAATCCTTATTGCCGCCTCCGCCGCCACTTCCTGTGCGGCGTAGTAGGCGGCCACTTGAGTTGGAGCCTGCGAGGCAACCTGCCTCTTCACCGCAGTCAAACAATTCTCAACTCTCAGCAAAATGCGGCTAATCGGAATAGTGAACAAAATTTATCCCCTAAGGTCGATGTGACGTTGGGAAATAGTAATCTTGTAAAATGTAATCAGTGCTCTCAGCCCCGCTTTTTCAAGGGCATACGTGGGCTTAAAATCCATGCTGGTAGGGCGCACCGTACAGCTCCTGATGTTACACTACCCGAATTAATTTCAAATTCCTGCCCAGTTCAAGCTTCGTCTACTAAGCACTTCTGGCAAACACTTAGTGAATTTAAAAATAATTTACCAGTAGTTCGTCGTATCCCACGTGGAGCACGTTTATCCGTAGCTCGATGTCTTATTGAAGATTTGAAAAATGCGATTTCTAATAATTCGCTTGAGGCTTGGGAGCACTTACTAACTTTCCCATTCAGAATATTACATGTTTCGAAGAAACCTTTGGATACGTCATCACTTACCAGCAGAATTAAAAAGAACTGTATGCTAAATTCAAATTCTACTCCTAATTTTTTGATCACTCCGGCACGAAATTATAAGTTCCCTTCATCGTCCATATCCTACAGTATGGTTGAAAACAGGTTAAGTGATGGTGATATAAAAGGCTCAGCCAGAATCCTATTTTCCAACGATACGATCGCGCCCAATACTCCTGAAACCTTGTTGGCATTAAAAGACAAACATCCACCTTCAGCAGCAAACCTTAACGACCTTTTACCTCCAGACCTGACTGATGATATGCCTATAGCAACGCCTGAGGATGTAGCCAGTGCCCTAGCTTCTTTTCCAAGCGGCTCGGCAGGTGGCCTGGATGCTCTCACACCCCAACATGTTAAGGATTTAATTAGCGGTGGTAGTGGGGAGACCGGTGACGCTCTGCTAAAACAGTTAACAGCTTTAGCAAATTTCATGCTCTCTGGGCAAGTTAATAGTGAAATACTTGAAATCTTATATGGCGCAAACCTCTGCGCACTGCTGAAAAAAGATGGGGGTATTAGACCAATTGCCGTTGGTACCTTCTACCGTCGCCTCACTGCCAAAATATGCTGCAAACGTATCAGTGAGTCACTTCGCGAATACTTCCAACCAATACAACTAGGGTTTGGATCACGCGGGGGCTGCGAGGCGGCAGTTCACGCTTTAAGAACTTTTTTATCTAACAAAGGAGGACAGGTGCTGCTTAACGTGGACGTAAAAATGCTTTTAATTCTGTTGATAGAGGCACTCTTTTAACCGAAATAAAAGACCAAATTCCTCATTTATACAAATATCTTTGGCAATGTTATGGTAAACCTTCCAAACTAATCTATAAAAACAACTTAATATCTTCAGAAGTCGGTTGCCAACAAGGTGATCCGCTTGGACCGGCTATTTTTAGCTTAGCTATTCATCCGATCATTAAAAGTTTGAAATCTAAATTCAATGTATGGTATCTGGACGACGGGACTTTGGGAGGCGATGTGAATACTGTTTCCAGAGATTTTGAGCTGTTAATATCTAAATTCGAAACAATAGGTTTAACGCTTAATTTTTCTAAGTGCGAGATCTATGTTCCAAATTCAGTTACTCACAAAAATGACATAATAGATATATTTCAGAAAATAGCTCCAAACATCATAGTGTTGAAAGACAGTTCACTTCGTCTTCTGGGATCACCAGTCTTAGATGAAGCTTTGCCAGATTTTGTTGAAGAAAAAATTCAAAATTTTCGTTCAGTTTCGGACCGCCTATTCAAAATTAATATACACATGGCTTATTTTATTATTCGCTACTGCCTTTTTGTACCTAAATTCATGTATGCCTTAAGATGTTGTCAACTTTGGAATCAACCTTTACTTTTACAACAGCTTGACAACATCCTAAGAGATACACTTACCGCCATTCTAAATACTCCTTTTGATAATCGTACATGGTGCCAGGCCTCACTTCCGATCCGGTTCGGGGGCCTAGGCATCAGGAAAATTTCTAGTGTTTCATTACCAGCTTTCCTCTCTTCAGTCCATAGCACCCAAAAACTAATCTCCGCTATTTTATCACCCAGTTTGGCACATTTTGAAATAGCTTGCATGGCTGAGGCTGTAGATACTTGGAAAGCAGCTTGTCCAAGCCAGCCATTCCCTAAGACTCCCAATTCGCAGAGGCAGTGGGACGGGCCTCTCTGCGAGATAGAACGGAACGCTCTGCTAAATACTTCTGTTAGTTCCGCAGAGAGTACTCGGCTTCTTGCCGTATCGCGATGGGAGTCCGGTCTATGGTTACAAGCCTTGTCCTCAAAAAATATAGGAAACCTTTTAGACAATAATACGTTCCGATTGGCCGTGTCGCTGCGTTTAGGAGCCGCTTGCCAAGTTCCTCACCTATGCCTATGTGGCGAATTAGTCGACCACTTTGGTCACCACGGTCTATCATGTAGCAGGAGTGCTGGACGTATTCCTCGTCACGCCAGCTTGAATGACGTCATTCGTCGGGCCTTTGTCAGTGCCGGTGTACCGTCCATTCTTGAACCGAATGGACTTATGCGCGATGACGGCAAGAGACCCGACAGAATGACTTTAATACCTTGGAAGATGGGACGGCCTTTAGTATGGGACGCAACTTGCGTCGATACTGTGGCACCGTCCCATCTTCCCGAAACAAAAAGTCAAGCTGCCAGTGCTGCTGTGAAAGCTGAAAACCTCAAACGGCGCAAATATGGAAACCTCGACAGAGGATACATGTTTGTGCCGTTTGGGGTCGAAACCATGAGACCGTGGGGACCAGGTGCCCTAGAAATCTACAGGGACTTGGCAAAACTTTTGGTGGAGGCAACAGGTGACCTGAACGCTGGCTGTTATTTTGCCCAAAAAATCAGCATTGCCATTCAGCGTGGTAATGCAGCCAGCGTTCTGGGAACATTCCCCTCCACCAAGGGTCTTTTTGATAATCTGTGATTTTTATTTATTATAATGTTTTAATTTTAGGTTTAGTTTTTAGGTTTAGTATATTTCGTTTTTAGTGTAGTTTAATTTAATATTAATTTTATATGTAATTTTAATTTTCTGTGGACATAATAATACATATAAAATATTCAAAAAAATGTATGACTACATACTTAAGCCCCGCACGCATAGGTACAATAGGTACGTGGGGTTTTGGTACCCTACCTATTGTTATTATAATTATTATATTAGGTTTAATATTAGAGTCAGTGTCAGTTAAATTTTCTTAATGCCATGTTGTTTCCTCTCGGCTTTCTATTATTTTCGTTCTTTTTAGTGCAGTATTGCTAAAACTGCATCTAAGTATTCTAAATGCGTGTTTTTGTTATGCACCATGCACATTAATTCCTATAACCTAGTTTCTCTTGGAATGAGCGCGTCTACGTTGAACATTCACTAAAATTATGCACTGATGTAGACTTGTAGAGGGAAGCTGCAGCACTGACTGGTTTTTAACGCATTCACTTTAGGTATGTACACAATTTTTCTTTTAATTTTTGTATGGTATAGGTGTATAGGTATTAACTTTATTTAATTAACCGTGTGTTGTGTAAGTACTGAATTTTGGAGCGATAACTCTTTTTAGCATCAATATTACCCACAGAGCAAAAAAACCGCTTCGCCTCCCGATGTGAAAGCGTCATATTTTTCAAAGCTCTGTGATTATAGTATTGTATTTAGTAATTCTAATCAATTAATTTAGAATATTATTTGTAACTAGCGTTCGGTTGCGGCTGCCCACGCTTGTGTTGTGTTATTTCTACGTTATACTCAGTCTAATAATACTTATAGTCCATTGAAATGTTACATTTTTTAGACCTAACCTTGCGTTTTTTAGAGGACGCAATTTTATTTTTTGATGTGTAGGGGGTCAGTGTAAAGCTAAAACCAAGTTTGTGGGGTCGCCGACCGCGTCCCACGGCCGCCATCTTGAAAATAGGGGTTGAAATGGTATTTACGATATATCTCTTAAACTATTTATTTGATAAAAAAAAATTGTTAACATTTTTTGTTGCAAATTAAATTCTCTACAACTTTGGTACAGTAACTTTTTGTCGTAGAACTATAAATAAAAGAGTTATAAGCGAAAATCTTCAGAAATTCGAGAAAAAAATTTAGATTTTTCGATGTAACTTTTTTTTATCATTTTACGAAAAAATGGTATCTGACCGTTTTTGTAGATCGTTTTTTGAGGAACAACTTTTATTCGCATCATTTTTTCATTAAGTCAATAGTTAAGGTTTTACAGCGCTCCGAAGTGAGTACTATTTTTCAGTACTCTTAACTATACCTATATTATACGTGTGTACCTATAATATGTCATCAGTTATTGTTTGTTTTTATTATTATAATTTTTTTAATTATAAATTTTGCATTATTATTAAAAATTAATTATTGACTCTTTTTCACTCCATAACAGGATTTAACAATTATTGATTTTTATAATAATTTTAAATCTGATAGTCGTTACCGAGAATACTGTTCAGGTAGAAAATACCCAAGTGACCATGAGGGAATAAAAGAACAGCTGCCTGCTATTGTTATTATTATTCCAAACCTCTGTTATTGTAAGAATAGCTGATAACATTGTGTTGAAGTTGTCGCTTAACCTATATCTTTTAGTTGTGCTACATATTTCTCCATGTGCGGATGTATTTTATTTAGTTTTTAATAGTGAAGACGATTTCGAATGATTTTAGAGACGATTTAAACTTCAGTGATAACTATATTCTTTTTATTAGCATTTAGACTTTTTAAGCGTGCTTTTTCTATTATTTCATCATGAGTGATTGTTTTATTTGTAAAAAACCTTTAGGTGAAAATAAAATAAGAACTGTGAAGGCAAAAGGTGTAAAAACTTTACTCGACCGAGCTGTAGCAAAAAATGATGAGGTTAATGAAAAATTATTACGGACTGTTTCGGAAGTTAATGTACATGTTACGTGTTATTGTTATTACGTGGATAATCGAACTGATAATGTTGTTCGTCGTCGCAGCAGCAGCTCCAGTAGTTTACCTTCATTTTCAGAAACTGCAGTGCCAGACTTTGATTTTGCGAACAATTGTTTCATTTGTGCCAAACCGGTTCAGGATACAAATGTTTCGCGTACAAGCCGACAACCGCGGGTTTGTATTGTACGTAATGAGAGTACAAAAACAAGTATTATGGACCTTATAAACAGACGTTCCGATGACGTTGCAATGGACATTGCTAATCGCATAGCTAATATTCCCAGCTTAGTGGAAGTTGGAGCAAAGTATCATAACAACTGCAGTAAGCAATTGTATTCCAAAAAATGGTCGGTCGAAAATAAAAAGGATGAACGCAAAAATAATATTGACGCAGCAATGGCGGATGTTTTTTCTTACTTGCATGAAAATAGTGAAGAGTGTCAATTTCTCATGACGGATTTAATGAAATTGATTACAGGAGAGTACATTCCTCAGAAGCGTACAATCATTGAACGATTGAAAGCAAAGTACAAGGATGAAATTGTATTTTTTAACGAATCCGGTCACGATTGTATAGTCTGTTTTAAAGGGTTCATTTATAAAATAATATCAAACAAACCGCCTTCGCAAAAAAAAAATGATGTTCGTGAACAGAGATTACAAATAGTTAGAGATGCAGCTGCTATTATTTTGGAAGATATTCGTTCACAGTGTTACGAGACAAAGGAGTATCCACCTTCTGATAGTTTTCTAAAGGATGTTAATACTCTAATTCCCGAAACTTTATCAGTTTTATTGAAAGGAATTATTTGCCAATCTAAACGCAAGTCACTAAATGCAGCGGAAAGAAAGTGCACATCAATTGCTCACTCTGTCATTGCAGCAACTCCTTCTCCAGTTCTCCCACTGGTATTTAATTCAGAAAGCCGATCAGATGCTGAGCCGCAGCCTGGTCCATCGAAACGACTGAGGACGGAGTAGTTCTAATTTAGAAAATCACCGTGGATTATGCCTATTGGGGATACCACGTAAAAAAAAACGCGCCTCTAGACTCTACCTCGTGGGTGGTGGGGAAAAGAGTATAATATTTAATTATTAATAATATTGCAAAATTTGTAATTAAAAAAATCCTGATAACAAAATAAAAAAAAAACAATAACTGATGACATATAATACACACGTATAATATAGGTATAGTTAAGAGTACTGAAAAATAGTACTCACTTCGGAGCGCTGTAAAACCTTAACTATTGACGTTATGAAAAAATGATGCGAATAAAAGTTGTTCCTCAAAAAACGATCTACAAAAATGGTCAGATACCATTTTTTCGTAAAATGATAAAAAAAAAGTTACATTGAAAAATATAAATTTTTTCTCGAATTTCTGAAGATTTTCGCTTATAACTTTTTTATTTATAGTTCTACGACAAAAAGTTACTGGATCAAAGTTGTAGAGAATTTAATTTGCAACAAAAAATGTTAACAAATTTTTTTTATCAAATAAATAGTTTAAGAGATATATCGTAAATACCATTTCAACCCCTATTTTCAAGATAGCGGCCGTGGGACAAGGGTGGCAACCCCACAAACTTGGTTTTAGCTTTACACTGACCCCCCCTACACATCAAAAAAATAAAATTGCGTCCTCTAAAAAACGCAACCCCAAATGTAACTTTTCAATGGACTATTAGTAGATCATGCATTTCCTACCAAACAACAAAATCCACTAAATCTCCTCGGAGCTGAGCACAGTAACCTATACCTATTAGCGTACTTATAAAATAACGCGAGCATGGCTGCGAGTGGAAGCTTTTTAGCAATGAAATGCTTTGAGTCTAATCAAAGTCTAATATAGTTTCATAACAGTGGCAGAAAAGAAGTTATAATCGGGATACATAGGTTAGGTACTACCTATGCAATTTATTCGTTAAGAAGTGCCAATATTTTGTCTACTTTTATCACGATCACGGCCAAACTGAAAAACTTACGCGTTTAATGATAATTTGATATAATAGGTACTATATGAGCAGCCGTAGCAGTCTATCTTAAATTCTATAGGTGGGTATTCTTCAAATGTTTCGTTTCAAGATACTTAGAAAGTCAATTAATGACGCCCACCTATAATCATTAAGATGTATACACTACAGGTTTCACTGTAAATTTTTGACCTGATCGACTGGTTTCCAAGAATTTACTGTAATTAATTTATTGATTTATTTATTCAGGTAAGTTACACCCACAGCTATATAGGTAGGTACTCTTGAAACTTGGTACCTACTTTAGAGTCAGGGCCCTTATGGTGGCAAGTAAATAAAAAATAAATAATACTTCGTGAAGTAACAACAAAACGTAAGTATTTGAGTCCAAAATTTCCACAAATAATCAATAAAAAGTAAAGAATAAAGCTGTATAGAATTACCTATGATCTGTCTGATACGCTCGCTCAGATAGATAATTTTATTTAGTAAAGATTTGTTTCAAAAGGCTTACCATCTCCCAGTTTTTTGTAAGTATCCACTTCAAATGAAATCAATTTATTATCCGTGTTGTTAGCCTCTGGAAATTTCACGGAAAGTCCATCGTACAATTCAATTTTCTTCGTTTCCAGTACATTTTTGTTTAGTACTGGCGTTTCTTGCGTAGCGGTAGCGGGGACTAAACTCACGAGAGCAATGAAAGCAAGGAGCCGCAGCGACCGCGATGCGATCATTTTGCCGAGCGATTTGTTAATGCACTTGTGAACGGCGCAGCCCCTCCACTGCCAATCCAGTCCACTACAGGTACTAAAACTGGACTATCAAGACAACCAGTTTACTAATTTAGCGAGAAAATAAAAACATAATCGACAACGTAACAAGTCAGTTTATTTTACGGTTGATATAAGTTTGGTGAAGACGGCGGAATGCGAAATGTTTTCTCGATTTGAAATTCGCAACTATCTAATAGCTAAGTGATTACTAGAGCGTTACACACATACTTACTTCGGTTCGCTGAAGCATAAGCACAGATGCCATGACGATGGGTTAGTGAGCGCGACTAACTCGTTTCACGCAGTTGATTAAAGTAATTTCACTAAAATGTTATAGCCAACGCTTTTTACCCACTAGCATAAGTACCATAAGTATAGTTAATAGTCGTAAATTTAGTTTGATTGTCATTATCGAGTTGTTGCGTTTGAAACACCTACGGCTGGTAGGTGTTTCAAACTTAACAAGTCGCTGAGCACTTGAGCAGTTGACCGTTTTGGTGTTAAGAATTATTTCTCTTGTCATTTGAAAGTATAATCCTCCACCTACTATATAATTATGGTCTTCGATAAAAATATTTATCTCTCATTTGCAAGCACATCATGTATAATATTAACTTAATATAGGAAAAAGGTCAAAATATTAAGTTATAGGTATGTATTATGTCTTACCTAATATCTACCTATATATTCTTAAGTACAATGTACTTCAATAAAAAATTATAGTTATACAGGATGTAATTTAATTCATTAGCATAAATTGAGCCCATGATAATACATCATTTATAGATGATTATTAAAGAGTAAAAGTGTGTAAATTAAAATATTTTTATTGAAAATTATGAAGATTGCCGCGGCGCCTAACGCAGTTGGCACGGATGATTTTGATACATTTAAACGTTTTTATACCTTGTATGTACTAATTAAAAACAGTACTACATTATTTTAATTAAATTTTGTATTGTAGCATTTGATTAAGTAAGTTATCCCATGTTTTGGAGTTATTATTGTTACTAAACCAATGTGTTAGAATTTAAAAAATTTGGTCCAGACGTAACCGGTATCAGGAGTAGGTAGTTAGTTTCAAAGGATGCTAATGAATTCAATTACACACAGTATAGTATTTCATATTTGTATATGCCTCCAATATACCCCAACGACCACGACGTTTTAACGTTGACCACTGTTCGCGTCCTTATTGCAATGTTGATAGTGGGCATTACCTAGCTACTTTGTTGCGGCACAGGGAAAGCGCCGATTCATTGGTCAAGCTTACCCGTACGAAACTTGTTAGAAAACGGTAGGTTGATCGCAGGCTGCTTTTAGGATATTAGTCTAGCTAGGTACGTACCTAATCTATCCTAAAAAAATCATCATTATACGTAAAATATAATTTCGATTTGATTTTGAATGAAAATAGTAAGGGTAGTAACTCCAATAGAAGATAATTATCTAGCCATAATTATAATTCATACTTAATTATAACATACCTAAATAAATATTGTGTGCTGCGAATAAAGGTTTACCTACTTGTACCTCTACTTACTACTGATTTTATTCCTTTCTGAGTTTTAATATTTTAGAGATAATGTCGGGATGGAGACCCCATTTTTTATTTTTTATATTTATTCAGCCTCTCATCATCATCATCATCATCATTAACAGTCTGAAGACGTCCACTGCTGAACATAGGCCTCTCCCAGGGAGCGCCACTTTGAGCGGCTGCTCGCCTCCTGCTCCCCGCGGCTTTCACCAGGTCATCGGTCCACCGGCCTACGCTGCGTCTTCCAGTTCGTGGTCGCCACTCGAGAACCTTTCTTCCCCATCGGTTGTTAGTTCTACGAGCGACGTGGCCTGCCCATTGCCATTTCAACTTGCTAATCCTAAGAGCTACATCGGTCACTTTAGTTCTCCTGCGGATCTCCTCATTTCGGATCTTATCTCGCAGGGAAACACCGAGCATTGCTCATTCCATAGCTCGTTGCGCGACTTTGAGCTTCAGCCTCTAACAAAGATGAAACCATAATTATAATTATTAATAATATCATTTTTTTACTCCTAAGTAGTCATTACCTAAAGAAATACGTACGGCGGGAAGCGATAATTAAATTCAAAGAAAACCGGCCCTACGCTAATAAATTTTGGGAAAAGAGAAATTTGTATATCGAGAGACTTGATTTACGATATTCGGTAAAATTTACCATAATATATTTCCCTTTCTTTAGGTACTTATATGCATACATTTTGATGGAAAATAAAAATTATTCTCTTTCGCATGTGACGTCATATCCCACAGTTGCATAGTAACTGTAGGGATGCTCTGTTCTGCAAGAAAGGGACAGGCGATGAAACTTTAAAAGCTTATTACTTTGTGATTTATTTACCGATTTTACTAATTCTTCTAATTATTGCGTTAGTTTTTAACCTAATTTATTAAAATAATATTAACTTGGTAGTTTTTAGAAGGACACAAGCCTATTAATGTTATCCAATTTCAATAATATTTATTATTTTGTTTATACAATGAAAAACAATGGGCGTAAAGTATACCTACTCTGTTTTTTGAGTTTCTGCAATATTAAGTATATTCCTAGACAAACTTTCGTTTTTTTTCGTCAAAGTTATGACAAAGAAAAGCAGTTATATCTAAAATACAAAACATGTTTTCGCATAGATATTTGACCCAACCGATTGATATCTAAATTAAAATGTGTTGTTAGGATTTAGAGGGTGAAAACGTTTTCCCCCGAAATTACAAAATATAGGTGAGTTCACTCACGGGCTCTGTTGTCTCTATCATACGTGCAGTATCACTATAAAAACAAATCGTGGTCCTTCGGGAAAGGGGCCTCAGGGATCGGGGTACTCAGGGAGTGACCCACACTAGAGCGGCGATGGTAATGAGCTAATGCAGCTAAATAACAACATTTTTGAAGGGAACACTGAAAAAATTGACCAATGTAATAAAATCCTGGCTTAAGCTTCGATGGTCATCATCAGAACAGTTTCGAAATATCATTAAGTATAGGTATGTCAGCGATTAGTGTTTGCTCAGCGGGCTTTCGCATTTAAGGGTGCATACCATGTGCATACGTAATGAAAACCTTGATAGGTCATTGCACATCGTTAACGATTCTCGAAGTATACCTGCAAACGAAAAATCTGCTACTTTCTCAGAACTCTGGGGTATGAGGAAACCGAGAATCTTATAAAAATACTAAAATGACAACGCGGGCCTGGTTCGCCTACCACCACGCTGGTTGTAACCGCTTACCGGACACGGTAGCCATTTGCTTTGCTTTGCTTTGTTTTAGGCGTAAGGGCGACCCAGGCCCGTAACAGTAACAATAACCTTTTCACCAATGTCACTTTAGCACGTTCTGAACGGCGAATAAAGTGCATTTTTATCTTGGATCCTTTTCATTCACGTACTGGTTACCTTTTGTTTAGCTCTTAACTCAGAACCTATATATAATGTAGTGGTCATACTCACATTTTGAAATTGATCGGAGTAACATTAGGTACCTAATATCGGCAGGCTGTGACATTCTTGAACCTATATCTGATTAGAATTCCCCATTAATACCAATCCGTAAGCGAAGCTTCATCACAATCGGTTCACGCATATCCTCTCGTCTACACAAACACAATACAAAATAAATACCTTACATCACTGACACTCATCTACCCTCACTTCCATACCAAAATCAAACACACTTGCATCGAATACCTATCTCATAAGGAACGTAAGAGGCTAGATCCTGCGACACAGGCACGCCTAGTGCGGGATCTAAGGCTCCATAATAATTATGTTATACTTACATAAGTTGTACCTACCTATTTGTGATACACATTTTATATACTTATACTTATCCATACTATATCTTGTAAGTGTACCTACTTGTGCCAAATAAATAAATAAATAATAATAAATAAATAAATATACAGCTCCAAAATATCAACTAGATCGGACGGGTCGCTCCCCAAATACCTCGGTCCCCCTTTGGAACGGGGGCTACGTGGAAGTCGTTCTAAATTTATTTTTTATGTAATGAGTGGCAAACAAGCAGGCGGCCCACCTGATGGTAAGTGGTCACCGCCGCCTATGGATATCTGCAACACCAAGGGCATTGCCGGTGCGTTGCCTACCCTTAGAGAGGACTCTTTTAACACTTTTCTTGAAGCTCCCCATACTGTAGTTATGCGGAATAACCTCAGGTGGAAGATCATTCCACATCTTGCAGGTTCGTGGAAGAAACGACCGCAAGAATCGCGCCGTATGAGATTTCCACGTGTCTACAATATGTGGATGCGGTTTTTCACGTTGCCGAGAAGTTCGATAATAAAATCGAGAAGGTGGAATGAGGTTAAAGATTTCTTCAGAGCATTCCCCGTGATAGTAACGGTAAAAGAGACTCAGAGAACCGATATCTCGTCGTAGACTTAAAGGCTCTAGCTTGTCGGTAAAATGTTTATCGCATATAGTGCCTAAATAAATAAATATCTGGGTACATGAAGCAGGCGACAATAAAAGCTTTAAACATTTTATCAACAGTTAATAGAAATATGGTAAAATCAGACTGGATTTTTTAAGTTCAATGAAAAACATAGTTAAGTTTGTAGTTTGACGTTAACCGAGAGAAAATTCGTATCTAACCCAACCATAGAGCAGTCCAAAAATTCCACTGCAACAGGTTTAATAAGTTTAAACTTTCGTTTTTATTATGACACTATGTTATGGCATAATATAGTTCGTAACACGCCTCGTGATCTCATCACTACAATGATAAAACTGTAATGAATATAAAAGAAAGACGTAGTTCCCAAGATTATCGCATTATGTATAAATTGTCTAGACTAGAAAGCTAATAGGAGAAACGAGAATTCTGCAACACTATTGAAAATAATTACCTTTTTGTACATGAGTTTCATTTTTCATTCATTGGTAATGCTGTGCGAAACTAATGGTTTAGCTCATAAGAAAACTACTTGTAGTTTCTACACGTTACACATTTCTTGTAAGCGAATAAATAGACCAACCGAAATAAATATAGTAAATTCATTATTAGTTTCAGCATGATGCGCGCTTATTCAAAGGCAGACAGACGGCCAAAAATAAGGAAAAAATGTTTTTACTTATAGAACAGTCATCACACTTATTATTATGTAGGTAAGTAATAGATTTATTCATATCTATAGCTTGCGACTTCTACCAGGCATGAAAGTAAATCTTTGCCTAGTTTTTAGTTATTGTACTTTCGCATCATCATCATTAACAGCCTAAAGACGTCCACTGCTGAATATAGGCCTCCCCCAGGGATCGCCACTTAGAGCGGCTGCTCGCTTCCTGCAACCATCGGCTCCCCGTGGCTTTCACCAGATCGTCGGTCCACCGAGTGGGGGGCCGGCTTATGCTACATTCACATAAAGGCTTGCAAACACTATGGAGATCAACATTAAATACTTACCTACTTAGAATCCCGGGAATTAAAGAGGTCCCATGGGAAAACTGGTAAGCATCGGCAAAATCACAAGGCAGTAATAATAAATGCATTGTTTTAATTTTGTTATGCCTACGATATTAAAACTTTACTTGAGGCTGTACCTACCTAGCACAATTAAAATTTAATATAGAATTTATAGAAAGGGCCCGCTGCTTACGTTATAAAATTCATTTCCAGTGTAAACATCGAAATGAAAGGAAAATATGTAATCCCTTTTGCATGGTAGGTATAAACTTGTTTACCGTTAATAATATATCAAAAGAAATACGCAATAACATAGCAGTAACAGGTAGCTATTTTGAATTAGGCTTATTTTAGATTTAATTTTACTTTTGTGAGGCCAAAAAATAGTTAAGTATGTATAAAAATATGTTTATTTCATCCTTATACAAGTAAACATGAATAATAATGTATTACAGTAAGCTAAAAAAAAAGCACTTAACTAATTATCGTCGTCTATCTCTCACAAAATGATAATTTTGCGGTAGACAGACGAAGTTTTCACTTTGCAATCTCATACAAAAATCTGCGATTTTCGTTTGAGCAAAATCGTAATTAAATAACCACTTATAATTAAAAATTGAATTCGTTTTTGACTCACGGTATTAATTTATTGCCCGTATTAAATTTTTATAGTTCAGTAGAATAACAGTGGTATTCATAGTCAGGGAGTGAAAAGCCCCAAAATCTATCATTCAACTTTCACATAGAGGTTGAATGTTGGATAATTCTTCTTTCACTTTCATAGCATCCTGCTTTTGACAATGTCAGAATTTTCAGATTGGGGGCTACCTTAATTTTGTTTATGAAATGCATATAACTAGACTTCGCCACACAGCACCTGAATCATCCGCTAGAGGAGCCCCCGCCTTGACTATAAATTCAGCCCACTAGCCAGTGATCTCGAAAAAGCTGTTTTTCTGTTTGTTGATATTTTTCAACAATAAATTCTTTGACTGATAGAAAAGAGGTACCTTACAAATATAAATAAGTACTTACATAAGTTTTGTTTTTATTATGATGGGAATCTTATAGGACAAAAATATAGGGTCTATGAATGTGTTATTTTTTTGTAAGTATTTATGCCACATTTGCTCTCTACACAAATTGGGTAGGTGTACTACATCTTTATAAATTTTATGCTAATATGAACATAATTATGTGATTGGTATTGGTATGGATCGCATCGCAAGTGCCTTTACGAGCACCGTAAAATTAATTGGTGGTCGAGGAACTTTTAGGCTTCTCACAGACAGCCTTTCTAATCTGAAAATTTTTATCATACATAATGTATGGGTTCCTTCAATGAGGTCTTCTTATCGAGAAGAAGAAGAGGTAGGAATTTAACACCAACGTCATGCAGCTTGCGAAATATTAAATGTAGCTGTTTTGAGATGATCAAAATTAAATTAAATATGATATTGCTGTACGGAGACAAAAAGTGCCGTAGAGTTTACACGGAACCAAGCAAGTTCATGAATTGATCTAAGACCATCGAAATAATACCTATTATTTATTTCGATGTCTAACACATATAAGTCCCTATAGTTCTATTTCATTTGCCTAGTTAATCGCATCCCATTTAACATTCCATATAACATCAAAATAATTATTATTATAAATGCAAATGTTTGTAGTAATTATGTGTGTTTCTTTCACCTTCAACGCAACGATCCTGAAACATATCTCCGACATAAAATTTTCAATTTTTGCACGGATTTCAATGCAATTTTGAATGGAGTCAGGTTATTTTATCACATAGAATCCGCGGTGTCCAGCAAGTAAGTTAGGTAATGCTTTTTAATCAGAGATCGTAGCTTCATCGTCAGATCTACCCCAGGGTGAGAAGGCAGGGCCGGGCGCAGTCCAGGGCGCGGCCACAGCGGGGGCAGGCAGTAACTCAGCGCGAGGGTGAAGGTGCACCAGGGGGGATGGTGACGCAGCAGTCAGGAATAATCTTGAGACAGCCTGTCAACAAAAATTTTTTTGTTTATTTTATCATAAAGTACCTATATCTAGTTAGGTACTTATAAACTTATAATAAATGAGACAAATACTTATAATGAAGACCGGTGTTGTGTTTTATAATAATGATGTGATTAATCGCAAAATAAGTGATTCGTGAAAGTTCTCCAGTGGTGACCACGAATCGGAAGACCCAGCGTTGGCCGACCCCCCACTAGGTGGACCAAAGATCTGATGAAAACCGCGGGAGCCGATAGATGGATGTAGGAGACGAGCAGCCGCTCAAGATGGCGGTCTGTAGGGGAGGCCTATGTTCAGCAGTGTACTTCTTCGGGCTGTTGTTGAGGATGATGATGAAGTGACCCGTGTGTTAATCCAGGGGTCAAAATATGAGGTTATACTAATTAAAGAAATGTATACAAGGTGACCATAGATTGGTATATTATCCCGAAAGGGGGTAAATCTACACCACAAGATAGATAATGTTTCTTCTACGACTTTACTGAATTAACAGATTTTCATTGAAGAAATGCCATGTAAAGCTTACGTTTGAAAATAGCATTAGCGCAGCTGGGTGGTTGAACTTCGTCCTTGACCGAGTGCACATTGCACATAAATGAGTATAACGACCTGTGTTTAGAAATGAATTTATAGTATCTTGTTAACTCTCGTAGCAATCGCACGTGCAATTTTGCGAGTGGATTTATTGTTTACCATGGAGGTTTTTAAACACCCAGTTTCAAGTAAGGCTCGCACAACTTGTATGGTATCATGGTCCCAGTGCCCCCATTTCGGGATAATATACCAATTCAAGGTCACTTTATAGGAAAACTTCATTAAAATTCTGACTCGTGATAGTATTTTGCTATCACCCTACCTACTACTGAAATTTGATAAAATGGCTGTAATTTCATCAAAATAAATAACTCTTCATATTTGGATAATAATCATAATATTATTTTGTGTGGTCTATGCAGTGCTTCATGGCCACCAATCACCATCTACGGAAGACCTGCGGCTAATAATAAAATTAGTAAGGTAGTAAGGTAGAAGTCACAGAGCTATGAAACAAATGACGCGAGGAAGCGTTTTTTTGCTCTGTGGTAGAATTCATTAGAAATTGTATCTACCCTTTTATAGGTATCAATTAGAAGCTCTGTGAAACCAAGGGGTAACCCTTACGAAAATACATGATAGCATATAAAATTGTATGCAATATTGTGTGGGATAAAAAATATAAAATTAAATCAAAGTCATACTTCTTTCTATTATTCTAACTTAAATAAAATAGGAGGTTTCAATTCGTATTTGTTATGAAATAACAAGAGCGGATTGGAAACCAAATATTGGCTTTATTCAACTTTAAAATCGTGGTACAGACATAAGACATAGTAGTAATGATATGACAGCTTCAAGCGACTGAAAAGCATAGACTCTCATTAATAAAGAGTCTGTATGTGGCAACTAAGAAGTTCACCACATTCTCCCCCGCTGTATTCTAGCTGGAGGTGTCATAATCTTGCAGGTAGGTAGGTGGTCTTCTGCTTCTGCTAGTCTGCCGAATTAAAGGAGTATCTGGCGTAGTACTCTCTGTAGAGACAAATGAAGAGTCGCTTCCTGTTTCCACAGGTTCAGTATGTTCGTCTTCTTCCCCGCTTTGTGATCCTGTTGGGGCTAAGTGTCTGTTAGACACGGTCGTTTCTCGTCCGTCTCTCATTCTCACAAAAGAATAATCTGGGTTGGATTCTAGTAGTTCGACTTCCTCGACTATAGGAGAGTATTTGCTAGTTCTGTTATGCTTTTTGAGTAGGACGGGACCGGGTGTTAGAAGCCAAGTTGGTACCGAATGTCCGTTATTAGATTTCCTGTTGTGCACAAACATCATTTCATGAGGAGTTTGGTTCGTTGCTGTGCATAGCAGAGATCTCATTGAGTGTAGTGCTTGATTAAGAACCATTTCCCATTGCTCGATTTTTAGTTCCTGTGATTTCAGAGCTAATTGTATTGTCCTCCAAATTGTCCCATTTGTGCGCTCTATTTGTCCATTACCTTGTGGGTTATATGCCGTTGTTCGACTTGTCGAAATACCTCTATTGTGTAAGTAATCTTTTACTTCTTTGGACATAAAAGCGGATCCACGGTCGGAATGAATATAAGCAGGCAATCCAAATGTGCAAAAAAGAGTTGATAAATGTTTCATTACAGTTGCAGCGGAAACGTCTTGGCACGGGAATGCGAACGGAAATCGAGAATATTCATCTATAATAGTGAGTAAGTACTTGTTAGATGAAGATGATGGTACCGGCCCTTTGAAATCGATATTCAGTCTTTCGAATGGTGAAGTAGCTTTTATCAAATTGCTGTTATTTTTGAAAAAACGAAGCTTCACAACTGCACAGACTGAACATGCATTTGTCATCTTTCTGACGTCTTCTACAGAAAATGGTAAGTTCTTACTTCGTATCCAGTGATACATTCGGGTAATGCCTGGATGACATAATTCATTGTGTAAGTCTTTTAGTTTTGATTCCGTGTGAATAGCACAGATACGTGACAGCGCGTCAGCAGCGTCATTCTCCTTTCCTGGTCTATAGACAATATCATATCTGTAGCAAGATAATTCTAATCGCCATCGCTCTATCTTTTCGTTCTTTATTTTGCTTGTATGGTTGCGATTGAACATAAAAGAAACTGATTGTTGGTCTGTGATCAGTCGAAAAGGTCTTCCGATTAAGTAGTGTCGCCACTTACGGAGAGCTTCGACAATGGCATAAGCTTCTTTTTCTATGGCTGAATGTCTTTTCTCTGTGATGGATAGTGTGCGCGAAAAGAAAGCTACTGGGCGTCCTTCTTGACTCAATGTAGCCGCAATAGCATTGTCGGAGGCATCCGTTTCGACGGTAAACATTTTGTTTTCATCAATAGCAAACATTGTAGACTTTGCAATGCAGCTCTTTAAGTCTTCAAAAGCAGACTTAGCTTCATCATTTAATGGGAATTCCGGAGTCACGAGTTTGTGCACTCTTTCAGAGAATTTTGGTATCCATTTTGAATAATGCGAAAACATACCAAGAGCTCGTTTAAGTGAAGTGTTGTCAGTCGGTGTAGGCATGCTAATTAGTGGTTGAAGTCGGTCTGGATCAGGTTTGACTGATTGATTTGAAATATTGTATCCGAGCAGATTGATTGTGTTGGTAGATAACATTGATTTTTCTTTGTTGACAGTTAAACTATACTTTTCAACTGCATCCATGAATCTTTTTAAATTTGTATCATGTTCTACCTTGTCTTTTCCGCATACGGTGACGTCATCCAAATAGGCATATGTATCTGTCAAATGCTCTTCTTTTATTAACCAATCCATGACTCTTTGAAATCCACTAACTCCATTTGTCACGCCAAACGGAATACGGCAAAATTGATATAGTTTCCCGCACGCCTCAAACGCTGTGTATTGTCTTTCTGCTTCCAATATTGACACTTGATGGTAAGCGCTTTTTAAATCAATTTTTGAAAAGAAGTTGTATTTTGAAATGTCATTGACCATTTTTTCCATGTTTGGTAAAGGGTAGGCATCCAAATCTGTATATTTGTTAATGGTCTGGGAATAGTCTATAACCAATCGTTTGCGATGATTTTCATTTTTGGTGATTAGGACTTGTGCCCGCCATGATGATCTGCTCTCTTCGATTACTCCGTCTGCTAACAACTGACTTATTTCATTTTCTATGAATTTCAGATCGTCGTTACTATATTTTCTAGACTTTACAGCAATTGGTAAGCAGTTAACATGTAAATTTGAAAATAGAGGTACCGGTGGAACAGTTGAAGCCAGCACACTACATATTTGTAGTGGTTTTCTAGATCCACCAAAAGTAATTTCAAGTTTCGAGTGTTCTTTCAGTATATTATGTCCTATGATAACATCAGCGCAGAGATATTTAACTATGAGAAGTGAAGCTTTTTCGTAAATGTTGTCATTTAGAACAATCTTTGCTTGAAGTAGACCTTCGCAGTTGATTGTGTGAGTTGTTTGGGCCATTGTTACAGATTCGTTACATTCTGCTTTCTTGAAACACGAATTCAAAAAGAAGTCATAATTAATAAAGCTTTTAGAACTTCCAGAGTCAATTAGGGCATTTGCTTTTATTCCGTTGACTTCGATGGTGATTACTGATTTCTTTAAACTTGCCGGAGCAGCAACAGCTGTAACTTCGTTGAATATTTTTTCAGAAGGTCCATCAATAGCTGAAGCAGCGTTAAGGTTAGTCTTAGGGCTCCTACAGACATTTGCAAAGTGTCCTCTTTTTTGACAATTTTGGCAATTCGCATTAACAGCTGGACAGTTCTGGCGCCGGTGAATTTTCTCTCCGCAGAAGAAGCACTGTCTCGAATAGTGTTCTTGTGGTTTCTTTTTGTCTCCGATCACCGATTTTGGCAACGCCATGACAAGAGATTCACCACTAGTCCCCGCATTGTTGAATGATTGTGCATTATTTTCAGCAGTTTCAATTGCTTGTGCCTGGTTAGCAGCTTCATCCAATGTCAGATTAAAATTTTCTAGCAAGCGTTCACGAATTTTATGCGAAATAATGCCAGAAATGAATGCGTCTCTTATGAAATCATTCCTATTACTTTCTGCATCAACATTTTTAAATTGACAGTCTTTGCTTAATATTCTCAGTTGCTGAACATACTGTTGAATACTTTCATGGCTCAACTGCTTCCTTGTGGCCAGAATATGTCTCGCAAAAATTTCATTTTTTTTTTTTTAACGAATATGTTGTTGAGTGTACTTACTGCGGTATTGTATGATGTGCATTCGCTTATGTATTCGTATATCTTCGGCGATACGTGGTTAGTAAAAAGTTGCATCTTCATCGCATCATCAATTTTCTTTTCTGTTTCATTGGCAGCAAGAAAATTTTTAAAAGTAGATGCCCAGTGACTCCATTCTTGAGCCGCAGTAGGCGATGACGGATCAAGGTCGAGAATATTAGGTCGAAGATATTTCTCCATTGTTATAGTTAGTAGGAAACAGTATTCAGCATAATTAAAGTTGAATAAATTGTTATGAAATAACAAGAGCGGATTGGAAACCAAATATTGGCTTTATTCAACTTTAAAATCGTGGTACAGACATAAGACATAGTAGTAATGATATGACAGCTTCAAGCGACTGAAAAGCATAGACTCTCATTAATAAAGAGTCTGTATGTGGCAACTAAGAAGTTCACCACAGTATTTTTTACCGTTTGTTTACCTTATTTCTCCGTAATTTATATAAGCCAATTAACTATTGTTTTATTATAAAGGAATCATTTAAGAAAAATAGGCAGTAATTTGGGTATTAAATCTAAATAAGTAAGTGGGTATTATATAATCCAAGTATTTCTCTGTGTGGAATTAAAACGATTGAAGTAGATTTAATCCCTCAAGCGTGTACTTATTATTATGGTTCATAGGCTCGTAATAACTATTTTTAACTTTAAAAAATGTAAGTAACTATTTTAAAGTTTGGTCAATCCGTATCGGATCCACTGCTAAGCAAGCAAGACGACGGCAAATCACCCTAGTTAAAATGCCAAACATCAAAATGGCAAATATCAAATTGGCCCAATTACGCCTTTACCTATTTAATTTACAGCATAAACGGAATAGCTATTAATATTCACCGTCTTACCACAAAAGATTTAGACGCGCCTTAAACACTTGTTGAACAGTTGTTTCATGAATTCCATACCACAAATCCGAGTCTAACACTCGTTTAAGATAGACGGGCGTTAAACACGTGCTAAAATTTAAACATACTCAACCCTTAGTTTAAGAAGTGCTTAACTGTCGCTGTCACCATAACACACACAGTCAAACTTCACGCTAATAACGTTCCGTTTTTTCTATGGTCACAGCTATAACGCCAACATGTATTGGATTTACAAAATGAGTTCTGCGCGGAATGAAACGATTCGTATAATGTCACCTTATTTAAAAAATGTGGATCGAGTTAGACAGTGTTTAAGTAAACATGGTTTTGTAGTGACAAAAATAAAACATCCGTTTAAGAAGCATTTCACTTTTAGACGCTGTCTAACTAAACATGTATCTAAGCGATGTTCAAAATTATTTTTGTGGTAAGACAGTTAGTGTTTTCTCTTTGCCGAGTTCAAACTCAATAGGGAGAAACAAAACACTAACACATTTAAGACGAATAAACATTGTATTGTGGTAGCCGAGGAATAGTGTTTTGTTCGTATCTATTGAGTTTGCAATGAGCAAACAAGCTGAACTAACTATTACGTTGTTGCGGTGTTGCGAGCGGCGCGGTATGTTGTGACTTGTGACACCTCTGGGAACCGTTCTTGAATTTAATAAAAATTATCCCTTATGAAAATTGTGTAAGTATAAAGTTAAAAAACAAAGGTATTCGTTTCAGATTTTTGTATTTGTCAGTTTTCATCATTCTATAAGATCGAGTAATAACATTTTATATCGTTTTGGGCAATATCTTTAGGTGTGTGATGTGTCGTATAGTATATTTTTGTATAACCATTTTAGTACTAATTACCAAAAACATTTAATTGATCTAGCATATAAGTTTTCCCGCTTCACCCCGGTGATCTCTGCTTCACAATTTTTTTCATACCATTATTTATGTGTTCCACGTGTTTGTGACCTCTCTAAATTCTCCCCAAAGTGACGTGTATAAACAATTATGATATTACCTGGCTAACAGCAACAATGAGCAGGATCACTCCAATAGCGAGGTTCTTCACAGATATGACAGCGAGGGCCATGAGGAGCGTAGAAATCACTCCCAGCGTGAACATCACAGGGAGAAAGATGAAGGAGAGTCGCTTCAGAGCATTGTGTCCGAACGTACGGCCGACGTCTAAATCTGAAACTAATGAGAATTTTATTTCAATAGGTATATTTAAGTTACTGCTCGCCCGCCCCGGCTTCGCACGGGTTAATTAGTTTTACGCTGCAATAAAACATAGCCGGTAATCGGATCCGCGAGATATCGTTTCTTCTTCTTTCTTCCCTCTTCCCATGAAGCCGTAAAACTAATTAATTGTAAAACGTGCCGTTGTCCATATAAACGTCACGTAATTACCTAATTTTCGTATTTTTTTAAGGCATTGAAATAATTATTTTAGCATCGTTAATTGTCTTTTAAATAATAAACAAACAAAGTTATTCTATACCTGCTTTTTTATTGCTTCGTGTAACCCGGACCTGGCCGTTTTAGAAAACATAAAGTCTCCTAAATGTTATTCTGAAAAATTAGCTACACCACTCATAAATAATATGTGCCACTTATTATTATTATTATTAAGTGTTACTTATTCTATGATTTTCACGAATTTTTTTTTATGTAAGAATAAGTATAGGTAATCAAATTTTTCTTCCAAAATGCAGATTGTAGAGTTATAGTTTTATCTAGCCTATTAGTCCAGTCAACGAATGGCTTAAAGGAGAGTGTAGAGTGAATGAGAAGGGCCTAAGTGATTTCTTCTGTTACTTGTTAAGTCCTGGCCTCTCGGACGTGAGCTTTTATGAGCTTTCATTTAGTATAAAGGGATTTTTTGTTCTAGGACTCTAGGACTCACTATATCTGATATTAACAAAAAATCCAAAAGTGGTACCTTTGTAAACCCCTACTCACTTCAGTTCACTTCGCATAGGTCAGAACTTTTATTATATGTTTTCTTCCTAAGCACTTTTAACAATTTCTAGTAGAAATCGCTTAGGCTCATTCATTGTATACAACTCCCAATATTGACTGGACATAAAACTATGTAGGTAATAATACCACTTATGACATTTTGATGGGGAAAATAGATACCTAAGTTTGTTTCTCAAGACCTTTTATTAAAATTTTAGTAAAAATCACTCCTTGCATCCTCCCGGCGCGCGGCGCCTATTGTAGAAACGACATACCTACTTAGCTCTCAAAATTGGCTAGTTGAAATGGCAATTTAGTGGGAAGGTGAGAAGTGAGAAGTGGGAATTTAAGGGGAAGTAAAGTTCTCGAGTGGCAATCACGAACTGGAAGGGCGGCCTCCTCTCCTAAAATGTGGATGATTGGTCAAAACCGCAGTTGGGTGTAAGAGATCTAGTCGTTCAAAATATACGAGGAAGGCCTTTCTTCAGCAGCCGACGTTCAGGCTGATAATGATAATAGCGCTTGGAACTCGAAGCCCTCGAAAAGTTCTCTCTTATATTGTTCAAAACTTTTCTTTTTATGTATAGATATAGCATATAACGATTTTTGCATATTTCAAAATTCAGTTAGTAGGCCAGTTTCATCTCTGAATATTTCCATCTAAGAGTTCACGTGACAATTCATGGTGCCTATGGTAATAAACACCTAGTTGGTTGAAATCAACACTCCTAGAAATAACTATTACATGTTCCAAATTATTATTCACGTTTAATCTCACTGCACATTGTTCAAGTGCTATAATTATGTAGCTAATCGAGATATTGACATTCGGGTCCGAAACGGGCAATACCCGAAGACAGCTAAGCGTGTTCGTTAACCCTTGTGGGGTAAGATTGTTCTTTATACATTAATTAAATACATAATTTGTCCACTGGCTGTATCTACACAAAAAGCATACAATACCTGTGCCCAGGAAATCCGTTACAGGCGCGGATCTTTCACTCTCACAGTTCACAACTGCCACGAAAACTGCGACATACGCGAGGGTCAACACGGTTAATTTTTGGCACATGTTTGCTGATTTTCCTCCTATTTTCGTTCTAATTTTAATTACTGATCGATGATCAGCGATCGATTGCCTGACATTGACTGGTGGGCGATTGCACTTGATGGCAGGATATAAAGTGTCTTCCGGAAGACAATGGCCGGCGAGACCAAAGTCACGAAAAGAAAGCGTAGGACAACGTGACTGCACGGTAGAAATATCGCCCTCGATTTTTTCGCCGCATAAGGACTAATGATGAATTGCTAACGGCAAGGACTCCCGCCGGACATTCAGCTGATCCTTATCGCCGCAAATTAACAGGTGAAAGTGACAATTATGCTATGACCGATTGTTTTAGGCCGGAAATCAGTTTTTATAAAATTCTTTATCAGTTTCTGTACCTATTGCAGGATTTATTTATTAGGCGTGACCTATTATGAGCATGGACCTTCAAATAACTAAGGTAAAAGTGTGCCCACAATAATAATGCATACAATAGTAATGCTTCATCATCATCATCATCATTAACAGCATGAAGACGTCCACTGCTGAACATAGGCCTCCCTCAGGGTGTGCCACTTAGAGCGGCTGCTCGCCTCCCGCATCCATCGACTCCCCGCGGCCGTCACCAGATCGTCGGTCCACCGAGTGGGGGGCCGGCCTACGCTGCGTCTTCCGGTTCATGGTCACCACTCGAGAACCTTTCTTCCCCATCGGTTGTCAGTTCTACGAGTGATGTGGCCTGCCCATTGCCATTTCAACTTGCTAATCCTAAGTCGGTCACTAATAATGCTTAGTTCTTGAATAAAGATGCTATTATGTAGGTAATGCAATTGTACAGTACCTACCGGAACGATCAGGTGGTCTAGGTAGCAAAGATCCCAAGCGCTAGCGATAACGCCAAACGCTAACTCCAAAATTTATTGGATGACCACAGAGCAAAAAATAAAAAAACGCTTCTAAGTGCAAAGCGTCATATTTTTCAAAGCTCTGTGAGAATGACATTACTGATTAATTTTGGAGTTATTTTTTGGTTCGTCAGTCTACAAATTTTATTAATTGTACGTGTCGCGAACGCATAATTCCTTCACACTAACACCAACTACCACTTGGCCGATTTTAAAACCTTTTCCCCTTATATTCCCTTATATTTTTCGCTTTTGCTTCTCTTTTACCCATAAACAGGGTTAGGACGTAACCCTATTACTAAGACTTCGCCGTCCGTCTGTCTGTCCGTCTGTCACCACTTACCAGGCTGTAATCTCATGAACCGTGATACTTAGAAAGTTGAAATTTGCAGATGATGTACCTATACCTATATCTATGCCGCTATAACAATTTTATTTATTATTTATTTATTTTATAGATAATGGTACGGAACCCTTTGTGCGCGAGTCCGACTTGCACTCAGCCGGTTATTGTTGAATTCATTTTTAATCTACTTTATGAAAATATGTTAAGAATTAATATTTATTACATTTATGAAAATAATATTTATTTGTTAATTTTTCATAGTAGGTAGTACTACTCTCATCATCATGCATATTGTAAACGTATTTTGCTTAAACCCATCGTTTTTACAAGGAATAAAAATAATCATAACTATTTTACATTATTATGCAAACTTCACTGCACTTGAGTGCCAACCTGTTACATTGTAGACAGGTTTTATAATCAGAGAAATTTGATCGAGTTAGGGTTGTCAAATTCGCGCAAATTCCTAAAAATCCGAAAAGTTAGGTTTCGTTCAGAAGCATACTTTAGCGAATTAATTTTCACTGATGCACTGTTAATATTTCAATGCAATTGTACCCCTATGCGCCATTATTGTCAAGAGTAAGTTAAGTACATTTTTACATTACTACACAGACATCATCATCATCATCATTAACAGCCTGAAGACGTCCACTGCTGAACATAGGCCTCCCCCAGGGAGCGCCACTTAGAGCGGCTGCTCGCCTCCTGCATCCATCGGCTCCCCGCGGCTTTCACCAGACACAGACATACATAATTTAAATTACAAGAACTCTAAAAGAGCTCTATATAGGAACACGTTCTACGTCTAACTCTACTAATTACTTTATAATTTTTTATAGTTGCTGACAGCCCTACGTACAATCTCACATTGGAACACGGCGACACGCGACGTCGAGCATTGTCCGTGACCGAGACCGAGGCCGTGCTATGTACCATGCTAATGTCTTCGTCCAAGCAGGTCACCAACACTTCCTGAATGTGTGAATGCCAAAAATTACAAACTAAGCGACTACAACCGTATTACCTGGAATCGATTGCACTTTATTCATGACGCTACTAAATTTTTGCAGTTTCCTTAATTTCACCGCATTCAAAATGACAGCGGTTTTGTATGCTGCTATTGATCATGGTTCGTGCTCTCCGTGGTTGATCGGATTTTGACAGATTTCTCCTTTGTAGGTGTGGTTCTGTTTTTTAAGTCCATGGGTAATTTTTCTGCTCGTTTTTATAGATAGTACGGAACCTTTCGTGCGCGCGTGAGTCCGACTCGCACTTGACAGGTTTTATTGGTATTGTTAC
This sequence comes from Ennomos erosarius, assembly GCA_963580505.1. Taxonomy (NCBI): domain Eukaryota; kingdom Metazoa; phylum Arthropoda; class Insecta; order Lepidoptera; family Geometridae; genus Ennomos; species Ennomos erosarius. The sequence goes on from OY756982.1 coordinate 10,469,825, forward strand.
GTTATTTTATGTTGGTACCTGCCATATGGCATCATAAATATACAAGGTGTTTATAAATAAATATGTATATGTATATATGTGTGGACATTTCACACAGCGCCATCTAGCCTCAAACTAAGCATAGCTTGTACTATGGGAACCAGATAACTGATACAATACTTATATACTTTTTTGTTTGTAAATGCATACATAGAATACAATATAACACCTAGACGCAGAACAAACATCTATGTTCATCACACAAATGTTTGTCCTGGGTAGGGATTGAACCCACAGCCCTCAGTTCAGAAGGCAGCTGGATACCTACTACCAACTGAGCTATCGGGCCCGTCAATGGTATACTACATACCTACGTGGGTACCTAAATTAAATAGTTCAAGACCCAGCCCTAGCCTGAAAAAATAATTGTTTTTATTTTGAAAAGAAATATTTCTTTTCAGAACTTTTTAACTTTAATATTTAGGGTGCCCACTTGCCTACGGAGGGCGTTAGTTTGATCCACCCTGTATACTTACATAAGAATTAGGTAAGGTTATTTATCAGATTATTATTCAATATGCAATGTATCAAATCTATGAAAGCGAAGATTAAGATTAAAGAAAAAGTAATGAATACCAATAAAAGTGAATTATGTAGATGAGATTTTTATGTATTATGCAAGCATGCATCGAATCCATAAAACCGATGATTAAGAATAGAAATAAACCGAATATTTGGTACTTACTTGTATTCGGCGTAACTTTTCATGTTTGGTATTCGGGGCGTGAACTGAATTTTGAACTCTGTATCTTTTTTACTACAATAATTAATGTTCCTCTGACGTTGTGTTACTATCCTACTAAGTATACGTTATAGGTACCTACCGGCTTCTAGCACTTTCAAAGCCTTTTCCTATTCTATAATTATCGCTAGAAAGTTGCATCGTCATTCCGGTTCATTCTCAGTAGATCCATGGCCAAGATCGATGATGGATCTAGTGAGATTTTATTTTCTGATTGGATATATTTTCAAAGACTTTGACACAACAACGTAATTACGTAACAGTTAGATATGGCATGATAAAATAATCAAACTGCATAACTTTTAGCATCATTCAAAATGCATCGAAACAAAAGCTACGCTACCATTCGCTTTCGCCAAGAGTCAATGCACCCACCAGTCCGCGACGCAAAGCCGCGCCGGCAGCGATCAGTCCACTCTCAGTCGGCAGCGATGCGTGCCTTGGCCGTGATTCTCATTTTGTCAGCGTGCCCGTGCTTGCACGCACACACACCACTTGGCCTTAATACAATCAAAAACATCCTCGACTGTAGCTTGGAGCTCGGCCCTTTGAAATGCTTGAACGCGCTGACAGCATGGCGCGTAGGACGTGCCACCAACAACACAACCAACCCGGACGGGAATGTCAATTTGAAGGACGATCTTGAGCAGTTTCCTTGGATCAAATATCGCAATAACACTGACGAGGAGTTGTATTCGAAGTTATGCGACGGAACGGAGCGGATGTTGCGGCGACAGGCGCTGTCGCTGACGATGATCCCTGGATACAGATTTCAGCTGAACTCGAAGGGAAATGGCACGCTGAACGTTGACGTTTTCAAAAGTAAGTTGGTTTTTAATAGCGATTTTTTCATCCAATATTTATTCTTGGGACTTATAAATACTTGTAAGTTGTAACAATGTAAGCGTAATTCCTCTATGGTGTAATTATTTATAAAATTATTAGGCAGGCTGCCAGACAGAGTTAGCTCTCCATGCTTCCAATATTCTAATTTCACCATGTAATACAAATACACATCCCATTCACAATAGAAGACGATTTCTCTATACTTACTTATAAATTAGTTCAATAAAAAAATAAACGAATAAGTAAGTATGTATTAAGTTAAATTATTATTAAATTTGCGAGTTTTTCAAACTTTAAATTATAATGACTGTGAGTAGGAATAATATATGTATGTATAGACGTGGTCTAGGTAGGACCATATTGTCAACAATTTGTCTGACCATTTCAAAGTCACTGTTGAAATTCAAGTTTTATAATGTTTAACACGCTTTGCATGCACGATAACTACAAAATTTACAATTTAATAACTTATTAAAAGATTTGTTTTGCAATTTGTATTCTATCAACTAAATATGTAAGTATTTGATAAACATGAAAGATATTTACATTTAATTTATGTAGCCAACATTGATGCATAGGCAGTAAGTACTAAAAGAATGATTGCCATCTGAATACATAATTTTGCTACACCTATAATTATTATAAGTAGTTTCTCTTTCGCTCACTTTCATTTACTTTTTTCAGATGTTGGTATTGCATCCGGTCGTAGTATGAAGAAGGCGAAGAAGACTTTCTACAAGATATTACCATTCTTAATATTACCGGGTTTAATAATGTCCGCGATCTTGCCATTTGTCTTGCCGGCGTTGAAACTGATGACTGTGGGCGTAGGGATGCTAAACAACATGGCGCTTTCTGGTGCAGTGTTCACTCTGCTACGAAATAACGCATTCAACGATCATTACGAACATAAAGTTATATACGTGAATGAAGGCTACAAGCACGAGAAACATGCACATTATGATGAACAAGACGCTGCTAATGATCATTTAGATATTCAACATGCAGAAACGAGACCCAGTGGGTATGAAATAGGTGAAATAGATACTATAGAAGAGTTGACTGTTGACCCGGATTGGTTAAAGCAATACCACGGGAATAGACAAAATGTACACATTATCGAGGATGATCATCATCAAGCAAACCATGGGGAAAAACTTAGGCTTGGTACTTGGGGAACTTAAGGTTGCTTATATTGACCCGTAATGGGTTGATGGAATAATAACTATTATTACATTGGAAGCTATGTACAGGTTATTTTGACCATGATAGCTTTCACAAATGGTGTATATGTACCTACATAGGCTTATGCAAATGTTATCTTATCCCTTACATAATCATTTTATTTTATGAATATCAATCATAGTAATAGTTTTATTGTTGTTAACAATGTTTGTATAGTCGTATCATAGTATCATAAGCAGCCGTTCGTTTTAAATCTACATAATCTATATCTTCTATACATATAATAAAACTGTAGAGATAAAAAAATCTGTAAATGCAAGATATCGAAAAAAAAATGACACAGGTTGGCTTGAAATTTTTCGCTGATCACGTTAAGCTACTTTTTAGACATTTTGTCTGTTTGTTTGTTTGTTTGTTTGTTTGTTTGTTTGTTTGTTTGTTTGTTACGGCACAAGTCCGAAAATACTGAACGGATTTTCATGCGGTTTTCACTAATAAGCTTAGAAAAACCCGGCGCAAAACATAGGATATATTAAATTTTATATATCGTTAATTTTTTTTGGTGAAAATTATTAAGATTTCTGTTATGTATGTGTGTGTGGCTGCGCCCACCCCGACAGGTGCATCGTATAATAAATCAGTGTGAAGTCAACTAGCGATCGTTTCACTTGTCCCGCACGCTCTGTCCTTATACTGAACAGTGGCGACGAGACACCCGCAAATAAAAAAAAAACGCGTGCAAAATGTCTAATATTAGTGCTCAATTTGGAATTTTAAATAGTTTCGATCACAATATACAGACATGGAAAACGTATAAAGGACGTATTGGGCAATATTTTGTTGCAAATGGTTTCAACGAAACGTCTGACCCGGCGGGCAAGAGAAGGAAGGCGATCCTACTCAGCGCACTCACGGAGGGTACCTACAAGCTGGCAACGGACTTAGCGTTGCCCAAGGAAATCGAAGATGTGCCTTACGAAGATTTGTTAAATCTTTTAGATACTCATTTCACCCCGAAGAGTATCGGCTTCGGGGAGCGCCACAGTTTCTATGCTGCCACTCAGCAAGCCGGCGAAACCCATTCACAGTGGGCGGCGCGTTTACGAGGACTGACGGCAAAGTGTGGATTTCTCAACGTCGAAGAGGCACTACGCGACAGGTTCATAATGGGTATGATGCCAGGACGAGAGAAAGAGGAGCTATACGCGAAGGATCTCTCCGAGCTCACGTTGGCCAAGGTCGTTGAGATGGCGGAGAACCACAGCCGAGCACGGAGCGCCGCGGCGGCCCGCTCGGCCGCCGCCGGCCACGCGGGCGCGGCCGACGATCAGCAGCTATTCAAGATCGCGAATAACGGGAATCGCGGCGGTGTAGGCAAAGTGAAGTGCAATGTTTGCGGTTTTACGAATCACAAATCATCAGAGTGTAGATTTGCTAATTATGTTTGCAAAAAGTGTCACGTAAAAGGCCATTTGCGTAAGATGTGTCCAAAAGTGAATTACGTAGCGGTGGATTGCGGTGACAAGGGTGAGGATGATGAAGGTGATGACGGTAAGTTTTTTTATATCCGTTCGTTTAGGGGCGAACCCATGGTAGAAACTGTTTTAATTAAAGATGTACCGTTTCAATTCGAAATAGACAGTGGATCTACGGTAACGGTAGTCTCAGAGGGCTTTTATAAAAAAAACTTTAAAGATGTGCCATTATCTAGTACCAACAAACAGCTGATGACATATAATGGTAAAAAAATTGAATGCGTAGGTACGTTTCGTGTACCGATAAGCTACGCTGGTCAAACTCACGTTATTGTTTTTCATGTAGTGCGCGATGGAGGCCCACCCCTTTTAGGGAGGGATTTTATATCAGTTTTTAAATTACAATTGGTACCTGTAAATTACTGCGTTGAGTCTGAATCTTGCGTCAGAAGTTTACAACAACAATACGCTGAGCTGTTTTCAGATAAGTTAGGAACATTTAATAAATATAAAATTAAACTATTGTTAAAGGACGGCTCTAAACCGGTTTTTTGCAAAGCGCGCCCCGTAGCATTTGCGCTACGTGATAACGTTGATAAGGAAATCGACAGGTTGGTCGAGTTAGGTATTATTGAGCCCATCGAGTACTCAGAGTACGCTTCGCCGATAGTTCCGGTTCTAAAAAAGAACGGCTCAGTCAGGTTGTGCGCCGATTACTCTGGAACTATAAACAAACAGCTACTGGTGGAACAATATCCACTGCCCACGACTAGTGAACTGTTTTCAAAACTTCATGGGGGCCAACAGTTTAGTAAGCTAGATTTGTCTATGGCCTATAACCAATTTGTTCTAGATGACGAGTCGAAAAATCTCACGAGCATAAATACTAATCGCGGTATTTATAGGTTCACGCGTTTAGTGTTTGGGCTAGCCAGCGCACCATCAATTTTTCAGCGCGCCATTGAGGGCGTGCTGTCAGGCATAGATGGAGTCTTGTGCCTGTTGGACGACATTTTAGTGACAGGGAAGGACACAAAGGAGCATTTAGAAAAGCTAAATGCTGTCCTCAAACGGTTGCAAGATGCAGGGCTAACGTTGCAAAAAGAAAAATGCAGTTTTTTTCAAGACGAAGTCCATTATCTCGGGTACGTCATCACGAAAGAGGGTTTAAAGAAATCGCCGGAAAAAATTAAAGCCATGGTTGAAGCACTGGTCCCTAAAAATATAAATGAGTTACAGTCTTTCCTAGGGCTCATTAACTATTATAGAAATTTCGTACAAGATGCATCCGCAATCCTCAGTCCTTTATATGAATTACTAAAACAAGGTTGTAAGTGGGAATGGACTGAGGTTCATGACGCGGCATTTCAAGCAATTAAAACGGTAATGACATCGCCACAGGTACTTGCTCATTTCGATCCAAGCGCAAAGATAATTTTAACCGTCGACGCTTCTCCTAGGGGGTTAGGGGCTATTCTCTCTCAAGTAGGTGCAGACGGCGTGGAACGGCCCGTGTCGTTTGTATCACGTACGTTAAATGCCGCGGAAAAGCGATATGCTCAGATACAAAAGGAAGCAACTGCCATTATTTATGGCGTGCGACGGTTCCATCAGTTTTTGTATGGCAGAAGCGATCCTTTTATTTTGCGAACAGACCACAAGCCACTGTTATCTATTTTCGGACCGCATAAAGGTATTCCAGAGATGTCTGCGAATAGGTTACAGCGGTACGCGTTGTTCTTGAGTAGCTATAACTACATAATAGAATACGTGCGTAGCACGGATAACAGCGCGGACTACCTATCGCGCGCGAGCCTGCCGAGAGATGTGCATGAGTGTGCGTGCACCGAACAATGTAAGTGCTGCGACTGCGAGGTAGCGTATGATCGAGCGACGTATGTTTGTTTTGTAGTGGATGAAAGCATGCCTGTCACTTTAGAAAAATTACGCGAGGAGACGAAAAGTGACGGCGTTTTGCGACTTGTGATTAATTATATCATGAACGGTTGGCCGCCTAAAATGGATGATATTCGGCTAAAACCGTATCACTTGTGTAGATCTCAACTATCGTATGAGAATGGGTGCGTCATGAGAGGTCATAAGGTCGTCATTCCTGTGAATTTACACCAGACGTTGTTAAAAGAATTGCATTCCTCGCATTTAGGTATTGTCAAAACGAAGGCCGAAGCACGTTCGAGGTTCTGGTTTCCAGGAATCGACCAGGCGGTGGAGACCATGATAGGTTCATGTGATGTGTGCATCCAGCTGCGGCCCTCACCCGCCCGCGCCCCGCCGGTGCCGTGGCAGTACCCAGCTTGTGCTTTCGAGAGAATACATATAGATTTCCTCGGTCCGATTAAGGGTTGTGTGTATTTGGTAGCTGTAGACGCGCATACAAAGTGGGTAGAAGTATACAACATGAAAACTTCTACGTCATCAGCTGCAGTAATTGTGAATTTATGTGAATTCATGTCAAGGTTTGGGGTTCCTAAAACTATAGTCAGCGATAATGGCACAGCTTTTTGTTCGCGCGAATTTGAATCATTTTGCACGAAAAACGGAATTTCGCACCTGACGTCACCGGTATATCACCCGCCCAGCAACGGCCAAGCTGAGAGTACCGTTAAAATAGTGAAAAGGGGAATTAAGTCATGTCTTATGTCATGTTTTACCGTAAGGGATACGTCGGTAAAATTACTGAGATACCTGATGGATTACCGTAACTCAGTTCACACTACCACGGGGCTGTCCCCTGCTCAAATGGTATTCGGTCACAAGTTAAGGTGTAGATTAGATTTGATCGAACCGAACTCATCCACACCCTCGTCACCGCCTCCATCAACTAATGATCATGTTAATAATCAACAGTGTACACAGAATAAGGAAGGGAAAAATAAAACTAAATATTTAAAGAAAAACGATATTGTATTGTTTAAAAAGTTTATTACTAAAACAAATTATACATGGTGTAAAGGAGTTATACAGGGGAGATTAGGAAGAGTATTATATTTAGTAAAAGATATTAATAGTTCAGAAATCCATAAGAGACACTTAAATCAATTAAAGTTGTATAAAGGGACAAGTAACAATCATTGGGATAATATGGTACAAAATTCAAACGCAAACTTACCGAGTCCACCGTTGCCGCTGCCATCGCCGCTGCCGCTGCCGCCGTCGTTGTCGCCGTCGTCGATGTCGTCGTCGTCGCCGTCGCCGTCACCGCTGCCGCCGTCGCCGTCGCCGCTACCGCTGCCGCCGCTATCAGCACCGTCATCGCCGCCACAAGGCGCTTCCGGGTCACCAGGACCCCAGCATGAACTTTCATCACCGAACACCGTGTCACTCTCGACCAGAAATAGGAGAACTGAAGCGTACACGACAGGTGATTTCGCATCGACAAGGGGGAGTGGAAATGGAAGCGAAGCTCAACAGACACATGATGACGTGCTAGCTGCTTCCAAAGACTCAGCTGAGGAAACTGCAGAGGGCCAGTCGGACTCCGACGATGAGTTCCATGAAGCGGAACCCGAGGTCGAGGATCAGAGCGACATACAAGGCGCTGCCGCCATTGTACCAAAGAGATTGTTACGCCGGCGTCCCGAGGTGTCTTACAAAAAGTACTTTAAATAAAATTGTTATGCAATAGGTTAATTTAGATTATTTTACTAGGGAGAGGGATGTTATGTATGTGTGTGTGGCTGCGCCCACCCCGACAGGTGCATCGTATAATAAATCAGTGTGAAGTCAACTAGCGATCGTTTCACTTGTCCCGCACGCTCTGTCCTTATACTGAACAATTTCATTATGAAACGGAACGGGATTTTAACAAGATGGCCGCTTCAAAGCCTCAAGGTAAGTTTTTGTCTTATATTTTGGCTCCACACATAGTGTAGATATTTAGCCAGTGTCAAAAGGTAAGTTATATTTTGACTACTAACCATAGATGAAAGAAAAAAAATTTTAAGCAGTAGCGTTATATTGCATGTCAGCGAATAAATATGTTTTACAAACTGTGAGAGTATTATTTGTGATTACAAAAATAAATTGTAATAGTTTTAATTTATAATTCCTTATCAATATGAAGTAAAACCAATTTTTTTTATTTGTCTTTTTATCTGTCCCTTTGAATACGGACCACGGTTATTATAGTGGCAACAGAAATATATCATCTGTGAAAAATTCAACAGTCTAACTATCACGATTGATGAGTACATCCTGGTGGACAGACCGACAAACAGACGGACAACGGAGGTTTAGTAATAAGGATTTACTCTTTGAGTACGGAACTCCTATATTTTTGTATTTCATTCTGAACAATCCCCACTGCACTAAGCAATAAGGAAGTAATTTAATGCATGTTTTATAACAGTAAATAACAATTGGTGCGCCTGCATTATCGGCAGTGTATCACACATTTCGGGCTACGGCGAAATACAACGCGCGATAACTTCGTCTGCGCTCGATGCAATGCAGATTAGAGAAAAACAATGTGTTCATTATGTAAGTACCTATACCCAAAAAAATCATATGTATTTACATATAGATAAGTTTTTCGTTAATCTGTGGTCTAAACTAAAAAAAAGAGGATAGGTATGAGAACCTTCTTGAATATGAGCACGACAAAGAGAACAAGGAATTTAGAAAACTAAAAACTTCTTAGACTTTTTTATAAGTTTTAAGGCTTCACGCGATTATTTTTTGGCGATCTGGTATTATGTATTAGTTTTCAAAAATCTACTACGCGTTACCATTTGAAATTAGTATTTAAAATTGTATTTATAGTACCTATAGCTTAACCAATAGTAGTAACATATTCAGTAATCTGTGCCTATTGACCCTTGCTTTTGCTACGCATTGTAGGTAAACCCTTTTTTATTTTGGCATTAGACAAAATTTGTATTTAGCCAATGATAGGAAATATTTTATGAAAACTGTTTAAAAGGGTAGGTACTTAGACTTTTTATAATTATTCATAAGGCTTCACACGATTATCATACTTAGCCAATATTGAAGCTTACATTTTTATTCAAGTTTTCGATTTATAGGGTTTTGGCGGGAGTAATGTTCTTTATTGGCGATCTGGTAAAATGTATTATTTACATGAACTTACTACACGTTACCATTCTAATTAGTTAGATAACATTATTTTTGCGCTACTGCTACATTTTTGATCAACCCCAAGGAAGATTTAAGGTACCTGGGGGTCTAGCAAAGAAACCAACCACTAACGCTAACGCCAAACGCTAACTCCAAAATGTACTAGGATGACATTTCGGAAATCGCTATCTTTTCCACAGCGAATGTCATTTCAATACAGTTTCGGAGTTAGCGTTTGGCGTTAGCGTTAGTGGTTGGTTTCTTTGCTAGACCCCCTGTAGTACTTATAGCTACTTAAGTTATATACCCTTATCATTGCTACGCATTTTAAACCTTTTTTTATTTTGGCATTAAAGTAAGCCGGAGGTGCTATTATTTGTATTTAGCCAATGATACGAAATATTTGATGAAAAATGTTTAAAAAGGGTAGGTACTTGGATATAATAATTAATATGTAGGTATTCATAATGGCAATAAAATTGTATCCTCGAATTAACAACATGGCGCGTAACGTTCGTTCGTTTTTGATTTGTTCTTCTTCTTCTTCTTGCATGTTGAAATAAGTTTTTAATAGTTAAAATATTTTAGATCTGTGGGCTTTTAAATAAACCACGGGAGCAGAAAATGATTGATTACTCGGTTACTTCAAGAAGGTTATAGTTATAGTAGGTAAGTAAATTTGGGTGTTAGTAATAATTATGTAATGACGATTTAACCTACTTCCTCACTTTCATCACTAGGTAGGTACATTGGGAATGAGATAGCTTGGAAAATAGTGGACATAATAATAATTGTAACTGTCGATTCTTTAAGGAGTGGTGGTTTAGTATTTGTAATTCCTAATCAGTATTAAGAAAATTATGTACGCGTTGTACAGGTAAATGCATATCTCCAGCAATTTATAAACTTATTATTGACACTGGCTATGTGTAGGTAGTTAGGTACTCAATTCGTATGGAACCAAACTTAAGAAGGTAAAAAAAATATGGTAAAGGGAACAAAAAGCGCGCGGATAATAATTATGTAAAACTGAGCAAAACAGGATCATCGTGTGTGATTCTTCCATATTTTTCTAAACTGTACCTGCCTGCTTAGGTAACTACTACCTAAACAAAACTTACTGAAACTTCTGTTAAAGACCTGAGTGAAGTGATGATGATTTCTTTTTGTTTTAATATGAAGAGGTACTTATAAAATTGTAGTTTTTTGTTTGAAACTTCTTTTACTGTTATAAATCTCAGACTCATAACATTTAATTTTAAGTAATGGCTTAAATAGCTTCCACTCACGGCTATGCTTGCATTATACCTATACCTATGCTAATACAGGTTACTGTGCGCAGCTTCGAAAAGATTTAGTGGATTTTGTTGTTTGGTACGAAATGCATGATCTATTATTAGACTATAACGTAAAAATAACATAACACAAGCGTGCGAAGCCGCGGGCAAAAGCTAGTATTATAATATACAAGCTGAAGTTTTCAAATGGAGTCATGTCCACTTAAAAAAAATACTCTGAATGTCATACTTAACAATTTTATTGCATTTATTTTTGTTTTTCTTCACTGTTATTAATCAATTATTAATGAAACAACAATGTTCATAGGTTTCCTGATAAAAATTGTATCAAACTACTTAGTGCTCTTGTATTCATTGATAAAATCGCACTCTGACAGAAATCAACTACATACCAACAGAAAAATGCTCACATACCATTGGTTTGCGTCTCTGTGGTCTGAATTGCACTATCGCACTCAACACAAGCACAAACCTGTGCTACGAAATATTATTGGTTCTAAAGAAATTTGCATGCGTGTAAGAGTACGGAGTGTGGACTGTTGGACCGTATAGCCTGCGGCTGTGTAAGTACGCCTCTCATGTTATATTTTGGTTGTGTGTGAGTGGTGATGTTAAGTGGAAGGATAGAACTAATTGTGATTGCAACTACCTACCTACCTATAAGTATGAGAGTCATTGTCATGACCATCTTCTTTTGGTGAATAAATAACCTACAACTATATACCTAATTTATCATATCGTTGTTAGTTGTATAAGCCAATAATGCTCAGAGCAGATAGCCTCTATTACGAGTGATTGTACTAATTACATTTTTAGGTTATATGGTTCAATCCTAAATTCACCTATATAGGTTTCTGCAACTAACCTATATTACTGATTCTGAAGCTTTGTTGTATTTTTTTGTATAGTATACCTACTTTAGTAGTAAGTTAGAAATTATTAAGTACTTATGTTATGTGTATGTTTAGCGGATAAGTTTAATTTTTCTACCCATGCTTATGTTTAAAAATAGTAAGTAACTATATTAAGAATATATTTATTACTTAGTTAGCAATATAATTGTACAATAGATAACAATAGGTAACAGATAATATATAATAAGCAAACAGGCTATGATTCCTGCAAACAGGTAATCATTGAAAACACCAGTACTAACTACACCTACACCCGCTAATACACAATGCATTCAACCAATTTTTTTGTCACCATATCCTTCCTTGTGTATCACACACTTTATGTTTAGTGTAACGTATTAGACTGTCACACACAAACGTAGCTAACATTTTCACACACTTGTAAAATAGCTGTTAGTACGGTCGATTGTCTTAAAGAAATCAAACATTGTTAATCAACTACCCTCAAAAAGTTATTCGAATAAACTCACTTTCGTTTTAATGAAATAATTAAGTATCACCTATTGTATTAATAGGTATGCTAATGTTACTGTTTGCTGTTGCTATCCTATGTTAAAAGACTTAGTGAAACTCGAGGGGGAGCGTTGTAGGCCATAACACAGGTTTTTCCTAGCTTGGTTCTCAACGTGACCATGAGATGTTGCATTGGGTTATTAATAAGGTACCTTAATTTTTTAATTACATCTTAATGCAATTAGTTACATAATAATAAGCTACCTATATACTTTATTTAACAGAAAATTGTAAACCTCGTCAAGATACCAACGTATAAAAAATTATAATCTTTCTGTAACCCTTTATGTTGAGAAATAAATTTATTCTTATTCTTATTCTTATTCACATATTAGGGTTACAATCTGTTTGTAAGTATAAAACTATTGTTGTGATATGTTTGTAATCTGCTTTGTGATTTAATAAAATAAAATAAATAAAACAGAAAGCCTGCTCGACAAGCCATACTTTCAATAACATGTAGGTACTTACCTACCACAATAATGGATACGATAAATAATTATGAATATTTTATTTTACACGTGTTATTCTAACAGCTTAGGGAAGGTTGCTCAGATGCTAGCAGAGGTTAGGTAACAACTTTTCCAATAAATAAACGAGACTGGAAATTTTCATCATAATTTATTTTAAGTAAGTAATAAGTAATAGGTAAATACTAAATACATTAAATTATGATATTATTATACTTACTTCACTTAGCCCATTACTCCCATTTTCAAATTGGACAAATTCAATTATCATTCACCAAGGATAACTAGCTAAATATTATGAAGTATCAACTTTTTTATTCGAAGTAGGTATATTTACAAAGGTTAATAACACCGAATACTTACATTCATAGAACATTTAGTAGAAAAAGAATAATTTAACTACACCTTTAACTTACATAATAATTTATTTGTTAAGCTTAATATAAACAGTCACCAATTTCATTTGAATAATGAAATATCACTTTACGAAACTAGATGTTAAAGTAAAACAATTAAAAGTTTTATTTTTAACTAATTGAGCTTAAAAATCATTCAATACAATGTGGGTAGAGCTCTTGTATTATATTTCTAATTAATTACCCAGCTATAATAACGTAAAACTAATTAACTGAGTATATACCTACCTGCTGAGGTTCACAAAACTCTTTTATATACTGCTGTAAGTATGTACCTAAAATTATACTGATTTGAAGCTCTTCCCCTATTAGATATTTTACTTACATAAATACGAATTTAGAATTAATTATGAAAATCGGCTTATGAATCTATAAATACTATCTTACCTACATCATTGAAAAATATTAAATCTTTTTCGTAATATTATTTATGGTTAGTATTTAAAACGTTTTCTTATACTTAGATTTGCGATAAGTAAACATTATAAACCATAGACAGAAAATATATATCACGGGAGAAAGTTACATAGGTATAGTAAAGCCCCGTAAATACTAAGGGATATTTTGTCCCGCAACACGACCCCAACATGTCTTCAACATGTTGCAGGACATTGACGTGACGCGGGACCTGTTGCTTGCTCCCGCCTTCTATAAACACTGACTAGTGTGGCCTGGAAAATGTTTCGCAACGTATCTCGGGACATTCACGTAGTTATTGAGCAACATGTTCCGCAACATGTCACTCCATTTGTCCCCTAGTGTAATCGATGCTTTATTGTACCTTGGTATATTATAATATAACGTCCGCTCCGCCACAAATAATTACTTGTCGGAGAGCGGACATACAAAACTGCAGTCTAGCTTAGCATAAACACGTAGGATCCCAATCTCTTCAGTACTTCTGGTTTCCTGGTAGGTAGTAGGTAAGACGCAGCGTAGGCCGATTCCCCACTGTAATAGGTGGACCCGCGACGACATGGTCAGAACTGTGGGGAGCCGATGGATGCAAGAGGCAAGGAACCGCTCAAAGTGGCGCTCTTTGCTAATCATAAATCAGTTTGGCCGCACGTGTATTATTTGCCCTGAATTCTGAATAAATAATGAATGAATAGATTTTATAATCCAGTTAGACTTGGACCATGGGTCTGGTTATGGGGGTAGTTTGACTTTGGAACAGAAGGTGAAAGTTTGCGAATCTTTTTTACTTAAGTTGAATACACAAACAATAACCTACCAATAACCTGTTTGTACCTATCCGTACTGTACATGATTGATATTTTTATCGTTAATCACGTAAGTATAGGTATTAAACTGATCGACAGAAATATTTATAATATTTTTAATTGATGACTAAATCATTTAAATTTAGGTATATTATAATCTATTCAGTTTTTCTATGAACTATTTCAGCCAAGTTCTTGTCTTCTTCTGGCATGTCTTGGTCGTCCCAGCCCCAGATTGGGTTTTCAGGGTGGTGATGATCTTCAGATTCTTCCGTTGACTTTTGAGCCCATGGGTGAGACCCATCTCCCGTCCTGTCGACTCGTTTTCGGATCATTTCAGCTGATACTGTCTTCAAGTCATAAGCTAAACCTGAAAAATAACAACACCAATAAATATCACTGTGAGCGCGGTCTTCGGCTCTATTTTTTCAATTACTGTCAGTCCAGCTACCTTGCTTAAATTATAATTACTCCATCCTACACTACGCCTGCCGGTTAGAGGTCTCCAGTCCATCAATATACTCACCATAACAGTTATCGGATCTTTGACAGATATGACCAGCCCTTTGCCACTTCAGCTTGGTAACTCGCTACGCTTTATCGGTAACCTTATAGTTCTCCGGCGAACAACTCCGTTTCGAGTTCGACTCCGCGAGCCCATTAGAAAATAACAAATAACCTGTAGGCCTAGCGCGAATATTTACGCGCGCGTAAGTGTAACGTTAACGTAATGCCTTACGTTAACGTTACACTTACGCGCGCTAGGCCTACTGTATAATACTGACCGTGTTTAGCAGCCCAGTCGATGAGAGCGGTGGAGATGTTAGTGCTGTAGTTGCCTAGCTCAGCCGCCTTGTAGTCCCAAGGGAACACGTGGTGGTAGTTGTGCCAACCCTCGCCGAACGCGCAGATTGCTACCGTCGCGTTATCTGTGGCGCCTATGTTTCTGTAATAGCATACACGAGGTTAGCGTAACAAACTGTTGCTCTGTACAATACAAGATAACACTCACTCTCTGGATAACTAACTGGGCCCGAATTCTGCTATTTCAAGTATCATAAGGGTTCATGAATGGTACCATATAATGACAGATTTTGTCACTAATGGTAGTCTACGTATGGTTTGTTGACTACCATTAATGTTAAAATTTGTCATTATGGCACGAATCATGGACCATTATGACACAATTGAAATAGCAGACTTCAGGCCCTGGAGGCTACAGACCCAGAAGTTATAACATACTGTATAACTATTACTACAGGCAAAGTGGCTACCTCAGACCTTTTAGAGTCGGTCAAAGGCTATAATGAGATGCTGAATATACCTGTTATTATTACATTGTGGTGTCGTACCATTACCACCGCGCCGCCGCTGTATAGTTAAGGTACTTAGGTACATAACAAATTTAAAAAAAATAATTAATTGATTTGCTGAAAAGTTACGGGGTTGTCAAATAACTACTAAGGCTGAGTTGCACCAGCTTACTTTAACGCTAACTTTAACCCTAACTATAACCGTTCCACGCTTCGCGGGGCGGGCTAATGTCAAAATTTGACCGTAACTTTAACCGTTATTATGGTGCAACTCAGCCTAAAAAGCTAAGTGCCTACTGCCTATTGTATAGATATACCTACTGAGATAAAGGTTTTTCAACAGCGACACATATGACACCTTGGAAAATTCGCCTTTTAACTGCTAATAATAGTCAGTCACAGCATCGATTCCCACCTAAGCCTTTCAATTATTATTTGCAATGATGAAACAGCCAGTACCTAATGGTTATCGATCTATCTCTGAAGATCTTCATCAGGTTGTTTTATGTTAACATGGTGAACGAAAACAACGTGAATGTTAACGTGAATCTTAACGATGAACGAAAAAATGGTGAAGAGACCAACTTAACATAAGAGCACTGTGTAAGTGCGATTTTCAAAAAACACGTAAAGTGGTCTAATCTTGACGAATTCGGTGAAAATAGAATACAAAAATTTATACCTACTGCCTGTCATAGAACCTTCACATTTGTTTTAAAATAGCAACCACTATCCGGTCGCAATTCCTTCACGGTTCACTGTTACTACTAAATTGCAAAGTATAATGTGCGTCAAGTTTTACGTACAGTATTAGTAATCTATGGTCGAGTGTGAAATAATTTCATGTTGAATGATACTTGCTTTAGCATTAATTTCTGACCACACAACACCGCAGAATATATTTCGGTGAAAGTAACTATAAGACGTTGCACCTACAGATGACCCCGTTTCAATCGAGTAAGCTTTTGGGCTAACTCCAACGGATTATTGGGTACCTACCTACCGTAATTTAAGTGGCACATTTTTCGACTGAGTTTGGCTCAGCTCGCGGGATTTGAAACAGGGTACGTAGGTAGGTACTCTGTTTCAAATCCCGCTTGCTATCTCGGTACCCCAAGTACCCTGTTCTATTTCCTATGCCGAGTACAGTGCGGTGAGACAGTGCGGAGAAGTGGGGGTGGGTACCCCCACTTCTCCGCACTGTCTCACTCGCTCACTCGGTGGGTGTGAACTCTACCCGCGCACTGGCGACCACCACAGAGTACATTGGGTATGGCGACCACTCGCCACTGCGATGCGTACACGTCACTTTTTTGCGCGAAATTTTTCTTGCACGTGGAGATTATAAAACGTAAAAAACGGACTGTCTCGCCGCAATTTTTATAATAATATAAACAATCACTCGGCCGCAGCTCTGTCTCGGCCCACTGACATTTTGCTGTCTCGCCGTTCTTCTTATTAGATGTAATCAGGCTATTAGAAATCGATTTTTCAGTAATAAATTTTTAGTCTAAAAATAATCGATTATTAAAAAATCGATTCTACGATCGCTAAGTCTGTCCTTCAATAATTTAATGAAACAGCAAAAGTTGTAATAAAAATAGGTAATACCTATTAATAACTTTTGCTTCTCCTTTTTTTTTTAATACAGAAAACTAATCATATCTACTTAAGTGTCGCTTAGAAGTTATTTTCACCAAACTATGTACTTACCTACATAGTTTGGGGTGAAAATAACCTATTATAGGTATCGGAACCTTCAGGACGTAGTTTCTTGGGCTTAATTATAACAGTCCTCTTAGATTTTAACGCGCATTTTCTATGAACATACAAAGCTAGGTACTTACTTATCATAGGGCTTGTTTCCCCAAATATGGGCGGCAGAGTTGACCAACCAGGTGAAGTGGAGAGAGACGGTGTACCTCGTGATAGAGGCCACGTACCAGGATGTCCACGCATCTTCGCCCCAGAGGTACACGGGAACCAAAGCGGGCAGGATGAAGCAGAGAAGCGGCATTACTATCAGGTACGTTCTGAAAATTAACACAGATAAACATTAATAGGTACACAAGGTAACAACAACACACAAGGCTTTTTTTTGAACGGGCTAATGCTGGTGGTCTCTGCCGACATGTACAGGGTCACCGGGCGGGAGGGCAAGCGCTTAAGGCACCCAGCCGACAAAAGTGGGGAGCAACTAGCTCAAGGGAACCCCTGGGGTGCGAGCCTCGGCTTGGGCTGTTGCCGGGATAAGAGGATAGAGAAGGCTACGTCCATTGGAGGAGTGGACCCTATGGAAAGTCGCGACCGTTCTAGCTAACCTACGGGGGGTACGTCGACCTCGCCGGTGGGGTCGGTGTCTGATTGTGTTACGCTGGTATCCTATACCAGTGCCGAAATCGGTACCTGAGCCAGAAGGGCTAGACTGGTCCGGTGATCCTAGTGCAGCCGAAATAACGGCTGCTATAGGATCTGCCGGGTCACTCAAGACGTTTCTAGGGCGGCGAACACGGGGTGACAAGGGCGGCGATGACTGGGTGTTTTGTAATTTGGCCACATTGCTAAGGAATGACGGGTACAATGTGAAAAAGCTAGTACTTAGTGACCGGCAAAGCGGAAGGAAAGCGATCGCGTGCGTGTGCCAGGTGCCTTCTCGAGCAAAAGCGATACCTAGCAACGAAGAGGTTTGTATACTATTTGGTGGTATCCGTACTAGATGGTCCGACGATGACTGGTCAAAATCGGGGAAAGCCGGGAGATGCAGGAAGCAAGCAGCCGCTCAAATTGGAACTCTATGGGGGTAGCCTATGTTCAGCAATGGACGTCTTCAAGGACTTTCACTAATTAGAACAGCTACTACACTAACAAATAACATTTGAACTGTAAACTAGCCAGGTTGGCCTATAGACAGTCCAAATGCTCCAGCCCACTGCCGGTAGGTAGCGTACCCAACATGCTGGCAGCATTGCCTCGTTGAATTGCAATGCTGTTGCGTTGAGCCAAATAAGTGCCAGCATTTTGGTCATGCGTCGCATCGACCATTAGGCGCTCTGTGGGCCTAGCACGAATATTTACGCGGGAGTAAGTGTAACGTCAACCGATGGGGAAGAAAGGTTCTCGAGTGGTGACCACGAACCGGAAGGCGCAGCGTAGGTAGACCCCCCACTAGGTGGACCGACGACCTGGTGAAAACCGCAGGGAGCCGATGGATGCAGGAGGCGAGCAGCCGCTCAAAGTGGTGCACTCTGGGGGAGGCCTATGTTAAGCAGTGGACATCTACGGGCTGATGATGATGATGATGATGAATCGTAACGTTAGCGTATGTCAGTTGTATGGCTTTTGATCAGCGCCCCATACAACTGGCTTACGTTAACGTTTACACTTCGCGTAAATATTCGTGCTAGGCCTACTGCTATAATATATTGCAGTAGGTAAGTAAGGTTTACATTTGAATATATTATTACGTACATAAAATTAAGTACTTATTATGTTCAAATGTGTTTGATGACAATAAACTAAGTATTATCTATCGTGTTTTCACATTCAATGGGTTTGCGTTCGACTACATTATAATAAGCTGATGGTAAGTGATGATGAGGTCGAAACACTAATTTTGATTCACACACCAAAACGTGTTTCGAAGAAATAGCTCTATAGACTTGTGCGAAACAAACTAAATGGCGTATGTGAAGTGCGATGCTAGCCCCCCCGCACGCTGCGCACTGCCTATACACAAATACTTACTTGGATAAGTACATAGAATTACTTATTCTAGGCTTATTTACAAAAAAAATACAAACAATGTGTATAAACGGTGTGGTACCTACCTCGTAGGTACCTCTTCCCGCATACATCTAATATTTGAAACTGCGCAGCATTTTGCGCTGACTTCACAGCCGCCAATCACTCTACTAAGATGAAAAGCGTGCCGAACATGGCTTCAGATTATAGTATAGGTACCTAAGGGGGCGTCCATAAATTACGTGAGATGATTTAGGGGGAGGGGGTCGAGTCAAATCTCATATAATCTCACGTTAGGGAGAGAGAGGGTCTCGAAAAATATCACGCAATTTTTGTTCTGATTGAAACAAAAAAAAAATTATACTATTTTGGTCCATCCAATTCAAATTGTATGTAATTGTACTTGCTCAAGTATTCTATTGATAAATTTTTATTACATTTATAACTCTCAGCAATATTGATTACTAGTCTTAACTAGTCGTAAATAAAAGCACGAAGCAAATTGTTTTTTATTTCTTTCTACAATAACAACCGTTTACGTAAGAAACCCACATTCTGAAAAATCTCACGTGAGATTGGGGGATGGGGAAGGGGGTTGAACAAAATCTCACGACGTCTCACTAACGGGGGAGGGAGGGACAAAAAATTTAAAAAAAACCCCTCACGTAATTTATGGACGCCCCCTAAGGTACCTATTAGGTAGCAGGTAAGTAGATGGTAGGTTTTTTTAGGGTATAGCTGGAGATTAAAAAAATGCTTACTTCTTTTGAAACATGACAATAGGATCTTTTTCTAGGTCAGACATGTCCACACTGGCTCCTTTATCAAACACGTCCTTATGTTTTCGCACCATGAGCCATCCTATGTGCGAGAAGAAGAACCCTCGTTTCGCGTTGTGGGGATCTGCGTCCGTTTCAGTAAACTTGTGGTGAACCCTGAAAATTACAAACAAATATAATGAATAAACAAATATAGCTCCGCCGGCAAATATTACAATAAATATATAATTATCATCATCATCATCGTCAATAGCCTGAAGACGTTCGCTGCTGAACACAGGCCTCCCCAACAGAGCGCCACCTTGAGCGGCTGCTCGCCTCCGCGGCTTTCACCAGATCTTTGGTCCACCTAGTGGGGGGCCGGCTTACGATGCGTCTTCCGGTTCGTGGTCGTCGTTCGAGAACCTAAAATAAATAATAACGCCCAATAATCGCAAATGGTATATACATAGATTCTGGACTCAAAATAGGATTCCTTGTATCTAATATAAGGACCTATAGGAACTACGAGGACTTAGAACTCAGATTCAGAACAAGTAAGCCGTTAAGTATAGAAATAAAAAGTATCCACAATGTTTTTCTGGAAAATTAGCTATTATTATACTAAATTTCAGAAAAATCCGTTGAGTGGTTCCAGCGTGATGCGTGTTCCAAGAGGCAGATAGACAGACAGACAGACAGACAGACAGAGAAAAAAGTTTCTATTTCTATATCGATTACAAAGCGCAATGCAGTCAAAATTTACCAAAAATATTCAATGTACAGATTTACCCCAGTTACAGTTTTAGTATATGTATTGATTATGTACTTATTGATTAATGACGATGATGATAGGTAAGCATTAAAAATACCTGTGGTCTCGAACCCATTCATAAATATGGTTCTGAAAGGCCATTGTCTGCAGGAGGGCCAGAAAGAGGCGCAGCGGCCACCGCGCCTTGTACGCTCGATGTGCCCAGAGACGGTGCGCGCCGGCCGTTACCCCCATGGCAGACAACATGGCGAATGATAAACCTGGTTAACGTAATCAATTATTGAAGAAAGTCATCATCATCACATCATCAACAACAGCCTGAAGATGTTCACTGCTGAACATAGGCCTCCCCCAGAGAGCGCCGCTTTGAGCAACTCCTCGCCTCCTGAATCCATCGGCTCCCCACGGCTTTACCAGATCGTAAGTCCATAACGTCTTCCGGTTCGGGACCGCCACTCAAGAACTTTTCCTCTCCATCAGTTGTCAGTTCTACGAGCAATTCGGGCTGCTTATTGCGCACTGCCCATTGCTCATTGGTAAAATGTACCCAAATTATTAATTTTAAGAAAATCTAGGTACCTACTTATGAAGTTTTATTTAACCTTAACAATTTCTATCCTCCGGTGATCAAATAAAGACTGCGTTTATTACATCATTTTTAGTCCTGATTAATTTTAAGCGCTGCTAATTATCAAGTTGTAATTACGAGTGCAGCAAACCATTAAATCACAACCAAGCAAGTAAAGGTCGGAGCGAATAAGATACACACATACGTATCGATTACCGTGTGTTTTCTAGTTTATATATGACCTTACATGGCCATTGCTCTAATATTGAAAAGAAAGACTTATTTATATTTCTTTGTTCACAATATAGACACATAAACTGCTATAAAATGATTTTTAAAATTCTGCCGAGCCTTATCAATATTCATAAGGACGTACTTACTTTTTTATATTCATATTCATTTATTCTGTTTTTCCACATGTGCAAAATAATTAACCTTACATCAAATATTCATAATTATACACGCTAAATACATATTATAAGTACTTAAGTAAATTAATTAAACCAAATCTAATAGGAATGATTTTAAAGTATAAACTACACTTTAAAACACAGACTCACACAGATACAGATATACCACACTTACACTTATTTTATTCATATACTTATTGAGTTTATTTCATTTTGTTACTCTGAAAAGTTGTGCCTGACTTCAAAATATACTACCCGCCAGTGTTCCCAGTAGGTGTAGGATGTTTGTCCCACAAAAAAATATTTAATTACAGGTACAATTAGTTTATAGTTTAAGGTTATATTATAATGTGTTAAACTGTCCCACCCCATAGCTCCAATTCTCAAGATGTGTACCTTATTTCTTGATGAAATGGTGTTAATAAGAAAGAAAGAAAGAAAGAAAATACATTTATTCAGGACATCACACAACATTACATACAACGCGAAAATAAAACAGAGAACAAAAATAATAGGCAGGTAGGTACCATCGTACTATATGTAATGTTGCGTGATGTCATGATATAGGTCCCGACTCAGCATGCAATCAAGGTCTTGCGACCTCAATAACTGATTTTCAGTCGGAACCCATCATCATGACATCACGAACTTCAGGACAAACAAATCAACATAAAAAAATTAAACAATAATGTAAAAATTTTAAAAATACATGACATACCCTAACCAAAAAACAGAAAAACAATAAATACAATTTGATATGGTGTGCCGTATTTAGCAGACCACAGACACTGTGTCACTGTCAATGTCATAATGCAATGACAGTGACACACACTGCCATCAGATATGGCTGCCCGTGCCACGTAGGACACTAAACAATATTTATTTCCTGTTTCGCCATATCTAATATATCAGTGGTGATGAATTAATCGTGTCGTGATCCACGGTAGAAGACTAAAAAACATCAAGATCTGCGGATAGTAACGAACAGTGATATCTTAGAGCAGTATAAGTTGTAAAAGTGGCTTCCATAATTTACATGGTTTTACTAGAGGTTGCATAATTATGCCTGAACTCTGTGCTTATATGATAAAAAGAAGCTTGAAAGATCTCAAACAGCTAAAACCAAACTACTAAGTGAGCTGCAAAGACAAATGGCTATAAATGAAACCGCGCGGCAACCAGATGAGGCCCATTTCGTAAGCCTTGCCCAAAGGTTCAATAGTTAACAGAATTCCACCCAATCAAGCCGAACATGACTCAAACGTAAGTACCAACTACTTACCTACATAATACCTACTCCATATAATACTCGTCTATAAGAAACACCCACTGAACACTGAGAAAATTTATTTATTTTTACAATTATTATTATTTAATTTTTCTGGTCATTCATTAAGTGCAACCTTAAACGTCTACTGAATGTTTGCACTGCTTTCAGGCTTCGCAATGGTGGTGGAATTACGTTCCATACCCGGCTTGCAGCAAGGCTGAAACTTCCGCGAAAGGATGCTGACCTGTGGCGAGGCGTCCGGAGCACAAATACTGACGTCCTGGCTTCATACCTACGACTTTCCTGTGCCCAAATTAGTTTTTTGAATAAATACTCTGGCTGCTGGTTTTTTATAACACCGAAAAGTAAGGTTGCAAAATGTAGCTGCCTGCGAGCATTCATTTTCATTAAGTTTGCCTGATTAAGAAAAGGAGTCACATGTGCACGAGCAGGAACTTTAAAACAAAAACGGGCACAGGCATTCTGAACTCTTTGGATCAAGCGCTCTGTTCGTGACAACAGACATGGACCAAAAACAACATCGGCATAGTTAAGCTTTGAAAGTATGAGAGATTCGCAAAGTGTCAACCTGAGATCCTGACTAAGGTAAGGTCTAGCTCTATAGAGTACCTTTAAACGATACAAACAGTTTCGTACAGCTTCTTGCACATGGTGCTCAAACTGAAGTTGACTATCCATCAGCAATCCTAAATTACGAGCTTCTGTAACATGATCTATTTTCTTATTAAGGATGGATACTTGAGGATTATAGGACAAAATATCTGCTACCTGCTTCTTTGACCCCATTACCATATATTTGGATTTGCTTGGGTTTAGTACCATGCAGTTAGTTTCAGACCACATAGCTAACCGATTTAGATCCTTATTAATATTCCTCACGGCTTGGCTTGTGTCTTCCGGGTGAAAATGCAAATAAACTTGTAGGTCGTCCGCATAGATGTGATACTGACAATTTTTTATACATTTTATTATGTCTGCACTATACAGAATGAAGAGAATTGGCCCAAGAATTGAGCCCTGCGGGACGCATCTGAGATTGTAATGGCAAGATGAAGAAGCCGTTTTACCATCAGGACCAGTGACCTCAACAATTTGGGACCTTAAATACAAGTAGCTGTGGAACCACCTTATTGCAGTAGCGCTAAAACCGTAATATGACATTTTTGCTAACAAGAGAGGAATATTGATTGCATCAAATGCACGCAAAAAATCCAATGAAAATAAAAAAAGAAATAATAATAAAGAATTTATTATTATTTCTTCTATATTTTGAGACTCTCGGGTCTAGCCCAGACATTTGGAAGGCATTGGTAGGGCCGAACTAACACCAAGAGGCCCCTTTGCATATAATATTAAATGTTTTAACTGACAAGGGATGGTGTGGCATGTTATAAACTATTTTTTGTAAATACAGGTAAAAAAAACTGGGCTATTGTGGTGAACTTTTGATGAATGGTGACATTGGGTTATGGAATGAGAAAACGGCACTTTACCCTTATTATTAATATTTATTATTATTCATTCATTTATTTATCTTTCTTAAGTTTGTGTTTTTTTATAATACTTATATAAAAATACATTACAAAAATACTACAAAAAACCCTAAACCTAGAGTGCCGCCGGCAGCGGGGCAGGGCCCAAGCTACCGGTGGTCAGGGCTGCAGAGTGAGGAACCTCCTGACAATACGTGCCGTGTCAAGGAGTACCGTCTTCTGAATCTGACCCTTGATCCAGCCGTCTAGCGAGAGCCTCTCTAGGTGTTGGTCGAGGCTCTTCGCTATAAGACCGTTCGCTGAAACGACTATCGGGACAATGCTTGTTGAGTCAACATTCCACATGGCGGTAACCTCGTGAGCCAAGTCAAGGTACTTGCTGAGTTTGTCCTTCTCAGCCTTCACGAGGTTCTTGTCATGCGGAATGGTGATGTCAACGAGCACTATGCCCGGCGTTGGGACCGGTCTACCAGCACGATATCAGGCTTATTGGCTACAATAGTCCTGTCCGTGATGATAGAGCGGTCCCAATAGAGCAACGCACGGCAATTTTCAAGAACTGGCCCCGGTGTGTACTTTATTATTATTCTTATTCACTCATTTATTTATATTTCATGTTTTTTATAATACTTCTACTTACTATTTATTATTATTATTACTTTAAAATCATTCCCATTATCATCTCAGATTGTTTTAATAATTAAAAGTTAATGACAATAAGAGTCTGATTATTTCCTCGCAATGGTGATGAAAAATGTCGTATGGCACTCGTGTGGGTGGATCATTACACTCTCGGCTCCTATATCGCATTTTTCCGCCTCGACTGTAATGATCAACTTCCCACACTTATATCATAATGTACTATTATTGAATAGGTATAGGATTTCTCACCAAAAATAATAGTCCAAATTCTGCTTTTGCCGCTGAACATCAGGTAAAACCCGTACAGAGCGGCGCCGTGTAAATAAACGAAGGCCAAAACATTTCTCCAGACCAACTGCCACCTGCAAATAATACAAAACAATTTTATTATAATTATATAATGAGACCAAAATAAATAGTCGAAGATGGCAGGTAAATTTTTATATCAAGCTGACAGAAACAAAAGCGGAGGTAGAGCGTTTAGCTTAGCGTTAAGGTAACATTATTTAAAATCGGGCAAAAAGAACTCTTTACATCTTAAAGATCTTAAAGATTCTAAGATATTTTGTGATGGAAATTATTATTATAAGCTCATATTTTTGACAATAGTCACTTGATTACGTAGGTAGCTAGGTACCTACATCCCACGTTCCTAAGACACCATTTTTAACACCGAATTTATTTTAGTAATTGAGGCAATGAAGTTTTTTGTGCTTGCGATTGCGCAATAGATAGGTACTTATGTAGTTACCTATCTGAGTTTGCTACAGAAGCAAAAATAATAAAATAAAATAAAAATTGCGGCATCAGTGTGGAGTGGCGGGCCATTTTACCTGTAACTTTTCAGCCGACTTCAAAAGAAGATCAATTTAGATTGCATTTACCTCAAACTCCGTTTTTTCACCAATATAAACACCGGTTTTATATTATTTGTTGTATAAGTAGGTAAGTAAAAAAATATTATTTTAAAAAGGTTGGTCTTTAACACTGAAAAACTTTGGTAAATTCAATATATTTTCCCGCTAATTTGATGTAAAAGCTAAACTACTGAACCGATTTTGATAAAATTTCTATTGCACCCATTTGAAATAATTATGATAATAAATTAAATATAAAATCGTAATAAGCACGTTTCATAAGTACCCCAATATCATGGTTTTACTGTGGTTTCCCTCAGCATGGAAATGAAAATATTTTATAAATATCGGTTAGTATTATCGGTTTCCGATCCATAATGAATACCTCATTATTCTGTCTGTAGAGGCTAGCGTGTTTGATGCATTGCGTGCTATTGCTGTATACCTGAACATTGCATAAAACTGTAGGTACCTAATACTAAATGCACTTGAAACTAATTAAATTCGTGTAACGTAGGTCTTGCGTAAGTTTTCATTTTCACCTCATATTAAACAATAATTTAATATCCTACCGAATTATTATTTGTACTTGTGATTTGATTAAGCAGTTGTTGTTCCCAACGGGTACTTACTTATCATGACTGTAAGTAAGAATCAAAGTAAATAAAGAGGAGAGATTTCGTAAAAAAAAAGTTGCAACACGGCGCAATGAGACTTGATGGGAAGATAAAAGCCTATTCTTTAGTATATAGGTATAGTTGCTAGTTGAATATTAAGAAAATTTACGCTTTCGTGCAATACCTAAATTGATCCAAGTTGGTTTTTACCCCGCTTGTAGGTATTACTCACCAACTCATACTTTAATTTTACTGGCACAGGTAGCAGGCGAATATAAAATCAAAGATGTAGGTAAGTGTAGGTAGGCGCTTTTTTAAATTAACCTGCTGCCATAGCACGGATGGTAGACAAAATTGTCTTTCCTCTGTTTTACCTACTCCGCTTGACAAACGCCGATAAAACGGGGAAAAACAGTTTTCACCTCAGCAGCTCACAATGGCACACTTTGCTGCGAGAAAACAGTGAGCAAAATCGTATTTTGCTCACTGCGTGAAACAAAGTGACTTTTTAATATTATGACTTTGCGGTAAGTGTATTTAGCTAGATTTAGGTTACATTTATATGGAGTTTTGGAAAGACAATTTTTTTTTCTTTGTCATACCTTTGGCGGGAACGCGATAGTATTTCATAACTAGGTAAATACCTACCTGTAATGATGTTCTCACTGCTGAGTTGAAAAGTTGTATGTGCTACTCGAGAGCCAAGTTTTTGCATCTCGTGCCTTTGAATCCCTCGCTCGCTCAGGATTCTAACTTAGAATCACGAGCGTCACTCGACACAAAAATCAACTTTGCTCTTTTGTTGCACTAATAACTATTTCTCTACTCGTAGGCTGGTGTGTTTCACAGTTTAACTGCTAGGAAAAGGTCTCTCCCAATTCCTTCCACCCGTCTCTGTCATAGGCTATTGCATTCAATATTTTTCTTCAGGCTGATGATGATGATGATAAGGTTTAGAAAAAATGATTACTGTGGTGAATAAAACATCACACTGACATCGTCCAGTCCAGAACATCTGTATCCTGGTTGTCAGTGGAGTTTCACGAATGATTAAATTAAATTGAATGAATATGCATTAGACAGGGTATTTAAGTTAAGGCACAGATATTATGATAGTTACCTACTAGTTAAGATTAGATTTAAAATGTGGCAAATAGAAGAAAGTACGAGTACGTATTAATTTACAAATGCTTATTCACCAGAGTATCGCCGTGTGTTGGCACCTGGACTAGAAAATCTGCATCCCAGGTGCCAACGTCTTCCTGCAGGTATCTGCAGTTATACAATTTATTGTAAGATGAACTTGTATAAACTCTCAGTTAATAGACGGTGACTACCCGCAATTTTATTACGTAAAAATTGCAACAGCAATAGCAAAGCAACAACAGCGAACACTTAGCAATCGGTCGCAAGGTCGCCGCCGGTTGCTCGACTACACTTTGGCCTTAGACACTAGCGCCACTAACAACAGAACTGCAATAGATGGTAACAAATAATGAACTTTTTAGTTCATCGATTGCTGTCAAACGTCACTTCGCTGCCAAAGTCATGTTTGACAGCAATGATTGCGAAATTTACGCCTGTTGCAAAAGTTACGTAATGACCCCGCCGATTTGTTCGTGCAAATATTCTTGATTATTATGATGAGCTTCCCACACCGTGTGAAGGTAAGGTTAAGGTACGTGTACAATGTACTATAAATCTACAATGGTTAAGTTGTATATTAGTATGAAATAAATAATGATCTATAATTAATGATACTTATAAAATGCCATCTCTAGGTACCTATCTGATGCAATTAAGTACATGCATGTGTCTGAAATCAGCTCTCTAATCTTCAAGCTCTCTACTGTTCTTGATCTTTAGAGTGCCATAAGTGAGCTGTTTTTTATAGTTAACGAATGACATAACGGGCAAATCGTTCCCCTGATAATTAGACACCCATATAAAATATAAAAAAATAAACATAAAATGGTAATAAATTATGTTACTAAGTAATCTTTGATGCTGAAAATCGAAATTATATGTTATTCCCATGGAGCTAATAAAAAAGAAGGAGGGAATCCCGTCTGATCCGAAACTGAAGCACCCTTAGGAAGCCGGAACGCTTCGTACGTACGAGCGGGGTACGCACACACTCACATCATATGCAGCCGGTCGCCATACTTTCATATGACACATATATGTAATATGTCCGCCATTTTGGGCTTCAGTTCCATGTCAATCAAAACTCAATCCTTCTTTTTTTTATTTCATCCATGGTTATTCCTACATTAATATTTATAATCAAATATTTGTTACTATGTTAATTGTAATATGCTTTAAACATTATATTTTATTATAAAAATAATTATAGTAGATATTTACCTAATATAACATTTGCATATTTATATTACACTGTGATTGATAGTGAGGTGAAAAGTTGTGTTTCGCTCGACAGCAAAGTTATTCTGCGTACCTCCTGCGTGCGTGTTATGTCACAGACATCTCTGTGTACGTTTGAAACCTTTGCTACGCCCAGTATTCAAATATATACACGAGCGTATGGACTCTAAAGTCACATCTAAATCTTTAGAGTCACTTGCTCTGATAAACTTGCACTTGAGTATGCAAACATTTTATCACATCACTTACTCATAATCTCGGTTCTTCCGGGGCTCTGCGCTGATCACTCGAGGAATGTCATCCTCCAAGGTCTTCGTCACCAGGGTATTGGCTAGCAGGAATGACCCGGACATGTTCTTTACTTTTCTGAAATAGAGTATAAGGTAATATTTCAATTTAAAAATTTTAGGTGACATGCTTTCTGAGAGATATCGTGTTATTGCCGTTGTTGTTTTATTGTATTTTGCAAAACAACTGTAATATAATTATAATATGAATAAAATAAATCAATTAATGTGCCTATATTGTGAATGCAACTGCACTGCAACTGTTACGGGCGGCCGTATTGCTTAACATCAGGTGAACGACCAGCTCGTCAAGTCATTCATTCACATAAAAAAAAAACTACCTCTAGTGCACCCCTGGGGTACGAATACGAATAGGATGCGAGCTTCGGCTTGGGATTTGGCTTGCCGGGAGCAACGGATCAAGTCAAGAATACTATTAGGTACCTATATCCACCGTGACCGAAGAAGTGATGAACTGATGAATCGTATTGTATGTTGGTATTCTGCCGTTGTTAATCCGATGATCCTAGCCAAGCCAGCCAATACGTTACGAAATGGCTAGGAGCGTCCGGGGTCTGGATCGCAAAGGACTTTTCTTGGGCGGGCGATGACGACCGCACAGGGAGATTTTACAGGAAGCAAATTGAGTTCATTAGCATAACATGTGTAGGTACACTAAGGTTTAATATTATAGAAGGTAACGTAAGTAGAACTCATAATAGCACGTAAGCCGGATTACGTGCTATTACACTAAGGTAGGTGAACTAAATGGTGCAAATCTAAGTGTAATCACGGGGTCCCATCGGGTACAAATGAAAAATAACCCGAACGTGAAAAAAATGTAGTGATCGTGTCGTGAGCCTTACTAGTTAGTGTCTAGTGTATTCACTTGGCCAAATACTTTGCCAACACCCAATAAATGTCCCTTGATAATCTTGCGTTAAGTATGCAGAAATAAAATAATGTGTAAAATAGCCCGCGTTATTCCGTTGTATGGGATGAGGCATCTGTACCGTTGGTATTATATTATCTGGGCTATAATATATAGGTACGATACTATAAAATTATACTAAGTAGTAATATAGGGTTAGGCAATAACCAACTACTCACATAATTTATTTTCACTTTAAAAAGGCCAGCAAAAATGCTTTAACGTCGAACCATTTCCAGATTTTTCATTAACACTGTTTAGGTACTTGTAAAATTTTACACGGTTAAGTAGATAAATACGAATTTGTACAGATGGCGGACAAAAATGCGAATGAGTCAGCGCACTTGTTTCTCAAGAGGATCGTATTCGCACTGGATGTCGATAGTTAAATTAATAACAACACCGTTTTCATTTTTAATTATAACAAGTACGTCAGTGCTGAATTTCACATCAAGTTATTCAGTACAGGCACAATACCGGCCGTAAAAGTGAAACCTTTTATGTTTGTTTACAATGAAGTTTAGGATTAAATGATGCAGGAATATTTTAGTGTAATTTCGCTAAAACTAAAGTTTGTTTATAATATTTTCCGCTCACAAGTTTGTCAGTCTGTTAACTAGATAGTCGGCCCAACGGAATATCAGCGCTGGTCTTACGACCTGCATTATGCTGAGTTGGGACCAATTCGTGACAACGGGCAATAGTTGTATAGCTATTTGTTATGTGAAAATGTTTTCCTAGTTTATTAATTGTAGTTGTCATGAATTAACATTTTTTTTTCTTAGCTAAATGAAGCGCACAGAACCACACAGAATCGCATAGAATTTGAATATTTTCCTACTTATAGTTGTTTATTAACCTTAAAACTTAAAAAGAATAACTTAAAAATAAACACGTATCTATCGGTATTGGCTACCTACTTAGCAGCCCCAATATTAAATATTATATGCAATTTCTCATCGACATGTGTTTCTGTTTCGCCTCTACACAAGCTACAACTCATTTAGCTTGGGGTTTTCGTCAAACCAATTTTTTTTTCCGATCCTAGCAGTTCTGAATGTTTCTATAACAGTAGGACCTACTGTATGCAAAATACCTGTGCCTCCGCTACTTATTATAGCGACGCTATGAAAGCTACGCGATGCGACAGAGCTGACTGTTTTCATACTGTACCTACTTAGCTACTTAGTAAGTTCAGTAGGTACCTTGGGTTAAGTAAAAAACCGGGCAAGGGCGAGTCGGACTCGCGCACAAAGGGTTCCGTACAAATATCTATAAAAACGAGAAAAAAAACAAGATTGTTGCATGGGAGCCCGCTTAAATATTTATTTTATTCTGTTTTTTAGTATTTTTTGTTCTAGCGGCAACAGAAATTCATCATCCGTGAAAATTTCAATTGTCACCGTTCATGAGATGTATCTAATGTCATGGACAGACATAAAGGCAGTCAGACATACAAACAGAGGGGCATAAGGTTCGCTTTACCTTTTATGGAATCCTAAAGAATTACCACCCATTTAGTTTCAAATACCATTATTCATTAAGTATATTATAATTGTAATTGTATAATGACCATGGTTTTCAACTTTACTGTTCGTCATTAATCATTGTTTATAATTAAAGGCAACTCACGTTTATTTATGCAATTATAAACAATGAAATGCTCCATAAATTCTTGTCATAAGTAGAGAAATTTTATAGAGTTAAACATAATTATTTTCTCTAAATATATTACCTACTCCACATACCTACTTACCCTATGTTTATTATTTTAATATAAGTCAAAGCAAAGCCAATTAAAGCTTCAAATTATTATTATAAACTAACTGCGTATCGCTGTTTCACCCGCAGTTAAAAAGTATCCTGTAAATTATGTTTTACTTCTAAGTATACCATCAATAAAACGAAGTTTAATGCAATTATAAATATCATAAAATATTCAATATAGGTCTAGATTTAGCCCTTATAAGAAAGAATTAAGATTAATTTATTTTCTTTAATCGGATTATACATAGAATACTCATAAACCTACTCCAAGATGCTTAAACCTATCTATAAACAAAAATTACAGGAAATCTTTAAGTAGATTTCGGTAAATTCATTAGCAATTAATTGACGTAATCCAATATTTCAGAGAAATATTTTAGACGATTATTTTTCTTTTACAAATTAATCTGTAGATTAATACGGCTTTAAAAATCATAAAGATTTTTAAGAGGCTTTTTTCAGAAAAGAGTTAAGTACGATTTACCTAGAAAGCTACCTATCTATAATTATTTTAGGCAAATAGCTAGATATACCTACCTGCAACTAAGAACCGTGGGGAGCCGATGGATGAAAGAAGCAAACAGCTGCTCAACACGGCGCTCTATGGGCGAGGCATTTATGTCCAACAGTGGACATCTTCAGGCTGACGATGATAAATAATAAATAAATAATAATAATAAATAATGATGAGATGACGAGGTAGAATATAAGTAGAACAAAATTGGTTAGGTACTACTGGCTGGTCATAACACTTGATATGGCAGGTAAGTACATTGTTAGTCTGTTACATTTTTTTGTTTTAGTTATATGTATCTTCTATTCAATATATTGTCACTGTGCCTATATAATATATCTAGATACAGTTTGCGCAATTTAAGTGTTTATATTAAAATTTGTTTAATTCGTTTATCATTATTTCTTTCATTCTTTTATATAATAATGCACAAAAAAATTTTTTTTGCCCTAGGCAGGCACTATATATATTTTATACCTAAGGTACCTATGATCTACATGCATAATTAAATTGAGCATGAACCTAGGTTGTACTCAATAAACGGCCAAGTGCGAGTTGTACTCGCGCAGGAAGGGTTCCGTACCATTATGTACAATAACCGACCAAGTGCGGGTCAGACTTGCGCACAATGGGTTCTGTATCTATAAAAACAAGCAAAAAAATCACGTTAGTTGTATGGGAGCCCATTTTGGTTTTTTTTAGTATTTTTTGTCATACAGGCAACAGAAATACATCATCAGTGACAACTGTCTAACTATCACGGTTCATGATATAAGTACAGCCTGGTGGCAGACGGACAGACAGACAGGCGGACAGCGGAGCCTTAATAATAGGGGTTGCTTTAACCTTTGGGTACGGAACCCTAAAAAAAAGTTATAGTATAGTGACCAACTTCAATTGCCTTAATTTCATTCATGAGAACATACTCCCATGATAATAAAATATGCATATGTCACCGTCTTATGGTAAAAACCGGTTGTTTAAATAAAAGAAAATAAAACCGATAAAAGCTTTTTCCACTTATATTTATATTTTATATTTTTCTTACTCGTCACGTCATACATACACATAAAAAAATTATTTAAACAGATTCTACATAAGCAATTTTGACATAATTTCTTCGAAACCAATGAAAAAGTAGGTAAGTAATTATTTATATGTTATCTTCTCAAATAAAAAAATGACTTTCCAAATCGGTATTAATTACGAAATTTTGAGCGAACGATTGTGCGTCCACAAGGAAAAATTCATTACGTGTGTTACCGCTTTCGCGGGACATTTATATTAAATTGTTTTTGTAAATTAAACTTGTTGCAAATGTAGAAATAATAGACATTTATTTAGTCTTTTAACACAAAATAACAGATATAGACGCGGCTGGTGTAGTGAGTGCGCGAGAGCCGATTGTGTCCCGGTCCTCTCGGTTCTCCTCCCCCGCGCTCCGTGGCCCGCGGACGTCATCTCTATTACGGCGTAAACAACGTGGAATATAAAAATTTTCAAAATTGAAATTGTATAAATTTATAGTTGAGGAAAATCCATAATATGAAAAAAAAATCAGATTTAAAAAATGAGGGCAATAATTATACTAGAATTCGGAATATTAATATTCGTAAAGAAGCGCGGCCAAACAAACATTACTCAAAAATAAAATCAAATTGAGAACACCCTCCTTTCGTGGAACTCAGAAAGGGACGTTCAGTTCACCGAATCTTATAAACGTTACTTTCAGCAAACAATTAAAGACTAATAAAATCCCTTAATTGGATAACCAATTATACATAATTCTCTAACGTGAAATTTTCAACCCTTGTGATGGAGCATTACGCCGCTCATTATCCCAACAGCTTAACTACCAATTTTATTCAAACACGAATTTGAACGGTCCATTATAATGATCTACCTAACTTTCTGCCTCATAAGCCCCCTTATTACGCGTAACATATATTTTTTAGTGGTGAGTCTTATCTTTGAAAAATAAAAACAAAAATTCAAACAACCTCAAGTTTGCAAATAACACAAAGCGTTTATCTTTAGAGACGAGAGCAATTATCTGGTTTATGTACTAGAACTATTAGTTTATAGTATTCGAAAGCTCATGGAGATACACTACAAGAAAGGTGACAGAATGGCACTTTCACAATCTTCACTTGTTATTATGATTCACTTCTCTGCGTTTATGGCTAGCTGTTGCTGTAGCTGCTTGCATACAATGACTTCACATTATATTGCTTCTGCTGACTGATGATAGTATGGTGCTCATTAAATAAATAAATAAATATATGTGGATATTTCACACAGCGCCATCTAGCAAACTAAGCACAGGTTGTACTATGGAAACCAGATAACTGATACAATTATTATATACATTTTTGTTTGTAAATACATACATAGAATACAATATAACACCCAGACGCAGAACAAACATCTATGTTCAACACAAAATTGTTTGTCCTGGGTAGGAATCGAACCCACAGCCCTCAGTTCAGAGGGCAGGGATACTACCAACTGAGCTATCGGGCCCGCCAATGTTAATGTTAAAAGTGATTTTGTCTAATTTGGACATACCTATATAAGTACTTTTTTTCCTTTGAACTGTCCAAATTAAGCGATCATGAATCGGTTCCGGGCAAGCTTAGTTATAGTAAAATAGTGCCATAAGTCAGAATTGTCCCATGGTACATCAAGATGTACCAGGACTCTGGACAAGTTCAGAGACAATAAGCCAGCACTGTTGTACCATCAATGGTATACTATCGACGTCCGCTACTGAAAAATTAAAAATTGGCCTCCCCCCTAGTAAGGGGTAGAGGTTTGCCATTGACAGGCATCTTAGTTATCGCATTATTGCATATTATATCATAGGTATTTTAGTTTTTTTTTATGTGTAGGTACTAGAACAAACTTACAAAGGCTTGATACATAACTGTGATACATTTGTCTACGAAAATTGCATCGCCATGCGAGCGGCAGCAAATACTTCATAAATTCTATAGAAGTGAGGAGTATTTATTTTATAAATAGGTACCTAACCTACTTTGGCAAAAGAAAATAAATTGATGTTGAAGCACCTTTTTTAGTATAGCTATAAGTACCTAGCTAAAAGGCTGCGATAACGAGTTCCGTTACCATGACCACACAACCTCACAATTTTTTGCTTCAAATGTTTCTTTAGAAGTGTTTATTTAGGCAGCAAAATGCTTACAAAGCAGTGTTGATGAGATGATACAAAATTGTGTCAACGAGTCTAGCTAAGCCACCGTGCCACGGCTACCTCAATCCAAAGCACGGTTACAATGCGTAAACTTTTACTTCCTCTTCAGTACATAATGAGACTTGTTCTGCGCTTGACCTCGACTTTGAGCTAAAGTCAATGATATTGCGTCGAGATCGGCCAGCACTTTCACCGGCGACGTGCCGTAGAGAGCACTACCACGTGAAACAAGTACCAACAGCATGAACATCATCAATGAGGCTATGAAAATAGCGAGTAACGGCCATCGGCAGGTTATACGGTTGTAAATTTTAAATCACGAGCGAGATTTGAACCTGCTTCCATCTTTCTGTAAAACGGGGACATAGGTACTCTAAATATCTAAGCTACAAGGGATCTCATGTCCAAATAAAGTTTATCCATCACTTAATTAACACGGGGTTGGACTTGGTACATACCTATAAGGTATTTAGTCTATCGTCATTTTATTTTGGTTTACAATAACAAATATATTATATTAATAATAATTTATGTACTTTCATTTGATTAATATATGGGTGTTTCAATTTTGCCTCATATTACAATTACGTATACGCAAATGCCGAGGTATATATCATACTAAGCACGTAATCAATAAATTATAATAAAATTCAATATTATAAAGGTAACGTGCTTTGAAAGGTCAGTCTGTTTGTGGTTTGACCCCTTTCTGATTACCGCCTTTTCAATTCTCTACACTCTACTTTTAATTCGCTCGTTGCCCACTTTTCAAACCTTTGTAATATTTTTCTAAATATGCTCTGTTTTTGGAGTGTTCTTGAAAAAGTAGAGATTTGCCCTATTCTGTATTATTGCTTAAAATATTTTAGGTGTATTAAGTACTTGCTGAACCGCACGGGTTTATTAGTTTAACGCCGTAACCCTGTTACATACACCTTGTACATCTTGGTTTACATTATTGGAGTTTTAGTAAGGATTAATCTGTAGATTACGCTGAGCAGGCGATACTGCTATAAAAATCATAAATATTTTTTAAGTAAGGACCCCTAACTTTTGAAAATATAATATAGCCCAATGTCACCCGGGGGTAATGTAGCTTCACAACAGTGAAAGAATTTTTCAAATTGGTTCAGTAGTTTCGAAGCCTACATGCAAACAAACAATCAACACTTTCCTCTTTATAGTATTGTTATAGAAGATGTTATGGATATTGATTATAGATCACAGATGACCTTGTACTTATACCTATATGTTACCACGGGTCTTAACTGAAATAGATTCTGATTAGTTCTGTCGGTCACTAGGTGGACCGACGACTTGGTGAAATCCGCGGGGAGCCAATGGATGCAGGAGGCGAGCAGCCGCTCTAAGTGGGGCTCCCGAGGGGAGGCTTATGTTCAGCAGTGGACGTCTTCAGGCTGTTAATGATGATGATGATGATGAGTTCTGTCTGTCCATAGAGATGTATTTGACGCAGCCGAAATTTTTATATTTTAATTTAGTTCGATGTTAATGTTACTATTCAACATAATAATATTATAGATGGAATGCCACAATTACTGAGATCTACGAATAATGTATGGCTAGGTACAGTTTATACATTATAATTGTTATAAAATGATAATTTTCAGTATAATAATAAGTAGGTAGTCATTGTAAGGTTATTATAATAATTATGTACGTTTAATTTATTTTGTTACATCTAACATTTATTTAGCTGTCCGTTTATTTTGTAGCCTCGGGTAAACATCAGCCTCGAGCGACGCAAGTCCTACATTCTACGGTCTTGTCGGCCAGGGTGTCAATATTACTTTTGTTGACATCAAAATTCGCTTTGTATGATATTGAATGGTATGACGCAGTAGTCGGGAATGTCTTGATATTATACCAACAGGTACTGTTACATTTATCCTGCCTATACCTACATGAGGCGACTTATTGAGAACGAAAATAATAAGGGCTTTAAATATTCATGACCGTGATATATAGGAAAAAAATTTACAATTACTTATTTACTTATAATTTATACAAAACTAAGTTTTTTGAAAAACATTTAGTAGAAACTAACAACAAACAAACAAACAAACGAACAAACAAACAAACAAACAAACAAACAAACAAACGAACGAACGAACGAACGAACGAACAAACAAACAAACAAACAAACAAACAAACAAACAAACAAACAAACAAACAAACAAACAAACAAACAAACAAACAAACAAACAAACAAACAAACAATGAGTAGATACTATGTTCAAGATACTATTTGAGAAAAGGATATTTATTATTTACTGAGAAGAAAAAAATAACGGGACATTTCGGTTAAAAGTATTTTTTAAGGTCGTGTGAGTTTTAAAAAAGATTTTAGTATTAGCACAAGCAAGAGAATGATTTATGGCCTGACAAAACATAAAAACCATCATTGGGCATTTTGAGATGTGGCCTAAGTGAGATGAAGTCATTTTGTGATCTAGCCATTCTAATACTAACCCACAAGAAAAGAGCGGAAGAAGGCATAAGAAAAAGGTACCCAATCAAAAACTATGAATTTCTATGATTAATATCACTGGACTGGACAAAGTTAATTCGGAAGTTACGTTCACACACAGGTATTCCTCCAAAATGCAATTATTTGTGTTGAGGTGTTCAGAAAGTTCCAAACGCTCTAGGTGTGAGTTTTAATACATAAACTAAGATAACTATAATATTATAAGCCCCTAGCACCACATAATTACTTATTCTGTGCCTCTACCGTGAAGAAAGAAAGTTATTTAGATTTGAATGTGCTAGTTATTTGGGCTTATTTTAATGAAGTTCAATAACAAGACCTACACAAAACATTATCTTGCCCTATATAATGTATCGTAGCTATTTATATCAAAGAGGTATAAGGTCATTGACTTGTATACGAGAACTAGTGACTAATTTTATATAACAACAACAATAATTTTATCGTATCAGATTTACATAAACCAGCGGAAATAGGTATAATAGAGACATAGAACTGGTATTACCTGTTGAACCTGTCAGTAATTATTTATATATATGTATATTATCGACGATTCATCAAACTATTTTTCAGTGTAGAATTAAGACGATTGAAGTCGGTGTGAACCTTTTTTAGGGTTCCGTACCCATAGGGTAAAACGGGCCCTATTACTAAGGCTCCGCTATCCGTCCGTCTGGATGTCTGTCTGGTTGTCTGCCCCTCTGCCACGGCTTTATCTCATTAACCGTGATAGTTAGACGGTTGAATTTTTTACAGATATGTATTTCTGTTGCCGCTATAGCACAAACAGTAATAAAAACAATAAAAAGGGGCTCCCATAACAACAAACGTGACTTTGTTGCTCGTTTTTATAGATAATGGTACGGAACCTTTCGTGAGACTTCTCAGTCTTACTCGCACTTGGCTGGTTTTTATTATAAAACGATATTTTGTTTTAGGTGTAATTACCGGGGAAAATATAGGAAGCTATTATTCCAAAAATAGCTTCCTATGTTCGCGGAAGTGACGTGAAAACAGGTAAATACCTAACGAGTTAAACAAGAAACACCGCGAAAACCTTTATGGGGCATTTTTAATTAAAAAATAATATAATACTTATACCTACCAAAAAATTTAATACACAGAAAATTTTGTATTACGGGAATTTTATTTTAATCATACCTACCTACATTTTATTTTTGAGAATGAATGACGTGACGAGCTATTCGTTCACCTGGTGTTAAGCGACACGGCTGCCCCTAACATTTGCAGTGTCACTCGGAACTTTAAAATAAGTTTCGCGTGACATTGCGCCGCGCACGTCATACTGAGACATCACACAGTCTAGTAATAAGATCACTAGACTGTGTAATCAGGTCATAAAGTCTCATTTGCCGAATAATTTCACTAGCTACAATGCTCTTAGTAGTGCTTGTACACCACTGCTTGGCGGCAGAATAACTGGCTTGTTATAATAACCTACTACTTATCTAATATATATTATTATAAAGACAATATAGGTAGATATAGACATCTAACCTATGTAAATAGCACCTTTTCTTTGTATACCTGCAGAAATCCTTAGGTAGTATTATTATATTAGTAGTAACAGGGACAAGAAACGTAATTAAAAATTAATTTAAAAGTTTGTAATTTTGCAGGACATTGGACATACATGCGAAGGTTCTAACTTCTAAGTGCGCGAGCTCACGTTTTTTCAGATTTCGCGGTTATCGGTTTTCGTTTTGATAAGTTCGGTAGTAAACTTTAAACTTACAAATAAAATAACTATTGTGAATGCTTCAAAGGTTCAACGTATTTCCGATTATTTTACAACATGCGCGTGTGCTAGATACGTTTGGTCGTAAAATGTATTCAAGCAACACAAACAGGCCAGTGCCACGGTACTACGAAGCCTGGGGTTTAGCAACATTTGTTCATGTAGAGTGTTCGGGAAAACGCAAGTGCTAATAATATAGACGACGCCGACGTCGGTACGGTATTCGTCATCAAGTGATTTGTTGAGAATACCATGCATAAGTGATTTTAAGTTTAAGTAATATACCTGCTTTCTCATCCCTACTGTTTTTCACTTATTTTGGTCCAATCGGCTTCGTAAGCCATAACAGATTGGGTTAAAATACAGAGATTGCTAATTAATACTTTCAAGATCCACAATGGATATTTTTGTATATTTTTCAGTGGATTTATGTTTTCTATTAGATGGCAATAGTTATTTGTTATACAAGGGTGCAAAGTTGGTTTTAGGCGCGAGTACTTGAAATGCAAAGAAACTTTGTTGCCGAGTGAAAAAAAACGACTTTTCACCTCACTACAGCGAGGAAAAACCAAGGAAATAGCTTAAAGGAGTTTTGGCGGGAACGCGGAAAAGTTCACGTCGTTGCATTGTATTATTTTCAAAACTTTTGCTTTTTTTAGTGTTAATGTTTAAAATTGGTGGCGTTTTACGCATTAAGTGCTGAATTACGAGCATGAGTGAGGGCAAGTGATATAATGTGGTGATTTTTCGTGTTGCTTCCAAAACTCCATGGAAGCTTGTAGTAAAGTTGCCACCACTTTGCTGGAGCATGACTAAGACTGGACTATGACTACCTGACTTAGACTGGACAATGACTATGACTAGGACATGACTGAGTGAAATATTTTATAACACGATGAAAATATAATACTTGACACTGGCTAAATACACCAAGTGCGGAGCCAAAATATAAGAAAAAAAAAATAGCTTAAAACGCTAAGAAAATCTTAGCTTATAGTTATGGGTGGCCGTAACGCTTAACATCAGGTAAAAACTAGCTCGTCACGTCATTCATTGAACATTAAAGAAAAAGTGTTTTTAATCCATTTTCATGCAGTTGCCGTGCGATAAGGCGTATATAAATAACACAAACTAAGTAAAGGATACAAGATAAATAAATATTATTTAGTACTGGACAGTGAGATTATTCTAAAAATGAGGTTGGGAATGAGAAAACGGAGAAGTATGTATTAGTATTTATTGGATTTTAATTAAAGGACTGGCAGTATCGAGAAGATTAATTCAATACTTGACACTGGCTAAATACACTGTGTGTGGAGCCATTATATAAGAAAAAAAAGGTTCGTTTCGGGCCAAGGAAGTTTTACGTATTTCTATTGTTTCGGGCAGATCTGTGGTTAAATCTTCAATTATTATTGACGATAATATATTAAACAGAAACGTTCGAATTTTAAAAACACTTTCCTCGCTAGCGATTAAAATGCGTTGAAGATACTTTTTCATCTCTCTGGCTCGGAAAGATTCTCTTTGGCATTCGAAATCTGCTGTCCAGTACTAAATAGTATTTATACCTATACGCTAGCAAGCACGGCAAATGCATGAAAATGGAATTATAACACTTTTTCTTCAAAGAATGACGTGACGAGCTAGTCTTTAACCTGATTTAAGCGTTACGGCCACCCATAACTATGAATAAGCTAGCGTAGGTAGGTAATAGCGCGGTATGGTGTTGCATATTTACGGTTTGTACGAATAAACTAAGCAGTGTTTTAAAATTTCAAAACTAGTTTTGATAAGTAGCATTACTTGGCTATCTAAACAAATGCATTTTTACTTGTGTTGCAGTATAAAAAAACACACACAACAACACTACACATAATAATTGACGCTCCGCCTTACCTAAAGGAAATTACTCCGTCGCCGGCGCGCGCCGGCTCGGCGCGAGATGCAATTTAGACTGAGGCGTTTTTTTTCTCCTGAACTATAGAGACTTTTACTTTATTCGATAGTGATGTTCAACTAGTTTCAATTTTAGTCGATTTATAACGAGTGACACCTCTAAAAATTGATTGCCATCCCTAGTAGCGCAATCAGCTGTAAGCCACAATTGTGGTGGGGAGCGGTCCACGTTGCGCGATGCCGGCCACACATGTGGTTGAAGCGCCTGAGCGGTTATCAATGTAAGTAGTAGTTAGCTTGAGTAATAAAGGCACATCTTTTGACTTATTATTCGGGTTCGATGTGGGTACATCTGTGGTGCCGTTGGATGCAAGGGGCAAATTGCTTGAATCGACGCTCTATACGGAGGAGGTCTAATTATGTTCAGCAGTGGACATCTTAAAACTGATATGATGATGTATTGATGAGTAGAGAACTAAATTCAACAGTAGTATACCTAAAATCCACTTCTGACCAAACGCGAGCAGCACGCAGTCGTTACCGCCCGTGACACAATTGAATTTTAAGAAATCAACGGCAGCTGAGTAGTTTAAATTTTAATTATCATAGCTGTTATTTTCCCTTACATTACCCGTGGTAATTTTTTATTCATTTCAATTAAGCACTAGACCAAATCTTAAAATGTGAATTCCGAAAATGTTCATGTAGCCACTTTGTACATACTTTAAATTTTTTTATTACAAATTTTACCTACTTTAAACCACAGAACCATAGCGGTTTTCCAAAATATTTTAACACAACCATCACTCCTAAGCCGTGTGTATGTAGCGCACGACAGTTTGATACTTTAGCATCCAGGTCATTATTGAAAAATTCTAATAATGTACCTACATTAATGATTCCGCACAGAAGCGTGGCACAGAAATTACTACATATTGAATTATGAATAACCTTAGGTATAAGTTTACCTGCTATTATTAATAACACAACGAAGGATGGCGAGCTTGCAATGATTATAGTTTAGCAAGAAAAATATTTACCTAATTATCATTTAAAGACATATTAACACCAGTCATGTGAACAAATGAACGTGGACTTTGAAGATACTCTACTCTAAATGACTCCCCTCTAATAGTGATTCATTATAATTATGATATAATTTCGATACTGTGGTTTGTCTCGTATAGACTATACTCTGACTAGAGAAAGCCCATGGTCTTAGCCCTACCCTAGCTATAAAACAATAAATATGGGTGGGACATTTCACACAGCACCATCTAGCCCCAAACAAAGGTATAGCTTGTAAAAGGAAGAGACCATTCAAGTATTAAGTGCCTAGATTCAGCAGTTTGGGCTGTATCTATGTTGTCTGTCAGTGAATCAAGTCATTTAGGAGTAAACCTTATATGATAAACAAGCCAAGTATCAAAGCCTATTGGCCGCAGTACCAGTCGTGCATCTAACTACGCGGTGGGAACTGTGGTCGCATCACCATTGAATTATTTGGTTGCCGGTTGCATCGCAGCGTGGCCTTCATTAGACCTGCGTACCATTTCTCAGGTTCATTCACGGATGGGCCTGTCTATTCATACGTTTTTTATAGATAGTAATAAAGTTACCTTCAATACCAAATCCCTGATTTTATACGTACGTAGCCAATAATGTTTAGTTTCTTGAATTATCAGTTTTATTGTAGGTACTTATTCTGATTTCATTATAGCTATAATTTCTTCTTAAATAATACTGTCCCTTTTGAACGTAATGGTGACATGAAATAATATTATGGTAGTTTTCTTTTATTTTCAAATTTATCAAAAAATATACAGATGTAACTGCTGCGCAGAAAA
The DNA here is from genome assembly GCA_963580505.1 of Ennomos erosarius. NCBI lineage: Eukaryota > Metazoa > Arthropoda > Insecta > Lepidoptera > Geometridae > Ennomos > Ennomos erosarius. The sequence goes on from OY756982.1 coordinate 10,513,623, forward strand.
CTGTCATTTTCTATATAGGTATGTGTCTGTCTGCCTGTCTGTCTGTTCGTCTGTCACCAGGTTTTTTTTTTTTGGCTCCACACATAGTGTATTTAGCCAGTGTCAAGTATTATATTTTCATCGTGTTATCAAATATTTCACGCAAAGCCATGTCCTAGTCATAGTCATAGTCCAGTCTAAGTCAGGTAGTCATAGTCCAGTCTAAGTCATGCTCCAGCAAAATGGTGGCAACTTTACTAGAAGCTTCTATGGAGTTTTGGAAGCAACACGAAAAATCACGTTTCATCACATTATATCACTTGCCCTCACTCATGCTCGTAATTCAGGACTTAATGCAAAAAACGCCACCAATTTTAAACATTAACACTGGAAAAAGCAAAAGTTTTGAAAAATAATACGATGCAACGACGTGAACTTTTCCGCGTTCCCGCCAAAAAAAAACCTGTCACCAGGTTGTATATCATGAACCGCTATAAGTAGTTAGACAGTTGAAATTTTCACAGATGATATTTTTCTGTTGCCGCTGCCCGCTATAATAACACATACTAAAAAACAGAATAAAATAAATGGTTGAGGTGACTCCCATAGCATACGTGATTATTTGCTTGTTTTTATAGATGGTACGGAACCCATCGTCCTCGAGCCCAACTCGCACTTGGTCGGTTATTTATTGTTACGACTATTTTGGCGGCATTTAAGTAGAGTACTTACAACGGGTTGTTTTTCATGAGTACAGTTAAATATAATTAATTAGACCATGACTTATGGCCATAGATTTAATGCAAATGAATGCGCTTGTATGTAATTGTATGTGACTATGTTAGAACTTTGAGCTTAGTAATGAGGCCAACAGTTAGAGACCACGTCTCAGTTCCATAAGTCATCACTGGCAACACACATTGATTGAAAACTTTTGTTTTCTGGCTTTGTGGTATTTTGGACGAAAAGATAGGTCGAAGCTTCCCGAACGCTGCCCAGCCGAGTTGGATTCTTCGGGCGACCTCTTTGTCGAAGTTGGACCTACCCAATTGGACAGTCTGCCCTAGATAGACGTATTTGTCGACAACTTCGAGAGTATCGTTCTCGACAATTACCGGTATAGGTGGAACATGGGCATTTGACATGATTTTCGTCTTGTCCATGTTCATCTTAAGACCAACCTGTCGGGAGACTCTACTGAGGTCGTTGAGCATGGTGCTGAGATCATCGAGCGACTCCGCCATTATGACTATATCATCGGCAAAACGAAGGTTAGTGATATACTCGCCATTTATGTTGATGCCACATCTTTTCCACTCCAAGAGCTTGAAAACATCCTCCAATGCGTTTGTGAACAGTTTCGGAGAAATAACGTCTCCCTGTCTCACGCCTCTCTGCAATGGGATCTGTTCCGTACTCTGGTCTTGTAGTCGGACTGACATAGTGGCCTTACTGTACAAACACTTCAACACTTCGATATACCTATAGTCAATTTGGCATCGCTGTAAGGACTGCAGCACCGCCCAAGTCTCGATTGAATCGAAGGCTTTCTCATAGTCCACAAACGCTAGGCATAGCGGCCGATTATACTCTTCGGTCTTCTGTATAATCTGGCGTAGCGTATGGATGTGGTCTATGGTGCTAAAGCCTTTTCGGAAACCGGCTTGTTCGGGAGGCTGGAATTCATCAAACAAGCGTGCGAGACGATTCGTAATGACCCTCGAAAACAGCTTATACACATGACTCAAGAGCGAGATGGGCCTATAGTTCTTCAATAAGGTGATATCACCTTTTTTGAAGAAGAGCACTACCACGCTCTTGTGCCACGCCTCCGGCGTTGTACCTTCAAGGATGACAGAATTAAATAACTTCTAGAGGACTATAAGTACCGGTCTACCACCCGCTCTCAGAAGTTCGGTCTTAATTCCATCCTCACCTGGCGCCTTGTTGTTTTTAAGCTGTTTGTGGGCCATTCTAATCTCGTACAGGCTGACGTCCGGGATATCTTCGGTATAGTGTCGGACTAACTTGGCTCTGGTGTCCTGAGCTGTGTTAGTAGCGGGCTCACGTGTCGAGGTGTATAACTGTCCATAGAAGTTCTCAATCTCTCTCAGAATCTCAGGCTTGGATGAAATGACACTACCATTCTCGGTCTTCAGTTTTGTCATTTGGCTTTGCCCAATAGACGAATCTTTTGCGAACACCTTTGAGCCTTGGTTCCGCTCAATTGCGGCCTCAATACGTGAAGTACTAAAAGCACGCAAGTCGTGTCGCATGGAACTCCAGATACGTCTATTGAGTTCACCGTAGGCTGACATATCAACTGAAGACTGTAGTTTCATTTCGCTCCGGTCTGCCATTAATTTAAGAGTGTTTCCTGAGAGTTTCTGAGTCCTCTTTCGGCGTTTGGTCTTAAAGAACTCAGCTCCAACAGCTTGGACAGTTTCCACCAACCCGTTGTTCAACTCGTCCACTGTGTTGCAATCGGCAAGGTACTGGAAGCGATTTTGGAGTTCTAGCTGAAAGCCTTTGGGGTTTTGGATTTGGACAGGATTTGGACGGAGCGTAGACTTCACCAGACGCGACCTTTCAAGCTTAACATTGATATTCAATGTGCCTCTTACAATACGGTGATCGCTACCGGTTTTAACCTTGCTGATCACAGAGACATCATCGAATATGCGCTTCTTGGTCGTCATCATGAAGTCCATCTGATTTTTCGTGGAACCGTCGGCGCTTATCCACGTCCACTTCCTGGATGGCCGCTTCTTGTAGAAGGAGTTCATCATAAAGGGGCCCTCATTCTCCATGAAGTCAGCCAGTCTTTGTCCCCGAGGGTTCCGCTGCCCGTATCCAAATGGTCCCACTCTCAGCTCATCGCCATTCCTTGTGCCTAACTTCACATTAAAGTCTCCCATCACAACGGTGAAGTATGTTTCGGAAGTATGCATGGCTTCGGATATATCCTCATACATAGCTTCTACTTCATCGTCGGAGTGTGCCGAGGTCGGTGCGTATACCTGGATGACCTTCAACGAATACCGTTTGGTTATTCTGAGTATCAGGTACGCTACCCTGGTCGACACACTGTCGACTTTGACCACGTTGTTGACGAGAGACTTGGTCTCCCTCCCGGTAGAAGAGTAAGTTACCGGAATTTAGGATTATCGTGTCCTGTCCCTGTCTTCGGACTTCTGACAATCCCATTACATCCCAGCGTAACTTACTCATCTCCTCCTCCAATTCGACCATCCTTTCGTCAGCCCTCAATGTGCGCACGTTATATGTTGCCAGGGCCAGGGGTCGTGTTTGGTGGGGTTGGTAGCCGGGCGTCTGCCGGGGATTCTTCGCACCCCCTGCCATGCCGTTACCGTGACCGCTACCGGAGCCACGGGATAGCAGAGCCACCGGGGACTGGGGGCCGTCTCTATTTGTGCTTGTCATTAGGAGGGGGGTTTGCCATAATCACCACGCTTGGCAGGCGACTTGGTGATCGCATTAGATTATGATGGTGAAGACCAAGGAGAATGCTGCAGCCCATTCCCTGGATATTCCCTTAGCCGACTTTTACGGCACCCGGGGGAAGAGATGGGGTGGTCCTATTCGTAACCGGGACCACACGGCACGCAACAACGAAGTCGCGCAACGAGCTATGGAGAGAGCAATGCTCGGTGTTTCCCTGCGAGATAGGATCCGAAATGAGGAGATCCGCAGGAGAACTAAAGTGACCGATGTAGCTCTTAGGATTAGCAAGTTGAAATGGCAATGGGCAGGTCACATCGTAGAACGTAGAACTGACAACCGATGGGGAAGAAAGGTTCTCGAGTGGCGACCACGAACTGGAAGACGCAGCGTAGGCCGGCCCCCCACAAGGTGGACCGACGACCTGGTGAAAGCCGCGGGGAGCCGATGGATGCAGGAGGCGAGCAGCCGCTCTAAGTGGCGTTCCCTGGGGGAGGCCTTTGTTCAGCAGTGGACATCTTCAGGCTGTTGATGATGATGATATTGATGATGATGATGTTAGAACTTCAGAGCTAGAATCTCCTATGGTTAGAACAGATTAAAATAATAGTTTAAACCACATTTTAACATAGTTATCGCAATATACTAACAATAATTAATAAGTATGTAATGTACTATGGAGAAAGCTTTGCTCGGTGTTTCCTTGCGAGACAAGATCCAAAACGAGGAGATCCACAAGAGAACTAAAGTAACCGATATAGCTTTCAGAATCAGCAAGTTGAAGTGGCAGTGGGCGGGCCACATCGCTCGTAGAACTGACAACCGTTAGGGAAGAAAGGTTCTCGAGTGGCGACCACGATGTTCAGCAGTGGACGTCTACAGGCTGATGATGATGATGATGATGTAATGTACCAGAGTCGTACCTACAGTTTTTATTGTGTGTCTATTTATATGCAAATTAATGACATCCTAGAGGTTAATAGTTAATTTTTATTCTTATGCAAATATATGGCAAAGATATGTTCGGTACTTTTTGTAATAAAATAAAAACAAAACAAAGAAAATGATGTAGCGGAGAGATAAATGTAACACGGGATGAACACAACAAATGAGATTCTGAATAAAATAATTATGTATTCGGCTGCACTGATGGATGTATCATCGAAACAAAGAAAATGATGTAGGGGAGAGATAAATGTAATACGGGAGGAACATAACAAAATGAGATTCTGAATAAAATATGTATTTGGCTGCACTGATAGCTGTATCATCGATATGCTTCATTTTGAATCCCCCCTTGCGCGTATGTGATGCTCATGGCACTTTGCCGTCAGGTTCTTACCAAGCCGCAAAAAAGCCCCTAAACATAGAATAAGTACATATAGAAGGTATGTTTCCAAACAACACCGTCTAATGGATCTATAGAGTATAAAAAAATCTCAATAAATACATGTTGTATTAATATCTTTGAAAATAGATCCAATGAGGAAATAAATTCTCATAACTCATAAAGAGAATAAACCTATCAAGCAGTAGGTTATCTTTTTTTTATTTTGAGACAAAATCAATAGATTACCAGTGGAAAGTCACACCAGAACTCTACTCTGATAGGTTGTGGCATGATTACATCGTACAATTGTCATTCAAAATAATTTTTTAGGTGCTCTTTACACTGATATAATCACACGAACGTCCGTACGGTACGGTCCATACATGGCACCAAAAAAATGACTTTAATTTCGAAAATGTACTAGGGCTCTATATCCCCTAAAGTAAGTTTTGACTATTTTTATCAACAGTACCTATTGTGTTTATTATGGTAGTTATAAGATTGTTGTCAAGTGTCAGTAGAGTAGCATAATCGTCTTTCTATTTTGGCATTACCATGTTTTCTTCATAGTAATTCGAGAAAATCTTAAATGAAAGGGTGTAAGTAACACTTTGTTACTTTCACCCTTCGTGATAACTCAAAGCAATTTTATTGGATGGTTTATATTTCGAAGTGATACAGATATATTTTATTATTCCAGGACACCTAATATACACGAACGAACGACCAGCAGAGGATTAGTTAAATTTGTTTATAAGGATGAATGACTTGACGAGCGAGCTAATCGTTTTCACCTGATGATAATCGACACGGCCGCCCATAACAGTTGCAGTGTCACTCGGCATCGGAACTGCCGAGTTTTCGGAGCCGAGTTCATACGCAAAATGATCAATTTTTGTATGAAAGTCCGGACTTGACGACATTTGCACATTGTTCGGGCAAGAGTGAACTAGAGAGGGTATGACGATGCTGACGGACGAAAATTATCCTCGACGTAAGTAGGTAGATATAAAATAAATTGACCCTAGCAGAGATCAAGGTGTCGACATCGAAGTCAGCTTGGCGGCTCTTCTAGACTAGAGTTGGCATGGTCTTGTGAAAAAATTGCCCAAATGTTTTACAAAAAATATTAACATGCTTAAATTCAGGAGAATTAAAAGTGGCTACCCTAGAGTATACGTAACTTTATGGTGGCTACATTTTCTAGAGAAAAAATAGGTACAAACAGTACAGCCCACTTTGATTTAACATCAAAAGCTTTATGCATGATTCGATATCTACTACTATAGTAATAGGGGTTAAATGTTAGAACCACAGAATTCGCCTATAACATAGATCAAGTCTATGGTTAGAAAATGTTTTTTTAAATAACACGTATTTTTAAAAATATATTTGATGTATTACCTATTACCGACTAATGTCATTTTTATTTCAGTTTATTTTATTTCAAAATTTTCTTTTTCTGTTTCTTGTTTTTGAGGTAAGAACTTATTACTTATATAAACTTAGTACTATCTCAAATAATTTTTATACAATTGTTTTTATAAATATCTCGTTGAAAATCTGTTGTCTATATCATAGTAAAGACACATTGTACTTGTACCTACTTCCTTTTTTCTATTAGACAGTTCTTTTACCTGATTTGAAAACCAACAATTAGCACTTTCACAATAACTTTTCCTCAAACACTCAAAGCACTTCAAATTATATAATTGATTATATTTTTAATATGACTCACCTCTGAAATTGTTAATCTATCCTGAATGAATGTCAAAGTCACACACCGGCATGTGAAAAAAATTCAGCAACAATGACCGCCCGTGACACAGAGCGCTAGTAGAAGCTTTGAGCGGCGCGTGCGCATCCACCTCTTACTTATAGTTTCAGCTGCTGCGGTGTAACACTTTCCCCACCTTCGCTGTCATCTCTTCGTAAACGAAGAACGCAATTTCTCTTGTTGTTCTCGTGAATAAGGTAAGTGTAAAATTATTCTTATAATATTTACTCTATTCTATGGACGTTACTGAGTCAGTCTAATAATGTATAAGTATATTATAACTGTTTTGTTGGTAACTATCCTAATGCTAGATGCAGGGTGGCACTGGAAAGCAGAAACGTATAGCAGTGATGTAGCGACCTACTATAATTTAATCTGTGGTGGTCCCAAATTGAATCTCTCAGGCAAAAAGTAAGTACAGCATAAATTATTATACTTTTATTTACTAATTATTATACTATTATATACTCACCATATACTCATCAAATATATCGCATTCGTGGTCCTCAGGAACGGGAGCCTCGGGGATTGGGGTACTCGGGGTAGCTTTATGTAGGGGTAGCTCTATATTACCACATTGCGTACGCTATTCAAATTCAGTACCTACCTATACTTTGTTAGGAAGGTACCTATCTATTTTTAAAAAGTTTCTCTCTGCAGCTCATATAAGTAGGATCAGTTGATTGTCCGTCTGTCGCGTGTTTGTCAAAACACTTTGTCTCAGGAACAGCTGACCCAGGCCTTGCAATAAGTAATGTGAAAATTTTAAACATAAAAAGTAAGTATTTTGTTCATTTAATCAATATTATATTATATAACCAAGATCCATATTTTTACTAATAACACTGACTAAACTGAAGTGATGATTACGTCAAGGCGTATAATCCGTCTAGTAAAGTGTAACAGAGCGCAGGGAATGTGTAAATGTACGCAGGGTCACACGTCACACCGAGACTTTTACAGTTGGAGTAAAATGGCATTAGTAGTTCCAAGTTCCCAACCGGTTGCTGGGATGTTCAGTCTAGTTATTACGTAGGTACCTACTAGGTAGGTACTTATTAATTATTTACTTCATCATCAACAGTCTGAATATGTTCACTGAACATAGGCCTCCCCCGAGAGCGCCACTTTGAGCGGCTGCTCGCCTCCTGTATCTATCGGCTCCCCGCGACTTTCACCAGATCGTAGGGCCACCTAGTGGGGGACCGGCCTACGCTGCGTCTTCATATTCTTGATATTATTTACTAGGTTAATTCCAAAAATTGTCGTCATACCTAATACCAACCTAACTTTTTTTTTTATGAGAATGAAGACGTGACGAGCTGGTCGTTCACCTGATGTTAAGCAATACGGCCGCCCATAACAGTTGCAGTGTCACTCGGAACTTTAAAATAATAAAGTTTCGCGTGACACTGCACTGCGCACGTCATCCTGAGACATCACACAGTCTAGTAATTAGATTACTACACTGTGTAATCAGGTCATAAAGTCATTTGCCCAGTAATTTCACTAGCTACAATGCCCTTCAAACCGGAACACAGTAGTGCTTGCACGCTAATGCTTGGCGGCAGAATAACTGGCAAAGCGGTGGTACCTACCTAGACGAACTTTGCAGAAAAGTCCTACCACCTAGTAACACCACTTATAAGCTTTGTTGATCTCAGGTTTTCATTCGTAAATAAATGGCATTTTGGGCGGGTCAGTAGTACTTATATTGATAACTTTATTGAAACTACCCCGGTTTTGCACGGATTAGTTAGTTGTACGTCTTAATCCTGTTCATGGTAAGAGAGACACGAAAGGGAAAAAGATAGAGGGGTATAATGAATGGATGGGTGAAGGGTGAATGAATAGAAGGGGGGCGAGGCGTCAGGCGTCTCTTATTATATAGAAACGAGTACCATTCGACGGGTCTGATAGCTCAGTTGGTAGTGTCCCTGCCTTCTGAACTGAGAGCTGTGGGTTCGATTCCTACTCCTACCCAGGACAATCATTTGTATGAATATAGTTCTGTGTATGGGTCCTATATTAAGTATACTATCAGTTATTTGGTTCCCAAGCTTATAGCTTTGCTTAGTTTGGGGCTAGATGGCGCTGTGTGAAATGTCCAAACATATTTATTATTTATTATTATTTATTTACCGAGATCATATAGAACATGTTTAGTGGTTTCAGTACCTTAATTTTCCCGTTTATGGTGATGGATGTTTGTATTTTATGAACATCAGCAAAGAGGCCTGATATGGCTATCTCTATGTTAGTGTTTGTTCTCATCACACAATGGATAAGTAAGACCAAGGTTGTGCGAAAATATTGTTGTCTTTCTTGGTACTTATTGTAATTTTATTGATAGCTATGCAGGATAAATTATCTAATATAGAGATATATTTTAAAAGAAACGGATTTTTCGGAGAGTGCGTGAGACGGAATTGCACAACCCTCATCCTCTTTTTACCAACGTACAACTAGACGCACAGAAACACGGAATCCGTATATGGCAGAGATTCCTAGAATACGTACAAAGCGTTTTGATTCCTCGTTTATAATTCGGACAGCTAAAGAATGGAACTTACCAGAGTCATTGTTTCCTAACAAATATTATCTGGGAGTTTTTAAGGCCAGAGTGAACCGGTATTTTCTAGGCAAACATGCTCCATCGTCGACCGCGTCGTCACTTACCATCAGGTGAAACAGTGGTCAAACGTTAGCCTATCGTTGAAAAAAAATGTTTTAAACATATCACTCGTTAACTTTATATTTGATATGCTCACCTATCCACGTAGACTGATGCGCAGACCCAGTTTGACATCAAATAAGCCCTCCAGAGACACCGTCAAATAATATAAAAGTTGTGTTGACTTCGGCTTAACTTTATCTGCAGGAACAAATAAATAAGCATCTTTAAGGGTATAGATAATAATATAATACCTACAGTGTATGTTCATTTATTTAATTCAGTGGCTATTATATTTACTACACATGATTAGAAAATGTTAATCGATCGTCATATCGTGTAGAAGTAGAGGGCGTTTTCTTGGCTTGAACGAAATTAACCTTAGATTCAGATGGCTCCCGCCTGTCTGGAGTTTAATTGCATAGAAGCCAAGAAAACGCCTTAATTTATTTAGAAGCATAGTTCTATCTATGTTTAATTGGGTGTTGCTATTACTGTTTTCTCATAGGGCAAGTAGCTGGACTTGGCGTTGCTAATCATATTCATTAGGTGACCTTTGAAGAACCTACCGGCTAATACATACATACATATATACCGGCCTCTTAGATGATGTAATCGGCCTACTTTACCACCATAACTTTATTAGTTACATACGTATTATACCCAACCGAATTATTCCTATTTATAAAAAAACCTGTAGATAGGGTTGTAAGTAGGTATTTATAACAATAATACCTATCGGACCGACCTGTCCCTTCCGTAGGTTAGCTGCCCCCCGTAGGTCGCGACTTTCCATAGGGTCCACTCCTCCAGCGGACTTAACCTTCTCGATCCTCTTATCCCGGCAATAGCCCATGCCGAGGCTTGCACCCCAGGGGTGCCCTTGAGCTAGTTGCCCCCCACTTTTGTCGGCTGGGTGCTCCTGCCCTCCCGCCCGGTGACGCTGTAAAGGTCGGTAGAGAACAATAGCATTAGCGCGTTCAAAAAAAAAGATCGTCATACCGGACCTCCTAAGGCTAAGGTATACATATATATTTTTTTTTTATATTTTGGCTCCACCTATGTGTGGTATTTAGCCAGTGTCAAGTATTGTATATTTTCATCGACATTTAGAATATTTTACGTAGTCAAGGGTTAGTCTTAGTCATAGTCCAATCTAAGTCGGGTCATAGTCCAGTCTAAGTCATGCTCTAGTAAAGTGGTGGCAACTTTACAAGAAGCTATGGAATTTTGAAAGCATCACGAAAAACCACGTTACACCACATTATATCACTGTGTGGTGTGGTCACACACTCATGCTCGTAATTCAGCAATGCGTAAAACGCCACCAACTTTAAACATTAACACTGGAAAAAGCACAAGTTTTGAGAAATAATACAATGCAACGACGTGAACTTTTTCACGTTCCCGCCGAAACTCCAGGTATATTTTTTAATTAGACGGAGTAAACTGACAGATCGTAATGTCACTTGTCGAAATAATGCTACCAGCATCTGAATCGTAGTGATGGACTGATGGATCTGGATCAGCTTTTTTTAGTTCAAAGGATCGGATCTATATTAAAAAATATGAATCACGTAAAAATAGCTAGAAAACGTTATTAAATAAATAAAATAATAAATAAATAAATATGTGTGGACATTTCACACAGTGCCATTTAGCCCCAAACTAAGCATAGCTTGTACTATGGGAACCAGATCACTGATATAATACTTATATACTTTTTAATTGTAAATACATACATAGAATACAATATAACACCCAGACGCAGAACAAACATCTATGTTCATCACACAAATAAATATAAATAAATAAATAAATAAATATGTGTGGACATTTCACACAGCGCCATCTAGCCCCAAACTAAGCATAGCTTGTACTATGGGAACCAGATAACTGATATAATACTTATATACTTTTTTGTTTGTAAATACATACATAGAATACAATATAACACCCAGACGCAGAACAGACATCTATGTTCATCACACAAATGTTTGTCCTGGGTAGGAATCGAACCCACGGCCATCACTTCAGAATGCAGGGATACTACCAACTGAGCTATCGGGCCCATTTTGTCTAATTTGGATAATTAAAGGATTTAAAAGATATTTTTATTGAAATGTAAATTGATTTACTAACCATCCTGGTATTTGAAAATGTTATCGCCGTCGCTCTGCTTTACACACGTATGTTAGGGCAATATACTGTTACTCTAGCTAATATTCATTTTAATATATTTAGTGCGAGATCTGACAGCACTAATCCATACAAATACTTACGTCATCGACTACCTCAATATGCTATCTTTAGATCTTTAGTTGACACTTAAACATTTAAAAAATCAGGTCTTCCAATTCCGGTCCTGCGGGTCATGGAAATCCAACTTCAAATGGTTTGAACACTAAGTTCCGGCAAGTTTAGACCTGACAGACCATTAAATCTATTATCAGGGACACCTTGGCTATTAATGGGCATAGGTTTCATCGGGGTACTCGTTGAGGTAGGTAAATGTTGTGAAGGGCCTTTCGTAAGGGTCTGCCAGGTACTTCCGGTAGGATGTGCGATGGCAGACCAATGTTAAATTTTAATTAGTCAATGGTTAACTGTTGCCAGTATTTTCATTCGGGCACCTTATGACGTAACTTTTAAAATAACAAAACCGTCAAAAATTTTCTCGGATTTCTATGACCCGGCAGGATCGGAGTTGGCAGACCTGATTATTTCTACATGTTTATGTGTCGGTTAACGATCTACAGATAGCCTATTGAGGTACTCGATGACGAAGGTATTCCTACTGTGGGATCTCGCACTAATTGTTTTTACATGCAAACTTAATTTTAATCACAATTTACGCAGTCATTACAATTTTAAGAAGTGGTAAGAATAATACAAAATCATAAAATAGATCTTTAAACAGAATGGTTCATTGAACTAATCACTCTTACCACATAACTATTTATTTTACATGAGAAAGTGGTAACATCGGTAATGTCAGTTTACTCCGTCTAATTAGAAAATAGGCTATAGTGGGGATGAAGTATAGGTATATGCCTAAAATGCAAAACCGGTCATGAAGCAGTTTGCCTTAATTCATCATGCCTACTTATCATCATCATCATCATCATTAACATCCTGAAGACGTCCACTGCTGAACATAGGCCTCCCCCAGGGAGCGCCAGTTTGAGTGGCTGTTCGCCTCCTGCATCCATCGGCTCCCCGTGGCTTTCACCAGATCCTCAGTCCACCGGGGGCCAGCCTACGCTGCGTCTTCCAGTTCGTGGTCGCCACTCGAGAACCTTTCTTCCCCATCGGTTGTCAGTTCTACGAGCGATGTGGCCTGCCCATTGCCATTTCAACTTGCTAATCCTAAGAGCTATATCGGTCACTTTAGTTCTCCTGCTGATCTCATCATTTCGGATCTTAACTCGCAGGGAAACGCCAAGCATTGCTCTCTCCATAGCTCGTTGCCCGACTTTGAGCTTACTAATGCCTAGTTATAGTTTTTAAGAAATATATACCAAATGACTGAGAATTTTGCATCTAAGGGTAGGCAGGTACCTATGCTTTAGATGCAAAATTATTCAGATAACTGTATATTTATTTCACCCTAAAGCTTTCTTCAGTTTCACGTTAGGTACAATCTATAATTTATGTTTAACAACAGCATAATATCGTTCTACAATTAGCTTTACTATAAAAACCTTAAACTCTACTTATTGTGATGGTAAACATTGTAATAGATACTGCCCTAGATAGCGGTCGTTGCCACCGGCATACAGCCACGGAATACATTAAGTGCTTACTAATAGATGATTTACGTTAAGCCAGTGACTGGCTACAGCATCACTCGCTAGCATGACAGCTTGTATAATGGGGTTTATACACCATTGATCATAATCATATACCACCATAATCTTGGTAGTGGTTACATATTTGTGCCGTTTGGTGTTGAGACCCTGGGCACCGAATAAAGTAGGTAGGTAGTACCTACTATCCTGGGTACCTAAGTTCAAAAATCAGCATTCCAATTCGACGAGGCAATGGTGCCAGCATTTTGGGTACGCTACCTACCGGTAGTGGGCTGAAGCATTTGGCCTGTCTATAAGCCATCGTGGTTAGTATAAAGTCAAAATGTTCTTTGTATCAGGTATTGTATTAGTTAGTACAGTACGGTGTAGTTTTTATTATTTTAGAACTTGGTTAGTTTGAAGAATAAATGCATATTGCCCGCAAAGATAGTACCAGTGACTATTCAACGTGTACAAGTTCACACTTCAAGATCACTTCAAGTTATCGTCATTCTGCTTGGTGACAATGTAGGTCTGGCGACAGATAGATAGAAATGTAACCATCCCAACTATTAAAAAAAGGGGAATAAATCGACATCAATCTCCTTAACGTCATGCTGAGAAATACTTTAAATATCATCATAATTCACATATTTTTTCCAGTTATTATGATTTAAAAACAAAAATAATTTTAAGATGAGCGCTTAAAATTATTTTTGTTTTTAATCTGAAAGTATATTAATTCAAATAATAAAATCACTTTCAACATCGGTTAATAAATGACGGGGTTCCTAGGTAACAAACAATAAACCTCCTCTATTTTTGAAGTCAGTTGGAGAAACGATTCCGGTGTGAGAAGAATTTATCAATCCGTTAAACAGCTACACCAGCGCTGCGCTGGAATAGCTATTAGCATCCATGACTGTTAAGGCGAAAATATACGGTTCACTTTTGCCTTTCAATTTGGATGAAGCAACCAAATTAATCCGTGTAAACATAAAAGCGATAAATCAGCGATCAGGATTCAATGTCATTGAATGTCATCTTTTCCTTTCATTTCTGCTCCGTTCAACCAAAGTGATTCAATTTGGTTGAACCGTGTATTTTCGCCTTTAGATACACTGGCACTTGTTGCTGGCTCGATGTAAATCAGCACAGAGGCTACAATGTATCTTCAACTATTGTCTAACCTGTGGTGTCGTACTATTACGTTAGTAGGTAATTATTGTATATTCTGTGTTTATTGGCCTTGTGGTCTGTGGATTTATATTCCATTTGCAGATTATAAATAAATAAATAATGCCCAGCAATCCGCAGAAGGACTAAAGTGCCTGATATAGCCCTTAAAATAAACAAGTTGAAATGGCAATGGGCATTGGGCAGGGCAGACCACATCGCTCGCAGAACTGAGAACCGATGGGGATGAAAGGTTCTCGAGTGGCGACCACGAACCGGAAGGCGCACCGTTGGCAGACCCCCCAACTCTTCTTCTCTTCTTCTTTGATCCAGCTGTTTTTAATACCTATCTAAAAATGTAAATAATTAAAACAAAATAGGTACATCCACGCAACGCAGGTGCAGCGTAGGCAGACCTCCCACTAGGTGGACCGACGATCTGGTGAAAACTGCGGGGAGCCAACGAATGCAGGAGGTGAGCACCCGCTCAAAGTGGCAAACACCGGACATTGCTCCATATCTCATTGCGCGACTTTGAACTTACTAATGAGTGAGGCCAACAGTAAGAGACCACGTCTTAGTTCCATAAGTCATCACTGGCATCACACACTGATTGAAAACTTTGATTTTCAGGTTTTGCGGTATTTTGGACGAAAAGATAGGTCGTAGCTTCCCGAACGCTACCCAGCCAACTTTAATTCTTCGTGCTACCTCTTTGTCTAGTTTTGATCTACCTAATGGCACAGTCTATTCTAAGACATATTAATTTGTCGACAACTTCGGGAGTATCGTTCCCAATTACCGGTATAGGTGGAACCTGGGCATTAGATATGATTTTCGTCTCGTCCATATTAATCTTAAAACCAACGTTTGGGGAGACTCTACTGAGGTCATTGAGCATAGTACTGAGGTCCTCGAACGACTCCGCCCTTTTGTTCTGACTATATCATCGGCAAATCGAAGGTTAGTGATATACACCTACTCGCCATTAATGTTCATGCCAGATCCTTTCTACTCCAAAAGCTTGAAAACATTCACCAATGCGTTTGTGAACAGTTTCGGAGAAATAACGTCTCCCTGTCTCACGCCTCTTTGCAATCTGTTCCTGTATGTCCACCTCGCTTGGCTATTAGGTAAAAATCACAACAGCAGTAGCAAAGCAACAGCAGTTAGCAAAGCGACCGCGAACACTTAGCAATCGGGCGCAAGATATCCGCCTGCTGCTCGCCTGTCGCTGAATGCACTTTGGCCTTTGATACTAGCGCCACTAGCAACCGAATAGCAAACATGGAAACAAAAGTGAAACTTTTAGTTCATCGATTGCTGTCAAACGTCACTTCTCTGCCAAAGTCATGTTTGACAGCAATGATTGCGAAATCTATATGCCTGTTGCAAACTTGTTGCGAGTTACGTAATAACGCAGCGGGGCTACACGGCATAAAAGGTATACATATAAATTAGCTATTGCCCGCCGCTTCGTTGGCGCTATATTTGTTTTGTTAGGCGTTTGAATATTTTATCATCATCAACAGCCTGACGACGTTCACTGCTGAACATAGGCGGAGGCACAGCAGCAGTGGACGTCTTCTCCCCCAAGCGCCACTTTGACTGGCTGCTTGCCACCTCCATCCATCGGCTCCCGGTTTTCACCAGATCGTCGATCCACCTTATCGGGGGCCTACGCTGCATTTTCCAGTTCGTGGTTGCCACTCGAGAACCTTTCCCTTTTCCTTTGAATTTTTTTTTGTTTGAGTATTTATACGTACTTATATTTATCTTGAATTTTATACCACCCAGGAGATCCTGACCATACCGGTTTAGGTAGGTACTATTCGTCGTTTATTGTGTCAATCAATCAGACGCGTGCTCCAAGCTTCAAGTAGAATTACGCAGACGAGCGTTTCGTTCGGCGCCTCGTCTATTAGATCGAGTGCTGGATAGAGATGTGGTGTTGTATGTGTAACGTCATCGCGTGGGCCGCCGCCGCGCCCCGCTGCCGCCACGGTGACGTGTTTTTGCTGAGCGTTGGACGACACATCCCGGGATATATCGCGAGATACGTCTGAAAATATAAATTAACTAAATAATAAAAAATACCATATAATTATATTATAGTATGCAATTTTAAATAAATTATGTGTTATTTGGTACTCTTTGGCCATTGGTTATTTATCCTCAAGCTGTTGTTTTATTTGTTCAATAGCACCACCATGAAATTGGCGTCATGCTTTTAACACAATATGTATGCAATAATATCTTATAAGATAATAAGAATACCTACGGCTAAAGTCAAGTAAGTAAGTAAGTAAAGTAAGTAGGTAAAAATTGTTCTTATTTATTATCATTCAGCGGATTATGAGGCTAAATACATAAGTCTTAAGTAATTGTCCGAGTAAGTAAGCGAAAGCTTGAACGGTGAAGCTTGGGCAAAAATGATTTTGTACGTCAGGCAGATGTCTAGCTGTTTTCCTCTTTGAAAGCAGGTTCGATTATGTAATTTTTATATTTTTTCTATCAAAATAGCGAAGTCGATGGTGTTAGTAAAATGTGAAAAATTGGTTCTAGTATGTTAAAACACTCTCAACACTTTTATACCTTACTCGTGAGATATAAGTACCTACTATTGAGTACCAACCTAAAGTTAAATAGAAAGCTCATATCTCGAGATGTGTAGCCCGGTGTGCATCGTCCATGGAGACATACCTAGTCGGAATAGGAGTGTTGTTTGGACGGGCCGACCCCATCACAGCTCATGCTTAGCACGAGTCACCAGTCCACCATAGAACGTCGCCCGTGGTGCCGGTACCACCACTGCCTAGACGAAGCAATCCGCGTCCCGCGCGGAAACGTCCGATTCCAAAACAACAGACTAAATATAATCTAGATTTTTTTAGAACGACCTCATTTCTGCGCGTTGCGAAAATTTCGTAATTTTCAGTGGTGTGAATGCATTTTCGTAGTAACAACTGTGACGAATACCAAGGCTCCTTCTAGTGGTAGGTATGTCAAGGACAACCGCCAAGGCCGACTCATGTAGCCGGCTTTGACGGCTTGTGGGTAAACAATAAGTATATGTCAATAACCGGCCTTTACTATGGCCACATCATTATACAATATAGGAATATAAATATAATACACTTTAACATTTCAACTAATAATATAAATAAAAATGTATAATCTAACCGGTGCGGATGTTATTATGTGAATAATAATTCTAACGCTGGCTTACATGATAAGCTAATAGGTACCCATAATATATGAATATGGTCCTGCGCACACTCAGTCTGCTTTAGCTGTAATGTAAGGTATTACTAAAATCGTGTATATTCCTGTTGAATCAGTTGATAAGCTTTTCCTTATTTGATACAGTTAGTAATATTCTTACATGTTTTCATTATTGCCAAATACATTATAAATTACACTAGGCAGTATAACTTTATAGAAGTGATATTTAGTCAAGTAAGTACGTATTCTAGAAGAAGCATAAATGCATAAAACCATAAACATTTACCTATTGTATAGTTATTGATTTTAAATTTAGATAAGTAGTTTATTTTAGTATAGATTTAATTTAGTTTTAGTCTGTTTTATTTTTTAAGTTGGGTATTATAAATAAATACGCCGAATGGTATACTTAGCGCTTAAATTTTGGATCGTTTTTCAAACTCCTACTGATAAATAAACAAGGTAACTACTATTTTAATATCTGTGTCAATAGATAAGTATGTACATAATAACACAACAATTATCTTACTTAGTTATTGACATAATAATTGTTATATAATTATTCTTGTATTATCTAAGGTTACGGTATTACGATACGGCAATGGTCGTATTATGAAATCATGAAATTCGATATGAATGATCATTCAGCTTTATAAGTATGTTGTAGTATTATTATTTTAACCAATTTTAACTGAATCAAAATATTTAAATTGTCAATTCACCATTGGTCATTGCAGAAAGTGCACCCACTCAAAGACCGACTGAATGAATAAAATAAAAATAATAAATATAAATCTTCTAAGCGTTATGCCGCATAACGCATTAAAAGATTTAAGTCTTGGAATAATTCTATTTAAGTATTTATTATTTACATTATGCATGAAAATGTCTTGCATCTACAGAACCGTACAAAAGACGTTTTGCACCCAAGTATCGATTTTTTCCTGCTGACCTGCTCTGTCCTACTAATATCTTCAAGGAACCTCAAGGAAGTTCCATACTAAGTATATTCTACAGTAATATGGAACTACCTTCTATTGCCTACAGTATTAATTACGCATAGGAACTTAACTGACCTACCTAAAATAATGTCTAAGTTACTTAGGTACTAGGTATGCAGAGAAAATTCCATGAATGCATTGCATATTTTTATATCAAATTATCGTAAATAATTGGATACTAACTTTTTATTGTTTTTATTTCATAGAATAAGTGCCTATAGAATCCCAATACATTTACGACGCTCGCTCTTTGGGGGGAGGCCTATTATCAGTGTGGACGTCTTCAGGCTGACGACGATTCTGGGTGCCTGGTAGAACACAGAATACCTAACTTGTTGATAGCCTTTGAAGCAGTCAAGTTAATCATTATAACACAAACACATCCAAAGTATCGAAACTCTTAGTCAATCATTTCAGAATTAGACTTCTTGAAAATACCCAATTCAACTTGACTGAGGCATGAATTCTTGGAAGCTCAATCTAAATACAAAATAATAGGGAAACATTTATACTTAGTGTAATTCCGCTTAAATCAATAAACAAAATGCTTATATTTTCTTGGTAAACACAGAACCACACAGAATCACCCGAATCAAAGAGATATCTAATATAACTAGATTAGCTTTGGCTATATATTAGGTATACGTTATCATGTGTAGAACTCTCGTGGTCTCCTGAAGATTCTTTACAACCGACGTCAAAAAAGGAAGAGTTGCATTTTGAGTGTCTATCCTGATTTATTTATGATTATTCTATTCTATTAGGTTGGTTTAACTCATTAATAAAAATAACAAACGGATTGACACAAATTCTTTTTCTCTGATAGTTATCATGATATTCACTGTAAGATAAAAATACGAAGTAAAAAGGATTATGAGCGACGACGGGAAAAGAACTGGCTTTGTGTTAAAAGTAGTTGCAGTGCACTGCTATATATGGAACGAAATCTCAACAAAAACATTGTAAAAACCTCTTTTATCTTTACACGTTTTTTGTGAAACCGTTCATTGTTGCAGTTCCCCCGTTCCGTTCACTGTAATTATTATATTATACATAATAAATAATAAATAAATAAATAACGCCCAACGATCCTGGACATTAGGATTCCCTGTATCTAGGGACCCAGGAACTACGAGGACCATGGTCCCACAACACCCAGACACAGAACAAGTATTTGCGCATTTTTTTTCGTGCACAAATATGTACTTGTCCTGTCGCGGGAATCGAACCCACCATTTCCGGGTTATGAACCGACCTGCTCAACCTCCACACCACCTAGGCTGTCATCCATTTGATCCATTGATTTATTTATCGCAATAAATCCAGAATTCTTTTTTTCACATGTTCTATTGAGCTATTTCCAAGTTTTTTTTGTCTACATTTGTTAAAATCACTACCACGTGATTATAAATATACTCACACAACACACTCTATAGCTCTCTCTCATACGTACTGCTGCTGTCTGTTCCTTTCCTATGCATAAAAAAAAATAAAAACAAAGTGATAATGTTCTCATTTGCATTTTGTAATACTTATAGCGACATAATACCTATAATAATTATTAAATTTATAAAGGAAAACAGAAATTAAATAAATAATTACCAAATAAAATTTAAAAGCGCATTGTCTGCTACCTAATCGTGTGCATATTCTTTTTATTGCATAATTTTAAATTACTTATACTAATAATGAATTCTAAATGACTGATAAAACCTAATTATCAGTAAGTACCTACGTATGTAGTACTCTGTACTAGCGATTGCAATTAATGCGATTTTGCGTAAGTTTCATAAACATGCTAATTCACAAGTCTTAGCATGCCAATTGCTATTGCTATGCTATTTGCTAAAATGAAATGAAATGGAAATTAAAAATGAAATAAAACATGAAATGAAAATTGAAATGAAAAATTAAATGAAACATGAATTAAAAATGAAATGAATCTTTATATTAAAAAATAAATTCAAAATCAACCAAACGAATTGAAATGAAATTTCATATTTCACAGGATTTCGCAACTACATTTCATTTGCTAAATGCTAATTGAGATTTCGCATGCTAAAAATTAATGCGAATTCTAATTAATCCATCACTACTCTGTACGAATAGGTAGGTACCTATTAGCTAAATCATAGAGTTAAATTAAACATGAAACGTTTTGAGTGTAACGCTATTATGTTAATTTAAAGTTTAAATATCATAGCCATATATAATTTATTCATTGCTAATTGTTCTATTACAGAGTTACAAAATTATTATATGATTACATTTTTAAATGAATTTTATTAAGAATAAGATGTATATTTTTATTAATTTACTCGCTAACGAGTCATAATGGCGGCTTAACGCCATGCTCAACAACCTCAGTAGTTTCCCATAACTTAAGATGAACATGGACAAATACGTCTACCTAGAAAAGACTGTCTTACTAATCAATCATCAATTCATCTTTCTAGACTAACTAAGTACCTACAAATCAGTAGCAACAGTTTTCTTGTGGTTTTATCACCAAGTAACAATTGTTTTTCTTGTAAACTATGGGTTACATCCACAGATTAGACAAAAACCATCGAGTTTTATCACTTTGTACTATACTATTATAAATTAAAATCGGAGGTTTTGAGAAATCCCAAACTATTACGGATTAACTTTATGTGTAACCCTGTCTGTATCTTATGCCACATAAGTATACCATTTTGATTATATTTAATACCCACTTATAACACTCTCCTTTGTGGCGTTCAGTAATTTTTAGGGTTCCGTACCCAAAGGGTAAAGAAAACCCTAATACTGAGGCTCCACTGCCCGTCTGTCACCAAGCTGTAATCTCATGATCCGTTACAGTTAGACAGTTAAAATTTTCACAGGTTATGTTTTTCTATTGCCGCTATAACAACAAATGACTAAAACACAAAATTAAATAAAGTATTTAAGGGACCTCCCATCCAACAAACGTAATTTATTGCTCTTTTTTATAGGTACAGAACCATTCGTACGCGAGTCCGACTCTCAGTTGGCCTATTATTATTTCTGTACACAGAAAGAAACACATCAAATTGACATCAGCTTTAGACACAATGATTTTTGTCGAGGTACCTAGCTAGACCTACATCCATCGCACGGTACATGTGCGATTTAAATATAGAGATTACTAGAGATGTTGCATAATAAAATACCGGTGCTTGAAATGTAACTATACACCTCAGCATTGTGTAAACCTCAGTATAACAGTATTGGTAATAAATTCTGTGAGAAATAAAGTACAGTGATGTAAGAACTTTACCGCTCTGTATGGTGTGGAATGTGGATGCTCGACTGTAAAAATGAATAGTCTTCAGCATCTATCTTCAGTACCTTATTCAATGAAACTAATCATAATCGTGGACGATATTACTTTTAAGAAAAATAATGAAGAACCAAAATTCCAATATTTTTTTTATTTACTTTAAATACATAAAACTTAAAGTAGGTAAGGCAGTTTAAGTAGGCATTTTTCACTAAACACGGCACGTTACACGTCGTAGATATGAACGAATGAAAAGGAAGTTCTAATAATTAGGTATAAGTAGGTATATAATGCTACTCAATACAAAAAAGGAATCTTGTTGAGACTCTTTAATTTACTTATATTTACTTAAAGACAGACGTTTGTATAAGATAAGTAACTTCTACAACAGATTTCTTTCCGTCTCTGTTTACCAAGCGTATCTAAAGACTAGCACCGTGGCCTTGGCTGTATACTGTATAGTAAATAATACTTTATGACACAATCTACTGAATGATGTCATTGCGACGAAGTGAGAACGCGGTACGGAATATAACCATCGGTGAAATATTGAGTTTGAATTGAACGTTATTGACTAGCTAGAATAACTAGATGCTAATGCTATTGTGGGTTGCTCATGATGATTGCATTCTTTCGTCTCGAGTATTTTCTGTTACCAGCCAAGCTGGGGAGCACTTGCTGTTTTATTCACCGCTAATTTAAGTTGTCGATGAGTATGGTACCTACCAAATGATTCATAGCTTAAATAAAGATTTTAAGCGGTACAATTATTATAGATCGTGTATTATTGTACCAGTTAAAATATTTATTTGCTTTCATTTACGTACAATCATTGGTTAAGAATATCGGGCTATGTATTTCGGTTTGATACCTTTAAAACGATCATGGTCTTATATTTATTTTGAAAGTGTAACCGATCGGGATTGGGTTGCAAAACGGCGACTAAACGGGCCTGTGACCGAAAGATAAATTTTATTCATAATTAACATCAGCTTTTCTTATGAGTATTTTTGTACCAATTTTTTGTTTATTTAATATACTTAGTACCTTAGTATTGTTTGGCTAGGAATAATGATTATCATCAAAGTTATCTTGCTGGCTATTTTATCTGAACTATTGTGCATTAATCTCAAGAATTATAAATAACAATTTAGGTAATATTTTAGATATAATTGTTATAAGTTAGAAGTCTTGGGAACTCGATAGAAAGAATAAAAGAGAGATTATTTGGAAAAGATTATTTTTCAAGAACAATGGATCTCTGGGACCCCGTGAAAATAACAGAATGAATAATTAAGCGAAATGTTTATTTACATACTTACCTGTTTAACTAATAAGTAGGTAGATCTTAGTATATTAACTACCTATATTGAGACAGAAGTAAGTAAAATACAATTTAAGATTTACCTACTTATTGCGGAAATTCAAATCATAATAATCACATTAGGAATATCAAATATTCTTATGTAATTTTCTGGGAAGAAAATAACTGCAATATGTTTGCAAAATGTAGGTACTAATTCCTGCATGAAAGCCATAAAAGGATAGTGTAGGATGGGAGAAATATAATTTTAAAGGTACACATAACATGAGAATTGTAGCAGAAATGTGAGCAGTTTAGCTTTTTTTTATTAATTTATTTTTATAAATGCCCTAGAAAGAGACGTAGAGGTACACTAATTATATAAATGTAAAATATCACCTTAAGGAAATAAAATTTTCTGTTATATAAACCAAATACTTACAACCCGTAAAATGGGGTTGATATAGTTAGCTCATTCAGCTGTTTTTAATACCTATCTAAAAATGTAAATAATTAAAACAAAATAGGTACATATCCACGCAACGCAGTTGCAGCGTAGGCAGATCTCCCACTATGTGGATTGACGACCTGGTGAAAACCGCGGGGATGCAGGAGGCGAGCAGCAGCTCAAAATTGCGGTCTCTGGGGGAGGCCTATGTTCAGCAGTGGACGTTTACGGGCTGTTGATGATGATGATGATGAGGTATATATATCCAGATAGTATAGTAAATCATCATCCATTACGCCTATTATAAATATTTAAAACCATCCGCACGCTGTCCAAATTTGGTCGGTACATTTTTTTTCTCCTTCACTTATAGTTATGAAAATTTCAACATTAGCCTTTAGCACAAAGTAATATATCTTTTTCTAAATCTCAGCCGCTCGAAATGGCGCCCTTTGCTGCGAGAAAATAGTGTGCAAAATACGATTTTACTGCGTGAGACAGTGATTTTTTAATAATACTAGCTTTTGCCCGCGGCTTCGCACGCTTGTGTTATGTTATTTTTACGTTATAGTCTAATAATAGATCATGCATTTCGTACCAAACAACAAAATCCACTAAATCTTTTCGAAGCTGCGCACAGTAACCTGTATTAGCATAGGTATAGGTATAACGCAAGCATAGCCGTGAGTGGAAGCTATTTAAGCCATTACCTAAAATTAAATGTTTTGAGTCTAATATAGATTTATAACAGTAAAAAAAGTTTCAAACAAAAATCTACAATTTTATAAGTACCTCTTCATATTACAACAAAAAGAAATCATCATCACTTCACTCAGGTCTTTAACAGAAGTTTCAGTAAGTTTTGTTTAGGTAGTAGTTAGGTATCTAAGCAGGCAGGTACAGTTTAGAAAAATATGGAAGAATGACACACGTTGATCCTGTTTTTCTCAGTTTTACATAATTATTATCCGCGCGCTTTTTGTTCCATTTACCACATTTTTTTACCTTCTTAAGTTTGGTTCCGTACATTAATTAATTTTCTTAATACTAATTAGGAATTACAAATACTAAACCACCACTCCTTAATGAATCGACAGTTATAATTATTATTTTGTCCACTATTTTCCACGCTGTCTCATTCCCAACATACCTACCTAGTGATGAAAGTGAGGAAGTAAATTAAATCTTCATTACATAATTATTACTAACACCCAAAGTTACTTACCTACTAAACTATAACCTTCTTGAAGTAACCGAGCAATCAATCATTTTCTGCTCCCGTGGTTTATTTAAAAGCCCACAGATCTAAAATATTTTAACTATTAAAAACTTATTTCAACATGCAAGAAGAAGAAGAAGAACAAATCCAAAACGAATGAACGTTACGCGCCATGTTGTTAATTCGAGGATACAATTTTATTGCCATAATGAATACCTACATATTAATTATTATATCTAAGTACCTACCCTTTTTAAACATTTTTCATCAAATATTTCGTATCATTGGCTAAATACAAATAATAGCACCTCCGGCTTACTTTAATGCCAAAATAAAAAAGGTTTAAAATGCGTAGCAATGATAAGGGTATATAACTTAAGTAGCTATAAGTACTACAGGGGGTCTAGCAAAGATACCAACCACTAACGCTAACGCCAAACGCTAACTCCAAAACTGTATTGAAATGACATTAGCTGTAGAAAAGTAAGCGATTTCCGAAATGTCATCCTAGTACATTTTGGAGTTAGCGTTTGGCGTTAGCGTTAGTGGTTGGTTTCTTTGCTAGACCCCCAGGTACCTTAAAACTTCCTTGGGGTTGATCAAGAATGTAGCAGTAGCGCAAAAATAATTTTATCTACCTAATTAGAATGGTAACGTGTAGTAAGTTCATGTAAATAATACATTTTACCAGATCGCCAATAAAGAACATTACTACCGCCAAAACCCTATAAATCGAAAACTTGAATAAAAATGTAGTTATGTTTCAATATTGGCTAAATATGATATCGCGTGAAGCCTTAAAACTTATAAAAAAAGACTAAGAAGTTTTTAGTTTTCTAAATTCCTTGTTCTCTTTGTCTCGCTCATATTCAAGAAGGTTCTAATACCTATCCTCTTTTTTTAGTTTAGACCACAGATTAACGAAAAAACTTATCTATATGTAAATACATATGATTTTTTTGGGTATAGGTCAAGGTACTTACATAATGAACACATTGTTTTTCTCTAATCTGCATTGCATCGAGCGCAGACGAAGTTATCGCGCGTTGTATTTCGCCGTAGCCCGAAATGTGTGATACACTGCCGGTAATGCAGGCGCACCAATTGTTATTTACTGTTGTAAAACATGCATTAAATTACTTCCTTATTGCTTAGTGCAGTGGGGATTGTTCAGAATGAAATACAAAAATATAGGAGTTCCGTACTTAAAGAGTAAATCCTTATTACTAAACCTCCGCTGTCCGTCTGTTTGTCGGTCTGTCCACCAGGATGTACTCATGAATCGTGATAGTTAGACTGTTGAATTTTTCACTGATGATATATTTCTGTTGCCACTATAATAACCGTGGTCCGTATTCAAAGGGACAGATAAACAGACAAATAAAAAAAAATTGGTTTTACTTCATATTGATAAGGAATTATAAATTAAAACTATTACAATTTATTTTTGTAATCACAAATAATACTCTCACAGTTTGTAAAACATATTTATTCGCCGACATGCAATATAACGCAGTGCTTCCTCCATTTATTTAGCCTACGTCGGTCGCGCAGCAGGCAAACAAATTGACTGTGTCCAGGTTGGGGCGCTACAAAAACATCGAGGAACAGAGATGTTTTTGCGCACCAACTCAACAGCGAAGGTTCGGGCGTATATGAAGCCGTGCCATAATAGTAACAGAGTTTTTTCTTAATCTGTGCATCCGGATAAACCCTAGATGAAATTACCGTCAGTAATATCGTAGCAGTGTAGCAGAGTAAATTTTTTTTCTTTCATCTATCGTTAGTAGCCAAAATATAACTTAGCTTTTGACACTGGCTAAATACCTACACTATGTGTCGAGCCAAAATATAAGACAAAAAACTAACCTTGAGGCCTTGACGCGGCCGTCTTGTTAAAATCCCGTTCCGTTTCATAATGAAATCTTAATTATTTTCACCAAAAAAAAATTAACGATATATAAAATTTAATATATCCTATGTTTTGCGCCGGGTTTTTCTAAGCTTATTAGTGAAAACCGCATGAAAATCCGTTCAGTATTTTCGGACTTGTGCCGTAACAAACAAACAAACAAACAAACAAACAAACAAACAAACAAACAGACAAAATGTCTAAAAAGTAGCTTAACGTGATCAGCGAAAAATTTCAAGCCAACCTGTGTCATTTTTATTTCGATATCTTGCATTTACAGATTTTTTTATCTCTACAGTTTTATTATATGTATAGATGACTTTGCGCTAATTGTATTTAGCCAGCTTTAGGTTACATTTATATGAAGTTTTGAAAAGAACATGACTTTTTTTTTCTTTGTCATGCTTTTGGCGGGAACGCGATATTGTTTCGTTACTATGTAAATAAGTACCTAACTGTAATGATCTTCTCACTGCTGAGGTGAAAAGTTGTATGTGCTACTCGAGGGCAAAGTTTTTGCATCTCGTGCCTTTGAATCCTTCGCTCGCTCAGGATTCTAACTTAGAATCCTTCGCTTGCTCGGGATTCAACATCAGCACACGACACAAAAATCAACTTTGCTCTCTTGTTGCACAAATAACTAATTGTCGTCCAGTTAGTGGTAGTAGATCGAAAATAAATAAAAATGATTCACCACTTTCGCGTTATCGAAAAGCCACTCCAATATTTCCTCTAAGTATTGACTGATAATAATATGATAATATTAATAATACTGTTGATTTATTGTAGATATAGGCGAGTGATTAACTAAACTCAAGTTTAGTTAATCTAGGATACAGGAATGACTACTATTAATGACCGGGTAAGTGCGAGTCGGACTCCCGCACGAAGGGTTCTTTACCATTCCCTATAAAAAACGAGCAAAAAGTAACCCCCTTAAATATTTATTGTATTCTGAATTCTAGTATTTGTTGTTATAGCGGCAACAGAATAACGTCATTTGTGACAATTTCATCTGTCTAGCTATCACGGTTCCTGAGATACAGCCTGGTGATAGACGGACAGACATTCAGACAGACAGACACACGGACAGCGGAACCTTAGTAAAAGTAAAAATTTGACCTACATACTATTCCAAGAATCAAATGCAGCTACTTTATTGAAGCGGTATTTTTGCAGTTTTATTACTAATTGTTGCTTGTATAATTAATTAATTTAGTATGTTTATTAGTTAACTCTTTTACATGATAATTAAAGTCACATAAAACGGAGTTTTATCTTTAATCATTTAGTAAAATCATTGTTCCCGTTTACATTTAATTTTGTCCTCATCATCAGTTTCAAACATCTTTATATTTAGACCAAAGACCAATAAAATTGTAAAACTCAGAAGACGAACGCCCATGCAGCATCCGACCGGTTATATCATCATAAAGATTTCATCATGGAATCCAAACCCACATCTTAAGGGAAAGCTTACCAAAACTGGTTTTGAAGGTACCAAATCAAGTGTCAATGAGCACTGCAATGTGATGGAATCTATGCTATCTATGATGTAATGACGAGATGCCATTGAGCGTATTCCTGTTTCTGAAATACTTATGTACAAACTTGTTTTAGGTATTATTTTGTAGGTGTATAATAGTCAAGATCTAAATCTAGTCCTAAACTAGTGTAACTAATAGTGTAAGTAAGCCATTAAAATTTAAAAGGTTATCTTTTTCCGTCAATAAAAAAAATCATTTCATTTTAATAAATTGATAATCCCAGAGAAATGTGTTTTTGAAGTTTATAGCTCATTGTTTACAGCAGTCCATCGCAGCTTTAAACAATGAGCTATAAACTTCAGAAACACATTTCCGTGGGATTATCAATTTATTAAAATGAAATGCTTGACATTTAGCGATTTTCCAACATTAGGAGAACACACTGTAATATTGATTTGGGAGGCGTTATCTGTACAGAATTTGTGTTGATGTAACTTGACTATGCTGGTTGGGATGATTCTTAAAAATCACTCAATAGATGGCGCTACCAACCCCGTAAGTTGGTTGTAAAGGTGAAGGAAAAATTTGGACATGAGACCACATGTCACGGTAGCTTAAGTAAAGCATATCCCGGCTTGAGGGATGGATGGATGCGGGTTCAATCCCCGCTCGTGATTCTAATTTTTCCTTTACAAATTAATCTGTAGATTACGCTGGGCAGGCGATACTGCTATAAAAATCATAAATATTCACACTGTAATAGGTTACGTGTCTACTACAGGCTATCAATTAGCATAGAGACCATGTTAAAAATCCAAAGGAACACTTCGCGAAATCATGCCCGCAGCCAGTACAGTATTACCTATAATATGGTGAGTGCCATATACCTACATAAAGAAGAAGGTACTCTGGTAGCACAGATTCCTGAATGTGTATCTACTCAGCATGTTCTTTGCTGTCATTGTCAGAGAAGTTGGGCCTGAGGTGGGGTTGGGGTTGGGTTGGGCTGTGGTAAACGTACGTTTGAAGATCAATCATACCAAGAAAAAACACTTGTTCTGTCCCGTCTAGTTTCAGGTCTACCGCGGTTTACTTGCGGTGGCGCAATAGATCTGCTAGGCGATTATGTAACTTGATTGCAACCAATAGAAACACAAAAATGTATGGATTTGACAGTTTCAATACGCAGTTTATGTGCATAGTTACTATGAAAATTTTCATATTCAGAATGAAATTTCTCCTGTTGCATTGCTGTCAAAGTTACGTAATCACCCCACTGGACTTGCAGAATAAACTGCGAGGTGTTTAAAACGGCGATAGGATCAACGAGTGACCCACGTGTGTCTATATTACAAGCTGTTCTATCACACGTAACGATATTGAGGTACGAAGAAGTGGATGAAAGAGGTTGAATCTGGCTGAGTGCGAATGTTGAAATAGCAAAGAAAATAGATATGTGGTGTAATGGTGTAACCAGAACGGACACTCAGGAATGAGGATTCTGTAACAGACAAGTTTTAGGTGTAGCCTAGAGTGGTATTTGATGGTAATAATTATTTTATACGCTATTACTAGGTATACTTACGAACGTGGCTATTGGACTGCGTGGAGATTGATAAAAATTATTATGTGGTAAGGGGTGAGTGTTGTGACAGCCTAGTAAATATAACAAAATATTTCATGATTCTAAAATGACATAAAAATTATTTTTATTAAGTAAAGTAGCGTGTTCAAACTTTGGTCGATTAAATTATCTAAGCTTAAGCTTATCTGCATGTAGCATCGTAGCTCCCAAAGATATAAATCTATTTTGATTTTTCTTTTTATATTTGAAAGAATATTGAGAGTGTTCTTCATCATCACCATCATTAACAGCCTGAAGACGTCCACTGCTGAACATATAGGCCTGCCCCAGAGAGCGCCATTTTATTCAGCGGATTTGAAAATCAGCTGCTTTATTTGATAAAAAGTACAGCGGAAGATTTCAAACTTACATTTTAAAATTACTTGTTACGTACGGACCCTATAATGATGATGTTTGTGATTCATTCTTAAAAACTCTTATCCGTTTCCGGAATTGCACACGTGCACGTGTGTTGTCGAAATATCGTAGATTATGATTTACTATCAACCCGATAAATTCACGTTAACAAGACTCGCGTTATTAAGTACGATAGAATGTAAACATCTGAATCATACGGATACTTGCCTTATCTTGCTCCAATGGTGGTATGGAGGGTCGACAACTCGTGCAATGATTGATGAAAAGTTGGACTTTCATGATTCGCTGAGCAAGGCATGTTGCCCATATAGTCTCATGTTGACATGGGCCTATTGAACGTTATATTATTATTATTATTATGTTTGGGTAAACTTTCGTTTCTCAGGTTTTTGCGCCTGGTTTTAATAGGGTAGCACGGGAGGGTACCAAGTGCTACTCTAGTTCTGGTTGTATTAGTGTGTCAACATTGTCCATGTCGAGTTGCAAAAATTTTCGCACTATACGACATGTGTTCAGTACAGCAGCTTTTTGCAATTGAATATATAACAGTTTAGGTAATCCTAGAGTAGTCAGACTCCAAAATATATGTTTAGGTATAACTCCCGTCGTTGAAATCACTATGGGTACAATAGTTACACTATTCATTTTCCATAGTCGTTTAATTTCTTGTTCTGTGTACTTTCTTATTTTATTATTATTATTATTATTACTATTTAATAGGTTTTTTTTATGGGCAATATGCCTTTATTACTCAAGCTAACTACTACAATAATAAAAACTAAACTAAAACTAACTACACTACACACTAACTAGCTACACTATACCTACTACAAAGAACATAATGGACTGTATAATAGACCCCGATGGCCTATAGACAGTCCAAATGCTCCAGCCCACTGCCGGTTGCCGGTAGGTAGCACACCCAACATGCTGGCAGCATTGCCTCGTTGAATTGCAATGCTGATACATTGAGCCAAATAAGTGCCAGCATTTTGGTCACTTAATTTGGTTATTTAATTATTAGGTGCTTACATTAACGTACACTACCAATTAATATAGCCATTAAAACTATACCTATATATTTGTTTTATCACTCCATATTACTATCTAAGATTCGTCTATAAATTTTAGTAATCATAATATTCGGGACAGTTGTACAAAGCATTTTAATTTCTGTGGACTCCTCCAGTAGATAATATTTTTCTACTATAAAAATACCTTTTGTATCTTTCAAGCTGATTTTGTATTACCATTGGTACGGTATAAAAGTCACTGCTAATAAAAAGTTATAAAACCACTTCTTAGTCAATTTAATTAAAGTATAAAATGCATTATGATTACTACTTGAAGAATCAATTTTATCAAAAATGTAACGTAGGTAAAGTAAATTACAACAGTTCAGTTTCCAGAATGGATAGCAAGTGAATTATTTTTCCTTGTAAGTGTACCTATCCTTAAAAATGATTCATGGTGTAACAGCACACTGGTATGGTAATACCCATACAGATTATTATAATACTGTATTCTGATTATTATGTTTTAGGGACAAATGTGTGTAGGTACTGTTTATTCAGATTCAGTAGTTTCTGGAATACCTATATACCGTGTGCTTTCATGTTCTTTATTTTATTGTAGTACCCCAGATTTTATAATACCTACAGTACAGATGCCTCATCCCATACAACGGAATTACTCGGGTTTTATTACAAATTATTTTATTTCTGCATAACGCAAGATTATCAAGCGACATTTATTGCGTGTTGGCGAAGTATTGGGCCAAATGAATACACTGGACACTAACTAGTAACTCTCTAGCAGATTTCTAAATTTTTTTCAAGTTTGGGCTATTTTTTGTTTTTATCTGATGGGGCCCCATGGTAGTACATACCTATATACTACAAGCATGAGCATATAAGTTGGGGTTAGGGGATCCCAAAAATTATAAAGCCCGGGGGATCCGGAGAAAAATAATTGTATTGTTTATAAATTATATCGATTAAGAATTAGTGAGATGCAATCAAAATTTTCAAAAACCTTCATTAGTCACCCACAGTTTTATTAGATGTAGCTACAGATATAGAAAAGATAATTTTATGGCTCAGTTTTTCAATAGTGATACATTGCCACATAACACACTAACAATCAAACGTATTTTTTTTTGTAAACCGAATAATATTCGAGTAACATTTTTGTTTCAAACAGTTCATAATTTCATTAATCAGATAACCGTTAACCAAAAAACATCAAACAGCGTTTAAAAGCCACTAATTGAAGAAGAAGAAGAAGAACCTTTAACCAGCCATTGATAAAATAGCCCCTGAGTAATATTTTAACTTTGTTCCAGAAAACGCGGCACTATGGCGCCGGCAGAACAGAATATTGATGACACAGTAACGGTGCATTCACATTTGAAAAACAGACTTTCGGAGAAATACTATAAAAGTGAAAATGGTGTGCCATGCTTTGACAATAACAACACAGTGATACGAAATAGTGCAAGTGAAATAGGCAGTGAAGCTACTTTCGATATAAGCAAATATGAGGCCATGGAGTTCAAAGCGAAAATTAGATGGCCTGATCTCACAGTACAAATATTATTGCATTTAGTTTCAATATACGCAGTGTACCTGATATTAAGCCTTCAAGTTAAACTTTTCACAATTTTATTTGGTAAGTCTAATCCACATTTCAATACTTAAAGTAGCTTTTTATGTAAATATCTCTCCGTTTACTTGCCTTTCATCACCATAATCATAGATGTAATAGATATAATGTATAATTTGTGTTTTTTGTATAAGTTATTATTTTCTAGGTATAGTAATTTTAAAAGGCTTTTACCCACATGCCAGAGCGAGTTATTGTCATGGTTCTAATACCAACCAGGGCCATTATTCCGTATCGATTCCTTACTTCGAAACCACGCGAATTCCTTGTCTTACATAAGAATTCTGCAAAACTGTATTCTCTATGAAACGAAAACAAAACCGGGCGAAATGAATTTGGAATTGGCGCGATTTGAACTGTCAAAAATCATATGTTTTACCGAGACGCGTTCCGAAACATCAACACATCAAATATTTTATTCTCTTATAAGTGTGTAGGAGCCTTAACACAGATTCTATAGATGTTACTTGCCACGACTGCGTAGTGGGTACAAAATTATAGTTTTAAAGATAATTATTCGCAGTCACTGGACATGCAATCATAACTTAGTTGGAAAATCGTTTAACCCTGGGAGTTGGAAATGCGCCTTCAATTCCCACTGGTGGCTAAAACTTTTAGGAACTTTAATATCAGTGTTAAGTTTTATACTTACATCTTAATGCGAATAATACATTTCATCGCATTGTGAATTATAATTGTGCACATTCACGGCCATTAGCTGATACGTATAATAATAAATAAAACATAATTACAAACTATCCAAGCTATATAATACCTTTCTAATGTTGTGCAAAGTAATCTAAAAGTAATTTTCGTTTCCCGCCTACTCAATGTTGGTGTGAAGCCGAGAGGAGTGAGGTATTGTGAAAAAGCGCTTTTTGGGTACATTTTCTTATTGAGAGTCTTGTATTTTGTATGACAATGGACTGATGGTTATTTATTTATATTCACCACAGCCGATTGATTTAATGCAGTTAGGCATTCGAGATAGTAAGTAGGCTAATAGTTTTTAAATTTGTGGTACCTAATTTAAGATCCCCGACAGTTCCCTCTTTGACTTAAGGAGAGCTGCTGATCTTCAAATGACTGAGCAACAGGGTTACTCTTGACACGCGATTTCAATCGTAATTTGGTATTTAACACGACATACATCGTGGCACTCAATAATCTTTTAAATTCAATACTAGCGCACGATTGGAATCTTTGTCCATCGAATTTTATGAAACTGAATGTCTCATTTCTACACCATCCGCTTTTTTACCAAATTATTTAACATTGGAATTGGGATTGATTTGGATTATAATTTCAGTGAAATTGGGATAGGATTCAAGAGTAACCCAAGTAAGTGAGAGTAAGAGTAGAGTAGGAGTAAGAGTAGGAATAAAAGTAAGTGATTATTACATATATACAGATTGCAAATAGCCTAATTTTAGTAAAAGTTGAGTTTTCACTTTCAGAGTTTCTTGAATCATAGGTAAGAACCACAGAGCTTTGAAACAAATGACGCTTCGCACCTCTAGAAACGTTTTTTTGCTCTGTGGTAAGAACAAACTCATCGAACACTTCGCACTACGGGACCTAGTGCGAGTATATCGAGTACCTATAGTAACGTATTTATCATCATTAACAGCCTGAAGACGTCCACTGCTGAACATAGGCCTCCCCCAGGGAGCGCCACTTTGGATAATATTTGAAATAATGATTGCTTGTAATACTAATCTTCTTTTTCTTTTTTTCTTTCTATTTTCCTTTAAACCTTACAAACGAATTTAATCGAATTCACATTACTCATTACCGACGATCATAAAATATATATATGAAAACTAGCTGCGATAAAAATTCTATGTCTTAATCATTAGTATTACAAGCAATCATTATTTCAAATATTATCCAAATCTGTCTAGCCGTTGAGCGTGAACGAGTAACAAACGTACACACATACAAAATTTCACCTTAATAATATTAGTGTGATAGTGTGATAGTATGATGTGATAGTGCGAAGTGTGATGATAGTTTGATTAAGCACGGCCGGTGGCTTTCATCATCATCATCAGACTGAAGACGCCCCAAAGAGCCACTTTGAGCGACTGCTTGCTTCTTGCATTCATCGGCTCCCCACAGTTCTGACTAGGTCATCGGTCCACCTAGTCAGGGGCCGGCCTACGCTGCGTCTTCCAATTCTTGGTCGCCACTCGAGAACCTTTCTTCCTCATCGGTTGAATCGGCGGATCGCGGCGGCATTAGCAACAGCTATAAATACGTTCCCCCCACTAGGTGGACCGACGACCTGGTGAAAGCCGCGGGGAGCCGATGGATGCAGGAGACGAGCAGCCGCTCTAAGTGGCGCTCCCTGGGGGAGGCCTATGTTCAGCAGTGGACGTCTTCAGGCTGTTAATGATGATAAATACGTTACTATAGGTACTCGATATACTCGCACTAGGTCCCGTAGTGCGAGTATACTGTGAAGTGTCTTGTTCTATAATGGTGTCTTTTCTGTTTCAGCATTTCTAACGATATACTCGTCGGGGTTTGGGATAACTGCAGGCGTACACCGGCTATGGTCCCACCGCGCGTACAAGGCGAGGTTACCCATGCGGATACTGCTCGCCGTACTCTTCACTATTACGGGACAGGTAATGCGAGGACGTTTATTACAGCAGACAGACTTGAAACTTATTTTGTACCTCATAGGGTCGCTTTATGCATAGCAAAAATATGACGATTACGTTGTGTTGCACTTCGACTTTTCCATTTTTCGGTATTACAATTAATTAGTTATAAAAGAAATGCTTATTGTTATAAAAAAAATTTCAATGGGGTGTCTTATTATAATGTAACATTTTAGGACGTTTGGATGATTTTTTAGAGGTCACCTCACGATTATTTTCGAAAAAACTTTTCGTAAACGTGTTTCGGTATCGGCAGATGGAAAGAAGATATGACCAGTATTAACGTGCATTTTTTTCAATCCTGTAAATGGTATAATCCACAGACATTTTTACTAGGTGGTAGGACTTTTCTGCAAAGTTCGTCTAGGTAGGTACCACCGCTTTGCCAGTTATTCTGCCGCCAAGCAGTAGTTTGCAAGCACTACTGTGTTCCGGTTTGAAGGGCATTGTAGCTAGTGAAATTACTGGGCAAACGAGACCTTATGGCCTGATTACACAGTCTGGTAATCTGATTATTGGACTGTGTGGTGTCTCGGGATGACGTGCGCAGTGCAGTGTCACGCGAAACTTTATTATTTTAAAGTTCCGAGTGACACTGCAACTGTTATGGGCAGCCGTGTCGCTTAACATCAGGTGAACGACTGGCTCGTCACGTCATTCACTAGCTTACCCGCCCCGGCGCCGCATCGACAGAATATCACTGCAAAAGCTGCAAATCTCCATAACTTGATATGAATGAAATATCTACCCCCATTTTGCTGATCAATTGTTCGATACGAATTACCCTCGCGTAAATTGAGCTCTTGGAGTGTCAATAGGGGTTATTGTTCTGAGGCTACTGTCCAAGGGAAGAGAGAAGGGAGAGGGATAAGATAGGGGGAGTAGGATGAATGGATGACGGTGAAGGGTGGGTGTGGGGTATGGTAGCTGTCGCATTTATAACTACCTACTCAGGGGTATAAGCACAAAGTAGGAACACAAATGACGCTTGTGCCCTGATAACTTTTTTCCTGTTCTGTGGTTATAGGTACAACACACGTGGCTACAGGAAAAACTTAGTCACCACTCACCAGCTACATGCTCGTTCGATCACGTGACGAACAAATTCACAACAGCTCCACTTCTGCGATATAGGCACCTACTATCCGCGACACATAATATCGTTGCAAACTCAGAGGGTTTTAAGCTAGTCGCCCCACCTGATGATATTTTTTTTAATAGATAAGACATATGATTTTTGACAGTTCATATCGTGCAAATGTGGAAATGCTGTAGCTTAAAGCTCTATAAGCTTACTGAAGATGCCTAAAGAAACTACAAAAAAAAACAACTTCTAATGATATCTAAACCAGTACCTACCTAAGGAACAAACTACAAACGAATAAATTAGATTTCAAATTCATATGCATCACAATACAAAACTTAGGGGCATATTCAAAGAAAGTTGCAATCGATTAAAGATACGTTTGAGAAACTACTTACGAAATTTGTATTCAAAAACCATTTTTATCTCTATTATAAAGGCATGTATGCAAGTTGTGTATTTCAGAATTTACTCAAAGCTTCCTGAAATCGTTCTGAAATCGAGATTAGTGAAATTTTGTATTCAAAAACGAATTTTATCATCATTTTATCCTCCATTTTGTGTCAATCTGTCATCAATCTGTCAAATACTAAACGATATTATAACCTATCAGAGCAAAGTTTGAAACGTCATGTTAAAACGTCCAATCAGAGCGGAGAATCACCGATTTAATAGAAAAAATTGTAATCGAAAACGCTGATTTCGTCACTAAAATCGTGTTTTAAGCTAAAATAGGTAGGAGGGTACTTTAACGGGATCATTGAACATTTTCGTGGGGTATTGTAAAAAGAAATCTGCGATATGATTACTGCAAACGGCTTTGGTATACAATGTGATTGAAATTCTTTCACGAGAAAGGATGAATTTCAAGGATTTGAAGAATTGAAGTCAGCTCTGGTGCTGCTCACAGTAGCTGGGACCAATGGCTTAACGTGCTTTCACCGGAGCATTGTAGAGCTCAGCTGTAAATGATCACTTTTTGTGGCGGTCACCCATCTAAGCAGTGATCATGGCGTCCATTGCTTAGCTTTACCGGCTCGTTCTAAGTAGTTGAGCTTCCCTTAATTACAGTTCAGTGCGAATGAGAATATTGCTGCCCATTGCTTGCACTTATGGTAGCCATGACAAGATTTGTGGTGGGCCTATATATAGTTATACCTGGACCACACGGTTGAATACAATAGGAAAACATAGGTACTTATCTTGTTTAGCTTTATGTGATTTATTTCATGTAAATATTCACAAACTTCTCATCGACAAAAAATACCACTCTGAGACTTAGGTCTATCTTACTAGTGCTGTATTACTGAAACTGCAATTTTGTAGTGCCAATTTAATGCTGTTGGTCTCATCTGGCCATATACCCGTATAACGAGCGTATAAATAAGCCCTGTGAGAAAAAGACGCAAGGATCCTGGGGAGATGTTTTTATAGGTGAAGTATAATGCAAAACATGACCTCACAAAGTTTTATTTCAATTTATAAAATAAATACAATTATTCTAAGAAGGTATTAATACATAATGCGACTATAGTACCAAAGACAAATAAGGTACATCTAGCTCAACGGGTGTAAATTGTAGCATTATAAGAGGCGGGTAGTCATGTTTCATGTTTACAAAGTCGTTGCGGAAACTGCATGCGCTTTAACGTAACATCACCAATATTTTATGATCACAATACTGTAACAAAAGCACAACACAGTAGGTACTGCAGGCTCTCATTTCTGAAACAAAATACGAAATATGTGAAAATGTTAAAAAACACGACCATTGTGGCCATTGTGGTGGCCTGGTAGTACCTAGCTCTACTTTCTCATCGTCATCATCATTAGCAGCCCGAAGACGTCCACTACTGAACATAGGCTCTACTTTCTGTGTACTTTAAATTATGGTTGCTGTATACCTACTCGGTACCAAACACAGAAAAGAATTATATTATAAACTCTTTATTGACACTAAGATATAAACGATGAGAACCAAAAAGATTTTCGCGTGGATACCACGGACCGATAAGGCGTAACGTATGAGTAGGTAGATATTAACAAAACCGTCAGGAGCTGTTGGATTCAAGAGGCTACTTACCCAAGCCAACAGTGGACGTGCTCCCCTTCCGACTGATGATGGTCAATCGTGGTATCATGGAGCTATGCGTGGTAACTTATCGATGAATAGAAGTATCGGTCTGGTAGGTACTACTCACTTTGTCAGATAAGTAGTTTACGTTGCTTTTCCAATTTATTTTAGTAGGTGATTTTTTTATGATTATTAAGTTATTTTTGGTGGATAATTCACCACAATTTGTTGGATTTATTTTTTAAAATACCATAGTCGTACAAAGAAAATACAAACAACAGTCAAAGAGTATATAATTTACACAACAGTGACAGATGTTGTTAATTGATGTCAAGCACATAGAAGTTTAATATGATATTCTATACTAACTGGAATTTGTACATCGGACGGAAACGTAGTTCGAGGGAGATAGTGACTAGGGAGGCGCTTGTCGTTGTCAACTGATAGCCACTTTTTCAATATCAATGTTTCTCTCCAATATTTAGATTAAATGTGGATGTGGCCTGTGTATATTTTAACTAATAAGATAATGACAAAATATATAAAATACCTAAGTAGGTACCTACATCAGTAGGTATCAGAAACATGTTTATTGGTTAACTTTCTTACGGTTTTACTTTCATCATTATCCGGTACCTAAATAGAAAATATACTGGGTGTAATTGAATTAATTAGCACCCTTTGAAACTAAGTACCTACTCCTGATACTGGTTACGTCTGGACCAAAATTTTTGAATTCTAACACATTGGTTTAGTAATAATTATAACTCCAAAAAATGGAATAACTTACTTAATCAAATGCTACAATACAAAATTTAATTAAAATAATGTAGTACTGTTTTTAATTAGTATACAAGGTATAAAAACGTTTAAATATATCAAAATCATCCGTGCCAACTGCGTTAGGTGCCGCGGCAATCTTCATAATTTTCAATAAAAATATTTTCATTTACACACTTTTACTATTTAATAATCATCTATAAATGATGTAGTATCATGGGTTCAATTTATGCTTATGAATTTAATTACATCCTGTAGAAAATCTTGTTTTTTTATATTCGATGTAGGTACATCTACGTATCCTACCTGCACATAAATTTCTAAAAGTTATATTAACACTAATTCAATTCCTAGTAAAGTTGAATTGTCCGACCGCGTCACGCGGTTGGCGGCAACAGCGCTGATTTAAGGCTTTTCGACAATCCATCTGACGGTAGGTAGTTAGCGCGCGCAAGTACATCGAGTGACGGAGGCCTTACGTATATAGTAACATTATATAGCAGTATCTGTGGTATACCACATATTGTTGAATATGTTCACCCTTAGGATGAAACTAAAATAAAAGGTTATTCGAGACATTGTTCTTATTTCTTATTTAAAATTAAAATTTTATTTTCATAATAGCGCTTGTAGGCTCAAATTAAATGAAAAAATTAGTAAAATCTGTAAATAAATCTCGGAGTAATAATCTTTTAAAGCTTCTAGAGGAGATATTGGCTGTCCCTTTCTTGCAAAACAGAGATTCCCCACAGTGACTTTGAAAACGCACGTTTATGACTTCATGTGATTTTTTTTATGCTATAGGTAGCAAACAAGCATACGGCCCTCCTGATGGGAAGAGGTCACAGTAGCCTAAGACGTGCCATTGATGCGTTGCTTACTCTGTGATAATACTCTATTGTATGTAAAGCTACCACAGCTAAATAATGAAGCACTATGAATGAGCAAGAACTGACGTCACAGAATGTTAGACCTGTCTCTCTCTATTCCTTTATTTTAAAATAGCTTGTAGCTTTCACAACTGCTTCATTATCATCATCATCTATAGCTTCTAGACATTAGATAGGACTCCCCCAGAAAGCGCCACTTTGAGCGGCTCTTCGCCTCCTGCGTCCATCGGCTCTCCATGATTTTCAGCAGGTCGTCGGTTCATCCAGTGAGGCCTCTGCCTACGCTACGCCTTCCGGTTCGTGATCGCCACTCGAGAACCTTTCACGACTGTGTATTCTTTGGGAAATATTTGACAAAGCGAACGAAGTGAGTACGCAAGTACGATGTCATACTTGCGTACAGGTCGCATTATTCAACCAATCTTGTCGTATCTTGGTAGGTTCGTGAGGAACGTCATCGTTCCAGTTAGGTATGAGCATATGAATTCCTTGGTTTTTTAAGTTATAAAAATTACTATAGATAAGAATAAGCATTTTGATAAAAAACTGAACAATGTGACCGAATTCCGTGTAAAATAATTTTAATGCTACTGGAAACGTCATATTACTAAAACCACAGAGTAACAATAGTTTTTTCTGTTATCTGTGACTAGAACAGGTTTGATGATCGTTTTTGAATACCACTGCATTTGACAGCTCTATAAGAGTTGTAGAACATTTTAGTTAAAAAACTTTCTACGTAAAATGGCATTTACTGCGCATGCTTGTGTATGAAGATCTCGTCGTCATTGGCCAAATGGAATCTTTCTTTTAACCAATCACTATTTTAGAGAAAGGTTGCCTTAGTCGTACCACAGTCTAATCCCCGTCTGCACTAAAGTTTGACAGCTCCTAGGTTTGCTTTTATTTCTCTAGGATTTACTAAACGATAAAAATTCGGTGCACTAAACTCAGTCAGTTGCATAAATGCCTAAGACAATAATAGGCATAATGACTAGTATTAAAAATTAACAAGTAAATACTTTACTTTCATAAAGAAGATTAAAAATGAATGCAATAATTAAAAAAATAAGTAAAATCGGTATAGAAAGGAGAGGCCATCTTCTGTCCCTTTCTCGCGAAACAGAGCACCTCCACAGTTACTATGAAAAGTCCACTTGTGACGTCACATGCCAAAGAGATTGTTTGTAAAGCTACCACAGCCTAGTACTATGAACGACCTTGCTCTGACATCACTGGCCGTTTGAGCTATCTCTTTCTAATCCTTTTTTTAAAATGCTTACTTGTAACTTTGTAATTTTTTGTGATATTTTATTTTTGTTTTCACTAAAGTTTATCTTTTGAGTAATATTATTAATTTATGCATAAAAAAATATTTAATAATGCCTTGGAAACAAGTCACGGAAGATGATAGTTTAGTAATATCTAGTAGATACATACACCAACAATAAATTAGTTCAACCAATTTCACCAATTGTCATAATGGATACTATTTTCTTATTCCATACAACAAATGTGATTTTTTGGTCATTTTATAGTTAATGGTACGGAGGCCTTAGTGCGCGAGTTTGACTTGCACTTGGCCGGTTATTTTGTAAGTTTGTACCCAAAGTATTTTTTAGAAACACATTGAAATATGTAGGTATAATATCTATTAGCACCATGCTCAACGATCTCAATAGTCTCCCAACACGTTGGTCTAAGATGAACATGGACAAGACGAAAATCATGTCTAATGCCCATGTTCCACCTGTACCGGTAATTGATGGGAACGATACTTTCAATGTCGTAAACAAAAATATGCCTACCTAGGATAGATCCAAATGGGTAGGTCCAACTTCGACAAAGAGGTCGCACGGAGAATCCAACTCGGCTGGGCAGCGTTCGAGAAACTTCGACCTATCTTTTCGTCTAAAATACCTCAAAGCCTGAAAATGAAAGTTTTCAAACAGTGTGTGTTGCCAGTGATGACTTACGGCACTGAGACCTGGTTTCTTACTGTTGGCCTAATGAGTAAGCTCAAAGTCGCGTAGCGAGCTGTGGAGAGAGCTATGCTCGGTGTTTCCTTGCGAGACAAGATCTGAAATGAGGTGCAAGAGAATTAAAGTCACCGGTATACCTTTCAGAATTACCAAGTGACGTGGCAGTGGGCGGGTCACATCGTTCGTAAAACTGACAACCGATGGGGAAGAAAGGTTCTCGAGTGGTGACCACGAACTAGTAGATGCAGTGTAGACCGGCCCCTCACTAGATTAGGTGGACCGTGGAAGCAACCACTCAAAGTGGCGCTCTTTGGGGGAAGCCTATGCTCAGCAGTGGACGTCTTCTGGCCGATGATGATGAATATCTGTTTTAAAAAAATTTAAATTACTTAAATTAAATTAAATATCATTTATTTCAGACATTGGCCCTATAAAACATAATACAAATGAATCAATAATTAAGTAAGTAGGTAGGTATAAAAATAAATTAGAATAAAAATTAAAATCATGTAAATTAAATTCTGAAAGATTTTAATAATATTTTGATTTAGCGTAATAACTAAAGAATGAATGTAGGTACTACGCAAGAATTTTGAT
Source organism: Ennomos erosarius (assembly GCA_963580505.1). Lineage (NCBI taxonomy): Eukaryota > Metazoa > Arthropoda > Insecta > Lepidoptera > Geometridae > Ennomos > Ennomos erosarius. Next base: position 10,556,435 of record OY756982.1, read on the forward strand.
TTAATTTATAATACATAGACAGACATTTTTTACCAGTTTTTTATTCAGGGGGTACGACCGGACCCACCTTACCCTGTAACTATCAGTACAAAAAAAACAGCTCATTCATTGGATGTTCAGATTTTACAATCAGCCAATGAACTTGGCCAAGTCATATGTGCCTAGCTTTAAAATCGTTTATTATTTACAAGATAAAGTACTTATTAACCAATAACGATCCACTGGAGGGAATAGACCCACCCATTTTTTCTATAACCCCGCCCATAAAATCGCAGCCCGTAAATGGTTCACGCCTTCATAGATATGAGCACTGATGACCAATTTTACGGCGGCGGCGTGTACTAAAAGTCTTCACGGCGGCGGCGGCGGCGGCTCGCCGTCGCGGCGACCTTGGTTTGAGATTTTTTCCTGCGTACAATTTCTTTAAAAAAACTTACAGAAAGTCATATTGCTACGGGGCCACACGGTCGGTCGACCTTGCCGGCGAGATCGTCTGTTGTCATTGTCACGTTACGTCGATTTTTATACCAGTGACGAAAACGAGGGTTGAACGACATTGGTCAAGTTAGATATAAATATAAAATATAAATATGTGTGGACATTTCACACAGCGCCATCTAGCCCCAAACTAAGCATAGCTTGTACTATGGGAACCAGATGACTGATACAATACTTATATAGTATTACTTATATAGCATCATATATTCGTCAAATCGGTAATTTGTCAAATTGGATATTGGTCAAATCGGTAGTTCGTCAAATTGTCTTTTTGTCCAATCATGAAATTTGCCAAATACGCTATATGTCAAGTAATTTAAGTACAATCAAGTGTAAAACTGAAAGATAATATGGTTCACTTAGGTCAGATTCCGCTTTACTATCCTAGCGCAATCGATATGACGGCTGTGTGTAATAGGGTGTTCTGAGTCACCCAAGATATTTCTAGGGTGACGACGATGCGGAGATGAGTCTGTCATGTCTGTAGAGTACGTTAGCGCTTGGACTACAAAAATATTGCGATTATGTGGTGTTACATCAAAATAGCGTTATGATGCATTCTTCAGAAACTGTCGGATCGGTCAGTACTCATTAGTAAGAGCGAGAAAGCAAGCCACGACGGCACGCCGCCGTGTTGTGCTCAGCGCCGTCATGAATTTACGGTGACGGCGGCGCGCTAACGCGGCGCTCATATCTACTTCATATTTAGTTCCATTTTGTCCCAAATCAAGTTTGAAATCACAGAGTACATTGGTAAGTCAGACACCACCACAGAGTACATTGGTAAAGACAACACCATGGAATACCAAATTTGTGCAATTTTGGGAGGATATCCGATGAGATCCGAAATGAGCAGATCCGTAGAACTAAAGCGGCTGATATTTATTTACACAAGTGGATTGAAATGGCAATGGGCTGGGCAGGCCACGTCGCACATTACTAACTATAGAACTGAAACCGATGGGGAAGAAAAGTTCTTGAGTGGCGACTACGAGCTGGAACATGCAGCGTAGGGTGGCCTCCCAAAACCTAGATGGACCGATGATCTGGTTAAAACCGCAGAGCAGCCGATTGATACAAGTGGCAACCAGCCGCTCAAAGTGGTGTTGAATGGTTTAGTGGTTGTTAGATGGTTGGCGCTTTGGTGGACACCTAACAGGTGTATCAGTCAGGCAGGTTATGTTTCTTGCAGAGTATTTAGGTAAACAAACTCAAAACAGTGCTTGAGTATACCTACTTAAATAAAGCCACTGTTTAGTCTATCTTTAGTAGGTAAGTGTGGTAAATAAGCAACTGGCCACTTCTTGCTTTCGAACTATTTGATTTGTGATGTATTGGTATTGACACTGTCAGTTTATAACAAGCTAGATTTTTATCGAATAAAGCCATGTTTTCTCATTAAATGGTATAATTCTACAATTTATTCGATAAAATAATATGGATAAATATCTTAAACCCGAGAGGTTTGATGCGGACCCATCTACAAATTCGGATCAATCATCCCAATGGATTCACTGGAAACAAACTTTCAATAACTTCATACAAGCTATACAAACTAAAGAAAATGCAGTATCAGTAAGTACCGACTGCAGATATCAACTCCTGATCAATCATCTGTCGCCGCTTCTCTACACCCACATCAAAGACGCCAAGGAGTACGACAAAGCCATAGAAAAACTAGATGCGCTATTTTTAAAACCAGCAAACGAAATATTTTCTCGATACCGATTAGCAACACGACAACAACAACCCGGAGAATCAATTGATCAATACATACAATCGTTGAAACTCTTATCTAAGGATTGCAGTTTTAAATCAGTGAGCGCTGAGCAAAACGAAAGCGAATATGTTCGCGATGCATTCATCTCAGGATTATCATCACCAACAATACGACAGCGGCTCTTAGAAAATAGTACTCTAACTTTAGATAAAGCATACGAGCAAGCGCGATCTCTGGAATTAGCGCAAATTCAAAACGATAGTTATCGCCGCCGGGAAGCTACACCTAGTATGATTAATTATACCTCCAATGACTCCACTACTGCGGCTGCGCGTGGACATACTAAAAGTGAATCATGCTTTTTCTGCGGGAATCCACGCCACCCTCGATGGGAATGTCCTGCCTCTAATGCTACGTGTTCGAAATGCGGTAAAAAGGGTCATTTTTCAAAAGTTTGCCTCAGTAAAGCTACTCAAAAGGCCGCAAGTGCGACAACAGAAGACGATTATGATGCTCACGAATCACCCACCACGTCGCATACGTTTTCATGCATATTGTCAGCAGCGGATCTCAATAAAGCTACTGTACCGGTCATTATTAATGGAAAGACTACTGCGAGAGCTCTCATCGATACAGGCAGCACAGCAAGTTTTATCGATCAACGTCTTGTAACTCTGTGCAATTTGAATATCGCACCCTGCAAACAAAAAATAACGATGGCAACGTCAAATTTGAGTACACACGTCAATGGATCATGCACATTGAAACTAAAAATACAAAATCAGATAATAGAAGCTACACTTATGATCATGAATGGACTTTGCGCAGACATAATAATCGGTCATGATATTTTGAAAAATCATAAGGCCTTAGAAATGCATTTTGGTGGTTCTCAACCGTCACTCAAGCTATGCGTTTTGTCTGAAGCAAATATTGAACCAGTTAGTTTATTTACTAATCTACTATCTTTTGACAAACCGACCGCTGTCAAGTCCAGAAGACACTCTGACTCAGATTCTCTTTTTATCAAAGCCGAAATACAAAAACTTCTCGATGACAAAATCATCGAACCAAGTCTTTCGCCGTGGAGAGCACAAGTTCTTGTTACTTCCAACGAGCGTCATAAGAAAAGGATGGTTATCGATTACTCCCAGACTATAAACAGATTCACAGAACTTGACGCTTATCCTTTACCTTCAATGGATGGGCTTATTTCAAAGGTAGCCAAGTACAAAATCTTTAGTAAAGTAGATCTTCGCAGCGCTTACCATCAAATCCCAATCTTAGAGCACGAAAAACCGTATACAGCTTTCGAAGCTTGCGGAAATCTATACCAATTTCGACGCATACCGTTTGGGGTAACGAACGGCGTGGCAGCTTTTCAACGAGCTATCAACAGCATAATAGAAAAAGAACATCTACAAGGAGTTTATGCTTATTTGGACGATATTACGATTTGCGGGCATAATCAAGCTGATCACGATGAAAAATTACGCTCTTTTCAAGAGATTGCAACTCGCTACAACCTAACATTAAACCTTCAGAAAAGCGAATTTTCAAAAACAGAAATCAACTTGCTAGGCTATAACATCTGCAATAACGTAATAAAACCAGATCCTGAACGACTTCGCCCTCTTTTGGATATGCCGGTTCCCGACGATCTATCATCACTAAGACGAACCATGGGTGTTTTCGCACATTACTCTAAATGGATTCCAAAATTTTCAGACAAGATAAAATTTCTTGCTAAATCAGAGAAACTTCCCCTATCAACTGAAGCCGTGCAAGCATTTCAATCACTTAAAACAGAAATAGCTAAATCAGCAATCAAATCAATTGACCCCAACATCCAATTAACCGTAGAGACAGATGCGTCTGACCACGCTATTGCGGCCACGCTTACCCAAGAAGGGAGACCTGTAGCGTTCTTTTCAAGAACTCTAAGCACTCATGAACGTAATCATTCTGCAATTGAGAAAGAAGCTGCAGCTATTGTGGAAAGCATACGAAAGTGGAGACAATTTCTTATTGGTAAAACATTTCGACTAATTACTGATCAGAAATCAGTATCGTTTATGTTTGACCAGAAGCATAATTCTAAGATCAAGAATGATAAAATCCAGCGTTGGCGCTTGGAACTTTCTAGCTACGATTTTGACATAACTTACCGCCCAGGCAAAGACAACATTGTTGCGGATGCGCTCTCACGAGTAAACGTAACAGCAACAACTCATTCAGTCAATAACAACCTTCTCGAACTTCATAAGAATTTATGTCATCCTGGTATAACACGTATGGTTCACTGGGTTAGAGCTAAAAACTTACCATATTCGGTCGAAGATGTTAGGCGAATCACTGGGTCATGCCCAATCTGTGCAGAGATAAAACCCAGATTTCTTAGGACAAAGGGCACCTTAATAAAGGCGACTGCTCCATTCGAAAGGATCGCTATTGATTTCAAAGGCCCATTACCATGTGATACAAACAACCGCTACATGCTTACTATAGTGGACGAGTACTCGAGATTTCCTTTTGCATTCCCTTGTTCTGACCTAAGCTCAGAGACGGTCAAAAATAAGCTATCAGAACTATTTGCACTATTCGGCATACCAACCTACGTACATTCTGATAGAGGGACAGCATTTGTATCAGCTGATCTGAAGAATTTTCTGCATGGGATAGGTGTGGCTACTAGTTATACCACACCATATAATCCACAAGGCAATGGTCAAACTGAGCGATACAATGGTATTATATGGAAAACTGTGCAGCTCTCATTAAAATCGCTGAACCTCCCTATCAACTGCTGGGAAACTGTCCTCGAACAATCACTGCACTCCATTCGGTCTTTATTATGCACAGCGACTGGATGCACTCCACATGAGCGGATGTTTAAACATCCTCGCAGATCTTCAAACGGACAATCAATGCCAACGTGGCTCACAGGCGCGGAGAGAGCATTGTTGAGGAACAATACCAGGAAAAGTAAATATGACCCCATAGTTGAAGAAGTCGAACTCGTTGATGCCAATCCTCTACATTCTCATGTAAGATTACAGAATGGCCGGGAACTGATAGTTTCAAATCGACACCTGGCACCTACAGGAGATGCTTCTCCTAATATCGAAGATCCTGAAACAGAATCTGATTCCAGCTGGATTTCTGCCGAGTCTAATGAACGTGAACCAGATTCTAGCAGCACAGAGGTTCCTGAACCGGATTCTAGTAGCACAGAGGTTCCTGAACCGCGTCGCTCAGCCAGAGAGCGACGTTCTCCTGCTTATTTGCAAGATTATGTTACAATCTAACCACGGGAGAATGTGGTAAATAAGCAACTGGCCACTTCTTGCTTTCGAACTATTTGATTTGTGATGTATTGGTATTGACACTGTCAGTTTATAACAAGCTAGATTTTTATCGAATAAAGCCATGTTTTCTCATTAAATGGTATAATTCTACAGTAAGGTAAGTAAGTGAACTGTGAAAGCTGAATGCAAATGGTAGATTTATTTCATAGTGGTGATTTTTTTTCATAATAAACACTACAAAATCGTCTCGGAAAACACATGCAGTGGTCGTGGAATACACCTAACATATTCCTCCAGGTCCTCCTTTCCGCAACGCTATATCGTCGAATCTACGTCTGGTCACTTCCTCTGTGAGCTTTTAAATACACGGCCATATATCCTGATATATGCCTGCATTAGGTCAGGATTATTACGTGTTGAAATAGCTATCGTATATTCTTATCTCCTTATCTCATGTATTTTCATACATGAGGGCGAATTCTCCGATATTATAAACAAGCTTTTCTACTGCAGTATGGAGATTCATATAATTATAGCGGTTCGCTTTGTCGTCAATGGTTGTTTTATTTTTCCCGTTTGTCTATCGTTCGTGATTTTGAAGCCACATAATAATTTCAATAAATTATTTTCAACAATTTTGTATCACAGCTATCTATTATATTAGTGAAGACAGATAGGACCACAGAGTACATTGGTAATGGATAGGACTTTCAATCTTTACCAATGTACTCTGTGGATAGGAGGGCTCTATGGTTGACAGTTAGTTACAGTGTCTCCACCAAGCGCTTGTGTCACCATAGTGGTGCACCTAGTTCCATGTTCAAATATCGATATCGATAGCACAGTATATACGCGCCGTGGCAAAAAAAAAACGACATGGGAGTAACTTAGAAAGTTATTGGTGTTGTAATACAACTTTTTAAACCTCATAATACATTTTATTAAATACTACAGGAGCATGATACATTCCTGCAGTAACTAATGAAATGTATGAGTTTATATTCTAGAAAGGATTAAATGAAACAAATTTTCTGATTTATATAGCTTTTATTTCTTCTTAGATTTATTGTAGGCTATTTTTGGGGGTGAAACCACTCAACTGTCTATCTATCACGGTTCATGAGATATGGCTTGGTGACAGACGGGCAAACGAATAGTCAGACGGACAGCGAAGTCTTTAGTAATAGGATCCATTTTACCCTTTGTGTATGGAACCCTAAAAAAGCGCAAATACTTGTTCTGTGTCTGGGTGTTGTACGTCCAAGCAACGACTGATTTTGAGTTTGACAGCTGAGATCCAATCACACCCAAAGTGGTGTGTACGGTTTTGCCTTACTTTTTTTTTCGTTACTGGATAAAAGTCTTTGCTTTTAACCACTCAGGCGCGGCGCGCCGGGCGTAGGTAGGTCCCAAAGCGATCCAAAGTAAATTAGAATTTACTAACCTCAACGATGGATGTAGTAGCCGAGCAACCGCTCAAAGTGGTGCTCTCTGGGGAAGGCCTATATTCAGCAGTGGATTAGGGAGTGGAGTAGGCTAATGTTGATGATTAAATTCAGGTGACAATATACGTAAACACGATGCAATGCAAATAGTTCGATATCTGATGATTTTTTTTTTCTTATATTTTGGCTCCACACATAGTGTATTTAGCCAGTGTCAAGTATTATATTTTCATCGTGTTATAAAATATTTCACGCAAAGTCATGTCCTAGTCATAGTCATAGTCCAGTTTAAGTCAGGTAGTCATAGTCCAGTCTAAGTCATGCTCCAGCAAAGTGGTGGCAACTTTAGTAGAAGCTTCTATGGAGTTTTGAAAGCAACACGAAAAATCACGTTTCACCACATTATATCACTTGCCCTCACTCATGCTCGTAATTCAGCACTTAATGCGTAAAACGCCACCAATTTTAAACATTAACACTGGAAAAAGCAAAAGTTTTGAATAATAATACAATGCAATGACGTGAATTTTTCTGCGTTCCCGCCAAAACTCTATCTGATGACTTGTAAAGAAAATGTGGATTGTGGATTTCGAGAAACAAACGAATTCTCATTTGTCATCACAGATAACTATTATACACAGAGTACATTGGTAAAAACTGCTATTAGTCATAATTTGTCATATCGTATAAAAAACAAAGTGATCAAAAATACAGATTAAACTATTTTCGAATGAAAGATCGAACGAAATCCACTGGTTCCGTGTAAAACCAAAATAATGCCATTCTAACTAAAATAGGCAAATGAAAACATACTTTGAGCTGTCTGAGCGTAAAATTGTATCACCTAGAACACATTTCAGGAACCATTTAAAATTGGTTTTTGAATATGGGCCTTAGACTTTTTCTCCGATCTAAAATTCAACGACAGGCCTTATTCCCATATTCCACGTCGGAAGTAATAAAATATATCCTCAAAATACATCCTCAAGAAAGTCTCATACTCACAATTCAAATAAAAACACTTGCAAAAAAGCACGTTTCAGTAAGCTACCTATCTTTCACGTTTCGAGTTCTGAAACTTAGAGCATTCTACGTAACAACATCCTTTCGTAAAGGGATATATGTATCACCGTAACCATGGATTTTGTAGATATTGAAAGCACAAGCCTGAAGCCATTTCCTTGTAAGATTTGATATCTTACAAGCTACAAAATACGCTACATAAGTGAATAGTTTCTCATGGATAATGTTCAAAAAGACCACGGGTTTCCCAACTGGCAAATTAAACCTACTTCTTAAAACCCCAGATAATAATAATACCTAAAAACTAAATAATTATTGCAGACAAAGATTATTTTGATGTTAAGGTCCATTCACCTTAACAGATATACAGGTGTAATTTAATTCATTAGCATAAATTGAGCCCATGATAGTACATCATTTATAGATGATTATTAAAGAGTAAAAATTAAAAGAAGAGTAATTTTTATTGAAAATTATGAAGATTGCCGCGGCGCCTAACGCAGTTGGCACGGATGATTTTGACACATTTAAACGTTTTTATACCTTGTGTGTACTAATTAAAAACAATTCATTATTTTAATTAAATTTTGTATTAATAACATTTGATTAAGTTATTCCAATTTTTGGAGTTATTATTATTACCAAACCAATGTGTTAGAATTCAAAAATTTTGGTCCACACGTGACCGGTATCAAGAGTAGGTATCTAGTTTCAAAGGATGCTTATGAATTCAATTACACCCAGTATATCCTCCAGGATCCTTTGATCTCAAATTCAACACTAACTTCTCTACACGGGTATCTTTATAGCCCAACGCCCATTTCTAGCTTATACGGGCAGCGTTGTATACTACCTACTGTTTGGCGTCCAGACCCCGACCTAATGTATGGCTCCTTTGTAATTTGTGATGAATAAATTCAGTGAAACCGCTCCGAATAGTCTTTTCCTCCTATAACTTACGCTAACGATAAAACCGCACCGACAAAACCGAAAGTCCATGCTCTGCTGACTGGCTGGTCTCCAGAGAGAATTAAATATAATCTGAAACTCGGTTCACAGAAAGTAGGATATCGTATTAATCAACGTAAGTAAATATCCGGCCATGTGCTAGTTGGACTCGCGCACGAAGTGTTCCGTAGCATTATCTATAAAAACGAGTAAAAAAAAATTTTGTTGTATGGGTGCTTCCTTAAATATCTATTTTATTCTGTTTTTAATACCTATTTGTATTATTTGTTTGTTATAGCCACAGAGCTATGAAACAAATGACGTTTCGCCAGAGAGGAAGCGTTTTTTTTTTTTGCTCTGTGGTTATAACGATAACAGAAATACATCATCTAAGTATGGAAATTAGGACTGTCTAGCTATCACGGTTCATGAGATACAGCCTGGTGACTGATGGACAGTCGGACAGAAAGACAGACAGACTGACAGACTAACAGACTGATATACTGACAGACTGACAGACTGACAGAATGACAGACTGACATACTGACAGACTGACAGACTGACAGACTGACGAACAGACTGACAGACTGACAGACTGACAGACTGACAGACTGACATACTGACAGACTGACAGACTGACACGCTGACAGACTGACAGACTGACAGACTGACAGACTGACAGACTGACAGACTGACAGACTGACAGACTGATAGACTGACAGACAGACAGACGGACAGCGGAGCCTTAGTAATATGGTTCGCTTTACCCTTTGGGTACGAAATCCTAAAAATATGGTGAAATAAGAATAAGAAGTCCTTTAGTTATAACATCGAGAAAAGAACCCATTCCTTGATTACTTATAACCACAGCACAAATCTAATATATCTTTGTAAGTCTCACTCAATATGTCTATGATTTTAATTAACAGTCTCACATAAGTATATAACAATAGTAGCAGTAATAGTATCTATGTAGGGTACAGACCATTCATCGTAAGATGTCCTCTGACAATTATATATTATTTAAAAATATGCAATTAAAACATACATTTGTGGTAGGTACATACAAGTTTTGATAATGTTACCACCAATCACCGAATGTGGTAAATGCAAGTGTTGGTAGCACCGTAGACAATGCTGCAAATCCTAAGGCATCTTATCTTACGAACGGTCTGCATAACTCTGATGACTGTGTTGTATGTTTTTCATTTAACGCAGAGATTGTGTCGATACCTTAGAATAAGTACCTCTGCTCGATACATTTTTAGAATGAGTGAATGTTAGAGTTGCGTGTAAGGCCATCGAGTAAACATCAGCAATTAGGCAGATAATAGAATAACGAATGACCAATGCTTCCATGAACAATAATTGGGTACAAATAAATTAACACCATCACCATTCTAACTACATTACCCACGTAAGAGTGGTTATAATGAATTGTGCGAAAAGTGGAAATGATTCAGTAATACGCATGGTTCATACAGGGTGGTGGTGACGTCATCACGAAAAAAATTACATGTATGTTCTAAGATTTGTCATAGTTTAGGAGCTATCATTTTTTATTTCTCATGCGATTTTCCTCCTGAGCTGCTTTAAAAAATTCTAACGTTTTTCGGGTGGCTTTTGCGATGGGTTTTGTTTGTTACTATTATCTTAATCACTGCTTCATTCGTTCATAATAATTATTTTCCTAACCATCAGTAGAATAAATAAGAATAATCCCTAATGCAGGGGGAAGCCTAGGTTCAGCAGAAGTGAAGCTCAAAGTCAATACAATGCTTTATAGTCAATGAAACCAGATAAGTATCTAAAATCATAAATCATTATTACCCGTACACAGCTACAAACTTTAAATTAGATTTTTTTTGTGTGATCACTCACTTTTGTTTAATGCTTAGCCAGAAAATCAGTCTACAAAGATGAATTAAAGCTTAATAATTGAATCTACTACAAACTAATGTGAAAGTTTTTGATAGGTATGTACTTAAATATTAAATTAACTTCAACTATACAAGGTGGTGGTGGTATGTTATCCCGAAATGGGGGGACTGGGACCATGATACCCTACAAGTTGTGAGAGCCTTACTTGAAACTGGGTGTTTCCAAACCGCCATGGTAAAAAATTAATTCTCTCGCAATATTGCACGGGTAATCGCTACGAGAGTTAACAAGATACCATAAATTCATTTCTAAACACAGGTCGTTAAACTCATTCATGTGTACTCGGTCCAGGACGAAGTTCAACTACACAGGCTATTTTCGAACGTAAACTTTACATGGCATTTATACAATGAAAAACTATTCATTTAGTAAAGTCGTAGAAGAAACATTGTCTACTTTGGGGTGTAGATTGACCCCCTTTCGGGATAACATACCAATTCAAGGTCACCTTGTATTGTACGATTATACCTAAGTACTTGTGGTAATTTGATTTTTAATTGTTTATAGATAAAATATTTGACCACTGTCTCACCTGATGGAAATTGATAACGTACTCTACGCTAGTAGATGCTTACCTAGAAGATACCTGTTCACTTTTGACTTGATGACTCCCAGATTGTAGTTAGCTGGAAACAAGGACGCCGCCAGCAACGTGTGGGTGGATGAATTTCAACCATACCTGAGTTCTTGTGTGCGCCTTGATGTCTGGTGAAAGAAGAGATGGAGGAATTAGATCATATAATTTCCTCCAAGACGTTGATGATAAACACCATTGTTATCAGTACATCTTGCCGTTCTGTGTTAAACCATAAATCAGTACATTAAAAAAGTGGTGGCTGTTCTAAATTATATCTAATAGGATTATAGGAAAATATTACCTAATTTGAGTTGCCTATATCGTGTGTGATGTGTGTGTGTGTGTGTGTGTGTGTGTGTGAGTGTGTGTATCTTTACATCGTCATCAGGCGAGGTCCTCTGGGACGGGGCCCTCGAGGATTGGGATACTCAGTAGCCTGGGGCTTACACAGTTTAGACTGCCTATTAAAGATTTTTATCTTAGTAGTACCAATCTATGGTAACCAGTGCGCTGTAAACGTAAAGACTCTCAGAAACAAAAAACGTAGATCATTTTGCCGTGATGGTTAAATTGCGTCATTGTTAGTTTCTCTGTGGTTTCGAGTCACGTCCTCCGTTTCGGTCCCTTGGACACCCTTGTATTGTAAAACGTTACTTTTATCACTTTATTATCTCTTACTTCTGAGTTGTTAAGGTCAACCACGTTTCCATGATACAATGGAATGAACCTGGTCTCAAGATTATTCCTCCTTGAGGACAATAGCGGTTTTCATTCAGGCTCTAGACCGAGTCTTGCTCTCGAAAAGTCTTGATACCCACGGCCGCACTGCTCACCGGATGCCGTGTCAATTGCATCAATATGCCGTGAATATCGAGACTTTTCGAGACCAAAACTCAGACTAGGGCCTGTGGCATTTTCTAATAACCGCTAGAAAACGTTCAGGAGCCTTACCACAAACTAATACAAAACCATCATGGTTCATGACAGTAATGTTTCAAGGTTACAATAATATTGTCCGAATTCGTACCATGAACTTATAAAGTATTCCTGCAATGAGAACGAGGCGTCTACATTTTTATATAGCGTTATCACTGTCGCACGTCGGTGTCAACATGATGTATTTGAGTGAACGATTTAACGTGACGTCATCAAAACTGCTCATCATCAGTTAAATTATACTTACTTTTATATGAAGTAATAATGATAAGTATAAGAGGTTGTGGTAGGCCCCAGGTTTGGATTTAATTTATACTGGACATCAGTAACAAACCACATTTATCCAGTAACTTTCTAGTACATAGTAAGAAATAATTCCATTTAAATATTATGTGCATAGTTAATAAAATATAATTTTATACTTACTAAATACTAAACGAATTGTTACAGATTTTTATAAGATCAAGCAATGTACATTTTATCGTATAACAAATATAACACTCTTTACGGTACTTATATCTTTAGGTACGTAGTATATTTTTGTAAGACAGTAATTTAATATAAAATACCTAAAACATATATTATGATCTAGCAAATCAGTTTTTCTCTTCTTCACCTTCGGAGAAACATGATTAAAACCGCGGGGGTGCCTCTAGTTGTACTTACATTGACCTATTGATAAGTCGATAATACTAAATTACATGAAATAACAGCACGGAATATCATTTTACAACTGTACTAATAACATATGTAAAAAGGCGTAACATCTACTGGGTGTAATTGAATTCATTAGCATCCTTTGAAACTAGATACCTACTCCTGACACCGGTCACGTGTGGACCAAAATTTTTGAATTCTAACACATTGATTTGGTAATAATAATAACTCCAAAAAATGGAATAACTTACTTAATCAAATGCTACATTACAGAATTTTATTAAAATAATGAATTACTGTTTTTTTAATTACATACAAGGTCTAAAACGTTTAAATGTGTCAAAATCATCCGTGCCAACTGCGTTAGGCACCGCGGCAATCTTCATAATTTTCAATAAAAATTATTCCACTTTACTCTTTAATAATCATCTATAAATGATGTACTATCATCGGCTCAATTTATGCTACTGAATTAAATTACATCCTGTATAGAACCTTCGCTGAATTTTTGTTAGTATTGTACAACTACATCCACTTACTACCGTGCCTATATTTGTTCAGCGATCATCAAATAGTGTCAATTGGTTCAGTTGACCCTACCACAGAATCCTATCATACATTCAGCCTTGCCATTTAAAGGCAAAGAATATGTTTAATTTTAAACAACAGCTGTAAAACAGCTGTTAATTACATACTTGTTTACATGGATGAAATAAAAAAAAGAAGGATTGAGTTTTGATTGACATGGAACTGAAGCCCAAAATGGCGGAAATGTTACATATGTGTGTCAGATGAAAGTATGGCGACCGGCTGCCTATGATGTGACTGTGTGCGTGCCCCGCTCGTACGTACGAAGCGTTCCGGCTTCCTAAGGGTGCTTCAGTTTTGGATCAGACGGGATTCCCTCCTTCTTTTTTTATTAGCTCCGTGCTTGTTTACTTAAAAAAATTTTTTCGTAATCTAAATTATGGATAGTAGGTACTATGATACGTAAAACTTGTAAGTACCAATTCAATTAGGTATTAAGGACCTTATGGTAAAAAGACACAACCTTATGGTAAGAAAAAAAAACAAGAAAAATCTATTAAAAACAATCCGCTGTACTATAGGAAACCAGCAACGGCCCTACTGGTGGGAAGAGGTAACCGTTAGTCAGTGGAAATCTGCTGTAAAAAGTGGCATGGCACTAGCGTTACTTTACCAAAAACCTCTATTAGAAAAGTCGTAGTAAATTCTTTAAAAAGTGTCTCTACTACGGTCCTCCCTATGAAGATAATGACGTCAAATTAATGTAAACAATTCACCCAAGTACCTGTAGTTAGTTTTAGTTTAGTTTTTATTATTGTAGTAGTTGGCTTGAGTATTAAAAGCATATTGCCCGTTAAAAAAAAAGTACCTGCATGAAATATAAATATAAAAACCACACAAATAAGTAAACGGACAACGTGTAATAGTGCTAACAATCTTCTAAAGATGTCATGTGGTAATTGACACATAAACATAGAGCTGCAACTTATAGCTCAACATTTCCTTTAGGTACCTACTTGTATAATTTAACGTTACGTTTTCGATGTATGCTGTCAATGACATCATACGATTAGGTCATGAAGATCTACCGCGCGACTGGTAAAAAAGATGACTGGACGTGGACAAACCATGTAGTGGACACGTCCCTTATTTCATATGCAACTTCACAAAATGATCTGTTGCCCAACTCGGGGTGTGATTTTTGTTCACGATAGCTTCTCCATTTGTAGACCGATTCCTTTTTTACCCGACTACCAAAAAAGAGGGTTATGAGTTTGACTGTCTATGTATGTATGTATGTATGTATGTATGTATGTATGTATGTATGTATGTATGTATGTTCATATGTTCCCTCGTATCTCCTAAATTGCTTATTCTATTTCAAACAGCAAGGTGTCAATCGATAGATATAACACTCTGCGTGTCATAGGCTATATAAAGTTACATTAAATTCTATATGGCGGATTATATTAAAAAAATTCGCGGACAAAAAAATATATTTTTTTGATAAACAGTCATGTTTAGTATCAAATGAAAGGTCTTTATGAGTACGTTTCGAATATGTATCATTTTTATATCTATATATAACTATGTATAGCCTACGTATAAAAATAGGCGCCAATTTTCTGGTTTTGTTGTTCCCTGGTTGTGCCTAAACAATTCATCATATTTTATCAAATTTGATACCAATCGATGCCTATTGACACTCTGGGTGACATTGGGTACATTAAATTATACTAAACACAATATGGCGGATTTTATGACCTATCCATTCCACCTCATAGTAAGAAAATTCGCTAAACATTAGGCAAACAGCCGAAAGCCGAATCATTCGTGTAGTCTTAAAAATTGGCACAGTTATACTTTGAACGTATACTGATGAATATACTAAAAATGTCCGAGGGTGGGGGGTAAGTAGAGGGAGGGGGAAGGGTTTGAATATCACTTTTTTCGGATATTTGCTTATATCTCAGAAACCTTTAGGATTAGTATTACAATTACTTCTGTGAAATTAAAATATATTACATCCGCCATAAAAAAGATTCTATTCATTTTTACTGTAGGTTCAATACTTTAGGAAATAAACGATGTTGGAATTTGAAAAAGTAGCTTCCTCCCACCTCGTTATAACGCGCAACTGCATAGCGTAGCATAGATGATAGAAGTAGGTACGTACTCAAAAGTATAATAAACAAAAAAAAATTAAAATCTCTATTGTTGTATACACACATTTTTGCACATAGGTAAGTGTAACCATTAGTTATATAACACCCCTTCATTTGGGTGAGGGTAAAAATGCCATCATAAATAATTAGGTAGTCGGGTATTAGTTTTTGGACTCTATCTTGTATGAAAATTATAATTATTTCAAATTCAAGGTGATACAAATATTTGTTTTTTTTATGAGAATGAATGACGTGACGAGCTAGTCGTTCACCTGATGTTAAGTGCCCACGGCCGCCCATAACAGTTGTAGTGTCACTCGGAACTTTAAAATATTAAAATGCCGAGTGACACCGCACTGCGCACGTCATCCTGAGACATTACACTGTCTAGTAATCAGATTACTACACTGTATAATTAGATCATAAGGCTCATTTGCCCAGTAATTTCACTAGCTATAATGCCCTTCAAACCGGAACACTGTGGTGCTTGCACACTACTGCTTGGCGGCAGAATAACTGGCAAAGCGGTAGTACCTACCTAGACGAACTTTGCAGAAAAGTCCTACCACCTAGTAAATAAGTAAGTGATGAGGATCTGATGATAAAATTAGAGATAAAAAAACCCGTCAGCAGATGGTCCGCATAGGCATTAGGTACCTATTATATCGGGAATCGGTTATTGTAGTAAAATAGCTACTTCTTCTTCTTCTTCTTTAATGGCGTTCCACCGCTTTTTTGCAATAATTCTGCCAATGTCAAGTGAGTAAAATTTGTACGGTTATGTCAAGTCAAAGTCATATTTTGTCAGTTAAACGCCAACAGTAAAATGGTGGAAATTTTACTGAAGGCTCTAAAAAAGGCCGTTGAAACAAAAACGAAAATGCATGGTTTTATGATCTTGAAACCATTTGCCAACACTCGTGCACATTCACGAACACTTAACGGATAATAATCCACCATTATTACTCATTAAAGCTCAAGATGCACTAGTTTTGAAAAATAAATTAAAAATTCACAACCGCCTTTGTCGGATTTTCTTCAAAGACCCGTAAAATAACTACATACATTTACTGTATTTTGTGACTTATCATTGCAGTAGTCAACTGATGTCAACTGACTTGACCAATGACCATGCCAGTTCTAACAGCGTTTATCGTTTGTTTTTCGTCCAAATTTTTCATTGGGATCAGTTGGGGAGCTCAAAATAATATTATGTGGTATCAGTTGCAAAAAATAATAGGTGGGATCGGTTTTGTGGGATCTGATGATCCGTTGGGACCTACCCTGTGCTCTAGATGAATTACTGCCAATATTATAGAGCTACTTTGCCTTGGTTCCTTTTTTAAAAGAATATTGGTGTCGACTCTGTGTCTCCTTACCATAGATTTATTTAGTCAAAATGGCGTGAGAAAAGTCAGCGCCATCTATTAGATTTCGCGTGAACTACGACAAGATGAGAAAATTAGGTGCATATCGCTGCCATTATGTCCGTCAATGTTTATGTTTACAATGATTATTCCAAATATAAATTCGATTATTTTGTTACAAAACAGAGTAATATTGAAAATATTGAATTACTTGAGGTAAGAAACTTGGTCTTTCTTTTAACTGCACTTTTGAGCATAGATTGTGCAACCCTTCACAATACAACTTGGCATATTTTGTTTCTGACATTCGACC
Organism: Ennomos erosarius; assembly: GCA_963580505.1. Lineage (NCBI taxonomy): Eukaryota > Metazoa > Arthropoda > Insecta > Lepidoptera > Geometridae > Ennomos > Ennomos erosarius. Next base: position 10,573,861 of record OY756982.1, read on the forward strand.
GATGCCTTCTAACTTCCATCACAGACTGAGCGCTAGTGGATGCAAATCTGTGAAATTGGCTCCCACTTTGAAGCGACGGTTTACCCTGTCATTAGGCCTGTCCTTAATATATATGTCTATGCTCCTTACACATTTTATTACTTTTTATAAGTAAATGACTTTAGAAAAGTATAAAATATAATTATGAAGTACCTAGGTATAGGCACCGCAATTTAAAGCGCATAATTATTTCAATACTGAATTCATTCATATTTAAATCATTGTTTGAGTGAAGTTGTCCATGCAAAAGGTTTTAATTAAAACTTTACTTGTAGACTAGCCAGAATGATCCCAAGCACTTTAATGGATAATCCCAAAACAGTTTTCGAATGTTGGTAGAGGTACCATGCATAATTAATGATAAAACGAACTTACCCTGTACGTGAAGTTCTATCATAATTATGCGAGCTGCTCAATTCGAAACGATTAATTTAAACTTGTAGTACTGTTCGTATTTCCCGGCCATTACAGATATTTTAAAGACAATTAGTACCTAATCTGAAAAGTAAAAAACTGATTTTTGGCTTTTCTCCCCACTCCGGCCAAGTACGGCCCTGCGTTCGCGCGCCATTTTTCCATCATTAAGTTTAAAGCATTTCTGAAACATAAATAGATTAGGTACCTAGGTAGGTTACTATTTCTAATAACGACTACTATATTGGGTAGTACTGATTTGTTGATGAATCGGGAGGGTATTCATTATCTGGGAGGGATATGATATTAATCGTTTCGAATTGAGCAGCTCGCATAATTATGATAGAACTTCACGTACAGGGTAAGTTCGTTTTATCATTAATTATGCTTACGCTGCTCAATTCTCACGATTAATTTAAACTTGTAGATGTTTAAAGATCAACAAAATCAGAATGTTACCCCTTTGTCGTTCTTAGAAATGACATGACATGTAGAAACTCTGGAAACAGAAGGGTTATCGTTATATCAATGTAGGTAGGTATGTATTTAGCAAACTACTATAATATTTAATTAAAATGTAATTACAGCAAACCCAAATCTTCTATTACATAAAAGGCTTTGTTTTACTGGATGACAGACAACGTATACAGCCAAAACCGCTGAACGTTAAAACTTAAAATTTGGAGGGTCGCTTCCGTTTATAGCAAAAGCGCGTGCTAAGAAAGGATTTTCGAAAATTCAACAGTGGGTCAAAAGGGTCAAAGACGTGCCTTCATTTTTCATGTCTTACCGATTTGAAACTTAGCACATACAAACATTCTATTCTATTCTGTAAGTATAAAAATAAAAGGAATGGTATCTTTTATATTATTAAAAAAAAAAAAAAAGAATGACTGTATCATATTGAAATTTGACGTGTATAAATAATAGGTACACGCAAGAAACAAATCTCGGCAATTTGTGAACTGCATTCCTTGAAGGGGTAAAAATAAACGGTTCCTGAGGGATAGTCCACGCGAGCAACGCCGCTAGTCATGAATTAGCAAAATAATCATCTTGGGATAGTAATATTTCGATTGTAAAACCTCGTAAAACGGCAGAAGATGAGCTCCATCCTGCGGTTACACAAACAGCTTTCACTTTAGATGTCATCACGCTTTTGTTGAATTATTATATTTTTTATCCAGTGACTAAGAAATGAACTGTTCACTTTTGAGCGAGGTTTTCTAAAATTAGGCAATACTTAAATAATCTGTTTTTTGTTTTTGTTTAATTCTTCAAGACTCGGTCTTTCTTATCTTTATAAAAACACAGCTAAGTGCTGGACAGAGAGGCTTTTTATTATAATATGATAATTTTAATAATGGCTGATGAGCCTGGTCTCAAAATCTTAATTAATTCAGAAATCATCATTATTGAAATACAGTTTGAATCAAAATCATATTTTTCAACCTAAAGGTTAATAAAGCAAAGCCTAAACTCTATGAGCTGTGACAATAACTAGCAATGTGATTAGTTTTTTAGATTTTGACAAGTTATTCAATACAATGTCAATATGCCATGGCAATTCATACTATGGTTGTGGTGGGCGAGATGCACAATTCTATGATTGTTTTTTATGGTTTTACCCAAAAACGCAGTCAACGCGGTTTTGTAATAATTGAGGCTGCAATATTATGATTTTTATAGCAGTATCGCCTGCTTAGCTTAATATGAGACCACTTTTAACGGTAGCTTAAGTGAAAAATATCCTTGTATATTTATTTATTTATTTAAATCCTGAATTATAAAGTTTAGACAAAAAATAAAGAATGATTAGTCAACAGAATAATCAATAATGTGGTTTTCACGAAATTCAAACTACTCTTCATAGTAGCAATCATATTGCTATTGCGTGTTAGGAGGTAAGTAATAAGTTTATTATAAAATCGGAAGAAGGGAGCACACTTCTTTTTAAGAGGGCTTCCCTGACAATACTGCTGCTGCCAGGGTAAGGCTGTTTATTGTGAAGGCTGTGGAATTGCCATCACAATATAACAAATCGTCACTAGGCTTGAAATAAACAATATTAGATACAACCAATTTTTTGAACGCTGGGTACCATAGCTTGGTGGGCCAATTTAGACACAACGAGTATTCATACATCCTTGTCCGTTATAATTTTATTTATTTTTTCAATAATTTGCAAAATAAAAGGAGGATTCGCATAAAAGAAATAGTCCAGAAGTTAGTAAAAGCATCATGCAAAGGGCAACTTTTCGTGATACATAATTTTTACAGTTTCCGTTAGATCTACTTGTGAATCCATTTCAGGAGCCCCATGTAAAAGTGATTTTTGAAAATACATAAGGCGCTAATTCCCATTTTGTTTCGGCCTGCATTTTGCACGACTCAAAATTTGCAATAGATTTTTTAGGTGATTTATTATACTTAGAAATCATAAATAAACACCTAGGTTCGCAAAAGTTCGAAATCTCTCTGGCAATTTTATTTAAGTAAATGGGGAAATTGCAGTTGTGTTGCTCTAAGCAAAGTTTGTGAATTGAAAACATCTTACTACATCTAAAACCAAAAAATACTGTCAATAATTGTAAATTATGTTTATGATAACATTTTCTTCATTGATCCAAAAACCATTTTGCCTTTTTAATTAAGCATAAAGCTCCCCAATCTGTCAGACTTGCATCATGCAGACGTAGATATTCAATGACTGGTTTTATGATTTTTGTGAACACTATCAGTGGACAAGTGCTCAAACCAGAAGCAGTTAAATTCATAACAATTTTGTTGAAATTCGAAGCGCAGATATTATGGTCTACGGTCTAGATCTACCGGAATCAGTCTCTTAAGTCGACCGAAGCTAGGAAACATTTGGCGTAGCAAGTTTCACAGCCGTTCTCCGGTCCTTCATTTTAAAGTAAAAAGTAACTACATTTTGTTTAAGTTCTTTGTCTCCATTTGGTTTGTCCACAAGGAAAATACTAAATAAAAAATGATTCTTTGGCACTGCGAGATAACACCTTTACACAGCAAATTATTAATTTCAATCTGAAATTATGCTAAATTACTTTTAATCTTATGCTTGTTTTTGGAAAAGTCAGTGTCTGCACAGGAATTGATATAAAAGGTATTTTATAACCTTGGATCCAATAAATCCTGTTATACAGGATCATTTGTAAGCTTTTTTGCCATATATGAAAAAACTTTTGTAATCTACCTGCTAGTTTAGATATCTAGTGCTTTTTCTAGTTCTTGTAGTACAATTACCACGTGGCGGCGCTGGTTTCTGCGTTGTCTCATTCCGGTGAGCAGTCGATAACGAGGTCGCAGTCCGATGAACCATCGATCTCATTATTTACCAATTGGTGTTCTGAGGATTGGGCTGCGGGTACTTTCAGTTTAAATGGTTCGTCGGGTTATGTACACTTGTACAGGATTGCAGATCTATGTTTATTTTTTGTAACAGGCTTTGGTTTTGTCACGTAAGATTTTAAACTTCTGTTAATCGCGTTAGAATCTTTCAAACTTATCGACAGTGATTCTTGGAAAAAAAATCCATGGCACTTTGAAATTTTTTAATGTGTAGTTCAATTTATTATTTAGAGTAGAAGTTAAAAAATCTTGTGTTAGTTTTGTGTCTATAATATTTATATGAGAGTCCCATAGTCACATAGCAATCAACAGTTTTACTCACGTGCTTAAATACATCGCGGTTATTTCCGGATGTCCATCGCGCTGGATAAAGCAGATAAGTCATGCCTGCTTGATCTTGCCGTGCATCCATTGAAGCATATTATTACTGCAGGATTTCTGACACAGCAGGTGTGATTACAGCGTTCCAAAACTGGTGCCTTAAACATTTGGCAATCGCCAGGGATCGGGTATTCCTCTGCTATTTTATCTTTTGATTCGCTATCTGCCCCAGCGGTGGCGGGTGTGAATGTTGAAAGTGCTGGTGGCGTAAGCTCATCCAACACCAAAGTTGCGGGTAGACATGTCTCAACATCTTCATCGTCTGACCGTAGGTGATGAGGGACATAAGCTTCTAAGTAGTCAGAGCGTGGAAAGGCCATAGTATTTTATGGTAAAATAAAACCGTGAGTGTGATCATTAGATCCCGAAAATCATACGCATCACTAACCAAGTTAGGTACTCATAAACACTGGTATTTTGTAGTATCGAAATTGTATACTACCTATTATTTATCTGTGAAGGTAACAGTCCCGATTCGTACTGTTCGCATCACTAGCTTGGGGCTCAAGTATTATCAAGTTTATATCATCATCATCATCATCATTAACAGCCTGAAGACGTCCACTGCTGAACATAGGCCTCCCCCCGGGAGCGCCACTTAGAGCGGCTGCTCGCCTCCTGCATCCATCGGCTCCCCGCGGCTTTCACCAGGTCGTCGGTCCACCTAGTGGGGGGCCGGCCTACGCTGCGTCTTCCAGTTCGTGGTCGCCACTCGAGAACCTTTCTTCCCCATCGGTTGTCAGTTCTACGAGCGATGTGGCCTATATAGTTTATATAGGTACACAATATTTTATGGTAAAATAGAACCATGATGGTAATCGAAAATCATACGCATCACTAACCAAGTTAGGTACTCATAAACACTGGTATTTTGTAGTATCGAAAATTGTATACTACCTATTATTTATCTGTGAAGGTAACAGTCCCGATTCGTACTGTTCGCATCACTAGCTCCAGGCTTAAGTATTCCCAAGTTTATAGATAAAAAACAATGTTTCATGTTGATAAAGTAAATAGCACCATACATAGGTACTTAATTATAATGGGTTGTTCCTGTTTGTCCCCTCGTGCTGTCCCCTCGTGGGGACAGGCAATTATAACCATCACGTAGTGTCGAATGTTGTGAAACACTACCCGAAATTTCTCGGTATTTTATGAAATTAGAAGAATACCTTCGACATCATTATTGTCCGTGGCTCCACTTTTTTTCCATGTTTAAGTTCACTTTTTCACTTGATATATATTATTAACTGAAAATAATTATTGTAAAGCTAAAAGATAGGAAATTAAAATTAAATACCAACATAAATTTTCACAAAACCGTTGCGAGGAGTAACGGCCGGTACTGCAAGAGAACAGATAATGATGATGGAGAAATGGCGCGCAAACGCAGGGCCGTACTTGGCCGGAGTGGGGAGAAAAGCCAAAAATCAGTTTTTTACTTTTCAGATTAGGTACTAATTGTCTTTAAAATATCTGTAATGGCCGGGAAATACGAACAGTACTACAAGTTTAAATTAATCGTGAGAATTGAGCAGCGTAAGCATAAAATTAAATGTTGTCCATTATGTTATGAATGACCCCACCAATTATCAAATCCACAGTATACTTGGCTATTCCTTTAAAGCAAGTGATGATCATCATCAACATTATCATCAGCCTGAAGACGTCCACTGCTGAACATAGGCCTCCCCCAAAGATCGCCGCTTTGAGCGGCTGCTTACCTCTTGCATCCAACTCGTGGTTCTGACCAGGTTTTCGGTCTACCTAGTAGGAGGGTGGGGGGAAGCAAGTGATACTGCTAAGTATATAATTATGTAATAATAATTATATTCTCTAGATATTTATAATATCGGCTGCATGTCAATTTTATTCAAGACGGTTTTTGCTTTTTTCTATAACTCGTGCCCCTACAGCGCAGCGTGGGCACCAAGTCACAAACCAAAGAGTATAGAACCTTTACGTACTAAGCGCGTGAAAATAAGAAACACTGTGTCATTTTTCTAGGTTAGTAACAATACGAGGTCGTGATTTCCTCGCTACTGTGATGAAAGACGTCGTACGAAACGCGTGTGCATTGATCATTATCTTTTATCACAATTTACATTATGTAATCAGAAATCTTTAAGCTGTGTTACGTTTCGTTCCAGCGTGACATCTACACATGGGCTCTGGACCATCGAGTACATCATAAGTACACCGAAACCGTGGCGGATCCACATGACATCCGTCGAGGGTTTTGGTTCGCTCATGTCGGCTGGCTGGTCCTCACGCCGCACCCAGCAGTGGAGGACAGGCGAGCGGCGCTGCGTAAGACTTCCTTGGACCTCATGGCTGATCCAGTCGTTAGGATACAAAAGATGTAAGTAGCTTAATCTTAAATCCACGAACCTACCCTACGGCATAAGGCATTAAGAGATCCCCAAAGTTTGTCATATGAAAAACAAATGCAAACGTTAGGTACACTTGAATCTGAGTCTAGACTCTTAGGTACACAAAACTTATAATATACGCACCTAGAATCTTCTATCAATATGAAAACAATCAATTAAATATATTAATTAAATTAAAGACTCAAGACTTAACAAAAAATAAGAATTTAAAGGACATGCTTAGATACTTCCTTTAAAATAAAATTATGTGAGTCCGTCAAAGTTGGAATAGTAGTTTTAGACGAGATTATTTAGATGCATGGGATCACAGATTAGAGAAAAAATTTCGACTACATAATACCTACTGTGGATCGGGTAGATCCTGCTATTATTTATAAATTATAATGGACGATGTATATAAAAATATTTTAAAAGATATTTTATGTGGTTTGTAAGTATTCCTCGGTCCGCCTCACACTTGGCCGGTTTTATTTTAGTAAAATGGGTCAAGGATATGATCAGCATATTAAATTATACAGCATATTACATTATACTTAAATATATAAAGTTTATAGATATGTAAAGCTCCCGACCGAAACTGAAAGTATATCGTAATCAAGCCGATAGCGTCGTAAAATATTGAAACACAGATGTTAAAAAGTGGCCGACTTTTATTGGGTAGCTTCCAATGGATATCACAAAACGAAACCCATTTTTCAAATACTGTCATCCAATCCCAAATGTGAATTAAATAAATAAATAAATAAATAAATAAAAAACTTTTGAGACATTCTATTTACTTTACATCAGTTTTATTATCGGTTTAAACAACGACCTACCTTCTAGGTATATGTAGGTAGGTAATTGTTTTCCCATCCAGTTGCAAATTGGGTCCAAAAAGAATCCGATGCTTTTGAAGGTCTCAGCAATTTTTCTTCCATCGCTATCCAAGAAATTTCAATTTACGATCATTATAATAATTAGACAATAGTCGTCAAGCCAAGTCAGAAGCCTTCGGGCGGCCTAATAATTCTGACACCAGGGCTGACCACTTGCCTACACGAGAAGAAAGAAGATAATAATTATAATAAAACTATTTACCTAAAAAGGCTTTTCCATTACATAAATAAATTGTGACTTGGACTGCCTGTATCCGATAAAGAAACAAGCAACACGATGTAAGCATATTTTGAAAAATGAATAACGCTAGATCGTTTTGAGGTATCATACCGGAATAGGGCAGACCATTATATCCGATAAATAAAAACAATTTAGGCATATTATTTGAAAATTTTCCGAGTTCCATGCTCATTCCGATGATATTTTGTTTTCAGCATCTTCATTCCAATGTTCGCGATCCTGAATATCGCGCTGCCTATCTGGATCCCCTGGTACTTTTGGGGGGAGACGCTGCTGAATGGGTTCGCTGTCAGCTTCGTGCTTCGATTCACTTTTACACTGAACATTGCCTTTTGTGTGAATAGCTTCGCGCATCTTTGGGGCAACAAGCCATATGACAGGTTAGATGACCATATTTTTCCCATTTATCTAATGAAGTAATTACGTATAAGTATTACCTCACTTTGCCGTGCACGGCATCTCTTCCCGCGGGTGCCGTAAAAGCCGGCTAAGCTAAGGGAATATCTCAGGCCACATCGCTCGTAGAACTGACAACCGATAGGGAACAAAGGTTCATGAGCGGCGACCATGAACCAGAAGACTCTGTGTTAGCCGGCTCCCCACTAGGTAGACCGACGATCTGGTGAAGACGACGGAGAGCCGTTGGATGCAAGAAACGAGCAACCGCTCATAGTGGCGCTCTCTGGAGGAGGCCTATGTTCAGCATCAACTCGGGCGGCTGGACAGAGCAACGATGGGGTGCGGTAAAAACGTTAGCGGCGTCCCCCTCCTGCCCGCGGCGTCTGGGGTAGTACCGGCTAGCTTCACTGGCACCGGTACGCGGTAGCCCCACTACGGTCGAGACGGCCTTTTAGGTATATTGCGGTATAACAAAAGAGTTGACCCACTATTAGTATTTATTACACTATGGTTCAGCAGTGGGCGTTTTCAGGCTGTTGATGATGAAGATGACGATCATAATGATGATGATGATGATGATGATGATGATGATGATGATGATGATCCAGGGAAGGGGCAGCACCATTCTCCTCAGTCTGCATTATAATCTACAGCGATCACCCATACGCGATGATTATAGTAAATCCTTTTAATAGGGGAGGCTTATGTTCGTGCAGTGGACGCAAAAAGTCTGATGACTATGTACGTACTGCTGAATTATGAGCTAACTGAAATATAAAGTTTTCTACTTGAACGAAATCACTACAATATTTTGAATGTAAATAAATAATGAAGTCCCCAAATTAAAGTATATATATAAATCGAGTTATTAAATGCCTGAGAAAACTTATTCAATTACTGTTATAGAAATTCTGACTTAATCCAAACATTGTAATTGCGCACGTATAAAATGAAGCTGTGGGTGACAAATATTAATTTATTAATACTCATAAGTCATTTAATACCGAATAGGTGGAGCGGCGACGAGGTATAGAGCTGCGGCGCGGCATCGTAGCTGTCGCTAATTTGATGAGAAAAGCCGAAAATGTTACCTACTTCTAGTAGTAGATTAACAGGCTGATTATAATAATAATGGACTAACACGACTATGTCGACTATTCTCTATTTCAGTCAAATTATGATTATCATATTAAATTGTCGTGCTAAAAGACTGAGTCTTAAAGAAGTTCAACTTTTTCCAGATTTATAAAATCGGTGGAGAACAGCATGGTGAGCCTAGCAGCTCTAGGTGAGGGCTGGCACAACTATCACCACGTGTTCCCGTGGGACTACAGAACCTCTGAGCTGGGCCGGCTGAACGTGTCGACCAATTTCATCGACATCTGCGCTAGGATCGGCTGGGCTTATGACTGTAAGTAAAACTAGACCGAAGATTAAGTTGTCATTTACTATTGAGTAGATTTTATTTCTACTGGTTCGATTCATACTCGCACAAGGTTTTTCCAAATTAGGATATCCACTCGCACTTGCAACGGTAAGTTAAGGAAAATGACCGGCGTGTGAATCACAAAAACATGGTGGCCATATTGTATGGACGGGTAGAGACAGGAAAGATAATTCAGTAGACAGTGTCCGGTGGACAGTGCCGCGGTTACGCCCGAAAATATATCAGGTCAACTGTACCATAGTTAATCTGGATCGCTGTATCTAATAAGAACGCCTGATGTCTGGTACACTGCTACCTACCGTGGTTAATTTGTCTGGATAGATACTAGGTAGTATACTACTTGGATGCCTAATATCTGTTTAACTGTAGGTACCTACTATTGTTAAATAGTGAAGATAGCTAAGTCTAAGAGAAAATATCCTTGGTAGGTATACTAGAACAGCAAGCACTAGAAAATGCCTTGCTAATGCTATAAGCCAATGGTTTCATCGTGATATTTTCCTTCATCAAAATCTCAATCATTGCTCACTGGAGGATTCGAACCCACCATCCAAATCTGCGTTACTATTTGATTTTGAATTGGCATATTATCCCGAAAGGGGGTAAATCTACACCCCAAGGTAACAGTTTTTCATTGAGGAAATGCTATGTAAAGTTTACGTTCGAAGATAGCTTTAGCGCAACTGGGTGGTTGAACTTCGTCCTTGACCGAATGCACGTCAATGAGTTTAACGACCTGTCTTTGGAAATGAATTTATAGTATCTTGTAGGTACTGTAAGTTATCGAAATAAATCAATTGTTTGAATTTAAAGTGAAGATCATGTTCACTTTGAACTTTATTGATTTTGTTGCGTCGATATTGCATAAGGGATCGTGTGGGTTTCTAAAGAAGGCATTTGCGAGCCAGAAAAGAAGTTTCTTCGAGGCCAAACTAGATTGCCAAACTGCTTATCAATTTGATGATGATAATGATGATGATGATGATTATTATTATTATGCTGAGGAGAATGAGATAACAATATTAATACTACTGTGATAGGCTCAGCGGGGTGAATAAGGAACTTGGATTGCAAAGGAGAATTTTATTCCAAATTTGAAATTTATGTAGTTTTTTTTTTTATCAATCTTTATTTATCAGGCTAACCTTAGACTATATAACCTTCAAAGAGATCAACAAAATGATAATATCTTTGTACTGCTCACACGTATTGCCACGTCAGTGGCGAAATAAAGAATCAAACATATAGTAATCAGCTATACGCATGCGATAAGCACTGTACCATGGTTTCAACTCGTGTTGTCTCTGTCTTTTCTATACAAATCAGTCAATCTTATTCACTCACGTCCATACAAAAAGTATTCAAATAGTTTAACAAAAGTGGTACGCTTGACAAATAATAAAGTTCTCTCTTTGAAGCTTATAGTATATACTCTAAGGACTAATCCACACGTTTTTGTATTTATACCGTTTGCAATCAAGGTACATGCCTAGCAGATCTAATCGCCATAGGCTAAGCTAGTATCATAGGTACCTAAATTAAGAACGGTTTTCGGTGTTCAGGAGTAGGTACACCATTAACTCGATGTTTCTGTTACAGTGAAGGCCGTGCCTCCATCAATGATCATCGACCGAGCCAACCGCAGCGGCGACGGAACTATAGGGCACGACGAAGAACCAGAACCAACGTCCATAGACTCAGAACCAACTAAAATACAATAAAGTCTATATTTGTTGTTGTTTTATGTAAATTTTTAACGTTAACCAAAAACAAATAAATATTATTAATCAGACGCATTGGCTTCATTACCTACTTCTTTTTACATTCGAATTAACCTTAAAATGGCCAAAATGCTGGCACTTATTTGGCTCAACGCATCAGCATTGCAATTCATCAGCGAGGCAATGCTGCCAGCATGTTGGGTACGCTACCTACCGGCAGTGGGTTGGAGCATTTGGACTGTCTATAGGCCATCGCGGTCTATTATCCATATGTTCTTTGTAGTAGGTATAGTGTAGTTAGTTTTAATTTAGTTTAGTTTTTATTATTGTAGTAGTTAGCTTGAGTAATAAAGGCCGTAACAAAAAAAAACCTTAAAATAGGTTATATTATGCACGCTACGAGCGAGAAAAGCAGAGTGAGAGGCACCATCTGTAGTCCTCTGTCCTAATCTAGTGTTGACATCATCGCAGATAGAGATCGTGTAGAGCATGTACTAAAATATAACCTCTTCTACTTTTTTAGATTTATGACAAAATCATAAATTATATTAAGTACAAGAACATGTAAGTAACTTACCCTAATTATTGGGAGAGGGAAAACGATACATGGGTGGGCTGGTGAAAGGTGAGGCCTGTCTCTCATATGTCCATAAATTGATCACCACCAATGGATTATTTATAGAAAGCCATATATGTTAAAAAATAATCTTCGGGTAGAGATGGAGCAGTCTTATATTGGTAACGAAAACAAAAATTGACCAAATCTATCGATGCAGCCCACAGAGCAAAAAAAAAGCTTCACCACCCGTCATATTTTTCATATCTCTGTGTGTGATGCTCTTATCAACGAATATAATTTATTTTTTATTTTTGTTAACAAGTATCCATCTGAGTTTTGGCACGCGGAAAAGTTCACGTCGTTGCATTGTATTATTTCACAAAACTTGTGCTTTTTCCATTGTAAATGTTTAAAATTGGTGGCGTTTTACGCATTAAGTGCTGAATTACGAGCATGAGTGAGGGTAGTGGTGAAACGTGATTTTTCGTGTTGCTTCCAAAACTCTATAGAAGCTTCTAGTAAAGTTGCCACTACTTTACTGGAGCATGACTTAGACTGAACTATACTACCTGACTTAGGCTGGACTATGACTATGACTAAGACTTGCCTTTACATGAAATATTCAATTAACGTGATGAATAATTACAATACTTGACACTGGCTAAATACACTATGTGTCGAGCCAAAATATAAGAAGAAAATAAAGTAGCCTGCTATATTATTATCCACAGAACTATGAAACAAATGACGCTTGCAAGCGTTGTTTTTGCTCTGTGTTATTATCTATATGACTTACTTTATACGAGGTTGTCGGATTTCAGTACAAAAAAATCGTCTCAGCTTGGCTAGATGTTATTCTGCTGGCAATCAGTAATTTGCACCACTATTAGTAGCTAAAAAGTGAATTACTAAGCTTAATATGAGACTTTTGAGCTATCTCAGACTAATTACTAAACTGGGGCCGTACTGTGAGCTCTTAGCGCGATTCAAATCTGAGCGTATATTGGATAGCAATGTTTTTTTTTTACCCGACTACCAAAAAAGAGGTTTATTGAGTTTGACTGTCTATGTATGTATGTATGTATGTATGTTCATATGTTCCCTCGTATCTCCTAAATTGCTTATTTTATTTCAAACAGCAAGGTGTCAATCGATAGATATTAGCACTTTGCGTGTCATAGGCTATATAAAGTTACATTAAATTCTATATGACGGATATTAAAATAAATTCGCGGACAAAAAAATATATTTTTTTGATAAACATGTCATGTTTGGTATCAAATGAAAGGTCTTTATGAGTACGTTTCGAATATGTATCATTTTTATATCTATATATAACTATGTATAGCCTACGTATAAAAATAGGCGCTAATTTTCTGGTTTTGTTGTTCCCTGGTCATGCCTAAACTATTAATCATATTTTATCAAATTTGATACCAATCGATGCCTATTGACACTCTGGGTGACATTGGGCACATTAAATTATACTAAACACAATATGGCGGATTTTATGACCTATCCATTCCACCTCATAGTAAGAAATTCGCTAAACATTAGGCAAACAGCCGAAATCATTCGTGTAGTCTTAAAAATTGGCACAGTTATACTTTGAACGTATACTGATGAATATACTAAAAATTTGCGAGGGTGGGGGGTAAGTAGAGGGAGGGGGAAGGGTTTTAATATCACTTTTTTTCCGATATTTGCTTATATCTCAGAAACTTTTAGGATTAGTATTACAATTACTTCTGTGAAATTAAAATATATTACATCCGCCATAAAAAAGATTCTATTCATTTTTACTGTAGGTTCAATACTTTAGGAAATAAATGATGTTGGAATTTGAAAAAGTAGCTTCCTCCCACCTCGTTATAACGCGCAACTGCATAGCGTAGCATAGATGATAGAAGTAGGCACGTACTCAAAAGTATAATAAACAAAAATAAATTAAAATCTCTATTGTTGTAAATACACATTTTTGCACATAGGTAAGTGTAACCATTAGTTATATAACACCCCTTCATTTGGGCGAGGGTAAAAATGCCATCATAAATAATTAGGTAGTCGGGTATTAGTTTTTGGACTCTATCTTGTTGTATGAATATTTTGACACGCGACTCAATATAGGCTCTCTTTTGAATCGCGCTTAGAGCTCACAGTTCGGCCCCTGTTCCTGTGATAAGGCTGATCGCTGATCTTTCAGTAGTGAGATAATGTTTTATTCAAACGTCGGTCGGGGGTGTTTTATTCAAACGTCGGTCGGGAGTGGTTTATAGTCGGCAGGCGCGCTGCGGTTGGTAGGTACCTATTTAGTGCGAGTTAGGGACGAGGATAGTCTCTTTTGAGCTCATTAGTAAGCCCAAAGTCACCCAGCGAGCTATGGAGAGAGCTAAGCTCGGTGTTTCCCAGCGAGATACCTAAGATCCAAAATAAGAAGATCCGCAGAAACGCTCAAGTGACCTATATAGCTCTTATGGAATTATTAGCATGTTGAAATGGCGATGGGTATGGGCAGGCCACGTTGATCTTAAAACTGACAACCCAATAACAACAAAAAGATTCTCGAGTGGCGACCACAAATCGGAAGACGCAGCGGCCGCCCACTAGGTGGACTGGTGATCTAGTGAAACCCGCAGAGAGCCGATGAATGCAGGAGGCGAGCAGCTGCTCAAAATGGCACTCTCATGAGGCCTATGTTCAGCAGTGGACGCCTTAAGGCTGTTGATGATGATGATGATCACGATGCACATGAACTATAAGCACGCCTACGCTGCGCCTTCTGGTCCGTCGTCGCCACTCGAGAACCTTTCTTCCCCATCTCGGTTGTCAGTTCTACGAGCGATCTGGCCCTCCGCCTGCCCATTGCCATTTCAGCTTACTTGGTTTAGCTTGAAAGCTATGAAAATAGACAACATTTCACTTTTTATTAGTAGTTTAGTAGGTAGTATACCATAGCTCGTTAACGTAAGCCAGTTGTATGGCATTTGATCAGCGCCCCATACAACTGACTTACGTTAACGTTACACTTACTCCCGCGTAAATGTTCGTGCTAGGGCCTCAGATAGTATCTTGCATCACAGTAACACGGCTACCTAGAATGTACTTCTGACGCCTACGCCTACCACTAATATCACCACACAACATTTTAAAGCTATTGCTATGAACATTATTAAATGATCAGCAGAATCGAACAATACAACCATGGAACATACCACTGCTATTAATTGTTCAAAAGCGAAATTGATTTTTAGAAGTAAAAATAATTGCATTTGAAGATCTTTTGAAAGTTAAATGTAGACACATTCTGTATTTTTATGATTGGTAGGTACTGATATGTAAGGATCAATTTTATGGAACCTGAAACGATTCTGTACAGCATCGGTTAAGTGCAACTTGTGTAGGTATTATGAGTCCTAAATCTATGGAAATAATCAAACCAATGTATGTATAGATAGATATCGTTTTAAGATAATTTCTATTTCTAAAATCTTGTCTCTGAGCATCATGAAATAGGCACTCTTTTTCGAACTAATACTGCTTAGCTCTACCTATCTCCATAGACCTTAACCGCGTAATCATCAGGTTGGCAAAATAAGACCATAATAGAACAACCGTCCAAAGAAAAGAATCAAAACAATGAGATAAAGGGCACGACCCCTGAGTCGCTAGCTACTGTTTTAGGAATGTAGGTACTATGTGCTATTGTTCCATTTCCGAGAGAAGAGGATGAAGAAACTCTATTTTCATGAAAAGACGACTTCTTGCCAAGAAGTTCTTCGGTCTGAAATAGGTAAGTGCAATGTAATTACATTATTATGCATTGACGAGTATTTACTTAGACCATGCAGTCAATAAGTATTTGAAAATGAATCGTGAATTCATGTTTTTTTTTTCTTTTTTATTGGTGATTTAATTTGATTCGAGCTCCTCTACACATTGTAGGTAGATAAATATACTAATAAGTAGCCACCTATCGGACTTCTACAAAAACGCAACTATAAAAAGTTATAAGTACTTACATAAGCTCGCTATTTAGGTACCTACACAACTTTGTTAGACATCGCATCGGTAACTATGAATAATAGAAATAGCACCATGTTTTTTACATCATATAAATACTTACTAAATTGTTCCTACGATCAAAGTTTAAAATTAGGCAACATCATAATAAATTATCATTAGTGTAGGTAGATATTTACCTACGGCTACAGTGTTACATACAATGGTTAAATAGGTAACTTGTAACATTATAATAGTAGGCTTATTTACAGTGGTACAAAATTAATATTAGTTGCATTGTACAACGCGCGTGCGAAGCCGTGGTTTCATTATAAACAGCCTAACGACGTCCACTGCTGAACTTAAGCCACAGAGCACCGCCACTTTAGCGGCCGCTCGCCTTTTGCATCCATCGGCCCCCCAGCCCCGTGGCCGTGGTTCACAGCAATAGCCACTGCAGTCTTAATATATTAAAGTCTTTATTGAAACTAATGGCTTCAAAAGAGTTAAAAGCTGTCATTTAAATAATCACACAGAGACGCTTGTCGGATAGAGCATATCCGGCAATTTTCCCAAGCGAGCAGCTCACGGTGGAAATTTATCGGCTGTATCATGATAGATTTTAGTCAGAGAGATGTGATCGTGAGGATCGGACGCGAGCTCGTCTCGGCTCTGCGCAAATAGATCGCGACTCTTCCATAACTTATAGAGTTCGGAGTACACGCCAGCTTTGTTTATGGTTGGATAATTAGACATTGGTGTGATGGACATTTTTTTTAATCAATGATGCGAGACGGTCTATAAACTATTTAAAGACCGATATAGGTATTCGATTATCAATCAATTTTTTTTTTCTTTTTTAGTTGTAGTATGAACTATTTGTAATAATTTGAAGAATGACAATAACTTTGTAGTGGCTAGTGTTGGTTTTGATTGTATTGCCGCTGCGGATGGACGTTGGAATACCAGTACAATGAAGGTCGGTATCTGATACAGTAATTATTTACTATGAATTATTGTAATTACCTGCAGGTACGTTCCTTTGTAAAGTAACAGGTTCCTATAATTTATACTTCATTACTTACTTTAATAATCATGAATCCAACTAAAAAATAACAACTCATTACCGGTAACTCATTACCGCAACAACATAATTAAGTACCGATAGGTACTTATCTTAAAAAACCTTGTTACAAAAAGCGGGTTTAAGTATGCTTGAGTAATTCTAACTTGGACATCTACACCCCATTAAATTAAATATTCATTTATTTCAGACGTGATTGGGTCCACATTGGACAATAAAACAAGGCATTGAATTAAAATAAATTAGAAAAAAAACCAAAACACACAATTATTACAAGTACTAAACCCCCTATTTATAAAAACGTGTCAAGAGCATGTCAGGCCATGATTATTACCTAAACAAAGATATTAAAATAGACCTAACTTAAAGGCCCTTCAATGAAAATGAAAAAATGAAAATGAAAATTATTTATTTGCTGCATAAAAACTTATACTTAAATTAAACATGCTTTCTTACACAGTGTATTTGCTGTTTCTTAGGATTTATGCAGAAGGATTTGTAATAAAATAGGTACACAAAGTTATCTAATGATCCCCACACTAGGCTCAGCCTGTATCGTGGGGACCTGGGTATGAATTAACAAGAAGATAACACCTCAACTAATACAATACAAAATATATAAAAGAAAAAATAAATAATATATAACTACTTTAATTTTATGCTTTTGCAAAGAAAAATATTAACCATTTTACATAAAATATGAAACATTAAAAGAAACTAGTTAATATAAAAACAATCAAAATCATAGATATTAAGAACTATTTGAAATCACAAAGATAAACTACTTATTCAATGACTTTAATAATCCTTTCGGTTTCTTCGTAACTTAGTGATAATAGCCACTTTTGCACCAAATTTTTCGCTTGATAGACATTTAACTTTTTAAGATTTTTGTCGGAATGCTTGATAACCAAGTTATAAATATATGATTTTATGAATTCTGCGAAACGTTGAGCAAACTTTGTGGAAACAACCACTTGGGGGAGCTGGTAAACTCTACGACTTACCAGAACCTCATAACAACAACAATGGGATTGGGATGATGGGACGTCTTCCTAATTATTATTATAAACTCAAACTATAAACTCAAAGTGTTTTATTGCAAATAGGCTATTCATAGCACTTTTACAAGTTAATTGTCGTTAGGTACTTAAATTAAATTCTACAAAGTGCACAATGTCAATATTATAACTGTTTATAGCAAGCCTATTACAATTAGTGTTTGGAAAAAAGAAGTTCTCATTTCCACTAAAGATGCAAGCAATAGATGCGGCACAACGCAGAATAGACAACTCCGATCCTTAGCTTCGATGAATGCTTCTCGGTACGCCGCTTTCCCACGATGGCGCTCTGCGCCTGTACTTACAGGTGTTTCTTTACGCCGCTCCACAGAAATCCTATACACTGAGTTTCCTGTAAAGAAGAAGCTACAAGAAACTTTTCAGAGACAAAAGTTGAAAAGTTGAGTTTTTATATTCAAAAGTTGTCTCCGAGTATCTCAAAATTTTAAAAGAGCTTTCACTAAGGTTTATCAACAGAGAAGATTTTACTGAGATGGCTCTTATAGCCAGCTTCTTTGCTGGCTTAACCTTATCAACGTACTAATTTACTTAATATATATTGGAATCTGAAAAATATAATAATAAAACAAAAAAACAAGATAAAAATCAAAAAACACACCCAAAAACAAACATCGGTTTTACACAATAATATCAGCTAATAAAATGTCCATGTACCACAGATTGTGTGGTATCTGGTAGTAATGGATTAATTAGCATTCGCATTCATTTTTAGCATGTTAAAACTCAATTAGCATTTCGCAAATGAAATGTAGTTGTGTGATTCTGTGAAATATGAAATTTCATTTCAATTAATTTAGTTCATTTTGAATTTAATTTTTAATATAAAGTTTCATTTCATGTTTCGTTTCATTTTTCATTTCTTTTTCATTTCATTTTTCATTTCATTTACATTTCATTTCATTTTAGTAAATAGCATAGCAATAGCAATTAGCATGCTAAGACTCGTGAATTAGCATGTTTATGAAATTTACGCAAAATCGCATTAATTGCCATCGCTAGTATCTGGGACTATTAATCAATCAATCAATCAATCAATGAATCAAATCGTTTATTTGCTAAAATACATGTATAGTATAGGTCTTACAAAAAGTTTTGCTCATGTATTTAGTCTGCAAGCAGACGTGCAAATGTTATTTAATAACTAATCACAAATTTTATAATTTATAGGTAAATATTTGTACAAAATTCATTATATTACGTTACTTACCTACCTCCTTGTCAAGATTTTTGTCTAAAATCTTTAAATCGATTTGACGGCTCCATCAACAAAGTCTACGTATAAGAACAAAATAGATAGCACATAGTGCTTATAAGTATATAGGTATAATAAGTATCTCTGAGTTTCTTACATACGTTACTCGGTACCTAACGATTCACAATGCAAGGAAAAACAAGTATAAATAAGGAAGTTGTGTGAGCTTTATAGGTATGTACGATGTACGTATCGGTACCGTATTTAGTTGTCTGATATAATAACTTGCAATCTATGATAACATATCTGGTGACACACAATAGATCACACTACCTATTATCCTGCTCCTATATTAATACATGTACTTATTATAAATGCGAAAGTTTGTGTTGATAAGAGACTGTTTGTTGCTATAATGTTTGTTTTGACATGATTTTTCTTTTTTTGTTCTTTTTAATATGTTAAGGACCCAGATAATATAATACCAACAGTACAGGTGCCTCATCCCATACAACGAAAACACGCGGGCTATTTTACGAATTATTTTATTTCTGCATAACGCATGATTATCAAGCGGCATTTATTGCGTGTTGGCGAAGTATTGTGCCAATTGAATACATTGGACACTAACTAGTAACTCTCTAGACACGATAACTGCTTTTTTTTTTCAAGTTCGGGCTATTTTTCGTTTGTACCTGATGGGAACCCATGGTTAAGGATTATCAAACAATCAATCAATCAATATGTATTTATTTCAGACAAACATTATCCATTTTCGTTAGTATAGCAGACTTAACCTATTATTAGTACTTGTTGGCGTTCTTTATTTAAGTTACTTTATGATATATTACATTTCATTGGCAATTAATTCAGAATATATTACCTTATCTTGGTGTTATAGCACAAATTCATTAATTAATCAAATTACGGTATGTCAAAAAAAAAAAAATAAGATTAGATACATTACACACAGAATTAAAATTAGTAGAAATTAATTAGGTAATACAAAATACCACAAGGTTATACAATTGACCTAACCGGTAATTGACATTTGCGCATATCTAAAATAACATCATATAATTATTACAGGCAATCTATCTATTCATTAGTGTGTAGGAAAGTATATTATTAAAATTTAAGGCAGTTAATTACCTAAGAATATAAAAGTTTACTGCGGTTATTTTTTTCGCCTATCTCTATCCGACTGCTGAATCCATAGACATATATATAAGGACAGGCCTAATGACAGATTAAACCGTCGCTTCAAAGAGGGAGTCAAGTTCACAGATTGACCTCCACTAGCGCCCAGTCTGTGTTGGAAGTGAGAAGATATCGGTCGTGTGTCTCAAAGAAAATATGCCAAGTTGTGTTGTGAAGGGTTGCACAAACTACACTCTAAAGTGCAATAAAAAGAAATACAAAGTCTCTTACCACAAGTAAGTCAATATTTTCAATATTACACTCCGTTTTGTACGAAAATAATCGAATTTATATTTGGGATAATCATTGTAAACAAACATTGACGGACATAATGGCAGCGATAGGGCCGTTCTCATCGTAGTTCCTGAGTAATCGCTGACTTTTCCCCACACCATTTTGAGTAAATAAAATGTTCCTTCGGGCATATCCTGATATATAGATCTATGGCTGAATCTATATATCTAAGGCATGATTTTTCTATTCTGAGGTGTTTAATTTCGTGAAAAATTCATTAACAATATTTTCTAACATATTATTATGGATATGAACAAACTAAAAAGACCTTTAACCTATGTACTTTACACTTTGTCTGTTAAATTTAAATACAATATAGGTAGGTAAGTGTTCGGCTCATGGTAAAGTAATTTTCAAGAAAATATTTATTTATATATAACATACCAATTCAAGGTCACCTGTATAATTAAGGATGTCTTATATAGTAAAATATAGTACCTAATACGTGAAAATTATTGGCTACAAAAAGTAGTAGGTAAGGTACCTACACCTACCTATGTACTATAGTACAGTATGTAATAAGTACCTAATATTTATAATAGTTTTTCTATGGCTGTTAAAGTAGGTAGGTATATTTTTTATGTTTTTCTTATTATCGTAAAATAAATATTTATGAAAACAAACCAACGCCAATATACAAAGTTGGTGTTAATTATAATATACAGATGAAACTAATATTTAACTTCGATAAAAATTGAATTCTTATAACTAACTTTTGAAATTTATTACAATAAAATATAATATGGTATTGCCACAGATATACCAGCAGTATTGCATAGATATAGAACAAACGAAAGTCACCGATGACGTACAACTTGATACAAGAGTCCAGAGTCCAGAGTCATGCATTTTGGACCACGGTTCATTTGCATGATAAGCAAATATGCCGTGTTGCTGAGGATATGTGCACTTTTAAAGATAGTTACGAATAAAAAGTAATGAAATCTGATCCTGATTACGATGATGTTAATTAATAAATCCTCTAATATCTCAATCTAATATCAAATCTAATAAAAAAGTTATCTGTATAGGATCTGTGATTACCGAATGTTTTAAGCCGATGTTTTAGCCTAAAGCATATCCACATGCCGACAGTTTCTTTTAATATCGATAAATAAATAATAATAAATAAATAAATATGTGTGGACATTTCACACAGCGCCATCTAGCCCCAAACGAAGCATAGCTTGTACTATGGGAACCAGATAACTGATACAATACTTATATACTTTTTTGTTTGTAAATACATACATAGAATAGAATATAACACACAGACGCAGAAAAAACATGTTCATCTATGTTCATCACACAAATGTTTGTCCTGGGTAAGAATCGAACCCACAACCCTCAGTTCAGAAGGCAGGGATACTACCAGCTGAGCTATCGGGCCCGCCAATGAATGATGTGAGTAGTCATCAGATCAGTTCATAAAGTGTCATTTGCCTAGTCATTTTACTAGCTACAGACCCGGAACCGGAACACAGTAGTGCTTGCATACTATACTGCTTGGCGGCAGAATAACTGTCAAAGCAGTGCCAGCGGTAGTACCTACCCATAGACGGACAATGCAGAAAAAACCTAGGTATCAACTAGTAAAATTAAAGGTCTATATTTTTTAGAGTTCGAAAGTCAAATAATAACGAAATAGGTACGCCTATTTTGTTATTATTTGACTTTCGAACTCTACTGTACCTAGAGCAGACAAAACACGGAACTGATGAAAAGAGCCTAATGGAATAGTTCTTATCAACATTGGCCCAGATTAACTGAATATGTGACATCGGTGAAATAAAATAAAAATATGATGAGGAAGCTGGCATTTTTAACTGAGTACTACGTAGATTAATAAAACTGTAGAAGATAAACAATGACCCGCAATGTTATTAAGTTTATGTTTATTCGAAAAATTTGTGATTAGATACGATAATCAAAAATAAGTGCGAAAAAATCACATACAATGTTCCCGCTGAATCAAATCGTCAGTGTCTAAGCCTAGGTCATGTTTGGTCTACAAATCTGTGCTAAAACTGACCCTGAGCAAGCTGCCATCTAAACGCCATAATCATTTATAGTCCATAAAATGAATGTTGAAGGACAAGGCTTTCCCCTAATTACGACATCATCCCACGTATTCGTCCCCGCACAATAAAGTCATGTTCTACGGCTTCCTGGAAAACATGTGTTTTTACACCACAGAGCTCGAAAACATACGCTCCAAAGCGTAATTTCTCTAATAATTATCTGTGTTTTACCACAATCCATCCATAGCCATATAGAGAAATGTTTCAGAATCATATTAGGTACCTAGATACTAGTATTATTCTAATAAGAAAGAAATGAAGAATGAGCAAAGAACTCATACTTATAAGAGTTTAGTTTTAAGTTTTAAGCATTATTCAATTCAATTTCATTATATTTCGTATAATTCAATCCAATTTGTATCATTTACTGTATTTAAGTAATTCCTACAGATTAATTTTCTAAAGGAAAAATTTTAATCACGAATGGGATTCGAACCCGCATCTGTAGATTATGCTAATCAGGCGATTCTGCTATAAAAATCATAAATATGTAATTGTTTCTAATTTTTTTTTACATTGTTCTCATCATCGTCATCATCATCATCATCAGCCCGTAGATGTCCACTGCTGAACCTAATTGGCCTCCCCCAGAGAGCGCCACCTTGAGCGGCTGCTCGCCTCCTGCATCCATCGGCTCTCCGCGGTTTTCACCAGGTCGTCGGTCCACCTAGTGGGGGGTCTGTCTACGCTGCGCCTTCCGGTTCGTGGTCGCCAATCGAGAACCTTTCTTCCCCATCGGTTGTCAGTTCTACGAGCGACATTGTTCTAATTTCTTATAAATAATCATTGGACTTAGGTCAGCATAGCGATTCAGGAGACCTCAGCGCTGAGGCTCAGCGTCCAACCTCGATTAAACCAACTTTTATTTGAAAATAGAACGGAAAGCTGGTTAAAAGTTGGCAATAAAGGTTGGTTGAAACGAGGTTGGACGAGGTTGGACGCTGAGCCTCAGCGCTGTCCCTCAGCGCTGAGTTCCCTGAATCGCTATGCTGGATGGTAGTAATGTGAAATATGTATAATTGGTAATTATGCCGTTCGTGTTACAATAAACACAATTTAATTTTAATAAAATAGGTAAGTAAATAGACACGATATTCATGAGGTACAGTCGGTTAAATAATAATTAAAATAAGTAAATAGAATTTATTATATTTCATGAAAAAACACGTAAGTAGCACCCTATTTACATAATTCTTTTTTCAGCAGAAACAAAATCAACATATCGATCGGGTTAGGTATTGTAAAATAACCTACCAATAACAACTGTAATGTTGCTCTGTGGTGTGGATTTTCCATTCAACAAAATTCAAGAAAATACAAACCTAGAGAGGTCTGTATTTTCAATAAGATAAAATGTTGAATCCACGGTGTATATCATATTAATAATAATCTTGCCTGAAATATAAAAACATTTATACCAGGCAACAAACTAAACTTATATATAAATAATATTATAAATAAGTACCTTAATGACTAACTTACATACTTTATTACAGTAAATTTCATAGGATAAATAGATAGGTAGGACCTCGTTACGTTTCTATAGAAGAAATAAAATCCTGAATGTAACGACCCCTGATTAGTAGGTATAGGGGTAGGTACCTGTCGTAACGTCTGCGAGATGCCAATTATTTTGTAACCGAGAAAACAATCTGCCATGATACGTCCAACGTCCATGGCTTTATCTCACTATTCGAAGAAATCTATTGCTATACATCGAAGTTACACGCTGTATTATTGACGCCCGCCTTGTGGTACGACCACAATACAAACGGTAACGACGCGACGCTGAATTTTGATTTATAAACAATATAAAGCGTTATTTAAAATAAGAATGTAATTTTTGAATGTTTTGTATCGCATTCGCAGGCTAAAAATAAAAATAATGGATACAAAAGAGAAAAAAATATAATTCCAAGAATCCTACTCGGAGCAACTTTTTTCGATAGAAAAACATAACAAAGTTTGCCATATTTTTTTACCCGATAACCAAAAAAGAGGGTTATGAGTTTGACTGTCTTTGTATGTATGTATGTTCATATGTTCCCTCGTATCTCCTAAATTACTTATCCTATTTCAAACAGCAAGGTGTCAATCGATAGATCTTAACACTCTACATGTCATAGGCTATATAAAGGTACATTAAGTTCAATATGGCGGATTATATTAAAAAAAATTGCGGACTAATAAATATATTTATTCGATAATCATGTCATGTTTGGTATCAAATGAAAGGTCTTTATGAGTATGTTTAGAATATGTATAATGTCTATATATGTCTCTATATATATATATATATATATGTATAATGTATATAAACTATGTATAGCCTACGTACAAAAATAGGCGCCAATTTTCTGGTTTTGTTGTTCCCTGATTGTGCCTACGCTACTCATTATATTTTATCAAATTTGATACCAATCGATGCGTATTGAAGCTCTGGGTGACATAGGGTACAATAAATTATACTAAACCCAATACGGCGGATTTTATGACCTATCCATTCCACTTCATAGTAAGTAAATTCGCTAAACATTAGGCAAACAGCTGAAATCATTCGTGTAGTCTTAATAAAAATTAGCACAGTTATACTTTGAAGGTGTACTGATGAATAAACTAAAAATTTTCGAGGGTGGGGGGTAAGTAGAGGGAGGGCGAAAGGTTTGAATATCACTTTTGTCGGATATTTGCGTATATCTCAGAAACCTTTAGGATTAGTGTTACAATTACTTCTGTGAAATTAAATCATATTACACCCGCCCTAAAAAATATTCTATCCATTTTTATTGTAGGTTCAATACTTTAAGAATTAAACGATGTTGGAATTTGAAAAAGTAGCTTCCTCCCACCTCAGGTTAACGCGCAACTGCATAGCGCTTGTAAAGTTGTAGCATAGATGATAGAAGTAGGTACCTCCTTAAAAGTATAATTAACAAAAACAAAATTAAAATCTCTAGTTATGTAAACCCACATTTTTTCACATAGGTACATATACCGTTACCCGTTATACAATACAACACGTCTCCAT
This sequence comes from Ennomos erosarius, assembly GCA_963580505.1. NCBI lineage: Eukaryota > Metazoa > Arthropoda > Insecta > Lepidoptera > Geometridae > Ennomos > Ennomos erosarius. The sequence continues at coordinate 10,599,665 of OY756982.1, forward strand.
TTGGGCGAGGGAAAACATGCCATCATAAATAATTAGGTAGTCGGGTATTAGTTTTTGGACACTATCTTGTTATATATTTGATTAAATATTAAGCTGCATTTTTTTAAAGTTAATACCCATTACCTGACTTACTAATCGGTACCTGTAGTACTATGTGTCTATTCTGTAGTAATATTTATAATTTTTATATTTTCCCATCAAACTTATAGCGCATATACTATATTTTCGTTCCGTGAATAAAATTAATCTGCAATAGGCTTGTGTCCTGCTATTAAAAATTAATAAGTTAATATTATTTTAATAAAGTAGGTTAAAGATTAATGAAATATATGAATGAATTAGTAAAATCGGTATTTAAATCACGGAGTAATAAGCTTATTAATAAGCTATAAGTTCCATCGCCTGTCCCTTTCTCGCAGAACAGAGCATCCCCTACAGTTACTATGTAACTTTGGGATATAACGTCACATGCCAAAGAGATTGTATGTAAATCTTTTTTTTATGAGAATGAATGACGTGACGAGCTGGTCGTTCACCTGATGTTAAGCAATGCGGCCGCCCATAACAGTTGCAGTGTCACTCGGAACTTTAAAATAATAAAGTTTTGCGTGACACTGCACTGCGCCCGTCATCCTGAGACATCACACAGTCTAGTAATCAGATTACTACACTGTGTAATCAGGTCATAAATTCTCATTTGCCCAGTAATTTCACTAGCTACAATGCCCTTCAAACCGGAACACAGTAGTGCTTGCACACTACTGCTTGGCGGCAGAATAACTGGCAAAGCGGTGGTACCTCCCTAGACGAACTTTGCAGAAAAGTCCTACCACCTAGTGAAACCACAGCTTCGTAATAAGGTGCTATGAAGGTGGAAGACGTGACGGTACTGCGCGTTTGAACTGTCTCTTTCTATTCCTGTACTTTAAAATGCTTGTAACATAGTCATTATTTGAGATATTTAATTTTTGTTTTCACGACTGTTCAAAGTTTGAGGAATATTATTAATTTATGTAATAAAAAAATAGCAGGACACAAGCCTATTGTGTCTTAGGGGAAATTCATATCTTATCTTGTTTCATATACCAGTCACTCTCGTTATGGTACATCCTGTGATTTTAGGTGCACTCTAAAAAAGTACTTATCATAATCATAGTGTTTTATACTATAATCCTGCGAACACGCAACCGTTACCGTCTATCTATACCTCCTTATACCACATTATTGTCATTAAATTCCTGACTAAATTAGAGCATTTTCCTCAGAACATTAAAAGCTTCTGCGATTACCAATACCTGTACCAAACGTGATGTTATTGTTACAAGGTATTTTTAATTTATTTCAGAATAGGTAATCTACTTTAATTCCGGAATATTAAGACCAACTAGGTAATATCGTTGCGGGCGAGTTATAATCACGCACTAGGTATTTTATACTCTGTCACGCACCGCTACTTATGGGTTTAGTCCGCGCGTTTAACGAAAAAATAAACACACGGTTTTCATAAACCCCCCCCCCCCCTCACGTGGATGATCCCGTAAATAAAGTCGTATGTCCACGGCATAGAGCTAATAAAAAAAGAAGAAGGGAATCCCGTCTGATCCGAAACTGAAGCACCCTTAGGAAGCCGGAACGCTTCGTACGTACGAGCGGGGCACGCACACACTCACATCATATGCAGCCGGTCGCCCTACTCATCTGACAGACATATGTAATATATCCGCCATTTTGGGCTTCAGTTCGATGTCAATCAAAACTCAATCCTTCTTTTTTTATGTCATCCATGGTCCACGGCTCAGTAATATAATATAGACAAGCTTTTTCAAAGAGGCGAGGCAAGGCGTAAAACCGTAACGCCATAAGCATATAAAATCGAATAGTTCGTCAAAGCATTCTCCATTGAGATACGGTAGGTATAGCTATAGGTACTATTTAAGGAAAATGTAGAGAGAATCTGCTCACACAGTGATCACACTGCGTATTTTGAGAAGGTATATTTTGATAAGCTTGGGATAACAGACGATTCAGGCAGTTCGCGCCGCGGTCGTATCGAATTTAAAGAAGAAATAGAATATTATGAAGATTGAATAGAATACAATTTATTTGTTACAAAAAGGTTTATGGTCGAGGTATACGTACCTATGCAAAACCATTCATTAGTACTTACCTAAATCATCATAATCATAAGTACCTAGGTAATTTGATTTCACGTAAATCGTTTCTTTTATTTTCTTACGTCTGTGACACTTATATTCTATAACCTATAATCCTTATCACCTATAAACCTAGGTCTTATACCACAGAGCTATGAATAATATGACGGCGCGCACCTACAATTTTTTTTTCTTGCTCGGTGTCCTATACAAAGACTTTGTATCCTGTGGTCCTATAATAAACAAAGAATTCTGCCAGCTGAAAGCTGAAGGTATAAATACTCAGAAGTATACCAGCCAGACATACGAAACCGTACGAGTTTATTTGGTAAGTACAAGGTAGTAAATTTTTATTACCACCTATAAGGTCACCGATATAATAAGGATAAAATGATCGAACACACAATAAATGGTGTACATTCATAAGACATTCATGTAGGTAACGAAACATTGGTTATTACAACACTTTTGTTAATTTTGGTCTGTCTGTCTGTAACTCTAATATCTGGCGGAATATCACACAGGAACTACTGAATGGATTCAAATTAAACTCAGTACGATTTCAGTGCATATTACAAGGTATGCTATAGGATAGTTTTAATCCTGAAATTAAGCAGGGTTCTCTCTGGAGAGGGGATGAAAGTAAAAATATATACTTAGTTGTAATTCATTAACAATTGGTCCGATTTTTTCCGTGTGGTCCCGGTTACGAATAGGACCACCCCATCTCTTCGCGTGGGTGCCGTAAAAGTCGGCTAAGGGAACATCCAGGGAATGGGCTGCAGCATTCTCCTTGGTCTCTACCATCATAATCTACTGCGATCACGAAGCCGCCTGCCAAGCGTGGTGATTATGGCAAACCCCCCCCCCCCTAATGACAAGCACAAACAATAACGGCACCCAGTCCCCGGCGGCTCTGCTATCCCGTGGCTCCGGTAGCGGTCACGGTAACGGCAGGGCAGGGGGTGCGAAGAATCACCGGAAGACGCCCGGCTACCAACCCCACCAAACACGACCCCTGGCCCTGGCAACTTATAACGTGCGCACGTTGAGGGCTGACGAAAGGATGGTCGAATTGGAGGAGGAGATGAGTAAGTTACGCTGGGATGTAATGGGATTGTCAGAAGTCCGAAGACAGGGACAGGACACGATAATCCTAAATTCCGGTAACTTATTCTTCTACCGGGAGGGAGACCAACTTTCCCAAGGTGGTGTTGGGTTCCTCGTCCGCAAGTCTCTCGTCAACAACGTGATCAAAGTCGACAGTGTGTCGACCAGGGTAGCGTACCTGATACTCAGAATAACCAAACGGTATTCGTTGAAGGTCATCCAGGTATACGCACCGACCTCGGCACACTCCGACGATGAAGTAGAAGCTATGTATGAGGATATATCCGAAGCCATGCATACTTCCGAAACATTCACCGTTGTGATGGGAGACTTTAATGCGAAGTTGGGCACAAGGAATGGCGATGAGCTGAGAGTGGGGCCATTTGGGTACGGGCAGCGGAACCCTCGGGGACAAAGGCTGGCTGACTTCATGGAGAAGGAGGGCCTCTTTATGATGAACTTCTTCTACAAGAAGCGGCCATCCAGGAAGTGGACGTGGATAAGCCCCGACGGTTCCACGAAAAATGAGATAGATTTCATGATGACGACCAAGAAGCGAATATTCGATGATGTCTCTGTGATCAGCAAGGTGAAAACCGGTAGCGATCACCGTATTGTAAGAGGCACATTGAATATCAATGTCAAGCTTGAAAGGTCGCGTCTGGTGAGGTCTACGCTCCGTCCAAACCCTGTCCAAATCCAAAACCCCGAAGGCTTTCAGCTGGAACTCCAAAATCGCTTCCAGTGCCTTGCCGATTGCAACACAGTGGACGAGTTGAACAACGGGTTGGTGGAAACTGTCCAAGCTGTTGGAGCTGAGTTCTTCAAGACCCAACGCCGAAAGAGGACTCAGAAACTCTCAGGAAACACTCTTAAATTAATGGCAGACCGGAGCGAAATGAAACTACAGTCTTCAGTTGATATGTCAGCCTACGGTGAACTCAATAGACGTATCTGGAGGTCCATGCGACACGACTTGCGTGCTTTTAGTACTTCACGTATTGATCCTGAGAGAGATTGAGAACTTCTATGGACAGTTATACACCTCGACACGTGAGCCCGCTACTAACACAGCTAAGGACACCAGAGCCAAGTTAATCCGATACTATACCGAAGATATCCCGGACGTCAGCCTGTACGAGATTAGAATGGCCCTCAAACAGCTTAAAAACAACAAGGCGCCAGGTGAGGATGGAATTACGACCGAACTTCTGAGAGCGGGTGGTAGACCGGTACTTATAGTCCTCCAGAAGTTATTCAATTCTGTCATCCTTGAAGGTACAACGCCGGAGGCATGGCACAAGAGCGTGGTGGTGCTCTTCTTCAAAAAAGGTGATAACACCTTATTGAAGAACTATAGGCCCATCTCGCTCTTGAGTCATGTGTATAAGCTGTTTTCGAGGGTCATTACGAATCGTCTCGCACGCAGGTTTGATGAATTCCAGCCTCCCGAACAAGCCGGTTTCCGAAAAGGCTTTAGCACCATAGACCACATCCATACGCTACGCCAGATTATACAGAAGACCGAAGAGTATAATCGGCCGCTAAGCCTAGCGTTTGTGGACTATGAGAAAGCCTTCGATTCAATCGAAACTTGGGCGGTGCTGCAGTCCTTACAGCGATGCCAAATTGACTATAGATATATCGAAGTGTTGAAGTGTTTGTACAGTAAGGCCACTATGTCAGTCCGACTACAGGACCAGAGTACGGAACAGATCCCATTGCAGAGAGGCGTGAGACAGGGAGACGTTATTTCTCCGAAACTGTTCACAAACGCATTGGAGGATATTTTCAAGCTCTTGGAGTGGAAAAGATGTGGCATCAACATAAATGGCGAGTATATCACTAACCTTCGTTTTGCCGATGATATAGTCATAATGGCGGAGTCGCTCGATGATCGCAGCACCATGCTCAACGACCTCAGTAGAGTCTCCCGACAGGTTGGTCTTAAGATGAACATGAACAAGACGAAAATCATGTCAAATGCCCATGTTCCACCTATACCGGTAATTGTTGGGAACGATACTCTCGAAGTTGTCGACAAATACGTCTATCTAGGGCAGACTGTCCCATTGGGTAGGTCCATCTTCGACAAAGAGGTCGCCCGAAGAATCCAACTCGGCTGGGCAGCGTTCGGGAAGCTTCGACCTATCTTTTCGTCCAAAATACCACAAAGCCTGAAAACAAAAGTTTTCAATCAATGTGTGTTGCCAGTGATGACTTATGGAACTGAGACGTGGTCTCTAACTGTTGGCCTCATTACTAAGCTCAAAGTCGCGCAACGAGCCATGGAGAGAGTAATGCTCGGTGTTTCCCTGCGAGATAGGATCCGAAATGAGGAGATCCGCAGGAGAACTAAAGTGACCGATGTAGCTCTTAGGATTGGCAAGTTGAAATGGCAATGGGCAGGCCACATCGCTCGTAGAACTGACAACCGATGGGGAAGAAAGGTTCTCGAGTGGCGACCACGAACTGGAAGACGCAGCGTAGGCCGGCCCCCCACTAGGTGGACCGACGACCTGGTGAAAGCCGCGGGGAGCCGATGGATGCAGGAGGCGAGCAGCCGCTCTAAGTGGCACTCCCTGGGGGAGGCCTATGTTCAGCAGTGGACGTCTTCAGGCTGTTAATGATGATGATGATGATGGTCCGATTTCATTCAATCCTTTTTTGTTAAAAAGGGGATACTTTAAATATTGTCCGTATATATTTCAAGGTCATTGGTTTTGTGGTTCTGAAATTACAGACATCCAACCTTCAGTATTAGATCCAAAGCCACTCCCAGCCTGGACCTGTATTATGGAAAAGAGAGAAGGGAGGGGAAAAAGATAAAGGAAAATGTATGAATGGATAAAATGGCGAATGGAGGCCACTTTCACCTTCTCCCCCTCCCCATAACAATAATAATGGTAGAGGTGTCGATATGAGACAAAATTGTTAGGTGCCGTTATCTCCTTCCATAAACCAATGTCATAAATTCATGCAATAAAAAAAGCGAAAATATCCATCAATAGTTCACCACAATAGCAAAGATATATTTTTAACCATTGTAATAATTAACACCCTTGGCATTAGCTTCGGCCCCACCAATGTCTCCTAAAAATATCCGTGCTAGACCCGAGAGTGTTATGAAATTGTAGAGGTAAGTACTTATTATTGTTCTATTAAATAGAACAATAATTGCCTTTGCCAAAATTTGGCGAAAATAGCGACCTCTTCTTGCCTAGTTTTTAATTAGATGTATGCTGAATATCTGTAAAATCGTGATTAAAATGTTTTGAACGAAACCCCACTTATAATACAATGCTTGGATAATTTAATCTAATTGACACCATTACGAAATAGTTTTTATTTATCGTGTCTTTCGCATAGCGTGACCACAGATTATAGAAAAGAATAACGTGATAGCGTGACAGAATTTACTCTGCAAAAGAGGGGGGTCGTGGTTTTGTCTTGTATAAAATGAATGGCAAAGAGTAGGTACTTAATATTAACATGTGCTATTAAATAGGTACCTATATGAGTTTAATGAACTAAGAACTCTCAGTAAGCAAATTATTAATATAGTAAGTAATTTATTTTTCTTATATATTTTTTATATCACAGACTTACAAAGAATTTGACGGCCCACCTGTGGTACGTAGTCAAACATCATCTAAGTACGTAGTACTTTCTATATTTATATTCTGTGCCTGAGGTAAACAGTTACCGTTCGCCTGTAGACTATTAATATGAATGATATGAATGTAGAATATTTCCCTGGGAATACAACTCTAATGTGGATCTGGCAATAAACTTATGGATCTCTGGAAACAACCCAGAGGATCTTTAGGCAGAAAATTATTGTTTTAAATCATGAAGAGTCCTTCCATAAGATGTGACTTACTTACGATAATTATGTACTTATGAAAAAGATGTATAAACGATAAAAATGGTCCATATATACATTAAGTAAATAAATAGGACTCAGTCTCTCTCTCTCTCTCTCTCTCTCTCTCTCTCTCTCTCTCTCTCTCTCTCTCTCTCTCTCTCTCTCTCTCTCTCTCTCTCTCTCTCTCTCTCTCTCTCTCTCTCTCTCTCTCTCTCTCTCTCTCTCTCTCTCTCTCTTCTACCATTGTCTGCCACTTGTTTTCATCAAATTGTTAGGTAGACAATGTAGCTCCATAAATCGTAAGTATGAGGTATTCAAACGAACAACGAAGAGCCTTGGATATTCCCAAAGCATAACTGCGGTGGAATGAATTACTGTATCATTATTATTCTGGGACTTAATGGAAATACCTAATCCAATACAGGTAGATGCGGAGTAATGATATTCAAATAGAGATACAAATAAGAAATATAACCTTATTTGTTTCATTCATTTCCCTTTGAGATATATACTGTTATTGTAATACATAATAACGTAGATGGGTTTCTATTTATGAGTCAATGTTTATCACATTGGACAAAAGCGTTATATTATTGGTCTAGGAAATGGTTTAGCACAATTTATGTACCTACCTACATTTTCACGAGATTTTGACATTGCGATTTTAATATAAATCGTGTTTTTCACATCGACAACGGGAAGACATCCACGGAACATAGCCGTCCCCCCTCAAACTATGGACGCTTATTAATAATAAGAAGGATTCATTTCCCATAAATCACCTCGCTTGGCAGGAGGCTTGGTGATCACAGTAGATTATAATGCAGACTCAGAAGAATGCTACCTAATGCCCATTCCGTATATTCCCTAAGCCGTCTTTTATCTACCCGCGGGAAGAGATGGTGTGGTCGAATTCACACACAGACCACATAGTTTAGAATCGTGGCGAAGCGATTCTATTGCTTTACAATCGTTGGTTACTAACAGAATTGTCCTTCAATCTTTGGTATCACAGGCCTAGAATAATTTCGCCACTTCAGTTGCCTCTTTTGTGAAACGGTAAAAGTATTAGAAAAAATACTAAAACGTTTTCTTTTGTTTCAGTAATGGGAGACTGCGCCGTCAGATGATCACATGCGACAAAAACGTCAAGACGGCGATATATCAATTACAAAATTACATAAACATAGACGAAGATGAGCTCGATCATTGAGGCTTCAAATAAAACTATGAATCACACAGAACCTGTAGATCCTGTGGCTATATTTGGACCCCAAAGAGATTCTCTGTACATAGTAATACCGATAACCATCACCTACTCTATTATATTCGTAACGGGAATATTAGGTAACATATTTACATGCATAGTCATAGTCCGAAACAAGAGTATGCACACAGCGACCAATTACTATTTGTTCAGTTTAGCAATATCGGACCTTTTATTACTTTTGAGTGGCATGCCCCAAGAAATCTATTCTATTTGGTCAAAGTGGCCCTACGTTTTTGGGAACGCGTTCTGTGTATTACGGGGGTTAGCTGCGGAAACTTCTACCAATGCCAGTGTATTGACAATAACCTTGTTTACAATTGAGAGATATTTAGCTATATGTCATCCATTCGTGTCGCACAAAATGTCGAAGCTTTCGCGAGCCACGAAGCATGTCTTGTGGCTATGGGTTGTGGCTCTGTGGCTGGCACTGCCACAAGCGCTTCAATTCGGGATCAGGGAAATGAGAGGTGTCATAATGTGCCTACAAACAAGAGTTATCATTGAGCACTCATTTGAAATATCGACATTCGTGTTTTTCTTCGCTCCAATGATCTTGATCACCGTACTGTATGCAATGATTGGGCTGAAGTTGAAATCGACCAGTATTAGCAACCAACAAAGTCAACAAGCGTTCGAGAGGAGCATATCGAATACGCACAAACTACGCAGGACACACAGCCAGTCGACCAGACGAGTTATAAAAATGTTAGGTAAGTTAAAAAATATTCACTGTCTGCTACTTAAGGTGAACGTTATGTAGGGAGACCTCAAGAGCTTTTTACATTTCAAGAATTTAAAGAATCGTGTAACTTGGCTAAAGAAAAAAGTTATCAAAGAAGAGAATACGTTCAAAATTTTCACATTTCAGTCCTAGTTATTTTTATTAAACCTTACCGGAAGGGACTACAGAAGTATTTACATGTTAGGTTTGTTGTTAACAGTTGCGGTAGTGGTAGCGTTCTTCGTATGCTGGGCGCCGTTCCACGCACAGCGTTTGGTGGCCATATACGGCACTACAGAGAACCATATGGCGCGGTCACCCATCTTGCTGACTGCCTACTACTTCCTGACCTACACTTCGGGAGTATTTTACTATATGTCCACGTGCGTCAACCCTATATTTTACCACATCATGTCCAACAAATTCCGGGACGCTTTCAAGGTGAGACTTATTTTGGTTTTGATTAAAATTCCTTGCATACGTAGTGCAGCTTCTATTTCTTTTTGCGACAATTTGTAGATAAAATTATTATAATAAATACATAATATCCACAACATAATGGGTATTTTTTTATGATAGTGAACGGTTTGAGTAACTTACTTACAAGCTCATATTAGGCGGATTCCTATAGAAGGAAACAACCTTGGGATGCAGTAACACGGTTTAATAAAGACTCGTCACCGACATCTTAAAAAAATGTCTATCTATATAAGTTTCCTTTGTTTGACCTACTTTTATCAAGCTTTTCTAGGAACGTATTCTCTTTTTCTAATTCTGTTCAGAAATGCATCAATCAAAATTCATGTGATCAAAATTAATCATAGTGGAAGGAAGTCAATTAATTTATTGCAAATTGGACTAGTTTTAGCACTAAGTAAAAGTTGAAATCGCAAAGCTTGGTATGGACTATGGATGGATATATTAATATGAAGAGGAACGAAACACCACGTACCAAGTAGAATAAATATGACGGTTGACGAATGGAAAACGACAAGATAGGTGGACTGTAGGTACTTACATATAACGGCAAATATGAATAAAACAAATGACGGCTAATAGAGGAGAGGTGAAAGAAAAATACATGGTACTGCAATGATCCCAAATAATAGAATCACAAATAATCCCCAAATAATATCTGTAGAAATCAGAGTACCTACTTATTGAATTTTCAGAATACAGTGAATCGTTGGTGCTGCAGAAGGCGCCAAACTAAGGCAAAGAGGTGGTCTTACTCCGCGATGGCCTTCGTGAAAAATCCTTCTTCGAGCGGCACTGGTAATTCAGGTATTATTAACAATATCTTCTATCCTTTTATTGAACCTGTCCTGATCAAGCTCTTAGGATTAGCAAGTCAAATGGCAATAGGCAGGCCACATCGCTCGCAGAACGCAGAACTGACAACCGATGGGGAAGAAAGGTTCTCGAGTAGCGACCACGAACTGGAAGACGCAGCGTAGGTCGGCCTGCCACTAAGTGGACCGACGATCTGGTGAAAGCCACAAGGAGCCTATGGATGCAGAAGGCGAGTAGCCGCTCATGGTGGCGCTCTCTGTCTCTGGGGGAGGCATATGTTCAGCAGTGGACGTTTTCAGGCTGTTGATGTTGATGATAAAAAACCTAATCAGATCGATAACAAAGACCAGTTACTAGAAATAGCTTACTTATTATTATGTTATCTTCATTACATTCGTTATTATCCACAGGTAATTCTCAGCGAAACGAGCCAGTAACTGTTCAGAAAAGACAAGACAGAGAAAGGCTCGGCGGACACTCTCACGTATGCCGGAACTTGGAGCTTATTACAGCCGATGAAGAATGCAAATACAACAGGCAGTACCCTGATGATGAAGAGTCATCGCGCAATGATACAGTCAGACTGCCCGTTTCAAATGTAGGACGATGCAAGTCTGCGTGCTGTTTATATCAACCGTACGCAATAGACACTCTTGCTGTCACTTCTGAACCGATCCTGTCTTCATCTCAAGAACTTAAAATACCAATTGATAATAGTCCAGGCAAATATTTCAACGAAATCAAATTAAGATTAACGCAAAGGGAAAAGGAATTTCGATAAACTTTCATCACTGGTTAATTAAGGTTTAGGGTATTTTGCTGTATGTTTGGCTTCGATTGCTCAACGTTAAATACAAAGAATAGATGTAGGTACTTATAAAGTTAGTCAAATCATTAGTTCAAAAACAAATCATACCTGCTACTTAATTTTCATTAGGAATTTTGATTAAGGTTCTAATTTCAAACCGTCTCTAATATAAAATTCTTGTAATGTTTTCAATCATTTAGGTATTAAAATTACATAATTTTTAATTTATATCGCTTACCTACTTTGAGTATTATGAAAGTGATTCATCTTGCACTTGGTCATCCGGCGGCAAGGTGAACTAAGGTCCAGTAATTCAAAAAGTAGTCATTTGTTTTTAAATGATATCAACAGCCTGAAGACGTTCACTGCTGAACATAGGGAGAGCGCCACTTTGAGCGGCTGCTCGCCTCCTACATCCATCAGCTCCCCGCGGCTTTTACCAGACGGTCGGACCACCTAGTGAGGGTCGGCCTACGCTGCGTCTTCCGGTTCATGGTCGCCACTTGAGAACCTTTCTTTCCCATCGGTTGTCAGTTCTCCGGCTGATCTCCTAATTTCAAATCCTATCTCGCAGGGAAACACCGAGCATTGCTCTCTCCATAGCTCGTTGCGCGACTCTTAGCTAGCTCCATAAGTACGCCGATCATATTGTTGACTTGAAATAATGACAATGAAAAAGTAGTTACTCCGAATAGGCAGTAATCCTTGACTTCCCCATCAATGGGGATTAGTACGGTTTTTGGCATAGACCTAACGAAAATTCTAGATCTGGTAGTTTATGATGGAATAATAGAAAAATGCGTTTAGCATTATCTGGCTGCACAGCGAGAACGTCTTTGTATTGTATTGATACAAATTACAAATAGGACGCTGGAAGTTTTTTTTTAGTTTCCTTCCACGCGTCCCAATCTAGCAAACTTAATAAAATTAGGTAGGTACCTACCTACAGTGCAATTGGGTAAAACTCACGCTCTTGAGAGATTAGCTAACGTTGTTTGTATGTCTCCTCAAGATGAACTCACTGAGTTCATCCACTCGAGGGTCAAGTACTTATACCTAAGTAATAAGTTGAAAATGTTCTCAGATTGGATGGATTGGATATTTGTTGTTGCTCAGTAAGTTCTCTAAGTGCGAACTTAGAAGCTATCAAACTTTAGTGCAGACGATGGGCATAAGTTTCCTTTTCTCATTGTTACTACTATAAATTACCAGAATGGACTGTTAAACCCTAATCGCGAATTTTTATGACATGTAATAACTTTGGAGTAATCAATAAATGATTTGTATTTGTATTAGATTTTTGAATAATAAGCGAATTAAGTAGGTTAGGTAAGCATAGGTAGTAAGTAAGAATAAAAGTAAATGTTGTATATTTAATATTTGTAAGTTTGTGTGTGTTTTCAAGTCAAAATTGGCTGAATATTTGCACTTTTTTACTTTACAAAATCTAAACCTAGGGTACCGGAAAACGGGTAAAAAATGTGGGTTGAACGGTGGGTATAAATAACGAATTTTACTAAAATACTATATTATATATTATTAATACTAATATACTTAAATCTCAAGTACTTTGTTACGTTTTGTATACAGGGCACAGATTGGAGAAAAAAACAATGTACAGGGTGTAAATTGATAAGTGGAGCAAAGGATTTTAGGCCGTAAGGAACTATTGAGATCCCCTATCACTGTCCTCCGTCATGGTTAATAATTAAAAAAAAATTACAAACAGGGAAACGGAGTAGTAGCCATCAGAATATTATAAATAGTATAATATAGCCATTTTACTCTCATCTTACATTAAAATTATTATACATTTTATTTTCGAAGGCATGCATGTACGGTTATATTAAAATGACAGCGGTTATAATTTGCTTACCATGACATGTATATTAATTTTCAGAACCATTACTGCCTTATTCAAATAACATCATGACAGCAAAGATTTTTTAGCGCTATGTATCTACGGTTGTTACAGTTTCACCATGACATGTATTAATTTTCCTTTCGGACTCCGTACGTAAATGGCTGGAAATGGAACAGTAGGTACATGGCTCCGAAATGGTTCCATTCAAATGACAAATGATAGTACCTCGCTAAGTATTTTGTGGCACTGTTTTTCTCACCATGACATTATGTAGTATTTTTTAACTGTGTTATATTCAAATAACAGTAATTATTTCCCATTACATGTTATTATGAATTTTATTTTCAGGGCCATGTACTATTATATTTATAAAATAACTAAATGATAATGGTAATGAAGACGGGGGGACAAATACCAATAAAATTGAAAAAAATTCACATTAGCCATGTGCACATAAATAAACATGGGTGTAGGTACAATGTAAAACTCTTATTCACATTCTTTATGTTGGGTGTTACGTTCGTGAGTATATTATAAATTATATTAGGAGTTTATAATATTTATTATTTATACTAGTTTTATTAAAGTTACTTTAGAATGAAACTAATCTAATCTGTAGGTGTAATGTTACGTAAACGCCATAATAACTATGTATTTTTAAGTTCGCCTAGGTAGGTACCACCGCTTACCCAGTTATTCTGCCGCCAAGCAGTAGTGTGCAAGCACTACTGTGTTCCGGTTTAAAGGGCATTGTAGCTAGTGAAATTACTGGCAAATGAGACTTTATGACCTGATTACACAGTGTAGTAATCTGATTACAAGACTGTGTGATGTCTCAGGATGACGTGCGCAGTGCAGTGTCACGCGAAACTTTATTATTTTAAAGTTCCGAGGTAGTTAAAGTTCCGAGAGTTGCAACTGTTATGGGCGGCCGTATTGCTTGACATCAGGTGAACGACAAGCTCGCCACGTCTTTCATTCTCATAAAAAAATATAAAAGCATAAGAAACGGTAAAACGATTAAAAATAATGCCCATATAGCTTCCAATTAAACTAAAAAATTATACTACAAAATCGTAAAACAATTGGTGTACTTTTTTTTTCATTTTGCTCTCGTATATAATGTAAGTATAAAATAATAATTGTGCTGTGTGTAATTTTACGTCGTCAATCTATTTTAATGACTGAATTTTAGATGTCTTTTTTCTAATAGATGTAAGTACCTAATATTAATCATTGTTAACTTGTAAGTTGTTGAATAAAAAGTATGTTCTAGTTGTTCCCAATTGATTTTTTATAATACCTACCTGCCACTCTTGCAGGTAGGTATGCAAGAGTGGCATATGCCTTTCATCCCTTTCAGGAATAAACCCACACACTATAGATTGATTACCTTATTTCTATGCAAACTTTGAACTGAAATTGGTTTGGGCTACTATTAAACCTTTTTGTGATAAAGTTAGGTGATTTAATAACGATTTCGCTTTGTCCCAATCTATTTAACTAAAAGCAAAATTTGAAACTTGCCTTCTATAACAGTATTATGGTTAAATGGAAAGTCACTTATAATTAAAGCAATTAATGGATAGTCCAGCTGCACGGAACAACCTCCACACTAACATCATCCCTCCCTACTCTGTGGCAACTGGGTGTGTGTGTGTGTGTGTGTGTGTGTGTGTGTGTGTGTGTGTGTGTGTGTGTGTGTGTGTGTGTGTGTGTGTGCTATAAGTACCTACTATCCTTTTTGATGTGTCCCAGAAATAGGATATGTACCTAAAACCTACCCAAAAATTTGTATGAGGATAACCTTCTTGCCCTAACCTGTGTATCTTGAAACCCGAAATGGAGGACTAATTTAACTTATGTCTCTGTTCTCCTCTTTCATAAAATCTTATCTAGTTATTGGCTATTTTCCATATAGTCCAGCAGGAATCCCGCGGGATTTCCTGGAATCCATGTTAAGTAATAAATTATCTTAAAATATGTTTTTGCGATTTTATATTAATTTTTTGGCGTTAGTCTATACCTACTCTATACTTTTGTCCGTGACCTCAACATTAATCTTTACCAATGGTTCTCTTTAGTATAAAATACAATTTGAGTATGTTTTTACAATTACGAAATGGCATAAAAACTAGGTACCTACTTACGTACCTAAGTGGCAAAAACATGCGGCAAATGCGCGTTGTGTGACTTGCGGGATCGCGGTAATATGATACTTACAACAACAATGTACAAATATGTTAAACTTTATAATGATCGTTAACAAAACGTAATTAATTGAAAATTTTAGAGTATTGTACAGTATATTTATGATTCTTATAGCAGATTAATTAGAGCATATCCCGGCTTGGGGGATGGATTGACTTTCATCCATTTGAATCACAAGTAGGCTCGCATTCCGCTCGTGGTTCAAATTTTTCCTTTACAAATGTATGTCTGGTTAGGTTCGTGATATTTTAAGGGAATGTAAAACATCTTCATTGACAAATAACTCACCTGACTATACCACTAAAGTGAGTAAAATATGAAAATATTCAATATTTTTCATGTATTAAATTTTGTTTTTTGTGCAGTCGTCCGTGTTTTTAATATTTCGACTGAAGGAGTCTTATCGCGGCCCTCTACAATATAAATAAATAACAAAAATAAATATGTGTGGTCACACAGCGCCATCTAGCCCCAAACTAAGCATAGCTTACCAGACACACCACTCAGCAACCTGATAACTGATATAATACTTAGATAATTTTTTGTTTTGTAAATACATACATAGAATACAATATAACACCCAGACACAGACCAAACTACTATGTCCATCACACAAATGTTTGCCCTGGGTAGGAATCGAATCCACAGCCCTCGGTTCAGAAGGCAGGGCTACTACCAACTGAGCTATCAGGCCCGTCATATACCTCGATCAAGGAAACAAAAAAAAAAGAATACCAAAACCAGAAGAGGAAGAGGTTGGCGAACTGGTTGAGAACTGACATGGAATCACGGACTTATAAATTAATAACAACAGTGATGGTGGTCAAATCTTGGTGATTTTCATTAATGTTTTTAAGAAAAATTGTTATTTTTTCCAAAATAATTTCTTTCTAATATATTATTATCCATTAAGGAATACAGAATGTAGTTTACTTTGAAAATGGGTAAGTAAATATATAAATTACTATTATTTAAGAGAGAAAATTCTCTAAATGCATAGCAATTTATGTTAATTTTAACTTAATGACCAACCCAAACTATGGGCGTTTCTCCAAAATACTCCTATTTTAATATAATATTAGTATTTTGTTTACAGATGATCAAGAGGTTCGCTATATCCCAACAAACCACAAAAAAAGTTGAGGTTTGCATGAAAAAATTCAAGTATCGTTACTGGTATTTTGAAAAACATGTTTAAATCCTCACAGAATAGTGATCGTTAGCGAAGTATTCGTAGGCGGCTATCATGTAGTGAGCCTTTATTCTAAGTATTTATTTTGCCCGCATTCCCACCTCCCCCAGACTAACCCCCGGTTTCAATAACCTAAGTACCTAACTACCTATCTTTATATAGAAACGTCGATAGACGTTGAAATGATGAGTTTTAATTGGCTGTTATTAATATTTCAGCCAATCAAGATAGATTATCTAGTGACACTTTGATTTTAGTATTGAAATTGAGCGTAAATAATAATGCACGTATAATGGATGTTTGAAAGGCACTGCTACGGCTAGACGTGACTTTGTGACTTAGCAGAAATTATAGGTTAGTTGAACTATCTAACCCGGCTCGGCTTCGCACGGGTTAATTAGTTTTACGTCCTCACCCTGGTGTTTATTGGGAGGGAAGCGAAAGGGAAATATATAGTGGAAAAGGATGAATAGATGCAGTATTACTTACTCATTAAAAAATGTTATCCTTGATAGAGGTTGTTTTGTGATTGTGTTTGTTGGTTGTATTTTAGAATTTGTTTGAGTCTAATTAGGTCCTTACGATGAGATTAATAAAACTAAGTACGAAAACAATTACTGCACCTGCGTTATAGCTAATGACAATATCAGATTGGAGAAAAACAATTGACTATAATCACGACAGAATGTAACGGTAAAGCGGTAGCGGTTTCGTATACTTGCTAATGTGCTACATTAGCAATTAGGTATATGAAAGTAGGTACCTATTTAATAGGTTCTTGTAATCGATATTCGACCTCAACGTGTAGTAGCTTGAAATAAAATGAATTGATAAGCAGTTCATACCGATCATGTGCATTTATAAATAACATTATAAATACATTTGAATAAGTGAAGCACTGCTTTGTCACTGAAGCAGGCACCTTGTTCGAGGGTGGCGGTAGCAGGCGATACTACGCTGCTGTTATGGTAAGTACATACCTACCTACTTAGATAAATAATCAAAATACAATAGTTACGTCTAGTTAAAATTAAATAAACCCTATTAAAAATGACAAAAAATATTTGTATTTTTAATATTTAAGCCCCCATTTTAAAGTTAATGTCGGTCAAAAACATCTTAAACCAAGGATCTTTTGTTTCTGAATAACTAAATGAGAAAAATATCTTAGTTTTTTTTTAGACAAGCACAGACCTACTATTTCGTTACACTAACTCAGCCACAAATATGAGTTATGTTATGATTATAACCTACACAAGTACACACCTATACACAGTGCGTTGTAAACTTGTAACCATACACAAATTTTTGTGTGTTCCCCGTTCCTCAGTCTAATTACAATTTAATACATTCCTAATTTAAATGAATACTCACCATCTTACCATAAAGTAAATATCATTTATTTTCCCGTATTTACTACTGGCAAGGCTCGGACTATTATTCAGTCAGTTTGATCTAAAATACTGACTATGCTTTGACTTTATACTTAAAACTTCCTTGCATAAAATACACTTAAGTGACAAAAGGTGCTGCTGGCCGGCGTCGATTGATTTAACACTTTCATCTGTTGACGGTACTTTTAAGCTACTGGGACCTCTGAGATAGGGGTACTCAGGGTCCTTGTCAAGTGGTTCTTAGTCTTAGTATTGGGAATTGACTAAGGCTGTCTGTTTGGAACTTATAAATTCATTACATTGCTTGCGCTGATCTCTATACGCTACTGGCTGTGACGGCAACCTTCATTCCTTCATTTGCTGATTGCAAAGAGTGACTTAGTGAGTGTACTCGGGAACTAATTAAACCACTACATCATTTACTTGTCAACTTAAACATCGTTTGAAATGACGCGACTAACTATGCGTTCTCCTGATTAACATATTCAGTAATCTGTGACCTGTTAAAAGTCATGGCTGCTACAACAGTTGCAGGTTGCAGTATCTCTCGACACAAATTATACAGTTAAGCGTGTTATTACACTGCGAACGTCATCCTGACACATCAAAATACTGTCCTAGAGTAAGATTCCTAATCATGTCATAAATTCCCAGTTATTTCACATAAGTACTTAGTAAATTTGGTTAGGTAACTTAGCTACTACATTACTATAAGGTTTCAACTTTCAAGAAACTAATTTATTCCTCCGTGATCAGTAGATTCCTGGCACTACGTAACTCTGTTCATAAATAAACAAAAAATAAATATAGATTTAAAAACGCATCGTAGACAAGTTGTACCTAAAGAAAAACGTCAACTCACTGAAGAGTCAATTAAAATGCTGAAGTATAATTAATTTAAGTCACCGATTCAAATTATGTATCGTGATTTGCTGACCTATAACGCCATGATTACGTGGTAATTAGTGGACTTCTTTGGATTTTGTGAGTTGCCTTTGGAGTTTTTATAAATGTACTGGAACTCTTTTAGGGTATAACATTTACACATAGGTATGGTATAACTATATCTATACCTTATTATTGGTTTTAGGGTTTTTGCTATTCTCATTTCTGTCAGCAGCCAAAACGCGAAGAGTAAATTGAGTATAAGTATAGCCTGCTTGGAAACCTCTCCCTGGATTGTATGAAATCATGTAAGTAGGTAATAGGTTATACCTACCGTTCTCTATTTAAAAGCTTATTTCGTTAAATTTCAGGGAAAAATGGAAGAGACATCGGAAACACCGCCAGAAGGGCTCAGCAAGAGCCGTGAGACGAACTGGCCAGCAGTTCTTTTTTTCATCCACGTTCAGCTTCTCTCTGTATATGGAATCTGGCTCTTGATGTTTGAGGTGCACTGGTCAACGGCACTTCTGTGTAAGAAATTTTATAAATTAATCTACTTAATAAGTATATATACTTGCTAATAGTTCAAGCTCCACCCATACATGGTATTTTCATCCCGCATGCATCTATGCTAAAAAAAAACAAAGGGTCATTTTGTCACATGTCACTTAACAACAGTGACAAAATGACTTTTCTCATAGAAGGAGATGAAAAGCAGTGTGCAACACAATAACAAAACATATGTTCATGTATAACATGTATTCTGAATCCCTCGCTAGAATCGTTTTATCGCTTCGCTCTGGATTCTGACAACCACCTCGCCCTAAATACATTATTCAGCCTCTACCAAGCTCATCTAAAAGAAGCATTCGGCCCTCCTGATGGGAAGAAGTCACCGTAGCCTCAGCGCATCTGTAACACTACACGTGCCCTTATTGCAACTCGATATTCTACGGCGGGTAGAAGACGTAATGTCTAAATGATGGTTTCCACTTTTCAGTTACCACATTAAGTATGGTGGCTATTCTCGGCGTGACGACGGGCGCACATAGGTTATGGGCTCACAGGTCGTACAAGGCCAGCACAGGCTTGCGTATTACATTAATGCTCTTCCAGACACTTGCAGGACAGGTAAGTCTCTGTTACACGACAGAGGCGTATCTATTTTATAAGCTTTACATTATACCTACCTTCTTATGATATGCGTCACCATACAAATCATGATTCGCACATGTTGCCTAATACACAATTTGTATGGAAAGACGGCACAAATAAATGACCAATTCAGAAAGGGGGATAGGCACTTTTGTTTCCAAGGTAATCCACATCAGCAAAAAGTTGTCAGGAAATTGATTAAAATCTTTTATAAGAAAAGCTCATTGAGGCCGTCAAAGGCCGAGATGTTGGTTGTATAGCTATTCGACATTTTTTAAGGCTTTTTATTCAGGGTAGGCACAAAAGCTTAATCAAAACACGGACTACCTTCCGGTTTCTTGATTGATTCCAAATTTTCTGAGAAATCAAACAACGTTAGGTAATCGTTTATATCAAAGACAAATAGTTTTTTGCAAATAGGTTATTAATTTATTAGCCTTTTTGGCAGTGTCAGGCGAAATCGGACTACTTGGCTAGGTTATCCGTTCTTTTATTAATGCCGGTGTAGGTTACCTTCAAGGAACTTATACGTATTGGTTACCTCAGAGAACCAGGCTTTGGCAACTTCTTACTTCTTCTTCTTACATTAGAATATTGACAAATTATATCATGCTAACTTTAATGAAATTTTATGAAGCGTATTTGGAATCTAGTTTATCTTCGCCAGCTTGAATTGGAGGTTATAGATTGTTGTGCTGCAAAAATAAAACTGATAAAAATTGGTAGCTTCGAAGGTCAAGTACCTGAACTGCAATAAGTAATCATTGGGTTAGCAAACGGGTTATAATTTTGTGTTTTGTTTCTCTCCACCAAAATGGCCAAATATAAAACAAGAGAAAACAATAGCTATATTCCACTGGTATACAGAATTTATTATTAGTGAGGAGGTAGGTATATCTTTAATAGACTATTGCGTATATAGGGGGAGCCAACTGGATACGAAAGCTTGGACTGCTATACGCGTTTATAAGGATATAATTTCTTTTTAGGGTTCAATATACGACTGGGTGCAATACCATCGGTTTCATCACGCACACTTTGCCACGAGCAACGATCCTTTCGACTATAACAAGGGATTCCTGTACGCGCATATGCTCACGCGTCTAAGAAAGCTCAGCCCTCACCAAGAAAAGCTAAAAGAGGCAATCGATATGTCTGATCTAGAAAATGATTCTGTTGTTATGTTTCAAAAGAAGTAAGTAGTGAAGTAGTAAGTAGTAAGGATGTGCCTAGGTATATGAAAGGTATGAAAAAGATGAACACGAGACGATGTTCCGCTATTCCGGCAAAGCACCAAGGCAGCAATATGTGATTTACAACGTCAATCTTTTCTTTTATATTCGTTTCACATAACAAAAAATGAAACATTCATATGGTTATTTAGATATCTGTCACTCTAAGTGATACAGCATAATATAAATATATAAGTAAGTATATTCTACCCGAAAATATAGCCTTATATACCCACTGACAGAAGGGAATTCATACTTACGTTCACACTAACCTAATAGGTACTACTATTTTAATATCTGTGCCTATTGAAATTTAGCATGAAGAAAAAGAGAATTAGTCCGTTAATTACGATTTTCAGACCCAAGTTAAAATAATCACTAGACAAACTTAATTTGCAAATGTTAATATGGGGTTCTGCTAACGAAGGGCTCTAATCAAAGGTTCTAAAAATAAGTATGAAGGTCTATTAATCCAGAACTCTAATTGGTCTGTTGATGAAGAATACCAAATTGTTGGTCTATAGTAATACGGTTGGTGTAATTTTCCAGAGTGTATTGGCTACTGTATGTAGTTCTGTTTCTGTTGCTGCCCCTCAACGCTCCACTAGAGTACTGGGGTGACACCGTGTTAAGTACTGTATTTGTAATTGGCTTCCTGCGGTATGGGGTTATACTTCACGCTGCTTGGCTCATTGAAAGTGCCGTTTGTGTTTGGGGCCTCAAGCCTGGTGAAAGGTGAGTGGTTCAATCTTGTCCTGTTGTTGTGGCAACTACCTTTTTCTCCAGCGTCTTAATTTTAAATGTAGCTTCGTTTAGTCAAAGCCTAGTATGGACGCCCTGCAGTGCAATAATGATAATTATATCTGCCTACGCATTATCTGGCACAGGCCTTAACGAAAGAATAGAGCTGAAGGCCGGGCCTTCCTCGAGAGACTCTACCGAGAGGCTTATTCCAGAGGGGATTAGTAATCACTTGATGGGCGGAATCCAAGATTTTTAACTAGATATAAATGTTTTATCTACTTATATGCCTTAACCAACATAAATTGAATTTTCATATTTTTCAATTACGTACACTGCCCGCTGGCAGAATAATAACTATATAATATTATAACTTATTCAAATATTTATATTGTCATCGACCGATCAGATTCTAGTTTCAGTATAAACAATAAAAACAATTTTCTAAGAAGTACTTTCAATATTCTTTCCGAATCTAATAAAAAATACCTAAAGTCATTGAGTTTATTCATTACAGTCACTCTCTATTTAGTGTATAGTTATAGATATGTATAGATATGTATATTGAACTGTTCACCCTTTGTTTACCCACTGAAAAGGAAATTGGCTGCATTAAATAAACATGAGACGAATACTGTCCGCGATATTATTGTTTCATTCCCACTTGGACTTTAATTTTATTGAGGTACCAGCTACTTAAAATTTCTATAGATAAATGTAATTAGTTCTATTTACTTAGCAGGTAACTACGTGCCCAAACATTGTAATGATTTTAAAACTTCTAAAGTCAATATTTTACATTACGTTTCTTTCCTCGGAATATGCATTTAGGTATTTATTTATTTGATTTTATTTATTGCCATGATTAATACACACGTAGTTTCACATATTACTAGATCTTAGCCACACCCCACCCAATATCCCCAATTACGGATTTACGTAATTATATAGATTACCAAAATATTTTTATCAAATTGGATAACAAAATTAAATGTATTTATAATAGTTAAACATTAATATTATCCTTTATATTTTCTAATTAAAAACATAGGTATTATTTTGTTAATTTCCAGGTACCCTCTGGATTCAAACTCGGTGTTCATCATATCTAAAACGTTCTGGCCACATTACCATTATCTGATTCCTTATGACTACAAATCTGGAGAGTACGGAACTTACGGTCAGTATAATTACAACTATCTATAACTATTTTTTTTTTATGAGAATGAATGAAACGAGCTGGTCGTTCACCTGATTTTGAGCAATACAGCCGCCCATAATAGTTGCAGTGTCAATCGGAACTTTAAAATAAGAAATTTTTGTAAGTAGAAAATTGGGACAAGGCGCTTGACCACTAGTGGTTTATAAAAATCATAATCGTGAACAGCCTGAAGACGTCCACTGCTGAACATAGACCTCGCCCAGATAGCGATACTTTCAGCGACTGAGCAGTCCTCCTGCATCCATCGGCCGCCGCTTTTGCCAGATCGTCGGTCCACTTAGTGGGAGGTCAGCATAAGCTGCGGGTTCCTACAAGATCGTGAATGCCAGCGAATAACGATTTGTAGCATGAGCATTTAAATTTATTTAATTTATGGTTTATTTATTTAATCTTTGAGTGTCTACTCAAATAATGCTTCCTATGTTTAAAACTTCTGTCAATCATTGGAATTTGTGACGTCATCTACAAAAGAAACACCTGCTACGTATTCAGGTCGTGAACTGTATAGTGATTGCTCTGAGCATAAAACTAAAAATAGTAATTTAGCAAGGTTTCGGGCGGGTATTATTTTGTTTTGGGAAAATTAAATAGCTTCGTTTAAAGTAAAAAGAGATAGTTATTCAGGGGGTCTAGCAAAGATACCAACCACTAACGCTAATGCCTCACGCTAACTCCAAAATGTATTGAAATGACATTCGCTGCGGAAAAGTTAGCGATTTCCGAAATGTCATTTCAGTACATTTTGGAGTTAGCATTTGGCGTTTGCGTTAATGGTTGGTATCATTGCTAGACCCCCAGCCCCGGTAAGCGCCAATACGGGGGTTGCAGCGGTCTCTAGAAGTTGGGTGGAATTATAATAAATAAAAGGTAGACCTTAATATTGTAAGGGTGGCTGGTAGGTAGGTACTTACGTAAACAAGTCATAAGTAGGTCATACCCCGTCATACCTATAACAATTTTATCTGAACTAAAGCTGTAGGTATATTTGCAGATTCAGGATGTTCTACGGCTTTCATCCGAGTATTCGCCGCCCTGGGACTGGCCACAGACCTTCGTACCGTAGAACCGCTTACCATTCAGAAGGCGCTGGCTGAGACAGCTAAGACCAAGAAACTTTTTCAAGAGAGCCTCACCGATGCGATCAAGGGGCAGACCTTACCAGACGAACATTACCTTAGGAGGGGCTGAACAGCAATAACCTCTAATTTATATTAACATAATAGAATTATTATTACGTGCCGAAGAACTGAAGTACAATATTCATTAACATTATATATCAATAACATTGCGGAGTCAAGGCTTCGTAAATGATTTATTGGTGAATACTTATGTTCCTCACTTTTAAGTACCTACCTACTAAGTATATCTACAAGTACCTATGTGTAATCATTATGAGCTACGTGTTAGTAGTATGTACTTATTGTTCTCAATAAGCTTAGAAAGAATTAAAACCATAATTATAATTAAAGTGCATAAATACATAGGTATTATTATTTTATTGGTTTACAAAAGTTGTCGTGTTAGGATAGGATACAAGATAATTCTTTTAAAGGTTATTTCAACAATGATATACATAGATAGATATCATAGGTAATTATTTTTATTAACTTCTGGTCGTCATCGCAACCAAACTGCAACTTGGGTATGGCCTGTGGACCACCTGCTTAGTCCACCTGGGTGGACCACGGGAAGTTTTGTTTTCCCCTGGTCCACCTCAAAATATCTGGGTGTACTACGGGTAATTATTTTTCCCCTAGTCCATCTATGTAGTTCTATAGTGCGATAGAAGGATTAGATTATTATACATAATATTCTTAGTGGGTACGCTATACAGTAACATAGTTTCATATTACTTATAGTGCAAATAAATATACATTAATACTGGTGTACATAAAATTTATAATACTTAAGAAGTGTGGGAACAAATAGACTAGAACGATGAAAATAAAAAAAGATGGACTATGGAGGGATGACTTGAGGCATAAAAGTAAGTATTTCGTGCAAAATCGGGGCGGGTAGCTATAAAAAATTAAATATCTACTGAAAAACTACTGCAAAGACTTCGGACCATAGCAAGACTGGGGGTCTTGTAAAATCCCTGGGCCGTCCATCGATAAAAATAAATTCCAGGACCTTTGTCATCTAGTGGATACTCATACTACTAGGTAATACACTCTTTTTCACTTTTACTTAGATACTTAATTTAAAATGTTGACTAAGCGTCTAAAACAATTGGAAAAAAACAACACAAGTCGTTTACGATTTTTCCAAGAAAACTCGGCCAGACCTGTAACGGTAAATAAATGATTCTGTGTTAGTTGTGGATTATATCTAATAGAGTTTTGAAAAGTCGCCATTCACAAATCAGCGGATTTTTTTCTCATATACTATACATAATGTATAAGGATAAAAGCGATCGTGGCCATGTGCTACAGAGAATGCAACGTTGGCATGTGCAACATTCAAACCGAACACTCTCGTTCAAGCTTTAAATCTCGGTCGACCCTCTGCACTAGTGACCTTTCAAGTTCTTTGTAAACATGTTATGTATTATGTGGTAAGATACATTTCTCACCTATAAGTAAAGAAGTGATATATCCAACGACAAGCAGTATGAGAGCCGAGCGCACGTCGGCCGAGCGGGCTGAAGCGAAGCCCGGCGGAGGCGCGCACTGCGGCATGTCCGGCACCAGGGCTGCCTCCAACCGTGCCAGTGACCCTCCACTGCGCAACTGGAGTAAGCTGAGGGCCAAGGGGCAATTCATACAGGTCAGAGACTTCGCCGGCTAGCACGAAAACTGAACGATATTTGCTTCCAAAACACTGCGAGTGTATATAGGCACCTATCTTACTGGGCTAAATCTAGCAACTTTTCATGATGGGGAATCTCCAGTATACAGTTCACTTACAATCCTTCACTGAGCAACAATAGTGTTATACTGGAAAGATCTGCAGCTCGACGACGCGAAGATGAATCAAAATGTGGCTGATACTTTTTTTCTTTTCCTATTAGAACTGGTTATAATTTTGTTTGTATCTGCCAATCTTTGCGGCGTCACTAAGCATTAGGCGGGTATATGGATTGTTCTTCAAACGCCCGTATTTACATACTTAAACTCACTTTTGTGCAGCCACAAGCACAAGCTTCTCAAATATACGCATAACACAAAGTACAACACTTGCGTCTATAGCTTTGTGTAAATTAATACAGTGCAGGGCCTTTGCCGCCGCACATACCTACTCGATGAAGATGGGCATCTGTAGGTAATGAGCCTGCTGCCCGAACACCAGTCGAGTTTTTAATTGAATTTCAGGAGTGCTAGCGGTATCCCTGTTATAATTATTTGTACGAACATTACTTGCAAATGTTTTAGTTCATATATTAACATCTAACACTGTTTAAATTATTTTAACAATAGCAAAGTATTCATTTAGAATGTATCATTATTCTAGTTCATAATTTTCCATCAAGTCAAAATGTAAGATTACCTCACAAGCATAGGTTTAGCATATGGAGAGTGGCGAGGCAACGGGAACGCGAGCTGGGCGCGTGTCGAATGTACTGGAACTTCTCTCACTGCGCATCTACCACGGGCCTGGCTGAGAGTCCTGATGGCAAACAAAAACATGGGATGGAGTTAAACACACTGGTGAAATTTTTAATTCATATATTTTAATAAGTAAGTATCTAGAAAAAATCCACGATAATTTTAATAAAACTACTAAATTATAGAGTTTGTGCATTACTTACTTTAGTGTGGAACGCGCCGCCCGCTGTCCTGCAAAGAAAGCGTAGTCTTGACTAGCAGCGCGCGCCAGGCCCTCTTCTGCTGAAGATACGAGATTCTCCGCGTCGGAATATCCTCGAATATAGAACGCGTTCAGCTGAGCATCTTTTGTTGACTGCAAAATACAATCACTTACGACGCGCCCTCATCGCTGTTATTTCAAAACGACAAACTAGCAAAACAAATATACCAACTATGGGGTTTGAATATATACCATATTGGGGGTTGAAGATATATGCGTGCCCTTTATGAATCTGGCAATACAATTAGTAGGAGTACGTACATTTTAGATTAGGATTTTCTACTGCATCGTTTTAAATCTAAATATTACTTTGAATCATGCGCTAAACAAAATGATAGTATATATAGGCTGAGCAACATTTCAATGTTAAAGTGTTGAAACTACTCTAAAGAAAACAGAGTTTTTAGTAACATTAGGTACCTAGCTATATAGTAATATAGCCGTTGTCTTACGTTTTGATTATTCTAGAATGAAAGAACAAAAAGCCAAAAACATTTCATAAATCTGAGGCCCCCGTCCCGGAGAACCACGAATAGTTAGAACTCTAGAATAATCAGTGCAGTTAGATATCTGTGTCATAATTATACATTTTGTATTTGGGTGGTACCTATTATGGTAGAAGTACTCGCTGTCACGAATTGGTCGTAAAACATTTTTAAGAACAAAGATTTATACAAGAGTAGAGTAAGAGGCTGGGCAATTAGTTAACAATTTCAAACGAAAAGCCCAGCAAGCATTGAAAGTTATTATACAAGATATTCGTTTAAATTGATTAACTCTCAATGCTTGAACTCCATCTTCATTGACGGAGAATGTCAATAAGTCTTAAATTCAGTAATAAATTATATTGTACCTACTTCCTTAAAACGGTTCTTATTTTTAGCGATGCGTTAACGAGCATCTACTAGAAGTAAAAATAAATATTTCCTATATTATTTTATTAATTTTATGTTTGTGCACTAAAGTGACCGATGTAGCTCTTAGGATTAGCAAGTTGAAATGGCAATGGGCAGGCCACATCGCCCGTAGAGCTGACAACCGATGGGGAAGAAAGGTTCTCGAGTGGCGACCACGAACTGGAAGACGCAGCGTAGGCCGGCCCGCCACTAGGTAGACCGATGACCTGGCGAAAGCCACGGGGAGCCGATGGATGCAGGAGGCGAGCAGCCGCTCTAAGTGGCGCTCCCTGGGGTAGGCCTATGTTCAGCAGTGGACGTCTTTAGGCTGTTAATGATGATGATGATGATGATGATGATGTTTGTGCAAGTGTTCTACCAGGCTACCTAGCCTTGAATCTTCAGCGCTAACGTTTGTAAGTAGGTATGTTATGAATTTCTCAAGCGCCTTTACAAATCAGTCGAGTTCTACACTAGTGAACCTACAAGTTCTTCAAATTAAAATACAAGTAAGTACCTACAATCTACACAGATATTGCAAATAGGATATGTAATAAGATAATTATCCTCTACAGCCTGGAAGACGTCCTCCCCAGAGAGCACCACCTTGAACTTGCTCGTCTCCTGCATCCATCTGCTCCCCGCATCTCCTCTCCTCGTAAGAAAATACAGAGCATAGCTCGATACATTATAAGCTAAGCTACGCATAATTATTATCAAACATAACTACATAGGTACCATAAGATACATCTGATCCGCTCCATTCTTTATGTATCCAATTTTGAAGTCCGGGGAGCGTAGCACTGCGGCCACGGTGTCCACACTGGCTACTCGCACGGACAACACAGAAGTTATAAACGCAGCGTATGCGTTGTAGGTCACCACAGCAAAGAACAAGCACACTATGAGAAGGATGCTCGCTGCTGGATTTGGAGGTGTCCAAGTGCCACCTGAAATTAAATTTCATTTATAATCACTTTCGACAGCGTACGGGTCAACGGTGCGACTATAGTAATCCGCATCACACCATGGCACTGAATATATAATACCATGGTTACTAAACAACCATGGGTCGAATTACCTCGTACCAGTAATTGTTCAAGGTTCAAGCCATAGAGCATTGGAAAAACGTCAGTTTGCCGGGGTTTGTTATATTTTTTTTCTTGGTTGTATTGTATATTATTTAATCAGACGTATTCACTGTTAAAGTGTGTACCACCTATACAGGGTTACAGGAAAAATTGTGCTAGATCCGTTAAGAGCGTGGAGTACCCATGATTTCTGACTTATTTCACTATGAAACACCCTAGGCTAAACTAATAATATTTTTGTAGATATCCCTTAGAAAACAATACAGTTTCTAATATTTTTTTTTTATCTTAACTTTCACTTGTCTACTACGGTCTATTCAATTAACTTATGTACTATTTTAATGATTGACGTCCTAAAGCATCTTATTACACATGTAAAAATGCAATAATAATAATAATAAGAAGACACAAAATATTTCAATGAAAAAATTAAAAATTGAATATCTCGAAAAGGGTAAAGTTTAGCCTAGGGTGTTTCATAGTGAAATAAGTCAGAAGTGATGGGTACTCCACGCTCTTAACGGATCTAGCACGATTTTTCCTGTAACCCTGTATATAGACCACTTGGAAACATGCATGGTCTTGATCAAATATACCTACTACTAAGGTACAAGCCTAAATTCATAGTACGCACGTTCTTACTTTATGTTAGGTACATACCCTGCTGACATAGTATGCCCGTAGCCCAGACCATGGCCTCAGTGTATCCCATGCGCCGAGGTTCATGCTTGACAGAAGGCGCCAGCTTGCCGATCACAACCACAGTCATGGCGGACGCTGTAGCCACAGCAACCACGCATGCTATCAAGCGAGCGCTGAATGGAGCCAGAAATATATCACGAACTGTAGAGGTCTCTTGCTCTCGGATGTAAATGTTGCACCTAGAAAACAGCACATGACCTTCGACAAGGATCACCCTACATTATGTTAGTGTGTAGTAAATTGAGAATCACTCTAATAATTACGGGTATTGTTAAGATATTTTGTCCCGTGTGGTCCTGGTCGGCGTGTGGGCCATTGGGGTGCTTCGGAGGCCTGTCAAGAAGCTGGTTCCCTTATTAAAAGGGGGAGAAATGTGCTGAACGCATCTCCTTTTTTATAGAAGTTTCTTTTTTTACTATTTTTAAATGTTTTTCTTATTGTTTTGTTTTTGATACGTCTTTTTCAGTTATTATAGATCTGCCACTAGAGTACCAGCGATTTCCTTATTAGCCCTCGTTTTCATCCCAATGGTCTGAAAACAGGGCCACCCAATCTCTTACTGTGGGTGCAAGAGCCAGCTAAGGGAACCTCCATAGAATGGCCAGTATTCTCCTTGGTACATTAAAATCTTCGACCTCCCAAGCGTAGTGATTACGGAAAAGCTCTCATTATAAGCGTTAAAAGTAGCGTATTATGGGGGAGGCCTTTGTTCAGCATTGGACGTCTTCTGGCGGTCACAGCCGCAATATATCTGTTTTCCTCAAAGAAATCTTAAAGTACCCTAAGTTAACAGAAACTACGAGTTAGATAAGATACATTTCACACATTGCATCGCAAGATTTTGTCAGCCTGTCTGTATTCAAAAAAGGCTGCCCTCACATCGTCTCTGCGATCGGAAATATGAAGTCCATGTCTTGATGGCGACCCGTGTGTGCAGTCACTGGTTCCAACGCGATGTCCACTGTGTTATCCATGAGGGCTCCCAGCAAGCCTGTCCAAGTGCCTTCGTAAGTGCGGAAACCAAGCTTGCTGTAGAAGCGGGTTGACGAACTGTTGAACGTATTGAGATGTTACCTATAAGTACATACTCTTCTCTCGCGGTGCGCATGCTAATAGGCCATCGGGTTGCCATTGGGTTTCCATAATTATTTTTTTTGGAAATATGTCAAAATGGTTGCGGGTTTGACACAAAAAAATAGTTTAACATTTTTAAGCTATAATATAAAGACGGACTCGCGAGATCTAAATAATCAAAGCACAGAGCCATTGGGTACCATGTAGGTACCTTCACATTACTAAATTATTATGGGCCTAAACATAATCATCTCAAAAATTGGAGAAAAAAATCCTTAGGACTCAAGTTAGCTATTAAAGTCTTTGTATGAGGACCGTCATAGTTAAAATCACAGATATTAATTAAAATAGATAATAAAGCATAATCAAAAATGCAAATCGCACAACGGAATCCTCACGGAAAGAAATCTCGCATCAGTAAACTCAGTTAATTTAGTTAGGATAAAATGGAAGCCTATACCGGTAATTTTGGGGAACGATAAGTACTCTCGAAGTTGTAGACAAATATGTCTACCTAGGACAGATTATCCAATTGGGTAGGTCCAACTTCGATAAAGAGGTCGCACGTAGAATCCAACTCGACTGGGCAGCGTTCGGGAAACTTCGACCTACCATATATCTTTTCGTCTAAAATACCGCAAAGCCTGAAAACGAAAATTTTCAACCAGTGTGTGTTGCCAGTGATGACTTATGGCACTGAGACTTACCCCCATATTCTAAGTCGTTACCACGAGATTACTCCACTCGACTCAACCTCGAATTAACCTCATTTTTGTGTTTTGGTATTTTTAGTTGACAATATATAATCAACTTGACATTTCTGCGTCAATTTTTCTCAAACGAGAGAAGCGAAGCAACTGTCAACTCAAGGTACGTCGCGATGTATTTTGAGTTTCCCTCAAAGTTAAGTAGGAGTCAAGTGAAGGATTTTTGGAGAAACGTTTTAGAATACGGGGGGTAGTCTCTTACTGTTGGCCTGATGAGTAAGCTCAAAGTCGCACAGCAAGCTATGGAGAGAGCTATGTTTGGTGTTTCTTTGCGAGACAAGATCCGAAATGAGGAGATCCGCAAGAGAACTAAAGTAACCGATATAGCTTTCATAATCAGCAAGTTGAAGCGTCAGTGGGCGAGCCACATCGCTCGTAGAACTGACAACCGTTGTGGCAGAAAGGTTCTCTAGTGGCGACCACGAACTAGAAGACTCAGCGTAGGCCAGGTCGTTGGTCCACCTAGTAGGGGGCCCCTACTAGGTGGACCGACGACCTGGTCAGAACCGTGGGGAGCCGATGTATGCAAGAGGCAAGCAGCCGCTCAAAGTGGCGCTCTTTTGGGGGATGCCTATGTTCAGCAGTGGGTGTCTTCAGGCTGATGATGATGATGATGATGAGAATGGAAGCACGGAGCACATATTATATTCAACAACTTTGTCATCATACTCTGCTTCCAGACTTTTTACATAACTGATAAAATATAATATTAAAATCGTGATTTGGCAACAATAACAAACATGATAAATATTTTAGCCGTCTGAGAAGATGTTTCTACGCAGCAGCATTCTATTCGCAAGTCATTAGTATAATTTATTATCAGATATAAATATAATTATATGTAAAAGTGCTATGAATAGCCTATTTGCAATAAGACACTTTGTTTTTTGTCTAATATTGATAGGTACACTTACTAAATGTTGGTACCTACTTATACAAGGTGACCTTGAATTGGTATGTTATCCCAAAATGGGGGGACTGGGACTGGGACCATGGTACCCTCCCAGTTGTGAGAGTCTTACTTGAAACTAGGTGTTTCAAAACCTCCATGGTAAAAAATAAATCCATTCGCAAAATTGCACGTGCGATCGCTACGAGAGTTAACGGGATACTATAAATTCATTTCTATACACAGGTCATTAAACTCATTTATGTGCACTCGGTCAAGGATGAAGTTCAACCACCCAACTGCGCTAAGGCTATTTTCGAACGTAAGCTTTACATGGCATTTCTTCAATGAAAAACTATTAATTTAGTAAAGGCGTAGAAGAAACATTGTCTACCTTGGGGTGTAGATTTACCCCCTTTCGGGATAACATACTAATTCAAGGTCACCTTGTATGTAAATAATACGTACGTACAGAAAAACGTACGTACAGGTACAGCCGAATTGAGAACCTCTTCCTTTGCTGAAGTCGAAAAATAGTTGGAGTGACGAAGAAAATGTTCTTTAAATTTATGTATGTATACATACATATAAGTAGACGCCACAAATAATTATGTAAGTGCATGTAATAAAATCATTATTACGGAATGTATAATATGATTACCTATAATACTTAATACGAAAAGCAATACTTAAGTATGAAAACATACCTATAATTTTTAAATTAGCAGCATCGTGTCAATGTCGCACTTTTTTATAGTGTCAGAGGGTGTCAAATAGCGAAGTGATACGTATAAATAGGTAAGATATTATGTAAGCATACATTTTTTTAGACACGCTAATATAATTAGGTACAAAATTGAAGCACACATCTGCAGGATTAGGGATGCTAATTATTATATATGGCTCTGATAAATTCCATTTCGTTGCGGATTAAAATTGAACTAATGAACTCTATTCAATAGTAATGCTTAGGTATAATTTTCCAACTCAGATTATGAAGTGCTATTTATTACACCTAAGATTTACAACAAATGTGGTTTTAGTTAAACGTTTGTGTATTTACTGAATATAATCTAATTGACTTACAATTTTCAACGGTGAATCAACTTTTAAAGCTTAAATATTATAAAAAATCATCTCTAACCTTACCTTAAAAATAATCTAAATTGTTAATGATAAAATAACATACCTGCCTTTTTTATAATTACCTCTTTTGAAACATGATAAAGGGCAGGCTTTTTGTATCAAATTACCATTAGTTAAATGATCCGCATCTCGATCAGTAACCATTGGTTCCTTAACCACGGATCAACAAACCCACCCTTAGTAAATGTAACTTACTAACACATACTACATGCTAGGGTATCATCAGCCAGATATAAATTCTTACGTGGTGTTCAGCCTGATTGTCAAGAAATGCAGCACGTCATCTAAGGAGTCCGGAGCGGAAGGACCATCGTCGTCCAGGGTTGGGGCCCCGTCACTAGAGTTACACCTACCCACCAACAACTCTTCACCGAGAAAATTTCGAGCTTCCACTGGATAAGGAACGTCCACGTAAGTCATACTTGATTCGTGAGTCCAAACACCTATAGAATATGTGGTTTAATCATTATGTCAATTGAACGAGATAAGCATGCAAAAAAGCAATTAACACGTGCTCTATTAGCATTCCAAAGACGACTTTAAAAGACTCAAATCTTTTTTAACACATCAATCATAATATTACTATTTAGACTACTGCGTATTCTAACTATACCCCATAAAAATAATGCCTACAATTTTTTCTTTTACAGTGGACCGGGAAGTGCTGAATAAAAATGTATTGATAACTGAGAAGTGGCGCAACGAGCTATTGAATGCTATGCTTGGTGTTTCCATGCGAGATATGATCCGGAATGAGATCCACAGGGGAACTAAAGTGACCGATATAGCTCTTAGAATTGGCAAGTTGAAATCGCAAATGGGCAGGCCACATCGCTCGTAGAACTGACAACAGATGGCGAAGAAAGGTTCTCGAGCAGCGACCACGAACCGGAAGACGCAGCGCAGGCCAGCCTCCCACTAGGTGGACCGACGACCTGATGAAAGCCGCGGGGAGCCGATGGATGCAGGAGGCGAGCAGCCGCTCTAAGTGGCGCTCCCTGGGGGAGGCCTATGTTCAGCAGTGGACGTTTTCAGGCTGTTAATGATGATGATTATTACCAAACCAATGAATTAGAAATCAAAAATTTTGGCCCACACGTGACCGGTATCAGGAGTAGGTACCTAGTTTCAAAGGATGCTAATGAATTCAATTACACCCGGTATATAAAAGGCAAATTCTATGACTATTATTTTTCCTAATTTTACTTAGATAAAACATAGGTATTTTACTCTAGTTATCAGTACTTATTAGTACTCACCCAAAACACGTGCATATAAAGTAGAATTCATTCGCACTTTAAAATATTGCACTAAATAAAATCGTATCCTTTTAGATTTTTCTTCGTAGTCATTCACCTGAGCCCATCGTCTGAAGCTTCGAGCTAAAGAAAACTGACTGATGTTAACCATTTCAAACGTCATCGAATAATTATAATTCGTAACTCCAGTGTTAAACAGCGGCCATAGATTTCCAAACTTCGTATAGGTGTGATTTCTAGCCAAGTCCTTGAACCTTTCGGTGGACCGATAATAACCATTTTGGTGGTCATTTTTCAGATTCTCGCGAACATGATCAGCAAAACATTTTTTAGTAAATCGGTCATCATTACATTTGAAATTTTTAGAGATGGTACTGATTTTTTCTTTCTTCTTCGATGTGTAGAGAAAGTTGTTCTCACATAGCCCTTGTAGAGGTTTATCAGAGCGATGTTTATAACCAGGATAGACGACGATTATATTTTGATCGAATCTAATAGAAGTTTCATTCAATATGTTGTTTATATATCTGATGTCTTGTTCTGATCGAGCCGTTATAAGCCAGTCATAAGATGCTGTGCTCATTTGTAACGTCTGCAGCTAAAACCGAATTTATTTATTTATTTGTAAAATTATCAGGCGAAATGAAACAAAAGCTTATTAGATATTTTAAAATAGAGAGTCCTATCCATAGATAGGTATGACCATAAACTCTTTAAAAGAAAAATTGTCCGAATGAACGAAATCAGTGAGTGAAACCTACTATGTGATTCAGGTGGTGTGAAAATAGAAGCACCCTATCTCTTTCCATGGATTCTGTAAATATTTAATGGGTATACCTATCCAGAGAGTGGGCTGCAGCATTTGCCTAACATTAAATTGAAATCTTCTGCGGTCACTCTATGCTGCCAAGCATGGTTATTATGGGGAACGCCTTCTATGAGCACCATCCTTAGGTCGGGCCGGTCTTCAGCAGTGGACGTCTTCCGGCTATTGATGTGATTAATTGTATTTTTTTATCATGCATAGACTAAATAAAGTGGTTGCAAAAATGTTTGTCCTCACGAGGTTTGGTAATTCGCTTTATCCAAGAGACATTTGTTTATTTTTCATTTCATTGTGTCATCAGCGGGAAGAAAAGGCATTTAATTTTTATTTTTCCCTTTCTCTCCACCAGCCTTTTTCTCACCGGTGGGGAGCAAAAAAAGCTAATGGGGAGACAGAACGACCGAACTACTAGTTACTTAGATGTATTTATTTACATACCTTTTTGACCAGTGTTTCGAGCGGACCCGTTGCGTTGGATTTTAGTGTTGGTGATTGTATAATAACCCCGAGTCTAGAATGCGCCCGCGCATCAGTAACGTTGATCGCTGAAGACACGCCGTTCACGCCTAGACACTTGACTAGCCTCACTGTAGCCCATGTGCAGCCTAAAAAGAGCATAATTTATTCCGTATTAAAATAAAAATGCTCTGTATTATCTTTTTTATTATGTAAGTAAATAGCTTTGTCCCGGCTGGGCGAAACAACGCACAGCCCAACCCGCGCTGGACGTAGACTTTATAGTAAACAGGTCATTTTTACTTGCAAATTGGGCATGTTTTTAATTTAAATAACATTAACACAAGTGTGATATTATTATAATATCTGATAGGTAGCTTATTATTAAAATAAAAATAACACAAAGAATCAATAGCGTAAGCTACTAGCAAAATCTAGCAAAAGTATATAAACTAACAACCATGGGGCGTCTCTAATTTTAAACAAAACGGTATCGTGAAGGAAAGTTGTTTAAACACTTCAATGCCATTAATTTTCATTTTTTTTAATTTTTAAAAGAAATCTACTACTGTAGACGAATGACAGTCGAGAAGAAATAATAATTATATACAGGGTGAATTATTCAATTGGCCGTGAAAGGCCAAATCCGAAACTAAAGCGAATAGCGATAAGTAGGTACTCAAACGAGGCTCTGGCCCGATTTTTATGAAACTATAAGTTGAGTTTTTTAAAATATAAACAGGCTGTGTGGAAAGTCCATGTTTGAATTGTGTTAGTGATTGTTGTACATGTGGTACATCGACGATTGTGATGAAATATTGTGCGTTAACTTGAATCATTACAAAGTGTTAATAAATCTGTAGATACAAACATACCGGGTGAGTTGATGAAATCGATAAATACACAGTTTGAACCGTGAAAGTACGTGACGAAGGTTTGACGGGAGAGGACGCGAGGCGCTATCTGTGCTCCGGACGTGACCGATTGATGCGCACGCGGCGGTTTTGGCATAACACATATTTCAGTTATCCGCGAAACACGTGAAGTACGTACACGTTGTTACATCAGTGTTATTACTGTGAGAGCATATTTGTGAATGTGAATGATTTTTTTGCCAACAAACAAGGGTGTTCCTGTAAGTTGATTAAGTACTTTTATATTTATATTAGTAATACTAACATTATTATTATATTATCTGTTATGTTTACTAACATTTTGGGGATGAATTGCTATATATAGTCAATATTCAGATAAAACTACTTTTGTTGAATCATCGGATTTTTTTGTAATTTCAACCTAAGCAAAGATTTTACTGTAAGTAATAATGTAGTAATTAGGCCTAATTTTAAAGGCTTTAGTTGACAGTTTTAAAAATACTAAAAATATATCCGTCTTTTACATTGCTGTCTATTTGACAAGAACAGCAACAGTTTTAGGAGCACCTAAAGCCTTTAAAATTGGCCCCATTACCAAACTAAATTATATCATATAAGTATTTATATTAGAAACAGTATTTATGTTAAATACATATAAAAACTATAACGATTACAAAAATTTTAATTATTAATTATACAGCGTTATATATCTAGCTCTCAGAATTAGCAAGTTGAAATGGCAATAGGCAGGCCACATCGCTCGTAGAACTGACAACCGATGGGCAAGAAAGATTCTCGAGTGGCGACCACATACCGGAAGACGCAGCGTAGGCCGGCCCCCCACTCGGTGGACCGACGATCAGGGTGGCTATTCTCTATGGAAACACAGATTCCATACGATAGAAACCACGTCGTTATCGTGTCTTGTTCAAATCGTATCACAGCGTTAGGAATACCTTCACTTTATATTAAGTTATTTTTATTTTGAATAAAATATATTGACATACGTGGTGGTAACTTTCGATGTGTTGATGTTTCGGAACGCATTTCGGTAAAACATGTCATTTGTGGCAGTTCAAATCGCGCCAATTCCAAATTCATTTCGCGCGGTTTTGTTTTCATTTCATAAAGAATAGAGTTTTGCAGATTTCTTATGTAAGACAAGGAATTCGCGCGGCTTCGAAGTAAGGAATCGATACAGAATAATGGCCCAATGGGCCCAGGTGAAAACCGCGGGAGCCGATGGATGCACTCAAGGTGGCGCTCTTTGGGGGAAGCCTATGTTCAGTAGTGGACGTCTTTGGGCTGTTAATGATAATGATTGGTAATTCGACGTATTCCTGTTAGGAGGTTATAGTGGTGATTATTTGTAATAATTAATGCATAATGTAAATTACATATTATGCAAAAGTGAACAATTATTGAGTTATCGTGTTGAATAGCTTTCATTTTTCAAAATACATGAAAAATCAAATATAATGATGATGATGATCAAAATCAATTTTTTAAGAAGTACTTTTTGTATAGTATTTTAAACGATTTATAAAAACGATTAAAGACTGGTTGTTAATCAATATTAAACCCAACAATATATCGGCCCATTAAAAATGAGAGGTGAAAAACGATAATTATTTCAAAATGTTTTTGAGATTTTATTCACTAAAATGCCTTAAAACAAAAAAGCCGTAATTTACCTTGGCTTGCAGATTATTTTAAAATCATAACTGTTTTCTTAGCTTTCCAAAAATGCATAAGAACTAGCAACTTATTTCAAAGAATCTGAACAAAAAGATCACAAAGGAAACAGTTATTATGTATCATACCATTTACTTACCTACGTTAAAGTTTTCCTTTACAATGCCCCATCAATAAAATTCATGCATGTTGTGTGCCTGTGTCTGACTTCGAGAGTGTATGAGTGAGAGTCATGAAATATGGGGGTGGTAGAAACAGCTTTTTATTGAATTAGCAATATGCTTTTCGAATCGCAGGTACAATCCATGTGCAAACCATGATTGCGTGAGAGGCCCAGAGGCTAAAAATGTCGCCGTCGTCCTAACGGGAATACGTCGAATTATAACCCTGTATAATATTTGCAAGACAGTACGGGTAGTTAAGTGAAACCTCGTTTGTTAAAAAATCTGAGAAAAGCGGATAAACAGGCAAAACCGCATGCGTCTCTAATATAAAAAAAAAGCATCATGAAGAGAAGGTTATACGTATAATGAGGTTGTCGTTTCCAGTGGCTCTTTTCATCAAGAAATGAAACAAAGAGGTATAATTTACTACGTACTAGAGAAGCAATGGAAAGCATAAATAGTTCCATTTTTGGTATTGTGTAAACTAAAATCCGCTACAGCGCTTTATGACATCAAGCCGCTTAACCACACGATCCCAACATGCAGCCCTAGTGCTTGTAGGTTGTAGTCTTCGGTCAGTGTTCATTCACTCTGTCAATATGGCGGCCGTCAAGCGTTCTGGCTTCATAATAAATCGACAAATTAATAGCTATTTTAATTAGATGTATTATGTTCCAAATACTAAACTGCTCAAAAGTGATTCCGTCTCGTTTGCTTGTTTTCCCCGACTCTTTTTTGGAATATCTGAGCACGCCCGATGGCATTTTCGGATCTTAATTTTTATTACAATACTCGCGCAGTCGGTTTGAGCACCGAGCATCATATTTATGAGCGCGAAGAAGCCAATTGGCTTATTTGTAGTAGTCGACAGTCCAAGTTAGAGATGTAGGTACCGTCTAGTGTAACATACAATTCTTTGGATATAAATTTATTTTTCCAATAATAGCTTCTATTCTATAGCTTCCCCATTAATATTGCCTATCAATATTACTATTGGCAGGCAATTACTGGGAAAGCTTGGTATGATATCAGTGAAATTAAATAAGTATAATAAATGCGTCCAGTTCCCACCCGAGACAAACATTAAATTTGTGTGATGAACATCGATGTCTGTTCTGTGTCTGGGTGTTATATTGTATTCTATGTATATGTCACAGTCTTTTAGTAAAATCCGTTTGTTTTAAAAAAAGAAAATAAAACGGGTGATTTATAAACAGTCGGTGCCCAGAGCGGTGAGTTTATAAAAAACGGGTTTTAGTAGCGTTTAATTGTGAACCAGCCCGTACTAATGCACCAATTTTGGCTGTAATTTATTGAGTCACTGGGGGCTACCCGGTAGGTAACAACGACGAGCGAAGCAAAAAGTGTCCCTGAAACCTGAAGAAGCGGAGTTCCTTGCTAAAGTTTACCACTTCGTGGCGGCGTGGAGGTCCCGTGGAGAGCGTGGGAGGAGGTCAGGCAGGCGCGGGCCGCCCCGTAGCGGTGGTGGACGGAGGACCAAGCTCCACCGGTGCCTGGGCAGAGGACGGTGGAGGCCGTCCATCTGGTCCTCCAGGAGTGGGTGCGGCGGCCATTCGGGTCGCTGACCTTCCGATTGGTGCAGGCGCTTTCCGGACATGGATGTTTCGGAAAGTACCTGCACCAGATCGCGAGACGGGAGGTGACCCCGGCCTGCTATGAATCCGACCGAACCGTATCCTCCGGCGCCCCACACGCTGGAGGTGTGCGCTGCTTGGGATCTCTCGTCGCCGTTGCCAAGCGTGGTGAACGCCATGCCCCGTAGCGAAAGAGCGTGGCAGGCAACGGTCTCCTTTTTCGAGGTGGTGATATCGCAAAACGAGGCTGCGGAGCGGGTCAGGGAGGATGATGCCAACTCTGACCCTCTCCGGCGGAGTGGACGGAGTGGGGGACGGAGGAGGCGCTTGGGGCGCCTTCTTCGTCCTCCGTAGTGGAATCGGCGGCGGAGAGTCGGGGGACTCTCCGCTGTACTTACATGGCCCCACACGTCTAGTGGTTACCCACCCACTGGCGCAGAGGCCCGAAAGGGCCTACCGCCGGGGCGAATAGTGAATGCTACCGCGGCCCTATCTCGCCCCACCCTGACGGCGGATGGATCCCGGGGGGTTAATTGGGTTCGAGTCCCACATACCCCCCGCCATCACCCCCGTGGTGGCAGGGAAGTGCGAGGGCATTTCTCCCCTCAAAAAAAGGAAGTACACAATTACAGTAAAACGAAGTGATTACATATAAATAACTGAAATATGTTCCGCTTTGTTGTGAGACACATTGCCCGTTTGCAATAAATCGACAGTTTATAAATAAACGCGTTTTGTAGATTTTAGCATTAATATTAGCAAATGGTACAATTTTTAGGGTTCTATAGGTATCCAAAGGGTAAAACAGATACTAACGTTCCGCTGTCCATCCATCTGTCACCAGCCTGTACCTATCTCAACCGCGATATTTAGACAGTTGAAATTTTCACGGATGATGTATTTCTATAGCCGCTATGACAAGAAATACCAAAGATTAAAAACAAAATAAATTGTTTTTATGTATGGTACATAACCCTCACCCGCACTGGAAAGTTTGTTTTTAAATTCATATCAGCAGGGTTACTCTTGACACTCGATTTCAATCGTAATTAGGGATTTGGAACGAAATCGTGGTATTTGGTACTCTTAAATCCGATACTAGCGCACGATTGGAATCTTTGTCCGTGGAATTTTATGGAACTAAATGGAATCAACTCATTTCTTCTTCTTCTTCTTCTATAATGGCTTTCTATCGCTTGTTTGCAATAATTCTGCCCATGTCAAGTGAGTAAAATTTGTACGGTTATGTCAAGTCAAAGTCATATTTTGTCAGTCAAAACGCCAACAGTAAAATGGAGGCTCTAAAAAAGCCTTTGAAGCAAAAACGACAATGCATGGTTTTATGATCTTGAAACCATTTGCCAACACTCCTGCACGTTCACGAACACTCAACGGATAATAATCCACCCTTATTACACATTAAAGTTCAAGATACACTAGTTGTAAAAAATAAATTCAAAATTCACAACCGCCATTGTCGGATTTTCTTCAAAGACCCGACTCATTTCTACACCATCCGTTTTTTCGGTATAATAAAAACTACAAAATAAAACAATTTATAATTTTAATTAAGTAATTAGCACTAATTGAATAAGAAAAACTTTTGAGTAAATGATAGCCAAGTCACACGGATTTAGGAATAGCTCATCCTGTTGAAGGATAGAAAGAAGGGAAAGGGAAAAAGGGCCGGCGCAGGAAGGCAGGCTTTGCCTGCCTCGCTTCTGTTGCCGTCCCATCCATTCATCCTATTCCCCTATGTTCCCACGAACCGGATTAGGACGTAGGTACCTACAACTAATTAACCCGTGCGAAGCCGGGGCGGGTTAGCTAGTAATAGAATAAGCGTAGTGATTACGAGACTTAGTTGAATTTATTAGTCAATACTAAATAGTTCAGAGTGTGATTGCGGAGCCCTAAAAACATACTCGCGGACCCCCAGAAGTCCGTGGATCACAGGTTGAGAAACACTGATCTATCTAATAAGTGAAGTAATGTAGTCTTTATAGGTTGTGTGATGTCTCACGTTAGACTTTTTAGAGTTCATTAGAACACCATTATTCAGTCTATTTTTATAATTATTAATAACTAGCTGACCCGCCTCGACTTCACACGGATTTGTTAGTTTTATGCCCTT
This sequence comes from Ennomos erosarius, assembly GCA_963580505.1. Lineage (NCBI taxonomy): Eukaryota > Metazoa > Arthropoda > Insecta > Lepidoptera > Geometridae > Ennomos > Ennomos erosarius. The sequence goes on from OY756982.1 coordinate 10,642,163, forward strand.
ACCCTGTTTATGGGTAAGAAAGAAAAATATAGGGGAAAAGGATGAATGGATGGGACGGCAAAAGAAGGGAGGCAAGTGTAGCTGGCCTTCCTTCGCTGTCCATCCATTCATCCTTTTCTCCTATATTTTTCCCTTTCCTTTCTACCTTTCCTTCGACAAGATGAGTATAGGTAAATAAAAAAATGTATATACATACAAACTAAAAAGTCTTGCATAAAAATTACATCCTTATTGCGTCCTTATCCTTTTAAATTACAAATGACATACTTATCGTGCTACCTGCACTTGGAAATTTTAGAAAACAATAAGTATACTAAAGGCTATTGTGGAAATTAGCTATTACCTATTATAATATCTGTGCTGTTACCCTATCAAATTTCAGCAAAATCCGTTCAGTAGTTCATGCGCGACGCTCATGCGCGATGCGTGTTCAAAGGGAGAGACACGCAGACAAAAAAATTATAATAAGTTGTTCCTATTTTTATATCGATTTAGAGGAGAGGCAGTCGAATTTTTCAATGAATATGTAATGTGTTGATTTAGCCCAGTTATATTGTAGTAGTTATATTATTTATGTATTGATGATTGCTGTTGTACTGGTGATGATGTATTGATTGATGACGATTGTTGGATGATATGATATAAATAAATATATAGTAGGCATATATTAAAAAAGTCATGTCATAGAAATTACAAGTCAATATACAAATATAAAGAAAAACAATAACAATATAAAAAAAAAAACCTATTCGAATAACCCACCCCGAATTGTACCCGGCGCAAAAGTGCCCATAATACTGGCTGCATTGCCGCGCTGGATGGCTATGGCCAACCGTTGCACCAGGTACGAGCCGGAGCGGGAGTCACGGGTTATAGTAGGCTAATAAAGAAATAATAAACATACAAAAAAGTCTTGCATAAAAATAACATCCTTATTGCTTCGTGCAACCCGCACTTGGCCGTTTTAGAAAATAAAAAGTATCCTAAATGTTATTCTGGATAATTAGCTATTACCATACTAAATCTCAGCAAAATCCGTTCAGTAGTTCCAGCGTGATGCGTGTTCAAAGAGACAGACAGACAATAAAACAAAAAAAAAACTGATTCTATTTTTATATCGTTATAGAAGTGTAAAGCAGTCAACATTGTCAAAAAATATCCAATTACAGATTTAGCCAAGCTACAGTTTTATTGTATGTATTTATATTGATATGTGTAGGTACTAGGTATGTCCGTCCGTTTAATAAAAACTTAATACTAAAAATAATATTTCTTCAAGTTAACATTATCGTAAAAGTTTACTTGTAATATCAGTCAGTTATACAAGGTGACCTTGAATTAGTATGTTATCCCGAAAGGGGGTTAATCTACACCCCAAGGTAGACAATGTTTCTTCTACGGCTTTACTAAAGAAATAGTTTTTCATTGCAGAAATGCCATGTAAAATTTACGTTCGAAAAAGCCTTAGTGCAGATGGGTGAACTTCGTCCTTGACAGGCACATAAATGAATTTAATGACCTGTGTTTAGAATGAATTTATAAGTATCTTGTTAACTCTCGTAGTGATCGCACGTGCAATTTTGCGAGTGGATTTATTTTTTACCATGGAGGTTTTGAAACACCCAGTTTCAAGTAAGGCTCTCACAACATGTAGGGTATCATGGTCCCAGTCCCCCCATTTGGGGATAAAATACCAATTCAAGGTCACCTTGTATAGTCACATCGTGTCATTAGGCTAATACGATGCTATATAATTAATGGCTTACCCTAGGGTTTGGAACATTTCGTCGTTTACTTCCGTAGCAGTAACATCGCTTGCCGTTGGTGCAAAAATCCTTTTTGAAAAACTTATTTAACGACCAAAAGACATCAATCGTGTACACTAGCTGTATTATATTTACGAGGGTGCATTAGTTTTGTAAAGTCAGTGTTTAGCCAACTTCCGCGGGTTTCACTATACTAACAAGGTAAACATTTTTTATAGTAATATCATTTCACCGCAATCTCATTTGATGAAATAGAAATTGAAATCATTTATTCAACACGAAATCATTAAGTACACAAGTTTACATAATAGTTATTATAACTTGACAATCAATGTTGTATAGGCGTCGGCTCAGCATATTGCTGAATGTCAGGAACATCCAGCGCTGGTTTTCAGACTATACCCAGAGAGCGAGCGGAGCGAGTGTACTATTCACAGAGCAATATAAAAAAAACAAGCTTCATTTGTTTCATAGCACTGTCATATTCAACGTAGAAATGTTACATTTTTAATTATATTGTACACTACATTTATTATAATGATTAGAATAAGGATATAAATAATACTACATTAGAAAACTAAATATAAGTTAAATTATACATATAAATAAATAACATAAAATAATATACTTACATAAATGTTAAATAATATATTATTACATATTACATTTGATGAAAGCAACGATGCGGTCTGCGATGGTACATGATTGCCTAGAACATACCTAACATTCGTATTAATTTGCTCTGTTTCGACGCGTACTTATTCACAATTTCACACATGTGACTCATACAATACGATTGTGTATTTTCATATTTATGTGTAGGTATTTTATTTGTGCACTGTGCGTACATTATACTTATGATCAAACATTTTGTGATCATAATATGCCAAATAATGAGAGTAACGCTTCTTATGTTGAGATTGTATCGGCAAGTTGTCCTCATGACTAAAGCCGTAGGGTTCCTGATTGCTAACATGTAGTGTCTGAAACTGGGGGCACCAGTTATCAGCATATTATTATTTTACCCAAAATTTTGGTATAGTCCCAATATTCAGACGGAGAAGGCTATGTGTCAGGGAACCATTGTAATATAAATTTAAAAAATTTGATCATCCAGACTGAATGAATATTCCATTTTCCCCATTTTGTGGTTACAAAACCAAACCCAATACGTTGGCGCCGGCGACATATCAATCAGAGTTCGAAAATGATTTAGCTGCTTATTCACACGCCGGTTTTATTAAAATCACACAAAAAATAAAAACATGTAAAATATTCAAAGAGCTTTTAAGCTGTTGTCAAATCCGCTATTGGAAACATTCTAAAGTTGTTCAATGTTCACCTATGAATAGATAAAGAGATTTTAAAGTTAAATGACGATATTAAACCTAACAGCTTTCTTACGGTAAAAGAGCGAGTGTCATACAACTTAGACGTGGTAATACATAAAGGCATCCCATTGTTTTACAAAACCCAGCTTCAAAAGTCTCAGTAGATCATGAAGGTCCGATATGAGTAATACATATGTATTACTCATAACTCATAGCGAAGCATGACTAGCCATTCCTAACCGATCGGTAAAGTTAAGCAACGTTCGCTGCGGTCACTACTATGATGGGTGACCGCTACAGCAAAAAGTTGGTATTTAGAACTGAGCGCTACCGTGCTTTTGAGGGCACGTTAAGCCGTCGGTCGCGGCTGCTGTCGTAAGACAATAGTCGTTAAGCCAAGTCAGAAGCCTTCGGGCGGCCTAAAAATTCTGACACCAGGGCTGACCACTACACCTACACGACCACACGAGACCTACACGAGAAGAAGAACTCATAATGTATGAGTTTTACTGCTGGTAGGTAGTAATAATCTTAGTCACCTATTCAGACGCCGAATATGATAAGTTTAACCGATGCATTGGGTTATGGATGGGCATTTCTGAACAACAACCCATATTCAAGATGCTGAAAACCAGCACAAATGGACTAGCATCCCACCTAAAGGATCTTTACGAATGAATCTTTACAATGCAATGTCCTTTTGTCCATGAAAACACTGTTGATAGAGTCAGATCACAGATCTCATTTCTATGAGTGAGACTATCGAACATCATATAGCTTATACCTCAACAATCAGTTTTGTGCTTAGATCGCGCCTTAATGACCAACTACTTAATAAAGATTAAAAATAATAATGTTCTACTCATTTCAATTTTCCAGGAAAATATCTTAGGTCTGTTTTTTCTCATGTCCAACATAATTTAGAATTTTCTCATACCTCTTGGTTAAAAAAACGTTTGTTTATAGTTTTTCTTTTTCTTACTTAGAATAGAATTTCTTCATACTGATTGAAAGACTTCATTTTATGTAAAGAGATAGAGATATTAGTACGCAATTTTCGATCATCATCATACATATAATAAAACTGTAGAGATAAAAAAATCTGTAAATGCAAGATATCGAAAAAAAATGACACAGGTTGGCTTGAAATTTTTCGCTGATCACGTTAAGCTACTTTTTAGACATTTTGTCTGTTTGTTTGTTTGTTACGGCACAAGTCCGAAAATACTGAACGGATTTTCATGCGGTTTTCACTAATAAGCTTAGAAAAACCCGGCGCAAAACATAGGATATATTAAATTTTATATATCGTTAATTTTTTTTTAGTGAAAATGATTAAGATTTCATTATGAAACGGAACGGGATTTTAACAAGATGGCCGCTTCAAGGCCTCAAGGTAAGTTGTCTTATACTTTGGCTCCACACATAGTGTAGGTATTTAGCCAGTGTCAAAAGGTAAGTTATATTTTGGCTACTAACCATAGATAAGAGAAAAAAATGTTACTCTGCTACACTGCTACTGACGGTAATTTTATCTCGGGTTTATCCGGATGCACAGATTAAAGAAAAAACTCTGTTACTATTATGGCGCGGCTTCATATACGCCCGAACCTTCGCTGTTGAGTTGGCGCGGAAAAATATTTCTGTTGACTATCCTCGATGTTTTTGTAGCGCCCCAACCTGGACACACAGTCAATTTGTTTGCCTGCTGCGCGACTGACGTGGGCTAAATAAAATGGAGGAAGCAGTAGCAATATATTGCATGTCAGCGAATAAATATGTTTTACAAACTGTGAGAGTATTATTTGTGATTACAAAAATAAATTGTAATAGTTTTAATTTATAATTCCTTATCAGTATGAAGTAAAACCAATTTTTTTTATTTGTCTGTTTATCTGTCCCTTTTAATACGGACCACGGTTATCATAGTGGCAACAGAAATATATCATCTGTGAAAAATTCAACAGTCTAACTATCACGATTCATGAGTACATCCTGGTGGATAGACCGACAGACCGACGGACAGCGGAGGTTTAGTAATAAGGATTTACTCTTTGAGTACGGAACTCCTATATTTTTGTATTTCATTCTGAACAATCCCCACTGCACTAAGCAATAAGGAAGTAATTTAATGCATGTTTTACAACAGTAAATAACAATTGGTGCACCTGCATTACCGGCAGTGTATCACACATTTCGGGCTACGGCGAAATACAATGCGCGATAACTTCGTCTGCGCTCGATGCAATGCAGATTAGAGAAAAACAATGTGTTCATTATGTAAGTACCTATACCCAAAAAAAATCATATGTATTTACATATAGATAAGTTTTTTCGTTAATCTGTGGTCTAAGCTAAAAAAGAGGATAGGTATGAGAACCTTCATGAATATGAGCACGACACAGAGAACAAGGAATTTAGAAAACTAAAAACTTCTTAGACTTTTTTTATAAGTTTTAAGGCTTCACGCGATATCATATTTAGCCAATATTGAAACACAACTAAATTATTAGTCATGTTTTCGATTTATTGGGTTCTGGAGAGGGCAAAATTCTTTATTGATGATCTGGTATTATGTATTAGTTTTCAAAAATCTACTACGCGTTACCATTCGAAATAAGTATTTAAAATTGTATTTATAGTACCTATAGCTTAACCATTAGTAGTAAAATATTCAGTAATCTGTGCCCATTGACCCTTGCTTTTGCTACGCATTGTAAACCCTTTTTTATTTTGGCATTAGACAAAATTTGTATTTAGCCAATGATAGGAAGTATTTTATGAAAACTGTTTAAAAGGGTAGTACTTAGACTTTTTATAATTATTCATAAGGCTTCACACGATTATCATACTTAGCCAATATTGAAGCTTACATTTTTATTCAAGTTTTCGGTTTATAGGGTTTTGGCGGGAGTAATGTTCTTTATTGGCGGTCTGGTAAAATGTATTATTTACATGAACTAACTACACGTTACCATTCTAATTAGGTAGGTAAAATTATTTTAGCGCTACTGCTACATTCTTGATCAACCCCAAGGAAGTTTTAAGGTACCTGAGGGTCTAGCAAAGAAACCAACCACTAACGCTAACTCCAAAATGTACTAGGATGACATTTCGGAAATCGCTAACTTTTCCACAGCGAATGTCATTTCAATACAGTTTCGGAGTTAGCGTTTGGCGTTAGCGTTAGTGGTTGGTATCTTTGCTAGACCCCCTGTAGTACTTATAGCTACTTAAGTTATATACCCTTATCATTGCTACGCATTTTAAACCTTTTTCATTTTGGCATTAAAGTAAGCCGGAGGTGCTATTATTTGTATTTAGCCAATGATACGAAATATTTGATGAAAAATGTTTAAAAAGGGTAGGTACTTAGATATAATAATTAATATGTAGGTATCATTATGGCAATAAAATTGTATCCTCGAATTAACAACATGGCGCGTAACGTTCGTTCGTTTTTGATTTGTTCTTCTTCTTCTTCTTGCATGTTGTAATAAGTTTTTAATAGTTAAAATATTTTAGATCTGTGCGCTTTTAAATAAACCACGGGAGCAGAAAATTATTGATTACTCGGTTACTTCAAGAAGTTTATAGTTATAGTAGGTAAGTAACTTTGGGTCTTAGTAATAATTATGTAATGACGATTTCCTACTTCCTCACTTTCATCATTAGATAGGTATGTTGGGAATGAGACAGCGTGGAAAATATTGGACATAATAATTATAATTGTCGATTCTTTAAGGAATGGTGGTTTAGTATTTGTAATTCCTAATTAGTATTAAGAAAAACAATTATGTACGCGTCGTACAGGTAAATGCATATCTCCAGCAATTTATAAACTTATTATTGACACTGGCTATGTGTAGGTAGTTAGGTACTCATCAATTCGTATGGAACCAAACTTAAGAAGGTAAAAAAAATGTAGTAAATGGAACAAAAAGCGCGCGGATAATAATTATGTAAAACTGAGCAAAACAGGATCATCGTGTGTGATTCTTCCATATTTTTCTAAACTGTACCTGCCTGCTTAGGTAACTACTACCTAAACAAAACTTACTGAAACTTCTGTAAAAGACCTGAGTGAAGTGATGATGATTTCTTTTTGTTGTAATATGAAGAGTTACTTATAAAATTGTAGTTTTTTGTTTGAAACTTCTTTTACTGTTATAAATCTATATTAGACTCAAAACATTTAATTTTAGGTAATAGCTTAAATAGCTTCCACTCACGGCTATGCTTGCGTTATACCTATACCTATGCTAATACAGGTTACTGTGCTCAGCTTCGAAAAGATTTAGTGGATTTTGTTGTTTGGTACGAAATGCATGATCTATTATTAGACTATAACGTAAAAATAACATAACACAAGCGTGCGAAGCCGCGGGCAAAAGCTAGTTGATAAATATTATTATGCATGTAGGCAAAAAGATGCCGCTGACAAAAGAGCGTACCTTGAAGTAAGTATGTAAATAGCCTAAATACGATTACAGTTTTTTGTATAGAATAGGTACCAAAACTAGCTTATCCAATAATAAGTAAGGGATAAATAACAATTGACTGTTTTAGTTTTAGCGACGCCAACGTCTGAAGTGAAATAGATAAGTCATCTACGTAGGTATTTCTTCCTTCTTTGAGCTTCGAATTTATGTGTAATTTGTACAAAAAATTAGTTTATTCGTACCTGTTCCCAAAAAACTGAGATACTTATCTAAGTACCTACTTTATAAAAGTCCTTAAGGTAAGTCTGTAAGAATAAAATTAATTTAATTGAAACGTGTTTTGGCTGTCCAGGGGAGAAGTCCTATTTTCCATAAAAACCTCTTTTGTCCCACTACTCAAATTGTCCCCTTGGTGGGTGAAATAAAAAAACATGAATAAAAATCTTGATTTTCTGAACCTCATCACCATCATCAACAACCTGAAGACCCCCACTGCTGACCATAGGGACTTTGAGTGGCTGCTCGCCTCTTGCATCCATCGGGTCCCGCGGCTTTCACCAGATCGTCAGTCCACCTAGTGAGGGGTTGGCCTACGCTGCGTCTTCCAGTCTTTGGTCGCCACTCGAGAACCTTTTTCCCATTGGTTGTCAGTTTTACTTGGCGCCCGACACTTTACTCATGAGCTCAATTGTCTCTCTCATGCGTTTGCAGAGACGGCAATAACATTTTCAAATACTTAGGACGGTCCTCTTAATTAACACATAATTTCAAAGGTCACAAAATACTTATATGATTACGATGATCATGATCATATCTGCCTATCAACCTCAACACGAAATGTCAATGTTGTAACAGAATACACACTTTGTACACTCATAGAATACACACTTAGTACATACAGTCAGCTAGTGTTTACATAAAATTAAAAACTGTGTTGCTCTATATATATAGGTATTATGGGAACTTTTAATTGGTCATAAGTGCTATATTCGTGTGTTTAATCAAGCTACTGTAAGTTTTCTTGAAGTTCATAAAATAAATTAAATATAGACTAAGCTGGATGCCTCAAATAATATGGTTATAGGGTCCCTCAGTACCCCGAACCCCAAGGCCCAAGTCCCTCAGGACCACGATTTATTTTTATCGTTATAAACTCATTTAAAAGTCGGTTTACTTTAAAAGTAACGTCAGCAGAAGAAATGTGAATAAAATTTAGTAAAACTTACATATAGGTACTTGAAACTATCACCAACTATCATCAATTATCATCAAATGATTTTGGCTATTTTAGGCGCTTTTGACGCTGACTGTACCTAAAGAGGTACCCTACATACCCAGACGTACTTGTAGCTATATAAGCAGCTTGTTGCAATTTTAAGTCTGAGAGAATTGCAGTAGGTTCAGGCTTTTTCTAACGTAAGTTTGTTCTTGCTGTGAATCAGCAAAAGTATAATGTTGCATTATGCCTGCCATGAACTCGTGAACTTATGTAAAAGTAATTCAGTTTAGAACTACTAGACACTTTTGACTCCCACATTACATACTCCTAAAAGCAAAAGAGCTTCTCAGTTTTTGTGTTTACTGAGACGCCCGCTTGTACCCAGAATCTGAAATCTATACATATAATAAAACTGTAGAGATAAAAAAATCTGTCTTATAATAAACTTTAATCTTCAGTAACAGACTTCTTAGATATTATACATATACAACTTATTAAAGTAAGTATATATAATCGCGCTTAACAAAAACATAAATATGAAAAGAAGGGATTTAATACAATAAATAATACCAGCTCAGACACCCTTAAAATAAATAAAAGTTTATAGATATTTTGATCAAAACAATAAGAGGAAAAGCATAGCTGAAACTCGTGTTCTGGAAGCTCCGTAATCTCCTAACCACCTCCTGAATAACGCGATATATACACAAGTAAGTATTGGGAGTTTTGGCGGGGACGCGGAAAAGTTCACGTCGTTGTATTGTATTATTTTTCAAAACTTTTGCTTTTCCCAGTGTTAATGTTTAAAATTGGTAGCGTTTTACGCATTAAGTGCTGAATTACGAGCATGAGTGAGTGCAAGTGATATAATGTGGTGAAACGTGATTTTTCGTGTTGCTTCCAAAACTCCATAGAAGCATGTAATAAAGTTGCCACCACTTTGCTGGAGCATGACTTAGACTGGACTACGACTACCTGACTTAGACTGGACTATGACTATGACTAGGACATGACTGCGTGAAATATTTTATAACACGATGAAAATATAATACTTGACACTGGCTAAATACACTATGTGTGGAGCCAAAATATAAGAAAAAAAAGTAAGTATGGTACTATAGACAAGTGCAATTATTTTATTGTATTAGGCAATAATTTAAAGCAGTAATAGATTAAAGCATCATCATCAACCTCCTGAAGACGTCCACAGCTGAACAAAGGCCTCCCCCGTAGCGTAAGTACCAGTTGCGGCTGCTTTCCTCCTGCATCCATCGCCTCCCCGCGGTTCTGACCAGCACCCCACTCCCCTAAGAGGGGACCCGCCTACGCTGCGTCTTCCGATTCGTGGTCGCCACTTGAGAACCTATAATCAAAGTTTCGGGGGGAGGGGAAGAATCCCCATCGGAAAAAAGAAAATTAAATTAATTAATTGATTTTCTAATTTAATTTTCACGTGAAATTAAAAGGGAGGTCTCTATTTACCTACATACTGTGCTAACATCTGGTATGTGGCTACATTTCATTGGTGGAATTGAAAATAAGTGCGTATACCAATAATATACATAGGTACACATTACGTAGTCATAACGTAACTATCAGAATCGCTAACTTGTTATAAGTATTCAACCTTAACTATATTCAAATGTACAAGTACATAATGTACATACCTAGTTTATATAAAGCTGGGTATAAAATACCTGGTTCGATATCCGGATTGTAGATGATAACTTGCTGCCAACCTCTCCAAAGAGCGAACTCTATAACAACAGGCAGTGGTGCTAATGCTTCCCAGGGACATTCTGCACGTGCTGAAGCAAAGATCGCCAAAATAATTGCGCACATTATGCCTTTGAGTCCACGTTTCGCCATAATGATCTAAAAAACTGAAACTACGTTAACTTCGCAAAAAGGGGTAATTAAACAAGAAGGTAAAGGTGAAGGTAGCAAACTAATATTTTGAGTTTTTCCTGGTACTTACCTTCTTAATTGTTATTGCCTCTTTGATGGTTTTTAGTAGTCTAATACCTTCATGACTTTGTTAATGGTCCTTAGACGTGATAAAGTCTTACGAGTGGATCATTATGAAAACAAAAGAAATAATAAATTAACATTTCTGATGGTAGTTTCTATTCTTATGTGTAAAAACAGAGAACCAAATTGTATTCAACGATTACAGTTAATATATTATACGTGCCAGCCATTCTGTTATTCACGATAATAACCATTAAGTAAGTATAGTATATTTTGTGACTAAAATAAAATATGGATTTAGGTAAGATGGGCTTTTCAGCAGTAGCTACCAACCTACCCACTTAGGTACTTATGTGTTTTCCGGCAGATGATTATGTGATATTATAGTTTATATTAACGAAATCAACATACAATAATTTTAAACCTAGAAAACTAACATATTGTATTGTATGTAGGTAGCGTAACCGGGTTGGCACTTACAATACAATACAATACAAAATTCTTTATTGTACACCAGACATTAAAGATACAGAAAATTACAAACTTAGATCAATATAGCACAATGGGCGGACTTATCGCTAAGAGCGATCTCTTCCAGTCAACCTTTGGATGGAAAGATTTATTGGAGAGATAGAGGTCGGTGGTGCAAACAAATTAGGTAAATTGAGTTAAATAAAAATTAAATACTACCTGCATAAATATTTCACTTAGTACTTATCTCTACTGTAATAAATATTTTATTCTAATAACCATTATAGTTTTATACACAGTGTTACACGACGTGTGAAATTCTACAGACCAGCCATTATCAGTTATGTAGACATCTGTGAGTAACCAACCAGGTAGGCTGCACTATAGGCGTGCTTTGCTCTTGACCCCAATATGATTGCACGATTGCACTGAAGAATGCCACAAATTACTATTGAAAAGATCACAGAACTTTTAATATTAGAAACGCGTCAGTCATCAACCTCAAGAAGTGAGGTCTAACATACTTCAATGAAGTCAAGCTAAATCTTAATTAAAATTACATTTTAGTCACATTTACTTAGAAATAAGTAAAAAAAATTATTTGCCAAATACAAGAAGCCGTAGTAAGTTTAAATAGTTAATTTATAAAAATGTGTTAGAAAATACGAGTTACAGAGACAGCTCGAAGCGATCTCTAATACTCCCGAAAGATATAAGATTTCAAAATAGACGGTTTTATATTAACTAACCACTAACCTACTCCTTTTATTAACCTCATGTCTATATTAACTGATGAAGCTCGGCTTCGGCGGCTTTCATATTTGATACAATAGAATCTGACATGTACCTACCTACCAACGTGCAATGGCTTTGTATTCTGTCTGCTGTGGTTTCCATTGACTTCGAGTTTAGCGGACTATAAAATATAAAGTTTGATACAACAGAATATTAACTTCCAATCGGTGATTTAAATTCTATTTTGGAAAATAATACCTGTTGTATGTTCAGATTTAATAAAGACGCAGTGGAGTAAAAGAAGTGTTGAAACCATAGACCTAGGCCGAAAATAAGTATTATAGGTATTACGAATTATTTTTAAGGCGTTTATTTTATTTTTATTTTTTTATTTAATGCTTTAAAAAAAGCATGATTGAGTTACATACATTTCAGGATAGCATCAAATTCAAATTTATGGTACACAGATGCCGTACTTAGGCCTAGCACGAATATTCACGCGCAAGTAAGTGTAACGTTAACGTAAGATGGGGCGCTGTAGGCCTAGCACGAATATTTACGCGCGCGTAATTATTCGTGCTAGGCCTACAGATCAAATGCCATACGTTAACGTAAAACTTACTTTCGCGTAAATATTCGTGCTAGGCCTTATGGTAGTCTGGTGAGATAAGGGACGATTCGCGGAATCTTTAGAAATAGTAGTCACTTATTCATAAAGCCTGTGTATTATGTAGGTAGCCTGTTCATTAGTAAATCTTGCAACGTTTGTGAACTTGAAATTAAATCATGCATGAGTGAGCTTTTGGTTAAAAAATACATCGTGAAGAAATCATAACGTGTTAGAAAGGCACTATTCATAGTGGGTACAAAGTCTGCTATAGTTACCACTCTAAAGTAAGAATCCACCGAGAGTAACAAAAGTATTCTTGGTCTAGAATCCACAAGTATTTTTCGGCAGCTTCACTTTGAGAGTCAATTCCTAATCTACATGTAGATATAGGTACGTATATAAAGCTATAGAGCGGCTCCGCCTTCGGTTCGGATGCATGACAAAATTGAATAGCCCAAACTGAACCTTATCTGAACAAGTACGTACGTAGCTGACTCCATACGCATCGGCGTCGTGACGCTACTAGTTTCTATGTATTTCTATGAAATGCCTTTTGTCCACGTCGCCTGATTTATAGAAATAATCTTTATTTTTAATGAGAATAAATGACGCGACGATCTTGGCGTTCACCTGGTGTTAAGCGACACGGCTGCCCATAACAGTTGCAGTGTCACTCGGAACTAGACTCTACACTGCGCATGTCATCCTGAGACACATCACACAGTCTAGTAATCAGATTACTAAAGTCTAGTAATTAGATAAATAGACTATGCATCGGGTTATAAAGTCTCATTTGCCCGGTACTTGCATAGAAGTCAGTTAGCGGTTAAATACTCTTTGGAAACCAGCACGAGTAGCATGAGCTGTAGAAATAGACATCTCTTCTCATGCGAAAGCGTTAGTACAATGAAAAGGCAACAAAAGGTTTATAACGTGATTCATGTGACCGTTCATTGGTCGAATGCTTTGTAGAGAGAAGAGGTACCTACGACGTAACGATTTCTAGCTCAATAGGCCTAGCACGAATATTTACGCGCGCGTAAGTGTAACGTTAACGTAAAACCCCCTATTACGATTGCGTCTGCCGCTCAACTGCTGTCAAAGTTCATACAATTTTGACAGCAGTTGAGCGGTAGACGCGCGTCAGCAGCGCTGCTAGCTCAATCGTAATAGGGGGGCAGATCAAATGCCATACAACTGGCTTACGTTAACGTTACACTTACGCGCGCGTAAATATTCGTGCTAGGCCCACTGTATCTATGACGATTTCTAGTACAGCCCATGCTATCCATTCTAAGCTATCCATGCTGTAGTGTCGCTGCGTCGGCAAAACATCGCCTACAGCTGTCTGCAGTAGGCTACTAACTGCGGGTACCTTAACCTTAGTTAATGCAAAAAAAGTATGGGATACAAGTAAATACGAATTTAGGGACACCCACAAGCTTAACCTATTGTACACAATTTATAACAAAGATTCAATGTTTACAATTTACAATCTACATCATCCCCAATAGAACAGTCAATGCTTATCTATTAATCATGTTATGACAATGTGTCTAGTGTGACAATCGCAAGATAAATTATCGAGTTAAACAAATAACCCTTGCTTTGACAGGTTACTGTGTATATTATATGTAGGTTTATTGTATGGTGCATGTGGATAGGGGTCAGTGGTTACTTCCGATCGTGTATATGATTTTTGTTTTAATCTGTTTTCGTCGTTATGTAAAAACAAAAAAACTAATCTTGTATGTATAAATGCGCATAAGGAACTCTCCTTAAAACATAACATAATAACTTAAAGTACTTATAAGTAGGTAAGTTGGTAGGTAATGGATGTTTGTTATGTAGGGAGGGTCTTCAAACTATACTTCAGATTTCTTAACTATAAACTTATTGTTTATCTTATCTTATATTATCCAAAGTTGCCTTTTCATGACTAAATAGCTAAATGAGCAAAACCAAATTTAATTGATATATAAGTAGATTCCTATCAAATTTGTAATCATCAAAGTTTTACCAAGATAATCTGCGATCAACGCTTGCGAAACACAATACCACATTTTGATATTTTAACCTTTTGATTTCAGAACACCGAAATGCCTCCGGCTACGGTAACGCAAATTTTGGAGCCACATGTCACCAGCGCAGAATCCGTAGCATGCAAACTTAGGCGGAGCGTGAAAAGCACCGACTTAAACAAAACAGAAACATACCTGGAAAATGACAAAGCCCCTGAAACACAAACTTGCCTTGAAAAAGACACAGAAAGCCTCTGCACTTACGACCTAGCACTTAGCAAACTGCCGCAACCGTGGTTCTTGAAGCCAGTTAGAGAATGGGAGAAAAGATATGGCTTTGTGACCCCCGTGCGATGGATGAACACCATACTCATCACGTCGTTTCACGTGCTAGTCATGGGCTGGCTTTTCAAATGTTATTTTACTAACAGTTTAGCCAAATGGCAGACTTGTTTGTTTGGTAAGTAAACCATCACTCTTTAGTGTTTTTTTAAGACTGCCGGTGGACTAAATGACTTGCAGAAAGCTGCTTTCTCAAGCTCTCTCATCTGCATCCAATACGTAGCTATATACCAGCTGTTTTCGTAAAGCGGTTGATGTAGGTATATTAGATGCAGAGAGCATGTAAGTTTCCATACAACGTCTTCTTAAAACACACGCCACTATTTTTGATATTTTAGACGCTACGCTACTTATAGCTTACCAGTGGAATGTCACATTATAAAATTCACTTTATTCTAATTACTTACTATTTACTTAGAAATGTATTATACATCATCAACAGCCTGGAGACGTTAATTGCTGAACATGGGCTTCTAGGCGCCACTTTAAGCGGCAGCCAGTATTCGATAAGCTCATGTGAATTTAAGTAGTTTTTTAAGGATTTTTTATGTGGTGTTTCAATAAAGAGTTAGGCTTTCTATCTACTCTTTTAAATATTCCAGGGTACATCATGGGGCAAGTATCCGGGTTTGGAGTTACCGCAGGAGCCCACAGGCATTGGTGTCATCGATCCTACAAAGCGCGGTGGCCGCTGAAAATAATCCTGATGATTTGCTACTCGGTTTCTGGTCAGGTAATCATCATCAATTCTTTTTTTTTAAATTTTATTTTAACAATTAGTCATACCACGGGGTCTCATCAGGTACAAACGAAAAATAGCCCAAACGTGAAAAAATGTACCATGTCCTGAGCGTTACAATATTAGTTAGTGTCTGTATTCATTTGGCCCAATACCTCGCCAACACGCAATAGGTGTCGCTTGCTAATCTTGCGTTATGCAGAAATAAAATAATTCGTAAAATTGCCTGAGTTATTCAGTTGCATGGGATGAAGAATCTGTACTGTATATAATCATAATATTATCTGTGCCGGAACTAAATCTCAACATGCTTAAATAAGCTAGAGTGTATCGGGCTATACTTTGTTCTTAGGGGGTTAGTAGAGGCGTTAACGCATATAAGTAGGTATAGTATAGGTTTAGCTTTTTAATTATAAACAACAAGGTCGTGTTGGTTCCGAACGTAAGAATAAAGCCACCCCATCTCTTCCCGCGAGTTATAAAGCGATATATTTGCTAATCAGTGGCGCGTGGGTGCGACTAGACTACGGGAATGCCTATGAATATCCAGGGAAATGGCAGCAGCATTTGGTCTCGACCTGGATTATGTTTTACTGCGATCACCAAGACGCTTGTTTCAAGATATTTTAGGAGTACAGATAGACAGACAGACAGACGGACATGATAAGTGTGGCATCACTTTTCAATGCATGTCCTTAATTTTTTCGATATATTTTTAGGTTACGCATTTTAAGACTAAGGTTCGTTTGACTACGGCACCCTAAAAATTCAATAAAATAAAATATAAAGTGAATTAAGTCCTCAAAAAAGTTCACTCCTTCACAGATTTCCTATAACATCATGTTTAGCGATCCCACTGCTAAACACCATAAAATTTTCCTTATTGGGCCTATCAAAATGTTGAGACAAATCATTGAATCTGACGTTTTATTACACAGTCGGGTATTTACAATTTAACAATGACCGCAAATATCAATCCATTGCCAATAGAGGACGCAACAGATGTTAGTCTATTGAGAAAGATAAAATTGTCTTTTATTATTATTTGTAAAGGTCAGCGATACAAACGGCAGATGCCTACCTGTGCATGTATATTTAGAATGTAGATAAGACTGATTATGTGCTTCAAGTTTGGTGTGGACCACCAACAGTTTCTTATAGTAGGTCATCTACGCAGCGGAGCTTAGTAATGAGGCCAACAGTTAGAGACCACGTCTCAGTTCCATAAGTCATCACTGGCAACACACATTGATTGAAAACTTTTGTTTTCAGGCTTTGTGGTATTTTGGACGAAAAGATAGGTCGAAGCTTCCCGAACGCTGCCCAGCCGAGTTGGATTCTTCGGGCGACCTCTTTGCGGGGAGCCGATGGATGCGGGAGGCGAGCAGCCGCTCTAAGTGGCGTTCCCTGGGGGAGGCCTATGTTCAACAGTGGACGTCTTCAGGCTGTTGATGATGATGATGATGATGACGCAGCGGAGTTCAACGTATGTGAAGTTCGCAAACTATGCCTACATAGGAGGTATCTCAATCACGCAACACGTTCTATTGACTACTATCTGCACTGGAAAAAAACTTAATTCCTAAATACCTTGGTAACGAAATCTACTAAACCGATCCCAGCTAATCCCACCACTGAACCCACAAAATATTATTTAGCAAGACCCATCAAAAGTTCGGTCGCAAAGCAAAAAACGCAGAAAGAATACGTAAAATAGTTTAGCGTAAAGCTGCGACTTATATAAATTTATTATTGTAGTGGGTAATACTATTTTAATATCTGTGGTATTACCTTATCTGGAATTTTATACAGATGTGAATAGTAAAGTTTTTTTTTTTTTTTTTATATATATTGGCTCCACACATAGTGTATTTAGCCAGTGTCAAGTATTGTATATTTTCATCGAGTTTTAGAATATTTTACGTAGTCAAGTCTTAGTCATAGTCATAGTCCAATCTAAGTCGGGTCATAGTCCAGTCTAAGTCATGCTCAAGTAAAGTGGTGGCAACTTTACAAGAAGCTTCTATGGAATTTTGGAAGCAACACGAAAAACCACGTTACACCACATTATATCACTTGACCACACTCATGCTCGTAATTCAGCACTTAATGCGTAAAACGCCACCAATTTTAAACATTAACACTGAAAAAAGCACAAGTTTTGAGAAATAATACAATGCAACGACATGAACTTTTTCACGTTCCCGCCAAAACTCCAAAATAGTAAAGTTACTGCATAGACAAAGTTACCAATATCACAGATTACATAACAATATAGATCTCGGTAATACAATACCGTGATTGCGGAAAACTCTTCCCGTTACGCATCATAAATTTTTAATGCACCAAAGTAAAAACATATTGTTCTAAGTACGTCATATTGTACCCAATTATCTGCCAAAACATTCGTTCACCACGAGGCTTGCATCATAGATACATTTTAACACCTTACATAGGTACTTCAAACCTATGCAATTAGTGATGGGGCCTTACCATTACCACTTAGCTTAGAGCAATTCAATTGAAGATCTGAAATATTAATACTAAACAGAGTTTGTCTAAGTAGGTATTGACTACTGGTTTGCCAGATTTTCTGCCGCAAACACTAGGTACTGTGGTCTGGTTAAAGGGCATTGTACCTAGCTAGTGAAATTACTGGGAAAACTCACAGTCTAGAATCTTGTTACTAGACTGTGTCATGTCTATCAGGATGACGTGCGCAGTACAGTCTTATTCTTATTCTAACTGGGGATGGTACGGCCTGCACTGACGTCCCGCATGGGGTGTATTGTGTATACCACCCTGCCAGCATCTACCCGAGCCAGCCCAGCTCTTTTATGTAGCGGAGCACGGTCTTGGGTCGCTGTTCCAGTCATGTTTCATTAGGTGATATGGATAGTTTGGGAACCGATCGCCGATGATCCCATGGTCGTTGACTGTTGTTCTTGGTCTTTTAGTAAACGTGTCGTTTCTTTTCTCTCTTTTGTGGCTGTGCAATGTAGCAGCACGTGTTCCACAGTCTCGTTTTCCTTCATGCTACCCCGACACAGAGGGAACAACTGGCCTAGAATTTTGTAATCATATGTGCGAAACCATTATAGCAGCCATAAGGTCTGCTCTAACGTCCGGCATGGGATGTTTTTTTGAGCCAATATTTCCAATATTTTCAGAACACGATATACGAATGGGTGCGAGACCACCGCGTGCACCATAAGTTCTCTGAGACCACCGCAGACCCACACGACGCCAACCGCGGGTTCTTCTTCGCTCACATCGGCTGGCTCATGATGAAGAAACATCCTGACGTCATCAGGGAAGGTCAAAAGATCGACATGAGTGACATCATCAACGACCCTTTTGTGCAGTTCCAGACGAGGTAACTTTTTTGGCTACTTTCACACACAAGGTAACATAGCTGTACAACGCTATGGGAATGGGAAGTAGGTAACTAGGTACTACTGGAAAAACCTACTACGTAGTAATATAGAGGTTTTAATGGGAAAGGCCTTTATAAATGTATTTAATGTTTCTTGATGGGTATTTGATATAAAAAAAAATATTAAACAAAACTCTATAAGTTGGTAATTAAGTAAGTACTTAACAAAATAGATTTGATAAAGTTTTAAAAGCTGAAGAACTAAAAGTTATAGGCGAATTTCAAAGACCCACAACACATAATACCTATCCTACTAGAAAAAGTAAGCGTGTTGACTTTTAGCTGTACCTGCCTAATGTAGGGTAGCAGCGTATTATTTCGCGTCGAATGAAATAGATTCCTGCGTAGTGCTACGCAGCGTAGACGTCCCGTAGGTCCGCGTAGACCTATGTTCTATTTTGTTTTTAACTGACTTCAAAACTGCGAAAGTTCATAATTCGGTTGTATTTTTATGTTGTTACCATATATCAACATACTTAAATCCATGCCAAATTTAATTCAAATCCCGTCGCGTGACAGATTAACAAACATACACATATACAAACTTTATTATTTGTAATATTAATGTGATTTCTACAATCAAAAATTGTGCAGGTTATTATAGCCATCTCGCGGGGAGCCGATGGATGCAAGAGGCGAGCAGCCGCTCTAAGTGGCACTCCCTGGGGGAGGCCTATGTTCAGCAGCGGACGTCTTCAGGCTGTTAATGATGATGATGATTATAGCCATCTCAAGTTGAAGTTGGAGGTCATTGTGGGTCAAACTTTTATGATCACACAACACAATGTTGGTACCTATTTCTAATTACTCCAGACAGCACAATACTCGACCTTAACACGACACTGCCCCCGTAATTAACAGCCATTGATGATTCCGTTTGTGTACTTCATAACTACCTAACTTACAATTTTAAGATGATGATTTAAGCCCTCTACATTTCCGCGTACCGTATCAAGATTTTTGAAAAATTAAGTAATAAGAAATTAATTCAATGGACTTTAAAAGAACTGTGTTTTATGGAAAATCCAATTGTTAGAAAATAAAATTTCGAGCTGTCTTATTAGAATTTTTAATGTGACAATAATAAAATTATAGTTGGTCCTTTATTCGGGTGTTGCTTTTTGTAGATAAGTATTAAGCCATATTCAAACCGACGCGCTATTTGTACCGCTGTGGGTAACGTTATACCGTGCGGGATTCCACCCAGCAGTGCAAGCACCGATCTTCCGATCGGTATATTTAACGAATTTTCATGTCAAATTTGATGTAAAGTTTCGATAAAACGTAATCGGTAGCACGGAATGTATTTTATCGACTTCGATATAAATTCGATAAACCATAACGATCATGTCGTTCTATGTCTACTAAATCACGCATGGATCTAATTTTTGACATTTGTCATCGGTTTAATCTTGTCAAACTTATCGAATTTTATCGGGTTTCCATAGTTGCTCGATAACCAATTTATAATATTTTCAAACTGGATTTTGGCTATATTTTAATATTGTAAGCCGAAAAATGGAAGCGTCGAGATGTCTTGAGAATCAATAGGCGGTGCCTAAGAGATGCCAATAATTCTCTCGACCTACCTAACGAACAGTTTGAGATTCTGTTTAGAATTCATACAGAAATTGCCCTCGCCGTTATTCAAGTTGTTCAGAGCGATCTATAAGGAGCCGATCAAATAGACTGCCCGTGAATGTTATAGTAATTATTAGTAAGTACTTCCCAAAGCGGAAACTATTTGCTTAAATTATTCTAATTATTGTTATCTTATTCTACTTATACATGGAAATTTATTATTGTAGGTGTGTACGGGTACTATAAGCAAGCTTGTGCAGGATTTGTTGCAAGCAGTTATTCAAAATCTCACGAGCAGTTGCATCAAGATCCCTAGCACTGCAGAGGACAGAAGAGAAGTTGCTGGTGGTCAAACCCATACAGTAGTTTTTCCATGAAGAAATGAAAAAGTATTAAACACCTATTCCAAGTTTCTAGTGTTTACTATCATATATATTTTTTTTTTTATCATCAATAGGCTAACATTTGACCACGGTCTATCAACTAAGCACTACATCTAATATAATAATATGGGTGATAAAATATTTGCAACTGAATAATAAGGTAACGAGCTATGGAGAGAGCAATGCTCGGTGTTTTCCTGCGAGATAAGATCCGAAATGAGGAGATCCGCAGGGGAACTAAAGTGACCGATGTAGCTCTTAGGATTAGCAAGTTGTTCAGGCAATGGGCAGGCCACATCGCTCGTAGAACTGACAACCGATGGGGAAGAAAGGTTCTCGAGTGGCGACCACGAACTGGAAGACGCAGCGTAGGCCGGCGCTCCACTAGGTGGACCGACGACCTGGTGAAAGCCGCGGGGAGCCGATGGATGCAGGAGGCGAGCAGCCGCTCTAAGTGGCGCTCCCGGGGGGAGGCCTATGTTCAGCAGTGGACGTCTTCAAGCTGTTAATGATGATGATAATGAATTAGGTAAAATCCTTTCGGCCAATATAGTTATTATTTCGTTCCTCTTCAATAATTAATCGGATTTCACATGAAAATAATGGTTTTCTGTAATATTTCAATAGAATAAATCCTTTAAGTAGGTGTTTTTCATGAATGAATGACTAACCACTTTTCTTTAGCCTCCAATTTTTTCCCTAATCTGTGGGATTTACTATAATATAAAGTTACTCTGTGAGAATTACGAACGAATGATCGATAAGATGTTGACTAAATAAAGCCCTCGAAAGACTTCGACAAGAATTACCGATGTTAGATCCATGCTACACGTTACCGATTAGATCGATAAATAAAATCTGTTTATCGACTCGATATATTTGTCGAACCGAAGATCGGTGCTTGCACTGCTGGGCGGTTATTCTCTATGGAAACGCAGATTCCACACGATACGAAACCACGTCGTTATCGTGTCTTGTTCAAATCGTGTTACAGCGTTAGGAGAACGTTTACTTTACATAAAGTTATTTTTATTTTGAATAAAATATATTGACATAACTGGTGGTAGCTTTTGATGTGGTTGATATTTCGGAACGCATCTCTGATTTTCGACAGTTCAAATCGCACCAATTCTAAATTTATTTCGTGCGGTTTTATTTTCGTTTCATAGAGAATAGAGTATTGCAGATTTCTTATGTAAGACAAGGAATTCGCGTGGTTTTGAAGTAAGGAATCGATACAGAATAATGGTCCTAGTATTTTGTATGAAGTTCCGGTCAAGTTCACTCTAGCCGTGGATCTTCAATACTATAAACCGTGCGAGATCTCGCTACCCACAGCGGTACAAATAATGCACCGGATTCAAGCAGAATTATTAATGATTCTGAACCATTTTGGATGATTCTTTTTTGTTCTGTAAAGTGTTATACTTTTTTGATAAGCTTGGTGAAGATTAATGATGGATTTACGAGATAAAAAACGCCAAACTCCTAAATAATGTATGAAAGCTGACGCAACAACTGAACTGTAATAATCTGACCGGAGGGAATGTGTTTTTAACTTTTAAGATAGGCACCGATACCTACTCTACGGAAACTCTCGGTGTTAAAACTATACCTAGGTACCTAGGGCGATCGTTTGAATATAGTATAGGTAGTCGCGATGACATCTTTTGGACATTATACCTATACAAGGTGACCTTGAATTGGTATGTTATCCCAAAAGGGGTAAATCTACACCCCAAGGTAGACAATATTTCTTCTACGACTTTTCTAAATTAAAAGTTTTTCATTGAAGAAATGCCATGTGAAGTTTACGTTCGAAAACAGCCTTAGCGCAGCTGGGTGGTTGAACTTCGTCCTTGACCGAGTGCACATAAATGAGTTTAACGACCTGTGTTTAGAAATGAATTTATAGTATCTTGTTAACTCTCATAGCGATCGCACGTGCAATTCTGCGAGTGGATTTATTTTTTACCATGGAGGTTTGGAAACACCCAGTTTCAAGTAAGGGTCTTACAACTTGTAGAGTATCAGGGTCCCAGTCCCCCCAATTCAAGGTCACCTTGTAGACCAAATTCACTGGAGTTATTATTATAATTATCATCGGTCGATATTTACTAATATATGACACCGTCTGTAACAAGTTCAAATTACGGTAAAAATTTGCTTATATTAAGAAGTTCTGAAACCAAAATCCCGCTAAAAAATGTTATTAGTTAGCAAAGGGCGCCCGCACGGCGATGAAGCTTCGACCTTGTCTGCACAATAACAACTAAATAACAAAACTATTCAAATAGGTACTCAAATAAGTAGGTCAATAGTAAAAAAGAAAACACTGAAAGTCTCTCCCCTGCCTGTCGGAGAATTTACGCACTAATCTTTACCTACTTTCTAAAAAGGTAAAAATGAGGCCGTTAGAATTGGAACACACTACATGAAAACGATAGTTACTTTCGCTCCCGAAAACCGAACTGGGAACTCCAATAATTGAGTCTGTTTAAAAAAAAAATATATATGTGTGGACATTTCACACAGCGCCATGTAGCCCCAAACTAAGCATAGCTTGTACTATGGGAACCAGATAACTGATACAATACTTATATACTTTTTTGTTTGTAAATACATACATAGAATACAATATAACACCCAGACGCAGAACAAACATCTATGTTCATCACACAAATGTTTGTCCCGGGCAGGAATCGAACCCACAGCCCTCAGTTCAGAAGGCAGGGATACTACCAACTGAGCTATCGGGCCCGAAACAAAGACTTCTATACGTAGTACATAAATCTCTATGGTTTTAAATCGCGCTAAGTGTTCAAAGCATCAACGTGCACCTAGAGGTACCTAGATTGAGATTGATCGGAGTGTCTTCCCTTCCCCTATCCGTTCAACACCTAACGTGTTCTGTACACATTCTTAGGATAAGATTATTTATGGATGACATAATGGATGATATGGAGGGGAGCATTACTGATTAGTTAATAATAAATAATTATGCTCCCCTCCTGCTCTAGTTATTAATATTGTGTATTTTGGTAACCACGTTGACTTTAACTTATATTAAGTACCTTTTTGTCAAATAGAGAAATACAACACCAAAGATAATTTTATAGGTGTTTTTAGGCAAGTTTGTAAAATTGTTGAGATTTAAATTTTTTTTAAAAACGAAACAAAATTATTAGCCGTAATTAGTCATTATAACAAGATTGTAATTTTATTAAAGCGCACAAACAAAAATCTTGCGAGGTAGCTTGCAAGCATTGATTGGGCATAATCATTATTAATCACAGATTAGAGAAAAAACAATCGAGTCTGTGGGCAAAATTGCTAACAATTCAGGAAAAAAAAAATTTTTTAACCCTATAAAATAAATAAAATAATAAAAAACACTTTATTGCCGTTTTAAAATTCGCACAAATACAAATTAATTAAAAGAACAGTTATTTCACTTAGTTTACAGCAAAAGGGGTGGCTTCAGCATTGTACCGCATGCGCGTTTTGACGTGCACGCAGCGCTGTTTTTCAAGCCGTCCCTCGCTCGAACTGATGATCGCCGAGAGTAAAAAAAAACAGTACAAGCGGGTATCATCAGGAAGCACTATACAATCATATTCAATACATACTTATTGTAAAATCTAAAACAGCTTTTATATTACGAGTAACCTAATAACATTATATTGGTGAGATACTTAAATCAATAACTTCACTGCTTTCAGGTACTTCATGATACTCAAAGTCCTTTGCTGCTGGGTCCTGCCAAGCATGTTGCCGTATTATGGCTGGAACGAAACTGCGGAAGCATCGTTCGTGTCGCAAGCGCTGGTGCGGTACATCTTGTCGCTCCACTTTACTTGGTCTGTGAACAGCTTCGCGCACTTGTGGGGCAATAAGCCGTATGACCGGTGGGTAAATCTTGCATAGTCTTACCCTTACGCAAGCTAAACCATTGCCTGAACTTTTATCCAATAGGTTTTTGGTACCTCCCGTGTTCGGATATATTGACTCGCTCACGATGTTTGGTAGGTCATCGAACTCATCGATGATGAATGATCTTATGTTGAAATAAGAAGGCAGCCGTCCTGGCCAAGACGATCACCGTCGCGCCGCCTATGGACGTCACGCAAAATTATTTTCAAACTGTTGCCAATGCGCGACCCTGAACAACTCTATCGGATAGTTGTGAACCATTACCAACCAACAACTATATACAGACGTCTACTAGGTGGACCGACGCTGGTCAGAACCGGGGAGCCGATGGATGCAGTAGGCAAAGTAGCGCTCTTTGGGGGAGTCCTATGTTCAGCAGTCAACGTCTTCAGGCTAATGATGCTGATGACTACGGACATGATGAAAAGAACTTCTTGCTTTCAGATACATTATGCCAGCGGAGAACCGTGGCGTATCCATTGTAGCAATGGGCGAAGGCTGGCACAACTACCACCACACATTCCCGTGGGACTACAAAGCGGCGGAGCTAGGCGTTACCAATAACGTCACGACTACTATCCTGGATTTCTTCGCTAGGATCGGATGGGCCTACGACCTGAAGGAAGCTTCGCCGGCTCTCGTCAAAGCGGTCGCAAAAAGCAGAGGCGACCAAACGGAATCCCAAAAAGTAGCTTGTTAGAATTAAAATTGTGTAAAGTTTGGCTGTGTTACACCAATTGTTTATTATGAAACATCAAACAATTCGATACGAAATAAACCTAAGTATATACCTACTTTCATAATATAGGTAAATAAGTAAGTATTTAATATAATCACGCTATCTTCTTGTACTCAATAGGTATAATACCTACATAATGTTGTCTTGACCCACATAGGGTATAGGGTAAAAACAAAAAAATTATCCCTTGCTCTGTATCCAGTAATTGTAATGAAGGTAGGTGCTAAAGCTAGACAGTCAAACAAAACAGTCATGCATTTCATGGCTTCATGGAGACGCGCCACACCACGGCTCCTCGCGTCCTGCATCCATCGGCTCCCCGCGGCTTTCACCAGATCGCCGGTCCAGTGGGGCCGGCCTACGCTGCGTCTTCCGGTTCGTGGTCGCCACTCGGGAACCTTTCTTCGCCATCAGTTGTCAGTTCTACGAGCGAAAACTAAATATATTTATATATGATTTCTAAGAATTAGTAGCAACCGCTACCAGTGGGCCGGTTTGATTGAGGTTCATTGGGAACAATCGGTTAAGTACTTATAAGTATATTTTATTTACTCCCTATCAATTTGTAGGTATGTACTGTAGAAAAAACGCTTTTAAGTATAGTTGCTTCAGTATTTTCAATGAGGTTTTGTTTGGGGTATAGTTAACACACATAGTACCTAATTACCTAAGCTATGATATATGATGTTTTTTTATTGTATTATAAGTTTCGTTACGTGATAAATATATACAAGTACATAATACAGTATTATCTTTTAATTACTATATTCCTGCTTAAAATTAAATCACAAACAGCACCTGCGTGTAACAACAAAAAAAATATTCTCTCTTTAAAAATAGGTACTCAAATAAAAAAAAGGAAAATAACGAAAAATAATACTTATAATTATTATTGTAAAAATTTCAAGCATGCAAAACATGTTACCATGGGATTTTATTTTGGGATGGGAATTTAAGCATCATGTAATTTACAATTTGTTATTGGCTCTCTACGTTCCAAAAATACATTTATAGTATTAAAATTAAATAACGCTACTACCAGAACAACATAAATTGTGGTAAAAGCATTTTCCACCAACTTAAGTAATTATTATGGTAAAAAAAATAGTGGAATGAATATCGTATATTTCGTTTATATAAATTAGTGTAACCTTTACGCCTTGTTAAAGAAAAATGAAATTCATGAGAAACAAAATGGTATCGAAACCCACTACCATGTGCATCGCGTTGTTAGTGAGACACACGAAGGCACTACCACAGAGCTAGAATTCGTTACTTTGGCGCTACCATAACACGAGTGTAGAGAAAAATTGTGTCGCGGTGCGGGCTGGTTAGTACCTACTTTGCCAAGAGCTGACAAAACTTGCTAATATAGGTACTCTACATACATACTTACATACTTTACGTATTGGTACTGCTATAAAATTGCTCAAAACAACAGAAATAATTTTTAACTTTGGCTGTGTAAGTATGTACCTCTTCTATACATTTTTTATATATACATACTATAATCATTTTGACATCACTGTGTGTTTGAGCTGTCTCTTTCTATTCTTATTTTTTTAAATGCTAGTAACTTTCTAATTTTTTGAGATGTTTAATTTGTGTTTTCACAACTGCTCATTTATTGAGGAGCTTTATTTACTCATGCAATAAAATTTTAACAGTTGTATACCCTATTCAAGGCAGGGGACATTATTCTTTAAATACATTATTATAGGTACCTGGTAAAATAAATAGCAAAAATGCTCCTGATGCCACACATCGGTTACCAATTAACTACAAAACACAACAAGAGCATTATTGCAAAATATAACAGGTTAGGTTGTTAAACTAATCAACCCGTGTGAAGCCAGGGCAGGTCAACTAGTACAACATAAATACAATAGTAAAGGTATAATATACAAGAAAAAGAATAGAAATATTTTGATTTCCCTGACAACCAATCAAGGATAAAATTTGGGTCACCCACTGCAAGGACCCTACTTTGTATCCAGTATTATATTTAATATTGTATTACCATATTAAAAGCTACAGTACAAAAGTAGCCAATTTTTCAAGACTTAGATCAACCACATTACTATAAAACTACTTTTAAACTTTTCTGAAACACTAGAAATTTCTAGAAAGCAGGTAGTTAACCTTAGCTTGAGATTGGGAACTAACTACCTTCAAAATCAAGTATTTTTCAAATAATAACCAACATACATAATACATATAAGCCTGACTCTTGATTTTATAACAAAGTCTTTCTTGTAATGTAAGGAGCAACACAAATCATAAATAGATCAGTATTATCAAACTATTACTTGCACAAACACATCCAGAAACCTATTAAAATCAGTCTTCTATTAGGGTAAATAGATCTTTTTTGGTCTTTACATTGTTTCCTGGTAATTCTATAACTTTCGAGTCCTTGGCAGGTCTAGAATTTTCATCGCGGGATGTTTTTCTCTTCAGACTAACAATTTTGTTTGTGTAGACCCCCTCATTGGCATCGCTGTTTGATATTTTACGTTTCTTAGGTTTTGTGACAACAAAGTCAAAATCGGATGAATCCTCATCAAAGCCAGAATATATAGGTACAGATCTGCCACTCCTTGTTGATCTCAATGGTTGAACTTTAGTGGATTCTTCAACAATTTGTATGGGTGGTGGCCAAGCAGCAAAATTAGGAGATTGTCGCGCTTGGTGATATTTGTTTATAGACATAAGTTTTATATAAACAGCCAATGTGCGAGCCTTCTCAGCCTGTGTTAAGGTCCCTGGAAGTAGGCTCCAAGGCATCCGCCTGTCTTTAACATTAAGGAACCGCCTCTTTAATGCTTTGGCTGGAGAAACACTATCAGTTGTGTGTTCAACCTGTGGAGAAAACAGTAATAAAGATATTTTTGGTTTATTTAACAAGAAAAAGAAGTTTATTTTCGTAAGCTTATTATTGTAATGTCATAAATAAGTCAGAAATTTTATTACCTACTATTAATATTATTATTTTATTTATATTTTCCATGATAATAAGTAATGGTAAAATAGAGGAATACAACACCAAACCCTAACCTTATTTGGTTTTATAGGTGTTTTTAGGCAAGTCTGTAAAATTATTCAGATTTAAATAATAAATAAATTTAAAAAAAATATTAGATTACTTAGATTACACCATATAATTATTATGTTTCATAGAATAGATTTTTATGATTATTCATTCAAGAAATCAGTCTTACAATATTTATTATGTTTTTTAATTGTTATGCAAAATGTCAGCATTCAACCAATTTAATACCTTTTCTTTGTTTCTTGTAACATTCTCTTCCTGGTTTGTTGCTTTTGAGTTTCTAAGCGCTTTAAGCAGATCACTCATTTCCTCCTTCGACAACTGTTCTTCATCTAAGCCATACTCTGGAAATATTATGAGGAAATCTTTGTTAATCAAATCAGTTTATGTGATCTAGCCCAAAAATCTTGTAAGTAGGTACAATTTTAAGAGGAGCAAGTGGGCATTTTCATTAACATCTCATCCTATGGACAGGAAAAAATTAAGAGAACAATAAACATTTTACAAAATCAAGGAATAAGTACAACAGAAAGAAGAAATATTATGTAGGTGTAGAAGAGAAATGTGCTAGGGATTGCTAACTTTGCTATATCAAATATTGGATCTAGGTGTTGACGTTATGAAATTTCCACTGATATATTCTTTATTTATTAAATTCAGATACAATATATGAGAAGACCAAGTAATAATAATTTTGAGTAGATATAGGTACCTACACAATCTGTAAATTGAAAATTGCATAATTGTAATATTTATCCTAATATTTTTAAGGTGCAATCAATTTAATTACCGGTTAATTCACTTTTCATCTGCTTTATTTCCGAATCACAGCTATCGTCGGAAGACAAAATTTGATCCATGTGTGGCGGTACTGTATGACCATACAACCTTATTGCTTTTGTGTTAAAACAATGATTCAAATATTGTTCGGTGACAGACGAGTTCTGATCGCGGCTGTCAGAGAAAAATAGACACAGAATTTTTCATGGATACCACAGATTCCAAATAATATTTTAATTTATGTAAAATTAATTATATCAATGCGACCTGTGGGCCTATTGTCTAGTACCGGTCGTCTTCATCCATCGAACTTCACCACGTTTCAATGATCTTCATTACGATTATTTGATGCCGATTAAAGGGGATTGTCTATGAGCTTGGATCGTAATGGACATGAAATGAACTACCAGAATTGAACACAGAATGAACCCAATTCACCCCCGATTTGCGTTTCGTTTCAGCAAATAAAAAATTAAGGGGCACGTGGGGCTTGACATGGGGGCATTAAAATAATGTCGAAAGATGTGGAACAGAGAGCTGTAATATTAGTAACAATGTTTATTAATCTGTAAGATGAGCTAAAGTATGTTAATATGTCTACATTTGCCATGTAATGCGCTTTAAATTTTTATCCCGAAATTATAGTAATATCGAAACGCTTTTTCTGTCCCGACTGTCAGTGTCAAAAGTGACCTACTGTTGTTGTCAATCTTCTTTTTTTATTTTTGTATTATGCGATATGCGTATGCTGCCAGTAAATGAATAATATAGCTCAAAAGGCCATTTTTAGCTATAATTTGAAAGTAAATAACTTTATTAATATTATTATATTTATGTACTTTCTTTACCTAAATCGAAAAATGTGGCCGAAGCTATAAAATTCACATTATTTTTATATATCAATAACAGATATTTTGTGGTTGAAAAAGTTTGTGCTTTTGATTAATTTATTATTATTAATTAACTAAATAGCCCCAGGCCCGGCTTTACACTAGTCGTGGGTGAATATGAATCATTCGTATAATCGATTTATTTGCTATTACTAATGTTTATAATCGATTATGAAATTAGCAACTAATTCACTTTCATAATCGAATTACGTTACCTATTTGTACTACTAATTCTGTTTTAATACGTCGAGAGATCGATAGGTACGACAGTTGCTTTTCACAGAACAACGTCGTATGTTTTGTTTTATTCTAGTGGTAGTGAAAGCCGTGACGCTGTTTTGGCGGATTTATTTAATACGAACTTTACTTAATTTAAAAGGAAAGAAAAAAAAAGATATTTATTTATTTTAGTTTTTTTTTATTAATATGTTACTATTGATGACATGATGATCATTGATTGGGGAGGAAAAATCGACTTTTTAACCATCGATTATATCTTGACTAAAAAAAAACGACTATTCCAAAAACGATTTTAAAGAGAAATAAATTGATTATCCTAAAATCGATATAAAAAGTCGATACAAATATCGGTTTTCTTGTAATGTAATATTGTATGTAATATTCGATTATTTATAGAACTATATAGTCATTTAAAAAAGATCGATAAGTATATAAAAAAAAACTTTGAGTACCTACATAAGTAAATTATTTTCAGTTTCACACCTTTGGTTCCATATTCGCGATGTCTGCTCCATTCACTGCTCCACTACCATATTCAATCAAAACCAAAACGTTTGTTTTGATTGAATATGGTAGTGATGTTGCCTTATTATAATATTATCCCAGTAGAAAAAATTTAAACCAGAATAGTAAAATCTATTTTAAAATAATCGATTTTTTGATAAATTAATAGACCAATAAAAATCGATTTTAAATAGTAATCCACTTTTTAATAAATAATAATTGACCATTAAAAATCGATTATTTTTAATATCCCTAGACTTGTTCTCAACGAAATCTTGCTTCACTGCAACGCACCGTAACACGCATTTGGCCGTGTTACACAATTACTTAGCTATTCTATTGTTTTGTTGACTTGGCAACACTAACAAATTAGGCAATAGCAAGAATTGTTTGCAAAATGATATTTTCGAACTTTTCTATTAAAACTCTTACATCTAGTTAAATAATTGGGTTAGTGTAGGTAATTAGGTATTCTCTTTCAGCTTTTATGAAAATACGATATGTGATTTAAGTGAAGCGTGAAGCATTCAGATGCTGATGGCGTTCAATATCACTGGGCGGCGTTATTCTTCTATGACGAGGCAGGCTTCCGATTCAACATGATTCGTCCTTTTTTCACATTGCAACTAATTATACTGTGACATGGCTGTGACGACGCACTTGCAGTGCTGATTCGCTCAGAGGTTGTAACGATAAAAGGAGCCCTTCCAAATGATAAAAGGCTATAGCCTTCAGTTCAAGGTAGGCACCCATAAGCCAGAGAACTATACATTGCATTCTGCGTTTTATAAAGCTGCAAGTCTTGCACTTGTAGTAAAATACTGGCAGCACCACACGGGTGTTTGCTATAGCCACAAGACAATTCAAGCGGGAAAACGAGGCGGAACATTTAAAACGGACTAACTTTAAGTGGTGTTTATAAGGCCCTATTTTGTTATAGATATGGATTAGTATGACTGCACCTGCATTTCTATATTCTGTGTAATAATTACACAGACAGGCCGCACAATGCATTCAACTAGCTGCGCTGGCAGGGTGATTTAGGAAATACATAGTGCATCTCATACCTACCTTCAAATCTTCATTACATATATAGGTACTCCTATTCTATGAATATGTAGGTACCTCAATAAGCTATATTTTGTTACAGGTATCTGAAAAAATACTATAATTATAGATGTTCGACTATGGATTAGTATGACTGCATCTGCAATCCTATATGCTGCCTAATTAATTATTATAGACACACAATGCGTTCAATCAGGAAGTTACTGTGCTGTGCTGAAGGAAGATTTTGGAAATACAGAGAGCACCTCCATATCCCTGTCAGTGCATTGCAGTCATGAAAATCTAGAAATGGTGCATTCTAAGTATCTTAACAATTTCATTCTAGTATTTAAGTCTAGAGTACAAATTGATATTGTAACTTACCTACAAGGATAACTAAAACGATAAATGATATTATTAAGTAACCAAATTTACTTTATTTAATTAAACCTAAAATAAATGGTTTATGGAAACAAAAAGTATATTGTTTTACTTTAAAAAAATAATAAAAATAACATAAAAAAAGCCTTTTATTTCTTGCATTTCTTCTAAGTAGGTACCAAACGTGGAAGCTAGTTATGTTCATAATTTGTATTTTTGGATTATTACTTTATTGATTACACAATTATTAATATATTATGAAAAATTTGATTTGTTTTACTTACATACCTATTAATTCTTTATCTTTTTAACATGTCCCTGGTTCATAAAATAGGCAAGGCAAATTTGATGTAGGCAGTTAACCTAAGTACTTTTAATTTTATGGCTGTATAGTTTTGGCTTAGTCGCATCAGTCTTCATCAACAGCAGTGCCAGCACTGTAGACAAGATAGTAGAGGTGTGTGTGTGATGCCTGAAATATAAGTATATTAACAATTGTTATATTATTTTTGCAATATTTAGTCAAAAAGGGTTGTCAACACATAATAGATATGATTATTGTCTGGGAAGTGGGGCCTGGCAACCTGTGATACAGACTGTTTATGCCTACATCAGGCATCTTACACAGGTTTGCAATATGTATTCTAATAAATAAATGATTAGGTATTTGTAGGGTTAGTATCCTACTTCCACTTACTATCTACCATGTGGGCTGCCTGTCTGCCCCTTTACCACTCATAATAACATTTAAAAAATAAATAGGTGTAGTACCTACTAGTATTCAAAGAAGTAGTATACATAGCTTGTCTATTCTCAGTAGTCCTTTTAACAATTCAATTGATTGAACTACTGAGATGTTTAAAAGCCAACCTCTTATAGATTAAAAAATCCTATGTGTTAGCTTAAAATCTTTTAAGCTAACACATAGGACTTTTTAAACTGAATGTTTTAGTTCCACTGACTATTAATACTTTGGAAAAAATTCACTGATAGAAAGCTACCCAGTTGCTCCCACACAGATACACGCTATCTACCCATCTTTGAATAAGCTTAACATTATAACAGTTTGTCGAAGTTGGTATACTTACCTGTGTATATAATAAGTAGGTACGTATAGATTAATCCCCTTAGGTATAATTAGTAGTATCAGAGGAATAAGTAGTTAACCAAAACCCCAAAGAAAGCATGTATTAACTATTCCAATTTTATGCAAGGTTTACCTATAGAAGGAGGTTGGCGTAGAAATAAAGACTAGGTACTTTTATTATAATATTACCATGCCTGCAAGTACTGCAAGGTCTTGCTTGAGCAAAGTTTACATAGTATACCTACCAGCAACTGTGGTTTTTTCAACAAGTTAATTGCTATTTTTCATCATTGTGTTTAAAGTCCTTGGACACTTATAACTGCGATTTTCATGATGAACCCACAAACTTCGTTTCAGGCAAGAAAATATATCGTCGTAGAGCCACAGAATTCACCATATATACGTATAGAGCCCTCGATAGAGCATCGATGTTAAAAAGTCCAAGGACATTAGAAGACTTCTGCAACTGTTATTGACATTTTATTCATGCAGCTGTAAATTCCACCATAAGTTTCTGTAATTCTGTGGGATAGGTATGTAGGGTGGTAGACATACTTAAATGGATAATTTGTAGCACTTATTCATTGTTTGTTTGTATTCATTGGAATAGGTAGGTACCAACGTCCATTTTAGTTCGGTGTTTTCACTTTTTCCATATATCAATGTCGAGATGCTTAAAATATCACAATAAATCTAATCAAACTTAGACCTAAATCTACACTCGTCAAATGAATAAAAAATGGAGATATAACCGCGAAAACATATAATAATATACTTGAAGCCCATACCGAAATACCTGCCAGTTTCATTTGACAGATTGATTCCGATTGAGTACTGTCATTGGACTTAGACGGTACGAATATCTGTCAAAAACACTGCTTTTGTTCACTCACTCTGAATGGAGTTCGATGCCGATCGGTGGAAATCATAGCCGGTACGCTGAAGCCGACTCATCGCTTGTGATTGGCTGGCCGGCAATGAACTTCAGTACGATGAAGATCGGAATCCTTCCGCGGTAAGCCCGCTGCTGCTGTTAGTGGTGGACGATAATTCCCACCTGTAAGTGTCCAATAATCGCATGTAAGAACTACACTTTAGTTCCCACTGTAACGCGTATCACCAGCCAAGAATAAACGAGATAATGAGCTAAGTATTCCCTGTTTTCATTTCTACGACGCCCCCGCATTTCCGTCAGGAGAGGTAACGAGTGGAGGTTTCCAGTGGGGGAAATAGTTTACCCCACGAACCGAACGAGTCGCAACGGGACCTCCAACATCTTTACATTGGTGACCCCTTAGAAGAATTTTATCTGATGGGATGCGGCTGGGTGCTTAATATGAAGAAAATTTTGGCTGTGCTTGTCTTATAAATTTTATTGTTGACTTTTTTTTAGGGTTCCGTGAATTTTTCTTTTGAATTTTTTTTTTATTGTTGTTGTATTTTATATTCTAGTTAGGTGCTAGGTGACTTCGATGTAATTTCCGGGGTCGCCACATCACCGTTTTTCACCACTTTCCGCCTATCTGCCCGCGGCGAATAAACAAAAGCGAATCGTTTTTGTTTATTTTCACTTCCCACTTTCTTTTGATATTTTCTTGTTTTTCTGCAATTGTTTGTGCGGTTTTGCTTTCCTTTTATTTTATTTTTAGGAAATTAAAACTTCAAAAAGTTTCTGGATTTTTCTGGAAGTGCACATAAACATGGAAGCAAACAGGAATGGCGAAGGCTTCTACGAGGCAGCTTCAGAGGAAGTATTTGTGAATAAGGTAACAATTCGAACCCCTCAATTTTGCAAGGAGCGACCAGCTTTATGGTTCGCCAGTTTAGAGGCACAGTTCAATATAAATAAAGTTACGCAAGAGCTCACTAAATTTCACTATGCAGTCGCGCATTTGGATATTAGCTGCACTAAAGAGGTTGAAGATATTATCATTCAACCACCTGCATCCTTACCTTATACTACGCTCAAAGATGCGATTATTACGCGTTTTTCTGATTCTTTTGCGGAGAAAATTCGACGGCTTTTAGAACGCGAAGCTTTAGGCGATAGGAAGCCATCATCATTTCTGCGGCATTTAAGAATGCTCGCAGGTACAAATTTTCCGGATGTTTTGAAATCTATCTGGTCCAGTCGGCTTCCGCAACAAATTCAGATAGTTTTGGCAGCACAGCAACTACAAGGATTAGGCGACTTGGCATCATTAGCGGATCGGTTAATCGATATTCAAACGCAAGCTCCATCGCAAGTCTTTAGTTTACGCACGGACCAGGCATCTACGTCTTCAAGCGATCAGAGTTAGCCGATATTAGGAAGCAAATATTAGATTTGGCCGGGATGGTTGCGTCCGTAATGGAAGTTAGACCTCGTGAAGGTAGATCTCCCAGCAATTCCAGTTATAATGGAAATCGGAACCGCAGCCGTAGTAGGAGTAGGTCGCGTGCTAGAAATCCAGATTTGTGCTGGTATCACGACCGTTTCGCCAAGAGAGCGACAAAGTGTGTACAGCCTTGCAAGTGGAATGCAGCACAACCGGGAAACGCGAACCGCGGTCAATAGCGGCGACAGTTGACCGAACTTTTTAGTTGATACTGGTTCCGACATCTGCTGTTTTCCTCGACGCTTAATAAAGGGTCGTTTAGTGAGCAGTGGCTACGAGCTTTTCGCTGCCAACCAATCAAGTATCAAAACATATGGCACCACCACTCTTCATTTAGACCTAGGATTAAGGAGAGATTTTACGTGGAATTTTGTAATTGCGGATGTTAATACACCAATAATTGGTTCTGATTTTTTGAGCCATTATAATTTACTACCGGATTGTAGTCGTCAAAAGATTATTGATGGCGTGACAAATTTTAGCGTCACAGCGTCGACAGCAAATGTCGCGCAGTCTAGCGTCAAAGCAATCGTACTTCCAAGCAATGATTTTACGTATTTGCTTTCGGAATTTACGGATATTACGCGCCCGCCTGGCGTTGATAGGGTAGTTAAGCATTCGACGAGGCATCACATAGAAACTACAGAGGGACCACCTATTTCGTGTAGACCACGACGGCTGGCCCCAGACAAACTTCGTGTGGCAAAGCAAGAATTCGATGCAATGGTTCGTGCTGGTACGGCCAGGCCTTCAAATAGCCCTTGGTCCTCACCGCTGCATTTAGTCCCTAAAAAGGATTCAACCTGGCGGCCTTGCGGCGATTATAGACTATTAAATGCGCGTACAATTCCTGACAGATATCCGGTTAGGCACATAGGTGATTTCGCTAGTAACCTTGCTGGTTCAACTGTATTTAGTACCATCGATTTAGTCAAGGCGTATAACCAAATTCCAGTTTTTAAAGGTGACATTTGCAAAACTGCAATAATAACACCTTTTGGATTATTTGAGTTTCCCTATATGACTTTTGGCTTAAGAAATGCAGGTCAAACTTTTCAACGCTTCATTGACGAAGTCGTGCGAGGCCTCAATTTCTGTTTCACATATGTGGATGACATTTTGGTCCATTCGCCTAATAAGGATATACATGCTGAACACCTTAAAATTTTGTGCAACAGGTTGCGTCAATATGGTGTTGTGATTAACCCAGCCAAATGCATTTTCGGTGTTTCTGAAGTTACCTTTCTAGGATATCAAATTAGCGCAGAAGGCACACAGCCTCCGAAAGATCGAATACAGGCGCTTGCGGAATTTCCTCCACCGAAAACGTTACAGGGAATGCGTCGTTTTTTGGGGATGCTCAATTTTTATCGCAGATTTTTGCCTGGCGCAGCTAAATTTCAGGCACCGCTTATTGACGCGATTGCGTCCACTCAAGGAAAAGGCGCAAAACCATTTCCTTGGACCACAGAGCTGGAAAAAGATTTTACTGCTTGCAAGGATAGCCTTTCAGCTGTTACGTTATTGTCGCACCCTGACAGTAGTGCGCAATTAGGTTTATTTACCGACGCTTCAGGAACACATGTAGGCTCATGTCTACAGCAACGTCAGAGCGATAGTGATAGCTGGCGTCCTCTAGCGTTTTTCAGCAAAAAGTTAACGGCTAAGCAGAAAGAGTGGCCCGCTTATTATAGAGAGCTTCTGGCAGTTTACGAGAGTGTTCAACATTTCAGACATTTTTTAGAAGCGCAGCATGTAATCATTTTCACGGATCACAAGCCTCTCATTTTCGCTTTCAAACAGCGAAGAGAAAAGTTGCCACCGGTTCAACTCAATCAGCTTAACTTTATTAGCCAGTTTACCACTGATTTCGTGCATGTTAAGGGTGCCGATAATGTAGTGGCAGATGCGATGTCACGTGTAGAGGCGATTTCCCTTACCGATGACTACGCTGCATTGGCTGAAGCTCAGCAGGTTGACGAAGAACTTGTTAAGCTGCGAACGGATTCTTCCCTGAAATTAGAATCAGTTCCGATTCCAGGAACTGATATTTCAGTTACGTGCGACGTATCAACAGGGAAACCGAGACCATATTTACCTGCGTCTTTTCGACGGCCTGTTTTTCAGAGATTGCACAGTCTCAGCTACCCTAGCGCGCGCACAAGCGCACGTTTGGTCGCTGACCGCTATTTTATTTATTTAATTATAACATATTATCACATATTCATCAGTAGATACATCGTCTATATCTGGCCGTTGCTTAGGAAGGATTGTAGGTCCTGGGCGCGCTCTTGTTCCTTTTGCCAGCGTAGTAATCTTTGGCCAATTCCTGCAACTCGGTACGGGACTCCCTCGGTTTTCATTTTTAAAGGTTTCCCGACCGCCACGCATGTATTTTTACGAGATGACACGGTCAGGCGTTCGTCGAAATCACCTTGCATAGGACCATACAGGATTCTTAACAGAAGTTCAAAAACTATTACCTTGGATGTTGGAGGAAAGAAGCAGGAAGTAAGCGTGGATCGTGTGAAGCCAGCAAATCTGGAAACCGAAGATGAGCAAAAATCAACTTCAGAACCTGCAGTTATTGATCCATCGGATTCTCCACCTGCTTGTTCTTCCCCATCGTCTGGAAGTTCAATCCCTAAGCCTGCCTTGAAGATGCCTTCGTCATCATCAGCAAGCGATCCGGTTGTCACAACGCGTTCAGGACGTAGAGTTAAATTCAGAGACGTTTTGAATCTTTAATTTCCTTAGTCCTGAATCTTGATGTATATTTAACTTAGTTTTAATTTTTATTTAGTGGGTACTGCTTTGGTTGATTACTTGTCCCAAATGATACCTTTTCTACAATCATCACAGTCGTTATCGTACTGGACGATTGTAGCTTTCTTTAATGTTAGTAATGTGAACATTGTGTTCAGTTTCATTTTCTCTTTTCTTCTTTTCCTCATTATCCCTTTTTAATATCGGGATTATGTTTCTTCGTAGGGGGGTGATGTGGCGGTACTGTATGACCATGCAACCTTATTGCTTTTGTATTAAAAACAATGATTCAAATATTGTTCGGTGACAGGCGAGTTTTGATCGCGGCTGTCAGAGAAAAATAGACACAGAATTTTTCATGGATACCACAGATTGCAAATAATATTTTAATTTATGTAAAATTAATTATATCAATGCGACCTGCTGCTGTTAGTGGTGGACGATAATTCCCACCTGTAAGTGTCCAATAATCGCATGTAAGAACTACACTTTAGTTCCCACTGTAACGCGTATCACCAGCCAAGAATAAACGAGATAATGAGCTAAGTATTCCCTGTTTTCATTTCTACGACGCCCCCGCATTTCCGTCAGGAGAGTCGCAACGGGACCTCCAACATCTTTACACATGTTAATATGCAGGTAGAGAATTAGAAAATAAAGGACCTACAAACAAGAAAGTGCAAACCGCGTTTAATTCGAAAAAAAATAATTGCTTCAATGATGTTTTCCCATTCCCATACACCTCTTAAGTGATTATATTCTTTTTGTGGGTGCCATACACAAACCACAATTTTTGATAATTCTTTTATCAAAACAGAATTGAAGAATTCGAAACGAAACCAAACCAAAATGTTTTTTTGTATAAAATATTTTCAGTAATAAAAAACAAATATTATGTTTCAGTTTTTACCATGTTTTTACCAAATTACCAATGTACTCTGTGATATTATGATGACATTTTTTTTTCTTCCTATTTTGGCTCCACACATAATGTATTTAGCCAGTGTCAAGTATTATATTTTCATCGTGTTATAATATATTTCTCGCAAAGTCATGTCCTAGTCATAGTCATAGTCCAGTCTAAGTCAGGTAGTTATAGTCCAGTCTAAGTCATGCTCCAGCAAAGTGGTGGCAACTTTACTAGAAGCTTCTATGGAGTTTTGGAAGCAACACGAATAATCTTGTTTCACCACATTATATCACTTGCCCTCACGTGCCATGCTCGTAATTCAGCACTTAATACGTAAAACGCCACCAATTTTAAACATTAACACTGGAAAAAGCAAAAGTTTTTAAAACAATACAATGCAACGACGTGAACTTTTCCGCGTTCCCGCCAAAACTCCTGATGACATTTGATAGTGGCATTTATATTTTTATGACATTGATTTATATCATGCCAATCACAGCGCTTAAGGGTCGGTTCCAGTAGACGCTGTGGCATTATAGCCTTCTTCGGTTATGGAGTCTATCTCATAGGAGGATTATTCTGTGACAGGGTCGTTTGGGGCCTCAGTAAAAAGGTGGATACTCTACTGAAGGCTATAAAAACGGCCGTTGGGAGCCTTCAGTAAAATATCCTCCATTTTACTGTTGGCGTTTTGACTGACAAAATATGACTTTGACTTGACATAATCTGTATACATATGGCAACACTGTTCACTTCAGCATTCACAAGTCTTTTTTTTTTCGACAAAGCCCTTAATTGATTGTTTACAATAAAATTAAAAAAAGTCTTTTTTTTGTGACCGAATCTCTTCTTCGTCTTCTTTAATGGCTTTCTATCGCTTTTTTGCAATAATTCTGCCAATGTCAAGTGACTCACTTGACATTAGCTATACAGATTTATCTGTATCAGGTTTGGGAGGTGGCAACACTGGAAGTGAATGCAAAGTGTAATAAGCCAAAGCCAGCCAGTATTAGCAAAGTTCTCTGTGGTAATTTTTACCAATGTGTTCATTCTTCACCAATGTACTCTGTGGTGGTAATAAGTGGAATCATCAACATAGAATGGAATGCTTTAGTATGGCTTTAGTATACGTAGTATCTCTTCTCTTAGTAGTCTGTGGCTTTAGTCCACAGTAGTGATGGCA
Source organism: Ennomos erosarius (assembly GCA_963580505.1). Classification (NCBI taxonomy): domain Eukaryota; kingdom Metazoa; phylum Arthropoda; class Insecta; order Lepidoptera; family Geometridae; genus Ennomos; species Ennomos erosarius. The sequence goes on from OY756982.1 coordinate 10,683,100, forward strand.
ATTAATGCGATTTTGCATAAATTTCATAAACATGCTATTTCATGAGTCTTAGCATGCTAATTGCTATTGCTATGCTATTTGCTAATAAGACGGTAAATTGATAACAATATTCAGTATTTATTATGATTACGGTTAATATGCGAATTAAAGAACGCATTTACTTAAAGGCTTATTAAATTGCACTAAATTCAGTCGCCTAAATGGTTCAGCCAGACAGCCACTGTCGATCTAAAAATGCACATTTAGACTTAGTACCTACAGGCAGACTTTAGACTAGGTAGCCGTAAATTAATTTGCTAAACCTAAAATACCTATTCAATGACTGAATTTAGGAAGTTATATTATTATCTAAATATCATTAGAAAGAACAACGGATTATTTTGTTAGGTAATAGAAAATAACGTTAAATTTGCGTGCTACTTTTGGCACTTCACTACAAAAATAAACTGTTCATATCGCCTTGTAACAGCGTAGTGTAGTAATTAATTAATTCTGCAATTAAACTAAAGTTTACCGCTAAATGACAACATTTTAATCATACATTATTCATGATAATTATCAGTTAGTACGGCAAATTCAACAAACAATTTTTTTATAGAAGCAACGTTTTGTCAAAGTTACGTCGTTTGTTTGATCTGAAACGGCAAATTAAACCATAATATTACATTTATATGACGTTTTACAAAGTTACGTCGGTTGTCTCGACCATTGGATGATCACGACCTTTAGGGCGGGTTTTTTCACCAATAGTTAACCAATAGGTAACCAATGGTTAAACACTAAGAAATCTTGACCATAGGTTAGAATTTGTTAGAGTTTTTAACCATTGATAACGTTTGATTGTACTAGTACACTTGCATATTTTATGTAATTATGATAATGATTATATAATAAAATATATTTAATAATGTAAAACCTTTCATTACCTATTTACAGGTAGGAAATAAGCTCACTTTACACTAATTTATTCTGAGTAGGTACCTACAATTAAATAACTACGTCTAAACTTGCACTTCCTATGACTTGCCAAAACGTACTGAACTCAACTTCGACACATAGGACTATAGACAATCCGACGCGACAGCGTGGCGCCACGCACGCACTACCGCACGTGCCCACATAAGGTATTAAACAATCATACGCAATCACACGGCATACGGCACACGCATACATTCATTCAATAGACGACCGAGTTCGCATCGCACCGGCGCCAACATGGGGGCACCGACCCGCTGGGCTGCTAAAATTTTAAACAAATTAATCACACGCATGAAATTCATTGAAATTCATTCATAATACGCACCGTTTTTCATATCACTTGTGAAATCTGCTAAAATTCACGTGAAAGACAAAGATAAGTAGATTTAGTACCCCGTGGTTGCAAGGGAGCGCGCACGATGCCCATTTTTCATATCATTTGTGAAATCTGCTAAAATCCACGTGAAAGACAAAGATAGGTAGATTTAGTATCCCCGTGGTTGCGAGGGAGCGCGCATGATGCCTATTTTTCATATCACTTGTGAAATCTGCTAAAATTCACGTGAAAGAAAAAGATAGGTAGCGTAATAGGTAGATTTAGTATCCTCGTGGTTGCGAGGGAGCGCGCACGATGCCGGCCCGCGCTCAGCTCCTGCGTTAAGCGACTAGCGAGCGAGTATTCGAGTAATGAATTCATGAGATATCTTCATTTTATACTTCATAGAATTTCACGACTACACTTCATTTGTGAATTGCTAATACAGTTTTAGCATATTACGAATTAATGTTTATGCTAATTAATCCACCGCTAGTCCACAGAGTACATTGGTAAAGATCTTTAGTCACAGAGTACTTTGCTATATATATATATATATATATATACTGAAACTGGCTTTAGTTTTTGTTTTTATCATGTATTTATGTTCTAAAAATGTTGTATTCTGTAAAGTGTAAATAATCTATACAATAAAGTAGCGCGGTTTAAAACTGTTGAGTTTTAATGTTAAATAGTTTTGTTTCATGTTAAATGTTATTCATGAAAAATGGAAGAGGAGATCCGATGTTTTGTTTGTAAAGAATTTTACAGGGAACCCGTTCTATTACCTTGCGGACATGCCCTTTGTCGCGCTTGTGCAATCAGTTTGCAGACTCACGTGCATGAAGTGGAGAATTCTACCGCTTCTAGTGATTACCAAGAGGCGGACAAAGCGTCTGTATCGAGTGAGACTGACAGCGGAGTGGTATGTGGATCAAGGCCTAACAGTTACGCGGGCACGCCGGCCGCACCTTTGTACTCGCCCGTGGCGTTCAACATTACCTGTCCGCTATGCAGCAAACAAGTTTATTTGGATGACAATGGGGCCGAAGGGCTGCCATCCTTCCGGGTCATGCGGACTATTGTAGAAAGATTCGGGGGCGTAAAGGGTGCGCCGCCCGCTGAGGAGGCGTGCCAAATGTGTGAAGGAGAGAGACGAGCTGCTGTGGTGCGCTGTGAACAGTGCTCTGTGCGTTACTGCGCTGGCTGTAGAGATGCGTGGCATCCCATCCGTGGCCCCCTTGCGCAGCACGAGCTTCGAGCGCTTGGGACTACTTGTGGAGACCATGGCTCTCCTCCGACACTCTACTGTAACGCCTGTCAGGCTCCCATCTGTCAGCGCTGTGTGGCTGAACGACACTCCTCACATGAAACACAGCCTTTGCCCAGTGCTGCCAGAGCGCATAAGGTATATTCAATATCCAATATGCTGTCACACAGCTGTACTGAGTTGTGATGTGCATTTTCTTTTAACAGCATCTGCTTTCTTTTATTCAGAGCATTATGCTGTAGTCACACAAGACTACTCTAGTGGCATATGTTAGAACTGCTTAATTGTTTTGGAATATTAGTAAAGTGGGGTAAAAGTCAAAATTTATTCATATTTTTTCAGACTGAACTATCACAATCACTACAGAAGCTATCAGAACAAGCAAAAGCCATGACTGAATATATTCAACTAGTCAAAGTATCAGGTGACAGAATAAATGTAAGTATCTTCATGTAAAATAACTGGCATATGAAATGTTTGTGCTTATGCCAGTAAAATATGTTAATATTATTGTACCAGGAATCATGTGAAGAATTAGAAAGACAAATAGATCTAGCATGTGCAGAAGTGACTCGTGCCATAGAACGAAGAAGAGATGAACTGATCAGGGCAGCTCATCAAACCAAGTTGCAGGCCATTGCTAACATGCGCTCCTTGAAATCACTGGCAGCTCAGAAACTCCGAGAAGCAACTGCTCTATTACATTTCTCTATAGAGGCCTTGAAAGAATCTGACCATGCTGCATTTCTCCAAGTAAGTTAAAGTAAGGTTTAAAAGTATATGAGGCCCATTTTCATTAACCTTAGTTAAAGCATATGTGTAGTATTAGTATTTATCGCTCATATGGTTACGGTAAATAATTTAAAGGTATTTATACAAGTATGAAAATAGGCATAGCAAGTTTAAGCCTTACCCCTGGTTTCTTGCATGTTTGTGAAACTTAGGGTCAATGTTTCTTTATGTGTATTACATGTATACATACTACACGGCACACTACTGCCGAATATTTATACTTTTTATTCTGAAAAATTAATAGTTCTTATGGCTATGCCTAAATTCTGTGTAAATAAATTATTAGTTACACTAATAATTGCTGCTGAATTGGTGTGCAGCTCAGTTGGCCCGTAATAACACAATTTCATCATCATCATCATTATCATCATCATCATCAACAACAGCCTGAAGACAAGATAACACAGTTTATTTCTAGGAAATCTACAGAATCGAGGAAATAGCATCTGTGTCAATATTCCATTTTGATTACTTTAGCAATACACATGTGTGTGTGTATTGCTAAAGTAATGCATACATTGCAATCTTATTGTTTTGTTATCTTTCCAATATAAGGTGTGCCATTTAGCCCAATACTCTTATCAGACATAATTACATATCCTATTTCAAATGCTGAGGGTAATGTTTGTATTCAACGGCATGACCTACATTCTATCATCAATATCTATTCTATTATTAAACTGTGGCAGATATAATATTGTGCTGTGTTTATAGTTAATAGTACCATTGTATTAACATTATCAGATACTAAATCTATATATAACAATATAAAAAGTAAAACTGTTACGTTATCTTATCAGTGTAATCAAGCTAATTTATTGTTTACAATGATCACACTCACCATAACAATAGCTTTTAACAATGCACTGACTAAAATGCAAGCAAGAGATATAACAGAATGCACTATGCTTTGTTTTAGTATCCATGGCAGAATACCAAAGTACGTCATTCCAGTAGACCCACCCATTACCTCAAATAGTTATTTAGCCACTATGTACATACAAACATTCCCAATTTCCTAATATTAGGTAGGATATCAAACTGACTTTTTAATATTAATGAATGACATGACGAGCTGGCCGTTCGCCTGGTGTTAAGCGATACAGTTGCCCAATAAAAGCTGCAGTGTCACTCGGAACTAATAGATATATACTAAGTTTCACGTTACACTGCAATGTTTACGTCATCCTGAGATGAGACATAAGCACAGTCTGGCAATAAAATGTTATAGCCAGACTGTGCTTATGTCTGTGTCTTGAACCTACCTACAGTCTAGTAATGACTAGACTGTAGGTAGGTTCAAGTAATAAAGTCTCATTTGCCTAGTAATGTCATTAGCTAACACACTACTGCTTGACGGCAGAATTACTCCCAAAGCGGAGGTACCTGCGTAGACGAACTTTGCAGAAAAGTCCTAGAACCACCTCGTAATTTCCACAGGCAAATAAAATCTATTTTCCAAATGCAACTTCAATGCAATGCATTCAATTCTGGTTGACAACAGGTGGGTAGCATCTTGACAGCGAGGTCTCATGAGACGGCCGCAGGGCTCTGTGCCACTCTGGAGGCGCCGCCCGCCGTGCCTGCTCTCACGCTCGACATCGAGCCAGTGTTACGGACTGTGAGGACAATGAACTTCATCGAGTGCATACGTAAGTACATCACAGTTCACTGTATTAGCATTTAACAACACAGCGATTTCAAATTACCCCCTAATGTAACGTGTCTTGAAAGCAAGGTGCTTTCAACCTTCGAAGTCCAAAAGCTCTAATGTTTTCTTCATATCCTCAAGAACCTGTATTGTACTTTACACCAATCTAATTTGCACTTAAAGATTTAGCCACACCAACGCTTCACGTTGTGTCAGCGTAACGTCACAATTCAATTGGCCATTCGTTTAGCCATCGCTGCCCGTTTTCGTAGACGTCCGCGCCGCAATCGCCGCGGGCAGCGATGAGTATTAAATAGTTAAGCGTCGCTGACGCTGCCGCTTCGCAGACGCGACAGTGAGGCTGAAGCTTTATATTAGGTTTTTACCGATTTTGCTTCTGGATATAGGCCAGTAATAATGCGCGCACGGGATAATAAGGCTTACATCGGCTGGGATTACGAGGCACCGAGTCGCGAGTCTTTCACACACAGAAAACAGCAGTTCGTTTTCATTTTAACCTTACTATTTACTAGTCTAATTTTTTTTATCTAGTTATATATGAAAATGTATGTTAGATCCATCCACTGTTTAGATGGGATTCCGATCCGATGAAACACCGCTTGTGGTCAACCAGGGATTTTCAAAACAACTAGTTTGTAATATTTATACTGGTCTAATATTTGCTTTGTCCCACTTTCTTGTCTATATCTTGGACTGCAGCCATGGAACAAGATATGAAAACGCCAGGTGAGATATTATATTTGTCCTAATTGAAGAAACCGAGCGCCGACTGGTGTGAATGTGTGCCTCGTCAAGGATCATGTATTCGCAACTCTCTGTTCCGGTGAAACGAAACGAGGGCGCATCATAATAATAAATTATAACTTGTTTCTTCATATTCACTGGCGGACTGATCACATGAAAACAAATTGGTCTGACCTTGCGTTTGTCATCTGATTTCACTTTGATTTATGCTAGTTATTGAATGTGGATGTTGGGAGCCTTGAGTTGTTTGGTTTAGTATTTTTGGATAATTCCGTGACGGAAATCGTTTGAGGTATAGCGTCACAGCTATCCAGTCCATAACAATAGTAGCGTAACTCAGGATTAAATTTTAAAGTCCTGCGTGACACTTTTAATGATTGTGAGGCTTACGAGGTAAGCGGTGTGCGCAGCGTGCGGGGGCTTGCAGCGCACTTCATAGCCGCCATTGAGATTGGTGCACACTCTACCTACTTTTTAATATTCACGGCCACACTAACCCTGAGTTTTTTTACCAATGGGTAAAAAAACTCGGTACGGTAACCAGTAGTTAAAAACTAAAAATTTTAAGCAATGGTCAAAATTTGTTAGAGAGATTTTTTAACTATTGGTGAAGAACCTCACCGTAAGTGTGTGTGGTGTGTGATCGGCAGCGCCTGGCGCGCCGGAGATGGCGGTGGAGGCGTGCGCGGCGCGCGGGTGCTCGTGCACGGTCGCGTGGCGCGCGCCCGCGCCGCCCGCCGCCGTGCGCGGGTACGCGCTCGAGCTCGACGACGGCCTCGGCGGCCCGTTCCGGGTGAGGCCAGCGACATCCACACACCCTCTCCAGCATCATCGCCCACCCTCTCCATCATTATCATCACCCACCCTCTCCATCATTATCATCACCCACCCTCTCCATCATTATCATCGCCCACCCTCTCCATCATTATCATCACCCACCCTCTCCATCATTATCATCACCCACCTTCTCCATCAACCCACCCTCTCCATCATTATCATGTCACCGCCTCCGCGGGACATTTATATTAGATTGGTTTTGATAGAAATTAAACTTGTTGTAAATGTAGAATTATAGACCTTTATTTAGTCTTTTAACACAAATTAACAGAAATATAGACACGGCCGGTGTAGTGAGTGCGCGAGAGCCGATTGTGAGCCGGTCCTCTGGGTTCTCATCCCCCGCGCTCCGTGGCCTGCGGACGTCATCTTGATTACGGCGTAAACAATCATCACCCACGCTCTCCGTCATTATCATCACCCACCCTCTCCGTCATTACCATCACCCACCCTCCATCATCATTAACAGCCCGAAGAACATAAGCCTCCCCCATAGAGCGCCACCTTGAGCGGCTGCTCGACTCCTACATCCATCGGCATTTCGCGGTTTTCACCAGATCGTCGGTCCACCTAGTAGTGGAGACCCTCTCCATAATCTTTACTGTTTAACCTGTTCGGTGTTTCCCTGTGAGATAAGATCCGAAATGAGGAAATCCGCAGGAGAACTAAAGTGACCGATATAGCTCTTAGGATTAGCAAATTGGAATGGCAATGGGTAGGCCACATCGCTCGCAGAACTGACAACGCCACGACTTGCGAGATCTGCAGCCCACAAAGCTACTAGTATTCGAATGAATGCAAAATACCATGATAGTTGCCTTAAGTTAAAGTCTAATTTTCCTACCACAATACCAATTCTAGGCGTAGGTCAGCCTCCCACTAGATGGACCGATTATCTGGAAAATACCGCGAGGAGCTGATGGATACAAGAGGCAGGCAGCTGCTCAAAGTGGCGCTGTCTGGGGGAAGCCTATGTTCAGCAGTAGACGTCTTCTGGCTATTGATGATGAATACCAATTGTTGTTCTGAATGTTCCCAGGAGGTCTACTGCGGGCGCGAGACCGTATGTACGGTGGACGGTCTACATTACGCGTCGCTTTATAGTGCGCGAGTGAAGGCGTTCAACGGAGCCGGCGAGGGACCTTACAGCGAAGTTATCGGCTTGCAGACTTCACCAGGTAATATATTAGTGCTAAATCGATATGCCCGTCAACTCAAGTTAAATTCTTCAGCTTATTATTGGTCCTTCGAGCCGGATCGGAATCAAGCGTTTGGAAACAACGTATACTTACTAATCAATTCATAAAACACGTTTCGCTTCACTACATAGCACATCACCCCTTTAGCATGATCTTAAAGCCCTCTGCAGATGCAGTCTTATTCTCGATTTTTCTGATATTCTTCGCCCAAAGGTCCAAAGAGCTTTAACAATTCAAAGAACTACCATTAACGATTCAAAGAGCCAACAATGAACCATCTTTAACCACCTAAATAGCTATCCTTAACGAACTAAAGAGCTGTCTTTTACAACTCCAGATCTATTTGTAACTTCTCAAAGCTTCTTTAACGACTCCAACAGCTATCTTTAAAATCCCAGAAGCAAAAAGTTATCTACAGCGACTTAAAGAGTGATCTTAAATGATGACTCAGAGCCATAAATTAAATGCCCGAAAAACTTTAGATTTTAACTAGCCAAATAGGAGCTATCTTTAGTCACCCAAAGTCGGGGAACGAAATGAGAATCTGCAACAGACAACTCAGGTAAAAAGGTCCTCAATAATGACGTCAATTCTTCCAGTGGCATGGTTCACATGGGACGCTCGCTGCGCTTCTACCGAGAACGGCGTCACTCTGTCTGCGGACGGTCTGACTGCGTCCGCTAGTGGTTGGCAACCTCGAGTGGCCATTGCCGACCAGCCTCTAGCCCGCGGCGTCCATTACTGGCGGCTGAGGATAGATAACTACGATGCGGATGCCGACCCTGCTTTTGGTGTCGCCAGGGCTGATGTCGCTAGGGATAAAATGCTTGGTGAGATGTTCTTACCTATGACTTGATTATCTACTAATATATTTTTTACATAAGATACAGAATGATGCACTATTTTATATTTTTTTGTGCAGCGAATGATTAAATACCTCTGTAGTTAATCGAGCAGCGAACTCTTACAATGAAACATAATATATTTAGAAAGTAATGCTATTGACTTGTATTGTGGGGGAGGCAACGAATAAACTAGTCTTCGTGAGGGGGAGGCATGCTCAAGAGACTACTGAACCGAGAACGTAATGCATCAAGCAAATGTACGCACTTGAAGGGAGAGCATGCTGTGAATTAGCATACTATCTAATAGCAAACAAGCGTGTTTTCTAGTAGTGTATGTATTCCAGGTTTACTGGGCGGTTATTCTCTATGGAAACGCAGATTCCACACGATACGAAACCACGTCGTTATCGTGTCTTGTTCAATTCGTGTTACAGCGTTAGGAGTACCTTTACTTTACATAAAGTTATTTCTATGTTGAATAAAATATATTGACATAAGTTGTGGTAGCTTTTGATGTTTCGGAACGCATCTCTGAAAAACATGTGATTTTTGACAGTTCAAATCGCGCCAATTCCAAATTCATTTCGCGCGGTTTTATTTTCGTTTCATACAAACAGAGTTTTGCAGATTTCTTATGTAAGACAAGGAATTCGCGTGGTTTCGAAGTAAGGAATCGATACAGAATAATGGCCCAGATGTTTGACTTGATACCGCTACGCAGTACTCGTCTCCATACGCCATACGTGAGCTGTAAGAGTTATTGGTAGCTCCGTTCGGTTCCGTGGATCATAGAAGGCTGTTGTTGCAGGTAGCGACGCACTAGGATGGGGCATGTACATCGACAGCATGCGGTCCTGGTTCGTGCACGGCGGCGCTCACGGCGGGCGCGCGGCCGGCGGCGTGACGCGCGGCGCGACCGTCGGCGTGCTGCTCGACCTCACGCGCGGCACGCTCCGGTTCACTGTGGACGGCCGCGCGCAGGTACTGTACACATGTACACCGACAGTATGCGGCGCGACCGTCGGCGTGCTGCTCGACCTCACGCGCGGCACGCTCCGGTTCACTGTGGACGGCCGCGCGCAGGTACTGTACACATGTACACCGACAGTATGCGGCGCGACCGTCGGCGTGCTGCTCGACCTCACGCGCGGCACGCTCCGGTTCACTGTGGACGGTCGCGCGCAGGTACTGTACACATGTACACCGACAGTATGCGGCGCGACCGTCGGCGTGCTGCTCGACCTCACGCGCGGCACGCTCCGGTTCACTGTGGACGGCCGCGCGCAGGTACTGTACACATGTACACCGACAGTATGCGGCGCGACCGTCGGCGTGCTGCTCGACCTCACGCGCGGCACGCTCCGGTTCACTGTGGACGGCCGCGCGCAGGTACTGTACACATGTACACCGACAGTATGCGGCGCGACCGTCGGCGTGCTGCTCGATCTCACGCGCGGCATGCTCCGGTTCACTGTGGACGGCCGCGCGCAGGTACTGTACACATGTACACCGACAGTATGCGGCCACACAGCCACGGTCAAATAGCCACACCGTTACTGGGGGTCTAGCAAAGATACCAACCACTAACGCCTCACGCTAACTCCAAAAATGCATCGAAATGTACTATAAAGCATGATATATCAAGATGTCAGTGTTATTTAGGCAATTTTGTTCTTTATTCCAGGGTGACATAGCGTTCACAGGTCTACGCGGTGCGTTTTACCCGGCAGTGTCGCTAAACCGTGGCGTCGCTGTGACGTTACAGCCAGGATTACCGCCGCCGCCAGAGCTACTGTTATCACAGCTCTCTATAGAGTGAACAATCATCCTTAGCGACAAATAACATAGTCCTGCTTTTCATCTTGAACTTGAACATATCAAACGTTCTTTAAAGAATACTCGTCGTAAATGTTATGGCGCTTGCGGCAACTATCGTGATACATACGTCAGCTATCGTGGCACAGGCGGCAACTATTGTGGCATTTTGGCAGCTATCGTGGCACGCGTGGCAACAATCGTGGCCTATTCATAACGGTAGAAAAGTCTGTGTCTCCTAAAAATAACCATTCCACTCATCTTTGTTATACAAGTACGCTGGATTGACTATATCGTACAAAAACTGAGAATTTCTTGTGTCAGTTTGAAGCACCACTTGGAGTTTTGGCGGGAACGTGAAAAAGTTCACGTGGTTGCATTGTATTATTTCTCAAAACTTTTGCTTTTTTCAGTGTTAATGTTTAAAATTGGTGGCGTTTTACGCATTAAGTGCTGAATTACGAGCATGAGTGTGGTCAAGTGATATGATGTGGTGAAACGTGATTTTTCGTGTTGCTTCCAAAATTCCATAGAAGCTTCTTGTAAAGTTGCCACCACTTTACTTGAGCATGAATTAGACTGGACTATGACCCGACTTAGACTCGACTATGACTATGACTAAGACTTGACTACGTAAAATATTCTAAAACTCGATGAAAATATACAATACTTGACACTGGCTAAATACACTATGTGTGGAGCCAACATATTAAAAAAAAAAAAAAAAAAGCACCACTCAGTGTCCGATAATTATAATTTGAAAATCCATCTATATCGTTGATTGGTTGCTTTGAAATTGTGAATTCTGTGATTGGTTGGTTGAATAAGGACTCTCACGATGTCACGTGTCTCTCTTATGCCCTATTCCGATTCACGCTAAAATCGATATCGATATTATCGCGCTAAAAACGCGTGAGCGCGACAACGAAATCTCTTGTAAACGTCATGACCGACGCCATCTTGCGATATCGCCGTCCGTGATTGGTTGTCCCGAGTCATTGACAGCGGTCAAAGTCATTGAGCGTAATATCGTGAATCGGAACGCTGAAAAATCAACGTGAGCGATGGGAGCGCTATGAGCGATTATAGCGTGACTCGGAATACGAGGTTAGTAATCTGCGCCAAAATGGCGAAAATCAAATGTCTGCAGTCTTCAGAATATTGGTCTTTATGAAGTCCAGCGTACTATAAAAGAGGTCAGTGAACCATTCGAATGATAAAATGGGTATCCAGCCGTTTTGCATTAAAAAATGAATACGTATCCATCAGAAATTCCGCCCGCCTTTTAACGTCTTCAATAACAAGGCATTTAGAAATTACGTCCAATTAATATACGAGATTAAGAAACTGCTATTATAAAAATAACGTTTTGCAAAATGATAACATTGTAACGGGGCATGCTTATGGCTAGCTCGCGTGGTCCTGCGTTATGGAATTTGCCCCTTTGTGGCGATTGCCAGGGGAGGGGTGTACTCCTCGCTGACTTTTCCCGCAAAGGAGCCAAATTCTACAATGACGAGACGTTCAGGCGACATAACCATAATATAAGGACGCCCCGTTAATATCTTTAATATTCTTATCATTAAATAAGATAATAATTTATTGTGATTTTGAGTGTTTACTTATTAAGAACAAGTGGATATTCAAGTGTGCACTAACACACAAGAAATTTGTCGAAAGCGCGCGTTTTTTGGCAATTTGTGTGAAGGTGCTATTTAAGTAAAAGTGCGCAGAAATGTTAAAAAAGGCGCTCTATGTGTACTTAAGTATCTTTAGTATACGTAATTTGTTATACGATGTAATTTAAAATGTCGAAAAACCACAATTGTAACTTCCAATGGCTAGATGTTTTGAATCAGTCGCACATAGTTTTGTGAAAGCGAGACAGGTACTTATGAGATAGTAGTAGTAGTAAAAAAAACGTATCAGCCAGCATCCATAACGATTACGTGACGCATATTGAGGTTAATTTTAGCCCCATCGTCCTCCCTACTGCCATTCATGTGATAAACGTAACGCAAATTATTTTTTAAGTTTCAGTATGACTTGAATATTTACAAGTAGGACGTGAACGTCGCGTGTAATTTGGTTGAACTCCTCTCTATGTTGCGCTAAGTGACACTGGATGACTAACCCCCACCTTTACCTTAACAGCGTCACGAGATCTGTGGACGTCCACTCAGCCAGTATTATTGGCATAAATACCGAAATCCAATAATGGAACCTACTTTTTAAGCCAGTGATTTAACTTATTGTTTTACCGCCTGACGAATATTGTTAAGTACATTTTTTAGTGTTTATATTTAATTTTAGTAATTATTAAAATGGATTGTTTTTGACGATAAAGTTGTGTTCATGTAGTGGTTGCGCTAGCTAGCTAATACAGCGCTATACTATATACAAAAGTGTTTAGATCTCATACGCACTGAGCGGTTTAGCTGGCTGTTTATTGCCTTTGCTTGGGTTTATCGCAGCACTTTAGATTATCAATTAATACTGTACGAATGGCGTACGAATAACAGCGAGAGCTATTTCACTTACTAACTAGAGATGGTAAATATAAATAATGCACATCGAGATAGTAGGTCTGTACCTACTATCTCGATGTGCATTATTTATATTTACCATGTCTCTGTGTTGATCACATACCGAATTCATAGACTCCTGAAACAATTCATAACATTTTTAATAATGTTTAATCAGCAGACAGGCTCACCCACCGGCCAAAACAAATTAAAATCAAACATAGATGTCAAATAGCTCAGTGCGTATTGGTTATTATATTAGTTTTAAGTGGAATTGGCTTCATTTTTTTTTATAAATAGGGACAGAAGTCAGTAATACAGGTATAACTACTTTAAGGCTGACATTCACAGACGAGTTCGAGTTCGAACTCAAACTCCGTTATGTCAAAATTGGAGTCTAGACTCGTACTTCGATCGAATTGGCATTCACAGTCGAGTTTAGCATAATGGAGTACGAGTATATGCTCATCTGAGCATGAGACGGGCTGAGCCACGAAATCGGTGACTCGAGCCGTGCTCAGGCACCGCCATCTTTATTATCACGCATGTTTTTAAAAACAATGCTGCTTAAAATCAATTTTTAATGTGGATTTTGTGAAGAAATGTATTTAGTATTGAATAAAACGAATAAATTATGAAATAAAATTAGTTACTTCATAGATTTATTTATAATGAAAATAACAATACAAAAAATCTAATAGTAATTTACTGGCAGATCCTGTGTGTTTTTTTTCTTTGTTGTATTATAGACTGCTTCCCCGACTTGTGTCTTCACATTCACATTATTCCATGCCTTTTTAAGTTGTTTGTGAGTAGGTACCTAACCTATAATATAGAATTAATGGTAGGTCTAGGTTTATTAAATAAAAATCAATTCATATGGTACCTTTTAGGAATTACCATGCACATATGAAGAAATCATCAATGCTTTGCAAGTTGGCTCCATAGTTCTTCTTTTCTATTATTAAAATGAAGCATTTATTTTTATTTAGTTTCTAGAATTTAAATGTATGGAGCTATTAGCTCCCTCAGATTTTGTGAACAAGTACTGTGAACACTATAAAGACCATTTATTTTCCATTGCTATTTCCATTTCCATTGTAAGTTTTAATTTCACTCGTTTTTTTATTATTTAGGTAAATAACAACATTCACAATAATCATAATAAATAATAATTGAAAAAACAAATAAAGAGAAATGGCGCGCTTTTTAAAGTCTCCTTCAAAGAGTATATAATTATCACCAGTTTTTTTCTCTAATCTGTGATCACCAGTAAATTTGATCTCCTGTTTCAGTTATTCATACAATATTTGCTATTTTTTCTCCCTTTTTAGCATAATACTGCCAAATAAAAAAGGCAACGTGTAAGTCACTAATGTCAAACTACACTTGTCTATGGCCGGAGTTTACTCGGCGGAGTAAGGGCGGAGTTTACGTTGGAACTCGACTCGACTGTGAATATAAAAACGCGGAGTATACTCGCCGTGTCCGGAGTTTGATCTCACGTGAGTTCGTTCGGAGTAAACTCGATGCATTGTCTCTGAATGTCAGCCTAAGTGTGGCCTGTCGACTATTATTCCGTACGAGTAGGCCGACAGAAATGGGTGATCATGTTACGGGTACAAAATAATAATAGACCCGCGTATAAAAACTGCCTTTAAAGATAGATACTTAGAAACTGAACCAATATCAAAAATACGTCACTGCAATGAATAATAATTATTAGTCGATAATCTTCTAAAAAAAATACACCAACAGCGGGATTCTGAAAAAATACATAATTTCAAATACATTGAAATAAAGGAGAAATGACCAAAATATTAACTTTTAACGTAAGTGCTATTTATATACTTAGCTACTTACTTATAATTATCATATAATTTGCTCTGTACGTGATAAACGTTCGCTATCTATCAGTTTAAAAGTCCTGGCCACACTACCATATTCAGAAGCTATGCCTTAAAATATTTGACTATTTTGTCCCTATAATTAGCCAATAATCAAAAGATGTTATTATCAATTCAGAAATCTGGCAGGTACCAATTTGGTTTACATTTTCTTATATTTTTATATAGCTGTCTATGAATTTTATAATAGGGACCTGAAATGCAATTTGAATAATTCCACTACCCACCAGAGCCATGTAAGCCATGTTTTATGCCTAGGTACTTTTGTATTTCATTTTATTGTGTTCATTTATAAAATATTTACCTTGATAAGTCTCTGATAAGTTATTGAAAAAACTATGATGTTATCGCCTAAAAGAATACGTACTTATTTATTGCATTATTATTATAAGTGTAGACAGTGTAGTGTATATTAAAATAATATCTTATGTATGTACCTATCGTACTTATATTGACTGACTTCAATAAAATATTACTTACAAAATTGATACCTATATTTTTTGCTACGCTTTCTCCCTCGAGTCTACTCACAGAGTTCCAGCGCGGGTAGCATCAAGCTTGAGCTGTAGAAATTGACATAACTCGAGAAAGTATTTGACCAATAAAATGCAGCAAAAGGTTTATGGCGTGATCGTATTCTGCGGATTTCCTCGTTCCGGATCTTATCTCGATGGCTAGTTGCCTTCCACTAATTGACACCCGAGGCATTTGCCGGAACAGTATAATTTTCCATCCAGACAAACACTTTTCCCAATTTTCCCCCACCTGTCATTAGAACCTTGCTATTATTTTATCGTGTTTTAATGAAATACAAAACCTTGATGTGAAGAGTTTATTTTTTTGGCCCATTTTAACAGTGTAAATATTTAATACAGACAAAATAAATGATCACAGTAAAAATTGCCAGAATAGGACTGTCACTGATTCAAGATGGTTTTATCTGAATTTTTTGAAACAATAATTAGCAAGCTAATTTCTACACAAATTATAATTGATCGACAATGATATGCTTGTAAATTGGTTTGTTTCTTGAATACAAATAGTGTTTCATACTTTTTAAATTGCTTGTAACTTACATTATTATAATCGTTGTTTATTGTTGTCATTTGACAAAATTTTAAGTCAATTGTTTTGTAAATAACACGTTTTAGTTAATACTTGTGATAAGATGTCTTACTGAATATTTTTCGGAAGACTAATAATAGTAATTATAGGTACATAGAGGCATTTTTTCTTTTAATTATTATCAAGAAGCTATCATGAATTTATATCACAGATATGATGAACAATTCGAACCTTTTTTTCAACACTCATTACAATTACAAATAATTTTATTGTTACATATTCTTCAACCAACCAATCAATCAAATCTTCACAGTACACAGTAACAAAAAATATATTGCAGTTAAAGGCAGTGCTTACAATAGTAACATGTATCAAACTTACAATTTGGTATGAAAATATGAGAAACCAAACTATTAATGACCAAATCATTCAACTCTTCACTTGACATCCCAAGAACTGAATCCCCAGAGAGCAATAATGGTTGTTGATATAATGGAAAATAAAGCTCTCTAAAATAAACCCCCTAGATGAGACAATGTGTCATATCTGCAAGCCGGCACAGAATGCAACATTCTCCCATCTCGTAAGTCACAGTTGATACCTCACACAAAATTGACATGTAAACCAAAATTTTTCCAATCCATTTAGGCTAGGGGTGAAGCCATGATTTTGTATTTATTCATCATTAGATCATTACCCATTCCTAGACTTCTTACTTGGGATCAAGAAAATTTTTAACTATAAAATATAATTATTTTTCCTAATTTTAGCTTCACCCCCAAACCATAAACCAAGCTGACTCTAACCATGTGACTGTACCGCTTAATTTTACACAAGACCTCAAAGGGTATGTTAACATTACAGACAGCTAGTCCTTATGTACAAATGTTCACCCCAACCAAAAATTTATTTCTCTACTCCAACTAAATCTCATTATGTCCCTACTAACTGAATTTTATCTCAAAATTGTGATTTCTTTCATTTATTAGCACTTGGCAGGAGTGAACTCATACCATAAAGACTTCACTTTAAATGCGGCTTAATGAAATTTGACACTGTTTCAAGCGGCCAGAAACAATGCCACTGATACTGAATTTGATATTATTATTCAAATTGTAATGCAAGATGCTTGAGCTAGACTTAATTTTGTACCTGCTCACAAATCTGATTATATTCTTTATTTTTGTGATTTGAAGTAAAAGCAAACTAGTGCTAGCTCAAGCTATTTTATTTTGTGAACAGGCACTCACATAATATTTGTAAAAGTCTACCACAATTTATGTTTGATAACCGACAAATCTAGGTAGTCTCTTAAAATAATTGATACTCGGATAAATATTTTAATGTTTTAACAATAATAGGAATTCGCGCACAGTATCCAATATGGACAAAGCGTGCGATTCACCTAAAGCAGAAAAATCAAATGTTTGTTTTATATACACTTTAAAAAAGTAACCCATTCAAGGTTAAGTCTTATTTCACGATATAACTATTTACACTCACATTTTGTTACAATAAATTCATTACACTTTTTACAAATAAGTTTTTTGTTTTTGTTTGAAACTACTCATTCACCAGTCAGCAAGTTAAGTTCAAATATTAGCAGCGTGGCGGTAGTGCGCGCGACAAGCGTGCGGCTGCGGCACGGCGTTACTTGTCGGCCGAGTCGTCATCATCGGGGCGCGCCACGTATAGTGCGGGGTCGATTACCTTCGGGATCGGCTTGATCTCCGTGCCCAGCTCCTGCTCAATGCGGTGCAGAGCAAACCTGTCCTCGTACGTGATCAGGTTGATGGCGATACCGAGGTGGCCGAACCGACCCGAGCGCCCGATGCGATGCAGGTACGTCTCGGCCATGCGCGGGAAGTCGAAGTTTATGACCACGTTGACGGCCTGCACGTCGATACCGCGCGTGAATAGGTCCGAGCACACCAGGTTGCGGCACAAGCCCGCGCGGAAGTCGTGGAATACGCGGTTGCGGTGCGCCTGCGCCATACGCGCGTGAATGTAGTAGCAGCAGTACCCCAGCTCCGTTATCTTTTTAGCCAACAGCTCCACACGCTGAGTTGAATTGCAGAATATTATCGACTGGTTTATTTGCAACTGAAACAACAAATGTTATGTTCAACAGCCTTAATTTATTTTGATTGTACAATCTAAATTTAGAGCAAAATTTACCTTTGAAAATAATGTATTTAAACAGTGGACCTTTTGTCTCTCTTGTACAAATGCATAGTATTGTGTAACTCCCTTGAGTGTTAACTCCTCCATTAGATTAATTTCGTAAGGTTCTCTCAGGTGCTTTTCCATGAACTGCTTCACACTTAGTGGAAAAGTGGCGGAAAAGAGCAAGATTTGGCGTTCTTTGGGTAATCTGAAAAAATTTAGTGCAATATTTACGTTAAATTGACATAAATTCAGGTAACAAATATAACCGTGCAAGCCTACTTGTTAATTTGTCAATACCTTGAAATGACCATGTCCAACATGTTTTTGAAGTCCTGGGAAAGAAGCTTGTCAGCCTCATCAAGTACTAACATTCTGCACTGTTCCATCTTAGCCACTTGTTTATCCATGAGATCAATCATTCGACCAGGCGTAGCAATTATTACTTGAACTGTCAAAGATATTACACACTACGGTTAGTTTTGTTACAACAGAGTGTTGATAGTGCAATCTACAGACATTTTTGTAATTACCATTTTGATATATACGCATAATGTCATCTCGGAGGTTGGTGCCTCCTGTGGTAACCATTACACGGATATCTGTATGCTTTGCCAGCTCGATACAAATTTGTGATGTTTGGAGTGCTAACTCCCTAGTTGGTACAACAATTAAAGCTTGAATAGCATCTTTTTTTGGATCAACCTAAAAATACACAAAAAAGTTGAAGGAAAAGAAAGCTAAAGAATTGATTAAAGTATCTTATGGAATATAATCAGAAGTAGGAGTTGTCACTTATTATGAAGTGAAGGGGAATCCAAATAATATCATCATGTTTACATATTCCACAGTTTAAATTATTTATAAGCACAAATAAAGTGATAATAATACAATATATAAACAATATGGTATTGGATTATCACTTATCATGCCATAACAAAAAATAATCTACATTCAGCATGACTATAATGGCTAGATATTATTCATGAGAATGGCTGATTAATGTAACACATACCTGTTCTAAAACTGGAATACAATAAGCTCCAGTTTTTCCAGTTCCATTTTTGGCTCTAGCGAGAACATCTTTGCCACTGAGTGCGATAGGAATTGAAGCCTCTTGAATGGGGGAGGGTTTCTCCCATCCCTTCTCAAAAATCCCCATCAACAGTTCCCGTTTTAAGCAGAACTCTTCAAACTCATTGCCTCTTGTGTCTGTAACATCCTGTATAACAAACCACTCTTAAATATTGTGTTCAAAGTTCATACCTATCAAGATAAATTGAGTACAATTGTTGTTGTTGTTGTTAGGTTGGTAGGGTCATGGCGCTGTTTTTAATATATTTTTTATACTTTTACACTGAATGTAATGATACACTATAGTATTCAGTACTTATTTTTCCTTGATTGCAGTATCAGAATTAGGATTTGTCACTTATAAAAAGTGAAGGGGAATCCAATCATATCATCATGTTTGCATATCACCTATCATGGTAAATGTAACCAGCATCCACCCAAGTTGTACATCATCTCATCTAAGGCGAGTAATTTATAAATCACTCCGCTAAACTTTGAGATGCATCTCTGCAGACCTAACAACTGAGCCATGGCTGTTTGCAAGATAAATCTTACAAACTAGTGTA
Organism: Ennomos erosarius; assembly: GCA_963580505.1. NCBI lineage: Eukaryota > Metazoa > Arthropoda > Insecta > Lepidoptera > Geometridae > Ennomos > Ennomos erosarius. The sequence goes on from OY756982.1 coordinate 10,702,871, forward strand.
ACAACACAACATCAACAACAGTGTGCATGGTCTCATAGCTGATAGATACTTCGTTAAAAGTAACTGGTGGTAGTAAAATAAATATTATAACAGCCAAGAGTGAATAAATTACATTAAGCAAGTCTGATATTTTATGGCTAGGGTAATATCATTGTCTCAAACATTACTTAAATGAAGACCTACCCTCAAAAGCAGTATACAAATTACACAGATTATCGATTTATACTCAAATGCTAACGAAGGGATAAGCATGACTGTTAATTATTATAGAAGGTAGAAGCAACTTACACTAGTCTTAATTCTTCTATCTTTTGCGGGTATTTTTAATTTTGATTTCCAACCAATGTCGTCGATAGCTTTATCGACATCTCTGTAAAAGATATCAAGCATTTTAATTAAAATTGAAACTACCAATAACTTTTTCAAAATAAAGATTAGTACACTACCTCTAAAGTACATACCCTTTATTTTGACTGTTCATACTATTTCCAACGTGATTACTTGAACTAATTCTATTTTCGGTCATCATTTTGCCAAATTACCCCGTAAGGGATGACTAAAATTAGAAACTATATTCACAAATCTTTGTCAAAGTCCAAGTACAACACTAAACAAATTTCACAACAAGTCACTTTTTATACGTAAACTATATATTTAAAAGTTTATCACGTTCACCAATTTAATCCGGAGATATCTGAAAGTGAAGACAACACTATAATTATTTATAGAATAGATGCACAACGGTCTGTAGTTCATTGAGATTATACCGTGAGAGCGAGACGCGTCAACAAGCAACTGACCAAATAAAAATAAATAAAAAACACCAACTGAAACTCATAATCAGACTAAAATGGGCAAACTATGGTTTGATTTATATTAAGATATATTTAATGTATTTAGTGCCCTATTGTTTGGGCCATTGAGAAATCGGATTGTAGAGATATTACCAGATAAAAGTAAAGTCGTAGATACATCTTTCATTTTAATATGGCCGCCAAGATCAAAATTCTATCAGTAGTTGATACACTAGTTATTGATAATTACAGAAGATTATTTCAATATAACAGCAAGCGAATTGTTGATTATGAAAGACTATAATAATTCTGATACAATACCTTCACAAAACTTCATAAAAGACGACGACACTTGATACTCGACGACGACATCACATCACAAATTGTAACCAAAGACTAATTTAATTTCTCTTTTTTCAATCAAGATTGGAAAAGAAGTCATTTTGTCTTTGGTAGTGCGAAGGCGTGCGTCATTTTTTTCTCTAATCTATGGTGGTGTTAGAATGACCGTGTGCTGACTGTTGACAGTTTATTATCATTATCAGTGTCACTCAGACAAATGACAAGTGTGTGGGATTCCTCTTTGGGGACGGAATGCATCGTGGCATCAATGCACGATTAAAACATGGCATTATTGTACCAACAGGAATGCAAGGCCCGGAATAATTGGTGTACATGGCTTTCATAATATTAATTATAATTAAAGACGCTCATATGAGAAATATATTTTATAAACAATCGGTTTTACAAAAAGACGGTGACATATATATTGTTTTTCTTTTTCGCGCGTATTTGTGTGTGTGTTGTGTGTGTATTTACTTTATTTTTGTTTATTTTTTCATGTTGTTTGTTCTGAAGTTTGTGATGTCATGAACTCCTCTATTAGTATTAGTATTCTGTGGTCATGAATCATCATGAACTGCGGGCTTACCGCGGAAGGATTCCGATCTTCATCGTACTGAAGTTCATTGCCGGCCAGCCAATCACAAGCGATGAGTCGGCTTCAGCGTACCGGCTATGATTTCCACCGATCGGCATCGAACTCCATTCAGAGTGAGTGAACAAAAGCAGTGTTTTTGACAGATATTCGTACCGTCTAAGTCCAATGACAGTACTCAATCGGAATCAATCTGTCAAATGAAACTGGCAGGTATTTCGGTATGGGCTTCAAGTATTATTATATGTTTTAGCGGTTATATCTCCATTTTTTATTCATTTGACGAGTGTAGATTTAGGTCTAAGTTTGATTAGATTTATTGTGATATTTTAAGCATCTCGACATTGATATATGGAAAAAGTGAAAACACCGAACTAAAATGGACGTTGGTACCTACCTATTCCAATGAATACAAACAAACAATGAATAAGTGCTACAAATTATCCATTTAAGTATGTCTACCACCCTACATACCTATCCCACAGAATTACAGAAACTTATGGTGGAATTTACAGCTGCATGAATAAAATGTCAATAACAGTTGCAGAAGTCTTCTAATGTCCTTGGAATTTTTAACATCGATGCTCTATCGAGGGCTCTATACGTATATATGGTGAATTCTGTGGCTCTACGACGATATATTTTCTTGCCTGAAACGAAGTTTGTGGGTTCATCATGAAAATCGCAGTTATAAGTGTCCAAGGACTTTAAACACAATGATGAAAAATAGCAATTAACTTGTTGAAAAAACCACAGTTGCTGGTAGGTATACTATGTAAACTTTGCTCAAGCAAGACCTTGCAGTACTTGCAGGCATGGTAATATTATAATAAAAGTACCTAGTCTTTATTTCTACGCCAATCTCCTTCTATAGGTAAACATTGCATAAAATTGGAATAGTTAATACATGCTTTCTTTGGGGTTTTGGTTAACTACTTATTCCTCTGATACTACTAATTATACCTAAGGGGATTAATCTATACGTACCTACTTATTATATACACAGGTAAGTATACCAACTTCAACAAACTGTTATAATGTTAAGCTTATTCAAAGATGGGTAGATAGCGTGTATCTGTGTGGGAGCAACTGGGTAGCTTTCTATCAGTGAATTTTTTCCAAAGTATTAATAGTCAGTGGAACTAAAACATTCAGTTTAAAAAATCCTATGTGTTAGCTTAAAATCTTTAGTTAACATACCAAACTGTTAAACCATCAAATATACTGTATACAGTTTACCCGCACAAGCTTTCACATTTTCATAATCATCATGCAGGATAATATAATTCATTCATTTTATAATATGTATAATTCAGGTAAAAAATTATTGATATATTTATGTTTTTTACCTACATTACCAGTACCTATACTAAAAGCAGAGAGGTAGTGTTAATGTAAATAGCCAATCTATAAGAGGTTGGCTTTAAAACATCTCAGTAGTTCAATCAATTGAATTGTTAAAAGGACTACTGAGAATAGACAAGCTATGTATACTACTTCTTTGAATACTAGTAGGTACTACACCTATTTATTTTTTAAATGTTATTATGAGCGGTAAAGGGGCAGACAGGCAGCCCACATGGTAGATAGTAAGTGGAAGTAGGATACTAACCCTACAAATACCTAATCATTTATTTATTAGAATACATATTGCAAACCTGTGTAAGATGCCTGATGTAGGCATAAACAGTCTGTATCACAGGTTGCCAGGCCCCACTTCCCAGACAATAATCATATCTATTATGTGTTGACAACCCTTTTTGACTAAATATTGCAAAAATAATATAACAATTGTTAATATACTTATATTTCAGGCATCACACACACACCTCTACTATCTTGTCTACAGTGCTGGCACTGCTGTTGATGAAGACTGATGCGACTAAGCCAAAACTATACAGCCATAAAATTAAAAGTACTTAGGTTAACTGCCTACATCAAATTTGCCTTGCCTATTTTATGAACCAGGGACATGTTAAAAAGATAAAGAATTAATAGGTATGTAAGTAAAACAAATCAAATTTTTCATAATATATTAATAATTGTGTAATCAATAAAGTAATAATCCAAAAATACAAATTATGAACATAACTAGCTCCCACATTTGGTACCTACTTAGAAGAAATGCAAGAAATAAAAGGCTTTTTTTATGTTATTTTTATTATTTTTTTAAAGTAAAACAATATACTTTTTGTTTCCATAAACCATTTATTTTAGGTTTAATTAAATAAAGTAAATTTGGTTACTTAATAATATCATTTATCGTTTTAGTTATCCTTGTAGGTAAGTTACAATATCAATTTGTACTCTTAGACTTAAATACTAGAATGAAATTGTTAAGATACTTAGAATGCACCATTTCTAGATTTTCATGACTGCAATGCACTGACAGGGATATGGAGGTGCTCTCTGTATTTCCAAAATCTTCCTTCAGCACCGCACAGTAACTTCCTGATTGAACGCATTGTGTGTCTATAATAATTAATTAGGCAGCATATAGGATTGCAGATGCAGTCATACTAGTCCATAGTCGAACATCTATAATTATAGTATTTTTTCAGATACCTGTAACAAAATATAGCTTATTGAGGTACCTACATATTCATAGAATAGGAGTACCTATCTATGTAATGAAGATTTGAAGGTAGGTATGAGATGCACTATGTATTTCCTAAATCCCCCTGCCAGCGCAGCACACCAACTTTCTAGTTGAACACTTTGTGCAGCTGTAATTATTACACAGAATATAGAAATGCAGGTGCAGTCATACTAATCCATACCTATAACAAAATAGGGCCTTATAAACACCACTTAAAGTTAGTCTGTTTTAAATGTTCCGCCTCGTTTTCCCGCTTGAATTGTCTTGTGGCTATAGAAAACACCCATGTGGTGCTGCCAGTATTTTACTACAAGTGCAAGACTTGCAGCTTTATAAAACGCAGAATGCAATGTATAGTTCTCTGGCTTATGGGTGCCTACCTTGAACTGAAGGCTATAGCCTTTTATCGTTTGGAAGGGCTCCTTTTATCGTTACAACCTCAGCGAATCAGCACTGCAAGTGCGTCGTCACAGCCATGTCACAGTATAATTAGTTGCGATGTGAAAAAAGGACGAATCATGTTGAATCAGAAGCCCACAGAAGCCTGCCTCGTCATAGAAGAATAACGCCGTCCAGTGATATTGAACGCCATAAGCATTTGAATGCTTCACGCTTCACTTAAATCACATATCGTATTTTCATAAAAGCTGAAAGAGAATACCTAATCACCTAATTACCTACACTAACCCAATTATTTAACTAGATGTAAGAGTTTTAATAGAAAAGTTTTATAATATCATTTTGCAAACAATTCTTGCTATTGCCTAATTTGCTAGTGTTGCCAAGTCAATAAAACAATAGAATAGCTAAGTAATTATGTAAAACGGCCAAATGCGTGTTACGGTGCGTTGCAGTGAAGCAAGATTTCGTTGAGAACAAGTCTAGGGATATTAAAAATAATCGATTTTGAATGGTCAATTATTATTTATTAAAAAGTGGATTACTATTTAAAATCGATTTTTATTGGTCTATTAATTTATCAAAAAATCGATTATTTTAAAATAGATTTTGCTATTCTGGTTTCAATTTTTTCTACTGGGATAATATTATAATAAGGTAACATCACTACCATATTCAATCAAAACAAACGTTTTGGTTTTGATTGAATAATTTACCTATGTAGGTACTCAAAATTTTTTTTATATACTTATTATTGAAGCATCTACCAAGAATAATAAACAAAAAAAAAAACAAGTTTTAAATAAATAGTTTTTTCCTCCTTAGGTCACATCCCTAGAACAAACGATAGTGAATCAATTTTTTATTTTAAAAATGATTTTGATATCGATCTTTTTTAAATGACTATATAGTTCTATAAATAATCGAATATTACATACCATATTACATTACAAGAAAACCGATATTTGTATCGACTTTTTATATCGATTTTAGAATAATCGATTTATTTCTCTATAAAATCGTTTTTGGAATAGTCGTTTTTTTTATCAAGATATAATCGATGGTTAAAAAGTCGATTTTTCCTCCCCAATCAATGATCATCATGTCATCAATAGCAAACTATTAATGAAAAAAAACTAAATTAAGTAAAGTTCGTATTAAATAAATCCGCTAAAACAGCGTCACGGCTTTCACTACCACTAGAATAAAACAAAACATACGACGTTGTTCTGTGAAAAGCAACTGTCGTACCTATCGATCTCTCGACTTATTAAAACAGAATTAGTAGTACAAATAGGTAACGTAATTCGATTATGAAAGTGGATTAGTTGCTAATTTCATAATCGATTATAAACATTAGTAATAGCAAATAAATCGATTATACGAATGATTTATATTCACCCACGACTAGTGTAAAGCCGGGCCTGGGGCTACTTAGTTAATAAATAATAATAAATTAACCAAAAGCACAAACTTTTTCAACCACAAAATATCTGTTATTGATATATAAAAATAATGTGAATTTTATAGCTTCGGCCACATTTTTCGATTTAGGTAAAGAAAATACATAAATCTATATAATTAATAATAATAAAGTTATTTACTTTCAAATTATAGCTAAAGATGGCCTTTAGAGCTAAATTATTCATCTACTGGCAGCATACGCATATCGCATAATACAAAAATAAAAAAAGAAAATTGACAAGAACAGTAGGTCACTTTTGACACTGACAGTCAGGACAGAAAAAGCGTTTCGATATTACTATAATTTCGGGATAAAAATTTGAAGCGCATTACATGGCAAATGTAGACATATTAACATACTTTAGCTCATCTTACAGCTTAATAAACATTGTTACTAATATTACAACTCTCTGTTCCACATCTTTCGAAAATATTTTAAAGCCCCATGTCAAGCCCCATGTGCCCCTTAGTTTTTTTATTTGCTGAAACGAAACGCAAATCGGGGGCGAATTGGGTTCATTCTGTGTTCAATTCTGGTAGTTCATTTCATGTCCATTACGATCCAAGCTCATAGACAATCCCCTTTAATCGGCATCAAATAATCGTAATGAAGATCATTGAAACGTGGTGAAGTTCGATGGATGAAGACGACCGGTACTAGACAATAGGCCCACTGATTTTCAGTCGGAACAGTGTAACCTGATTTAAAAAGAAGATCCTGCCAATTTCTCATGTAAATTAAAATGGGGGTTTTACGTTCTGTCATTGTTAAGATAAATAAATAAAATAAATAAATAACGCCCAACGATCACATACATAGATCCTGGACCCTAACTAGGATTCCCTGTATCTAGGAACCCAGGAACTACGAGGACCATGGTCCCACAACACCCAGACACAGAACAAGTATTTGTGCTTTTTTTTTTTTTGGGCACAAATACTTGTCCTGTCGCGGGAATCGAACCCGCACGGAATTATGTATAGAGTTTAGTATCCTATCCTTATTTTATGGAAAACATTATACTCTAATGGCTTTCTATCGACAAATCGACAACGTACTCTGTGATCCACTCGACTGAATATTGAATATTGATATTTCTTTGTACTCTGTGGTTTGAAACTACAACCATGGGGCTAATTCTCGGGTAGTAGATAAAATATCACTTCGATAAATATCACAAGAAATGTCAAATTATCTATTCAATGAACATTTTATGTGTTGTCATGTTTGAAATACGTCGTTACTACGCCATCTGGTAATAGAAACGGAGCTTGTGTTTTTTTTTCAAATAAAACGTCTCATTGTGCTGAAATCGCGAAATTCTGCTAAATCTGGTCACACTGAGTCGGAACCCATCGGGGTTGAGGGGTTTTATTAAAAAAAATACCCTATGATTTTATAAAGACCCGATAGATGGCGTTAAATGGGGGTTTTACGTTCTGTCATTGTAAAGATCCTATCCTTATTTTATGGAAGATTTAATTATACCCTAATCATTAGAGTATAGTATTATGTCTACAGTGTAAAGGAAATCATCCACGTTCCATACAGTTTTGGTTCAAAACTAAAAGTGCCAGCTACAAAAAATATCTTCTCTTCTCTTGTGGCTTCTTCTTTACAGGTAGAAACTATGGATCGAAGTTGTCTAATATTATTTGTGAAGGATTGCTTGCACCTATATGACCTATAGTGGAAAAGGGAACATCTTTTTTCAAACTCACATTATAGTAAGTTTCCTTTAATGAGGAGTTTAAACTCCTCATTAATGTGGTGAAACGTGGTTTTTCGTGTTGCTTCCAAAATTCCATAGAAGCTTCTAGTAAAGTTGCCACCACTTTACTAGAAGATGACTTAGACTGGACTTTGACTATCTGACTTAGACTGGACTTTGACTACCTGACTTAGAGTGGACTATGACTATGACTTGACTTACGTGAAATATTCTATGACGATGAAAAATTACAATACTTGACACTGGCTAAATACACTATGTGTGGAGCCATAATCTAAGAAAGAAGAAGTTTCAATACACAGAGTAAAAGGAAATATCAAATTCAGTTGAGTGAATCACAGAGTACGTTGTCGATTTGTCGATAGAAAGCCAGTACAATTACTTCCATAAAATTGTAACGGGGTGCCCTTTCGGCTAGCTCACCTGGGCACCTCGTTATGTAGGTAAGTCGAGCCCTAAGCCTGCGGGAGGCGCGATGAGGGTTGGACCTATCTAAAAGGGGGGTTAGCTGGTGAGGGGGGTTTAGTCCAGAGAAACAGTAATTACGGATTTACAATAAACACAGGTATATTTCGGGTATCATAAAGGTACGCTTACGGCGTCTAGCCTATAACTAGTCGTCCTATACTATTACACCAGATACGCACGAGACTAACGGTTGCGGGACGTCCTCGAGCAGGTGAGCAGCGCCTGCGAGGACCACGGTACGCGGCGGGGGTAGGGCCTAAATGCGGAAGGTATCCCGGTCAGGAGTAAGGGTCGTGCGCATAAGCTTGGAGCCACGCGTTCACAGATAGCCCTTGGATACGGGAACGGGTTGTTCTGGGTGCCAGGAGCGAGGATCGTGCGCATCAGCTTAGAGCCACGCGTTCACAGAAAGCCCTCGAGGGTTGGGGAGCGGTTCGCGACGAATACGGTGTGGGGCGCGGCGGGTATGCGACGGTACGGTTAGTGCATGCAGGGGTCCAAGGGTCGAGCGCATAAGCTTGGAGCCACGTGACTACGGATAGCCCTTGGAAAAGGATGGAGTTCATGCAGGTTTCCGGGAGTGAGGATCAAGCGCATAAGCTTAGAGCCACGCGACTACTGAACGCCCTCGGAACGGGAAGGGGTGCGGGTAGCGGAGAGAGATGATCGAGCGCATAAGCTTAGAGCCACGCGACTACTGAACGCCACCTCTCACCGTGTTAGTGCGGAACACGGGTTAGGAGCGATTTGCTAGAGAATCTGCAGAGCGGAGGACACGTCTGTTCGCCGCGGGAGCCCCGAGCAAATGCTCTCTTTGCATCGATCGAGTCTTCTTCTCACTTCCCCCGCAGGGGCGTGAGGGAACCGATTGGGGCATAGCCCCCTGTCCGGAGTTTCAAATCGCCGCGTATGACTATACGCGGGTCCTTGGAGTGCCATTTAGGCGATGGTAATCATTGTTTGTTTGATTTGTTTTTCCCCCGTAAAAGAGGAAAGGCTTCTATTCGGTTGGTGGTTATTCTTACGGATGGCGGGGGTCGCCACAAGGGCATGTGAGCCGGGCGAGTCGTCCATGTCAGGTGAGACCCCCGGCGAAACCGGGGGAGGCCCAACTAAACGACCCAGCGACCAGGCTCGGCCCTATGACGATGACGACCCGTCATCCGTGTCGTCACTACTGCTAGTGACGAAGTGGCGGCGGTAGCCCTTCTTGTCCAAGGGTGACGGTATTGTGAAGCTGCGTCCATGATGATGCGGGACCAGCTCGAAGAGTCAGCTCCTTTGTGGAGGTTTTCTGCTTGGCGGCTGATTGTGTTGTAAGGCTGCATTTTCACCGTGTTGGCGTGTTGGACTGCTGGTTTGGCGTGGCTGCTCTTATTTAGACGTATGTCGGTGTCCCTGTGGGCTGTCCTCATCCTATCCATAGTTGGCTTGGATGAGGCTGGCTATTCCCTGCAGGATGACCGGTACCGGGTCTTGTCCTGTTTTTATGGCGCCGAGTACACTCTGGAGTGTCTCGATCGCCATGCTGATGACAGCCAGCCTTCCCTTGTCTGTCTTCGCCATGGGTTCTGCTGCTGCTGAGATGATGGTGGTGGCCTTCTTAGCTGGCACCTTTTGTGTCGGTGCCGGGGTCTCAGTGGTTGCCGCTGCTTTCTTGGCCTTGGGCTTCCTTTTCCTCTTCGTTTGGGCTTCTTCTGCCTGGTTCTTCCCTATCACCGCCGTTCTAGGGATGGGCAGGTCCGCGGGGGCCATGAGAGAGCTGGTGGCGTGTTCAACCACATCCTGCCTCTCTTTAGCCCTCTGTGTCTTGGTTTCATCTGAGGCGGGTGCCGTGAGTGCCACTGTTCCCGCCCTTTTGTTCCTAGTTTCCCGGCGCATCACTGGGCAGCTACGGCTGTTTGCCGGGTGTGGACCTCCACAGTTTGCGCAGGTAGGTGGTTCGCTCAGTGGGCGTGGGCAGTCCCTTGCGGTGTGCTCCTCGCCGCATCTTACGCAGGCCAGCTTCCTGTGGCAGCAGTGGGAAGAGTGCCGAAACTGTTGGCACCGATGGCACTGCGCCGGCCCTTTCTTCCCCCTCCAGGACTCTATTTTGATTCCCGGGATGTTTAGAAGTTCTACCACCTCGTAGATGGCCGGGGTGGTGTTGGGAGTCTTCTTTATTATCGCAAAGAAAAGGCATCCAGGGCGCCCTTTCCTTGCTCTAATGCGGCGGACGTATTCAGCCTGGAACCCCAAGCTGATTAATTCCGCCTTTACTTCTTCTGGATCGGTATTTTCCAGGAGACCTCTGATCGCAACTTTGACATCTTTGTCCTGTGGGAGGGAGTACGAAAACCAGGATATTCTTGGCTCCATCTCTGCCAGGTACCTTTGAATTATCCGGTATTCATCCTCGTCGGCGGGTGTGAAACGGACGCCTTTCCCGAAGGGGCGTGCGTTAGGGGCTCTTCCTATCTTTTCCTTTAATTCCTTAAAGTGGGTGGTCCAATTCGGGAACTCTTCTACGACCAGGGGTGGGTACCTGATCTTTCTGGGTTGCTGCGCCTCGTTGCTTGTACTAGCGCCCGTAGTCTGCAACGAGTTTGTGGGGGCGTGTACGGCCGGCCCCCTGTAGGTATCCACTTTCCGTGACGTAGTAGCCGCTGCTGCGGCATAGTTACGGCCGGCAAGGATACGACTGCTTGCCGAGCAGTGTATCTTGGCGTTCGTTTCTTCCTCTTCATCTTCTTCGTCTTCGTCTGGGCTTCTCTGGCTAACCTTCCGACGCGAAGGTCCTGGAGACTTCGGTGGCAGGGATCCGCTGCATAATCTTCTTTCCTCCTCTATCTCCCGTTCTCGGTCGTTTATATACCGCGGCATGTCGACCAGCATCTCCTTTGAGAGATTTCCCGATTGTTGCAATTCAGCAATAATCATCGAATCGCGCTCTAGGAGCGCCAAAGGAGATAGTTCGCCAGGACTGGTATATGTTTCGACGAAGTCCGGTGACATCGGAGAGTCGGGGATAGGTGGCCTTTGATTGGCCGGTGTCAAATTCGCGCGAGGCGTGGCAGGCGTCAAAGGCGGGCCCATGACGGTATCCTGCGGTGGCGGTGGGCTGGGCGACACAGGGAGGCGTGCGGGCGCGGGCGCGAGAGCTCTAGCCGCGTGGGCGAGCGTCATCGCGGTAGCGGGGTGTGCACGCGCGGCGGAATCGGCTGACGGTGCAGTCGCTGTGCCGCGCAATGTAGGTTGCACGTGCGGCGCGTCTGACCTCAATTCAGGCGGCGGCGAGGCGCCGACACCGAGACATGAGTATGTTCTCGGGCCGAACAGAATATTACAGCCGGCAACGGGTGGCCGGCTTGCTTGCTCCAGTTTCCGTAGGGGCGGAGGTGGGCCAGCTCTGGCATCCGGTGGTGGAGCCGAGTGCTGCGCGAACAATGGGCGCGGCCGCGGTCTCGGCTCCGTTGGTGTCTTCTCTTCTTCTTTGTGGGGTCCTTTGGCAGGACGTGGCGGTGGCTCCATGTTTTGCAGGTGCTAGGTCCGTCTCTTCGTGACGTGTTGGACAGCGTCCAAGCCTTCTTGTTATTGAGTCATCTTCGTCGCGCGATGTTCGGCGCGAGCGCAACGCAGCGTGTTTTAAAATAAAACTTGCTGAGTTGCTGTAGGTGGTTGTTAAGCACGTCCGTACGACTCGAGACGGAAGCCAATCCTCTCTTTGCAGCGGCCGGCGTGGCCTTATAAAGTATCGGTGTGGCGCGGCGCATGCTTGTGTGCGTGCGGTGCTGGCGGGGAGACGAGCGCGGGCAGGAGAAGCGTTGTGTGAGTGCAGACGGGCGTGTAGGCCCGTTACAAAATAAGGATAGGATATTAAACTCGATACATAATAATCACAACAATGACAGAACTTAAAACCCCCATTTTAACGCCATCTATCGGGTCTTTATAAAATTACAGCTTTTTTTTTTAATTAAGCGCCTCATTGTAATAATTATTTGACATTTGTGCACTTTATGATGTTATAAATATGCTCAGGAACATGGAGCTAATAAAAAAAGAAGGAGGGAATCCCGTCTGATCCGAAACTGAAGCACCCTTAGGAAGACGGAACGCTTCGTACGTACGAGGCGGGGCACGCACACACTCGCATCATAGGAAGCCGATCGCCCTACTTTCATCTGACACACATGTGTAATATGTCCGCCATTTTGGGCTTCAGTTTGATGTCAATCAAAACTCAATCCTTCTTTTTTTTTATTTCATCCATGCTCAGGAATTACAACAATATAATTCAAACGCATTAAGTGCCTAATTTCATTTAACTAGTGAAAATGTCTTATGAACAGCTTATTTGCGATAAAACACATTAATTTTATTTTTTATCAGGCTATACGGGTCGAACAATATCGTGTATCAATTTTGGTACGTCATTCATTGTATGGTCTGTATTGCACATACGTAGTATCCACTACCTAGTCTGTGATATTGCACAGACAAATTTTATAGCAAACATCCTTTCCATCAGCAGATAACTCAGAATATTTATGTGAATGCTTCGAGCATTAACCAATTGAGATGCTAACGTTGTGATCCGCAAAACGTTATTTTCTGCCAATTTTCATGAGGGAAAAGGGGAAAAGTATCGTTTGGCGCTAATGGAAAGGTATCTTTTGCTAGACCCCATAAACAGTACGTCATGACGACATCGCTAAAAAATGCACCGCCAATCGCCATGGATCATAAATTCATTAGGCATATGAAAAATCACAGTCTGTGAAAAATCACAACCTGTGAAAAATAGCAGGTGAAATCACAGTGATTAAAATAAATCATATGATGAAATGATTATGATTTTAAAGTAGTAATCAATTCCATGCCTAGCTGTTTGTGCAATACAGGTTGTACAATACTGGGCGGGCATTATTTAGTCGTTCAGAGGTGTGGGGCTTTAAAGCTGGTCAGCTGTGCCTTGTTTTGAACAAAACATTGTTCAAGAACAATATTCTGTTCAAAACATGAAGCAGCAGCACATACTATGATCCTTACTTATAAACGCTGCTTAAAGTAGCCAATGTTTAAATGTTCCGTCTCATTTTCGCGCGTGACGTTTCAAATCAGTCAAAAGTAGACAGAAGCTTTTAAGCATTGAGTAACTTTAAAATCATAATCATTTTGTAATATGATTTATAATTAGTCACTGTGATTTCACCTGCTACTTTTCACAGGCTGTGATTTTTCATGCCCAATGAATTTATGATCCATGGTAATTGGCGGTGCTTAATGAAAAGGAACACAGATGTGATTTAGGAGCAACCCAGCGAAGTTGCGACCTGCTACTACTGGTTACTACGAAATATAACGCAGTTTTTATAAAATTATACATTCAGTCTGTTTGTTTTGAAGCATAAAATAATTTATATGTTTTGATATTGACCGCTACTCTAAATCCGAAGCCACGAATCATTAAGTGTGACTAATCTCACTGTAATTAGTAGCGGAAAATGTTCCAAAAAGCAGCAGATTGATTTATGATTTATAAAATCATCATATGATTTTTCACCTGCTCCTTGTGAAATGTTCCATGCCTATACCCTGTTCATAAGTCTTAGATATTTTATGTAAACAAAGGGGATAACAGTGCACAACATATCTTTTATAATGGTAGTTTACTATATTAAACGAAAACAACATTCAATTATGTTTTTCTGGTAGTAAACTGATCAATTATAAAATAAACTTCATTTTGTACCATTCATTTTGACAAAATATCTGTTTATTAAAATTTTATGATCGCATGTGTGTTTAAGCTCGTTAAATAAAAGAATTAAAAAAAATTATGATAAAACGAACAATTTTAGGTAGAAAATCTTTTATTATACTGGTAATAGTCTGCTTCCATCCTTTCCCGTTTTATTCGTTTTTGTTTTCTCGAATGGGAAAGTTGTTATCCTGCGTTTGTGCAATTTTTATGTGATTTTTTTGATATGTTTGATAAATTTGATCCAGGTGTTGTTGGCAACACTGTCCTTGGTCGTTCATTCATTTGGCTGCTTGGCTGTACAATATAGTATATAACAATACAATTTAGAAAATGAAAGAGCCTACGAGATGGCTCACCGTGGTCGTAAAGCGCGGAAGCGTGTCAGAATCAGGGGGTCTAGCAAAGATACCAACCACTAACGCTAACGCCAAACGCTAACTCCGAAACTGTATTGAAATGACATTCGTTGTGGAAAAGTTAGCGATTTCCGAAGTGTCATCCTAGTACATTTTGGAGTTAGCGTTTGGCGTTAGCGTTAGTGGTTGGTTTCTTTGCTAGACCCCCTTGACCGCTCTCGCTCCCGGTCACACTCGACTAGCGATGAGGAACCGTCTAGGTCATCTGTGGACACAATTATTCAGGCTGGGCAGCGTACTCCCCCCAATTCATTTTCTCCACTCAAAAGTCTGTATGCTGAGATGGCTTCACCTCCGCATCCCCAATCCATAGATCCCTTAGCTTGTCCCCCCCTACTTGACTCTAACCCTACGGACACTCAAGGTTCCCTTCAATCATCCCCTCCGTTCACTCCAATCGGACGCCAGTTTTATGATTCGTCGGATCGCGGCCCTTTCACAGGCCATGTGCAAAGAGTTGAATCTTCCCCAACTGCAGGTACTACTCTTCATCCTGTGACATTTGGTCGATTTATTTTCAACCGTAACAGAGAGTTTGATGGTATTATTGATGGTTCGATTAAAAGCATTGGCCGTAATAGGATATCACTAAACTTCCATTCTTCCTCGGCTGCAAACAAATTCATCCAATCGCCCTCACTCCTTAATAACAATTTGAAGGCTTTCATCCCGTCCTTTAGTATCACTCGGATGGGTTTAATTCGGGGCATCCCCATTGACATGTCTCCTGAAGACATTATTAATGAGATGAAGGTCCCCAGTGAATGCGGGCCTATAATTAAAGCACGGCGTCTAAATTTTAAAGTTTTTATTGAGGGCGCTGTTTCATGGAAACCATCACAGACCATAGTCTTGACTTTTGATGGTCAAGTTTTGCCAAATAGAGTCTACCTATACTTCAACTCATTTCCCGTCAATCACTACGACTTCCCGACGATTCAATGCTTTAATTGCTGCCGGTATGGCCACACAAAGTCTCTGTGCCGCTCCAAATCTACCTGCTTCAAGTGTTCCCTCAGTCACACTGGCGACTCGTTCTCCATCGACCAGGACGATGCCAAGTGCGTTTGGTGTGAGGGCAACCATTTTGCAAATAGCAAAATTTGAAGATTCAGAAGCATCAAAAATGTTTGATCGGAAAAAAATATCCTATGCCGACATTACATCTAAGCCTGCTCCCCTCCCTCCTCGTCCTTCTTAAAATTTAACCGATGAACCACGTAAAGTCCATTACAGGAAACTCGTATCGAAATCTCCGCGTGCCCCCCCTCCTGTTAGTACTGGTTATGACCACTCAGCACACATGAACATTATTAGGGATGATTTTTCTGAAGCAGCTCCTAATGGATGCGCTCTTCAAAATCATGCCCATAACAAGGCTGAAATTCAACCGATTCAGGTTATTATTTCTGAACTTCTTAAACTTCTAAATGTTTTATCTTCTTTTATGGGTATATCATCTTCTCATTCCAACAACCAACCGTCCATCGCTGCCTTTAACTTGAATTCTTTAATTTCTCTTCTTCATCATGGATCTAACAGACAGGATCCTGCAATAGAATAGCCGTAGCCTCAATAGTAAAAAATCAGATGTGATTTTTTTGATTAATAAACATAAGCCTTCTCTCTTGTCGGTCTCTGAAACATGGCTTAGACCGTCAAGATGGATTTGGCGGTGTTGCTATTTTTTTGAAAAATAGTGTATCGTTTTCAAACATTGCTATTTCTACTCGTTATGATGGCTTTGAAGCGGTAGCGGTTCGCATCAAAGACTTCACTATAGTTTCATTATATATCCCCCATCCCTCTAAGCATATTATTCGAAATCTCATTTCCGTTTTGAATTCAATGCCTAAGCCTCTCCTTGTCCTTGGAGATCTAAATTGTCATCACCTGGTTTAGGGATGTGGTATTACAGACCCTGTGGGAGATTTTCTATTAGAATCCCTAGATACTCTAAATCTTTATGTTCTTAATGATGGCTCTCCAACTAGAAGAACTCGCCCTAATGAACTCCCAAGTGCGGTTGACCTTTCTCTCTGTTCTCCTGATCTTGCATCTCTTATGTCTTGGAATGTTTTACCCTCTACTCATGGTAGCGATCACTTCCCTATTCTTCTTCATATGCCTCGAAAAGTTCCTCGTACTACTATCACGAATTCTCCTCTACTTAAATATATCTTGGACAGCAATAGCTTAGCTTGGGAAAATTTCAGTGATCTAACTAAGCTTAAATCTTCTCATTTGCCCCCTATACATCCGCATAATATTCAATCATGTTCTGATAGCCTTGTCCAAATTCTTCATGACTGTGCGCGTTTATCGTTTCCTATTAAGAAACCAGTTTTGGATAAAATTCCCTCCCCTCCTTGGTGGGATAAAGACTGTTCTGATGCAATCAAAGTTCGCGTTTTGGCTGAATCAAATTTTTGCTCTTCTATGACTAAACAAAACTTCATTGAATTGAACAAAACCATTGCTAAAACTAAGCGTCTTCTTCATTCGAAAAAACTCGATGGTTGGAAATCTTATTGCTCTAGCCTTTGCCCTAAAACTCCTTTAACCCTTGTATGGAATAAAATTAATAGGTACAGACGATCATGCAGTTCCCCTTCCCAAAGCTGCAATCCAACACAGGCCTGGGCTGACACCTTTATGGATAAAATTGCTCCACAGTATTCTCCCCTTCCTTCTGAACTGCCTTCAAATTCTTGTCCTGTGTCCAATGACCCCTTGGATTGTCCGTTTTCCTTCCTTGAACTAAAGAATATTTTAACATCTGTTCAAGACTCTGCTGCTGGTATGGATGGTATTCCCTATTCATTCTTCTCTAAAGCCAGTGACGCCCTCCAAAATTATTTTTTAACTCTGGTTAACTCAATTTTTTTTGAATCAGGTTCCGTTCCAGCCTCCTGGAAATCCCAACTTATTATCCCTATTATAAAACCTAATAAAAACCCTGATGACCCTAACTCCTTCCGCCCTATTGCTCTTTCTTCAGTATTAGCAAAGCTTGCGGAGCATCTTGCTAAGAACCGCCTTGAGTGGTTCCTCGAAAGCCATGGCTTTCTTGCTAGGTCCCAGTATGGCTTTAGAAAGGGCAAAAGCACCATGGACAGTCTCAGTATTTTTACCACTGATATTAGACTTTCTTTCACCCGTAACGAATCTGTGATTGGAGCTTTTCTTGATGTTACTGGAGCTTATGATCATGTCCAACTTCCTTTCCTCAGATCGAAACTTCAGCAACTGGGAGTCCCTCCCAAGTTAGGGAATTTTGTAATGAACCTTCTCTCAGAGAGATTCGTATATTTTCGTTGTAACGATCCTTCAATTTCCTCTAGCAGAATTATTTGGCGCGGGCTACCCCAAGGTTCAGTTTTAAGCCCCCTTCTTTATAACACGTATACATTTGATCTCGAGTCTTCTGTTGGTCTTTGTCGCATTCTTCAATACGCCGATGATATTTTACTTTACACTTCCCATAGCAAAATTTCTGAAGCATCGAACTGTCTATCTCTTTCCCTTCAGCGGCTTAATTCCTGGCTCCTCATAAATGGTTTGGAGCTTTCCCCTGATAAAAGCAACATTGTCCTTTTTTCCCGCAAACGTAACCCTCCTAGCATTGATATTCTGTTAAATGATGCCAAAATTCCTGTTAAAGACTCAGTTAAATTTCTCGGACTTTTCTTGGATAGTAAATTAAATGGGCAACTGCATAGTGATTATATTGCTTCTAAATGTGAAAAAAATCTTAACGCCTTAAGGTGTTTATCCGGAGTATGGTGGGGTGCCCATCCATTCAACCAAAAAATTTTTTACAATGGCTTTATTCGGAGTGTCTTGGACTATGGTACCTTTTTGCTTGAACCTGCTAATAAAGCTGGTTTAAGGAAACTGGACTTAATTCAGTCTAAGTCTCTCCGAATCATAGCAGGTGCTATGAAATCATCTCCAATTAACGCCCTTCAGGTTGAATGCGTTGATCCTCCCCTTTATCTTCGCCGTCAGTTTCTGGCTGATCGTTTCTTCTTTCGGTGTATTAAATTCTCAAACCACCCTCTTGTGCCTAAACTCCAGCTTCTTCAGCAATACACTTTTACTTCCCGGTTTTGGGCACGTAAACAGCTCCCCTTGCTTCTCAAAAGTTTCACCCTCTTTAAATCCATAAAGGATCCTACACTCAGGTCTCCCATGCTTCCGATTTTCAGTTTCGAGTTCGATATAATCTTACTACAACCTACAGTTATCTTGAATTTTGACATCTGCAAAGGTGACATGTTTGCCAATCAGTATTTTAGGGAACTTCTTCATCGAGAGTGGCGCGGTTGGCATACTATATTTACAGATGCATCAAAGCTTTCTCCTGTTGGCTGTGTTGGCTGTGGTGTGTTTCACGCTCAGTATGATATTGTTCAGAAAATCAAGTGCCCTCCTGAATCTTCAGTTTTTACTGGAGAATGTTTAGCTATCTATGAGGCTGTAAAATATATTACATTATTTAAATTACGTCGCTCTATCATTTTCTCTGATTCTCGAAGCTCCTTAGAATTTTTACTGTCTAATCCTTTCTCTTCTAAAACTACTAATCCTTTGATATTCCAAATTAAAAAATCTCTTTCTGAATGTCTATTGAAAGGCTTTGAAGTCGTGCTAGTTTGGATCCCTGGCCATGTTGGTATCTATGGGAATGAACGAGTCGATCGTGTGGCTAAGGAGGCAGTTGTTTGTGGCGATAAGGTTCCGTTTGTTAATTTCCCGCATGACCTCCTGTCTCTTCCAAAATTGTACTTAAAAAAATCATGGTCTTCTGGCTGGAGATCTTCCAGTAGGCTTAAGGGTTCTGCATTCGCCAAAGTTCAACCTGACATCCCTTGTAAACCCTGGTTCTCACGGTGGCACTTTCCTAAGCGCTTTACGTCCATGTTGATCCGCTTAAGGCTGGGCCACTGTTGCTCACCAACTCACCTTAAAAAAATCCGTGTCAAAGATTCTTCCCTTTGTGAATGTGGGTTGGATGAAGGTGATCTTAATCATATCTTTTTTTCATGTCCACTTTTGGATCATTCATCTTTATTTCATTCTCTTAGCTCTTTACATGTTTCATTCCCTACTCATATATATGAACTTTTATCTTCCATTGACCCTCATGTATATTTAGCCCTTATCGACTTTCTCATGCTAAATGACCTTAAACTCTAGTTATTTATTTTTTTATTTCATATGTTAAGTAGTACCTTTCCGATCATACTTTCTTCAAAATTCCGTTACTTTTATATCTTCTTTTATTCTTGACGTGAAGCTGGCAGATATGTCGAATAGACAATTGCCACAAAAAAAAAATATATATATATAGTCACTTCATGACTTGACTCCACGGTCTTTGAAGAAAATCCGACAATGGCGGTTGTGAATTTTGAATTTATTTTTCAAAACTAGTGTATCTTGAACTTTAATGTGTAATAAGGGTGGATTATTATCCGTTAAGTGTTCGTGAACGTGCACGAGTGTTGGCAAATGCTTTCAAGATCATAACACCATGTATTTTCGTTTTTGCTTCAACGGCCTTTTTTAGAGCCTTCAGTAAAATATCCACCATTTTACTGTTGGCGTTTTGACTGACAAAATATGACTTTGACTTGACATAACCGAACAAATTTTACTCACTTGACATTGGCAGAATTATTGCAAAAAAGCGATAGAAAGCCATTAAAGAAGAAGAAGAAGACTTGACTCCACAAAACACAAAAGTCAAAAATATTTCTATTTTATTTATTTTCTTTTAGAATTATAATTTTTAGATTCTCGTCTCGCCTAATTTCTCAGTAAAATCGAAAATTAGTTTAATTATGCGTGATGATCAACTACGATATAAAATTTATAACGTGCAATAATTCAATACACATAAAAAACTATGACGACAAAAGTTTCAAGTAAGTTTTATACATTATTTGATGTTTCAAGCAATAAAGATTAAAGTTTAGTTATAAAGATTCGCAATATTTGTTTTGTAGATATGAAACGAAAAAAAGGCCAGAAGACGCGGTTTTTGATACCGGGAAGAGGCAATTTTACGAACGTCGTGGCGGGCAGTGGAGAGCATCGCGCCCTAGGCAGTTAAAGCAACTTGAGTCCAAATTTCGTGATAAAACTGTTATAAAATCCGTGTGGACAGCGGAATCTCTTGTCACTGTAGTGTTCTCATCCGGAGCTATAGCCTACCTCACTGTTAAGCTAAACACATTAGATATCACACAGGTTTTGTTTGATAGATACTTTGTTGGTAAGCTATCTGGTCAAACAGTTTTAAATGGTAAGTGAAAAGTTCCACACACTGATCCTCTGTTCCTTCTTGTGATAATTTGACCACTATTTATTTATTTATACTATAGGTACTATACAAAAATGAACAATGAGACTATAGGATACCTGTGAAAGATGTTATGTATTATTAACAATAATTGAAAAATTGAAAATATCATATCTTTATCGCATAATTCTTACTTTGACATAATTTTATTTGATATATTTTTACTTCTGGTCATGGTTTGAGGAATATAATTTGTTTATACATTAAAAATAAATCAAATTCATTGAAAGTCTTGCCAGGTCAAAATTGTAATTTCTAAGTCATTAATAATTATTGTTTTATTCTAAAAACAGGGGCCAATGGCTTCATATGTCCTCTAAATCATGGTGGTGCTTACATGCAAATATAAAATGCCCACAAAAAAATCTTGAATAAAAATTGCATCCTTGTTGCTTGGGCAACATGCACTTGGTATTTTAAATGTTACTCTGCATAATCAGCTATAAACCATACCAAATTTCAGCATAATCCATTCAGTAGTTCCAGCGTGATGCAGTGCGTGTTCAAAGGGACAGACAGATGGACAAAAAAAAATTGTCTCTGTTTCTATATCAATTAAGAAGCGCAATGCAGTCAACATTTTTTCAAAAATATTCAATGTACAGATTTAGCCCTGTTACAATTTTAATAATGTAATGATGATGACTGATTTTACATTGTATGACTTCTCATAATTTGTGCTTTTTCCATTGTTATGTTTAAAATTGGTGGCTTTTTACTAAGTACTGAATTATGAGCATGAGTGTGGGCAAGTGATAAGTATAATGTGGTGAAATGTGGTTTTTCGTGTTGCTTTCAAAATTCCATAGAAGCTTCTAGTGAAATTGCCACCTCTTTTCTAGGGCATGACTTAGACTGAACTATGACAACTTGACTTAGACTGGGCTATGTTAAACTTGATTATGACTAAGGCTTGACGTGAAATATTCTATAACAATGAATAATTACAATACTTGATACTGGCTTAATACACTATGTGTAGGCAAAATATACCTAAGAGAAAAAAAAACGAACGCACCTCGAGACGCTGCCGCCAAGCCATAGACGATTGGAGCCAAACTTTAAGAAAACCTGAATATTTGCATTTGCATCCGCGAATGCCAGTAGCAAATATTCAAATAATGACATTAGTTCTGATCTTTTGAACTAAAAAGAGCTGATACAGATCAAGCACTATTATTTATTTAGGAGCTGGCAGCATTATTTCCACAAGTGACATTACAATCTGTCCGTTCCCTCCGTCTAATTAAAAAATATACTACAGGACATTCTAAAACATCAATTGTTTTCACAATTATATGTTTTACTCAAAAATGCTTGTTATGTGGTCATTATTTTGGCAACCTTCTTTGAGAAAAGTCGGCGTTGCTGTGCTACTTGAAAAGGCGCCAGCAAAGTTGTATGGAATTTCATTGCTGGGTGAGTTTTGCGACCAGCAATTTCCTTTGCAAATCCATAACTGTCGAGATGAAAATGAATCAAAATGGATAAAATAATTCAAAGAGGATAAAAGAATTCAAAGTGGATCAAAGTGAATGAAAGCGAATGAAAATGTATGAAAATGTATAAAAATGTATGAACATGTATGAAAATTGATGAAAATATATAAAAATTGATAAACATATTATCTGCACAAAGTATCTCAAACAAGGAAATAGAAATGAGAATTGGTAATGCATAGAAGCGGTATTGGTCGCTTAAAGAAATAATGAAGGATGGCAAAATGAGCATCAAGGTCAAAGGGAAACTATTTAACACCTGCATTCTCCCTATTCTGACATATGGCTGTCAAACATGGGCGCTTACCAAAGCCCTACAAACCAAGCTCCAGAGTTGCCAGCATAGCATGGAAAGAAGTATGATGGGTAAAAAAAATTGACAAAATAAGGCACAGCATCATCAGAAAGGCAACAAAAGTTCAGGACATAACTGTAAAAATAAGAACTCTAAAATGGAGATGGGCTGGGCACATGGCAAGAGGTATAGAGAAATGGAGTAAAACGGTCACCTCATGGTACCCAAGGGAAGGAAAATGAAAGAGAGGATGACAATTCAAAAGGTGGCAGGATGAAATAGTGGCAATTGCGGGGAAATCCTGGACCAGAACTGCACAGGACAGGATGCAATGGAAGGGGTTGGAGGAGGCCTATGCCAAAGGGCACACAGATCAAATATACAAATAATTAATGAAATGAACATCACAACAAAATCATAAGATCTGAGACAGGCTATAATAAATAAATAAATAAATAAAAAACATGTATGAAAATGATGCCATGTATGAAAATGTGTGAAAATGTAGGAGAATTATTAAATGCCTTTTATATTTTTATTATATTACTCGCATTATTTGAGTGAGTTTAAAGCACTATACAAGCCTGGGCCTGCAATGACTGCCCTGCTGACCGCTCTATGATGGGCTCGAGCTTAGCATAGCTCTGCCCCAGCCATCAAGTTTGGTCATCATTGCAGCCCTCGCTCTTGCCCATCATTAATCGCGGCCAGCAGCGCACTCGTTGCAGGCCGCGGCAGTACGTACTATAGGCTTTAAATAAAACTAGGTAGTACAAGGAATATATTTTTCCTTGTATTAAAAAATACACAATGATGGTCAACACAGCTTTATTTTCTTTACATATTTCATTTGATGGTTTGTTTTTCAGTTGCATTATGCAAGTCACACATGTTATTTACCCACAATGATCGGACAGCAACTCTTGTGACGTTCGGCAAGAATCACAACAGCGATGTGCCGTGCCGCATCACTGACAGAGATCCAAGTTTGCATGTAAGGTTTTTTAGCTGTTTACTGATTCGGTCAGCCTATTTGTTGGATTAATTTCACAAGTCCAAACATCTAGTCTAGACTCTAGAGATATTATTTATCCAATATATCAGTTTTAATTGTTACTTTAATTATTTACAGTTTCATTTTGTTAGTATAAATATATTGATTAGGATGCTTAATGAGAAATCAAAAAATAGTGAAAGCGAATTTTGAATTTGTTTTCCAACAACATTTTTGAATTTTAATAATGGCAGCCGTGAATTAGGCGCGTAACGCTGCGCAGTAGAGATATGCGTGGGCAGAGGTAAGCAGTGAGCGCACCGTTCGGGGGGTTTGCAGTGAACTTCACAGTGTGAAGTTCACTGCAAACCCCCCGATTCCAAGGATAATTGCGGCTGTGAAGTTCACAGCCGCAATTATCTTTGAATCACACTATTTTGTCACTTCTGTTTGCAGAGTATAGAACTCGGAGGCGGTACAAGACGCACTGAACGTAATCTATCAGCTTGTGACACTGCTACTGGTTCCAGAATCCTTGTGTGGAGTGTGACTGCAGCAGAACCAGCTCCATGGAGTCCGGTCATCGAAGATTTGGCTAATTTACATCTCTATGAAGTTTCTGGGTTAGAACTTTTCTTAAACAGGCATGTCTGAATGAAAAACGATATGAAATGAAAATTTATTAGGCATAAAAATGGGTGAACAATTTAATGTGATTATTTATTATTCGCTAACACTAAGCCATCCAGTACTGCTGTGAGCCACAACTGTGGCCTCTAAGCACTTTAGGTTTGGCGAAGCAAGCTACAAATGTGACAGAAGCAGTTGACCGGCTATTAAACTTACCACTACTAACTGCAGACTACACAATACCTACTACATAGAGGAATAAACGTTTACCCCCAGTTTCTTGTATGTTTGTTAAATCTAAACTCACGTCAACTTAAAAATACTGAACACTCATTGGTCGAAGACAGCTGATGATCAACAGGTAACCAATGAGCGTTCCGTATTTTTAAGTTGACATCAGTTCTACTTTAACAAACATGGGAAACCGGGAGATAGTGTAGTGTGCTAGCAATGCTGAATAGACAGTCCAGTTGCTTAAGCCTTACTACAACATAACATAAAGTTTTCTTTAAACTTTTACTAGGGTGGCATTTAGTATTAGCTTAAACTTTACAGTGCAATAACAAACTTGTACTGATCCTTTGGTGCTTCAGTTAGGGATCACCATATTTATCACCAGCTGGAAAACCAGACCCCATACAAGAGCGCCAATTGGAACGGCACCCTATTTGCCTCTTGCATCCCACTGCTCCTCGCGGTTTCGAGCTGGACCGTTATTCTCTATGGAAACACAGATTCCACATGATACGAAACCACGTCGTTATCGTGTCTTGTTCAAATCGTGTCACAGCGTCAGATATACCGTGATGATTTGATGTTTCGGAACGCGTCTCGGTAAAACATACGATTTTTGACAGTTCAAATCGCGCCAATTCCAAATTCATTTCGCGTGATTTTGTTTTCGTTTCATAGAGAATATTTCGCAGATTTCTTATGTAAGACAAGGAATTCGCGTGGTTTCGAAGTAAGGAATCGATACGGAATAAGGGCCCTGATGGTCTAGCATGCGCAGCACGAGAAAAGTTATCGTCGGTGTTAGAGTGAGACCAAAGACTACTCAGACGCTACCATAATCTTGTCACGGTCTGTCACGAGATAAAGTGTCGAGAAAGTTTTGTCGAGCGGCGCACGGACGGGTATTTGCCCCAAAAAGCTGGCCAAAAGTATTTTTTCTCAAATCAGGTTTTTATGCTATCTAAGTATTCCGCGTACTAGCTAAGGAACCCGTGCACCTAACCGCAAACTTGTTTTTGTTTTAACGAACAATGGTCGCGGCCTAGCTCATTCGCAAGTTGACTGTCGCAAACGCTTCACTCTAACTTTGTCGAAGCAATAAATTGGGTCCTTTTTGGTTCTGTTATATCAGTGAGCTGGTATATTATAAAGATTTTTTTTATGATGGGTTTTGAAGTTCATTGTATGTACATATTTTGACATCGTTTATAAGTTTTTATTTCAGCAATAGTTTCAATATTTTTGTGCTTGAAGTACCAGATGAAGTATTAAAAATATAATTTTTTTTCTAAACATTCGTCACTCACACTTCCAAGCTCTTCCAAGCAACAACATGTAGGCAGATATTGTAGCCCTATCGGTTAGCTTTAATAATTAGCAAAAAATTTTTACCAAAAGAGACCCAACCGGTTTTTAATGACGAAAGCAAAAAAAGTGATTCCGAACACGAATGCAGCGACTAACAGGGATGTCCACACTAACATAACATTCACCAAAGTAAAACAGGTTTCCAAACGCAGCAATCGTCGCGGTAGCCTTCTTGTACTTCCGAAGCCTCGAACGGATTATGGCAAAACAATGCTTACTTTTGAAGGAGCACAACTTTACAATAAAATACCCTCACATATTAAAAAGTTACGTTCATTTAACGTTTTCAAGAGGCAGTTGACTCAATACCTTATGATGGCGGATCCACTGCCGAAGTAAATATTCTAAATTAAGTATCGATGATAAATGTACCTAATATAATTTTACTTAGCACGTATTTATATTGTTACCTACATTAATTTATGTGACGGCGAATGTATGTATGTATAATAATTTTAAGTGTAACTATGTTCTCATGGAAGTGACATTGTCTTATTTGAGAATAAATTTCTTTAAACCTAACAACTTTACTATTATATTAAATGTGTTTATTGGTAAAAAAAAATATTGAGTAATTTACGTAGTTTTTTTTATATATTTTCTTTTTTTTCTTATTAGAAAACAAAAGTAAAGAAATTTAATGTTATCGTAGGTACTCAAGAAACTTAGTAGAAACACAAAAAACAATCAAATAATATTGACCAGCTTTTTGGGGCAAATACCCCTCCGTGCGGCGCATGCATGCTAGCTCGGCAATCGGTTCAGTGGAGCGCCGGACTACGCTATGTCTTCCGGTTCGTGATCGCCACTCGAGAATATTTCTTCGCTAACGTACCTATATACATGGAGCTAAAATGTTTTAACTCATGATTTCTTTCCAGACACAACATATCTTTGGTAGCATACCATCATCTGGAAAATGAAACGTTTGCCGCCGAGCTTTCACACCAACAAGACAATTTTATTCATATTGTAGAGCAGGTTACTTGTCAAAAGGTAAGCTTTGTTTCATAAGTCATCATCAACATTCCACTTCTCAAAGGTAGTTTGAGAAGAAGGTACCTTATGACAATTGAATAAATATCAATTTATAATCCCTAACAAAACTTAAATCGTTAATGATTTAGTTCAAGTTATACAACAAAACAATTAATATACCGAACTCCCAGAAGCTCAAAAAGCTAATTTTTTGTACTTTTCTATCCGCCAAGTCAAGAAAACAATGGGCCATCACATTGTTTTCTCGAATAGAGTTGGCAACTTGGCCCCCTCCCCATATAGTGCGATTCAAATTCAATGGCGGCTGTGAAGTCTGCGCGAAACGCTGCTCAGTAGCAAAGATTAGATGTGCGCGGGAAGACGTAAGCGGTGTTCGCAGCGTGCGGGGGGCTTGCAGCACACTTCACAGCTGCCATTGATTTTGTTTCACACTCTACCACTAAGCCGGAAATCAAATCACCTATAGAAACCTGTAGGTTAATTATATTCATTTGTAAATTACCATCCAATATCAATAATTTACAGAACGGCATCAGCATAGAATGGATCCGATATGAAATCCCGAATGGTAGTCGCGCGACAAAGTTATCCGCGCCAGAGAGTAGTACTAGAGTATCGCTGCCCGCGCCCGCGCGAGTGGTGCGACGCTCGCCGTGCGACACCAAGATACTGGTGGCGTGCATTGATGGCTCACTGCATGTGATACATCAAGTGGCTGGCCTGACAAACACTACTAAAGCGGGATTTGTATGTATTCATTTATATTTTATAGTATAATAAATATAATAATAAATAACATAGATCCTGAACCCTAGGATACCCAGGAACTACGAGGACCATGGTCCCACAACTCCCAGATACAGGATTTTTTCCTGTGCACAAATACTTGTCCTGTCGCGGAATCCAACCCGCTGCCTCCGGGTTATGAACCGACCTGCTCAACCACCACACCACGGAGGTTGTCATCTATGTTATTATTATATATTTTCGTCCAATATACCGCAGAGCCTGAAAACAAAGGTTTTCAATCAATTATTGTTGCCAGTGATGACGTATGGAACTGAAACGTGGTCTCTTACTGTAGCCACTGTAGGCCTCATTAGTAAGATCAAAGTCGCGCAAAGAGCTATAGAGAGAGCTATGCTCGGTGTTTCCCTGCGAGATAATATCCGGAATAAGGAAATCCGCAGGAGGGCTAAAGTGACTGATATAGCTCTTAAAATTAGCGAGTTGAAATGGGCAGGTGCAACTGACAACCGATGAGGAAGAAAGGTTCAGGACAGGATGCCGGAAGCGAGCAGCCGCTCAAAGTGGCGTGTTGCAGGTTTAGCGGAATAACACTGGATGTTCTTCTCTTATTTTGTATTTATTTGTTTTTTATTTTGATTGCAGATAGCAACTGACATCCAGTGGGTGGATCAGCTAATAGTAGCAGCCGAGGAAGGCGGTCGGCTCCAATGCTTCGACCGCGCTCTATCGCTGCTGCACCATCACACCAAGTGCTTCGACTTGACGGCTTATTTACGGTAAACACTTGATAGCCATATTCCATTGTTATTTACTATTACGTTCACTTTACAGCTTATAACCTATTAATGAATGTAAAAGTGCAAACAAAACTTTTTTCAGGTTACTTAAGAAAACATGAAATGTTATTCTTAGAGCCCAAGTTTGTAAATAAATACCTTACAGACTACTAATACACACATTATAGTATTACTTCTATTCGACCGACATCTTCGATTACATAGTTTTTTTATGCAAATGAATAGTACGACGGGTTCGTCGTTCGCCTGATGTCAAGCGTACAATCTGGAGCTCTTCAAGTCGCGAGTGGATAGGTATCTTATAGGCAAGCATGTACCATCGTAGACCGCATCATCACTTTCAACAGGTGAGATTGCGGTCAAATGCGAGCCTATTCAGTTATAAAAAAGCTTCCCATAACAGATTGCAGTATTACTCGGATCAATTCGTTTCGCATGACGCATGACACTGACGTTATCCTGAGACGTCACAGTCTAATAATCCGATTACTAGAATGTAAGATCAGTACCCCTAGTACGAGTTTCAAAACGAGTTTACGTTTTCTCCCTTTCCTCTCATACATTTCTCTGCAGCGCCCCTAGCGGACACGTTGATGAACTAAAAATGGAAGTACAAATTCTAAATGGATTCGCGTGTATTCATGTATTGGAAAACTCGTACTAGGGGTACTGGTAATAAAGTCTCATTTGCCCAGTAATCTCACCAGCTACAGTGCCCTTCAAACAGGAACGCAGTCATACTTGACCTATCAGGCGGTCACGGGAATCGAATACATCACATAGGCTGTCGAATAGCGACGAAACTATCGAGTATTTGGAAGAAAATTTTATTGTGTTTTCAGTGAGTCACGGCGAATGCTAATCCTAGGCTCACAAGCCGCCCGGGGCGGGCCGGTGATACTTATATCATTCGCAGGCGGACCGCTCGCTTTACTGAGAATCGCGCATCCTCGGCTGTTGACGGTAGTTACTAATTACAATCTAATAATGTTATGTAATACTTTTTCTTTTCAATTAGCAATTTGAAATAGCAATTGGCACATGGGCAGGCCACATCGCTTGTAGAACTGACAACCTATGGGGAAGAAAGGTTCTCGAGTGGCGACCGGAAGACGCAGCGTAAGCCGGCCCTCCACTAGGTAGACCGACGATCTGGTGGTGATATTTTTCTTAACTAACGCTTAAAATATAGCCTAAATCCTGTTTAACCGTGCCCTGAAAGGATGATGACTAGAAACCAATTACCCTGTATAATGTAGGTGCGCACTAAGGAATGCAATTTCCGTTAATTTAACTTCTAAAGGGGGTGAAGAGGGTGTTTAAGAATGATTGTATGGTCAAAAGATTTTTAACGCTCAAGTCTTTTAAAATAATTATGCTCTGCTCACTCCGACATTGCTAGAACACCACCAAATATAGTTTAAAAGCCACTAATCAAAAAAGAACTGAATGATGTAAAACTAAAAATGATAACGAAATATTAGAATACCAAGTTATGTCGTCTTTCAGGCATGGATCCGAGCGCGTCGAATGTCTAGTGCCGTTGCGTTACTAAAAGCTATGGATTGGGACCGCGAAGGAACCGAGTGTCTATGGGCGGTCAACAGGATACTTTGCGCAGCGCTACGGAGTGGCACAGGTATGTCTCTAATAGTGATGGATTAATCAGCATTCGCATTAATTTTTAGCATGTGAAAACTCAATTAGCATTTCGCAAATGAAATGTGGTTGCGAAATTCTGTGAAAAATGAAATTTCATTTCAATTAATTTAGTTCACTCTGAATTTAATTTTAAAAATACTGTTGTTTCCATGTTCATTTCATTTTTTAATTTCAATTTTAATTTCAATTTCATTTCACTTCCATTTCATTTCACTTTAGCAAATAGCATAGCAATAGCAATTAGCATGCGATGACTCGTGAATTAGCATGTTTATGAAATTTTTGATGGCATTAATTGCCATCGCTAGTCTCTAATACGAAATTAAATAAGAATATATTTTTATGGTCACATAATGTAATCGGGCTTTTGCGTCCACGTTGGACATTTGATATGGGTGTCCCGGGTGTCTTCAGTCAACAGTGAAGAACAGGTATCTTCTAGGCAAGCATGCGCGATCGTAGGCCGCGTCATCACGTACCATCAGGTGAGACAAATGCTCTGGCCATAAATTATAAAAAAAAATAGGCGCTTCTTACTGCCGTAAGACCCATATTAGTCGTGACTAAAGTGCGGCAGTGATATTGCGAAACATTAGTTTGGAGTATTTGCAGAATTTAGACCTTTTAAAATAACCTTTGTGGTACAATCTAGAAGCGGTGGCGGAGGAATGGTCGGCGCAAGCGGCGCTGGGCGCATACTTGGCGCCCGTAGCGCCGCTCGGCGCCGGCGCGCGGAGGTTTGCGCCCCCGCTGCATGACCTCGCTAGGAAGTTCTGTCACCACCTCCTCAGGTAATCATCGTCATCAACATAACAGCCCGTAGACGTCCACTGCTGAACATAGGCCTCCCCAGAGAGCGCCACTTTGAGCGGCTGCTCGCCTCCTGCGTCCATCGGCTCCCCGCGGTTTTCAGGACGTCGGTCCACCTAGTAGGGGGTCTGCCTACGCTGCGCCTTCCGGTTCGTGGTCGCCATTTGAGGTAATAAGTTAGTATAACTTGATAAAAATAACATACCTCGAAGGAAGGTGATTTTTTCTTATGGTGCGAGATCCCACAGCACAAATCGAGGACCTCAATAGGGTATCTGTAGATCGTTAACCGACACTTAAACATGTAAAAAAAGATCAGGTCTGCCAATTCCTATCCTGCCATGTCATGGAAATCCGAGAACTTCGTCAATTTTTTTTTATTTAAAAAATTACGTCACATGTTACCCCGAATGAATATACTGGCAACTGTTAACAATTGATTATTTACGTAAAAAAAGTTGGTCTGCCATTGCACACCCTGCCGGAAATAACTGGCAGACTCTTTCGAAGTCCCCTTCTTAACTACCTCATCGAGTACCCCGATGAAACCTGTGCCCATTAATAGCCAAGGTGCCCCTGATAATAGATTAAAAGATCTGCCAGGTCTAAATTTGCCGGAACTTAGTGTTCAAAGCATTTGATGTTGGATTTCCATGACCCGGCAGGACCGGAACTCGCAGACCTGATTTTTTTACATGTTTAAGTGTCAGCTAACGATCTAAAGATAGCCTATTGAGGTAGTCGATGACGTAGATATTTTTATGTATTTGTGCTGTGGGATCTCGCAATATTAAGGCGAAAGGTAGGGCAAACATGGTGTTTTTTTGTCGTAATAAATATTTATATATTTTTTTATGATAATGATTGACGTGACGAGCTAGTCGTTCACCTGATGTTAAGTGACACGGCTGCCCATAACAGTTGGTGTCACTCGAAACTTTGTAATAATAAAGTTTCGCGTGACACTGCACTGCGCACGTCATCCTGAGACATCACACAATCTAGTAATCAGATTACTACACTGTGTAATCAGGTCACCAAGTCTCATTTGCCCAGTAATTTCACTAGCTACAATCCCCTTCAAACCGGAACACCGTAGTGCTTGCACACTACTGCTTGGCGGCAGAATGACTGGCAAAGCGGTGGTACCTACCTAGACGAACTTTGCAGAAAAGTCCTACCACCTAGTGGTATTTCTAAATTCCTCCTCTCTTACCGAAGACGCGGTCGCACGGAGAAAGCTCTAAGCCTAGCTGTGGATTTGGCAGCATGGGACTTATTCTGCGATGCGCGATGGGCGGCAACAAGACGTGGACAGCCTGCTTTAGCTGAAGAAGCAGCTGCATTGGCTGCACACTACAAGCAGTTAGATGCGCCAGGTTAGGACCTTGAGTTATATGTTACTACTACTACTTTTAGAACCGGAAGCCGCAGCTTAACCCACTAGCACAGTATACTTAAGAGGATCGTCCTGGTATTTGAAAATATCGCCTTTGCTATCTGCACGTGTTATTACAATAGTTACAGAATTTTTTATGGTTTTTAGTATTTTAGGGAGAATGGTTTATAGAAATATATTTTCGAATGGAATATCGTTTGAATAGATTATAATCTATCCCTGTATAGTTTGGTTTTTGTGAAAATATGTTGTCTATTCTAATTATAACTACTTTTCTTCGTTATAATTCGTCCCTTAAGATAGCTATAAACATTGCGAAAACTCAAAAAAAAGACGTACGACCATAGTTTTTTACTGTGTAGCTTAGAGCATTTAAAAAAGGAGGTGGCAAGGCGTTCCCCTCTGCCGGTCATATGGCGTCACTTGGTCATCTACAATATCATAATGTGCGTGTAGACACTGCGTAACTACGCTCGTTTATATAACGGTGTGCGTGTTTTAAGATGGTGTGCGGCGTGTGCTATACGTGTTTACTTCGTCCCCCGTTAAAATTGGCAGAAAAATAGTCCTTGCGGATTATAACGTTAACATCTCCATTTATAGATGCTCTAAGCTGTGTAGACAACATATTATAAAAAAATTATCGAAATCGTATAACATTTAGAGCAACTAAATCATTGGCGATTTCTGTATCGACAAGAGACAGGATACTTTGATAGTACACAACAGAGGAGGAGGATAGAAGATTCCACGAAGTCACTTACATCGCGACTCTTGGTACAACAAAATAAAGTGTAATTCATTAGTACATAGCGCTATACAGGGTGTAATTTAATTCATTAGCATAAATTGAGTCCATGATAGTACATATTAGATGATTATTAAAGAGTAAAGAGTGTAAATGAAATAATTTTTAACGAAAATTATGAAGATTGCCGCGGCGCCTAACGCCGTTAGCACGGATGATTTTGACACATTTAAACGTTTTTAGACCTTGTATGTACTTATTAAAAACAGTAATTCATTATTTTAATTAAATTTTGTATCGTAGCATTTGATTAAGTAAGTTATTTCATTTTTTGGAGTTATTATTATTAGCAACCCAACAAGTCAGAATTCAAAAATTTTTGTCCACACGTGACCGGTATCAGGAGTAGGTATCTAGTTTCAAAGGATGCTAATGAATTCAATTACACCCGGTATACAAGCGTACCCTAAACTATTGCTATATCGTTGCGATTCTCACGACCCGTTAGGACGGGCCGCTACCATGCGTGCTCCCACCGTGACTTCGTATCTAAAGTAAAAACCTTTTTAGTGGTTTAGTCGTTTGAAAGATACTTTTATAAATACATCCTAAAACCATTATTTTTCCTACGAACATAAAACTAAAATACCTTTTTCAGGATCAGAATGTTCAGACTCATGCTCCGACTGCAGTTCCCATTCGTACACCAATTCGGATGCAGAAACAAGTGCATCATCGGAAATGAACAAAACGAAGCCTCCTCCACTACCCCGAGTCTCCATGCCTCATACCTTACTACCCGTTCCAATCAGCCAACCCGAGCCTACATCCACCAACAGCATCCGGCCCAATCTTCACCAATACTTAGACAGAGACAACACTATATGGAACACTGAAGTGCAACAGACATACAAACCGGAGCTAAAACCTATATTGAGCCAGAACACGAAATGGCATGAAAACGGCCTTCCTTACAAGTCAAAAAGTGACCAGATTAAAAATGTCATAGATGTACCACGACCTCACGATTTGAACACTAATTTCAAACATGTTTTTCAAACTGAGCTGAGAGTTGAAGCTCCGAATACGCTGTATCGATACCAGAATAACAATTATCCGACGTTAAAAGATAGAGGTTATAGAGAGTCGGATAGACAAGGAATACGGGCTGAGAAGAATAAAGTCAAGTTTTCGGATACGGTTACGATTGCTGTTGTTTCGGTGAGTTTAATAAACTTTAATTTAATTACACGTTTTTTTTGAATTTTTCATTGTAAGTACTGATATTTTAAACTTTTGTTCGCCTTAAACTCGTTTGGTCCTTCACTAGGTGGACCGACGATCTAGTGAAAACCGCGGGGAGCCGATGGATGCAGGAAGCGAGCGGACGCTCAAAGTGGCGCTCCCTGGGGAGGCCTATGTTCAGCAGTGGAGGTCTTCAGGCTGTTAATGATGATGATGATGAATATTGTTTTAAGGCTGTGGATTTTAGTCTTTTGGCCATGTCCTATTGAGTTCACTTCTTGTTTCAATTGTTCTTGATTAAGGATGAAATGTCAAACTTGTGACCATTTTAGCATGAGAAGTTACAGTTTAGTAATCAGGGGGTTTAGCAAAGATCATAATCGGTAACGCTAACGCCTCACGCTAACTCCAAAAATGTATCGAAATGACATTCGCTACGGAAAAGTTAGCGATTTCCAAAATGTCATTTCAGTACAATTTGGAGTTAGCGTTTGGCGATAGCGTTGGCGTGAGGGAGCTTTGCTAGACCCCCTGGTCACTAGATAGTGTGATGTCTCAGGATGATGTGCGCAGTGTAGTGTCACGCAAAACTTTATTATTTTAAAGTTCGACGTGACACTGCATCTGTAATGGGCGGCCGTGTCGCTTAACATCAGGTGAACGACTAGCTCCTCACGTCATTCAATCTCATCAAAAATACTTCTAAAGTTAAATATTTTTTGTTGTGTGAAGTTTTTTAAGGCGGTGGATTCTAGTCCTCTAGCCATGTCCTATTGAGTTCAACTCTTGGTTCACTTGTTCTTAATTAAGGATGATGAAGAGTCAAATGTGTGACCATTTCAGAATAAAAAAATTAAAAAAACCGTTTTAGCAAACTCCTGGGCCGGTACCGTCCCGAGAACTAGCGGACAGCTTGCCGCTGAGCCCCCCGCACCGCTACCTCGCCGCCTTCACCCCGCAACCTCCGCCACCTTCCGGTACCACCCTCGACTATGTGGAAGTGTGACGCATGCCGCACTGCCTTGCTCTCACTCACGCATGCACCGTGTTTTATGTTAGCTAATGGCGGCGTGTCGCGGGTTCCAGGGGGTCTAGCAAAGATCCCAATCGCTAACGCCAAATGCCAACTCCAAAAATGTATTGAAATGACATTAGCTGCGGAAAAGTAAGCGATTTCCGGAATGACATTCCAGTACATTAGCGTTTGGGATCATTGCTAGACCCCGTGTTCAACTAAAATAGCGTTATTCATAACTAGTTGACCAGTCCCGGTGTCGAACGGGTTAATTAGTTTTACGTCCTAAACCTGTTTATGGGTAAGAGAGAAGCGAAGGGAGAAAAGATAAAAAGGAACCCCAGTTGCATGTAAAAGGTAAAGATAAAGATAATTTTATTGTAAAACATGGGTATGGATCATTTTATGAAAATGAAGGTGGTAAAAAATAAGAAAATGTTGCGCACATGTTTTGCCTAGTTTGGCATACAAAAGAATATTTGGTCAATACAAATGGCCATACAGATATACAATTAAAATAAATGAAATTACAAATTATTGAAAAAAAAAATATACATGCATATTCCATAATTAATGAATAATTTTATGTCAACAATAATAAAAGAGAAAATGTCATAATATAGTAAATGTCCGTACCTATAAATATATAATTAAATTTTAAAAAGAAATTGAAGGTGAAGCATAAATTCGGACACGAGATCACCTTGTCACGGTAGCTTAAGTTAAGCTAGTTCCGACTGAAGGGATGGACGGATGCGGGTTCAAATCCCGTTTGTGATTCTTTCTTTTACACCACACCTACACAATAGGTACCTATTAATATTTTGAGATTGTTTTAATAAGGTTTTTTCTTTTGCTGTTATTTTCATTTGTTCAATATTAATCTTGTTCTGAGTTTCGAACGGAGTCCTTAAAAGCAGGGAACTTCAAAAATAATGGGATAATTAAGTGTTTAAAGTTCCATACCAATTTATAAAATAGTAATCCTGATATATCTAAAAAAAATAGTTTACTGACTTCATGTACGTTGTAATGGTGTACATATTTGTGTAATGTAAACATTGGACCCTAACTCACGATTATTAACGGTTCCCTGTTTTTAGAGGTCTTATTATTATGAGATCTTTTTACAGAGTGATGTTAACAATCGTCTGCACCTATATTATTGTATCGATAAATTCATGTCTGTAATCGATTGTAATCAACGGATGTCAGCATGCACTTTTAGAAATAACTTATTAACAACACACACAAAATGGAATATCAATGATATCGATTCTGCATCGCTTTCTCTGCTAAAGCAAAACTTTTTTTTTTTATAACATGGACAGACAAACAAGCAGACGGCCCGCCTGATGGAAAGCAGTTACCGTCGCCTATAGACACCTGCAACACCGGGGGCGTTGCCGATGCGTTGCCTACCTTTAAGGACTCTATTTACCCGTCGTTTGAAGTGCGCCATGTTGTAGCTCAGTGGAAACACCTCAGAGGGAAGCTCATTCCACAACTTGCACGTGTGTGGCAAAAATGACCTCGAGAAACGGACTGTGCGAGATTTCCATGGGTCCACAAGGTGTGGATGAGCTTTTTGACGGTGACGAGCAGTGCGATTATAAAACCGCGACGCTGGGATTATGTTGAACAGCTCTTCAGAGCATTCCCCATTGAAAATTTTGTAGAACACACAGAGGGAACCGATGTCTCGGCGCAAACTCAATGGTTCCAAATCTTTGGTGAGCTCAGGATCGTCGGTGAGTCTAACGGCTCGTCGCTGCAAGGAGTCAAGAGGCTGAAGCTGGTACTTTGGCGCACCGTTCCAGAGGTGAGAGCAGTACTCCATATGGGGCCTGACTTGTGCTTTATATAGCACAAGCCGTTGGCCCGCCGTGAAGTACCGCTTGGCTCTGTTGAGTACACCCAGCTTCTTAGAAGCGAGACCAGCTTTACTCTCGAGGTGACTCCTAAACTGGACCTCGTTAGAAATGTCGACACCTAAGATCCCAAGTTTCACCGAGGTGGTAAGAGAAATGCCCTGGAACTGTGGAGCTACAGAAAAGGGGGCTTTTTTGGCAGTAAATGCGCAGACTTGTGTCTTTGTGGGGTTAAACTCGACCAAGTTCAGTCGTCCCCACTCCGAGACTTGCTCTAAGGAGCTCTCGATTTTGGACACAAGTAGTTTTCTGCTTTCCTCTACTTCGTGATGAGGCGTCCTTCGGGGTGGGGGTTTATGCGGCCTGTGTATTGTGCATCACCGGTACTGTCATCAGCATAATAATGAATATTGTTGACTAGCAACATATCGTTGATATGCAGAATGAACAGTGTCGGTGATAGAACAGAGCCTTGAGGTACGCCAGCGTTAATTGTCATAGTCTCAGAGCTGGAGCCGTCAACGACGGCTTTGATGCTCCGACCAGACAAAAAATCTGCAATCCACATGCATAGCCCCTCAGGAAGCCCATAAGATGGTAGTTTCGAAAGAAGTGCCTTATGCCAGACCCGGTCGAACGCCTTTGCGATGTCGAGGCTAACAGCTAAGGCCTCCCCCTTGCTCTCGATGGCTTCTGCCCAGCGGTGAGTGAGGTAAACAAGAAGATCACCAGCTGATCGACCATGACGGAACCCGTACTGGCGGTCATTGATTAGCTGGTGAGCCTCAAGATACCTCAAAAGCTGAGCGTTAATCACTCGCTCCATCATCTTAGAGAGCAAGGAAGTGATCGCAATAGGCCTGTAATTCGCAGGGTCAGTGCGGAATTTAAACTAAAGCCGTCTTTTTCATTTCACTTTGATCAAAGAGTATATCGTGTTTAGTGCAGCTTGACAATGCGACATAGAATCGATACAATAAGCACATAAGCAACGCGGTCTTACAAATTTAAATGATGCGTCTTCACACTTGTGAAACAAGCCACGACACTTTTTATTATAATTAAAGGCATGTATAAAAAGAAGCACGCTGAATGCACGCATGTTCGCATTTCAATGGATTTTTATTGTAAGTACTAATTATGTACCTAATTTATTCTAGTTGTAAGTTGTTTGCATGTTGTGTTCATAGCATGTAAATGTTAATTATTTTTTAAAGGGGACCTTTTGAGTTGTTGGTCTGTAATTGGTTGTTTTATTAATTTCAGAGAGTACCGCTAAAAGACCACCTAAAATCAAAGTGATTCAACTAGGTATGGTATAAAAAGTTCATTAATTACATTAAATAAAGTTCTAATTCTGTATTACATTCCGTCCAAGAAAATAATAAGATATTTACTCATGTTATTCAAGTGATATTATTATCTAGATGTTAAATAGATTTACCAAGGTTGTGAATAAGAGAGAATGTTTTAATTAAATCAGCTTAATATTTTTGTAAGCTATGTTTTATTTACTCGCCTACTTGTTAGTACTTATTCGCATTTTTCAAGATTGGTGCTATTATCACAGAGCTAGAATTAGTTACTGTTACACACATTTTCTAACATTTCTTGTGTTATTTTCATTCATAGTTTCAACATGTTCTCGAATTTTGTGATTCTTGAACTGGCTGCAGATTCCGATGTTTTCCTTCACTTCACTGTAGTAAGAGCGGGTGTAAATTCCGCACATAAATTGAAAATTCTTTGGTTCAAGCCGAGCGGGATTCGAACAAGATGTTTTGGGTTGAAAGTCGCACAGGCTACCGCTGAGCCACATTCAAACGCAAACGTGCATCATCGTCCATTGCTGAACATATGGTTCCACCAGAGAGCGCTTCTTTGAGGGGTGGTTCCTTTTCTCCCCACCGGCTCTGTCCCACCAGTGGGGATAAAAGGAAAAATAAAAAGTAAAAGCCTCTTCTCCCCACTGAGAAACATAAAATTTGCCAGTGGTGAGAAAAGGAAAAATAAAAAGTAAATGGCTCTTCTGCCCACTGAGAAACATAAAATTTGCCAGCGGGGAGAAAAGGATAAATAAAAAGTAAATGCCTCTTCTCCCCACTGAGAAACATAAAATTTGTCAGTGGGGAGAAAAGGAAAAATAAAAAGTAAATGCCTCTTCTCCCCAGTGAGAAACATAAAATTTGCCAGTGGGGAGAAAAGGAATACCAAATTTGGTATAGTGTGATGTCCCACTAGGCTTGACATGAAACAAACGTTACTTTCAGCAAGGTCAATTATATGATTTCATTATAAGTAACTAGATGTTAAAAAAATGCTCATGTACCTATAAGTTATTTTCGTTTAGGTACCGGACAGACAATAGGCATGATGATTTATTTTTTTTTTGTTTGATAAATTAATTATATTCCTCAAAATATAAACATTTGTGAAAACAAAAATTAAATGTCTCCGGAACCGGAATAGAAAGAGATAGCTCAAACAGCCAGTGGCGTCAGAGGAAGATCGTTATATAGTATTACTAAGCTGTGGTAGTTTTTCATACAATCTCATTGGTATGTGACGTCACGAGTAGATTTTTCATAGTAACTGTGGGGGCGCTCTGTTTCGCGAGAAAGGGACAGGAGATGCCTCCTGTAGAAACTAAAAGCTTATTACTCCGTGATATATTTACCGATTTTGCTTGTTTTCTCATTTATTGCATTCATTTGTATTCTTCTTTATGAAAGTAATATTTACTTGTTCATTTTTAATAGTAGCCAACATGCCTATTACCCATCGGTAGGTTCCGACATTTATCATCTTTTTTTAATTGTATAACTTAATTAGCTATTTTTATCTATATTATTCTATAAATATATAATAAAACTAACTGGTCTAATAATCTGTATTTTCATTGAATATTTTTTGAATTTTTTCTCGTGCATTATGAAGTCATATCATAACTACCTATTATCATGGTATGATTTTTGAAAATTGTATCAAATTCAATTCAGTATGAACTTTGACTGTAGTTGAGCGGCAGACGCGCGTCAGCAGCGCTGCTAGATTCATCGTAATAGGGAGGCAGTGCAGAGTAGGTAGGTTGATGAAAAAAATTATGCCCCTGGCCCTGTGACTATATAAATTCTTTCTTCGAATGTTATGGATAAAGGCCAGGATCTTCGTACATTCTCTATCTCTCTCAAGCATTTCGTCATTTTTAAGGAATTAAATGGTAGAACTTACTTACAAAAATTCCTACCGTTGAAAAACCTGCAAAATAACGTTACAAATGTTTAACAAAAAATCACATTCATCCAAACAGTTTTCATATATTAAAACAGGAAAAGCGAAAATCACCAGATGATTACAGAGCGTTATTTTGCAGGTTTATCAACGGTTAGAATTTTTGTAAGTTCTACCATTTAATACCGTCGAAATGCAGGAGCGAGATAGAGGATGCATGGTGATCCTGGCAAATTTTATGTTTCTCAGTGGAGAGAAGAGGAAGTTACTTTTTATTTTTCCTTTTCTCCCCACTGGTCTCCGAATAGAGCCGGTGGGGAGAAAAGGAATGACCACTTTGAGCGGCCGCTCGACTATGCGCCCTGCATCCATCGGCTCCCTGGGGTTTTCACAATATCGTGTCGGTACGGCTAGTGGGGGCCGGCCTACGCTGCGTCTTCCGGTTCGTGATCGCCACTCGATAACCTTTCTTACTCATCTGTTGTCAGTTCTACGAGCGATGTGGCCTGTGCCCATTGCCATTTCAACTTGCTAATTCTAAGAGCTTCATCGTTCACTTTAGTTCTTCTGCGGATTTTATCTCGCAGGGAAACCAAGCATAGCTCTCTCCATAGCTCGTTGCGCGACTTTCGAGCATACTAATGAGGCCAACAGTAAGAGACCATGTCTCAGTTCCATTAGTCATCACTGGCACACTGCAAACGTTACTCTGCATAAAATTAATAAAAATAATAAAGCGGTGTTTCACTTCGAAGTGTGGCACAAAATTCTCCCGCCCCCATATTATTACCTTTGTACGACTAGCATGGAAACACGCATGGAAACACGGCACCCTTAATATGGTTGAAATTCCTCGAATAAGTTTTTTTTTAACGCGTTTTGTTCCTCGTTTTAGACAGCAAAGAAATGAAACACCTTATCAGCGTTAGTTTCTTGACCCTGACAAAATATAATATCTGGTAAGATTTAAGCCGCGCGTCCACTGGATCGGAATCGGCGCGTACGGACCGTCGGTATTTGCAAAATGCCGATCCAGGGCACCCAGACCACGCAGTCTCATACAAATCAATAAAAAGCAACAAATCCGTACGCTCCGATGCCGACCCAGTGGACGTGTGGCTTTGAAAGCTACCGCAAGCATGCTCCATCAGGCGAGACCTTGATCAAAATTAAATGTTAGCCTATATCGGAAATGAATAAAAAATTAACCTTAGTGATATGCCTATGCTTCATCCTTATTAGGTACTTATGTACTTTTGTTTATCCTATTTAAACCATACCTGCCTACACTACAAGTATGACCTACTGATCAACTTAGTTGAGCTATAGAGCATAAAATGGTTGGTAATACAAACTATGTTCTACTGCTCAACTGGTTGAGCAATTTAGTTGAGCAGTGGGGAAGTACTGGGAATGACAGGGATTCTTAATAATAAAAATAATGTACTAGAGATAGTTCCTTTTTAATGTAGATACCTCATTAATTTTAACAAAGCAGATAAGATAGTTGGAAGGCTATCATAAGTAATTTAATCCTTAATCTTCTTTTTGGGGCGGAGGTTGTTAGTGTGTCCACACTTGGTCTTGCGGCAGTTGGTCGCACGTGGGTGGAGACGAGCATAGCACTTGCGGCAGATCATCTTGTCACAGTTGTATTTCATGGCCAGAATACGAAGAGAGGGCTCGATAGTACCTGAAATATTTCATATATAAATAGTTATAAAATTGAAAAGGCAACAATAACAGCAATCATTATTTTATAAGTAAGGTGTAGCCACACTAATCCAGTTTCCAAAATTGTGTAAATTTCTAAGAATTCACTAGTGGTATAATTATAAACAATTATCCATAGATGCTTATTAACTAATGATTAACCTGCCAATAACACAAATGAATTCATAGAAGTTACACAATTTTAGAAACTAGCTGGAAAAGCAGTGTTGAACACCACCTACCTACCTTTTACATCTTGAATTAATTGTTTCAATATTGTTCTGTACAATGTCAGCATTCAACCGGTTAGCTGGTAAATAAATGGATAACAACCAAAAAAGCACAATTTCAAGTTTTTGAAACAGCAGTGTTTGAATCTGCATCATCTCTCCATAGCTGGGACAGGTTTACCTGCTATGCTGATTATTCTAAACATACCTACCTACCTTTTACATCTTGAATTAATTGTTTCAATATTGTTCTGTACAATGTCAGCATTCAACCGGTTAGCTGGTAAATAAATGGATAACAACCAAAAAAGCACAATTTCAAGTTTTTGAAACAGCAGTGTTTGAATCTGCATCATCTCTCCATAGCTGGGACAGGTTTACCTGCTATGCTGATTATTGTAAACATTTTCTACTACACCCAACTCGCAGGATTCACAATGCTATTGAACAATTGACTTTTCTAATCACCCAACCACTGACAAGCAGTAGGCACAGTTATTATCACCTCCCACTACCTTTCAATTTAAATCATATAGGCGTAGTCAACATGGTAGTAGATTTCTCTTCCTTTCAATAAGATCGTAATGAACATACCTCCTCTAAGCCTGAGCACCAAGTGCAGTGTAGATTCCTTTTGGATGTTGTAGTCTGAGAGTGTGCGGCCATCTTCAAGCTGTTTGCCAGCGAAAATGAGACGCTGTTGGTCTGGGGGAATGCCCTCCTTGTCCTGGATCTTAGCTTTCACATTTTCGATGGTGTCTGAGGCCTCCACCTCAAGGGTGATGGTCTTCCCCGTAAGGGTCTTTACAAAGATCTGCATTTTTATTCTGTAAAAATTGTTATATTTATTATTTTAAAAAGGTACCTATTGAGCCATGTTAAAGGAAACTAAAACAAATGAATGAATTTAAATGACATTCGGCACCAGCATGTCATGCCACGCCAATTTTAAATTCCGAACGTAAAAGCAACGTGCAATGCCGGAACTAAGGATAAACTAAACTATGGTTTGCTAAATGAGATACAAATAATTATGATCACAGTACCAGATTTATTTGATTTTGTGAATTTTTACACTAACCTTATCCAGAAACGTGCTTTGAGAAAAAGAACCAAAAGTAAGAAACCAAACAAAACGTCAA
The DNA here is from genome assembly GCA_963580505.1 of Ennomos erosarius. NCBI lineage: Eukaryota > Metazoa > Arthropoda > Insecta > Lepidoptera > Geometridae > Ennomos > Ennomos erosarius. Next base: position 10,746,429 of record OY756982.1, read on the forward strand.
ACTCGTCAAACTAACTGACTAAAATAAATATGGCGTCTTTCGGGGCTGCCATAAGACAAATTTAATTTTCTCCTAATTTTAAATATTGCTAAGCCCGCGTTTGCTATATTTATTTACTAGTCAAGACCCGACACAGAATGATGCTCAGCCGTCGATCTGTGCTCATGCTCAAGTCAAGATTTCATTCACGAAATGACGAAATCGTGGATGAAATCCTTACTTAAGAATCTGCATGTTTAGCAAACATGATTTTGTATGTCCGGCTATTCTCCTTTACGCATTTCTCAACTGATTCCCGTAAAGTTTTGTAAGTAGGAACGATAATAATTATTTAGAATTTTTAGTAGAATCAGTTTTCGGACATATTCGAAAATATCGGAGCCATGGGGATTTCAAAACATAAAATAATAGTTTTTAAGTTTAAAAGTTTAAGGCTCTGCAATAAATACAGACTCACGAGGTAGCGCACAACGCCACTAGTATCAGTTAAAGGTTTCTATATCAAATTATGAACAACCTACTGAAGTTTAGCCATCACTTTCACTGAAAAGCAAAATACCACCGACCAAGGTCACGTTTGTCTCACCTTGTTCGGGTTGGTGTAAAATCTGACCGTGTGGATGGTGGTTGACATTAGCGTATTTAGGAATATTTTCAAGGGGGGGGGGCTAAAAATTTGTTTGGATGGAGCTTCACCTAGCGGTCAATAATTATTACAATAATGTAAATTTAATGCCCTTTAGTAGTAGCATTTTGATCTTAATTTTTCTTTGATCTGATAATAAACATCTTACCTATGTTGAAAATAGAAATGCGCAAGAACAGCGAGCGCCTAAATTCACCAAATTAGCGCTATAGCACTAAATTAATAATATTTAGGAATATACGCCACCGCATCACAAATTTTCAGTCGTACCCTGGCAGATTTTGGCAAAATAATTTGAGGAAGACACTCAGATGCTTTTCGGTTGAGCTTGAGCCCTCTGAATCCACCACTGCTCAGAACCGGCTTGAGTTTACTTAAAACGCGCGAGCGAGGCGAGCGCGAAAATTTTTCTATCATACCCTGATAGATTTTGGAAAAAAATATTCTAGGAAGTCTCAGATGCTTTTCGGTCAAACTTGAGCACCTTAGCTTCCGAAATCCACAACTGCTCAGAAATGGCAAAAATTAAATTAGAAAGCGCGAAATTTTTACATCATTCTCATATCCTTACAGATTTTGGCAAAATAATTTTAAAAAGAATCTCAGCTGCCCAGCAGCAGCTTGAGCCCCTTAACCCCCTGAATCTACCACTGCTCAGATATTTATATTAGTGTTTGAAAAAAATTCAGGAACTTGTTTTCCTGTAATGTTTATCAAAAAATCTTTATCGAAAATTACGAAATAATTAATACCTTAGAGCCTTTGGGCTTAAATTGTAAATCCATTCATGTTTTTTAAACGTTGTATAAAATCGTTTCATTCTTAGTTCGTAACAAATATAGGATTTATAGGTAGGTATAATGGGTAACCTACCAAATGAATTTAGACCCAAAAACATAATATAATTATGTACCTACTAGGTCCATCGGTACTAACTAGGTAGTCCATTAATCAAGGCAAGAGTATATTAGAGGCTTGCAATAATAGACTATGAAACTCAAGCAAGAAGTTTTGAAAATAAGTGTTCATTTTTATCTTTAGTAAAAATTAAAATAATGAAACATAGATTTTAGCTTTAAAATTACATAAAGTCGAGTATGTTGATTCCTCGCACATTCCTCGGCTGTATGACGTTTTTAATAATTTGATAATAGTGGACAATACTGTGTTTAGCAGGCGCGGTCAACTATTAAGGTTGGAGTTGAGAAAGACACAGGGGCCACAGCTATATGAGATAGAAATATCTTCTGTATCGGTCATATCCGTAGTAGAGAATATTGATATGATAAAAAAATAATGTGAAAAACTTTTTTATATATTTTAAGTTAAAGTATATGTTAATTGAGTATAATATATTTTGTCTGAATATAGAATTAATATTAATTTAGTTTATGACATAACGGTTCAACAAGAAAACTCGTGTTTGTGTGACGTTGATTGAAATTTTGTGATATGTTAACACAAGAAAAAAGTTACAAGAAAAATGTCTGCCGTTGTTTTTGCTCACGCATTTCATCTTGTACCAAAGTTTTATTGCTAATTGTGACTAAATTTTGGATTTTTGGATATATTCTGATGCTTAATTATGTAGTTCGAGTTGAGCATCGTATTGGTGGTTAGTGGTGAACAAAAGTTTGTGAAATAGTGATAAAACGAGATAGTGACGCTGAATTTGTTTTTCATCATGGAAGAAAACCATAGAAAGTGCCTAAAATGAGGAGTTCACCGGCCGTTTTTTGTGTTGTTAGTTGATTCGATTTACAATAATTAAGTTCATTTGAAAATAAATATCCTATGATAATTTATTTGTTTGTTTTTCTTATGAATAAAATAGGTAGGTACGATAGGTAGGCACCTATAATATAGGTACCTATATGTATAGTAGGTACATTTGAAGTTCCCGCCATATTAAAACTGTCCAGGCGGGGCCACACAGAGATGACGCTCTCCTATTTGATCTCATTTTTTACTATGGAGTCGTTATTCTTCTCGGTAGAAGTAATAGTATTCTGTGGTGTTTAGTGTTTATGACCGTGTCAACCATATAATTTGATGTTTTTGTGTTAATTTTATCAAAAAATCGACCTGAAGCTTAAAGGAGCCGTAAAAAGACAGTTGGAAAAAACTTCTTTGTATTATTTATATTGCCATTAACCAAGAGTTGAAGTTAAGTTGATTATTTATATTTTGAATAATTAAATATCTCCTTAATAAAATTAAATGTTATTTCCAACAAAAATTTTTTGTATTTATAGTGTATTATTTACTGTAAATTAAGCGATGTATTTAAGTCTATGATTTACTGTATTTTTATAACAAAAACACTACAAATCATTCAGCCGTATTCCGATTCACGTTAAAATCGATAATATCGATATTATCGCGCTAAAAACGCGTACCGAATGTCCGTAATCGCGACAACGAAATCTCTTGTAAACAAAGAAGTTTTAAATATAGTGTACGTATAAGTTTCTTGTAAACAAACTATAACCGACGCCATCTTATTTATTTATTATTACAATTACTCAAAAAGCTTGCGATATTGCCGTCCGTGATAGGTTTTCCCGAGACATTGACAGCGCTCAAAGTCGTGAGCGCAATATCTGAATCGGAACGCTGAATAATTAACGTAAGCATTGTGAGCGAGTATAGCGATTACAGCGTGAATCGGAATACGGGGATTATCATACCTGGGGGTCTAGCAAAAATACCAACCACTAACGCTAACGCCTCACGCTAACTCCAAAAATGTATCGAAATGACATTTCGGAAATCGCTATCTTTTCCGTAGCGAATGTCATTTCGATACATTTTTGGAGTTAGCGTGAGGCGTTAGCGTTAGTGGTTTGTATCTTTGCTAGACCCCCTGGCCTGGCAACTGGCAACACAGCTGATCTACCTACCTACTTGTTTCGTAATCGCTTGATTTTCAGGCCTGAAACTAGTTTTTCCAATTTTCGAAAAATGTATCATCAGCTTAGCAGAGCCACCGGCAGGCTGGTCGCCGCCTCACATTTGCAGACCCCACTATTTCCAGTTGTAAGCTCATTTTGATCTCTTGGTTAGAACTATGTTTCAGTGCATGTAAGTACTTACTGGTGTTATCATCTTACCTAACAGGCACCGATCGCTTTGCAAAGAGTGGAACCGCCCGCGATTCAGTACAACACTAAGCAGATGTCGACTGTGGATGTCTGCCCCGCGCCTGGCAAGAAGACCTTCATTCCTGGTACCAATACTGCATATCCCCGAGTGCCTGAAAAAATTCGCAAAGCTCAAGAACATTTCCAGGTAACTACACCTAGACTAACCAGCCCTGGTTACCTACTACAAGTGCTACACACATGCATGTGTGATCGATTTCAATCACTAGGGTTACTTACATCCAATAATGATAACTGATTACAACTTCCCCCCCTGCCCTACATTACAACTTCAGAAAAACATTCATTTTTATTGATAAACTAAACTACCATTAGCTGGTAATAGTACTTTTTATATAGTCATAAAACATAAGAAAAATCTAGCCTGTTTCTTGCTTGTTGTGTGGGTAAATATCCCGTAAGTACTATTAAAAAAGTACATAGCTTGTTTCTGTTTTGAAATTGGAATTCATTCTGAATTCTGATCACTACAAACAATTGACAAATAACAGAGGAAAATAAAATATGAGGGATAATTAAATTGGTTGGTCCCTATCATTACCAGCATAGGTTACATTTAGCATAGCATTATATAAATATTCGTAATATTCAATGAGTGGTAGCCAGCGGTTGATTATATTATAATCATTGTTAAGATTTGTCAAACTATTCAGCATATGGATAGTTAATATTTATCAATGTTTGAAAAGCATTCTGTTTTTATCCAAGATGTGGCCATCTCATATGCCATTATTTCCCAATGAATGATTTGTAACTTAACTATTGTGTTAAAAATTAATTTGTTGATATTTATAGATTTATCTCAGTCTAGTAGTCTGATTTCACAGGATGACATGCTGTGCCATGCGAAACTCTTTATATGGTGAAGGTCCGAGTTTGCGCTTATGTACTCTGTTCTGCGTTACACTACATTTACTATGGGTAGCTATATCACTTACATCAGGCGAACGACAAGGTTGCATCATGTTATTATACGGATCAGACGGGATTCCCTCCTTTTTTTATTAGCTCCATGGTTTGCTCCACATTTCTCAAATGTAAATCTACTAACTAACTAAATAATGTTGATCTGTGTCGATCAATATAATCAACATACTTAATCAGCCTAACAGCAGTTCTGATATTGAATAATTTTCTATTCCAGAAAGACGATGATGTACCCATATTCCTGAAGGGAGGTATTGCTGATGTTGCTCTGTACCGCTTGACCATGGCCCTGTGCATTGTTGGCCTTGTTGGTATCGCCCATACTGTTTACTCCCATGCTGTGCCCAAGAAGTAAATCGATAAATCAGTTATTTAAAATGTTTTAGCCTGTTTAAGTTATGCAGCACTGTGATTAGAAATAAAGAGGGAAGTGCAAATAATAATGTTGTTTTTACTGTAGTGTTACTTTACTTGTTTCAATATGTTAGGCATTGTTAACTCGATAAATGTAAATGTAAGAGTCAAAGACTATCTAGTTTACTATAGGAGTCTTCACCCGCTTGGCTCCTCTAACTAGAAACAGAAACAATAAAACTTAACTGTGTGAAACGTAAAACTAATAAAACCAAGTATCTGCCTATCAAAAAAGCATGTACCTACCATTGAACTTGCTATATTATTGCCACAGAATAGATATATAGTAAGTGCCACTATTGCATAGTAAGTCCATGGTACCTCTGTACCTACACAGTATTATAATATTTATTGTGATAGAAAATATTATTTTATAATAGCCATAAGATACTTTTTATCACAATAAACTATGCTATAATCTACCCGCTTGGCCAAGTGCGGTTTGGTGGATGGTACATTGTTCTCGAATATATTTGAATTCAACACTTGTTCAAGAATTACAATTACTTAGGTACTTATGCCATTTCCTTCGGACTGGCCAGCCTTAGGACGGCCAGACTTAAAAGGATAACGGCGAGTCTTCGCGGTTGAACGCTTGTGTATGCGTACGGGCGCAGACGAAGTATTCGCCCGATGCATCGCTGTACGCACACACACAAGCGTTCAACCGCGAAGACTCGCCGTTGTCCTTTTAAGTCTGGCCGGTCCATCACTGTTGTAAAAGCAAGCGTAAATTCCAGATGAGTCTTAGAGGACCGTCCGGGATTTGAACCAGGGTGTGTTGATTGTGAAGTCGCACGGGTAACCGCCAAGCCACACTCGCTGTTAAATTAGGAATAGGTACTACTACCTACAGAAAAAAAGGATTATACATACATACATCATACAAATTGGTCTTCAACTTATAGACTTGAATTCTATAACAATAACATTCCTACCAAAAAGAAAACACCCAGTAATAATTTCAACATACATAGCTTTATTTCATGTAACTACCTTGTAACACAGAACACTGGCCGTATGGTGCCAGAAACATACATAAAATACATCACTAATATTGCAAATAATTTCTAATGCCTCGATAGTACAATTTCTACTACAATCCAAACAGCAATCTAATATCTTACATGCCTACAGTTCCATTTCCATAAGAACCTTTTCACCTGTATAATAATTTAATTAATAATAAATAGATATCTCAGTACTTTACAGTAAGTAATAAACCAGTTATACAGGTTGATTGTTTGGTCGACCATTTTCTTTTAGAATGTTGATTGTTTCACATAAACTATCCTCTTGGCTTATTGGCGATCCTAAAGATTTAAGGTTCAAAAAGGAAATCATAAAATCACAAATTTTAAATATAATACCTACTGGTAATATGGGTAAGCAAAATATAATTAAGTACCGCTGAATTAATAAATACCTATCGAGATTTTGAGATGGTCCAAGACTCGCGATGTACACACGCGGTACTACAGAAAACATAATAGAACTACGGTTAACACTCTGAAAGTGAAAGGTAATGTTCTACTAACCATGGGGTCTCATCCGGTACAAGCGAAATATAGCCCAAACGTGGAAAAAAATGTAGTGATCGTGTCGCGAGCGTTACTAGTTAAGTGTCCAGTGTATTCGTTTGGCCCAATACTTCGCCAACATGCAACAAATGTCGCTTGATAATCTTGCGTTATCCAGAAAAAAAATATTTGTAGAATAGCCAGTCATACCGTGTAAGGGATGAGGTACTGCAGGTATTATATCTAGGTACTAACCAATCACTTTATTTATAAACATTAATATATCTTCTGTACGTAACTAATGATAATTACTAATTAGAAAATATAGGAACGAAACTAATTAGGTACGTATGTGAACAGGCCACCACTAAATAAAGAAATAATGACACTGCCAATTTTTTTTGGATAAGTATTAGAGTTACCGTCTAAACAAAATAAACTAAGAATACTTAGTAGTTCTGCGAACTTCGAACGCTAGATCTCGCGAGCATGTTAACGTTTTTACATTTGGATTGATCTCACAATCTCACGGCTTTATAATTATGTCGACAGCCTCTTGACCGATTTTACTCATATTGAAATACTTGTTTAGAATTAAGTACCCAATGTTTTTGCCGAGTGTTATTAACTTATTAGTTACGCACATGTTAGAAATGTTTGTTCGGTTTATTACTTTTAAAAACATCTTGAAGGATATTTTAATTTGATCACGTAATTAAATTCAATTAGTAATTAATCAACAAAAACGATGCAGGTACATTACATGTTCACATTATGTAGGTTTGTAGTTTTATAGCCTTAACTTACTATACATTATACAAACACTTAAAAGTAATATGTCGGTAGTCGGTACATCCATGCGGTACCTACTCGAATAAATAAGTAGAAAAATAAAATATAGTAGGTATCTAATATCTAAGTAATAGATACAAAACTTAAATTAATTTCGGAACATAAGATGACTCATAAAAAATAAATAGGAATCAAAATCGTTGTCAACAATAATGTATTTAAAAATTGTTATTGAAATGCGCAGCACAGCCCGAAAATACAAGTTAAATAAAAAATACAAAGCAAGTAATCTGATTGTGATTTAAATTTTTCCTTTACCTCCATTAAAAATAATCTGTTAAGACAAAAAGCTGCATATTTACATTAAAAAATGATTTTAAAAGGCAAGTATTTTATATTTTCCTAAGAAATATGGATCATAACTAGATGCATAGGACCCGATGGGTTGGCGAATTCATCCCCATATAGATGTTTGCCACCGACTTCTTGTAAAAACCGCTTGTTTATAAAAAAATAGATTTTTCGGTTATTTATAAATAGTCGGTGCCCAGCGGTGAAGTTTATAAAAAAACGGTATTTAGTAGCGTTTAATAGTGAACAAACCCGTATTAATACACCAATAATAGCTGTAATTTACTGTTCTTTTAGAGTCACTAGTGGCTAACCAGTAGATTACGACTTACGACGACGAGCGAAGCGAGGAGCGTTAGGTTAGTTTTTACCACACTAGAAGTAAACAATACAATACAACGAAGTGATGCCGATTAATTATAAATAATCGAAAAGTCGACCATTTTTTGTGAGACACATGGCCCGTTTGCTAAATAATCGACAGTTTATAAATAACCGCGTTTTTTATAAATAAGGGTTCTTACAATAAGACGGTGACAGTTATAATAATATTCATGCATTATACTTTTTAAAGTATAAAAGATATTGACATATTTCCGTTTAACTCTCCATTTTGTCCTAAACTTTGTTACTGCAGCTAAACTAAATCTAATTTAGATCTTCAAAACATAAGTGTACTTACAGGTACAGCCTGTATAACATAAACTAAATAAGTAAGTACCGAATATAGGTAGGTACTTCATAATTATAGAATATTATACCTATTTACTTAATAGTATAATATGTAAACAAATAAATTCCATTTCAAATGCACATAATTTAACTAAATTAAAAAACAGGTAGGTACCCACTAAGTAGACTCCAAAAAAATAAATCTATTTTATGTAATTACCTATATTATTCGTTGAATTTAAATACACAATAACAAAATATCTAACTACTTATAAAATATTCAGGCTCTTCTAATTAGTAAATTTCTCTAGTTCACGTGTATTTTTATTTCACCTAGAGCTATTAATTATGTATCATCGAAAAATACTTACAATTATAAAAAAAGCAACAACGGCCCGACGATGGTGATGCTATACCATAATATTAAAAGCATCATGGATGCATTTAGCATTATGGTATATTAAATAACATAGCAATATTGGTACATATATACCTTCTAGGTCTGTGTCTTTATACCTCCGGCGACACCATCGTAGCGGGTTGGTGGCCACACAGAATAAATAACAGTATCTACTGGCGGAGCCACAAATAGACCAATGGCATAATTCAAAAAAATACATAACAACTTCAAGGCTTATTTAAAGTAAAATTGTTTGTTTTGAAGTTAAAAATTACTACTTAAAGCACCTTTTTAAAAATAAATAACTTGATTTAGTTCATTCATAATCATGATTTGAATGTGGATTAACCGTTAAACAATTGACAAAACTGTGTACAAATAATATGAATTAAAAATCGCCAAGTTGCAATACCATCATAGATTGTTGTCGTTGAAATTTTCGTTTCTATTCGATTGGCGTAAACATATTATAGCTTACAAGTCTTCTGAATAAATAGTTAATGTTTTTTTAAATAACAATAATTATTATCAAAATAAGGTTGTTATTGCGCACGCTTGTCGAGTTTCCACTTATGTAGCGCTCGCAGTCGCAGTATATGTACCTATTGTAGAGTTGGTATTTTACCTTCTTAATTTATCTTCAAAATTATTTGGTCTGTTATCATTTTTTAGAATAGAACACATGCTGACCTGGATATTATCGGAAATAAACAATAGATATCGAATATTTTAATCTTGCAACTGCAATCACGCGCTAGTTGATTAATACAAAGAATGTTAAACCAGAAGCACTGAAGACACCAATAAGTATTTATAATTTATTATATACTTACATATAAATGTAAATACTATATGCTCCTAGTATACCTACTGTATAATTTGGTCTTTTAAAAAATTATAATTATAGGTACAATGTGTTGCACATGATGCCATGGTTACTGTTTCCACAAAGTGAAATTGGGGTTCCCAAGCACATCTACCAAACCAAGTAACTATAAAATGTCTTGGTCTGTTACATCATGTACTTAAACCCATAGCAACTTTACATAATTTGTATCGAAAAAGCTGTTGAGTAATAAATTATGATAAGTGAAGCTTACGCTATTTTCCTATAAGTCATATAGTCAGACAAATTCCAAGCATTGTGTCGTAGTGTTTATGAAGCTGGTCGTGGTCGCGCAGGGAGCGGCGGTGGAGCGCCCTGTCTGGCTGGAACCGGTGGAGGCGGCCCTGAAGCTTGAGGCGTTTGTGGAGTCTCGGGCGGAGGGGGCGGCGCACACGAGGGCGGCGGCACGCTGTCACCAGGCGGCGGTGAAGTCACCGCGGGGCCCGGTGGCGACACTTGTTTACCATTGTCAGGCACAAGGGGCGCGGGACGCGGCGGCGGCGGACGAGCGGGGCCTATCGGCACCGGCGGAGCTCTCGACGGGACCAAAGGAGTCGGAGATGGCGCTGGAGGCCTGCCAGGCTGCTGACGCCGAGGCGTCGGAGGCGCAGAACGTAGCGGACGATCAGGCTGAATCTCTCCGTAAAGTGGAACCGTATTAGTCGTACACAAACTTATCTCAGATCGGACGATATCAACCCAATCTGGAGACTTCAGAGTAATGCTCAGAGGGATGGAGCAAACGTTAATGTGGCCTTTTTGAGCTGCCGCCAAAGCATGTTGCCCCTCTCTAAAAGTGATGCTCAATGCTTGATCGTCAGCGAAGCGTACGAGAGTTACTTCTCCGATGGTGGCTAATTCTTGTAAAACCGCTGCCATTACATTATCGTCGAAAACTGATTCTTCCCCATTGAAATCGTCGAATGGTTGAACGATTATGCTAGCGTCAGGGGGACCCAGATCCTTTACTACTTCATAAAATACTTCCATACATTTGGTGTAACTGACTTGTAGAACTTCGACTTCTAAAATGGCTATAACTGGTCGATGATCACTTTGCTTTAGTTCCGCGCGACCATAGTGTAACAGCTTTCCCTTTGCCAATTCTGAGGTGTTCTCTGGGTCAATGGTGTGCTTTCTGCTCCTCCAGAGTATTCGATCTGTCCAAGCTGGTGCCCTGCACTTTTCGCTCGTATCATAATCATCGCTAAATAAATCGTATTTATAAGTAGGAGGAAATGTAATATCTCCTTCAAAACAATTTTTGAATACTAATCCTTGAAGTTTTTGTTGTTGGAGTTGATCTTGTTCTAAAACTCGTTGCATATTATTTTGCGATACCAATAGTCGTATTTCGTCTTTATCTAGGTCTACGCGATAATTGAAATCACCGCACCAAAACACGTAGTCGTGAGAATAGAGAGACCTTCCCATGGGGAACGCCATTTTTCTCGTGATTTCTGTATAGTCTGCATTTCTTTCCGTGACTTGGGACTGGCCAGCAGCAAAATGAGCACACACAAAGCATAGCGATGTGCCATATATGACTAGGCGAATACCAACAGCTCCTTTATTTCCAGTAGCACCACCAAGTCCAGTTTTCACCGAATCCAGAGCTACATCCCTAATGTGGGGAATCAGATCTTTTCTCACAAATATGAAAAGACAAACACCAACCAATTGATGACTGGAAAGTAATGTGTATGGAGCATCCCTGCACAATACTTTTTCTAACTCTTCACTCCAAGCCTTTGCATTATCAGAGCTGGCAGCCATTATGTTGCTGGCATTTAGATCTACAATTTCTTCAAACCCAATAGCATAGATATCAGATGGATGGTCTTTGAGATTCACGGTATTTACTAAAGAAGAATTAGGACAATCCAATAACCAATCAGCAAGTGAAACATCTTTATAAGCCAGACTTCTGAAGTGCTTTCCTCCATTTACATTGTAGGTGCCAATAGTAATCCTCACACTGGATGGCTGAGTGAATTCATTTGCTCTGCGACACATTTCCCGCAAGACAGGTGTTGATGTGTGCAATATGTTTGATGGCAGTAAGATTCTTGTTCTATCAGCAAGTTCTGAATTCAATGTTGAGCCCAACAAAAGTATGTCAATGGCTTCTTGCTTGGAATTGTCTAATAAATTATTTTGGATGGTGCGAGCAGCTGAGCGAGCACCATCAATTAACTTAGAGCCACCCTGAATAGCACCAGTGCCTGCATAAATCTTTGATATCTCATTGCCATTATTTACCCACATCTGCTTGAATACTTCCTCAAACCTATTGACATTCTGCTTTTTGTCAATGCATTGTAGCAGCATTAGTTGAATGGCAAGCATTTCTAAGCCAATGAAAGTCTGTATTGAATTTGTTCTATCCAAACAATCCAAGCAGTTGGTGCGAATAACCCCTTTTTGGACATTATAGATATCTGAACCTTTAGCACTAAAAATACTTATACCGTCATAATGCTTTTCTATAATCTTTTTGAATTTCGCTAGAGCTATTTCTTGAGAGCCGGCTCTTACTTCTTGATGATAGTCAAAGATTATTTGGATAACATCAGAATGGGCAGAATCATTGAGATGCTTTTGAAACGCATTGCTAAGTGTAGCTTCTCCTTCGCTACCCCCAATCAGACTGGACCCTAACAGGTTGACCACAACTAATGAGCCATAGGTGCGTTTCAGCTGAGAGAAATGTCTATCACAAGCACTGGTAGATGCATCATATCCTCTAGACATCTTGACTTTGTGTGAACCTACTTGTATACCTGGCTGTTCCCAAAACAAAGGGACAGATCCTCTAGTTTGTATGTAGGATGCGACTGAGTCATCAATATAAATAGCTTGCTCTGTTTCAACAAAGTTGGCTACATTGCCATCATCATTACACCCTCTTACATTAAATCTTGTTCCAGCTCGCTCGCAGCTGAGCCGTGAGACTAACACAGCTCGAGCTTGTCGATGCCCCACATAGATTGTACGAATTTCAACAGATCCACACATGGCCCTAGTGAGCCAGTCATCACAATCAATTCCAAATCTTATCAAATGTATAAATAAAGTTCTGTTCCAGAAAAACCTGTTATCAGCACTTGCACCCTTACTTTTCCTTTGTGAGCATAAATTGAGATCAAAAAGATTATCAGCAGGTTTACCAGAATTCCATGTGAAGTAAAATGTTCCAGAATTCAGTAACTTTCTCACTTCAGAGACTTTATCTTCTCCTTGTGAATGATGAAACAGGGGTAGAAATTGAGTTTGTGTAATTTTGAATACTTCGACATCTCCCACTTTACCAACGGAGCAGCAGCCAGTGACGAGGACGAGATATAGGAGGCAGTTTTCTCCTGAGTTTAGTTGAAGAACACCCAGGCAGCCGTAGGCGTCTGCTATTTTATGATACTGCTTGCGCAAAGTGTCTGTCTCTTGAGGAGACAGTGAGACCACAGCTTGAGATTCGAAAAGTAGTGAAGTATCTTTGTTTCTGTGTTGCAAAATGATGCTGTAAGGGCTCGGTGGAGTAGATTTCTCCAAGACTTTGAAGCCTTTTGACATAGCCATTATTGCGGCAGCGAAGAACCACTTACATGTAACTAACGTCCATTACATTCCGCCCCTCAGATTGAATTTCGCAGGCTTCGATTCACTCACTCAATGACTGCTATTTTACCGTGTACAACTGGTACAGTACACCACAGCTACAGAGTTAGATAAAAATTAAAAATGATTTTGATAATAATTGGGGACTGGGAGTTTTGCTTGTTTGACAGTTTGACAGTTTGACTTCAACTTCAACTCTTGGTTAATGGCCTTTGTGGAGAGGTGACCAAAATTTTGCCAGTGTCACGTGGACTAAGATAGAACATCAAACGAAGATTGTTCAATGAGAAATTTTGGCACATGTAGGTAATGAGTATGAAGACAGCTATGAGCTACGAGTGGTGATGAATCTAAAATACTGAAACAAAACAAAAGAATATCATATTAAATTTACAATAATTAAAAATAATTATGGTTACAGTGAAACCGATCTAAATCTATTACTAAGGAACAATATAGGTAACATATGTACGCAAATTCTAATTTAATTATTTACAACTTAATTTTATTTACTTGAATAAATTTACATAAAATAGCTATAAACGGAGAAAATACTAGACATAGTAAACACTTGAGGGAAGTAGGACGGGGGATATCACGTGGAATAACCTCATGCAATGAAGACAGTTTGACTGCGAAACGAAATGCGAATGACAGTTGTTGTTGTCGTTGTTGATTGACAGTTAAACCAACATTTCTGGTTGTCAAAGTCAGGACACTAGGGCCGTATCCCGAGACACGCTAAATTCGATAATATCGATATTAGGCCTGATTTTGAAGGCTTTAGTTGACAGTATTTAAAATACTAAAAATATATCCATCTCTTACATTCCTGTCTATTTGACAAGAACAGCAACAGTTTTAGTAGTTATAAATCTGTCAACTAAAGCCTTTAAAATTGGCCCCATTAACGCGCTAAAAACACGTATCGAATGGCCGTGAGCGCGATAACGAAATCTCTTGTAAACGTCATGACCGACGCCATCTTACGAAATCACCGTCCGTGATTGGTTGTTCAGAGTTCAGAGTCATTGACAGCGCTCAAAGTCGTGACCGCAATATCTGAATCGGAACGCTGAATAATCAACGTGAGCGTTGTGAGCGATGATAGCGATTACAGCGTGAATCGGAATAGGGGGTAGGCCGTATTCCGAGACACGCTAAAATCGATATTATCGCGCTAAAAACGCGTACCGAATGGCCGTGAGCGCGACAACGAAATCTCTTGTAAACGTGACCGACGCCATCTTGCGATATCGCCGTCCGTGATTGGTTGTTCAGAGTCAGAGACAGCACTCAAAGTCTTTTTCTTTTTCTTATATTTTGGCTCCACAAATAGTGTATTTAGCCAGTGTCAAGTATTATATTTTTATCGTGTTATAAAATATTTCACGCAAAGTCATGTCCTAGTCATAGTAATAGTCCAGTCTAAGTCAGGTAGTCAGAGTCCAGTCTAAGTCATGCTCCAGCAAAGTGCAACTCATAGTCAATAAAAAATAGTCAGCAACTTTACTAGCAGCTACTATGGAGTTTTGGAAGCAACACGAAAAATCACGTTTCATTATATCACTTGCCCTCACTCATGCTCGTAATTCACTGGATTACATTTACATTAACACTGGAAAAGCAAAAGTTTTGAAAAATAATACAATGCACCGACGTACCAAACAATGCACCGAAGTCGTGAGCGCAATATCTGAATCGGAACGCTGAATAATAAACTTTAGCGTTGTGAGCGATTACAGCGTGAATCGGAATAGGGGAACTTGAAATAAATGAGAATAGTGAGTGACAGACAAAACCACCATAGAGTAACTTTTTATACTGAAAAGTTGAAGTTGAAAACCCTTTGAAAAATAACTCTCGAGCTCGAACCATGTAACTAACGTAAAATTTAAAATCTATGAGGTTCTCTATAGGTAGGTTCAATATTTAGTAAAAACTAGTTAACTTGTTGTAAGTCTTTAAGATCATAATCATAATAAAAGTTTTTCACAGACACAGCTTACATTCTTTGTATCATCCTATCTCTATTATAATGCAGGTTAACTCAACTCAGTGCACTACCTAGAACCAAGGAAGTTGTACGTATTGTATTTGTTAGGGCTGCCTTTGTCTTAGGCCGCCTCCACCCTCTCCTGTTTAAGGGTAGTAAGATGTCCCTTAGAAATAAGGTGACACTTTACAAAACTTGCGTTCGCCCCATTATGACATACGCATCTGTCGCGTTTGCTCATACACACCCAGTCCACCTGGATCGACTTCAGATCACCTGAGGTCGATCCAGGTGGACTGGGTGTGTATGAGCGGTTTTTGATCACCAAAACCGCTTCATCAGCAAGGTGGTCTGGGCTCGCTGGTACCAGCGAAACGCCGACCTCCATTGCGATGTCGAACTTCCGTCCATCCGTCAGTTTATGAAGTATGCATCCCGCCGCTATATCAACGCGGCCCCCATCACAAAAAAAATTTATTGTATTTTTATGGGTAGAAACTTCTTTTGGGTTGTAAGGCGCGGTAAGCAAGGGCTATTATAATATATGTGGTAAGGGTATTAAATCAAATTATGGCTCTTGTTTGGTGGGTGGGGTGGATGGGATATTAATACCTGCGAGTAACATTTGCAAATAAATAATAATGACTTTATTTTTTCTAAACAAAATTAACGTAATTCTTGTAGATCGCCGTAGAGGCGGCCGGTACTGTGAGACGGCCGGAGTTGCGTCGAACATACTCGTGGTATATTTCCCGCGAAGCCTTCGACACCGTCGGGGGAATTACGTCGATTGAGCTATCTATCGTGAAGGCGCTGCTGACTGTCATTACAATGTGGATGTCTGGGTTATATTTCGGGTTTGACCGCCGCTCGAAGTTTACGTAGCGTCTGTACCTGAAACGAAATTAAAATTAAATTCATACCTAACTCTTCGATTTGTTTCATTTTTCCAAATCATATAATTATTTACCTACTGTGCAATAAAGTAGTTTTTTTTCTTCTTCTTATATTTTGGCTCCACACATTGTGTATTTAGCCAGTGTCAAGTATTGTAATTTTTCATCGTTAAAGAATATATCACGTAAAGTCAAGTCTTAGTCATAGTCATAGTCCAGTCTAAGTCAGGTAGTCGTAGTCCAGTCTAAGTCATGCTCCAGCAAAGTGGTGGCAACTTTACTAGAAGCTACTATGGAGTTTTGGTAGCAACACGAAAAATCACGTTTCACCTTCACCACATTATATCACTTGCCCTCACTCATGCTCGTAATTCAGCACTTAATGCGTAAAACGCCACCAATTTTAAACATTAACACTGGAAAAAGCAAAAGTTTTGAAAAATAATACAATGCAACGACGTGAACTTTTCCGCGTTCCCGCCAAAACTCGCGCTCAAAGTCGTGAGCGCAATATCTGAATCGGAACGCTGAATAATCAACTTTAGCATTGTGAGCGATGATAGCGATGATGATGATCATTCTTATTTCAGCACAGTGCTTGAGCTCTTCTTAGGTTCTTAGGTAATCTAGATTTGGATAGACCTTCAAGTGGTTTGATTTATGTCTATGAATCAGTATATTTCAAAAAAACATATCAAATGAAAATAAATCATATAAATAAAACACTCACATGACCATATCCCGTTTTCCCGGTTCGTTAAGCAGCACTCTATTTGAGCGCTTGATCGCCGGAAATAGAGATGGTTCCTCAACATCCGGCGTCTCCAGCAGTTTGGCGACGCACGCGAGAGGAGACGGCGCCACGAGACGCGAGCTCGGAGTAGAGCTCGTGAGATCGTCGTCGGTTGACGAATCACTGTTTGAACTGGGAATAGAAAAAATCAATCAGTTTCCTATTAAGGTACTGTCTTCTTCTACAGGACTAAAGTAACCGATATAGTTCTTAGAATTAACAAGTTAAATTGGCAATGAGCAGGCCACATCGCATCGTAGAACTGACAACCGATGAGGAAGAAAGGTTCTCGAGTGGTGACTACGAACCGGAAGACGCAGCGTAGGCCAGCTGCTCACTAGACGATCTGGTGAAACTGGCAGGGAGCCTATGGATGCAGGAGGCGAGCAGCCGCTGAAAGTGGCGCCCGCTGGGGGAGGCCTATGTTCAGCGGTGAACGTCTTCAGGCTGTTGATGATGATGACTCTCCTCTTAAGAAAGAGATAAAAATGGATTTGTTTGCCCGGTGTTTTACCAAGCTTCTTGGTGTACCGACCGCCCCCGCACCACGCGCGGAATGTTGCGATACTCACTCGCTGGAGTTGGCGGCGAGCGCGGCGCGAGCGGGGGCGAGCGCGGCCGACCGCCCCCGCACCACGAACGGACTGAAACTCTCCGTGAACGTCGGCGCCAGATCACGCAGCGTATGACACATCTAAATGAAAAATAATATCCATTTTATTGTAGTGTAAAAATTCCGACTTGCACCGCTTCATCACATTAATACCAGTAACATGCGTCTGAACGAATTGTAAGAACAATTACTGACAGTAAAAGCTGACGCTTTCCACGATGTAGACGCCTTAAATATACCAAACGCAATCATAGATAGCGATCCTTCCAGCGCTATCATGTCATCACATGGGAGACCTATCAGAGCTTCTTCTCCCATTACATGGCAACCCAGCCAGAGGACTCCCCCATTACTTAATAGAACGTAACAAGGGACTGAAATCGGTATCCAAACCACCACAGAATACTTAATAGTAGCGGAAAATTCACTACGCGAAGTCACTTAAACGAATAGAAACTCTTGCTTTAACGCAATAAAGTGTAGTTTCGCTCACAGCGCTACAAGCCTACCTTAAATAGGTGGCTCTTTCTAATTTCTCTTTTCCAATAAAAGGAGCCAGTCCAATGTACGATTGTACTTACCTAAAGTGTGGATATGTGCGCTATCACAGTACTTTTAGAAAACCAACAGGTACCTAATTATTTAAATTGTTTCGTATTTATGGAAATAAAAAATTGGTCACTCACTTGGAACTCGAAGCAATCTGAAAACGAGGTGTACTCGAAGGGTCTGTTATAATCGTGGTACGGGTCGATCATTTCCAGCGCGCTGTCTCCCTGATGCATGCCGATAATCTCGCAACACAGTTTGCGCATCTCATTGCAAGGTATGGGCAGGTACCGGACCACGTCGTCGTCCCACCATTTTGTAAGAGATCTGAAAAAAAATGGGTTAATTTTAAAATACAGGGTAGCGTTTGAACACACTACCACCTAGTCCTAAAACTACAGTAACGAACACAAATTAAATAAAAAAAATATAAATTAGTCTCATTAACCAAACTCTATGAGGCCTTGTTTCCCTTTCAAGAAAAAACCCCAGCTACTTGCTAAAAAGATTTAGGTACTTATGGAAAACAAACAAAGCAGTCTATGCATATGGACATCTGTAACACTAACTAGCTAGACAAACGTGGATGTTCTTGATGAAATTATAATAAATATATCATTAAGTATCACTAGCATTAACTATCTATTTGTGTAGTTATACCTAGGTTGTAACTTCACCTATTACGCGTAGTTTACTTTCACTCAATTTTTTTTTGTTTTAGTTATTTTTTTTGCTTACTAAGTATAATCAGGTGTTCACAATTGTACGCTCAGGCATTGTTGCTATTATTTTGCTAGACGTGAGGGCCTCTAATTGGCTTCCTAGTGCATATTTTAATAACTATTATGTAAGAAAAGCTGTTGGCCTTCCTAACAATAAATAAATAAATAAATAACGCCTAACGATCACATACATAGATCCTGGACCCTAACTAGGATTCCCTGTATCTAGGGACCCAGGAACTACGAGGACCATGGTCCCACAACACCCAGACACAGAACAAGCATTTGCGATTTTTTTTCGGGCACAAATACTTGTCCTGTCACGGGAATCGAACCCGCCACATCCGGGTTATGAGCCGACCTGCTCAACCACCACACCGCGGAGGCTGTCTTTGATTGACTAATTTTTAATAGGTAATAGAACAATGTAAATAAACGTAGTGTATTACTTTAGACTATTAAATACCTAATGACATAATTATTAATTAACAATGTATGACGTTCGATACTGGCTTGAATAAAATCAAGCCAGTCATCCCAACATTTTGCATGCCACAGATAGGACTAATTTTAATTTAGCAATAAGACCTGCTTTGTAACTCTGTGGCAGCAATAAATGAATGAATTATGAATTATTATGTAATAATAATAATAGTAATATTATGTTTGTGTCGGTAGGTGGACCGACGACCTGGTGAAAGCCGCGGGGAGCCGATGGATGCAGGAGGCGAGCAGCCGCTCTAAGTGGCGCTCCCTGGGGGAGGCCTATGTTCAGCAGTGGACGTCTTCAGGCTGTTAATGATGATGATGATGATGATGATGTAAATAAAAATATATAGTGCTATAAAAGGTCTGAACGACTATTCTCGGATGGTTTTAAAAATAATGTCAAAGGACTGACGGCCGGACACTTCGCGCAGCACTGGACTAATGACTACTATATTATATTTAGAAAGGAGCATGGAACTGTCAAAATCATTTTATAAAGTTCTACAAAATAGCACAACTATATAGTAGTATACTATTATCATGGATGAAATAAAAAAAAGGATTGAGTATTAATTGACATCGAACTGAAGCCCAAAATGGCGGACATATTACATATGTGTGTCAGATGAAAGTAGGGCGACCGGCTGCATATGAGGTGAGTGTGTGCGTGTTCCGCTCGTACGTACGAAGCGTTTCGGCTTCCTAAAGGTGCTTCAGTTTGGATCAGATAGGATTCCCTCCTTCTTTTTTTATTAGCTCCATGACTATTATAATATCTGTGCCACAACTAAATATAAAAAAACAAACCTGTGATTAGGAATATAGACCATGGCCTCAGGGTGATGTAGATAGTAATCGTTCTGGTACTCCCAGATCGGTGGCTTCCCGCTGTCCGGAACAAAAAGCCCAAGGAAGAGATTCATTGTATTCTGTTTCTCAGCGTCGGAAAATGTGTTGGAGTAGTATCGACTCAATGTCTGCATAATGTCGTTGCCATGGGACGACCACGGGGCCGTTTTACGGTAGGTTTTTATTCTGAAATGTTATTTTTAATTGTTTGAAAGACATTAACGAAACAAAAGGTCTTTGGCTAATATAATGACCACATAATGACACATCCACCATTATTTACCTATCTCTTTTGCTCTCAGGCAGTACCGTGTGTACTTAGTACTTCTCGCTCTCACGCTTCGCGAGTCTTGAGTGTTTTGAAATTGGGCCTGTGAGCAACTCACACTGTTTGAAAAGGTTTATTTTCAGGGTTTACGGTGTTTTGGACGAAAAGATAGGTCAAAGCTTCCCGAACGCTGCGGTGGTACCGTTATACCAAAGTTTTACGTAATATACATACATCGTCATTGTCAAACGATTTACCTGTTTTAGAAACTGAAAAATCAGTAGATAAGGGAAGCATGTTTCACCTGTGCACTAGTTGTGATCCGCCGTACTGCAGCGCGAGAGTATCGCCGTGGTCTTCATATAGTCCCTCCAAAAGTCTCGCGCAGTCCGAGTCAAACTCTATGTTCGGCTTCGCAATAAGGCCTAGTGCGTAAAGCTGAAAGTAATACAATATTTCTCTTTTATACTAAATGCTTGGGTCTTATCTCATAAATTGTGATTTTTTATTCAGTATTCAGTTGTTGTACTGCTAAAAATAGATATGATTTAAATTAAGAATTTAAATCATATGATCTGAATTTAGTCTCAAAAACTTACAAACACGAAAGACTAAAAAAAAGTTAAAAATGAAAATTTTGTCTGCTTGTTTGTTTGCGGTTGAAATGATTTGTTGAACGAAATTTATTACTAGCGGAGTCAACATAGGATACTTTTATCCCTAAAAATTCAGAGATCCCGCGGGAATACATGTAACTTTTGGGTAAAAATAAATACCTAAAACATGAATTTAACACTGAAAAAAATGCGATTTATAACTAAAGATTTATTAGGCAAACGAGCAAGCAGAGGCAAGGGTTTAGGGCAAGGATAAGCAAAGAAAAAAAAAGGAATGAACTTAGGAAAAAATCAAAGAGAACTCACCTGGTAAGCCAACACGCACTTCCCGATAGCAAACTGAGCTGTATTCGTCCTGTCCAAGCAGTCGACACAGTTGACCCTTGCGAGTCCTGTCTGCAGCCGGCCGGCTTGGTGGCCTTCTACCCCGATTTGCTCCCCGTACCCCGCCGTGCTCAGGAATATGCCAGTCTTACGCACCACCGTGCGAGCTATGGCCAATAATCTGGGGAGGTTACGCTTGATAGTGGTCGTTTAAAACAGGAGCAGTCCACGCTGTAGGTACGTAGCTAAAAAACATGGGGCCGGCCTGTCTAATCGGGTCTTAGAGCGTTTAGAAAGCTCTAAGAATCGGGTTGGTCCATTACGCGTAACGCAACAGAAGAGCAGCGCTATAGCGATAGAACGAGAGGCAACTGTTCAGGGTAGGCTTGTAGCGCTGTGGTCACATTTTTGTCAATAGAACACATTGTAATATTAGAATCATCATCTTCACCCTGTATTAGTTCCCTGGCGGACATAGGCCTTTCCTAAGGTACGTCATCAAGCCCGATCTTCGTTTCTTCTAATTTAATTGACGCCGTTACATTGTGCACGTTGTCACTTCACACATCACACACCATCAACCGGAAGACGTCAGCTGCTGAATACAGACCTACTCCACAAAATAATACTTTGGACTTTTATCGTAGGAGGGTTTCCTTGCATAATCAGTATGCTTGGCTGGCCGTTTGGTGATTGCAGAAGATTTTAATGTACCAGGAGAATACTGCCATCCATTCCCTGAATATTCCCTTAGCCGGTTCTTACAGCACCCTTTTTACTAGGTGGTAGGACTTTTCTGCAGTTTGTCTAGGTAGGTACCACCGCTTTGCCAGTCATTCTGCCGCCAAGCAGTAGTGTGCAAGCACTACTATGTTCCGGTTTGAAGGGCATTGTAGCTAGTGAAATTACTGGGCAAATGAGACTTTATGACCTGATTACACAGTGTGGTAATCTGATTACAAGACTGTGTGATGTCTCAGGATGACGCGCGCAGTGCAGTGTCACGCGAAACTTTATTATTTTAAAGTTCCGAGTGACACTGTTATGGGCGGCCGTGTTGCTTAACATCAGGTGAACAACTAGCTCGTCACGACATTCATTCTCATAAAAAAAAACCCGCGGTAAGAGATGTGGTGGTCCCATTCACAAGCCGGGACAAAACAGTCTGGATTTGTCGCTTCACCTAGTCCTAATTTTGCGTCGTACACCACATTACGTTAGCCAAATCACGGCCTCGGGTGTAAGAAATTACTACTATAAAATTGGGTAGTCATGGTTTAACATACTTGTCCAATACTTTAGCATCAGCACCTTTATTCTTCCTCGCCATATCCAAATGATAATACTGCACCGCATGTTCCGGTGGCACAAACTGATTCAGATACTTTATAGAACTGCTGATCACGTCCGTTAGTAGCGATTCGTGTTTCTTCTTCTCCCTCTTCTTAACTAAATTCAGGAACATGATTGGAGATCCGTATCGCCTCATCAAATTGTTCAAATGTTTCCCGGGGATCTCTGCAAATGGGTCGCTCAGGTGAATAGTTATGGCTGGCTTTGGCACCATTTTGGATACATCCTGTGACCAGTAGTATGGAATTGAGCCTCGCATTTGCACAAATGAACTGAACCTGAAAAACAAGTGGTACTTTGTCCAGTTGTAAAGGAAAGCTTTAAAGAAGCTCTGGGGAAAGGATGGCATATACTGTTGATTACGATAATCTCCACGCTTGCGAAAAGATATCAGTTAGGAAAACAATGTTGATGCCAACAGAGTTGTATGCCCACAAAGTGGCTTAAAGTCTCTGGGTGCTGAATTTTTACTAATACTTTCAAAAACCTTCTTTATTCTGTTTATATACTAGAGACTTTGAAACTTGAGTTTTTTACACAGAAAAAAGAAGAAAAGCCAGCCAAGAAAAATGTGTAAATTGTGAGTAATTTGTGCATTCCAGCTAGTTCAAATCATAATACCTGCCAGCAGAAAACGACGACACCATAGAGTCATGTACGATCTGCTCTGTCTCTACCTCATTGGCCACATCACCGTGCATATTAGCGCCTCGTTTCAAGAATCTCGTCCCTGCATATCGATTGCTTCTTCTAGCTATAAGCGTCAAGTACACCGGTCTCCCGAATATATTCAGATTGCTCTGTTCTATGAACCCGTGGACTACGTAGAGGATCCAGTCAGGATGTAGCTGTGCGTGTACGGGAGAGAGCAGGTGGCTGTTCCAAACGAATCGCCATTCTGGCACGGCTCGGACGCCGAACTCTAGTCTATCGGTGTTGCTGGAAATTTATGTTCATTATAAAAGTATCTAAGTATTATATCAGTTATCTGGTTCTCATAGTACAAGCTTTGCTTAGTTTGGGGCTAGATAGCGCTGTGTGAAATGTCCACACGTATATTTTTTTTTTATTTATTACTAGTTTTTATTTATTATAAGTAAGTTATATGGTCCCAGGGTAAGTACACATTTAAAAGGGGATAAAACAGGACCAACATTTATTGATGAAAAATATGAAATAGCCATTGTGAAAAAAAACTTCAAGCAGCCTTTTTACCCGGTAAATGTAGTAGTCAGATGATGAGTTGATAAAATTATTTCAAAACCGGCAATAAACTATGTTTGTGGTTACCATACCCAGTTTTTTCTTTTCTCTGTTGCAGCTGCTTCTTCCATGTCTCAAATATATCTTCATCATCATCATCATCCGCAATAGTTTTATTGCAATTACACTTCCTGTCTTCAGCCTTAACATCCAAATTAGAATGGTATACGGCTGCAGTGACCGGTTCAGGAAACAAGGCAGGTGCCAGTTTCCTCGGGGGAGCCATGTTCATCTGAAGGGAGTGTGTTATGTCATAACTGTAGCTGTAATAGAAGTTGGTAGAGAGGTCTATGGCTAAGAACATTTTCAGGTATCTCTGTTCATCGGGATGCGGTGGTTTATTGCTTTCGTTTGGAATGTATATTGTGGCTGTGTCTTCGATTTTGTAAATGGAATGTGAACCTATTGCGGCAATCTTTCTCCTTTTTCGGACCAGGATTATGTAGTAGCCCTCAAGGAATCTGATGAAACCTGAAATGTTATTCAAGTCAGTCATATCAGTTAATTTATTGCAAATAGACTATTTTCAGCATTTCTAATATTTAAGTTAGCTCTGGAACTTTACTATACATACCTAAGTATACTATAACTAGTTTAACTTAAGCCTGGCCCAATAGAAAGGGTTTATAAGATTAATATTTGTATCTGTTAATCTATCTCAACGGAATGACCTATTAAAGTTTTCATTTTTGTTTTAAAGGTGACTGGACCAAGAGTGTTAGCTGTTATTAAAAAATCTGTTGTATCCTATCACTTCAATATTACAAGAACATGGTTCAATAATTAGGTTCCAGGAACTATATCAGTGATTGTTGAGTGTTACTTATATAATTATTAATGTCTTACCAACAATCCCAAAAGCAGACACCAGCTTGTTAAATCCGGTAGTCCTCCCACCTCTGTTTCCAAAACCGATCATGTTTAGCAGCTGGTGAATTTCTTGCTTGTTGTACTCCACCTTGTCATCTACAAGAATCAGTTCGCGAGGGTCTGTCCTGTCAATCTTGAGGACTCTGAACCTTGTCTCAGTGTTGTTCGACCCAATTAGGTAGAATCTCTGTAATAATGATTAGGTATACCTTTTACTAATTACCTTAGTACCTTCATCAACATGACTAGCAATATCATTCAACAGGTACATTAGTTATACATAATATTATAGGCAGTGTAGGCTGGCCCTCCGACTAGGAGGACCATCAACCTGGTCAAAATCGCGGGAAGCTGATGAATGCAAGAGCCAAGCAGCGACTCTAACGGCACTCTGTGTACCCCCACAGAGTGATGTATGCATATGTTTAGCAGTGGACGGAATGTCTGGCAGAAGTGATTTCTGCCAGACATTCCGTCCAGTAGTTTATGTAGATTAGTGCATTGTAAATTAGTGGTCTATTATTAATTACTACTTACTGCTTTAGTCTCATAAAGCGCTATCCTCTGTATAGAGCTTATAATAGGGTGGAACATAACTTCTTGCTTCGACATGATTTCGGTAAGTACAGTAAACGCCCACTTTGCACAAAAGTATTAGAATCAGGTTACGCTCAAATACTGAAACATGGATTGTGCTATGTATAAAAAATGAGAAAGCACAAAATATTATATTTATTAAGTTTTTATTCATGCCAATACATTGCCAATTTTCAATATTTCTTAATTAATTATCACATACTTATACAATACAAACAAAACAGCTGATTAATTTTGTCAATGTCAATATTGTCTCTGTCATTTTCAATATGCTGTCAAAATCACAGACTTAAAAAGTCGTTAATCTATCACCATCACAGCCAACCACAAAGTAGATTTTTTTTTCTCTAATCTGTGCTGCCAACGCGACGTCTCTCTGCTGTAGATTGTTTTTCTCTAATCTGTGGTCTGAACCAGGATAACTTTTTTTTAGTTTGGCTTCAAGCATGGATGGATTAATAAATAATTAATATCTTTAGCTTCACGCATTTCTTACACATCAGACAGAAGGTACTGGGAACAAGGTATCGCCTCAACAAGCATCTCAAGCACTATAAAATCTTAATTTTAGTTACATAATCTTTGATCTTAAAAGGCGCTTGGTTTTGGTATATAGACTATCAAGCTGCTAGCTAGAGCCCTAGGAATTTGGGTCAATGGCAGGGATCCGAGTCAGATACGCATTAGGGCTGTCATGAGGTTCCTCATTTTGCAGCACATTCTACATATATGGAACTCTGCAGCCAGCCACCGCTGCGGGCATCGGCAACGGCACTGGGGGCATAGGCCCCACGCCACGGAATTTAATAAAAAAGTTTAGTAAGTACTACTAATAAAATAAGTAGGTAAGTAAATGAATATTATTATTTTATCGTAGGTACTTTACTTACGATTATAAGTTTTTTTGTACTTCCGTTCCTATAAAATCTTTTAGGTAAGTAAGTAAATAATAAGCAGCGTTCATATGCGCAGTGCTTCGCAAATAATGATCACGCCAATAATCTCAGGCCAATCATCCTTTGTCAACTGATCCCATCTCAGCCCATAGAGGCGTTTACTTTTACTTCACGTGTAGGTAAGTAACTATTTAGTAGGTACCTACTACCTACCTACCTATAGGCCACCCTGTCCAAAACTTGAACGTTACCTAAAAGGCCCACTTAAGATTATGCAAAACGCTATTGTCTTAGGTCCGCATTATCACCTTGTTCAAGGGACGTGTTTGCGTTTGTTTCAAGTCAAGAACATGAACCCGCTGTATGCAGATCAAAGTATTCCGATTCTAATCACTCAAACTCCTGGGTAGTTAGGTAACCTTAACATAAAGGGACGCGTCTTGATCTTGAATTGAACGCACATCTGAACTTCTCATTTTGTCAACAGACTTCCACATCAAAGGAGGTTCTCAGTTAAAACGTACTTCTTCTCTAATCTTAACGCGGCTACTTAACTACTACAATCAATATTACTTCTATAATTTTTAGCGACTTTATTTTATGACATAAATAAATATATATCGAAAATTTAAAATTATAAGAAAAACTGGTAGGTAGTCATAGAATATTATGCTGTTATGCTTACCGCAGGAAAAAGATACTTGTGTACACAGAATTTAATATCACTCTTATATAAAATTAAAGTTACTTGAATGATCGTGCTCGTTGTGGTGCTTGCCTACGTGATACGTAGCTCTACGCTACGAAGCTCGGTTACTACGAATTTCAGAGCTAAAAAGTGTCCCACGGAAAAACGTATAATCATAGAAATAATTTATACATTTATACTTACTTACATTTATTATAATTTTTGGAAATCGTACCTACATAATAGTAGTAGTAGGTTTTTAAAATGAAAGTTGAATTAGTTTTTAAAATACAGAAGTTGGATGCAAACCATTACAAGAAGGGTTGATTGGAAGCGTATTGAAAGTCACCTCAACTAGGTACCGCCGAGTCATACTCCCTCGTCACCGTAATGTTTCCTGCAGGTAGGTAGATTAGTCATTAAATCGTAACATACTAGACATTACAAATCAGATAAGTAATTTTAAGGTTGATATTAGACAAGTTATATTCGATAAGTCATTATATTGTGGATACCCTTGTTAAATAAATAAAACTCATCACTAAATTAATTATGTAAACATTTCCCTCAACGCGAAACAACCTACGTACATCTCATTTAAAATTTAAGCACCATTAGGATAGGATATGTGTACGTATAGAGACAGCTGGAAAGAGGTACATAACATAGGGGTACGGCACTCGAGAGAGAGACTACCTTTTTGTTTTAGACGGCTCTTGAGCCTGGCAACGAAATGTGTCATGCAGCTCTGCAGCACAATTACTTACATGTCTATGCATTTGGAACATTGTACGAGCCATATTTTTACGTCTGGGTGCGGTGCCACTCCCGGGCTCAAACATTTGAGCGGGGCAATAAGTGGGTCACACTCGCAGTGTCACACCCAACCGCGGTCATTTAGTTGTGATCCCGCGAAATCATATCCATATCGCGGGTCCGGGTGCCAAGTGGCCCGTTTCCTGTTCGAAGGGTTCAAATTTGAATAACTACTGGACTGCATCGGGCAGAAGGCACAGGCTTGTCGTGCGAGTCAATGTGTATAAACGAGGCTTCGGGCTTCGGTGTTGGCCTGGGGAGCGGGGCGCTTGCGCGCGGGGCGCTGGCGTCGCCTCGCGGCAGTCCCCTGCGCGTCTCGGAGTACGCCGTACCTGCGCCCGTCTCTCGCCTTACCTGACGCATTGCTCGCTCTCGTACTCTATGAAATAATAATGATTTCGCACTCGCACGCCTTCCCCTCAGTGTTTTAGTCCATGTTTCTGTGATAAGAACGGGCCGAACGGTCCCCAACGTCCCCGCGACCGGTCCGGGCTGGGAAGCTGCGCCGGTCTCACGCCCGTCTACAGTGGAATGCGGCAATTTTAACTACTGCGGACCCAGGAACGATTTCATAAACAGGGATCAAGCGATCGCGGCCCATGCAATAAGGTAGGTGCTACAACCCTTCCACTTATCGATTTACTATTAGCTATGCCTCGGCCACACGTTTTAGTACCTACTGCAAAGTAAACGGTTTCAGTCACGCACTTAGCTTATTAATCCATCATGACTGTTGGCATGGAAGCTTCAATCGTGAAGTGGAGTAGTAGGTAATAATATCTTGAACAGCAAGGTTTTTTTTACGACACCATAACCAGATATTTAAAGCCTCCTTGTGCAAGTGTTAAAACTCGTTGGACTCCTTTAAATATCTAACAAAAGAAGGCTAGTCAATAGCCTAAGTAATTTTACCATCAACATAGAATCATAATATATATACCTCCATGAATTTTACAGATAAGTAGAATATATTAATTTAGAAACAAAGAATAAGTACTTACTTACTTATTACTGACTTTTGTATATTAGATATATGTGCTTATTTCGGTTTTAACCTTGAGACAATAAAGAAATTAATAAAATTGCATCATGAACATCACGGCAACATCCTGCTGATATTTATCAAGTTCCGTATGTTACCTACATATTCTACCTATCTTATGGTTAAGTATAAATATATAATAGGCAGGTGCTTACAGTTTTTAAAACATAGTACTTAAAGGTACAGGCAGGTAAAGGTGGGTAGGATATGTGCTCCTAACTACATTTATATTTTTTACAACAGAATCCTTCCACAGCTAGTATCAAGACATGTAGATAGAGCTACCTAGGGTTTTTAATGAAAAACTTCATTATGAGATGTACCATTTAATTAATACGGTAATTCTCCATTTCCCATATTTTTAAAATATCTAAGTACTGATTTAATTAAATTATTATAAGGTTTAAGTAGGTTTGCTTCGCTGTTTCTTCGTACTGGTAGGACCAAGAATGGACCAAGAAGATATACATTATACATGTCTTCATGGTAATCTTTATCTAATTCCACTTAAGAACCAAATTAATGCTAAGTAATTAGGTATAAGGTACCTATATGAAATACTTTTACTACTTCTACTATTACAGTCAATTATTGTCGGTAATACCTATAAACTATCTTCCAGTAAACCCACGTGTAGTATACCTACCTACTAGATCTACACTTACGTAAGTACCTACTTATTTACCACTCTACGGTAACCAATAGTTCTTGAAAAGCCCAATAATTATTACTGAAAATCTTCAAGCCTCTTCAAGAATTTGCTATTAAAATACTGAATGAATCCGTTCTCTTTGTTCAATTTAAATTGTTCCAGTTCAATTCTTGAAATGGTTTGTAAGAATTACGAAATGCTCATGATGCCAGTGCAGGGTATACGACGGATTAAGTAAGATAGATCACTTTCTTTTCGGTCGGCACCGGGTCTGCCGCGGAGAGATCTATTCAGCTTCGCCCTCGATTTCTCACGGTAATACGACGTCTGAGAAATATATTACGAATTGTGCATTGTTTCGTGTGATACGACGTTTTTGAGTTAGTAAAATATTTCAGAAGTTATCCATTTTTATCTACAGTTTTGATGAGACTGGCTCGACTTCCATTAGATGATAAACTGTTACCATAGTTCGACGAGTTATCAATTCAATAAGTAGATATAGTGACTGCACATTCTGAAAGCGGACGATGCGAGGGAAATTGACTTGGAATAAAGCCACACTTCGTTCATCGATTAATTATGGATGCAGCAGATATGTTTTTGGTTGAATCATTGATATTTTAACTGTTCCGTGCATAAGCGGACACCTGTGCAAGCTCGGCTGTTTACTGCTCTTGACATAGATATAGGAATGTATCAATGAATATGATAATTTTATTTCGTTCTTGAAAGGTTTGAGTTTCATAGTTCTTTTAACACCGCACGATCTACAATGGTAAATATGCTGGTGCAAAGAACAGTCAACTATATGAATTAAGAAGACAATAACTCTTTTGTTTTTAGAGATACCTACATCTGTCGCAATGTAATAAAAGCAAATCTGCGGTCTATTATTTAAAAAGGTAGCCCTTTTACGATTAAATGTGAATAGGATGTGGGGGTGGTCTGCAATCATGTGCCTTAAGGTAAAATAAATTTTGCGGGTCAGGAAGGGTTCGCGTGAGTCGGGGAGCTAATTTTGCAATGTTTGTTATGGACGACTTAACTGCCGAGCCAAGCATGTAGGTAGACGTCGTAAAGTTAAAGGTCCGGTGCTTTTCCCATGGCCGCGGGCCCACTCCACACATTATTATTGTGTATTGTACAGTGTCCTTGCCGGCCTCATTCAAATACATGAATAGACGCGAGGGTTGATTGATGCAGGTATGGGTGTGTTCTCATTACACAGGTAGAATATAAAACGCTATTTAAAATTCCCGGCGGGAGATGACGCTATACTATTCTTGTAGGAAAACCAATAAAAACCAAACTTTTGTTGTTCTTTCCCTTTTTTTTTATACAGTAAAACATAAATAAATCAGTCAAACGGTTCTTTAGCGCCGTTTGGTGCAAAATGTAACACGTATTTTTTGTCTTTGAAGGCTTTGAATGTACGGTGGAGATGGATAACGTGAGAAAATCAAATAAACTGGGTCTTTCTTCTCTTGTTTGCCGATGTCATTTACATACTACTTTTCTGAAATATTGGTTTAGGAACTAGAACTGAGAATTTTGTATACACGATAGGTAGGTACATGTGGGGAGAGTTCCATTCACGTATCCACGCATCGAATGGCTCATGTGTGTGGGTGTTACTCAATTAGAATCTAGTTTTGAAAATGAATGGTAAAGGCCCGTAGGAGGCTCAAGAACGCACTGGCCACTAGTAAAAATACAAAAAGTTGATGAAGTTTGGGAGAGTAGAACGAATTTAGAATGTAATGGGCAATGGGTTTTTGTTTTTGTTATTTGGTTGTTGACATTTTTGTTTAAATAAATTAGTTTTAAACTAAAATATTAAATGAAAAGTATGTTTGCATCGTGAAGTATTTTTTACGATGAATCATTCTTGACTAGGTATATGTACCACACAGTGACATCTATAGCCCATAGCGGTCCTCTTTGGCCCCAATCTAAGCAAAGCATGCACTATGGCATTACACATATGACTCTGGGGACCAGATAGGTAACTGATTGATAGAATACCACATGAAGAATACTTGATACCTAAATTTTGAAGAGCTGACAAGGAGTTGGTTAACACCCATGGTTAAACTCGTAAAACCATGGGTACCTACTAATGGGTACCTTCCGTATTTTCCTCGTATCTTTCATATGACAAACAAACACGTACCCTACTATACCATTGCACATAGGTTTTTCTCTCCCGCAAAGTTCTCTAGCGTCCATTTTAAAGTACCTACAAGAAGTAATTATAATATCTGTAAAACCTAAAGTACCTACCTATCAACAAAACAGTACTAAAAGTTATAATATTTTGAGTAAGGCCCATTAAATTTATATCGTTTGAAAATAAGCCATTCAACTGAAAAACGATGTGTCGGAAAGCACTTAAAAACGCCAACTAAAGCGGTCACGTGGAAAATTTATAATAAAACGGCTGGCTGATAGTCTTCGTGAAACTAGGGCAAAGCCAGGGTACTCCGGGCGTAAGCCTAACTAATAGTCGAAAAGCGAGGGAACTGACTTTTGCGGTACGACTGTCGCTATGTACCTATCTAACAACGTAGGTACAACGTAGTGTAGTGATGATGCCAATATCTTGACGTATTTTTAGCACCACGTGATCTAAAAATATGCCTCATCTGTTCTAATTCTTTAATGCTAGGATATTCGTGCATCCTCTACATCGCTCACGCATTGCGTCATTTTTGAAGTTATTAAATCTACCCGTAGAAAAGTTTTAAAAATAACATCACAAATATTCAAAAATCACATTAATTCAAGCAAATTTTCTTACTTTAAAATAGAAACATAAGGATTTTCTGTTCGGTCCTGTTTTTATGTATGAAAACTTGGTTGGATTAAATTAATTTTTGTTGTACATTTGGTTTAATTTTAAGGTTTTTCTACGGTTGGTCTAGTGTATTTTTTTTTTGGAATCTAAAATGTCCCAATGTTTGAGGGAGATAGGGGTTGCACGAATATCCTGGCATTACCAATCAAGTTCCATAATATGTGTCCTTCGTGAATATTCGGGATGGTTTTGAGGAGCGTGTTACTGTAACCTGATCCATCAACACATACGATGCTCAAAACAAATCCCTATCGATCTACAGTGCTGAGAAGAGCATAGGTACGATAAGCAAATATTTGCTCCGCAGCTCCTATGTATGAACAGCGTAAGCCTCATGCCTACAAGCCGCTGCCTCAAGCTTCACTGGTCGCTCGGATTAAAATTCACGAGTTGTATTGAACGTATGTGACTGTCCTAACAACAAGATTAGATTATAATTCTTTTGTCATGTTAATTGTGGGAAAGTGGAATAAATTACTGTAATGTTAGCACTTTGAACGCTTAACATGTAGGATTAGTAGTATTTAAATTAATCGGTCTAGTCTAATAACCGTCGTAGAGCAGAAAAAGATGTATCATAGCTCATATAATATAATACCTACAGTACAGATGCCTCATCCCACACAACGGAATAACGCGGGCTATTTTGCGAATTATTTTATTTCTGCATAACGCAAGATTATCAAGCGATATTTATTGCGTGTTGGCAAAGTATTGGGCCAAATGAATACACTGGACACTAACTAGTAACTCTCTAGACACGATTACTACACTTTTTTCAAGTTCGGGCTATTTTTCGTTTGTACCTGATGGGACCCCATGATCATAGTAAATTGACGAAAATAATTTATTACTTTTAGGCCTTCGTTTTCTATATCCGAGTAAAGTTCCGAGTTGGCTGGCCAGTGAGTAATACTGATCGGGACGTAAAGGCGTCGAGTAGTTCTTCCCAGTTTCACGAACGAAAACAGAGTTTCGATCAGTTACTCAGTGGGTAAAAATTTAGGTTGATCTGTAGCAACGTCAACTGTTCATTTCGTTCCTTCAATAGTCACCCTGACTGCTGTCAGTGACGCCATTTTGGGTTCGTTTTTTTATTTTTTTTGACATGTTTATGTGCCAGCTATATGCTGCGGTGCGGTAGATGCCCTTCAAAGAGTATTTATTCCCTACCTAAAAACAGTAAGTAGGTATGGATTTACCTTTACAAAAAAGGGTATCGACTAATTAAATTAATGTAATGAGGAATGTAATACGAATTTAGATTACATTGTTTAGTTCAACGGGAAATGTAATAAGTAATACCTATAGGTACCTGAAATATGGTTTTATCTTGACGCAATAATAATGATTAAAACAACACAAAACAAAAATATCATAATATTATATAAGTATTTAACATATATTAATTGAACAAAAACTTTTTAGTAGTCATCATCATCATAATCATCAGTCTGAAGACGTCCACTGCTTAACATAGGCCTCCTCTAAAGAGCACCACTTTGAGCGGCTGCCTCCAGTATCCATCGGCTTTCCACGGTTCTGAGTGGACTGTTTTACTAATTAAATACAATGATTTCTATATTCATAACTATCTGATCTCGAAATAGAAACAGGAATAGTCGATGTTTTTATAGCAGTAGTGTAATCAACTGGGTTGGTAGTTTACAGTTCCGTAGATCTCAGTATTTGTGGCATGCAAACTATAATAATAAATTACAAACACATGCGAGATTGCAACAAGTTTTGCTATAGCCGTCGGTTAACCGTACTAATCGGTAGCTGATGTGTCCTGTAAGTAGCAGCCTGGTTTACGGGTCGGCTAGCGCTACTCGGACATTCTGAAATTCGTTACTGCAGTTACAAGTGACATTACGTGGTGGCTAGCCAACTCGGAACTTTACTCGAATATAGAGAACGAAGCGCTTAAAGTATTATAAAACTTACAAACAGTTAAAAATATGAGCCCTACGAAATTTCGTAGACTGTAGACAGCCTCTCCTATATACAAAAGACTTCAACGCGAGCGCGCTACGAAAAACACGGAATAATTTACTCCACGTCTTTTGCAGATCATTAAAACCATACAGCATTTTAACAATGTATTATTACGTATCTCTCTCATTTCTTTTAACATTCATCAATCTTTTCATACGTAAACGCCGGTCACGACTCCACGAGCGCCCGCGGCCGACCGCGCAAAAGCTATTTGTAAATGTAGATGGAATAAAGTATGTGAATGACGTCTGTTACACCTACACCTCATACCTAATCGTAAATGCGTTCGTAATATTTATAACAAACGCTTTTACTACTTTTGAATAATAATTGTTATTCGTTTAAGAAACCGTAGTTTTGTGGTGTTTTGTCTTTACTCAGTTGTGCTTCTCGTAAATGTTATTCAGAGAGCTGTATTGAACAACGTTCGGAGAGTTTAGGGCGATATATGGTGTCCACGTTTGGAAGCGACAGAGGCCACGCCTCTTGGCCTACTATCGCTGCGTGCATGTCTCTAATGCGGTGTCCACTTGCTTTTGAGTAATTGTAGGCTGTTGTAGTAGGAATGGTTTCAGTAATAATACACCAATTAAATGTTACCCAATATTAAATCAATAGAATGCTTTGGCATGGTTCGCCTGTCTTAATGTCTCAAGAATCTCAAGCAACATGGAACTTGTGGTTGGCCCTAACCCTACCCAACTTCAATCCAATATCGACAAAGTAAATCAAATTATATTATTTTTTGATTAATTTCTATATTTTTGTTGAAAACAACAACAAACAATGCTTGCTCTACGAATTTTCACAATTCGGTTTGGTATTTACCAAACAAGAGAATGCATGCCAGAATTATACGCATAATTAATGAGTAGCAACGAGGTCGGATAGATGGCAAGTAGGAGCAACAACTCGGCAAACATGTACAAAATAACAAGAGGGCGAGTCTAGTGGAGGCAGCAGTGGGCTCAAAGGTGAGTATGCAAGGCTGCGGCTTCTGCGGTTGCTCCCCACACGGGCACTTTCACCGATTCCCTCATTAGCGATGCCACACCGACTCTTCTGCAAACACTTGGCGCCTACAAATGGTTGTTTCACCCTCCGCATAACGTGCGCAGACGTGTT
The DNA here is from genome assembly GCA_963580505.1 of Ennomos erosarius. Classification (NCBI taxonomy): domain Eukaryota; kingdom Metazoa; phylum Arthropoda; class Insecta; order Lepidoptera; family Geometridae; genus Ennomos; species Ennomos erosarius. The sequence continues at coordinate 10,782,092 of OY756982.1, forward strand.
CGAGAGCAATCTTTGCGAAAACGAAACGCGATGTTTTACCCCACACACTCTTCGCATAAATCACGTTGATGTTTTATTTGTGAGGTGTTTCTGCCTTTAGAATGTAGGGGGCAAAATAATGTTAAGTAGGTCATTTAATTTTTCGTTTTTAATCTATATTTGGCAACAGATCATCAGCAGCCCCGGCCTTGCGCATGCATGTCTATAGACGACGCGCGGTGACCATTTGCCATCAGGTACATGGGGCGTCTGCTTGTTTCACATTGTATAAAAAAAATTGTGTCTATCTATCTTGGTACATAAGCCCTTTTCCTCATCATTGGCTTACTATAAGTTACGGGCATCGCCTAAGTAAGTAGCATTAAGTGGGAACAACTTTTTCATTCAAGTCTGCTTCAAACGACGCGTCCAGCTTAATTCGTAGAACAGAAACACGGCAAAAAGAAACTCTCGTTAGGAAAGTCGCCGCAAACTCGTGTCATTCCGCGTCCATTTTCGGTGCGGATCACTAAAAAAGTTCTAATTAACTAAAAGCAGAAGCTTGTCCGAGTGGCGTAGTGTCCGTTACATAATTGCAGTTGATGCCAAGAGACGGATGCGAGCCGAGACGCGAACAGCCGGCCCGGGGTACTCCGAACACAAGATAACAAACACAAGCTTTTCAAACTCGAAGCTTTAATTGTCCCAAGAAACTGACACCGTAAAGTAAAGCTTTATATTGCGATTTGAGACTACTGAGTATTTTACGATAATTAAATTAGTTAGTGGTTATAGAGCTTTGGAAACTATCGCTACATCGCGCAAAAGCAGCATAATTTACGTCAGGTGGGTTGTCACTGCAATGCGACTACAACTTGCGATTTACGATATTCACGAAACTAAGAAACAGTTGTCCGCCCAACATTGAAAAATGTCAAAATAATTAGGACGGTTACGTACAAATAGAATCCCAACATCTAGGTAATTTCTTCATGTGGGGTCATAAATATAAATTCCCAAATAAGTCATTCTCTGTTGACTTCTCCTTCCTGTTCCTATAAGTTTGAACAAACACCCGATAGGTATAAATTCCTTTCTTTTCGTTTAGAGAAGTGGAAGCACAGGTGTCAGAATTTATTAAACGACCGAATGCTGCTGGTTGATGCAAAAGTGCCGAATGCAACGCAAATTACCATTGGCAACGCATCGACATGCCCCTAGTGTTGCAGAGATGTTCATAGGGTACGGTTACCGCTTTCGATCGGCGGGCCGTGCGCATGTCATTCATAACATAAAAAAATGCAGAATAGGTACTAGAGGGTATGTTCCAACCGGACCCAGTTCCACCAGAAATGTTGCTCTAGTTCAATCCACCCCCAAACCAACTATTGCTACGCTACTAAAGAGGTACAGAGGGCTCTCAACCGAACCGTGAAATTATGCTGCTCTAAACAATTCCCGCTCGTCATCTGTGTAAACACGTACGAGTTAGAGCGGAAAAGCAAACGTGATTTATTTATTTTAGGTTTGTACCGTTCACGTTACCGAGTTACGAAACTATATGACGTTGATGTGTTACTTGTAAGTAGTAGGACCCCTGGGCAGGCGGAACCTGCTGGGCAGGCCCGGTTCGTTGGCCGGCTGAGCACTTGTCGCGCACACCGTACAAGCGTATAATTTTTTTATCTACTGTAATAGTATACTCTATCGTGACCTTGGGTTTAGCAGCGGTTGGATTTGTGGAAAGCTTCCAAAGAACCCGAACTAACCGTTAAGTCCGTTAAAACGTCTAGCGTGGTTTTTAGATACTTCCTATTTGAAATTTACTCTTCTAGCTATGCATTTACACAGTTCACTTTGTACCAGCACACGACGCTTAAGCTCACTATCGAGTTCAGTTCTGGCTTCCTCTCTTGGACGCCGACGCCGGTTCCTTCCGGTTCTGAGCCAATCGAATTTCCTGCCTCGTTGACATCGTTTGAAATATCTATTCCTATTTCATCGTTTTCCCATTTACCTAGGTATAGGGACTACTTATTGCCAGTTTACCATGCTTCTTTTAACGACATGCACGTTTGTTTTCAATATGACTCTTAAGAGAAGCGTGTATACCTAGCCCGGCCAGGTACCGATTTCGGCACCGGTATATAGGATACCAGCGTAACACAATCAGACACCGGCACCACCGGCGACGTCGACGTATACCCCCCGTATATAGGTTAGCTAGAACGGTCACGACTTTCCATAGGGTCCACTCCTCCAGCGGACGGAGCCTTCTCGATCCTCTTTTCCCGGCAACGGCCCAAACCGAGGCTGGCACCCCAGGGGTGCCCTTGAGCTAGTTGCCTCCCACTTTTGTCGGCTGGACGTCTTAAGCGCCTGCCCTCCCGCGCGGAGACGCTGCAAAGATCGGTAGAGAGAGAGCATTAACCCGTTCAAAAAAAAACTAGCACATTGCCACGCAGCCGCCTTTCAAGCTGTGCCAGTGTGACCTAATATTTTGTTTTGAATAAAAACAAGTTCGAGACAATCGAACACCTTCAGGTAAACGCTGACATAGCGTGTACCTAAATATTGCATGCGCATGCGGCGCATGCGGCGTCCGCGGCCAGCAACAGTGCTTGTTTAGCAGCTACCGAGAGCATTCGTGTTTAGCAGCATTATCATTTTTGGCATCTAATAGCATTTTATCATTAGTTGATCTACCCATAGCGAATTCAGTAATAAATAAGTGTATCTAAGCGCAAAGAACTCTTTAAATTCACTGCCACCTCACCACGAACCTTACATAGGGTGCTAGAGACAAAGTTTTACTGAAATCTCGCGAAATCTTTTTTATCGCAGAGCTTCAGTGCAAACATAAAAGTCGAATCGATAAACTAGGACAAGTAGGTATCTTTTATCCGCAGTAGTTTAATAATTTCTTAGAGCAAAGTCAGTATTACAAACTCCGGCGGGATGTTTGCATCCCGGGCCGCTGTTTGAACTCAATAAGCTGAGGCAAACATTCTCTTGCCGAGCTATTCTTCATCCCGCCTCGAGAGCACACACACAGATTACCGGGATCTTTCACGTTATTCCATCACGGAAAGAATATTTCATATTGTAAAGCTGATGTGAAAATGACGAGAGGAAACTTCGCTCAGAATTCACTCTGAGTCGTGATCGGGGATTATTTTTTAGGGTTCCTAACCCAAAGGGTAAAGCGGACCCTATTACTAAGGCTCCTGTCCGTTTGTCTGTTTATCTGTCTGCATACAACAGACGTGATATTTTTTGCTAGTTTTTTAAGATAACGATACGGAACCCTTCGTGAGCGAATTCGACTTGCACTTGGCCGGCTAGTTTTATATGTGAAAAGCATAGAAATTAAATAATTTTTAGTAAGTAAGTATAGAGAAGATATTTTTTTTTATTTTTATTTTTTATTATTGATGGGTTTGTGTTTGGCAACATCTCGCCTGATGTTTGATGTTGTTTGACTGTTTCGCCCTGTTCACTCTTCTATTAAAAACCTACAGACAAGCTATTCGGAAACACAGATTCTGTAGAGTTCTACATTTCTACACCTTAGCCGTGTTTGCCTACTCGTCCTTGGAACTATCAGCTTATCCTTTTTTACAGATGTACCGATTTAATATCGTTACTTTTTGTCTGTGTATTCTGTATTGTACCGTCACATATTTCACAGTGTTTCACAGATACATATGTATGTTGTATTGTATTAGTTACATATTTAATAATTTTGACTACGAAAATCAGTCAAGGCCATATTCGACTGTGATTTTGTATATAAAAGCATGTTTTAACTAAGGACGTCACCGTTGGGCTAACTTATATTTGATTTTTTCAAAATTATTAATATTGTTTTTTTTTGTTTTCTGAATATTGAATAGGTATTATAGCATAGGACATAGATGAGCCATTCACATAAAAAGTAATTTGATAAATCCGACCTCCCATAATATTATAGTGTAGCTATAGTAGCTGCCTACTGCTATTATCATAATTCTATAAGTAGTTCACAAGTTATTACGCTACTCTTGTATGACCATCTACCTATATCGCTCAAAGAACTTATTGTTGTATGAGTAACACGCATTGACCTAATTTGTAAGGTACATGATTTTTTATTAACGCGATGACCTGGCATGACAAACATGAGATCAACGTTCAATGCTAAAAATACACGAACAATATAACAATAACGGTTTGCTAATTTTATGTTTCAAAACTGTTTTTTATATGCACGTTATTACTGTACCTAAATGTAAATTGAATATTTTTAGCAGTAGGTAAGTTATTTTTACAAGTAGGTTCGTTTTTCTTCATTTGATTATCTGGCTTTATGTTTTTCTATCTCCTTGGAATGTTGATGGTAATTTAATAATTTTAAGTTTTGTTGTTTCATATTAATTGTAAGTAGGCAATACGAACGGATTTTATTATTACGTAGGTATACTTACTATTTTTCAAAATCCTAATCTATATAACTTACCTACGTATAATACTTAGTAGGTGCAGATTTGGAGTTTGGAGTTCGTCGTGAACGGTGGTCGTGAATGACTGTTACTGACTGCCTCTTGGCGTAGCAGGTATCTCTTTCCTGACAGACAACGTAGCTACAGCCCCAACCACTGAACGTAAAATTAAGATTTTTGTAAATTCTACCTCAATTGAGGTCAAATGGGATATTTAGAAAAAATACGCGGGGTTCCTCTAGTTAAGAATGATTTATATTCTCAGTTCGTATGCCAGATAAATTGAAAACCGAAAAAGCCAAAAGCACCGTAAGATTTTTCATATTGTCCAAAGAAAACTCTCAGCAGATCGGCACAGAAACTTTTTATTACAACAACAACATGGGCGGTGGTTAGTAGATAGGAACACGTAGATGGGTGTAAATACCATTGTTTCGGAGTTTTCTCATATCGGCGAGGGGCATTTCGCCGTTAGGCGCAACTTATGCGGCGTCCTCGCAAACTTCAGGTTAATTAAGTCTTCTCGACTCCGGTCGGAACTACTGATAAACTAGCATTATTACACGCCATTTTACTGCCGGGAATATCTCAATGAATATGAGGGAAGCACCTAATTAACGGGCTGTGAAAGTTCACCGCTGTATAATTAGCTATGGGAGTGCTTTGAAGTTTGCTATGGGCTTAGGTATGGATATTGTTTAGGTATTTTTCTTCTAAAGATCCTATTTATCGTAAGAGTGGTTTTATTCTAAGTAGCTATATGTACCCATTTTGTACTCAAAGTGCTCACAGCGTAGGTAGATCAACGTGGTTGGGCGCTTTCTAGGTGAAAAAGCTTTTACAAATTCTCACACTGTAGGATTCCTTGATGTCTTGGCGATCAAATGAATACTTTGTGAACGTAGTTTATAAACAACCAATGTTTATATTTTGTACATCTTTTTTATGTAGTTGTGTTTTTTAAGTGGCGCTTTTTGGGGTGTAACATTGGACGTCTTTAGGCTGATGATCTTTTTCTTTTATATTGTGTAGGTACCTGCTGTGACATCGTGTATTTTAATTTTATTTTTAAGAGTACAAGCATTTGGTCCTATTAATGTTGCCATTTTATTTAAATAAATTGAGTTCAATTTAGAAAGAAAAGTTGCACTTACCTGAAGTTTGTTATTACAATCGTATTCAACCGTAGTCCTTCTTGTTGATATATTTTTAGTTAGATATACGTAGGTAATTTCCAGATAGCTTTTCAGTTTCACTAATTAATTAATTACCTTATGTTGTCCAATCCCATTTACTTGTTTATCTTGGGACATCTTTGTACCACAAAGACACAAAGATGATGCAAGAATGGACCAAGAGCTCACGACGATCAGAACTACGTTATAGTATAAAAACTGAACAATACAGAGCACGATGGGTAATCTTTAATATTCCTAAATTGAAACCATTTGAATTTGGAATAAGATATGAATTTCATGAAATAAATCAAAAATAAAATAATAATTCAGCCCTCATTAATGTTTATTCCTGCAGATAAGACTGCATTTTTAGAAAGTAAATAGAATACCTACATACATAACATTCACGTTTGCCACAATATTATCAGAAAAACAAACTTATTGCCGACGTGTGGCAACCGGCAGCCGGCAAACTTACATAATGGCAATAAGGGATGTGCGCGCAGTCGTCGAGCGCCCGCGCGATAGCGTCGACTGAATCTATCGGCAAAGTTTGACAGCCGCTGTGCCGCGGTAATGAACGTGGATTTACGTCGTAAACTTATGAACCAGTATTTCAGCTACATACAAACAATAACTGCTGTCTGCTTCCATTGAAAAGTAGGTGTAAATACGGACCCATAAAGTGGAATACTCAGGAATAATAATATTGTAATAGTAAAACCCTGGACCATATATCTGTAGGTACTTACAGCCTTATATGTCAATGTGTAACTTTTTTCTTTACATATAGGCTTATGCGTTGTCAGCATTTTATCATATGTTGCATGACAGTCCGGTAGCCGAGAGAGCGCATTCTCGTAAAAAAAACCTAATAGGTATTCACTTAATTTTTAAGTACTATCGGCTATAATTTGAGTACATAGTATATCTATAGTATATTATCCTATTTATGATAGAGTAGATTTTTACCTGTGCCCGTGAAGAAGCCCAAGGTATGGAAACTTGGGTACTGAATAGATTATTGTACTGTGCTGAAACTTGCCATGGAGATGAGGGTTCCAACCTATAAACGGAGCTTGTAAATAAGCTTCTTGCTTGCTTTCTTTACGTTTCACTTTGTTTTTTTGGGCCTTAGGGGAATTTGTAAGATTACGTGGTTCATTCACAAAATACTTAGGTATAGGTTAGGTACATTTTTCAATGCTGTTGATGGCCACAACCGAAACTATAAGGATTACTGGATTACCGAAAAAAGGTCTCCGTTATTTATAGGTAGGTCTGTACATACTTCTATTACCTATACTTACTTAAATAATTAAAACTGCATAAAACGCCATCATTCGTTTTTTTGAATAATCAATAATTAGTTAATAGTCTCCACTACGACTAATTCGAAGTGGCGATTGGCGTTTGGAAAGGCGTTAAATTTTGTCTAAAAAGAAAGATCAAAATTGGCAATCCGTTTGCAATACGCCTACAGCCAGATACACAGTTAGGCCACGTTTACACATGCAAGAAAACCTTTAACAATAAGTGTCGGACAGACAGCAGGATGCATGTGTAAACAACGTAGTAAGTGCACTCGCGACGGATTGTCGAAGATAGGTGATTGGTGATTGTTGAAATCACGCAAGACTTTCGCGAGTTTCCTTGCATGTGGAAATGTGGCCAAACATGCTTTAAAGAATGAATAAGTGTAACCGATAGTGTTGTTCCAAAAAGTAGACCTTTTTATAAGATTTTGATCTCTCTCTGTGTTATTAATTAAGATCCAAATCCGCCGAAATGCTTATAACACCCCTCTGTTTGGACGGGTGTTAAAAAGTGAAAGATTTGCGAAATGGAAAAAGATTTCCAACTTCTTTAAATACAACACACATAATATAAGTTATTGTGACAGCTTCGTGGTAATAACTGTACTCTATTTGACCTGCCTACTGCAAGAGTCAAAGGAAATGAAATCAAAACTACCGCAATCACAATCAGTTGGAGTTTCGTAATGAGAACTGAAGGCCAATTCTCGTAATTTAAAACGTTCAAATACATATTTCACTCTAGCCATATTATTCGCATACACACACACTTTTATACTTGTGTAGGTATTCTATCATGGAGGAAGAAAAAATCTGAAACGACAATATTCAAATTATGCTAAAAGACAGGTGATAAAATTATATTAGGATGTGATTAAAAAAAATTACCCACTAGACTTGTCCCTCAGATTAGTAGCACAGTCAGCGAATGCATGTCGTTCGATTGGATTTGGTTTAACAAAATAATTAAATAGTGGCCCATCAGTTGCTATGAAAAAATTATCGTAGAATATACCTACCTATGATATTTGATATTTTAACCCCCGAACAAACAGTTAAAAGGTGTTATAAGTTTATCGTGTCAATTTGTGTCTGTCTGTGACATCGTAGCTCCCAAACGGATGAAAGTATTTTCATTATTTGAAAGATGACTTGATCAGGGGTGTTCTTACTGTGAGTCAAGAATTCGCTAAACATTAGACAAACAGCCGAAATCATTCGTGTAGTCTTAAAAATAGGCACAGTTATACTTTGAAATGTACTGATGAATATACTAAAAATGTCCGAGGGTGGGGGGTAAGTAGGGGGAGGGGGAAGGGTTTGAATATCACTTTTTTCGGATATTTCCTTATAGCTCAGAAATCTTTAGGATTAGCATTAGAGTTCTGTGAAATTAAATTATATTAAATTCGCTATAAAAAAGATCCTATCCATTTTTACTGTAGGATCAATACTTTAGGTATTAAACGATGTTGTATTTTGAAAAAAATTGCTTCCTCCCACCTCAGTTTAACGCGCAACTGCATAGCGCTTGTAAAGTTGTAGCATAGATGATTGAAGTAGGTACCTACTTAAAAGTATAATTAACAACATTTAAAATCTCTATACATTACAACACCTCTAACAAAAAGTTGCTTTGTTATCTAGCCCTAAAATTGCTTTGGTTTATTCGCCATTTATTCACACAGATACTTCCCCTGGTAGACAGTTTTATGGCCACTATTATTTTATGAAAGTAGTAGACTATATTCTTCCCGGTGTCACGCAACTCTGGATAAATCTGAGTTACGTTCATAAATCCATTAAATTTTCATGTACATTGCAGAAATAAATGATTTCTACTCTGTATTCAAGCCTAGTAGCAGGTAGACCGGGCGGGGGAGCCAGGTCACGCAAATAGGTTAATAGCTGCCGAAAAAACTGCCTCAAAAGAGGTTAATCAAAGAAAAATATGGCTACTCCTTTAGAACCGGTCGCCCTATATTGGACCAGCGAGGTGCGAGGGTGCCGACTATGATTGAAAAATGGATTGGGGCTATAAGCTGTTATAAGACAGCGTTTAAGCCGGAGTTTAATGGGTCTACTTGGGAACTGTTATAGCGACTAACTGTAAGACGATGAAGTTAATAAGAAAATTTGATTTAGGTTTGCTATGAATGTTCTCGACATCAGGGCAGCTTCTGGTCCTACTCTAGAGGAAAATGATCATTCTTTTAACAAAAAATACTACATTTCATATTTTACTTATTTTTTAAAAGATTTTTCTGAATACCTGTTGGGAAATAGTTATAGGCTAAGATTATGAGGTTAGAAAGTTAGTATTTTTTCGTATCTCCGTTATTGCATGCGATTGTTACCACACGGGCCTTGGGCCTAGTCATTATGCCCAATACAGTTATTAGTGTCGTAACATCTTTCCGATTCATTGCCAGTACTTACTCACCATAGATGCTTACATGTAATACCAAAGAATAAATAATATAGTACTATAATGACACAGAAAAGACATAAGTAGGTACAGGATGTCCATTTGTCAAAGGTATTAGTGGCAAATGGAAATTTACCGCGGTAGATCACTTCCAGGCGGACTCGAATCTCCGACGTATTATAGGATGTACCTAAATAAAACAAAATGATAAAGCCCCAACTTCTCGACAGCGATCTACTTAGGCACAACGTAGGCATATGTGTAATATTACACATAAATGACGTGATGCACACTTACATAATTTGCTATGCATCAAAAAAAGCAATACGTGTCTTGGCTATTCAGCTATAAAGGCCAGTTTTTTACTCCTATTGTCTTCTTCTTTTAATTGTACTTTTGTTGTAACTTTCATTCAAATTACAGATTTTGTTCTTAAACTTACTGTAAAAATTGCGGACTGTTTCTGGGACATTTTGTATACTGGGTGTAATTGAATTCATTCGCATTCTTTGAAACTAGGTACCTACTCCTGATATCGGTCACATACGGACCAAAATTTTTGAATTCCAACACTTTGGTTTAGTAATAATAATAACTTCAAAAAATGGAATAACTAAGTTAATTAAATGCTACAATACAAGATTTAATTAAAACTAGCTTTTGCCCGCGGCTTCGCACGCTTGTGTTATGTTATTTTTACGTTATAGTCTAATAATAGATCATGCATTTCGTACCAAACAACAAAATCCACTAAACCTTTTCGAAGCTGAGCACAGTAACCTGTATAGCATAGGTATAGGTATAACGCAAGCATAGCCGTGAGTGGAAGCTATTTAAGCCATTACCTAAAATTAAATGTTTTGAGTCTAATATAGATTTATAACAGTAAAAGAAGTTTCAAACAAAAAACTACTATTTTATAAGTACCTCTTCATATTACAACAAAAAGAAATCATCATCACTTCACTCAGGTCTTTAACAGAAGTTTCAGTGAGTTTTGTTTAGGTAGTAGTTACCTAAGCAGGCAGATACAGTTTAGAAAAATATGGAAGAATCACACACGATGATCCTGTTTTGCTCAGTTTTACATATTATCCGAGCGCTTTTTGTTCCATTTACCACATTTTTTTTACCTTCTTACGAATTGAGTACCTAACTAACTACACATAGCCAGTGTCAATAATAAGTTTATAAATTGCTGGAGATATGCATTTACCTGTACGACGCGTACATAATTAATTTTCTTAATACTAATTAGGAATTACAAATACTAAACCACCACTCCTTAAAGAATCGACAGTTATAATTATTATTATTATGCCCACTATTTTCTACGCTGTCTCATTCCCAACATACCTACTTAGTGATGAAAGTGAGGAAGTAGGTTAAATCGTCATTACATAATTATTACTAACACCCAAAGATAGTAGTAACTTCTTGAAGTAACCGAGTAATCAATCATTTTCTGCTCCCGTGGTTTATTTAAAAGCCCACAGACCTAAAGTATTTTAACTATTAAAAATTTTTTTTTCAACATGCAAGAAGAAGAAGAACAAATCAAAAACGAACGAACGCGCCATGTTGTTAATTCGAGGATACAGTTTTATTACCATAATGAATACCTACATATTAATTATTATATCTAAGTACCTACCCTTTTTAAACATTTTTCATCAAATATTTCGTATCATTGGCTAAATACAAATAATAGCACCTCCGGCTTACTTTAATGCCAAAATAAAAAAGGTTTAAAATGCGTAGCAATGATAAGGGTATATAATTTAAGTAGCTATAATTACTACAGGGGGTCTAGCAAGGATACCAACCACTAACGCTAACGCCAAACGCTAACTCCAAAACTGTATTAAAATGACATTAGCTGTGGAAAAGTAAGCGATTTCCGAAATGTCATCCTAGTACATTTTGGAGTTAGCGTTTGACGTTAGCGTTAGTGGTTGGTTTCTTTGCTAGACCACCAGGTACCTTAAAACTTCCTTGGGGTTGATCAAGAATGTAGCAGTAGCGCAAAAATAATTTTATCTACCTAATTAGAATGGTAACGTGTAGTAAGTTCATGTAAATAATACATTTTACCAGATCGCCAATAAAGAACATTGCTCCCACCAAAACCCTATAAATCGAAAACTTGAATAAAAATGTAAGCTTGAATATTGGCTAAGTATGATTATCGCGTGAAACCTTATGAATAATTATAAAAAGTCTAAGTACCTACCCTTTTAAACAGTTTTCATAAAATACTTCCTACCATTGGCTAAATACAAATTTTGTCTAATGCCAAAATAAAAAAGGGTTTACAATGCGTAGCAAAAGCAAGGGTCAATGGGCACAGATTACTGAATATGTTACTACTAAAGGTTAAGCTATAGGTACTATAAATACAATTTTAAATACTTATTTCGAATGGTAACGCGTAGTAGATATTTGAAAACTAATACATAATACCAGATCGCCAATAAAAAATTTTGCCCTCTCCAGAACCCAATAAATCGAAAACATGAATAATAATTTAGTTATGTTTCAATATTGGCTAAATATGATATCGCGTGAAGCCTATAAAACTTATAAAAAAAGTCTAAGAAGTTTTTAGTTTTCTAAATTCCTTGTTCTCTGTGTCGTGCTCATTTTCAAGAAGGTTCTCATACCTATCCTCTTTTTTAGTTTGGACCACAGATTAACGAAAAAACTTATCTATATGTAAATACATATGATTTTTTTGGGTATAGGTACTTACATAATGAACACATTGTTTATCTCTAATCTGCATTGCATCGAGCGCAGACGAAGTTATCGCGCATTGTATTTCGCCGTAGCCCGAAAAGTGTGATACACTGCCGGTAATGCAGGCACACCAATTGTTATTTACTGTTGTAAAACATGCATTAAATTACTTCCTTATTGCTTAGTGCAGTGGGGATTGTTCAGAATGAAATACAAAAATATAGGAGTTCCGTACTCAAAGAGTAAATCCTCATTACTAAACCTCCGCTGTCCGTCTGTCGTCGGTCTGTCCACCAGGATGTACTCATGAATCGTGATAGTTATACAGTTGAATTTTTCACAGATGATATATTTCTGTTGCCACTATAATAACCGTGGTCTGTATTCAAAGGGACAGATAATCAGGCAAATAAAAAAAATTAGTTTTACTTCATATTGATAAGGAATTATAAATTAAAACTATTACAATTTATTTTTGTAACCGCAAATAATACTCTCACAGTTTGTAAAACATATTTATTCGCCGACATTTTATTTAGTCCACGTCGATCGCGCAGCACGCAAACAAATTGACTTTGTGTCCAGGTTGCGGCGCTACAAAAACATCGAGGATAGTCAACAGAGATGTTTTTGCGCGCCAACTCAACAGCGAAGGTTTGGGCGTATATGAAGCCGTGCCATAATAGTAACAGAGTTTTTCTTTAATCTGTGCATCCGGATAAACCCGAGATAAAATTACCGTCAGTAGCAGTGTAGCAGAGTAACATTTTTTTCTTTCATCTATGGTTAGTAGCCAAAATATAACTTACCTTTTGACACTGGCTAAATACCTACACTATGTGTGGAGCCAAAATATAAGAAAAAAAAACTTACCTTGAGGCCTTGAAGCGGCCATCTTGTTAAAATCCCGTTTCATAATGAAATCTTAATCATTTTCACAAAAAAAAAAATTAACGATATATAAAATTTAATATATCCTATGTTTTGCGCCGGGTTTTTCTAAGCTTATTAGTGAAAACCGCATGAAAATCCGTTCAGTATTTTCGGACTTGTGCCGTAACAAACAAACAAACAAACAAACAAACAGACAAAATGTCTAAAAAGTAGCTTAACGTGATCAGCGAAAAATTTCAAGCCAACCTGTGTAATTTTTTTTTCGATATCTTGCATTTACAGATTTTTTTATCTCTACAGTTTTATTATATGTATAGATAATGAAGTATTGTTTTTAATTAGTACATACAAGGTATAAAAATGTTTAGATGTATCAAAATCATCCGTGCCAACTGCGTTAGGCGCCGCGGCAATCTTCATAATTTTCAATAAAAATATTTTCATTTTCACTGTTTACTCTTTAATAATCATCTATAAAAGATGTAGTATCATGGGCTTAATTTATGCTAATGAATTAAATTACATCCTGTATACTACTCTGGCTCGCTTTTCATTGAATATTAGATACACGGTGAAGTCCCAACTCGTATCTAATAAGAGTAAGTGGTTACCACCACCGTTACTATCATTATAATAGTTGACCTCCTTTGCAATGCAGGAAGTGCATGCTACTTGATGGTATTAAATGCCATTTTATATTTTTAATGTCAACGTAAGTACGCAAATTAACAAGATTCTTACACCCAAAAGTAATGTAACTACCTAATTAGGGACAATATCACGAAGTGATTTGCGAAGTCTACGCCTGGACAAACTTTCCAATACCCATAATCCTCGTATCATTTTTCAAGTTTCTGAAAACTAAAATAATGTCTTGATGTGTGTATCTTTCACATGATACAATAATATGTAGTAACCTGTACTAGGTATCTACTTACTTACTTAGACGTTATTCTTTACTCTATCTGCTTAAAGTAACAGTTGAATCGCAGCAACAATTCCGTGACTAGCCTGGTGCCACAGAATTCCCCCTATTACATAGGTCCAGAACCGAAGTCTCCATACTTAACCTTGTTTGAACATGAATCAAACCATAGAGCATATTTTTTTTTCTTCTAATGTCAGAACCTCTTTCAAAATACCATATAAATAGTATTACCCGATTTAGTCGGGTACCTAAATAAAAATCTAGCTAAAATAATATAACGCCTACATTAAAAAAATATAAAATAATAAAATTAAGTACCATCATACTACTATCTATAGACAAGAAAAAGTTCTATAGATAGCTCATGCAATCTTTTAATAAAAAGGATTCAAATTAAGTATAACCAGCAGTTTATTCAACATTTCTTTTAATAACTCACGAGTTTTTCAATATTACCAAGTTAAAGGGATTAAAGAATAACAGTTATGTAGGTACAGGGGGTCTAGCAAAGATAACAACCACTAAAGCTAACGCCAAACACTAACTCCTAAATGTACTGAAATGACATTTCGGAAATCGCTAACTTTTCCGTAGCGAATGTCATTTCGATACATTTTTGGAGTTAGCGTGAGGCGTTAGCGTTAGCGATTGTGATCTTTGCTAGACCCCCTGGGCCTCAACCAAAATAATGTTTCATATTTTAGGATAAAAAAAATAATCTTAAAATGGGAAAGCAGTGGGCGCGTGGAACGTTTATAGTTGACAATAAAACTATTATCAGTAATTGCACTTCTGTGTTCTGTGTGTTCTTTACTATAGAAATGCGCTGAAAATATTGTTGAGCGAGTATTAGGTTTCCACCAATCTTCATTACGACTTTTTCGAACTACTTTTATCCAACGATCAGCTAGACATGGATCTGTTGGAAATCTATACAAAAGAAATCGGGTAATTATTCAGATGTCGTGTGGCAATACTGATTTTGACATGTCAACTTTTTGTTGTGAAATGGTTCTAACTCTTCGTCAAAAAGAAATAATTAAAATAATCTTATAAAAATACATGATTAAGGCCACTTACAAGTGAAATGTGATCGTGTGCTTCTGTGATTTGTGCCTCGAGTGATTTTGGCACAGTTTTATCACGCAAGACGGCGTTTTTCTGGTATGTATTCAAAAGCACACCCAAGTAACGACTGATTTTGATTTTGACAGCTGAGAATCAATCACGCCCAAAGTGGTGTGTACGGTTTTGCCCTGCTTTAATTTCGTATTAGTGGTCTGGATAAAAAGTCTTAAGTCTTTGCCTGGTGCGTATTTTTGCCGTGCATATTGCCTAAAATAATTAAACAAGTATTAGGCTTTTGAAATATAAAGTAGGTAAGTATATACGTATACAACGTGTGAATATAAATAGTTGCGTGTTTATTTGAGAAGCTGGCTCGGCACTGGGCTCCGATACCGAATACCGAGCCTATCCTTAAAATACGGTTTATTTTCATAAATAACTTTGCTCATATTCATGTTGCGAGGATGTTGACTCTAAATAAACAGGTCCAGAAATACAGTTATATTATTATCTGACAAAACAACATTAACAAATTTATGTAAAAAATTATTTGTAGGTCGATGACTCTGATTAGATCGACCATTATAATCTCGTTTTATCTCTGAATTATTTATAAATGCCATTAAAACTATTAGCATAATATATATTACGCGATATTTACCGAAATACCTTAAAATTATGACTTTTCACTACTTTTCGATTTTCTAGTCTAATCGGAGAAAGTTTGATCTGTTGGGTTGTAATAAAAATTAATTTCCTTAAGCCTTAAGTAAGTATACGCAGTAGAAAATTGTTTAATGAAATTGTCAGTTTTTTTTTTCACAAATATGAAAACAAAAATTATGTTACAGAATCCGTGAGAAATTTCCAACCCTTTCGAAATAGCGTGTGTAAAAAAACAACAAATCGCTATAGCTATACTCATATATTAGATATTAGTAAGATAAATTACAAATCTTTTAGATACCTGCTGAAAATTAACAAATACCAAGTTAGCTCGGCGATTGAGTAAAACTACCATCGAGTCGTGCACGGCTTGTAAGACATTAGGGAAGGGAGAGTTCTGATTAAACCGTAAAAGAGATTGGTTCCTCGGCTGAGTGCTTTATCGTTGACGTTATGTCGGCAATTTGGTGTCTCCACGCCCCACGTCAATGGATTCCCATCGCCACCCACGCATACATCAGGAAGAAAATGAAAAACATTGAACGGGAAGTCGCGGTGATCGTCCCGAAATTAGGTTCATCGATATTACTTGCACCGAATAAAATATCACATCATTCCTTGATATTTTTCATTTCTGGTTGAGGCCCTTCTGAACTGTGTTATATTAATCGATTTATAAATTTATACAAAAGCTTACAAAAGACCTCATCTAATTTACATAATTATATGCATTTTATGTTCATCCGATTTCCTTTTTTCCTCGTGTAGGCAAGTAGGCGTGTGTAACATTGTAATTGGTTCTAAACGTTCTACCTATAGAAAGAGATAACTATATATAATACTATGAAATTCGACATAGAGTAGGTTATGTGATATGTCACAGAAGCGATAAAATCGCTGCCCGTATGAATCAACATCTTCAGGAAAAGCTGAAAATCCCAGCGGGTATAATCGATAGCCAGCCACAACAGGCGAGTTCGCTGCTAAAGTCAAAAACTGTATTGTAATAAACCTCCCCCTATATCGGGCGCTTGTAAAAACGTATCGTAAAAAAATATTTGTTTGAATAATTGCGCTCCCACGGCGGACTGGCCGCGGCCGCGCATTGAACATGGCCCAGCCACTTGGCTCGCAGTAAAAACACGAGATAAATAAAACAGGTGCCCGCTGCCTCTGATATATGGCGCCGCATTGCGAGCCTCTGCAGCCAGTCTGCATGCTCCTCATTATAAAAACCACTAAATAGCTCTTCAACGCTGCGTCTCAAATTGAAATAACGATAGAGTTAATTGTTAGCGGTTTAAAAGATTCATTATGTTTTAAAAGTTATTTTTGTCAACTTCTTCGGGATATTAAAACATGGATGTTTTGTAAAGTGAAGGTCCAACCAACCAATAGAAGTAAATTTTCACTCACCGTCATTAATTTTCGCTAATTTAATTTTCGCTCGATAATAAAATAAAATACAAATAAGAAATATTAAGAATTTCGTGTCTTACACGAAAGTTGA
Source organism: Ennomos erosarius (assembly GCA_963580505.1). NCBI lineage: Eukaryota > Metazoa > Arthropoda > Insecta > Lepidoptera > Geometridae > Ennomos > Ennomos erosarius. Next base: position 10,799,279 of record OY756982.1, read on the forward strand.
AAAGCTTAAATAATTACAAACATAGTCTGCTAGTCTGTCATAGATAAATAGTAACAATCACGTTTTGCCTAGAATTTTGTACGCCTGTAGAAGTATATAGGTATGTACTTCAATTTTTACAAAGCTTGTAATAAAAGTCAGCCACGTTCCTTTAAACCAAACATAACTCAATAATGCACCAGAAACTTGTCCGAAAGCTTCTTTACAATTCAGGGTCCGGTTGTCTACTTCGAAAAGAGGACAGAATGCTTACCGACTCAAGGTCGCGTAGAAAGCAGAATTTATTTTATGAATCCGCAGTTACATATTCATTAATTTATAAATTGTCCTAGATAAAGGGCCAAGGAATTTGCTTTCTATTAAGGTATACGCGTTTGTGACTGACTGGGTGCTGGGTATCATCTCCAGGCATATGTGCCATTAGTTGACCTAGTAAGCTAATAGAGTCTAGAGCTTATACGTTACAGGCTCTGGCTATTTGCGGGTTTAGGTACTCGACGACTCGAAAGTGTTAAACCATGCTGAATACATATTGGAGATTGCACAGAAGTGGAAACAAATGTGCTCTAGTGGCGGCACGAACACGAACCTGGGCATGCACAAATATTCAGACAATCAGGCAGCTTTGTGAGAATTCATGAAAGCGAACGAGTAACATTGAATTCGCAAACTTTCGCCATTCAAACCATACGGCGTATCTATGAAACCACAAAAATTACTTTCCAAGGATTCTTTTTTCTGATGAGCTTTCGCATTCTGGCGAGATTCACACGCGCATGTAATTGATTTCTTAGTCGGTCAAGTAAAGGCACGGTTTTATTTACCTTACAATGCTTTGTCATTACTAGATCACTTTGTGAGACGTAAGTATATTAATATTACCTATAAGTATATATTTATGATTTTTATAGCAGTATCGCCTGCTCAGCGTAATCTACAGAATAATTTGTAAAGGAAAAAGACATTAGATCACTTGTCACGGTAGCTTAAGTAAATCATATCCCGGCTTGAGGGATGGATGGATGCGGGTTCAATTCCTGATCATGATTCTAATTATTCCTTTACAAATTAATCGGTAGCTATATATAGTAACCTAACCTAGGTTTACAAACATAAGGCATTGAAAAATATGACCCTGTCGCAAGACGCGAAGCGGTTTTTTTCCTCTATGTATTTATACAAATAATGCTTTATTACTTTTGATAAAATGAAAATATTCATTTTTATTTTAACTACCACATGCTACTAGTAGGTAGTACCTATTACCTATCAGCTACAAAAACATTTGGAGGACTGTAATAAAGTAACTAGCTACCTACCCGTATACTGACCTATAGATAGATATCTCATAAAAAATGCTTTAACCCTTAAACAAACAGTTCAGTACCAACTTTCTGAGGCCTATTACCAAAGTTTATAAGTACCGTGTGCTTAAATATTAAAATACCATACATACTCGAAGACGAAGAGGTGCAGCAAAACCTACGATACGAGTAAGGCTACGTAACAAAAAGGCATTCGCGAAGGCAAGCCGTCAAAGGCCAGTGATTTCAATAAGACGTCGACGTGTTGACAAATAAGGCTATCATCTGAAAAACCTAGTTGCACACATCGCGGAGTAGCGGCGCGCTAGCGGGGTCGCTGACCCCGGACCGGTCCGCGGTAGAGTCGCCCACACCAGCCGATTGATAAAACTAGAACTACATAATTTTTGCTATCAGATGCTATTTTAGATACCGGAAAAACACCCACTGAAGGCGCACAATACTACTTACAAACTAAAAGGACGACACTGAAAAGGAAAAGAAAACGAAATATTAGATCGACCTTGATCAAACTAAAAACAATGGTGGCGCTGGCTATCAGCAGAATGATATTCCATCCTTACCTACTTACCATATTAAAATGATAATCACCAAATTTATACTTATACGTCTATTAATACGGTGCATCAATTTACAACCCCAGATTTCTAAAACATGTCTACATGAATCGGTACCTACTTAAATCCTATTATTAGGACTATTAGGTACCTATTTATATGTACCTTACTATTAAAGTGGATTTAATTTATTTCGGTGACACTCTACAGTAAGTATGGATTAGAAACGTTTCTAATCCATACTTACTGTAGTGTCACCGATATAAATTAAATCCACCAGGTACATTATTAGATATTAAGATACTAATCTACGTAGATTAGTACATATCTTAATATCTAATAATGTACCTACTTAAGTATCTCATTATGTCTATGAAGAACTACTTAATTAATAACAGGAGAAGCTTCACAGGTAATTAGGAAGGTATGAGAAAGCTTGTTAATGAATAAGCCTAGTGAAAAGGTTAAAGTTTGCATCGCTACACGAGTCAAGCTCTGGAAATGCTGAAATTGCACAATGTAAACAATAGGAAGAACAATATAATTATGTAGCAACTGGGAATCTATTATCTTTATCCAAAAATAGGTACAGCTATACCTTACCTAGTGAGTTGTCAGTCACATAGCCGCGGACGACTGCGTAGGCGCAGGCCTTGCGAAGAGGTTGAGCCACTCTACACAAATCCTGTGCCACTCTAATACTCGTTCTTGATAGCCTCCGTGGTGTACGCTCATAACCCAGACGGGTTCGATTCCCGTGACAGAACATGTATTTGTGAATAGCAAAAAAGGCGAATAGGTACTTATCCTGTGTCTGGGTATTGTGAGACCATGGCCCTCGTGGTTCCTGGCTCCCTAGAGGAAAAAGTTAAAGTTTAGGGGTGAAACCGCGGGAGTAACTTACAAAATACATACCTGAGATAATAATATCGGAGTTTTTAAATAATATCCTTTTCAATGGATATTATTTAGGGTTTAATTAAACTGGCTTCAACTTCAATCTTCTTAATTTCATACTGAAGAATACTTAGATGGACATTATCATCTTTTTATATTTTGTTTCAATCTAGTAAGTATTAATTCAATTTCTACCGGACATATCAAATAGTATTTATATCGTTTCAAATAAAAAAGAATTATCAAATTAGGTTCATAATGTGATCGAGTCGTTATGTACTTATGTAACAACCACTCAATAAAAACTAAAGCCTAATACACGACCCCTCCTTTTTTTAAGTCGGTTGTAAATGGATAAAAGTATTACGAGTAGGAATATTGATTGATTTTACTCCAGACAAAGTTGTCTAATGATCGCAATTGAGATAAACGCCACACATTATTTTAATAACCAACGATAGGCATGCGTGTGGTCCCAAATGTAGGTAATGGACGCGAGGGATGGGTGATCTCACATAAATAACAAGGATTCAGGATAAGGCCCATCCATATTAGGGAGTTTTTACTGGTCAGATAACCATCCTTTGTCCGTTTAGTATCACATCCGGTACCTATAAGGGAAAAGTTATGCATTTTATTATTCGTGTATCTATTACATTGGTTCTAAACAAATTTTGCATATTTTACAGTTTTCCTTCATTTCAATATAAGTAAGTACCGTCTCTCTTCTTTACAACACAATGACGGTGAATTGCGTATATGTTAAGAAAACCAGTTTGAAAATCAAAAGGAAGGGGGTGTTTTTTTAACTATAACAAACGTAAGAGAAACAGGGGGTTAGGTGCTTTTTCCGCCCGATGACGCTGTAAGGTCGGTAGATACCAACAGCATTTATCACGTCCAAAAAAGGTCAATCAATAAACGATGTACCTAGTCTCTTGCGAAGCCGCGAGAAGCAGCTAGTATATAAATAACTAAGAGGCAAGTGAGGCAAACTCTGTTTCTTCATGCAAACAAATTTCGGGTTTGAATTTCCAAAAACTAGGTAACTCCCTAACTACAACAAAAACAAAAAACTCCTCCAAATATCAAGTCGCTACATCTACATCCAGTGGTTGGGCTGTACAGTGTTATTTGTTTGACTCAGGACAAATATCTTTTAATATAAGATTATTTTTTAAAGAAAAAAACTTAAATCACGAATGGGATTTGATCCCGCATCCTTCCGTCCCAAAAGCCGGGACATGATTTACTAACTCTTATAATATTGTATTATATCATCTGTGACCAAAGATACTGCGATAAAAACCTTAAATATAGATTAAGATAGACCGATAGATTCCCACACAGATTATTTTATAGCCTATGTTATAAATAAAAGGCCGGTTCACATTCACACACATCACGCGACTCTCGCATACGTTTTGCATTACAATCGCCTACTAGTGTGCCGATTCATATTTCCTGCAATTAAAATTAATAGTTCGGGCTTGCATTAAGTGTAATTTATGCACATTAATAAGAAGAATATAGAGCACTTTTTACAGTAACGAAGTAAAGTGTTAGGAATGAATAATGATGTTATATTTAGGGTTACAATGACTAATGTATCGCGTGACTGTAATGTTGTGTATGTCGTCCCTCTGCGGTGTGGTAGTTGACCAGATCGGCTCATAGCCTGGAACCTGCGTGTTTGATTCCCACGACAGGACAAGTATTTGTGCACAGAAAAATAACGCAAAGACGTGTGCTGTCTGAGTTTTATAGGACCATGTAAGTAGTCCTAGGGAATCCTAGCAAGGGATCAAGATCTATATATGCACGTTATCGTTGGAAGAAAATAATAGTTAATAATTCCAAACGTCCCGACTGACATCACCACGGAAAGGCCTGTTGAAAATGCAAATTCCCTGAAGCCGTTACCTACTGTTTTTATTAGTGGGGTGGTTTGAAATTTTAATTTAACAACTCCCCACTGACCAGTGGATACTATCGAATCGAAACGAAAAGAATCCCCGAGTTAATAACATCCTGTGTAATATAAATAATAAGACAAAGAACACAATCGATGAAATACGTATAGATAGTACGAGAGTATAGATAAACTATAAACTGCGAGTCCTCAGCTCAGTCATTCATCTTTGGGCGTCGGCGTCGAATTTACATAATATTATGTGATAATCAAATTTAGGTCAAGGTGTTTTACGCCCAACATGACGCAAGAAACACGTAAATTCTGTATTGTTTATTATATCTCAACACGTAATTCAAATATTAAGGTACTTATAGGGAAGAAGGAGGGATAATTGCAGCCGCAGGCAAATAAAAATCACCTATGGAAATCAAAATAACTTTACGAAACTTTTCTGGTGTGGAAACAAAACAGATTTAGAAATAAGTAGTTATATTATAAAGCTTAGATTTGAGTGAAACTGACTACCCAACTTTCACAAGTAGGTACGTAAGTACTTATACCAAACACTCTTTAAAAACTTTGCTTTTAACCATAACCGTAAAATTAAAATTTCATTTGTGTCGGTCTTAGAATTTAACGGCATATGGCTGAGTTAGTGGTGTTTACCTTTTTTTCTCTTTACCTCATCATTTCAGAAAAAAGCATAATACAAACCAAAGATACTGCAGGTACATCGCTTCTTGACTGGCATAGATATTAATCTCTAGAGTATCTCTTACTCGGCAAACTTGCGGAAGTTCCCAGTCAGTGCGATTTATATCGTATTACCGATCTGCATCGATAGACGGAGCGAGCGGTTCCCTGCGCGACTAATTACTTACCGATCATAATTGGATCGCCGGGAGAACCGTTGATATAACTGCCGAGAATATACCTGGCTATTCCTGGATAAAGAAAATAGGTTTACCGTTTTGCTATGTAATACAACTTTTGAAACCGACGCACCCAGGTTCAACCCCCGCTCAGCCCTGCAACAATAGTTTTTCAAGTTATATGCTGAATTTTGTTTTCGCTCTTATAAGCGTTGAAGGAAAACATCGTGAGTAAACATGTTCATGAATCACGAAATTCGAGAACATGAGTCATTCACCAACTCGCACTTGGCCAGCGTGGTAGATTTTGGCCTATATAAGTACCCTCTCCATGGTGAGAGAAGGCCCAATTCTCAGCAGTGAAATGTCAGCGGGGAATATGGGCTGATGAAGTCTACGACTAGGTGCGCTATTCTTGGTGGCTTTTCATTTTTTTACCATGAAATGCAGTTAGTGATCAAACGCGTGACGATTATGGTTAAAGCCAAGGTGGCGTTACGCTACTCTACGCAACGCTGTTACTCCGAGCTCTCAAAATATGAGACAAAAAACAGTTTCTTCGTGGTCTTACTAGTTTGTCCTACCAGGTAGGACCACGAGGATACACCTACATGACCTCGTAAACTTACTTATATTAGAGTCTTCGCAACATATTTGTAGTATCTAGCATGATCAACTTAGAGGAGTACTATAAAGAAATGCCTAAACCCGCGCGCCCACTGGGTCGGCATCGGTGCGTACGGAGCGTACGGATTTGTATGAGACTGCGTGCACTGGATGGGCATTATTTTGCCTTCATTTTGTAAATACCGACGCTCACGCTCCGTACGCGCCGATTCCGATCCAGTGGACGCACGGCTTAATGCTATATGATTTCATCATTGTCAATTAACTTTTCATCACTATTTTTTCTTTCAAACCTGCAAAGCGCAAGTTCATTACAGGATTCGAATCCGTGGCTCATGGATCGTTGACGTTAGCATTATAATACAAAATTCATCTCTCTAGTTGACGGAAGTGGACAGATCGGTGAATGAAAAACAACGAAATCTTGGCGTGTAGCTATTAGAATAATAAAGTATAGATACCATGTATCTATACTTTATTATTCGGCAAGAAGTGTCGCGACAGTCTATCAGCCAGTATTAGCTGTAGGTATTATATTCTCTGGGGTATTAGTTAGCAAAATTGAAAGTAACTAAAAATAAAACGTGTATGTATGCTGTTGTATGTATGCTGCATATGTTGTTTTAAGTTATATAACTTGAAATAATTTGATCAAAATAAACAAAATCAATCTAGCTAAGTTAAGTACCTTTTTCCCCAGAGTTTGGTTTATTCGTTTTGTCAAGGGCTTTGCTGCTATTAAATACCCAAGTTTGGTGATAAGTGGAAGGGTGAAGGGCAGCCAAACTACACGCACATTTTTGAATAAATTAATATTTAATAAGCTAACTTAGGTGAGTTACGTCGCTTGTATTTAATTCTTCCACTTGCCTTCCTTTAATGTTGGTATAATTTAAACTTTAATAGATTTATTTCTTTCTACTCCTGAGCCGCCATCATCACATGTCTTCCCCGTATTCATAATCAGAGACCAGTAAGCAGACCACCAGCCAGATATTATCTGCTTACTGGTCTCTGCTTCTCTACCTACCTACTGTCTTTTCTTCTACTCCTAGCCAAGTCCCTATTCAAAACCGGGACCAACGCCCCAAAACCCCAATAAGTAGACCGTCGATCTCATCACAACCGTAGGGAGCCGATGGATGCCGGATACAAGAAGATACACCCCTCAAAGTGGCGCAGTGGAAGAGGTTCAACAGTGGACGTCTTCAGGTTAATGAAGATGAAAGAACAATTCGGATTATCACCATCAGTGCTTGGTAAATCGTAATAGATTTTAAACCTAAAATAAACATTCTTTCACAGTAGTTTAATATGTAGAAAAGGTAAATTAAAATATGATATGTTATTTGATTATTTATCATCAATCAATCAATACATATAATGAATCTGTATGTAACTGGGCTAAATCTGTACACTGAATATTTTTGGAAAATGTTGACTGCAGTATGCTTCTTAATCGATATAGAAACAATTTATTTTGAATTTTTTGTCTGTCTGTCTGTCCCTTTGAGCACGCATCACGCTGCAACCACTTAACGGATTTTGCTGAAATTTGGTATGGTAATAGCTAATTATGCAGAATAACTTTTTGTTTTCTAAAACGGCCAAGTGCGGTTTGCCCAAGCAATAAGGATGTAGTTTTTATTCAAGATTTTTTGTTCACATGTTATCATTATATTTGTATGTATATAACAATTTTAATTTCAATAAAAAAAATATAACAAAAACAAAAACAGAAAATTAAATAACAAAATATACTCACCCTGTCGAAGGGAAGATAGAAGAAAAAGGTAAAAAAATGGGGAAACCCTGAAGACGTCCACTGTTGAACATAGACCTTTTCCCCTATTTTTTTACCTTTCCCTTCTCTCTTACCCATAAACAGGGTTAGGACTTAAAACTAATTAACCCGTGCGAAGCCGGAGTGGGTCAGCTAGTTATTATATAGAAAGCTTCGTTAGATCGTTTCCAAAGATAAATGTAAATGACTTCAAAATCATCTTTGTGTGTTATTAAAGGAATGGCAGCGGACGAATTAAACGAAGTAACATGAGAATTCTTGTGAGCAAAAGTCGATGTATCAGGTTTCATTGTCGTTATAACAGAGGTGTAAATGTATGGTTTCCCACGGAAGTCAGCGTTTTAGCTTGCTTACGTCGCGATGTCGGAGTGTCGGACGGAAACGGATATCTGCCTGCTACACTGTTCAGTCGTGTGTTAGAAAAACGTATTGATATTATATAAGTAATACAGGTACAAAAGTATAGCTTTTATATAATATTCTTATGTGCAACCGTGATAATATTATTACCCTCGTCTAAGTTAGTCTACGCGAAAATTATCTATTGACAAGAGGTTTTCATAAACACATGTTTGGTGCAGTAGGTATACCTACCTACCTGATATTAACCATTAGAAGTAGAACGGATTTGAATGAAGAGTGGCAAACAAATTGCTTTTGTGGTTCACATGTACTATAACATAAACTATAACATATAGGATAGTTTTCAACCTAAAAATGTAAGAGTTCCCGTAGGAAAGGGTACCTAAAGTATAGTGATTGAAACATAACATAGATCTTGTAACTCTACAGTCACATATCAATTACCAAACCCACCTAATACTTGTTTGTAAAATAATTTCGGAAACGGCAAACACATTCTCAACATTATCTCGGGCCCGAGCTCTATACCGTGGGCAGAACCAAAGATATAGATCTCCGTCCAAAGGAAAACACAATAGCTGAAATCTTAGGTACCTACGTATTGCAAAACAAGGGAATTCCGCAAACCGTGTAAGATTGTCACAGGCACAGCCCAGTATTGCCAGCTTTAGTGAACACCTCGTTTTGAAATTAATTTATTAAGGATACGAGCAGTAGAACGGAACTCGCAGTCTCGCTCTTTGCCAGTGCCAGGATAGGACCAATAAATAGACCGCGAAATCTATTCACGATGTCGTCCTATTGCTATAAGTATTGTACTACCTACATAATAATGTACTTACCTAAATAGGGCAGAAGATAGTTTATTTATGTTTAGGTAGGTACACATCTACACATTTATACATTTATGGCATTTCCAACTACCCGCCCCTTGAGTCGTACTTTAATACGTTTGCGAAGACGAACTAATGCATGCAGAATGGAATTCTATCCGGCAACCACAAAGGCCAACTTCTGACTTCTAGTGGATAACTTGAGTCGAGTGGAGGCCTGCAACAAACTCGCTGTGGCGCCCCACAGGTGGAAACTACTCAAATGTTGCTAATAAGGTAGACTATAATATATAAATTTTAATGGTGTTCAATAAATAATTATCTTATGTTATAGGTTGGCTGCGGGTACCTATCTGAGGTAAACTTTAGGTAACAAACATTTTAAAAAAATCCTGAATTGAGAACCCCTCCTCTTTTAAAGTCAGGTGAAAACACTAGCTGTCGTGTATTACGTTTTAATTCTAAGCACAGAACAGAATAGATAATTATTATAGTTTTTTTTATGAGTTTGAATAACGTGACTAGCGAGTCGTTCACCTGATGTTAAGCAATACGGCCGCCCATAACAGTTGCAGTGTACAACCCCTGTTATGTAACAGTTTCTTAAACTAGAGTCTGGTTAATGTAAGTAGAAACTGACAACCCCGGCAAATTTAAAAAATATCAGCATGGCAGCCCAAACTAAGAGGAAAACTTGAAACAACTCACTTTGATTCCTCAAAAGATTATATGTTTTACCGTTTTGCATCAATATTTTCAAGTTTTCTTCGGAGTTTGGGGCTGCCTTGCTAATGTTTTTAAACTTGCCGCGCGGTTTTCAGTCTCTACTTTCATTAGCCAGATTCTAGTACCGTTGTAGTCTGTAGTGTACTATGCGTCAGACGCAGACGTCTATAAATCATAAATGCACAATGCACATCACTTTTCAACCGACTTCAAAAAGGAGTGTTCTTATTTCTACCTGAAAGTGTTTAACTTGTTGGTTACCTCAGAACTTCGTATATTATAAACCGATTTGGAGAATTCTTTTCTTATTTAAAAGGATATACTTTCAGATTGGTCCCATACCAATTTCATCAACTTCGGTTCAGTAGTTCGGTTTTTAAATCAACATAACTGTAAAAAATATATCATGCAATTCTTTTCAGCATGGAATTACAGCGATTAGTAATAATTGAACCCCTTTTTAAAAGCATATCGTTATGCATAAGGCAACCTCTTTACCAAAGGAACGGGCTCTATATACCTCCCGAGTTCCTCTCTTCTAATTGAAACGAAAACAAGCTGAGGAACGTCTAAGGATTACCTCGGAAGCTTATTTGAAAGCTCAGTCCCTAATCACCGAGTTAATGAACGTCGACATCGATTCAGCGGCGCTGCGCCTGATAAACCTGGATACTCTTGTATTCGTGGTCGCAGCGAGATTCAGCCATCAAATATTCACGTGGGGAGGTATGGTTGCCGTTTTACTGCCTCACGTCCCCCGCCTCTACTGCCGCACCCGCCTGCCCCTCCTCGCAAGCCTCGCGCCCTCAAACGACCCTGTCTGAAACAACTGAATGTGCTAAAATCAATATCTGTTGTTTGACAAAACTTTTGCTCCAGACATTGAGCTGTGAACGGTTTGACATCGAGGGTGCACGATAAAATAAACTGCGCTTTTTGAGGTCGATCCGCCCGGCGGGTGGGTGGCCCTCGCTGTCTGCCATATTGACGTAATAATACAAAACGTTTTAGCTTCTTACAATACGAAGGGTATTTTAAATAAAACTTGTTCGCGTTTAGGACTTCTGTCATAAATGATTAGTAGCGGGCTTAAATACTAATACTAATTAAACGAGCGTTTTTTTTTTACCAAGCCGCTCTTCGTGGTGGATTTTAGTATTAAAACCCCTTATGAGAGAACTGCAGTACCTAGTAAGAATGTATTGTAATGTGCTGATGATCTTTTACTTAATACATTTCATATAAAAACCTACGTAAAAACCAACTCAACCATAGAACCATTCACCTCTGTCTGTCTTACAGATAAGGTGAACAGGGAAATTCCTTCAAAAAAACAAAACACGTTTCACAAAAATGCCTGTGGACTCGTTACATTTTCATGACGAGCTGTTGGGTTGTTGTGCGAATTTAAAAGGGGTTTCAATACGAACACATACTTTTAGATGATAAAAACGAGATTAATAAAAGCCCACCCTTGTAAATACTGAAACATACCTACCAAGTGAGACCTTTTCTATTAAAGAAAGATTTTGATTTGATATTGACTACACTGATGGTAAGCACAGGGGTCAGGTATAGTTCTTAATTGTTATTATTTGAGAGATTAAAATTTCTTAACCTCTTTAGTGTCCTCGGCTCGGCTATGATTTTCCCAGTTCATTTTGGGGCGGAGTTTCAATTTTTCGTGACTCGAGAGTCGACCCGCCACTCCGCGAAAGAGGCCCAAGAAATTGGTTAGGTTAGTATCCTCGACCCATGCAGTCCGCGAACTGCCAGGACCGAGCCGGCTGAGCGCACTCTACATTAGTCGTCGGATGCTTAACTTGACCGGCTCCGAAATATCGTTTGCGTGATTCAGCCGACCACAGGTCATTTTGAGGCGACATCTAGTTTTATTTCGAGAAGCTATTCATTAAGCATGTTGTAATTAAGTTTGTTTCGGAGGGCTTCACTTCATCCAACCCAAATTTTAACAACCTAATAGCCGACATCTTGCATCTTGCTCACATACGAACTCAAAATTCTATTTATAATTAGGTAGGTATTTATGTCTGTACGACCAACCGCCCACAGGTTAAATAATAATACTAGTCGTACAATAACTTTCTTAATTTTTATTTTAATTCTAGCCATCACTTTATCAGTATAGTACCTCTGTTTTTCACATGAAACGTTCTTCAATTATTGAAACAATAAAATTGATTGCGTATATGATATAAATATCTGCCTACCCTTGCCATATTAAGATTATTTCGGTACTTAATTATCATCTCAATTATAAAAAGAAGTGAAATGATAAGGAACAAAATGCGAAAAACAGCATTTGTCTGATGTCGTCAAGTTCCATAGGACTAATGGAACACACTTATGTTATAGCGACAGGAAGCCCCACGACACGATGATGTTGTCCGAGCGACGCCGCCCGCCGACCGACATGACGCGCTGACTGCCTGTCACCCCTTGGTGAGCCCTTTCATTTGCTTTGTTTGGGGAGACTTCTGTACTTTTATTCACCGTTTACGTCACGACACGTACGCTACTAATGGCGTACCTATCTAATATTTAACAGATTTCATTACATTTAAAAACCAGCGAAGTGCGAGTCGCACGAAAATTTCCGTACCTATATTATAAAATAAACAAGCAAAAAAATCGCGTTTAACTTAATACCTACTTATAATGAATTTTTTAAGTGGGTACCTACATAGAGCTGAACCCTGATTTATCGAGAGCCATGAAGTATTAAATAAACTTATTCTTATTCTGAAAGCTCTAGGCGGAACGCGGTGCGGGCATCATTCAGCAAAGTAAGACATACCATATACTAGGTATGATATTATACTAGTAATACTTACATATTATGTACTAGGTATACCAAGCACGTTGTGTATTTATTCACCTTCCCGTAACTTTACAAATGCGTCTGGGAGTGGGAACCATTGTGATAGTTAACGGATTCTAATAAGGTATTCACGGTTTGTTTACTGCGTTTCGGACCGAGGAAAGACTTAAGGCGCCGAATGCTCCGAAATCGACTATTTTGAACGTGATTATCTCAAAACGTATACCATTTACAGGATTGAAAAAAATGCACGTTAATACTGGTCAATCTTCTTTCCATCTGCCGAAACCGAAACACGGTTACGAAAAGTTTTCTCGATAGAAAAAAATCGTGAAGTGACCTCTGAAAAATCATAACGTCCTAAATTGTTACATTATAATAAGACACCCCTTTGAAATAAATCATAGTAATAAGTTATGTTTCAATGCATCCTTCTATAAGCTCATTTATTTATAACAATAAGCCTTTCTTTTATAATTAATTATTTGTACCGAAAAATGGAAAAGTCGCAACGTAATCGCCATATTTTTGCTATGCATAAAGCGACCCTATAAGGTGCAAAATAAATTTCAAGTTCATCTGCTGTAATAAACGTGCTCGCATTAGGTCCTGTCAGCGCCTTAAGTACATGATACAAAGCGTAAAACACTTAAGTCACCAACATAAGCAAGGGCCACTGGCTAATGAATACACGTCATGAACTTCTGGTGTAGGCAAGTGGTTAGCCTCTAAAAGGTATTTGGGTAGATACATAACACGTACAGACAAACAAGCAGTCGGCCCGCCTGATGGTAAGGTTACCGGTGCCTATGACTTTATGGCTGACATTCAGAAACAATGCATCGAGTTTACTCCGATCGATCTCACGTGACTTCAAACTCCGGACTCGGCGAGTATACTCTGCGTTGTTAAATTCACAGTCGAGTTCCAACGTAAACTCCGCCCTCACTCCGCCGAGTTAACACCGCCCATAGACAAATGTAGTTTGACATTAGTGAGTTAAACGTTGTCTTTTTTATTTGGCAGTATTATGCTAAAAAAGGAGAAAAAATAGCAAGTATTGTATGAATAACTGAAACAGGAGATCAAACTTACTGGTGATCACAGATTAGAGAAAAAAACTGGTGATACTCTTTGAAGGAGACTTTAAAAAGCGTGCCTTTTCTCTTTTTTGTTTTTTCAATTATTATGATTGTTAAGAGCACTTTACGAATGCCAGTCTGCACTAAAGTTTGAAAGATCTTAAGCACGTACTTATCTCTTCGGGACACATACCCAAATGCGTTGCACTAGTTGTAGGTACTATCATCATCATCATCATTAACAGCCTGAAGACGTCCACTGCTGAACATAGGCCTCCCCAAAAAGCGCCACTTTGAGCGGCTGCTTGCCTCTTGCATCCATCGGCTCCCCACGGTTCTGACCAAACAAGATGATTATCTCAAATGGTATTTTAAAAACCTGCGACATTTTTGAATATACTTTTTAATATTATTTTAATGCAATGACGCTGAGAATCAAATTGCATCAAGCGTAAACTTTCATCGCATTCGATTTCTTTTTTTAACGTTCATTTGTTTCACCACTGCTACATCCTGTCGCGTTCCTATGGTTTGCAGGATGGGGTTTGCGGTTTTTATCGATAGGTGCTCACCTGATCATATATACCTACAGTGCACACAGTCTCGGTGCACACATAGAAGGGCCGAGGTACTATTTAGTCCAAATATTATTATTACCTAAAGTAAATCCTAGGCTTTGCGGAGAACCAGTAATATAATTCCTGCTAATTTTTACATATTGTATAAACTCTATTCTGCAATTTATAAAACAATCGCCTGAACACAGTTAACCATTACAGATTGAATCCTATGCCTGTACCACAGAATTCGCCCTATTACATGTCTATGGCCTGTACCTACAGCAGGGGCCAAAAGTAGAAGATTTCAAAAAGGGGGCAAAGATCTTCAATTTGTATCGATGGCACGAATAAGGAACAAAATCAGAAAGGGGGCAAGCCGCGAACACACCCATTATGCTATACCTACCTATGTAGCATAATGACCCCTCCCTACACCCTTAATATCTATCGTATTTTCTTCCAATTAAAACGATTAAGTTAAAGTACAGAATTTTAATAGGTAATACTAACTACATCATTAAAAGGACTTTGAAGTATAATAACTGCAATTTAAGAAAAATACGACAGTTTAGAGTGTAAGGTGTTCAAATTTCATTGGCAAGACCCTTTCATCCCAGAGGCAAATGCGGTTACAACTGCTATCTTGGTAATTAAAGCTACCGTTTCGGTCCTTCTGATATCGGCCGTTACATTTTTAATACAGTATATTATAGGAATACTATTGTAGAAAGCGATAGTTAAGATCATGATCAAGTCAAGATTATCTGTATACTTAGGCTTGGACTTAGGCTAGGTATAAATCTATCGAGCTACTTGAATATGTAGGTATTTACCTACCGTAGAGATAAGTACATTATACTTTATATTTCATCTCATAACATTACTACATAACCTACGCATAAAATCTCGATTCGACGTCACCAATTTGATTCGCTTTGGTAATCCTGCAAAGGAAATTAGATTTTTTATCAAAATTCCGGTAAAATTTGCATTAGCTGTCCTATATCTGCCGTTATTGTCGATATTTCAATTCGATATGACGTAAAGAACGTACTTATAGAGATAAACATTTAAGTTAAATATCAGCGTAATTAAGTATACTTATCCCAATAGGTGATACTAACTGATTATAAGATAATATAAGAGCAGATTTATTTGGTATTTAGCGATACCTAGTATAATATTTTTTGGAAGTAAGTAGGAACTTAATGTCTAGCATATATACGAAGGTAGGCTTTGAATCATTTATCGTCGTAGCATACCAGATTGGTATCTAGTAGGTATATCACCTAACTTCCAACCTATACCCATTCAGTTTAAAACTTTATGAGTTATACGAGCCGGTTTGATGCAACTACTCTGAAACTTTCCAACGTTAAAGAAAATCTGCACTTTAAACTTTTTATAAATGGCGTATCAACCTATATAAAGAGCTTATCTCTCGGAAACATTTTGAGAAATAAATCCCTATTCATTGCACTTTATGTTTAAAATACGTTGCCTGCTATTTTATACCTCCTTAGTTCATAAATCTGGTACTGTATCTAAAGTTCAATAATAATGCAAGTAGTCTAAGTTTATTACCTACTCTCCGTCCACTTGGATCCCCTAACTGGGATCCACTGGGAGATAGATAGGTATAGCTGGACTGCCCTACTATTTAATTGTGACATCTACTATTATTTATTCTGCATTTATGATGCTGAATGAGATGCTAAATTTTTACTACAAGCAATGAAAAATAGTGAAATAACGATTTGCGAATCCACCACCATCTACTCCTACTCTTTCTCTATTTCATATTTATAAGCACCTAGGTATAACGTATAACTAAACGTTTTTTTAAAGCCAGACAGACGGTATCTATGAAAACACTAAGTTTTGGAACCAGATTCTAACGGGGGCAGACTCACCGTCACACCATTTTGTCTCACCAGTGGGGAACAGAAGATTTTTTTTCTTCATTGTCACACCATCATCTTCTGACTTATACAATAGGTACCAGCACCCCTATTCTCAACCTATCGGAAACGTTTCGATTCGAAATCTACACTCCCCGTCTCTTTCATTCTAAATGTAGATGAAGGAGATGGAGAGTGTAGATTTCGAATCGAAACGTTTCCGATAGTTTGGGAATAGGGGTGCAGTTCCTAACAATGACGTAGGTACCAGAGTAACATCAATTAAGAAGAGGTCCAGGATCCATCTAGTTTCTCATGGAGCTGGAACCTCATCTTAATTGATGCTACCCTGGTACTTCATTACAAACAATAGATAATTAATATTAGTTGCACTTTAGAATTCAATAAATTATAGAAAACCGTAAAGCAAGAGGTTTTCCCTTCGTAGGTAGGTGGGCTGCGGCCAGGTATACTCAAGTCAAGAATCACCTAATCATAGAAGAAGCGTAATTCCTCTATGCACCTAACGTAGAATAGCTTAGCTGGTGAGTGAACCATCATTTGAGGGGATTAGTGTATCAATCCGGCATCGGCGGACTAATAGTGGATATCAGAGTAATTTAGCCGGCGGCGAGCGGTTGGAATCGGTTCCGTCGTGGCACTGGCCACGTATCCCGCCCGGGCCGCTTCCTTCCTGAGTTCCCGTTCGACGCTGTTTGCACTGATAAACCGAAGCTCAAAATTTAAAGTGGGTATAGCCGTTTGATCATTTATGGCATCTAGCCGTAAGGCGAAGAGTAGGGCTAGATAAGCAGATCAAAATTCGTTCAAAGAAACATCGATGAAACGAATAAGAGATACCTAAGTTTAAATTAGCGTTCCGTGAATTGACATAGGTAAAGAGTTAAAAGTTAAAAGTATTTTGGAAACGTGCAATAGAAAAGTTTTACCGGACTATCCCAAAAAATATCCAAAAAATGAGGGTAAGTATGTAAACATTTGATGAGTATTTCATCTTAAAGCCCCGTAAATTAAAGAATGACGCCGAGTCATAAATTCATCCATAACATGATCATTTTGTGAATAAAACCTCGACTTGAGCACCGATCGACGTCTGAGCGTCGCGTTGTTCTGTAGTTCGGGCCAAGTCAAAAGCCAAGCCAAGTATCTAATGATGCCGAGCGGCTTGACCAAAGATTCAAAAAAAGCCCGGTTTAAAAAAATACTAGTTTTATAGTCAATGGGCTTGCCCAATTGAAACGAATCATTAGATTCGTCGTAGCGTCATCAAATGCACAATTTTCTGACGTGACAATTGTGCATTCGCTTGTAAAAAGGAAAGTACGTATTCCCGTTTAATATTGCATTCCATGAGGTAGAGTTATTCTATGTCGATGGGTAGAGTGGTAGACCTACAGACATTGACTTTATGCCTACGTACCTAGAATACTCTATGCCTACCAATGAATGAATGAATGAATGAGTTTATTTGCGAAAATGGAATGTAGGATAAAGTATGAGCTTGGTTCGTTTTGTTTGGACCATTCCAAGTTCAAGGTTGTTACTGTTGGGTTACTTATTTTTTATGTTTTAATTATTTTCAATCGATCATCGGTAGCCGAAATGGAATTCCATTTGCATGACGTTTGCTCTCGCCCACCACTGAAAACTAAACTAAATAAGCTCTCTTTCTATATTCGTGCACTTTGAAAAACAATAATAATAAATTATATAACCGGATCCCTAGCAATTTGTTAGTGTAGGTAGGTATTCAAAATAACACGTTACAAAGTAGTGCAGGAAGCCTTTCTGACGAAATGCGATTACCTCCTGCTATTACAAGTTAATTGCCGCCTCGGAGACTTATTATGAACTTGCTTTTAACATAATCGAATTGTATCCGCAACTTGGACAGAAAAGGCGAAACTGTCGAAGGCACGGAATTTCTAGGCTTATAGTTTTTCAATCTTTAATTTCCCTCTTTCCAGTCTTCGCTTCATTTTGTACTTATTCAATTATTGATGAGCTTTGTTCATCGCAAAACACACGAGGAATGAAGATTGCGTATGCTTTTCTGACTTTACATCCTTACTCGGAATAAGTAGGTACCTACTAAACCACATGCGTTGAGCAGATGGAGTATGGTATGACGTAGTAGGTACCCACAATGTTTTATGGTTCTACTAATTATTATGGAACACTTAATCCTTCGACGACCATTTATTGAATATTTAGGATTCACGTTCAGTTTTAACAGGCTATAAGCATTTCAGCTAGTTATTGGGGCCAATTTTAAAGGCTTTAGTTAAAAACGGTCAGATAAATTACATAGTAAATTCATATCTGTCGTGCTAGTTTGCAAAGAAAAAGCTCATGGAATTGATTTTTAAAGTATAACAACCAATAATCCTAATATAGTTTATTGGGCTGTTTCCTCGTGGACATTGTTCTTGTCTAGAACTTATCTAAGCTAAGAAAGCTCTCGAGCC
Organism: Ennomos erosarius; assembly: GCA_963580505.1. Classification (NCBI taxonomy): domain Eukaryota; kingdom Metazoa; phylum Arthropoda; class Insecta; order Lepidoptera; family Geometridae; genus Ennomos; species Ennomos erosarius. The sequence goes on from OY756982.1 coordinate 10,818,072, forward strand.
TGAAAATTGCATTTGCTTCAAATTGAGCTTATGAACGGAAAAGTCTTTTTGTGTTCAAACCTTTTCACTAAAATGTTTTATTAATAAGTATTTTAATTTAATTTCCATTAAGTCTGGGAAAACCAAAATAGGGAAAGGGTGCATATAATTAAATGACCAATCCAATATAGGTTTGGGCATTTCGTGTACTTATAAAGATGACGTGTTGCCGGTCGATGGTCCCTACTGAAGGAATATTAGACCCAACCATTAAAAACCCTTCCTTTACCATCCTATGCTGCTATACCTAATATTATGAAATTAAGACTTAATGAAGCCAAAAACAACAGCAATATTCATTACTTATAATGATACATGTTTAAGATACGCTATAATCATATGCTATGAAACTAGCATATAATTATGTCACTAAAACCCCAGATAATATAATACCTACAGTACAGATGCCTCATCCCATACAACGGAATAACGCGGGCTATTTTACGAATTATTTTATTTCTGTATAACGCAAGATTAGCAAGCGACATTTATTGCGTGTTGGCGAAGTATTGGGCCAAATGAATACACTGGACACTAACTAGTAACTCTCTAGACACGATTGCTAATTTTTTTTCAAGTTCGGGCTATTTTTCTTTTATACCTGATGGGACCCCATGCTAAAACGAAAGTTCCCGTTTGGGCTACGCCTCGCTAATCCATTGCCTTCGTGTTTCTGGTAAAACGGTCTATAGAGTAATTAGATCACCAACTGCATGAATCAGATCAAGTCACATACACATTTAAACGCTGTAAAATGGTTCGAGCCAAGTTGTAAACATGTTTATTTCATGCCCAGAAACTTGCACTACCAACGGAATATAATGAGGATCTTATTGAATCTGTGAAAGACACAAAAATCTAAATGAACGAGTAAAATAATCTAAATTGTCCCTTAGTAGGTATATTATATTCACAGGCTAACCAAACTTCAAGGCTACAAAAAATAGTGTTTCAACAAGACATTCGAGACAAATTCTATAGCGAAGCCTTAACGCGAAGCTAAAGGCATTTCGTGAAATAATATTACTGCTGCTTGTAATATTTCGCGGAAGTTGCCCTCTTTGCTAAGGCAACGTCATTTTACTCTTGGGGAAACGAAAACGTAACCGTAAATTACATTTATTTAGAACAGTATCTGGCATGATTTATTCCCTTTTCATGGCACTTAGCACATTCAAGCCGACTGAAAATATTGTATACCTGCTGAAGGAAATGAGCCCGATATGAATGAAACCACCCAGTAACATAAAGTCTGATGGAATGACATTATAGCGGGTGAAACTGAAACTGCGAATAAGGCCGAAGTTTTACACGACGCCGACGCCTCTTCGAAACCTCATTCACGAATCACTTAAGTAGGTACTTGTGCTTAGGCGATGGCAGAGAAATAATATACACCCATAAGTGATTAACACGTTCAGATTTTAATAAATGTTTATAAGCAATCCCCTCATCGTGTAGCGATCCCTCTCGCCCTGTCGATGTAATAAAGAAAAAAGAGCAACCGTCTGGGGACTCAAAACTTGCGGAACTACAGTAATTCGTCACGTTTTATGTCATTTTAGGCTAACATATTCAAACGCTCCATGTTGGCGCAGTAAAGTATGAAAGCAAGTATACACATGGTTTTGTACGGGTTAGTAATTTATACCTATTCTGTAGCGCGAGTATGTTAGGCCGGGCCGGGGGGAAGAGGAGGGTTGTCGAACAACTACACCCTGCGATGATTAAAACCAGCCAAGTTGATTACGCTGCATGTTTGTGCCTTTTCACTGTGTGAATGCCGACCGATAGCTTTATTTAGAGGGTGAATAATTGAAAGCCTGTAGGTACTTTATCATAAATTTTTGATGGTGTCCGTTTAAAAGCCGTGAATCGACGAAAATATTTCATGAACATTCGGAGCGTGCGTAAATAACCCTTACCACACGTACGCAGGTTTATCTTTTTATTTATACCTAGAGCAAAACGTAAAATACTGACTCAGGAAGCATTGAAGTCGACCCTTATCAAATGTAACGAAACCTACTGTCAATCATTTTCAAACAATTAGCATAACATTTAATTTGAAAATATGTATAAGTAAAAGCGTAATTAACCATTGGGATAGGATGATTAGACATCATCCTCCACTCAAGCAATCTCTAATTTTCATTACCTCTAAGATTATGCGCTCTGCAAGTCTAATAACCGTACAGTACTAGCAGTAACTTGGTGACAACCGATCAAATTAAAGGGAACATACATCTTTCAGAGCATATTAATACACACACACCGACGGACAACAGATACAAAACAACAAGAACAACACACAAACAGATCTTATGTGTATAAAGGATGCTTTTTTTATACAATAGTTATCAATTGTGTTGTAAAAATGTGCACCGTAGAAACTCAGAATGCTATTTTCTTATAGGGATAAAATAGTTATATAGTTCCTCATTGCAGTTTTTAACGAAGCGTTCTACGACTTGACGAGTGACGTGGTTACCGATAAATCTAAGACTTAATAGTCCCAGCTGGATTTACATCGGCATCTACCAGGAATGTAATAGGAATCGGAATGCAATCAAAAACGTTTGATCGGTTGAGTGGCGCGCCTCGGGAGACTCGGGAGCGTCACACCGTCACACGTGAAATCGCAAAGCACGCGCCGAGCGCTCTTCGCGCATCACGCATGAACGGCTGATTTATGCGAACGATATCTGCGAAATATAGACGTTGACGTGGGAAATTCTTTTTGTCGTTTTCTCAATATTCATTCACGATTCTTTTTGTAAAGATGTATGTACAAACACACAATGTACAAACATGTACAATGTACATATTACATAAGGTATCTACTTGTAGTCTTGTGTACAGCCATGGCAGCCTTACACATGATATAGTCTATTATCTACTACTTAATCGTTACGTTATGTGAAATTACATTATTATTTTGTATAGGAACAAAAACTGAAATGAAATTAAGTAATAATTACTTGAATTTTTATAACTTACTAACCAAAGCTGCACCCAGCATACTTTCTTACGCCATTCGTAGAGACGCCTCAGATTTTTTTAGTAGGTCTTTTCCAAGGAAATTAGGGTCAAGGACGTGGTTTGCCTGGTTTGATATTTTATAGATCGGTATTATTATTCAATTGGAATTGGTACTATGTAAAACCACGTTTTCCGCACAGGGCCATTATTCTCTATGAAAACACAGATTCCACACGATGCGAGACCACGTCGTTATCGTGTCTTGTTCAAATCGTATCACTGCGTTAGGAATACCTTAATTTTACATTAAGTTATTTTTATTTTAAATAAAATATATTGACATAAGAGGTGGTAACTTTAGATGCGTTGATGTTTCAGAACGCATCTCGGTAAAACGTGTGATTTTCGACAGTTCAAATCGCGCCAATCCCAAATTCATTTCGCGCGTTTTTGTTTTCGTTTCATAGAGAATAGAGTTTTGCAGATTTCTTGTGTAAGACAAGGAATTCGCTTGGTTTCGAAGTAAGGAGTTGATACGGAATAATGGCCCTGTCAACGGTTTCACATATGCATAGACCACAGACTACCCCTAAAGACACATGTTTCCGGTATAAGAATATCTTATCATAATCATACAGTTGTTATAACAAACCTTTCACTCTGCTAAGCTGACCACAAGGATCCCAATCGAAGTAACACAAAAAATTATTTAAAATTGGCCCAGCAAGAAGAATATTATGTATAGGTATAGTACACCTAAATACATTAAAGAGATAGTAATAAAATTACTATACATAGATAACTAGTGAGTGATTCGCACGATATGTATCATAATGAGATATGGAATGTTACATTCAGGCTTGAGAATATGGAATGGAGAGTAGTGGAGAGCGGGTGGCGTCTGGTGGCTGCGGTCGCGGCGCCGATCAATCATGGCGGTGGCGTGACGAGCACAGCTGCGTGGAGACCGCGGTTCCACCATCGCTGGGGCTCGGGACGTACGACATCCGACACAAATATATTTTGAAATTAAACGGCAAGAACATCGCTTGGGGAAATCACACTGTGACATTGCGATATCATGCACTAGAATACGAGTGTTTGGGCGCTACTATTTTGACATTATCTGGAAATTGGTTGGATTTAAAAGGGATTGTGCTATTTTATTGGATTATTAAATAGTTTAATTTTCGATTCAAATAGAGAATTAAGTATTTTCTCTATTTCTCTATTATTCTGAGTTGAGTGAAACGTATTAACGAAAGCCAGGACACGACTTTTATTTATTTAAAGGAAACTCAAATAAAACTGCCATACTTTTTCTCCAATAAGTAATAGCTATTTACTCAATGACAACGCAATTTTGGATGCGTTTGTTTTGGACACTCAGCTTTGTGACCACACCCGCACACACTGAAAATATTTGCATAGGTTCTCAAAATAGCAAAGAGTATACAACCGCTACCTACGAGATACGTAGTTATATTGGGATAGGCAGTTAATATAATAATTCGGAAAGAAACCTGACCATATTAGCACAGAATATAAGTACATATATAGTTTTACGTTTCACACAGGACTTAATCGCGCTAAAAACATTATTTATTTACCTCGACGTTTCGGCCAAGTTTCACTGGCCGTGGTCACGAGAAGACGAAACTATGGCTATGTTTCAAATCGCGAAAATCTAAGAAATAATAAGTACATATATAAACTAAATCATGAATATACTAAACTTATAGGACAATGTTAAAACTATTCGAAGCGAATACAATGACAATTCTTTTAACAATCCCAATATCGTTGTTTCAGCGTCTGGGAGCGGTCGGATGCAAGGCTGTCGGTGAGACACCCCTTGACTCTGTTTTCTTCGCAGAAAGCTCTTTTCGGTCGACTACTTTGGCTCAGTGCCGCTTGGCTAATTACACTCGCCACTCACAGATTTTACTAGAGTTAACCAATAAAACTGAAGCATTTACTTTGTTAGCGTTGCGGCACTTTGTGCAAGAATAATAAATCAAAAATACTTACCTACTCCGGTTGATTTCACATAGAGTTTTTGTACTCAGACAAATGTTGTAATGACAGTGCAGCCAAGCAAGCAAACCTCTATACAACCATAATTAATAAATTAATTTACTTAAGTTAAATTTTACTTCACCTGAGTCCACGTAGGTTAATCGTTTCTTTTCTATTAACTGCATTCCTGCTTCCTTGAGGAAACCGAGAATTAAAAGAAAGAGAATCGTTAACGAACTCAATAGGAACATTGGCGGGTGCGAGCAGTCTAGTAGCTATCTATCAAGCAATTTAGTGTAAGCGGCGAGGAGTGCTTCGCCAATTACCTTTTGTTAGAGGCACTGCAGACAGAGTGGCTCGATTCGTACACGCCACTCATTTCATTAAACAGAGATAAGGGTCTTGTGAATATTCACGCTCAATTTGGCACATTCTATGTTTTGCTCTGTACTTAGGTACGACGTCAAAGGGATGAAGAGATACCGTTTTTTCTCGACATTCGGTTTCATTTCATGCGCTAAGATCAAAAGGGGAATCTGAGAGAAAATTGCTATATATCTACTTAACTTTACTCGGCACAAAGCAAGTTGAGTAATTAACTCAAAAGCCGCAAATGACTCGGTTCCGTAGCACAACCGAGTTATGCAACGATGAATAAATAGATCTGGCAGTATTATTTTACAGTTTATATTAAAGTTAGTAGTTTCGTGGTAAAGCTCTCGTGTAGTTCCACAACTTTCAAAAACACGTAGCGTGCAACCGGCTGGAGTATAACTCACGCCACGGGACGCGGGCCGCAAGTACCCACCGAAACTGATAAATAGGACGTGGCCTGCTAAGTATACTATATTGTACGATATTCGGGTGTCCACTGTCCTCTAACTCCGGTTGAAATAATCGAGTTATCGATGCGGTATTCCCGAGCCCCCGCGCGCCCGCGCCACATGGCGAAGGCCAAGTAATCCGCTTTGCTCGTGACGGCACAAGTTTGTTCATAGCTCTTCTGAATTCTCTACTTTAAACTTGCACGCCGCGACAAAAGTGTAATAAGATCCATTGTGAACTAACTTCCCTAAACCTTTGAAACTTTAAGTTGAGTAAACTTCAGAGAACGTACGTCGGAACACTCGGCGACACAATAATTTACATACTTACGAGCACATCTACAACCTTATAAATAACCTAACTTCACATCCCAGTTCTGTACGTTTTGCTTTCATATAAATAATGTTAACCAAAAGACAATTTATTAAGAATTCTTAAAAATGTACCGAACAAAATATAGTATAAAATATTTTCCGCATCCGTACACACAATCACATGCGAAAAAATGTTTATCCCAATGAATATATACGAGGCATTTTTGATTCGCCAAGCAATTTTACCGAAATAAAATTGATGCTCCAGTGCACATGCCATGTCGGAAAATGGAATGGTGAAACTTTAATCAACCTAGCCTACCCCAGTAAGTCTTCGGTGGGTTGTTCGTAAGTAAGTTCTCGTGTTGTATGATAAATTTAGGAAGCGGCCTTCACGTCGACCTCGCGTGGATATGTTGGTGCATTATTTAACTGCATTTTGCATTGGAAATTTCGAGACAGTCTACCCTCACAACAGCAACTAAGGCCCGTGTATTTACAAACCAAATTGCCAATCATAACATGCATCTTGATGAATTTATTTCAAACAGATCTAGCATTCTTCAAATGCAAATCTTTAGGTAGCCTGCTTATAAAAACAATAGCAATGCTTCCTGAAGGGAAAGTAGTTTTATACCTACTCTACTCTAAATATTAGCATTAGTTAGCGACTTTTACCCACAAGAAACATTCGTTATTTTTAAGAATAAAAGTACCTATACTGCATTTTTCTAATATTTGGGGAAGCCGAATGTAAAAACTAACATGTTGTACTTTTATGATACAAAAAAATCTCTGAGAAAAATGTTGACAGGCCATGAATAGGCAGATGAACGCCTACGCACAAAAAGTACCTACCTATAATTATACCGACCTACTGCCACAGCTTCTATGTAAGTAATTGCCCGGTGACGCTGTAAAGCTCGATAGAGACCAACAGTATTAGCCCATTTAATAAAAACTATTATGTAGGAAATAATGAAGGAAAATATGTACCAAAACAGTTCTACAACCGCGTTGCCTCCGTGACAGCCCGCTCTGTATATGTAAAAAAAATGTATTTAAAGAAGCGAGCACTAAGTGTGATTGTAAGCCCGGTTGGCCACATGGGCGGACTCGGAGCTGTAAAATACTGTAAATAAGACCGTGGCGCGCTGCCAGCCACATTTGGCTGCTCGGTGCTCGCAATGATCGCGTAACCGTTGTGTGAACACACACCTATTTAATCTTAGTTTAGTGATACCCTAAATATCGTGTATCGTATCTATGCGGGTTAGGTATATTGTTTACATAGAATTCGCCCTATTTACTTTACATACGTCGTTTATTTTATACGTTAAACTTTTGTTACCGTCGGATTAGTTTTCTGTTTAGTTTATTTTGAGTAGCTCACAGGTAAGGGGAAAACAATTGATTACCTACTCTGTGCAGTAGAATAACATTTTTGTAGGTAGGCATTTTGTAAGATATTTAGATAAGGAATAGAATCAACAAAGCCTTACAAAGCTCTTTAAAAACAAGCATAGGTACGTTATATCGCATCGCAATAGATTTTAAATTCTTTAGTATATCGTCAGTACGTAGCAGTCTTATTTCAGTCACCGAGTGACATTCTATTTAACCCAACGAGATTTAAGTAATGTGCAAAAAATGATATAAAAGATATTGATTTGGACGCTTTAGATTTCTGTTTGGTACGACACGACGCACTTACCGGCGTAGTGACCGGAATGGATGATGATAGACGCGGACCGGAGACGGGGAGACGGGTTCGCTTTCACACGAGGCCCGAGGAGCCAAAGCCAAATGACTTCTTCATCCGAAATAATAATTTGACTACTTGACTATTAAGGTAGAAACTAGAAACCTACGGGCTTCTCACATACTATATCTTATAAAAAAATACCTATATCCACCCAGTATGTGGAACTTGACTGGCCCGATAGCTCCCCTTGGTATTAGCTCTACCTTCTGAGCTGTAGGTGGGTTCGGTTCCCAGGTTCCCACCCAGGACATACATTTGTGTGATGAACATAGGCGTTTGTTCTGTGTCTGGGTGTTATAGTGTATCCTATGTATGTATTTGCAAACAAAAAAGTATCAAGTTATCTGGTTCTCATAGTACTGCTTATAATTGCTTTGCAAAGAGTACTATATAACGCTTAGTTTGGGGTTAGGTGGCGTTGTGTGAAATGCCCATTGTCCACACATATTTATATGTCACATATTGTTTATTAACGGGATATTTACCATGTAATTTATTTGTTTCGAGTTGCCGATATTTCGGTACTGTTGCAAGCACCATGATCACGCACGAACTGAAGATCTTGCGGGTCGATGATAATAAGTTGTGGGCAAACGTAGCGGTCTACGCTCCTTCGCACTCGTTTACTACGCGTCGCACCAGTACTATTGTCCCTATTCTCACTGTCCACTCGATCTCGACACACAACACTTACAATGTCACAGTTTATACTTGGAGACGAAATATTTCGATGTTTACACAACCGTACCACTGACCGTACCATCCATGAGCAATGTTAGTCACCATGGAAGTTTAAAATCTCATATTTATTTGTTCATTTATTAACAAAGTTTTTTTTATATTTTACCCCTTCAACCCTTGTGTAAGAACTAAGCGGCGGACATTTCAAGCTCACCATCGCTTGAGTTACTGCAATTTTGCAATGTAGTTTTGTATATGATGTATGCATTAACACTAGAACTATAAGATTCATATATACTACTACTAAACCATTTTATAATCAGAATAAATCCTAATTACGACTGAACAAGTCGTAATAATCCTTCTTCCATAGTTCTTTAAACTATCACACCGCCACTAGACTAGCGCCCGCTTTTATTTAGTTTGTATTCCGCGTTTAATATGTTCTTACCAATCGGCTGATTTTAGTAGCATCCCAACATTATTATTTGTAACATTCTGTTTTTAAAAATAGAAGTGTCTTCTAATCTCTCTGTCAGTCTTAACTGCGGAGTAAATATCTTCTATTTTTAAAGCTTGATTTATTTTTTTCTAGTTTAATTTTAAATCTGCATGGCAAACTGAAAAATACAACATCGACGAGTGTTCCACTTTATAAACTTTCCTGATTTCGCTACAAATTCCTTCTTTGGATACGAACATCGAGTACAGTACAACGACTTTTTGATTTATAGTTAAAATTCTTGATGGGAGTTTAGATGTTTCATAAAGTCAGCGATTTTATTTGAGAGTACTTGCTCTCTTGACGGTGCTACCCTGCTTAGATGTAACTATATACTTACCTACCTTTTAAAATATCGTGTTATAAACAACCGCATAACTACTCTTCAATTAGCTTTAGATACATACAACATCATGGTTGGTAAACACTAAAAATTAAAGGATAAAAAAATAATTGGAAAAATAACACTACATTGTTGCGCTAGTATGTAAGATTCGTTGTATTCCTGTGTATTGTATATCTCATTGGTGAAACAATAAAGAGTTATCTATCTATCTATCTATCTACACTCTGAGAAAAGTCGTAGCAGTTACGTAGCAGCTACGTAGCATGTTCTACGTAGCTGCAACTCGGCCGCGTATTTGTTGACTATATAAATTTTCGTTACTACTATATTAATCCAATCAATAATTATTATAAATATGATGTTTTTATTTTGTATTACGTTTTAATACTGGTTATTCATTGAATGTTTATTTATTTATTAGTGAAGAGATAATCAACAGTACATTTCATTACCTCGAATAAATACGATATCAAACCTAAATCTAAGGGTGGGGTTTTTCACCAATAGTTAAGGTAACCAAAGGTTAACTTCTAATAAGTTAAAACAATTGGTTACCTTAACTATTGGTGAAAAACTCACTCTAAGTGCCACCGGTAGCGGGGCAGAACAGGCGCCATCGATTCCTCGAAAAAAAAAAACCCAAGCTACCATAGTTATTATTATTACGTGTATTAATACTACGTTACTTTTTAGAACACTGATGCTTCGCATAGAGCTCGATTTGATTTAATATGTAGTGACTAATATATTACGATAATATATTATCGTAGACTAGCTACTGTAATGTAGTTATGTGAGAGAAGGATTAGTGTTTGAGATAACAATAATCTATAGACATGACATGACATGGATCTAGCTTGCATTAAAGTGCTCATTGTGCGATATGTGCAGCGTTAGTGTGGGTAGTAAGGTAATCAGCCGCAAAGCAGGGCATCAAACAGATGCGCCGCCGTGTAACGTATACTCGCATATTGCCAATAATGGAAACATTTCCCGTGGATGTCAGTTCCTTTGCTAGCAAAGAGTTCAAAAAGAAAAACTGAATACTGCGGAAGCAACGAACGTAGAGAATGTACCTACCTATTGAGAGTTTCATTTATTTATGTACTAATTTTGTAGACTTTTTTACTTTATTTGAAAGTAATTTTGTTATTAATTCCGGTCAGTTACATTCATGATTTCATTTTATTATGTACAAACAAGCTAATCCGACAGGTCGTTCTCTCCATATTTCCCAAAAACGTGATCAAAAATTTGAAAAAAATCCGGGAATCTTTTTCAATTTTTTTCATTCCATAAAACCAATTTCAGTCCTGCCCTCCTCAAATGATGGGTTACCAACGAACAGCAATTTTTAAATTTATATTAGAAACAGATTTCATGCATTTTTCATTCCACTAAGTGATTGATAAAATGATAGCACTTATATTAATTAATTTTTGCGACCATCGAGGGATCACCCGAACCTATTAAAAGTTTTAATGGAAGGTGTGAGTATTAATTTACAAAAAAACCTTTAATAAACGGAACCCGGGCGCAGAAGTGCGAACGGACTTAGGTCGGATTATCCGTTTTTCAAATTAGTTGGTGAACAAATGAGGATTAATTAGAATATCGGTGTGAGGTGGACGCGGCGGGCGAGTGGCGATGGCGACGCGACGCGGTCGGAGGCACGCCGGAGCTCGCAGCGGCACGGCGCGGCCGCGGCACGGCGAGCACGTGAGCTCTCACCGGGGACCATTCATGTGCGAGGGCGGCGCCCTGCGCGCGCAGCGATCGATCGCGCGCCCGCCGCCAGCCAGTGGCCGGACGTTCGCGCGACGGCTCGCACGTCCCGCTCCGCACCGCACCGCCGCCCGCGCCCAGCCGAGCCCATGACCGCCCTCCACAGATGACGGAGCCCGTCCGCCTGGTCCCAGCTCGCCCGCCACCGCCACCGCCGCGCCGCGACCCACCAGCCACTCCGAGCTCGCCCGCCGCCGCTCTCTCGCCGCGCGACAAGGTACGATCGATAGCACGCCGTGTCGCTGCCGCCACCGATGCCGCGACCTGCCGCAGCATCCACGCGGGCTCCCACTCCCGCTCCCGACCCTCGTGCCGTCCGCGACACCACCAACGCACGCACCTCGCTCTCACTATACGTCTCCTTAATCTAATACACGTGCACGTTACTGCGAAGTGTTTATAAAACCCTGCCTAGATCACCTTTATTCAAATTTACCAACGGTTGTGGTTGTGGCACTACTTTCTTTGCGGACAAAAAACGACACCCACGTAAACGAACCGTAACCAATAACAAAAGAAAATAAAAGTCGTCCATCAAAGCTGAATTACGTCAATCAGTAAATTACAGTGATTTGCAATTTGTGATCCTATCAGAAATGTGTCTAATAAAATCGATTTCAATACCATTTTAGGAGTAATTCAGTGTTATAGCTTCGGAGCGGCGGCGACGGAACCGCTCGTGACGACATATTCACGTTACACAAAATGAAACGGTAACAAGATGCGACAATGGGATTTGAATGGGAACTTTTAGCTATTCAAGTCTGAATGTAATTCATTACTCAACTCTTTGATAACTTCTATGTTTGATAAGGGATAAAGAACATAATGGAGTGGGTTTTCAGGACGTGATTCAATGACTTCAGCATATAACAGTTACAAATTGATTGTTGCCTTTGAATCAACTTCTGCCCTTTCTAGTTTTTTTTTTTCTGGGTATATTATAATGTGAACACATATTACATGGATTTTTGTGAACCTTGGCGTGACAGTAAAGTCACCCTGGTGACTTTGCTTTTATTAAGTTATTACCATGTTATTACTACCTGATATAATTTGCTAATATTCAAATATGCGCCATAGAGTAGGCACCTAGGTAAATTTTGTAACTACTAGTAGTTTTGTAAACCTACGCAAATGCCCTGATATTTTTAGGATATTTCCATTAGTACTGATGCCCTTCTGTTTATGACCAGATCATCCAAAGTTGATGGGTTCAAAAGCCTCAGAATTGGAAGGGTTATAGCGCTACTATACTTAGGTCGCGTTACACAATACAAATACTAGGATTCTTTATTGCATACCACATAGTACATGATTTGTTAGATAATATTTTGTAGTAGGTATAACAATGGGCGGCCGTATAAATAAGAGAGATCTCTTCCAGGCAACCAACCGTGATCAACTGTCGTTCTATGATATTTTCGTTACTCTCAACCTAGGTCTATGGTCGTAAGCAATAAGTTAATGGTAGTAGTCTCCGGGCGTTATATAAATTCAGACACCAGCGCTAAACCGCTATGCCAGCTCGAGTAGGAGGCTGAGATGATTGTGTTAGCAAAATTAACAAAATCTATCCAGCAGATCGTGTCATTTAAAGATCTAGGTACATATTAATATCTTTTAAATCAAAATAGATGCGCCAAACACAGAATATGTGCTTGCCATAATTGCATTTAGTATTTATTGAGTGCATGTAGTTATCTACTATTTATTACTTTTACTTATTGCCAAAGAAGAATGGAACCACGCATGTTGAACATAAAAAGATTTGATAGTATCTAACTCTACGATTCGCTCAAAAACAGGCATTGCCGATGTCGGTTATAAAACTGCTAGACTGAAAATGGAGTGGGCAGGACACGTAAGCTGGATGCACCCAGATCGCTGAGCAAGGGTCATCACGAAGTGGGTACCTGATGACGGGCGACGCCGTCGAGGAAGGCCCCGAAAGAGATGGCGTGATGACATCGACGCCTTTCAAGGGTAGTGGTCTAAGGTTGCGCGAGACCGAGATATCTAGAAAGATATAGGGGAGACCTTTGCCAAGAAACACAGACAAAAAAAATGGGTACAGAAAAAAAAATTAGGTGCATAAGTATATATTATATAGCATATTTGTTGGCATCTTGTAGTGGTTGAGCAGGTCGGCTCATAATCCAGAGGCAGCGCAATCTATACCCGTGACAGTAGGGACAAGTGTTTGTGCACAGGGCTGTGCACTCAGGACTGTGGGTTGTTGGACCATGGTCCTCGTAGTTCCTGGGTCTCTAGATACATACCTGGGTACTGACTTTAAAGAAACGCAACCCTCTAATCACTTTGTTTTTCGTATCTCCATCCTTATATTTCTTTATTTTTTAATATTGTGCTCATTCTCTACCGTTTGAGTTGTTCGTCAACTGGCGAAAATGGAACTGGCGAGTGCGCGTTGACACCTTCCGATTTTAGGCATCTATTTTCCTAAGTCAACATCATTTTAAATCATACAGGTAGACAACAACAAAACAAAGCTTTGCAAGTGTGCTCATAAGTATAGGTAATAGCAGAATCAATAAATAGGCAGTTAGGCACGTAACGGTTTGTGAATATGTACTTATACATATAACAAGTGAGAACTAACTAGGTGTTGCTAGATGTTGTTGAGGTAAGGGTTGCCGTTCCGAATTTGTTTCTAAGCATTTAATCATATTCTCTAGAATGTTTTTTCGACGTAATAAATATTATAACAAAGAAAACTATTAGATCCTTAACGTCTTAATTTTAAATGTAATATAGGTACTGAAATGAGATGAGCATCCAGAATATAACGATCATGATAGAAAATAAATATCAATAGGCACATAATTATACAAAGAATAAGTTTCAGGGGCATAGCTGCAGCTGTAGTGGTTATGCATTTGGTTATAGAGACTGGATCAGAGTAAGGTTTTTGATGTCAAGGTTTATCCAAAACACGCAGAGGCAACCCTGTATGGAGGGCAGAAGGCGGGTGTATGTCGTGCTGCAGTGCAATTACTGCCCGCTGGCTTCGGAAAATAGTCCAAGGACGCACTTGATTTAAAGGCCGTCAATGTACATTATGATTTGCTGCTAAGTGCTTTATAAGGTCTTTGTGAAAATCGGTAGAGTTAGCACTTAACACGAACACTTGATAGCAATAACGTCATGTCCATTTTTCTTAATTGCATCGGTCTGGTTAGAGACGTTTACATACTACGAAGAAGTCGTTAAAAGGCTTTGCTTTGGTGAAATATTATAAGTAGGTTTTGTTTGTCCGCCAGGTGATGCATCAACGATGAGTCGCCGCGCGCGGCCGTGACATGGGAGCGCAGGCATGGGCTGGCGCGCCGTGCAACCGCCGCACATCGCCGCCGGCTTGCTCCTACTGCTGCTAGTCAACCTGCCAGGTCAGTGCCTACTGCCGATCTGCCTGCCACAGCAACACTGCTCTTCCTTCAAATAAAAGCAACAGTGTTGAAAAATGGTACAATTCTATGTCTTAGTAACCTGCCACCAAGACCACCAAGATGCCGTGCATATCACGGCGATCCTCGGCGAGAGCGTCGTGTTCAACTGCCAGGTGGACTTCCCCGAAGACATCCCGGTGCCGTACGTGTTGCAGTGGGAGAAGAAGGTAGGCGAAACGGTACGACGGTCCACACTCCACTCTTACAATACAACGCTGCTCATCTACCGTGTGTGTGTTTTTGTTTAGTAGAGGACGGCTCGTCCCCGCGACGCGCCCCGCAGATGTAAAGTATAAAGTGCCATGTCGGCAACGACACCTCGTTTTGTCCCGCGCTAGTGGTAACGGGCGCCGCGGGCCCAGGACTGCGCCCCACAGCCCTCGCCCCGCGCGCGCCCCCGCACGCCTTTTGTGTATCTTGCCTCTTCTGCGTATTGCCTCGTGTACTACCGCGCTCGTCCACACGGCCGGCTCCACTTACACCACAGAGACAAAGCCCTTCAAAGCGAGTCCAAGAGAGCAGCAGACCCCCGTTAGACGAACATTCGTACACATACACTGCCACTTTACATGTACGATAAGATTTTTTCTAGTCTTATTTTTATTTATTGAGAGCACCCTCGTTATTTTGTGAGATAGTATCGGGAGCACTGTTGCTTACATGGCTGACACGGGGCACCGCACTCCCTCGCGCACTGGCGGCGGTTCTGTCTGTTTCTCTCTTCCTGTGGCTGTGGGCTTGTCCCACGCTATGTCGGCAGACTGTAGATTCATCACAAGTACTTCATTCGACTTGATCTTATATTAAATCCTATGTATGTACGAGCACAAATACTAATTTAATGTCCAACTGCATGCTGTAGAAATTCAAGCTTTTCTTTACGGTTTTTTGCATGTTGTTTATTCATTCATACCATAACGTGTTCATTTTTCATTCACTGTCGTGTTATACTTACTCGTGAGTATTGAGTAAGGTAGGATAATGCTCAATATGTAGGTAATGTAGGTACAAATAACACCAGTATAAAGTTGTAGGATTATAGGTGCTTTGTAGGTATCTTTGAAGCATTTTGAACATGGAAATTCAGGAAAGTCATTGTTGTATTTGGAGTTTTGCCATTGCATGTTTCCTTAGTTACATAATTATGTTCGCAGTAGAAAAGTATCGTGTAACAGTAAAGACGAGTTTGTTGCGTTCTCTCTAGTGCTAACTGTTACTGTTACAAGATATTCTACATCCGAATCTGTCTCGTTGTGGAATGATCGTGAGCGTTGGAGTCAAGTGTCGTAGACAGAGTTGGACTGGCTGTTGGTAGTGTCAAGACTCGTCGAGCTACGTATCGAGTCCGTATTTAGCTAAGTGTAGTGTATCTTTGCGCCAGTCCGAAGCCAGTCGTTCAATGTTTTATCTGTGTGTAGGGACAGGACATCCCGATCTACATATGGTACGAAAGCTACCCGACTCACAGCGGCGAGGGGTACGAAGGCAGGGTGTCGCGGGTCGCACCAGACTCTCCCTATGGCGCAGCTAGCCTCAACCTCACCAACATCCGCGAATCTGACCAGGTACGCGTAAAAGATAGATCTATCCCAAAATTTTTGAGAATATACGAGTAAGTACCCGTGTGGTATACAACAAACAGCACCTCAGATCGTAGTAATAAAATTTCAGAAAACACGCAGAATGTTCGTGGAGACACTGTAAATAGCCACAGTATCGTAAAAGTTAATCTCTGTGTACGCAGGTTTTTCTGCGAGATAACTTCATATTGCCTTTTATGTTAAGAAACGAGCATCAGAGAACATACTGTTCCCAGGGTTGGTACGAGTGTAAGGTGGTGTTCCTCAACCGCTCACCGAATCAGCACAAGAACGGAACATGGTTCCATCTGGACGTCCACGCGCCACCGCGCTTCTCCATCACACCGGAAGACATTATCTACGTTAATTTAGGTAACATTTACGTAACCCTAATTACCTTCCAATTGGTTCAAATAATTCTAATTACGTTGCCAGATAGGTATTGAAAACATGACCTTTTATTTGACATTGATTTCTAGATTACTTCAACCAGCGTTCTATGAAATAGCTAAAAATAGGCTACAATTTCCACTTATTTATTAAAGTTACTTTCTCGAGATCTCTTAGAATTGGAAAATTCTCGAACGTTATTATAATCACATTTATGCTCAATTTCACAAATCAAAGGCCCACGTTATACTTCATTTTGGGTAACTGGTATCTTTAATTCCAGGAGATGCCATCATTCTCAACTGCCAAGCGGAAGGAACGCCCACTCCCGAGATCCTGTGGTACAAAGACGCAAACCCTGTGGAGCCGTCGGGCACGGTTGGCATCTTCAACGACGGCACGGAGCTGCGCATTAGCAATATCAGGCACGAGGACATCGGCGACTACACGTGCATCGCACGCAACGGCGAGGGCCAGGTCTCACACACAGCGAGGGTCATCATTGCCGGAGGAGCTGTCATTACTGTGAGTCTTGAGCCAGTGCACAAGCAATTCTCCAGTAGGTACTTACAGTACTCCCGTGTATACACTTACGATGACAGAGCGGTGGGACAAACGGTAACATTTCATCAAGCAAATCTTAATTGCAAAAGGTTACAGATGATTAGGTTATTTTAGAACATTAATTTTTATTCTTGTTTCAGATGCCACCGACTAATCAAACGAAGCTCGAAGGGGAGAAGGTTCAGTTCTCGTGCGAAGCGAAAGCTCTCCCCGGCAATGTAACAGTAAAGTGGTTTCGGGAAGGCGCACCGGTGGCGGAGGTAGCGGCTTTGGAAACGAGGGTCACAATCAGGAGGGACGGTGCTTTAGTTATCAATCCTGTCGCGGCGGATGACTCAGGACAGTACCTCTGTGAAGTCTCCAATGGAATTGGTGATCCGCAGAGCGCTTCGGCCTATTTGAACGTAGAATGTGAGAATCTTAATTTGGATAAAACCAACTCTGACTGCACAAAAATATCAATTTTAAATTACGATGTTTTTCCTTAGATCCCGCGAAAGTGACATTCACGCCAACAGTCCAATATCTGCCGTTCCGTTTGGCCGGAGTGGTGCAATGTTACATAAAAGCGAACCCACCTCTTCAGTATGTGACATGGACTAAGGACAAGAGATTGCTGGAACCGTATCAGACGAAAGATATCGTGATCATGAACAATGGTTCACTGCTTTTCACCCGCGTCAACCAGAACCACCAGGGCCGGTACACTTGCACTCCGTACAACGCGCAGGGAACTCAGGGCTCTTCAGGTAAAAAATATTTCTACTTAAATTACAGCTTATTTAGAAACACGAAGATTATAAAGTTTTTCTGCTTTTGTGTAGGTCCAATGGAAGTGCTAGTCAGAAAACCACCAGTATTCACCGTAGAACCAGAACCTTTATATCAAAGAAAAGTAAGTTACGAAAAGTATACTTTATTATTTCCCACCACAACTCAGCGCCACAGCGTGTATAGATTTCTCGACTTTTAGCTTTCTATTTTCTCTCTTCGAGCTGGGTCTTTATCATTTGTTTCGTGCTGTCCAGCAATGTAACTGTGATAAGCAGGTGATGACGGACTTTCCCCAGGTAGGAGAGTCCGTGGAGATGCACTGCGAGGCTCAAGAGGCAGAGGGCACGCAGCGGCCGAGCGTCACGTGGCGGCGGCGCGACGGCTTGCCGCTGCAGAAAAATCGCGTGCGCGCACTCGGTGGGAACATCACCATCGACACGCTGCGCCGGCAGGACTTCGGCATCTACCAGTGCGTGGCTTCCAACGAGGTGACACACTCTGATACCCTTACATTTTGTCTCTCTATAAAGATTTGCTACCTTCGTCTTTCAGTAAGTGGTTGACTTCGCCAAAATTCCATCCCAGCGCAGGGTTCTGTTTCTGAGTTCGGGCATAGCTATAGGATAGCCATATGGGAAGGATGGGTTTTATAAACATTATCATCAACCGGTTATCCTTACAACCTCTTGCAACTCTACATATTCTTGCAAAGTTTAGGATATCGATTAAATAAATTACAGCGATTTTCTTCTCGTTCATTTTATGTTCGAGAACGAGTGTTGACTGTAGTTATTTAACTTCGGTTGTAGCCTTGTTGAGGTTCAGGTCCAGTGTTTGGGTTTGATCATGATAGAAATCATGGAAATATGAATACCTATACCTACCAAACCTAATTAAATCACCTTACACCTTACCTTACTACCTTCACACAAACATCAGCTTTAAAAGTACAATTCCCGGGACGTTGCTCATTTTGTGTGTGATTGCTAAAAGCAAGATTTTGAAACAGCCTGAAGAAGGTTACAGATATAAAATAAAAGGGAACTCACCATAAAAACCGGTGTCACAATCATAAATCTTATCAAACGTCCTACTTTAGCTAAATGGAAAACTGAGAGCTCTCATCACAGAAAGCTGCGGCAAAAGGCATCGAAACGGGTAGATAGTGACATCGTCGATCAAGATTTCGATCCACCCAGACCACTTAGGCTATCTTGAGGCATCTACAAGAGCTATAAGAGGGTGTCAACAGGTTGCGACGATCGTGGCTGACACGCAACTGGTGATCGAAGGTACTCAGCCACACGCGCCGTACAACGTGTCGGGGACGGCCACGGAGTTCCAGGTGACGTTGCGCTGGCAGCCGGGGTACGCAGGCGGGCCCGATTACAAACAAGACTACACGATATGGTATAGGGAAGCTGGCTTCTCCGAGTGGACCAAAGTCCCTGTCACGCCTTCCGGGACTACGACGGTGAGTTAAGGTTTTGAAAAGATTCCTTAGGCTGAGTTGCACCATAATCACGGTTAAAGTTACGGTCAAATTTTGACATTAGCCCGCCCTGCATAGCGTGGAATGGTTAGTTAGGGTTAAAGTTAGCGTTAAAGTAAGCTGGTGCAACTCAGCCTTAGATTTGTAAACGAACTGACAAACTGTCATAATATTACCTGGCACGTAAATTAAATAGATTGAAATAAATGAGATATTATGCTGAAGAGTAGAACATTTTATAAAAGTATTATTTTTCTGGTGAGATTTTGGAGAATCTTGTATCAATCACCCACCAGGGACCTTTTATCCTTCAGGATCTGAGCCCTATAAAACTATAACTAACATTTCCCCATGAATTGAGCACGGAAAGATCGTTACAGATATCATTGGTAGGTTGCAGGGCGATATCCCTAAGGGACCTACTAACAGTGGCAGGTTGTAACTCCTAGCTAAAGTAGATTTCTCCTCAAAACAGGTAACCATAAATCGCCTCCAACCGGGAACTACGTACGAATTCCAAGTGAACAGCAAAAACACGATAGGAGAAGGAATGATGAGTAAAGCTATCACGATACGAACGCTCGGTAAGTGCTGAATACATTTACATTGTAATTTAGTAGTCAAAACTGGTGGCGAGGTTTTTGTGGGCTATAATATATAAAGGTGTTTGGTTACTAACTCGCACTTATTATGTATTTTGCATTGAAATAGCTTTTTATTCCATGCAGTGGGGGTTGTGTGTGAACTTTATCTTTCTTCATTTGTAGTTGATATTGTTGATGGGGTGATGGAAATTACTTTGTATGAAAACAATCAAATTGACGCCAATCTTTTGACGTTTCAGGAGTACAAGTTTGTTGGTGGTTTGGGTTTTAACCGGTACTTGCTTTTTGTAGATGTAGGCGCCAAGCCGAAGGCAGCTGCCCCCACGGTCGCGGGTCCCACAGATCCCAATAAATTTGTGCCCGCACCGGAGGATTCTGGTACATTATAATTTCTATAAGCAGAGTGCGTCAATAAAGAAGTACTTTTTGCTAAAGCTTTATCTCTTGTTTCTCACTTCTTTAAACTTTTAAAGTAGCAGTAAGGATATCTACTGTTTTTTGAATTATTTTCGGCTTTCTTCAGAAGCATTCCTTTATTGGCGCAATTGTGATTGTAAATATTATGTCATTGCATGAGATATGTATGTGTTTGTGTCGGTGTGTTATCAAATGTTACTTTGAACGCGGCGGTTATGGTTGGCGTTTTGCATTTTGACTTGCATGTTCGGAGTACAAACAAATACTAACTTGATGTGTAAAAAGCTAATGGGGTAAATGGACACGTACTAATAGCACCTACGTATGTAAAGATTAATTTGTAAAGGAAAAGTTTTAATCACGAGGATTCAAATTTTACCTTTACAAATTATTGTGTAGATTACGCTGAGCAGGCGATACTGCTATAAAAATCATAAATGCCTACCTAGGTACCTATGTGTTACAATTTCTAACATAACAGTGAAGAAGTGATGTTTTTGAGATCTTTCATCACATAAAATTCAAACAGTCAACTAATAGGCACTATTGAGCACATAATCCGTCTAAATCCAAAAAGTAAACACAGTCAACTCATTCATGATCATGACAGTTACTTAGGTGATCTCGGTCAATACACGCGCGCGGTCCCCTTTATGTCCAAACTTTTAACTAATGGCGGTCCCCTTTAAGTCCAATCAGTCAACAGTCCAGTCAGGTTGTAAGTGTAATATTGATCACAAACCTTCCAGGTCCCAAGCCGGGCCCGCCCCGCAACCTGACCGTCACAGAAGTGCACAACGGGTTCCTCATAACCTGGCAGTCTCCACTCGAGCGGTCGCAGCTAGTTCAGTACTACACAATCAAGTACCGCACCGATGCGCAGTGGAAAACGCTCAACAGAGGACAAATCCGACCCGAGGAGACCAGCTATTTGGGTACTATAATATTCATGTGTGTTGTCCTGTGTATCTACCTTACATTTTTGTTTTTTTATAAAAATGTCTTTATAGGTGCTGTATTCGAATACTAATAATGCATTTGGTTAAGTCATCGTTGTAACCAATCATTTCTGCTTTCGTGCTATCATGCCAACCATTTGCCAAATAACCTCAAACGTATCCAATCGAACCCCAATTACCAATTTGTTATATTCAATTAACATCTGATCTCAAACTTCCAGTGAAGAACTTAGTCGGCGGACGCACCTACTACTTCCGCGTGTTGGCCAACTCGGTCACCAGTTTCGAGAGTTCGGACGAGGTGAAGTTCCCGGTTCCGGCGCGAGTGAAGCACAAAGCGATCACGGCGGGCGTGGTCGGCGGGATTCTGTTTTTTATCGTGGCTATCATCCTCTCGGTGTGCGCTGTCAAGATCTGCAACAAGAGGAAGCGCCGTAAGCAGGAGAAAGGTGAGTTAACAACTGGCGGCCGCCGGATCGCTGCCCGACACTGCCGGTCACTGTTGCAATTTTGGTTCTATCTTGACAATATTAAAATTTTTACGTCAGGAAACTTTGTGTGACTATTGGCTTTTTTTTTATGTATAAATAGGCCAACATTTGACTGCAACTCACCTGATGTTAAGCGAATCTTTGATGGCTAGCCTAACAAGTTTCTATGAATACTGTAACATCATTACCAAACTCCAAACCAGACCAAGACCAAACTTATGAAAGTAGACGGGTATTGCCTACATTATGAACGATTGTAAATAAATATATGAATAGGATTTGTGCACGATTCGTTCAACCCAGAAAAGTTACAAAAGTTGCAACAGTAGACGCATTTTGAAATAGAAAACGAACATTGATTGTATCGATTTACTTGCCATATTGTCGGTGATGAAGCATTTGCATCTTCCAATATTTCATTGCTTCTGTGTTTGTGCAATCAATGACAGTTGTAGTTGTAGCGTAGCTGTGTGAAAATCTAACCCATTTTCATGTGTGAACTGAGAAAATAAATGTTTTATTATTTGCATGCTTGCTTCCTCTACTAGTTCTTTTATTTAAATATTAGATCGTATTCATGATGAAAATATGTTGCCTTGTTTCCACAAGGGAACCAGCAATGAATGACTAACGGTGAAAAAGAGACGAATCAGTTGATAGAAAAAGTATGAAATATCTCGTTTTGTCTTTCCAATGTATATGTCACCATCTTATTGTAAAAACTGTTGGTTTATAAAAAAAACTAATATAAAACCGGTTATTTATAAACTGTCGATTTATTGCAAACTGACAATCTGTCTTACAATAACCGAAATATCGAACATTTAATTGTGAGACGCAATGCCCGATTGCAATAAATCGGCAGTTTATAAATAACCGCGTTTTTTTATAAACTAACGGTTTTCACAATAAGACGGTGACATATACATACCTACAGTATTAAACTTATATCATGCTTCTGTACGTTTGTTGTTTTAGCTTTACTTCACGTTTACTTTACAGTTACACAGAAGCTTTGTGCAGAAATATTTTGTATAAAAACATACAATATTTATTATGATACTTTGACTGCATAGTTTCCATGATTCATAAAATGACCACAATCCGTAAAATCCGTCTTACATTTTCTACTTACTTTCGCAAATTTATTAATTTATCACCATTGCAACTTCATCAACTAGATGTTACGAAAAAGGACGAATATTTATACTTCGTATCACGTTATTCCTATTAGTCAAAACTAAAAATGTCTAATCATCGCAGCAGATAAAATGTTCTTCTGAAAATTGAGATTTTTACAATTCTGCCATTTGCAATAAAACGTTTTAAAATGAGAAAACCCTTTAGTTTCATCAAATGTCCTTTTTGGTGAGATCGCTTTAAGTTGACAATATGGTGGGTGTGCGTGTGTAACGGGGTGCTGGTGTTGGGTGGTGGTCGGCGGCCGCGATGCTCGGGCGCAGGGGGCGAAGCCCTACACCGCGTTAATGTGCAGAAATTATCCGCTTGCAGCATACAACATGGTAGCCGCGCGACTCACAGACCTCCGCGCCGCTGACAGCACTCAAGTGCCTTTTAAGAAGTGAGTATACCTATCTCCAAATTAAAGAAGACTTACACACGTGCGACTACTAACGTAACCGATTCTTCTTTCTTCTCCCGCTGCCGGTTAATAGGAAGTCAGGTCAGTGCCATATTTGCGTCTGAAGCTAGTTAGTGCTGTAGGTGTCCCCCAGTTTTCGAGCCTTCATTGTTTTCGGATCGCAATAGAAGTGTCTATAAAATTGATAGGCTGTTCGTTGGCATCCACAGATTTAGAGAACGCGGAATATCGAGTATAGTGCAATGTTTGCGGTTCACCGCCAACTGGGTGTGGCCGGCGTCCCGGTGCGGCGGCGAGGCGCAGTGGGCGCGCGTGGGCGGCACGCGGTCCGGCGGCTCGCCCTCGCCCTCGCCCTCGCCCGCGCCCTCTACCTCCGACGACGGCGGGTTCCTGCCGCGCCTGCGCGCGCCGCTGCGCCCGAGCGCCGCGCCGCCACTCTTCCGCGCCTCCTCGCCCGCGCTCATGCTGCCGTGGGGCCCGTGGGCGCCGTGGCCGCCGTGGGCGGTCGCGTGGGCTCCATGGTCGCCGCTCCACGTGTCCGACCTCAGCTCCGTGCCGTTCCCGAGCTCAGCGGACGGCTCGTTCCCGACCCCGCCGTCGCGGCTGCGGTCGCTGCGCGCGGCGCGGGCGAGCGGCCGCGCGCGCCCGCCCGCCCGGCTCGCGCGCGCGCCACCGCACGAGGCTTCGCCCGAGAGCCGCTCTTCCTCGAGCGGCTTCGGCAGCAAGAACGCCTCCTCCTCGCAGCACAACCGCAGCAGCCGCACGGGCAGCCTAGCCGAATGGCGGCCCCCGCCGTACCGGCCGCCGCCGCCGCCGCCGGGCGCGGGCCCGGGCACGCACGAGGCGGCGGACGCGGGCTCGGTGGACGTGCACTACGAGTGGGACCGCACGCCGACGCCGTCGACGCCGCGGCCGCGCGTGGACGTGGAGGCGCGCGTGCGAGCCATGAAGGAGGAGTTCCTGCAGTTCCGCAAGCGGCAGGCGCTGCGCCGCGGCAGCCCCGAGCCGCCCGCGCCGCCGCCGCTGCCCGCGCCGCGCGCCGAGACCGTCTGCTGACCGCACCCGCACCCGCGCCGCTCGCCTCGCCCACCGCCGATACTCCCGCTCGACCTTACCTTACCTACTCGCACCGCTCACTCCCTTATTACAACTCTGTACGAAACGGAATAATGTCATGATCAAACATTTTCTAAAATATCTTCGGACCTACCTTATTCTTTTTAGAATCACAATAATTCCTTGGCTTTCGAAAAGCGTAATTTATACATCGATCCCCTGCAATAATTTGCTATTCCGAGAAAAACGCACATCATACGTAATGCTTGTAATGGTTCGGACCGCTCCTTCTACGGACCTGTCGGCTTCTAGTTGGAAGGTGTTCTGACCGCGGAAGCGTCGAGCGGACACATTGGAAGTAGTTAATTTATACGTTCGCCGTAAAGTATCGTAGTGTATCGGTCCCACCGCGATCGGCGGACGCTAAATTTAATATTAGAAAAAGCTGACTCGAGTCGCTTAAACTTTTATAATAACGTTCGTGTAAGTGGATGCCGTGGCGTTCTATTCGCACCGCCTGCGCTCCCGGCAGATACGAATATCAAATGTCAATTAAACGCTTGGAATAGCTCGAACACGAATCTACCAAAAATGCCTTAACCCCGCTAATGTTTTACAATCAAGTAAGGATAATAGTTAAGAAATACTGCCTAAAATAAAGAGTAATCCAGATCGAGCTAGGAAGCCGACGGTAACGAGGTGTGCCATATTGAGGGAGGCGCCGGCGCACAGGCGGTGCGAGGCTCGTCCACCTAAACGCTTTAGGTATGAGCGGGGAGCATCCACGACACCGCTCATACCAATTATATTGTAGTTAATATAGTACTATTATAATTACAAATAACGATTTACTGAAGGGGCGCGCGACTGGCGCTCTACTCGCCGGCTGCAGTCGGCACCGTCGACCCTTCTCGAGACGACCGACCATTGGAGACTGCTCTTTCATTTTACAGCGGTCTCTGTATCGTAACTAGTATAACCTTTGTACTTTTAGCACTTTTATGCACGTCAATAGCACTTAATGTAAGTAGCGAAAGATTTCACCTTCCCCTCCGGTCGAGTCCTCTACGCAACGTCTCGCCAATACTACATAATGTAAAAGTACCAAATAACACAACGCGAACGCGGATTAGATTATCAATGTTAGTAACCAGCTCGGTGTGATAAAGTCCAGCTCCAGTCGCGAGTATCCGTATATAATATACAACAAAATAATCATTAAGTAGATACTAGAAAATAATATAGATGAATAAAGAGAATGACTCTTTTTAATTTCACGTATAAATTATTTTACAAGTACAAATTTATAATTTTTATTGTTTAGTAGGTACAATAATTTTAATATAAACTGTACATATGTAAAAACACGTTAGATATTATCTTATACACTTATTTATTTAAGTACATTGTGGTATGATTGTGGTTTTGAAAACTTTTTGCCAGTGCTTGTGCGGCACTAGACACAGTCGATGTTCCCAGCATTTGTTTTTCTTTTTTTTTTTCAATGTTAATTTATAAAATATATTAATTTATATCAGCTGTTATAATTAGCTGTTGCACGAGCAGCTCGACGTGTCGATGCCCAAGGTAATCGCAAAGGTTCAGTCAATTGTTTTTTGTACTCGTGTACTCGTCTATCCAATAAGTATGAGGATCACATTGATCAGTTGTACGTTTTTCTCAATCTGTTTATTTATAGAGCTTCCGAGACCATCAAACGGTTTGGGGCTCAAGTACGGTACCGACCATTCATGGAACTCTGATCGGCTCAAACCTTTCTATAAATATTCAGGGACGTCGCCGTGTTTAGATTAGGTACATATCCGTGTGAGGTTTACCGTCGCCTTGTACATGTTTGTGTTCATTGTGCCTCTTCAAACATCGTGTCGTGTCGAGCGATCTTCGACACAAAGATTTGTGGCACCGACAGCTGATCGATCGTCTCCGAAGCTCTGAGCAGATGTAAAGGTTGTTTGACACGCGTTGTTTATATCGGTTCCTGCAGTTATCCCACCTATAGTTAACCAGTCATGACGAAGACTGTTTAGTGTTACGTTTGTTGTTAGGTTTACTTATTGTGTCAAATGTGCTCTTAGATATTTCCTTGCATGCACATTGCACTTTTTTGTACCTATTGATTGTAAAGCAGATTTTTTTTATTCGTATATCTTAAGAACCTCCTAAGTATAAAAATGTACGCTTTAAAGAAATTGAAAATAAATTACTCGTAATAAATAGGTAGGTAGGTATGATAAGGTGTAGTTATCTATGTGCGTGCATGGATGGAACGTCTGCAGAGCGGCGTTATCGCATTTTAGAGGGCGCGTTTTAATTGGGGCGCTCGCCGCGCCGCCGTATATCGGGAAACAAGAGCTCTACCACCGAAACAACACAAAATGGGCCTCGTCCCTTAGGTATACCCCGAGAGCACACAGAGGCATGCGCGATGCGCGTCGAGCGAGACGGCAGCGCATCACTAGTTCACCGCCGACGATCTAGATTAGGCTACGTTTAACGACACAAATAGATGTTTGTTTCATTATTGTTTATTACATTATTTAAGTAATTTCCGCCATAGAGTTATACACACTTTAGATTAAGAACTCTATTTTATGTGCAATAAATTATCCGCGGTTCAGTATAAATTGATACTAGTAACGTTACAAAATAAATTAATTACTCTCTGCTCAATTTTTTCGACTGACCAACTGTAAAAAGTAATTGGTAAATCATAAAAAATAACGGGAGTTGCGATTGTGCTACAGTCAGAACTTGGATGTGAAGCGATGTTACTCACTAAATAATGATTATACACCTGTGACATCGGTACTGTTAGTGGATTTTGGTTACAGTTCATTTTCCGGTCCAAATACAATGAAATATTTAATTAAGATGGTGCTCATGGTACCTACCCATTTATACATTTAAATTAGTAACCATGCATGATACGTATAACTATCATCGTGACAATCGAAACTACCATGTCAAAGGCCTAACTTTGAACATGAAATGTCTGCAGTAAGTACCTAACCTAACCTATGTAACAAAAAAAACAATGTAAATATCAGAAAGATCGATTTTTATACTCATAAAAAAAGTGGTAGATGTCGCCACTCGATCACTGATATTATATCACGCACGAACAACTCTTTCTTAGGAGCACAGATAAATGTAGTCATTTAGTTCATATTTGGCTATTTCATTGTTTCATATTGTTATCTCACGCAAACGTTAAGTTAGTACCTAAACAAAGATACAATTAACAACATTTCAATTATTGTTCGCTGGTTCTATTTACCTATATGAATTAGATTTTTATCATTTCGTATATTTCAAATGTACAAGAATAAGAATCAAAAATTAATACATATAGCTCAAACCATGTGATATCTAGTCTGTTTTCATTATAAATATCATGCCTTTACAAGATGAACTTAGGACTATTTTGTTTGAATTTCGATGGTGGTAATTGGTAATGTTTTTATTGTCTGCAAAATATCAAACTAAATTTTTTTAATTTAAGATTTACTATATCCGAGTGATGTGGCAAGGAACTCTTCAATATTTGTTGTATTTAATGACTTATTTAAAAACACTTCACTGGGATCTTGGGGTGGAAACAAGAAGTATGATTTCACAGCAATGACTTTTGTCATATAAAGGAAAGGACTTAAATGATAGCCTATTAAATCATTCGTGTCTCTATAGACTAATATGAAAAAGATAGCAATATATTAGAATAATAATGTAACTAAATATATATCAGTTTGTATAAAGGGGAGTTAGTAATGGAGTAACTTGCACACGGCGAAATGTAATGCGGTGAAACAGGGCACCCAAGTTAAAACGTAAGGTATTGCACAATATCTCAGCACAATAACTGATATAAAAATTAATCAAGGATAGTACTGAGCACTTACTATAATGAATCCAAGTCTGCCTCGATCGAAGAATGCACTGAAACATTTTAAAATACATCAATCGAGATATCCCTTTTCTTTTAGAATATTTTTAGTTGTAAGTGTTGAGATCAAGTGTTTACTGTGTAAGCACAAAGAGGATTCCAATTCGAAAAATAAAAATACAATAACGTTGCTATGATTAACATGTCGTATTCCTTTAAATCCCCCATACACGGTGTTAGTTCTGTAGCAGTACACTACGTATCTTTACCATTACTCTGGTCCAGTAACTGGAGACATCACAACTGTATACACTACAGGCGAGGTCAGAGGAGAGATTTTCCTGTAGACTGCTGTCTGACGAAGGTGCTAATGTGGATATTAAGAACTGAAAAAAAAGCAAATGTTCTCGTTTTATTCCTGTTACTACACTGAACGTGCTACAGACACGTTCGTCTGCATCGCGTCGCTTAACATCAGGTGAGATGCAGTCAAACATTGTCCTAATCGTACATGCAAAAAGTCAATTAGCATAACACGAACAATTAACGTAACAAAACCTAAAATTGTAGTTTTCGCTTCCACAATAAAGGTGACAGAACTAGTTGTGTTCCTGTCAACAGATACCATAACATCCTTAAAAATTCTAACGTATAGATCGATAACAGAACATGGCCGATTAGGCAACACCTAAATATATTCTAAGATAATGGCAAATAGTATTACAACACCATGTCTCACCTACGGTATATCGTTTTGCAAACATACGTTTGTTCTCTATTGGTTGGTAAGTATTAAGTAAATAAATGTAAATTATTTAATTAATATAATACACTAATGAAACGTGTTTCTAATAACTCCAATAAGATACACAAAAATCTAAGTAACTTGGCAGTTTTCTGACTTTTCGTGATTTGTGACATTTGATAAAGAACAATGAAAAACCAATTTTTGTTATGTAGGCAGTATTTACCTGCATTGCTAGTAAAGAATATAACTTTCACAAATTCACTTCTTACACATCGGTATCGCATCCTCCAATCAAGAGATTTTCAATAGTAGAAGAGAAACAATTATTTTTCTAATGAATATTTTAGCGTTGTCCATTGATGCTTTGCCATATGAAAACGAGTATGGTCCCGACTACGGCTCCGAGTGGATTATGTTCCTGGATGACAACGCAACTACGCACGTTTTAAACTTTTCTTCACTTCCCACGGGTGAAAGAGGTTTGCGGTTGGGTGAAGCTTATTTCAAATTGTATACCAGGTAAACAGGTTTAAGATAATTGATTGATTGAATCATACCAGCAACAATCCCTTACAGCTTTCCCAATATAGATAATCTTATAGTTTTATTTTAGCGGAATTACACTAGATAATCTTGTTTCATTTTGTATTTAAACAGGTTTATTTTAAAAATGCAAAACTGTTGTAGTGTTAAAACTAAACACCATGCACCATAATTTTGTTTTAGACGCAATGAGATTGCTGAAAACCTTGTTATTCCCGGTGACGACGAGTTAATCAGTAGTCAATTTTTTAACTCTTCTAACGATCTGAAATTGATCACTCACGGCTGGCTTGGAGCAGAAAGCGCAGAATGGATCCAAAACATGAAAAATGCTCTGCTAAAAAAATCCGATTATAACGTAATCAACGTAGATTGGAGTGAGTTAGCGGACAACCCCATATATCCGTGGCCTGCATTCAGTACTAGATACGTTGGAAAACGTATAGCGAAACTACTGATTGCTCTGAAAAAAGCTTATAAAATTGACGACAGACATATACATCTGATCGGCCACTCTTTAGGAGCGCAGGTTATGGGATACGCAGGGATGTTTCATGGTGACCAAATCCACAGAATCACTGGTAAGATTGATTCATAGAGACATTGTTAATATGGCTAAGCAAATATGCAAGCGTGGAGAACGTGCTGATTTATGATTGGGAATTAAAAAAATAACCAATACTTTAGGGATGGATCCTGCTCGACCGCTATTTGAAATACCGAGAATGGGGAAGGACTTTCGCTTAGATAAAACGGATGCCAGATTCGTGGACATAATCCATACGTGTGGGGGCATTTACGGGTATCTTCACAGTTCCGGACACGCAGACTTCTATCCTAATGACGGAAGAGCACGGCAGCCTGGGTGCGAGGGCGCTCAGGATATGATTGGTAACATACTAATAAGTAAAAAATATATAATTAATCCATTATTCTATTTTTTTATTATTAGTTTACATATAGTGTGAAAACATTGACTCATCGAGCCACATGTATCCTTTTCTGCTCTTGATTTTTTTTAAACTCTAGTTAATTGATCCGAAATCTCAATCTAGTAATCTGGAGATAATCAAAACTAGAACGCTGTTAAGTATCGGTATTACATTCTATAATTATAGTCTAGTGATCTTGGTGGCTTGAATCTGATGATGAATCCGCCACCCTATCTTGTACCACGACCTCGACGTACCTATGT
Source organism: Ennomos erosarius (assembly GCA_963580505.1). NCBI lineage: Eukaryota > Metazoa > Arthropoda > Insecta > Lepidoptera > Geometridae > Ennomos > Ennomos erosarius. The sequence continues at coordinate 10,849,121 of OY756982.1, forward strand.
TATGTGTATAAACACAATCTACATACAGAACTGATAATAAGTCAACATTATCATCAACTATCTGGTCATTTCAGATGTGTTTTACTTTATGGTTAGAAGAACCATTCTCTAATGATTTTCTTTCAGAGGGCTGCAGCCACGGCCGTTCCTGCGAGTTCTTCATAGAATCCATAAACTCAGATGTAGGTTTTGTCGCATACCCTTGCGACAGTTGGGAAGATTATGAAAATGGCTGTTGCAAAGATAATTCTACACTCATGGGGTTTCCAGCTTCCCCAGAAAGAGAAGGGAACTTCTTCCTGCATACGCGATCTGAGCCGAATTATGCTCAGGGATATGATGATCCTAACTGAACGTGATCGCTGTTTTGGACTTTGGCTAATACACTTTTTGTCTTTCTGACTTAATTCGTTGTTTTGTTTTGTATCTTTGTAACCCCTCCATATGATTGACGCTTAAATCATTAGTGTTCAAGTTAATTAGGGATAATCACACAATAAGCTAGCTAAGGTTAAGTAAATGTGTCTAAGTACTTATGTTATTATGATTTCGGATTTCGAATATGATTACTTACAATATAAAAATGAAAAGCAATATTCATTGTAGTGTGTATTGTCAATCAACAAATTAACAAAATATAATACTTGTGTATACTTATATCAATATGAACTGTTCTAACATTAACAAGGTGTATAAACTAGTAAATAAACCTTATACGAAAACTACATAAAACAAAATAATCAGTCCTTTTCAAATATTTTCCCTAAGCTTGTCGAATATCAAGAAATTGTCAAACTTTTATTTTGCATTTAAATGCCAAAATTAAATTCTAAATCTCTCTGACTCCATTAATCTATGACTAGGTAATTTATAGTGTGTTCCAAAATTCAACTCTTTTTACCTATGGAATGATTAAACTACATAATATTAAAATGCAATATAGTAATCTTTTTTAACTACATATATGTATAATATCAGAGTACAATATACGAGTACAAAGGGGATACTGCTTACATATAATTTGAAACAGTTTCTAAAAACCATGACCTGAAACAAACAGAAAACCATATAAAAATGTGCAGTATTGTTTAGAAAGTAAAATAACTAAACAGAGAAGTATCAGATTTGAAACGTTATGCATCAGTATGTTTCAGTCGGGAAAAGAAGACTAAAAATAATGAATCATCATGAAAAACGGTGTACATGATACCCGTGTTATTATTATAGCATATGCAGGGTAAGCATACTCACATGATGCAAAAAAGTAATGCGTTTCTTTCGACGCAAACCCCGCTCGGCTGACCTCCCCGGCTCTGTAAAGACGGACAATACCATCAAATAAATGAGGTGAATAAGGAAAAATGGGACTCGTATTCTAGGGAGAAAAGAAAACCACGCTACAGCAGACAGAGCCAAAAATATACTGTTGACAGATGTAGCAATAAAACAATAGATATTTTGATACAAGTCACGACAACTTTAACTAAACCTACTGTAGATATTTGTTTTTTTTTTATGGGAATGAATTACGTTACGAGCTGGTCGTTCACCCGATGTTAAGCAATACGGCCGCCCATAACAGTTGCAGTGTCACTCGGAACTTTAAAATAATAAAGTTTCGCGTGACACTACACTGCGCACGTCATCCTGAGACATCACACAGTCTAGTAATCAGATTACTACACTGTGTAATCAGGTCATAGTCAAATTTGCCCAGTAATTTCACTAGCTACAATGCCCTTCAAACCGGAACACAGGAGTGCTTACACACTACTGCTTGGCGGCAGAATAACTGGCAAAGCGGTGGTACCTACCTAGACGAACTTTGCAGAAAAGCCCTACCACCTAGTAAAAGTATATTACAGTTATCATCATCATCATCATCATCATCATCATTAACAGCCTGAAGACGTCCACTGCTGAACATAGTGGCGCTCCCGGGGGGAGGCCACTTAGAGCGGCTGCTCGCCTCCTGCATCCATCGGCTACAGTTATTATAACTGTTATTTAATAAAACCTTTTAATTTTATGAATGCCCTATTTCTCGTTGCTCGAATGCTCATTTTCTCGTTGTAGCGTGTTTTACTATTATCAGATATTTATTTTGTGCGTCATTATGCATCAGTCGGGAAAAGAAGACTAAGAAAATTGAATCATCATAAAATTTGGTTCGATGAGTGTAAGCGGCTATCGCTTAGTAAAAATCTCTTGGATTCTTTTTAAACTAAGAAAGTAAAAGTTTATGTATACCTTGCAGAACTAATCCGGTTCAAATGGTACACGGAATCGGTGCCTTCACCCTGGTCCTGTAAATATACACAAAGAATTTTAATAAAACTTTTTAGAAGCTAACGTTGTATTTATTTTAATTACGTGGCCCAAGCTCTATACATTTTGAAACACCTCCTTTTAAATACTTACTCACAAAACGATCATGAAAATTAATCAATTCTGTCAAAATGTATGGATTTATACACGTTATATACGTGGACTATTTTCAGCACTGGACGTCTTCAGGCTGGTAATATTCATGAGGCCTAGCTAATCGCTCACAAAAACACTATTAATTATTATTGGTAATAGGTACAAAAAGTGAAAAAGTGATGAGATCCGCTAAAGAACTAAAATCACTGATATAGCTCTTAGAATTGGCAAGTTGAAGTAGCAGTGGACAGGCCTCATCGCTCGTAGAACTGACAACCGATGGGGAAAAACGGTTCTCGAATGACGGATACGAACCGAAAAACGCAGCGAGTCATACCCCCACTAGGTAGACCAGACGACCTGTTCAGAACCGCAGGGAGTCGATGGATGCAGTAGTCAAGCAGTCGTTCAAAGTGGCACACTATGGGTGAGGCCTATGTTTAGCAGTGGACGTCTTCAGGAACATGTTGACCATGATGACAAAGAAGCATACCAACCTTTAGTGATCCAACTGCGCGTCTAGCTAAATACCGACACCTGTGAAAGTAAAGCACATATTAGTAAAAGATCAATGGCGAAACTGCAACCCGCAAGATCCACTATGCCTGATTACATTTTTCATTTTGATGTAAGTAGAAGTGAATTTACAGTTTTATAAATGCGTTGCGGTTGTACATATATTGCATGTTTTGTTCGGCTGTGTCGAGTATTTAAGAAAATCGGACATAGTATAACTGGGGCTTTATTAATAGAAGACGGAGCAGCTATTGAAACAATTACTAGAATAGAACAATCTATGGTAAACATTAAAGAATATTCCATGTTATCGATAGCTGTAATGTACTATTATAGGAATAAGTATCACATATAAGTTTAGAAGATAAATTTTATTGGCCCTCAGGCACAGATTACACTTCGAATAATGCATTTTCTGCCATGGTCAATGGCATGTTACAAGCCGATGTAAAAACAAATACATTTCTATGTTCCATGATATTTCACACAATCATAAGATGATGTAAATTCTTCCATAATAATATAATGCTCGAATTAATTTCAATATAGCATCTTAGAAATTATATTATGTATTATTATGCGCATCATATTTTATTCGCTGACGCTCATGTGTTTTTCTACGACATCGAGGGTTAAACGCAATGGTTCTCAATTTGGGAACATTAGACGAATTCGTAGGCTGTAGGAAGGAACACCTTCCTACAGCCGGTGCTAATCGAAATCGGTGAAACGAAATACTGGATTCGATTGTAAAAACACTAGTCCTCAATCTGTTTTATATTTTATTATAGTGATCAATCCATAAAGTTATACAGTTTAAGCTTGTAAGATGTATCCAGGAAGTAATTTCTTTTTTCATTTATGGTCGCTTGTGTTTCCCAAACCTACATAAATTCTACTTGATTCGACTTTCCATTAGGTTGGGCCGCTAGAAATTAAGTAGTGTCCGGAGGGTTACCTACCAGGAGTTAATGTGTTAACATGTAGAAAAAAACGGGAAGTCTATCATCATCAACAGCCTGAAGATGTCCACAGTTGAATGTAGCCTATCAGTGATCAGCCTGTAGTCGATCTTTAACAGGAAAACCAGGAGTTTATAAACAGGAGACAGACCTTCGATAAACCTTACATCGACGGAGACCATTTTCACACCTATTTGTATGGCACAAATTCGAGGTCGATGTACTAAGTCGCAGATCACAACCCTGTTGTAAAACTGGTATCAATACTTGTCTTCTATTTGTTTATTTCAAAGTAATTTACGTTCGAACACATAGCTTTTTGTGTCACGTAAAAATGTACGGTGGTACCATTAAGATAAAAGATTATAAAATGGGCCAGTTATTATTGTATTTTTTGGTCTATAACTTTCATTTTCATCCAACCCCCTCCCATTAGGTGTAATTTATTCGTGGCCCTCACGATGTCGTAGAAATCAGGAATTGTATTTCTAGTTGCGTTACAACTCAGCTATAAAAGGTTAACAGGAGAATTCGTTCAGGAACGTCTTTAATAAAGTCAAATTATTCATATGCATGTCGCTTTTCAAAAACAATACTTTTGCACGTAGACTCGTAAGTGGAGAAAACATACTATGGTTATGGTACGAGTACGTGTGACCATGTTACATATTTTACGAATGTATGTTAATTTATACGTTTAGGCCGAAGAGAACATGTTTTACTTTGATAAACTTACCACTCTTACAACGGCGCTGTTATTCGTACACGGTAAACAGTAAGTTGATATCTTCTTGAAGAAAAATGTGTCAGTTGATGATTTTATAAACATCTTTGTAGCCAAAAATCTTCTGGTTTCTTCATAGCGCTCCGTTCCTTAAAACCTATTTATGGTACTCAAAGTAATAAGAAATAGATTTAGCTCTATTTAGAAGCTGCTCAGCTAAGAACATAAAATGAAATAAATTGGAGAGAGACTGGCCAAGTCTGTGAAATAAAAAACGGCTTCGTTGATGAATAACATAGAAAAGGTTCAAAACACACGGTTTGTACCATAAACGAATGTAGCTTTCCCCCACTCAAGTATCGATGTTCAGACTGCATGGCAACATTCCCAGAATAGAATGTACCTATTAGGAAACCAATTTGGCGAAGTTACAGCACTAAACATCAGCAACATCTGTGGTCACAGAGACTGGGATGATCAGGAATCAATAAAAATAAAATGGACACAATGGATAACAATAAAAAATCATTCTGTAGTTAACCTGTATAAATATAAACATTAATGATGTGAATTGATATGGATATTAACAGGTGAGGATAAAATGGGGCAGGTTTGGAACACATGCAAAGATATCTCTAATCAATTTATTTGCGTGCCATTTAATTTACTACTGTAGCAAGTCGTTAGTTAAAAGAATAAAGCACCTCGCCCTTGCACTTTGCTAAAAACGTTACTAAAATTCAACAAAGTTTAAACATAATTTTGACGAACATCGTGTAGTAATAAAATAATAATATACTGCATAAAATGTCAGATTATAACAGTATGAATGATGTTGATGTTATGGGAAGTAAACAAAGCAAATACCAAATACATAGATAAATGAGAAGCATAATTATTATGCAATTTACATGCTGGCAGGCGGATGATGAGGTGAAAATATTCAAAGAGTAATCTGATTTTATGAGTCATCAATAATAACATCGGAATTCTAAACACACACAATATTTTGTTCATTATGTTATGTGTAAAGTGTATTGTAATCCGCAAATTTAAATAATGGGAAAATAGTGTAATTCCAGTACGATGTATAATAACATAAGCTGTATCTTGTGTATAAAAAAGTTTTATACTACTAGTGGTGTTCAAAATTCTAATTAAACCAATGTATTTTATTTTTACTCGTGTGTTTAAATGTGTTTGGCTTAATACGTGAATAACCTTGTAACTTTTTTGGTATTCCCACAAGTTTCCAGTAAAACGAGTTGTGTTTTTTTGAATAATAAATTATATTACAATTACATCTGCGTGGTAATAAAGAAGTTGATCTTAATTTACTAGTTTACCTTATTATTGCAGTCAAACTTTTATGTGGAACGTAGACTGTCCCAGTATCATCAGTGTTAACGGCTTTTGTTTGTCGTCTCTACCGACCAATACAGCGTCATCGGGCGGGAAATGTGGGCGCTTAAGGTTTTGCTATTTTTGCTGATCCACATCTCACTCGCGCATGGTGACATTTTTGAAGATATTAAACAACTGAATTTACTTACCAAAAATTTGGCCAAACAGTGTACATGAATGGGTAATATTACAAATGCCCAACAAAAATATGATATAAATACAAACAAGATTTTATAAACACAACCGTATCCAAGTTTTTTTTCTGTTTTCTGTTTTTATGTATGAAAACTAGTTTGAATTAATATAATATTTTTGTAAAACATTTGTAATAATTTATTCATGAGATGTAATCATCTCATGAATAACCTGATTTTTCGTAAGTAAATTCAGTTATTTAATATCTTCAAAAACGCCGCAATGCGTGAGCGAAATGGTGGATCTGCGAGTATAGCAGGCTCAAAGGTTGAGCAACATCAGCTGTCAGCAATGAAGATCCTGAGCGATGTAAAAGAATACAGCATGGAGAAGCGCGATTTCATGCTGACAGCTGTGATTTAATCCTAAGGCTTTAGAACGTAAAAATGGGAGACTACTAGCTCAACGGCACCCACGTGTTGTGAGCTTCCTCGGCTTGGGCTGCTGCAGATGCTGCAGTGAAAGCTGTATACCAAGAGACAGGGTCTGGTGATCCTACCGCAGTCGCAGCGGCATCAAAAATGATCCTTGGATAAACTGCCGGATGGATTGTGCGAATAAATTGGAAGCATTTTTCTCAATTTAGTTATTGCCGCTTTTTTATGTATGTTGGAATATAACGTAACAAAGAATGGTATGGTACATGCAATGTTAACTTTAAATAGAGAAATCGTCATAGTTAAGTAGTTTTTGGAATCTGAACCTGCGACGATGCAAATAATGTAAGAAGACCGTGAGGACCTTTAATTGGCTTATTTTTATGTATCTTGTTAAATATAATGTTACATCAGCTGTTGGTCTTCCAGAAAGGAAATAAATTAATAAATAAATATCAACGGCAGAAATTAATTGACGTCCGGGTGCCCCATTCAGTACGTCAAAAATATCAAAAGGATTGACTATTCAAATATCACTGAATCTAATTATTGACTGGTTATGTTTGTTTGTTTCATAATATGATCCGGTAACTACTGCACAGCTGATTTAAATAATATTATATTGTGTTTTCAGTGTTGGATCTCAATAATTATGCAACGTATTTATTGCCTTGCCTGTCTTTGGACGAATTATTTCTTTAAGTACCTGTCTCATAACGCTGTCACATCGGAATTGAGTTATAATTATTTGAAGCATGAAAAGAAATTAAGTACATGAATATAACTTTACCGTGAAGGTCTGCTTGCTTATTGTATCTTGTGGTGACCGCAGAACTAAAGTGTAGTGTAGACCATGCAAGTGGCGAGGGCGGCTAGGTTTACCAGATAATTCCCCATCTGTGGCGCAACCGCATGAAACCACGTGATTACGCGCATTGTGCAAGTGCACGCGATTATTAGCAACATCCAGGATACCTCCCCAGCTGACGCGCGAACTTCAGACCGGGTGCATGTATTCAAAAATGAATCACCAACATTTTGGATAGGTACTGAAATTACAAGGTACGCACGAGACGAATCGGGACGAATTTGCTTTATCTGTCTGCCCTGTGTCAAACAGGGCAGTCGTCAAAATAATGAACCAGAAATTTTAAATTTAACTTTATAGTTTCCACAAACGGTCGTTCGGTGTTTATTTCTATGAGAAATTAATCACCAGGCATCAAGGTAATTTGCGGGTACAAACATTCCTTCTTAAATCAGTTCCCTTCCTGGATATCATTGAAATGGCTGCTTCTATTGTGAATCAGAATATTCTAAGATGTTCAAAAGCTTCTTTGTGGAAAATATTTTTGTATGCTCATATTGTTGACAAGTGAATAGAGAGAATAATTATTGCAGAACGGCGGCCTATTTCTAGGTCTTAAAATGATATTATTCATACGAAATGGGCCATCTATGTAAATCTGTAACTAATCTCAAAAGAACTATAATCTAAACCTATAAATAAAACGACTGACGTCCTGCATCGGATGTTTTGTTCGTTTATGCCCCTTGCTTGCAATAGCGACTCCTTAAAATAGCGACGCAAGGCCCTGATGGATTCGCCGCTGGTACAGGTATGTCATGATAATAAATGACAGATACTGAAGAAATATATGTTCTCATAAATCTGAATGCATGTTCATAATGGTCCTCACTATTCGCCAGATAAGTCTACTATTTTATTGGAACTGTTTCGTACACACAAGTACAGTTCAGTAATATTATTTACTTCTGGAAAAGCATAATTGCTCTACCATTACTAATGTACGTAGTTATGCTCGTAGTCTCCTTGCGAGACAGCATCTGAAATGAGGAGATCCGCAAGAGAACTAAAATGACCGATATAGCTCATAAAATGAGTAAGTTGAAGTCGCAATGGGCAGGCCATAGCACTCGTAGATTTGACATACCGATGGGGAAGAAAGCGATTTCCGAAATGTCATTTCAGTACATTTTGGAGTTAGCATTTGGCGATAGCGTTAGCGTGAGGGAGCTTTGCTAGACCCCCTGTAAACAAAAAGGATTAAAGATAGGTCGAATCAGCGAGAATTCGTTTCCTGTCGTCAATCAGTGCTGAATTTGAGTTTTATCCATAAATAATGATATATTATGAATAAAACCTCCCCTTGAGGAACGTTTCACGATTGAGTGTCATTCTGTGATACGATCCATACGACTATAGAGCCATGAGCTCATTCTCACTCCGCATTTTACTTCTCTCAAAGCTCCGGCACATCGTAATTTGTAGGGAGTCGAATCTGCCTGTCGCTGTTGTTAAAGCATGCTTATGACATGGTACTACAATAACTTGCCATAAGCCTTAAGTATTTCAAGCAACATTGCCATCATCATTTATTTATTTCATTTGGTACTCAGGTAATTTACACCCAAAACAATACACTTGAGATACTCATACAATAATATCATTGCTGTTCGAACTAGGATGTCGTTCTTTTTATAACAATCTTAATACCTATTAACATCAATCTTATTCACGTCGAATTTGATCGATAGCAAAACTTTACTGCATATAATACAACGAACTATTTTTATAGAATTTATACATGTAATTTTAATAAAAGCAGAAGGAAAAACTGTACTTACTGCAGTTTACATGAAAAAGAGTTTGACCAAAGTAAAAATGATAAAGAAAAAAAATATTCTGAGGCGATAGGCAGTTTCCGACCTAAAGTACTTCAAATACTTTAAATTTAAGCTTCCTAATAACATACTTGCACCAATGGCACTGATTGCTGCATATATTAGTCGGTTTTTCAAAGCTTTTGCGGTTTATACTTGAAATTTATTCAATGCAGGGAAGTTAAATCTAAATGGAATACAGAAATTAATTAAATACTGAAACATTAGAACAGATATTCTTTTTGCTGGGTTGAAATCGAGATGATTTTCTTAATGGGCGCATTTCAAAACATCGGGAATTCGGGAAACTACCGCCTTAATGAAAATAATTATTTATGATTAAAAATAGTGCGTAAAGATTTGGACTTATTTCTAATGTATTCGCGTCATAGCAATTCACGAAAAAAATTAATAGCAACGACCATGTACTAACTCAATAATATTTAAAAAACCGGGTGTAAAATGAATTCGGTAAATTAAATTTGATCAAATAATACATAAAATACAATAAATAAGTATCGAACGAACATCAACAAAAATGATTATTTCTCAGTTTTGTTTTATTGCTAGCCTGAAAAAAAAAGTTTTACCTGGTTCTGGAGCATCAAAATTCTTACCTTACGATCAATGGTTCACGTTTTTTTGCTAAAACTATAGTGGTGGTAAGGAAACAGAAATTCTACTTTGACTTAGTACAGCTTTTACTTAAGACATGTATGTAAAGTTTGCCAAAAATGTTATGGTTATTTATTACCATAAATCTAGTTCTCATCTAGGAACTTTTTTTCTTCATTTAACAGTGGTCAGCCATATAGCGCAGTTTGTACTAGTACTGCCTTCTCAACTGTGGGCTGTATTCCCAGCCGAGACAAACATTTACATGATGAAAATCAATGTTTACTCTGGGTCAGGTGTTATTATTGTATTCTATGGATGTAAACAAAATCCATAATCTACTCCACATGGTACAAACGCTTCTCAGTTTGAAGGTAAATGACACTGTGTAAAATGTCAACAAATATATTTATTTATTTAGTTTCTATGATATAAAACAAGCTATAAGTACCCATTGAACAAAAATCGAATCTGATCGATCGAATCGAGTGTGATCTATCAATCAGCCATATTTGACAGCTACTGTAAAAACTAATTGTTTAAGAAATCTATTTTGCCTTTATATTTAGTTTTAATCGAGTGCCCAATTTGAACTTACTACGGTATAATAATGTCGTCAGAGGCAAATAATAATATAATTTTCTTTAATTTCTATTACGCTTGCAAGTATTAAATCACACAATATTTATGATTTTTATAGCAGTATCACCTGCAAAAAACAGCTGTAAACTAATTTGTACTATGTCACTTATCGCTGATACAGTTATGTGTGGACATTTCACACAACGCCATCTAGCCCCAAACTAAGCAAAGCTTGTACTATGGGAACCAGATAACTGATACAATACTTAGATACTTTTTTACCACCCAGACGCAGAACAAACATCTATGTTCATCACACAAATGTTTGTCCCTGGTAGGAATCGAACCCACAGCCCTCAGTTCAGAAGGCAGGGATACTACCGACTGAGCTATCGGGCCCGTCAAAGTTATACAGTTTAAAAAATGTTATTCCTTTTTTGGCTATGAATTAAATTACTGGTTTGTTGTATTGCCTAGTTAAGCTAAGAGCTGTGGAATAAATAAATAAAAAATAAAAATTAAATAATAATCCATCTTGGTTTTCAATTAAACTAATTTATTTAAATAAATAAAATGTTAAGTATATTTATGTATTTTACGGTATTCTACGCAGCCACTCACTCATTCACACCAAATTAATTATTTTTCAGTTTTTAAGTTTTTTACACCATGTTGTTTAACACGCACCTTTAATGAGTTAAAAGTGTACTTTATCTAATTCAGCATGATTACCTTACTTACACAATAGATTTACTATGACATACCTACTACAAATTTTATTTATATCTAACTATAAAATATGATTCCAACATAAGTGCATACAACTACGCTAAATCTACGAAAGTTAACTGTAACTCAAGTTTATACTGTGTTTAAATAGCTCTAAAACGGTTAAATAAAGAAGGCCACAAGAAATGTCCCTTCAAAATATAGAAACTACCTACGCTAAAGATTACTTAAAAATTGCAAAGCTTATTTTAAGATTCCCGTATCTTTTTTTTAATAATTGCAATACGGTTATTTTATTCAACTCACAACACATTAAAATTCTCTCGCTCGAAATTCATCAGTCACTCCATACATACATGTTTTTTCCTTATCATACACGGATAATAGATCTCTATATGATCAGATAGTTCTACATTAAAACTTCAGAACTAAATCCTAATTCCCATCAAATTCTTGTTGATCGTTACGAGTGATCTAAACAAATAAAATGTCTAAATACAATATACTATCATATTTTTAATAACCATAATCAATTCTGCGGCTATAACAAACCAAAAGCCATGGTATGTAAAACAATTCTAGTCGTTAATTCTTAAAATATTTCGGTTAATAATAAAACTTATGCACAAGGTAAGATATGAGTATGCTAGGTATGCAAATAGATGTCATCTTTTTTTGTTACTAGCCGAAGACTTGAAAATGTAGAGAGTGGGTCAGAGTCGCGGTGATTTATCACGCGCATCAGATTAGAATCGACGACGTTTATTAGGGTAATCGTCCATTTGGCGGGGGCCCTCCCACCCGCGCGTCTGTGAGTCGTCAAAGTTCCCACGCGGCATGTCGTACTGGTCTCGGAAGCCTCCGTCCTAAGTAAGCAATCACAAACACTTTCCAATAGTAATCGATCTACAGTAGGTGAATCATTGAAAAAATATATCAAAATTCACTACAAAGTGGTGTCCTTAAAATAACTTACATCTAAATAGCATAAAATATAGTTAACTAAAAAAACCATGGAAAGGAGTTCTATGGATTTGGTTTAATATTACATACTTTCAAAATTTCATCACTATGTCATTAACGAATTGTTAATTTAGCCGCTCCTAGCGACGGAACTTTATTAACGTACCGATGTAATAGAATATAAATAAGTTTAAGATCCTGGATGCACCACGCCAGCTGGCGTTGTTCCTGTAGGGTGGTGTTTACGTTTGTTGATTCTATTTCCGGCTCATGTATAACTAGTTTTTGCACCAGCCTCTTTTAAAGCTACGACGATAAATATTATTGGACACCCGTTTTTACAATCTCTTTCTTGTGCGAGTAGCAAATTCTTACCGTGCAGCGTGTCAATCAACTCTTTCAGTACATCTATTTAAGTTAGTTTCGTGGGATGGTTTCACCAATAAACCCCTAATGTGTAGACAGACACAAAATAAGTAATAGAGGAGGCGAAACAGTAACTCAGGAGTTTAATTACTTTGCCTTAGCAATACCACAATCACCAGCACCACATGACAATACCAAATTACAGGTCGTAAAATTGCGACCGGTGTAACTATAATAGGCATGATGACTAACATTTTTTTTTTGGATAATTTAATTATTATCCTCAAAAGATAAACATTTGTGAAAACAAAAATTAAATATCTCAAAAAATTACCAAGTTACAAGCATTTTAAAAACCGGAAAAGAAAGAGATAGCTCAAACGGCCAATGACGTCACAGGAAGGTCGTTATAGTACCTCATTACTAAGCTGTGGTAGCTTTTCACACAATCTCTTTGGCATGTGACGTCACGTGAGAATTTTCATAGTAACTGTGGGGGCACTCTGTTTCGCGAGAAAGGGACAGGAGATGCCTGCTGTAGAAACTTGAAAAGCTTATTACTCCGTGATTTATTTACCGATTTTGCTTATTTTTTCAATTATTGCATTCATTTTTAATCTTCTTTATGAAAGTAATATTTACTTGTTCATTTTTATTAGTAGTCATCATGCCTATTAGTGAAAAATTCTATATTACATGAAATGCAAGATATAATAGAACTCTCAGGGACTTCAGAGCACCCAAGCCATTGTTTCAAATTCCCCAACAGTTTCAACAAAAGATGTTTCGATAGAAACAGCCAGTATGTTGAAATGTAGACATCTCGATTGTCTGAAATTGTATCGACCAAATAAGATTGTTAACTGCAACTGGCCGTGAAGCCAGTTCAGTCTCAATAAAGTTAATAAAATTAAGTAATTGGAATAATAGAGATTGGCAGGCCAAACCTACATTGCTGCGAAAGCGGGGGCTAGCGAGTGGCGACTGGCAACCACTGACCGGAACAATGAGTGCAAGAGGACGGTCCAGCAAGAGGACCGATGACTAGTGACAGATGCGAGAAGCATTTAAATTCATAGGGCTAAAACTAGTTTGCTAGGATCACATTAATGTTGTGCGGCGCAATGTGCGCTCTATGTCTTCCAACTTCAACCCCCCCAGTCACTCCATGTAAACTGAATTGAGTTACTTTGGTTGCCCTATAATTCACGTTTTCAGATTATGGGTCAGAAGTTCAGTAAAAACCAAAATAGTTCTAGTGCAGTAGTAGTGGTGGTGGTGGTAGTAGACTAAATTGATGAGCAAAACGAGTTAATGGCAAACGATCTGACAAACATCGAATAGTAAAAAGTAATAGGTAGTGGTGCTTCAGTGGAACTCTTATATTCCAAAAATAACATTGTTTCCTACGTTACTAGTTAGTTCCAACTAATCAATAGTGAAATGAACAAGTTTGGCGGGTAATATAAATGCTGATGCTATTTAGAATATTTTAAAATAACGGTTCTACACACAAGAAGTGTGGAAGGTTTGAACTTCAAACTTTGAAGAATATTATATGTTGCTTGTATATGCATATGGTAGAAGGCATTTCTTATTAAATAAGAAATATGACGTATTAATTTAACGTAGTTGTTTTATCATCGGTTTACGTTAGTGTCCTCGTAAAATTTCTTAAGTTTTTCTTCTCTTCTTGAGCGTGCGAGATGTAGAAATAAAATCGTTCCTCATTTAGAATCTTATGATAATAATATAGTTATGGGTTTAATTTTTATCATCGATAGATTAGTGTTATCTAGTTAATGAGAAACCAGTCGCTCAGAATAGTTTCGAATATCGTGGCGTAAATATGTAGTATACAAATACACATCTATAGTTCTCCAAGAAAGACATAAGGTAAATGCTATTTCGTAGAAAGTCGCAGGTAACCGCTAAAATAACAATCCGTCTACAAAAGCAATGAAACTGAAAGCTTATTTAATCAAACATAACATGCTAAGGTTATACGATATAAAGCCCTCGAAGTATATTCGTAGCAAAAGTCTCAAATAAGCTAGTGGTAAGCTTATACGCTTGCATAGATAGTTCACAATCGCAATTTATAGTTTTTGCAATTTTTGGAATTGCATCTGAGGTCAGAATGAAATTATTTTTAAGGTTTCTCGATAAACACAAAGTTTTTTATTGCAAATAGGCTATTCATAGCACTTTTACAAGTGAAATTAATTTAAATTCATTCGAGGTCCCCTCTAATGTCCCAAGTATTTCAAGATAGTCCTAGCTCGGTAAAAACATTAGTGCTTCAAAGAACTTATGGGTGAAGATGACTAAAAAAATATTTGCTGTTTTATCAAAATTGAGTATTTTTACCTAGATCCGTCGAAGGAAATATTAAACTATTTTTTGTTCACTCCCATCATCATTTAAATTTTTTATGAGTTCAAATTTTGGATTATAACTCAAAACCATGTGTCTATAATCAAATACAGCTAGTTTTGAAACGCACATAATACACTCAGGAGCACATTTAACCGTCCACCCGTCTGGAATTCCATATTGGTGTTGGGGTGCTGTGATTTCATTTACATAAAATGAAATGCCACTAGAAGCAGCTGGAGCAGCCAGGGTTGTGGCACTTGCAGACGCTGGGTTTAGCCAGCGTCGGATTGGATGAATGCTCGGATATCCACGAACCACTATCCAAAATGCTATCCGGGGCTACAGAGAGACTGGTTCCTACACAAGAAGGCCAGGGCAAGGTCGTAGAAGGTGTACATCAGGGAGAGATGATCGTTACATCGTCTCGAACGTTCTCCGGAATCGATTCACAACGGCTTCTGAGGCTCGTAACCGCTTGTATGAGGTACGAAATGTAAGTGTGAGCCTAAGGCCTATAAGAAGAAGGTTATCTGAGAGGAATCTGAGAACATTCCGACCAGTTCGAGCGCCAAAATTGACCACAACTCACAGAAGAGCAAGACTTGCATTTGCTCGAGAACATTTCAATTGGACTTCGGAACAATGGAACCCGGTTGTCTTCTCTGAAGAATCAAGAATCGCTTTACGAGATACTTATGGATGTCACCGCGTGTATAGACGCCGCGATGAAAGGTTTGCTGAATGTGCTATAGAGGCAGCGTTAATGCTCACAGGTACGTGATGGAAGTCTAAGAACCACATGTAATTCCGTTTGAGTCATTTGGCGATAATTTTGTTTTAATGCACAAAAACGCTCGTGCACACACCGCGAGAATAGTCGTCGATTATTTGAACGCCATCAATATTCAGAGATTACCATGGCCAGCTCGGAGTCCTGACCTGAACTCGATTGAGCGAGCATGTATGGGACAACCTAAAAAGACGGATTTAGAGTCGTACACCAGCGCCTACAACCATCAGTGAATTAAAAACTGCAGCTGTTGAGGAGTGGGAGACCATTCCCCAAAGCGACATCAAAGACATAATGGACTGGCTTTCAAATCGGTTGCAAGGGGTCATTAGGGTTAGAGGAAGAAATATCCATTATTAATCTGATAATTTAGTGCATACTTTTTTTTAAATAAACTTTTTGCTAATTTTTATTTCTTGTGCGTAAACTGCATAATTCTCATTTTTTTAATTTTTGTTTTAACAAAACCATTTCACAGCTTTCACCTGTTTCATTTGTTTTCGTAAAGGTTCACCCATTGTAACATAAAACAAAATTAGTTAAATTACGATCTAATTTTTAAGAAATCGACAAAATGTAGTTGGCCCGTTAAATGTGCCCCGGAGTGTATGACCAACTTCAAAAAAGGAGGAGTTTCTATCTCAATTCAACTAGTTTGATAGACTCCGTGTTGTGGTGGTTGAGCAGGTCGGCTCATAACCCAGAAGCAGCGGATTCGATTCCCGCGACAGGACAAGTATTTGTGCAAAGAAAAAAGCGCAAATACTTGTTCTATGCCCGAGTGTTGTGGGACCATGGTCATCGTAGTTACTGGCCCCTAGATACCTGTATCTAAAACCTTGTTAATCTTAGGGTCCAGGATCTATGTAAACATGTGATCGTTAGGCGTTACAAAGAATTCGGCAGAATGTTTTTTTCTTTTTAATTTTTGTTTCTTCTTATCACGGTCATTTATAAACCGATTTCAAATTCCTATACATAATGTATTTGAAGATAATTGATATAAAATTTCTATGAGACCTAGAAATTTTATCGAAAACGGTTCAGTAGTTCATTTTTAAAATCAAAATAGTTTGAAAAAGTATATGTATTATAATATTATTTATGTATGTTTTCAGTATGAAATTAAAGCGATCAAAGTCGGTTTAACCCGTTTTTTTAAAGAATATTTCTAAAAAATTTAAATTTCAACGTTGTAGATTACAACCCTATTAACCCCCCCAAATTGGCCACTGAAGATTTAAAACATTATTACTATAAATCCAACTATCCTTGTGCCAAACTTCACAAAACTTTTTTGTTGACTTTTATTGTTTGATAGGCTTGCGCTTGAGCAGTATCTCACCTGATGGTAAGTGACGAATATAAATATACAAGCAACAAACGCAAATTTGCGCATCACCCACCCCTTTGCTTGGTCATTGACGTTTATGCGAGTTCATGCACATCATATTAACCTCTGTTGCAAGACTTTCTTACTGACACATACACTGCTACATATATTTTCAATTCTGACCTCGATGTTATACTGTAAGACAAAAATCCTTCGTAAAATATATCTATAGAAGACAAATCGCCAACAGCATATTAGCGGATTCAGTATTTCCCCAACTCTTCACGTGGGTCCGAAAGGACACGCATGAATGTTAATCATAGAAAGGTTCCTCGTGATATTAGTATCTTCATGTAGTATCTTAGAAACAAAAAAAGATCGCGAATTATACTAAGATTCCATTTGCTACATGTGCTATTAAGTAATATAAGTTCAATTACATATAATTATCATCCAAGTGTTTATAAATGCTGCATTTCAAGTAAAAATATTGCATATCAAGCCAATGCCTAAAGAATTTGCTCTATTTTACAAATTCTTATAGCACAGACTTATTTAACAAAATGGTGTACGTACCATGGGCGATTGCTGATCAAACATGCCTTGTTCTTGACGGTCAAGCATGGAGTTTAAGCGTTGAGCCTGTAACAAAAATCATTCTTTAAAAACTGTCTATTGACTATCACTTGAATGAAACAAAAGTATTATTTTTTATTATATCCCGTTATTCAAATATCTATAATTTATATTATTTCAGTCACTGTACACTTACAGGGTGACACAAGCCAGCCTATAGAAAGTCACTGTCCACTTACATACAAGGTGACACGAGCTAGCCTATATAAAGTCACTGTCCACATACAGGTGACACAAGCCAGCCTATGGAAAGTTGCTGTCCACTTAAGGCTGACTCAAGCCAGCCTATAGAAAGTCACTGTCCACTTACAGGGTGACACAAGCCAACCTATGGAAAGTCACTGTCCATTTACAGGATGACACAAGCCAGCCTATAGAAAATCACTGTCCACTTACAGGGTGACACAAGCCAACTTATGGAAAATCACTGTCCACTTACAGGATGACACAAGCCAGCCCAGGCCAGCCTATGGAAAGTCACTGTCCACTTACAGGGTGACACAAGCCAACCTATGGAAAGTCACTGTCCACTTACAGGTGACACAAGCCAGCCTATGGAAAGTCACTGTCCACTTACAGGATGACACAAGCCAGCCCAAGCCAGCCTATGGAAAGTCACTGTCCATTTACAGGATGACACAAGCCAGCCCAAGCCAGACTATGGAAAGTCACTGTCCATTTACAGGATGACACAAGCCAGCCTATGGAAAGTCACTGTCCACTTAAAGGCTGACTCAAGCCAGTTTATGGAAAGTCACTGTTGGTGACACAAGCCAGTTTATGGAAAGTCACTGTTTACTTACTTACAGGGTGACACAAGCCAGCCTATGGAGTCACTGTCCACTTACTTACAAGGTGACACAAGTCAGCCTATATCCTATAGAGTCAGTCTACAGGGTGCCATAAGTGGTCTCACCTGTACAAACAGCGTGTTCTCCTGTTGCCGGCGGCGCAGCTCGTCGTCCTGGTGGCGCATGCGCTGTGAGAGCTCCTCCTCCTGGCGCAGTAGTTGCGCGCGCTCCGCATCACGCCGCGTGTCCGCCGCGCGCTCCGCCATCTCCCAGCTGCGCTTCTGCCGCTCGCGGTCTTGTTCCCGCTGACGTAACTGTTCGCGGAGCAACTCCGTCTCGTGCTCGTATCTGTATGGAATGGAGAGTTTTTTTTTTGTATGTTTTTGCTCCACACATAGTGTATTTAGCCAGTGTCAAGTATTATAATTTTCATCGTTATAAAATATTTCACGCAGTCATGTCCTAGTCATAGTCCAGTCTAAGCCAGGTAGTCATAGTCCAGTGTAAGTCATGCTCCAGCAAAGTGGTGGCAACTTCACTAGGAGTTTCTATGGAGTTTTGGAAGCAACACGAAAAATAACGTTTCACCACATTATATTACTTGCCCTCACTCATGCTCGTAATTCAGCACATAATGCGTAAAATGCCAATTTTAAACATTAACACTGGAAAAAGCACAAGTTTTGAAAAATAATACACAACGACGTGAACTTTTCCGCGTTCCCGCCAAAACTCATGGAGATAGTTGAAATGAAAAGAAAACTACGTGCATTTGAATCAGCATTGTATAAGTTGGTACCATTTACATTTAATTAGAAAACTTGATCCCCAATTAACTAATTACCATTAATATGCGCATGACTGTTATTTGCACCATGGTTGTGCACTTTTTTCTTGGCTATTATAATGCGAATTAGTGGCATAGTAACATTTCTAATATATTGTTTTAATTATAATTGTTGGCATAAGTTCAGGGTGTTCTTTGTGCATGAGAATGTTTCTAACAGGAGTGCTAGCACTCATTATCAGCTATATATCAGCTACCATCTGTCTGCTACTGACTGCTACCAGTCTAGATATAGGTGATTAAAACCAAACACACACTTAACAAAACTACAACTACAACCTTAGACTCTACAATCTAGACTAGATTATGATTTATAATGCTGATACACCTAGCACATGGATAAGATATCCTACTGCCTAGTTGCGATCTTCATTCAAAACACACAAACATAGTCTATCAACAAAAGAGTAGTAAAATTTACGATATTTCCAAATAATAAATGATGTATAACTGGAGTGTGTCAGTCATATATTAAAAATAAATATATATATATATATAGATATATATATTTGTATAAATTAATAGAATATCCACTATGTACACAGTCTTACTTTGCATACTCCATCTGTGCTTCTAATTTCTCTTCCTCAGCAGCCAGCTCTTTCTTGAGGGCCTCCTCCTTCTGCCGATGGAGCTCATGCAGTTGCTTCCACCTAGTTCCATACTCATGCTCAAAGCTGTTTTGCTCTGAGAATCTGGGCCCAACCTGTGGCAAAAAAAAATTGCAAATAAATACTGAACAAAATTGATAATTAATAGAAATAAATTATTTGGTTAAAGTTATAGTTACCTCACGGGACTTTAAGTACTCAGGATGCTTCTTAGGAATGTTCTTTTCTGGATAACCATCCAACTCATCAGGTTCTTCAAAACTTTCTACAATCACTGGCCGCAGAGATCTACAATGCAAAACTCAAAGGTGACATACTAGTTTTATTATTTGATTATTACTGTCAATCTCAAAGACAATCTTACGAAACTTACGAAGTCAAAAAGAAGCATTTTTCTGTGCAATTACGAATAGCTGCCAAAGCACTAGGTTTGCGAGAGAACTCAACAATGCCTTCACCAAGGGGTTTCCCTCTCTCGTCGACCCTCACATACGCCCTTTCAATTCTGCCAAAGATCTCAAAAGCGCGATATAAAAGCTCATTGGAGACAAATGGCGGTAAGTTTTTCACGCGAATTGCGCAGTTGTGAGGCGCAAAACGAACTCTAAGTGATCTACCATTTTTCATTTGACCATCTAATTCACGCTTCGCCCTTTCGGCATTTACTCTGTAATCCTGAAAATGTATATTACTAGTTAGTATCAGCCAATAATAAAAGATTCAAATCATTGATGTTACAATAAACATAATTGGAATGTAGCTTACCATTTTAATAAAACCAAAGTTCTTTTCCTTGTTGACAAATAACTCAGCACATTCACCAAACTGTGAGAATAACGCCTGGACCTCTTCCTCAGATGTGTCATTGTTGAGGTTGCCGATGTATAACCTGCTTCTACCATTGAACTTTACTTCAGACTGATCTACTGGAGGTATGTCAACCAATGGTCCCATTAGATCCTTGAGTTTGTGTGCCAACATTTGTTCCTGCATAAAAGTGTTGCTTTTAATTGATTGTATTTTGCATGTAAGAAACTATTATAACAAACTGTTAATATTGACTTTTAAGACTAAGTTCAAAAAGAGTCATCTCAATGATCATGACAAACAATCAAAGCTAATTAATAATATTAATCATCACAGAATTTCTTAAGACTTCAGTATTGTGCTGAAATCATCTTGATTCTTACCTCCCGAGCAGGCATGCCATCTTTATTTCCTCCAGGTCCTCCACGACCACCTCGCTGGTTACGAGCCGGGCCTCCTTGGCCCCCAGGTTTTTGACCAAACTGCTTATTGCCTTGGTTATTGAAAGGCCTCCCACCTTCTTGGTTATTGTAAGATTGTCCACCCTCTTGATTGTTGAATGATCTTCCACCCTCTTGTTTGTTAAAAGGTCTTCCTCCTTGGTTGTTGAAAGGTCTTCCACCTTCTTGGTTGTTAAAGGACCTACCTCCCTCCTGATTGTTAAAACCACCCTGTTTATTGCCTTGCCCACCATGGGCCCATCCACCCTGCTTATTATCTTGGAAATTTCCATTGATATTCTGTTGAAAAAAATTATTTTAGAATAGTTTAATTACAACCACAAAAGTCTTCATGTAAAATTGATTTGAGATACCATACCTTCTGCTGTAGGTTTGGAGTGCCTATTTGCATCAATGGCTTCGGATCATTTGCAGCCTTATCAACATTGTCCTGAGAGGCTGGTTTAGCAGGAGTACTCTGTACAGGTTTTGGCTGTTGGGTCTGCAGAGGTTCAGCCGGTTTCTGCTGTTGAGCTGATTGTTGTTGGGGTTTAGCTTGTTGTGGCTGCTGTGCAGGTTTGTTCTGCTGCTGCTGTTGTTGTTGTGGGGGCTTATTCTGTTGTGCCTGTTGTGGAGCCTTGTTCTGTTGTGCCTGTTGTGGAGGCTTGTTTTGCTGTGCCTGCTGTGGAGGCTTGTTTTGTGCCACATTCTGCTGTTGAGGAGGCTGTTGAACTGGCTTCTCAGGTGTTGGTGCTGGTTTAGCTTGTTGTGTCTATATAAATATAGTAATGTTATTAATAGAAACCTCAAATTGCTGACAAAATTATCATGATGAACAATCACCCTTTAGGACAAGTAAAATAATATGTATGAAAAGACAAGGGAATGTATAGCAGTACTAATAAACTTTAGAAAAACCAATAGTTGTTTCCTCCCTACTTCAACAAGTAGTGAAACTAAACAGCAGAACGAGGTCAATCTTGTGAAGTCACGATCATGCGAACTGAGAATCTACGCAATAACAAAATGGCGGTATTGCTGCTCGGTAGAGGCCGTCCATTCATAATCGTCACATTTTCCAGCATGTAAAATCATGCTGTACTTACGTACCGTTACATACTTACATCGGTGCCTCCTTGAGGCCGTTGACCTCCTTGCCCCTGATTTGGGGTGCCTTGCTGTTGATTATTCTGGTTATTGTGTTCGAATCTAGAATTGCGGAAACCACCACGATTGTTACCACGACGTCCACCTTGTCGCTGAGGCTGCGGGGGTCCACCAAATCCACGATTTCCGAATTGATTCATGGCGTGCATTTGCATTCCTAGAACAATGAACAAACGAAAACGCGAAGTGAAAGGACGCGAGTATATTTAGAAGAACATACCTACATTTAAAAACAATAGTTTAATATAATACATACCTCAGACACACCAGAATAAATAATTAGCTATTCTCACACAAAATATACACTTTTTGCACTAAAAATTCTATATATCACCATTCACAAACGATTAACGACGTCAACGATCAATGCAACGCGATTGAAATGAAATGGCGTCTGCAAAATGGCGTCAATACTCAATTCCGGTTAGAAAAGTGATGCCACCTATGCACAGAATACTATAACTTCTCCCGACCTATGCCACCCACGATGCTACCGGAAACCAACATAAAAAAATAAAAAGGCTCTGTGAATCACAGAATAGAGAAAATATATGTTATTCTGTGCTGCAAATGCGATCTTATACAGGCCGCATTGCGAAACACGCTAAAATCAATAATATCAATATTATCGCGTTAAAAGCGCGTACCGAATGGCCGTGAGTGCGACAACGATTCTCTTGTAAACGTCATGACCGACGCCATCTTGCAATATCACCGTCCGTGATTGGTTGTTCAGAGTCATTGACAGCGCTCAAAGTCGTGAGCGCAATATCTGAATTGAAACGCTGAATAATCAACGTGAGTGTTGTGAGCGATGATAGCGATTACAGCGTGAATCGGAATAGGGGGACAATACTCAACTCCGTCTCATGTAAGTTGTCTCGCGGCAATAAGTGGAACTAATTTTGAAAGTAAGTAATTTACGTCACTACATATTATATGTACCTATACAGTGCTTTATTTCCTAAATAAAATCGATATTCACAAATTACTTTATATTGAAATTTTGGGGAGTCTAAAATATAGAGGTCAACATTCCGTAGCGCGAATGTGGTGACCGACGACGCAGCCACGGGATATCTTACGTGAGACGGTGTCTATACAGATGGTCCGTTCGAATAAACCACAGATGGCAAAATTAACAGTTAAAAACGCCAACAATGATCACAATCAGCGTTCGGTTTGGAAATGTGTGAGCAAAAGTGGCATTTTTAGCTGTTCACCGTTCGGATAGCTCAATAATGTCATCGTGAACTGCCAATTTTGACTCGTGGGCAAAAATATCAAAGGTAAAATTTCCAAAACGAACGCTTGACATGATCGCTAATTTTGCAAATGCCAATAATGCCACCAGGGGGTCTAGCAAAGATACCAACCACTATCGCTAACGCCTCACGCTAACTCCAAAAATGTATCGAAATGACATTCGCTACGGAAAAGTTAGCGATTTCCGAAATGTCATTTCGGTACATTTTGGAGTTAGCGTTTGGCGTTAGCGTTAGTGGTTGGTATCTTTGCTAGATCCCCTGTACCTACATAACTGTTGTTCTTTAATCCCTTCAACTTGGTAATATTAAAAACTCGTGAGTTAATAAAAGAATTGGATTGTTGGATTAACTGCTGGTTTTACTTAATTTGAATCTTTTTTATTAAAAGACTGCATGAGCTATCTATAGACCTTTTTCTTGTCTATAGATAGTAGTATGATGGTAATTAATTTTATTATTTTATAACTTTTTTAATGTAGGCGTTATATAATTTTTATTATTTACATTTTACATCTAGCTAGATTTTTATTTAGGTACCCGACTAAATCGGGTAATACTATTTATATGGTATGTTGAAAGAGGAACTGACATTAGAAGAAAAAAAAAATGTGCTCTTTGGTTTGATTCATGTTCAAACAAGGTTAAGGCTGAGTTGCACCAGCTTACTTTAACTCTAACTTTAACGCTAACTATAACCGATCCACGCTTCGCAGGGCGGGCTAATGTCAAAATTTGACCGTAACTTTAACCGTGATTATGGTGCAACTCAGCCTAAGTATGGAGACTTCGGTTCTGGACCTATGTAATAGGGGGAATTCTGTGGAATGTTGTTATTTACCTAAATAATAAAAAAACAATACAATACAATACAATACAATAATACTTTATTGAACACCAATAAACAAGAATGCACACAGATACAAATTTATAAAAGAATGGTAGAACAACGGGCGGCCTTATCGCATTAAGCGATTTCTTCCAGGCTACCTTTGTATGGACAGGAATTAAAACAAAAATTACGGGTGGTGTTGCAACAGTTACAACTTACATTCAAGAACAACAATGAAATAAAAAAGTGCATGATTGCGTAAATATAAACCAATAATTTATACTCTTACCTACTAAAAATAATACATAACTACAGTTATACATAATATACTACATACTAATACCATACACATATAACTATAAATATAAAAATATAACACACCTACATATAATACCTATTTCCTATTAATATATAAATATAATACTTACATTATTATTATAACATATACATATTATTATATCATAATATATAAAGTTCCTCACCCACTCACTCACTGACTGACATTTTTGATCTCAGCTCCTGGAAGTGGTGGAGAAAAACCGAGTATGAGGTTGCATAGAGATTGGTCACGTGACCACCAGAAAAAGCTGACATCAGCAAAAAGTCGTCTCCTTGATGGAACTGGTCAACGGCTCTCGGAAACTAAAAGTCGGATGGGTGACCTGTTTTAACTAAAGTTGTAGTAAACCCTGGGACGCTTGGAGAGAAATAAAAAAAAATAGGGGTTGCCATACAAAAAATAAAAATTCCATACAAAATTGAAACGCTTATAAATCGGAAACGGTAAGAGGTAGGTGGGGTGTGTTCGACCAAATGTCATAGAGGAGGATGGGCGCTTTTGGATGGTCGTCATGAAAATCCAAGATGGCGGATCCAAGATGGCGGCCATTTTGAAAGTTGGTCCGATCCGGCTGATTTTTTGCATCGGGGGGTTTTTGGGGTCCCTGATTCGATATTTGAAAAAATATTTTGGATCCCGCCATTTTTAAAGATGGCTGCCATACAAATTTTTTTTTTCATTTTTGGCTCATTGTTTCTCGATACCTATGGGAAATTTTGAACTTTTTTTTTTAAATTTGTATGAAAGTGGACAATCGAAATTCAAAATATTTCATGAACTGGTCTTCCGACCTTCTATCATCGTGACCATCAACTGCCTGGCTAAACGATGTGAGATGGGTCATATGCGTTCTCAGGAATGTCATAGCAAACCCTGGGATGATTTTAGAGAAAATAAAAAAAATCCAAAATGGCGGAAAAAAAAATCCGCCATACAAATTTAAACCGGAAATGACGCCGAAACCATGATACTTTAGTATAAAGAGCTCGAACTAATATTGTTTGGATGCCAGAAGGGAAGATATAGAAAAAATGTTTTTTTCAAAATGGCGGAAATTTCGGTCATGGCGGAAAAAAAAGTTTCTCCGATCCGGATGAAAATCGATATCTGAGGGTCCCCAAGAATGTTGAACAACATTCTAAAATCAAATTTTGACATGCGCCATTTTTCAATAGGGTTGCCATACAAAGGTGATTTTATCGAAATATGAACTTTCCTTTTTTACGCCTCCAATATGAATGTCATAAAAAAGTTGTTTCTAGGGATAGAGTAACGATGTACAAAGGAACAAAACAGTATACTAATGAAATTGTTTTTTTTTGAAGATGGCGGATGGAGACGTATTGACTTACAGAAAAAGTTATCCGATCCGGATGAAAATCGATATCTAAGACTCCCCTTAGATACTCAGTAAGAATATGGGAAAAAATTTTGATTCCGCCATTTTGAAAAATTTCATACATTTTACTGAACTTTTTTATGGATCTCCAATCCGTATGAAAATTGATATCTGAGTGTCCCTAAGGATACTGATTAATATGCTTTAGCTTCTTTTAGACATCCACCGTTTTTCAAAATGGCTGCCATACATACTGACAAAACCACAAACGCGACGACGAGCGAAGCGAGGAGGAGCTTCAAACCACCTACCGCGACGACGAGCGAAGCGAGGAGGAGCTTCAAACTACCTATCGCGACGACGAGCGAAGCGAGGAGGAGCTTCAAACTACCTACCGCGACGACGAGCGAAGCGAGGAGGAGCTTCAAACTACCCATCGCGACGACGAGCGAAGCGAGGAGGAGCTTCAAACTACCTACCGCGACGACGAGCGAAGCGAGGAGGAGCTTCAAACTATCTACCGCCACGACGAGCGAAGCGAGGAGGAGCTTCAAACTACCCATCGCGACGACGAGCGAAGCGAGGAGGAGCTTCAAACTACCCATCGCTACATTTACAATGTTTTACTAATGCGACCTTTTTAATTGATTTTAGCTTATCTAACTAACCTGTCTTACCTAAAATCTAAATATTTTCAGGATCCTTGATTCAAATTGACATATAATTGATAAACAAAACAAAATGACCGCCATACAAAATTAAAACACGCACACAATCGCAACTTATAGAAGCCGACAAGGCGTGTTTGGACTCATAACAAAGGCACAACGGAGGCTTTCTCATAGACTTAAAATAATTCCAAGATGGCAGATTCAAAATGGCGTCCGATTTTATAGTAACTCAGATCCTGATATTTTATATTTGGGGATTTTAAAAGAGGCTGATTTCAAATTTTGACCTTTTACATGACTGACAGCATTTTTCCAGATGGCCGCCATGCAAAAGTCAGATCAATTATCATTTTCTTTGAAAAATACCGCTGTTTTGTACTAATTCTTGCAAAATTACAAGTTTAAACTAAAGTATAACATTTTTATAAATACAACAGCCACGAAAACGTCCTCGCGGGCCGCACGCGGCCCGCGCACGGAGCAAAATACTAGTCATAATATATAAAGTTCCTCACCCACTCACTCACTGACTGACATTTTTGATCTCAGCTCCTGGAAGTGGTGGAGAAAAACCGAGTATGAGGTTGCATAGAGATTGGTCACGTGACCACCAGAAAAAGCTGACATCAGCAAAAAGTCGTCTCCTTGATGGAACTGGTCAACGGCTCTCGGAAACTAAAAGTCGGATGGGTGACCTGTTTTAACTAAAGTTGTAGTAAACCCTGGGACGCTTGGAGAGAAATAAAAAAAAATAGGGGTTGCCATACAAAAAATAAAAATTCCATACAAAATTGAAACGCTTATAAATCGGAAACGGTAAGAGGTAGGTGGGGTGTGTTCGACCAAATGTCATAGAGGAGGATGGGCGCTTTTGGATGGTCGTCATGAAAATCCAAGATGGCGGATCCAAGATGGCGGCCATTTTGAAAGTTGGTCCGATCCGGCTGATTTTTTGCATCGGGGGGTTTTTGGGGTCCCTGATTCGATATTTGAAAAAATATTTTGGATCCCGCCATTTTTAAAGATGGCTGCCATACAAATTTTTTTTTTCATTTTTGGCTCATTGTTTCTCGATACCTATGGGAAATTTTGAACTTTTTTTTTTAAATTTGTATGAAAGTGGACAATCGAAATTCAAAATATTTCATGAACTGGTCTTCCGACCTTCTATCATCGTGACCATCAACTGCCTGGCTAAACGATGTGAGATGGGTCATATGCGTTCTCAGGAATGTCATAGCAAACCCTGGGATGATTTTAGAGAAAATAAAAAAAATCCAAAATGGCGGAAAAAAAAATCCGCCATACAAATTTAAACCGGAAATGACGCCGAAACCATGATACTTTAGTATAAAGAGCTCGAACTAATATTGTTTGGATGCCAGAAGGGAAGATATAGAAAAAATGTTTTTTTCAAAATGGCGGAAATTTCGGTCATGGCGGAAAAAAAAGTTTCTCCGATCCGGATGAAAATCGATATCTGAGGGTCCCCAAGAATGTTGAACAACATTCTAAAATCAAATTTTGACATGCGCCATTTTTCAATAGGGTTGCCATACAAAGGTGATTTTATCGAAATATGAACTTTCCTTTTTTACGCCTCCAATATGAATGTCATAAAAAAGTTGTTTCTAGGGATAGAGTAACGATGTACAAAGGAACAAAACAGTATACTAATGAAATTGTTTTTTTTTGAAGATGGCGGATGGAGACGTATTGACTTACAGAAAAAGTTATCCGATCCGGATGAAAATCGATATCTAAGACTCCCCTTAGATACTCAGTAAGAATATGGGAAAAAATTTTGATTCCGCCATTTTGAAAAATTTCATACATTTTACTGAACTTTTTTATGGATCTCCAATCCGTATGAAAATTGATATCTGAGTGTCCCTAAGGATACTGATTAATATGCTTTAGCTTCTTTTAGACATCCACCGTTTTTCAAAATGGCTGCCATACATACTGACAAAACCACAAACGCGACGACGAGCGAAGCGAGGAGGAGCTTCAAACCACCTACCGCGACGACGAGCGAAGCGAGGAGGAGCTTCAAACTACCTATCGCGACGACGAGCGAAGCGAGGAGGAGCTTCAAACTACCTACCGCGACGACGAGCGAAGCGAGGAGGAGCTTCAAACTACCCATCGCGACGACGAGCGAAGCGAGGAGGAGCTTCAAACTACCTACCGCGACGACGAGCGAAGCGAGGAGGAGCTTCAAACTATCTACCGCCACGACGAGCGAAGCGAGGAGGAGCTTCAAACTACCCATCGCGACGACGAGCGAAGCGAGGAGGAGCTTCAAACTACCCATCGCTACATTTACAATGTTTTACTAATGCGACCTTTTTAATTGATTTTAGCTTATCTAACTAACCTGTCTTACCTAAAATCTAAATATTTTCAGGATCCTTGATTCAAATTGACATATAATTGATAAACAAAACAAAATGACCGCCATACAAAATTAAAACACGCACACAATCGGAACTTATAGAAGCCGACAAGGCATGTTTGGACTCATAACAAAGGAACAACGGAGGCTTTCTCATAGACTTAAAATAATTCCAAGATGGCAGATTCAAAATGGCGTCCGATTTTATAGTAACTCAGATCCGGCTGATATTTTATATTTGGGGATTTTAAAAGAGGCTGATTTCAAATTTTGACCTTTTACATGACCTGACAGCATTTTTCAAGATGGCCGCCATGCAAAAGTCAGATCAATTATCATTTTCTTTGAAAAATACCGCTGTTTTGTACTAACTCTTGCAAAATTACAAGTTTAAACTAAAGTATAACATTTTTATAAATACAACAGCCACGAAATCGTCCTCGCGGGCCGCACGCGGCCCGCGCACGGAGCAAAATACTAGTTATAATATATAAAGTTCGTTACCCACTCACTCACTCACTCACTGACTGACATTTTTGATCTCAGCTCCTGGAAGTGGTGGAGAAAAACCGAGTATGAGGTTGCATAGAGATGGGTCACGTGACCACCAGAAAAAGCTGACATCAGCAAAAAGTCGTCTCCTTGATGGAACCGGTCAACGGCTCTCGGAAACTACAAGTCGGATGGGTGACCTGTTTTAACTAAAGTTGTAGTAAACCTTGGGACGCTTGGAGAGAAATAAAAAAAAATGGGGGTTGCCATACAAAAAAACAAAAATTCCATACAAAATTGAAACGCTTATAAATCGGAAACGGTAAGAGTTAGGTGGGGTGTGTTCGACCAAATGTCATAGAGGAGGATGGGCGCTTTCGGATGGTCGTCATGAAAATCCAAGATGGCGGATCCAAGATGGCGGCCATTTTGAAAGTTGGTCCGATCCGGCTGATTTTTTGCATCGGGGGGTTTTTGGGGTCCCTGATTCGATATTTGAAAAAATATTTTGGATCCCGCCATTTTTAAAGATGGCTGCCATACAAATTTTTTTTTTCATTTTTGGCTCATTGTTTCTCGATACCTATGGGAAATTTTGAACTTTTTTTTTTTAATTTGTATGAAATTGGACAATCGAAATTTAAAATATTTCATGAACTGGTCTTCCGACCTTCCATCATCGTGACCATCAACTGCCTGGCTAAACGATGTGAGATGGGTCATATGCGTTCTCAGGAATGTCATAGCAAACCCTGGGACGATTTTAGAGAAAATAAAAAAAATTCAAAATGGCGGAAAAAAAAATCACCCATACAAATTTAAACCGGAAATGACGCCGAAACCATGATACTTTAGTATAAAGAGCTCGAACTAATATTGTTTGGAGGCCGGAAGGGAAGAATTCAAAAAAAATTTTTTTTCAAAATGGCGGAAATTAGGGTCATGGCGGAAAAAAAAGTTTCTCCGATCCGGATGAAAATCGATATCTGAGGGTCCCCAAGGATGCTGATCAACATTCTAAAATCAAATTTTGACATTCGCCATTTTTCAATAGGGTTGCCATACAAAGGTGATTTTATCGAAATATGAACTTTCCTTTTTTACGCCTCCAATATGAATGTCATAAAAAAGTTGTTTCTAGGGATAGAGTAACGATGTACAAAGGAACAAAACAGTATACTAATGAAATTGTTTTTTTTGAAGATGGCGGATGTAGACGTATTGACTTACAGAAAAAGTTATCCGATCCGGATGAAAATCGATATCTAAGACTCCCCTTAGATACTCAGTAAGAATATAGGAAAAAATTTTGATTCCGCCATTTTGAAAAATTTCATACATTTTACTGAACTTTTTTATGGATCTCCAATCCGTATGAAAATTGATATCTGAGTGTCCCTAAGGATACTGATTAACATGCTTTAGCTTCTTTTAGACATCCACCGGTTTTCAAAATGGCTGCCATACATACTGACAAAACCACCAACGCGACGACGAGCGAAGCGAGGAGGAGCTTCAAACCACCTACCGCGACGACGAGCGAAGCGAGGAGGAGCTTCAAACTACCTATCGCGACGACGAGCGAAGCGAGGAGGAGCTTCAAACTACCTACCGCGACGACGAGCGAAGCGAGGAGG
The DNA here is from genome assembly GCA_963580505.1 of Ennomos erosarius. Classification (NCBI taxonomy): domain Eukaryota; kingdom Metazoa; phylum Arthropoda; class Insecta; order Lepidoptera; family Geometridae; genus Ennomos; species Ennomos erosarius. The sequence continues at coordinate 10,880,438 of OY756982.1, forward strand.
AGCTTCAAACTACCCATCGCGACGACGAGCGAAGCGAGGAGGAGCTTCAAACTACCTACCGCGACGACGAGCGAAGCGAGGAGGAGCTTCAAACTACCTACCGCGACGACGAGCGAAGCGAGGAGGAGCTTCAAACTACCCATCGCGACGACGAGCGAAGCGAGGAGGAGCTTCATACTACCTACCGCGACGACGAGCGAAGCGAGGAGGAGCATCAAACTACCTATCGCGACGACGAGCGAAGCGAGGAGGAGCTTCAAACTATCGACCGCGACGACGAGCGAAGCGAGGAGGAGCTTCAAACTATCTACCGCGACGACGAGCGAAGCGAGGAGGAGCTTCAAACTACCCATCGCTACATTTACAATGTTTTACTAATGCGACCTTTTTAATTGATTTTAGCTTATCTAACTAACCTGTCTTACCTAAGATCTAAATATTTTCAGGATCCTTGATTCAAATTGTCATATAATTGATAAACAAAACAAAATGACCGCCATACAAAATTAAAACACGCACACAATCGGAACTTATAGAAGCCGACAAGGCGTGTTTGGACTCATAACAAAGGCACAACGGAGGCTTTCTCATAGACTTAAAATAATTCCAAGATGGCAGATTCAAAATGGCGTCCGATTTTATAGTAACTCAGATCCTGATATTTTATATTTGGGGATTTTAAAAGAGGCTGATTTCAAATTTTGACCTTTTACATGACTGACAGCATTTTTCCAGATGGCCGCCATGCAAAAGTCAGATCAATTATCATTTTCTTTGAAAAATACCGCTGTTTTGTACTAATTCTTGCAAAATTACAAGTTTAAACTAAAGTATAACATTTTTATAAATACAACAGCCACGAAAACGTCCTCGCGGGCCGCACGCGGCCCGCGCACGGAGGAAAATACTAGTATATATTATATAAGTAAATTGATAGTCAGTGACAAATTCCAGAGAAAATTAGCTAAGATATTTCTGAAAGATAGTGTTTCCTTACCATGTCTTTAAAGATGGCGATAGACTTGGCGTGACGAATATTTACGGGTAGCTCATTCCATAAACGGACAGCTTGTATAGTATAAGAGTAGTCATACGCAACTGAAGCATGAACTGGCATTTGTAGTTCCAGAGTGTTGGTGGACCGAAGGGAGCGAGCATGACTGAGGTGGAGAAACACGAAACGTTCTTTGAGATAATGCGGAGTGGAAGGGATAAACAGTATGCTATAGAGTAGGGAGAGAATGTGAGCATCCCGGCGACGGCGGATTGGTAACCAGTTGAGCTTTTTGCGAAAATCGGATATGTGGTCATACTTGCGCAAGCCAAATATGAACCGGATGCAAAAATTCTGTAAGCGCTCCAGCTTATTGAGCTGTTCTTGGGTTAAATCCAGATAGCAGGCGTCTGCGTAGTCGAGTATAGGGAGAAGAAGAGACTGAGCAAGAGCAGTCTTTGTGGTAATTGGTAGAAAATTTCGGAGCCTACGGAGTGATGCTGCAGACGCAAACACCTTCCGGCTAACCTCGCCTAGCTGAGGTCCCCATGATAACTTTCTATCAAAGATCACACCCAAGTTCTTGACCGTTTCGCTAATATCAATGCAGGTGCCGTCAAACAAGACTTGTGGAAGACGGAACCAGTAAATCCTAGATATCATCCTGGAACTGCCGATGACTATGACTTGAGTTTTTAGAGGATTGACATTGAGGCCGTATGATTTACTCCAACTGGAAATGCGTCTAAAATCACAATTTATAGTTTCAATAGCGGAATGAAGTTGATCCAGGGGTGCTTGAGTGTAGATTTGTAGGTCGTCTGCATAGAGATGGTAGGAAGAAGATAAATGTTGCGAAATTGAATTAATAAAAATTGCGAAGAGTAAAGGAGACAAAACGCCGCCCTGCGGAACACCAGCCTTAGTATCACACCAGGATGAAAACGTATCCTCAATGCGAATACGCTGCCGGCGCCCATGCAGGTAACTATGAAACCAGTCAATAGTAATAGGAGATACGTTAAGAGTGCGAAGGATACCAAGTAAGACATCGAAGTCAACGTTGGTGAACGCGTTACTAAAGTCAAGTAGTGATAAAACAGTCAGTTGTCCGTTACTCATGCCATACCGGATATCGTCGGTAATTTTAACCAGAGCAGTGACGGTGCTGTGACCAGGTCGGAATCCAGATTGAAAGGGATTAAGGAGAGCGTTCCTGTTAAGAAAGGAGGAGAGTTGCTGATGAACAAGGCGCTCTAGCACTTTTGACAAAAATGGGAGAATGGAAATGGGGCGAAATTCGGAGTAGGAAGAAGGATTAGCTTTTTTTGGCAGCGGAGTAACTTGGGCTTCTTTCCATATTGATGGAAAGGCGCTACTGGATATGGAGAAGTTGAGGATGTACGTGATAATATGAATGACTTCATCCAGTATGGGTAAAATCATCTTACGACTGATGTTATCACTACCGACGGCGTTAGATGTGATAGAAGAAATACTTCTCTTAACTTAAAAAACGAGTGAAATTAAAACTTACAATGGAAATGGAAATAGCAATGGAAGATAAATGGTCTCTATAGTGTTCACAGTATTTGGTCACAAAATCTGAGAGAGCTAATAGCTCCATACATACAAATTCTAGAAACTAAATAAAAATAAATGCTTCATTTTAATAATAGAAAAGAAGAACTATGAAGCCAAATTGCAAAGCATTGATGATTTCTTCATATGTGCATGGTAATTCCTAAAAGGTGTTATGAAAGTAGGTTTCATAACACTGCCCCTTACTCTAGCAATTACTTTAATTTAAGTACGTTAAAACACTGCAAATTAATAATTGCGAGAGTACAATAAAATAATAAAATAAAATTCAAATTAAACCTAAACTATTAACAAACAAATTGTGCTTGACCTTTGGTAAAGACTTAGTAAAAAGATCAGCTTCCAAATCAGCTGAAGGCTTATAAAATATCTTAATTAACTTTCGGTCAACACATTCCTGTATAAAATGGTGCTGGACATCAATGTGCTTGGTTCTGCGAAAACATTGATTTTCCACCATTTTAAGAGTACTCTTATTGTCATTATAAATAACAATAGGCTCATGTGGCATATCGAAAGACTAACTCGAACATAAAGTTATTTAAAAATTTAGCCTCCTTAACTGACGTTCCAAGAGCATAATATTCAGCCTCTGTACTGGAACACGCTACATTATTTTGTTTGTGGCTATGCCAGTTATTAACGTTAGGTGCAAACCTACACACGAAACCTGAATAAGATTTTCGATCGTTTGTATCCCCCGCCCAATCTGCGTCGGAAGAAATTTCAACTTTGTTGCTACCGCGCCTAAAATTGAGTCCGTAGTCAGTTGTACCCGACAAATACCGTAACTTTCAGTTAAATAGTTTTGTTCTGTTTATGAGTTATGCCTGACATATCTGACTCTGTCATTATGTTATTGTTGTTATTTTCGCTTTGCTATATCGTATTAAAAATTATTATCACCGTAAACCAAATATTATTTATAAATCCATTATATTACTATATTCTACGTGTTAGGGCATAATATGATATAATCATATATTTTATCAAAAGGTACCATATGAATTTATTTTTATTTAATAAACCTAGACCTACCATTAATTTAAGATTAATTTAAGATTAATTCTCTATTATAGGTTAGCTACCTACTCACAAACCACTTAAAAAGGCATGGAATAATGTGAATGTGAAGACACAAGCCGCGGAGTTTGAGTTCGAACTCGAACTCGTCTGTGAATGTCAGCCTAAGAGATACTACGTATCTAAGGGTGTATTTCCATTTCCATTGTAAGTTTTAATTTCACTCGTTTTTTTACTATTTAGGTAAATAACAACATTCATAATAATCATAATAATTGAAAAAACAAATAAGGAGAAATGGCGCGCTTTTTGAAGTCTCCTTAAAAGAGTATATAATTATCACCAATTTTTTTCTCTAATCTGTGATCACCAGTAAGTTTGATCTCCTGTTTCAGTTATTCATACAATATTTGCTGTTTTCTCCCTTTTTAGCATAATACTGCCAAATAAAGAAGGAAACGTGTAAGTCACTAATGTCAAACTACACTTGTCTATGGCCAGAGTTTACTCGGCGGAGTGAGGGCGGAGTTTACGTTGGAACTTGACTGTGAATTTAAAAACGCGGAGTATACTCGCCGTGTCCGGAGTTTGAACTCACGTGAGTTCGATCGGAGTAAACTCGATGCATTGTCTCTGAATGTCAGCCGTAGTAGTCTGTGAAGGTGTGAAGCCAGCCACAAGAAGACGAAGAAGAAGAATCATTTTGTTTGAATATAATATAAAAATCATAGAAATGGAAATGGATAATGTAGAAGCTGTGGCTATAGAGAATGCTGAAAATATCGACATCAAATACCCAATGTTATCATTTGAAAAACAGATCTTTGTTGATGTGTTTGATAAAGATGCTCTCACTATCATGGCCAAGTAAGTAGGTACCTAACTATAGTTTATTTATTATTCAATTACACTGCATTACCATTGTCCAGTGCCTACCTATAGTATAGGAAAGGAATCCCGAAACTGCTATAATTAATAGGAACTTTTGAATTAATAAATGGTCTAAAAAAATTATAAAAGGTCATTATAAATAAATATGTGTGGACATTTCACACAGCGCCATCTAGCCCCAAACTAAGCATAGCTTGTACGATGGGAACCAGATATCTGATACAATACTTATATACTTTTTTTTTTGTTTGTAAATACATAGAATACAATATAACACCCAGATGCAGAACAAACATCTATGTTCATCACACAAATGTTTGTCCTTGGTAGGAATCGAACCCACAGCCCTCAGTTCAGAAGGCAGGGATACTACCAACTGAGCTATCGGGCCCGCCATGGAACACTGTCCAACACCCTGCTATTTTTAGATGTATTAAATGCTTAACCTACCGTTCAATGATAGACATCTAGAAATATAATAATGGCAAATGGTCTTACAGCGAAGAGCCTCAACCAACACCTTGAGAGGTTCCTTGCTAGACGGGTAGATCAAAGGTCAGATTCAAAAGGCAATACTCCTTGACTTGGCACATATTGTTAGGTTACATACTCTGCAGCCCTGACCACTGATAGCTTGGGCCTTGCACCGCTGCCAGTGGGACACTAGGTTTAGGTTATATAAAAAAAATTAATCTAATTTTTATAGAATTTTAAAAAAACATAGAGTTAAGGAATATAATAAATCCATTTCAGAGGCCTCAACTATAAAACAGTTCTAGCAAATTTATTGTGGGTATATAAAGACCCAGCTAACCTGGTCCTGGTACTGAACAGCAGTGACTATGAAGAAAAATACTTCATGGAGAAGTTTAGTCTCACAACATTACCTAACCAGGGACAAGAAAGGTCAGTCTGCTCTTATAATGAAAGGGGTTTGGGTAATTTTGTTTGAAGGTTGGGGTTGTTTTTTTTAATTGCCCACTTTTGGGACTATGATCATTTTGTAGTAATACATAACCTTGTAACATTTAAAATGATAACTCTTCTCTAAGTGATATTGGAGCCAAGATATTAAAGTTTGAAAGTAGTATTGTGACATGGATATATCATCTAAGTAAACACTTGCTTTGGAGGTTATTGTTGCTTATTTTAAGCACCCATTCAGATGACTATGATTATTCCGTAGTATATGCCACCTAATAGCATTTAAAAGAGATAGTTTCGCTCTAAGTTATACCAGAGCCAAGATACTACAGTGTTAACGTGCTATTGTGATATGAATGTTATCATAATATCATCTAGGTAAATATTTGGTTTGGAGGTTATTGTTGTGTATTTTGGACGCCCACTCAAATGATTATGTCTAATTCAAATCAATTAACAGTACATTCATTTTGCTTTAAATTAATATTTTTGAGCTACAATACTACAGTTCAAACATATTTGACCGTTGCAATATGAGTATCTTCAAGTTATTAGTGTCATACTTTCCATCATGGAGGCTTTTATAGAACAAGTAAACTATAATTTAAAATATAATTGAGTGGTACAAGATATTTATTTTGATACTTCCTTTCGTATTTACAATAATTAGTTTGACTTGCAATTACCTGATTGTAGGTGAGGTAGGTACTTATCTTTGAACGGGCTAATGCTGTTGATCTCCTACGACCTTTACAGCGTCACCGGGTGGGAGGGCAGGTGCTTAAGGCACCTAGCTCAAGGGCACCCCTGAGATGCGAGCCTCGGCTTGGGCTGTTCTAATTCTACGTGGGAGTGCTAAGTCCTGCACTGACGTCCCGTTTGGGGTGTATTGTGCATTTCCCCCTCTGCCAGCATCTACCCGAGCCACCCCAACTCCTTAAAATAACGGAGTGTGGCTCTAGGCTGCTGGCATAACTGCTCCAGTGGTGCTGATGTTGCGTGTTGTATTGATGTAGATGAGGCATACAAACAATCTTGAGTAGAATGCTATGCGTCCACTTGTGTCAGCATTCCTGATGTGTATCTGGCTTCCACTGTAGCTGTGCAGTATCTCAGCACGTGTTCCACAGTCTCATTTTCATTCAGGCACCCTCTCCATAGGGGGCTATCTGTGGCCCCGGTCTTATACAGATGGTAGTTCAAATTGCAGTGGCCAGTGATGAGGCCTACTATGAGCCGAAGATTTTGCTGCTGCAGCTTTAGCAAGTTATTAGTAATTTTCCTGTCAATGGTTGGAAAAACGGCTTTTGCATGTTTACAGTCAGTCTTTTTATCCCAGATGTTATGCTGCTCTTTTTCAGTGTGCTGGCGTAGTGAGTCCCGCACTTCCATCGCTGATGGTTTGCAGAGCCCACATCAACATCAACTTCTTTCTTGGTTCCCTCTTTGGCAAGAAAATCTGCCCTAAGGTTACCTGGGCATGAGCCACGGCTCTTCGTCCATCTTACTATTGTTCTGCATTTGTGAGTCAAATTTTTGAGAGTTGCGTGGCACTCTGCTAGAACCCTCGACCTGGGCCTTCTGAGTGCATAGACCGTTGCCGCGCTATCAGTAGTAAAAATGAGAATTCCCTTCTCATCAGATCGTGGTGGGACAGTTAGAGCATCCGATGAAAGGAGTGCACTGGCCGCCATTAGAAGTTCCATGTTCTCTGCTTGAAACGCTGAGGTGTTTTTGTGCAGGGCTTTGGAGTCCGAGATTCCAAGTTCCGGCGAATGATACCCGCAACCTGCTCCTGCCTTATTTTTTGCACCGTCTGTGTACATGTTCCAAGAGGGTGAGAGACCTTCCAGAGCACCCTCCTCTGTAATCAGCTCATACCTTCTACCGTCAAGGTGCGTGCTAGCTATTCTGTCCGTACCTTGATTTGCTTCGCGTATGATTCTTATCGCTCTCTCTAGAATTCTGCTGTGAGTAGTGAGTGGTGGCTTGGGTTGTTGCCGGGATAAGAGGATCGAGAAGGCTACGTCTGCTGGAGGAGTGGACCCTGTGGAAAGTCGCGACCATTCTAGCCAACCTACGGGGGGTACGTCGATCTCGCCGGCGGAATCGGTGTCTGATTGTGTTATGCTGGTATCAAATACCGGTGCCGAAATCGGTACCTGGGCTAGACTGGTCCGGTGATCCTAGCGCAGCCGAAACAACGGCTGCTAGGATCTTACGGGCCGCTCAAAACTTGTCATGGGCGGGGAACAGCTTGAATATCAAGCCGTCGTCCCAGACTTTATCGAAGGCTTTCGCTACGTCTAAGAAGACTGCGAGAGTCCCTTTGGTTTTTGGCTTCGAGTTGAAGCCATCAAAAATGTGCTCCGTGATGCGTTGCACCTGTTGGACGCAACAGTGTCTGGCTCTAAAGCCGAACTGCTCGTCGGGAAGGAGTTTATGTGCATGGACATGGGACCAGAGGCGCCTTCGAATGAGACGCTCATAGATCTTCCCCAGAGTACTGACAGTGAGTGAGTGAGAGTGTGACTACTAATGGGGCGGTAGCTGGAGGGCTCGGTAGCCTTCTTGCCTGGCTTGTGGATGCCGATGACGTCGGCGGATTTCCACGCAACGGGAAAAATGCAATTACTCTAGCCGCATTGAAGATGCTAACTAGGAGATAGATCAAGGGGACCGAAAAGTGTTTGATCACTTTGTTGCTGATACCATCAGCGCCGGGGGCTCTACGGGTAACGAGATCCTTGATGACAGACTTGACTTAGCGGCCTTAATAAGCTCAAGAGGGGGGTCGGAGGGTTAGGTAGGTACTTTAGATACTGTAAGAAACAATACGAAAAACAATAGAGCAACATTATGGTCGAGATCGAGACCGGTTGGTTCCGTATTCTCACTCTACTATAGGTACCTATACGAATCCAACCATATGATTGGTTGAACGAACCAGAATGCTTCGGAAGCTTGTAGAAGTGGTCTGTTAATTGTAAATACTGTATACTACACTACACTGCATTCTAAAAGTTATTCACGTGATACCATTTTTTAGACGACTTATTTTTCAAATAACGAAAAACTTGAGATGATTTTTGTGATTTTTGATGTTTAATAACTCAGCTCCAATATGGTTTAGATACCTACTGATTGAACAAATTATTAAAAAAAATTTAAGCCATAAAAGTATCATTGTAGTAGGATTATGGATTTATCTCTGTGTAAATGGTTTATATCTATTCAGCCGTTTTAGTGCTGAGACCTAACAAAGAGTAATACTCTTTTTCTTTTCTTTTTTATGAACCTAACAAATGTATAATAGACATATGTACACACAAACTTGTATATATATCATATATACATATATATATATAAATACCAACTTGGGCACAAAGTTGATCCAGCCCGACTACCGTGCATTGTTGACTCCACCTTTTTTGCCTTACTACTCGACTCCGGTTGCATATATCTTGCCCGGAGTGGCAACGTCGCAGAGTTGAAGGCGACGTTGCCGAACATACTCATTGAGAAAGTGATATACGCGGCATTTTTTTCATTTCAATTTGGAACTTTATCGACTCCTTAACGGCCAAAATTCTGATATGCTTAAACACTTATTGGCTCCAGTTTGTATACCAAATGCAAAGTCGTATGTTGATCCATGTCGGAATACAGCGTCTATGTGGCTCCATTTATATTATCAAAATTAGAGCTTAATTTGATCCGACAAAACGATATTATTTTAAGTAACGTAGGTATATTTTTTAATGTGCTTTAGAATTTGTTGGCTCCGAACCGAATATATAGGATGATTGAAAACACTGTTTTCACTTGATGGTGTTGTTGATTAGAACAAAAATATAATATTTGCCTGCTGTTTGTATTAAGTAGCTGTAATATTATTCTTAAATGCAGTAAATGTTTAAGGTTCCATGCTTGAGTTTTAGTCAAAAGTACCTTCCTACGTTTTGCGGTTTTGGGAGTTTTTATCATTTTACCGTATGATTTAGGGCACCAGCAAAAAACCCATATTAAAATGAAGTAAATTACGATTAGCCGTTATTTATTATAAACAAGTATAATGTTTCAAAAAAATCACAATTGTAACAAAAATGAATAAAAAATAATGCCCCTTGAAAAAAAAAAAAAACTACACAGTGGAATGCAAATAAACAATTGAAATTGTAATTTAAAGCTGGTCCTACCTCAATATTATTTACAAAAATACTCTTTGTACTTAATAACTATTGAATTTTACATGTTGTTTTACTTAAGTCTTTAACTATTTTGCTGAAAAAACGTTATTTTTGGTTACTATTATTAGGTCATCATCATCACCATTATCAACAGCCTGAAGACGTCCACTGCTGAACAAAGGCCTCCCAACAAAGCGCCACCTTGAGCGGCTTCTCGCCACCTGCTCCCCGCGGTTTCCAGATCATCAGTCCACCTAGTGGGGGGCTAGCCTACGCTGCGTCTTTCAATTCGTAGTCGCCACTCCTCTTTTCGTTCCCAACGGTTGTCATTTCTACGAGCGATTTGGCCTGCCCATCGCCATTTCAACTTGATAATTCTAAGAGCTATATCGGTCACTTTAGTTCTCCTCTAGATCTCCTCATTGCGGATCTTATTTCGCAGGGAAATACCGTAGCTCGTAGCACGATTTTGGGCTTACAAATGAGGCCGTCACTAAGAGGTCATATCTCAGTTCCCATCACTGGTAACACACACTGATCGAAAACTTTTGTTTTCAGGCTTTGCGGTATTTTAGACGAAAAGATGGGTCGAAGCTTCTCGAACGCTGCCCAGCCAAGTTGGATTCTTCGCGCGACCTCTTTGTCGAAGTTGGACAGTCTGTCCTAAGTAGACATATTTGTCGACAACTTCGAGAGTATCGTTCCCAACAATTACCGGTACAGGTGGAACATGGGCATTAGACATGATTTTCGTCCTGTTCATGTTCATCTTAAAACCAACCTGTCGGGAGACTTCTAAGGTCGTTGAGCATGGTGCTGACTTGTGGTCGTTAAGCGACCCCGCCATTACAATATCATCGGCAAAACGAAGGTTAGTGATGTGTTCGCCATTTATGTAGATGCCAGATCCTTTTCACTCCAAGTGCTTGAAAACGTCTTCCAACGTGTTTGTGTATAGTTTCGGAAAAATAACGTCTCCTTGTATCAGGCCTCTTTGCAATGGGATTTTCTCCGCACTCTGGGGGTCTAGCAAAGATCCCAAACGCTAACGCTAACTGAAATTCATCAAACCTGCGTAGGAGTCGATTGATTCGTAATGACTCGAAAACAACTTATACACGAGAAGCAAGATGGGCCTAGTTCTTCAATAAGGTGTTGTCACCATTTTTGAAGAAGAGTACCACCTCGCTCTAGTGCCACGCTTCTGGCGTTGTACCTTCAAGGACGACAGAATTAAATAACTTCTGTAGGACTATAAGTACTGCTCTCAGAAGTTCGGTCGTAATTCCATCCTCACCTGGCGCCGTGTGGTTTTTAAGAAGCTTGAGACCCATTCTAATCTTGTACAGCCTGATATCCGGGATATCTTCGGTATAGTGTCGGACTAACTTGGCTCTGGTGTCCTGAGCTGTGTTAGTAGTGGGCTTACATGTCGAGGTGTATAACTGTCCATAGAAGTTCTCGATTTCTCTCAGAATCTCAGGCTTGGATGAAATAACACCACTCTCGTCTTCAGTTTTGTCTCCAGTTTTTGAGAACTCCACTCCAGATTTGTTTATTGAGTTCACCGTACGCTGACATATCAACTAAAGACTGCAGTTTCATAGCTCCGATCTGCCATTAATTCACGAGTTTTTCTGAGAGCTTCCGAGTCTTTATTCGGCATTGATTCTTGAAGAATTTCTATTACTACTACAGCTTGCTATTAGATAATAATTATAATAACCACTTCTTAGATAACATTTTAGTTTAGAGTTTTACTTTGCGCCAAATCTTAGAGTAAGATGCACAAATCCTATGAAGATTATAAAAACTCCCGAATTCTTGAAACGTGTAGGTACTTTTGACTAAAATTCGTACCTTAAAAATACGTATAAAAATCAATAATTTACTGAATTTAAGAATAATAATACAGCCATTTTTAGAATTATTAAACAAAATATTATCTTTGGTTGTCATCAACACTATCAAGTTTAGGTTATTTATTTCAAGTTTAGTATAATTTTGGGAACAACGTTTACCGAAAGAAACTAATTGCGAAAGCTTGTGTGAGGGTATGTTTGTTACCTCTTCACGCCGAAATGGCTGAACGAATTTGGATAAACGTCCACTGCTGAACATAGGCCTCCCCCAGTGAGCGCCACTTTGAGTGGCAGCTCGCCTCCTGCATCCATCGGCTCCCCACTGTTTTCACCAGATCATCGATCCACCTTGTAGAGAGCCGGTCTAAGCTAAGTCTTTTGGTTCGTGGTAGCCACTCGAGAACCTTTCCAAGTGGTTTATAGAATACAGAACTGAAACCTCTACTTAAATTCATTCAAACGTTTTAAAACTTACTGAACTTACTTTGATTTAATAAAACCAATTAACAAGTAAATAGGACTAGATTTTATTCACATTTAAAATATTCATCATCATAGGGAATTAACATCACAAAATCAACATAAGCATCCAATGGTGTCAATAAACACAAACATCGTAGCAGTCATCATCAGCTGTGTAATGTTTATAAAAAGCAAAATTACACCAAAAATACTTTGTATGTATTATCCTATCATCATGTAACAAATATTATACTTTTCCGTCAGTTTGAATGACTATAAAAGATGGATGGAGAGGTATATTGGGATTCGTTCTTTTGTTCCAGATGATACAGGTATTTCGTTTTATGAAATGGGTTCCTTTCCAAGGCCGTTTAAAAAATGTTATAGATTTGCGATAGTCTTCTTTATTTAGATATTTTTATATCTATAGGTTTTTTAGTTTGATACTTGTTTATGGTAGGGTTCCATAAATAAAAATCTCCCCACAAATTCTACATTCATAGAATCTGTGTACTATCTACTTATTACAATTTTTTTTGAATCAGAGCGTTGGATCCGCGTTCATGTAGTTCTGCTGGAAATGTATCAAACAAACCTACCAACGCTAGAATCAAATCTGCTAGAAATGTATTATTATAAAAATCAGTAAAGAAGCAAAATGGATGTTGTTGGTGGTAAAAATATCAAAATAATTACACTTACCGTTACTACCTTACCGTTACCTACGCTGATAATTATCATAGGTACTGGTAAAAATTGGCACACAATTTTTCACTGACCGCAAAAACAATGCAGAGTTTAGCTCCGTCTTTAAACCTCATGTACAAATTGTACATGAATAAGATAATACCTGCCAAGGACGCCAGCAACCAATTGCTGAGCTCGTGACAATTTGTGGGCTCTGATTGGCTCATTTGAATCGGATCAACTAGTGCTCAAACGCAAAAAAGGTGGATTTGTATAAAAAACACGTAATTATTATTATTACTGTTGGTTGCACTTGTGGCTCCAATCGGAGCCACGTACTGACGGTGATGCGGTATTGGATCAACAAATACCACCCGGATCAACAAGTGAAATCGGATCAACAAATTACTACCTATATGGCACGTCTGATCAACTAAGTGCCCATGGGGATATCTATGATACACAAATAATATATATATATATGATACACAAATAATATATATATATATATGATACAAATAATATGTATACACAAACTATAATATATATACAAGTTTGTGTATATTATTTGTATCATTCACTGATACCATGAAGAAGGGAAGAAACTCCACAGATAACATTTTCACTCTTAAATGCTAGAAGAAGGAAGTTTAACAATAGAATAGGATGAGCTCCCAATATATTATTAATAAAATATCACTCAACTTTCAGAGAAAAGGCTTACTTAGAAGGTGGTATACATTTTGTCTCCACTCGCATTTTAGTTGTTGATCTGCTAAAGAACAGGGTACCAATCACTCACATTACTGGCATTATAGTGTTGAGAGCTCACTCAGTCTTGGAATCTTGCCAGGAGGCATTTGCCCTGAGATTGTACAGGCAACAAAATAAGGTAAATAAGTAGGTTTATCAACACTTTTAATAATTCATTTCCTGCAGCTATCAGCAATATTTGGCTTCCGATATACTAATTTAAATATCAAGATTACATTACAATTTGTAAAAACAAACTATAACATCTTTTTCAGACTGGCTTTATAAAAGCATTTTCCAATTCCCCAATATCTTTTACTTTTGGATACAATCAAGTGGAGAAAGTTATGAGGGCATTGTTTGTCACCGAACTATTTCTATGGCCTAGGTGAGTATGAGTTTGAAGTCTTTTTTTCTAAGTATTTGCCCTACCTTTATGTGCACAAGTACTTCCTACAACTAAATTACGTAATTTTTAAAAAAGCTTCCTCAAGTGGCAATCATGAACCGGAAGGCGAGCATAAGCCCCCCACTAGGTGGCCCGATGATCTGCTGGAAACACCGGGGAGCCGATAGATGCAGGATGCGAGCAGCTGCACAAAGTGGCGCGAGGGAGGCCCATGTTCAGCAGTGGATGTCTTCAGGCTGTTGATGATAAAGTAATATAAAACACAACATTACATTAGTAACTAATTATTGCAATAGATAACTAAGTAGGTATCATCAAATCATCAACTTACAGGTACTGTACTGCGAAACTAAAGTAACACCACTGCTTACAGGTTTCATGGTATCATAATCAAAAGCCTCAAATGTAGGCAGGCTCAGGTGGAAGAGTTACATGTCCCCATAACTACAAACATGAATTACATACAGACTTGCCTCCTGGACATTATGAACTACACCGTCAAGCAACTGAAAAGTGTTAATAGGACTTTAGATATGCAGGTAAATATTCGAATTCTTTCCATAAAGCCCAGTGAGCCTGCTCCATTGGAGGGGTTTGTATGACTTCATAATAGGAAACGACGCTGACGATTACGACATTTAAATAGTGGTGACGATTTGGTGCTGAATTCCTAGCTAAACAAATTTAAAATATTTTTGTCTTGTTCATTTCTCCTTTATCAGAAAAGTACTTCTATACCTACTTTAAGTTTAGTTAGTTTTAGAGAATGTGACAGAATCGGGGCAGCCATACAGATTACAGGTAGAGTAGGTTTAAATCGCAAAACAAATTATAATAGCGGCTCTTGATGTGGCACAATAAAGTGCAAATCAGTATGCAGTGTGATGCAATTCTTAAATTATTAACGCCCAACGATCACATATATGGATCCTGGACCCTAACTAGGATTCCCTGTGTCTAAGGACCCAGGAACTACGAGGACCATGGTCCCACAACACCCAGAAACAGAACAAACATTTTTTTTCGGGCACAAATACTTGTCCTGTCGCTGGAATCGAACCCGCCACCTTCGGGCTATGACCTGACCTGCTCAACCACCACACCACGGAGGCTGTCAATTATATTCAACTACCTTCTAAAAGTCCCTCTCGTTTTGTTGAGTATCTCTCAGATGAGGATCATCTCATACTTATGCAACCACTCTCTATTTATATTCTCTTTGCTAGCGCTGTGAATATTGTTTTACTATAATTTATTTTGTTGTGAGGTTGAGCTAGAGGAGTAAGGGGAAAGACTGCTGCCCTGCTTTTCTACATTTTTATTCCTATTAATATTAAATGGCTGATTGAAATTCTGTTGTTCAGGAAATAACTACAGAAAATTGCCTCACAAAGAAATTCCATAAAATACTACAATCACAGCTAGACTGTGTGTGGCACCAACTCAGCACAAGAACTAAGGAATATATCCAAGATCTTAAAATTTTAAGAAGTATGATCATGTAAGCGTTTAATCTCATTTAATTAAAATAGATTAAAGCGCTCGATGATTTTAGCATAATCTTCCAATCATTATTTGGTTTTTTATCTTTACTGTTATAGCAATGACATTGCTGATTTGCAAAACAACTACAAAAAATAAGCGTTTAATACCAGAAAAATCTCTTAAACCTTCTTATTTTCTCTTTTTACAGAAGCCTTATTCATGATGATGCAGTATCATTCTATGCTTTAGTCAGTAAATATAGAACACCTGAATATGCCAAAGTTAATTCTGGCTGGATCCTTCTAGGGTCGGCGGAGCAACTATTTCGGATGGCCAAGTCTAGAGTATTCAATCCTAAAAATGGTACTTAGACAGTTTTATTTCAATTAGACTAGAAAATATTAATATGAGAGAGCATCATTTGAACGTAAACTAGATCTCTTATAGGATTAGATGTCGAATAAGAAATATCAAATGGACCGTTTCGTTAATGATGATTACAGAATTCGATCCAGAACAATCACCAAAATGGAAATGCTTGACCGATTTACTCACAAAAGAAATACCAGGTGAAGTAAAACAGAAGAAAGATGGCACACTAACCAACACAAAAATACTGATTCTGTGCCAAGACAATAAGACATGTTCACAATTAAACCACTATCTCACAATGGGCGCGAATAAATATCTTTTCTACACAGCATTTAGAAGGGACCTCACTATAAATGCTGTTGCATCTAAATATAGTACCATGAAAGAAGCAATGCCTTTAGAAAAAGATAAAATTAAAATCCCCAAAGATAAAGCAAAAGACGAAAGCGAAAGAATGGATAGTGATACGAAAATTCTCAACGAAAATGAAGATGATGAAGTTGATATGGAGGAAGCGAACAAGTCAAACTACGTGTTAACGTTGACTCAAATTGTCACTCAGAGCAAAACTAAAAAGAAATTGCAGGATGACAGTCTATTTGAACCGTTGTCTCAGGTTAGTTATGCTACCGATACCTACGTTACGTTCAATGAGCATGAGCCATGCCGATTGGACCTGCCGCAGTAGTATATTTTTAATTTCTATTTACAGATAGAGAATTTGGACTTATCACAAATCGAATCAGAAAAGCCTATTATTTGGATACAAACATTCAAAGAGAACGGCAGCATATTCGCACTAGAAAGTACATTAGAGACGCTGCGTCCAGAGTATATCATTTTGTACCATTCCGACGTCGCGGCTGTGAGACAAATCGAACTGTATGAATGCAGGAAGAAACCTGAAGAACCCCTTAGTAGCATTTATTTTTTGATACATGATAAAACGGTGGAGGAGCAAGCGTACCTTACTTCGTTGAAGAGGGAGAAACACGCGTTTGAGTTACTCATCCAAACCAAAAGTGTAAGTGATTTTCACTAAAGGTAGAGTGCGATTCAAATAAATGGCGGCTGTAAAGTCGGCGCAAAACACTGCGCAGTAGCACGTTACAAGTCAAATATTCGGCATGTCAGTATTGCGAACCGAGCTCGATGGAGAGTTCACAACGAACATACATAATCAATTAGATAATTAGAGTGAGCGAACGGTCGCCATCTTAAAACTAAACGACATTAAAATACCTAGAATTATTATCTGTATTTATAAAGATATTATAGTCCTCAAAATTTTAGCAACCAGCGGGATTGGAACCCGCGCCCTCCAACTCACCGGATTGGACGCTCTAATATCTTTATAGATGTGGTAAGTGTGTGTGTGGGTGGTTTACAATTTAAAATCATTCCCATGATTATCTGTATTGTCTAAACTTCCGCTTTAAAAGAAGGGTACCGCCATACTTTAAGTTTTAACTATTCTTCAAATGCGACAGAATCGACACCAATGCCGCTGCTGGCGGAGTCGGTAGGATATCGTTAAATTTTAATATATAAATAAGCACTTAATCAATATATTAGGAAAATTAGTTGACTTACTAAAAAAAAATGTACTAAGATAAAAATTAGAAACACGATTTACTTGATGATCAAACAAACTTACCTACCAAGTGAAATAGGTACGACCAAAATCGGAAATTATACAAATGATTTTATTGGGAGTGATGCGAGTTTTTTTTTTAATTTTTAGGTAATGGTTGTTCCTTCATATCAAGACGGAAAAACAGACGAGTACTTCAACATGAATGTAGAAGAGGAGCCGGATGACGTTGATACTAGAAAAGCAGGTAAAAATATATTTAACCCCCCCCCCCCCCCTCACTAATCAGTACAGCATAGTAACAGTGGAAAAGCAACTCGGTATTTACTCTTGCTTCATCTTCGCGTATTTCAAACTAGAAGGAGTGAAACAAAACACATGATATCTATCTATCTATCGGTCATTGATTTGATATAATTTAACAGGAGGTCAAAGTAAGACTAAGGAGAAGCCGCTAGTAATAGTCGATATGCGGGAGTTCCGGTCAGACCTTCCAGCTTTATTGCACAAGAAGGGGATTACGATCGACCCCGTTACCATAGCGGTAAGGATTGCTTACTTTAGTAATCTATTCACATATTTAATTCATAGCACTATATGTTTACAGATTAGTCTGCTGATTACGCTAAGCAGGCGATACTGCTATAAAAATCATAAGTATTTTTCAAATAACACCAGTTTAACATTATTTCAGATAGGCGACTACATCCTGACTCCGGACATTTGCGTGGAACGCAAGTCGATATCGGATCTGATCGGGTCGTTGAACTCGGGCCGTCTGTACACACAGTGCACGCAGATGTGCCGCAACTACAGCCGACCGATCCTACTCATCGAGTTCGATCAGAACAAACCGTTCAACTTACAGGTTTTTTATTAATTTCAAACTTTAGATTTCAACGCACCTTACTTGGACCTTAGCACCATGCTCAACGCTCTCATGTAGTCTCCCAAAAGGTTGCCACAGGCCGCTCAAAGTGGCGCTCTCTGGGGAAGGCCTATGTTCAGCAGTAGACATCTTTAGGCTGTTAATGATGAAGATGATAATGAATAGCTTTTGCGGGGCGGGGTTGCCCCAATTTCGCCAATGTGTCGTGGAGTACTGGAGAGAGTCGTGTTGTCCCGTGCCGGTCTTTAATCGTCCTTTATTATCTTTCTCCACTGGTGGGACAAAGCTGGTGGAGAGAAAGGGAAGAACCCAGACGTATGCAGCAGAACATACGCCTCCTCCATACAGCACTATTTATTTAGTGGTTCGTACATGTCATAGGGAGAAAGGTTGATATAATCACCACGCTTAGCGTCTTGGTGAACGCTGAAGATTGCTGCCCATTTCTTGGATATTCCCTTTACCGGTTCTTATGGCATCCACGGGAAGAGATGGGGTGTTCGTATTTATAACTTGTTTCTCAGCCTCGTGTTGTAGCGGTTGAGCAGGGTCAGCTAATAACCCGAAGACGGCGGGTTCTATTTCCGCAACGGACAAGTATATGTGCACAGAAAAAAAGCGCAAATACTTGTTCTGTGTCTGGGTATTGTGGTATCATGGTCCTCGTAGTTCTCGAGTCCAAGAGCTATGTGATGTATGTGATCGTTGGGCATTATTTATTTATATCTCCGTCAGGGTCACTTCGTGATATCAAGTGATATATCGGGCGCAGACATCCAGCAGAAACTGCAACTCCTCACGATCCACTTCCCGAGGTTGAAGCTGGTCTGGTCGCCGAGCCCTTACGCCACGGCCGAACTGTTTTATGAGCTCAAAGTATGTATAACAAGCGTAGGTATACAGATATTATCTATACACATTGCCCGTCTACACTTGTATATTAAAAATCATCTTAGCTAAACACTCACCGGATTCTCGACGTTTGTTAAGTTTGTGTCAACCTGGCACACTAATTACTGAACGCTCATTGGTTGCCTGTTGAGCATCGGCTGTCTTCAACCATTGAGCGTACAGTAGGCGTAGGTGTGTTGATGTGACACGAGTTCGAGAAACTGAAGAATAGAGACTGCGAACATAGAAATTAGGATCTGTCAAACTTTTTGCAGACAAGCATACACCACTATTTTTTAATTACCAGAAAAAAAATTCAGCAGTATCTGTTGCTGGTACTCAACACATCCATGCAGAAAAAAAAAGAAAACGATGCAAAAAAAATATCCTATAAAAACATCAATAAGTCGTCAATCACTGCGTCAATACGCACAGAAAAATGAATTCTCGCCATTTCATTCAAAAATAAGACATCCTCCATTCATAAACAACTTGAAGCTAACTTCGGGTGGCCCCGATCGACGTGCCTCGACCGAATCGTTGGCCAACCCGAACGTCAGGTAGGACGCGCCGCACTTCCCGCGCACCGCGCTCCCGCCGGTTTGTGTCGATGTCGAAACAAAAGTAAACAAATCAAACGCGTTCGCTCCGACGTTAGTGTTAATTGTTTAATTTTAATGTAATGTAACGTAGGCAGAATTGTACCTTACCTACGTACAGTTCTTTTTAAGTGGTGTACGTGGTGTTCAACACTACACTTTCCCACTGGCATGATTATGCCAGTGTAGTGTTGACAGAGTGAAGTGACATTTTAACGTAATTACGCAGTAACTGATCTGGAATCAACAACTGGAACAAGTTAATTTGTAAATTAAAGCAGTGTTGTGTCTATCAATCGTTATACTTACTGTAAGTTTAACTTGTTTTAAAACTACATTTCATATTTTTTTAGAATTGCTTTCCTATCTACCCACATTGTTTTTATCTGAACCAAACATGCAAAAAGGAGAGGTGTAGGTTTCGGAAAAGCGAGAAATAGTAGGTGCCACTGCTCACACCCATTATGTCCATTCATTCAATACAATTATTATTGTAGGTACGTAGTATTTTTTTTTTTTTTTTGGTAACCATAATTAATGGAAAATTTCCGGAAACTTCACTTTTAATAACTTTTACATTATTAGGTATTCTAAAATTTTGACTGCATACATAAAATGCCATGCCTCATCTGCATTGCCCATTTTTTTATTTTTGGTAATTAAAAAATAGTGGTGTATATACAACTTGACCTTGAATTGGTATGTTATCCCGGAAGCGGATGAATCTACTACACAAGGTTGACTACCTACGACCTTTCTAAATTAATAGTTTTTCATTGAAGAAATGCCTTGCAAAGTTTACGTAATAATATTACCCAAACGCGTCGAATACAGCCCTAGCGCAGGTGACCGCAGCTGGGTGTAAATGAGCTTCGTCCTTGACCGAATTCCTTAAACGAGTTCGTCGTCCTGCGTTTAGAAATAAGTTCGTTTATTTATTTTAGTATTTTGTTAGCTCTCGTAGTGATCGCACGTGCATTTATATGACTACCTTTTTCGTGGATTAGGTTATAGGGTTACTACGCACAGCGCTAGGTTAGTGAATTATTTTTTTAGTATGGAGGTTCGGAAACACGCAGTTTCAAGTAAAGCTCTCACAACTTGTGGGGTCTCATGGTTCCAGTCACACTCCATCGGGATAACATATGAATTCAAGTTCATGTTGTATGAGATCTTTCGCCGAAACTTCACCACCGTTTCAAGTACCGAGTGACACTGCAGCTGTTATGGGCGGCCGTGTCGCGAACGACAGCACGTCGCGCCGTTCGTTCTCATAATTTGTTTTGCATCTAAATAAATAAATAATACGTATAACATAAACCTTGAGCTTTCTCCATTCCAGCAAGGCAGAAAGAACCCAAACAGCGCGGATGCGTTGGCTCTGAGCGGTGACCACACGGCGGACGACATGAACTATGAGCGATACAACATATTGGTGCACGACTTCGTACAGAAGCTGCCCGGAGTCACCTCCAAAAACATCGCCAGGATTCTCAACAAGGGCGTCTCTTTGGATCATCTCATTACATTATCAAAGGTCGGTCTCGATATACATTATTTTTATTATTTACTGCCCCCCGGTACCCATTACCTTGAATCCTTGAAATATTTTAACATGCATAATGAAATTGATGTCTATTCTTGGGTCCACAGGAAGAACTAACAAATATGATTGAAAACAAAAGTGAAGCTGAAACCATACACACCATATTGCATGTAAGGGCCCAGCCACCCGGCGCGACCAAACACGAGAAACCATTCGCGAAGAAAAGGTTCGTCAGCAAGTTGGGAATTAAACTGAACTAACTTTGAGTATGTTTTATAAGGATGTAATAATTTAATTAATCAACACAGAGTGCAAAGCAAAATAATAAACTATATTTGTCAACAACGCGTTTCTTTCATTATTCCTTGTCAAATCGATTTGAAGTTACCTACTTCCCAGTTCCTTGGAAGTAAATAAAGCTTAGGTGGTCATATTCAAATCTACAAAATCTATTTATTTGCATTTTTGGGTTTTTAAT
Source organism: Ennomos erosarius (assembly GCA_963580505.1). Lineage (NCBI taxonomy): Eukaryota > Metazoa > Arthropoda > Insecta > Lepidoptera > Geometridae > Ennomos > Ennomos erosarius. The sequence goes on from OY756982.1 coordinate 10,902,089, forward strand.
ATAATGCCCATAAAACCATTTTATCACCCTGTTTTACTCCAATCATGGAAATGTAAAATAGGAATAGTACTAGGGCCGAAAACGGGGGGAACAACAGGAACAACCCCTATTTAAATCTGTGATAACGGAGTCCATTCTAAGACGCAATGTCTAAGGCTAAACTAGTACCTACTATTCCTGAGTAATGAGTATGTAAGAATAAAAAAATCGTGTTTTAAAAAATATTTTTATTTTAAAAATATGTATACAAAATACCTACACAATGTATATGAAATGTTAAATTTAGCTTTGACGAATTTTTTACTTGTGTATATTAACGCCAAGAACCTAAAACAAATAATTTTATCATTCTTTTTTTATTCAGAATGCTAAAATAGCTATCAATATCTTATTAAAGTCAAGTAGCATTATAGTAAATACTAATGGATATAACTATAATATAATACGCATGTACATATGACGCAATATGTAACAGGTACAAGTCTGTATGAATTATTTTTCCCTAAAATAATAGTAGAACTTAACACATAATAATAATATAAACAACACATAATTCAGAAAAATCATTAAACAAGGTATCCTGTTTTCCATCTGATTTTAGTATCTTTTATAAAGTTATGACTGGACATTGGGATGTCATCATATTTTAGTTTGAACCATATCACTGACTTTGGTTTATATAGATAGATAGATAGATAGATAGATAGATAAACACTTTATTGCACACACATAAAAAAATGATACAATTAAGAAGAATAACAAATTTTACAGTAACGTGTTACAATGAGAAATAGATAATATATAATAAGAAAACATCAAATATGTGAATTCCGTTTATACTTTGTACATAAGTTGCATACTTATAATAATATTATGCGACGCTTATATTATTTTGATTCGGTAGTTTCGGGTTTTGGTGCTCAGCTCTATAATAGAAAATATCCAACAATGAACTCTAAAAACTAGAACAACAATACCATCATCTTGTTAAGTACAATAAGTAAAATTTTATGAAATATCATCTTTAATAACGTAAAGTTAAGCTAATTGGACATAATTATAATTATACCTCTTCCCGATTGTGTATTTTACGTTCTGTCTCAGTAACTACAAACCAAATTTGATGAAATTTTAAATGCAGATAGCTTATACGCTGGATTAACACATGATATTTTTTCCACGGGTAAAACGGCGGGGCGCAACTAGTATTCAATGAAACTATCACAGCTCTATAATATACCAATTGCGCCCGGTTTCACCTGCGGATTAGAAGTATCCCATGTGTTAATGCAGCATATAAATGGTATAAGCTTGGACTAGGATTATTACTAAAACCAAAACAATTTGTTTTAAATGTGCTTTGGTGAAGTGCCCAGGGTAGCAAGTTACCGATTCATAAAAATTATATGACTGAATAAAAATTGTATTATATTACTATTATTTTAGAATTTGGCATAATAGTCAACATCACATGATATGAAACTCAAAAGAGTTATATTTTTTTATTACAAACATGCACACCGCAGTAAACACATGAAATCAACAAACCTTTATTATTATTAGACGGCACAACAGTTATTAGGAAACCCTGCAAAAACGATAATGGTCTAGCTTATAAGTTAACGAATATAGATTTGCATGTTATATTGCTCTTTTTTAAACAATTTTCTACTGAGATAAAACCACTAACCAATACTAATAGCTAATGTGATTCTTAGATAAAGTTTGGTCATATTAATATGGTCAAAATCAGCATATTTTTCATTAATCTGTATTCTGCAATAAAGCAAGCAATTCCAGCAAATATTTAAAATAAATTCAAATAATTCAACATCTTTTATGAACAACAAAAACAGGCAATTATTATTATTGTGTTATTTTAATAAAATCAATGGTGACCTCCAGCAAAACAAATAGTAGCTGTCGAATCCTACCAATTTTACATGTAAAATGATAAAATAAAATAAATTATTTTCTTTAATTGAAATAATTATATAATCATCTCAAGATCAAAATGGTCAATAGTGTTATTATGTCTGTGGGTCAAATGCAAGACTGAATTCAAACCAAAAATGTGTAAACTGATATGAGTAGTGTTCACTCACGATATTGGTGATCCTTGTCAGTGAGTGGCACATAGATCACACTCATTAGCTTCTTCATTGTGACTGAGCCATCGGCTGCTTTATCAACCTATTTATTATAAAACAAATGCATATTAGTAGTATTCATATTATGTAGCTACCTTATAGTGTTTTTTTCAGTTGTTGATTATTAATATGTAGAATCTTAATTGGTTTAAGTTTTATTTAGTAGAATATGTTAAAGTTGAATATTGTACTGAATTGAATAAAATAATAATTTAAAAAAAATTAAAATGAGGACTACTCTAGTCAGATAAGGTTTCTTCAGTCAGGCTTTTATGATCAACTTAGATGATCATCAAACATTATTTTTCACTCCAATACGTAATTAAACCAAAATGTTACATTACAACCATAGACACAGGTGAAAGTAAAAGTAACGAAATTATTCTAGGTCTGTGGTTACAAAACTGTTTTTATTTAGAATTACTCTTCAGAAAGTGCAAGGGTGACATCACAAGTAGAGTGCACATGCACAGATGATAGGCCATTATGAACTGTTTATTAAGTTTATTATGACTGTTATACTGTTTATTATGAAGTTGTTTATTAAGTGGGGAAGGATTACTGTTCATTAAATTAGCCCTACTTACATAAAAAACTGACAGACATTTTATATATAAAAAATTAGTTATAATTTCAAATTATTATTTTTCCGTTTGTATGTTGATTCAATGCTGTCTTTAGAGATCATGTAACTTGCATTAAGATAAAATACCTGTGTTAGATGTTGTTCGCCACCTTCAGGACCCACTGGGACAATGAGCCTGCCTCCAGGCTTCAGCTGGTCAATCAACTGAAACAGACAGGCTTGAAGTTTTAACTATTGCCAACATAGATACAATACACATTAATTTTATTATTTATCTACAAGAGGTGCACTGCACTTTCATCACACATCTGTAAATTATGTGGTTTTCTTTTTATGAACTAACTTACAGCTTGTGGTAATGTCGGAGCAGCAGCACCAACATGAATAGCACTGTATGGTGATTGTTCCGGATATCCTAGTCGCCCATCACCAACTTTAAACAAATAAAGTAAACTGAAATTAAACTTCATTTTCAATAGCCTCGTTTGCATTCACAACTTTTTTATACCAACCAATAAGTCTGATTCTCTCAGAGAGCAATGAGGGATTATCTTGTTTTATATTCTTTGTAGCCAGTGTCACTAATTCTGGTATATGTTCTATTCCAACAACTCTTCCTGTTTCTCCAAGCATAATGGCCATGCAAGCTGTCAGATAGCCAGAACCAGAGCCTACATCAAGAGCTTTCTCGCCAGGTACCAGTTGGTTCTTTAGTCTTTCCAATGCATGGGCATGCTGAAAAAGTTGTAAAGTTGTTTCAGAGCATTTTTGGTAATAATGCAGGCAAGGTTAAAAATGTTGTCTACCAACTCTTAAGAGAATGTCGCATAAATATCTATATTGCAAGGTTAGTGCAATAATGTCTTACCATATGTGGTGCACTGATAGTAGCAGAATATCCAATGGATTGTGGAGAGTCGTGATATGGTGCATAAGGGCAGTAATTTTTTCTATCTACTGCACTCATTGCTGCAGCTACCGAGTCCGATTTTATAATCCCATTAGCTGGAATAATAAACAGAAGTTTCCGCTTCAAAAAGAGTAAGCACCAAATAAATATAGCAGCAGCCGGCATTATACAGCAATGAGTAAATACCTCGGAGTTGACGGACTAAGTCACCATTGTTTACCCCGTGACTTCTCCAAGCCATAATAGATACCAATACAGAAAATCCTAAAAATAAAACAAAGTTACGCCGTGTAAACTCAATTTTTGAAATTTATTATGGATTTTCCACTGGTTTTCATGGGATTTTTGGTTTAGACTGGTTCAAAGAGTATATAATTTACTACGTAGAGACCACAGAGAACTTTGCTATATGTTTTTTTTTATTTAATGTTGGCTCCACACATAGTGTATTTAGCCAGTGTCAAGTATTGTATATTTCCATCGTGTTATAAAATATTTCACGCAGTCATGGGGGGGGGGGGGGGGGGGGGGGTTGCAGCGGGGAGAGCGCGGGGAATGACAAAAATCGGGGAATTTCGGGGAATTAAGATCTTGTTTTTGGTGGGTAAAAATATTTTTTTGTTGGTCATTCGAAGACAAAAAAGAGTTTCGCGCTCGCTTCGCTAGCACTTTTATTGGTTCTATACATACATTATTTTAATCTGAAACCAGACATAATAATTCTGCAAAATTGTTTATAACACTGATTTGGTATCAGCAGCGAAGCACTGTTTAGCCTAAATGCCAGTATAAATTAAATTCCTTAACTATTGAATTTTATTTATATCATTCGAGAATTAGTAATTATTATTGATTTACCCAAAATTTAAATATAAATTACTTATGATTAATTTATTACTTATAATGAAAACTTATGAAATTACTTATAATTAGATGATTTATTGCACATGGGCACTGTGGAATCAATTGCTCAAATGGCCATACTTGTTTTCTGGATTATAAAATGTGGCAAATACAGAAATATTTCGCGCTCGCTTCTCTCGGTATCATATTACACAGTCATTGCTGCTTTCATAACACCGCTGGCAGCGCCATACTACCATCGCGCTGTGCCACCGAAAAGTTGTCTTAATTTAGGACTTGGCTCAAAGTCGCGTCGTGTAGTTGTAGGGGAAAATAATCAGATGGATCCGGCATGAGAAATTTCGGATTTGGGAAAAAACAATTGCAATTAATTAATTGAAATTGAAACTAAAATGCATGGGGGCAAATCTGTGAATAGTAAGACTACGGATTTAGTCTAGATGTAAGTTGTATATAGTAGTATATTAAACAAATCATGTATAAAACGTAAAGTAAAACGTAGTGTTTTTGTTCCAAAAATGTCGTTTCGGTATTTGGAATTGGCGAAACTGACGCGGGGAATGGAGAATTTTTTATTGGCAGCACTGAAGTCATGCTCCAGCAAAGTGGTGGCAACTTTAATAGAAGCTGCTATGGAGTTTTGGAAGCAACACGAAAAATCACGTTTCTCCACATTATATCACTTGCCCTCACTCATGCTCGTAATTCAGCACTTAATGCGTAAAACGCCACCAATTTTAAACATTAACACTGGAAAAAAAAGCAAGTTTTGAAAAATAATACAATCCATCGAGGTGAATTTTTCCGCGTTCCCGCCATAACTCAATACTAGACTATGCCTTTTTTTTCCCTCTGGGGGAATTTGCCTTCACACGTTCTGTGCATTTGTCAGCTTCAAGTCTTCTGATTTCGTTCTTGTTTTGAGCAACGTTTTCAGTTTTGTCTTAATGTTTGGTTTATTTTATATTTAACAAAAGGTAGGGAAACGTATAAACGCGAGTACTAGCCCGATTAAAAGTATGAATTATAAAGGATCAGAGAGAATAAAAAATATTATTACTTATTATATTTACATCTTACTCATAAAGTAGGTATAATATACATATTTACAATGTATACATTTAAAGGTTATTCTGACTGTACTCAAACTAATGTTTTGTTTAAATATAATGACGTGTAAACAATCTTTATCAATAAATGAGTATTTGAGTATTTGAGGCTTTGATCTACACTGCAGTTTTGTATGTCCGAAACGGCAGCAGTTGTAACATTGAATAGTGGGGTATTTATAAAGTTCAACCGGGAGTGAGTTATAGCATATGAAAATTCTTTTAGGGAGAACCTGTTCGTCAAACGTAACAACAATGCTCTGTGTTGGTTTCCATATAGGGGAAACATCTACTATTGTTTTGAAATTAATTCTTCGTACCTTCAAAATTTTTCCGCATCCACTAGGAACTGAAATATTCTCTATTACCTCTTCAGGCGACCATTCCGATGGAATACCACGGACGAGGCCCATACGCGTTACATTAAATAAATAAATAAATAAAAATAAATATATGAATATGTGTGGACACACACAGCGCCATCTAGCCCCAAACTAAGCATAGCTTGTACTATAGGAACCAGATAACTGATATAAAACTTAGATACTTTTTGTTCGTAAACACATACATAGAATACAATATAACACCCAGACGCAGAACAAACATCTATGTTCATCACACAATTGTTTGTCCTGGGTAGGAATCGAACCCACAGCCCTCAGTTCAGAAGGCAGGGCTACTACCAACTGAGCTATCGGGCCCGTCATAAATAAACGAAATCAATCCAAGCTAAACTCAGTTCAAGCGTGTAACTGGGTTTAGATCAACAATTTACATTTCACCAACATAAACAGAACGCAGTGATGGTTTCCATGGTTATAGGCACCTCAACGCTGTCAAACCCTTCAGTTATAGACGATAATTTACGTTCTGCGCATAACTGCGGCCTTAAACTTGGTTTCCAGGATCTGTTTCTGGGGTATCTGTGTGATGTAAATCTAGATCGAAACCAACATTTAAAACCGTTTACTCAGAACTTTGTTCTATGTACCAACGGTGAAATCGGCCCTTAATAGGGATATAATATAACTAAACTAATACTCTTTGCACTGAAGTTTAAATTATATAGTCTTTGGTAGCCTGTTTTTTTAAATAATTTTGTTTCTTTAACAAAACATAGACTTACCTACACAGAGTACATTGGTACAGAGCAGACTGAAACTTACCTATGTAATAGGGCGAATTGTGTGGTTTTAAAAATAAATTTAAGATTTGAAAATTATTACTTTATTAGCCAATAGACATTTATTATACTATTATTTCCTGTGATTAGTTATTCTGGTATAATAATTTGTGTTATTTTTATTACTTTGCTGTTCAGTCCCAAAATGGTATGTCACGGCCCTGATCCTCCAGAAAACAATCCCTATGAGCTGGTTGCTCCCCCAAGACATGACCTAACAATAGGGACAATAGAAGACAGCGATGACGACAACGAACATATAGGCTATGAACCTCTGCCACAAGGACCTGAAGCAGTACAGTCTGACCATGACAGCGACGAAGATTCTGAGGTGAGTACCTACTGACAGCCACAGATCCTGTAAATATAGGATCTGTGTTTAGAATAAGTAATGATATTGAACTATAGAACCCATATAATACATATAATGTAAGATGTAAGATGTGCATTTTACCCAAATTCATAATGGGTAATCAATCTAGCACAGACAATAATCAGCTATAAAATATAGCTTAGCTGTTTATTTAATTATTTATATGACTCTAACTCCAAAAATGTATTGAAATGACATTAGGTCCGGAAAAGTAAGTGATTTCCGAAATATCTTTCCAGAGGCAAAAGCAAAGATCCCTTTCCATTAGCGTTAACGTCAAACGATAACTCAAAATGTATGGGAATGTCAGCCTCTGCGGAAACTTTTCCGCAGCTAATGTCAAAGCTAATTTCATTCTCCATACATTTTGGTGCGATCGTTTGGCGTTAACGCTAATGGAAAGGGATCTTTGCTAGACCCCCACAGGGTCTAATTTGTGCATGTAACTTGTGAGAAAATGGCTTGATATTATCGATTTGTTATTATGTTTTAATTGTATTATTTTTTACTTATTATAGGTGTCTATTTATCTGTATTACTTACTATGAATGAATATTAATTGTATTACGCTTTTCAGTATTCATGTATTCAGTAATTTTTATCAGTAGTGTCTAGCAGTCTAGTGTTCAATAGGTGGTTAGGTAGGGTATACTCTTTGGTCTAGAGTCTAGGTACCTATATATAGCATCATATTGTTAACGCTAATGGAAAGGTATCTTTGCTACAGTCTGGCAAAGCTAACTCTGCAGTGTTATAAAATTGGTGTGATAAAAATCTTGTGTATGGTAACACAGTGCATACTTCAAAAAACTTTTAACACTTTTAATTGGTTGAACCATTACTTCTATTCGAAAACACAACCAATCAGAAAATTCTAAACTGACACATGCTTCTGACATTTTATGAAATTGACAGGTAATGACATAAAAATCTGCGGGGTGATTACGTAACTTTGACAGCAATGCAACAGGAGAAATTTCATTCCGAATATGAAAATTTTCATAGTAACTATGCACATAAACTGCGTATTGAAACTGTCAAATCCATTCATTTTTGTGTTTCTATTGGTTGCAATCAAGTTACATAATCGCCTAGCTGATTGCTATATGAAAAATATTTTAGGGGTTCCAAAATATGTCACTGCAGTTTCGCAGATTTCTTATGTAAGACAAGGAATTCGCGTGGTTTCGAAGTAAGGAATCGATAAGGAATAATGGCCCGAGCTAGCTTTGACATGTGCCAGCCCCTAGTACATTTTGGAGTTAGCGTTTTCGAACTTTAGATCTCTAGAATCCCTGGGGGTCTAGCAAAGATACCAACCACTTGGTATCGTTGCTAGACCTTCTGAAATCACAAGATCTACACTCAATTCAATTTACCTCTCCTTTACTACATTCAGGATGCAATGAAATCTGAAATACAAACATACAACCATGAGCTACATCTTTTATGATGTGACCCCACTTACCTAATCAATAAATAATTTATTGGTTAAATGATTCATGAGAGTCATGAGAAAAGAGATTTATCTCACCTGCAGCTGGGTTAGCACGGATGGTAGACAAAATTGTTTTTCCTTGTTTTATGTCAACAGATGGGAACCACCCATTTTTTTTATACTTGCTTGCCTAGTGACAATGCAATGTCAATGCAATGCGCTATGTGTAGTATGACAATGCAAGTATGTAGAACAGGGGATAGACAATTTTGTCTACCATCCACGCTAACCCAGCTGGATTAGTATGCCCAACATTCCTATGATTAAATGTGAATATTACTTATAGATGTAGATGTACCTGTTTTCCAGTTTAGTCTTTAATATTTTTCAGAATATAAATGATCCACCATCAAATGATTTATCACCTATAGAAAGTATGGAAACAGCTTTATCGAGAGATGTGTGGAGTGCACCAAGACCAATAGATCCTATTCTAATGGACAATGAAAGAGCTCAACAGGTATTCCCTATACAAATCAACAAGTCCATTTATTAAGAGAAGAATGTTAAAAATAACCGCATCATAATACGACTTACCGACATAATACTTGACGATGCGGTCTACAATGGTATGTGCTTGCCTAGAAGATACCTATTATTAACGCAAGTTATGACCTCCCATACCAAAGAGTTTGTATTGTATGTAAACCTACCACAGCTTAGTAATGAGAGACAATGAAGGACCAAGAACTGACTTCATTGCATGTTTGAGCTTTCTGTCTCGGTCTGTTTGTGTATTTTAAAATGCTTGTAACTTTGTCATTTTTAATTTTTGTTGTCATGACTGTGTTATTTTGGGGAACATTCATTTATGCAATATTAATTAGGAGTACACTTACTCGCTAGCCTATTACCAAATAATGTTTTCAGGTAATGACAGCTATGGCCAACTTTGCTCTGCCACAGACATCAATACCAGAATGGGCCCAAAGCATTACCGAGGATCAATGGAAGCAAACTCTTAATGACAGAATAGAGAAATTGAAAAACAACCCTTAGATTATTAGATCAATGAATTGAATTTTATTTAGCATCCATTCCATATTATGAATTATTATCATAATTGAATCCATTGTTACTCTAATGAAATTGAAAATTAAACAATTTCATTCCAATACTACTTGTATAATAACATAAGACATTTCGAGGATTGTGGAATGATACAATATTATAGCCTATCATATTAAAGCACTAGTAATAAGTATTATAATATAGTATAGGATACCTACATTAAATGTTACGCTATAAAAAAATATTAAATATTGTAAAATAATGAATTGTACTTTGATTCATTTGATTTGTTCAGAAAGCAGGGATACTAGCAACTGAGCTATCAGGCCCGTCGATGTATAAAATAGCATAATTATTATACATCAATAGGTATTATTTGTTGGTGTGTTATGTACGTGGGATGGTAAAGTAGTAAAAAAAAATAACCCGTGCGGGCGTTGTTACCACCCGCGCGTAGCTTGAGCCGGGGTTAGTTTCAAATTTTTATAAGTCATAAAATGGATTTATTTATTTATTTGTGGTTTGTGGATAAGGCGGCCTAGCGATGTACATCGATTTAAAGGGTTGTTACTGTTGTCCCACAAGTCTTCGCTTCGATCCAATAGGGTCCAACTTTTTTCTTCTTCAAGCTGGGAATAAGTCTTCCGCTCTGACAGGGTTTCATCCGCAATTTACCCATTTTCCCGTGCGCGGATATTTCAAGCCATTCTTTCGCCGTCGTAATAGTACCTAGGTAGGTACTAGGTACCTAATTCTATTTCTTGAGATTATATCTCTAAAAATAAAAATTGAAAGCTTTCATAAATTTATTTATTTAGTATTATCTACTTAAAATAAAACTGTAACCGGGATAAATCTGTATTATATTAAATATTTTTTGACGTTCTTGATAGTATTGCACTTCATAATCGATAAGTCTAAAAATAAAAACATTTTTTTTTATATAAAGAATTAATTATTATTTATAAAGAATCAAAATTACTGGAATATGGGGACAAGGCGTTTTACTCTCATATCCGACGATGTATTACAACGAGAGTTAGCATCCCTCCAGCGATTAGAAATGGTAATGGAGATTTGATAACGAAACAGATCGAGATGGCAGACGTCTTTGCTAGAGAGTTCCAAAAAGCCTATTCGAAGGAGCCTGCTATTAGTCAACCCATGGAAATTGCAACGGTAGCGAGTATACAAAACAGTTTAAATAACATATCATTCACACATAGTGAAGTTGCAAAAGTCATCTCAAACCTGAAAATTCAGTCTTCTCCGGGGCCGGACGAACTTCCGACCTGTATACTTAAAAACTGTCTTAATACTCTAGTTCCTACCCTGACAGAACTGATGATAAAATCGTTTGAGACTGGCTACCTCCCACAAGACTGGAAACATGCTGTCGTTACACCAATTTACAAGAAAGGTGACAAAACTGATCCTGGCAATTTTAGACCAATCAGCCTTACTAGCATCATAGTTAAAATCATGGAAAGAATTATAAGCAATAAGCTGACACAATTTCTAGGCAGAGAGTGCGTAATATCTGCTAAACAATATGGTTTTGTCAGAAAAAGGTCGACTGTTACCAACTTGCTAACGTGTGTTCATGCTTGGAGCAAGGACTTGGACATAAAAACCCCTGTGGACGTGGTGTACTTAGATTTCGAGCGTGCGTTTGACAAAGTACCTCACCAACGCCTACTACTTAAGCTGGATCACTTTGGAATACGTGGATCATTACACAGATGGATTAAAAACTATCTAGCAGATAGAACATTCCAGGTGCTAGTTGGTAACTCCTTATCACAACGACTACAGGTGTTGAGTGGTGTTCCCCAAGGATCAGTGCTCGCTCCCCACCTCTGGAATTTTCATCACGGATTTGCTAGAACTTTTGGAGTCACAATCTGCTTTTTTTGTTGATGATGGGAAGTTTTTTGCTAACCCTTTAGTGAAATCTGGACAGCTGCAAGAAGATCTAAGCCGAATTCAGACCTGGACTAAAGATTGGATAATTAAATTAAATGTAGCAAAATGCAGTGTACTTCATTTAGGTAATGACAACCCCCAACTTACATACACCTTGGATGGTAACGCCATAGCATCAGTCAGCCGTCAAAAAGACTTGGGAATAATTATCACTGCCAATTTAAAGTGGGTAGAGCACATCATTTCAATTGTCAAAAAGGCTAATGCTTTTATATATGTTATACGCCGGTCCTTTCAATCAATGACAGTTGAGGTCTTTCTTAAGATCTACAAAACGTACATTAGGCCACTCTTAGAGTATGGATTTCAAATTTGGAGCCCCTACTTTCACAAAGACATAAACCTGCTAGAAAGTGTGCAAAGAAGAGCAAGTAAGATACCCCAGGCTCTCCGACGCAAGTCCTATGAAGACAGACTTCAAACCCTGCGCCTTACTACCCTTGAAGAAAGACGACTGCGTGGAGACCTCATTGAAACATTCAAAATTATCAATTACAATTATAACTTACCTGACATACATGACATTTATATTATGAAAGAAGGAAAACCTCTGCGAGGGCACCTACAAAAAATCTCTCGTGCACCATCTAAGACCAACACTGCGCACCACTTCCTAAGTAATAGAGTGGTGCACAACTGGAACAGACTACCGCAAGAGGTCATAGCCGCAACCTCTGTGAATGCCTTCAAAAATAAACTTGACAACTGGCTACAAACTAATCAAACACAATTACTGCAGAAATGACCATTATGACCTTCCAACACTGTGGATATAGACATATCAGCAGGAATGCTGCTCGTCTATTATCAAATAATAATAATAATAATAATAATTTAGGGACACTAGGTTTAGGTTTTTTATAATATTTTTGTAATTTTAATTTTATAAGAAGTATTATAAAAAACATAAATTTCAGAAATATAAATAAATGAGTGAATAATAATTATAGTGTGTACCTTTGAACATAACACGCTGGAACTACTGAACGGATTTTGCTGTTTTATGGCCATAGCATAGTTTATTTTTCAGAATAACATTTACCTAACTTTACAAAATAGTAGGGTCTAACATCATGCATCCCAAGCACAGATGGCTCTTGAATTCGCTACAATAAAGACAACTCTGGGCGTAAAAATATCAGAAAACTTGATGCATAAACTTAAATGTAATTTGAGACTCATAAGACTTGCCTAAATCTAGATTTTTAAATATAATATGTAGATTATATCCAGGATCCAGTTCCCAACGACCCCTATCGGCGGCCGTAGGAAATTGAATACACAATATAATTATTCAGATGCTGATTTTCGACCTTTTCTTTAGTCTCTATATAAAATGGGTGCGAAAATATCGCAAAATCGACGTCGATGCGTAAAGTGTATCGAAGACCAAAATACACTCAAAGAGTGGGATCGTAGATAACAGCACTGAATGTAATGAGTTTAGTTCTTTCGTTTCTGATAAACATGTAAAACGGAGAATTTGCGTAGAACAGTTTCGCTGTGCGAGCCAATATACCACTTGTTGCCGCCACAGCTTCTGTGCCGTACTCTGAAAACAAAAACCAATGGAATCTCTTCAATTCAATAACACGTAAAACTTACAGGTCATAATTATAGGCACTGATTACTGAATAGGTTACTAATACATAATATAGGTACCATGTGGAAAATCGGGTCATTGACCAGAACGCTTTCGGTACTAAGTAGCAGAAACCTGAGCATTCCAAAAATAATATGAACATTTTAACGTCGGCGAATGTCCAAGATCATTAAGACCTTTAGCATGGTTTATTCATCATCATCATCATCATCATTAACAGCCTGAAGATGTCCACTGCTGAACATAGGCCTCCCTTCGGGAGCGCCACTTAGAGCGGCTGCTCGCCTCCTGCATCCATCGGCTCCCCGCGGCTTTCACCAGGTCGTCGGAACACCTAGTGGGGGGCCGGCCTACGCTGCGTCTTCCAGTTTGTGGTCGCCACTCGAGAACCTTTCTTCCCCATCGGTTGTCAGTTCTACGAGCGATGTGGCCTGTCCATTGCCATTTCAACTTGCTAATCCTAAGAGCTACATCGGTTACTTTAGTTCTCCTGCGGATCTCCTCATTACGGATCTTATCTCGCAGGGAAACACCGAGCATTGCTCTCCCCATAGCCCGTTGTGCGACTCTGAGCTTAGTAATGAGGCCAACAGTTAGAGACCACGTCTCAGTTCTATAAGTCATCACTGGCAACACACATTGATTGAAAACTTTTGTTTTCAGGCTTTGTGGTATTTTGGACGAAAAGATAGGTCGAAGCTTCCCGAACGCTGCCCAGCCGAGTTGGATTCTTCGGGCGACCTCTTTGTCGAAGCTGGACCTACCCAATTGGACAGTCTGCCCTAGATAGACGTATTTGTCGACAACTTCGAGAGTGTCGTCCCCAACAATTACCGGTATAGGTGGAACATGGGCATTTGACATGATTTTCGTCTTGTCCATGTTCATCTTAAAACCAACCTGTCGGGAGACTCTACTGAGGTCGTTGAGCATGATTTATTGTCTTCATTAAATTTTGATATCTCTAGTACCTACCTATCACAAGTTTAATATGTGGACTCAAAATTAAGGGTCGACTCATCGTGGTTCTTTGGGTAAAAGACTCCTTCAAATCGAACAAATTTCATATACGTTGGGCATGCACTTAGTTACATTAGCTTTATTATATGGAATGGATCAGGTTAAAATCCCGCCTATTGTTTGGAGTTGAGGCTTATGCACATCTGTAGGTACCTTACTAAAGTCCATTCAAATAAAACTTAGTGCTGTTTAAGCAACACTTTTCACTAGATTCACGAACGTTAGTTAAATTATTAAATTCGTGTCAACTTGGCACACCAACATTAATATTGAAAGCTAATTGGTTGCCTGTTGATCATCCGCTGTCTTCAACCAATGGGCGTACAGCATTTGATTTGTTGACTTAACACGAGTTTGATAAACGTACGAGAAACAGGGGCTAGCGAGATAAGTGCGCACTTAGCCGATGTCATACTTTAAGTTAAGAGGTACAGGGGCGGGTATTGTCGTAAAGTCGTAACATTTTAAACGTAAACTCCTCACCATTTATTGTTAACTTCACGTCGTGGATTACCGAGTCCACGTACAACCCTGGATTAGGGAGGCTTTCTAGAGTCTCCTTCAAGCCTCGTGAATCACTAACGGCATCGTTTATCCTTGAAAGGATTTCAACTTCGGTCTTATTAGGAACTATGCTATTGTCCACCATAAGTGCAAAGTTTGCTTCACCCGGTGTGAATAAAGATTGCACTCCGAGAGCTTTTAATGAATTTTCCAACTTGGCACTGCTCTTTAGGTCCATCTTTGGAAACCTGACGACGCATTTGGCATTCTCCATCTCGTCTATAAGCTTGTTAATTTCGGTGGCGTCTAACCGGGTCATCAAGTCGTGTAGGGTAAGGCGATTGGGCATAAAAGGTTTTAAGGCGTATAGTGTGGTAACACTATCATTGTACGGCAGGGCTATAATATGCATATCTGAAACCAAATTAGAATTCGTTAAGATTTATTTCGTCATTTAGGTACTCATTGTAGGTAACATAAACATTAGCTCCACTAACCGTTCTCCTGCGAAAATAAGTATCTGAACTGTCCCATAGTCAACATAAGATCTGCCATGACTTGGTTGGTAGGATTATCGAATTGCATTCTGAAAAATTATAGTTACTTTAGCTAGGTAAGTAGTAGACCTCTTGTAGTAGTAGGTAGGTAGTTACTAGTAACTAGGTATTATAATAACTGTTATGTGCTCTTGTTGGGTAGGTATTCTCTTTTGAGGCAAATTACACATTGGCAAGACCGCTAAAACGCGCATCGAGCGTACGTGTATACTTACGAGGTGAGCAGCCGCTCTAAGTGCTACTTTGTGGGGGAGGCCTATGTTCAGCAGCGGACGTGTTCAGGCAGTTGATGATGATAATCAATGCTAATCAAATTTAGCGCATTCGTGGTCCTCCAAGATGGGGGCTTCGGGGATCGGGATACTCCGGGAGTAACCCTATTATTCAGGTATGTACTAATAAATAATCCTCTATTAATAAACGTAAACCTTCCTGTCTATAAATATAAATAAATAAATATGTGTGGAAAATTCACACATCGCCATTTAGCCCCAAACTAAGCATAGCTTGTACTATGGGAACCAGATAACTGATACAATACTTATATACTTTTTTGTTTGTAAATACATACATAGAATACAATATAACACCCAGACGCAGAACAAACATCTATGTTCATCACACAAATGTTTGTCCTGGGTAGGAATCGAACCCACAGCCCTCAGTTCAGAAGGCAGGGATACTACAAACTGAGCTATCGGGCCCGTCAAAAGTCTACTGCTTTACGGCAAATCACCTACCTATACCTACGTAAGTGGTACATGCGCCGCTATATTATATTATAATGCTGCATCGAGTAAATGCGGTCTTACCGTTATCAAGCAAGTGCATACCTACTCATACTTGCCTACTTAAGTAAGCTCTTACTAAAGCGTTTGCCCTCGCTTGACAGAACAATCATGATACATACAAAAATATGAAAATGAATTAAACAATTTTACAAGTTATCTACCTACTTATTATCAATTTGATCTGGGTCTGTTCACAAGAAGTAAAATAACCACAATTTTGGAAGCATTATCTAGGTCGGTAGTTCCCAAAGTATGGGACGCGACCCACTGGTGGGTCGTGAGCGAATATTGAGTGGGCCCTCCCACTCAATATTGATAACCTATCCTTGCCTGTTCCCGTTCAGTGCCCCATACTTATGTGAAGCGGGATTTTCAGCTATGATTAATATTCAAACTAAACACCTAAAATAAATGGGACGTATCGATCTCATTGCGATTAAAAGTACTTAACTAAAATTGAAGTGGATGCTAAGGCTATAATGGCAAAAAATAAGAAACAAAATGCATCAGAACTACATGCTTTTTTTTTGTTTGAACAGTCTTTTATTCATAAATATCTAGTTATTCATGCCTATTTCTCTGTTTTGAAAACCAAGAGGTGAGTCCCCAATTTGGATCTTTTTGTTAGGAGTCGCAGTCCAGTCAACTTTGGGAACCACTGATCTAGGTACATTATTCTACACTACTTACTGTGTGGTATATTCTTCCAAAAAAGGTGTCTCCCATTGTCCACGAAAATAGAGTGCACTCAGAAGCACCGCACGCGTTGCAGTAGGAAGTGGTTTTTGAAGAAAATTTTCTATTTTTCCTTCGGTGTGTGAGTAGACCCATCTGAAACCACGTTTCAGTTCCATAAGTCATCACTGGCAACACACATTGATTGAAAACTTGTTTTCAGGCTTTGTGGTATTTTGGACGAAAAGATAGGTCGAAGCTTCCCGAACGCTGCCCAGCCGAGTTGGATTCTTCGGGCGACCTCTTTGTCGAAGCTGGACCTACCCAATTGGACAGTCTGCCCTAGATAGACGTATTTGTCGACAACTTCGAGAGTGTCGTCCCCAACAATTACCGGTATAGGTAGAACATGGGCATTTGACATGATTTTCGTCTTGTCCATGTTCATCTTAAAACCAACCTGTCGGGAGACTCTACTGAGGTCGTTGAGCATGATTTATTGTCTTCATTAAATTTTGATATCTCTAGTACCTACCTATCACAAGTTTAATATGTGGACTCAAAATTAAGGGTCGACTCATCGTGGTTCTTTGGGTAAAAGACTCCTTCAAATCGAACAAATTTCATATACGTTGGGCATGCACTTAGTTACATTAGCTTTATTATATGGAATGGATCAGGTTAAAATCCCGCCTATTGTTTGGAGTTGAGGCTTATGCACATCTGTAGGTACCTTACTAAAGTCCATTCAAATAAAACTTAGTGCTGTTTAAGCAACACTTTTCACTAGATTCACGAACGTTAGTTAAATTATTAAATTCGTGTCAACTTATAACAAAATATTAAATTAGATATGAGTTTGCATTCTCCACCATAACCACCTCTGTCTTCTACTCTCTCAGAACTTTTTATTTCTATACAAACACTTAACGTTATCTAATCTAAGTAAATATACGTAAAACTAACTAAAACTAAATAATTATTATAAGGCGCGTGGACTAATCAGTTAGACCACGACGGGCCTACTGGCACAGAATATAGTAAAGTTAGGTAATGGTATACAGGCTGCGGGTCTAATTATGCAGTCATTTACTTAGTTGCATCACCGCCATTACTGAACCCCGTGGACCCCATATCCATATTGGATAAAATAATTGGAATTTGGACCACGACCCCGTAATGGTGCAACAACACTAGACCTAGGGTATACAATGATACATGTCCGTGCACTAGACATCTTTAATTTATCTCGTTCGTAGGAGATATAATTTAGAAACGAAGATCTCTATTTAGAAAACTTATTTTTTGGGAGCCGCGCTTACTACAAGAAGCAGCTACCTACGACCGGACTCCGGAGGGTTGAATAACGAATGTTATATTTATAAAAGGGAAAAGGAAAAAGGGGAGAGAGAAAGAAAAGATGTGCAAAAGTGAAGAGAAAGGGAAAATAGAATAGGAAAATGGAGCGGGTCAGTTACTTTACAACCTCTACAGACTCCTACTGGCGCGGTAGGTATCGGTTCATCAATTCTAAATTCTAATTCTAACCGTCACGCACAGTAAATACCTACCACCCACCTACCTAATCGCAATATATTTAAACAAGTCATGAAGTCATTCACACGCAGCGCATTAACAAAGCAACTCACTTGTTAATCATGTCTTTAACCTCGACAGCTTTCTTGAAGTCGACACTCATAGCTTCTCCATTGTAGACCCGGCTGAGATAGCCGCGGTATACGTCTCGAAGTTTCGCTTGTGTATCCACGAACATGGCGTCTGCGTATAATGTTTTTGATGTGCTGCTGTCATTGGCGTTTAAAGATTTCAGTAGTTCTCCGAACTGCTCGTGGTTTTTGCGGTTCTGTATTATATCTGTTGAAATTTAAAAGAGGACATTAAAATAGCAGGTATACCTACAGTATATTTAGATTTCGCAAACATTTTACGGAGAAGTCTTTTTAATCACAAAACGAAAGAAAGATTAAAGCCGAGCCGATGGACGCAGGAGCCTAATTGAATTCATTAGCATCCTTTGAAACTAGGTATCTACTCCTGATACCGGTCACGTGTGGACCAAAATTTTTGAATTCTAACAAATTGGTTTGGTAATAATAATAACTCCAAAAAATTAAATAGCTTACTTAATCAAATGCTACAATACAAAATTTAATTAAAATAATGAAGTACTGTTTTTAATTAGTACATACAAGATATAAAAACGTTTAAATGTATCAAAATCATCCGTGCCAACTGAGTTATCAGTTGCAGTGGCAATCTTCATAATTTTCAATAAAAATTATTTCATTTAGGTACACTCTTTACTCTTTAACAATCATTTATAATTGATGTACTATCATGGGCTCAATTTATGAGAATGAATTAAATTACATCCTGTATATGTATAATAAGTAATATTCAGTATTCATTTATTTACTTACGATATGTTCAGCAGAGGACGTCTTCATAGGATGATGATATTAGGTACTTAGATTAGATGTCTGATAAAGATATATACTGACCTAACAGGGTATCCCAGAGTTTCTAACTGTATCTACTTACTTACAGGTAGGTACTTACCTTCTTCCTATACCTAATAATTAATTTAACTCTGGTGAATTTCGTCAAAACATAATTCGATAATAAAAAAAACAAGTAGTTACCAACGCAGTAAATCCGTGGTAAGTACTAAATGAATTCAGTTAGTATTTTAATATTTAGTTCTTTAGGTAGGTACGTACTTAAAAATCTATAAGTAGGTACTTACAACAAAACATTATTTTTTTCACACTACATGACTGTGTTGAAATATAAAAAAGAAGATAAGTTACAGGCATACTTATATGGGTAAGTATTATAATATGTGTAGATCAGTCTAACCCAGTTTTACCTTGGGAAAAACCAAGTGCTCCTGCTAGTTCCGAGTTGGTTTTTCCGACAGTTCCTAGTAGAGTCATTGCTAATAGACCTGTAAGAAATAATAATTAATAGTTTACAATGGACCATAAAAAACAGCCATCACCTCCCTTCCAGTTGTCTCAGTTTTACCTGCTACAGTTGTAGGTGATATCACAACATTTTGATCTTTATTTTGTTCCATCATAGTCATTAACAGCTTATAACCAAAATCGTTAACAGCATCAGCTACATTTTCGTCTTTTTGATTGATTGGCGACTCTGTGCTGAAATAGACGATATTTAAAATAGGTAAGTAATTTTTATTTCCTCTACTGCAATTATTTTCAAATGAGTCTAATGTCTATGCCTCGGCCAGAAACAAACAAATCTGTCAAATTATTCTATAATTAACAAGGACCTTATTCATATTAATTTATTTGCATTCATGTACAAAATATAATGTTAGGTCTTAAAGCTAGCTTATAGGTAGATAGTACATGAACCGTGTAAGGGCGCTTACAAGCGAGTGCGTAGAGAAATAAATTTATTGATCAAGCATTAACTATACAGAAGAGTTATATTTGAATTTGTAAGTACCGAGCATTTTTAAAGTCGCATAATTTTACTTAGGTATGTCAATTACTTATACGTATTGATAATTACTTATACTTACTACCTATTATAAATATTGCAATGCAAGCTGTACCACTCAAGGAACTTACACGTATATATAGTAGGTATATAAGTTCCTTGGTACCACTGTCATACACGCCACACGACCGACCTAGGTGTCACGACACGCGTCAGTCTGTTTATGTAAAATTATTGAGAAATAAGTTTTTGTTTATCTCGCCTTGCCCGCATCAACCTTGTGCGGTATCATTAATTTTATTTTGGTTAGCAAAAATTGAGTAAGAATCATGCTTGCAAAATTACAGAATAGGTTGACCTACATAGGTACTACTGAAAGTGCAATTATCAGGGAAGATGGTCGGGAGGGGACGATTCACACCAAGATGTCAGGCGGCGGCTATGTGTGGAACACTTCCACTGTAAAATAATTTTTAACTCTATCACGCCGCTGTATACTAGAAAAAAAGCTCAAAGGCTGCGAGGACGCGCGAGGCTGTGCGACCATGCGTGTCATATCAGCGGTTATTAATTTTCTCTATGGAATCGGCGATGATGGTGCGCACCGCATGCTTGCCTTCTTTGTGCACAAATACCTATGGCTCGTAAATAAAAAGAAAATCCTACGGCCATCCTTTCACTACACCTTTAAAGTTTAATCTAAAAAGTAGAGTACAACTATATAAAATATAACATGAACCAGTCCTCACCTACTAACCAGCTCTTTCTCGTGCGCATCCTGCAAATCCATGTCTATGCACAACCCGATGTGAAATAAGCTCTGGAATAAAATCACCGTGATTCTCCAGTCCATTTTCTGAAAGAAACAAAATTACATTAAATTAAAATAGGTAATTAGTGATCAGAGTTTCAAAACAGGCAACTCTGGCTTCTATCGTCAGTACTTATTGCCCAATTTATAATCGGTAGGTAGTGGGTAACATGGGTTGTTGTTCTTTGTTCATGAGTCCGTCAGCCACAGCATAATAAAAACAGTGTAATTAATGATATACTGAAATACGATTTTGTTAATCGCCCGACTTTCTAGATCTACCGTTACACGCAGGTAAATAGAGGTGGTTAAGCATAAAAAATATACTTAATATACAAATATGCAGTAAAGTACCTACCTACAAACAATTTTACGAATGTAAGTGTACCTATTTCCCTAAACATCATTTTAAAATCTAAATGTTACATTAAAAATAATATTATATAGAGGTATACTTACGTTATATTTTAGATAAGTAATCAATCAGTCAGTAATCCAATTCACAACACAATATGAAAACAAACTTAAACATTTCAAATTAATATATTTTTAAACAATCATTTTTTTTTGCTCAGAGTATAGGACACATACACTCACTATTAGCGGTGGTTCTCAAGAAAATAATAATTATGATAATGACGATAATGTATAGAGACTATCGTAACTTTTCACAAATGCAACTTTCAAAAACACCACTGGCCGACTGCTTTGTGCAGAACACAGAAGCTCAATGTTAATTGAGAACCGAACGAGCGAGCAACATACAGCCTCGAGCGTCATCACTTCCCGCATATAGGTAGGCAACCAATACAATAGTACATTATTTTTTTATACTATAAACGTATATATTACGTCTGAATTCTATTCATCACTGCAAAATTACTACTCGGAACAATGTTACCGCAATATTTCGATGTCTAATGGAATATTTGGTTTGGCACCTGGGATACAGATTTTCTAATCCAGGTGCCAACACACCGCGATACTCAGATGAATAAGCATTTGTAATTAATACGTACTTACCTACTTACTTCTGTAGGCCTAGCACGACCATTTACGCGGAAGTAAGTGTAACGTTAACGTAAGTTAGTTGTATGGGGCGCTGATCAAATGCCATACAACTGGGTTACGTTAACGTTACACTTACTCCCGCGTAAATGTTCGTGCTAGGCCCTGTTTGTTATACTTTAAAGCTAACCTTAAATACCGTCTTATGCATATTGATTCATGTAAATTCTACACACTTAATTTAAAAATTATTCGTGAATCTCCACTGATTCCCAGGACACAGATGTTCTGGACTGGATATCAGCGTGATGTTTTATTCTAATTTTATTTAAATCTAATTTTGCATGGGCTATTTGTTTAGTAGTAGAAAATTATGATATAAAAAATAATAAACACTTACTAATTAACATTAGTAAGTGTTTATTTATTTTTATGTAATACCAGAAATGCCAATAAAGGATTATTATTATTAATATTAGTACACAGAATTCCCCTTGTATTAGTATTAGAAAAGGACCCCATAAGTTGTGTAGTCTCGTACATAAAATTGCTTAGCGCAGACAGTGTTATGTATTTGGGAATAAAACAGAGATGTACTGGTTGCTCATTTCGAAGTACTACGTAGGTAGCTAGTAAATTATGTACTTACTACGATTTTATAATAACTGGTAGAATGAAGATACTTTACAACTACTTCTGCCTAAAAATGTCATATGTGACAACTTAAAACCGGGCACAGGGTCAAAAATAAAACACTGGCATATCAATCTTTTGTAAATATTGGTAAATATAGGTCAAATGTGGTACAATTAAAATCAGAGGAAATATTTTATTAATTTCATATCAAAATGGAAACATCCACACATTATTTTCTACACTTTATCATTAGCTTAACAATGTTATCAACTTAATCAATGTTTGAAATATTTATTTTCCATTTCTATAGGAACGTAAGTTTATTTGAGTTTAAGACAGGGTGAAGACAAGTGCACATTATGAAGTAAAACTTATACTTACTTTAAAACAGTGGATTACCAATCAAAGGTAAATAATTTGCAATTTACAATAGTTTAAACTCCACCTTATCACCATAATTTTATTTAAACTCATCAACGGAATTCAAGATTGATATATATATAAAATGATACTAAATGCAAATTACACTTAGTTCTTGAAAATAGAAAGCAAATCCTTAATTATTATTTATTAGCTACTTTAAACTAACTTCTTGAATAAACATAAATGCGATAGAGTGTAGAAAATGTAAAAATAAAACCAATAAACCATGTCTGTTAATAATCGATTCGATTTGGACACATGCACAGCATGTTCTAGTCTAAAACATAAATGCTAAAATATACGCTGTTTTCTCATTCCCAGAAAGCTGGTTAACTGTACAATATAATTGTTTATGTTGCGGCTATAAAGAAACTATAATTATAAGGAAAGCTAAAATATATCGTTTTCCGACTCCCACCACACACTTGAAATTGTAGTGGAAGTGAGTAAACAAGATTGTCTGCCTTTTTCAGATCATTTCTTATTGCCGCGAGTTACACCACCATAATTACACATAATTTATTATTATTATTATAATTATATTATACGCATCAGTTTCGACAAGCAAAATAGTACTTTTTGATAACAGAGGACATATTTAAACAATTATACATATTAATATTGCTTCAAACAGTTATTACTTAATACTAACATTTTAATGTTTATGTTTTATTGGTTTTATTGTTATATGATGAAAGAAAGTTTGATTAAATATACAGAGACAATCATCATTTACAAACTAATTAATAAGAAATAACCATTTTTAATACTTTAAGACATAAATAATAACACATTTTAAACAATTTAACTGCTTCTTTGACTTAAAATCTCTTACTTTCTATTTTCAACTACACTAATAGTATAACCAAGTCCGTTATGTTACATTTTAAATTATCCTATACTGACATAATGTAAAGGCGGTAGGCAGACAACTTCTTAAAATTATGGACTCAGTAACAGAGTGCATAAGTAAATTTGCAAGATGAACATGTCCAAAGTAAGGCTAGCATTTGTAGAACAATCTGTGTTGTCAAGTAATATCAACAAATGCCAAAAGAATACAATTGCAGCCCCACTTTAAGACTACCAACAGTACATAGATGTCGCAATGTCAATTTATTAGTTACACTGACGAACATCTTACAAAACACACACTTACACAGAAAACATAAATCTAGCAGCATGAGAGAGATCCATTATGAACATGATCCTCAGTAGTTATACTTTAACCAACATTATAGTCTGACAAGCCACAATACTTAACTTGCGACTTTAATTTTAAGTAATCTAAGAAAGGATCTCTGTCTTGCTTTCAGATTATAGTATTATTAAATGGGATGAAATATCACACCATACATACATTAATTATTATTATAAATAGATATAAAGAGAAACATACACACACATGTACTATAATTATCATGACTTGAACTAGCGTAACTTAAAAATGAATAAAGGAATCAGTCTTAAAAATTCTTATGGACCACAGAGGATCACACAGTACTATTTCGGCAATGCAGTGTACGCGTAATCCACTCTGTTTCTGAGTCTAACTTAAAATACACAAAGTCAAAACTTACAAGATTACACATATATTTACTAAAAAAAGCACTGCACATTCAATTTGTAACAAATAGACACATTAAAGCAAACGTTATTTAAAGAAATTACTTTACCTAAATCACGGATCGCTGTTGAAACCGTGAATCTAAAATTCTTAAGCAAAAAGAGAAACATGATTGACCCTAAAACTTATTTTCAGGGATTGATTAAATCATCTCCTGCCAAGTGTAGAATTTACCTAGACAAACATATCTAGATAGAATGGAGTACTTCAAAACATGAACAAAGTAGGTTCCACCACATATTACAGGAAGACATTTCTAGTTTAGAAGCCGCATTGCATTATCAAAGGCTAATGTCAAGCAAAGAAATGGCTACTTCTACCGTAGTGGATATATCTTCATTACATGAAATACAAATTGATGTAAATATCATGTCTAATTTAATAATATTTGGTTAATTTTGTTTATTATGTTGCATCGTGATTATTATATTGAATTATTTACATTATAGATTTAAAACTTTAAATATTACATTCTTCATCAATTAATTTTGACTTTTTTCATTATTAACAGTGCTGGAAATCTTTTTTTATTAACATGCAAGATGGTCTGATCAAATACCACATTAAAACGTGCTGATACACACTGTGTGACCTATCTAGATTTAAAACTTTAAATATTACATTCTTCATCAATTAATTTTGACTTTTTTCATTATTAACAGTGCTGGAAATCTTTTTTTATTAACATGCAAGATGGTCTGATCAAATACCACATTAAAACGTGCTGATACACACTGTGCGACCTATCAGAACAAGTTGACCACAACTACAACCTAAAATACAGTCCCAAACCGATTTATTAGAAATAATAAAAAGATTAATAAAAGTATGTCTACATTGAATTTATAACTATTTTCTAATGAATAAAGATGGATAAATTTAAATGTACGTTAATACTTTTGTATAAATAATTATCCTTCTCCATTCATTCAATCTAATCTTCCAGGAAGCCCAAAAATGTAATATGCCACACATGTGTTGGAAATTAGTACATGTAAAAACCCCTATTAGAGTTTTAGCAATCTTATTGGTCACTTGGTGGTTGTGCATCAGCCACTTTTAAATAGATATTATTATGTTACAGGATAACCTTTCTGTTACACCTACTGTTGGACGCAGTATGACGTTTTGTCAATGTCTCAACTACTTTTAAGCTATGAGACAGGCTAATTAATCTACAGCTCATGCTGTTAAGCCATAGGACCAACGAAATCTGTTAGATTTATAACAATGTCTAAGATATTATCATCTAATATAGTTTTCAACGTAATAATGCTAGATATCAAGCAATACATAATTATACTAAGTTTCATGAAGATGTCGAGTTGTGCCAGGTTTTAAATAAAGAGGAATAACTCTTTGGGAGAATCCAAAATGGAATGCTCTAAACCTCATGTCCCTATAAAATTTAGGAGGTACCTATCTAGTTACCAATACATAATAATTTACTAAGCATAATTAACATTAAACACTGCACAGGTATTCTTTAGTTGAACAAAGTAGCAACACTGGATAATTTTTAGTTAATAGTTAAATATTAATCTATAAAACTTACTATTTACCCTAAATAATTTAGCAAAGTTATGGGTTGCATGAATGACACACTAGATTTTAAATTTTATGTGTAGTAATAAACTACCAAGCAATTTTGTTTCATATTTTAGTATTCACGGTTCACTCTTGTGATAGAGTGATGCTTTATACCAGCACTACTATTTTTTGCTCTACTGTAGAACAAAATAAGAGCTACAGACCCCTCGCTGCCGCATGCCTAAATGCACTGCATTCCCTCACACAAACAACATTGAGATTTTACATCTGTAAACAAAAAAAAACATTCAAGCAGTTAAGGTGGATGGTTCACTCTAAACTGGGAAATTCAACATTTTGAAGTACCTATGTTTGTTTTTGTAGATAGTATAGCTAGCTATTGAATATGAGAATAAAAATTGCAGAAAGCTATAAATTATTAAATTGTTCTATATGTAGATATCTAGTGAAAATGTTTTGCAATAATGCTGTTTTCATTTATTAGTTCCTAAACTATTCAAAATGTAAAACAGGCTTAGAACCAATGCATGGAATTGGTTGCATTGAAAGTATTTTTAATATTCTTCTGCCTGCGATTATCATTAGCAGATTCTAACTGGGTCTGGGATAGCTAAAAATGAAATCTTAACTTTTGAATGTTCTGCTTCAGAGGACCACCTTAATACAAACAACTAATTCAAGTTTACAGTATGCTGTTTATAACATTATCAATCATTATTGCTTTAACATTTCGAAAAATCTATCCTTAACAAAATCTACTACTGTAGTTTTTTGCTGATACATTATTGCTTTTATGACAGTCAATTAATGTTATGACACATTAAAAAAATAACAAAAATATCACAAAGCCTAAAATCCAATCATAATCAAGCCCAATCCCATTTAAACTAATAAACTTTTTTGTAATAATATTGGCACGCGGCACGCTCCATTATTACCATTCTTCTCCTAATCTTACACAAATCAGTCGATCCTCTTTCCATTAACATAAAACTAAATAAACCCATAAAATAAAATGTTACATTTACATTTGAGACTAACAAGCACAGCGCCGATGTGAAATCGCATCGTGCTAAACATTATTTTGCTAATGATCGATTTATATGCAATGCGTTAAAATAATAAACAATGACGCAGACTTTTCAATTCTTCACTTTGGAAAAGACAACTAAATAACTAAACTTAAAAAATCTATATTCGAGGAGGGTCAGGAGTGCTTGCTAAGCTAAAGCAAATTTCCGAGTGGATAGTCCAAATAATTAACGCAATCACGAGTGCTTGACGACGATAACACCAGGTCGCGGCGGCGGCGGCGCCCTTTCCGCTTTCTTGGTGAGCGCGAGGGGAGCGTCTCCGGACTCTTCTCTGAACAGGTGGTCACCTTCGAGGTGGCGAATCGCCTCAACAATGGTTTCGAGATTCTGCCGGCTGGTGCTGGCCAGGTACAAACGGGACGGCGCCTCATTTGCTGCTTCAGGTAGCACTTCTACTTCAACGCGAGGCTCGGCTTTTATAGCCGCTTCGAGCAATGGTGCAGCAACCGTTGCTGTTTCCACTACTGCTGCTACTGCTGTTGGAACTTCAACTTCCTCACTTTCAAGCTTACAATCTGCTGCCACTTCAGTTTGCTCGAAATGCACAACTGGGTTTGTGAGATCACAACTAGCAGTAGGGTAGATTTGCGCTTCAAGTGCATGCACGCGCTCTTCCAGGTGTCGCCGCAGTCGCCTTTCTTGGTCTAATTGTACTCGTAACTCACCACTTTCAATGTCCTTTTTCTGAGAAACATTTATCAGCGCCACAGGTTCAGGTGATCGTGACTTTGTGATGGTATCATCTGTAGAGTCAGGTATGATGGTAGAAACATGAGTTACGATATCATTTTTCCTTTTCTTCAAAGGTATTTCACCACCCTCATGTTGATTAAGTAGCCTTTTCAATTGACAGTTTTGTGAAAGAAGTCTTGTTTTTTCTTGTTCCAAATTATAGATGTACTCAGCGGTTTGTTGTAATATGGCTGCCTGAAATTTAATAAAATATGTCATATATACTACAATGATGCTAACAAATAACATTTTATGCTAACATTTTATCTATTCCTAAATCTAAAGGTAGATCAAACTAATATGTTTTTTATCAATCTATCAAACATCAAATCAATTTGTTCAGAGTTGAGTGGAAACAAACATAATGCAAGTGTAGCTGAGCAGCAAGTGGATGATAAAACAAAACATGATTTAACATTCTATAAGTAAATAGCTCAGCAGCAGAAATGAATCAGTAGTTCCTGATATTATTATAAGGAATTTGACGGGCCCGATAACTTACGTTGGTAGTAGCCCTGCTTTCTGAACTGAGGGCCGTAGGTTCGATTCCTACACAGGACAAACATTTGTGTGATGAACATCGATGTTCTTCTATGTCTGGGTGTTATATTGTATTCTATGTATGTATTTACAAACAAAAAAAAGTTATCTGGTCCCCATAGTACAAGCTTTGCTTAGTTTGGGGCTAGATGGTGCTGTGTGAAATGTCCACGCATATTTATTTATTTATTATTACAAACATACTGATCTAATACTAGTGAAAACAACTTTACCTCATCATGATATTATGATAAAATTAAGTAATAAAAAAAATAGAATTATGATATTTAGTTTATTTTACATGTGGGTGTGTGTGTTTTGTGTGTAATAAATTCAGATTATTTTCTAACTAATGGTGGTTGTTTGTTATTAATTTAATTTGAATGAATTGTCTGTCACCTTGCTCAGCTTTTCACCTTCATGGCGCGGTAGAAGGGTTCGTAATGCTTGAAATCCTGCATTTATGCTCTGCATTCTTCTACGTTCATTGCTGTTAGCAATCTCTCTTCGAATTCTTTTTTCTGCCTCCATAGTTTTACTTCCAGAAGAAGAATGTTTGTCACTATAAAATAACAATAAATATGTACATTTATTATAAAAAATACATACAAATATGTGACCATATTATGTGATGATTTGATGTTCCTAATTATTATTTATTTGTATTCAGAATAATCATTTTCAGTTTGTCATGCTATGATGGGACTGTTTATTAAAAATATGTAGCAGTGCAATTTCTATTAAAAAATATTGAATTGGGTTTTATTGTATTCTATTATACAAACCTAAAATATCTAAGCATTCTATCAGTTATATTGTAGGCTCTCATGAGGGTAGCCTTTGAGTGTCGCCTAATCCAGACCAAGGTCTCCCATGGCATAGGGTTGCTATTTATACTTGCGTTTGTTCTAGGACCGGTAGCATTTATGGCATTTGCAAAATTAGTGTTGATGTAAAGCGTTCGTTTTGGAAATTTTACCAATAATGTCAATTTTGATATTTTTGGCGGTTCACGATGTCATATTTGATTATTTTTGAGCTATCCGAACGGTGAACAAAAACAGTTAAAAATGCAACTTTTACTCACACATTTCCAAAGCAAACACGGCATGTGATCATTTTTGGCCTTTTTAACTGTTAATTTTGCCATCTGTGGCTATCCAAACGGGCCTTGTTCGTTCAGTGAGAAATAAACATCAGTCTCTGAGCAAAACCCACAGAAAGGAAAATTGAGCCATAATCAATACAATTATTTTATTCGTATTCTGGTACCCTACCCTGTATGGAAAATGTACTCACTACTACCTCTGGCATGTTCTAAATCATTATTTGGTGTCAGCTCATAAATCTCTGAACAGCAGAATAGGTCAAAAACGTTTTGAGCTTGATGTAAATAAATAAAACATGAATGGGACGACATAATTTACGGTAAACGTAACTAAACATGTGGTTGATAGTACGATTTTCCGCAATACAGGGCGCCTAGCCGCCTACTACGCCTATTTGATTTGACCAAACATGGCGGCCCAACAGCTGACTACAGACCGGCACGGGGCGTGTACACGGTCATATGGGCACCTCAAACGTGAAATTGGGCTCCAAAATTTGCAAAAGAGCAATAAAGGAGTAAATTTATGAAGCGCAATCGTAACCATTCCTTCATATGTTTAAAAAGTAGCAAAATAAAAGCGACCACGCCGGGTATCCATACCTGGCAAAAGCGTGATCCGATGCTTCTTCTTCGTACAAGTTGTAATCTTCTACTTCTAGCAAACAGACGTCATTAGCGTGTAATGACATAACTCTGGTGTGCTGTTTAATTCTTCCTCATCTAATTACGAGGAAACACTTGTAGAAAAGTGTTATTTGGATTATTTTACGCGGCACAGGCCACAATGGCGGGAAATGACAATGAGTTCGGTCAGGTGACGCTACACGTTTTTAAAACAACACAATTAGAAATGACGGTCAAAACACACTTTTAATTAATCACAACACACTTATAATACACATGTAATCTATTAATCACTATTTCACATTGAATTACTTCGTTAAAACAATAATTTTAGAGGGAGTCGGAGGCAGGCAGTACGACATGACATTCGATGGCACCCACATTTCCATAGACTAGATTCACAGACTATTGTAGCAAAGTTCTCTGTGTGGACTATTGTACGCTAGATCAGTGTTGCCAAAGGCGACGAGACTAAATTCTCCATTTTTCCCAGCTTAAGTAGCCTAAATAAGTAGTATCCTCTACTTTGTCTACGGAACAAAAAAACCAAAAGTATCAAAGTATTTTCATTTGAAGGGTGACAATTTGTTATTGCCGTATGAAAATCAATTTTCTGTTTTTTAATTTTGTGTCATGAGTTTCTGGTACACTTCTAACACCTCCTTTTGTAAATGCTCTAAGCCATTCGCTGCATGCTGCATTCATCGATATGCTGCATTCATTAGTTCATAGATACAAAATAGAACGCATTGTTTTTACTCTAACCTGTGGTATAGAACTAGACTGGCAACATTGATCTTTAGTCTGACTTTTTGTACTTGATTATGATTACACAGATCTTGATTATGTTTTTTTACTCTAATCTGTGATTTTGTCTGTGTTTTCTATTGTTATGTTGGCATTAGGGTGAAAGTTCAATGCCATTCGAAGCCATTGACTTTTAATTTTTTGGGTGTTGGCTGCATTGAAATTGAAGCGTCTAGAACTCAACAACCAATCACAAATGCGTTTTAATTTTGAATAATTTTTGAGGTGGGGATTTCATCCCGCCGCCATATTGTGTTGAGCTGTGAGTGCTTGTAGTGATTTTACATAGTTCTGTGTAAATTCTTTGTCAATATATTTTGGATTGATCAGTTTAAAGGTAAGAACAATTTAAACCTTAGTTTTTGTCATAATTTCTCGTAATGCTTTATAGTTTCGTAAAAGTGCATGCTATCACACCGGTAGTGGTTCGGCAGTTGAAATATTGGGCATCTGTAGATATAAAAAATATCACAAAATCAATCCAGTTTTTACTTTCTTTTCTTCAGCCACGAGGAAAAGCCACGATGAACTATTGTGTTTTAAGTGTTTTGAAACAGTGCTTCTACACATATTCAAAACGAGCTGGCTGTCACTACAACGAACAAAGTACCTACGTTTATAATATGAACTGAACGTTGTTACTTGCTTGATATTGACTACCTCCTAGGCTTCAACTATATATCGATTGTAGAAATGATCCTAAACTTAATTTTTCTAAAATCTAGGGATTGATAAATAAATTGTATTTGTAAAATAATTACGGAAAGCCCGTCCTTTGTCATCGTCGAAAAGATGATTCATCGCCGTGCGTGAGTAGGTACTTGGGAGACAATAAAGTACACTGCAGAGGGTGTAGTGTAGAGCACTAAGTGCCTACTCACTGGTAGGATGATCTACCTACCAATTTTTGCACAGAATAAATACATCACAATACTTAGCTTTTCCCTTTTCCACTGTTCTCTATTTAAAAAGTTAAATCTAAATTGGTCCTCTCAGACAGATACCATACCATACCTATGTATTGACTTTTTTTATTTTAATAGTATTCTTGTGCCATCTGGAGGCTTTTAATAATAATTAAGTATTTAACTCATGTAATAATTAACCCATGTCACCACCCATCAAAGTCCACCGCAATAGCCCAGTTTTTTTTTAAGTTTACATAACAATAAATAGTTTATAATATGCCACACCATCCCTTGTAAGTCTAATAGTTAATTTTTATATTCCTCTAGGGCTATTCTTTTAGGGCCTCTTGGTGGTAGCTTCGGCACACCAATGCCTCCCAAATTCTGTGGTCAGGGCTAGACCCGATACACCAATTAAAATTGTGTAATTTATTGTTATGCAAAGGAATTATACTGGAACATGCTGTTTAAGTAAATATGTTTTTATTGCTATTGTTCAATTCACCTCCTTGAGTAATAATCATCTAGATTCTAGTGTAACTTGTCATGGGATAGCTGGAAAATAATTCAACCTATAAGTTATATAACAAGATATAGGTAGGCATTAATCACACAACATAAGTCCATGCTTCTCACCTACCTACCTACTAATGAATCACATACATCATAAGATTCAATTACTTATCTGTTTGCATAAAATTATTTCATTTTGAAATCAAGGAATATATTATGTTCCCAGCTTATGCAGTCACACATTCTTTAGAAGTCTACTATTGGCTTCATAATGTTCCTCATCTTCAAGATATGGCTATTGATCAGGGTTTATTACATTTTGTAACTTAGCTTTCTTTCTAATATTTATAATCTATTCATTCATCTTCTTTGCTTTGTTTCTTTTTTTTCTTCTTTTTTTTTCTTTTTTTTTTGCTAGCGCTATGTACTTAATATACATGGTAAAGAAGATTATGAAACACCTCTAGTAATAAACTTATTTTATTGGCTAGAGACTTTATTACAAATACTTAAATATATACACTAAACTAAACAACTTAAATATACTTTAAACCTATCTTAATAAATATTTGCACCTAACTAAAAACAAAAACCCTATCAAAAAAAAAGCTATGCCGCAAAAAAAAAACTATACATAAAACACCGAATTTAGGTTGCTTTCTGCGGGGAGTGTGCTCAAAAAGCTGGCGACATTCCCTCGTTGTATTGCCAAGTTGATTCGTTTGCCGAGGTATGCACCAGCCTTCTGGACAGCTCCTTGACAAGAAGCCGCGCCTGTGGGCCCCATGGACCCATTGTTTCAACCCCAAACGGAGCAAATATGTATCCATCGCCCAAGGATTCATACTTCCTCCGTTTGAGGTCTTCTGTAGCTTCAGCCGCTGCACATGCTGCCCGAGCTGAGTTTTTAACCTGGGAAGGCGCTAGCGCGTAGTAATTAAATAAAAACTGCCCCTGCACATTAAATAAAAACGGTGCCCCTGCAAATTAAACTTTTTCCGCCACAACTCTTAATTTGCCAGGATGAAAAGCATCTTATGATTTTAAAAGTAGGGTGGCTACCATACCGTTTTGGCGTCGAAGCCCCACAACAGACAATTTTACTTTTAAATAGGGTAGGAATACTAACTATTGGTGGCTGCACCCGCTTTATGAGACCAAGAAATGGTCAGGCAAGTTCGCCGCGCGTCTCGCGCCTTATGCTGCCCTGCCCGCCGCCGCTCTGCTTGTTGACCAATAATACAATTTCCCCTCATGCAAAAAGTGGTGGTGTATTTCAGCCGAGTGGTGCTTTGCGAGAAAACGGGACACCCGTTGTGTCTTGTTCCATCCTGCCTGTGTTCTTTGTAATTTCGTATAACGCTTACAGTTCCGCAGCTAATGTCATTCCAATACATTTTGGCGTAAGGCTAATGGAAAGTGATCTTTGCTAGACCTCTTGGAACCCGCAAATATAAATCCAAAATGCAGGTCGCACAAGAGCTAGTTTGGGCGGATGTTATACAGGAGACCATAATTTGGAATTGAATTCCATATATCGTAGTGATCCTATATCACTGCAAGATGACAGGAGGGGTAGGTTCTTGTCTGAATGGTTGCCACGTATAGTCGTAGAAGACTACAAGATAATCCTTGCGTTGATATAGAAGCACTTGCAGGAATGGCTATGGGCAGTTCAAGATAATGATGAAATGGCGCCAGAGAGAAACTGATGCTTCCAGTTATGATGATGACGACGATGCTACAAATGCCCTTGGAACGATAAAACACGTACGACACAGTTGATTTTAAAAACTTTCCAAAACCTTATCAGCTTTTTCAATTTATATTTTAGTAATGTTCAGACTTTTACACTGCAACTGTTATAGGCAGCCATGTAGCTTAACATTAGAGGAACGACAAACTCGTCACATATTCACTATCATTTTTAAAAAACTTGACTTGAATTAATATTTTAAAAGCAGTTAAATAATGTAGATTTTAATGAACAGAAAATTGACTTTGAATAGATTGCACGTCTAATTGGAGTTAGAAGACTTAAACGCATGAATGCTTTTTAGTGTTACATACTTCTGAATAACTAGTATGGAAACAAAGACCCCATGGAAACGTGGTATTGTCACTTTGTTCGAATAATAATACATGGGAACACTGAAATAGATTTTACTTCAAGCTTAGCAAATTGTAAAATATACCGTGAAGCATATTATGTTGAAAAGAAAAATACAAAGAGGTAGGTGGTGTGCCTCCTCTTTTTGAGTAAAACATTTCCTGGTTACACCTAGCTCTGGGAACCTTTGCAAACCTATTACAAAACTGTGTCATAGCTGCTGAGTTTTTCCCTAAATAAATCAGTAATACGATAAATCAGAAATTATTCAATTCCGTTTCACGTTATATTTTCCTGTTGGGTGTGTTTGGTGCAGAGTTACCTACTTGCGGTTGGAATCCGCAACTGGCGAATGCTATCGATTTTCCACTAGCCGCCTGTAATGCATACGATTGGTACGCTTGCATTGTACAGCAATATAATATTTATGTTTTATGTCGACTTAATTCTCGATTTCTTCCGATTCACCCATTATTTAAAGGTAGTTCAGTAAAATCTTTAAAAAGTTGCAAGAAATAATACTGAGTCGCTATACTATATTGATGCAGTATTTATTAGTATTTAGTAGGTACGACTATTTTATTATCTGAGGTATTAGTTACTAATATATTTTATTACATAAATTCCATTACAAAAATTTAATATGTGTCTGCCCATATTTTTTCTAACATGTTTGGCGATAACACGCGAGGGTTGATCAATATGATAGAAACTCGTTTTACCAGTATCAAGTGATATTCCATAAAATATTCGCAATCTGGTTGCTTTCTGTTATTTTATGAGTTCTGGTAATTTTGATATTTTGTATGAATTCACGAATCTGTGGCTTAGTCACTTTAGTTGCCAATTTTGTTTGAACTGATATTTCAAATCAAAATATATTTTAAACAAATCTCGTAGAAAATTTCTTGATCCTGCTGTCAAACTGTCGGTAGTGTTGCGCAGTTCGCCTGTTTACAACTTTATAAACACGTGGCCGTAAAGTTTTTCAAGCGCAACCGTCTCTCGTCCAGAGAGCGTGGTAACGTTCACGAATATACAAGGGACCTACTCGGCGAGCCGGCAACCTTGAACGCGTTCGAGTCAAGGTCGCTGATATACATTGGATCCTCTTTAGAGTGAACCAGACCCGCTTAAAACGACTCTCATTGTAACACCGACGACAATGCATGTTCGGGTTGACTGCCTGAGCCTAAAAACGTTAAAGTAGGGGGCACAAACCAGGGCGATGACCCCAATGCATGGACCAATTTGGACTAACTCCACCCGATGACGGACAGATGCTCTCTGCTCTCTCTCGAATGCCAGCTATCTAAGCAGTTAGATAGAAATCAACACATTATGTCTCGGAACTTTCGAGACAACAAAAATGTCTTCATATTATCTGAGCTGTGTATTGTGTTGTTGTCATGTCCTAGTGCAGGGCCAGGGAATGTTTGTGCAGAGATAAGGACTGGCTCCTGCGTGACTAATGATAATGACGTTGCTATGTATGTTTGTGCTGAGCGTGAGACTAATGAGGAATAACGATGCTCTGCTAATGACCAAAGAGCACAATAACCAATAACTGTATTTGAATATGATTTCGTAAACTACTCTCAGTTTTGCTCCAAACGTAGCGATAGATAATTGTTTTAATTAGTACTGTGAGTATTGCATGTTACAGTGAGTTCAAATAATACCTACCGGCAGGATGTTGTTGTTAAATCAGTGAGCACGATACGACTGTGTGCTTTATTGTTGGGTTAAAATAATAATAACGGAAGAGTGGTTTCTCAGGATTGTGGTGTATCTTGATTGCCTACTTATTGTTTTATTGTTACGTTTATGTTACTAGCGTGATTCATCCTCACAGAGTATCATACCACGTAGGTGTTGTATGTGTGTAAATCGTAAAAGGAAAAGTCCATTCAGAAAACATAAGTAACGGTCTGATTCATTGAAACATTTATATAAATTTAATTCAGTATATAATTATGTATTGTACGTTATCATTTAGAATAAAATTGCTATCGGTGATTTCGATTATTTTTGTCATAATAATATAACTTGTAGAACAAGAACTCAACATCAAATGATCGTTTCATGGTAGATAGATTTGCGGTTTTTAAAATTTGTACAATTTTAGTTTATGGTTTACTTTTAGATCTCTCCATTCCATATTGTAACAATATTATTGTTTCACGACATTTGCAGTCAGTGCCTTAAGATCGTACGGTTCGCATAATACAATGGCACTATTTATTAGAATCTATTTGAGTGTGTGCATCGAATGCACTTTCGTTAGAGATACTATTTTGGTCGGCACTCCGCAGTTCACATTTATTTCGGGCGAGTTCCCAGCACCGTGACCCAGTGGCGCGCTTTGTATTCCAAATGCGTGCTTTGTACCTGAATTGTTTATTTTTATCTCGCACAACATAGGATGCTTTACTAATTTGCATTTCTGTGTTGGTTTGGGTGTTGGCCTGTTGGGTGGAATGGATCAAACCAGTTTGTTAGCTCTCTGTCTGATCGTCTGAGATTTGATGGTTCGTTATAATAATATCACGGATACGGATACGAATTACGAACGTTATTCACAATAAAAATGATGTCTTGCTGTTTTTATAACTTATCTTTACTGTAAGTGCTAGCAAAATCATATTAGTGAGTTGCTTTGCTATGTTACACAAAGTATAAAGAAACGATAAAGTAAAATTCCCTTTCGTCGTATACTTATATTTACTCCTTATTAACATAACAATGCAGCGGACATGACAAGCAGTAGATATAATGAATGAGTGAAGTGCTCCTTTAAGTGAGATATAAAAGGACCCTCAGCCTATAAAAGTTGAACTGGTGATTGGATGAAATTGTTTGTTATAACTACAATGTCTCTTTATTTGGTATTGAATCATTGGAAGAACCCTTATGTTATCCATTCGTCGAGCTTACCACTCACGCATGATATTTGATGTTCAAAATTCTATACAGACAGTCAATTCACTTCCGAATTGAAAGTTTTAATACATTACTCGCGTTTGTTTCCAACGCCGTAATGAGATTCCTGCAACTCGCATATTATATTTGTGTCACGTATGCTGTTGTTAGATTCTTGGCTAGCACTAAAACTAAAAGGTTTGGGCGGAAGTGGCTAACTGTGTCTGATAGATAAGTTAAACGTCGAAGTAAAATAAGGTGGGTTCAAGGAAATGAAAGATATTTAACTACGGATCACTATGGGGGTGCACCTGCAATCTGCGTAACACTTGGTAATCGACCAACATCATGCGATAAATTATGATGTATTACACCAAATGAAACTAGTTACCAGATAGGCACGTTTTTTATCAAAAGTTAGCGTCCGAAATTAGTGATGTCTGACAACCTTGGTATTGGTATTCAATGGGTCGGTCTATGTATTTGCATTGAATAGGTAAGCTTTGCTGCTATTGTCTTGGTATTCGATAGGATAAAAAACAGCGG
Organism: Ennomos erosarius; assembly: GCA_963580505.1. NCBI lineage: Eukaryota > Metazoa > Arthropoda > Insecta > Lepidoptera > Geometridae > Ennomos > Ennomos erosarius. Next base: position 10,940,361 of record OY756982.1, read on the forward strand.
TGGTATCTCTTTTTGTCCACGATATGGCCATGCTTGCCTTACTACACTTGGACATAGTAGGTACCTACTTTATCATGAGGCACCGGTTATCTTTCTAATTACTCCCCTGCAAAGTCGCCTACATTCCGGAGATAAAGATTCAATGACGTGGAGACAAATTCTAACCGAAGTTGTTCTTTCTAGGAGAGCAGGGAACATGGGTGCTAAACAGAGCAAGCGCTCAGTGGACATAAGTGGAAAGGAAGCCGAGGGCGGTGGCGAGGTGGCCGTGGCCGGCGCGGGCGGTGAGGGCCGCGTCGAACAGCTCGCGGACGCCGACGCGCTCAAGCCGCAGATCAACGGTGACGCTCACATACAACACGAACAAACGGTATGTTTTACATACTTAGTAAATCTCCGCCAGCTGGTGAGCAAGAGTCCTAACGCAATCTTTCAATTAATGGAATGGTTTACATCTTAACATCCACTCTCCAGTAGAAGTTGGAGTTGTCTCCAGCAATCCAATATACAGTGAGCTGATACTCATAAATTAGGTAGGCTCCTTGAAGTTCCACGATGAAGTAATCGCTCCCTTACCAGCATTATTAACCCGTTACGACCGCACTGCTGACACGGGCCATTTACAAGGCGACAGAGCATAGGCCACGCTAGGCAAGCGCGGGTAGGTGGGTGATACAGTCATGTCCTCGAATTTTACCAGAGCAAGCACTAACATGAGAATGAGGGCGAAAGTGTCGTCGCGCCACATTCAAACAGATGCCACGTACTCCGATTCAAATCCCGCTGGGCCCTGCACCAATGAATTTTCAAGTTAAGTACAGAATTGGCACTCCCTCGTACGACGATATTTTAAGAATCACATAATTCGAGAACATGATGTGTCATCCACTAACCTGCAGGCTGCACTTGGCTAGCGTGGCGGGTTATGTATGAACGGCCTACACTGTCTCTATGTGAGAGAAGGCCCTTGGTCCAGCAGTAAGGAACATACTGGTCTGATGATATGACATAAGCACTGAAATAGCTAAGCTTTACTAAAACACGACTTTTATCGAGTCGAGAAACTCTGACAAAGTAAACTTTTCAAATCTTGTGCAAATCCTAACCATTCGTGACTCGCTCAATCTACATAGCGACTTAGAATTTATAGTTTTGTTTTCCTATCAGCATTCCCTCGGGCACAGGCCTCATTTTAAATACGTAATCTTCCTTCCCATTGCATTCGTGCTGTCACACGTCCGTCAAACAAATGTGAGTCCATTAAATGGGGAAATGGTAGGGTGCACGAATCTATCGGACTATATGCGGGTTGATATAGGGAATCCAGTGAGGGACCGCATTCCGTACGGTCGTCCTAATTAACATGGCCAGCAGCGCTGGCTCTGTAGTTTCACTAACTTATTGTATGCGTGCGTGTAATGGCTTATCAAATTGACCACGCGTAGACACAGTTTACAGGATAGAATTTCAAAACCAATAGTTACTGTTACCACGCCATTTAAATCTACAAAAAACAGTTTGTAGGAATTTGTACTGATTGCAGAGATAGCCAGAGCGATAAGAGCTGAGGTAGCTTTAGAAGCGTATTGTACGAGCTTGTTAAAGCAAACGAGCATATGAATTTTATCCGACTCCACAAGATTGCTAGTCGGTGTCATGTCATCGCTATTCGCTATATTTTTGTACGTATTCATCACAATTTATTATACAATACAAGATCAGTTTGTTATAGGCCAGCCAGCTATTACTTGTGCAGGAATTCCTAACAACTGGTTCGTAGAGTCGCTTCCCACAGCTTCCTGTGCAGATAAATATTCCTAATCATAATCATCTACGTACGATTATAAACGAATGGAAAGATCTTACTGAGCTTTTCGGAGAATGATATCTTTACCGTTAGGTAGTAAACTAAACATTTTTTTTTTAATTATTGACATACAAAAATAGTGCTATCACATTGTTTAGTTCTATTAGTTTAGTTCTAATAATAAAAGATTCTCCAGCATAATATCATAATATGATTATATTATATTCGATTGTTCACACATTCAGACAAGGACAAGAAATTAATTAAATTATCGTCGTAGCCGTAAAAAAGATGGACAAGTAGACAAAACTGTTTTTCAGAAACAATCGGTAAGCAGACACTTAAAAATAAGTATCACAGTAGGCGGCCTTATCGCTTAAAGCGATCTCTTCCAGACATACAGCGAAAAGAAAAACAAAACAAGGAAGATGATTTTAGGTTTAGAAATAATTTTAATCCTTTTCAAGCTTTAATATTGACAGCCTCCGTGGTGTGGTGGTTGAGCAGGTCGGCTCATAACCCGCAGGTGGCGGGTTCGATTCCCGCGACAGGACAAGTATTTGTGCCCGAAAAAAAAAACGCAAATACTTGTTCTGTGTCTGGGTGTTGTGGGACCATGATCCTCGTAGTTCCTGGGTCCCTAGATACAGGGAATCCTAGTTAGGGTCCAGGATCTATGTATGTGATCGTTGGGCGTTATTTATTTATTTATTTATATTATGATGATTTAGTGATGCGTGCTGCGGATGTGTAGCCGACAGGAAACCGACTCCGCGCTGGGTTTATGTGCAATTTTACTTAATATTTGAGAGACTTGATTTTCTACTGTAACTGCTGTAGAATTTACACTTAGCTTTCTCCACGTACATTAGTTCTAGTTTCCATCAATAAATATACACGATTCCGTTACAAATAAGGTTGTTATTCAAAACTAAATGTTGACTCACTAGTCACTAGTCTTATCAATGTAAATTACTTGATTGTTAGCGACAAAACTATTTAATGTTATTTATATCCGTACAAGTAGGTATAATACTAAATACAGAACGCGCCTATTACATAAAGATGTTTACACGCTTATACAGCTTGTTTATTGTTAGTTTGCGAAAATGAGGTGTGTACTTATAGTCGAATAATGGAGTTCCCTTTGTTTGCCATTCATCGTTCCAACAATTCTGTAATCTAATATTACCCAGAGGGTAGCGTATAGCGTGGCGTGCCACTATTGATTTTAGCGCGTCACACGGATGCACCGCAAGGGTTACACGTGACACTATCTACTTTGGCTTCCTTATTGGCACAAACAAATCGGCTTTGTTTTGTTTGTGCAACATGGATCTAGATTTACATTTCCTGTTCCGAAACAGTAAATAAAAATTTAGTAAATAAAAACACGTCCCCTCCTGAAGTGAGCAACCAAAGTTTGATTTATCATTATTATAAACGCGAGACTGACCCTCGCCCTCGAAAATACGAGACGTGCGTGCCCATTGATCCAGGCTCCTATCCTAATACATCCAATACCTAATAGTCATTGATCAATTGTATTATATTTTACATTTATAGGATAAAGAAAAGGAGCTCGACAGTGGCACACCGGAAAACGAAAAAGATGCTACCACAGAAAAAGAGGGAAAAGGAGTAGAGGAGAAGGAAATGGAAGCAGCCCCCGTCACTAATGGAGAAACGGAACCTAAAGTTGAAAACGGAGAGTCCACACCCACACCCGAGGACGGGAAAAAACCCAAGAAGGAGAAGGTATAACAAAATCTTTTTAACTTAACTTTCGTGACAATTAGGTCTATGTCTAACTTGTTTTCTCTAGTGTTTCTATGCATGTTGTGGACGATTTGACGTTGTTAACCCAAAGCATGTCGTGAACAGGTAAAGAAGAAATGGTCGCTCAGATCGATCAGTTTCAGCCGAAAAGACAAACCCAAACAAGAGAAGAAACAAAAAGAAGAGGAACCCAAAACAAACGGCGAACCAGAGAAAGTTCCTGAGGAGGTAAGTCGGTTTATTTTTCTTTTACTAGTTTCACAGATAACGGAAAAGTACACGATCGATAGTGATGTACAAAAAGAAGTAAGCTATGTGATGGCATGGTATTCCATCGCTACGAACGAGAGTGTTTCTAAAGCAATAACTTTCTAATTTCAAACTATTATGTCGTACGTCTGCGGGTATGCATTCGTATTCCATCAACGTTGTCAGCGAGTACAATGAAATGAACAGTGAACAGTGTACCCTCGACTCTGACTAAATCATCCATCATCGGCGAGTTGGCCCACTTTCGAGCTTCGCCGCCGCCGCCGCGCCACTTCATGTTCCCACTTGCCTATTGTACCATGTGGCTGCTCAAAAATTAACGCTACGACGTGCAATTATTTTGGGCGGAGTCATTGTCCTTTGTTATATGCGAAACTTTGTATAGCGATATGAAATCGTGCGCACGTGTACTCGAATCTGTTACGAGGGCGGCCGGAGCGAGCCGCGGCTGCTTTGCTTACTTGCGCTTAGAACTTAGTACTCGCGTGGTACCGTTGATCCTTCTACTCGAGATCTCTCCGGAAAAGCAGTCATAATTACGCTATTATGTTTATCGCCCAATTAGATATTCATTGACCATTAAAAACGGATGCAGATTGAGGTATTGATGACTGCGGGCGAATTGTAACAATCTTAATAATATCTCTAATTGATCGATGCAATTTGTTTCAATTAACTTTTTAGTAGTTAGGGTATTGCAATATGAATAACCGATCTATGGGCGACCTTGCGGTCGGCCGGAGTGGAAACCGACGATTTCTATGACAAGTAAGTATTGCGACGTAGTGCATTGCACCCTAACCGGCGCAGTGCGAGGAACAATGCGCATTATAATTCAAAGTGGTGCTATATCCGTGCTAACCAAACGTGAGCCGCCATTGTCGAGGGCGATATCGCGCTATTACCGACACTTAGCTCATTGACGAGCTCGCCAGCGCCGCCGGCCGCACCGCAACAACCGTGTACCGTAAACTGTCATTAATACTTACTTAAAGATAAAGGATACCTCGTTATGGGCATGCCATACGTGCTGTCTCTGTTAATCCAAGTCCTCGGTCCCGTCGCTTACCGTTTCCCCCAAGCTCGTTAGATCAGTTAATTAATGGTTGTGATCACTAACAGTCTAACTTTTAGCGTTTTTGTTATACTTGCGTGGTTTTTGCACCTCATGTAACATTTGCTGTTTCCATAAAAATGGCGATGTTTCCACGATAGTGCTTCTATCATAGAACGTATAATTTTCGTGATCATAACAAAGAAAGATTAACCTAATTTCTTTGTTTACGCTTCATGCTCAAGATGCATTAATAATCGTGTTATTGAGTATGAGTAGAACATGGTGGCTGGCAGGCGCGGCGGTTCGCAGGCGCTGTGTTTATTTGTCTCATGTGAATTAACAGGCGCTGATGCGCGGTCATTAGCACTCGGCCACTCAGCCTCCCACAACGAGACTTTGACACATTAAACCTAACAAAAATATATTTTTACACGCCATGTTCACGCCCATAACGATGTCGGCCGCTCGTAGCTTATGAATAGAAATAATAATAAACCAAATACCATTCGTAGAATTACACAACGGACAAAACAGCGTCTATTATTTATACAGCGCTACCGGGCTACATTTGGAATCATTACATTACATTGTATGTTTTTAATGTAATGCATAAAATTATCAAACGCAACCGACCGTTAGTGTTCGTAACATTTGTTTCCATTTTAGAGTATCACTTATTGCTCATAAAACGTAACAAAGTAAATGAAACTTTCAATTTTGAGCATCGAAAATATTTAACAAAGTTATCAGATGAATATAAAATGCATCAGCGCGGGTCGGTGCGAGCGAGCCGATGACGTAAAGACGGGAGCATTAGGAAACGAGTTTGTCGAGTGAAGAATAAAATTAGCAGTCCTTGGTAGGTTTAGCGGCGGCAGTGGTGGGCGGCTGGCCGGCGCGCCCGACCAGTTGCAACCCGAGGCTTTGATAATGCGGGGGAGTGTTGCCTGATCGCAATCATTTCGCAATGAAACTGCACTAGCTTAGCATTATCAGTATTATCGTAATTGGCTCAAACTCACTGTTAACGCTAGTTAGTACCTAGATGACATTAGGAGGACTCCTGTAATTGCTGTCCCCCTGCAAGAATTGCAAGGTTAGCCATTTAGAAATGTAAAAAAAAAATTAACTCTGCCACCATTGAACACTTTCTCGTTCTCAATGAAATTCGTCATCAAACAGTACGTCTCATTTGTGCCGTGTAGTCATAAAACTAACCAGTGACATTCTTAAAACATACGATGATTCAAATGAATGACTGTTCACCAAGCTAATCCGTGAATTCATTAGAACAATTAATATGGGACCAACAGTGACGATAACCTCTAAGACTCAGTAAGTTGAATTAGGCAGTAACATAGATATTTTGCCTATTACACATACAGACCAGTCATCATCATGATCTTGAGTTATTGTCCAGAAACTTCCGTTTGGTTGTGCCACTCCCCAAAATTCGTTCATCCAAGGCATTTCCCGCTACTCTAAAACGTTTGCAGTCAGTCCCGGTTTTTATAGACCGAGCGAGCGTGAAGCGTGAGCGAAGCATCGCCGTTTCAGTTTAGGCAATTTATTTCGGTTGTCCGGCTGTTCTCACATTTCTAAAACCGTTTCTCATGAAACGTGTGCAGTTATGATTTTTTTTTCCGATTCAATTTGCTAATTTTTTTAAAATGGCGGGACCATGGTTGTTGAAAACGTAAAACATAGTATTTCAAGCTATGACAAGATAGACTCGCGAAGTGTACAGCTCACAGAGCCATTGTGTACTGAGTCATTTTCTTTCTTTCTTCTTTCTGTAATCAGTCTCCCAATCAAGGAGGGATGAGTGGATGAGGGCTTAAAGCTGGACATTTAATTGTAGTTTTGGGCGCGCACCTGGTAACACTACGTAGGAGGTCGGCAAACCGCTTCTCCCTCCACCCACAGGTCGCGCCCGCGCGGCACCGCTCCGCCCGGTCGGCGCGCGGCGCTTCGCCCCGTCCCGTCGCGTCGCCCTGTTTGCGAGAGATAAACATTCTCGTGTACTCTGCCTGCGCCACTCGCTTGCTCCCAAAATGGATAAACTATTTTGATATACCACTGCTTTCATTGTTTAAGCCACAGCAAATATTACATGTTGTGTCTCTACCATTAGCAACTCTTGTCTCCGTTACATATTATTTGACACATAGAAATAATAAGCCTCCCTAAGATTTGCCATGATATATCATAGCGTTTGAATACGTTAATTAGTAAACACGACGCGCGTGGGAGCAAAGTAATATGACAGATAAAACTAAACAAATCGTCGTTACACAAAAAACAGCTCGCTAATATAAGCGGTCAATTAAATTACTGTACAATTAAGTAGGTAATTTGCCTTGTTTTATAAACGTTTGATAAGATGTTTTAATTTGAGATTTACATGAATAATAATTTAAATACATAGGGGTAAATATAGTAATGTAGCTATATGCTATCTTGAGTATATTTTTCACGTCGAGGATTGTATTAAACTGGGCCTTTGACCGACCTTTTAAACAAGGAAAATCAACTAAATTAAAGCTTTGTTTGCCTGTGACAATACGAATACGTCTGACGGTGATCCTGGTGTGATTTTAATTACGATCTGATGGTAGATTTTAAACAGATTAGGAGGAGGGATGTATACAATCTGTTATTCGCAGTTGGAATATGTAACTGCAAGCATAAGTTAGTCTATAGGAAATGCGATGAGCTCTCGTTTCAGGTTACGTGTTTACTAAATGACAGCAGCGTTAATAGCGACAAGACGGCACCACCACATCCAACATATTTTCATAATACCAACGCTGAATGGAGCATTGACATAACAAGGAAGGACTCGGTTTCCTCTATTGAACATCTATTGTGTCAAATATCGTGTTCGCACGGCATTCTTGGGATACCATCAATGAATAATGGACCTTGACGAAATCATATCACTTTTAAACCTCTCAATACCACCGGATAAACATACAAATCAAAAAATTTATATCTCAGGAAATTTCTATTATTAACTCAACTCTCCGTTTTCCTCATTTTGTAATCAGTACTTCGGTAATTGTATACAATGTGACGCGTTACTGTAAACTGTCAACAGTATTATCAATTCGGTTCTATAACTTGTACAGAAATAAAATAACAATAGCTGTGTTGTTCGTAACTCGATAGTTGTAATCGGTGCCAAGACAGAGCGTTCAACCGCTGATAGCGGCTAGAAGATGAGTACGACCCGCTTTATATGACACTGATGCAGCGAGCGCGACGCTATCTCTTCTCTTATTTATTGCCATGCAAATTGCATTCGTCCGCCCGGTCACAGTCGCACGGCGTGATGTTCCTCGAACCTCACGTCGAATACACATGTTAACGAAAACGAGTAGAGCTCCTTTCACCTTGACGCCGCCCTGTAAAGAAGCCAGGTGAAAACCAATACACACTTTTGATTTCACCTGCCCCCTCGCTAATGCATTTTAAGTGCAGCGAAGTCCCGCCGTGCTGTGCAGATATTATGTTTCACGTAGGTGGAAATAACGTAGAAGCTGTATATTTAGGCGTATAACAATCAATTATAATATTCAACAGTATAATTTCACATTTGCTCTGGCGGCAGTTTGAATGTCAGAAAATGCCGAACCGCTAAAAGTTTTAGAGCGGAAAATCATTTCCATAATAGTTAATGTCTATGGTTTGTCAATCTGTGAGTCACCATAAGTACTCCGTAGACTGCTGTACCGTTACCGTTTTTGTTAAACACAAGCAACCTACCTACCTGGTGAACAAAAACTTTGTACTCCCTTGTTGTACGTCGATAATATTAATTCGAGTGAAAAGAGACCTGTCATGGGGTTTAATTATTATTTTAGTTGTAGATACGGGTCGGTAGACGGCTATAATATAACCTATGATTATAATGTGACCTCATCTGACATATCGATAATCGTGTGCTCAATCCTGTTCCACGCGGACCGTTAGCTTCCCGTGGCCGGGTCGGACGCCGCCGGTGGAGTGGAGCCATTGTTCGTGTTCCGTTCGTTCCGGATGACGATTTTGTATTTGCCTCGCTCCGACCCATCGCAGCCCACCGGCATTATGGTATTAAGCACTAGCATATCATTAACATTTACCACTTTTGTGTCAACACCGCGATACGCTACGGAATGTTGCGACTGGAATTGTACTATTTCGAAATTATCGTTGCATGCGGAAACTGTAGACAGGGTCAGAAAGTCACAATTTCATTGCGTACAAGCTTCACAAATTTATCTATATTTATTTTAAATAAACTCGTACCTGCGTACCGGTTGTATTTCTTCTCTAGTTTGAGGCACACTTATAAATAAATAAATATGTGTGGACATTTCACACAGCGCCATCTAGCCCAAAACTAAGCATAGCTTGTACTATGGGAACCGGATAACTGATACAATACTTAGATACTTTTTGTTTGTAAATACATACATAGAATACAATATAACACCCAGACACAGAACAAACATCTATGTTCATCACACAAATGTTTGTCCTGGGTAGGAATCGAACCCACAGCCCTCAGTTCAGAAGGCAGGGGTACCACCAACTGAGCTATCGGGCCGTCAAATATAAATTAAACAATTTAAGTGAGTTTACAACTGAGGTTTTAGACGTGCACCAAAAGTCGTTAAACGACCATTACCATCGAATTAAACTTAAACTACACGAAAACTGAAAGTTACGTGTAAGTCGTAAAATGTTGCTCATCCAAAATGAAGAACTTACTGCATCAAATTCGACACAAAAAGCACGATGTTCTTGTTTCTTGACAGTTAAAGATTTCTAACACTACTCTGTCTAATATTACTTCACAGGTCGATGCACCTCTAGTTTCATAAACAATCCTACACACTGGACCTGTTTAATGGTTGAAGAGTCGAGCGACGCTGATGCACCGCTAAATTATTGATTAGTTGGTTTGGTTTTAACACAGTGGTTATGTATTGCGTTGGATTATATTTTGACAGATTGCATTAACTTTACAAGAAGTAGTTCCTTCGTCTACCAAATATCACGCCGATCATTACTGCTATATTGCGTACAGAGATCATTAAATCAGTCGGTTTTTCACTTCTAGTACTGTAGAACTTCTCCAACAATAAAACTTTGTTGATATGTTTTTTAAACACATGCGTGTGTCGATTCTGGCTAACGTCAAATTGTACTAATCGGATACATGTATTATTAGTGCAGCACTCGAGGCGTATCTTTCTACATCAGTAAACAAAGATGGCCTTGTACCTCGGTATCGTTTTATTGTTTGCCACAGCCCTGCGCTGCGGTTGAATATCTCTACAGACCGAATTATATCGCTGCTATTAATATCCGTGCAAGTTATACTTACTTGCTTCACGAAATGTTACTTCGTTTATCAAACACTATGTTTGATGATGTTTCATTATATTCTTATCGTTTGGATCGTTTGTTTGTATGCTGGCTATTCGAGAACGTTACGACACGTCGCGGATTAAAGTAACAAATAGAAGTCTATAATAACTGAAACAACAAATTAGTATTGTTCACGTCTAAAACAAAAGGAACTTGTTAAAAGCTGAAGAGTGTAGGTGGGAAAAACAACAGCCTAGGGTAGGTTTTTCACCAATAGAAGGTAACCAATGGTTAAAAACTCTATCAAATTCTAAACAATGGTAAAAATGAGTTTTTTTCACTCCTTAACTATTGGTGAAAATACCCACCCTAAATCTTCGTAAACCAAAGTGCTTCCAGACCAGCACCTTCGTTTATTTTAATTTAATTCCTGCCGTCCGGCAGCCCTAGCAATACTGTAATATGATACGTCTTCGATCATGAGCATTGAAGGGTAACTAGTTATCTAAAAATGAGAGTCAATCTTCCGTAACAATGCGTTGACTATAAATGGTATTGCGCCCGTTTATCCCCCTTCAGTCTCGCTAAGTACATCTTGGGAAGCACATCGTCGAAATTTAGTACCATGGCCGATGTCAAGGTACTTATATATTGAGTACTTTTTATTTTAAACATATGTTGTTCGTTTTTTTTGTTCTGAAAATAAATGCAAATGTTAACGATCATGTTATGTGTTATTTGTAGACGGCTGAAGCAACGCCCGAAGCAGCTGTGAACGAAGTCGCGGAGGAAGCGACGGCACTCGCCGAAGAAAAGGAGGAGAAAACACCAGAGACGCCCGTCACGGAACCACTGACAAACGGTACCAGCACACCCGAGTCAGCCGCGCCACAGACGCCGGACACGCCGCTCGAACTCGCGCCGGAGCCCCAGCCACAGCCGCAGCCGGAGCCCGAACAACTACCAGTTAACGGACTCTCCTTACAAGAACCCAAACCCGAGATCCCCGAGGTTGACAAACCGGAGGAAACCAAACCCGAGCCACCCGCCGCGGAACCGGTAGAAACCGTCCCGGCTCCTGAAATTCCCAAAGAGGTTTGTGTTGAACAAGTGCCTTTGTTAGAACCCACGCCTCCACCGCTCCCCGCGAACCCCCCTCCCTCGTCGGTGGCTTCCTTCGCCGCCACCACCATGGCACCCGAACTGACCGACGCTTCGCTAGCTAACACTGCTGCCGCTGCAATCGCGACACCCCTTGCACTTCCGGTTACTAAGGAGGATCTTAACCAACCCGAACCCCCGACCGTAACCATTAATGAAACCCTCGGAAATGAACTCCCTTCTAACTTAAAGGAAACTAGCGAAGACACTCCAGCCGTCACAGCTAACGATGAATCTGAAATTAAAGAGGTGCTCGGAGCAGCTATTGTCAATGATGTAATTTTACCAACGCAAGTAGATGTAATTCCTGAAATTGACAATGCAATCGTAAACGAATCTCACGAAATCGTCACTGAAACTCCTGTCGCGGAAATTCTTGAAACTGTCATTGAAACGGCTCCGGCTGGAACTCCTGAAGTTGAAGCCGTGGACAAGGAACCTATCGAAATTGAAACCGCGAAAATTGAAACATCTGAAGTAGATGCCGAAAGCATAGAAACTTCCGAAGTTAATTGCGTAAAAGTTGTAACTCCCGAAATCGAATCCGTGAACACGGTAACGTCTGAGATTAAACCTCTAACTGAATCTATCATCCCTGAAACCAAAGAAGTGTCAAATAAGGCTGAAACATTATCACAAGCAACTACAGAAGTCGTCGTTATCGAATCTAAACTTGAGACTGAAAACATCCCAGAATCTGAAGTAGATTCTGTTGAAGACGACTCATCGCTACCTCCGCCGCCCGCGCAGGACGAACTCGAGACTAATATCGACGACATAGACGAAAAAGTAGAAGAGAGCTTACAACAAATACCGGAACCGATCACCGAAACCGTAAAAATTGTCGCCGAATCTAATCACATTTCGAGTAGCGAGACGAACGGCGAACGCGACGTTATCCCGGACGAGATCATCGACGCGGAGTTGAAGAAAAAGGCGATGGCTGCTACGGCCGAGACGATCGAGTGCAACGGCGAGCCTGAGGCGCCAGCCCCCGCGGGACCAGTGCTGTCCCCCGCGGGTCCAGTGCCAGCCCCCGCAGGCCCTGAGGAAGCCCACTTGCAGAACGGCAACGCGTCGACGCCGCACACGCCACAGGTGAATAAACATCAGGACAGTCTTGCTCTTGTAGTGGATTAGAACCGTAACTTATGGACCGTTTTGACAACCCCGTTAACAGTTCTCGTATGTAGTTTGATGTGTATATCTCTGCCAGCATGCGTGGACCGATGGCGCTCGGAAGAATTTTGCTGCGGTACACCCGACGTATAGATGCGGCCAGCCGCTGCTCTCCAATCCTTATCCCTTCCCTTTCGCTTCAATTCATACCGTAGATATTTGTTTTCATTTTACAACAGCATGTTGATTTTATTGCTTCAGTGCTAACACACGAGTGAATTCGTCATAATATTTAAGTATATAAAGATTCATTTGTTCATAAAAGCATTTACTTTCAATTTAACTGTGTTACCTAGTTTGCTACGAACTAGTCACTTGATCACTGTTACTGTTATGACTAAGGCTAGTGAACGTTTATACAGATTTGTTGCTAACAAACCATCATCACATTGTAATTAATCATTGAATTGTTGAAAGAGGGTAGTTACAAGCAGCGAAAGCGTTAGCTGGTGTAATATGTTGGCTTGTGTGTTTACAGGAGCCACTCCCAGTGTCCGACAAGCTAGCGGACTTGATCCCTGAACTTCCAGATGTGCCAGAATTGAAAACCGAAACGGTAAGAAATTCCATAATTACACTAATATTATATTCTATTATTTAATTCTAACATTTTTCACCTATATTACAGTAGGATATTACTAGCTACAGTGCTGATTGTTAACATACAAACAAGTAAACACAAACTTTCGTTAATACGATCCAACCAAATCTACCAATGCTAATGCAAATGCTAATGCAAATGCTAATGAATTGGTAGTTGTGGTAGGGTTGTATTGATGCGTGGGATAAACAATAAGCGCGAGCGTTGTGCAGTTGCAGGAGACGACGACCGACCTGGCCGTGGGGAACTAAGCTCGGGCAGCCCACCGTCGACACCAGACGTGTCTACAATGAGCCTATTATTTATTACGACTAGCTGCCGCGGGATCTCGAACTAAGTTCGAGCGATATTTACCTTTCCAACGATGTGGATAGCAGATTCACACGCCGTGACCTTAGGATGATTATACTATAAGTTTAGCGTGCTTTGCTTCACTAAAATTAAGATTTTTTTATACATTTTATTCGGTAGTAACGATAATTATACAATAACAAAGTTATATAGGCAGTATACGGTGCGATTAGTTGGTGCCATTATTACAGGGGTATTAGTTTGACGTCTTTCTTAGCGTTTCGCTCCTAAATTTTATTCTCTTAACTTCTCAACATCCATTATAATTAGTGATAATTTGATGATTGTGAAACGTAAAATGAGCGGAATTTTATTGGACATCTTTTGGGTCTGCTAGTTTATCAAAATTTGAATAAGTTCGGCTAAGATAAAACGAAAAAAGGTTGTTGTTATTGTGACGCAATTAGTCCTGAGTGGTCACTTTATGTTGCACTTTCCTATGAAAAAGGTCATATCAAATTTTTCGTTTTAAATAGAATAATTGTATGTAAATTAAAATGAATTATGTTGCTCTTTCTCACAAGAAAGGTAACTGAATGAATATGCTCTCAGTATATTTGCCCATAAACCACTAATCTCTCAGTCGACCACTCAGTCCACACGATTTACAATTTTTTGTCAGTGTTTCGGCATATTTGTATATATGAATTTCACTTTTCATTAAAACTACTCCTATCTCATAAATTGTCGAATACAGAGTCGATGAATTGAATACATTGTAAATTTTAAGTGTGAATTAAAAATATGAATTTCTTTATATTATAATCATAGTGTATTATTTTTTTTACTGTGACACGTATATTCTAATTTATATTAAGTTGTATAAATTTAGTTAACAGCTCTCTTTAATGCAAGCTCATGGAATTCAATTATAATGTGTCGAAATTTGCTCCTATGTGTAGTGAATTAGTAATAGGTATCCAGTAAGCGTGAGAGGTCGCCATTACCGCCAGGTTACGTACGACGGAGTAAATCTTGAGTGAGTGCGGATCTAAATTTTGCGAATGAAAGATGATTTTGTTGTTTTTGAAAAATGGATATTCAGCGGCCAATTTGTGATTATACTATACAATTTTTATCCATATACAGACATTATATTGTAATATTTAGATATTGTAGCTTTTACGTAAGTACGTCGTACATACTATGTAACTATTTAGCAACGACAGGTCAATACCACAGTTTTAAAATCATACAGTCGCGCAACGAAAGTACTTGTGCAGAGCAACAAATGTGGTTGGGTTCCTATTTCCTATACATCTGTAGCCCTGAAGAAAGACGCCACGTGCATAATTATAATTAGTAAATGATTACGCTATAATAAATAACAATCACTTTAATTTATAACTTTGTGGCAACCCTTGCTTGTTTGCGTATAATGCTTAGGTTGGTACCACATGGGCGCGGTCGCCTCGGCATCGCCCCACATCAAAGGCGTTGCGCTACTGTAAGGATTGTAATACTGTGTCAATACTATTAGCTGCTGTCGATTAGTATAATCTCCACATCATTCATTAAATACAAAAGTTTGTAAAGTTTGATATTACTATACAATGAAATGAATCGTTTTCGACGGCGATTTGTGTCCATTCATATGGTTTATAAAACATTTTTGTAATTTTATACATTTTTATGGAATTTAACAGGGCACATCTGCATGGTCTGTAGAAATACTCCGATTTATAGCCTAGTGAGTGAGACATTCCATATCAAGTGCTATCTTGAGTCTGAACAGTTTGTATTGTCAATAAAACATTTTGTAGTTGTAATGTTTCCAAATATTCTGAAATTAAAATGTCAGGGACTGTTTACCTTTATGCACTATTGGGACTGTATTAGACAAAAACATTTCAAATCTCCTCTTTACTCGGAACTCGTAGGTAACTTTTATTGAATCTATATTAATTAGATTGTGTACTTTTATAGAATAATCTTAGGTAATTTTTACTCCAGAATGATTGATGAAGTTTTCAATATGTCAAAATGGTTATCAGTTTAGGTTGCATTTTGTGGAGTGTACTGGGACTGAAACAGAAAAAGTTTTTACGTTAAATCGTAAGGGGTTATAATCGTAGTTGAATGAGAAAAAAAATTGCTCATGGCAATGTAGAAGTTTGTATGTATGATATTATAATGTTTGTAATTATGTTATGTACTCCATTTATTGAAACCTAATGTTGATGTGTGAATGTCTCTTATCAATAAAATTTTAAATCTTACATACTTGTTTCCTTCATGCTTTTGGCAAGAAATTCACTAAACCAATATTGATTACATTTTGGTATCAGCATAGTTTAAATGAACCCTGGTACATGGATCCTATGTACTACCCCAGATAATATAATACCTACAGTACAGATGCCTCATCCAATACAACGGAATAACGCGGGCTATTTTACGAATTATTTTATTTCGGCATAACGCAAGATTATCAAGCGACATTTATTGCGTGTTGGCCAAGTATTGGGCCAAATGAATACACTGGACACTTAACTAGTAACTCTGTAGACACGATTACTACATTTTTTTCAAGTTCGGGCTATTTTTCCTTTGTACCTGATGGGGACCACATGATACTACTAACCCATCAGTGTATTAGTGGTAATGGGTATAAACTTAGGAAAAGGCCAAGAGATATGTTATTATCGTATATTGTATAAGGGGTGGATAATATTTAGGTATACTTATGAATATAATATAATGACACAAATCATTATCTAAAACAGACAGCATTGTCCGAAGTCTGCTATTTCAATTGTGTCATAATTCATAATGGTTCATTAATGGTGCTATAATGACAGATTTTTAAACTAATGGTAGTCTACTTATGGTTCATAGACTACCATTAGTGTCATAATCTGTAATCATGATAGATTTTGACACTAATGGTAGTCTACTTATGGTTTGTAGACTAACATTAGTGTCAAAATCTGTCATTATGGTACCATTCATGAACCATTATGACACAAAATAGCAGACTTCGGGCCCTGGTGCATCAGCGTCATATACTGCTAAATTTAGGGCCTCCCTAACCCTCATGCAACCAAAACTGGATCTTTAGCAATTTTTTTTACTGTTTATGCTAGCTGGTTGCAAATATGTGTTTGTATCTGCTTTTTTATCAGTTTCCTGTCAACTTCTCACTGAAGACTAAAAGTTTGTAAATATTTTTTATATTTTCTATGTAATAAGGCGAATTCTGTGATTTTCATTTTATTTTTTCATAATCTGGGGTCTAGCAAAGATACCAATAATCACAAACGCTAACTCCAAAAATATATTGAAATGATGTTTGCTGCGGAAAAGTAAGCGGTGTCAGAAATGTCATTTCAGTTCATTTTGGAGTTAGCGTTTGGCATTAGCGTTAGTGGTTGGTATCTTTGCTAGGCCCCCAGGTCAGTTGCTGAAACCAAAAGTTTAGCCTAAGTTAAATATCTTCAAACAAGTTAACATTGAAAAGTTTCATGCAAAGTTTTCTGCAAAGCAATACAATACAATACAATACAATAATACTTTATTGAACACCAAAAAAACACAACAATGCACATGATACAACACAAAGAATGGTAGAACAACGGGCGGCCTTATCGCATAAAGCGATTTCTTCCAGGCTACCTTTGTATGGACAGGAATAAAACAATCTTAAAAAATGCGGTTGGTGCTGTACAATTTAAATATATACCTAAATACTAATAATAATATACCTACTTAACACATACATAATATATATAAATATATATAAACATTACTTATACCTTAATAAATAGTGACAAATAAATAGTAATAAGACATTAATTATGCACAACAAAGAGACAGTGACGCGTTAATAATAAAAAGACAAGTGTAGAAAGAATAATAAAAAGAAAAAAAGAAATATTTACTGTCGTTCCGACAAATAATGTTTCTTCACTATGTCTTTAAAAATAGTGATCGACTTGGCATGGCGAATGTCCACAGGTAACGCATTCCATAAACGGACGGCTTGTACAGTGAAGGAGTGGTCATAAGAACCCGAACCATGGGCTGGCATTTGTAATTGAAGAGTGTTGGCGGAACGAAGAGAGCGAGCATGACTAAGATGGAGAAATACAAAACGTTCTTTGAGATAAAGTGGGGTCGGTGGGATAAAAAGTACACTATATAGAAGAGACAGAACATGAGCGTCCCGGCGATGGCGGATTGGTAACCAATTGAGCTTATTGCGAAATTCTGATATATGGTCATACTTGCGCAAGCCAAATATGAACCGGATGCAAAAATTTTGTAAACGCTCAAGCTTATTAAGCTGTTCTTAGGTTAAGTCCAGATAGCAGGCGTCTGCGTAGTCGAGAATAGGGAGAAGGAGAGACTGCAAGAGCAATTTTCGTGGTTATTGGAAGAATGTTGCGAAGCCTACGTAGTGATGCTGCTGACGCGAATATTTTCCGGCTAACTTCGCCTAACTGGGCTCCCCACGATAAATGTTTGTCAAAGAGCACACCCAAGTTTTTAACCGTCTCACTAATTTTGATGGAACTGCCGTCAAACAGAACCTGTGGGAGGCAGAACCAGTCAATCTTAGATATCATCCTGGAACTGCCAATCACAATTACTTGGGTTTTCAGAGGATTGACACTGATGCCATATGATGTACTCCAGTTCAAAATGCGTCTAAGATCACAATTTGTGGTTTCGATAGCAGAGTGAAGTTGCTCCGGAGGTGTCTGAGTATAGATCTGTAGGTCATCTGCATAGAGGTGGTAGGAAGAAGATAATTGCTGGGAAATTGAGTTTATGAAAATAGCGAAAAGCAAAGGAGATAAAACGCCGCCCTGTGGAACACCAGCCAGAGTATCACACCAGGATGAAAAAGTATCCTCAATACGAATACGCTGCCGGCGTCCATGTAGGTAACTGAAATCAGTCAATAGCAAGAGGAGATACGTTAAGGGTGCGGAGGACACCAAGTAAGATATCGAAATCAACATTGTTGAACGCGTTACTGAAGTCAAGTAGTGATAACACAGTCAGCTGTCCGTTACTCATACCATACCGGATGTCATCAGTACTTTTAACCAGGGCGGAGACAGTACTGTGACCAGGACGAAATCCCGATTGAAAGGGGTTAAGGAGAGAGTTCTTGTTCAGGAAGGAGGATAGTTGCTGATGGACGAGGCGCTCTAATACTTTTGATAAAAATGGGAGAATGGAAATGGGGCGATATTCGGAGTACGCGGATGGATTGGCTTTTTTGGGAAGTGGGGTTATTTGGGCCTCTTTCCATAGCGTCGGAAAAGTGCCACTGGACACAGAAAAGTTTAAAATATAAATAATAACAGGAATGACTTCATCCAGTATGGGTAGAATCATCTTACGACTGATGCTATCACTACCAACGGCGTTTGACGTAATGGAATTAATCGCTCTCTTAACGTCACAATCGCTAAACTGACTAAATGAAAATGCAGAATGGTCGGGAGAAGGAGTAGAGGAAAGATATTGAAGTGTAGCTGATTTTGCTGGGCCATCAAAGCTGGCAGAAGTAGAGAAGTGGACGTTTCATCATCATCATCATCAACAGCCTGAAGACGTCCACTGTTGAACATAGGCCTCCCCCAGGGAACGCCACTTAGAGCGGCTGCTCGCCTCCTGCATCCAGTGGACGTTTAGTAAATCAATATTAATATTTTTAGGAATATCGTCTTGACGAGATTTTCCGACTCCCATCGACCGAAGGAATTTCCACACTTTTGCAGAATCTTCGTTTTCAACGGATTTATGAAAATGCTGGCGTTGTGCGTTCCTACAAACTCTATTACAGTGATTACGATGCTCAATGTATTGCTCTTTATTGTAATCTGTGGGTCAAAGTTTAAGCTTAGTCTTAGCTACAAGCTTTTTATGCATGATAGCTTTAATATCAGGTGTGAGCCAAGGGGCTGGAAGATGCTGTTAAATTGAATTTAACAGGACGGATCGGTGCATGGATGTCGTACAGTTTTATCAGAGTGCGGTTGAAACCTTCGATTTTATCGTCCATCGTGCAATGTTATATTACATGTGGGTGTATGTTCATGGTGAAATATTTCATCCACAGTATTTATGTCATCACCATTAGCCACTACTGTACTGTAGTACCATATCCACAAGTTACTCCGTATTAACTAAATTTTGCAAAGCATTAATTATTTTCAGTAACATATCCTTGTTTAGGTCATACATTAGTCCTTTTTGATTTCCATTGCAGTTGGTAGACAGTATCAGCTGCAGTAGTGGATATTTTAACGAGTTCAATTCACTAGTTCCCAAAACAAGTTTAAGAAGCCAGTTAAAGTTGGTTATGGTTTCACCATATTCACTATTTTGTTTAATAATAGATGCATAGAGCAATTCAGTCTTCTTTTCGGTTAACAAATTCATAAAGTATGTTATTCTTTCTCCATCCCAGTCCTTAGAAACTAGTAACTCCGGAACTTTTTTTGTGTCGAAGTTACTGTCGGTGAGTAATTTCACAAAATCATCGTTGGCAGGTTTTATTACAGCAGAGTCTTTATGCGCCTGAGTCGAAGCGTAATTATATATAACTTCCTTTATAGCCTGTACAAATGGATAAATACATAATTAGACAGGTATTCTCTGAGGTGAAATACAAATAAACTGTATAACTACGACAACCTATCATGTTTTTACATACCTGTTGAAATTCTTCAACTGATTCTTTGCGAAAGATGGTATCCATTATTAGAGTATTTTCTAATTTCACCACAGTTATATATTTAAGTCATATGTGTAATAAATACTACATAAACACATGGATAAGTTAAAGCAACTATTCTTTTTTCATTAGCTCCATGGCAACTATAATCAGAGTTCAAAACAAACCAGTAAGTAATGCTGTAATGTAAATGTATGTACTAAAACAAAGATAAAAGATAATATATAAATATAATCACTTCGTTTAATACTAAAATAAATAAAATAAACACGTAAAGTTTTTTTGTTTTATTTTGTCTCCACACCTATTCACAGACTAGGTAGGAGATACTACACCTATTGTATTTAGCCAGTGTCTTCTTTGATTCTGCCAATGTCAAGTGAGTATTTGTACGGTAATGTCAAGTTGTCAAGTCAAAGTCATATTTTGTCAGTCGAAATGCCAACGGTAAAATGGTGGACACATGGAGATTTTACTGTATATAGCAAAGTTCTCTGTGATTTTACTGAGGGATGTAAAAAAAGGCCGTTCAAGCAAAAACGAAAATGCATGTTTCTATAATCTTGAAATCATTTGCCAACACTCGTGCACGTTCAAAAACACTTAACGGATAATAATCCACTATTATTACTCATTAAAATTCAGAATACACAGGTTTTGAAAAATAAATTCAAAATTCGCAACCGCCATTGTCGGAGTTTCTTCAAAGACCCATATTTTTTGATAATAAACTAATTTTGTCTTGGCTTTCTAGTCTATTGTCAATTGTTGCTAAAACTATTATATTTAGGTGATACTTTTATCCTAATTTGTTGATACATTCTAATTATTTGCGGAAAACTAGTTTTCATGTAATTGATGTATGAATGTAGCCCAGAGTGATGTTCGCAATCGATTATTTACGATAATCGATAATGATAATAACAATTGGTTGTATACCTTCTTTTATTTTATAACATACTATTCTATTTTTATGACATTTCTATTAAGAAGCTAGCAGCGCTGCTGACGCGAGTCTGCCGCTCAACTGCTGTCAATTTTCATACAATTTTGATTAATTCGTAATAGGGGGCAGATCAAATGCCATACAACTGCCTTATGTTAACGTTACACTTACGCGCGCGTAAATATTCGTGCTAGTCATACAGGTTAAAACAAGTTGACTCCATAACTATAACATATTTTGGAGTTTTGGCGGGAACGCGGAAAAGTTCACGTCGTTGCATTGTATTATTTTTGCTTTTTCCAGTTTCCAGTTTTCCAGTTGTCCAACTTTGGCTTTTTCCAGTGTTAATGTTTAAAATTGGTGGCGTTTTACGCATTAAGTGCTGAATTACGAGCACGAGTGAGGGCAAGTGATATAATGTAGTGAAACGTGATTTTTCGTGTTGCTTCTAAAACTCCATAAAAGCTTCTAGTAAAGTTGCCACTACTTTGCTGGAGCATGACTTAGACTGGACTATATCTAGGACAAGAATGCGTGAAATATATTATAACACGATGAAAATATAATACAATCAAGAGTCAATCTGGCTAAATACA
Organism: Ennomos erosarius; assembly: GCA_963580505.1. Taxonomy (NCBI): domain Eukaryota; kingdom Metazoa; phylum Arthropoda; class Insecta; order Lepidoptera; family Geometridae; genus Ennomos; species Ennomos erosarius. The sequence goes on from OY756982.1 coordinate 10,962,163, forward strand.
CTATGCGTGGAGCCAAAATATAAGAAAAAACATATTCTGTGTAGTTAGCTTTATCCCACGTCCTCTTACTTCCCTCGTCAAAGGTACAAACTACTATTAGTGTCAAAATCTGTCATTATGGCACCATTCATGAACCATTACCTGGGCCTGAAGTCTGCTATTTATAGTAGGTACTTACTATTTTAATATCTGTGGTACTACATAAATAACTCAAATAATTTAGTCTACAAGGAGGTATATGAGTATTGGCGGGAAGTCGGGAACGTGAAAAAGTTCACGTCTTTGCATTGTAGTATTTGTCAAAACTTATGCTTTTTCCAGTGTTAATGTTTAAAATTGGTGGCGTTTTACGCATTAAGTGCTGAATTACGAGCATGAGTGTAGTTAAGTGATATAATGTGGTGTAACGTGGTTTTTCGTGTTGCTTCCAAAATTCCAAAGAAGCTTCTTGTAAAGTTGCTACCACTTTACTAGAGCATGACTTAGACTGGACTATGACCCGACTTAGACTATACTATGACTATGACTAAGACTCGACTACGTAAAATATTCTAAAACTCGATGAAAATATACAATACTTGACACTGGCTAAATACACTATGTGTGAAGCCAAAATATAAGAAAAAAATAGGAGGGATATAGTAAAAGGTTGAATTTCTTATCATGAAGCATTTAATTTGAATATTCATACATATTATTTATTACAATTGATTATTAGATCTTTCTCATTAAATAAACTATTACAGAAATTCATTTTTTCCTTGGAATTACCTGCATTAATGTAATTATTTTATTATACCTACTAAGTAAATACATAAAATCGATTGTGAGCACAATGACAAACGTCCATCATGAAATAAGTAACAAAAATAAGTACTAAAATGACATACAAAATTAAGTAGTAATATTTTACCAATGCTAAGGGCACAGATATAATTTCAATGTTTATTTATTGTTACAATAAAAACAACTTTGCTGTAAAGCTTAGTAAAAGAATGTTCTTTAAGTTCCTACATTAAATAAATAAACCTACACTGGAACACGAACAAAAAATTTGTGTTATGGCGTTTGCGCTATTGTGAACATTATTTGACTGTATGATAATAACGCCGTCGCAGTTTACGAGTATATCGATTTTACGAGTATACAATAAAAGTATTTAGAAAAGCATTGCTGTTTTTTGCGATACCTAACTTTTGGTGAAATTTGTCCCAGTACACAACCGTGCCCAATGGCACATTGTATTTGCAGATTAATTAAAGGTGTATTTTCGTTTCGTAAAATTACGGCAAGTAACAATGACCAAATTATATTTCTTAAGCTACGTTAATAATACATGGTTACACATTAAAAATTAACATTATATTTTGTTCATAAAATCTCCATACTGTCTCTTCTATAACATTAACTTTCAAGTAACGGAACAATTAAGATAAATGGTATATCTTTAATAACACGTATATCATACCCTATTTTATTAAGTAGGCACAAGTAGTGTTTTTACCTAAATATTAACACCTATATGTATTCTAAACGAAACGTTGTACGCACTATATAAGTGTACGGGTTGTACATTGTAATAAGTAAATTATTCGAGGGTGAAAAAGACTCATAGTTAGAATTACAGATACAAGTATGTATATATATAAAATGAAGTAAAACACACAAATAATGGGTTTTAATTTATTTGCGCTAAATTAAATCACGCCATTTTCTAAAGTACTTATTTTTGCGGTTTTATATTTTACATTCGGTAAAATCGGTCTTATTGTTGAATGAAAAAATAGTAAAATAACAAAATGTACTAATTTTTAGTTAACTCTAAACGGCAGTGTTTTGGTAACTAGACGGACGTCTATTTGTGTAGTTTCATATTAAATAGAAAACCATCTACAACTATGTGAATAAATCAGGATATCTCAACATAAATTACTATTTAAATGCAACAATGTACAATCATAAATTAGTAAATAGGAAAAATTCTTTAAGACATTGGTAGGATAGTATTTTTATCTCAGTAGTAGGTAAAGAGCTAAATTATTAAATTAATATAAATAATCAATTAGTTATCAACAACAGATAAATATATTACAATTTAAAGGTTATGTATTGTGATGATTATAATAACGTAACATCAGCAATTTTATACCGGTGTATCATTTGACTATAACGGTTTAGTTTGAAATATGTTATTTCTATATGTAACAAATAAATAGTGATGTAATTGGTCAATTACAAGTTGAAAGTTAAATCTCTCCTAATTTCTTTTTCCTTTACTAATTTATAATGCAGCTATATTTGTACGTATTATTATTATATTGGTTCTATATGGGTTCTAGCTGCCATTTTACTACTTGAGCATTTTATTTCTGCAACTTCATAAAACACAAACAAATAAATTGCATTTGAACTATAATGTACCTACCTACCTAGTAATCATAATAAGGAATAGAAATATATTGCATGAACATAATTAGAACACTGGAGTCCAGTGTTTAGGTGACTACCACTTGATTCATTGATCATATAATGAAATTATTAATTATAATGTAAGGCACATAGCGTTATAAATATTGCTGCGAACTTATTGCACCACGATTACTTTCAAGATTTTATTAAGGATATAATAAAAACTAGTATTTTCCCCCGTGCGCGGGCCGCGTGCGGCCCGCGAGGACGTTTTCGTGGCTGTTGTATTTATAAAAATGTTATACTTTAGTTTAAACTTGTAATTTTGCAAGAATTAGTACAAAACAGCGGTATTTTTCAAAGAAAATGATAATTGATTTGACTTTTGCATGGCGGCCATCTGGAAAAATGCTGTCAGTCATGTAAAAGGTCAAAATTTGAAATCAGCCTCTTTTAAAATCCCCAAATATAAAATATCAGGATCTGAGTTACTATAAAATCGGACGCCATTTTGAATCTGCCATCTTGGAATTATTTTAAGTCTATGAGAAAGCCTCCGTTGTTCCTTTGTTATGAGTCCAAACACGCCTTGTCGGCTTCTATAAGTTCCGATTGTGTGCGTGTTTTAATTTTGTATTGCGGTCATTTTGTTTTGTTTATCAATTATACGTCAATTTGAATCAAGGATCCTGAAAATATTTAGATCTTAGGTAAGACAGGTTAGTTAGATAAGCTAAAATCAATTAAAAAGGTCGCATTAGTAAAACATTGTAAATGTAGCGATGGGTAGTTTGAAGCTCCTCCTCGCTTCGCTCGTCGTCGCGGTAGATAGTTTGAAGCTCCTCCTCGCTTCGCTCGTCGTCGCGATAGGTAGTTTGATGCTCCTCCTCGCTTCGCTCGTCGTCGCGGTAGGTAGTATGAAGCTCCTCCTCGCTTCGCTCGTCGTCGCGATGGGTAGTTTGAAGCTCCTCCTCGCTTCGCTCGTCGTCGCGGTAGGTAGTTTGAAGCTCCTCCTCGCTTCGCTCGTCGTCGCGGTAGGTAGTTTGAAGCTCCTCCTCGCTTCGCTCGTCGTCGCGATGGGTAGTTTGAAGCTCCTCCTCGCTTCGCTCGTCGTCGCAGTAGGTAGTTTGAAGCTCCTCCTCGCTTCGCTCGTCGTCGCGATAGGTAGTTTGAAGCTCCTCCTCGCTTCGCTCGTCGTCGCGGTAGGTAGTTTGAAGCTCCTCCTCGCTTCGCTCGTCGTCGCGATAGGTAGTTTGAAGCTCCTCCTCGCTTCGCTCGTCGTCGCGGTAGGTGGTTTGAAGCTCCTCCTCGCTTCGCTCGTCGTCGCGTTGGTGGTTTTGTCAGTATGTATGGCAGCCATTTTGAAAAACGGTGGATGTCAAAAAGTTCGGTAAAATGAATGAAATTTTTCAAAATGGCGGAATCAAAATTTTTTCCCCATATTCTTGCTAAGTATCTAGGGGGAGTCTTAGATATCGATTTTCATTCGGATCGGTTAACTTTTTCTATAAGTCGATACGTCTCCATCCGCCATCTTGAAAAAATCAATTTCATTTGTGTTCTGTTTTGTTCCTTTATACATCTTTACTCGATCCCCAGAAACAACTTTTCTATTACATTCATATTGGAGGCGTAAAAAAGGAAAGTTCATATTTCGTTAAAATCACCTTTGTATGGCAACCCTATTGAAAAATGGCGCATGTCAAAATTTGATTTTAGAATGTTGATCAGCATCCTTGGGGACCGTCAGATATCGATTTTGATCCGGATCGGAGAATTTTTTTTTTCCGCTATGACCAAAATTTCCGCCATTTTGAAAAAAAAAATTTGGTGTTCTTTTCCCTTTTGGCCTCCAAACAATATTAGTTCGAGCTCTTTATACTAAAGTATCATGGTTTCGACGTCATTTCCGGTTTAAATTTGTATGGAAGATTTTTTTTTCCGCCATTTTGGATTTTTTTTATTTTCTCTAAAATCGTCCCAGGGTTTGCTATGACATTCCTGAGAACGCATATGACCCATCTTACATCGTTTAGCCAGGCCGTTGATGGTCACGATGATGGAAGGTCGGAAGACCAGTTCATGAAATATTTTGAATTTCGATTGTCCACTTTCATACAAATTTATAAAAATAGGATCAAAATTTACCATAGGTATCGAGAAACAATGAGCCAAAAATGAAAAAAAAAATTTGTATGGCAGCCATCTTTAAAAATGGCGGGATCCAAAATATTTTTTCAAATATCGAATCAGGGACCCCAAAAACCCCCCGATGCAAAAAATCAGCCCGATCGGACCAACTTTCAAAATGGCCGCCATCTTGGATCCGCCATCTTGGATTTTCATGACGACCATCCGAAAGCGCCCATCCTCCTCTATGACATTTGGTCGAACACACTCCACCTACCTCTTACCGTTTCCGATTTATTAGCGTTTCAATTTTGTATGGAATTTTTATTTTTTTGTATGGCAACCCCTATTTTTTTTTATTTCTCTCCAAGCGTCCCAGGGTTTACTACAACTTTAGTTAGAACAGGTCACCCATCCGACTTGTAGTTTCCGAGAGCCGTTGACCGGTTCCATCAAGGAGACGATTTTTTGCTGATGTCAGATTTTTCTGGTTGTCACGTGACCGATCTCTATACAACCTCATACTCGGTTTTTCTCCACCACTTCCAGGAGTTCGGGAACAAAAATGTCAATCATGAGTGAGTGAGTGAGTGAGTGGGTAACGAACTTTATATATTATAATAATATAATAATGAGAGAATTACGTTACTATCATCTGTACAATACTGTGAGTATTATATTATCTGTGCTATCGCCATTTTATACCGATACCTCGAAACACCTTACCATGTTGCTATGGGGAGGTCTCACTAAATAGATAAATAGAATTTTTAAAGTAACAGTTTATTAGGAAACTTGCGTTTGACCAATATAACAAAGTTGATAATTAAGAAAACTCTTTAGAAGTTAAATACGAATACGAATCAAGATTGTTTCTAGGTGGCTATTATAGGAACGTAATTCGGCCAGTGTTCTTTCAATCACGCTTTAAATAAAAAAAAAGTTGAATTGTTTAATTATTTCAAATTCAATTGCGACCGTTGAAACACTGCGATTTTAATATGTGGTTTCAAACATTTCGTCTGTACGAGACCCGAATTATATTATTATTTAATAATATACACTATGTTTGCTGATGTGCATACTGCAATATTTGCCTATTACTACTTATATTTTACAAATTATGATACAAAACGTGTTAATCACCCTGTTTACTTATTTTACACAATAAGTACTTGTATTTTATTCATTGTGATGCAGAAGAAGAACAATTATAATGGAGCGTATCAAAAAACAATATATATTCGATAAAAGAAATTAATTAGATATAAATAATGGTATCTTATGAAATGTATTTTAAAATAAAGTACCAGCAATTCCAATTCGTTAAAATACTAGTGTAAACAACATTATAAATACGGCAATGTCAAATAAATAAAATATTAAATAAACAAGAAATAAAACCTTACAAAATGAAAGAGATTTGCTGGTAAAAATCATGACAATTACTATAATTTATTAAATTAACTAATAAAAAACAAATAAGTACTAATTTACAGCGAGTAGTATAATAATACAACAAGCATTAAGTATCGAATCATAAGTGTTGAGTAAAATTCAGAATTTCAGCGTTCTTCTTAAAAATACGTATGCAAAAACTGGTACAAAATGTTCAATTTACTGAACAAAATAATACCTTACAAACAACCCACCTTAATATTGACACGTTTAACAAAACCTATGTTCGATTTAGTAAAACCTAATCGATATAAATTAATCAAAAGAAATATTATAAGACTCAGGTACATTTTTTCATGAGTTTGAGAGTGATAAAAATACATACAATTTTATATCAATCGGTTTTACAAAATCGGACATAGTTTTGCGGTATCGCAAATTCGTACATTGCAACTTCTAAATCTCGTGCTCTGGATATGTTGAGGCTACTGTACCTAACACAGAAGCATGTGGTAGGCAAGTTCGGCCTTCACACGCCATGCGTAATAAATTAGAAAAAATTACAGTTAATACTATTAATTGTAATTTTTTATGCTTATAGCGAACAAGCATACGACCCTCCTCATAATAAGCGGTCGCTGTAGCTTGTTGATATTTGTCTCATTATATCCATTTACGTTTACTCTTATTTACATTCAATAATCCAGTCCCATACCATAGGTATGTATTTCAATTAATGATATTCAATTATACGAAACGTCGCGCGTGCTAACGAAAAGGTTATGGCGAGTTAACAACATTTTGTGTTGATAAAATACTATTCCTAGTTCTGCCTTGCCATATTGCTTACTGTTGGCACGAAAACGCAAGGCTATCATTAAGTGAGCGCGTTTTTTTGCAATGAGATAAATAACTAAATAGTAATTTCCGTACCATAAAAATGAAATTAAATCTCTGGCAAAAAAGACAATTCGTACCAATGAAATGAAAAAAAAAAAATGAAATGAAATTAATTTATTTAGGACAAAGTCAGCCATAACTGTACGAAACTTGCACGGACGCGACGCAATATGAACGATTTTTGTTATCGCTAGCAAAGTGGCAAAATTTGGCGTACTCCAATTTACTCATTCAAAGAAGCTTAGTTAGATGTTAGAACACTGGAGAATGCATTGCGAACAACGGGTTGCTATGTCTTACTTCTCTTTCTTAAAGGTAAACGTGTCACAAGAAAAAAAGGGAACATAAGAAACCTCCTTCAATGCCACATTTCATTTCTTCAAAGCGTTGTTCACAATTCCAGTGTTTTATATAAGCTTCTTGACTTATTCCAAAAATAGACACAATGCTTAACAATCTGGATTGAACGTTCATTGACGTCAACACAACACGCATTTCGAGTTAAATCAAATCTAAAAGTAATTGAATTGAGTTAAGGCGGATGGTTATAGTTTACCTAATTGACGAGACCGGCGTCTTTAGCCATGCTGTAGAATATGGAGTTCTTATCAGCGAGGAGTTGTTCCGGTGGTGCGTATTCGACCAGCTGCCCTTTATCCAGTACCATGACCTTTGTGGAGTCCATGATGGTGTTGAGGCGATGGGCGATTGTGAGGACCGTGCACGACGCGAACTCCGACCGGATTGTTTTCTGTAACAAAATATGCCATTTTTCATTGATATCAAACTTGCGCAGTGTTAGTATCAGGTTTTATTTTTATTTTGAGAGGAATGATGTTAGTATCGTATTTTCTTAAATAGAAAAACAGCTACCAACAAACTAATAGACAACGTTTCGTTTTTATATATTAAAATATAAATAGGAATTAGTAGAATATTAATTTTTTTCATTTTGCTATCGATTCATACCTACCTGTAGGAGCAACGATCAAATAGTAGAGGTTTATATAAATGATGATAATTTAATGAACACATGTAAAAAAAATAAGGCAAATGCCTTGAACACTAAGTGCCGGCAAGTGTAGACCTGGCTTACCTTTTAATCTATTATCAGGGCCATCTTGGCTATTATTAGGCGTGGGTATCATCGGGGTACTCGATGACGTAGGTAAAATGTCAGAAGGGTACATTCTTAGGGGTCAGCCAGGTACTTCCGGCAGGGTGCGCCATGGCATACCAATGTTTTAACTGTTGCCAGCACTTTCATTCGGGTACCTTACTTATCACGTATTTTAAAAAAGAAAATTTGACAAAAGAATCTATTATTTTTATGACTCGGCAGGATCGGCACTAGCAGACCTGATTTTTCACATGTTTAAGTGTTGGTAACGATCTTAGATAGCCTATTGGGATACTCGACGACGTAGGTATTTGTGCAGTGGGCTCTCGTACCAGTAGACTACGCTAAGCATGCGATACTGCTATAAAAATCATAACATAATTTTTTTTTTTTTTTTAAATAACGCCCAACGATCACATACATAGATCCTGGACCCTAACTAGGATTCCCTGTATCTAGGGACCCAGGAACTACGAGGATCATGGTCCCACAACACCCAGGCACAGAACAAGTATTTGCGCTTTTTTTTTTTTCGGGCAAAAATACTTGTCCTGTCGCGGAAATCGAACCCGCCACCTCCGGGTTATGAGCCGACATGCTCAACCACCACACCACGGAGGCTGTCAAAAATGAAATATTATAAGCATGGAGGGTGATTGGTGATGCGTTTAATTAGTACAATTTAATATTATTATGTGTTCAAAATGACATCATTATGTTAGTTAATTTGTAAAGGAAAAATTCGAATCGAACCCGCATCCATCCATCCCCCAAGCCGGGATATGCTACAGTAACAAGTGGTCTCGTGTCCGAATTTTTCCTTGATCTTTTACATCCAACTTAGGGGGTTGGTAGCGCCATCTATTGGTTGATTTTTTCTTTACAAATTAATCTGTAGATCACAATGAGCAGGCGATACTGCTATAGAAATTATGAAAATTATTCTAGTTACCTGTATAAGCTCGTCAGTCTCGAGGTCGACGGCCGCGGTTGCCTCATCCAGCACCAAGAGCGGAGTCTTGCGCAGTAACGCACGGGCTAAGCACACCAGCTGCCTCTGGCCGACGGACAAGTTCTCACCGCCCTCGGATACCTCGTGAAGGAGGCCCGCTTGTAAGCCTGGTGGAAGTAACCGGAGTTGATCATAAAATCAATAAAAAGCACTATTTTTGATAACTCCGTGTGCTGGCGAAACAAAGACATGAACATAATAGTGTAAATTGGAAATAAAACGAAGGTGATAACTTAATCCATAAAAACCCACAAAATTAACACAGTCAGACAAGGTTGTGCGGTAACGAAAATTCGTACATTGCAACTTCTAAATCTCGTGCTGAATTTTTGATAGCCCAGTGCGCTGACGTAACAGAATGAGATGAAAATAATAGTGTTAATCAGAAATAAAACGAATGTGTTAACTCAATCCACAAAAAAAACAGCAAAATTAACACAGCCCCAAACGCCAATATGATCAGGGAAAAAATGTCTTCTTGAGCTCTCGAGAAATATTTTTAGTAGTTGTTTGGACTGCGCCTTAACAACCTGCATTCAATCAGCGCATCTATCACATAAATTGTCTCTCGTAACTTCGATATATTGTATTCTATGTACGTATTTACAAACAAAAAAGTATATAAGTATTGTATCAGTTATCTAGTTCCCATAGTACAAGCTATGTTTAGTTTGGGGCTAGATGGCGCTGTGTGAAATGTCCACACATATTTATTTATATTCAGATCAGTTTTGGGGGTACTTTGTATACTACCGGCTGCGCCAATTGAAATTTTATGAGGCGATATTACCACCCAGGTTTATATATCTTATGTTTCAAATTTCCCATAATAACACAGTTACATTTTTAAAAACTTAACAGCTTTTGACTGCGGTCTCACTTGATGTAAAGTGACGAGGCGGAGCGCGATGGTTCATGCTATGATGTGATACCAATGACTCGTGTCATAAAAATGTTAACGAAACGAAGTTAACCTAACCAGGGCGGCATAATCACATGAGTGACAAAGCCCTATTATTATGATTAAAAAAAAAAAAATTAAATAAATTGCAACTTATCTAAATGAAATTTAGAGCGCCGGTGAACCGCAGCACATTAATATATCTATTACAAGGGGAGAAAGGAAACAGACAAAGCTTCACTTTTATATTAATTAGCAGCGAAGGGATTAATCATACCTTGTACAAAAGTCTTGAGATGCGCATGTTCCAACGACCGCCAGATATCCTCATCGGAATAAGTCTCGAATGGATCGAGGTTCATGCGCAGAGTGCCCGAGAAAAGGACAGGGTCTTGCGGGATTATTGTGATGCGAGATCTGAGCTGGTGCAGCCCTATTGTCGATATGTCGATGCCGTCGATCATTATCTTGCCCCCCATCGCTTCTACTATCCTGTTGGGAAGATAGAATAGAACACAATAGGAAAACTCTTTAAAACATAAAATAAAAATTAAATATTATAGTAGGTACTTATATAATAGGAAGTACCACAGACCTCGATTTCTGTGGGTATTACAATGAGAATATTCTCGTTTAGTCGTACACCTAAGCAAAAATTAGAAACACATTGCCATTTAAATGTTTTGAAAAATTCCGAGAAATAGTATAAAAATGAAAAGACTTCGGGCAGAACTTGAAAATAATACATTTTCTTTGTTTACTAGTTTGTTTAATATCTTTTTTTTTTATAATTTATAGGCATAGCATTTGACCACTGTCTCACCTGATGGCGGCCTACGATGGTGAACGCTTGCCTAGAAGATACCTGTTCACCCTTGACTTGGAGACATCCAGGACATCGATTGAGTTCTCACTCACTTTCAAACGGATATTATAATTATAGCGGTTATCAGTGTCACTAAACCAGTAAGTAGCACTGATTCTACGGTTCTTATGTATTTGGCCGATCAATAATCTCAATTTGACATGCATCTGTAGTGTATAAGTTCGGTGGTGGCGACCAGCGAGCATGGGCGTAGTGTTACCTGTGAGTCGCGGCGCACGTGACATCACGGAGCGCGGGCTCGGACTGATGGCGCATAGCAGGCGTTTTTTTTATGAGAATGAATGATGTGACGACCTAGTAGTTCACCTGATGTTAAACGACACGGTTTCCCATAACAGTTGCAGTATCACGTCATCTTGAGACATCGCACAGCCTAGTAATCAGATTACTAGACTGGACTTTTTAATCAGGTCGTAGTCCCATTTGCCCAGTAATTTCACTAGCTACATCATCATCATCATTATCATCAACAGCCCGTAGACGTCCACTGCTGAACATAGGCCACCCCCAGAGAGCGGCACTTGTTCACTAGCTACAACGCCCTTCAAACCGGAAGACAGTAGTGCTTGCAGACTACAGTACTGCTCGGCGGCAGTATAACTGGTATAGCGGTGGTACCAGCTAGTGGGTGTTGTACCTGAAGAGGCCGAGCGTGAGCGTGGACTTGCCGGCGCCGGTGCGGCCGACGATGCCGAGCTTGTCGCGCGGCGCCACGGCGCACGTGACGTCACGCAGCGCGGGCTCGGCGGCGCGGTACCCGAGCGTCAGCCGCTCCAGCTGCAGCGCGCCCGTCGCCGGCCACCGCGCGCCCGGGCCCGCCTCCACCGACCACGCCGCTTCCTGACATTATTTATTTATTATTTGGAAAACAAACGGCTTAAAAACGTATACTATAGCACAAAACATGGTAGCAAACTAGCCTTTAACAGTTTTCACAAGTAGAAAATTATTTACAATCCAGTTGAACTTAATGATTATGTTATTATGTAGTTATTAGTAATTATAAGTACTTAACATAATATATAGACCGAATGAAAGTATGATAACAATTAAGAGATCATATACCTACCTACCAGAAAAAAGGAAAAGGTGAAAAGAGAAATGGGAGGGAGGAGGGGGAAAACCCATATCAATCTATAGAACTTGAGAGTTGAGAAAAGTCAAACCATAGGACAAATAGGACTCGAGTGGACCCGCTGCAACTTCACTTGGTTTGGATAATGGTAAATAATGTCTTCAAATATTAATATCGCACAAAAAAATTAATGGGAACGGCAGCAGGAATGACCACGGTTCTGCCACTCAAATTAGTAGTTTCAACATTAAATGAGAAAAAATGTAATATAATGTGTGTGGTAATGCTGTAGCTGAGTTCGATTGCGATGTTTTAAAATCCTACGTTTTTGAACTCTACATGTGTTTGTCCGGTTATAGTTAAGCCGATTTTTGATGGCCGTCGTGATCCGATCCGACAGATCACGCCTTTTATAGAAACATCTAAATCTGTTCTTGGGACCACGATTTATTTCTTCTCAGTTTTGAGTCATTCAATGAGAAAATAAAGCAACTTTTCTTTTTATTGTTATCAACAATATCAGTACCCTTAGTACGAGTTCCAATACGTGAATACGCGCGAATCAATTTAAAATTTGTACTGCCATTTTTAGTTCAACGTGTCCGCTAGGGGCGCTGCAGAGAAATGTATGGGAGAAAAGGGAGAAAACTTAAACGAATCAAGTTTTAGTAAATTATCGAAACCCGTACTAGGGGTACAGGTGCTATTTACGCGACGTTTTGTTTAATGTCAACTTGCACGATAAACTTTATGTGTAACCGAAATTGGTGTATCAATACTTGGTTACTCTAACTCTCGCTTTATGGCTTAACGTAGATCGCGAAACCAAGAATTTTACATGGATGAGTCAGCGAGACTAAACTAGACCAAATCAAATGAGGAATAAACCAACACAAATAAATAATATAAACTCACCGATGTAGTCTCAGCGTATTCCTTTATCCTCTCCACTGCTACGATGTTTGTTTCCACTTCTGACGTCATTCTAACCAGCCAGTTCAGGGTTTGCGTGATCTAGATATTTAAAATTAAATATAGAAAAATGTATTACCATTCTCATAACAAGGATTGGATAATTATAAAAATATAAAATGTTTGTTTAATTCTAAGGAAACAAAATGGTCCAAAAGCAACTTCAAGTCCAAATACCGCAAGCCGACGACGACTTTGATTAAAAAAAGGGGAAGTACAAAGTAGTAGACACAATCTACTACTGCAGTATGGTGACTAGCGCGACAAGCTACCAAGTACCTATAATTGTGTTAATGGCTGTGGCACATGCATACAGCGGTAGGACCATGTGGTTTGTCCAATCAATAAGATTATGTGGAACTTCCCACTTGATTCGACTGTAGATTTGGATCACGTGGATTACTAAACTTTATTTAGAGACCACCCAGCCCGACTGAGTCTCGAATCATATCAACAGCCTAACAATGTCCAATGCTGAACATATGCCTCCCCCAGAGAGCGCCACTTTGAGCAACTCCTCGCCTCCTGGACCCTTCGACTTCCCGCAGTATCACCATATCGCCGGTCCACCTAGCGGAGGGCCGGTACGCTACAAACAACAACATACCAACACATGGAAACACATGAAATAGGCATGACGACTACTATTCAAAATTAACAAATAAATAATACATTCATAAAGAAGATTAAAAATGAATGCAATAATTGAAAAATAAGTAAAATCGGTAAATAAATCACGGAGTAATAAACTTTTAGAGTTTCTATAGGAGGCATCTCCTGTCTCTTTCTCGCGAAACAGAGCGCCTCCACAGTTACTATGAAAATCCACCTGTGACGTCACATGCCAAAGAGATTGTATGTAAAGCTACCACAGCTTAGTAATGAGGTACTAGGACGACATTGCTCTGACGTCACTGGCCGTTTGAGCTATCTCTTTCTATTCCGTTTTTTAAAATGCTTGTAACTTTGTCGTTTTTTGAGATATTTTATTTTTGTTGTCACAAATGTTTATCTTTTGAGGAATATTTTTAATTTAAGCAAAAAAAAATTTCAGTCATCATGCCTATTAATATAAGATTTTTAACTTCCAAAAAGAATTGTTTATGGCAGCAGAAATAGCATCAAAATATCGGCTACTCGAAACAAATTACACATTAAATTAGTTAGCGCGTACCTGTAGCGCATAGCTGACAGAGAGACCGACGAGCCCCGAGTTGATGGTGTCCCGGCCGAGCACAGCGAACAGCGCCGCGAAGAATATGATCAGGTTGCCGATCATCTCGAGCCGCACGGCGAGCCAGCGGTTCGCGATCGTGCTCGGGTAGTGGCACGACTGGTTGTAGTCCACGTGCTGTTCCGATTCCAGCACGAACCTGACACGTATAATATATGTATCCTATCACATAAGTAGTTAAGTAAGTATATGTATTATTCGAACAAAATAATTCAGCTGAAATAACTTTAAAACTATCTTAATAAATATGTACACCTAACTAAAAACGAAATCAAAAAAAAAGCTAAAAAAAAATCAAAAAAGCGATATTAAAAAAGCTATGTCAGTAGAAAAATGCTATAAGTAAAACAGAGAATTTAGATCGCATTCTGCGGGGAGCGTACCTAAAAAGCTAGCGACATTCCCTCGTATGCGCCAGCCTTTTGGTCGCGTATCCGCTCAACAACATAGGATATTTGACTTGACTAGTTTATTTTATGTATAATTTTTGTCCGAATATATGTTGGTACTCGTACGGGTCGTATTTTTCAACTAATGTTGCCGAAACTTGGTATAAAAGTTTTACAATAAATATAATATATTACGTTTTTCTGTTGTTGGCGATTTTTGATTGGTGGCTTATTTCCCCCAAAAAAGTGGAAAATATGTTGCGGCGACATTTACCGGCAGATTTTGATATCATCATCATCATCATCATTAACAGCCTGAAGACGTCCACTGCTGAACATAGGCCTCCCCCAGGGAGCGCCACTTAGAGCGGCTGCTCGCCTCCTGCATCCATCGGCTCCCCGCGGCTTTCACCAGGTCGTCGGTCCACCTAGTGGGGGGCCGGCCTACGCTGAGTCTATTTTAATTTTGATATAGGATTTTTTAATTTTGACACTGGCTGATAGTGATAACGTTGAGTGAACATAAATAATACCTTTCAGTAACTCCATAAGCTCTTATAGTAGACGCTCCAGTAATGCTTTCTCCAAAGTGCGAGTATATAGGCGATCTCGACACCGACTCCAACCGTTTGAGCTGTCGCGACGTGGCCACATAGAACCGTTGGATCACGTAGTAAATGATGCCGATGGGCAGGATTACCGCCAAGAATATGGGTGTTGACACACTGATCACGAATAATGTGCCCAATACCTGGAGTAGTAAAAGTCATTTTAGCAATGCGTTTTTGGTTTATGTATTTACAAATGCGAGAGTTTGTATTACCACTCGGTGTTGAAACTCATCAGATTTTAATAGCACTTGTGTAATGTCTAACATATTTAACATCAAAAACTATACAAAAATGTAGAAATGCACATAAAATACTTTGATTTCGGAAAATTGGTGATTGTGCAGTTCAAATCCACGCGGTAAAAATCCGGGACGTAGAAAATAGGATAGGTGTTACAAACTTTTTGAACGACGAAATCAAGTGTAAGGCGATAAACAATATCACACCTATTAACATATTGTAATGTATACAGTGACAAATAGACTTCAGCAGGTAGTATTCCATTTTGTCGATAACTGTTGACAAAATACCACGCTAAATAACATGGCGCAAAGTAGAATACTTAGGTATTAAAAAATGTGTTAATTTGTCAGGATCAGTTTACAAATGAAGTTAGAATTTATTAGATAGGGTAATATTTTATAATTTAATAGAAAACCAAAGCGAACCGAACACATGACCACAACGATTAACATAAAAGCTGTGCTTATGATCCCAGATGGATTGTGTTTTTTATGATTACCCAATATTGGTTAAAAATGTATGGTTTCGATAATAAACAATTTACACTACTATAATGAGTTAATGACCCAAATTGTGTCACAGCAGATTAAGTTTTGGACATACAAAGATAAACACTACAAAGTAATCACTCATAATCATCCCAAAAAACAACCTAGCTATCGGCTTAGCTCTTTCTCTTTCATACCAAATTGTAATGTTGAAAGAAAAGTTGTGGTTAATTTTCTTTTTATATGTATTTATATTACCTTTGTTGCGGCTACAGCCTAAAGCTATTTTTCTGTCAGCATCATCAATACCACGGCTGTACATTATACAATACTACAACGATTACCATGAAGAATCTAACGACGACGTCTCATTTGTCGCAATCAATTGAGACATGAGCTGTAGAATTAAACTATCACGAAGTAAAAACAATACTACGCAATAAAAATACGGCAAAAAATAAAAAAAAAACAATACCCACCATCATAGCCAGCAAAAAACAAAAATTTAAATAGCAAGCCCCAATTGAATGCGGCGGGTTTACCTCGAACGCACAATACAGGGCGTCACTCAATTGCGAAGGCAGAGACGTGTCCAAAACGTCCACGTCTTTCGAAAATCTAGAGAGGATCCTGCCAAGGGGCGTCACTTCGAAGAATTGCAAGGGCGTCTTTAACACATTGCTCAACAATAGCGAGTGCAGGACCTTCGCTGCACGCCAGCACGCCAGGTACGGCATTAAGTCCGCGAAAAACGACCCGATTGCTGCAACAACGCCATTACAAGGTTTATCACTGTCCAGTGCCCAGCGCCGGCCGACCCCGCACGGGTATTAATAATGAATACATTCTGGACACTAGCTCGCAACTACGGCAGGCGGAGGCTGTGAGGCGAACGGGTGTTAGGTGCACTGCAAATTAAAGGAACGGCTACTCTAGAAAGGTGGCATGCATGGCACATCTATTCTAACGATTTTAGTAAATCTAAGCATTAAATTAAATTAAAAAGCACTACCATATAAAACGATTATACTTGAAATAAGGTCTTCATGTGTTCTACTGCAGCATTATAAACTGATCCGTCGTGTTCTACCGTTGTTGTTCTATAGCAATATACAATATACATATGGGTTTTCAAGATATGTTTCTAAACGAATCGCAACAGCACAACGCCATTCTAAAGTAACACAGTATTCTCAGAAAAAGGTTTCCCTCTGGAAAGATTAGATCATTCGATTCAATTACTTTGATATAACAGAACTTAGGCAGAGTTCAGGTAGATTGATTGTACTATGCAATTCGTCGATTTTCAGAACAGAATTTCTATCTATCAAAAAGTAACAATTTTACAACAATTCAAGCGCGATTTCAACAGTAGACTTGGGGCCCTGATATTTAACATTTATCTAAACTGTTTATTCCGAAAAAAGGTTTCGCATAGCACAATCGATAGGACAAGTGACTTTAGCATGGTGTTGGGAATGCGTGTCTTGCGGCGGTGCATACCGCAAAGAAGCAGGAGGTCCAGCCGCGCAGCGTCATCGGCAGCACGTTGTCGAGTACGTCGACGTCCTTGCTGAACCGGTTGAGCACGCGGCCGACGGGCGTGCAGTCGAAGAAGCCGATGGTGGGCGCGCGCAGCACGCCGGCCAGCAGCGCCGCGTGCAGCGCGCGCGCCGCCGCCAGCGTGCCCAGGTACAGCGCCAGCGACGACACCGACACGGACGCCACTGCGCCACACCACACCACACCACACGTCACCACACGGCACGCGATGCCACAACTCACACCAAGGCGGTTATTCTGTATCGATTCCTTACTTCGAAACCACGCGAATTCCTTGTCTTACATAAGAAATCTGCAAAAGTCTATTCTCTATGAAACGAAAACAAAACCGCGCGAAATTAATTTGCAATTGGCGCGATTTGAACTGTCAAAAATCACGTGTTTTACCGAGACGCGTTCCGAAACATCAACACATCAAAAAATATGACCACTTATGTCAATATATTTTATTCAAAATAAAGATAAATTTAATGTAAAGTGAAGGTATATCTAACGCTGTGACACGATTTGAACAAGACACGATAACGACGTGGTTTCGTATCGTGTGGAATCTGTGTTTCCATAGAGAATAACCACCCAGCTGTGCGACTGCCCTCTGCACACTTATTACGCATGTTGTACTAATCATTACTATACTGACTTTTCGTTTTGTGTATGAATCGTAGTGGTTTTTTTGTTATTTATTTATTACTTGATGTGCAATATAGAGTTGTTGTATTGTATTGTATTGTACTGTATTGTATTGTGAATAACCACAGTGTGCTCGGGATGAGTTAGCTGGGGATAAAAGTTGATCAAAAACAATTTATATAGACCATTTTAATATTTGTTTCTGTGTGACTGTGAACTAATTTTGCGAAAATGGTAACCTGGTAAAGGTGTACAAAGTATGTATAATTAGATTAATTGTAAGTATCATAAACTAACCAATTAGAAAATAGAAAGCAAATACTCAAAATGTTCTGGGATTTTATATCAGAATTATTAGAAACATTTGATTGTGTTTGTGTGCTTTTTATGAAAAAATTTAATAATGAGTCAGTAATCGAATTAGCCTACTACCAAGAAATGCGAATGTATTCGTTTTCCGAACGTATATACGGATCGGGACTGAAACCACAAACGAAATTTTGTTTTATTGGAATCGTATTTTCATTTTAATTTTGATATAATCACGAATCCGGAGGGCATCCGCACATAGGTTTACTTAACATTTTAAAACAGGCAAAAGAATAGAAGGTAACTATTTACATTAAAAAGTAACGGACAATAGATCAGACAGCCCCATGCAATAAAAAATATTTCACGTACAAGTCACGAAGGATTACGATTTACATAAAGTATTATGTATTTAACTTTTTGTACAGGCAATTATTTTTTTTAATATCACAATTGTCCTAGCAATAAGAAAACAATAAAAAACCTCTCAGAATTAAGCTTATTTTTTTAATGCAATTTATTTACAAAAATATGTGTTCGAATCTTTTGCTCGCCAATATTTGATAAAAGTTGCGTAGCGGCAAAATATTACAATGAGTATTGTTTGAAAAAATAATCTAATTTACAATAGCTTCACAATATTTTTGAACAAAACCCGCGTGACTTTTTCCTCCCAATATTAACAATATAAGTGCCAGAAGGATCTATACAAACACCATGCTTTGAAATGTTACATAAATAAATCCGACACCACATGCGCTCAATCAAAAATAGAACATTCACAAAGATATAAAAAATAATAATAAAAATATAAATTTACAAAATGTATTCATTATTAATGCCTTGCAGTAACACCATTGCATATTTTGTACAGGGTTATATAACATAAATACTTATATTATCTTACTTATATTCAGCAATGTAATAAAATAATAGTAAATGCAATATTATAATACATTATTTTTGTTATGCTTCTTCAAGCTAATTTCACCAAGTTTTCATCAAATTAGAATTATATGCCCATATTTTATTATTGTAGATCTATCAGATACAGTATATCTGTGGCCTTATCGTGTAAGCCCGGTGGTAATCGTAATCGTGTGCTCTCTTGCTCGCACTCAAGGGCTTGTACATTGGCGCAAGCAGGATGGCAGGCGATGTTCATTACCAGAACGCTTACGCGGTAGAGCTGCTGATCTGTTATGCAAATTATCGGAAGGACTACAAGTCACGATGGTCCAAGTTAAATGATTCCAGCGTTTAGCGAAAACCACCATTTCCAAAAAGGCGTTACTAATAGGTTCGAACCACTTTTCGTAATTAACTAGATTCATTTGACGCTAGAAGCAGAAATGGAGCGTCAAGGCTTGCGACTATCGGGTGATCGTCATCATTTTACAAGTATGTATACAAGTTCACAAACAAAACTTCATAATAAAGATGAAGACTTAGTGAAACACCAGCATATTAAACAGCGCATCACACCCTTGCCATAAACATCAGTTAAATTGTTAGAATTGGCAGAAACTAATCTTACCTTGTCCGACGCCAAGCGCGCCATAGACTCCGAGATACAAGTCTCGTCGAGACTTCACTACTGTGCCGTTTACCAACTGCGGAACAAAACATGTCATGTTATTATCTGGCTTGTTTATTAGTTGTGACACAACAAGCCAAGATATGACCTGGCTGTTCATTCGTTTTGACAAAACCAGCTATTTTATAATCTGGCATTGGCTGTTCATTTGTTGTGAGAAACAAGCCGTGTCATGATCTGGCTGTTCTTTCGTTGTGACTTAACAAGCCATGTCATGATCTGGTTGATCATTCATTGCGACTTAACGAGTCATGTTATGATCTGACTATTCATTCGTTGTGACAAAACAAGCTATTTTAACATCTGGCTGGTCTTTCGCTGTGACTTAATGATATGATCTGGCTGTTCTATCACTGTGAGAAACAAGCCGTGTCATGATCTGGCTGTTCATTCAGTGTACGAGTAAGTGTAAGTAAAAGTTTATGCACAAGGTTTTTTACACTGTGTCAATAATGTATGTGTAGTGATTTAATTATGATATTGACAAATATGTGCTTACCATTTGCTTGTCGTTAGACCACTCAGCGAGCCAGTAGTTGGAGCCAACTTGGAACACTTGCAGTATGAGATTCATAAGCACCGTCACCACTGAAGCAAACACTCCAACGCTCATCAGATAGTGCTTGTATACGCTCCATTTTACCTGCCGATTATAATAAGATACTGCTATTTATAAAGGTATAATAATTTATCACATATTAGGTACTTTTCTTCACTTTTCAATGTCTTAAAAGAGAATGGTCAAGAACACATAGCTTATTAAGTTCAATAATGATCAAGGAACCAAAGTAACTAACCGGCCAGGTACCTTGTATTATGAAAAGAAAATAAAAATGTTTGTTTTGCCAGCCAAACTATCTCGAACTGAGCAAAGTACTATTATTAAACTGTAGTCAAGTTATCATTCTTTTTAGATCAGATTTAAAAGAAATTGAAGTTATATCTACACTTGTTAATGTATAAAAATGTTACATACACTTCCTGTTTCTGTTTTTTCTGTGTCGATGAGTTTGTTCTTTTCTTTGAGTTCATTTGGCGACATTGTTTCGGGCGTTTTCCGTTTCACGCTGCCAGCTCGGTCACCTACAAGCAATAGTCCTCTTGCACTAGAAGCTAACTTTATATGTAGCAATAGATAGATATATAAAATAACATTAGGCATATAGGGTACAGCATTACTTAAACCATCTCAAGTGGTTGAGAAATTTAGAATGGTAGCAATGTTCATGAAAAAATAATAATAATAATAAATATGTGTGGACATTTCACACAGCGCCATCTAGCCCCAAACTAAGCATAGCTTGTACTATGGGAACCAGATAACTGATACAATACTTATATAATTTTTTTTTTGTTTGTAAATACATACATAGAATACAATATAACAACCAGACGCAGAACAAACATCTATGTTCATCACACAAAATGTTTGTCCCGGGTAGGAATCGAACCCACGGCCCTCAGTTCAGAAGGCAGGGATACTACCAACTGAGCTATCGGGCCCGTCAATAGTTATTACCTGTGGCATTTGGTTCAGATTCCGAATTGCTTTCCGATAACGATCGAGCCCGCTGCAGTTTGTTCTGGAATTCAGATCCAAGTTTGCTCTCCAATTCTTGTTTGATCACTTTCAATTCTGCAAAATTATTATAGTCATGATAGTCCACGGACATGTGTTACACTGTTTGTATAAATGCCTATTCAATCTGTGAGATTAATTTTTCTTTAACTTAATTATGTTGTATTAAGGATAAATTACAAATTATTACTTAAAAATTAAAACATTGTTTACCCTCGGGCGAGGTCCGTTCAACGTCGCTAAGATGGTGCAACAAAAACTCTGCAAACGCTCCTTTCTTTTCTAGTAACTGTTGATATGTGCCGGCTTCAGACATTTCCCCGTCTTTCAATACAACAACCAAGTCTGTTTGAGCTAAGTACGACACGTTGTGGGTCACCCAGATACGGGTCGTATTTTTTAGTAAGCCGTTAGGTCCTATCACCTGGAAGTAATAAATAGTTGATTCTTAGCTCGTGAACATATCGTACAAACACGACTCACCTACGGGGGCAGGGGGCGAGATAACAAAACGAGACAAAGTCATACAAAATTACAAAGGACATAGCAGGATGGATCAAAAGACACATTGGGTGTCCCGCTTTCTCTTGTAGGATTAGCAGTTGAAAAAAACTACTAATTTTCGTACGAGGGGAAGTTGTATCATTGGTCAACTGGATTTATAGTCAATGGTTTGACCACACTTATGGTTAAAGAAACTTTATTTTCTCAAAAGAAATTTATATTTCACTGCATGAGAAATTACACTTATTTACGTACATAATATTATAAACAATGAGCAATCGAAGCTTGATTAATAGGTTTAAAAACAGAAGCAAATTACAATATTAGGATAGTAGAAAGGAGTTTTAGTAATGGGTGTACTTCTCATTTCATTTGTTTTTATCGTTAGGTCCCGGTTTTGGGAATAGGACCAGTCAGTCTCTTCCCGTAAAAGCCAGTTAAGCTAATATTTAAGGTATAGACAGCAGTATTGTCCTCGGTACATTAAAATCAACGATCACCAAGTGGCCCGTCAAGCGTGGTGATGAATGCAAATCTCCCTCTATGATTAGCCTCCAGTGATGTTAATGGGGAGGCTGGTGTTCAGCAACGGACGTCTTCCGGCTGATGATATATGACCACATTTCGTCTTGTACTCCCCTCTCCCAGCACATACCAAGACCAGCCCATCCTCTTTATATAGCTAAACAAGGCTTTGCAGCCGTTTTATTGATACGTATCTAACTTATGAAATTATCGATTTTGAACCTAATTAGATGAAGCGCTCGGTCACACTTTCAAAACACAAGCGAATAATTAGGGAATACTTCGCTTTCCTCTTTTATAAAATTACAGACGTTTATATACTCTTTTCTGCACATTTGAGTAGCCTGGAATATAAAATTTTCACATCATTTCAATGGTAATATGACCCTTACCTTTTCGAATATGTGTTTACCGACGTGTGAATCGACAGCGCTGAGAGGATCGTCCAGGAAGTAGTTGTCAGCGTCGTAGTATACTGCTCGCGCCAGTGACACTCTCTGCTTCTGACCGCCGGACAAGTTGATTCCTGTAGAAATATCATGCATATACCCCCAGTTTCTGCGACGTTTGGTAAAGTTAAACTCTTGTCAATTTTGAAATACCGAACGCTCATGTGTTGCCTGTTGATAATCGGCTATCGCCAACCAATGTGCGTACAGTTGGAAGCTAAGTTAACATGTGTTTGACAAACGAACAAGAAACTGGGGATAATCTACCTAAATTCTAATGACGCAGCGGCTCTGTAATCTAAGCCCCTTTCTCATACTCTTACAGATGGGTGTTTAAGTACTTTATACAGGATGTAATTTAATTCATTAGCATAAATTGAGCCCATGATACTACATCATTTATAGATGATTATTAAAAAGTAAAAGTGTGTAAATGAAAATATTTTTATTGAAAATTATGAAGATTGCCGATTGCTATGTTAGATAACTTAAATAATTTTTTGCATCCGTTTTTCATACATTCAGGTAGTAAGTGCAGACATTTCCGATCAAGTTGTGGAACATACAAAACACTATAGATGTAGCTATGAAAACCATATATTATATTAAAAAGCGCCGTGAACCCTTACCCTTCTCTCCAATTTCAGTCTGGTCGCCGCCGGGCAATACATCGAAGTCAGTCTTGAGCGCGCAAACATTTATGACATTATTGTACTTGTGTTTGTCAAGCGGCTTGCCGAACAGAATGTTGTCCTGTAATGTTGCGTTCTGAATCCACGCCTGTTGCGGTACGTATGCTATTGATCCTGGACGATACACATTTCACCAGTTAGAGAAAAAACATTTATTGAATCTTCAACTACTCCTATACTAACGTTGAATAAAAAAAAATGTTAATTAAACGAGAAAATATACCAGTAATACAAAACAGGATACCGATGTGATGGCGTTCAAAGGTTTACCTGTAGGAGCCCCTTTTTAGACATATTTTTGTCATTCATTGGGTTCGTTGTCAGTGCTTCTTTTTATATGGTGGAAGGACATAAAGGGCACCTAATCATCGGTCAAGCTACAGTACTGTATCCATAACACTAAATAAAAATGTAGACGTGTCGTTCTCACGCAGGCATACTTTATAAGTTCATGGTACGAATTCGAACAATATTATTGTAACTTTGAAGCATTACTGTCACGAACCATGATGGTTTTGTATTAGTTTGTAAGAGACTTACAATATTATGCACATCATTCACTGTGCCACTTCAAGTAATCACATACCAAATCTTATCAATTCATGATTCATGACTATATAATTGTAAGTATCAAGTACGTGCAGGTGTGTTTGTCTGTTTCTTTGGTTTAATCGCGATTGAATTGACATAATATGCATACGTTTTCGCCCATAGATACGCGGATACCTGGTTAACTGGAAAATAATGCTCTCTATAGCATTAAGTTCGCCTATGTACCTATATTTGTTGTTTGTGCAATAAAGATATTTCTATCTATCATCAGAAAAAAAGTAGGCACAATTTTGAATGTGTCGTATAATAATTATTCAGAAAATAAATCAACACAAAGCCGGGCGAGTCATCCAGTAGTTATATAATGCTGATAGAGTGGAATCATTTGATAACAATATTATGTCAATTGATTTGGGCCTTGAGCTCGTATACATAGATAGTGAAGCTATACCTTATCGTCAGCTGTTTGACTTACATAAATATTAATCTTGTTCGCATTAAATGGCCGGCCTTAACTGAAACCTCGCAGTTCAGGATTATACACATTTAAAGATTATTTTAAAATATCACGAGAAAGAAAAAATCCTTAATAGTTTCGGAATCTTTCAATTGTTATCACACAATTCCCTTTGAAAGGTTCGACCCCAAACACAGAGCAAAAAAAAGCCTAGATAGTTTCAATACTCTGTGATCGCAAACGATTCGCTCTCGTCATGGCACGAGCGCAAAGGCGCGCTGAGTGCACACTTGAAAAGTAAGAAAACCATAATCTAAAATGAACGTTCCTTAAAATTATGGCTTTCTTCACAGATAGGGGGGGAAAAGTTAGGCTCAGCTCAGCATAAAAATCAAACGGGTCGCGATTTATACTAAAACCTTTATGGTTTACCTGGGCAGACGCCGTACAATATATTATCTTGTCATTACTTGTTTCCTGCTCTGTGGTTTTCTTTGTAGCTAATTACATATCATCAGCCGGAAGGCGTCCTCTGCTGAAGGCCTCCCTCATCAATCACCACTTTGGACGCTATCGAAGGGGGGGATTTTCCATAATCCCCACGCATGGCAGGCGGCTTGATGATCGCAGAATGTTTTAATTTACCGAGGAGAATGCTGCTTCCATTCCCTGGATAATCCATTAGCCGGCACTCACCAAGAGATGGAGATTTGTAGCTTATTGGTTTATGAATTCCAAGGCAAATTCTATTCAAAAAGGGGGGGGGGGGTATCGGTCTTACCATTAAGATTGACTCTGCCGGATATCTTATTCATTTCTCCAAGCATGGCGGAGAGTAGCGAGCTCTTGCCGGAACCGACCGCACCAACCACCGCCACCAGCGACCCGCGAGGAACGTTCAGGTTTATGTTCTTCAAGATATTGTCTGCATCGTCGTCACCCCACGCGAAGTGACCGTTCTCTATCACTATCGGGTTCGCTGTAATACAAAACCATTTTTATTTACTTGGTTCATGAATTAAAAACAGGCACAGAGAACTGAGCTTGCTGATAGAATTAGCAAACTGAAGTGGTAGTCGGCTGTTTCTATTAGGGCACAGGTCAAGAACCGACAACATTGAGGACCTCGGTTTAGGTAATAGAAGATTGACAAGATTGACCAAGTCCAGCCAGCAGCTAGTGGACTTACCTACATAGCGTGATGACAAACATGTTCACATGTTTGATGTCACAAAGTGAATTTTTAGTTAGTTTAAGATAGTCGAGATAATTCAACGAGATACAGATAATTAATTACAGATATTTAATAATATAAATTGTGCAATATGTTATGCTAAGATTAGGCTAAATTTGCGTCGATTCAAATTATCATGAATTTGTTCAAACGACACAAATAATACTGTAAAGACATCTTAGGTGTCCCAAGTGACAAGATATAATGGGTCTTTAATTCTTTATTAATGTGAACTAGTATACGTCTATATCCTAAGTTTACAGATACTTGTCAATATATCAGCTACTTACGTTCTTTATTATCGTGCTCCACTGAGCTGATATCCAGTTCATCGCAATTCATGAATTTATTCAATCGTTTTATACCGACTGACGTCTGAAAACGCAATGCAAAATTGAATACCATATAAAGATAACAAAATATAATCCACATCTCTAAAACAAAACATTTACTTTGAAAGAAACAGTTTGTACAAATAAAGCCAACATTAATTACGTAAGGGAGATAATTGCAGGCTTTATTTACAAAACTATACATACACTTGGGTGCAAAAAATTCGCACATGTATAAATTTTCAACAAATTTTCAAAAATAAAAAAAAAACATGTTTGTTTTTATTTTTTTGGTATCTAATATTAAAGTTTATTTCAAAACCTATCCAGCAGTACCTTTTTTGTCCTTATACCACGTCTACTTAGTGAGTTTTGGGTAAATGTCTGAAGTACCTGTTTTTTGTGTATTTATAACATAAAAGTTAGGGGTTGAAATTAAATTAAAAACATGAAAATCAGCATAAAAACTTTTTTATTAATAAGGGGTGTTCCCTCCCCTAGCCCGAATGACTGCTTCCATGCGTTTTTTCATTGACTGAACTAAAGTTTTTATAAAATCTTGCGGTATGGCCTCCCATTCTTTTTCAATCGCATGTTGCAGCTCCTGGAGACTCGTTGGGGCAGTGTCTCTGGCCCGAACTCGTTTTTTTAGCTCGTCCCATAAATGTTCAATCGGATTGAGGTCCGGGCTGCGAGCTGGCCACTCCATGACAGGCACCGCAACCTCTTCAAGGTACTGGTACACAATACGAGCCGTATGCGGTCTTGCATTATCTTGCATGAAGATGAAGTGTTCTCCAATATATCCCGCAAATGGTACAACGTGGTCCTGGAGTACTTCCTCAATGTACCTTTGAGAAGTGAATCCCCTTGATCGGCGGCCAGGATTCGCTCCGGAGATGAAAATAAGTTCAGTCTTTGCCTCCAGTGATATGCCTCCCCAGAACATGCATGATCCACCGCCGTAAGAGACTCGTTCTTCGATGCAGCATTGTTGAAATCGCTCGCCTGGCCTTCGGTAGACTCTTCCTCTTCCATCGTTGCCATGTAGGCACATCCTGCACTCGTCAGAGAACAGAACTGCGCTCCATTGGTCTTCAGTCCATTCCAAATGCTCTCGAGCGAATTGAAGGCGGGTTTGTCGGTGGGCTGGGATCAGTTTCGGTCCATTTGCTGGTCAGATTCCCTTCCCGTAGTCGTCTTCTAACTGTCCATCGGCTGACATCGACTTCCCGTGTTTCTTGGAGACGCTGTCCCAATTGAACTGCATTCAAACGCCGATTGCGCAATGCAGTCGTCACAATAAAGCGGTCGTCACGCCTTGTTGTGGCACGGGGTCGGCCAGATCCTTGGCGCCGTTTGAAGCCGCCAGTCTCTTGATACCTCTGCCATACTCGACGGACAGAGAACTGGCTTAGATTCAGTTGTCTTGCCACTTCAATTTGGTTTTTCCCTGCTTGAAGTAGGGCCACCACTTGAGCGGCTATTTCTGGTGTGGTACTCATTTTTTAATTTTGGGTTACGATGTTATCAATTGACGACTGTTCAAAGAAAAGGTTGATGTGCGAATGAGGTCACTACCCTTAAAATGCACCATTTTATACCTGTGACAAGTAGTGCGAGCGTCTCTACCTGTAACGAGCGATTTCGGGTTATGCTATTGTATTGTTGTTATTGTATTGTTTATAGAGGTTGATGGTCACTCGATGTGTCACTCAAAAGCCTACGTGTGCATTTTGTTTTAATGGTAGTAACATATTGCAGTACCGTTAAAATCGCAAAAATAAAAGTGCAGCGAAAGTCAAAATGTTGCATACGTGCGAATTTTTTGCACCCAAGTGTATAAAACAAACAAAAGTAAATCAAGGAAGCTACGTTTTAATATCTTAAGCTACCAAACCCACACACACATTATATTACTCCGCCAGTTAGTAGCTTGAAAATTATCATGAAATGTTCATAGAGTTGTTAATATTGTATAGTTTCCAGCAAAATGCATCAATTACTGAAAACAGAGTAGTCATTTACATTTAAAAAAAGGTAAACACGCGCGGGTATGGAACTGGTTCGAATAACTCAACTATTGTTTAGCATTTTGCCGAATACTTTATATTAAACCATTCAATAAAATCTATACTACATTTTAATGAACTTACTTGTACGAGATTCGATATAACGTTAGGCAGCATAGACAGTGGGAAACGCAGGATGTTGAATAGGGATAACGCTACGAAAGCCCTCTTAGAGTCCAACACTTCTGTATCGTTTACCAATACAAAGCACCCGAAGGACATCAGTGATACCTACGAGACCATTCCAGGAACTTAATTAGCCGGTTGAATATTGCCATGCACAGGCTGGACTGTTTCAGTGAAGATACACAGTGAATTACAAAGGTATTTAATCATTCAAAAAAAATAAAGCTACCTACGCCTATTTATTTTAACGCAGAAAAACATTTAATGATCGGGGGCATTACGGGCTTAGCTGTTACCACCGAAATGCCATTGAGACTTAGAGGGAAAAGTCATCAAATTATATTAAAAAAATAGGTATATTGTACATTGTTATACACTGTCTATCTTCACTAACATATTGCCTTAAATCTAAATATAACAAACTTTAGCTGTTCGTTATCATCCAAACCACCCAACAAAGGCGAAAGGATACGAACAAAATAGTACCTTATTGCAATAGTTTTAAACCTCATACATTGACGAACTTTGCATTTGGTGATTTCCTTTGATTTAGAATCTGTATAAATGTATAATATGATACAAAACACGTCATTGTACGAGTTACAGCTATAGCCATATCTTATCAGGCCACCTCTTTCGTTTGATAATGTTTAAATGCATGTTAGTTCGCATGAGAAGGAACCATAGCCTCGTGAATTGAGAAGTTTGATCATGTGGACTGATCTACCTCGATCACTGAGACCACGATGATGGGGAGCAAACCTAACGGCAAATGCATTGTGTAAAACAAAGACATCGACACAAATACGTTTGTGGCGGTCAGGACATTTCTCTCGGGGTCGGAAATCACAAACGTGAAGAAGGTTAGGAAGGTCACCTTGAACATAAAAAATTAGCATTTAACACTCCGTCAAATCTATCTGTAATTTTGTACACAATTTATTGTACCTTTCTAAAATATTACTCCTTTGCCTTGTATAGCAGAGTTTTAGGTCAAGGCCACATGATTAATTTAATAAAATAAAAATATGTACGTAATTAAATAGTAAGGTATAAAAAATATAGGTCTGTTTAATTTAAGCTAGTTGCCTGAATTTCTTTATTTATTAGTAAAACCTAGATTTTATTTATTAAAAAACAACAGTAAGTAATTAAATTTTTGTGCATGGTTTATGTTGTAAAAACATGACAGAAAAAAAATTGTATGATAAGATAAAAAAAAATAATTCCATTCTAAAACAACTTATAAGAAAGTAATTGGTACCGATTTATTTAATAACAACAATCAATAATGATAAATTGACACGAATTACGGCTATAAGCGTGATATAAGATATCATTTTTACTTGTAATCTCAAGGTAAATACTATCCAAGTAGAAATGCAGATAGTGTTTTAAGTGTGTCATAGTGGTAGCGTAAACTAATGTAACGTTTATGTAATGTAATAAGTAGGTACCCACTTTTTCGTATCCTGCCTCTAAATAAAATAAGATAAAAAAAACTTTTTCGTTAAACTATAACTATACGAAAATGTAGATACCTAGTTATACCATTTGAATTCATAGGCAAATAAAATATTATCATTGTGAACTCTGCATGAAGATTTTTAGAGGAGTGATTTACGAGGCATTTAAACCCATTTCTCACGCCCCGCGGCTTGACTCTACGGTTTGATTATAGCCGATTGTGGGGTCGAGGTCGATACCGACATATTGTGTACGAGCCTGCCGCTTTGTAGATTTTTTTTAATGGCCTGGATAAAGTCCTTTTGGCCATGTTCATTTTAAAGCTTCATTATGCCCTTGTCATTGTCTAGTTATTTCAATTTAACATCACAGATTGCTACAATTTAAAATGGCAACTGGAAAAATGTTGCCTCCAAGTTTTATTTTAATGTGATCACTGGTCACCCATCATTTTGCGTAGACGATGGCAAAAGTGGATATTGCTTGGGTACTAATTTGTTAAGGAAGACTGGTCGAGCTCTACGACATCTAATTGTGTTAACTAATGGCATTTTGATTATAATTTATAACTGCGGAGGACTACTCAGTTTCAATTTTAATTGTTTATTCGAATTCCACACAATGTTTCCAGATGTTTGTTTTCTTAAATTGTACATTATGTCCAGTACGC
Source organism: Ennomos erosarius (assembly GCA_963580505.1). Taxonomy (NCBI): domain Eukaryota; kingdom Metazoa; phylum Arthropoda; class Insecta; order Lepidoptera; family Geometridae; genus Ennomos; species Ennomos erosarius. The sequence goes on from OY756982.1 coordinate 10,992,689, forward strand.
AAAATTAGAAAAGAGAAGGTTAGTTAATTGCAATCAACTTACCAAGAACGGTGCACAAGACCATATGAACGAAGTTGCAGAGTTCAAATAGGCGGTCTGCTTAAGTACATTCATTTCCTTGTTTCTTATTTTAAGTATCTGATCTTCGAAGCTGGGCTCCCAGGCGTACATTTTAAGTACCTGAAAAAATTAATTGTGAACAATGAGCAATGATTTGATATTTAATTTATTTCTGTTTCCGTGCATGACTTAGGTGAGATTAAGACAAAAAAATTAGATAAGTTTATCCTTATCCATCTTTACGACCAATGACGCGAGAAGCAAATAATTTGAAAATAAATGTCATGGTCATATTTTGTTTACGATTGGAATAAAAAATGCAAGTATAATATGTCATAAAGACTATTTATAGGTATTATTTTATCGTTGGGGTGATATGTAACTAAAATTAGGTAGTAGATAGAATGTACAATGTAAATTGTAATGATTTTATCGCCCTCGGTCACCTAAAATAAAGGTGATAACGAAATCGATTTGGACGCGTGTCTGTTTTTGCAGGATATCAATATAATGTTGGGGTTGTAAATACTTAAGGCGTAGTAGAGTAGAGCGAGATAAGCAGGCCGAAATTCATTAAAAGAAACATCAACCTTAGCATTTCGTCATGAATCGTGCCAAAAACCCCGTGTTTGCTCTACCCTTCGCCTTAAGTACAAAGCATATCAGTTTATTTTTTCCAACACAGAAGTTGTTTGCTCTTAGGGTGTACCGTAGGTACATAGAGTTATACAAGCAAAGGAAACCAATAATTAATAATAAGTCACTGAGTTTGTGGTCTCACTGAATGTGCAAGACCTATTTCTGACATTCTGATATCGCATTTGCTTGTCCTGACCTAGTAGAGCATTATGTTATTGTTTTTGTATAAGTACCATTATTAAATGTTCTCTCATATTTTAAGCTTCTGTTACTGTTACTACGAAATCAGTTACGTTAACCCAAACAGAAATGTTAGCTGTCTAACAGTGGTATTCATAAACAAAGGTTGAACAAACCCCCAAAATCTATCATTCCACTTTTACCTAGAGGTGAAATGCTGAATCATTCTTCTTTCACTTTCATAAACAAACGCTGGAGAAACCCCTAACGGAAAAGCATTTTAATTAAATACTCTACGATTTCAATCAAGATGTCTTTGAAAATTCTGTCGAGTGTCATTTTGACACGACTTTTGAACTATCAAAAGTCGCGCCAAAATGTCACCCGTCACTCACAAAAAAGTTAAAAGTAATATTATTTTTGTGTATTTTGTGTGCCTGTTTTGTAGTAAATATATAATTTAAACTGGTAAATGTTGAAGAAACAGCACCGATATACCTAATTCGCATTATGAAAAACACGACACAATTCAGAAAATAATAAAATAACACGATTTGTAAGCAAGGGGACCGTTTGGTTGACGAAATTCGGACGATCAGCGTCTAGCCTCTGATCATGCCAGATTGGGGGACTATGAATTCCAGTGTAAGACCAGTTAGAGCTAGTACGTCTTACCCGGCAATCTGATTATATATAAGTAAACATCACTGTATCAAGACAATAAATCTATTACTCTTCGAGATTGGCCCGATAACAGGCAGTCTCGGTAATGGCGTAACGGTATTATAAAAGTAAGCTTTAGGCGCTTCATAATTTATATCCAGAGATTAATTGACTTTATCATTCGTATCGTATTGATTATGTTTATTTGATTGTTATTTCTGGCTTAACTGATTTGAGTAATCAATCACTATAAATTGTTATTTGAAGCTATTCTGATAATTTTATCAGTTGCTGTCTCATAATCGACGTGTTTTTATATAACTTACCTATATTTCAGGTGGTTTGTATGTTCAAGAGTTTATTATTATTTCAGTTTTTTTCTGCGGTTAACACTTTAAAAATCAATTCCAGTTTACTATCTACTACATGCTCATGATGTAGGTATACCTAGGTAATGATGGACATTGCAGTTCATAAAGTTAACTATATTTTTGTATTCACAATTTCACACTAGTTAACAGCCAACCAACTATCGGGTGTACAGGATATAATATAAGTAAAAGTAAACATAATATTTTCGCACCAATTCAGCATGGAAGTAATACATTTTTTTTCTGTGGTGAAAAAATTTCTACGTTCTAATCTGCATGACGTCACGAAAACGTGCGTATCGATGGCAACAAATGTGAAGGTTAGATATCATAGGTTGGGTATCATATCAGCTGTTGCACAAGTATTGTGCATTCAATGTTTTTTTATATTAGCTTAGGGCGAAATGAGATTCATAGGGTTAGGGGATAAGGTAGGGTTTGCCATAACCACCACGCCTGGGTGGTGGCTTGATGATTGCAGTTTTTAATATATCGAGGAAAATGCTGCTGTCCATTCCCTAGACATTCTCTTAGCCGGCCCTTACGGCAACCACGGGAAGAGATGATGTGGTCCTATTTGCGAATCAAGAACACACGGCACAGAACAAAATATACAGGCTGATTGGTTCGTAGACCGTATCCTTTCAGGCTGTGCTTAAGCACATCTTGGGCTATCTTTTAAGCGTTACATTAGTGCTGCGATTTTTTTTTATTTTTGAGTTATTCTATATTGTGTGGAAATTGGGAAAATTCGCCGTTTTCGACCATAAATCACAAATTTCTAAAAGTAAGGCTTATTATTTAATAAATTTTTGATTTTAATTACATAAAAGAAACCTCAATAATTCTATTGACACTTGAATTTTGTCATAGTTAAGCATAGTTTTAACAGTGCTTAAACGTGCAACAATTTTATTCCTGAAAAAAAATGACCATGGCAAAAAAATTAAATTTATCTCAAAAAGTTGAATGACTCTTTTTTTTCGGTAAATTTCTTTAAAAACGTGTAGCTCAGGACCTGCTTAAGCACACCCTGAAAGGATACGGTCTACGAACCAATCACCCTGTATAAATAAACTTTTCAGACAATAAAAATCAAATTATACATCTGAAGTAAAACAGCTGTTTAAAAGGTGATTCTGTTACCTTAATTCCATTAAGTACTTCATTCATCAACTTGACTCGTTCATCTTTGTACTTCATCTGCCTGATCTGCAGAGTCTTGACTCTGTTCGCGATGAGACCGTTTACTGGAATCAGGATGATCATAACCGCCAGACCGGCCAGAACTGAGGGGCCCAGGATACCCCACAGGAAATACAAGGCTAGCGCGATTTGGAGCGGAGCAGACCATATCATGTTCAGATACGCTGTCAGCTCGATGAATCTGGGAACAAAACAATCCTTGTTAATCAAAACAGTAAATTATAAAATTATCATCTAACGACGCAAAAGTGCAACTTAAATTAGAATGATCTAAATCCACAGAGCTCAATGTTCACGGGTAGAGTTTTATCTAAGGCGCTATTCAGCCAGCTTTTGTTTTTGTCAGCCCTGAGACTAGAATATTTTTCAGTATTTCCCATATTTTCAGATTTAGTGGTAAGTTTACTATTGAAAATTAGAAAATTAAACAAGCATAATTTCACATTCTATGCATTTATAAAAGAAAGTGCATGGTATTCATAAATTATTATTGTCCATTAAAGTTTTAGTACCATTACGTTAAAAATGGATTTTTATGAACTTTTCCGCCTGCATAGTTATATGACAGTATTAAAGATGCCCCCTCATCAAAAAACTTAAGGTGCTTTCCAAGCAGGTTCAATTATAACGTATATTGCCTTGACCTGACATAATAAAATTAAGCGAGCAGAGCAAACACGGTAATAAATAAATAATTCACTCAATAATTTCGTATTGATTAGTCTTATAAGTAGCATAGAATGCCACTGAAAAATGATCCTGTTGTGCCTTGGCTTGGTTAAAACACAAAGTCTATCTAATATTTAATTATAAAATGAAAACCGAAATTAAAACGTTACAATTACTTGTATCGACGAACTATTAGCTTCATTCGTATTCATAACAACATCAAGTTATGGTAAAATAAAAACAAGTGAGCGATGGTGTTTGAGGAAAACGGTATCGCTAATTAGTTGCTAATGCCTACATAATTATTCATTCATAATTATTTTGAGACAATAGATTGGATTCGTGCCTAATAGTTGACTCGATTTATTTAATTAGTTTGATAACCTTCCTTGAGGAGTGGGCGATACAATTTTAAATTATACAGTTGTGAATTGAACATGATTAGGTAACAACCGGCCAAGTGTGAGACGGACTCGCGCACGAAGGGTTCAGTACAAATATCTATAAAAATGAGTAAAAAATCACGTTTGTTCTATGGCTCCCCTTAAATATTTATTTTATTTTATTTTTTAGTATTTGTTGTTATAGCGGCAACAGAAATACATCATCTGTAAAAAGTCTAACTATCTCGGTTCGTGAGATATAGCCTGGTGACAGACGGACAGACAGACACGCATAGCGGAGCCTTAGTAATAAGGTTCGCTTTACCCTTTGGGTACGGACGGAACTCTAAAAATGATTATCCAACTTCGACCATTTCTTATTATAATAGATAAATATAACTACATAAAATATTACTCATGTAAGTGTGAAGTTATTTATCTGATAGTATAAATTATAATTAGTGACCTTATAAAATCTACAACTATCATCTCAAAGAAGGTCAGTGTTTGAATGCTTTGAACATAAATTTTGTAATCACAGTGGTTTTAGTATGTACCTATACCTACGCGTCGTTTGTTTAATGCATTTTCTAATATTGAACAATAAACACCAATTAGTTATCTAACTATTAATGGTACATGACGAATAGGTTAATGTATAAAAAGGATATCTTTACTAGTAATCTATCTGTTCTATATTGTTTATTTATTTATCGAACTAATAAAGCAATGTATTACGTGTGGCATTAGCTGACTTTTGTATTAGAATTTCAACACTTAATGTACCCGTAATTTTAAAATTGCACAACAACGTGAAAGTCAATGAAACAGCGCTTATCTTAAACAAATAATATATTCTCAATCCCATATTTCTCATTCGCTAATTGGTTATCTAAAACAAATAGCTCACTATCCAGCACACCTCGACTGGCAAAACCAATATTTGGTTTTGTAGCATACGTAAGTACTTTACAAATAATTTTGTTTGACTGTTTTTTTATTTGTATTGTGGGAAACATACTAACGTGCCCTTGCCCTAACGGATGTTAAAAACGCCATTATACGTACAATAGTTATTGAAATGTTATTTTAAACGGAGTAATTCTTGTGAATGCAAGTAGGTAGGCAAACGACCATTTGGGGCCTAATCATTTATTTCATCACGATAAATGTTTCAACAGGTGACGGATAGCGTTTCCGTCTAGTGAACATGGCTTCATATCCAACACGATTATTTTGACTATCTATAAAATAATTCAACAGTTGCGTAAAAGCATCGTGTAAAAGCTGAAGGCTTATAAACTGTACCTCTATAGAACTACATAGGCTCAATCGCCATATTCATAATGAGATCAAAAACTTTCTCTTGACCGCGGTCAATGCAGCTCGGTCGAGCGAGACTTCATGGTTAGCAAATCTATCGACAATACCTGTATACATAAAATATAAGCATTTAAATTCTCATAGCCGATACTCAAGCGAAAATACTATTTGCTTTATAAAATGTGAGCTCTAGACAATTTCACATTGTACGGAATTTGGTTCCGTTATAAATTATAACATTATAATTATCATAAACGATAAACTGGTTTACAGTTTGTTGACTGTTGCGCCGCTGAGCAACAGTCGAGAATTGCGGCCTTGTCAGGTTTGCTAACAACATTGCGGCCACAATATGGGATAGAGCAGCTAAGTAGTGTTATTTGTAAGTACCAAGCATGACAACAACGTGTAGCGCGCCGGAAATCAGGCTATCGAGCTCTGAATATGCCAACGCGAAGCAGATTGAAAAATTGAATTGCATGCTCATCCTATACAGAAGCGGTTTGCATAATGTGTGATTCAGAGTTGCAGAGACCTAGTTACATACATTTCGTGATTATGCGTTTCTTGTAATGTGGGTAGTAATTAGATTCCCATAGATGTATTATATCGATTGAAAGGCTTTTTTTGAATAGTCGATAGTCGTAATCGGGTCGTAATCAACAACCATGGTCACTGATACTGCTGAAATACTCCCGAACAGTGCTTCATTATTTCAGTAGCGCCTTTTGTTGTTCTAAGAAGGAACTACATAGTCTACATACAATAGTATAGTACCTACCTATATGAGCTCAAACCGAACAGGGTCCATATTTAACTACATATTTACGTGGAATGCAAATAAACAAATTGAAGCTGATGCCCTCGGGGGATAAACCTACAAGAACTGAGGAGAACCGACCGAGTCAAGGTAAGACACATCAATCAATGGCGAGGCCCAATACAGACCGAAGTTTACATAAGTACAATAACTCATGCCAGAATAAATAACTTACATGTGGAATGGCCCTTAGCCCACACCCAAACAAAAGACGGAAGTCTTTAACTAAACTCCTGGTACAAATTGATGTGAAACGTTTCATATTTCGTAACATACAATTTTGGATACAGTTAATGGATTAATTAATGATAAGTTTTGGAGTTATATTAAGTTCATATGGCAGGCGCGGCGCGCCGCTCGCCGGCCGGCGTCATTCACTTTGCCAGATATGATCAATTCTATAAATAGACACATTCAAACCCTTGTCGCAATAACAAAATAGTGTATCTTTTTCACGCATGCAGTAAGTGTTGGCAACATTAAAAACGACAAGGTAAATAAATGCCAACATATTTATGGATTGAGTACAAAATAGGAAACCGGTAAAGTGAGTTCGTTACTACTTATATTCAATGTCATCGCATCTTCATATTTGGACAAAATGATAAAATTATATTTTTCTTTAATTATGCGCAGGTAATTAGGTATTGTTTACATACTTCTATGAGATTTTGTTCAGTTGTGCAATACATATGGTGATCTATCGCTGCTTATTATTGTTCACTTTCAAATTGAACACACCGGGACTTCCATTATGGACCTCAAAATGATGAAAATGTTGAAAACAAAAAAAAACATACTTTCAGTAGCCGAAAACTGATCCACAAATGTTATTTCGGCGATAAGTATCGTCAGCTGAACGTGTTCTTGGTTGAATCCAAAACCAATACGAATTACGACCTTTATCTTTTGTGATAGTGTAAGGTGTAAACAGGAACAGTTTTTGATAAAGATGTAAGAACTTAAAGTAGCACATTTCTAAGAAATACAGTTTTTGATGATTTACGGTGATGTGACTGATAATCATTACAACCAACTATCTAAAAGAAAAACACGCGTCAAAATAGGTTCATTCGTTTGAGAGCTAGTGCTACTGAAAAACACATAAGCAGACAATTAGACAATCAAACAAAGCCTTCGTTATGGACGTTATAGGTTATTAATTCGCGTATGTACTCTTACCTGTGAGCATCCACGGACATCAAGTTGACAATTTCACCGACGGTAGACTCCTTCCTGGCAGAGTTGGACATCCGCAGAGACTTCCTGTAGATGGCGCTAGTGAGAGCTGTCCGTATCCTCATGCCAACCAGGTACATCCGCATGAAGTAATGCGCCAGTAGCATTGTTTGCACGGTGGCGGTTGCGAGTAAAGCCACAGCATACAGGTAGCCTTTCCACACTGGCTCGCCGCCTTCCACGAAACCTATCAAAAGCCTGGAGAAATGTATAATTTTATTACTCTGTGGTTTTCTAACTGCAAGTAAAGGAACGATTTTATCGCCTACGTTATTATAATCGACCCGACACCCGACGCTGCTAAGTGTTGTGACCGATTTTCGTAGTAGCGATTAAAATTGTGTGAAATGTAAATATTATGCGGTTTACATTACACCTTCAAGTGAAACAGGATGAAATCTTAGAAAACCATTACTATAAGTAGTTTTATTTTTAGTTTTCTGTTATCGTGTAATTTTGAACCTGATTCAAGTTCAAAGCATAGGTATAAATGTATCATTAAACTAATCTTCACTGTATAGGATTTTGCAGCGCTCTCTGGGGGAGGCCTGTATTCAGCAGTTGACATCTTCAGGCTAATCTTGATGATCGGCTTCGATTAGGGTTCGGCTAGACCGCAGATTAGGGATATATGGTTTTACTTTTAACTACAGGTGTTTAACTACACTTAACTACACTGTATAATATAATGACCCTGCCAAAGATATTTTCTAGTCACCATAAAAATTAAATAAATAATAAATAAATAACGCCCAACGATCACATACATAGATCCTGGACCCTAACTAGGATTCCCTGTATCTATCTGTACCCAGACACAGAACAAGTTGTATCTAGGGACCCAGGAACTACGAGGCCCATGGTCCCACAACACCCAGACACAGAACAAGTATTTGCGCTTTTTTTTTCGGGCACAAACACTTGTCCTGTCGCGGGAATCGAACCCGCCACCTCCGGGTTATGAGCCGACTTGCTCAACCACCACACCACGGAGGCTGTCCGTATTTAATTTGTAGGAGGTAGGTATTTGTATTAGGTGCTCGTAGGTTTTGCTACCAGCAGACTGTTGATGCTTCTATATTAAGTGAGTAGGAAATACATGAACTATTATGGGTTTTGAATTAAAAACATGACGTAATTTTACAGTCATGGTAAATGATGAGACATTACGATGACTTTCAATAATTTGTTGTTCAAAACAGTTCTCTCACAAATACTGGAAAATCACATTTAAATCTTACTCAAACAAGAGTAAAATAGAGGGTCGCCGCGGCACTGCGTGACCTGCTTGCTTAGACTTCTATTTTTTTTTATAAAAAAAAATTAATGCTTCCCACTTATAAACTTTTATTAACTGGTGTGTATAATGAAGAGTTTTTTTATCTATATCTACATGCATTTTTGCCACTGTGTTAAGTGGTGCCTGGCTTTGGCTCAACTTGTTTGCCTCTTAAGGCGCTGAATGCTCCCAAATCGACTATTTTGAACGTGATTATCTCAAAACGTATACCATTTACAGGATTGAAAAAAAATCAAGTTAATACTGGTCATATCTTCTTTTCATCTGCCGAAACCGAAACACGTTTACCAAAAGTTTTCTCGATAAAAAAAAATCGTGAATTGACCTCTAAAAAATCATTCAAACGTCCTAAAATGTTACATTATAATAAGACACCCCATTGAAATAAATCATAGTGATAAGCTATGTTTCAATGCATCCGTCTATAAGCTTATTTTTTTTATAACAATAAGCATTTCTTTTATAACTAATTATTTGTACCGAAAAATGGAAAAGTCGAAGTGCAACGCAACGTAATCGCCATATTTTTGCTATGCATAAAGCGACCCTATAAGGTACATTATAAGTTTCAAGTTTCTCTACTGTAATAAACGTGCTCGCATTGGGTCCTGTGAGGGCCTTAACATTATTATATTCAAATTCTCTAAATATGACAAACGTCTGACCAACGACTAGTGCACAAAAAAAAATTGCGACATATCACATTTGGGGTTATAGTATATTTAAAAAAAATGTCATACTTGAGTAGCTGCGGCGAGAGGAACGTTAGAGTGTCATTGATCAACTTGAGCAATGCTCCGAACAGGAACTGGCCTCCGAAAGCGAGGCATAGCGCCGGTAGTATCGACGCGGGTTTCCTTTCCTTTTCCGGTTTGAAGTTGACGCTGGCCGAAGTCTTGCGGTAAGTCGCTTTCGGGCCGGTCGACCTGGGAGAAAGGAATACGATAGTAAACTAATTTATACTGTCTTTGTAGGTGATCCGATGGAGTTGAATATTATTGACACAGTGATATATTACTTCAAAATACATTTGCGAAAAGCAGCAGGAAACTTCCATATTTATCATGAAAATTATTTTTTATTTTCACAAACTGTTTATGAGATTTTCAACAATGATATTGGCTTCCCATTAATGTAATTAATTTATCCCATACAATAATTGTGGCGCACTCTGGGGGAGGGCTATGTTCAGCAGTGGACGACTTCAGGCTGTTGATAATGATGACGATGATACAATAATTAAAACGAGAGCATAAAAACTGCTAATATTTTAAATATCACGCATCATAGTGGTTTATCTAGCCCAGCTTCAATAACCCTAACATACAAAATATTACTCACATTAATAACAAACCTTGGGACAATGTCATACACTAAACTATTACTGAAATATATTATTAGGTTAATTAAAATAACAGCATTCTGGTCGAGAGAAAGAGCGTAACATATTTAATGAATCATTAGCATGGGCGAAGTGAAGTCTTTAGGCCAAAGTACAAGGTAAACCTCTCATCAAACTGTCAGAAAAATGTATAAAGCCTATTGCATACTTAGTTATCAACAGACTGTAGGCACCTATACAATGTTGATGATATACAGGACAGTTTGCAATCCACACAAAAACTTTTAGGTCATGAATGAATCATATTATATTATTATCTTGTTTTATTGAATAGTTTTATTATTTGCAAATATTATGGTTTATTTATATGTACATAATATTTAATAACATCAATATAGAATATTAAAAAGTTTCCCCTGTACATTTTTTTATCCACCAAAGTGGAAAACGTCATGGGAAATTGCAATGAAAGGCTTGCTTGTTCCACAGGTATTTCAAACAAATCAACAGAACAATTGTGTGATCCAATAACACTGGCCGAGAGCAATTTAAGGTTGTTGTCCATCCGGCTTAAAGCACAAAATAAATTATAGTAATTACGTAGTTATATACGAATACATACATATAGTGCTTATGCGACAAAACATTCCCGTGCGTTAAAGAGAAATAATAATATACATAAAATACAAAATAATATAAATAACTCACATTTCTCGCTTCTTCAAGGACCTCTCCCAGAATTTGTCGAATCTCTGAACGACCTCAGGCGAGCCATCCTGAGGGTTTAGTGACCACAAGTCAGACTCGGTGAGGGGTCGCCGAAACCCGGTAAGAGCCAATGGGTCGAACCAGCTGAACGTGAGTCGGCTGGGGAACCCTGACGCCCTCTCCGGGCATTGGTTCTGGAGAAAAATGTATGTTTGAGAAGAATGGCAGATTTGCAAAAAATAAGATGCGCTAAGCGGGGCCAGCCACCATCCATTTACCAGCTTTTCTTTGGAAAAGCTGTCTGCATTTCATCTAAATTGGCTCAGCTATTTTATGTTAAAACCTCACACACAAACGACAACTTTTTTAAATATTTGGTACTTACACTTAGGGATTACAACTCATCATCACCATCAACAGCTTAAAGATAGTCCACTGCTGAAGATAGGCTAAAGCGGTACTTTGAGCAGCAGCTTGCCTCCGACGTCCATCGGCTCCCCAAAGGTTTGACCAGATCGTTGGTTAAGGGTAAGGTTATATATAATAACTGCTTATATACTGCCTATTTTCTAGAAATGTTTACGTGAATAATCAATTAAATGGATTTATACGAAACGATTAATCGCAGTAACTATAAGTACATACATAACGATTAACAGAGACAGAATATTTGTCAGCGGACAAACGTCCGTGAACCAATCGCCTCCAATTTATAAACGTAGAACAATTAATTACCTTTACGTATTTGTAGGGCGTATCTTTCGGCGGCAAGTCGGCGAAACAATTCAGTACAAACATTATCACTATCAGTGTATAGTACACCATGTAGCTCACGAAATGATATCTGACGTTCTCATCTTCGCTGAGGTTGTTGTGCTTTACAATCTCTGCTCTAAGCTGTGGTATTCCAGCAAGAATTAGGAATACCCAGAAGAAGAATAGCACCCCTGATGCTCGCATGCCAAACTTTCTGTTGTAGAACAACAGAGTTGCTGACAAACTCTGTAAAAGAACGTTTCATGTAGGCGCATACGTTTTATGGCAGTTTATGATATCACTTTAGGGACGATAATAGATAACGATGTTTTCATAGTTTCAGAAACTTTTTGCGTTTATGCTAAGTTGCTAAGCTTACATTTTTAATGAAAACTGTCCAGTGAAAAGGTTTGCTTGATGATTCTGTCTTATTGTTTTGTTTGCACAAAACACCCCGTTATTCCGGGTGTTTTGTGCATTATTGATCGACTAATCTGGCACTATGTCACAGAATAAATAAAAGTTCCACTGATACCGTTATCAGTAGTACTTTTATTTATTCTGTGACATAGTTCCAGATTTATCGATCTTCTCAATGACATGAATAAAAATAAAAGAGGAGGTATTCTAGTTCGTAAACTGGTATACTGTCACAGTTATGACCATAACAAAAATGTTAGACTTTGGTATAAGTGTAAGCAAATATTTGTGTTAGTAATTCCAGTGCATCTTGGCGTGCATGCATACCGTCACAAAATTGCTATGTAACATCACTTTCCCTGACTGCTTTGGTATAAGTGATGCTAAAATTGGGACTGCTTATGTTGGCACAAAATTACAAATGTGAGACGGGCGGGTGTGTACCTATAAGTTTAGAGTACCCTTGAACTTTAAGGTTTTGTAGTTGTTCGTTCGTTAAATATCATTGTAAACATGCATATCTGAGGAAAGGTTCATTCGCTCACACATGGCAATTGGCTGCCACCCAAACAATTTAGACATCGTATTGTAGGCACATTGTATTTCTTTAAATATGAATGGAAACATCACTCCACAGCCACATGAGAAAATGTAAAATTAAGTCTGTAAATGTTTATGTGGCTGATAAATCTGTAGATATAAGCATAATGCTATTAATTGAATTGAATCTCGATATTCAATAATGGAGGTTTAAAGGTCATATTGCTTATTAAAAAGTAATTACTATTACTCGCAATAATTTACTTAACCGAATGTTGTTGTATAACAGCAGTACTATGATTGGGTTTTTAACATAGTTTGTACTTTTTACGTTTGCTATTTACATAATCTTTGGTAGTTCGCAGACTTCTGTAGCACAACAAAAACCGTAGTACGAATGATCAATGGGCAAAGTAGGCAGCCCTGCCCATCGGTATTTTCATCTTTTTGTTGCTGAATAAGTATCTCGTTTTCTAAGGCCGTCTATGTTACAAGATCCGTTTGTAAATACCGTATCGTGAACTACTCAATTATAAGTAAAAACGCCACCACCGCGCTAGGTACTGATGTAACCGATGTAATCACGGTTTTTGTGAAACGTAATCATGAGAATTCCTTGAGGTCGCCATAATGGGACGCCTAAATTGAGAGACTCAAGGACAAAACCATATAATAAAACTCGCTCGGTTTAAGCGTGTCCCTTTATTCAAAGATAATTTTGGTTTACCATTTTACCTTATTTTTATTAGAATGAATGACGTTACGTGCTAGTCGTTCACCTGGTGTTAAGCGACACGGCTGCCCATAACAGTTGCAGTGTCAATCGGAACTTTAACTTGACGAAAAATGATAATATGAAAATGAATGAATCACTAATTTACTGCTTCTAAGTGGTGTATAAATGTTCAATGTACATAAACAACATGTTACTTACGTAAAATAAACAATTGTTTTTATGAACTATTTGTATTTTGTATTTTTATTTAGAATCACTTCATTGAGGTTTCATATTTAGCGTAACAGCAAACCCATAGAAACAATCGGACGGAGTTATTATTATCATTTGGGTCATTGTCAAAAAGACAGGCTTGAATGCTAGCGATCTAATAGCAATAGGCAAACGAATTACTTCATAACTTTATATTATGCCTATTGTTTTTCATAAGTTCAGTCAGTACTTAACTTATGTCGATGGTATAATCAGAAAGATGTGGTATCCGATGGTACTCCGATTAATTGACATTTGGGATTGGATTGCAATTTTTGAAAAGTGGGATGCCTATTATTTATTTTATTCAGCATAACATGACGAGCTAGTCATTCGCCTGCTGTTAAGCATCACGGCCGCAGACCGCGGCCGCGGCTGTAACAGTTTGCAGTGTCCAATATTTCCAGTTTCGTGTCGTTTGCAGTGTCCAAATAAAGTAATGTTTTTCATTCTATCCAAATGGTCAGTTTAAAAATTATTTAAAGCTTAAAATCTGCACTAACCCTAAAACTGTCATAGTGTAATATTATAGCTTGTAACTTTAGAAAATAGTAGGGCTGTGAAGGATTCAGATGGACAGACATACATAACGAACTTATAAGAGGTTCCATGGTATGAGTCAGCAGTATTTACTTACAAAAGTAATGTTGCGCCATTGTAATATTTATGGTGAAATTACAACGCCTACATCAACATAGGCTCTATTAAAATTAGGGTAAAAGATGATAATTATTTCTAAATTGGGTAATTAATTTATTGATTTATTGGTTAAAAAATTAACATTGTGAAATCCAATATTAAATATCCCAAAAATGGCAAATGTAGAAGCATAAAAATACAAGGATAGAAAGAGACAGCTGAAAAATGCTGTGACTTCAGAATTATTACTCCATTATATCTTATTACGAAGCTTTAGTAGCTCTCTGGTAGTTCTACATTATGCAGTCTCCTTGTAAAGCAGCACCTGTATCGCCATATGATCTCAATTTTTCGAGAAAAGGACAGGCGATGCCCCCTCCAGTAGCTTTAAATGGGTATTACTCTATTTAACCGATTTTACTTATTTTTAAATTTTCATTTTATTTAAACAAATGTAAAAGTTTAACATGCTAATCGAATGGTGTAGTTAAGTAGGTTGTGGTTTTTTCCTCACTTCCTATTTGCAATGGTAATGTATTAAGACCACAAAAGATAAAACACTAGTGCCAAACAAGCCTCTCGAAAGTAGTCCACATAAACTAGGTGCAACACACACAATTTGCCGTGCAAAATAACGAGATAGCGTTCTTGTAGTGCAACATGCATGTGCAATGTGCATGTCGCACTACAAGAACACAACACTGCGATTTGCAGACATGCCTCATCATCCCTTTTTAATAAAGTCTACGGATATGTTATCAATAAGGAAAAACAAAAAAAAGTTGTACTTACAAACGTCAATATTTTCATTATTGGGGCGTAATAATCGGCATTGAAAACCGGTTCTCCTTTTGAAGACATATGCACTGCCACACCAAGGTCGACAAATGTCAGGACTATTAGCAGGCATGTTAGGATCAGTTTTGTGATGTTCAGTGGGTTCCATGGTATATTCCGTTCTTTGCTGTTGAATATGTAGTATGCGTCAAGAAATCCAAAAACCCACAGATAAATACATGGCGTCCATATGAGCACTGTCTTTAGGAAACAATCGGAAAACTCTGGGTTCTCTGTGTTCCATGATGCTGTGCTATTCTGTAACAAAACAAAAACATTAGCTTTTATTTTGGGATGCTGCTTAAGGCTCAATGACACTGGGCTAGTTTACAAGCTGCTAGTCGGTGAGTTTATGTTGTCCCCAATGGAGATTACAATGTTTTTTAAAAGAGCTCCGCATAGTCAATACCTGACATTAAAAAGGTTGGTTGAATCTAAATTTGTATCGTTTCTATTTTAAGTAATTCTACCTACCTAAAGCTTATACCTACAAGTCACGTAACTATTTTTTTATCACTTTGCAGGTTGCATTAATATTCGGAACCTACGACTGGTGCATGTAGATGTCAAGAGCTCATTGATATTATAACAAAAGACATAGAAACCCATGGTGAAATGCTTCTCATAAAAATTACCAAGAAACCAAAAACAAGATTCCACAATGTTTTACAATCCAAGGTTCATTATCTATACATATAATAAAACTGTAGAGATAAAAAAATCTGTAAATGCAAGATATCGAAAAAAAATTACACAGGTTGGCTTGAAATTTTTCACTGATCACGTTAAGCTACTTTTTAGACATTTTGTCTGTTTGTTTGTTTGTTTGTTTGTTTGTTTGTTTGTTACGGCACAAGTCCGAAAATACTGAACGGATTTTCATGCGGTTTTCACTAATAAGCTTAGAAAAACCCGGCGCAAAACATAGGATATATTAAATTTTATATATCGTTAATTTTTTTTTGGTGAAAATGATTAAGATTTCATTATGAAACTGAACGGGATTTTAACAAGATGGCCGCTTCAAGGCCTCAAGGTAAGTTTTTTGTCTTATATTTTGGCTCCACACATAGTGTAGGTATTTAGCCAGTGTCAAAGGGTAAGTTATATTTTGGCTACTAACGATAGATGAAAGAAAAAAAAATTTTACTCTGCTACACTGCTACTGACGGTAATTTTATCTCGGGTTTATCCGGATGCACAGATTAAAGAAAAAAACTCTGTTACTATTATGGCACGGCTTCATATACGCCAGAACCTTCGCTGTTGAGTTGGCGCGCAAAAACATCTCTGTTGACTATCCTCGATGTTTTTGTAGCGCCCCAACCTGGACACACAGTCAATTTGTTTGCCTGCTGCGCGACCGACGTGGGCTAAATAAATGGAGGAAGCAGTAGCGTTATATTGCATGTCGGCGAATAAATATGTTTTACAAACTGTGAGAGTATTATTTGTGATTACAAAAATAAATTGTAATAGTTTTAATTTATAATTCCTTATCAATATGAAGTAAAACCATTTTTTTTTATTTGTCTGTTTATCTGTCCCTTTGAATACGGACCACGGTTATGATAGTGGCAACAGAAATATATCATCTGTGAAAAATTCAACAGTCTAACTATCACGATTCTTGAGTACATCCTGGTGGACAGACCGACAGACAGACGGACAGCGGAGGTTTAGTAATAAGGATTTACTCTTTGAGTACGGAACTCCTATATTTTTGTATTTCATTCAGAACAATCCCCACTGCACTAAGCAATAAGGAAGTAATTTAATGCATGTTTTACAATAGTAAATAACAATTGGTGCGCCTGCATTACCGGCAGTGTATCACACATTTCGGGCTACGGTGAAATACAACGCGCGATAACTTCGTCTGCGCTCGATGCAATGCAGATTAGAGAAAAACAATGTGTTCATTATGTAAGTACCTATACCCAAGAAAATCATATGTATTTACATATAGATAAGTTTTTTCGTTAATCTGTGGTCTAAACTAAAAAAAGAGGATAGGTATGAGAACCTTCTTGAATATGAGCGAGACACAGAGAACAAGGAATTTAGAAAACTAAAAACTTCTTAGACTTTTTTTATAAGTTTTAAGGCTTCACGCGATATCATATTTAGCCAATATTGAAACATAACTACATTATTATTCATGTTTTCGATTTATTGGGTTCTGGAGAGGGCAAAATTCTTTATTGGCGATCTGGTATTACGTATTAGTTTTCAAAAATCTACTACGCGTTACCATACGAAATAAGTATTTAAAATTGTATTTATAGTACCTATAGCTTAACCTTTAGTAGTAACATATTCAGTAATCTGTGCCTATTGACCCTTGCTTTTGCTACGCATTGTAAACCCTTTTTTATTTAGGCATTAGACAAAATTTGTATTTAGCCAATGATAGGAAGTATTTTATGAAAACTGTTTAAAAGGGTAGGGACTTAGACTTTTTATAATTATTCATAAGGCTTCACACGATTATCATACTTAGCCAATATTGAAGCTTACATTTTTATTCAAGTTTTCGATTTATAGGGTTTTGGCGGGAGTAATGTTCTTTATTGGCGATCTGGTAAAATGTATTATTTACATGAACTTACTACACGTTACCATTCTAATTAGGTAGATAAAATTATTTTTGCGCTACTGCTACATTCTTGATCAACCCCAAGGAAGTTTTAAGGTACCTGGGGGTCTAGCAAAGAAACCAACCACTAACGCTAACGCCAAACGCTAACTTCAAAATGTACTAGGATGACATTTCGGAAATCGCTTACTTTTCCACAGCTAATGTCATTTCAATACAGTTTTGGAGTTAGCGTTTGGCGTTAGCGTTAGTGGTTGGTATCTTTGCTAGACCCCCTGTAGTACTTATAGCTACTTAAGTTACATACCCTTACCATTGCTACGCATTTTAAACCTTTTTTATTTTGGCATTAAAGTAAGCCGGAGGTGCTATTATTTGTATTTAGTCAATGATACGAAATATTTGATGAAAAATGTTTAAAAAGGGTAGGTACTTAGATATAATAATTAATATGTAGGTATTCATTATGGCAATAAAATTGTATCCTCGAATTAACAACATGGCGCGTAACGTTCATTCGTTTTTGATTTGTTCTTCTTCTTCTTGCATGTTGAAATAAGTTTTTAATAGTTAAAATATTTTAGATCTGTGGGCTTTTAAATAAACCACGGGAGCAGAAAATGATTGATTACTCGGTTACTTCAAGAAGGTTATAGTTTAGTAGGTAAGTAACTTTGGGTGTTAGTAATAATTATGTAATGAAGATTTAACCTACTTCCTCACTTTCATCACTAGGTAGGTATGTTGGGAATGAGACAGCGTGGAAAATAGTGGAATAATTATAACTGTCGATTCATTAAGGAGTGGTGGTTTAGTATTTGTAATTCCTAATTAGTATTAAGAAAATTAATTATGTACGCGTCGTACAGGTAAATGCATATCTCCAGCAATTTATAAACTTATTATTGACACTGGCTATGTGTTAGGTACTCAATTCGTATGGAACCAAACTTAAGAAGGTAAAAAAATGTGGTAAATGAAACAAAAAGCGCGCGGATAATAATTATGTAAAACTGAGCAAAACAGGATCATCGTGTGTGATTCTTCCATATTTTTCTAAACTGTACCTGCTTGCTTAGGTACCTAACTACTACCTAAACAAAACTTACTGAAACTTCTGTTAAATTTCTGAGTGAAGTGATGATGATTTCTTTTTGTTGTAATATGAAGAGGTACTTATAAAATTGTAGTTTTTTGTTTGAAACTTCTTTTACTGTTATAAATCTATATTAGACTCAGAACATTTAATTTTAGGTAATGGCTTAAATAGCTTCCACTCACGGCTATGCTTGCGTTATACCTATACCTATGCTAATACAGGTTACTGTGCTCAGCTTCGAAAAGATTTAGTGGATTTTGTTGTTTGGTATGAAATGCATGATCTATTATTAGACTATAACGTAAAAATAACATAACACAAGCGTGCGAAGCCGCGGGCAAAAGCTAGTATGAAATAATAATAAACTATCAAGCTGTAAAAATGCCATCAAATTGGTTTAATATAATTTTGAGAATTGTACTTTTAATAAGTAATTGTTTTAATAATTAAAAGTTAATGACAATAAGAGTCTGTTTATTTCCTCGCAAGGGTGATGAAAAACGTTGTATGACACGTGTGTGGTTTGATCATTACACTCCCATATTGCGCTCAACTGCATATTGTAATGACCAACAACACCACCTCAAGTGTTATGATCAACATTCCACACTTGTATCATAATATACTATTAACATCTGCTACTATAATTGTTTCGAAAGGCACTGGGTTCACTTAAAACCATCCTCCACTTTCAAAAGCTCTAAGCTAAAGTCATGTTCACAGTGGTGAAGAATATTATGTAATAGGTAAAACTTTTGTAGAAAGATGCATGTATATTCACAAGATTGCTCATTCATTACTTACATCAGAACCATGACAATAAATTGTATTAAGTATTGTATATATTACAATAATACAATTGAAATAGAACAAAAACCAGAACAGTTTGGAATCATATTCTAACGGCTCTGCAGCTTCACACACATCTGCTGTATGAAGCTGAACAATTTATTTACTACTCAAGCTTGAATTGGTGTTTGCTATGTTGATATTCAAATAAATAAATAAATATTTTTAATGCTATTTATAACAATCAATAAAAAAATTTAATTCATTATACTATTTATAGCATTTATAGCTCTAGCAATTGGCAGCTGTTAGATTTATATGAGAAACTAAACAATGCTTATCTAAGGGACACTTTCCATCATTTTAGTATTATGTGTGTATGTAGTTTAGTATTAGTGCAGGTATGTAATAACTATATATTATTTAAATAAATATTGTTACATGTGTATATGAAAGCTGATAGATTCAGAGGTCTTATAAAGTTCTCGATTGCCGTAGATATTCGGTTTTGGCCGGGTCTTACAAAAACTGGTTATGCTGGTAGGTAGATGGTGGAAATACTTTTTGTACGTTGTAATTTGATTGCGCCATACAGCATAAGAGCCTCACGGTTTTTTTTTAAAGTCCTCAGACAAGAAGCATAAATATAAGATCGCTTACCCAAAATTCTGAACCACAAAAGTCGTCAAGCGCGGAATCGTAAGACATTATCACAAACTGTGCTTGCTTTTAGATGAAACTTCCATAAATTCGGCTTGCTTGGCACTGTGCTGAAGTTCCAATGTCCTCTGGTATTAACTCCTTTGCAAGAATTGCAAGTCAGGAATAATGGATAAAAAGTTGGTTCGAAAAATAGAAGTGTGCTACCGATGCACCACACCACTACATCCGCACACTAATCACCCGAACCAAGATGATCACAGTACTAAGAAGTCACTTGAGCTTTGAGCTTGAGAGTACGCGGGCAAGCGAACAAATCAGAACAAATCCATTAAAGTCCTTTAAAGGAAGGAATATTGAACATGAAAACTATTGAAATTGAAATTACTTGAAAATCGTGAAATGTGAAAACTAAAAGTGAATGACCGCACGCGAGGCGAGTCGAGTCGAGCGAGCACAGAGTACATTACATTGGTAAAGATAAAGATTGAAACGAGCGAGTCAGTTTTTACCACAGAGTACATTGGTAAGTTTTTACCAAAGTACTCTGCGCGAGCGAGCGAGCGAATCGCCAGTGTTACCATATCCCAAACCTAAAAATCTGGACGTTTTATACTAATGTACTCTCAGCTCTGTGATGGACCGAAAAGTGTAGACATCTGTATAAATCTGTATTAGATCAACAAACCAGAATCCGTATGAAATCTTGTGTACCATTAATACTATTATATTGTTTTGTAAAATGATTTTGACAATTTTGTTTTTATTCTAACAATTTCTAGGCAATCCCATATTCTGTTGATTGAGAACCTAACCTACAAACTAGATGAAACGATTGCAAAAATTGTTCAGGCAGTCACAAGTCACAGCATAGCTATTAGTGTTTATTTTTATATTGCATAATATTCATTAATGTTGGGAAACAACTTTAGGAACCCATCAATGATAACCTACCCTATGGAAACTCCTCAACTAAAAGTAGGTATGTTGTTTGATTGAAATTTTAGGTTATTTATTTATTTATCTAAGATTCACAGCTTATTACTATTTCCACTATAATAAAGTTACATGCTATTTTGAACTTAAGCCAAATCGAATCTACATTTTGTATTTCATCATGTATATGTACTTGTATCTGTTAGATGTTAGTTGATGAAACTATGGGCTTTGAAGTTACGTGTATGGTACTTAATATGTTTTTCGTATTTCTGATATTAAATATGCAAATTCTTCAATCTCATCAAAATTATCTAATATAATACCTAACCCAGTATGAAAAAATAATGCATCCGAAATCAACACGAGTACTTACTAAGTATGAAAATAAGAATCCATGGTGAAAATGTCTAAAATTTCTTCATTTATATAAGTCTGTATATATGTAGAGTTAAATCTGTCATCTCTATTGATACCCTAAAATCTGTACAAATACAGACAAATCTGTATATATGGCAGCACTGCGAGTCGCACCGCGCTGCACAGACACAGATTATATCTGTATGACAGTGACATTTAGGTCTGCCAATTGGTCCGATTTCTTCGTCTGTGAATTCACAGATTAGCACAAAAATGGTGCGTTCCAGTTGGACCGGATTAACGAATTAGGTGATTTTTGATCACAAAGTCGTTCCACTAATAATAACAGAGGTCTACCGTGGGTCACATAAAGTAACCAGAGGGAGCATTAGACACAGAGTAACCAGAGGTAAAATTAGAGTAAAAATTTCGTAACTGGTTTTGAAAAAATAGTAATGAGTCGCTATTTTATCGATATCGATACTTCGCTGAGCTGACTTTTAATTTAATAAAACTGGACACCTAAAATAACTAAGACCTCAATTCACTTAGTTATTACTTAATTGTTTTATTGCATTTAGTATTTATTGTACTTAGTACAATAAAAATACTGAACTGTTAATTGAAAAATTATTATGATAGTTTAAAAAATAAAATGATTTCTTAAATGCTGTGGAATAGTAGGAAATTACATTTATTAACTATGAAGTCACTAATCAATAACATGACAATTTCACAATGTTACAAAGTGCCTTTCGAAATTAACGCTTTATGGGTACTAAAAAGAAACAGCAAATAGTACTTACTTATAAATCGATCAGCGTAAGCTGTCCCCTGAAGTACCTATTTATATTATTTAAAAATACGCAAGTAAAACATATAATGGTGAACGGTCTATAGTTCTAAAATTTCTTGTCCACTTTCATTTATTTGTCCTGCCCACTTTCAGTTATTTGTTTGTGTTAAACATTCCAAAGACAGTACAAGTCAATATCTTTATATTAATCAAGTATTTTGATCATTTTTTTCATTAAACACTTTAATATATTGAAAAATCATCTAAGAATAAAATTTTCTGGTAATCAAATTGGAACATCATTGACGTTATTCGACACAACTACGCATGCCTGTAAGACGGCAAAATAGAATAACACATGAAAAAAGATGAAAAAGAGACAATTTAAAACTTCATGCAATTTCTTTACTTGGCAAGGTTTCATGTCGCTATGAATGTTCCAATGCCTTACACACTGTTTGTTCGTAAAAGTCAAACTTTGCTCCATCTGTATATTAGATTTTTTTTCTCTAATCTGTGGTCTACCATGTCATCAACACTTATTATTTTATTAATAATTTGTTGATAAAAGCATATTAATTATGATAATAGATATTATTTTGAATCTTTAGAAGTAAATAAATAGGTACGTGGTTGACTACAAGTAATGGATGGGCTCAGAAAGCAAGATGGCGCGATCGCGCGGCAAGTGGATTTGAAGAAACGATAATATAAATGTATTCATTACGAAAAGTAGTAACTGATCCATTACTCGTCGTCATTTACGTACCTGAATGGTGATGCGTGTAAATTATTGAAAAAAGGGAAAGTATATGAGTGATACAAGTGAGTAAATTACATCTTTTGTTTTTACCTTAAAGTACCTGCCTAAATCATATTAGTGTAGCTTCTAATTAATTAACCAAAATACCGCTACAATAGGCCTGAATCCTACAACCAGAATCTTATGACACAAAATAAAAAATAAAAAATGGATTTTTATCTTTAGAACAGTTACGGCATTGAGGGGTGGTTTTATTTAAAAAAAAACTGTAATTTTATCAAGACCCGATAGATGGCGTTAAAATAGGGGTTTTACGTTCTGTCATTGTTAAGATAATTATGTATGGAGTTTAGTATCCTATCCGTGTCCCAAAATGTATTGAAATGACAGCCCCTGCGGATAACTTTTCCGCAGCGAATGTCAAAGCTAATGTCATTCTCCATACATTTTGAGTTATCGTTCGGCCTTAACGCTAATGGAAAGGGATCACGTCATACATTTACATGTAAAAATAGTAAATACTTTTATCATTATACAGGGTTACAGGAAAAATTGTGCTAGATCCGTTAAGGGCGTGGAGTACCCATCATTTCTGACTTATTTCACTATGAAACAACCTAGCCTCAACTTAATATTTTATTTAGATATTCCTTAGAGAAAAATAATACAGTTTCTAATATTTTTTGTATTTCTTAACTTTCACTTGTCTACTACGGTCTATTCAATTAACTTATGTACTATTTTAATGATTGCCGTCCTAAAACATCTTAATACACATGTAAAAATGCAATAATCATAATAATAAGACACACAAAATAAACAAAATTAAATTTTGTAGCCGAAAAATCGGCAATTTTCACAAAAAATATTAAAAGTTGAATATCTCGAAAAGGGTTAAGTTTAGGCTAGGGTGTTACATAGTGAAATAAGTCAGAAATGATGGGTACTCCACGCCCTAAACGGATCTAGCACGATTTTCCCTGTAACCCTGTATATTATTTATTAATACTTACTTTGCCTGAAAATCACTGCGTTTGATCGAATGAAAAACATGACGGGGAAACATTGTAATGACAGTAACAGTTGCCTTTATTTACAAGACGGCCGGCAATTGAATTACGTAAAAATCGCAACAGCAGTAGCAAAGCAACAGCAGTTAGCAAAGCAACCGCGAACACTTAGCAATCGGTCGCAAGATATCCGCCTGTTGCTCGCCTATTGCCGAATAAATAAATACCTGTGAACTTGTGGACACCCTAATAGAAAGAGACCGATTTCTACTCCGGGTACCTTTCGGTTGGCTCGTTTTTATGAAAAAGTGCACGATCCAGAGACGTAGGGTATAGACGTCTGTGCATTTTACCGCCATCTATCAGGCTTTTATAAAACTACAGCTATTTTTTCTTATATTTTGGCTCCACACATAGTGTATTTAGTCAAGTATTATATTTTCATCGTGTTAAAAAATATTTCACGCAAAGTCATGTCCTAGTCATAGTCCAGTCTAAGTCAGGTAGTCATAGTCCAGTCTAAGTCATGCTCCAGCAAAGTGGTGGCAACTTTACTAGAAGCTTCTATGGAGTTTTGGAAGCAACACGAAAAATCACGTTTCACCACATAATATCACTTGCCCTCACGCATGCTCGTAATTCAGCACTTAATGCGTAAAACGCCACCAATTTTAAACATTAACACTGGAAAAAGCAAAAGTTATGAAAAATAATACAATGCAACGACGTGAACTTTTCCGCGTTCCCGCCAAAAGCCAACAAGTATTTTTTTTTTAATAAAACGCCTCATTAGACGGAATAAACTGGCAGATCATAATGTCACTTGTCGATTTAATGCTGCCAGCTTCTAAATCGTAGTGATGGATCTGGATCAGATCTTTATAGTTCAAAGGATCGGAACTATATTAAAAATATTAATTAAATAAAAAAAAACTAGAAAACGTTAATTGAAATGTGAATTAATTTACTAAGAGGACCATCCTGGTATTTGAAAATGTTATCGCGATCGCTCAGCTCTACACACGAATATTAGAGACAATTATACTGTTTCTCTCGCTTTTTTTAATTTAAATATATTGTTTTTACAGGCAAACAATTAATTTGATCACAAATTACGCAGTAATTACGATTTTAAGAAGTGGTTGGAAAAATAAACTTGTTGGATAAGTAAACAAAAGCAAAAGACATTTTAAAACTAGAAACAAATTGAATTGTCACACAATTCTATTGACAAATTTATTTATAACTCTCAATTTTCCGTCGGCATCGGACGCATCATTTACTACTTTGACTGTGTCGGTGGAAGACGTAGCGTTAGCGCTGGGAACTTTCTATAGTAGATCTGCGAGGGGCTTGGACGGGATTCGTCCGGGGCATTTGAAAGAGCTCACTTCTAGTTCTGCTGGTGAAAATGGGCAGCGTTTGCTTGAGCGTTTGGCAAAGCTTGTAACTTTTTTAATTAGCGGGCAGCTTAATCCGTTAGTGTGCTATTTGTACGGGGCGTCTCTTTGCGCCTTGGCGAAGAAGGATGGAGGACTGAGACCAATAGCGATCGGAAGCGTGATCCGGAGGTTGGCAGCCAAGCTGGCATGCTGGTCCGTAGGGGAAGCTATGTCGGGGTACTTGCAGCCGCACCAGTTAGGGTTTGGAACGCGTCGGGGGTGCGAGGCCGCTATTCATGCGACGCGTGCGTTCGTCGTGGACCCGGAGCACTCTGACTGCGTGGTGCTGATAAAATTCCTTCATTGTACCCTTTTTTTTACCAGGTGTATTTTTCTCCTTCTAATCTTTTCTTTAATGATACTCTCATTTCATCTCAAGTGGGAGCACAGCAAGGGGATCCGCTGGGGCCTCTCGTCTTTAGTTTAGCGATTCACAAGGTCATCTTAGATCTTAAATCGTCTCTTAACTTATGGTATCTAGACGATGGCACCCTTGGAGGATCACCGGAAGACGTTTACCAGGATCTAGAGGCTCTTGTCCCTCGCCTAAAGAAACTGGACCTGGAGGTGAACCCCTCTAAGTGCGAATTCTTCCCTTGCGGTGCTGGGGCACGTACCCACTTTTCACGTTTCTGTTCTCTGTTGCCTGGGCTCAAAGAACTTTCATCACACTCTTTCAACCTTCTGGGGTCTCCTATCTTTCTTGATGGAGTACCAGAAGCTATCTCATCTCGTAAACAGCTTCTCCTGACTGCTCAGGAACGTCTCGGGGACCTTTCCGCGCACACTGCTCCTTTGTTATTGCGTATGTGCTTCGCCCTTCCCAAAATAACATATCTCTTGCGAACTACCCCTACCTGGCTTTGTCCTGAGGAAGTTTCTTCTTTTGACGAAGCTTTAAAATCAACGGTTGAGTCGATCTTAAATGTCTCTCTTAATGAACCTCAATGGAGACAAGTGGCTCTTCCTATCCGGTACGGGGGCCTCGGGGTGCGGTGCGCACGTGATGTGGGCTTGCCGGCTTTCCTGGCGTCGGCACATGGGGTGGCAGACCTCGTCACTATAATTCTACGCTCCAACGGTGACAAGGCGAACATACCCTTTGTATTAGATGCTGGATCAGCTTGTTCGGTTCTCAACACGGGTGCGGCAAGCCCTGTGGCTTCGCATATCCAGCGTGCTTGGGATGACATCACATCTAAACGGGTCCAGGACAAATTGTTGGAAGATGCCTCGTGGGCTGATCGGGCCAGACTCAGGGCTGTGTCGCAGTCGGAATCAGGAGCATGGTTGCACGCGTTACCTTCGCCTCATCTGGGCACTTTGCTGGATGACGACTCTTTGCGTGTGGCGGTAGCACTCCGCCTGGGCTGTAAGGTGTGTGAACCCCACGTATGTACCTGCGGTTCCATGGTGGAGGCCGATGGTCATCACGCACTAGGTTGTCGTCGCTGCGCGGGGAGGTTTCCACGACACCATGCTCTAAACGATATAGTTCGGAGAGCCTTTATATCGGCAGACGTTCCATGCGTGCTTGAGCCACCAGGCCTAAGCAGGTCTGACGGTAAGAGACCGGACGGGCTGACCCTGGTGCCATGGAAAAACGGCAAGTGCCTTGTGTGGGACGCCACTTGCGTCAGCACTGTTGCTGATAGCCACCTGGGTCGCACCGTCCACTCTTCGGCGGCTACTGCGGAGGACGCTGCTGGTAGAAAGCGAGCAAAGTATGCGGCATTGGAGGCACGATATATTTTCGTGCCCATCGCCGTGGAGACCATGGGTTGTTGGGGCACTGAGGCCAAGAGTCTGGTGATGGAGATAGGGCGTAGAATAAGGGAAAAAACCGGTGACTCCCGCTCCGGCTTGTACTTGGTGCAAAGGTTGGCCATAGCCATACAGCGCGGCAATGCAGCCAGTGTGATGGGCACCTTTGCACCTGGTACAGTTAGGGGTGGGTTATTCGAATAGGTGTTTTTTTTTATGTGTATTATTACTATAATTTGACATGTAAATTTAGATTATAATTTAGTTTTAGATGATGACATTTACAATTTAATTGGATAAATAGATTTGTAAATTAAATATAGGAAATATATATATATATATATATATATAAAACACTCAGATACTAAACTATTACACAAAACAACTAAACTAATTTATAAAACTAAACTACTACCAAACTAAAACTATAAAACTAACAATGCCTTTAATACGAAATTAATCTAGCAAACCACTACCAGTAAGCAGTGCCCAAAATTCTGGCAGCATTGCCATGTTGAATGGCAATGCTCAATCTTTGGCCGAGTAAACTAATCACTCTTACCACATCACTATTTATTTTATATCAGAAAGTGGTATATGGGTCACGCCGAGAATGCCAAGAATGCCAAAAACGATCACATTCAAACTGTCAAACTATCCCACAGTGATCAATTTTATTGCTAGTGGGGTGATTAAGAGAAGTGATTAATTATCAAAGAAGTTATATAGATATATCAATAACCCGGATAATAAAAATACAAGGAATATAAATCCAAAGGAGTGTTCACTATTATTGCTAGTGGAACACAGTAAAAACTGAAATAGTGAAACTACTTTGCGATCGAAAATAACGAAAATAATGTTTATTTATTCAGTCCTTAGTCTAGAAAATTAGAGACTGCCCGATCCCTGCAGTTGAGCAGCTAGTTCGTTTCTGTGTTTGTCCAGTCTCAGTTGATATTTCTCGCTGTAGGACTCTATCTCCTGTTTTACTGTTTTCAGCTTGATGTCCATGTAGCATAATAAACCTAGCGCACAGATTTGCAGACAAAGAATGAGAGATTACTCACAGGACGCATCTCTCTCCATATAATGCATAAAACCAGTTTGAAACAGCCAGCCAATTGGATTATTGTTCTCCAATTGATTGCCAAGTAGCAGGATAAAAAAAAAAAAAAAAATTATTCAGTACGACTGGAACGCACCTTTAGGAATTACTTTTTTTTTGATTCGTTTTAAATTTTTCATCTGTGATTCTGTCTACGTAGTGGGGATGGGCGTTTTGTAAAATCGATCCGATTTTGTGTATCGATATGGATCGTAACGTTTTGATTAATCACACAATACTAACATTACATTGTCATCGACATGTTTGGATTACATGGTTTCGATCCGATGCGAAAATCGATGGAATGTAATGCCCACGATCTTCGAAAAGATCGGATCGGAGCGGCTCTTTTTGCTCTTTTTCATGTTTGGTTTTGATCTTGTCTATTTTTTCTTTCTAAATAATAAATAAATAACTTTCTTTCTTCTTCTTTCTTTCTCTAATCTGTGGTCTTGTACAAAGAGTATATAATTTACTACATGTCTTGTACACAGTTTTTTTTTTCTTTAATCTGTGGTCTTGTCTTGTCTTGTTAAGTTGTTAGTTTGTGCGACTTTAGCCTGCCCAAAAGGGCAAAAAAAAAAAAATTGTTAGTTTGTGGTTTTGGTTTGCATTTTCATCAAATTGCATTTACTAAATACTAATTACTAACTACTTCTTGTAACCATATGTTATGTAGGTACCAGTAACACCAAGCCCTAATTAGTTTGTGCACAGAACAGCCATTCAGTTCAGCGAGAAGTACAATAATAATAATCAGTTGTACAAGTCGAAAGTGGAAGTTGTCGGTGATAAAGAATGGCAGAATATTTGGCTGCTATATTTGGTACAGAAAAGGACAAGTAAGTGCTTTTGAAACTCAGTTCTTCAATTATCTCCGATTTACGAAGGTAGCTCGTATTGGTCAGATCTAATCTAATGGTACTACGGTATGGGAGGTTATGTTGGCGACTTGGCGCTGCCCGCTGCCTACCGTTTTCCGCACCGCATCCTGCTTTCTTTTAACAAGTGTGATCGTATCTAAAATTTTTAATCCATTTTCCAGAGTAAATTGTTCGTTCTACTTCAAAATAGGAGCATGTCGTCACGGGGACCGATGTTCGCGTATCCACAACAAGCCTACATTTTCGCAAACTGTGCTTTTACAGAACTTGTATGTCAACCCTCAGAACTCGGCTAAGTCTGCTGATGGGAGTCACTGTGAGTAAATTAGGTTTCAGTATTGAATCATCATCATCATCAGCCTGAAGACGTCCACTGCTGAACATAGGCCTCCCCCCTAAAAGCGCCAGTTTGAGCGGCTGCTTGTCTCTTGCATCCATCGGCTCCCCACGGTTCTGACCAGGTTGTCGGTCCACCTAGTAGGGGCCGGCCTACCCATTGCTACTAGTTCTCCTGTAGATCTCATTTTGGATTTTATCTCGCAGGGAGTCATTGATTGAAAACCTTTGTAACATTAAGTATAAAGGCTATACATAAAATTATATTATTCAGTCAACAATGCCAATTTTGACCGGCCATAACTTGCAAAATGTAATTGGGTTTAAACAGTTGGATGGTACCAGGATGATGTAAGTCAATAACACATGAACCAAGAACTCTATGAACGAGAGGTCTAAGCCTGTTACTATTTAAGCTGTGTGTACAGATGTAATAAATCTTTTATTCTTATCATTTCAGTGGTTGTAGCCAATGTCTCAGATGAGGAGATGCAAGAGCATTATGACAACTTTTTTGAAGATGTATTTGTTGAGTGTGAAGATAAATATGGAGAAATTGAAGAGATGAATGTTTGTGACAACTTAGGAGATCACCTGGTGGGAAATGTTTATATCAAAGTAAGTATTGAACGGTTGCGCGTGGTATCGCTTAGCGAGAGTACGTATCGCGACAAGTTCATTGTCGCCGCGTCAACTTTTTTCGCATCCACCCTCGCGGATGTATTAAAAATGGACGAGGAATCTTTTGGATTGTTATCTAGTATTAGCGATATTAGTGAAGAAGAGAGGGAGGGAAATAGTATTATTAGTGAGCAACAAGTTTATAGCTGTGAAGAGTTGATGGAGATTATCGGCGGCGAGTTACGCCCGCAGAAAAGAGTCCGTACTGCATCGAAATAATACCCATGTGTATTATTTCGATGCTGTACTGACGGTAACGAAGAAGACGTGATTGACGGGGATTATGGAAAACAAAGCTTTTTGCAAGGAGTACTTCTGATAATATGGAATCACGAGTTAATTCTGAGAAAATCAATGATAAAAGTTTGACCATAAAGTGTGCCATTTGACTAATGAGGTTGACTTATCTTATGGTATTGTAAAATATCTTGAATTAGAAGTAGATGAGAAAGAGTTAGAGAGTCGTATCAGAGATTAAAGCGGCTGTCAGAGAAAAGGGAATGGATTGACAGTGAAACTGTCCGTTTTGGCTTCAAAAGTGCAGTTTTTTTTTTCTTATTGCTTGAGCACCCAATTAAAATTAAGCATTCTAATCATATTACAATCGAGCCATCGAATTTGCTAATGAGTAATTTTAATTTAACCTAAACTTCTAATATAATAATTGTCTAAGAATGTAACACTAATTAAACTAACTCAAACGGTTTTGTTCTTTTTAGTCTTCTCACTAGATCCATGTGGTCGAGGAGCTGAATTGCCTCAACATTCACGTGATGGTGAAGCCTGCATTGATGACTTTCTGCGTGTTTTTTAATAATATTGTGGACAAACTCTATTTTAAAGTCCCGATGGAAGTCGTCGTTTCGTATATACCAGGGTGCATTGACAATTTCCCTTAGCACTTTATTCTGGAACCGTTGGATGGTTAATATATTGTTCTGTTTGGTACAGCCCCATAGCTGTATACCATAAGTCCATACTGGCATGAGTTGTGCAGTTGTGCCTGCTTATGTTTATGGTTATGACTGCAGGTTCAAGGTGGAACTCTATATTTTCCCCATCACCCAGTGTTCTTTTTGCTGGAGATAAGACTAAGAAGGTACTATGCCCCAAATGTGGTGAAGGCCATGCTAACTGTGAAGTGGACTCATATAAATGTATCAATTGCAGAGGTGATATCATGTCATTTGACAAAAAGTGTCCAGTATTCTTAAAAGAAAAGGAAGTACGGTTGATAATCTGCACATACAAAATTGCATTGTCCAAGTATTATAAAAATAAAAAAAGGCCTGATTATCCCCTTCACAAGGAGGCCAGGAATGGTGATGTATCATCTTGGAAGCCGGCTGGACAGGGGGCTAACACAGTGGGTCTCTGTGGGAAGTCATACAAAGATGTACTGTCGGGAAATATACGAATAGAGGTAGAAATACACCAAGAAAATGTAAAGGAAGTAGTAAGTGAAATGATAGAAAGCCAACCAGAGGCAGACAGTGAAGAAGATACTAGAGATACCGACATGGAGAAAAGTACCTGGCAAAATGCCACTCTGAGGACAGGATGGGAGCAACCAAAAAGTAAGGCGAGGAGGAAGAAAAAAGATAGAGCTCAAAATAGCAACCAAGTTACAGAGCAAGTAGCGCAGAGACTGGGAAAATCAGGAGAGACTTCCATATCTACACCAAAAGAAGATGGTTGTGACAAGAAACAGCATTCCTTCAAAGAGTTTTTACAAAGGTTGAAGAATATAATATTCAGTTCTGACAAAAGCTTAGAAGAGAAATTTTCGTGTGTGTTAATGTTATGTATTGAAGAGATTATGGCATTCATCATCACATCTGTAAGCTGTGGGGGTTTGATTAAAAACTTAATCAATCTCTTTCATAATGGGTAGTACACCCTTAAGAAATTTTGCTTTAAATATTACACAGTGGAACTCACAAAGTTTAATACCTAAGCGTCAGGAGTTTGAACTGTTACTTAAACAAGAAAAAATTTGTATTAGTATAGTTAGTGAAACATGGTTGGATCCGGACATGACATTTAGGTTAAGTAATTACAATATTTTTAGAAAGGGTAAAATGGACTCTTACGGTGGAGTGGGACTAATCATTCATAAATCCTTAAAAACACAAATATGTCAACTTAATCTAACTAATTCAGGCATAGAAGTGGTGTGTGCTAAAGTGTTAAACTGCAAACATTTAGAATATATTGTAGCTGTATATTGCCCACCCTCTGTCCATACCATACAGTGTACCTAAATTCAGACCTATTTCACTTATGTCATGTTTGTGTAAAATCTTTCATGCAATGTTGGCCAAGAGGCTGGAGTGGTTTGTCGAACAAAATTGTATACTTGCACCCACAGTTTCGGCATAGAAGTTTGTACATTTCGTTAGTTAGATCTAGAATTGACTTTGCAAGTTATTTATATGATAACACGGCTAAAACTCTTGTGACAAAGTTAGATAGAGTTCAAAATATGGCTCTTCGTATTATAGGGGGATTCATAAAAACCACACCCATTCATGTAATGGAGTGTGAATTATGTATCCCCTCTCTCTATATAAGGCGGCGTTATTTGGCAACCAAATACTATCTTAAGGCCCATGTCTTGGACCAACAATTTGATGATAAAAGTACTAAAAGAACTTAAAAGCCTCTGTAATCATAGCTATTGGCAACATAAAAACAAGCCTCTGCTCTTTTCGGTGTATAGAGATGTTCATGTGGAACATATTAAATCTAGTAAGCCTCTTTAAATGTTCTCCTTACCAACATGGATGTCTTATATAAATATGGATTTCATCGAAACTGGAATAGATGCAGTTACACAACCTAAGAGCAGTTATGATACCACAGTACTTCGATTTAATACATTGCACATGATACAGAATAAATATAGATTCCTATAAAGTTTATACAGATGGCTCTAAAAATGAGATTGGTATTGGAGCAGCTTACTATGACCCCATTCAAAATGTGAAACAATGTTATAGAATTGTATCTAATGTACACTCTATAATGATGGTGGAGTTGTTTGCAATCTCAGACGCAGTGTCCTATATTGTATTGATGGGTTATAAAGATGTTGTTATCTTAACAGATAGCAAGTCTGCTTTACAGCATATAGCTCGCATGCAATCTTAGAAAACATATTAAAATTAAATCTAAACGGCACTGCTCTGAGACTGCAATGGATCCCATCTCATGTAGGAATCCATGGAAACGAGGAGGTTGATAAATTAGCTAAGGAGTCAACTACAATAGGATCAGACACATACATTATCCCAGAATATACAGACATACTGACAAAACATAAAACTCAAAATTTCACTTGTTGTCAAAATCATTTTAGGACAGTTTCTGAAAACAAAGGCATCTGGTATAGAACCATTCGAGGTGCCATGGTTTATTTTGAGAAAGTTTAGTAGGCGGACCATTGTGATGACTTGTAGGCTTCGCTCCGGGCACATTCCACTGAATCAGTTTAAGTACCTCATGAGGAAGGCTGATTCACCAAATTGTGAGGTCTGTGGTAAAGTAGAGGATACTTATCACTTTTTGATGGAATGTGCTTGTGTGATGGAGTGAACCTATTAGGCTAGAATTGAGAGACAGGGCTGAATTTCGTAGATGTTGGTGCCATCCAAAGTGTCCTAGCAGAGTCCACATCGGTCACTGCTAGGATACTTTACGGCCTGTGTATTGCTGTCATTTCGTAGTATTATGTAATTATTATTGAGTAACCAATGGGGCTAGCATGGCCACGTAGGCTAAAAATCCCAAAAAAATATAAGAAAAAAAAAAGTATTGAATTAAGCAATGTCTGAATTATTAACAAGGAATTAAAACACTTTATATGTTTTGAGGAATTTCTACCATAGGCATGTATTATGAAATTATTCTTCCCAAAATTTGCAACAAGCTGGTTTTGCACCCTCATCTTCTGAAGTAATAGATTACCTAGTGTGGCTGTAGTAATTTTCAGGACTATATTTTTATTCAGATTAAGCAGCTATGGCAGCATCAATTTAATACTTACTTAGTGATTTTGAGGACTTACTACATGAATGCATAGCAACAGTATTGTTAATAAAGCGTGAGTCAATCAATTAGATGTTGATAGAGTAATCCGAAAGTATGGGGTAAAAATAGCGATAAATAATTTGGGAATTGGGACTGATTTTAAGGGAAAACTAAAATACTGAAATTTGAAAATTTTTTCCTTTCATACACATTGAAATAACAAGGACCATTATAGTTTGAGAATTACTGTCACTATCAAATAAGTTTAAGATGTTATTTTTTAATGGAATGAACATGACTATTAAAATTATTGTTTCATCTCATATTATAAGGCATTCAGTGTTAACCGTTACTTACACTCTCTTACTACAGTTTCGTCGAGAAGAGGATGCAGAGAAGGCAGTGAACGACCTAAACAACCGTTGGTTTGGAGGCCGGCCAGTCTACGCTGAGCTGTCACCAGTGACCGATTTCCGTGAAGCTTGCTGTCGCCAGTACGAGATGGGAGAGTGTACTAGAAGTGGCTTCTGCAACTTCATGCATCTTAAACCTATCTCTAGAGAGTTGAGAAGGTAATTCACATCAATCGTCTTCTGTTTGTTTTTTATATATATATACAGGGTTACAGGAAAAATTGTGCTAGATCCGTTAAGGGCGTGGAGTACCCATCATTTCTGATTTATTTCACTATGAAACACCCTAGCCTAAACTTAACCCTTTTCGAGATATTCGACTTTTAATATTTTTATTGAAAATTGCCGATTTTTAGGCTACAAAATTTAATTTTGTTTATTTTGTGTGTCTTATTATTATTATTATTGCATTTTCACATGTGTAATAAGATGCTTTAGGACGTCAATCATTAAAATAGTACAAAAGTTAACTGAATAGACCGTAGTAGACAAGTGAAAGTTAAGAACTAAAAAAAATATTAGAAACTGTAATTTTCTCTGAGGGATATCTAAAAAAAATATTATGGCAGTTGTTCGGCAGATGTGTTTTAAAATATCTACGTTTCATCAGCTATCTAACGAGGTACAATAATCTAGGGTTTGTATTACATTTCATGGAAAAAAATAGTTGGGACGCTCCAGGTAGCAGTTCTAATGGTCTCGCGCCTATTGTCCTTCAAGTTAAGACGCACCGTGCGAGCGAGACAAGTGACGTTTTATATAGGTGCGAATGAAAGAAAAAATGTGTAGAGACTGGTTAGGGCTGGGAATGCAACAGGGGGTATTGTTTTGGTTGTCAGTCTGCTTTTGTGCTTCGTACATAGTAGATGTGTTATCGTTTTGCTTTATTTCTCGACTTGGCTGTGATTCTGAACTTTTTCTTCTGATTGTTGTGATTACTGTGCTTGTTAACCGGACTCTGATTTGTACCTGTGATACGGAAGTGTTGAAGATGACGTCCTACACACCTAAGGAATATGCTGATATGCTTATTTGTTACGGATACTGCGATTGTGTGTCTGCGCAAGCTCGCAACGAATACATAACCCGCTACCCCGGTCGTCGAGTGCCGGATGTGGCCGTTTTTGACAGAGCTTATCGAAGACTTCGAGAAACTGGCTCTGTTTTGAGACGAAATACAGACATGGGAAGACCACGAATTGACGACGAAGAACAGGACAATGAGATGGTGCAACGCTTTCGAACGGATCCGACTACTTCCACTAATATTGTTGCCCGTGATCTGGGACTTTCGCAATGGAGAGTGTGGTTTACAGTGCATACTGCTGGCCTATACCCGTACCATTACATGCCGGTACACGCTATTGAAGAAGGAGACCCTGCGAGAAGACTGGACTTTTGCAGATTTATGCTAAATGCTGACGTAGAAGACCCAGATTTCCCAAGAAATATCTTGTGGACGGATGAGTCCAAATTTGATAAAGATGGCATAACCAACTATCACAACGCCCATTACTGGGCCCCAAAAGAACTAAGGAATCCCAATAAGAAAAGAGTGAAAGGGTCCCAACGAAGATTCAGCGTGAATGTGTGGATGGGCATTATATCCAATCATTTGATTGGACCTTACTTTCTCCCGGATAATCTAAATGGGGAAAGCTACGAAAATTTCCTGAGAGCAGATTTGAGTGATATGCTGGATGATCTGCCACTCAACCTGATCAGGGACATGTGGTTCCAACACGATGGCTGCCCTGCCCATTTCAGAAGAAGTGTCAGAGACTGGCTGGACACAAATTACCAAAACAAATGGATAGGACGAGGTGGGCCGTTGCCATGGCCAGCAAGGAGTCCGGACCTAACCCCCATGGATTTTTATGTGTGGGGGCTCATGAAAAGTCTTAGTGTACAGCGAGCCAAATCCAGTTTCGTCTGTGGAAGACTTAAGAGAAAGGATTGTGAATGCAGCAAATAAAATGAGGACCACGTTGACCACTGGAGTAGTGAAGACTGGTCTCCGTAGAAGAATGCGACAATGTATCAGAAATAGAGGCGGCCATGTTGAACATGAACTGTAGAATAAGAAAAAGTTTTGTGAAAACCTTTAAAAAATGACATTGCATGCTTACCTATTGTTTTATTTTGCTTTATAGGGCTAAGTATACATTTTCTTCTCCACTGTCGCCTATGAAACTAAATTATTTTCAATGCATTTGAATAAAATCCTAGATTATTATACCTCGTTAGATAGCTAATGAAACGTAGATATTTTAAAACACATCTGCCGAACAACTGCCATAATATTTTTTTTAGATATCCCTTAGAGAAAAATACAGTTTCTAATATTTATTTTTAATTCTTAACTTTCACTTGTCTACTACGGTCTATTCAGTTAATTTATGTACTATTTTAATGAT
Source organism: Ennomos erosarius (assembly GCA_963580505.1). Classification (NCBI taxonomy): domain Eukaryota; kingdom Metazoa; phylum Arthropoda; class Insecta; order Lepidoptera; family Geometridae; genus Ennomos; species Ennomos erosarius. Next base: position 11,029,861 of record OY756982.1, read on the forward strand.
TGACGTCCTAAAGCATCTTATTACACACGTAAAAATGCAATAATAATAATAATAAGACACACAAAATAAACAAAATTAAATTTTGTAGCCTAAAAATTGGCAATTTTCAATAAAAATATTAAAAGTCGAATATCTCGAAAAGGGTTAAGTTTAGGCTAGGGTGTTTCATAGTGAAATAAGTCAGAAATGATGGGTACTCCACGCCCTTAACGGATCTAGCACAATTTTTCCTGTAACCCTGTATAAATTTTGGCTCCACACATAGTGTATTTAGCCAGTGTCAAGTATTATAATTTTCTTCGAGTTATGAAATATTTCACGCAGTCATGTCCTAGTCATAGTCATAGTTCAGTCTAAGTCAGGTAGTCATAGTCTAGTCTAAGTTGTGCCCTAGTAAAGTGGTGGCAACTTTACTAGAAGCTTTTATGGAGTTTTGGAAGCAACACGAAAAATCACGTTGCCCCACATTATATCACTTGTCCTCATTCATGCTCGTAATTCAGCATTTAATGCGTAAAGCGCCACCAATTTTAAACATTAACACTGGAAAAAGCACAGGTTTTGATAAATTATACAATGGAACGACGTGAACTTTTCCTCGTTCCCGCCAAAAAAACCGTCTTCTGTTTAGGTTTTTTTCTTCTTATAAAACAAGAATATTTTCTGCTAAATAGGCTGCCTAATTGGTTTTGAACTTCAGTGACGTCATTCTTGAGTCATCATTTACTAGATCAAGGGCTTCTGTAAACATAAATGCCTGGGTAAATATTCTGCCTCTAAGCAGCATAAAACTTTACTGTGGTCCGGGGATCTCCGGAGAAGTCCTTGATCTAGTAATAAATGATGACTCAATTGTGACGTGGCTGAAGCTCAAAACTAATTAGGCAACATAATTAGAGAATATAGATTACGAAAATACTTTTCTATTGAGCTTAGAATATGAAGGCAGGTCAACAGCAAAAAAATATATAACTATAAAAACTATATCTTGTTCACAAGACTTAGAAATTTTATGTAAACAAAGTAATGTCATGAAAAGTCACTGTCTAAGTGACATTCCAGTTGCTAAAAACATTTTTTACTTTTGAAAAATATTTTTATTGAATAGTACTTCAGTAAAACGCAAAACAGCGTCTAAAATATTAGATATCTGTGTCTAAAAGCTACTAATCAAAAAAGAATAAGTCATTAGAATTTAAGAGTATCATCCTTACTGATTAACAAGCAAAAATTTTGCATACAAAATATTAGTAAGATGTGAAATACCAAGGATTTTTCAATTCCAAATTTCTTAGAGCAAGTTTTTGGTACGTAACGGTACGGTAACAAGATAAACACTAATGGCAATAACAATAAGTCTAACAACAAACAATAATTTGCACAAAACGCAGGGAGAGCACATTCGAGTTCGAGTAAACAAAAACGAATGAAACGGGAACTGTTAGCAACAGAAATGTTTAGCTTCTTTGCAGTGCTACCAGCATAATAAAATATTTTCTACCAATAATCGATTACTTTATCATAAAGTTGTATAGATACGATATTCCGTTAAAATATATAGTGCTATATGGTTTTTATTTTGTAATTTATTAGATTATGACTATAAAAATGATATTTAATATTTTTTTGGTCAAATATAGTAATCTACCATTATAAAACATATTTTTTACATAAAATATCTAAGTCTTATGAACAAGATATAAATAAGCAAACAAAAGAATATGGGGCAGCTATCTTTGCTATTATATTCAGCGTGGTCGTATTATGTTTTCAGATATTTGTATTCCCGTCGTAAGAGCGGCGGTGGCGGTGGCGGCGGCGGCGGTGGAGGAGGCGGCGGCGGCGGGGGCGGCGGCGGCGGCGGCGGCGGGCGCCGGTCGCGCAGCAGGTCACGTGACCGCCGGCGCCGCTCGCGCTCCCGCGACCGTTCCCGCCGCGAGCCGCCGCGCAACTCGCGCTCCGGTCGCTATTGACCGCTGCGCAGTATACACGGGTAATCTAAATCCTTACTAAAATATAAGTAAAAAATTGTTTTTTTCAATGTTTTTAATGGACCATGCTTTTAGTTTTGCAGTTATCCTCGGTTGATTGATGACATTTACAACACCAAGATCAACAAAGGTTGCTTTATATTATAAGACCCGCTTGACAATGGTTCGAACAGTTATATTTTGCTAACGCTCAAGTTGGAACGTGTTATTTTATATATTTCCAGTGATTTTCAGGCTTTCTAACATTCCCAAATTGTTGTTACAATTGAGCAATAAACCGAGGGCACCGAAGCCTACAGTTTTATGTTCAATAGGTCCGGATTTCCCACTATTTACATATGTGTTCCCGTGAGTGTCCTCTCCTTACTGAGCTACCCTCATTACTCAGCTAGCGGGGAGAAGCTTTGGCAGGATCTCCGGGACATACCATGTAATGTTTTAAGATTAACTTGTGAAATTTGTATCAATTACCGAAAATGTATAGAATACAATAATGTTTCTACACTACACAACACACTAAATAATCCATACAAAAAAACAAGGAGCAATAACTTTTTAAAACTTTTTTAGTGTAGTTTAGAATTTAGCACAACAGAATTAACATGAATAATTTGTTTCTCTTTTTTTACAGGCACGCGGTACTATGCGCCCACTGATAGGCTAGTAACTACTACTAGCGTTAACTGTAAGTGATAGCAAGTATAATTTAAAAAAAATGTTTTTCATTATTATACATGTAAATGCAGGGTTAGAGAAGTTAATTTGTCTACATTTCACTGTTAATTTAATATCGAAACGGGTAATGCAAGTACGTTTAAATGTACTGCATATAAATACAGTCTCAAATAGTAATACTTATTGAAGTAATTATGAACGGCAAAATTATGAAAAAAATATTCATTTTGAACACTAACCATTAAAGACTCGATAGGCTTTGGGGCAGCAATTAAACACGCATATTGAGTGATTAAGGGAATAAAGTTATTTATTATGGTAAGTATACCATTGAAAGTATATAATTTTGTAGTTACATTATAATATTAGGCCTCGAAATACAAATATTGGTCAGTTTGTTGGCTAAATTATAGTTAATGAGGTTTGACTGGTACTTAGACCTTATTCTAACGGCCGGTTTTAGAATGTCCGAATAAAGTTCCAGGTAAGCTATTTATAATTTCACATAAAAAACTGTATTGGCGTTATAAAATCAATAATTTAGACTAAACCACCAGATACCCAGTATAATAAAGGCTGAAGATGATACTACTAAATTTAAAAATTTTATGAATGTTTTTGAAACAAGAATGAAAAGGCATTAAAATAAAAAATAAAAAAAGGAATGGAACGTATCAATTAGAGGTTGCCATTTTGGTTTTAGACTTATTTTAAAGTATTTGAATATTATAATAGTTATATGTGCAACAAGAGAGCAAAGATGATTTTTGTTTTGAGTGCTGCTGTTGAATCCAGAGCAAGCGAAAGATTCTTAGCAAGTGATTCCAAGTTAGAATCCTAAGCGAGCGAGGGATTCAAAGGCCTGAGATGCTAAAACTTTGCTCTCGAGTACCACATACAACTTTTCACCTCAGCATTGAGAACATCATTACAGGCATATTACAGATAGGCACATGCCTAGTAGCGAAACACTTGCGCGTTACCGCCTTAAGTATGACTAAGAAAAAAAAACTTACATGTTGTCTCCAAAACTCCATACAAATGTAACCTAAAGTTGGCTAAATATACTTACCGCAGAGTCATAATATTAAAGAAATCACTTTGTCTCACGTAGTGAGCAAAATACGATTATGCACACTGTTTTCTCGCAGCAAAGGCCGCCTGTTTGAGCTGCTGAGGTGAAAAGTTCTTTTCAAACACAATTTCCGTCAGGCGATCACGTAACTTGATTGCGATCGTTTAAAACTAAAGTTTGTATGGATTTAAGTTTCAATACGCAATTCATAAGTAGCTACGGAACATTTTAAATTAAGAAGAAATTTTTGTCATTTACATTGCTACTACAGTTCACTTATCTAATTATTTATTTGCTCAATATCAATTCGGAACTTTATCCAGATATTCTGTAACATACCCCAAGCGGCGTGACCTTTGTGGTTAAATAAATACGTCCATTGAGTCAAATACAGTAAAGGTCAACTTATTTGTAACGCCATTAGTCTATGTAGGGATTTGAATAATTTCTATATTGTCGTAGCAACCTTGAATAATCTTTTGTACACTTTTGTATAAGTATAATGAAAATAACTATTCATCGGTAATATCAATACATCATAAACACGCACAGTACACACGGCTAATATTGGCATCGTGAAAGGATCATAATGAATCTCGGAAAACATACAAAGATAACGACTATACTAATTCGCTTTTTCACTATATAAGCATTTGCGTGTAGCTCAAGCGTGAAAAACTAAATTAGACAGAATGAAAAACATTCCTTTTCTTATATACTAAGACTGTCTATCGCCAACTTTGATATGATCCGGCATTATTCTTCTATGTGATCCGGTATTAAATTATTGTTTTACACACATGTATGTTGAGCTTGCGCAGCACGCGGCTGCTTTTATCGACAATAAGGAATACCGAAGCAATCTTCTCATAATATGTCTTTCCATGGTTCTGTGCTAAAGTGCCTCTTTAGAATGAATGAATATCGTGTAATGTAAAACCACTGGATCGTCTCCCACCAACCTTTGCGAGCGGTACAACTATGTATATTAGCGGTGCGAAGCTTTGAGGGTAGACACAAGTGTGGGAATACTATATACTGGTAAAACATAGATTGCATTATTATATTATTTGTGAAGAAGTTCAAATAAATCGCGATTGATGTTTTAAGGTATATTTGTAAACGCTAGAGTGAATTAGTTGGGCCCATGGTTTATTTATATTTCCAGAACTTTTGTGTAGTACCGCGTGTCAAATATTATTAATATACTGCATAAGTACTGCTATAAGTTCATAATTATTGTGAAGTGTATGGTTTAGTTATATTTTCATGTCTATAGGTTTTAATTGATAAGTTTCCTTTCAACTGTTAGAGTACTTTGCAGTTTGTATCATTTTGAAGAATATTTGTAAGAAAATGTGTTTTAATAAAATCGTAAGATTACATTTCCATAAACTTGTTGTTTGTTTGTTAGCATTTAGCATCATTTTTCTTGGTTTATTTTAGTCATAGTATAGGGAAGTAGGTAAGCAACTCCGTAGAGCTACATAATATACTTTAGACACTGCCACAGTGTACTGACATAGTATACAGTAGGTCACCTTTATAGAAACTACTAGAATGTTTAACCTGTAGTTTTATAAAAATACTATCCGCCAGCTGATTACTATGATAGCTCACGTACCTACTTTTTGTCACAACAGAAACAAAATGGGTTACGCGTAGGGGATGCAAGATAATGCACTGTACCGTTCTATCTCAGCCTAAGTTGTATATAGCTCGTTCTTCCTTTTTGTAGGGATGTCATCGGTGTTCCTTCTCCAGGGTAAATATTCTAACCATTTCTCCAAAAATCCTTCACTTGACTTCTACTTAACTTTGAGGGAAACTCATAATACATCGCGACGTACCTTGAGTTGACAGTTGCTTCACTTCCCTCGTTTGAGAAAAATTGACGCAGAAATGTCAAGTTTTTTATTTATTGTCAACTAAAAATACCAAAACACAAAAATGAGTTTATTTCGAGGTTGAGTCGAGTCGAGTAATCTCGAGGTAACGTCTTAGAATATGGGGGTCAGATTACAACGCTTGTTTGCATCTCACTTCCGTCACTCCTATAAACGTGTTTATTTTGAAGACGTCACCGCAGTCTTGGTGAATTAAGAAATTTTCACTCACAGTTTATTAGAAACGGAATACCGCCTGCCGTATCACTCCGGTGAAAATTTCCCGTGAACCGTTCTCCAAATAAATGTTGTAATAATATTGTGCTACTAGCTGACCCGCCCCGGCTTCGCACGGGTTAATTAGTTATAAGTCCTAACTCTGTTTATGGGTAAGAGAGAAGGGAAAGGTAAAAAAATAGGGGAAAAGAATGAATGGATGGGACGGCTATAGAAGGGAGCTAACTGTGCAGTGATTTAAAATTGGTGTAATGTAAAATGTTGTATATGGTAACACAGTGAATACATCAAAAAACTTGGAACGCTTTTAATTGGTTGAACCATTACTTCTTTTCGAAAACACAACCAATCAGAAAATTAATACAGTGACATGTTATGAAATTGACAGGTAATGACATAAAAAACTGATTGCTATATGAAAAGTTTTTGGGGGTTCCAAAATATGTCGCTGCAGAGTTAGCTTTGCCAGTGTTCGCCAGACTATTGCCGTCCCATCCTTTCCCCTACTTTTCTCTTCTATGTTCCCTTGCACGGGGTGAGAATAATTTTTTTATATTATTCTTTTTTTATTATTATTGAAATTGATAAACAATATAACTAATATGAGAACAAAAAATTCTTTAATGAAAATTACGTCCTTATTGCTTGGGCAACCCGCACTTGGCCGTTTTAGAAAAAAAAAAGTATCCTATATGTTATTCTGCATAATCAGCTATAACCATACTAAATTTCAGCAAAATCAGTTCAGTAGTTCCAGCGTGATGCGTGTCCAAAGGGACAGACAGACAGACAAAAATTCAAAAAAAAATTGTTTCTATTACTATATCGAGTAGGAAAATTTTCAAAAATATTCAATGTACAGATTTAGCCCAGTGTTTTATTATATATAATATATAATATCCTATTATTAAATAATTGAACATCGCGGAAAATCAGCATTTGATATAATAAATGGTTCGTAAAACGTAAAACAGCAGCTCTGTAACTGTTCCTTCTGTGTAATATACTGTTGGTTGGCTGGATTTACGAGCCTGAGGTCGAGTTATCAAGCCAAATTAAGTAAATAATGAGCGCTAAGCTCGCATTTAGAATGGGTCTACGCAAATAATGCTTTGTTTAAATTAATAACTAATATGCAGCGTCCGCACCGCAGAGATGCCTCGTTTTGGCAATAATTTTATTTACTGTAAATCTCTTTACGTAATAGTACTGAAAATTACCAATGTAAGTATTAAAACTTAAAACAATATGAAGTTATGTCTAAATAGTTATGTTGTGTCAGTGTCGCCTACTTAATGATCAGCAGATTAGTTTTTGGACATGAGAAGCATGTTCCGAAGCTTCAGGGGGTCTAGCAAAATCCCTAACGCTAACGCTATCACCTCACGCTAACTCCAAAAATGTATTGAAATGACATTCGCTGCGGAAAAGTTAGCGATTTCCGAAATGTCATTACAGGTTCATTTTGGAGTTTGGCGATAGCGTTAGCGTGAGGGAGGGAGCTTTGCTAGACCCCCTGGTTACGGGATCAAATCCCGCTCCTGATTTATATTTTTTCTTTACATAGCTTCATGCATAAACAATGGTATTAGTGGTTTATGGTGGCACTCTTCTGACAAAGGGGAAATGAAAAACAAGATTAGAAGATTTTATTTTCGTTCAGCTTTAAAGCCACCACAACTTACCAATGATTGTGTAATGCACTTAAATGTAAAAATGTAGCAGGACTTGGACCCACAAGATAGTGTAGTGTAGCTGGTTAGGTCTATTACATAATTTTCGTAATACAAGGTGACCTTGAATTAGTATGTTATCCCGAAAGGGGGTGAATCTATTACATCTACAATGTTTCTTCTACGACTTTACTAAATTAATAGTTTTTCATTGATGAAATGCCATGTAAAGTTTACGTTCGAAAGTAGCCTCAGCGCAGCTGGGTGGTTAAACTTCGTCCTTGACCGAGTGCACATAAATGAGTTTAACGACCTGTGTTTAGAAATGAATTTATAGTATCTTGTTAACTCTCGTAGCGATCGCAAATGCGCAAATTTTGCGAGTGGATTAATTTTTTACCATGGAAGTTTGGAAACACTCAGTTTCAAGTAAGACTCTCACAACTTGTAGGGTATCATGGTCCCAGTCCCCCCATTTGGGAATAACATATCAATTCACCTTGTATATACAATTAAAAAAGGAACATTAAAAATATGATTTGCGTGATAAAATTTTCACTATCACTAACTGACACTGAACTGAAATCAAATCAGATTTCACTACAGTGAGTAGCACCATGGGGTCTGATCCGGAACAAACGAAAAATAGCCCGAAAGTGAAAAAAATATAGTGATCGTGTCGTGAGCGTTACTAATTAGTGTCCAGTGGCCATTCATTTGGCCCAATACTTCGCTAACACGCAATGAATGTCGCTTGATAATCTTGCGTTATGCAGAAAAAAAAAATTGTAAAATAGCCAGAGTTATTCCGTTGTGTGGGGGATATCTGTACTGTTGGTAACCTAATAGGAATTTAAAAGTTGCTTTTGGCTGATACTGAATAGTCCAGCTTGGTGAAGTGCCGTGGATGATTCCTATACTATAATCATGTAATGAAACTAATGCAACTTGATTTATAATGTAAAAAAATTACATTTCCATAATATGGACCTACTGTAAAAGTTCCATGTACTCTGTGGAACAGACTAATGGACCTACTGGGACCAAGCGGAAAACCACTGTTGTATATTATCATCAACATATAATTATATGGACGGCGGACATTCACAAAACGCCTGTCCATTTTCTGTTGGTGTGAGTTTTTAAATATGCATTAGTATGCGTGAGTAGGGAAGTGACTCCTATTATACACAATATATCGATATATAATAAACCTAACCAAACAGTGCTGCAGAATTTCGATACTTTTTAGTTTTAATACAATAAAGAAAATTTTAGACGGGCCCGATAGCTCAGTTGGTAGTATCCCTGCCTTCTGAACTGAGGCCTGTGGGTTCGATTCCTACCCGGGACAAACATTTGTGTGATGAACATAGATGTGTGTTCTGTGTCTGGGTGTTATATTGTATTCTATGTATTGTATTTACAAACAAAAAAGTATATAAGTATTGTATCAGTTATCTGGTTCCCATAGTACAAGCTATGCTTAGTTTGGGACTAGATGGCGCTGTGTGAAATGTCCACACATATTTATATTTATTTATATTCGTAGAACCAGAAGACGCAGCTTAGGCCGGCCCCCACTTGGTGGACCGACGATCTGGTGAAAACTACGGGGAGCTGAATGATGCAGGAGGCGATTGGCCGCTCAAGGTGGCACTCTATGGGGAAGGCCTATGTTCAGCAGTTGACGTCTTCGGGCTGTTAATGATGATAATGATGATGATGACCCTAGTAAAAGTATATTGAAACATTATATGAAATAACGTTTGTAAGTAACATTTTTATATGTGTGTTGCCAGTGATGACTTATGGAACTGAGACGTGGTCTCTAACTGTTGACCTCATTACAAAGCTCAAAGTCGCGCAACGAGCTATGGAGAGAGCAATGCTCGGTGTTTCCCTGCGAGATAAGATCCGAAATGAGGAGATCCGCAGAAGAACTACTTTTAAGGAAAGAGATTTTCTACTTTTTAATCTCCCCAAAACCAAAGTAATTTTGTGCAAATGTATGAAGATTTACGAATATCGACAAAATGTAATGGACAGTGTAGGTACATCACTATTCGAGAGGCGTAAAATCGCCCATCCCAAAAATATCAATTAAAGCATTAAATCTTTCAGTAATTGCAATCGCATGGTAATTATACGGTGGAAAAAACGTATATTCTTAATATGAAATGCATATTTACTTCGAAACTTCGATGTTTAACATAAAAATAGTCAGTAAACTTTAACGTATAAAATGATGATTCTGGTTTTCCTTCGACTCCTCGGGTTACTCTTGATGCACAAAACACAGCACAACACGACACAATTTCACTATTGATACAATATTTAGCCCTAATAACAATATAATCACTAAATTTTCACGTTTTATGCTCTCGCATTTAATTTCATGACACACCAAACTGTCAGAACATGACACGCGGTGTCGGTAAGGCGACGTTGCCGTACCGAGATTCGCTTTCTCGCATACTCTATGCGACGATTCGTGTATTAGACAGAGATACAAGATAGTATGTTTACACGAAGGATGCGGAGCGGCAACGCCGCATTGGCAGATTTTGGCTCTCTCCATAGACCTCCATGTATATTATAGTGAATTTACTCTTTAGTATACCAACTAATATTATAAGCATTGATTATTTTTCAAATTCGTTAAAGCAAAATATAAAATCATACTCTGAGAATTACATATTTTCACAGAAAACAAACTGCAAACTCTGCCAAACACTTAACGACTGCCAGCTACGGATAAGTATGGTACTATTACTAATTAACTAAGTAAGTACCTAAGTGATTGTAAAGAAAACTCGCTAGTGAATAAATACGTCGTATTATAATTCAGTAAGTGCCTAACCCAGATCGGCAATGACCCGTGCAATGTTCGAAATTTATACTCAATTTTTCACTACATTGACTTCAATTTCGTTGTGTAAATACTGTTCCCCGTAAATGGTTTCCCAAAATCGGTTGTTTTCCTCGTCGACACTCCTCTCACATTTTAATTTGTTATTTTCTATAATGTAACAACATCTTTCTGTGTCTGTAAAGGGCTCCCATTTGTCCATGTTGTGAGTTGGCGTAGGATTTCTGAAATGGTAATACTTAAGTATTTTGAGTTTTTATTAAATATTTCATGGTGTTTTCATTTTTTACGTAGCTATAATACAAGTACAGGGGGTCTAGCAAAGATACCAACCACTGACGCTAACGCCTCACGCTAACTCCAAAAATGTATCGAAGTGACATTCGCTACGGAAAAGTTAGCGATTTCCGAAATGTCATTTCAGTACATTTTGGAGTTAGCGTGAGGCGTTAGCGTTAGTGGTTGGTACCTTTGCTAGACCCCCTGGCCAGTAAGTAGGTACCTAACTACTCCCTAACCGATGCTATAATAGGCATGATGACTACTATTAAAAATGAACAAGTAAATATTACTTTCATAAATAAGATTACGTAGGCAGACCCCCCCACTAGGTGGACCGACGACCTGGTGAAAACCGCGGGGAGCCGATGGATGCAGGAGGCGTGCAGCCGCTCAAAGTGGCGTTCTCTGGGGGAGGCCTATGTTCAGCAGTGGACATCTACGGGCTGATGATGAAAGAAGATTAAAAAAGAATGCAATAATTGAAAAATAAGCAAAATCAGTATATAAATCACGGAGTAATAAGCTTTTAAAGTTTCTACAGGTGGCATCTCCTGTCCCTTTCTCGCGAAATAGAGCGCCCACACAATTACTATGAAAAATCTACTCGTGACGTCACATGCCTAAGAGAATGTATGAAAAGCTACCACAGCTTAGTAATGAGGTACTATAACGACCTTCCTCTGACGTCACTGGCCGTTTGAGCTATCTCTTTCTATCCCGGTTTTTAAAAGGCTTGTAACTTGGTCATTTTTTGAGATATTAAATTTTTGTTTTCACAGATGTTTATCTTTTGAGGAATATAATTAATTTAAACAAAAAAAAATTTTAGTCATCATGCCTATTAGCTACGTAAATAGCAATATTTAATAAATTTTTAATAAATATCATTATTTTTGTATTTACTTAATTAAAAATTATCAGGTAAAAAATATTGACAGAGTTCATAAAGAATCTCAATGTGGTGTTTTTGTGTTTACGACACATTATTAAGTACATTAGATAGAAAAATGGAAAAAACAGGTTTCCTCTAGTCCTATTTTTTATTTGTACCTACTTATATTGTGAAACGTGCTCAGTTCCTGCTACTTACCCAGTTTTAGCAAAATTACTCCACAGTCCGGTAAAACTTTTAATAATACTTTTTGTCTCTTCCGTGAGTGGTATGTCTAAGTTTGTAATGTTAAATTGATACGGCAAGTCGTCCGCGTGACAAACACCTTTTAGAGCGTCCATTTTATACTGCTTTTTAGTGTAGTTCCTTTCAGTTTCAATTCCAAACTTGTACAGGTAAACGGGCATTGAAGTGCGACGGGAGAAATAGCGCGCAAATCGAACTATGTTGTAAACAAAAAGCTTATCGGTCTCTAAATTCGCTACATCTTGTAAGGACTCCATGGTTATCTCTCTACCTCCGAAATAGTAATTTCGAATTCTGTCGTCCGCATCTTTAACCTCTTCCGGAGACCATTTAAGTTTTAACTCCCTCGGCACAACACTACCAACTTTTGACATGAACCCAAGCGTGTTCGATAGCTTTCTGGCTATTTCTATCCCCTCCCCTGAGGTATATCCTAATATTATAGGAACTTTTGCTAAGTTGCCTCTTTTCAATATGTCAGACGGAGGTTCTGTTATAAACTTTTCTATATTTAGATGAGATTTTTCCACTACAGGGCCGAATAAAATACTGTCTGTTATATCTGCGTGGATAGATTCTATTTGAGGTAACTTTACGTTGATTAGAGATAAAGTTGGCGCCGTCTTCAAAAACTCCAGCAGTTCGTTCGTGTCTTCCGTGTTTTTACCCAAAACTTTTCCTAGTTGGAACGCTCTTTGACGGCCATAGATATTACAGCCCCATTCGTTGAGACACACACCGCTTTGGCATATAGCTTTGTCGAATAAACCTTCGCTCATTTTAGATACTAAATGATAAGAAGTCGCAGCAGATCCAGCACTGCACCCGAATATGGTGATGTTATTTGGGTCTCCGCCAAACGCGGCGATATTATTCTTCACCCATTTCAATGCCATGACTTGATCTTTTAATCCTGCGTTTCCGGGAACTTCCTCGGTGTCTAAGCATAAAAAGCCTAACACCTCCAATCTGTAGTTGAAGGTCACGAGAATGACGTCGTGATCGAGGAAAAAGTCTGGTCCATAATAGTCGGAGTTACCGGAACCGGTGTAGAAGCCGCCGCCATGGATCCACAGCATGACGGGGCGAGGGTGGGCCGGGGTCAGGGTCCTGGTGTACACGTTGAGGTAGAGACAGTCCTCGCTGCCGGCCTCCACGCGGTCCAAGCGCTCGTTGTACTGAGGACACACCGGCCCGTGCTCGCTCGCCTCGCGCACTCCCTCCCATGGCTCAGGAGGCTCAGGCGCCTAAGAATTGACAAAGCCTCAATTAACACAACGCTCCAGTAACCTACGGATAAAAAGCACTTTCGGGCGTATCTGTATTGAACCGGAAAGCAATTTACATTCGGATTTCGGAATAATGCCAACGACCGTTGTTAACTCGATACTCTGTTAACTCAATAATTCTTTATCCTTATTCCTTTTAATTTGAAACGGGGGGCTAGGTTTTGTACTCCTCTGTAACTGCTTGAGTAGAATATATTAAAGGAAGCAACAGAAACAAGAACATCAAAAATGTACGTAACGTAGAGTTACTGTTAATGTATTCTGGGGCTCTAAAAATCTGTGCCTCTGTACAAGTCAAATAGCAACTCTACCGCCGTTGAATTCTAATGCGAGCGTAGGCACCTGCTTGCGTATGCATGTGGTACAAATAAAAAAATGTTTAAGCGAGGAGCTCTATCGGTATGTCTTCATTTGCGACTCACCTTGAATCTTAAGTTTCCGACGGGTGGTTTTGCGTATGGTATACCTTTGAACGCTACATACTTTTCAATGCCCTCGCAGAAAACTCCTTTCAGAACGCCCTGTGCTACTCGTACCAAAGGCATAGCGATAACGTCACTGACCCTGAAATTACAAAAACATGATATTTAAATACATATCTCTTGCCTCTTACCTGTCACGGCAAGCAGTCACGATTTGAGACACAGTAATGATTTTTAATTACCTAACTACTATAATTTAATATTGTTTGTTTGCTATTGGTTCGCGTGCTTGTCAAAGGTTGGTTGGTTCGTTGCCAGATATCAACTTGTCAATTGATTTTATACTGGGTATCAATTTTGTAGGTTAATCTCAACATTAACCTAGTAACCTATCTAGTAAAAGCAATTACGTATATTCCTTCATATTCATAAGCCTATTTTTATTTAAGTATTTGAGCCTCTGACGTTTTATTTATCATTATGGATTATTCGAAATGAAATTTCGTCACAAATAGTCATGAAGTTAGACTGCCATTTGACCGGAATAGTTGGCATGGTCGTTTGCATGCACCGCCACCGTGCGTTAGCGCTGTTGGCGCAGGTTATTATCAAGTATATGTACTTCTATTATTGGGCACTGGCCCTTGATAATCCTTAGTTTTATGTAGATATGTACAGTCAGCCACTAAAATTATTCATCACAATCGACACTACCATAGATACAATCTGACATTTAAATAATACATCATGCCAAGTATTTATTTACCCATTGAAACAAAAGTTAAGTAACTATGGTATTTTAAAAAAGCAATGCTTCAAATAAAGAATATGCAAATAGCTATCCACTCCACTGGTCGTTAGTATACTTACTATCTACATAAGTTGAGTAATACCATAGGTAAAGCTACCTGCATTCTGATTATTGGCAATGTCATTCATTTTCATCCCGAACAGATTATATAGGTTTTGAATGCCAGTTCAATTTGATTAGATAGAAAATATAACGCTGGTTACTTATATTGTATTTCAAACAACTAAAAAAAGTATGTGGCGTGTATACGTATGCTGTAGTGATTAATATTATTCGTTTGCGCCATAGATCCTTACATAGAGGCTACTAAACTACGTTCAGATTCTATTCCGAGCCCGTACCAAGGTTCCATCTCTTTTCATTTGGAATCGTGCTATCCCACTTAATTTATGATTTTCATAAAGGGGAAATTCGATATTTGAACGTGAAATAGCATTTTATTACCACAGGAAAAGTTAACGGTTTCTTCTATGCCTAAGCAGAATATTACTTATTTTCTTAACGAAAATCTGGGGTAAGTAATTTGAAACTCTGATTCACCAGTTCTCCATTAGTCTCCGCAACGTATCAGAGACCCCTGTATCTAGGTAGGTTACGAGTATACATTGTTGATTCGTTTGGTTTAGGTACACGTAGAGAGTGAACTAAAAACTGAGCGTTTTTAGTTCACTCTCTCCGAAATTGATAGATCGCGCTGCCCGGACAAAACCCTAATAATAGGGTCTAACCAGTGCGACACTATTTTAAAGAGAAAAATAAACTATGATTCATTAAAATAAGTCGTCGCTTTCACGACGATAAAAAGGAACTAATGTTATCAAATAGGTAGGTACCTCTCGTCGCCGGCCCGCCAGCTAAACGGATTACTGTAAGTAGCTCGCTAAGCAATCTCACAAACGGGCTGCGGTTCACAAGGTGCTATAAATATCGCAATTTCGGGGGCACGTGGAGTGAAAAGAAAAAAGAAAACCAACCTAATTAGGGCACTATTTTCTTTGTAGAAGATAATACTTGAGCTTGTTGACCGACTAGCTCGAGTCTCGTTGACCTTTGTGAGGTAAATGTCGCAGGAAGCATCGTATAAAATGTCAAACTATGGCGCTTGATTTACTTAACTGATGATCCGCTAAATAAATAGGCATGCCATTCAACAACCCTTTAATACGAAACCATATACATACCTTTACACGTTTAAGGGAAGTGGGGTAAGGAGGTCCTGAACCATTCTCGTAGCACGGCGTCCTACCGTAATAGGCATGATGACTACTATTCAAAATGAACAAGTAAATATTACTTTCATAAAGAAGATTGAAAATGAATGAAATAATTGAAAAAATCAGCAATATCGGTTAATAAATCACGGAGTAATAAGCTTTTAAAGTTTCTACAGGAGGCATCTCCTGTCCCTTTCTCGCGAAACAGAGCGCCCCCACAGTTATTATGAAAATCTACTCGTGACGTCACATACCAAAGAGATTGTATGAAAAGCTACCACAGCTTAGTAATGAGGTACTATTACGACCTTCCTCTGACGTCACTGGCAGTTTGAGCTATCTCTTTCTATTCCGGTTTTTAAAATGCTTGTAACTTGGTCATTTTTTGAGATATTTAATTTTTGTTTTCACAAATGTTTATCTTTAGAGGAAGATAATTAAATTATCCAATAAAACAATTTTAGTCATCATGCCTATTGCGATTTCAGTCTTTACTGTTTATTTTGCGTGACAGACACATAACAAGTAACAATTTTGATCTAGTAGTGACATTTTAGTGAAGTAAGTAGAAGAGGTATGGAAGCATTTATTAGCTTACTTATAAGTGTAAAGTCACGCGTTTTCTAATAGGATAGGCCCTAAAGAATAATTAATAGTGCCACAATATCGTGCTTGTGTCGAAGGATACTAGTCAGTTGCTCGAAGTCGTAGTCTCTTACGCATGTTTGATTGATTCGGAAAATTAATGGGAAAAGTATGTTATCTGCTTTTCTACCTCTAATGTTATCCAATTTTGAAGGTTTTTTAGATATTGTCGAGGCAGTAAAAGCTACGGTCTACGACTACGTCCTTTTTAAAGTTTACGCAATATTTTCGTAGTTATAGTCACCTAAAAGTTACGAATTTGTAGCGTCAATATTTTCACGAAAAAAGTTGTTGTAATAAGAAGACGAAAAATGTTTTCAAAAAAATGAAGACGTATACAAGCATAGAATCTATCACACGATGGACGCTAAAATATAAAGGCTTTGTTAAGATGTAGGCCCGTATTACAGACCAACGCTCAGTCATCAACATGTTCTCAAAACGAGATTTCATTCATTAAATGGTAAATTTACGAAAGATGTCTCGGCTTGAGCACAGATTCACGACTGAGTGTAATTCTGTAGGTACCTACGGGCCGGGTGAAAACCGTTTTCCGCGAAACAATAGATGTACAACAAGTAGGTAGTTTCATCTACGGCACAGGCTCTACTGTCTCTATCATGCGTGCAGATATGCAGATATTAGAAAGACGGCAATAACGTTTTTAAATACTAGGACGTTCTGCAGGATCTCTCTCTACCTAACCGCGGGGCGCGTGATAAAGCAATTTTTCTGTTGTAATTGTTAATATCTATAAAAGTTTTAACGATTAGCGTCTCGTTCGCCCCTACTCTCCCCTGCTTATATAGACGTTAGCCTATCGGCTTTAATTTCATGAATATTAAATAAACATTTCTACGTATTATTCCCATTCAAAAAGGTTGATGTATCTGAGGCTAATTAGTGAAAGTAATCGAGATTTCTAAATTTTATTTAAGTATATATTTTCTTTGTTTTAGATAAGTAGATATTTCACCGTTATTTGAAAAGATTGCTTGAAGCATTGGCTTGTTTGCCTAAATACCTATAGAACTATGGAAAACTATCCAATCCAAGGCCCTCAATATCTAGGCTTGTGAAAACCTAAAAAACTTTAGTAAGATACAGCCGATGTCAATATTGGTATAGATAGAGCTAGCAGGTCGGTAGTCGGTAGCCAAACAAATAAATGCCCACTTTACCACTCCGTCGAGTTTTTCATGTAAATAAATCGGTCCAATATTGCTAAAACACTTTCTTCTTTGTATAAAAGTTTGTTGTTCGATCAGACTTGTGGGATAAACAATCAAAAGTAAGTGGTTTTCTTTCTATCTTACAGTTTCTGATCGTAGTTTCAATTTACTTTTGATTTAAGTGTACAATTTATCATAAACGATAACGATCGAGCTGTAAACATGTGCTTAACATCAGGTGAACGACTAGCTCGGCCGACACACACATATCATTCATTCGTTTTAAAAAAAATCATTCAGCTAAAATAACTAAGCCATAAATATTTTTTATTCCTTCACAAACCCTTCGATATTAATCACAGATATTTAAAAAACTTGTATTTTGATTTTTAATGGTTACTCGTAGAAATACTTACGCATGTGTGGTATTGGTAACACTGAAGGTTTTTTGTGACGAGCAACATAACGATCTCCAACGCATATCGTTTGATCCGAAAATGTTTTAAACTTGGTTTTACACGACAGCAAAACTGTAATTAATATGCACGTATAGACCTGAGCTCTTTAATACGTAGTTAACATGACGCACCCTCGCTTCGGTTTGTTTTATCATAGTATAGATAAGCAGTTTATCATCCGTCTGTGATATGACAGAACCGCGAAACCATTGCATGGCTGTACGTAATTAAAACGTAACCTGGGACTTTGAACTACAAGCCGGAAACCGAATTTTACAGGAGCGATAAACTTGTGATTTATTCGTCGATTTGCAAAACGACCTCGTAAAACAGTTGCGAGGACTAAATATTCATCGGGCACGCTGGAAAACTAGACATGCCACAGATAACTTGCAATAGACATAATAACATCCTGAAATTCTTGGGCCTGTTTTTGAATATAGAAAACCAAGTGCGATTAGGGGATGAGGTATACCTCGATGTTCCTTTAGCCGACTCTGAAGAGATGGTGTGGTTCTATTCTTACACAACGGCTAAATGTGATTATATCGATTTAAAATAAACATAATTGTATTCTGATTTTAGCTGCGCGGAACTGTTCTCGCTGGACACTAAACAGACACAGAACTAACCTTTCGTATACTACATGAAATTAACAAAAACTCCATTAAACTAGGGAGCTAAATTTTGCTACAGAATTAACGACAATAAAACGTTTCTGTTATCAGCTGGTTGGATAGAACTTTACAAATAGACGTTTATCTAATAGGTACTTATTTGCATAAAGTCTGCGTTTCAACTTCAACAGCGCGATGGGCCTGGTTAATAGATAGAGGCATGGTAGGTAGGTCTAGGTATACTGGTGTCGCTGTGAAAGTTGTTCCTAGTAGATACGTCTTTTCATTCAGTCAGCTGTACAACCAGTAGTCCTAGCACGAATATTTACGCGCAAGTAAGTGTAACGTTCTCGTAAATATTCGTGCTAGGCGTAGGCCAAATATAATAATCCATCCCTATTATAAATGTCGTTCAACTCCACTCCAGTCTTTGATAAATTAAATAGGGGGGACTCCAGTAGGTATTGTAGACCTACATTAGTATACCTACGTGGAATAAATACGGTTTGGAAATTTTTGGAAATGAGAATTTGGTAGATACAGTTACATCAAATTTAGGTAAAAGCAGCATTTTAATTAGTGTCTCATTAACATTAGGTATGGTAATTTTATGCTAATATAAACAGTACTTCCCCACTGCTCAACTAAATTGCTCAACCAGTTGAGCAGTTGAGCAGTAGGACATAGTTTGTATTACCGACCATTTTATGCCCTATAGCTCAACTGTATTTTGCTCAACTAAGTTGATCAGTAGGTCATCCTGTTATAAAATTGTGCTCCTTCCCCACTGCTCAACCAAATTGCTCAACTGCATCAAGTTGAGCAGTGGGTAATACCGATGGCTCAACTGGTAATTCTCAGCAGTGGAGGATAATAGGGTTAGGGTCATATCGTCTGGGTTGTAAAACGTCTGTGTGTCCAAAATATTGTAGTCGCAGAATCACTATGTAGCCAAAATGTCTAATTTGTGAAATGACATGCCATTGACAGATGTCACTTTTGACAGGTGTCATATTTGATAGATGTCGCTTTTGACAGATGTCATTTTTTACTTTTAATTTTTTTTTGACAGATTTCATTTTGATAGATGTCAGTTTTGACCGGTGTCATTTTTGATAGATGTCACTTTTGACAGACGTCATTTTTTGACAGCAGATGTCATTTGAGACAATTTTTTAAATTTGTTTTTTTTTACATATGTCGTGTTTTTGACACGTTTCATTATTTAAAACTTGAATCAACCAAACCACGTCAGGAAAACAATTTCTTTATATTTGATATCTCTTAGAAATTCTATGGTTGCGTGCTTCCGTTAATTACTTTTATTAATTCCGCAAAGCATCTTTAAAAAAATAAGTCTTTTTTTCTGTATCCATATGAAATAAAACTACAAATCTCATAATTACTTATTTACCGTCATTAATATGAATCTCGAATGATCGATGATTTTCATCTCGTTGTCCTCGCTTGGTGCTTAACCGTAATAGATAAATTAGTACGGTCGCTAATATACTACTATTAAGAGATATATATTTCAAAATTGAATATATAACTGCACATGACTGCACATAAATACTAAGTACCTATCTAGTTATTTTTCACTTACACGAAGTGGTTGGAGTCGAATCTTCACCATCCATTTGCATATATTTAATTTTATAACAGTTTGCGGAAATGAAATTGATGCGCGAGTATAATATTTACTTATTTACGCAGTAATAAACCCAACAATGAAATTCTTATTACATCAATAAACATAACTTTTACAATAAGTGACAATAATAATGTCAATTACAAAAAAGCGTTTAAAAGGTCTCAATAGATTATAAGCAGCCAGTGCCGCAAGAGCAGTTGAGCAGTAGGCTATAAATTCGATTTTATAACAGGATGACCTACTGATCAACTAAGTTGAGCAAAACCAGTTGAGCTATAGGGCGTAAAATGTTTGGTAATAAACTATGTCCTATTACTCAACTGCTTAACTAATTGAGCAGTGGGTAAAAATTTTAGTTGAGCAGTGGGTATTACCCAACTATGATAGTTGAGCAGTTGCCAGTTGAGCTGTCGGTATTACCCACTGCTCAACTTGATGCAGTTGAGCAATTTAGTTGAGCAGTGGGGAAGTAGTGAATATAAAATGATTTGAATGTTTGACTACACTCAATACTGAATACTCAATTTCCAACTGTATGTATTTTTCAGAAAATTTTCTGTGGTAGTAGGTATTTTTCCATAATAAGAATACTTTGTAAACGATTTAGAATTATTTATTCAAAACAAATTTCGAACTAAATAGAAGTGTAATTAACTTATATACTCTTTGGACTGTTGTGGAGGTATGTCTGTGGAATCGCCGCTTGGTGGCGCTATTGTTGACTGTCTTACTCTGG
The DNA here is from genome assembly GCA_963580505.1 of Ennomos erosarius. Classification (NCBI taxonomy): domain Eukaryota; kingdom Metazoa; phylum Arthropoda; class Insecta; order Lepidoptera; family Geometridae; genus Ennomos; species Ennomos erosarius. Next base: position 11,050,708 of record OY756982.1, read on the forward strand.
TAAATTATTTACTCTGGGTTGTCATTGTTCTTGTTAAAAAGGGCAGAGGCTGGACTGAAACATCACTTTTGATCGAGCAACGGAGTGGAGTACACCACCAGACGTCCACCACAGTCATATTACCAGGCAGTTGGCCTTTGGCAGCGTAGTTGGATACCACAGCCCTCAGAGCTCTTACGAAGCGCTTTTCAGTATTTGGAACGTATTTTGAGAGTTGTTTATTAATGGTGCTGTAAATGTGTATTAAGTGTACAACTTATAGCTGACAGCCGATGTATTCAGCAGACAAGCAGATATCAAAGTGGGAGGCCTAAATTCAGCAGTGGACGTCTTCAGGCTGCTGATGACGATGACAACAAGAGATATACATACAAAAACTGTATGGCACTGAACTAGTTTCTCGTAGTCTAAGCATGTGGTAGAGCTCCACAATATTTTTTATGATAACCTATGAAGTACCAGCTAGTAGTTCGCCTGACGTAAGCGTCACGTCACGACCACAGACCTAGAAGGATATTTTCGTTGATGGGCACGACCACCCACAACAACACCGCGGTTGCAGGGCCACTTGGAACTTTAAAGTTTTAAAGCTCGTTATTAGTCAGAACAAAAACGCTTATCGAGAGTTAATTACTTATAGAGAAAAAGAACACTTCTTAATGAAAAAAATATTCTGCCTAATTTGTATTCTATTTATTGTAGTAATGAGGCGGTGTAATTGTATATGTGTGTATGGAGAACAGGCCCATCACTTTTTAATCTAACTGCAGAGTATTATGTCTGTACAAGATGTAGATGAATGTATCTCAGTTTAATCCCAGAGACGAGGTCGTAATTCATCATCAGATTAGGGCACAGGTTTAGTACAGGTGTATATAGATTATCCACCTACATAATTATCGAATAGGTACACCATCACAGCTAATACATTTTGTACGTAAACTTAAACAACTCTTCTTCTCGGAGCTAATAATAAATCTAAATAATAAAAATTTACATATTACCTAATGATGGAAAATATCGTCTAAATGTTAAGTAATATAAAAGTACTAGTTTTCCTGCATAATATAGAAAAAGAAAGCACCAAAAGGAAACGTATAAATTTTACTCTACCGCGCTAACTTGTCAAAATTCATCACAAGCCCTTTTGGTAACATAAAAATATGAGAAGGTTACCAGATGAAGTTTTCTCCACGTTATGCCAATTTGTGTATCTAAGATAATGCATATATTATGTAGAAGGAGACCACGTGCCTTCTATCTTATGCCACCCCTCTATGTTGGTGATTCCACCCTCGGGACGGCAAGGGGCCCGTTTTGTTTACTTGGACGTAAAGTATCTGGAAGAGGCAGTGTTATCAAGCTACTAGAAGAATTCAAAATTGAAAACATTGAAACATCGTACGTTGTGATTGCTTGAAAACTAACAGGAGAAATTAACAAGTTAGAAGAACAAAAATAAACATTAATTTTCTCTGAATGAGCAAAGGTAAGTACATAAATCTAAATTAAAATGAGTATATAGTCCCCTGTTCATGAGATCAGCAGTGCGTAGGTAAGTGGATAGGTATTACTAGCTCTTATACTTGATTTAGATCATTTTTAATAATGGGCAGTAAGTAGAGTCTATACAAAATGAAAAATTCCAAATCTATTTGGTCAAAATTCGTTCAATATTCTTGTCGAGCCAAAAATAACGCCAGCGTAGCAGTGGGGAAAGATAATTTAACAAATAGCTTAATAATAATAACAATGGCGAGTAATGTATATTTTCATCAGTCAAAGAACTTTCAGTGGCCTTTCCGTAGTTTCTTAAGGCTAAAATACACGGTTCACTTTTGCCTTTCAATTTGGATGAAGCAACTAAATTGATCCGTGTAAACATAAAAGTGAATCATTCAACGTCATTTAAGGTCATCTTTTCCTTTAATTTCTGCTCCGTTCAACCAAAGTGATTCAATTTGGTTGAACCGTGTATTTTCGCCTTTAGATAACCCCCTACCCTACAAACATACAATTACTTATAACAATTTTTATGAGTGAGGTATATTATATAGGTACTACGTATCTAATTTAGTACCTAGGTACCTTCGTAAAACCGGCCGCCGTAGGTAAAGATCGAAAATTATAGCGCCTACCTAAGCATCATGGTTTAATTAACTTGTAACAGGGCCTTACCACAGATTAGACGGTAGTTAAAATATACTTCCGAAGCCTTACGCCAGTGCTCTTCAAACTGCGGCCCGTAGACTGAATGCGGCCCGCGGACGAGACTTGTGCGACCCGCGACCAAACCATGTAAGTAGAATTTCTCACATATGCCGGAAAAGTGTTCAAAGTTAAGCGATACCATTTTACTCATTTTTCTACTGCAAGTAAGAACCAATTCATTCACCAATATTCTTTTAAAATGTAGGGATAAAGGATAATTAAATTAACCAATTTAATACCTTCATTTCGTTGTCAACAAAATATTGTTGGTAAACATTATTGTAACAAGGATGTTTTATTTTTTGCGGATCCTTAATTAATAAAGTAGTGTACCTATGTGTAGTTGTGTACTGGTTCTCAGACATATTTTAAAACTCAGATATAAGTAATTATTATAAATAATGGCCCAAGCAAAATAGCTTACCTATTAGCCCATATAGGTTGATTATTTTCAGTTAATTTCATATTCGGCAGGTATTTAGTTGCTTTGAAACAGTTAATAATTAGCTCATTGAGTGGGAAAATACACAAATGACTTCGCAGGAAGCAATTGCCATATAAAATCTATGAGGCAATCGCGGTTTGACAGCTCATAAAAATAAATATAACTATCTAATCCACAAATGGGCGGCCCGCAGTGTCACATGGTCGTATGTGGCCCTTGATTGGAATAGTGTGACGACCACTGCCTTACGCTATTCGTGACGAGTCACCAGTCCATTATCTCCCACTCTCTTAGCAGTTCGTATCTACGCACGTAGTCACTTACCTAATTAGTTAACAGGCTGGGCTGGCCAGTTGGTCACAGCTGAACGATACATATAACTGCTACCCTTTTGAATTGAGGCTGGGATGCGTATAGGAAACTTCATTTGGGTATGCCACTGTTATTTTTATGTAAGTTGTACCTAAGTAGATAAATGATAATTTAAATAAAACGGTGAGCGTTTTGCTATCTGAATGGTTCTTTTACCAGCTTAATAATTGTATTTGTGTGATTAAGATAAAGGTCAATAATAATAATAATAATAATAATAATAAGGTCAACAGGTCCGGCGGGACAGAGGGGCTCTCTCTACTGCCTGGATTGACTATAAAAAGGCCTATGATTCGGTACCTCACTCATGGCTGGAGAGGATCTTGGAGCTGTATAAAATAGATGCAACTCTAAGATCCTTTTTAAGGTCATGCATGGGGCAGTGGACCACGGTCCTTCGTCAACCAGGTAGGGGGGACAGCGTCTCTGGTCCGCAGGACTTAATAAGGATTGAGCGAGGCATATTCCAGGGTGACAGTCTGAGCCCCTTGTGGTTTTGCTTGGCGTTGAATCCTCTCAGTACCTTGCTGGGAGATTCAAAGCTAGGCTGTCGGCTTCGGAGAGGGGGTGAGATCATATCTCATCTACTGTACATGGATGACCTCAAGCTGTTCTCACCGCAACGTCCACAATTGATAGAGTTGTTAAAAATCACAGAGAATTTTAGCAACTCTATCAAGATGGAGTTCGGTGTGGATAAGTGTGCGGTTATGCATGTACGGGTGGGGAAAGTTGTAAATTCCACGAATTTGCAATTTTCCGAGACAATGACTCTCAGGTCCCTCTCCGAATCCGAAACCTACAAGTATCTTGGTATGTCAGAGTCGTTGGGTGTTTCAGTAGGGGACGTTAAGCGGACGGTGAAGGAACGCTTCTTCTGCCGTCTGACAAAAGTACTCAACAGTCTTTTGTCGGGTGGCAACAAGGTGCGCGCCTTCAACGGCTGGGTGATGCCCTTATTGATGTACTCCTTTGGCATACTGAGATGGACTCAGACTGAGCTGGACGCCCTGGATAGAAAGGTCCGTCAACTGCTTACATCGCATCGTATGCTGCACCCGCGCTCGTCTGTTATGAGACTGTACATTCCGCGGAAATGGGGAGGTCGAGGCTTTTTAAACGCCAAAACCCTCCATAACCGTGAAGTGTGCAGTCTCCGGGAGTATTTCCTCAACAACGAGTGCGGGATGCATCGCGATGTGATGGCAGTTGACAAGGGCCTCACGCCGCTCTCCTTGGCAAAAGAGAACTGGCGTAAACCGGTGGTACTTAGTACCGAAGACCGTAGGGACGTATGGAAAGGCAAGGAGCTGCACGGGCGGTTCTATCGGGCCCTGACGGGGCCCGATGTGGACCTGCATGCGTCGGTGAACTGGCTGCGATTCGGCGACCTCTTTGGGGAAACCGAGGGTTTTGTCTGTGCAATTGCGGACGAAGTTATCAAGACGAATAACTACCGGAAATATATCATGAAGGACGGTACGGTCGACATCTGTCGGGCATGCCGCCGTCCCGGAGAATCTCTCCGACATATTATTTCCGGTTGTTCTCATCTTGCTAACGGAGAGTACTTGCACAGACACAACTTAGTGGCCAGGATCATTCATCAGCAACTTGCCCTTCAATACGGCCTTGTCGAGTCTGAGGTGCCGTACTACAAGTACACACCGGGGCCGGTTCTTGAAAATGGCCGTGCGTTGCTCTATTGGGACCGCTCTATCATCACGGACAGGACTATTGTAGCCAATAAGCCTGATATCGTGCTGGTAGACCGGTCCCAACGCCGGGCAGTGCTCGTTGACGTCACCATTCCGCATGACGAGAACCTCGTGAAGGCTGAGAAGGACAAACTCAGCAAGTACCTTGACTTGGCTCACGAGGTTACCGCCATGTGGAATGTTGACTCAACAAGCATTGTCCCGATAGTCGTTTCAGCGAACGGTCTTATAGCGAAGAGCCTCGACCAACACCTCGAGAGGCTCGCGCTAGACGGCTGGATCAAGGGTCAGATTCAGAAGGCGGTACTCCTTGACACGGCACGTATTGTCAGGAGATTCCTCACTCTGCAGCCCTGACCACCGGTAGCTTGGGCCCTGCCCCGCTGCCAGCGGCACTCTAGGTTTAGGTTTTTTTATAGTATTTTTGTAATGTATTTTTATATAAGTATTATAAAAAAACAAAAACTTAAGAAAGTCAAATAAATGAAAGAATAATAATAATAATAATAATAATAAAAAGAAGTCAATAAAATTAAAGAAAAACCATGGAAGAACATAACGTGTGTGAAAAAAAAGTGAATAAGTAGGTAAGTAAGAAGAGTGTTTTTTTTTCAAGTTACATATACCTACTACTGAATTCGCCTTATTTACTACCTACATGATAAGTCCTAAGTCTATGATAATTGACACCTACTCACCAAAAGCCTTGTTAAAGTTTTACAACGTATAAATCGTAAAACACTGGTTTTAGAACATCCAGTAAGACTTTACATCCTGGCTGCTTTGCTTACAAGACTGCTTACTTTTACTTCATTAATTTTTCATCATTTTCACGCGTCTCAATACGACCAAGATGGAAAAGCGCTTGTAGACCTTAGTGCATGACTCTACGTGCTTGTGGATAGTTAGTGCCACCAGTAGCCAATTCTGTTAGTATTTTATAACCGTACTTAATTTATGAATTCGACATAAATAGGTTAGGTATTCGTTTACAAAATAATTTTCTATTTTCATACATGTTATTAGCAGGCACATGAAGTTTTTTAAGCACTTATGTGGTTTAGCATAATTTTAGGGATTTATTAGAAAATCAGTCTTCAGAATGCTTTATTATGACTACTATTAGGTTAGGTACTTATCTATACTTATTTTGTCTATACTTGCTTAGTACATGTACACCCCTATACCATAAAACGAAGAGCCCCTCCAAATAAAGTCTACGTGCAGCGATTTGGGCTTGTAGGTAATCAATGGTTTGTCGCTTGTCAATCACTCGGGACAAAACTTTTTATTATTATTATTATTTATTGAACACCAGCATAATGTGTGGAATACTGTAGCCATCTCTGGGATGGTTCAGCTAAATACCAGCTCGAAGCCCTGGACTCTATTCAGAGACGAGCCAAAAGGCTCATTGGTAACGATGCGTTGGTTGAAGCTAAGCTCCAAAGCTTGGGTCACCGACGAAAAGTTGCCAGCTTATCGGTTTTTTATAGGCTACATTTTGGTGAGTGTGCGATGGAATTACACGAACTAATTCCCTCATCTCCATTCTTTCATCGGACTACAAGGCGCACAGATACTCGGCATCCCGATAGCTCGGTTGACGGGCCCGATAGCTCGGTTGGTAGTATCCCTGCCTTCTGAACTGAGGGCTGTGGGTTCGATTCCTACCCAGGACAAACATTTGTGTGATGGACATAGATGTTTGTTCTGCGTCAGGTTGTTATATTGTATTCTATGTATGTATTTACAAACAAAAAGTATATAAGTATTGTATCAGTTATCTGGTTCCCATAGTACAAGCTATGCTTAGTTTGGGGCTAGATGGCGCTGTGTGAAATGTCCACACATATTTATATTTTATTTATCGCTATATCGTTAATATTCCTACAGCCCGCACTAAGCGTTTCGCATCAAACTTTATAGTGCGAACAGCAAATGAGTGGAATACCTTGCCGTCGTCCTTGTTTCCAGATAGCTATAACCTGGGTGTCTCCAAGTCAAGGGTGAACTCTTGAAGGGTGATCTTCTAGGCAAGCATGCACCACCGTAGGCCGCGTCGTCACTTACCATCAGGTGAGACAGTGGTCAAATGCTATGCCTATAAATTGTAAAAAAAAAAATAATGTACACTGTTACAATATATAAAAACATTAATTTATAAAGGCTAAGTGTCATTACAATTATTGGCGAAGACTGCATGCAAGTAGATTAAGCAAGTAAACAAATGTGTAAGTAAATAATTGTAAATTAATTTTGTAGAATTTTATAAATTATACATAGTTAAAATATAAGGATAAAAATTATACATGAATTAAATACTTAATTTAAAAATAAAAATGCCAACAAATGCCAATCATCATCATCATCATCATTAACAGCCTGAAGACGTCCACTGCTGAACATAGGCCTCCCCCCGGGAGCGCCACTCAGAGCGGCTGCTCGCCTCCTGCATCCATCGGCTCTCCGCGGCTTTCACCAGGTCGTCGGTCCACCTAGTGGGGGGCCGGCCTACGCTGCGTCTTCCAGTTCGTGGTCGCCACTCGAGAACCTTTCTTCCCCATCGGTTGTCAGTTCTACGAGCGATGTGGCCTGCCCATTGCCATTTCAACTTGCTAATCCTAAGAGCTACATCGGTCACTTTAGTTCTCCTGCGGATCTTCTCATTACGGATCCTATCTCGCAGGGAAACACCGAGCATTGCTCTCTCCATAGCTCGTTGCGCGGCTCTGAGCCTGACAAATGCCAATAAGTGTACCTAAATAATAGAGAAATTCTCAAAAAATAAAATGATGATAAATGATTGATTTAAAGAGCTTTAATGGTGGACTTAAACTTGCTTATGCTTCCTTCGAATAAGTCCAGTACAGCACAGTACAGCATAATTTTTCGAGATTCTTTTGTACTCTTGAACTATCCTGTTGATAGGCGCGTTCTGACCAAGACTGGATTTGCTGAAGCTATCTTTTAATAAGTTAAATCTAGATGCTCTGGGCAATCTTGAAGGTGCAGAAACCTGAGCAGCGATAGTAGACTTGCGTCGTCAATAGAACCATTAGCAAGCTTGTGAAGAAACGAGAGATCGAGCAGAAGTCTTCGATCCGAGAGGGAACTCATCTTGAAATGTTTTAGTCTGTCTGGATAACTGCGAATAGATTTAGCTAAATGACATGAATAGGTCAGATGGCAGAGAAAACGCTTTTGAACACTCAAGTCTTTTAATGTAGATGTGGTAGAAAGGATTCCAGGTCACACTACAGTACTCAAGACCGAATTTTTGAAGTCCTTGAAGTCCTTAGTTATAGATAAGCTTCAGCAAGCTATGTAAGGGACTAGCCTATAGCCTCTAAGGTATAAATAAAGTGGGTATAGTATTACGAACGGTATAGGTACGTAAGTCCATGTAGGATTATACTGAGTAGGTACGAGAGAAACTGATGAGTGTTCGAATAAGCTTTTAATGTATGAACGATCGATAACTATCAGTAAAAAGTATTCATCTTGAGGCCATAAATTATATCTACTGCCAAATAAGTAAGATAAAGTAAAATAACCATTCTATCGGGAAATCAAAAGCAAATAAATAGATCTAGCAATTCCCAATATACCTATAGCTACCTAGTTTGAATTTCAAATCATTCATGAACAGCAAATATTGTACATTTATGTAAATAATTATAGGTATCTTGTATAAAATATGTGAGCACAAACACTGTTCACGTTTATGCCATTGATTGCTGTGGAAATTTCCAGAATATTTTTGAAGCGATGACAGCTCAGTTGGTACATGGTACCTAGTCAAGCGAGCCGTGTGTCATGGCTTTGAATCTGGTGCAATTTGCTTGAGCTTTTGGTAAAGGAAAACCACCTTGAGATACCATTATATTATAGCATGATTAGCATAACATGGCGGTAGGGTAGCTATTTTCCACCGATTTCAAAGAGAAGGTTGTCAATTCAGTTACACATAGAGTACCTATATCTACTTTTTATAGAACTGTGTGTTCCCTTTAGGCCTTTAGTTCAGTTTGATCATCCACAGGGATGTGTGTAGAGCACAATAATTGTATCTAATGATGATGATGAAGATTAGCTGGGGTAAACTTCTCTAACTTTCGCTCGAGATGTTCCAGTTTAGTCTCCACAGCTTTTACAGCGACAATTTGCAAAGATTATTCCCAAAACAGATTTCCTTTGCACGTAGGTAATATTCATTCCTCATCCATATAGTGTACCTGTGCGCATACATGCAACATCACGAAGTCGATAGTCTATAGCCATAATCGTAACTTCATGTTCGTAAACTTTATTTTATACGAACAAAGAAGCAATTCACTTATCTTTACCTTCCTATGGGCTTATTCTGAAATATTGTAGGTACCTGGCGATGGAGAAGTTCTATAATGAATAGATAATATACTATTGTACTAGTAGTAACCTCTCTATAGGTAATTTTTATTCTGATACTACTCGGATAAAATCTATAGTGTCTACAAAGATACAATAGTTCCTAAAAAAATAATACCCAGCGAGATTTAAATTAAACTCTCGCTGTTTAGCTCACCGGATAGGAATCTCCCAACTGAGCTATGGCACTAGAAAACAGATCCGTATCATAGAACAGCGGTATGAACATGTGGTATACTGGCACACTATTATTTATTACATAGCGTCGTCGGTCCCGGGCCCCGGCCAAAGGCTAATAGGTATGATACCTATAGGGGTCCCGGTTATTGGACACCTTATCACAGGTACTTACTTACTACTTTGGGGATGGTAACTATCACAAGGCTTCGGCAGCGGTTTAGAAATATTAAATACTAGCTACTGCCCGCGGCGTTGCCACGCGTGGACTACATTACTTTTCAGGTTTCGGTTTGGGTAATGGGTTTATTTTTAAAAACTTTTCGATTTTCTATCAGCCACACTGAGTTTTCTGCTCGTATAATCACTTCCACGAAGTAAAATGACATTTCTTAATCATGGATTTAATAATTAATTATAACATTTTCCAAAACAGCGTAGGTACGTTTATTATTATCCTTGATATTCCTGGACCAATTTTGATGAAATGTCCACTCATGGCTACTTAACTATAGAAAATTTTTCGTTGATATTTCGATAAGTATCATCGAACTCATGATTAATTAAAACCTAAATTATATTAAAATCTATGCTTTCAAACATAGACATATATATAAGGACAGGCCTAATGACAGATTAAACCGTCGCTTCAAAGTGTGTCAAATTCACAGATTGACATACACTAGCGCCCAGTCTGTGTTGGAAGTGAGAAGATATCGGTCGTGTGTCTCAAAGAAAATATGCCAAGTTGTGTTGTGAAGGGTTGCACAAACTACATTCTAAAGTGCAATAAAAAGAAATACAAAGTCTCTTACCACAAGTAAGTCAATATTTTCAATATTACACTCCGTTTTGTACGAAAATAATCGAATTTATATTTGGGATAATCATTGTAAACAAACATTGACGGACATAATGGCAGCGATAGGGCCGTTCTGAAACCAGTATCGGTACCAGTACTCGATACTTTTCGTACGATACTCAGTATACTTAATTGAACAACTATTGTAAATATCTCTATTAGGCCTATTTTCGCTACTGCTACGAGGTTATTTAAATGAATACCTACAGTATAAATTGGCTTTCAAACAGATAAATAGACACAGCCATATTTCTATGTGGTTCTTACATTAGAAAGCTTCTTGAATATGATTTAATTTTAGCTTATCACCGTTGTCGTCGTCATCATCATCATCATCATCATTATCATCATCATCGTGTATCTACTTTATGCATTTGTGGTGTCCGATGTCTATGGACACGCGCACTTCAATGCAACCGTAGACACAATTAAGGTAATGCAAAGAGCACTGCGCGTATTAATTGAAATTTTACTACATCATCAATAAAACGCTTTCTCACCTAATCCCTCACTTACAGATTTCCTAAAGATCCCGTACGCAATGAATTGTGGAGTCGTGTCATTCGACAACAGCGTGGTGAACCATATTTTAAAAGTAATGAATATACACGAATTTGTTCAGAGCACTTCACTGCCGATAGTTTTTATACAACTCCTAAATGTGGAGTACATAAATTAATAAAAACTGCTTTACCTAGCTTAAAGGTTTGACATGAATACTTTTGATATCATTTATGTTAAATTAAACAATTCGTCAGATAAATATTTTAGTATTAAGTCTCTAATTGTATGCTTTGTTGATTAAATTAATTATTGTTTAAATAGGTTGAACCAAAAGTAACAGCAAAACATACACAATCTTCATCACCAGAAGCTGACAAGGGACATCTTTCAAAGGGAGATAATTTGATGGACGTTGATATCAGTGACCTGTTTGATACGCCCCGTAAAGTTCAGCTTAAACGAAAAATTAAAAAATATGTGGTGCGTAACTTGGCAAAAACTAAAATGATTAAACGCCTTCAAAAACAAAATGCATATTTGAAAAAAAAGAATAAGTCTTTACTTGGTATTGTCGAAGAATTGAAGAAAAAACGATATATAAGTACAGACATTGAAAGAAGTCTTGGAGTCACCCCAGGGCTAGCAGAAATTTTTAGATTGCAAGTAATAGATAAACATAAAAATAGAAAGAAGCCCTCAAAAAAAAGAAGACATCTGTTTTCCCCCGCTTTACGAAAATTTGCGATGGCACTTAATTTTTACTCCCCATCAGCTTACAAATATGTACGAAGAAAATTTGATTGTTGCCTGCCTCACCCCAGAACTTTATCAAAATGGTAATGTTTACTCATTGAGATTTAGTAGGTACAATTAAGTGCATAATGTAATATTATAATACATGCAATAATTATATAATATAAAATACCAGTCTAAATGGAATCGAGACTCGTGCCTTGGTGGTTTATGTCTCTGTTAATACTGATATTAACACATCCGCTAGAAATAAGATATTTATTTTGCTATTTTATCAATTACGTTAAATCCGTCTGTTGTGTTTGCTTATTTTTGCATGGTTCTCTTATTATTTTTTATTCAAATATTATTATTATTTATTTGTTTTACTGTTTACAAAAAATGTTTAATTTTATTTTAAGGTATGCGTCGATTAATGGTGAACCGGGATTTACTAAGGAATCCTTTGACATGCTAAAATTAAAAAGACAGAACATGACAGAAAGTATCGAAAGCTGTTTAATATTTGATGAAATGAGCATTAGGCAAGCCAAACTTTGGAAAGGTGGTCGTAATTATGGATACGTTGATAAAGGAAACGGAAACATTAATAAGGAGAAGAAAGCTACTAAAGCATTTGTCTTAATGCTTGTTTGTATGAAGGAGAATTGGAAAGTCCCAATAGGCTATTTTTTAGTTGACGATTTTTCTGGAGAAGAAATAGCTAGCACACTTCGAATATCTTTAGAAACATGTCACTCTGCCGGCGCAAATGTTAATGCTCTGGTGTGTGATGGACGTCCTTCAAATATTAGGGCTCTCAATGTTTTGGGTGCGAATATAAGTAACGTAGGAAGATTGAAAACTACGTTTCTACTTCCAATAACAAACGTGGAAGTTGCAGTCTTTTTAGACGCATGCCATATGATCAAATTAATCAGAAATATATTCGAGAGCAAAAGGGTTTGTTCAATCGCCAGGGCCAACGCATAGAATGGAATTTTTTAACCAGGTTACTGAAATTGCAAACAAATAAAAAATTAAACTTTGCTAACAAGCTAACACCACGACATGTATTTTTTAAAAACCAAATCATGAAGGTCCGTTTAGCAGTACAATTATTGAGTAAAAGTGTGGCCAATGCTCTCAAACTGTGTGACCAAATTTTACAATCTTCATATTTTTCAAATAGTTCGGCCACTGTAGAGTTCATTGAAATTTTCAATAACATTTTCGACACATTAAATTCACGGCGGTTCAACCAGTCTGGCTTTAAAAAATCGATTTGTGAACAATATAAAGTAAAAGTGTTTGAGTACATAGAAAAGGCAATAGAATATATAAAAGGTCTTCAAATTTACGCCAAAGTCAAAAGAACCATAAAAAAAATAACAGACAACCCCGTATTATAATAAATATCAGCAAAAAGCCAATTTTAGACTCACAAAGCAAAACTGGATTCTTGGGCTTCATAGTGTCTTTAGAGAGCCTAAAAATCTTATACAATAGGCTGGTTGAACAAGACTTAAAGCTGCAATACATATCGACGTACCGTTTGTCTCAAGACCACCTAGAATTATTTTTCAGTTTACTGCGTAAACACGGAGGCTATAATGATAATCCCAATGTTATCCAGTTTAAAGGCACCTATAGGAGAGCATTAAATCATCTGTCATTAAAATCCACGTTTACGGGTAACTGTATTCCATTAGACAATTTTCCGATCCTGACTGTATCCTCTGAAAAGGCTATCAATTCCACAATGAATGTACTTTGTAATGAGAACGACACAGAAATGCCGGAAACAGAGGATGACTCAGTTTATTCTAACAACTGTTATATGTTTTCGCAATCTCTGGACACCCGTTTCTGTAGCGATATTGATATTGAATTAATTGTGGGATATATTTCAGGATGGGTAGCCCGTTCCTTATCCAAAAAACTTAAATGTGAAACATGCGTTGATAGTTTGTTGGCAAAAGAGAAGCTAAGCTTTCACAAGCTGATCGAATTTAAAAGCATGGGAAGTTTATGTTTTCCATCCGAAGACGTTTTTAAAATCTGTATAAAGACGGAAAAAAACCTGCGCAGTTTAAAAACCACCACCATGGACAAACGTGATTTCAAAGTATTTGTTACCAAAACTTTAAAAAGCTTTGTTAACAATAACGTATTTTCTATTTTAGGTTCCCATTCAATGGAACAACCGGCCACAATCAACCATAGATTGCAATTATTAAAGTCAATAATTGAAAAATATACTAATACACGAAAACAAAACGAGTCCAAAATGGAAAATATCGCAAAAATAACTAAAAGGCAAAAATTTAAAAAACTTATTTTATTTGACGGTCAATGATTTTTGTATTGTTTACTATCTGACCCGCCCCGGCTTCGCACGGTATAATTATTTTTAAGACATATACCTTGTTTATCGGTAAGAGAGAAGTAAAAGGGAAAAATATAGAATAATGGATGGGACGGTGAAAGAAGGCAGGCTGCGCCTGCCTCCCTTCTTCTGCCGTCTCATCCATTCATCCTTTTCCCCTATATTTTTCCTTTCTATCTTCCCTTCGAAAGGATTATGAGTTATAAATAAAATAATATACAAAAGGTCTTGCATAAAAATTACATACTTATTGCTTCGTACAACCCGCACTTGGCCGTTTAAGAAAACAAAAAGTACCTATCCTAAATGTTATTCTGAAAAATTAACTATTACCATACCAAATTACAGCAAAATCCGTTCAGTACTCTAGCGTGATGCGCGTTCAAACGGACAGATAGACAGAAAAAAAAGTTTATATTTTTATACAGATTAAGAAGTGCAAAGCAGCCCAAATTTTTAAAAAAATATTCAATGTACAGATTTAGCCCATTCACAGTTTTATTATATGTATTGATGATGACGATTGATGATTAATGCTGATTGATAATTGTGATATAAATAAAAAAATAGTAAATAGTAGATAAATTAAAAAATAATATACTTACATTCTTATTGCTTCGTGCAACCCGCACTTGGCCGTTTTAAAAACAAAACTATCCTATATGTTAGTCTGGAAAATTTGCTATTACCATACCGAGGGGTCTAGCAAAGATATCAACCACTAACGCTAACGCCTTACGCTAACTCCAAAAATGTATTGAAATGACATTCGCTGCGGAAAAGTTAGTGATTTCCGAAATGTCATACCAATACATTTTGGAGTTAGCGTGAGGCGTTAGCGTTAGCGATTGGGATCATTGCTAGACCGCCAAATCTGTTACGTAGTTCCAGCGTGATGCGTGTTCAAAGAGACAGACAAACAATTTATTTCGGATTTTATCTCGCAGGGAAACACCGATCATAGCTCTCTCTATAGCTCATTGCGCGACTTTGAGCTTACTAATGAGGCCAACAGGCAACACACACTGATTGAAAACATTAACATAGTTGGCTGTGTTTTAGTAGGTAGGAAAGTAAATAAATAATCTGTCCGCACTGTAAGACTTAATTTATTTGATGGAAATTATGTGGTTCCTTTCATTCATCATTAATTTTCATCACTCTTCACGCAGGTGTACAGCCAGGTGCAGCTATTAGCTAATTAATAATATAAAATATAATAAGACAATAAATGTAAATATTACTGGGGAACAATTATATACATGATGTTGACGATGTTTATTTCACTCTGATAATTATTATACTTACCCCAGGCTAGCAAGGAATAGTACCTAACTACTTCATAGTAACTTCAAAATATACACTAAAAATGGTACAGGTACGAGATTTTTTATGTACAAGGTCAAGTATAAGTTTTTAGATTGTGTATATGTACTGATATCACTATGTCAGTACACATACACGTCAACACTTCGAGATACCTATAGTCAATCCTTCAGCGAATAAAACATTTTCTAGAAACAGGTAATTTTTGTAAAATAAAAAGTCTTAATTGAATGGTACCTAGTTGATTTTATTTTTATTCCCATCCCAAACTTATTCCACTACTAAAGTGCAACCAGAATAGACTAATATCATAACGTTTCCACAATATTGAACACTATTATAACGAAACAAAACTCCCTGCTTTATTTTAAGTGTGCAGTTCCAAAAAATACTCATACAGATATTTTACTGAATGCCACCCGTACGTATTTCTAGCTGATACCAATACTAGTATTGGTCGTGCACCTTCCTAATTTTCCCAACTCGTCGTAGTTCCTGAGTAATCAAAGAGATGGCGCTGACTTTTCCCCACACCATTTTGAGTAAATAAAATGTTCCTTCGGGCATATCCTTATATATAGATCTATGCTTTCAAAACATTTTTACAATAGGACAAATTCAGGGCATTTTTCATAACATGTTTCGTACACCGATTAGAGAAAAAAAAATCTACTTCGTATCATAATACGTTACGTACATTAGAGTATTATTATACTTCTGTATCATTCAAAGAGTATATAGTTTACTACGTAACGTAAGAGTATCATTGGCCCACTGCATTAGCCTATGGTCGTAATTGTATGCATTGACCCGCAGACTTGTGGGCCAAACAAACGTCATCTAATTCCAAAAATAGGTATTACAATGCGCAGCAAGGGTCAATATTATACTCCCAAGAAGGAACCCAAGGAAGTTTTAAAGTAGGTACATAGTCCATCGAGATTTAACTTTGTATTTCGAATGGTAAAGTCAATCTGTGCCTCCAGATTGACTTTACGTGAAACATGTGAAATATTCAATAACAACTCGAAAAAAATTACTATACTTAACACTGGCTAAATACACTATGTGTGGAGCCATAATACAACATAAAAAAAAACATTTCTGTGACGTAAACTAACCGTCAGTAGCAAAAAAAAAATTCACCATGAAGCGGCCATGTTGTATAAAATTCCGTCCGGCTTCGTAATGATATTTTAATAATTTTGACCTAAAAATTTTAATGATATTTCTATTTTAATATATCCTATTTTAAGCGCTGGTTATTTCTAAGCATATTAGTGCAACCCGCATGAAAATCAGTTCAGTATCTAGGGTTTTGTTCAATAACAAACAAACAAACAAACAAACAGCATCTAACGCCATCTAGGGACAAATTATTGTCCCTAGATGGCGTTAGATACGATAAATTAGAAAATGTATGGAATAAGGCAAAATGTCTTGTAGTCCTGCATCGCGGTTACGATATTTTTTGAACAATAGAACCTATGCGATAAATTAGATTTGACATAATTATGTATGTGTTCCATAGCGCGCCAGAATTACACATTTATTATATGTAGGGACACTAACCTTTACGTTTTTGCACGAGAAGCGATGACAATAAAATAATCATACTTATGATTCGCATCATAACATAACATAATGGACCATGGTGGTGCTCGGGATTCATCAAAATTTTCTTATGCCTTCCATGATGTAACCTTAAACCTGTAAAAGTGTTACATAGACAATTATCTACAACAAACATACCTATTCCATTTTATGTAAAACCAGCCAAGTATGTGTGCTCTGGGGCCGTACTGTGAACTCTTAGCGCGATTCAAAATTGAGCCAATATTGGATCGCTTGTCAAAATCTTCATACAAAAAAAAACGAAGCGATCCAATACAGGCTCCGGTTTGAATCGCACTACAGCTCACAGTACGGCCCCAGATAATTAATAATTGGGAACATTCTTTTATTCAATAGAAAAAATAATTCAATCCTATGGGAATGGGAATAGAATCGTCGAGCCATAAAATAAAACAATGTTATTATAGTACCATGCGTCAGGCTAACGGGTCCATTGGTGTAGGTTTTTAAATAAACCGCTATATACGCTCCACAAATTCAACCGCTTTTTTCAAGCTTTTAAAAATAATAAAATACCGCGATGGTCCTTGGAATTCTAATTTTGCCAAATTATATTATATAACCGTCAGCAACTCCTAGAAAATATTGTTGTTTTCCAAACTTTAGTTTTTGCAATTGTTTACGCGAGCTGTATCTACCAAGATGGTTTGGTTAAAGATCAATATTTGCCCTGACTTTCCTCGCTTTTAAAAGCCGACGCTCAGCGAAATAATGTTAGTTTTTTGAGGGCCACAAAAAATACGAACGAAGGAGAATGCATTGGATTGTATCCCTCCGGCATTATTAGGGAGTGCAGATACTAGTTGAAATTCCTTGGGGATCCGCGCTCCACAAGGGTGTGGGCGAAATGAAAACTGGTCATGTGAAAACGCTTTCATTGCTTTTTACGCGTTGCTAGAGGCAATTTAGACGTTGTGGTGTTTTGTAGAGAATAGTCCCTTGAGGGGCTGGGCTATTGATAACGCTCCGTGGGCGGACGCGAGCGAATTACGAATTTATTTATTGCGCTTCATTGATTTCAAGACAAACAAGGAATTGATATTGCAGGTTCGCACGATGTGTTCCTTTTTTTACGACAGTTCCCAAAAACAATAGTAAAACGGGAAACGTATGCTCTCGTATTTTATGATGTCTTGTTCTTATTATATTTATAGCATTCATGATTTAGAATTGTAACTACCTTATCCTTAAATCAAATATTACTACTTATATCATAGATCTTATCTTATGTAATGTGACTTATAATCATGCTCAAAATCACCTGCAGGTACCTACCTTCTTAAAATTGAATTATGTATCAACAGATGCAATACGGTATCAACATCATCACCATCATCATCATCAACAACAACATCATCATCAGCAGCAACGGCATCATCATCAGCATGAATTAGTACTGGACATAGGTGGTAGGACTTTTCTGCAAAGTTCGTCTAGGTAGGTACCACCGCTTTGGCAGTTATTCTACCGCTAAGCAGTAGTGTGCAAGCACTACTGTGTTCCGGTTTGAAGGGCATTGTTGCTAGTGAAATTACTGGGCAAATGAGACTTTATGATCTGATTACACGGTATAGTAATCTTATTACTAGACTGTGTGATGTCTCAGGATGACGTGCGCAGTGCAGTGTCACGCAAAACTTTATTATTTTAAAGTTCCGAGTGATACTGCAACTGTTATGGGCGGCCGTGTCTCTTAACACCAGGTGAACGACTAGCTCGTCACGTCATTCATTCTCATAAAAAAAGGTCTCTAATGCACGCCACTTAGCCCAATTCTCAGCTGCGGCTAGCCAATCTGCGTAGGTATATCGTGACACTAAATCAAAAATGCATTCTTATAAAAATAAATAGTAGGTATGTATTAGGGTTATGACATAATCATGGAAATGCATGTAATGTGTCTGTATTGCTGCTGTCTTAACAACCTTGCGCATAAAAAGGCTTGCTGCGTATCCGAAACAATGCAGAACCCAAAAATATTATTTTACAATAATTGATTTAAAAAACATAAGTACTCAAGTATAGTGTATAAGTTTATCAATTTTAATTTCCAAAAACCTTTTTGGGCATAACTCAAAATAACCAAACTTTAAAATAACGCTGTATAACAGTCAGTTGAGTTAGTACTTAATAAATTACGTTTCCTTGTATTGTGGTAGATCTATTTTAATTAAATGTAGGTACCTACAGAGAAACTTAAAACATTAGCTGCTTCAACTGTTGCTAAAGTTATGAGTTTTCTATTTATTGTTATAATTTTATAGACTTGTGGAACGCTTTGGTTAGGGCATTTCTATTATTAGCATTTTATTCGAGGGCGTATTACACGCAGAAAGAGAAAGTCCGTCGAGAAACGTGTCTAATTTATGGCGAACCTGAGCGTAACGACGGCCTTACAAATTTGATAAAAAAAAACCCATCCTATCTAACAAAAATCTATGAATACCAATATGTTGATGCGAGATACCATATCTGATGTGAACTATAACAATTGCAATATCCTATAAAACAAACAATGGGTCGGAAAACCCCTAACCAATCATTAGGGTAAAAAGCGAGGGGAGCCTGAGGAGTCTGAGGAGCCCGTCGTGTGCGCTTCAGATGAGCATCCCAAATTTTATTTCATCCCCATCTTTTGAAGGGAACAATACACTCAGAAAACATTTAAACAGCCTATACAAGGGTAAACTTAGAGATAGAAAAAAAGAAAAACGGAAAAGTGGTTTTTCTTTTTCTATTTACTTATGTTGTAAATATCTATTAACTAAAAAAGGCTCATATTGAGTTAGTGCGGATAAAATGTTCCATATTTTTTAAGCTACAAAATTATTTCGGTTCAGCAAAATGACAATGCCAACGCTACTTAAAGTACTTATATTGAAAAAAAACACAATTTATGTATAGGTACTTTAGATTGGCAATTTTAAAAAAATAGCCCCAATGGAAAATCTAGGAATTGATAGCAAAGAAACAAAAGCATATAATATCTGTAGAGATATTTTGTGGATAACTCCCAAGAATCATAATATAAGTACAAGAATTTGACACTTTCTTTTGAAGTCATTGTTTGGACCTATAGCTGTATGGATAAATCATATTACCTACTTAATTATAAATTATGATAAAATATACGCACCTAACACGTAGGTGCATTGAACTTTGCTTTGTGATAGGACTATCAGAATATCAAGACGTTACTGGCTTTCTAGAATAAGTTATCGCCTATTAATATGAATCACAGGCAGCGAGGTATCATATACTTAGGTCATAGGCCTCATAGGTGTAAGGTCAGAGCAATATTGGTTTTGGGTAGGGCGACAAAGCTTCCCGGACTGCATCATTATTTCCAGTTACTTTCCAGTAGGTATTACATTCAGTTTTCTTGCTTCACTTTTAAATATTTAAGCCCTGCGTCTCCTCTCCGTTATCACATACTTTCATAACTCCAATGCGACTTTTTTACGTGTTTCAATGTTTCACTGAAGCACTTAAATTGTTTTACAGCTTTTACTGACTTCCGACGGCTCTTACGGTTTTGACTGTCTGCTGGAATAAATAATGAAAATATCTAGAGTAAAACAAGAACCATAAAGAGAGGATTTTATTGAGTTTTTTGTTGACTGATCGTGATACAGCAAAATTCAGCTCGAACAGTTATTAGGGGATTATTTATTGCTCGCGATAAAACATTTCGCTTCGAGACACATGCAAAAACAATTGCCGGTCGGCTATTATGGCCTTTGATGATGATGCACTTTACAATTCAATTTCGTAATGACTTCGGAACATTCATATCGGAGCACCCCTCTAATTATGACGTTTGACGTGCGAGGGATTATCACAGGGGTTGGAACGGCGAGCACTTGCATAAATTTTGACAATTTGGCACGGAGAAACCAAGGGGTTAGTTCTTGTTAGTGTTGCGTTGAGTTATTACAAAAGATATTCGCTGTCAGAGCGGGGAACCAGCAATATAATATTGCGTGTGGTGTCATCTGTCCCTGTACCGAATTGCTTGTAAGGATTAATGTAGTCAAATAAATATTATTATAATATATAAAGTAAATACAATCAATAATGTAACCAGTAATTGACTAAGTCGCACTCGCAGTCACTCACTGAATCAACTAACTATATACTTCCCTCACTAAAAGCTTGAAAGATAATCCATTTGCAATCTCTGTAATTAAATCTAGCAAAAAGTAAAACTCAGAAAATATTATAAAGTTAGGAAGAACGAAGTAGGTACCCTTATTTTCCGGATAATACCCCCTGGGCTTTACAGATAATGCAATCCTACCTTCTACTCGTAAGTACAGGCTTCATACGATGCAGGAAATGCCCGAAAAATGGAATAAAATTTAATGATAAATTCGAAACGTTTTCCATAACTTGATTCATGCATGAGACAGTGAAGATTGATCAAATAACATTCATCTAATTTAGCTTCTATATACCTAATTACTTTGAAAACTGCCATTCAACGTGGCAATGCTGCCAGCATTTTGGGCACTTTGCCTACTGGTAGTGGTTTGTTAGATTAGTTATGTATTATAGGTATTATTAATTTTATAGTTTTAGTTTGGTAGTAGCTTAATAAAATAGTTTAGTTGTTTAGTATAATAGTTTAATATCTGAGTGTTTTATATAGTATTTAATGTTATGTTGTGAAAAAATCTTATTTACCAAGCTTAAAAAAAAAGTTAAGTATTAGAAGCATAAAAAAGTACAGGAGACTAAGTGTTAAATTTGATAAACACAACTTACATAATAATTAGAATAATACCTATAAGTACCTATACTTATGATATAATTAATAGTAATAGTTACATATACCTACTATTTACATATCATGGGAAACATGATAGCGAATAAAAAGAAGATCTTTTCAATGTAAATAACAGGTAAAAACAACCGATAAATACCAAAATCTTTATGAAAGCGGCATTCCCGATCATAAATTAACCAACTCGAGCGCATATCCTGGGTTCCTTCGCAGTCGTGTAAATAATGTCTCCAGCAGCCATAATTGCGCAACCAGGCAGCCACCCTACACCGAAATATAACTATTACGGTTTTATTAAGCTCACGAACCCACCAAAGGGATACTCATAATTTAATTACAAGACCCCCGAAATAAGTTATTTCAAGTCGACGGGAAATGGTCCGAGGGCTTAATCGAAACGAGCGATGGAACGCGGTGGGGCGGTAGATAGCAGGAGTCAAGGCTTCTTTGGTTTATACTGTTATTGCAGCTAATTGCTTTCATAACATCAGAACTACGCGGTACCTCTCGTTTCCCGTGTTGTAAAATTCACTAAGAGCTCGACACTTTCCCTAATTAGCTACTATAGTTAATTCGCTACTTTCACTAATTCGGCACTTTCCTCGATTCGACACTTTCCTTGCTGGACCCTATACTATTATGAAACTTTCATTTTTTACAGCCATGGATATAATAAACCAAAAAAATACGCTTGAAAATATGTTTTATCCACAGAGCTATGAAATAAATGAGGGGCATTTATTTCATAGCTCTGTGGATAAAACAAGCTGATGTCGTCCGTTTGTACTTACTTATGTTTTGTGGCTACAACGGCACAACGGCTAAACCGATTTAGATGAAACTTTTCATACAGATACATTTTCTTATACTTCCGGGATTAACATGGGGTTAGTTTAATTTTGGAAAATTAGGGTTTTCCGCGGGAAAACAGAGAAAGCCGGTGTAACCGCCGTGCGTCTCTATTTTACAAATAACAGGCTTTTGTTATCGGTATTCATGTTTAGGCTTATTATATTATTTACTAAGTATATCTAATGTAACAATATTTCAACGCTGTTTCGCGCAGCTGGTAAAATTTTCTTTGATATGAAATCTATGCTTGGTTTAATAACTAGGTAAAGAAGGCTGAACGGTGTGAAAAAAGGTTTACAGTATTTTTAACGCTAGCTAGATAGGTAAGGATGCCTTTCATGATTATTTCGCATAAAAACTGTTATCTTTAACAGAAGAAAAGGGAATATTTTTATTAAATCAACATAAAACGGAGAAATTGCTGGCTCTGGAGACGTAAATATATTAAATAATAATATTCAATTTGATTTCTCGTATAATAATTCTATAGGTACTGACGTTGAACGTTTCATGTAACTCACTAAGGACCGATTTTACCAAAGTAAAATAAATTTTATGCCATGTATAAAGCTACTGGTTACTTTCATATACACTCGCTTCATACATACTAGCTGATTGACAAATGAAATGACAATTATTAAAAAGAAGTCATTTTGATTGTATCCAAGGTCTAAGCTTCCTTCCTATTCCTTCTAAATTGGTGGTACTTTTAGCGGTTATAGGTACTCGTGTAACTCGGTTGTTCTCGGTAAGTTATACGTGGAATAAAATTTATCCTACTTTGGTAAAACCGAGCCTAGATAATCTAGCTGATAAATTTTGTCGATCCTAATTGAATAGGTACGGTATCTGTGTAGGTATCTAGGCACAAAATAAAATTATGTCCAATTTTCTGGGCTTATAAATTCAGTTCTAATAATTGGTAGGTACACTCTCAATATAACAAATTACTCAAAACTCGAATTGCTCGTTAGTCGTTAACAAAAAAGGGCTAACGAAGGAGTTGCGAATTGATACTCTATTATTTTATCAGTGTAATACAAGTATTTTATTTAAATTGGTTTTATTTTCATAAACGCGATTCGGCCGGAGGAAAATGTTATTAGGGATAAGAGGAGTCCACGGAGAGCATTTGGACCGGGAAGACAATAACCATTTCCCCTTCAATATAGCCTTATTTATTTATAGATACGGCCAGGTACTTACGTAAGTGTCTCCGCGCGGGATTTGTACATTTTAAGTCAGCATACTGAGAAGAGATTTCCTTTGTCATTTTCACTCCCTAATTTCTTCGAGTAGAAAGGGTGGGAGCCTTTTCTATTCCGACTTTCGACCCCGAGAGCCAGCCGTCCGGTTGTATTTATTTACCCGATATTATCATTGAAAGTGGAGAAAACGTACCTACGTACAATAAGTACATCCCTGTGACTTTCCCGCAGAATTGAGAGTTTAAAGATACCTACAAGGGTGATTGTTAGAGAATAGTCGTTTGATTATTTGAACACTTGGCATGGACTATACTATTATTTATGAACGGTATATTTACCATGTCATTTAATTCGGATGGACTTATACAAGTATACAAGTTGTAGCACGTAGCAGTTAGTACATATAAGTCACCTATTTTTGATAAGCTTACATGATCTAAAATAATGCTATACATAAGCATAACTATTTAATCCAAAACTTTTCTTATACCTATAACCGGAAGACGCAGCGTATACACATACGTATGCTGCGTCTTCCTAGTGACTAGGTGGGCCGACGATCTGGTGAAAGCCGATGGATGCAGATGGAGAGCAACCGCTCAAAGTAGCGCTCCCTGGGAGAGGCATATGTTTAGCAGTGGACATCTTCATGCTGTTAATGATTATAATGAACCTGTACATGTACCTGTAGGTACTTATTATATACTAGCCAACTTGGCAAATGTATTCCCGACCAACACGTTTCGTAAAAGTTTTTACACAAATTATTAAAAACATGACGTTGTAGATGGTTGAACCATGACTTAGGGCTTCAGAACCCATGACTCACAGTTCAGTTAATCTGGAGAAACCGAATTAATAATCATTAAGGAAAATCTCACGGAAATTTTACCGAATCTTGGAAAAATATAATCCCTGTCGGTAACTGCTTTTTCTCTACGAACCTGTTTTCCTAAAATTATAATTCCTAGCAAGGTTAATCTTTAATATTCTGCATTATTAAAACCGTCGTTTTCGCCTGTTTAATTACAATCATCCGTATAACACTCGATTCTGTAACATTGATAGATAGACAAAAAGCAACGTAAGCGATATAAAATGTCCATAATATTATTATTTAGTCATTTGTGATATCGTCGAGCCGGGTGGACAACGAACGAGCCGTACCCACTAGGTATTGATTCAGAATCAAACATACTAGATATAGGTTAGGTCGTAACGATATTTTATGCAAGCGCGGCGCGTTACATCCTAGACCACATCGTTACACACGATCAAGTGAGATAGTGGTCAAGGCTATCAGACAATAACAAAATACTGCTAATATTTTCATGTCCATCGATCCTACCTCATATTGTGACAACCATTTTATTTCCTGTTTTTTTACAATTAAAAGATTCAATAGAAAATTTTATTTTTGCGTTACTGAAAGTGTCCGATAGACTAAAAACGCTAACCATATATCTAAAGAAAGAAAGAAGAAATAAAAATGATTACAAAACTGTAACCGTCTAGCACCAAGCCGCCTGACAAGCGTAGAAAGAGATGGAAAGAGCTTTTTTTTTTCTTAGATTTTGGCTCCACACGTCGTGTATTTAGCCAGTGTCAAGTATTGTAATTTTTCATCGTTAAAGAATATATCACGTAAAGTCAAGTCTTAGTCATAGTCATAGTCCAGTCTAAGTCAGGTAGTCGTAGTCCAGTCTAAGTCATGCTCCAGTAAAGTGGTGGCAACTTTACTAGAAGCTTCTATGGAATTTTGGAAGCAACACGAAAACTCACGTTTCACCACATTATATCACTTGCCCACACTCATACTCGTAATTCAGCACTTAATGCGTAAAACGCCACCAATTTTAAACATTAATACTGGAAAAAGCACAAGTTTTGAGAAATAATACAATGCAACGACGTGAACATTTCCGCGTTCCCGCCAAAACTCCGGAAAGAGCTTCCAAAGTGGCGTCTAATTTGGGAAGCATACGTTCAGCAGTGGACGTCTTCCAGCTAATAATGCGATTGCACGTAAATATGCTTTATGAGTCCTTATAAGTTTTTGATAATAGATGCCTGAAATGATAAACGTTTTGAGAATGCATACGTTTACCAAAAAAATGTTCTCTATTGCACCATGTTACTGCAGCATACGTTACCAAAAAATGTTCTATTTCGCACCATGTTACTGCAGCATAACATACGTTTACCAAAAAATTTTCTGTATTGCACCATGTTACTGCAGCATATGTTTCCAAAAATGTTTTCTTTTGCACCATGTTACTGCAGCATAGTATATCGTTTACAGAAAAATGTTCTCTTTTTGGTCATGTTACTGCACCAGCCACGGTTTCTGACCACGTCTCGGTCCTACATAATAAAGCTACATTAGATAATAGCCCCAACTTTCCGCGTGTAACGGACGATGGAAGAATTATTGCAAGGACGCGCTCGCTGTATCATTTTTATAATGGAAAGGTTCCTTTTCATATGGACTCGTTGGCAGATTTGGTTTGTGAGCCACTGAGCCGCATTTTCTCTTCCTTCCTATTTGTACCTACTATATATCCATGGTTTTGTGGTTGGTATGTCATTTGTATGTTACGATAATATAGGTGCCTATCTGAAACTAGCTGGTGCAAATGCATGATGACTAAAATTTTTATTTTGCATAAATTAATAATATTCCTCAAATGATAAATAGTTGTGAAACCAAAAATAAAATATCTCAAACAATGACAAAGTTACAAGCATTTTAAGAACCGGAATAGAAAGAGATAGCTCAAACGGCCAGTGACGTCAGAGCCAGGTCGTTCATAGTACCTCATTACTAAGCTGTGGTAGCTTTACATACAATCTCTTTGGCATGTGACGTCACATGTGGATTTTTCATAGTAACTGCGGAGGCGCTCTGTTCCGCGAGAAAGGGACAGTAGATGCCCCCTACAGAAACTTTAAAAGCTTATTACTCCGTGATTTATTTACCGATTTTACTTATTTTTTCAATTATTGCATTCATTTTTAATCTTCGTTTTGAAAGTAATATTTACTTGTTCATTTTTAATAGTAGTCATCATGCCATTTATTATAGGTAGGAGAGCAACAACGGCGCGTTTACAGTCCATATTTTATGTTTTGTTCATCTAGTATACGATAGAGATAGTGTATGATTATATATTATTGTAATGTAGTAGTGTTTAATTTATAAAATATTTGAAAGTTTTAAAGTTGTAAAATAACACTTGTTTGTTGAAATGAAATAAAATTTGATAATAGGTCCTTTGCTTTAAAAAAATATTCTTTTGTTTGCGGTAAGTAGGCGATACTGCTGTGCACGATTCGTATCACAAATCATAAATATGAGATCACGACCGAAAAATTTAAGTTTTTTTATATTTTTTGCGCATTCGTTACTCAAATAACTACTACACCAACACTAAAAACTACTAGCTACACTACCTACTACAAAAAATACTAAGGTTTAAGTGAATTATAATAAAGTTATAGGAAAGGTACTGGTATAGTATAATAATATCTGTGGTATAAGTAACCTGTATATTATTGTCCAACTAATGTAAGAATGCATTTGACAGCTACAATGAAATGGTCAAAAAACTGTATTAAAGCATTTAAATGTTTCATTATAGCTAATGTATAATCGACTACCACCCAACCGATAGAATTATTAGCAAAAAGATCGGAATATTTGGTTTACGTTCAGTGTTTTACTATTTCATTATAGCTGTCAAACGCATTCTTACATTAGATGGAGTGTCGTAGCAATCTCGCAGCAGACTCTACGAGCGACGCAGTAATATGCTAAACTTTACCCAGCGCTACCGTATTTTGGCTGAAACATTCAGCCTTCGATTGTCGTAAGACGACAATTTTTAAACTACGTCAGAGGCCTATAGGTGAGTAAAAAATCCTATGGCTCTGGCTGGATGATGCTGTAAGTTGTGGAATACGTTTGCACAATTGAACACCAATAAAGTAAGTAAATAGATATAATAAACCAATACTACTACTGAATCTAGATTTAACTAAACTCCGATTACCGTAATTACGTAAAATACGAGTGCTACAAAGCGTTTGGCTCGATTCAGAAACATATCTGGCTCTGGTTTGAGTCGCAAACTTTTGCTGAAATTCTGGTAATAGAAATAACGCTAGAGTCAGGCTCAGCCATTTATTTCTACTCTTGACGACGAATAGACTAAATACAGTGGATGGACAGAACAATGCTGGTATATAGACATTGCTTGTAGCAAGTAAAACCTCGGGTCATCCTCGGGCTAAGAATATTCACAGACCTAGAATTTTTTAGGACAGATACCTAGTTAGTTCTTTCTTGTTTTTATGCTACGGATGACATCAATTAATTGCACAAACAACTACTGTACAACAGGTACATAGGTTAACTTTACGAAGATTTTTTCGGATGTGCAGCGGAGCTTTTTATAATAGTCTATAACTTACAAGAAATGTTCTGAGTTCAATTAAATTTACCTACTTAAATAATAATTATTAGATAAATTTAATATGGAATACCTATACATCTCGGTATAGGGACAGTTACCGCTTTCTAAGATTTATCGATAATATATACTTATACCGGCGATCTTTATGATCGTATTAATGGAATGTGTTTGTTTGGAAGCTTTAACATAAAGCCTTCGAGCCGAGCAATTTGGTTCATTAATTTATGCAGACGGCACAATGTCTGAGTAGTTTGGGATGATAATTATAACTTGGAGATGAGTGGCTGAAACTCTGAAATTATAATGTAGGCTTTTCACGCACAAGCTTAGATTAATTCATTTTCTATCCATATTATTTCAAACGTGTTAGACAAAATAGAGGGCTGAACCATGGTTTCCTTTTGAAAAAATGGGTTTTCTAAATTGAACGGAAGAATAATAAATATATTTATGTAAGTATATTGGAAATAAAACCAGAAGCACCTTTTGAACTTCTAATTATTATTAATTTATTAATATAACTATGTACATTGTACATGTACATCCTAGCCCAGCTAAACTCAACAATATAAAGATGTACCGTTTTAAGTTCTATCCGTATGATATATGTATGTATAGTTATCTGTGGATTCAGACTCTCATCGTTTTCCACTGTGTTTTCTTGCTCAACCATCTGACCCACGGTCTCGCCTAATGAAGCGCCAGCCAATGATGCCAAAAAAATCACTTAACACTATTTTGAAAATTAGGAACTAATTAATATATTCATTAATGTTTAAATCTTGATTAAAATTCTGCACAGACCCATCGACTTGACATAACCTTAATATTTACACGTTGCTAGGATGCCACTAAAGGATACGTAGTATCACTACCTAATCTGTGACTAGAGGCGGGAACTCGAATTAATTCCATTATCTCCACTCCTCCACAATATAACGCATTCGTTGAAACAGGCACAGTATCGTTTGTTAATGGAAGTATTCCGAACCTTTTGAATTTTAAATGGCTAGTCTTTGTCTGCGGTAGCATTACCTACACGACGCAGTTTATCCGATAGCAGAGTCCTTGCCTACTGAAACTATTGAATAGGTTAAGTTCGATGGCTAATAATAGGCAAGCCGTATTTTCTCCTTTCATACCCGATCCTATCGCATTGTGAATTTGAATTTGTGAAGGTAAAGGTAAATTAGGAGTAAGATAGGGTATGTTAAGTAGGTTCTATTCTATCAGCGGATAATATTGATATCAAACTTACTTAGGCCCACTTGCACGTTCTCGGGTTAAAATTATAACTGAATAGCTAATCCTAGTGACTCGAGTTAAGTTGGTAAACAGAAATATCCAGACATTTTCTCTTGCACGTTCGGAATATTGACAGGGGTTAAGCCCGTCACACACGTAGCAATAATATATATTAATATACCGTACTATAATATATATTATAGCAAGCTACCACACACGGAGACGATGCTATAATATATATTTTCCTTCATTTCATTGATGGTCGGCCTAGCGTTTACACGTGTTTTGTAATAAAGGGTGATTTCAAAACACAGTAGGTAATTATGAATTCAACAAGAAGTGCATTGTTATTGGATTTAATTGACAGTTCTTCAGACGACCATTCCGATTAATATCACACACTCCTAATAAGGTGGATATAGTTTTTATGAAAAGTAGTTTATTTATGATTTGGCTAATTTAAATAACTTGTACCTGAGGTAGTATAAAAGTGACCAGTCGCCAATCAGATTTTTACATCGCCGATGCCTAGTCCCGAGTAGACTAAATGGCGATATATCGCCTAAATTGACCACACTGGTCGGGCGGGGGCTACCCAGGGGGTCTAACTAAGATTCCAAACGTTAACGCTATCGCCAAATTTTGCTTTTGGGATCGTTCGGGATCCCAAAAGCTTCGGGCTAACTCCAAAATGTACTGGAATGACATTTCGGAAATCGCTTACTTTTGTGGAAAAGTAAGCGATTAATGTAATTTCAATACATTTTTGGAGATAGCGTTAGCATTTGGGATCTTTGCTAGACCCCAGGCAAAGCGGCAGGAATGGTAGGTGGTGGGGAGAAGCGTCCGACGAGCGCGTCGGATTTGTTGAAACATGCTGTACATTCAAAATATGTCTTGCTACACCATAATATATATTAATATCATCATCATCATCATCATCATCATTAACAGCCTGAAGACGTCCACTGCTGAACATAGGCCTCCCCCCGGGAGCGCCACTTAGAGCGGCTGCTCGCCTCCTGCATCCGTAAGCTCCCCGCGGCTTTCACCAGGTCGTCGGTCCACCTAGTGGGGGGCCGGCCTACGCTGCGTCTTCCAGTTCGTGGTCGCCACTCGAGAACCTTTCTTCCCCATCGGTTGTCAGTTCTACGAGCGATGTGGTCTGTGGATATATTAATATACAATAATATAAAAATATACTATAATATATATTACGGTATAGGTTGGTGACGTCACAGAAATATATATTATAGCTACGTGTGTGACGGGCTTTAAGTTGGTAAACCTCCGGCTCAATTCAAAGAGTAAACCAAAATTACACTTGACTTATGTATTTGAAGTTGAAAGACACAAGGTATACCTATTCTATACTAACTGGAATAAGCTCATAGCATCGTAAATTATACAAAACTAAACTTTAATTTTAATGCCGTAAAATTGACATTAGACTATCGTGTTTGGAGAGAAACGTGGTCTGAGGAAGATAGTACGTTGTGTACCAAGGGAGTAGTCTGTCTTTTTCTTATGCCTTATTACCGGAGGCAGTTAACCTGTTTTCATGGGAATGCATAATAAACTCAACTTCGTAAATTCTCGACGAATGTAAAATAATGAAATTAGGTAAAATTTACTTACCTACTTACTTGTACTAAAACTGTACTAAAAAACAGGTAATAAAAACAATACAGTGGTTCATCGCATAGAAATGATACTTTCTATGGGATAGCATAATACCGTTACTTCATAAATTATTCAACTAAATTTTATCAGATTTAGTAAAATTAGAAGCTGTAGCATGAAAAGTACTAAACTGGGGGCGATCCATGTGGGGGCTTACTGGGAATATACCACCTACCGGAGGAAGAGCTAGGCATGCCTTTAGCAGTCTATGTATGTAATGTACCTTTGTTGTTTGTATTCATAGCATGTATGCAGTAGCATAGGATTCTTAAACACGGTTCTTATGAGATTCACGAGATGAAACTGCGGGCCTACTACTTTATTTTAAACTCATTCACAACTCGAGACACAAAAAAAACGTCTCGAAAAACTTATCGTTTCTGTTCGAAGTGCTTGTGCCAGTTAGTATGGAATATAAGTATTATTCATATATTATAGAACTTCTTGGAGAGGTAGCAATAAAACATTTTCGGCCAGTGTCAATTTAAAACTGATAAAACGCACATACCTAAAGCCGCCTCTACATGCTTGATGTTTGCCACAAACACCGACCACAAATTACTTAACACATACACTGCATCCATAGGCAAGTCAAAAATGCTAGGTATGGATGGGCAAAAATGGCGGGCGACCAGCGTGCTAGGGCTGCCAACATTTTTTTCGGGGAAATATACAGCATCTTTTCAACAACTAAAACCAAAAGCCAAAACCAAAAGATAAACAAATATATTATTTATCAAATATTCATTTTTATAAACACTAAACTTCTAATGTCTTTGTTTAAAATAAAAGTATCATAAAATATACATATATGCATTAATTAAAATCAAAAGGGCTATTTATAACTATCTGTTTGTTCTCTGTTGGGCCGTGGATAGTAAAAAGAGTATTTGGACGTTTATAACTGTTTAATTAATTAATTTACAAGAGCAATAGATACACCGATGCAAAGACGCCATTAGCGGTAAGCGGACTACTACAATAACATAGCTATAGGTAGGTAGGCACGTAGCTCACACTTCGTTCTATCTAACATTCTCCGCCATTTTAAATAGGGTCATAACTCGAAATTTCCTTCGTTCCAAATCAGTCAAAAGATGACAGAAGGTTTTAAGCAATGGTTAACTTTAAGCAGCGTTTATAAGTAAGGCCCTAAATGAAGAAGGTTGAATATATTGGCATAGCTGCTGCCCGCTACCTTGTTTTTTTTTTAAATAGCGAGCTCTAATGGTCGCTCTTAAAATATCGTATTATTGCCCCTAGTCATAAAAATATTATAAATAGGAAGGTTTGCGAGTATTCGTGTTTGTTACCTTCAATCTCCGTAACTACTGAAAAAGTTTTGATGACATTAAATTTTTTTAACTTTGGACATATCTAACTTTTGACCACGCTCTCACCTGATGGAAAGTGACGATGCGATCGAAGGTGTAGCATGCTAGCTATAGCTTATATTTCATGCTGGATACTGGAACACATAGGATACTGAAATAATCTCAATTATTTGCGGGCAGTATTCGAAGAGATATATAGAACCTACTTGTTGCGCACAGCGTTTAGCACACAGCCTTGAAATATAGTGCAGTTCTATATATTAATGTATGGTTGGCAACCCTACGCGCGTACTACTGTCAAACGTTTGAATACATCACAAACAGCTTTGTCGTTCGACAAACGTATTTGTCAAATCCTTAGAACTATGCACAAATCCGACACTGATAGCGATCGCTGGCGTTTGCCAGTGATAGGTGTGTGTTTACAAACAGGCAAATCCTCAAGTTAGTGTTTGCTATTTGGTGTTCGCTGTTTGCCAAGTATGTGAAAGCCGCTTAAGGATGAATCAACATGTCAAATTACCGGGTTAAATATATAACGGGATAAGTGGTCAATTTTCTAACGTGCAAGATAAAATACAGAAATAATCCGAGTTAGGCTATTTATTCAGGTAACACGAGGTTAGAGGGAACGCGCAAGTCGGCCTTAGTTTAGTATGTGGATGTGGGTAGCCTGTAATGTGACCAGTGTTACTAAGTGATGCGAGTGAAACTACATTTTTTCTTTTTTTTATAATTTAGTAGTAGGCACACAGGTTCCATTCTCGCTAAATATTTTTCAGTATTTTATATATGACATGTCGTATGTACCTACAGCCCTAACCGCTGGACTACATGTTTGATATTTGGAAGCAGGTTATTCTATCGAGTGTACGTACTAAAAATGCTACCCTTAGAGGGGGGGAGGGGGGTTGCTTGGGCGTTAAAATAAATTGTATGGAGACACGCGGGTGAAATCACGGCACGGGCTGTCTCTCATCTCAATCTCAATCATGTATCACAATTCACACGCGTCAATTCTATGTGCTGGAATGTGTATAAAGTAATCATTTCATCTTTGTATTTTTAGCAGTTTTTGATAAAATATTTTCTACTGAAAACATACAATTATATGGTCAAAGTCATATCCTATAGGGACTCTTTTTTCCTTTGAGTCACGGAATCCGTAAAACAAGGAGACGTAAATAAATATTTTGCGGCTTGCAAAGAAAGTTTTCGACGAGTCTTTTGAAAATGGCAAGCCTTTTCAAAGTGCCTACGTTTATGCTCTACTGAAAGAACTTTTTAGCTTGCATTGCAAACGGGAGCTATTACATAAGCAATTGGCTATTACATAAACAATTGGCTTATGTATATAATAGCCAAATTATAGTATTAGTAAAATTCTTGGGAAAAAACAATGAGTTTACTTTTAAATATATTACGATAAAAATGTTCGCAGACTATTCCATATCAAAATTAATAGAGGCAGTTATTATATTTGGCCTCAATTCGAAGGTCCTAGGTTGTAACTTGTGAAACCAACCACAAATACTTAGGTATAGAATTGTATAGTATCTCAATGACCATATACTTTTCTAGTCATGTTAATAAATAGACAAATTTACTTTTGTAACTGGCAGCCTTCAAGTGGGGAATGGGGATGTTGAATACAATGAAAAAAATAGTTAGATATTTCTATATTACCTTTTAAAATTTTTACACCTATTTGGCTGCGTGATACTTAGACGTTTTTATACAGTTGACAATTATTTTATATTCAAATCCACAAATAAAATTGAATAAGTAAGTAATTAATTTATTGAATGAAACCTACCTTGATTTTAAAATATTTGATTTGTAAGTTTACTAATTAGCCTATTATTTTTATACTTGAAATTCTAATGACTACTGCTTTATATAATAATTCTTTACTATTTTGTGGTAATAAATAAAGCTTTGGGTTTTAGAATACAGTTTATTATTTTTTACTTATATACTTAATATTATGCAATTAATTATTTATGTAACTAAAATATAATTATTAAATAAGTACTTACATAAAAAAATAAGATAATTACGCATGGTAAGGTATTATTATTAACACTATTAACGTTTTTAGACATTTTTGATCCTTTTTTTACCTTATCTAACGACGCTCGACACTCGTACCTATACTTTACCTATCGAGCAAGACCTATCGGCTTTCCCAGGAGTCAATCATCAAATTTCAAATCGTTCAATTAAACTTGTGCTTACCACAAACCTAGAATTATTTCGTTACTTGACCTGATATTATGACAATCATTTGGTCCGAAAATCCAACGAAGGTTAATCAAAAATAATCGGGAGCTTTTTCGAATTCAACTAGGCTGTCAAACAACCGTATAACGCGCGAGCGGCGCACATAAACTTGATTTATGTCAAAAGAGCGTCATTAATTACTGTCGAGCTTTTTACACCAAATTAATTTTACGCACTTTTTTGATGACGAACGAACGAAGTGAGGTGTCGGGGATTCGGTTTATTATATCAAAAACTTTTACTTTTCAGGAATTGAATATCACTCAGATCTCTGAGTGATATTCAATTTAATTATAATTATTTTTATTAGGATAAGTAAGTATATTAAGATGGATAAAAACTCCCTTCTGTCTGTTAACAAGTCTGATTATCATAAGAATGATTACTAATTTATATTCTTAATTGGGGTTTTTTTTTATGTAATGAGTGGCAAACAAGCAGGCTGCCCACCTGATGGTAAGTGGTCACCGCCGCCTATGGACATCTGCAACACCAAGGGCATTGCCGGTGCGTTGCCGGTGGGTTGGATATAAACGTTTGTTATTTCTATTTAAATATTTTCATATACGTATTTGATAGAATAAAAAGGAATAATCAATATAATATAATCATTGTCTTGCTCGATAGGTAAAGTATAGTTACGAGTGTCGAGCATCGTTAGATAAGGTAAAAAAAGGATCAAAAATGTCTAAAAACTCATCAGTCAAATGCACACAGAAAAAAATATACAGTCGAGTTTTATATAGCCCCCTTAAATCGGACCAATCGTAGTCAAACATTATAAATATAATATAATTTCAGCCAGAAAAACTACTTAAATATTATCTTAAATTGAAATACTGAAGCCTGTAAAAAATATAACATCCCGGGATGTTATATTTTTTTACAGGCTTCAGTATTAGGATCATATAGGATGCGTTAGGAAGAGGGGGAAATAGGTGGTAGGCAACTACCACCTATTTTCATTTTAAATATTTATTTATCTAAGTATTACAAAGACTAGCTAGGGACCCAATATTGAAAAGGTTACATTAATTTCGAAGGCGTTATTTTCATCCAGTCCTTCATCAGCGAGGTCGAGGTGCTTACTTCGAGAACGTTCCTACTTCAGCAAGGATCCACTCGAGACTTTCTTTGAGGTAACAAACATAACTTTGTATTGTTTTCTTTTTACTTTGTACGCAGTTCCTTTTGATGTTCATTTCTAATGAATAAATCTCATTTAATTTAAATACATTTGAAAGCAATTTATATCTTGTTTCATGTTTGTATCTGTAATTCATAGCTCTACTGTAAAAGTGTACAATCAAAATGGATGCCTTTAGAATAACTACCTGCATACTAAACCAACAAAACATACCTACTTACTGCAAATTGTTCAAAGTACTAACTTACTTAGGTACATAATTATCTCCTATTTTATACTATGAAAAGTTGAAGTCTCGACCTGTGGGCCTAGTACGAATATTTACGCGCGCTTAAGTGTAACGTTAACGTAAGCCAGTTGTATGGCATTTGATCTGCCCCCCTATTACGATTGAGCTAGCAGCGCTGCTAACGCGCGTCTGCCGCTCAACTGCTGTCAAAATTGTATGAACTTTGACAGCAGTAGAGCAGCAGACGCAATCATAATAGGGGGGTTTTACGTTAACGTTACACTTACGCGCGCGTAAATATTCGTGCTAGGCCTACTGTTATTAAAAACTTCTCATTTTAGCGTCTTCCATGTTACCTATCCAAATGATCTTATTCTTCTACATACTTACATAAAACCATGCAGTTAGGATTGTTAGGTACCTACTAGGCCTAATTTTGAAGGATTTAGTTGACAGTTTTAAAAATGCTAAAAATATATCCGTCTTTTACATTGCTGTCTATTTGAAAAGGACAGCAACAGTTTTAGGAGCTTTAGATCTGTCAACTAAAGCCTTTAAAATTGGCCCCAAAGAACAAATAGGTAAGTACAATATTTTACTAGAGTGGATAATCAGGTATGTACAAACTGACATATCTACTTGTAAAAGGTGATCAAAATTATGTTAACATTATCACGTATAATAGGTAAGTAAACAATCTTGCAGATTTTAAAATAAAAAATTGTGTTTATTACCTAAGTATTTTTAAAACCCTGATAGATTCTGTGATAAGTATGACAAACGGAAAGTTGGTGAAAACAAATTCGTTACCACCCTAAAATCTCCGATGGTTTATATAGCAACTTGGCAGCAGGCCATGTCCATTGAAGTGGTCTTATCTAACGGTTAGATACCTAACTATGTAGATAGTAAAATCGTAAAATATAGTACCTACATTAGAAATAGGTAAAACTCAACACAAACAGTTTTATGGTAGTTGTATAATCAGTGGTAATTTTATTTAGCCTGGACTAGCTGGTTGAGATATAATACAGGTGCTTTCCATAAGACAGCCTTATAGAGAGTTTCCCAGCAATGCCTCTTTCAGATGATTCATCATCATCATCATTAACAGCCCGAAGATGTCCACTGCAGAACATAGGCCTCCCTCATAGAGGGAGGCCTATGTTCTGCCCTATCCCTCTTGAAGTATACAAAAACGCCTAAGTGTTCATTAATTGGTGCCACTACCCTATTTAAGTTAATGAGGTCAATGCAATGCAAATGAATGCAAAGCTTTTGAAAATTAATAAATAATATATTAGGTAAAGACTTATCTACTTTACCTACTGCAGGTAATGAATGTATTTATAAATTCGTAAATAGCAGATATTAAAGTAAGTTTAAAGAGAGATAAAGCCGGCTTTCAACTTGCTTCACCCGCCATCTAGTAAAAAACTCGATCTCGAATGTGCGCAAAGCAAAGTTAATATTGCGGGGCCGGTAGTTGGCACTTCAGCGCTCCGCTCCGTCGTCCGTTCATAGCCGTACAACTCCAAGTCAGCAACCCAACCCATGAAACCAACCAAGAAAGAACTGCTTGTTGTTTTGTTTCACTCTTATAACGTCACCCGTCTCTTTCCCGCAGACCGGTTTGTGATTTGAAATTTATTCAGGTTTGGACAAACCGTCGTCCGCATGTAACGTGTTTCACTGCCTCGGTTGGGAATTCGCGCCAAAGTTTTCATTGTGTATTGGAATATAAGTTTACGTATAGTTCTGTGTTAACTTAAAACTATTCGAGTTATTGAGAAATATGATAAATGCGTGTGCGTGTGTATGTTTTTATGAACCACTAGTGAGACAACACTTCACAAATGTTTTAAAAAAAGTGTAACAACTGGAGAGTTATACAAGTGTGTGTAATGGGCGCATAGAAATTATTTTGGATTGAGTTATAGTTCCTACAACAACATGAGGACCAGCTGGCTGCTTTCCCCGTCAACGTTGCTGATGGTTTTTACAGGTAAGCGGCTACCTACTTATTTTCTGACTCACCTTAACTTAGCTTGTGGATGTGGAACGTGGCGTCTCGCAGCGGTTGTATCAACATTCAACAACAGTGAAGTTGAGCGGAGGCAGGTATACTTGCTTACCTGTGCATGTGTGCGTCTGTTGACTGGCTACCCAAGCCGCCCGCGCGCTGTGACTCCCATACATACTTACATATTATACAAGGGGAGGCAGTGTGCTGCACTGCAACTGCGTAGGGTATACCTACCTATCTAGTATCTACATATAACGAACTATTGTCGGCACTTTGATTGTTTTTTTTTATGCTATAGGTAGCAAACAAGCATACGGCCCTCCTGATGGAGATTGTCTCTTCTTTTAATTCAAATATTTTAAAAATTTCTATAGAATAGACATTTGTTTATGTATTATTATTTTGTATACCTACTGTACCTGTGTCACCAAAATCTTAGTTTTTGTCTCTTTATTCGTTTTTTATGCATTTTGGCCACCAACCCACTAAAATACAATATTATTATCATGACATTTTTATTAGACATTGGCTTTGGACGTTTAATTTTTGGACATTAGTCGTGCAAATCATAATGATAATTTATAATACATGTATTGTACGTACAAAAGGCAATAACTATTGTAAAGGTATTGACTACCTAATAATAAAATAACGGGTTTATTTAATAATATTTTTAAAATAATATTGTTAAAAACATAGGTAAAAAATCATGTAAATAAGTAAGTAAATAACTAGAAAATATTGGAACTAGATAAAATTCCTCTCTCTAGTCTAGAAAGTCTAGATCATAAATGAATGTCCAAACGTGCACTTATCTGTCTGTGTCTCAGATGATGGTCTGTGTCAATGAACATTAGATGTATAAAATAAGAACATAGCTGTATGCTTGAATACGTAAATTAGGCAACGCCAATGGCGCTCGGAGAGTGAAATCATGTTTATAGAAACCGGTTTAGATGCAGGTGTGCGCGGTGGCTGCCGGCCCGAGTAGCTTTACTATCCGTAACGTTATTTTACCGAGCCGCATGAGGTTACTGAATTTTCTGTACCATTGCCTGAAAACACGAATATTTATGTATAATTATGTACACTACGGTATTTTTAGCAGCTACAAATTTTGATACGCTTACGCATTCTACTTAAGTATATTTTAAGGTGTCGTTCACGAAAATATGGATTCTCGTGTAATGCATCGTTCCTGCGAAGTCAGTTGCGGTTCTCAAATGTCCGGAACATTTTACCTGTGTGGTTTTTTCAATTCACAATGTTATAACACTTATAACTAATAACGTAAAATTATTGTATACTAGGATTGTTAACTTTTTTGAAAAAAAAATGTGGAAAATAAATGATTATTATAGTTATTTAATGCTCTAACTAAGCTGATGAAGTAAAACAAAATAATTTAACCGTGTATAGGTATTCTACTACTCTATGTATCTATTTCAGAAACACGTTATTTAATAAAATATTTGATCAATTTATCAGTTTCATTCTCGTTGCCCTCGAATGGAAACAGACAAGAAAATGGCATGTAAAAATAGAAAAAGCGAAATCCTAGAATTTACAAATTGTTGTAAATTCAACAATCAGCCCGTAATTTATCATCAGAGCACTTATGACAAAAACTCATTAGGAAATACTACCTATTTAACATGACGTTATTATCTATTAATGAATTAGTCAGACTGGTTGGTAAATTATGTCGCCGACAGTATAATTTTGATTTTAACGTAATAAGTCAAGATATACCTTCCTACATAGTATCGCTTAACAGGGGGTTTTTTGAATATCTATTTATTTATTTATTAAACACCAACACAATGTACATTATTACTATCAAATGTGACTAAATACTAAGGGTAACATGGTTAATGTCATCGCAATTATAGGCGTAGACTGCTTACATTTAGCGAGTATTAAATGTAAAAAATAATATAAAATAAAAGTTTAGAACAACTTGAATTGAACATGCAGAATTATTGTAATGAAAAAAAAAAGTTTAAGAATAGTTATTATAATAATAACATTCCGCAGACATAAAATATCCATTACATATCCTTTTTATACAAAGAAATAAACACCTGCAGTAAGTATCCTGGTGGAACAATTATTAAATAAAATGAAGTTATACAATTTTAACGTTTTCACACGTCTCCTGAAAGCAGTGGTCGTTACCGTGTCAATAATTGTATAATTTCCCTGCAGATCGTGCATGTCGTGTGTAACGTGCATAACTACGCTTGTTAGTAATGCTCTAGTTTGGGATATACTTGATATAAATTATATGAACACGAACGCTGCTTTTACTGCTAAAGTAACATTACAGAGCATCTGTTATAATAGGCAAAGAGTACTGCAGCCCTACCGCGTAAGCATTCTGGTAATGAACATCGTCTGCCGTCCTGCTTGCGCCAATGTACAAGCCCTTGAGTGCGAGCAAGAGAGCACATGATTACGATTGCCACTGGGCTTACGCGGTAAGGCTACAGAACTACACTGTAAAATGAATTGAATATAGGTATTTAGTCAATCGTCATAGATTAAAACGTATTTGTAATAGAGTAGAGAGATTTCAGGTGGACTTTTAAATATAAAAACTCTTTTGAGAGATTGTAACTTGGAGGGGTATAATTATTTGAATAACCTTGAATATGATACTTCCTTCAAAAAAATAAAAAGCAATTATCAAATTTAAAAAGTTTGAGATTGTAATCTAGTACTAGTGTACTTTACCTACATTGCACGCTAATATAACAACATTAGAATTAACAGGCCTTCAGGGAAAATAACTTACATAGTATATGTATATTATCATCATTTATATGAAATAACACGTTTATGAAGATTTTCTTTGATTACTTCACCCACAAAATTACCATGTGACTCCATCCGAATAATTAAACAGAACAGCTCTGCGACGAAATTAACACAAACATATTTGTCATGTTTATTAATCGCCTAAAGGCAATTTCTTCCGTTATTTCATTAAAATAATGTGGCTTCACTAAGAACATCTCAAAAGAGCCATGGCCAGGAATCAATAGCCTAGTAGCATGTTGAAACAACAATGATATAATCCGTTTCTAAAACACATGCCTAATTTCATCTTAATTAATTTGAAAATATTAAGATTGATGCCATTTAATAATTAAATAATACTAAATGCATGTTTTAAACATGGTCATTTTTCAAGATGGTGTGGGTGCGACCTTCGTTCAGTAGTGAAACGCTAACGGTTAATTATTAAAAAAAAATTGCATGACTTATTATAAAATTTGTAGGTAACACATACTTAAGTAGGTCTGCAGTTTTAAATATTTATAAAATAAGAAAATACTTAGGTAATGTTCAATTTTAAACAAAAATTACAATTGCTTAATGCAAGTTGTAATCTAGTCTAGACGTATCGTATCGTCACGCTACCATAGCCATCTTATGTAAATAGGACAAAATCTGTGTAGCCATCATTAGTCAAAGGCATAGGTATAATAATCTGAGCCTGATGTATAAAGAAAGTTAAGGTCATAAACTGGGACATTTACCCTACTTTAATACTCCGGTTGGCCTCAAGTCATAGCTCTGTCTGTTAGTAGTTAGCTCTTGACTTCCTTACTGAACCTGTTATACCTAGTTAGATTCCCACCGTGATAAACGTTAAAAGGGACAAACGGACAAATTATTAGATTTTAACTATTATACGGGAATTATATATGGGAATAGATTGTTTTAACTATTAATAAAAATATTATATTTAACTAATAATAAATTTTGATAAAATATTCAGTTTACACAAGCCTAGCCCGGTTACAGTTTAATAAGGAAAAGAAAGAACGATGTGTGTAAAAGGAGACAAGAATATGGAGGAAGTTGCAAACTACGAGTAACGAAAAATAAAATATGGATTGGATTGGAGTCCAATCCAGTCGTTAGACCACGAATTTACAACACATTTGAAGTGATCTTTTTTCTTTTATGCGCACACACATATGTACATACCTATATTATATACCTATAAGTGAACTTATAATCGTGTTTAGCTGTAAAACAGAGATTAGGTAAAATGACTTGTTAACTGTAGGTAGGCACATAATTATTATAAAGACTAACAGGCTATAAACTAAAGGAGCTAGCTGTACCTGGCTACGTACTTTATTTTTATTCCTGTAACTAATTGCATTCGGGAATGCAGATCTTTAGCAGGCTGCGTTTATTTTTAGCTTGTTGCGCCAGACCGGTCGTGCTTTGCAGATAAATAAAACACAATAGCGTAGCTGCCTGGCCAAACAATAAGAAATAAAGTTTTTAATAGTACTTACGGGATATTTACCGTGATTAGAATCATTTTTGAGTTCCCGATATTTCGGCACAGTTACATGCACCATTTTCACGGGTCTACCCGGGTACTATTAAAAACGTGGTAAACAACCGTGAAAGTTTAAAACAAGAAAAAAAGTGTTCCAAGAAACTGGTAAATAGTGCATGGACGGACTGCGAATTATCCTGGTATGGTATTTATGCAAAGAAAAGTAACGATTTAGGATTTGAACTACATGTGACATACGGTGATTTATGAATAAACGCTATGCTTGTCACAGTAAGACATTTTACGTAGCCAAGGGTTCCGATTATCGACATGAAATGCTATAGATGGCTGCTTTATAGTTATATCCTACAGTGAAGTGAATAATACAGGTACATAGGTACTTTTAATTTAAATAAGTACTAGCCATTTTTCGAGAACCATGTGCAGTGGATCTCTGGATTCTGTGGGAACAGTCCATATGCACTCCTCGAACGGCTTTCCGCGGCGCTCATTATTTTTTCAGTAAAAGCTTTGGTGAAAAGTAAATAAGGGTAGCGCCACGGACTGACAATGCCCTAGTGCGCGGTGTTGCAGAACTTGCAGATGTCCTTAGGCGGTTGTGACCGCTTATTACCAGGTAGACTACCTGCTTGTATACCACTCATTTCATAAAAAAGCAATGCCATGGAATAGATAAAATAATACTACGTAGTAAATGCTGATAC
The DNA here is from genome assembly GCA_963580505.1 of Ennomos erosarius. Lineage (NCBI taxonomy): Eukaryota > Metazoa > Arthropoda > Insecta > Lepidoptera > Geometridae > Ennomos > Ennomos erosarius. The sequence goes on from OY756982.1 coordinate 11,093,788, forward strand.
CTACCCAATTTATTAAGTACCCTATTTGGAACTTTGATTTTTTAAATTGCTGAATAATATACCCACCTAATACCAAGAAATGCACAACACGTACTAATACTTAGCTAATATCTAAGTAAATTCCGTTAAGCCATTTAAGTAATTAATGCTGATTTATAGCAGTACCTAAGTATTGCCTGTTTAGCGTAATTAACAGTTTAAAAATGATAAGTATTAAATAATTCTTTCGTAATTACCTATTACTATTGCTAGGCTTGGTATAAAACCTTATATAAGAGTTGCTTAGATACCATTTTTTAATTAAGAAATAAGACCCAAAGATGTAAGTTTAAAATTGAATAAGTAACCAGTAAGTAACTCCACTACAATTGAAATCCGTTGAAAATTAAAATCACACGTATTAAAACCTGGAATCCAATTCTTATTTTATTGATCAACTCTTAAATCAAACCTAACCTCCATATAATCTGCTATTACCTCATGTCGCGCAGTAGAATCTTTGTGGATATATAAATACAACCATAGAATAAGTAGCAGTACTTTCGTAATTTATTGCTAATAAAGAAATAACGAAAAGCATCCCCATTCTTTTTATTTTATGGTAATAGACATTTTATTTGGTAATACAAGTAAATAAAATTACTGAAAGTAAACCCCAGTAACAATATTATATTAGACATTTCTTTCGCCATAAACCTTTATTATATTATAATAACGACGTACCAAGCATACAATAAGCCTTCGCATATTTACAGACGTGGTATTGACGGCATTGAAGCTATCATTTTACTCATGAGATCAAAATATTTCAAAGGATAAGTTGTAGTAGGCACATTGGATATTCCCCTCCTTCAATATTTCAAAATATGTATTGTACAGTACGAATATTATACCTACGTTAGACGTGCTTATAATTTTAGATATTGTGTCACGTCGACTCTGCTTGATGAGTTAAATTATTGTGAACGGTACCGGTTTTCAACTTATTTAATTAATAGACAAAAGCCCTCCAGGCTGTGTTCCCCCAAATATGTACAAAATGTTTCAAATTCATACGCTTTAAAAGCCTTTTTGTATTTGGGAAACCTTGGAAAAAAATAACGAGTTATTTTGGGGAAACAAAATATCCTCGTCCCGTTCGGGTGACACTTCAATTTGGACATGAAAGAAAAAATAAATTAAATCAGCCGCTAGAGCTCTTCTCTCCGAATAAGAAGGCGATAGGGCAATCCTAGAGAGCATACATATGCTACTAAAATTGCGTTCCCAAGGCGGACGGTTAGTTTGCTATCGTGCTTCGGTTCACACGGCCTTTGTCTCCCTTATTACGGGTTGGTTCGCGAGTTGCCCTTCCGTTGACATGCCTCGCTGTCTCTTTATTTGCAGATTAATGACTGATCCCTCATACGAAGAAATAATTCGTCACATCGAATTAACATTTTACTGTTCCTGTCACATCATCCCTTAATGGTGTTACGTATAGGTATTGTGTTACATTTATTCTACTGTGTTCAATTTTGCCTCCCGCACGTTCCATTTAAAAGGCTTTATTATATTACATAACCGAATAAAAAACAATGAACGTTCGTGAATTTATGCAACATTGTGGCGTTTCATTAGGAGCGCAAGCAATTTGCATAGCAGTTACCGAAATTCGGTACTTAGGTTAGTAGCTTGTCATTGGAATGCAAGTGTCGAGTAGATTTACAATGCTGCAGTGGTAATATAAAAAATAGAAGTACATTCCTCGCGTTGTACGTACCGTTTACATATTTCGTAGACAGAACCTATTTTCTTTCTAAACAAGTTTAGCGGATGTACTCCATAAATCAGTCTTGGGAGAGATGGTGTTTCAACGTTTCCCTCTCGAAATAATACCAAATGTAAGCGTGCTTCTGTACGGAATACGGTAGTCTTGACTCTTGTTTTCGCATAAATAAGTAGCGCTGGACTTATAAATAAATTCTTTCAACCAATTTATCTTGCGGTATAGAATTGGGAATTCAGGGTAAAATAAACAAATAAGTTTGTCGAGGGGGACGCAACGGAATAACTGGGACTATACTCACTCGCTCGTTTCCTTATTTTTGGTGTTGATTGTTGATATATTTGACAGGTTGCTTTTGCTTATATTTGTTTAGAACCATTTAGAACTGTTTACCTGCATTCTAATTCTACTTAGTTGTTTTGTGGTTGTTTTGGAAGTTGTCCGAAACTTCAACTTGATAGTGGCAGCATGTCATCTATCACTGTATGTAGTTCTGATTCGCTCTATAACTGAAAATATTTTGAACTAAGTAATTATACGTATAAACAGATAATTACAAATATTATGCATAGGTAGTTGTAGATGAGCTGAACGATCTCAAGCTCCACAAGCTTAGAATAAGTATTTCCTGTCGTCGTAACTACGGTACCCTAAAAGCTACTCGTTGTACATTAATAAAGTTTCTACGGGGTGTAATTACGGTATAATATTTTCTTTTATCCTGTTAAATACTTCCCAGAGTAAGGCAAGCATTTAGCCCACGATAAAAAACTCAATTAATTTAAGAATTTCTTTGGTAAAGAATTAGATCATTAAATAGATTCTTTATAACGATGAAGAACTCAAACTATTTCAAGGCTGAAATGTACCTAATTTAAATCTAAGCTGCCATTAGATAGGTATTTAAGATAGGCAAGTAATTAGTTATGTTTCGTAACTGTTCATTAAGTTTATTGGGCTATGAATAAGTTTACGTAGTGGCTTTGTTGGTATTTATTGAACGAAATATAGGACATTTTTAAAGGTAACTAGCATCGCATGTTGCACGATAAGTTGCTTATTTATTTAGTAACAGTAGTGAGTCATGAATAGCGGAGTATTATAACATATAATTGTCTATTTACTACCTGTTGAATAGAAGTAGCGGAAAAAAATTGATTTTAATTCGCATTTTAATTAAGTATGGTAATATTAAAAAATACCTACCTTTCTAAATTGAATAAAACTTGTACCTATGGTTGTTTGTTTAGAAAATACTTGAAATAATATCCGGTTGTCCGCTGAGAAAAGAAAGTGATATGTTACGGAATAAGAGAGAGCAAACGTTGGCTATACTACTTAGTTATACCACGTCATTCGATCAGCCGATCAAATGACGAGTTTCCATTAAACCTTGCTGATAAAACCAAGCAACGATGTCGTAAAATATCCTATTATATTTAATATTGTCACAATCGAATTATACTGTCAATTGCTAAGATAAAATACAATTTAGGACACCGTTTCAATTTAGCTCTAGCAACATGACAGGCTAATTATACAGGTAGCGTATAATCAAAATTAGGCATCTCATGAAAAAAAAAAAAAACAAAACAACAAAAACCAAACAAACAAAAACAAAAATAAAACTGTCATAACATATATTTTTCTTATTCTTTGTCACATACTTTCATAGCTGTCTTCATACTCATTACCTACATACATGTACCAAAATTTCTCACTGACCAATCTTCGGTTGATGTTCTATCTTAGTCCACGTGACACTGGCAAAATTGTGGTCACCTCTCCACAAATGCCATTAATCAAGAGATGAAGTTGTTGAAGTTACATAGTAACAATCCCTTACAGCTTTCCCAATATAGATAATCTTATAGTTTTATTTTAGCGGAATTACACTAGATATTCTTGCTTCATTTAGTATCTCATGAAAAAATTATCCTTATAGGTAAATTTACATTCTGTGATGTACTAAAGAGATACTACCGTACCTAAGCTTAATTTGGCTTGGGTTAGGTTAGGTTACTCATTTCACCGAGGCGAGATGGCGAATTGCGTTTCTTGACCGGCATGTTGGCACATCGCTTGTAGTCTACAACCGATAGGATAGAAAAGTCGAGCGGCAGCCACGAACCGGAAGACGCAGCGTAGGGCCCCACTATAGGTGGATCGACGATCTAGTAAAAACCGCGGGGAGCCCATAAATGCATGAGCAGTAGTGATAGATTAATTAGCATTCGCATTCATTTTTAGCATGTGAAAACACAATTAGCATTTCGCAAATGAAATGTGGTTGCGTAATTCTGTGAAATATGAAATTTCATTTCAATTAATTTAGTTCATTTTAAATTTAATTTTTAATATAAAGTATCATTTCATTTTTAATTTCCATTTCATTTCATTTTAGCAAATAGCATAGCAATAGCAATTAGCATGCTATGACTCGTAAATTAGCATGTTTCTGAAATTAACGCAAAATCGCATTAATTGCCATCGCTAATGAGCAGACGCTCAATGTGGCGCTCTGTGCGGGAGGCCTTTGTTCAGCAGTGGAAATCTTCAGGCTGTTGGTGATCATGATGATGATGAAAAATTCCCCCATTGCTCAAGTCATGTCACATCTTTGAATGCTCTGTCATTATTTTCTACTATCAATATACTCGAGCTACCTTATTATACTCTCGTTCAGTATTGTGTTGTGGATATGGTCTCGCGTGTGATTCGCCATGTTTTGGCTTAGTAACTAAAAGGACGCACTGCCAAAATGTCCTTTTGTATTGTGTTCCAAGTTTACTACGGAATTCTCTGCCGATCCCTAACCTAAATAGTTTCTGGCCTTTCGATTTAATTATTAAGTTCTACCTACTTAAGTCAGATCCTTTACGATATATAAAACAAGTTAATACACATCACAGCTTATAATATTATAAAACTACTATTATTCTATTACTTCTACTACCACTACTGCTAACTGTCTGAAATACTGCCAAGTTAACGTTAAAATTTACTATGAAGCCTCTACTAATAATAATTATTAGTATCAAGAGGATAACATAATAAAAGTCCATCACAGCTTAATCAAAGCGTCCCGTTACGAAAATATCACAGTTCGGTTTAAACTAAGGTAAACTAAGGTTTCATGTTCCACATGAAAGTAGGTACCGCATGCAACACTTTCGAGACAATGGCGTTATTTGCTGAACGGTGCGCACAATGGATGTTTGTCTTATCTTGCTGGTTCCCAGGTTCCCACTGTACTTTTCGCACAAAATTTTCTCATTACACGCCTGCTTTTTGTTGGAATTAAGGTCAATGTGCGTGAGGCCGAGTTAAATGATGATGTTTCATATAAAATCTGATTTAACGGGATCAGACACGGTGTCTGCTTCACTCTGAAATGTGTGCTGAAAGTTGTAGTTTCGTCGAAGTGCCATTATTCTTTAAACAAACTACCTATTACAATAATACCGAATACTAAAGCTGCTAGCTACACTAGCTACTACAAAACTACAGCCGCGATGATCTAAAGACAGTACAAATGCTCCAGCCTACTACCAGTAAGGTAACGTACCCAACATGTTGGCAGCATTGCTTGTTGCATTGCACTCAGAGGCGATGGATGTTATGGCTACGATCAACACCTCAAATAAACTCACTACTCAGTACCCACGACCAAGCTTTCTTTGTAATTATGAGTGACGTATTGATATCGCTTAAGTTACTGAATCTAAACTAACTTATGTAATCATTTATCAATTGTGATTAGTTTAATAATCATCACAGGCAATTTAAGTGTAGGTGCAAAACCCAATTAGCTAAATTACTTAGAACTTTAACCGGATGACACGATTTAGTAACAATGGGAGTCCATAGGACTCGGTAAAAAATTTGGTCTCGATGTACGTTGACTGTCAGTCAGTCAGTTGGACGAGCTACTGTATCCTCTGCTTAGTGTGTGTGAGCCACTGACTGGCTTGACCACGTACAGCCCAAATCGCTGAGTCTTGCTTTTATGGCATAGTGTAGAAGTAAAAGCGCAGTACAAAAGAGTTTTTGAAAATTCGGGCAACTAATAAAAGGCTCAAAGAGGTCAAATTTCAGTATGTTGATGCGTGGGTAAAACCGTGAGCTGCGTCTAGAGATATAGAATACGGTTTTATAATTTTTTTTTTTATAAATATGTGTGGACATTTCACACAGCGCCATCTAACCCCAAACAAAGCATAGCTTGTACTATGGGAACCAGTTTTAACTGATACAATACTTATATACTTTTTTGTTTGTAAATACATACATAGAATACAATATAACACCCAGACGCAGAACAAACATCTATGTTCATCACACAAATGTTTGTCCTGGGTAGGAATCGAACCCACAGCCCTGAATTCAGAAGGCAGGGATACTACCAACTGAGCTATCGGGCCCGTCATAAACAGTTAATAACAGTTGTAATATGAAAAGCTGAGCTGGTTTATTACAGAATAAATATCAAAGTGTAAAAAAGTTATTTTGTTCCATGGAAACCATTATGGAAATAATTTAAAAGATAATAGCACAAAGCTGTTGCCATGTCCCTAAATTTGGAATTATTTAAAAAGTTAAAACAACGCAAAATACTTGGAATTATTTAAAAAAAGAGTATATTATAGAAGCCCGTTGAAATGTTCGGCTCAGTAGGAAAGTATATGTCGCCTTTGGGCCATATTAAAAGGGACTTGAATATCCTTTAGTTTGGAGAGTTCTCCATGACTCCATAACCCAGCGACAATGTGTAAATGGACTGAAGTAATAATGCACATCTCGCGTTGTTGCTACGTTGCGGCTTCATAATTTTAAATAAAAGGTCACTACGCACACCATGTCCAACATTTTGGCAAAATTACCGCTCAAAATACATAGTAGGTAGCTAGTTTGCTATGTTCAGGCTGTGGATTGCGCGTCGCGTAGGAACAACGTTTAAAGTCATACTTATGAGGGACATGCTAACTTGTGTACATTACGTATTCTATGCGTAGCTTGAATACCGGTGCGATGGCCACGGAGGCACGTAGAGGCCATGCTAGACGCCGTCCGCCAGGAGCTGTCCTGCGAACTAGAATATTTAATGAATTGACTCTTTCTTAATCTGATTTGAACTACAGCGATGGAATAAAACGCTCTCAACGTTTGATTTTGTCTCGTAGACTATCACGATTAAAAATGTAGTAGGTGCCTAAACCTAAATCCACGAATGAAATAGTGACCTCATGTTTAAATTTACCCTCTGAATCAATCTTATTTGCAACTCTATCTGCAGAAAATGGGTATTCTCGAAGGATGCCGAGAACGGAAACAGTTTAAAAATGAAATAGTCTTGAATTAATCCGGGCCCTCAAGGCTTTTTATTTTGTTCTACGGATTGCGAGCGGAGGGAAAAGTGAACTGGTACAACGGCGGGCCTCGGTGATTGAGTAACAAATGATACCAGTCGACTTTCTCCTTTGTAATATTAAGTGTGATTTTTGTTACTGTTTCGGTTGAGTCATTGAGTCACGCGCTTACTGTACTTGTTTCACAATTCAGCGAAATATAAACTGTAACCAGTGGCTGAAGTAGCAATATTGCAGTCATTTGACTACAATAATGTACCGTACGTACCTAATACTATCGTTATAGGTAAGATAAGACTGAATTCATCAAAAAGTTACAAAGCAAAATGCATGCAAATAAATAAACTAAATATTCTCCAAATTCTCCTAAAGACGTATTGTAGGTACAAGTAAGTTCTTAAAGCCCCCTCGAGAGGGAGACTAAACTAGAAACTATACTCCTGTGACAACTATAGGTTACTAATGTACGAATAAATCAAAGAAATGACCCATATAAGCTAGAGAAGCTTGCTCCTAACAAATCACGGGTAAATAATTCATAAATAATTTGTGCCAGAGTAATTACAGAGATATTGTTGAATATTTATGACTATAGTTTGTCTGTTTCTAGCATTTTCGTCACGGAATAATACACTAAACTTAAACTTGTCTCTAGCTGCTTAATATGATACATTGATGTCAATCAAAGCTGATATTTTGCCGTCAAAATTATTTGTAATCTTTATTACTGCGATTATAATTATGATACATAATAATTATAATCGCAGTAATAATGTCAAATCTACTAAATCGCGTCGAATGAAGCTGTTCTCATAATTGTTATATAGAACTACTTGGAAAGTTCGTTTGATATTCAATTATGTATATTGATTGTGCCCATCTGAATAATAGTATATTTTAATAATGATGATAAAGAAGTATTTTTTGGGCTTGCAATCGATCCATAAAAATATCACCACATCAAGAAAGAACTATTAAGTATTTGGAGAAGTTACTCCAGCATATTGACAATAAAAATTAATTATGTACAATTTAATGTTTAAATTGTACTAAATATCTACGTATATTCTATCAATATAGGTTTTTCCAGATACAGCGATCATGATTCTACAAATTATTATTTGGGCGAAATAAATCTCTATTTATACCTTAAACTTTACGGTTGATCAGTGCCTGTGAATCCTAAGTATACCTTAACAAAAGTATTTAGGTATTAAAGACAATAGACTGAATGGAAGGAAGGATCTTTGTTTTGGAATGGGACGATCGCAAGCAGTGATTCACCGTCAAAATTGCCATAAAATAATAAAGCTTACTGAAATAAGCCTGTGATATATTTTACTTACACGTTCCACAATGACAATATCTCTAACTAGCATGTTTTGTGATCTGCTGGAGATTAATCTGTATAATAGGATTTTGGCTTGAAGCCACCATTATTTGCTACACGGTTCTCGTCTCCGTGCGTTCGACATGAAGGAAAAAATACCAATTTCCAAATAATATCTTTTATTATCCTAATCAAACTACCTCTCAGGAAAAGAGAGGTTGTGATACATTATTCACTGAAAGATACATATTTATTTGCTGGATTATGTAGTCTCATCATGCGTTATACTCAGGTTAATATTCTATGGTTATATTATGACGTACGGACGATATGTCATTAGAGATATAAATATTAACAAGGAGGTTGTACATGTTTGCTAATAAGACCCTCATTATGATACGTCTACATCCTTTGTGATCTTTCACTTTCTCGTGTCTAAAATATTTCGAACATGATTATAATTAGGTACATTGATTAGTCATATTCATAACTTTCACAAGAAATAATTATCGTTTGCTTGTCGACATGACTACAACATAGAGTAACAGTTATTCATATAATATTACCTACAGAGTTACTGTAGGACTTTCTTCTTTTTTCTGTAAGTGGATAGCCCAGTAGGCCTAGCACGAACATTTACGCGCGCGTAAGTGTAACGTTAACGTAAGTTAGTTGTATGGGGCGCTGATCAAATGCCATACAACTGACGTACGCTAACGTTACACTTACGCGCGCGTAAATGTTCGTGCTAGGCCCTCTGTTGTTAAAGATTTGAGGCTGCTACAAGGCTTGTGGCATAAACTGTATATTGAAGAACGATAGCTCTGATTTAAAAATATATATACCCTTTTTATATCAAAAATAGTAACGTGGTGATGATTTCGGTTATGAATGACTATTACTTCGTCGAGTTTTGGTAGCGCTACCCACTGAACTAGTGTTATTGAAACTTCAAAAAGTGTATTAGTGTTATTATTATTTTATGCTACAGCTGTTACGATTGAGTTAAGAGAAGTAGAAACAAAGACCTCGTAATTGTACATACACAAAAGTCTTTGTTCTATCTAGTGCTTTGTTTCAACAGAAGAGAGCAGGACCGTGGTAATTAAATACCGTCGCAAAACCTTGATGAACGTGTTAAATAATTAGAATTAAGCCTAATAAGTTATAGATCCCTAAATAAAATATACACATACTCGTACTCGTAACTAGTATTTTTATAAACATTTTATTTGCGATGGCAACTCTTCATACCAGTTAGGTTCAGTGTTGTTAGGGGGTGTGATGTACAAGTAGTACAAAAATTCCTAGATCCAACTTTTCTATTAAAACACGTGAAGCCCGTTCTAACAGTAGAGATGGATTGATGGACCCTATCTTGAGAAGTTGAGACCCTTCAATCCTCACCACACAGTAATTTATTTTGTGCAGCGATTTGAAACCGCAGGGAAATGAGTAGATTTGTCAACAAGGACAATGGCAAGCCAGGTCCCGCGATAAAAATAACGTCAAGTAACCCTCTTACGCAGCTAAGAGGGTTACTTACTATGTTTTTATCCTTTCCATAAATTATTGTCGATAGCAAAAACTATAGTGATAAAGAAAGATACATGGCTTTAGCCTTCCATGACACTTAGTGTCTGTACGTGCAACAACGTATGAAATATAGGTTCCATTATCTCATTTTATTCGCGGTCACACTTTCTAATACGTTGGTTCTTTACTTTGTAAATAAATCGAGTTTATAGGTGGTTGCTTTTACAAGTAATTTACTAGGATTGGTGCTACTACTACTACTACTACTTGGTTACTGGGCTGCTACAGCCTTATAGGGAATTATTTGGTTCGTCAAGCTTATAGCGCATTTGAATATCTAACTTAATATTTAGGCGACACTATGACATTTATGACAAGTTCAGAAAATTCCAAACATCAAATTATTTAACAAGGGACTTATGAATGGGGTTTACTCGTAGTCCCAAGTTAAAACAGTACATGTCACGTCAATTGCGAGAACATAAAATGCCCTATTCTTTATATTGTTTTAGTAGGTGCTTACCTAAATAATTTCGATAAAGAAATATCGAAAAATCGAGTCTTTATGTAATAAAGGAACAAATACATTTTGTAGGCTGTACCTAGATAAAAACGATTAAATTAAAAGAACTCCCAAGAAAAAATACACTTTAATCCTCCTTTGTTGAAATTACAAACTAAGTGCATGAAAATAAAAGAGCGTGCTGAAAATAAAATACTAAGTATAATAATATGAGGGACCGAAATGCTAAGGGTAGAATGGTGATATATTACCAGCGGAAGCGAGAAATCATACACAGCATTATAATGATGAATATGAATGAAGAAGATTTTCTTTCTTTTCCTTTCGTAAATTCACCGAAATGTTTGTGTGCAATTATTGTTAGGTTAGGTACCGACATTGGTAGTCAGAGTAAAACGACGGAGTGAACTATAACGAGATATTTATAATAAAAACTAACCAAATATAATGACATCAGTTCGTTGTCCGAAGAAATGTGTTGACCACACAAAAAACACCATAACCACCATAACATAAAAAGACTAGAATATATACCCTTTAGGTGTAATAAGAACATTCTGGCACCTTATTTTCCTTCTTAAGGTAAGAACCCTTAATTCTTTCAGGTTAACGCCTCGTCATTAATCAATTTTATGTCGTAACGCTCAATAAAGCCTATTGTTGCCTCGCGATATTTGGCTATGCGACTCTATGTACGGATACCTGCTCTCTGCATTGTATCATGCATGACTCATGATAGAAAAATATTGGAATTTTCTATGTCTACATAAATAAACCCATTTAGCTAACTTGATTGCAACCAAATGAAAATGGCGCAGTTTTGCAATTTATTTATTTTATTTAATCCAGCTTTTGGCGGAAAATCTTGTTCGTCTGTGTTATATAGACTTTTTTTATGAGAATGAATGACGTGACGAGCTAGTCGTTCACCTGATGTTAAGAGACACGGCCGCCCATAACAGTTGCAGTGTCACTCGGAACTTTAAAATAATAAAGTTTCGCGTGACTCTGCACTGCGCACGTCATCCTGAGACATCACACAGTCTAGTAATCAGATTACTACACTGTGTAATCAGGTCATAAAGTCTCATTTGCCCAGTAATTTCACTAGCTACAATGCCCTTCAAACCGGAACACAGTAGTGCTTGCACACAACTGCTTGGCGGCAGAATAACTGGCAAAGCGGTGGTACCTGCCTAGACGAACTTTGCAGAAAAGTAAAACCACCTAGTAAAACTACGAAAGCCTTCATGTTACGATGTGTGTTGATAACTAGTTATGGTGCCTAATATATAATATCTAATTACAAGAAAGTGGCGCACTTTAAGGGAGGCCTATGTTCATCAGTGGACGTCTTCAGGGTGATGATGATGAAGAAGAAAGTGAGAAAGCACGTGGTTGGTCTGTGTCTTGTGTGATAGGGACTGTCTTCCTGGAGTCCAGATAAGTAATAAATAAGGGATTACTTACATAATCTAAAATATGCATTAACACTGCGTAGAATAAAGTACCTAAAAACGAAATGTAGAATATTTTAATTTTGAATACTATCGTATGATTCATTTTGTTAACGTCGAAGATCACACACATATAGCGCCCAAAGGTTATTGTATTTTTCCTATAATACAGAAACCTGTAAGTGATAGAGATAGGTTACCGGTTGACCACATCTTGCAGGTTCCATACGATTAAAAATACATGTAAAAACATGTATGTAGGTGTAACTGTATTTTATACTAACTAAAATAGGAGAACATCATCGTCTAGGGACAATTTTCAAATAATATTTAAAGTACTTAATTTCTAAGCAGTCATTGTTAAATATTCAAAGGTAATTTACACGTGCCTGTTCAAAAGATGTTTACGTCGAAACGCTATTGAAACCACTTTCCAAAGGTTTCATTTCATGACAGAATTAGTAATTTAAGGAGCTAATGAATTTTCATATAATGATGAATAGCAGAAACGTCCTTGTTAAAGATACGATCCTCCACAGGTAATAATAATAAGTAATTGAGGATAGGAGGTACCTAATGGATCGCCGGAATCAAAAACAAATTGCTGACCTTAAGCTTGTAATTAAAAATTCTTAAAGGTGCCAGGGGTACCTTCATCATTTTCCGACAAAAAGAATTTCAGGTGTCAACTTTTGTTTCCTTTTCCTTAAGAGTATAACGTAATGACACGCTGATTTCCCTCTCGCTGAATTTATTCAACGGATGATACTTATCCGGAAGGTGGGAAAGAAGCTTTTAAATATTCTATAGCTGATTTAAAAGAAGATTGAATTGAGCACATGGAAATAGAATCATTCACACTTGTCACCTGAGATGCGGTTCGCTACAGAAAGCTGATGAAAGTTGAATGGAGGCGCTCGTGAGATTTCTTTGTTGCAGTAATAATGTTATTTACTTATTTCGACTAAGTAACTTTTCATCACATGGAATATTAATGTGTAATTTTAATCGTAGATAGTACTATATTCTCTGTGGTACTCGCAAGCAAAAATGAAAGAGTCAAGCAAGAAGCTCGGTCACTAACTTGTCAAAGTGTCACCCAAAGAGTATATAGTATCAAAGTTTTCTGTGGTATATATATCATTTATGGTGTCACTGACTTGCTTCGGTTCTTTTCAAACTACTTCAAAAATGAAGAAGTTTATCAATTCGATTCTATTTTTTTTTTTAAATATTGGTTACCTCCTTAGAGCTTTTAACCAGCCAAGTTACTTCCGGACTCGTTTTATTTGAAACGAATATGCGCCAATAGTCCCAAAAATTAATAATTTTCGTGAAAAGCTATATGTTTAAAAGTAGGTACTATGGTTTGCTCGCATTCTACGCGGTTAACCCTCACTTTGAGGTTGAAACTAAATATTTGCCGTGTTTGCGTGCTGGGATGAGTTTGACTGGGTCACGACACGAGTAAAATTTTAATAATCTGATGAATTGCAACATAAGTAGTGATTTTGATTTACAACATTGTTTATTATATTTGTATATTTTGTATATTTCAATGATGCTGAACCAACACTTTGTGGAAATTAAATTAATTACGCTTATTAATTATGGGAGTTTACATTTACACAAGCGTCCGTTGAGTGTATGTTCAGTTTCTATTAAACTCATCTGAATCAAAAAAACTTTTAACTCAGTTACAGTACAAATCATAAAATTAATTGATTTCATTAACTTTATTAATTCAACTTTTGCCGCCGAATTAATTTGGATATAATCGCGTTCGTCGAAATGTAAAGGGTACTAAAGCGGAAGGGTTCTCTGCAACTTTATATTTTCGAGAAGGCCCCGGACAGGAAAGCCGAAGCCGCGGGCAACCGGGTCGTATGGTATGACGCCTCAAATTCATGTAGGTAAGGTATACATACTTAAGCGTATAGTATAGTATAGATAGATACCTATATATATCAGATGCAATGTTCACTATCTATATCTATATATATATATATAGATATAGATAGTGAACATTGCATCTGGCTGCGTGATTTTTATGCGCACACGCAAGCCGTGCGGGTGAAGCACCCGCGTATAATAAATACCTGCTCAGCCGGTCTTCGCTCTCTCCCTTCAACTCTATCTATCCTGCTCTACTCTGAAAGTTGCACTGCAACATCGCTCGAAACCAGCCACCCTGCGCTATGCAGCTGTCCAAATTTTGCATCAAATTTTGGAGTCTTTGGAGTGTTGAATGTTCCATAGAGCGTTTATATCTCTCGCATCTCGTGTAGTACTTGCATTATTGTGTTTGTTTCACTTACTTGGTTTTAATCTCATACGCTGTTATATAGGTACCTAAAATAAATGACTGCGCTACTGTCATTAGCATTATCGCTGCATATGAATTTTTAAGATGTTTTTAAGTGAGACCTTGCCCTCTTAAACATCTGCTTTGTTAACACATGCCCGTCACATGCGGGTGAAGCAATAGATACTTAGGTATGTCCTAATGTCGCTTGTCGCGTCTGCGGAGAGAATGGCCGCGATTCCATGAATTATCCATGCGTGTTATAATAATGGTGAAGCATTATATTCGCGTCGCTATCCAAGTAAAATATTCACTATTCAGAGGACCGCGCGGTCGTGGTCGCAATGAAACGTGATCGCATCGGCTCTACCTGAGTGAGTAGTCGGGCTCGAACCCGGTCTGTGCCATCTTGCAAATTAACCGCTCCTATCGAATTATTAGCGCTTGATCGGAGATGCTGTCGAGATAATGAGTCTTTTTTTACTTTTTACGCACTTTACTTCGGATACTTTCGAATTAATAAGTGATGACTCTTTGTGACTACCTACACTAGGTATTACATTGGTTTACCCACGTTTATGTTCGTTTTCTATGCAATATTTACCATAAGGAATTTAAAAAATTTATATAAATTTAAAATTTAATAACGCCTAACAATCTGTTATTATAATTTTTTTAACTAAGAACACTCGCGATCAAGTTGCCTTTTACAGAAAAAATATTTGAATGATGCATTTGAAAGCTCGTAGCTTTGCCACAGATAAATCAGACATAAGTACACAATACACACAAAACTTATAAGTAGCATCCATTTTGCGGACGAGCTTATATTTATACTGTTGGCCTCTATCGACCTTTACTACGTCACCTTTGTATACGAGCTAACTAAATTAAAGGCATCTCTAGGGTGCAAGCTTGGCGTATTAGCTGTAATTGCTGGGAGAAGAGGATCTATTGACTACGTCCACAGAAGAGTGGACCCTATGGAAAGTCACGACCGTTCTAGCCAACCTGGCAAGGGTAGTCAACCTTATCGGCGAGGTTGGTGTCTGATTTACGAAAACGCCTGACATACTTTAGAGTTGAATTTCCTCCGAATAGATTTCAGCGATTTCAAACTCAACCACAGTTTTCAGCTTTTGTTTAACTTTGAGAAACGATTTTGTTATTTTTGTGTAAAATTGTTAAAAGTTAAGAAATCAATATAATGTAGATTTGCTTTAATTGAATTCTGGCAAATTGCTTATATTCACTGAAAAGTTTGTATGACTAAAGGAAGTTGAGTTAAAGTTGAGTTGAGTTGTGATCCTTATCCTTTGAATACTTTGAATTTGTCAAGGTCCATAATCTGATCTTAGATGAGTCAATCATGCGGATTGAGTTCTTAGTATAGTAGGTACTATATCCATTCAGTGATATGTATGTACAAAATAGAGATTCTCTGATTTGTTTCATACTGAGAATATGATAATCTCTATTAATCGAATTATGCTAGTAAAATTGTCTTACAGTTTATTTCAGCGAGCACCACCCTCATGAGGTTTCCATTTTTCGATCATAATAATTTGGTTAATTTCACGAGTATCATCATTGCATTCATAAACTCAAACTTTGCCCTTTTATTTAAAAAACGGTAAGTGGGTTTAATAGACGTTTTTGTAGCATCATTGGATCAATACGTATTCATGCAAAAGACTTCAACGCGCTTGCTTTTAAATGTCAAGGGGATATGTCATAATGTTACTTGCACGACATAGTCAACCTCATGTTCGTATTCTTTCTGCATTAGACGCACACTGATTTGCACCATGGCATTTGTTTTACTCTCTAAAAAGCACAGATTAAAGAAAATGCAATGATTGATTTGAGATTTGAGTTTGAGTGCTCAAAACCAGAAAATGACGCAAAAAGGAAAACACGAAATACCAAATCAATTCGAATCATAGTTCCGCCCACATCAGTTACACTACAGTTATTACATCAGTCACCTACGATTGGTACCTAGACGTCTATAGATAGAAAAAACAGTGTATTTATGGGTATTAGTGGTTGCTTATGATCGCTGCTCGAGAATAATGCGACCAAAGTGGCATGATTTGGGGATATCGATTTATTTTTTTTGGCTTTACTTTCTAGTTCTGACAGTCAGATTCACCTTATTTAGTACTTAATCTGAAATCAAAACGTATTAACGTAACATAATCATAATTAACATAATCACATAAGTACTCATAAAATCAATATGAAATGTTATGTATCGAACACTGAGCAAACAACATTCCTTGCGAGCGCAGAGTTAACTTGCATGTGCGTAGCCTTGACTACCTCACGTATTCTGTTACTCGCCAATGCCAATGTTTGGCTGTCAGCTCGTACCTTCCTATACGTTTTGAGATCTATAAATAAATAAGAAGGTTCGACTTCTTTCACGCGGGTACTTTTCATATATTCCGTGTTCAGACGTGTAAAAGAGCCACGACGGCTCACTTGACCGTTCTTCAAGAAACGATAAATTCCTGCTTGTTAAAGTTGTATGGAATGGTTTGATCGTACTTCTCCGTGTTTAAAGTACGTGCCTTCCTTGCGATACACCCACAAATGCCTATATTGTATTCATTGTTTCTACAAAGACGGCCCCTGTCTTTGTTTTGTTTACAAATGGTTAATTTGTCAAAATGACAAAGAAAATTGCTAAAAAATAATTACAATATTTAAAATCTATAAGATAGATGATACCAAGACACCATTGTATATTGTTATTATTAGAATTCCGTTCACTGAAACCCTCAAGTCAAAGCGGAAATGTCAATAAGCGTGGCTTACTGGTGCCAGACTGACACTAATGATTATGGGTGCAGTGCGAACCGAATACTTAGTAGTAGGGTTCCGCAGTCATCGTCGATATACTTCTGGTTTGCCCCTGGGCAGAGGTCTCCACTAATTAACCATTTATTTCCACATCCATAAGATATTATACCTATGCCATTTAAAATGCTGGCCAATTTTATTGTAAAACAAAAAAGACTGAAAATACTGATAATTCGTGGCCTTCCATTAAAACCAATAAACTGAAAGCAAGAAAACATTATATAGGGCCCTGAAAAAATAAATAAATCATTGAATTATATATAGTTGTTTACTTATTTCACAGCGAATTCACTGTAGGTACTCATAACAAGCTTTGAGCACAAAAAGCTGACTAGCAAATATTTTCTAGGAGACTATTCATAAATAAGTTTGCTCAAACATGGCAATGAGTTTAAATCAGGACTCCTAAATCATTCGCATAAAATATTCAAACGTTTGATGTTGAAATTCATAAACGAATAATAACTTCTGTCTTGAACGAGATTACAGGAACAGTAGAATTCGCCAGTCTAAAGCTAAGCTTCAATAAATAAATATTATATCAGTCATCTTGCTTTCTGCCTTAAATATTCTGGCTTTTGTTTATTGTTCGCAATTTAAGGAGTCAAAGTTTCTGTTCTCCAGTGTACGCATTTGGGCTCGCAAAAGGCTGTGGCAAATGAGATGTTATATTATATTCGTTTTATGAATGAAGCTGTCATTATGGCGGCATACCCGTAGGCGTTTCTACAGATGTAGGTATAACGTCATCCTCACTGCAGTATAGTAGATTACCTATTGATAGATTTTGAAAGTAGGTAGGTGTTTACCGATTAATCCGCAAAGTATTTTTAAACTATGACATCAGACATAATCTCCGTGGTGTGGTGGTTGAGCAGGTCGGCTTATAACCCGGAGGCAGTGGTTTCGATTCCCGCAACAGGACATGTATGTGTGCACAGAAAAAAAAAGCTCAAATACTTGTTCTGTGTCTGGGTGTTGTGCGACTATGGTCCTCGTAGTTCCTGGGTCCCTAGATACCGATATGTATTTTTGTCGGGTTTTAAACTTTATAATTCGGAATTCGTATTTATAAGTTACAGCTGACTATAATACCTAATAGAACGCTCTGTTTTAATTATCATTCTCTTATTAACGCTATTCACAATCGGATGAAGCCCGAACCGGGACATAAAGTCACGGCTTATAGCAGTGTATGCCGTGCGAAGGGGCTTTTGGCAGGATTTTGTACAGGATGTGCTTTAGTGAGCGTAGAAGCGTACGGGCGCGCCACATGTTTGCTTTTTACGCGACGAGCGCGCACATGTCGCCCCACTCACAAAAACGACACAAAAACTGTCAGAGACTCGATATAATTTACACTGGCGGGCGTTTAGTAAGTACCTATATGTATAGTTGTATACGTTAGGGACTTTCAACACTTACGTTTTGAGTGGATATTTAAAGGGGTCTACGTGAGCGTGGAAGTATTTCTCTGAATCACCATGTGAAATTAAATTCTATAAAAAAGCGTTAAAACCATGGAATATTTATTCTATGGTTGAAATATTTTTGATTTTTGTTAAAGTATAATTTATTGCTGTTTTTACTGTTGATTTCATTTGTTTTGGTTGTACCAAAACTAAAATTAGTACCTACTCCCCGGTTTCTGATATGTTTGTTAAAGTTAAACTATTTTCAATTTTGGAATACTGAACACTCATTGGTTAAAAAAAGCCGATGACAGACAGGCGACCAATGAGCGTTCAGTATTTCAAGGTTGACAAGAGAGTAACTTTAACAAACGTACCAGAAACCGGGGATAAGTAAGTGTCTATATATCTCAATACACATAGGTACTAATTTTAGCGAATACAGTTGAATGTGTAAGACAAAATATATCTAATAAAAATTAGTACTAAATCAAAGTAGGGTATTTAATATTTATCTTGACCCTAAAAATCACGTATATATATATATACCTACGCTTATTGACAAAACTGTGACATAGACAAATGACGATCAGAAAAAATACAATCATTATTTACTAATACTTTTATATGTAATGTGTATTTTTATTTCATAAACATGAAAGGACAGCTCATCAAATCGTCGAAGCAAACAAAGTGAACTGAACATTAATGTACACAAGAATATATAAAGCGTAGGTAATTACTTAAAAATGTTTACATTTCTTGTCACGCTCACGTAAGCGCGAGAACATACAGTTAAACTAAATTAAACAAGAACTTTGTTACATTTTCAAAGCCGTTTTAATATGAATGCCTAAAATCTCCAGAAAAACAAAATTAAATCTAGGGCTAAATGCTTGCCTTAAACGCCTGAAAATTTAAAAACAGTATAAATTAAATAATCTCATTTATCCTTACATTTTAACATGGTCTCAAGATTTTCAAACCAGATTTTCTTTACAGACAAGCTAGTTACAGTATTAAGTAATATAAATGTTACATTCTGTATGCTAACAAGACTATCTAAACTGGGAAATACTCGAGCTGACAGCCTCTAGAAGAGCAGAAAAATATTCATTTGCAATTTCATTACAGGCTTTCGTTATATCTAAATCTTATTTCTCTTTTAACGATATTGGCTAGCATGGAATATATTACAAAGTGCAACCACTCTCTAAAGGTAATCTGTTTTGGGAGGCACGGGTTGAATTTGATAATACCTATGTTTGGCCGTAATATTGACTAGTTAATATAATAATGCAACGAATAGTCTGAGAGGTGTTCAACTTATTTTAAAACCTGATGTTTTTCTACATTAATTCGTTTCATGTAGTTTCTTCCCACATATAAATATGTTGAAATCCTCCTACTTTTGGCCAATATTTTGTTTTTAAAGAACAACGTGGATATAATTGCCATGAATATATTTCATTATTCGGCCAGTTCACTTGTGTCAGGTATGCCGCCTCTGAAGAGGATCGATCGATACATCAAGTACTAGCTTTATTAAGTTACCGGTCCTTGCCTTTTTCCAGTTAAAACATACTGTTACCGTCAGGTTATCGGTATATATTAAACCAACATCAGTGGGTAAAGTATACTGAAATTAATGAATCAATCAAATATTACACTGGCATATCTTCCCTACTAAAATAGGATAGATAGGTTATCTGTTTGTTTGTTTGTCTGTGAAACGACTGAACTAACTGTCTGACTGACTGTGACGAAATTTTGTACACATATCGCGCACCCTAAGCCTATCCATTACATAAAGAGCGACATAAGATACCTCATAACAGTACCTCATTGTAGTGATTTATAGTAAGTACCTTAATATTTGTCATAAATAACTAAAGACTGACTTGGCTTACTTTTTATTCCGGATTTAGTTTCCGCGTTAAAACAGGTATTATTGTTTGTTAAATCGCTGACCTGGTTACATAGTCATATATTATATATACTACATTGGTAATTGAAGGTAACGAAACAATATAATTTACTTAACACATTCTGTTTGCCTTTTTATAAACATTGAAACTCTGCTGCTTGTGGTGCCCGAAAGGGCGGCGAGGGATAATTATGTGGGCATTTAATTGTTATACTCCGACGCATATATTCACAAAATTACTCGCAACTTTTGAAAGTATTCACAGACACTGGTCCGGAGGTCGATAAACGAATGTTCGAGACGGGATTGCGTTATTTAGCAGACTTGCTAAATTACAAAACGTTAAACTCAAATTTTGACTCCATTCCGGCAGAATGTAGATATGTATTGTATCAACCCGCTGCGATCACATGGAAATTGTTCTCGAGCAGAACAACAAACGTTTATTCCCGCAATTGGTTAACTCGGGATAGCCTATCAAGATAACACAATATATTTTATTGACTTGCCTTTGAACAGACCCAACATTTAACGCAGTTTATGACTTTTATAGTATTTAGCTTGTCTAAATGGATTCTGTCTACCACTAAGTATTGTATTCTCGGTGTTCAAGACTTCTCGTAATTACTTTGCAAAGACCTTTTTCATAGATCGTTGTATAGTTTTGCAATGTATTGTGATCCCGCATTTCTTTGGGTCCCTATTTCGGCGCAGGTAAAATCCTTCAAGCTTTTAAGATCCACAAAGAAGGCCAAGTGTATAGGCGTACCGTGTACCTGCGGAGATCAAACATTAAGCTTTGGTGAGAAAATTGTTACGATGCTCGACTAAAGGATTTTTATGATCGTATATTCACCGATTTTATATATATTATTATGTCATTTGTTGTGTATTAAGTAATCCAACACAAGAAACACTTTTTCAGTTGTAGTGTTCGGTACAAAGTTCGGATAAAACGATCTAAGTACCATAATAACTATATAGGTACTATGCCCGTCTAAATTAAGTATTTCTATTTTCGTTTACTTTCTTGTTATATTTATACGTGTCCATCACAAATTCCACTAAGGCATCCATCAAATTCTTGAATCTTCGTAAAACTTTATCTCATAAAGATTTCCATTTATATATAGACACTATTTGCTTTTAACGTTATATCGTATCGTATTGGAATTGGAACTCAAAATAAAATGTCATCTCATCGCTTTTTTATTTCTGAAAGTTTACGGTAACCTGGGTTCTGTCCTGCCTGGCGCCTTCATTCTCTATGTAGGACCTACTTGGTATTATTTATTCGGTGTTTTTCTGTTGAATAGATCGTTGTCCACAGAACGTTTCAAGATGTTAGCTGAACTTACCAAACCATTTCCCTAAAAAAAGTTATGCAGGGTATAAAATTTTACAGCGTAGGTTACTAAATATGATACATATTAAAACACCCCTATTCCTGAAATGAAAATGGGGATGTAATTCTACTGTATCGATAAAAAAACAATACTTTTAGAAGTTATATACCAATAGGTACTTACTTATTCATACTTCTAAAAAACCATACCATGCCATGTTATTACAATCCCAAAGAGAACATTGATAATGTGTTCAAGGCGAGTGGGTTACATTTTGCGACTATTTTGATAAATCACGTTACATACGACTGTGTTTATTTTTTATGAATAAAACATATTTTACCATATTTATTAGGTCTTACCAATAATCATAGAAGCAATGGAGGTAATAGGCCGCAATAACAGTTGGAATACTTACCTAAAAGAATATCACTATATTTGCCTAAAATGTTTGAATTCAAAGTGCTTATGCTCTGTAGTGATAATGACTGAGTACCTATCATAATAATATGTGTATTCGCAGTATATAATACACTTGTTTACACTATTCAATAATACATAAAAATTATGTGGGTAGAGTTCAGGATAGGGGCCATAATTATCATTATTCTATTTTTCATATAGGTCATAATCGTGATAATGAAGCTTAAATTACATCGTGATTTGTGATTTGAAGTGTGCATGTTTACTAACCTTATTAGTACATTCTATCTCATCCGAGACTAGCACAAAACGAGATTTCAATTCAGTAAACCGGTGTGTGGGTCCGAATTGTCACGACCGTTAGTTGCCCGGAACTCGGCCTGCGCCCCAACGGCCTACTAAAGCCTTGCAGGGCTGCCAGCACATACATAACGCTGTTAAAAAAACCTCTAGATTTACTGGCTTAACCCCGACCTGTGTATTCACGAGTTGAATGTTTGTATCCAGTATAAAATGGTAACATCTGTTTGTTAGTTATCATTACCTATATGACTGTGTATATGCAATTGATGCTTTTAATAATTTTAGAAACGGAGTTCACAACTTATTGATTTATAATTTTTAAGAACAGAAAAATGATTAGTATCTTTAATTCTTTAAAAGCTTTCCATGACAAGTGATGCGTTGTTAGGAGAAACCTGTGACATCTTATGGTAGTAAAATAGCAACCCTATTTCAAGCTTCAGAGTACCACAGCTGGTCTTCGATTGGCCATAATTATTCCACGGGCGAGGCACTAAGTACTCCATCTTACCTACATTAAGGATTTAATGACTTGGAACCCTTTTAGGACAAGATTTCACCCTGGAAGTTTTATTAGGTACCCAATTGAGAGGATGTTTTATTAAGTGCAGCATTTAAATTAGAATACATGGTTACGAGGGATCCCCGCGATTTTACCACGCTACGTAGTACTATATTTATATTCTCTGCTGTATTCTGTAGGTATCGCTACTAATATCCAATAGCGAAAACTGTTATTTTTCAGTACAAAAATGTTGATTTCTGCATAGCGATTCAGGAGACCTCAGCGCTGAGGCTCAGCGCTGAGGCCTCGATTCAACCAACTTTTATTTGAAAATAGAACCTCCCCTAGCTCATGCCTTTTGCAGAAACGATGACGCTATTTCCGTTCTATTTTCAAATAAAAGTTGGTTGAATCGAGGCCTCAGCGCTGAGCCTCAGCGCTGAGGCCTCGATTCCGTCTCCTGAATCGCTATGCTGTTACTGTGCAACGTGTGAGTCACAAACAAATAAAAAACGGTTGTAGTCGCACTTCTAAATAATAGTAGGAATATGATGCACGTAAATTTACCGAATTTGTTGTGTAGGTCGATTAAACTGTCAATTTTACAGTTTCGAAACTTTCTTATTACAAAATCACAGAGCAGTTTTCACTCGGTCGACTGCCAATATTCCAAATAGCTTTAAATAGGAATATTATAAGGTATCCTACACGTAGAGATCATATAAATGAATCCTAATTTTATTTTGTACCTACCGCACACGGTATCGAACGCCTGGGTTAGGTTCGGTACTTACACTTGGTCGCGATGTAAAGTATCATCACCCCGTCGTCGTCGTCGTCACCAAGACACGTCTTGAGCGACCCGGAAGATCCTATAGCAGCCGTTGTTTCGGCTGCGCTAGGATCACCGGACCAGCCTAGCCCTTCTGGCTCAGGTACCGATTTCGGCACCGGTATAGAATACCAGCGTAACACAATCAGACACCGATCCCGCCGGCGAGGTCGACGTACCCCCCGTAGGTTAGTTAGAAAGGTCGCGACTTTCCATAGGGTCCACTCCTCCAGCGGACGTAGCCTTCTCGATCCTCTTATCCCGGCAACAGCCCAAGCCGAGGCTCGCACCCCAGGGGTGCCCTTGAGCTAGTTGACCCCCCCACTTTTGTCGGCTGGGTGCCTTAAGCGCCTGCCCTCCCGCCCGGTGACGCTGTAAAAGTCGTTAGAGACCAACAGCATTAGCCCGTTCAAAAAAAAAAAAAAAGATGTAAAGTATCATAACTATTATGGCCTTTAACCATTTAAAACCATCTACCTTTTAAAATGACATCCAGATCTGTTCAGCCATTTAGTCGTGCACCAGTAATAAACAGACAGGCACACATGAGTTTGAGTTCTTTAATACTTACTTATTACTATGCTTACTACTACATTTTTATATGCCCGAAACATTAATTACATGTTTATTATCAATTTTTGACGTTGTTGTTTTTATACAAGTATTTCATCAAATGCTGTGTCCAATTGACATAACAAAGGATAAAATCAAAATCGGATTAAAGCCTGGCTCTATTCCCTTTAATTTATAAATTCGGTCTGTTCGTTCAGAGATCGGCAATTAGCACAAGTCTCGAATACATGTCCGGGAAGTTAATCCGGCGGGCTGCTTAACGCGAGTAGGCGAGGCCAAACTGCTTTATGGGGAAATGTAGAAATTGACTTCTGAAATACATTAAATACAGCTTACAGCTCCGGAAGTTGAAACTCTACATCAAGGAACATATTATACAACTTGTACTCTCTAAGGGTAGGTTTTTTCAGCAATAGTTAAGGTAACCAATGTTTAAAAACTCTAACAATAGATTGTTGTGGTTGTTGTGGTTAGAACCAATGGTCAAAATTTGATAGAGTTTTTAAACCATTAGTTACGTTAACTATTGTCGAAAAAGCCCATTGTCTCTACCGACTTTACATCGAGTGATTTGATCGTCCTTCGCATAGTTTGATGATAGATGTTTATGGATATTCTATCTCTAATTTTGTATACTCTGTGGTGCGGACAGCTGTCAGTGTCATGTCAACAGAGAACCATGCTTACCCAATGTTATATTACGCTGAAGAATAATTAAGCTAACTATGTAATCGGTGTCTGAATAAATACTTTATAGCATGTATGCAGTGTTTGCATTTGCTTAACATGGAAACCAAACACACCAACAATAGATCTGAAAGAAAGAGGTATTAAGTATTATTTTTATTATTTACATAATAGTATTAGGTAGTAAGTACCTAATATTATATTATATCTGACCTTAAATTTCTTATTTATACACTAGTTACGTAGTTACGCCTGCGTAGAATACAAGGCCGTTATGTTTTGTATATTTGTTTGTGAAGCTTAAAAACCAAAACAGCTAAACCGACTGTGAGTATTGTGACAGGGAACAGATAGATTGCACATCAACAACATACGATCAACATAGGATACTTTTAATCTTGGAATTCCGCGTAAACATTTAAATAGCTCGTGAAACCGCGGGCGCCTCTTGGTATAATATAAGGTAGAGACCTACACACATATCTTCTAAGCAAGCATGCTCCATCGTCGACCGCGTCGTCACTTACCATACCGTGGTCAAATGTTAGCCTTACGTAGATAAAAAAAAATTGTAATAATTTTTAGGTGTAGGAACTTATTGTATAAGTTCACTTGAGCATATTTCAATTGTACCAGTCCGAATAAACCCAATCGAAGTCTATGTTTAAGCTTATTTAAATCTCGATCCAAACGAAACGTCCCTCCATGCCGCTTGAGTGATATCATCCTCGCTAGCGAGTTACAATCTTTCAATGTAGTTTGTATATTTTTCTCAGAAGATTGAACGCTTGCTAAGTGATCGCCATTTAAGTACACACATTATGGGGTCGAACAGTAATAACAGGACAGAGAAATACGATAAAAACTATCTGGTTCTAATACTCGATGTTGATGACCATACAAGCTGTAAGTTGAGTCTATCTAGAGGGCGCCCGCGCCCGCATGCTCCCACGGTCTCGGCTTACCAGCTCAGTGACGCCTTCCCACCGAGTTTCCCACTTGTGCCAGTCTTGCCATTATAATGCAGCACACGTATGTATGTGTTGCCATGTCTTGTAAGTACTAACTACGTACATAATATAACGTATCGAGAACAAACACACTGTTATTGTTCCAACGTCTTTTTTATCGCCAGATGTCTTAACGTCCAGAGATTTTAAAGATAAATAATAATATACAAGACTTCCACATTCTTAACTGTGTGTTTTTGAATATTGCTGATTAACAATGTGAGTCACATTTTTCTGTAATATGTGTTTCTTTATGAAATGAAGCGAGTTATTTGCAAGGTTTTAATAATTGTAATAGGGGAAGATAATGAGAATTTTGAGTTGTAGATTCGAGTAAACGTTTATTCCGTAGTTTGACACATTTCTGACGTGAGTGAAATTGGAGGAAAAAGGAATGAACCGGCTATGAAAAGAAAATATTATCTTTTAGCGCCGTTATTGCACGTCAGTCCGAGCCACCATTTTGGATAAAACTTAAAAACTTGTATCTAATAGGATCTCGCTCCGGTTACGGACAGGAAAATGTATAAAAGATAACAGATGAAACGACAGTAAATACCTTTATTTAATCTCATAAATTATGATACTTTAGCTACCGACATTGAAATGTAAATAGGCACTTTGGCACGAAGAGTTCAAAACCCTCAGTTTACGAGCAGGTAAATAGCCCAATTCTAGAGAACCGCTGTTCCTTTAACGAACTTGACGTGATTTTGTACTTATCTAATTTATATATTTACGGAGGGAGTGCGGCCCTTGTTCAAATTTACGTGGAACATGTGTAAACCACTGAGGGATCTGGTATAAATGTATGCTTACGCACTTAGGCATTTTGTGAATGTAGGTACCTACTTGTAGTGGTACTTACACAAGGTTATCGTTACGATACAGACGGTATGAAAACCGGAATTACGAAGATTAAATTTGTTGCGAACGTCAATACGTAATCACTAATCAGCCAAGTATATTTTATATCATTACCTATCGTGTAGTGTGTTTTTTATATTAGAATTACACGACACTGTACAATAATAAAAATGACCAATGATAAAAATGTCCAATCAAAATTATGTCCAAGAATTAAAATGTCCATCTATAAAAAAAATGTTCAATAATAAAATGCACATTTTTTTATTATTGAACATTTTTTTTTATAATTGGTTAAATAAAAATGTCCAACCATAATGTTCAATTAAATATAAAAATGACATCAGCTCCCAAAACTGAAACAATGCTGAAACCTTATCAAAGCTTAAATTATAATAAAAAAAATAAAAAAAAGAGCAATAGATATCAGATTTACACGAATAATGTCTAAAAAGAAGTCTGCCGGCAAAAAGTGTTATCAACTGTCCACTGTGTCTACACATTACTCATTCATTGGATACACAGAGAAAAAAAATGCTTCGAAGCGGAAGTGTCATATTTTACATAGTTCTGTGTTTGGACAAGTCTGCTTTCATTATTAATAAAGAAAGCACTTATCCATATTTAATGAATACCATATCCGGTTCCAATAGCAGGTCAATAAAGCTCTACATTTCAAAGAGCCGGTAAAATCGATAGGCCTATCAATGTATTCACTACCATCCACCATCCATTGACATGTTATTTAATTATTACGAGTCCTTAAATGTCAAATATCGGCGCAAACCCTGTATTATAATTTATTAGGTAGAGCATTACTAACACTAGAGGCAGCCCGCGGCTTCGCCTGTGTCTTCGGTCAATTTTTAGTAAATACAAAGATGTTTTTATAGTTCCTAAAAATGTTACCAGCGGGATTTGAAACCGTGGATTCAAACTCAACGGATGTTCTTCCAAATGGTCACATGTAAGAATAGCTCAGTTCTAAGAGCAAAGCAGAGTTAATACGACCGTCCCGTTGCTCCTGCCGTTTATCAAACTCATACCAACTTCATCATCATCATCATCAGCCTGAAGACGTCCACTGCTGAACGTAGGCCACAAAGAGCACCACTTTGAGCGGCTGCTTGCCTCTTGCATACATCGGCTCGTCACGGTTCTGACCAGGTCGTCGGTCCACCTAGTGGGGGGTCGGCCTGCGCTGCCTCTTCCAGTTCGTGGTCGCCACTCGAGAACCGAGCGTTGTGGCCCGCCCACTGCCACTTCAACTTGTTAATTCTGAACGCTATATCGCTGACTTTATTTCTCTTGCGGATCTCACCACACCAACTTACCACACCAAAATACTATACGCTCTTCACCCGATGATCAACAGGCAACCAACGAACGTTCAGTATGTGTAATATGTTGACACAAGTGTGACAAACGTACTCACCGGGGCCTAGTATTAACTCCTGCGCCGTAAAACGAAGACACTCTCCAAATATCTAGTCTCAAGCATTTTGGGCTGAATGGTGTGTGTCAGTCATTCACGACAAAGCATTTTATTAACATGGATGGATGCCGAACTAATAAGTGTTATTATCCGTGGATAATTAATATATGGGTATATATACAAAAAGCGATCGGAAAAATAGACGTTGACTTAATTGAGTATTATTATAGGTATAAATACACTGATTAGATCTAATAATAGCTATTAAATACCTACTTATCACCACCTAATTACTAATAAATATCAAATAGGTAAGCAGTTAAGTGTTGTTACAAGTTATTGAAGGTTTTTTATTAAATTCACTTTCAGCTTTAAATTATTCTAAGTGACACTTGTTTTAAAATTTTAACTCTTACAATACTTATTGTTCATGTTCAATAACCATATTCATATATTAATTTGTTTTTCAACATTTTATATTCACATTAAGTTAATTAGATACGGTAATGTTCGTATATTATAGAAACAAAAGTTTGTGTCGTAAATTGACGTTTTTGCTTATTGTTTCATATGCATGAATCACAACAAATCACCGTAAATGGTAAGCTAAAACGAGTTAAGCCTCACAAAGACTTCACTCAAGAAGGCACATAAAGAACATCTGTTAACATTATAATTATGCTATGAAAAGTACCAACACCTACTCGGATAACTCGGAAGCAAAAAGTTTTCACAAGATTTTCGTAACGTGAATTTCTAAAGCCGCTGGCGGTTTGTTGCCATGTGGCATATATTTAGGTACATACCAAGGAACTTATACGTATACTATACGTACATACATATTATATATACCGGAGGAATAAAGAAACAAAACAAACCTCTAACTTGTCACTTGTATTCATTTTTGTATAAAAAATATGTAGTAACTTTCTTAATACTTGTTCCTAGGATATATTCAAGATACGTTGACTTAACAAGTTAACACCAACGAATTTCTCTGCTTATTATCTGAACCTGTATTATGTAGTGTTATTATTATAGGTAGGTTAATTTCTCTCGCCAGGTATCGAACTGGAGCTCTTCAGACACAACTGCCGGGATCATCAGGTGCTTGACGATGTCGTACATTCCTATTCTACGGTGCCTGGGGTTTATAAGGGTTTTATACTTATACGCAATATATGTTGAAGCATGTGGAACTGCTCTACAGGTAAAACATGCCGATGGTTCGCTACACCGCAATACGAATATATACTAGGTGGTAGAACTTTTCTGCAAAGTTCGTCGAGGTAGGTACCATCGCTTTGCCAGTTATTCTGCCGCCAAATGTGTGTAAGCCCTACTGTGGTCCGGCTTGAAGGGCATTGTACCTAGAGTTTTTTTTTTTACAATTTATGGGCATAGCATTTGATCACTGTCTCACCTGATGGTAGTTACTGGGCAAATGAGACTTTATGACCTGATTAAACGATTAAACAGTGTAGTAATCTGACTACCACACCGTGTGATGTCTCAGGATGACGTGTTCAGTGCAGTGTCACGCGAAACTTCCGAGTGACACTGCAACTGTTATGGGCGGCCGTGTTGCTTAACATCAGGTGAACGCCTAGTTGGTCACGTCATTCGTTCTTATAAAAAAATGTAGTTTTATTAATAGGTGAATAATTTTGTTCTTTGTGCCATACTATCGAGTATTGATTGGTTATTTTGTTTCCTTTATAGAAAGAGTCTTCTCTTTATACCTCGTCGTCAATGATTACCTTCATCACCGTGACGCATACGTAAACTCAAGGAATAGTCTGCTATAATTTATAAAATGAATTGAATCCAAGGGCACTATTATACATTTTTTTAGATTTACACGTAGTTTACTTTTGGGTGAACTAAAGGCACTACATTTTATAAATTTACCCGTGGTTCATCTATTTGGTTGGGTAAACTAACGGGCACAAAAAGGTACCCCTAGAACACCTAGGTGAATCGCTTAGGTGTTCCACGGGTAAGAAACCAAACATAATTCCTAAGTTGTAAGATCCAGAGACTTACTAATTTAGGTAACTACTCAAAATTCCAAGCACGGTAACATCATTATAATCCAATTGAATAAATCTCTAGTTAATCCCGTGGTTAGCTTCAAACTTTGGCCGGAATAGGGGAATATTTAACACCCCTAACTCGCTTCGGAAGTTCTATCAATAGACCGGGCCTTATTGTGAAGTTCTTTTAAGTATTACTGACCTCATTTTACTTTAAGGTAATTGTTTATCTCTACCCTTATCCAATAATCCCGTTTATCCGATACTCGTTATATTAAATTGCTTTTTCTGCGACTTGGTTTACTTTTCCTTTATAGGGAGAACTACTGTTTCATGTGCTCATTTCATTTCCATCTAGCTTCAAAGGACACTAGAATATAATACTTAGAAAGCCCTTGGAATTGCTGGTACCGGTAGACATAATTATGCGTACAGTCATACACCTGTGTCTCGGTATTACAAATTACACACGGCAGCAGGAATGCTGAATGGAGTAAGTTCGGCATTTCTGCCGAACTTTATTAATTCATCAGCCGGAAAATGTCTACTGCTAAGACTCATCTGTTGGGGATAATTGCATAATCACCATGCTTGACAGGAGTCGTGGTGCTCACAGTAGATCTTCTTCTTATCGTGTAGGCAAGTGGTCAGCAGTAGGTTATAGTGCAGACCGGGGAGAATGCCCATGTCCTGGATATTCCATTAGCTCTTACGGAACTCACGGGAAGAGATAGCTGATCGCACAAACTCCTTTCTGCTGTCCACTGTTAAATTCAGGGATCAGGGGGTCTAGCAAAGATCCCTTTCCATTATTAACGCCAAACGATAACCGAAAATGGAAAAAAGAATATTACCCATACATTTTGGGTTATTGTTTAGCGTTAACGCTAATGAAAAGGAATCTGCTAGACCCCCAGCTGGTCCCTGGAAATTATATTTACAAGAATTCCGCTGGGTTATCGGCCGATACACAATAACATTGTTCTGGCTGCCTTCATCGTGAAGTATAGAATGGGAGAGAACGATTATATAAACAGAAAACCTCTTGATGCTAGTTGGTTAGGTCCAATGAATGTGTAATATTTAGGCATGGAGCTAATTAGGTAGCTCTACCTATTTTCCATTAGTCTAGACAACTTAGCGGACCCCTATTTGGTGAAGCCACGTAAAGCTATTAATAACTAATTGGATATCAAAGATACTCCATCAATAATATTTATTTATATTATTGATGGAAAACTAGGACAGCCTATGTGGAATTTCACCGATCGATCCGATTCTCTTTCAAGACTTTTGACATGCGACAGAATGAGCACATACAGGAAATACTGGCATCTATTAATACAAACAGTCATACAGACAGAGTTCCAATAATCCTAAGCAAACAGATCGCGTCGCATTGTTCACGAGTGCGCGCCGCATTATGAATTCGTGTCGTGCTACATGCAGAGTGCGCATTTCTCGCAGAAGCCACCGCACCGCATTTATTCATGCATGTGCCCCGTATGCCCGCAAAAATGCATGCTCGTGATTTTAACGCCGGATTCTAATGCGGGATCATACTTTTCGTACAGGGGACATTTATGTGTAATGGACGAACAATGAGCATGCCTAATCCCTAATTTTATTATGCTCGTATTTTTTAATTTTAGGTGTATCACAACATACAATTTAGTACTATGTGTTGCGCTATTTGGACTTCTTTGTTGCTAACTTTGTTTGTTTGTGCGGTTTTCGTGCGGATTTAGATGAAATTTAGCACACAGGTTGCTAATATTTTTATCCCGGAAACTAGGGAGTTATCGCAGCAATACGGGTAAAATGCGGGTGAATCCGCGGAGCATTTCTTATATTTAATAAGCTCGCGTCGATAGACGGGATTATAATTTGGATCACAGTTCACGACTTCAAAAACTTTTAATTAGCTGAGCTACTTCTATTGTACTTCACATCGAAGCTGTTCGTTAATAGAACAAAGCCAGTATACCTAAACTTAAATTATTTACGTAAGGTTTAGCAGTGACAATAATTTAGTTTTAAATCTTATAGTTTAGTATATTTTATTACAAAATATGTCATATAGGCAGCTATATTAAAAATAACATCACTAAAATACCTGTGTCTGGCTGGACATCAGATATCTGTTCACTATGGCTCTGGATTATTGATCTTATTTATAGCAATGGGCCCCGTTATCCGGGGCTTGTCCAGTTTTACGAAAAATGTTACGCCCAACATAAAGGTATTTATTATTTTTTGTATCGTCACTTTAGAGAGTGGATCCGCCTTACAAAGAAAACACGTTAAAGGCATAGATATATTTTTGCTCTTGATTCGTGGGATTGGCTATATACTTAAGTTGTGATTGGTTTGGATTGGATCACTCACCGTCAACACTGTTTAACCTTTAATTTTATTAATGGGCATGATTGCCTCTATATTTACTAATAAATATTTCACATAAGTTTTTCCTTTAAAGTATAATATTTTTGAAACGCAGGAAAACTAAAGTGACCGAGTGATAGCTTTTAGAATTAGCAGTTTGAAATATGGCAATAGGCTGATGGGCAGGCCGCATCGCTCATAGAACTGACCACCGATTGGGGAAAAAAGATTCTTGAGTGACAACCATGAATGGGAAGACGCAACGTAGGCTACCACTAGGTGGACCGACATGGTTAAAACAGCGGAGAGCCAACAGATGCAGGAGCAGCAGCCGCTCAAAGTGGTGCTCTGTGACCTATCTTCATCAGTGGACTACTTCAGGCTGTTGATGATCATGATAGTGATGGTATTTTTGATGAGAGATGACAACTGTACTCAGTGATGTTTTTATATATCGTTGTCATTGTAACAAACTAATAAGCTAATAACTTATAATTGTAAACTTAAAATGGAATGTATTAACGCTGATATTTCATACCTACTTAGAACGTAACATGTGTAATGTTATTTAAAGACCTTCACAACCGAATCCGGGTTCTTAAAGCTACTGGCAAACCTAATATTAATATTTCGGTATTCTGGTACCTATAGCTTTTTGAGAACCATTTTCTCTTACGCGCCACTGCTTCCGGGAAAATGTTTTATTTCCATTTTATTTTTATTAATCTTCATATGGAACTATCAGCTAGGAGATAAATACAAAAATGTAATGATAAATTCTTAATTAATTAAAATTCCATCTAGACTATACTTAACCGATTATTATTACACTCAAAGAATTGTGACTGTTTTATTCTTACTTACGCAGTTTAAATGCAATACTTATAAATAAGTAAAATATAGTAAATACTTGCTGCGCCACAGGTAACGTAATCAGCTCCACAGACATAATACACTACGAATAACACATAATAACATTAGATAGTTAGTAATAAAATTGTGATAATACTTTTCTATTTGTATTTTAGAGGCCTTATACAAAAAGAAGCAATTTTTATGTAAGCTATATTGTCAAGCGATAGGCAGTTTATTTTAGTACCGTTACATGTCTAAGTATTAAAGCTGGGATTACGGAGCCTTTTCTTTTGCGTCTCGTCAACACGACAAACATTTTGGTCCCTTCATCCGAATAATATTTTTCATTACTTCGACGTTCCTCGTGTCGTGTGCCTTCGTATATTTGGTTGCGGATTTCGGATTACCTAATATTACATGAGCATACATAAAAACGAAATAAATGTAACACTTTATAATACAATCATTTGTGCTATAGAAATGTAAACCAATTTACCTATGTAACAGTCAGGTAAAAAGGGTTGGCAAATTATTAGAATTTCATAACACGTCGTTTACTTCTGTTAACTGTTTAATCAAAATCCTTGACTGTAATTCACGTTTATTACGGAGCTTGAAACTTTTAGGTGCGACATTAGAATCTTGGAATTCAGTGGCCTTAGAAGTTGGTCAAACTTCTCCAACTCCATTGTGAGTTTTGAGTCATTTGTCCAATTGGAATACAAATAATCAAGTTCTAAAGAGCCTTGTATAGCTAAAACTAACTGAAAGGAGCGATTGTTATGACAAGCCAACTATTTTAACGACCAGTTACTACACCGTCACCGTCGATCACGTCACTGGCAGCCGTTCTCTTCTGCAGAGAGGTACTTACCTACATTTACGAAAATAGCACGAAATGCAAGTAAACTTAGATGATGCTAAGTAGTAAACACTGACTAAAATCTATAAATGAATCTTATAGTAGGTAAGTAAACAATAGGCCAAATTTTGAAGGCTTTACTTGACAGTTTTTAAAATACTCAAAAATCTGACTTATTACAACCATAGAATAACCATTCGTATTAATGTAGGTCAATTTTTCTCGTACTTATCTATTTGTAAACGTTCAAATACGTTTTGCGGGTAGATACATGAGATTAAAATGATGATGAGCTGGCTTTGGTCGAGCCTATGTAAACTCCAAAACTTCCCTACTTACATACAGACATAATAATCTATTCAAACATACCTGTATTTGTTTGTTTGTTTCTGTGGCATTCACGTCAATATGGCTGGCAAATGCTGTACCTAAACTGTGGGTGAATCCTCTGGATAAAAAATCCATTGAGATCACATAAAATATCAAGTTCCACGCGAGATACCAACACAACCTTGAGCGTTTTCTTTTCTACATATAACTACGTAGTTAAATTATTCGAGTAGGTTTGTAGGTGCACTGACGGTTAGCCTTCGCAGCTAGCACAGATTAGATGTTAGTTACCACTCCTCGATAGTAGAGTAGGTAGTCGGTAGCTGGCAGCCTGCGCACGCGACCTCATGTCATTGACCGCGGCGCCGCCGCCCGATGCCGTTGCGTCCTCCAACTGACGTATTAGGGTTCCCACCTTGTGTTTATTTACTGATGACAAAAAGGACTTGAAGTCAAAGTTGAGCCAAATCTACATACTCGTATAACTACAAGAATCGCATTCTTAAAAAAATAAAAATTAAGTAAATAAAATTATTGCCCAATAGGACCGAAATGAGGAAATCCGCAGGAAAAATAAAATGACCGATATTATAGCTCTTAGGGATAGCAAGTTGAAATGGCAATGAGCAGGCCCCATTGCTCGTAGAACTGACAACCGGGAAGTAAGGTTCTCGACTGGCGACCACGAACTTGAAGATGCAGCGTAGGCTGGCCCCCCGCTCCCTGGGCTGCTCCGCCTCCGCCCTCCGCCTTTGTTCAGCAGTGGACGTCTTCAGACTGATAATGATGGTGATGAAAGTTATTGTAGTATACTGTGCATATCTCGTGTAGGGAAAATAAAAAAATAACCGATATTTTAAGTCAGTGTTTCCCAGAATATACTATTATAATATCTGTGCCAGAATCTAGTTTATTCCATTTTGTTTTGTCGGTTCTTCATTGGCAGTAACAATATTAATCACTAAAAAATACAGTTGTTATTATTATTGAAAACATAGCTTAGGTTATTGCAATGCATACACATACATGCCTGTCGCTTTTGGCAA
The DNA here is from genome assembly GCA_963580505.1 of Ennomos erosarius. NCBI lineage: Eukaryota > Metazoa > Arthropoda > Insecta > Lepidoptera > Geometridae > Ennomos > Ennomos erosarius. The sequence continues at coordinate 11,129,778 of OY756982.1, forward strand.
CCCTGTTTCATGTTCCTGATAAAGTTAGAAAGAGATAGCCACTGGGATAGCGATAACCAGATGGAAAAAGAAAGGGATAGAATCAAAATCTAGAGGTGAACCGTGCAGCAAACCAGTTTGATTTTGTTTTCAAAGTCAATGCTGAGCTCCAAGACTTTCAAGAAAACTTAGTGCCGCTTCGCAGTTTAGCTCTACAAATATTTCCCTCGAGGTTTTGTCCTCAGAATATTTATTAGCACGTTGATTTGCAATCATAAATGTGCCAACTTACAGTTGACATTCAAACTATTAAAACTCGAAAACCGCAATAACCTCTCGCTGTTGTCAAGAACATGGATCCCAGATTCCCAACTCTCTGTTCTTGTCTCTAAACTATCTTGAGAGACTAAACTAAGTTCAGATAGGCACTTCTAACAGTTACAAAAAATCTGAAACCGTACCGACCTTGAGCAAGGCTGTTATCTAATCAAAACATGACTGTATAATAAATATTTGATTTCCAAGCGCGTTAAATATAGGTCTAAATTTACATAGAGATATAATATGTATAGAAGTCTTTGTAAATTTAAACTTCGTATTATACCTACTCGTTAGAGGTTGGTGAGTTTGTTACAGACGTTATTCATAGCACAGCTGTACCTAATTAACATAAAGTATAAAAATCGTTGTAATAGCGATTATGCCTTTTTGAAATATACATCCATGCCCACATTATAATATTTCCTTAAAAAAGTGATTAAAAGAGACAACAGAGTAGATTTTCTAGGAGTAAATCAATAACACATCTCCAGTTCTATTAAGCATATTTCTATGAAGCACATATAAACAGTAAGTTTTACAAGTAAGGTTTACAAAACATAATAATTTATTTCTATCATTTACAAATAACTTAGGTAATAAATAGCTAGCTCCATTAGCTAGTTGATTAGACATTTAGCTGTTACCTATAATTGGGTTATTAATTAAAACATTGTAAAGCTAGTTTGTGAATAGACTGGTGCCTTATTTAACGTTAGAAAAACCTCTATTACTACTTTTATGTTCAAATAAGATATTTGATGCGTATAAGGCAAGCTAAGAAAATCGTATAACATTACAGAGGTAGGTAAATATTTAGTGCAGCAAGTGCCTGTAAAAAATTTAATTGAACAATAATAATAACAGTTTATTAGTTCTAGAATATCTAATATAATATTATCTACGAAATACACTTGAGAACAGTTTTGTATACTATGTTTACTTACCTACAGATTTATTTATAGAAGCGCACCAAAATAAAGTACTTGCAATGCCCACGAAATCCACCACGAAAAAATTCTCCCTTTGTAGATCGGTCCAGTTAACATCCACAATAATCTAGGCACAGCGTGTTTTCGTGTGGTCGAACATGAAATATAAAACGTTATAACATTTTCCGTTTAGTACGGTTCGGGTCGACTTTATGCTACTTAACCTTTCACGGGTTCCGTAACAGCCGCGAATGTACCCTAACGAAACGACTATGTGTTACTTAAAAATCTAGTTAACGTTTTAATTGAATGCTTCATACATGCTAATGGTTATTACGCTGAAATAACGCTAAAATAAAATTTGCGTTATGCTCCTAAGGAAAACTTTTTGATCTTATGTAGGGACATATTTATTAGTACAAAAACTTAAATAACAATATATATACACTAAACTAAACAACTTAAATATAAACCTATCTTAATAAATATATACACTTAACTAAAAACAAAAAACCTATGAAAAAAAAGCTATGCCGCAAAAAAAAAAAAAAAAAAGCTATAAATAAAACACAGAATTTAGGTTGCTTTCTGCGGGGAGCGTGCCCAAAAAGCTGGCGACATTCCCTCGTTGTATTGCCAAGCTGATTCGTTGGCCGAGGTATGCGCCAGCCCTTTGGTCACGTGTTAGGTCGACCAACCGTCTGGACAGCTCCCTAACAAGAAGCCGCGCCTGTGGGCCCCAGGGACCCATTGTTTCAACCCCAAACGGAGCAAATATGTATCCATCGCCTAAGGATTCATACTTCCTCCGTTTGAGGTCTTCTGCAGCTTCAGCCGCTGCACATGCCGCCCGAGCTGAGTTGTTAACGTGGGAAGGCGCTAGCGTGTCAACGCAGGTAGCATCCCACACCAGCGGCCTTCCACGGCTCCACGGGATTAACGTCATACCATCAGGCCTCTTACCATCGTCACGTGAAATACCGTTCGGCTCTAAGATAGCCGGCACGTTGACGGTGGCAAGGGCCCGACGGATGACGTCATTTAAGGCGGCATGGCGCGACAGCCGTCCGGCGCTGCGGCGGCAAGATAAGCCATGGTGACCCAATCGGTCCACCTCGCCCCCACAGTGACAGAGATGCGGTTCTGTCCTGGAGATGCCCAAACGTAGGCCCACTGCAATAGAAAAGCTAGAATTATCTAGAAGGGTTCCAATATTGGGCGAAGGAACAGCATGTAGCCAGTAACCTGACTCACGTTCGCTAGTGGCAAGGAGACGAGCCCTATCAGGGATGTTACTGTTACGTAATAGAGACGCTTGTATGATCTTACACAAGGGCTCGTCCCATTGTCTCTGCGAACGGGGGCTTTTGGGAGTTTCTTCACCTGGACAGGCCATTTTCCAAGCGTTACTAGCCTCATCAAGGCATAGCACCGGCACTCTGCCTATGGAAGGCTCAACTATTTTGGCAAAGAGCGCAGCAGTACTATGCACGGAGGACAAGAACGCTGGTAAAGCAACACTAGAAATTTTGCGGATACCGATGCCTCCAAAACGAATCGGAAGAGAGGCTTGGCACCATGATTGGTCCGAAAGAGAACAATTTAGAATTTGTGTTAAGATATTTCTAATGGTTTCGTCCAAAGTTATTAGGTCGCTCTGATCCCATAGAGGACAGCACCTAAGCACATACGTTAATTTTGGAACGAAAAGGCAAAACCGAATGATGTGGAAAGCTACATGTGAACGTATTTTTAATAGCCGATCACGTGTTTCTCCGAATTTTGTACGTTGCTCATTTATATAGGCGGGGAAAGAATCTTTAAGAATGGGGGCACCAAGGAGGCGCAATGACTGATTATTTAGAATTTTTATATTGGGGGCCAGACTATTGAACTTTTGAATGATTTCGGCACGTTTATCGTTATCGACCAAATCAGTAACAAAAAGTTCGCATTTTGAAAAATTTAATTCCAAACCAATAGACCGAAACTTGTCAACCAAAATTTCCAGATCCTGGATCACAGTATTTGCATCACCTCCTAAGGACCCGTCATCCAGATACCATAAATTGAATTTTGAATTTAGCGACGAAATTATAGGCTGTATGGCAAGACTGAAAATGGCCGGTCCTAGTGGGTCCCCTTGTTGACAACCGGTGCATGAATCAATCAAATGGTTTCTATACAATAATTTTGAATGAAAACCATAACACTGCCAAAGATAATTGTAAATTTCAGGTACATTTTTTTGAATTTCAGCCAAAAGTGTTGTTCTATCGACAGAGTTGAAAGCATTTTTGACATCTACTTTCAGAAGCACCTCCCCCCCATTATGAGTAATAAAGGTTCTTAGGGAATGTACAGCTGCTTCACACCCTCCTTTACTTCCAAACCCCAGTTGTAAAGGCTGGAAAGTATCGGTAAGTTTGGGGAAGATATGGCTGCAGCATACCTTAGATGCTATCCTTCTATATGTGCAACCTATGGCAATGGGCCTAATACCACCGTCTTTCTTTTTGAGTGCACATAAATTAGCACCATACAGAAGGGGAGCGATGGCAGAATTTACTTTACCTGAAAGCATCAGGTTGATGAGTGCAGTGATGTCTTGCAAAAGCACTCGGCCGGCGTCTCCAGTAGCACCGAAGATTAGGTCTTTGATATGTTGTGGGGTGAGGCCATCGAGACCACCAGCAGAACCATTTTTGAAAGACATCACTGCTGCTTTGACCCCTTTCTCTGTGACCTGTAGAGGGTCAATAGGTGGTTCAGATGAAGAAGATGAAATCGGGACAGGTGCTGCAGAAGGAGGATGTTTGTCAACGAGGGCAGCTAAGGTTACCGGCGTATCAGGAGCGATAACATCACTCGTAAACAGAAGTTGAGCAGCTCCCTTCAGGTCGCCGTCACTCACCTTATATTCAACTTTTTGATAAATACTGTGTGTAGATGGTTGGTAACTCCTTGATGAGACTAAGCCATCATCAACTATATTATTTATATTGGAATGGCTAGATGAGTTGATACAGTTACTTTTAATTGTTGAAGTGAGTGATTTTTTTGTGTTTTTGGCATAAAGGACCTGAAAAGTGAATGTCAACAGTTGTTCCCAAGCACGTTCGGAGTTTTCACTTAAGACTTTTTGAATTTTGGCTGATAAATTTAGTGCGACAGCAATGCGTGCACCGCGGGGAATGCGTTTGACTAGTGGAACCGATGATTTCAAATTAGATAAAGTGAGCCAAAAGGGTTGTTGTTGGGGTGTTTGTGACAGAGAAAGTAGCGGCGAATCCGAAGATGGCCTTACCTGCAAGTTATTCGTAGGGACATTCTGTGATAGGTTTTTATGAGTCTTACCAAAGTGAACATTTAACCCACGTTGGCCTTTGAAATAACGTGGCTGGGAACAGTGTGGGCATTGTACATACTCAACCTCATTGTTGCTCCTTTGCCCAATATTGGAAGTCCCCGCAGAATGCGACTGGGACATCGAAATGGTTTTTTTAAGTAACTCATAAGAACAACATAGCAAAAACAGTATAAGCACAAACAGGAACATAAAAAACCACTACTAGCAAAATTCATAGCATTTTCATATCACTTTTTGACACGTTTACTGGTATGACACCAGAGACAGCGCCGCCGCGGCTCGCAGGCGCGCCGCGGCTCTGCGCCATTGAGGTTTTGTATAATTATAGCTTCTCCACAAAGACTTGTTGACCTTTTACAGTTTGAATGGGTTTGAAATACAAAATCAGGAATGAAAATAGTAGTCCCAGGGCAATATTCTCTGAGGTAGTACTTTTCTGATGTATATTTTGGTCAGCTTCTATTATGTAGAGTAGAGAGAAAGGAAATAAAATGTTATTTGTAATTTTCCGTCGGTCAAAATGTGGCAGGCAGGACGATGGCGACGTGTCAAATAGGAAATATGGATAGTTTCCTCGATACACAGCTTTTTTTATTGAATCATGTGCATAATTCGCATAATTATCCAAGTTAGGGCAGTGCCAGTGCCATCTATCAAGTATAAATAAATTAAATAATTTTTCTCAGAATTTTAGAGACTAGCTTTCATGACAGTTTTTTTTTTTTTTGTAGGGACTAAATGAAATTAGGTAAGATTGTATTATTGTAATTGTAGTGTGTTTATTTAAGTACATATATACATTGTAAATAATTTTTATACTAAATACATACTTTGCATTTCTTATTTGTGATTTTAATTGCTGAATGCATTTTTTTTTCTGATATTTTGGCTCCACACATAGTGTATTTAGCCAGTGTCAAGTATTATATTTTCATCGTGTTATCAAATATTTCTCGCAAAGTCATGTCCAAGTCATCGTTATAGTCCAGTTTAAGTCAGGTAGTCATAGTCCAGTCTAAGTTATGCTCCTGCAAAGTGGTAGCAACTTTACTAGAAGCTTCTATGGAGTTTTGGAAGCAACACGAAAAATCACGTTTCACCACATTATATCACTTGCCCTCACTCATGCTCGTAATTCAGCACTTAATGCGTAAAACGCCACCAATTTTAAACATTAACACTGGAAAAAGCAAAAGTTTTGAAAAATAATACAATGCAACGACGTGAATTTTTCCGAGTTCCCGCCAAAACTCCCTGAATGCATTTCATCAGATTTTTTTAAATTAAATACTGTAAGTTTTTACATCATTGGAAAAATCCGTTTAAAACAAGGATCAAGCTACCATAGATATAACTTTATTGATCTTTTTTGGTTTTTAACTTTTTCAATGTGTTAGATAAGTTCTCGTAATAAGTATAACACCACAATACCGTCGAGAAAGATTTCTTTCGACCTTCCTCATGCCAGTTCGGTCCACGTCTTCTCACATTTTCTTTACGCTACGTTTACGTTACGTCTCGCAGTTCCACCATGGAATATCTAATGGGGTAAAATACCCTTTTTGAAATATTCTTCCTTTACTTTGATAAAATGAGTAGTTTTTCCAATGCTTAATTCAATTCCGGTATCGAAATTGATGTTGTGTAAACTATATCCTGAAATAGACGTAGGGAATATGGTTATTTTGGTTAATTGGAATTAATAGGTATAACAGTGCAACATGGAACATAATTCTTTATAGACAATATTTTTGGAATAATCTAATTACATATATATATTCTGCTAGTCAGAGCTCCATCAGCCAAAAAAGCTTTGTACAGCCTATGTTTTATTAGGCTTTTGTTGGTTTTGGTCGTCGTTTATTCGGGAAAACGTGTTTTAAAGACAGTCTACTATTTGACTGTGATTCTAGGATAGAATTGGGTTTTATGTACCTATGCAGCATACGCACTCTCGTGTAGGGAATTCGTTTTTAAATTCATATAATTTTAAAGCAAGAGCCCTAATTTATAACATCAACTGGGGGTCTATCAAAGATCCCTTTCTATTGGCGTTATCGCCAAACGATAATTAAAAATGTATGGCAAAGACATATGGACATATGGAAAAGACTTTTCCGCAAGTAATGTCACTCCCATACTGTGGACTGTCAAAGTATTAACTTAGCTGCTGCTAAAAATCATCCCATGCTCTTTAGGGTTCAAACCACAGATAATACAAAGCATCAAGATATTATGTTCACAGCCGTTTAGTCATGAAACGGTAACAAACTGATAGAGGGACAAGCAGATATTTAGTGCTGATGTTTTCCGGCACGTGCATCGCTGTGCTTGTACACGCCTTCATATTTATTTCAGGATGTTATAAAAACGATTGCTCGTTCGTGTTTTATAGCTGTTTCTCATTATAATTTCACTATAACGTTAAATTCACTCCGTTTTCAACCTCGACGCCCCGTAGGATGAATAAAATGTCATCCATGCAGACGAAATGTATGCCTAAAGAGCGAATAAAAAATCAAAATATGTAGTACTTCACTCGATCCATAACTTCACTGCAGCATCTAACACGAAACTAATTCGAACGAACAATTTGCACATCTTACACGTATGACAAGGATCTATCACAGATTAGAGAAAAGATCATTCATTCATTAATTTTCTTGACTTATACACAGTACCTACCGTCAATCATTTGGGCATTTTTAGGTACATGCTAAATATATCCTAGATTTAAGGCCCATTTGGTTCACTGACCACTACCATTGAGTATTCTGCGCTATAGCACAGATTACCTAGAATAGGTACTATGTTACAAGTGATCGTTTCAATTTCCCCAATGCATCAGATTCTTTGAAAAGGAACCATGATGGAGGACTTGATTCGAATTGGGGCAAGCAAAGCCTTTTCACTACTTCGATTTATTTAATTGAATTAGATTTTGTTAGATAGGTAGCTATATACATATATGTAGCTTCTGTTTGTATAGCTGTTGCTGCAAGTTTCTTGCAGCTTTTGTGCCATTTTATTCTTTGGCAAAGCGTCTGAAAGTTATTTGTTTTGTACCTAACCTACTATACGATGAAGGATATACAGATAATATAAACTCGTGCTATCAAAGAAAAGCTCCAAAAAGATACAGCTGATATTATTGTTTTCCCACTCTTACTATACGTAAGAAAGGGGAGGGGCAAAGTTTTTTTTTTTCAGCTTTCTTCAGAACTAATGTACAGGTTTATTGAGCACTATTGCTACAGAAAATTAGAGATATGAGGATGCGTATATGTCTATTTTATATCCTTCCACGGATATGATTCCCTCGTTAGCTATATTCGTAAATAACCAACATCTGGCTTTGCTTTTCCGAGGCATTGCGTGCGATCTAATGGCGATCTTGGCAGAACTTACAAACTTGTAGGTATTACTATCTATATACTATCAGTACGCATATTATATTTACTTGTCTGGTCTTGGTGGTAATAACCCTTATTTTTAAAAAACACTGGCACATATTTGATCGAATTTATAGAATAAGATTTAGGTTTTCTTAGGTACGTTAAAATCGTGGGTGGCTTTTTGCAATAATTTTCAATTTGGTAAATTATAAAAATTTTGACTATGTTGTTGTATTGTGAAAGTCGTCCATTTAGAAAAGTAGTAGTCGCTTTGGGAACAAAGACTACGTGGTCAAAACGATATAATAAGCAAATGCTCATGCCAATAATTATGCTGATTTGTTTTCTTTTGTTTCAGTGGGGATCTTATGCGCGGACGACGAGCAACACGATGCGCGAGAAGGGGACGACGTCACCATGCAGTGCCGTTTCAACTTGGACCCTTCCGACGGAGAGTCGTTATCTTACTACTGGGTGCGCAGCACTGCAGTCAATCACGACAACGTTGCGATCGCAGATCTACCGCTCGAGACGAACTACCAGTGAGTATGGCAACATTGGAAGCGAAATAAAATTCAATGCAGTACTGTGTACTGTGGCTGCCAATTTACTGAGATTGTGAACGAGATTCATCTTCTTTGCGCACTTACACTACAGCTAAAGTATCGCGAACTTTTAGATGCAAACTGTTTAAAACTGCGACTGCAGAGTAGAAGTAACTTAACAGTTTACAACTGTTTCAAACAACAGTGAGGGCACCGAAGTTCGAAATTAGTTCAGCTTTCAATACCTAACATGATTGTGTTTTGTGTTAGTAAAATAGTTGTGATGTCAGCAGATTTTATGGTATAGGTAGGTACTATAATTGTGTAGTGTGCGGTGCTGAAGTTCTATTACAAAAGACGTTAACGTTTTTACACCTCTGGGGTAGTGATCACGTAGTAGGTAACTTTGATAGCATGCAATTACAACAGAAACTTGATAATAGATTTAAAACTTTCTTATTATGTATAGTAATTGAAACTGTCAAATCCATATCATGTTTTTGTTTCAATCTGTTATCAAGTTGCGTGATAATCACCAGCAGATCATTAAGATTTTTGGAATCGTAGTAGTAGAATATCATCGATATTTACATATTTAGGTTTAGCTCTGTTCAAAATGATACGCCGATGCTGCACCCCTTGCGGTTAAGTTTTGACTTGATGTGGAGTTTTCGACCGTATTTAAAGTAGAGTTAATTTGTTACAGAGTGGTGTACAAACCGCAAGATGGTCGCTTTGATCTGATGGTGGCTAACGTGTCATACGAGCGAGACAACGGGCGGTTCGAATGCAGGATCAAGGCTGGGGGTACAGGGCGGAACTTGCACGCTCAGGGGCATACCCTGACAGTGCTCACACAGCCTCGGGCACCAGTATTGACGCCGGGGGCACACGCTCTGGCCTACGAGGGAAGAGAACTAAACCTCTCTTGCTCCAGCACTGGAGGATCTCCTGAACCTGTCATCAAGTAAGTTAATTCTGCAAATCTTTCACAAGCTTAAATTTTCTAGGTTGAACTTTCATCCTTGTTCGTGGACTTTCTCCTATTCATTACGGTTCCCAGTCAGCATTTTAGGCGTTTGTCCACGAATGTTCTTTACGGTTTCCCTTTTCTCTCTTTCATTCTTCAATTTCTTTCAGTTTTTTAATTCCGCCAGTTTTTTAATTTAATTTATCTAAAACTGCTAAATTACTGCTTGAATTTTCTTGAACGTAGTCAAGTACGTAGAAATAACAATTTTTCGGCACCTTTACCATAATAACGCCTACGCCATCGCGCCACGGTAGATTATTTCGGGCTTTGATCAATCTTAATTTCAAGTTTTATCAATCCACCTGTTTCAGAGTGATTACCTAAGCTATACTACAAGAAATTAAGCAACTTTATGTGTATTATAATATAGATACGGTATGGTAACTTTTACTTAGTTTAATAAGTTGGTTTACTTGTCTGTCATCATTTTCCAAATTCTTCTATCATAGATTGATATGAACAGGACGACCCAGAATTTCATGAAAACCCAAACTGTACAAAGGATATCATTTTTAAACGTAAAATCTTGTAAGGTTGCTCCTCAAGAGAACTCGATCAGGTTTCCGATAGTGAACTGTTTTTCCTTGCAAAGGGCAAGGCTCAAAAAATAAAATTGTATCCTTCTACCGGTACCGAAAATAAGGCCATACACTCTGGAGACCAAATTGTCTGAAAAAGGCTAAGGAAAAAGCGGCTGACTGGGTCATAATGTAGCAAGTCGAGCCTTACGTAGTTTTTACTTACGGATGGTATGAAATCAATTCGTACTTATTTCATTTTTATCAATTTTACTTTGATGCGAATTTTTTATAGGTAATTTTTACTTCTGTTGTTGAAATGTCAAACAGAACAGCCCACATCGCTCGTAAAATTGACAACCGATGGGGAAGAAAGGTTCTCGAGTGGCGACCACGAACCGGAAAATGTAGCGTAGGCCAGCCCCTTACTAGGTGGACCCACAACCTGGTGAGAAACGCAGGGAGCCGATGGATGCAGGAGGCGAGTAGCCGCTCAAAGTGGCGCTCTGTGAGGGAGGCCTATGTTCAGCAGTAGACGTCTTCAGGCTGTTGATGATGATGAAAGTGTATTAAAAGACAAAGTAAACCAAGCTTAAGGGTATAGTAAATACATATATACCGTATGTATTCAATAATCTGTTGGCAGTTTTATTCAAATCGCTTCTGGTATTTTTATATACGTGACAGCCATACAAACCGTAACACATAGAATAATAGGAATATGATTGTAAATAGTTGCTTAGAAAGAATTTTAATGTTTCAAATTTATTAGTTATTAACTTTTTAATCATATCATAATTATATTGTGCTATCAATTTGCAATTCGCGATAAAAGTCCTCTGTCGCTGTCTCGTTTCTGCTCCAAATAGAAACACGAATGTGTAATGGCTTTGTATAGCCAGCCCGCAGTGCTTTGATGTTAGCCAGCCACTGAAACCATTCAATCATTGAAGAGACCAATCAGAAATTCAATACATTTATTAGTATCCTAAATTAAGCACGAATGTCTTACGACCTAGTCTTTGCAGATACTTTGACACTGACTTATTATTAGTCGCTGCGATTTTAAACTTAGCACTGAACATTTACCATACAGACCACGTTTAACTGGTTGTAATATGTTTAGTGACATTCCGAAAATTATAAATATTAATTGGGCTCACAAGCACATATAAAAATCGCGTAGTCCAGAAATATCGGAGAAATCGATGAGCATTCATAAAGCAAACAGCCGAACCCTTCTTCTTTTCTTCAAGTCAATTTTAAGCATTAAGCCAGGTATTTATTTAATGCTTTAGACAATCTAGCCACTGTTTGTTTCAGGCTAATTCTATCTAAATTCCCAGCAAATTAGTGAAACAAAAACTGTCAAACTGATAATTAACCAAAGTCGTGGCAAAAGTGAACCGAGACGAAAACTGTGCGGAGACGTCTCTATTTTAGACGTGACGTCTAGAGTAGAAAGAGAATCTCTGTATAAAGTAGAAAAGTGTCTTCATGAATTTCGTAGCGATTCAATTAGACATTCAGTCCCGTAAATAATAATTGAGAGAAAAAGTTTAGAAAATCATATTTTTGGTAGCTGTAGCTTTCTCCATAACAAATCACTATCAAATTAGATAATCTATTTTAGAGAGTAATACTTGCTTAATTAACGGAACAATACCGACCAAACTGAAACTTAGTCACAACTTTGGTACTAAGTACGAATTATAAACTTCCACTCTTCTACTTAGAGAAAGTTCTACGTACACTTTGGACTGCAAAGCTGGCTTTTACTAACCGTCAAAAGCTTAGCTATATGCTTAAACAACGTGTTGCAACTAATTAATTTATTAAGACAGGCAACGAGTAAAGCAAGAGTGTCTGCATTTGCAAGCCGGAACTAAATAAAGCGTTGAGTAGAGCTTCTCTATAAATATACCAACATGTTTCTGCCCTACCCTCGGTTAAAATTTGGCAGAATTTATTGGATGACAAAGAATGACCGTGTATATTGTTTCATGTTCAGGTATAAAAGCAAGTATTACATTATGTATACTTACATCATGTTAACCTTTACTCAATAAAGAAAAAATACATCGAATAGAAGGGAAAAAATAATTATGAACAGAAAATTTATGATGATGAGGGTTAAGCTCGCCTTGATGCGTGTCTCAAAGGGAAATCGCAACGATTAGCTAACGCGTGTAGATATTTTTATCATTTAACTAGCAGCTTTCAGTTTAATCCGTGCTTCTTCATACAGTCGTTAATAAGGATAACCCACGTTTGGGGTTTTTAGTAAGTTCACCCTTTTGCTATAAAAATATATACACTCAAAATAGGTGCCTTGGTGTAGTTACCCATTTCTACTCCTCCCCAGTGACGTAAAAGGTGTCGTCCCGACATAATAAAAAAACAATTTTGTTTTGTGTTTTGTTTAGATGATGTAATCGATTAGTGATTTGTGAAAACTTCAACCGAAAATAATAACTGCGCTGCTTTGTTTGCGAACTAAATCGAATGCATGGCAAAATTTCGTTTAGTTTATGCATGAGCATGAAATAGTCAATCGATTCGCAATGGTAGACGTTATGACAGTTTGTATATATGCACCAATGATATCAGGGTGCAAACCATTCATCCTTGAGCACCATCGTTTAGGCAGAAGACCGTAAAGGTAAGACGTAATGTGTAGTGTAGGTATGGTCGTTACCTTGGGGATGAATAGGGAAGGGATGGCGAAAGGACTTAATATACCGAGCGAGCCAAAGGAAGAAAATTGTAGAGAAAGGGGGATTGTGGATTTTTGTATGCTTTTAGTCAAGAGAAAGCCGTATAACGATTCATTTTTGTATATTAGTTGTAAAGTTAAAGACCCATCTTCGAAAGTTCATATTTGTATTCTTATTTGTAAGTTCGCCCTGACATTTGCGCACACAATTCAATCAGTACTTACAGCTTGCATTCTCGGTCGTCTTCAGCGTCGCCGACTGACAGTAAGATTAAAAAGGGCGCATTTATTGTGGAGAGGGCTTTCAGGATCATTTGTTTACTTTACAGTTCGATGTCAAGGGTTTTGTGCGCCATCAATTTCAGAATTTATCTCACAATTTGCTTAACTCAAACGTTTTGTTATTTATCGATGCACAATGCGTCCTCGTTTTGATGTATTGAACATCTTTTTCGCACATTGCTGACACAATTGAATCTGTGATGTATGGTTCCATACGGTTCTATGAATATTCCCAACTATTATCATAGCAGGGTGAGGGTGGGACTTACTAACTTAATCGATAAAGTCACGGAATGTTTCAGTAACTAAGTGCTAAGTAAGTACGACGGTCTTGTTTAAAAATTCATACTATTTCCCTTTTCTATCTTGTTGCTTTGTCAGATGTAAAAGTTCACCAAAGTTTGCAGGTTGTTAGGAAATTACGCTTTTCTCTCCCGAAACTTTTAGTCGCACCTTTATGTTTGATATATGAACTCTACCTTCGTAAATAATACGAACGACCCTATTATTGATATACAAAACCGCTTCGTATGAGAAACGAAGGCAATTTGGCAGCCTCGCAGTTTAGCTGCGTAGTTTGTGCGCTAGAGCAAAAACCCGTGGAAGCAGCAAATTACTTTGTGCGAAAATTTTAAGGGGTAACATAAAAATTCTTTCCTTGCATAAAGTGCTTAACGAACCCTCGTTACGCCGTTTGCCAAGCCGTATAGTCGGGCTGGAGATGGCCCATAATGCGTTCAACCAGAAAAGTGACCCAAATATTTGTATCCAAAGCCGCGCTCCCGAAGACGTGCCTTCGTCAACGCTCTTGTCGCTTGCCGTGAAAACCGATTTTATTTAGGCACAAATGCCTACTTAATCTAACCTTTTATACTTACACCTTTGCCTCACAGGCCTTTTCCCGCCCCTTAAAGTTGCGGTTTGTTAGGGACTCCGGTTACACGTTAGAAACCGCAATTACACTGTTCTCTTCCCTCTTCCCGTCAAACAAAGAGTAAAGTAAATTTCGTCATTAGGTTTACAGAATTAATGGCTTAAATAAATGGATTAATGGAGTTTATTTACACTTTTCCAAGTTGAAATAGCCGCGAAGCGAAAAACAGAGACTGCCGCGATTAAATTTTAAATTCTATTTACCGACTTTCCCGGAAAGTAGGAACTAGCGCAAATATGAATGCAATGTTTAAGGTAACTTAGGCACTTAGCAAACAAACAACTTTATATTAATGTATTTACTTTTTATAACGTATTTGGATTGCATAATCCAGTTACGTATAAGTATTACATAATTTTGTCGTTCGACGTGGTATTATTTGTATTTCGCTTTTACCAAACAGCTAAATGTTTATTCATTTTCATTACGTTTTTCGTTATCCATGCATTTACGTATTATTTGTAGACCCGTTATTACAGCGCGGTATTTACGAAATTAAAATTGTTTTGATGAGAAACACAGGCTGTATTTGTAGGGATTATTTTACAACGATTATAGATTTAATTAGTATTATGCAAATGTGATTATGAGGCACTAAAAATATCATTATTTGTTTTAACTTAAGTTGAATAGTCAAGTATATGTACGTAAATTGCGTATATAAATTAACACAAGTGCAGTATACGTACCTATGTATATCTTAAATTACTTTTTTGTGTTCCATAAGTAAAATTACTATTATACCTAGGTAATTAACGTAGCTATTCAAGACTGAAAATTAACAGTGCTTAATATTCAATTTACAAATACGCAGAAGCACTCTTTAATCCATTAAATGTTTCATGATTCTAATTAGAAAGCGTTTACCAAATAATTTTATTCTTGCAAACTTTTTTAGACCCTAAGCTTGAAATGTTGAAATATTCTGATTATAATTTTCCTTTTTGTCAACACGCCATTTCATCAGTGGTTTAATTAATTTAATCAAAGTTGGAAAGTTAAATATATAAGTTTCAATTGTTTTAGTTTCTTTCCAAAATGTTGTAATGGATATGGTCAAGAAAGATTGTTCCTTATTTCTGTATAGGACCACGTAGCACGTGACTGCTTATACATTTTAGTTCTCCAGTACAAAGAACCTTAACCGAAAATCAGAAAATTTTCTTAGACTAATGCTCTCTTGTACGAGATAGGAAGGGCTGTTTAGATACATTCTTTCAAAAATAGCAACAGCTTAGGCATCACTTAATTCACTTTATTAAAATACTAGCTTTTGCCCGCGGCTTCGCACGCTTGTGTTATGTTATTTTTACGTTATAGTCTAATAATAGATCATGCATTTCGTACCAAACAACAAAATCCACTAAATCTTTTCGAAGCTGAGCACAGTAACCAGTATTGCGCAAGCATAGCCGTGAGTGGAAGCTATTTAAGCCATTACCTAAAATTAAATGTTTTGAGTCTAATATAAATTTATAACAGTAAAAGAAGTTTCAAACAAAAAACTACAATTTTATAAGTACCTCTTCATATTACAACAAAAAGAAACCATCATCACTTCACTCAGGTCTTTAACAGAAGCTTCAGTAAGTTTTGTTTAGGTAGTAGTTACCTAAGCAGGCAGGTACAGTTTAGAAAAATATGGAAGAATCACACACGATGATCCTGTTTTGCTCAGTTTTACATATTATCCGCGCGCTTTTTGTTCCATTTACTACATTTTTTTACCTTCTTAAGTTTGGTTCCATACGAATTGAGTACCTAACTACCTACACATAGCCAGTGTGAATAATAAGTTTATAAAATGCTGGAGATATGCATTTACCTGTACGACGCGTACATAATTAATTTTCTTAATACTAATTAGGAATTACAAATACTAAACCACCACTCCTTAAAGAGTCGACAGTTATAATTATTATTATGTCCACTATTTTCCACGCTGTCTCATTCCCAACATACCTACCTAGTGAGTAAAGTGAGGAAGTAGGTTAAATCGTCATTACATAATTATTACTAACACCCAAAGTTACTTACCTACTATAACTCCTTCTTGAAGTAACCGAGTAATCAATCAATTTCTGCTCCCGTGGTTTATTTAAAAGCCCACAGATCTAAAATATTTTAACTATTAAAAACTTATTTCAACATGCAAGAAGAAGAAGAAGAAGAACAAATCAAAAACGAACGAACGTTACGCGCTATGTTGTTAATTCGAGGATACAATTTTATTGCCATAATGAATATCTACATATTAATTATTATATCTAAGTACCTACCCTTTTTAAACATTTTTCATCAAATATTTCGTATCATTGGCTAAATACAAATAATAGAACCTCCGGCTTACTTTAATGCCAAAGTAAAAAAGGTTTAAAATGCGTAGCAATGATAAGGGTATATAACTTAAGTAGCTATAAGTACTACAGGGGGTCTAGCAAAGATACCAACCACTAACGCTAACGCCAAACGCTAACTCCGAAACTGTATTGAAATGACATTCGTTGTGGAAAAGTTAGCGATTTCCGAAATGTCATCCTAGTACATTTTGGAGTTAGCGTTTGGCGTTAGCGTTAGTGGTTGGTTTCTTTGCTAGACTCCCAGGTACCTTAAAACTTCCTTGAGGTTGATCAAGAATGTAGCAGTAGCGCAAAAATAAATTTTATCTAGCTAATTAGAATGGTAACGTGTAGTAAGTTCATGTAAATAATACATTTTACCAGATCGCCAATAAAGAACATTACTCCCGCCAAAACCCTATAAATCGAAAACATGAATAAAAATGTAAGCTTCAATATTGGCTAAGTATGATAATCGCGTGAGGCCTTATGAATAATTATAAAAAGTCTAAGTAAGTACCTACCCTTTTAAACAGTTTTCATAAAATAAGTACTTCCTATCATTGGCTAAATACAAATTTTGCCTGATGCCAAAATAAAAAAGGGTTTACAATGCGTAGCAAAAGCAAGGGTCAATAGGCACAGATTACTGAATATGTTACTACTAAAGGTTAAGCTATAGGTACTATAAATACAATTTTAAATACTTATTTCGAATGGTAACGCGTAGTAGATTTTTGAAAACTAATACATAATACCAGATCGCCAATAAAGAATTTTGCCCTCTCCAGAACCCAATAAATCGAAAACATGAATAATAATTTAATTATGTTTCAATATTGGCTAAATATGATATCGCGTGAAGCCTTAAAACTTATAAAAAAAGTCTAAGAAGTTTTTAATTTTCTAAATTCCTTGTTCTCTGTGTCGTGCTCATATTCAAGAAGGTTCTCATACCTATCCTCTTTTTTAGTTTAGACCACAGATTAACGAAAATGTTATCTATATGTAAATACATATGATTTTTTTGGGTATAGGCACTTACATAATGAACATATTGTTTTTCTCTAATCTGCATTGCATCGAGCGCAGACGAAGTTATTGCGCGTTGTATTTCGCCGTAGCCCGAAAAGTGTGATACACTACCGGTAATGCAGACGCACCAATTGTTATTTACTGTTGTAAAACATGCATTAAATTACTTCCTTATTGCTTAGTGCAGTGGGGATTGTTCAGAATGAAATACAAAAATATAGGAGTTCCGTACTCAAAGAGTAAATCCTTATTACTAAACCTCCGCTGTCCGTCTGTCTGTCTGTCTGTCTGTCTGTCTGTCAGTCTGTCCACCAGGATGTACTCATGAATCGTGATAGTTAGACTGTTGAATTTTTAACAGATGATATATTTCTGTTGCCACTATAATAACCGTGGTCCGTATTCAAAGGGACAGATAAACAGACAAATAAAAAAAATTGGTTTGACTTCATATTGATAAGGAATTATAAATTAAAACTATTACAATTTATTTTTGTAATCACAAATAATACTCTCACAGTTTGTAAAACATATTTATTCGCCGACATGCAATATAACACTACTGCTTCCTCCATTTTATTTAGCCCACGTCGGTCGCGCAGCAGGCAAACAAATTGACTGTGTGTCCAGGTTGGGGCGCTACAAAAACATCGAGGATAGTCAACAGAGATGTTTTTGCGCGCCAACTCAACAGCGAAGGTTCGGGCGTATATGAAGCCGTCCCATAATAGTAACAGAGTTTTTTCTTTAATCTGTGCATCCGAATAAACCCGAGATAAAATTACCGTCAGTAGCAGTATAGCAGAGTAACATTTTTTTTTCTTTCATCTATGGTTAGTAGCCAAAATATAACTTACCTTTTGACACTGGCTAAATACCTACACTATGTGTGGAGCCAAAATATAAGACAAAAACTTACCTTGACACCTTGAAGCAGCAATCTTGTTAAAATCCCGTTCCGTTTCATAATGAAATCTTAATCATTTTCACCAAAAAAAAAAATTAACGATATATAAAATTTAATATATTCTATGTTTTGCGCCGGGTTTTTCTAAGCTTATTAGTGAAAACCGCATGAAAATCCGTTCAGTATTTTCGGACTTGTGCCGTAACAAACAAACAAACAAACAAACAAACAAACAGACAAAATGTCTAAAAAGTAGCTTAACGTGATCAGCGAAAAATTTCAAGCCAACCTGTGTCATTTTTTTTTCGATATCTTGCATTTACAGATTTTTTTATCTCTACAGTTTTATTATATGTATAGATACCACACACTTACCACAGTATTCAATTTTTACTTTATAAGTAGCCTCTAGAAAACATTATTGCTATGGCATCCGGTATAACTGTATAAAATAAAGTCCTTAGAACAAAACATAAATAAAATTTACTATTCATCGTAGTACTTATTACGAGTATTCTGTGATATGGTTTACTGTGATCATTATCGTCTTCGTTCTTATGACTCATTACGCATTCATGTAAATTTCTCGCAGACTAAATTGATAAAGAAATTAAGTAATATTACACTGTAAGTGTGTCGTATAAAATTAGTGGGTACAGACAACTCCGGAGTTATCTAATTACTCTGTCGCTTATGTCTTAGCGCTGTAGGGTGGTTTAGTAAGTAGGTATAGGTAAGTACTTACTCGTAAGATAACGAACGGAAAAAACGTAGATAATTATTAAAAAAAACGTTTGTTGCATTTGCTACTGTCTCACCTGATGATATTAGTGACGATGCGGTCGACGATGAGATAATGCTTTATAAGAGATATCGGTTCCCTCTTGCCCAGATTATTTTTTCAGGACAAAAGCGCTGGAGGTATATGAGATACCTGTCCCTTTCCTTGCCGTCCGCGCAAGTGTTCTATAATAATATATTTTTTATAATTATTGTTCTTTAATAAAATCGAACAAAAAAATCACGGTTGTTGTATGGAAGCCCCCTTAAATATTTATTATGTTCTGTTTCTTAGTATTTGTTGTTGTAGCGGCAACAGAAATACATATCTGTGAAAATTTCAACTGTCTAACCATCAAGGTCTGCCTGGTGACAGCCTGGTGACCATGGCTGGTGACAGACGAACGCACAGACGGACAGTGAAGCCTTAGTAATAGGGTTTGCTTTACCCTTTGGATACGGAACCCTAAAACAACTGTGTACATAAAGACGTCGATTCTCTGAAACTTAAGCGAAGATATAAGTATCTTTTTGCCTGACTGTACCTAGCTACAAACATACATATTACCAACAGAACAAAATCACCCTAGAATATTTCATGACATGAATGATATCGTGTCCTTGTTTAATCAGATTATTTATCGTTCGACACATACAATATAATATTACATCGTGGGCATTAATTGTGGTAGTTATTTCGACGAAGGTTATGTGTCGTAGAAACCTATAATAAACAGGTACAATTTCCCCTGAAATTTGTGTAGGTCTGTACAATTTTCAAGACAAAAATACATGATTCCGTTCCGAATTATCGCGTCTCGAGATGAAATCTCGCCGTGTTATTGGACGAGCCCATCGACGCTCTACTTTTAGGATTTCAATTTTCGCGCAACAATTATTCATTGTTCCCTGAATAAAAGTAGCTTACTTATACCTAGCAGGAATAATGAATTATTTAATGTTTTATTGTTGAGTTGTTTTCTTAATCATAATTAATTATTATACTTTTAAAAATTTTTATCTTGATAAGGCTATTAAAAGGTACAAAACTATTTATGGTCTTTGAAGAAAATCCAACAATAGCGGTTGTGAATTTTTGAATTTATTTTTCAAAACTAGTGTATCTTAAACTTTAATGGGGAATAAGGGTGGATAATTATCCGTTAAGTGTTCGTGAACGTGCACGTGTGTTGGCAAATGGTTTCAAGATCATAAAACCATGCATTTTCGTTTTTACTTCAACGGCCTTTTTTAGAGCCTTCAGTAAAATATCCTCCACAATCCTCCATTTTACTGTTGGCATTTTGACTGACAAAATATGACGTTGACCTGACATAACCGTACCAATTTTACTCACTTGACATTGGCAGAATTATTGCAAAAAAGCGATAGAAAGCCATTAAAGAAGAAGAAGAAAAATGTTTATCTCGTACTCCATCATCAGATCACTCATGTATTAGACTACACCGGAAGTATAATCTACTAAGAAAAAAAAATTGTACAATCTATTTTTTAATGGATGAAAATAACCATGAAGCTACATAAAAAAATACCTACGCAGACCAGAATTCTATGTTACACTAGACGGCACATCCCTAACTTGCACTGTCGACCACTTCATATAAGCTAGCCAGCATGTTCACAGTTCACGCTCATACGACGCTCGGCACTCATAGCGGTAGCACGTGTATCTTAATAAAAATTATGATCCGAAAACGCCATCGTGCGTGCTCAGACACTACAAAACCAACCGGGAAAAACAAACAAACGTGACGGAATCAATTTTAAACAATAAATTTAGAATTTGAAACAAAATACACCTAAATAAAATATTATTTAGTTGATTTATAATGGCGCCAGAGCGCGCGGTGGCAGGCATATTGGCAGAGTGAACGAACACTGACCGAACAAAACAACCTATAAGCACTAGCTCTGCATGTTGGGATCGTTTGGTTAGACGATTTGATCTCGTAAAGCGCTGTAGCGGATTTTAGTTTAGTTATATCAAAAATGGAAGCTATTTGTGCTTATACCATAGCTGCTCTAGTACGTAGTACATATACCTCTGACGTAGACGAACATAACTTTCTCCCTTTTTAAAGATGGTTAAAGTTAAATAAAACAATATTCTTCCTTCATCTCCAAAGATTTGAATGGCAGATTAAAATTTAATAAGTATCTCTCGCCCCAACAGACCTATAAAGCTAATTCCACAATATTTCACAGCGTTTTGATTAGATAGGCACACAAACAAGCAACGTCAAGGTAGAAATAAATACGCGAATATCAAAGTAATTTTCCACCTCGCACGACGGGAATTCCACCGAAACGGGCACATTGGAAAATTTATATCGAATTTGTCAGTTTGCTGGGTTCGTGTACGATGTTTAACACGTTGATAGCAACTTGTTTATTATAAAACTTTTCCAATGCGATGAAATCTGCCTGTCTCAACTTTTGAATCTGAATGTCCCTGATGAATAAACCTCCGCAACTTTCCCCCAAGTTTCATATCCGTGCTGGAATTGGAAAAAGGAAACCAAGTGTCCCTTCAAACCATTGTCTACCCATCGGACTAAGGACGACATATTCCAACTTTTGTATCTTTAACGAGCCGTAGGAAATAAGTTCCCAAGTATGAATTGCCACAGGATACTCTGACCTAAATAGGTAGATACCTAAATATCTTCAGCGAATTTAATTTGGAATGCTGGAGCATTACAGTAGTCATTTTCTCAGAAATATTGTTAGAAATTGGCGGAATAATATCAAGCAACGTTGAAATTAAAGCGGGTACCTACTGAAATCCGTCTTAATATAAATAAGCAATCATGCGAAAGTTTGTGTGTGTAGGTATATTAGTTATTCTTCATTCCAGGTTTTGTACAAGTATAGGTAACGTTTTTTTTTACCTAAATGTATATGTCACCGGCTTATTGTAAAACCGTTTGTTTATAAAAAAAAAACGTTTTTAATACCGGTTATTAAACTGTGGATTTATTGCATACTGACGGTCTGTCATCTGTCTTACAATAACATGGATGATATTTCAATTATTTATAAACAGTCGGTGCCTAGCGGTGAGTTTATAAAAAAAACGGGTTTTAGCAGTGTTTAATTGTGAACAAACCCGTTTTAATGCACCAATTTTTGCTGTTTTTTATTGTTTTTCGAGTCACTAGTGGCTAACCAGTAGGTTACGACGACGAGCAGAGCGAGAAGGAGTGTTAGGTTAGTTTTGACCACACTAGAAGTACACAATTACGAATAAACGAAGTGATGCCGATTAATTATAAACAACCGAAATATCGACCGTTTTATTGTGAGACACATTGCCCGTTGGCATTAAATCGACAGTTTATAAATAACCGCGTTTTTATAAACTAACGGTTTTTACAATAAGACGGTGACATATACATAGGTACTTGTCCTTTACGTTTTATTACAGAAGCATTTAAGCAGTGCCGCCTGTGTTCTGCTAAAAGACACTTTCGTTAATGACTGAATCATTTGAAAATTGAAACAACTTTTCTGTATCAAATAATTTTGTGTAGTCTTGTGCGTATTTATGAAATGTTCGAGTAAAAGTATATGTATGTATTTCCTTGACAACTATAGTTTCAGACGCACAAATTGAGATAAGGTCCCGACCCCTAGGGCCCTGGCCTGGATTCGCCCTCGGCATCTAAATAGATACAAAACTTTGTAAGCCCGTTACGGCAATTAGCTCCCTCTACAGTCTACATCGAAAATAGTTTGTCCTTTTTCCACATTACAAAACCATTTCACTAATTTGTTCCCAGATACTGAACAATCAATCCGTATGAAGCCTTCATTTTCTCATAGCTGCTTTTGAAGCAACTTGTTTTTCCTCATTCATCTATTAATGTAAAAGGAGGGCGCTAAAACTCTTGCCAACCTTTGTTTGACCTAGTCGGCCACAGGCGGCGACATTTTCCTTTGATATATATTCGAAAATGTTTGCAGAGGAGAAAATTTGGCATTTATTCATTCATTACTGGCAACATCATCAGTAAAAAACAAAAAGGCTTTACGATATTTTTACTTAATAGAAAGATAGAGTTGTACGTTTATTGAAGTTTTCACATTTTCCTGCTGCCTCAGTTTTTTGTGATTTTATTCTCTATAGTTTCATTATCATCATCGTCATCAGCCTGAAAACATCCACTGCTGAACATAGGGCGCCACTTTGAGCAGCTGCTTACCTCCTGCATCCATCGGCTCCCAGCCGTTCTGACCACATAGTTGGTCAACCTAGTGCGGGGCCGACCTACGCTTTGTCTTCATGTTCATGAACGCCATTCGAGAACTTTCTTCCCCATCGGTTGGCAGATCTACGAGTTATGTAGCCCATGTATTTCAACTTGCTAATTTTAAAAGCTATAACGATGTATAACGGTGACTTTTCTCTTGCGGATCTCTTCATTCCGGATCTTGTCTCGCAAGGGAACACCGAGCATAGCTATCTCCGTAGCTCGCTGTGCGACTTTGAGCTACTTTACAGTTTAGTATGTAAATATTATCAAGTAACGATGCAGTCGTAATAACATTAAAATTTTGTCAACAGGTGGTTTCGCGATGGCTCTAACTACCCTCTTGAAGTCAAGATGACCCACGCAAACAATCGAACGGAGCCAACCATCGCAACGCTAACATTGATGCCCACGAGAGAAGACGATGGCGCCATCTACCGGTGCACCGTTTGGAACCGTGCGATGCCAGAGGGGGGACAAATGGACGCTACCGTAGAGCTTAACGTCAGCTGTAAGTAGCTATAATATTATTATTTTTCTTGCCACCACCCGTTGTGAGTGACATAAAATATGAGGATGCTCATCTGGCCAACTGCGACGTTGATGGCCAATATCCGATGAAACGTGAGTAGGTAACAATCATTGATCGGTCGCGACCGGCCCGGCCCTAAACCGCTAATAAAACAAATGAGGTGCAGAAATAGAATTCAGAATAATAAGGCGCAGATCTGTCTTGGTAAAAATAATTTAATAATTTCAAGAAAAGCCTGACTCGACGCAAAAAAAAGCTACCATCACAGTCAAGGCGCCGAGGTGTGTCGACCTCTTTCAGAAAAAAGATCTCAGGAGCAATTCACAAAATTGGTGAAAGGTAGTTACAGTCGAACCCCGATTAACTGGGGCTACTTAATCTGAGTCCAATTTATACGAAAGCTCGTTGAGCCCTAAAACAAGCCTTCCTGAGGAGCGGATCTAGAAATAATTAAGTACTTAGAAACCTCGCGTTACTTTAACTCGTAACTTCAAATAGTTCTACGAGCTCGTTCAATAATTAAAAGCCTATTATCCAAGTTTCTCGATTAACTTCAGCTAGGTCGTATAATCCTGGCTTTAATAAGATGCTATAAATTCAACCAAACAAAGAAAAGGGGCATTTCTCGCTGTTGTTTAGCTACCCACTGCAAGTTATCTCAGCAATTTTCAGAGACTTACGACGTCACCTTAACTGGGGCAACAAGATTGGTTCAGGAAAACCAGCTCCTGTCTGATGGCTTCCCGAATGTCGAGTGCATTCCGACAGGTCTAATACTACTCTATGTAACTGCATTTTGTAGTTTATAGACCAATTTACATTACAAAATATCTATGACTGTCCGCCTAGTGTCGACTTTATTATAAGTAATGTGTAATTTAAGGCACAAATAAGCTCTTATCGGTAGTGTCAGTGCCAAAACGTATACATTTAAGCACTGATGACCAAAATAGTCACCTACTAAGTAATTTTAATCATAATAGCCTATATGTGTGTATGCAGCTAAAACTCTATATTCTTGTTAAATTAGAAATGGTTACTGCAATTGAGTTACAAAACATTCGGGTAGCAGAGATTTTCGGATTAATTTGACATGGTCGTTTCTGCCGAACCACGTCATCAAGCTAAGTCCAATCAGCACGGACAGGAAACGAAGGGGTCGATTTTATTCACCTACTTAATTAAAAAGATACAAAATTACGTATAAATGAGACCAGAATAATACAGAATTTGAACGAAGCTGTTAAACCTCGCTAGTTTTCCGATTAACCGCGGCAGTATCTAAACATTTGCTCGTTTAATTCTATTATTGTTGTAGCCGTATCAGGCTGTAAATTGAAGAAACAAAGGAACTGGCTTTGTTTCGGAGCACTTAAAGATACTTACTGTATGTTATCAACGAAATTTTCGCTGACTACGTCGACATGACCAAAACTGGGGCAACGCGTTTGGCTCAAGAAGCCGGCCCCAATCACTAGACTGTATCTCGATAAGCTTTGTTCCTTGTCGTAAGGTGTTGCCACAGTCACTAGCTGGTAATACTAAAACCACTGAAACTTTAAGAACGTAACCTAAAGCAAAAGCTCTGTTGGTAGCAGCGATACAGGTTTCCTATTGTAAACAAGAATGTATTATTCTTTATGACAGGTACTTGTTTTGTATTAGGTTCGAATACGCGTGGGAAGCAGGAAAAATAGACATTTGGCGAATTTCATTTGAATAGGTGCTTACATAAGGTTTTTTTTACAAAACTGACATTGTATTTTCAAAAAATTTGGTACAATAGCTCTTATGTTATCACAGTAAAATATTTGGATGATTAAAGCTAATGAATTTCGTTAGTATAATACCGTAAAAATAAAAATAACTCTTATACTATTGTATATAAATATAAATACAAGCTATAGTAATAAATTGCCAATGGTCGGACGGACCATTCTCTGCTTTTATCTCACCGCAAAACCCGGTGTTGGAAATAAATATGGAACCATTTTACACGACGCAAAATCCAAAGGACTATTGAAAAATAACCCTGTTTCAGTTTATAACCCTAACCAAATTTGTCTCGGGACTGGACACCGCTTCTACTAAAATTGAATCTGCCTGGCGCAGTTATCTATCAAATATGTATCTAAAAAGTAAGGTCACATTAGTTTGACGCATACAGCTATGATTGCTATTTCCATTAGTCATTCCCGACAGTAAAATTTTTAGATATAGGTATATAATGTAAAATAATTACCTATATGATCTGCTGACTGCTCTGCTACCTACATTGCTTTGTTCTAGAATTAACAATTTTTTTATAGAGCATCATCATATTTATCATCCTTCGTCAGCTTCACCTGCATTAATTTGTTATAAAGCCAAAACTTTTTCTTTTTTGAACGGGCTATGCTTTTGGTGTCTGAGCTATCTTTACAGCAGGGTCACATCGCATAAGGGGCGAGCCGTCAATAGTGGGAGGTAATAGGTAACTAAAAGGCACTCCTGGGATGCGAGCCTCGGCTTGGGTTATTTCTGAGAAAAGAGGATCAACAAGACTACGTCCACTAGAACAGTGGACCCTATGGAAATTCGCGACTCCCGTCGCCCCCGTGGGTTAGCTAGAACAGTCGCAAATTAGAGGTACGACGAGGTCGGTTCTGATTGTGTTACCTGGTATTTTATGACGGAAAACTATAGGTACCTAAGCTAGAAGTGCTAGACTAGTCAGATGATCCTACAGCGTAGCCGATACTATGGCTGCACTAAAATCTTCTCGCCGTCGTGTCTCGAGTGGCGGTGACCGCGTGAAAGCCATAGCATTAGATTGAACTTTTAACAAGGCCTCTGTATACGTGCAGCTTGCATTTTTACTTTCCAGTTGGCATCCAAGAAAAGTTAAGTGTTCGATGTTATGAGCCCGGGACTTCCTTGAGCTTGTTATTTGTTAATAATGTCAGATTATACCCAGTCAATAAGCTATATTGGCACCTACCTAGCTTAAGCTACACATTGAAGTGAATTAGGTACATGGGTGGTCCTATATAAAATTACTGCAACATCAATTAGTTCCTGTCATGCTTAAACTACGGTGCTTTTCTGTTTGGAATTCAGCCAGATTTAATAGAATTTTGGTTGAAGGCAGCCAAGCAGCGTAGATTAAATTATACCTAAGATATAACACTGCTTTGTAGATAATAGAGGAATTAGCGATTGGTTCACTAACGGTTTAAATGTTTGATTTACGGTGTTGTAAACTAAACATCAATTCTATTGGGACATTTTTTATTATTTAAGTTTGGTTTATAAAAATGTTTTGTCAACCCATCTATTCGAAAAAGGGGAAGGGTTCCTCGATAAGTGCGTCTAAAATGGGTCATTTAGGAGCACATAATAATACTGACAAAATGACTTTTCTCATAGAGGGGGATTAAAAACAGAGTGTGCCACTGCCAAGTGCCACGCGATACCAAAATGATTTAAGCTCGAGTGACGTACTTTGGATCCCTAGGGCTAAGATCGTTAGGATTCTATTCTAAAATCCTTTATAGCGGAGCCCGTTCTCGTGGTGTGGAGCAGCAACACCAGATACAGCAGTGGAAATAGCATGTACAAGAACAGCAGGCCTTTAGGTCGGCGTCGTGACGGCCGAAGTCTTTGCATAACCAGGAACCACAGTACTAGTCCAGAAGATGAAATAAAAACACGGGCGTAATATACTGTTTTACACCGAGAATTGATTTAATATTTAATGATTGAAATAACGATCGTGAACCGGGGAAAATGTCGCACGAAGAAAAATATATCATAACCATAGACTAATTAAATCAGTAGAGATGTAGCTGTTGAGAATACAGACTAACTATAAGTAATCGATTTAACAATTTAACATCCTTTACTTCACTCTTGATTCAAGCAATTGCTCTCGCCCTAAATACATTATATTTATGACACAATCTACTGATACGTGATTCAGAAATCTCATATCATTGCACCGTCATGCAACTATAATATCTGGAACTATGAAACGATAAATCCATATACATTCAAAAACACAAGAATCTTGTGTTTGGTAATATTTTGCTTCCAGTCTCAGAATACCCTGACAACATAATATCACGGGGTTGACGGCCGAATTCTGTGAAATATCTACACGTAACTATGGAAATGCGAGGTGAGGACAGACATGGTAGATTACGTAGCAGTCAGTACAACGCGACGCTGAAGCCCCGCGCCCCGGTGCCAAACCGATAGACTTCATTCAGATGCATATTAACATTAGATCAATGATATAAATTGAGTTTAGAAATGCTTAGAAATGCTTTATGACTTCATAAATGAGAATAAATAAACTCAAGATTAAATTGCTTCATGGTTCAAACCAAATGAAATTGCCTGCTGTATTAATGTGTGTTTATGTTTCGATAGCTACTTACTTCTACTGTGCTGTTACCCCCATAAACATGGTGGGTGGCAAGTTTGACCTAAATTTTATCATGTTTTGTATGGTAAAAAGTTGGACTGCATCCATTGCGCATTACAATCTCGCTAAAATTCAGTTTAGAATTTGATAAGGTTATATTTGAACTAAAAAGTTTTGTTCTGTTGTTCTGCTTGACGATCATGAGCACGATGTGTTTTTTTTTACAAAAGCTCATTGAAGGATGAGCTGTGCTTGATGTAACCCATGGGTTGGTTTTGTTAATAGTTTTTTTAGTGTGTAACCAAATAACCAAAAAGGATAGACTTACAGCATCAGTCTTGAAATGTGTACCAACAGCAATTTCCCTCGATAATGAGCAGCACTAAGCAGCAGTGAGATCTTTCAAAATCACCACACCTACTTCAAAATCAGTTCAACTGTTAATTCGTGAAAAGTTTAAAAGAGGCTAGATTTGCATTTATTACCTATGGGTATTTTAATTTATAATATATTACAGCTAATGGATAATAACAGAAAGTGAGCACACTAGTCTCGCTAGTAACAGACCTACAGAAGATATTTTGGATCAAAAAAACTTTTCATACTTACCTATCTAATATTCACGCGTACTTACATAATTTACTTAGATGTTGAAGTTTTGCGCGTCCCAAAGTTTGTTCTGTCGTTCCGTTGAAAGAAGGATATAAGCGGAGTGCTCACATATAAATATCGGGGCATCGTAAAAAGCTTATCGCAAAGATAACATTAAGAATAAGTGCGTTGACTTCCCAGAACTGTAAACAGGCGAGTGTCAAGCTGATGATAATGCTGTTTCAAAGTTTTCTACGTACTTATGATAAGAAATTGGTGTGAAACGATAGAGTAAATTGTTTATGTTTAGTATAGCTGTATCTATACTGTAGAGCTACTTGAAGTAAAGAGTTGTAGTGTGTTTCGCACAAATAAGTAATTCGGTTGTGGTTTATTTAAGTATTCCAAGTATTAAATTCTATATAATAACCATTATCGAATAAGGGTCTAATACCATTATCATCATTAACAGCCTGAAGAGGTCCACTGCTGAACATAGGCCTCCCCAGGGAGCGCTACTTTTGTGAGTTTTATTTTCGGTCCACCGAGTGGAGGCTGGTCTACCCTGCGTCTTGTATAAGATTTATAAAATAAACATCAGGGGCCGTACTGTGAGCTCTTAGTGCGATTCAAAACAGAGCCTGTATTGGATTGCTTCGTTTTTTTTGTATGAAGATTTTGACAAGCGATCCAATATTGGCTCAATTTTGAATCGTGCTAAGAGCTCACAGTACGGCCCCAGGAATGGATTGAAAAAATAGCGTCGCAATCCAAACAAAATAAAACCTTACAAAACCAATATAAGATAATGTGTGTTGGTAAACAACTTTATAGGTCTCCTTCCCCTCAATTTACTTACAAACTTGAAATATTCAGGTAAACTTTACACGTAGGTACTTCAGAACGAGCGTCGTACTTACTGAGGTTTCTTAACTTTCTCATTTCCTTAGTCTTGTTTAAAGTTTAATAACCCTATGAAAATGTTGTTTGATAGGCGTCGGAAAGTACCTAGCGACTTGCAAAACATTATGCCGAGTCGGCCCTAGAATCCTAGACACATAGGCAGAGGAAATGACTTGTTTGTATAAACTCCTTGCGCACAAATGTACCGACTCACAGTACACCGCAAGTCAGTAAAGAATCTAAACTACCTAAATAATATTTCTTAAATTCTCGTGATTTGAACACAGCTAGTTATTATTGTTGCTATAGGATATCTTCCTTATACCTAAATATTATTTGAAATGTTAAAATCGTGCCATTAATTTCTGTTCTGTCTGTTTTATTGCCTGTACTATAATTATGTGGTTAAAAGCACAAAATAATAATAAAAATATTTACTGAATAATATTTATTTTTGTTACTTCTCTTTTATGCTTCCCGTTCACATGTACAATCATCGGGGCCCTGAACAAAATAATTATAGATTTTCGTCATTCCGTTAAACTATATAATTATCGTGTTTAGTGTTATACGAGTCTGTGGACCCGGAAAACCTTCCCCAAATTAAACCATTCGGACACGCACGGAAGGACATGGCTCTTCATTTTGACGTTTTACGCGTGAAACTAAACTGAAATGTTTGTAGGTACATGCAAATAACACCACAAAGCGAGCAATCATAAAGCTCGCCCACGAAACACTGTAGCTTACTATATACTGTCAAATAGATCCTGAAGTGCGCTCTCCATGTGGCAAACCAATGCAATTTTCTGCAGGATATGAATTTGAAATTAACGCTCGTTAACTTCTGCATAAATGATGCAATGATAGTAAACTAGTACTCTGTGGGCATATCCATTACTGGATGTACTGTGTGATGCCTTCAACAGAATCCCTAAGTCTTGCCAGAAGGAAACGCAATAGCCCTTGGCAAACACCCTTACACATGTACATTTTAAACCGTGCGACGCCGCGACGAATGGAGGCGAATAATTTATAAACTAGTCGACATAAAGGGACAAATGTAATGAATAAGAATAACTACGTTTGGTTGTACCGAGAGTCAATGCTTAATGGTAACAATACGTTGACCGTACAGCACAGATTAAATAAGTCATGGCTACTTACTTAGTCTTGCTATACCGTTCCTTACAATATTTAAACGTTGAAAGTATTGCAGGTATCCATATTGCGGTTTATCTAGACAAAGTACATTAATTTGTAAATCTAAAATATGCAGTAAAAGAAAAATAGCTTCATGAAAATTTCCTCATGGAAAATTAACGTTTTTAAATAAGAATGAACACCTAATAACAAAGCTGTTATAATTATAGCCTGCATCGCGCAAACGATAATTTTCAAAGTTGCCTATAGGTATAAATCCTATACTATAACTATAAGTAATCCAAATAAATACGAACATTTTACTTTTAGGTAAGTATAATTCTTTCCGTAGCGGGTATAATCTCGAATTTTAATAATTGTAGAATATCAGTACTTAACCTTATAAAGAAACATTAAAGACAAAACATCTTATTCTGTAGCCTTTTGTTTAAAACAAAAGTGAAGCGTCCTTGCTTTGACGTCACACAATATGTTTTGAACGATTTGTGTTCCAAATCGGTATGTGATAATATTGTTCGTGAAAATAATTATGTTGATGACTCTCAAAAGTGCTATATTTCCATAGAAATTGCCTCGCGAATATTTTGGGGAAGTCGTAAAAAATGATGTTATGATCGAACCTTTCGTGATCTCTCAGGGTTGAGATTTCAAACAACACGGCTCAGATAAGGTTTGCCTAATATATTTCCCTCTATTCAATAAACATCTTCTGCTGCTTCCGTGTCACTGAACTAAATAAAGGCAGTCATTTTTCACAAGGGTTGGGGAGAAAGATGAGTTAGATAGTCACAATATTATTTTTTGTTCTTCTCTATTGATCTTTATGAACATAGAAAACAAATGGAACTGTTCTATGTATAGTACAAATGCATAGTAACCGAATAAATTTATTATAAAGAACTTCATTTTGCCTTACCATCTTAAAACATCAGTTAAACTTTGGCTCAGAATCATAAGTTAGCCTACTCACATATTGTAAAATCTTATATTATAAGTTAGCCTAATTTTCACAGAGAACATAAACACAAAGAATAGAACAGTTTGACTAACTTTACTTCTATGAAATTTTACGTGCACGCAGCTTACGTATATATCTTGGAAAAATATAAGCTAATTTGTATTCCAACAATTCGAAATCCTAAAGGTGTTGCTATTGTTGATTGTCGTCTAAAATTAACAACTTGAACAAAAAGGTTCCTAACGTCAGCAAAATGTGTTTCCCCTGGTACCTGTAGAAGGCTCAGTTCAGACCTACCGCGAACTGAGCCTTTTAGAAATGAAGGGAATTAAACCTCTTATGCAAGCTATTCAAACAACCACCAAAATAACGTGTATAACTTCGTAAGTATTACGAAAGTTACAGAGTGATTTACGCGTTTCCGTCTGTATGTACGTACTGGATATAAATCTTTGGAACTTTGATTACTCGACCTAATTATATTCTTACAAAATCATTGCCGGAGTCTACATGTACAATGTTTATCATCGAGTGACCTGGATATCTTTGACCAGATGAGGAACATGGATGCACTTAGGGTTGCCATTACAATATAATATTAATACAACCGGGCCGCGTCGTATAAGCTTTTTGATTATTGTTTGCGGATCGGATGGGTGGGTTTTATCGGTTACCAAAAGTCCGGATTGCTGCAAAAGGAAACCATTACTATAAATCTAAAAAATACCAATGCTGTCAAGAAATGAAATATGGAATAGCGTTTGAGACGGTACGTTATCATGCCAATTTCCGAGGGTCTCGGTTTCGTTCAGTTTTGTGTAATGTTGTAAGCACTAGCAACCCTAGTCTCGGTGCATGTTTTAATTTTAAAGAGATTCTGTAAACAGATTGTCGAGCGGGTTGTTTGAGGCGCATGTCGGTGCATCCGGCTGCTTTCCTTTATACCAGGTTAAAGCTACAAACACGATGAAATTACGTAAATAAACCGCGCTGGTGTCAGCAGATTTCTTACTTAAACATACTTTTACGTAATCGTATAATCGTATCTAAAATTAACAGTATACTGGACCGGACTGGGCTACGTGATATTATTATGGGAACTTTCCTTCTCAATCAAATATTTATAAAGGTTATTTGATTTAGATATTTTCTTCATTTTTGTAACTTTCATAAAAAGTTGATTTACTTTTAATAAACGTATATACCTACCTACTATACAAGGTTAGCTAGATTGGTCCATTACGCTGTGAAAAGAGGAGTCAAAAAAGTCATCTGCTTTGCAATTAAGCACAAACGGGCTCATAAAGCATAAAATAAAATAAAGATACTAAAACTGTGCGTTACCAACCCCGTTAAAACACATTCCATCTGAGCGCTCTGAGACTTCTGAGAGCAACACAGAATTCCCAGTTTCGACTTGTCGGACACTGTTTAGGACTAACTTTTAATTGCTTTGTTTTTTACTACCTTATATGGGAGTCGAGACTTATATCTCGAGCACCAACTCGGCAAACGACCAACTTTTTGTGCAGTTTGGAACTTGTGAGTCTGGGTTAACGCATTAACTAAGGTGTACCTCTGTGAGCATCGCTGCATGTTTACCGTTCAAATACCTATGTCTGTTTTGGGCTGATGCATCACTAATGGTAAATTTTTGTTACAGATTTCCCACGCGTTAATGTCGGCCCTGAAAATCCCTTGCGAGTTGAAATCGACGGAACCGCTACCATGGACTGCACAGTTGATGCCAAACCAAAAGTAAATTCCGTGCGATGGACGCGGAACGGAAAGTTTATCTCTAACTCTTTCTCGCACACGATACAAGGAGTGACGGTGCAGGATGCCGGCAAGTATACCTGCAGTGCGGACAACGGACTCGGGCGGCCTGGCGAGCGAGACATGTACCTCGATGTACTATTCCCGCCCACAGTCACCGTCGAGTCCAAGACTTTCGAAGCCGAGGAGGGTGGCACCGTCGAGATCAAGTGTGAAGTCTCCGCCAACCCCGACCCCATATCCATCGAGTGGACGATGGAGGGAAAACCAGACTTCCACGAGAAAGGCAACACGCTAACGCTGGAGAGGGTCAATGCTGACATGGCGGGAACTTACCTGTGCCGGGCTGTAAATATTATATCATCCAGCAACGGTAAGAGAACGGAGCGGACGAACAGCGCGTCTGTGGCGGTGTTGGTGCGACACAAGCCTGGGCGCGCTTCCGTGCGGCCTGACCGGCCCGTCGCGCAGGAGGGCACCGGTGTCACACTCACGTGCAGCGCGAAGCCGCCCGGCTGGCCGGCGCCGCAGTTCCGGTGGTTCCGCGACATCGACCCCGCCGACCCCAAACCGCCAGTACTGGCCACTGGCAGTACTTATACCATCCCCAGCGCACATCTTGGCAGTGAAGGTGTATACCACTGCCAGGCTACCAATGAACTCGGTCACGGCGACCTCGCCTCCGTCACGCTCGAGGTGCACCAGCCACCGCGCTTCCAGACGAAGCTGCAGCCGCACATCACGCAGCGCGCCGCCGAGCTTGACTTCTCCGTCACCTGCAGCGCTCTCGGCAAGCCGATGCCGAGCGTCAAGTGGTACAAAAACAACTCCGAAATCAAACCCGACACGAACCTCTACGAAGTGAAAAACGAAGTCACCGAGGGCAGAAACGCAGTCTACAACATTCAAAGTACGTTGAAGTTCAACGGAAAGGCGAGACCTAGCACTAACGACCTGCTTCCGGAGGACCGAGGCATTTACACATGCATTATCGAAAACGAAGTTAAGAAGATCGAATCTACAATGCATCTTCGGATCGAACGTGAGTGTCATACTTATTTTGAAATACAAAAAACTCTGGTAATCATTTTGTTAGTAGATCGCAGCTTTCACCTTGTTTGTTTCTTTGCAGATGAACCGATATCGATCAGACAGCACAAAAAAGTGGCATACGACGTGATGGAGATCGCGGACATAGTGTGCCGAGTGCAGGCGTACCCCAAACCAGAGTTCCAGTGGTTCTACGGGTCGAACACGGCGCCGCTACAGATGTCCTCGGACGGCCACTACGAAATAAACACGACCACCGACAACAACGACTCGTATCTCAGCGTTCTGCGGATAAAGAACGTAAAGCCGCAGGATTATGGTGACTACTATTGTAAAGTGAAGAACTCGCTGGGTAGTATTCGGCCGCAGATCCGGCTGCAGCCGAAGGGCGCGCCGGAGTCGCCGCGCGCGCTTGAGAGCCAGCGCGTAGGGGCGTCTTTCGTCACGCTACGGTGGGAAGCTGGCTTCGATGGCGGCCTCTCTAGTACCAAGTACTTCATCCGGTACCGACGTGTGGCTGCGCGAAGTGCGGGGGCTGTGGGAGCGGGCGGCGGTGCATGCGCCGCTGCACGCGCTTCCGACCACGATTGGATGGAGTACGATTGTGGACGTGCTAACCCTTGCAACGTCACGCGTCTAGACCAGCACAACACATACACCTTCAAGGTAAGCAACCCTACTCTCCTCTTGGTATCTTGGTACTTATTCCGTAGGATATGTATTGTTCTGTCGCTTGATTGGATGTACGTAGAATATTGAAATTGTAGATCGTACGTTTTCCTTCGTGTCGCGTTTCAAGCTAAATTAAATGAAACCCGTATCTTAACTGCACGCTCGTATCAATAATTGAATGTCATACGTAGCCTGTGAAGTAAGAGTAAAACATAAAATGAATTTATCTATTTATTTTGTGATGAAACACTGTAGGAAATATTTTATGAAATAGCCTTTAGTTGTTCTACAAAAAGTAGATATTCTTGACACCATTCATAATTATAATTTGTTTCATACATACTTCAACAGTATTGTGTTAAAACGGTATTAACTTACTTTTATTTTTCCATTTTTTATCGCTACCGACAGCATCTGACATTTGTTTTCAAGGTAAATTATTTGGCTCGCGCCGTTTTATTGTTTTCCTTTTACCTTTTGTGTTGTGATGTGTTGTTTACAAATTACGCTTTTGAATTTATGATTGGATCTTTCAGAGGGATGCGTTTACTGTTGCACTGGCTTTGATCTGTCCAAAAACCTTTGATACTTGCCCTAATCATACCCCACTTTAATGCAACACGCTACGCACAAAACCTCAAACTTCGCATCACTCTGAAAGGCCCTTTGACCCCGCAGTTATATGCTATCCTCTTATACAGGTAAAGGCTGTGAATACTAAGGGGCAAAGCAACTTTTCGAACGAAATCTCTGTGACGACGAAGGTGGATCATATCGCGCCCCCTGAGCGGGTCACATATGACCCGAAGACTCGTGGGATAGCGTTCACGGCGCCACCAACATGCTTGTCGCTTGTGGCTGTCGCGGAGGGACTTGCTGTAGTCGCAGGGATTTCAGGCTGGCAGGTACTTATACCAAATACATACTGACTTTTCTACACTGACTTCAGTACACATGCTTGTGATAATGTTGTGATCCATACCTAAGTGGGATTGCGTTTCCTGCAATCAACTGATGACAAGTTAAGATAGATGTAGTATTTACTAATTTTGATTGCAGTGGCAGCTTTTTATGTGAACCAAGTTTGTGTCGAGCTACGCCTTATGAATGGTTATCCCTAGTAGTTTTACTAGCTACAGCAATCACCGAGCACAGTATGCTTATACACTACTGCTCGGTGGCAGAATAACTGATGTGGTTGTACCTACCTAAGTATACCTAGAACACCTAAGGAAAGTCTATCATTCCACCTTATTTGGAACAAAAATAAATAATAGTACAAGTAGTTGAACTAATTATATGCTTTAAACGTTTAGATTTTTCTTTCAATATATTAGCATACATTTTTGGTCACATTTCATATGATGAATAAATACCTACAAATTTGCTCCTTTGCTTAGAAAGTATAAGGGTATAGAGTCGCTGGGGTCCCATCAGGTACAAACGAAAAATAGCCCGAACTTAAAAAAATGTAGTAATCGTATCTAGAGAGTTCTAGTTAGTGTCCAGTGTATTCATTTAGCCCAATACTTCAACAACACGCAATAAATGTCGCTCGATAATCTTGCGTTATGCAGAAATAAAATAATTCGTGAAATAGACCGTGTTATTCCGTTGTATGGCATGAGGCATCTGTACTGTAGGTATTATATTATCTGGGCTTATAGCAATACATTCTTTTGAGATTACGCATTTGTGAGCCGCGCAGAACTTCTCACCCTCTAGGTTATTTAAATAATGGATTAGTTAATACCTCTAAGTATTAATACCTACCCTCTCTAAAAGATTGAGACTATTAAACACACTTTCGAACCACTTCAAACTTAATTACGTATTCGTAAGACAATGGCCACATACCTACCTACCTACACTTAACCTACTTTTTCTGTATCTATCACACATGCACCAAAGTACGCTACCCAATCATTAATGTGTCATACGACACTCTCAAAATAGAACAACTTATATAGATAATACAAAAAGCTTCCCCTCAATTTTTCACTTCGACTATCTTTTAGGTTAGGGTCGTGTCAACAAAATATAGGTATTTTCTTTGTGATTAACTACACGTGATTCCATTTTACTGTTTACATTATTTGAGAGCTTTTTAGTGGCTACTTTCGTTCTGGTTCAAAGGTTCAATCCATTACATAAAATTACCTATTACCGGTTTTATACCCTAGGTAGTAAGACCCTAAAATATTAGTTAGGTAATTTATAGATCGGTAACAAATAATCACATTCTTCCACTCGGCTTTCGTCTGAGTAAATAATGCAATTATTTTTCCATGACATTCATAATGGCCGAATTATTTATGATTCCTAGAGATATTACAGCCTAGTACCTAAATAATAGCAAGTTATGGATAGTATCTTCACCAATTTTTTGCGATTCACAAAAATATTGAAATGTGAATCGAGACAAAAGGGATTTGATACGTATGGATGTGACGAGTTTCTGTTTTGTCTACAGCGGACCATCAGACTGTGAATGAATCAAAGAGATTGGACAATATGAATAAACAATTTCTTTGTTCTATCAATCTCCATGCAGAGCCTTTTAAATTATTTTGGGCCTTCTTTTAGTTTTAAAATCAAATGTTTCTTCAAGAAACCAGCATTTTTAGTGTATACTTACATCAC
The DNA here is from genome assembly GCA_963580505.1 of Ennomos erosarius. Lineage (NCBI taxonomy): Eukaryota > Metazoa > Arthropoda > Insecta > Lepidoptera > Geometridae > Ennomos > Ennomos erosarius. The sequence goes on from OY756982.1 coordinate 11,167,832, forward strand.
AGATTAGGTACGAACACTGTAGCTAAAGATGGATATTTCCCATAAATATTTATTTAACCAAAGCCTACATTTTATCCCTTTTTTTACTTATACGTATATCTAGGAATCTTATGAACAGTGGCTACGGGTCTGGATGGAAAAGTGATTATTGGATGAATATTTTGCGACTGACAGGTTTATTTTATTTAAAAAATAGCTAGATGAATGATAAAACTCTGCTCAAATTAAAGTAGAACGGGCATTTAGCTTCAGATGGAATGTGGTCAAAAGCAAATAAGACCAAAAAAATTCGATAAAAAATGGCATACTTACCTACTTAATAAAAAAATGACTGTTTTCAATAATAATATACCTAATGCAGGTGGTAGAAACGATACCTTTGAAGACGTCGGACGAGCCCATTGTGTCGGAAACTATCCTAGACGTGCCGGCCAAGTTCAAGCCGCGCGCGGCGCACGCGGCGCTCGAGATGGACGAACCCAACCCGCGCGTGCGCCTGCGTCTCTGCTTGCAGCTCAACCAGGAGGTCTGCAGCGACTACACTGAAGCAGAGAGTAAGTTGTATTTAGATAATGCTCCTCGATCAGTTCATTATTACGTTCCCGCGTATAGTTGAAAAGTCAATAGGTATCTCTTGTACAGTTGTTCTATCTGATGAAGCAAGTTATGCTTTATTATTATGTAGATTTCGTTGTGAACCTTGAAAATACAGTTCACAATACGAGAAACATACTAAACCTCATAAATAATTGACAATGCCACATAATTAGACATGGATGATTTTATAATTTGGTCTGAGGTTAAAAAAAAAACAAGTTGTAAATATTCATGTGTTCCTTTTGTTTCTTAGTCTTACGAAACATCTTCGGTTCTCACGGACTATTATCTCATTTTCCACAGTCGGTGCACCTTACGTACGGGAAGCGAACATAGTATCAATGACGTACATATTCTTAGTGGCCACGGTGTTAGTGGTCCTCACGCTTTGCCTAGCGTCCTTTGCTGTATACTTCCGCTCGAAACGGAATAAGAAGGCGAATGAGGCACGGACCAAAGACTACGAAACGGACCCGATGAAGCCCGCGATAGTCACTCCGCAGAACCAAGAGAAGCCTCCTCCGTACTCCGCTAGCACCGGAATGGAGAACAAGGCTCTGGAACATTCCATGGACATGGGTTTAGGAATGGACGTCTGCAAGAGCGAAATGTATGCTACGCAGGGAGGTTACGCGTACCATCGGCAGGGGGCGCGACAAAACGCCCCGCATGACTGTAAGTTTACAACACTCCTTTCTAAACCGCTCCTCATCCATCGCTTTTTAACAATTCGCAAATCATGTTTTGTTTATCAAAAACAAGTTTATATCATTTCTTCATCTCTATTCCTTTCGGCAATCATAAGGACTGACCGTCATCGGGGCAGGTAAATACCTAGGTACAAGGCTAAGCGCATATAAACAATTTAAAGTATAGTTAATGAGAAACTACTCGATAGCAAAATTGAATCATCCAAACATCTGTCGAATAGACTGATTACAAGCTTTTGGGCTAAGCAAGTGTCTGATCTCGTTTTCATCATAATGCCAATGTACTAAATGTTACTTTAGCATGTGGTAATGCTACAGCAAAACCATCTCACAGTGTAAGTCTTAGCCTGGCAGGTAGCTATAAAATCAGCTGATTGAAACATACAACTTAGAACAATTGAATATGTGCGCTAGGCTTAGAACTAAGCTATGGACTAATGGAAACTGACGTCACAATGTGATCCACAGGGAACATGGGGTTCACGGACAACAGCTATGCGAACAGCCACAATGGAGGCAGCGTGAACTCTCAGGAGTCGCTGTGGGCGCTAAAGGGGGGTGCAGGAGGGGAAGGGATGGGCGCTCCGATCGAGCACGGAGGGGGGTACGAATATGACGCGTTACCACACGGTGGGGAGTACGACTGCCGCGGTGGAGGCGTGGACTTCGTGCACTATGTCCGGTTACCGCACGGCCCGCACGGCCCGCACGGCACGCTCGGCATGCACGGCACGCACGCACCGCCCGCAGACTACGCGCGTTCTCAAAACCCGAGTCGTCAGGAATACTGCTCCGACCCGTACGCGTCTGTGCACAAGCCCAAGAAGCCGCGCAGAGATCAACATAATATGGGTGAGTTTCTTTGAGTTGTAATTTTAATGGCTGGTAACATGTAATATTACATCGGTCTACAGAGTTGTATGGCATTTTGAGATAAGGAGGTATGCTGTGTGTGCAGTAGAGAAGCATAATAGAGAAGCAGAGAGTCTTGCAGTGAAGTAGGCAGCTATGTTGCGAAGCATGAAAGCGTGTAGCGAATGGGGTGGTATGTCAGAGGTGGTAGGAAGGCATATAGTGCAACGGAATGGGAATTTCAATCCTAAGTAATGGTTTATAAACAATATTAAAGAAAATCTACACTAATTAGCGTGACGTATAATAAAGTAGGAAGGCATGTAGTGTAGCGAAGCCGAAAGGTGTAAAGTAGGAAGATAGTCACGTAATGGAGCAGGGTGTGAAGCAGAGATGCATGTAGTGATGCCGAGTTACGTTTGCAGAGTCCCCGTACCATGAAGTGCCGGGCCTGCCGGAGTACGGCGGCGAGGAGCCGGTGGAGGAGAAGCCTCCCGCGCACCTCTCGCTGAGCTACGACGAGTCGCTCGAGTCCGGCTACTCCACGCCGAATACGCGCTCGCAGCGAGTCATCCGGGAGATCATCGTGTGAGCACCTCACTACTTCCGCCAACTCAATATCTGGACGATCTGACACTGTTTTGTCTTGTGTAAGTGATGTGAGTGAAACTTTTTTCGATTTTCGAATTGTTCCATTTTGGCGCTTTTATTCGATGTTGGTTTTTTCAGTGGTCTTTTTAGACTCAATATGAGCCCTATAAGGGTGTTTCAGTGTTGTGAGTGAGTGTAGCACATAGCTAATGAATTTTAATACTTAAAATTATATGTTTTGTTACAATTGTCTCTAAAAATGTGGATTGAATTATCTGGAATAAACGAAAAATGCAAATGGAGCGTCTAGTCGAGCTATCAATTATTGCTGTAATTGTTTATAGCTGGATGTATATGTATGCCAGCCGATTGAATTTGTACGCATGGTATTATTTTACTAGAAAAACTTATAATGTAAACGCTGACTGACTTTTTCGTATTCTGCCAAAAAATATGAATTATTCTCACTAGTTCCAAGACTCTGTGGTTTGGAACTAATGAGACTTATTCAATCTAACGGAATGTCATCAAGTCATCATCGTAACATGATACATTTTGATATTGTTGTTTGGAACTCAACTGATAAGTAAGAAAATTATCCAATGATCGAATTTTGTAAGTCGTATTTGAAACTTTGGCTAAGTCTCAAACAAAACTTACAAAATTCGATCGAAATGAGTGTTTACAGAGTGTAGTTAGATAGAGCGAGTAATAACTCAACAAAGCAAACTTGAAATCCACTTACAGAAGAAACGGAGTTTCCACTATGCATATAACTCGTATAAGCTTTTCATGCAGTTTTTTGCAGAATGCATGAACCTTTACACGTGTGTAGATAATGTACGGTCGTTCATCTGTTATTTGGACATCTAAAAGATAGTTCATTAGCATTATTTTGACTTAAAACAGGGCCTAATTCTCACTCCTTTGATTTTTATTGTCGTTTTTGTTCACATTCCAAAATCACGAACGAAAAGAACTTCGGAATCGAACGACTGGGAATCAGGTCTATTATGTACAAAATAGTCGCAAACTTTAAAATTGTTATGGTACCGGTTGTTTGTTATTTCACGACCAGGGTAAGATACGCACTGTCATTTATTTTTGGCAAATAGGCCTGCTATTAAAAATTAACAAGTTAATATCATTTTCATAAAGTAGGTTAAAAAAATGAATGCAATAATTGAAAAAATTAGTAAAAGAGTTCAAAATAAATCACGTAAAACATAGCTTCCCGACAGTTACTATAAAAACGCACGTTATGACGTCACATAGCAAAGAGATTGAATGTAAAGCTACCACTGCGCACAGCTTAGTAATGAGATACTATGAAGGACCAAGAACTGACGTCACTGCATGTTTGAGCTGTCTCTTCCTGTATTTTAAAATGCTTGTAACTTTGTCATTTTTTGAGTAATTAAATTTTTGTATTCACGACTGATTATTGTTTGAGGAATATTATTATTTGTGTATTAAAAAATAGCAGAACATCTCACAAATGTGCAATTGTACATATCCCAACCAACCGGGTTCAAGAGAGAATAACAGCCGGTATGATAATGATTTTCAAAATCATTCGAATGAGACACAAAGTTTAAGACTTCCATAATGTTTGAATGTAATTAAACAAAAAGGTTAGTAAGCTAAGTCTTTAAGTTAGATTTAGGACCATAAATTGTTTATTGTTTCAAATTGAATCGAAATGGAGTTTAAGCGCGTAAAAGCGTAATATTAGTCTCGGCCTCGGCTTCCGAGATACAGGGAATCGTATTAGGGATTCAGAAATCCAGAAGAGTACCTATCTACGTTATGTCACAGATATTATAATATTAGCTATGTAATGGAGGATTTATGGTCTTCGTGTCAATATTGTACAATTATTTAGATTTTCTGTTTTAAATAGGCATTCACTGTCGATCGTGGACTGGTAATTCAGACCAGGCAGACAAATGCTCGAGCACTTTTTAAGTGGTAATCAAATATCAAACTTATTCTATTTGAACAAAGCTTAATATACTATGCAACATTAAAATATTGTCCAATAATAATGTTGCATATTTTTTGTCTAAAACGGAATAAGGGTATATTGATAGAATTACCACTTAAAAAGTGCTCGAGTATTTTTCCGATTGGTCTGAATTAAAGCTAACAATTATCTCCGTCTTTTTTGTTTCCCTTTTACGAAAAGGAGTTCCTTTATATTTCCGTTGCTTCGTCCATCGTGCTCTTTTCGATTTGTCCGAATCCGAAGAATCCCACTGAATTTATATTTTCCATAATTATTTTAAAAATAAGTAGGTCAGTATAGTACTTAACCAACATCGTGTCGTGATCTCGCTTTACCTACTTATTGCTACACAAAATACTTTAATATTTTTATTGCTGCTTTTTTAGAAAATTCATGTTTTTGGAGTTTCATGACTTTAGTAAGAAACCGCTTGTCTTATGTTATTTTAAAAGACAACTATTACCTATTGTTTCGCGAATGTTTTGCGTAAACGAAGATCCCACTTTATAGGTACCTATAAAAAGTTAAATTATGTAATTTTTTTTATTGTAAAGTTTTCACTCTAGGATTTGGAAGTGATATCTCATTACTTTACTGGCCCGGATCTAAAAAGGGGTCGTATTAAGGATTATAATTATTATTTATAAAAGATGGGTCGTCAAGTTTGTTAGCGACGCGTCCGAAGTGGGTTTCACTTTCTTTTTTACTTCACATGCCTCACCTGAACACCCGTATAAGTACCCTATTATAGTGTAGTTAAAATTCCTTGTAAAATTCTCAGTTAATATCTAAAAAAAAAGACTATTTTTAGTACTTTTACAAGATTCAAAATCAGATAACTAAAAATAATATAAATTAATATTCTAGCAGAACAATTACAAAATGTTTAATGTTAAACAAGTCTAAAATGAATTTCAACTGCGTTTTAGTAATGAGTACTATACAGCATGTTCACCCATCTACGGGTGTAATTTAATTCATTAGCATAAATTGAGCCCATGATACTACATCATTTATAGATGATTATTAAAGAGTAGAAGTGTGTAAATGAAAATATTTTTATTGAAAATTATGAAGATTGCTGCGGCGCCTAACGCAGTTGGCACGGATGATTTTGATACATTTAGACGTTTTTATACTTTGTATGTACTAATTAAAAACAGTACTACATTATTTTAATTAATTTTCGTATTGTAGCATTTGATTAAGTAAGTTATTCCATTTTTTGGAGTTATAATTATTACTAAATCAATGTGTTAGAATTCAAAAATGTTTGTCCAGACGTAACCGGTATCAGGAGTAGGTACTTAGTTTCAAAGGATGCTAATGAATTCAATGACACCCAGTATATAGATACGTGTCGCGTACGAAGTTGGCGATCCACACCTGCAATGAGACTTGGACCGTGAGTTGTGAAATCTAATTAACGAAACCGTGCTTTGAACCTAGAAGTACTAGTGAAATAAAGAGGTGAATAAAACCACATAACATCGCTTTAATGAGTTCACTTTTTGCCTCCTTCACTGATGGTTCTAGGTTCCATGCACTGCTGTTAGTCTTTATATTATATAGATTTAAGTTTGTAAATGTATGACTAGAATGATACTTTAGAATTTCGAATGATTGTAAATAGCAAATTATTCTACGTCAGTGTACCTGTTGTGTGTCACACTTCTAAAGAAGTTTTCTGCTTATCGTGTCGAGATAAATGAAGGACTAGTTATAATTTGTGAATCATATTATTATGGAATACCCAAATTTTATAAGTTATTTAAAAATTAACTGAACATTAATTATTTGTAGATCAAAATACTCCCTCTATATAATATACACGTACTCAATTGAATCTCAAATTTCTCAGAACTAGCATAATAAATTTAATATTATGTCAGTTCTGATTATAAAATGGTTTACATAAATATGTGTCTTTAGTACTTAAATCTATGAAATGAAAATGAAAAAAAAAAAATGAAATATACATTTATTTGGATAAGGCATAAGTAGGTAACATATATATATACATCAATTAGAACACCTGGATCCCACACTAGGCTCAGGGCCCGTATTATGAGGTCCAGGCCTCTTTCGGCAGCAACAAAAGGATCTATAATTAATTTATGTACAGTTACTTTAAGCTGGGCTCTATATAATTATATTCAAACGTAAGATTGACTTCATACCTTAAAGTATGTGGACGATACAATGTCTGAATTTTGACGCCATTTGCAAAGTTTTATACTTATTAAAGAAACTGTGGAAGTGTGACACACAGAAGTGTTATTGAGAAGAGATCGAATGCACTTCTAGAGAAGTGCAAATCATATTTGGCGTGCACATGGCGTCCTAGATAAATAAAAGGTATCACAGACTCGTTAAATCATACAAATCTGTGTATTTGCAAATAGTCTGTATTTTGTAAAAAGAAGGTAGGTTTAAGTTACAAATTTATACAGCTAAGTGTAAGATTAAATAAATTTAGCTTACTTTAGGCAACATAGGTTTAAGTTACTTTAGACCACTCATAACTGTAACTATCTATTTTTGAGAGACGAACAAAAAAGCGGCACGTGCCTCGGCGCCCTCGGCGGCCTCGGCGGCCGTGGCTGTGAATGTGAACATTTTGGATCAAGTCCTGTAACTTTTTTCAAGTTCGTGATTTTATTCAAAAAATTACTTAGCTTTCAAATTAAGAATTCACTGAAATTCATAGATAGTAAACAAAAAAATCGCTAAAAATTCTTCCGTCCCTTTCTATCTCCCCGTTCACGTCTTGTTACTGCGAAAATATTTTAGTTCTGTGGTGATACTTATTATAAAACTAATCAATGCTAGCGATTATTTATTACTTTACTTTCCAACATGCAGTTCGATAACATTGCTATTTTTCACATATCTAGGTTTTACTTAGGTAGGATTTTACCTATGTGAACATGAAAAAAAAAACATTTTCACCTCAGCAGCTCGAAATGGCACGTTTTGCTGCGAGAAAACAGTGTGCAAAATCTTATTTTGATTTTTGCTCACTACGTGAGACAGTAATTTTTTAATATTATGACTTTGCGGTAAGTGTATTTAGCCAGCTTCAGGTTACATACATATGGAGTTTTGAGGAGAACATGTTGATTTTTCTTTTTTTTTTCTGTGTCATGCTTTTGGCGGGAACGCGATAGTGTTTCGTTACTAGGTAAATTAGTACCTACCTAAATGCACAAGACGTGCGACGCCATTATTCCTCCAACGAGGAAAAAAAAAGAAAAAAAAAAGTACCTACCTGTAATGATGTTCTCACTGCTGAGGTGAAAAGTTGTATGTGCTACTCGAGAGCAAAGTTTTTGCATCTCGTGCCTTTGAATCCCTCGCTCGCTCAGGATTCTAACTCGCTACGCTCGTGATTCAATACTAGAATCCTTCGCTTGCTCGGGATTCAACATTAGACACAAAAATCAACTTTGCTCTCTTGTTGCACAAATAACTATTTTGGATTTTCTGGTATCACCTGCTATGTAATCGTCAATAAAGTTAACTGTTAAAACTTAATTTTTATCAAGACGTTAACTACTTACTAAAATAATTATTATATTCGCGCACGGATACCACCAGAATATTATGTTGAGGATCTCACTTTGGGCTTTAGCTTTTTTACAAAGCATTGATATATACCATGAAAAACGGTAACAATCTGTATCTACATAAATAATTATGAGGAGCCTCCATGGTCCTTTTACATTTATTTATAAGTTTATAAACAATAAAAATTCAATGATATTTTATATTTAATTTTTGATATCCTACTCTACTTACGTAAAAGGCTTTTATATACTTGTTTATCGTAATTGTAAAGTTTGTAAGTTGTACTGTAAGTACTGAATTATGATGTTATAGTAGTTTAAGATTTACTTTCATATATTGCTTATTATTATCCGAAGTACTACTCATTGATGAAATTTTAATGTATTATGTTATGATCTAAGTAGTGTAAGATTTTCTATCATAAATTCGTATAATATGTTAATTTGCCATACTCTTTGTCGATTTGCATGTTGTTGATGCAAGTTATTTTACGACTGATACGCACTTTATGAACTATACATAGGTCGGTTTAATGAATCTAATTAAATGTAAGTAATTATTAATAAGGCTGTAAAAATATATTAAGGAACTAATTACATTATAATAAACTCAATTTTATCTTAAAAAGTTGTTTTCATTTTTGTTATATTTTATTATAATTTATAACACTAGCTTAATAGTCTGGCTTTGCATGGTTGCTGGTAACCTTTGCGAAAGTGAAAGTGAAAGTGAATTTGATCAAGTTTCATCGCAATCGGACAAACGGTACGGCAGTGCATAAAATACCTACCAGCCTTATATAGGTAGCAACTAGAAACAATTATTCATTTGTATATATTGAAAAGAAGAATTCATATCATAAGTAGTTTAAAATCTGGTAGGTGGGGTATATAAAATTGATTTTTTGCATGTAGGTATTGTATTAACATTAAAATATGCACCTTAAGTTGATCTCATTAGAGTATGCAATCTGTTTAAAAAAATTCATCAAATTCCATTCATATCCATTTTAACATAAAAGCTACACAAACAAATTAATAGAAAACGTTTAACTAGGTAAAAAAACAATATAAAACAAAAACGGTAACGGTTATGGTTTAATATTGTAGGGATTTGTATATCAGTAAACCTGTGTCTTAAGATATACGTGAAATGAAATTGATGAGCTAATAAATAAATGAAGGAGAAAAGAAAGCCAAGTGATCGATGCTCTCTGTGGGGTAATAGACAAAAGTTTTAATAATAGAAAACTTTAAACTTCACCGCGCTGTTTTTCCAACTTTTATTGAGTTCGCGTGCTCACGCTCAGTCAATTCATTTAGTCGATCGCTGTCTATTTATCACGGGGAAATAATAAGAGTTTTGCCGTTCGATGCCTCAGGATTACCCAGCGGTTCTATTAATCATTTTCTGATTACGCAGATGTTTTCCGAAGACGCGCAGTTGCCAATCTATGCTGATAAAGGCAAGAGCCCACCGCACCGGTGCCAACACATCGCTATACTCTCCATTATTTCAGTTTAGCCGTTTAAGGTAGGTACTTACTAGTTAAATAATATATACATAATACTTGTTATAAAAAGACAGTCATTAAATTTTCTTTTGTTTTGTCATATTTTCGTCTAGATCACGTTGTTTTTTCTTATATAGGTAACGCATTTAATGTTGGTATTCCGGCAATGAACTGCCAAATTCGAATTTCTTTACTATAGGTACTTACTATTTTTTTCGTGCGAAATGATAAAAAAGCGCGCGTTGTAGTCGTCTCTGCTGGCGTAGCACAGCGTAGCTAAATTGCGAATCGTAGGATTATTATTCTATTATTATTATATTATTATTCTATTATTATTCTATTATTATTCTACTGTGTAGAGCAGCGTAGCTAAGTAATGCGTAGTGTTGGCGCTTATGTTCAAGTTTATTATAGAGTTCGCCTACATAGAGTTACTAAAACTTAGATAGATCTACGGTTCCGTAGTAACGGGTAAGGAAACTTTCCTCCACTTTTGCCGTCAAGACTTCTGAGGAACGCTTGAATAAGGTAATTAATAAATTATCAAAAAATAAGATCTACGCATGTCATTCAACTTCAACTTCATTCACCAGCGGATAATGTTTAATTTGAATCACGAACTGGATCTGAACCCACGTCCGTCCATCCCTTAAGCTGGGACTTAAAGTGATCATAAAAAATAAAAGACAAGACTTTTATACTTCACCGTTTACAGTTTCTTTGTACTTTAAAATTAATCTATCGATTGTTGTGTGTGGTTTTTTTGTGGTTCTTGTGCTTTAATTTCATTTATTGTTGGTTAATAAAGTATGATCCCTACCATAAGTACGTACTATTATCTATTCTATGCCATAAGCGTGTCTTGTCTATTGATTTTTTCAATGACTGTACCAAGTTATCAAAATGGTGGTGTCCAGTAAGGAACGTGTCAAATTAAGGAAAGTAGCAAATTAACAAAAGTAGCCAATTAGAGAAAGTGTCGACCTGTTACCTGACCCCTTCTGATAAATGGAAAATTTGAAAGACATAGATGTCTGTAATTTTTTTTAATCACAGGCCATTTGACCACGGTCTCACCCGATGGTACCTAAGTGACCTGAGATCGACGATGGAGCATACCAATATCCCCAATCTTAGGCTTTACTTAGGTATCACCTACCTAAAAGAAAGAAAAATGAAGAGAGAAGAGGAGGTACCTATATCAAGTAAAATTATTTTCATTATCCTCCTTCATTTTAAACCTATTAATCAAGCTTCGATTGCTCATTGTTCATAATATTAAGTACGTAAATTAAGTGTAATTTCTCATGCAGTGAAATGTAAATTTCTTTTGAGAAAATAAAGTTTGTTTAACCATATCTTAACAGTGTTTATTTTCGATTTAACTATGTTCTTAGTACGTAGGTAGATACAACAGTGTTCCCAAATAGCGATTTAATGCATAAAACTTGTCAACCGAAAAATTGTTTTGTAAGAATCTATCCCTGAGGAATGGAAATGTCTCACGGAGTATTGTTCCAATTTATTTCTCACCTGTCCGAAACTACTTTGGTCGTAGCCGTACCACAGACTATAAATAACCTACATATAATACACAATAATGCACATGTAGGTAGATAATACAAAAACCCCTCTTCTCTTCTCTTCTTATTTTTTCTTCATCTCTTTTTCTTGGTAAATCATCTATAGACCGTGTCATATACCATTGTCACAACCAATAATGCCACTTATACCGCTGCTTCTACTTATAGATAAAATCGAAGGGTACCTAAGATACAAGAAAACCATTAGTCTGTGTCAAAACTTTGCTCTTAAATTAAGATAACCATACGTTTTACAGAGACAGTTCTTTTAAAGTAGAGCTTAAGTAATAAGTATTGCTCTGGATTATTTCTTAGATATACTTAAGTATAACTCATAAAAACAAAGAAATTTTTACAAATGATCACGTTTGTCTTACAAAAGTTTGATTGACCGCCAACAAAGTCTCCTTCAACTCGCGAAATTGCTTGATTCATAATTCCAGAAGTATGTTGGTGCCGTCGTATTTTTCAACGATCCTTGAGTATTTTTCTAATTTGTGTAGTGACAAAACTTGGTAGGTAACTACTTAAATACAAGTTCTACAATTTCATGAAATGATTTTGTCGTCGGCGATTTTTGATTGGAGATTTATTTCCTCCAAAAAGGTGGAAGTTTACTGCGGCTAGGCACCATTTATTTCATTAAGGAAGCAGCGAGCCCCCAAGATACGGGTATTTTAACCCAGTTTGGTGTGGTTAGAGCCGCATTATCAGTATAGTACTTACGTTATGCGAAATAAACAATGTTGACTTTTGATTTGATTTTTTATCCGCTGATTTTGTATATTTGGCAGTAATATTTCAAGACGGATTCCGGTAGGTACGGATTTGTGCTAATTCCACACAATTCGTTTAATATATTTATTTATTTTTGTGGACATTTCACACTGCGCCATCTAGCCCCAAACTAAGCATAGCTTGTACTATGGGAACCAGATAACTAATACAATACTTATACTGGGTGTAATTGAATCATTAGCATCCTTTGAAACTAGATACCTACTCCTGATACCGGTCACGTGTGGACAAACATTTTTGAATTCTAACACATTGGTTTGGTAATAATAACTCCAAAAAATGGAATTATATACTTTATCAAATACTACAATACAAAATTTAATTAAAATAATGAATTACTGTTTTTAATTAGTACATACAAGGTATAAAAACGTTTAAATGTATAAAAATCATCCGTGCCAACTGCGAGGCTCCGCGGCAATCTTTAGTATTCAGCAATACTACTTTAATATGCCAAGAAACAATGCATGGAGTCACTTATTTTTTGGGCCAGTTTTGGCGACACTCTTGCCTTTTTTCCAAGGTGACGTATTCTCGCCTTTAACTTATTTTGTGTTAAGAACTTTGATCTTATCAAAGGTTAAGAACCATAAATAAATAGTTCGACAATAGGCATTTTTATGTGCATAAATTAATAATAAAAAATAAAAAAAATAACGCCCAACGATCACCCTACATAGATCCTGGACCCTAACTAGGATACCCTTTATCTAGGGACCCAGGAACTACGAGGACCATGGTCCCACAACACCCAGACACAGAACAAGTATTTGCGCTTTTTTTTTTCGGGCACAAATACTTGTCCTGTCGCGGGAATCGAACCCGCCACATCCGGGTTATGAGCCGACCTGCTCAACCACCACACCATGGAGGCTGTCAAAATGTAATATTCCTCAAAAGATTACCATTTGTGAAAACAAAAATAAAATATCTCAAAAAATGACAAAGTTACAAGCATTTCAAAAACCGGAATAGAAAGAGATAGCTCAAACGGCCTGTGACGTCAGAGCAAGGTCGTTCATAGTACCTCATTACTAAGCTATGGTAGCTTTACATACATCAACATAGCTCCATGTTTACATACAATCTCTTTGACATGTGACGTCACAAGTGGATTTTTCATAGTAACTGCGGAGACGCCCTCTACAGAAACTTTAAAAGCTTATTACTCCGTGATTTATTAACCAATTTTACTTATTTTTCCAATTATTGCATTCATTTTTAATCTTCTTTATGAAAGTAATATATACTTGTTCATTTTTAATAGTAGCCATCATGCCTAATCTCTACGGTTGGTGCCGTTCAAAGAAAGGTGAAGGAGCTCTCCCGTAGACATGGACAGAGATATATCCTCAGGAAGTTGTATTTGTAAGTTTCATAGATATAGGTCGCTTTTAGGTAGGTATAGGTACTTACTGTTAAATTATTAGTCTTGTTAGACAAATAACTACGATCAAAATAGAAAATAGAACTAAACTAATAGATTGGTAGTACTGTGTAAATTAACTGTGCGCCCAAAACCCTAGTATTATATTCAACTTAAAAGGTTTTTTACTTTCACTCAAAACACTTGGACTTAACTTATCAATATTTTAATGCTTCCGAATTAGAGTACACAACTATACATACTTACTTAAGTAGTATATAAAATACTTATAGGTATTTAATAGTCTCGGAAGGGTTCAGTAGGTATATCTTAGATCTATAAACTACACACGCACAGTGAGTGCGGTGACGGCGACTTTATTAAAATAGGACGTAGGTATATGCACATGTAGGTACGCAGTTCATGCATCACGCCTCCACTACTTCGTATCGTGTATCCGCTACAGTCTGCTTGCAAATTTAGCTTCCACACGGATAGCTTCGATAAGATAAACTTGATAGATAGATAGGTACCATTATAGGAACGGAACGGAATCGATATAGATACATACACTCACTACGCTGTATACTTATGTAGCGTTCCTTTTCCTCTTCGTACACCGTACGTAGTAAGATAGAGAGCAAATCATTGTTGTAGGGCCGAGCATGATTCAAACATGTGTGCGTCGGTTTGAAAGTGGCACGGGCTACCGCTTAGTCGCACTCGCCCCAAATGTTCCTAAGAAAAAATGTCTTTCTAGAGTGTGAGACTGGATCCCTGGAGAACCCCCTAACGGAACTGCATTTTAATTAAATACTCCACGATTTCAATCAAGTTGTCTTTGAAAATTCTGTCGAGTGTCATTTTGACGCGACCTTTGAACTATCAAAAGTCACGCCAAAATGTCACCCGTCACTCACTCGCAAAAACGTTAAAAGAAATATTATTTTTGTATATTTTGTGTGCCTATTTTGTGTTAAATATATTATTTTAACTGGTAAATGTTGAAGAAACTTCACAAAATAATAAAATAACACGATTTGAAAGCAAGGAGACCGTTTGGTTGACAAAATTCGGACAATCAACATCCAGCCAAAGACTTTTTATCAATAGGGGGAATTCTGTGCATCCAGCCTGCGTTAATGCCAAATTGGGGGCTGCTTTTGTGTATGAAATGCATAAAGCTAGAATTTGCCGCACAGTGCCTGATTCATCCTCTAGAGGAGACCCCGCCTTGACTATGAATTCCAGTGTAACTCAATGGCAGCTGTGAAGTCCACGGCAAGCGATGCACGACGTGCAATTGCGCACACCGCATACTTACATCTTTCCCGTCATCTCAGCGTTTCGCGCCGACTTCACAGCTGCCATTGAGATTGTATCGCACTATAGGTACCTACTAGATAACTATCAAATTTGGCTTTCTACCAATAGGAATTAACCCTAATTTTTCTAAATTAAATAACCAGTGGTTAGTTTTTTCGGTAGCTTTGTTTTTTTCATTGTTTAGAAAAATATACTTATTTATTTGCTTTTTTTCAGACTTTTCTGGTTAATTTTCGAATTGTATTCCATAAATAAATATAGCAATATGTCTACTTAACAATTCCCAAAACTTAGGAGTAGCTGTGTATGATAAAAAGTTAGTACAAATTACTTCTTGGAAAAATCAGAAGTAATGAGTAGGTATATACTACGCTTATTTATTTGCAAGCCGACAATTTTCTGCTGCGAACTCAAAGTAAGAAGTAGACATAAACTTTCAACTTATCAGCATAATATTAAATAAAGATTTTGTAAATCGAAAGTTATTTTCTCTAATATTTTCTTGCGCGATTTATAATGGGATAATATGACGAGTTAAAATACTTCTTGACCTTTAGTTTGTATAGATTACCACACTATACTATCATCACATCACACCACACCACCACTGATAAAGGCGAAAGTTTGTGCGTATGTGTGTATACAGCTAATTTAGGTATCTTTGATACTCCGTCACGCTCAAACGGCTGAACGGATTTGGATAAAATATATTTTTTTAAACGCCCAAAGATCACCTCCTGAACCCTAACTAGGATTCCCTGTTTCTAAGGACCCAGAAATTACAAAGACCATGGTCCCACAACACCCAGACACAGCACAAGTATTTGCGTTATTTTTTTCTTGTGCGCGTTTAATTGTCCTGTCGCGGGCGGGAATCGAACCCACCGCCTCCGGGTTATGAGCCGATCTGCGCAACCGCTACACCACGGAGGGTGTCAATATGGAATAGAGATAGCTTACCTATACTTATACTGGATTAACACATAGGATACTTTTTAGCCACGGGAAAAAACGCAGAGTGCAGATACTTAACCCCCATATTCTAAGTTGTTACCACGAGATTACTCCACTCGACTCAACCTCGAATTAACCTCATTTTTGTGTTTTGGTATTTTAACACTGGAATTCATAGTCGAGGCGGGGGCTCCTCTAGAGGATGAATCAGGCGCTGTGCGGCAAATTCTAGCTTTATGCATTTCATAAACAAAAGCAGCCCCCAATCTGGCATGATGGGTGATATTTTGGCGCGACTTTTGATAGTTCAAAAGTCGCGTCAAAATGACACTCGACAGAATTTTCAAAGACAACTTGATTGAAATCGTAGAGTATTTAATTAAAATGCTTTTCAGTTAGGGGTTTCTCCAGCGATTGTTTATGAAAGTGAAAGAAGAATGATTCAGCATTTCACCATGTGGCTTAGCCCGCAGTCTAACAAAGATTTTCAGTAGGTATATACTAAATCGTCTTGGATAGGATCCGTCTACGTAGCGTGCCAATCCCAACTAACATGAATAAGTTAGACCTATTGAGAGTAATGAAAATATCCTAGGTCTGTGGTCTAAAAGCTGTTTTCGCCATCTGGCGAGTAGACGTCCAACAACGAAGAGTCATGATTCTTCAGTTATAGTGAGGGTGGTGCTATTTCTCAGGCTGATTTTTTTATTCTGCTAGATGACGCCACTAACTAAACTTTACTGTTCCTAGCCCTACCGTGAAAATACCCTTTCATACTTATTATTAATTCATTGAATTATTATTCATCTAATGAAAATACTAAAAGAAGGTACCTAACAATATTGCTTATTGAAATCTTTTTTATCACATGCAACAATAATATCGATTATTATCCCCTATTGTAGGTAGGTCCCTACTGCGCATGCCTGAAGTAGGTGTGGTGTGGACTGTGGACTCTTATAAGTACACTGAAGGGCTGTGAATTGTTTCATCTAAAGGTTATTCGTTATCTTTAATTTTAAATATACTAGCTCAATTATGTTTTAACGTTTTCTGATGCTTATGATTATGAGTTAGAGTTAAAATAGAATAGTTCAAAGCCTCAACCATGGGTAACGCTCAAGCGAACGAAAAGCAACCTAAAAGTGGGAAGTCACCCCAATCCCGGAGTAAACATTTCATAAGGAACTTGAACAGAAAATCTCCGGGCAGGGAGAGCAAAAAGCATGGAAAGAAAAAGGCCGACCTCAAACGAGAGGCGATCGACAGGGAGTTCGACAAAACGCCAGATTCAGATAACGTCGAAGTTATCGAAACATCAGATAACGATACGGTCGAGTGCTTGAAAGAGGGGGAGGGTGAGTCGAGCGTGCAGTCAGAGGTAACGGTGAGCAGGTGCGGGCGGTCACCGACCCACTCGCTCGCCGCGCCGCCGCCGCCGGCCGCCTCGCCCGGCGTCCCGTCCTCCTCCGACTCAGTGTTCACGGACCCGCTGACACCACTCGCCGCTGCCGTCGAGCTCAACCAGTGCTACTACTCCGCCGAGAGCGACACGGCCGAGGAACCCCCCGCACCCCCCACGCTAACGCCATCCCCCGCGGCGGCGCGCGCGCATCACGCAGCCTCCACAACAATGCCGCACGACGATGCAGCCTCCGCGCTTTCCGCCGATGACACAGAAAAAGAAGACAAAAATGACGTCTTCGATGACAATGACAGGGAGGAAAATGAAAAGGTTATGGGAGCGATAATATCGGGCCGCGGCGGCGATTCTGTGAAACGCAGCACTCATGAGTGCAGTCATGACTTCCTGGACAACCGGCTGAAGGCGTCTCCGGGGCAGACTTCGTTCACGCTCTCCAAGCACCGCAAGGTGGAGCTAGCACCTGTGGTTTGCGAGCCGTCGCTCACGTTCCTCGAGAGCGATACCAGTGATACCACCAACGGTTAGTCTTCATTCTTCTAATGCTAAGATTAAACCTATACTTTACCAATGCACTTTGTGACCTATACTTACCTACTTAGTTTCTTTCGAAAACTATTATCCGAGCTGAAGTAGTACTAACTTGCATAACTTGCATTGCATGGTGCATTTTAAATGTATCGGTCAGCTAAACACCAATCAATGACTAACATTCAATTACACCAGTGTTTGACCACGACTCACGAGCTCTCGTGATGGGAAGTAACGATATCGCGATGTGGCGGATGCCCTATCTATCCAGTTGTTTATTAACTTTAATACTGAACCGGTGCACTTAGCACGGTAGCACCTACCAAACTCTTACAGTTCTGAATTAACGCACTGAACGGATCACAAGTACATACGTGTGGACTGATCCTAATCAACGATTAGATTTATCTTTGAGTTTGACCCTGATTTTAACAATTCATATTGATCTTAAAGATTCTTATCTCCATTTTTTGAGGAAATATTTTATCGATAGATCATCGAAGATAGTGAAACGATACTTAGGCTTGTATTACAGAACAATGCCCATTGCTCAGTCGTTGGTCGATGATCAAGTACAAGATTTCATTCACTAATTGATAAGCTACTAAAAGACGACGACGACGTACGAGTTAAAGTTCAATACTTAGGCCCTTCTCAAAAAGAAAAAAAATCACGCCTTAAGTACCTACACATCTATTTTCTTTCCTATCCTATAGGTACTTTCATTATAACAAAAATTGATAGGTACTTGTTTTTCAATGTGACTTCGTTCGTGCTAGCATACTTCAATAGTAAGTAAGAGGTACCCACTTACTTAAGTACCACTTCGTTACCGTTTTGTTGTTTTGTTCGTCACAATGGCCGCAAACCAGTTTGTTGATACTTTCTTCGCTTCATTGGCCGTACGATCACACACAGTATGCTGCGTGTATCGTATGTAAGTACACAACCCACCTAAATTACTATTAACTCTTGTTTTATAGGACTGTGTCGAATTTCAGTACAAAGCAATTAATGTAGGTACCGTAATGTAGAGTTGGTAAATAGGTTTGTTGGGTTGGTAATGGACTTACTGCGACAAGGTACCTAACCAGGATACCTAATGGAAGAGTTTTATTTTGGAATGTTGCATGTTGTATCTCTACCTTCGAGCTGAGCTTCTCATATTATGAGGAATCAATTTTGGACTTTAAAAATACTAGTTACCGAATATGTTTTATAATAAGTAGTATTATTTTTAGAGTCCGTACGCTACGTACGTAGTAGAGATTCAATTTAGATTAGAAACCAACAAATACCTACATAACTACCCTTACTAGCACGTTACCTTTTGAAATGCAATAGGTACCAATCTATTGCAATTCAAAAAGAATGAGATACGGTCATTTCGATGGTACCTTATTATATGCTCCATTTTACAAACAAAAAAGTTTATAAGTATTGTATCAGTCATCTGGTTCCCATAGTACAAGCTATGCTTAGTTTGGGGCTAGATGGCGCTGTGTGAAATGTCCACACATATTTATTTATTTATTTATTTATTGATTTATTTATTATCAAATAGAATAGATAGAGCATAGTACAATATTATAAGGCACTACATCAGCATGCCTACCTACCTAATGACAACATTCACAGAGGGTACCTACCTAATAAAACTATGTTTTCCGTACTTCACTACGTAAAAAATCCCGCAGGTAGGTAGGTACATATCGTAGAAGTCGTTACGGTACGGAAATATCGAAACATTATATTTTTTTCATTGGTGAACTCTCTACCTAGTGTAGGGAAAATACATATAATAATTAAACAAGGTTAATTTTAGTATTGAAATTCTCATGAGTGTGATTCATTTTAAATATTATTTAACCGATATTCATGAGGTACAGTCGGTTAAATAATATTTAAAAGGTTAATTTTACTTTAGCAAAAACCTATCTCAGTTCAATATCAGTAATCTGAGTGTGAATCCGTGACTGAGTGATTTTTACTGTGATATGGTGCTTCTATAAAGCTCCCGGATTTATACACAAATTAAGGCATATGATTTTGACATGGCTATTGATTTGTACTTTCAACTATTGCAGAGATTGACCGTCGCCACTCCAGCGTCAGTGACGTCCTGATGTCCGAATCCAACGTGTTGCGGAAGGTAGCCTCCCTGACGCTCGACAAGCACTCAGAGACAAGGGTCTTCAGACCCAAGTACGTGCCAGAAAAGCTCGACTTCCGCCTCTATGAAAAGTTTGAAGGTATGTTGAGCTAGTCTCACTGTGTAGGTACTGTGTAGCGTTTATTCACAGTAGAGTGCTACACATTCTATTTCATTTTATGGTAATATTACCTCATTTTTCAAGAATTACTTAACCAATGAAATAACACCGGCTTGCTAAAATATTAAATGTAGGTACCTACCTCCTATGCAAATGATGACCCCATGAATGATATTGCCGCATTGATCACAAACATGTAGGTTCGTCCTTGTATTTAATATTTATGTAATTATAGTCGCAAACTTCTAGATAAGCTCAAGAATCGTCTCTCATTACAACGACCCTTGGTTGTTGTGATCTGAGACTACGACTGACACTCGTGCGTGACCAGTATACCTATCTTTTGGTCTATGCTAATGATCTCATGTTCATCATCGCACATATAAGTACCAATTTTACATTACATACAGTACTTTGTTATAGTTGATGCAGGTAGTAAAAAAAGTATAGCTACGGCCATTGACTATTTATCTTTGGCTTCGGCCTATTGTACCACTATGGTACCTAAACCTATACGATAGTAGGTACGTATAATACCTACGTAGGTTAGGTACCTATAATACCTATTTAATAGGTATTTTTACTAGAACGCACATCAAATTATATCAGATTAACTACCGGCGCTATTAGGTGAATGAACACCATAATGATAAGGTGGGTGTTATCTGTTGTGAACAAATAGCACATAACTTCTTATCTCGATTAATCATTAGTCTCATTAAAGATAGTGCCTACACCTAACGGCGGACGTGACTTTACGAGCGCTAAGTGACTTATAAACCTAAAAATGCAATTATCCACAACCCGGGTCAACTTCACGAATACGTCGGTAGCTCAGTTCAATTATGTGAAATTCTTGAGTCAATTTCGTTCGACGCATAAGAGTGGTGTCCAAGATATAGTGACAATTCTAGGGTTGCACACGGACGATGTTGCAACCTTCGATATCAGTGATCATAACCGTCCGAAAAGTTATAGTGCATCCCTAGGAAAAAGGAATAGTAAATCATTGGTTGTGTACGTAACGAAAAAATTGTATTTCAACATCGACAGAACTGAAAATTGGTTCCAGGACGTGGTCATTTTAAATGGAAATATTAAGTTTTATTGTGATATGAAAACGGCCACATTAACAATGGTGTTGTGTGTAAAAAACAAGTGTCACGTGATTAAGATCATGGACATATTTCATTTTTGCAAAGAACAGTTAAGAAGTAAGTTATCCTAGTTCAAGAGATCCCAGCTGATATTTTTCAAGCATACCTGACTTCATATTTTCACAGATGTCAAGTGACAAGGCCCAACAGCGTCATCCACCAACCTGCACTTGGTCAGCGTGATGCATTATGGTGCTATGTTCTCTGCCAGTGAATGAAAGGTCATGTCCCAGCTGTGGGAACGCACCTATTGATCAGATGGTGATGACGGCAATCTAAAATTTGTATTATGGTGGCCAAAAAAAGTCTGTTTTCTTTGCCATTTTAATCCTAGCACAGAATAACTAATAGTAGGTACTGTAGGTAGGTACTACCTACTAATCACTATGTACGCATAGAATAATATACCTACCTACTATGAGCGGATTTTTAGTAAAGTTTTGTTATTGGGTTACTTATTATTAATTTAGAGTAATTGTAAAACAGTGTATTAGGCTAAGTTTTTCGCAAATAAACTCATTCATTCATTTATTCATTCAATAGGAAAATAGGCAGCCTGATTCATGTATTTCACGATCCTAACGCTAAAACTTCGATTTAGATTTCAAATCGCTTTCTCTCCGTCTCCGACGTAATTAGAACAGGGGACAGATTTCGAAACAACTATACTGGGTGTAATTGAATTCATTAGCATCCTTTGAAACTAAGTACCTACTCCTGATACCGGTTACGTCTGGACCAAAATTTTTGGAATTCTAACACATTGATTTAGTAATTATAATAACTCCAAAAAATAGAATAACTTACTTAATCAAATGCTACTATACAACATTTAATTAAAATAATGTAGTACTGTTTTTAATTAGTACATACAAGGCATAAAAACATTTAAATGTATCAAAATAATCCGCGCCAACTGCGTTAGGCGCCGCGGCAATCTTCATAATTTTCAAAATAAAAATATTTTCATTTACACACTTTTACTCTTTAATAATCATCTATAAATGATATACTATCATGGGCTCAATTTATGCTAATGAATTAAATTACACCTGTATATATCGGGTAGGGTACCTACCTATTTAAATGTGGAGTAGCATTATACATAATCAATCATGTAAGGTACTTTCTATATATGTACCTATTCAGACTTGTCTGGTAGTAGGTACTCACTGCTCAGAACAGAGGAAATGTTACTACTGCCTCCGCCGTGCAGTATTATGTACTAAAGTACGCTATGGTATAAGTATGTACTAAAGTTTTTGATGTAGGCATACTATTGTAAGTACTACTGCTGGTACTTATATTATACCCACTTGTTTACTTGCAGTGCAAGGCCGCGCGCGATTGTTGTTTAATGTCTTGTAGAATTTGAATTTGATTCCCAAGACATTATGATTTGAATCTTGCGCTAGCGCACTATTATAAGTCAATGTCACTGTCAGATTACCTTTTATATGACATTTGATTGTTTGACTTTAACACTGACACTGACTGATCACTGAGCTTAATACGCTCAGCGTATTCACGTAGTTTTATATCGTAATAAATAGTATTCTGTGCTTTATATCCTCTTTGAGCGTATATGTACATAATAAAAGTATTTGTTCTTGTAATTTTTTGTGTTTGATTACACACCTACTTGTTTTGTTGGCTTTTCTGTTAGTTAATTAGTTTTCCTAGTTTATAATCACCCTGGCGCTAAAACGTGCCAAATAAAGTATAATTTTAATGTTATGATTACAGGGCAGATGCTTCTGAACTGGTTCGTGTCTTCGGTCTCTGAAAATAGCCATTTGAAAAGTTTAGTGACTTCGCAAGACCTAAAAAACCTTGGCATTCAATACTGCACCGATCTCTTGGCTGCTGGGGTCCTCAGACAAATATCCGACAAAGATGCGCCCACGGAAAACATATTCAAGGTAATTCAGTTTCATCATTCTCTGTATGGATAAGCTACCTATATGGTACCTACTACTATGACATCCGTTTTAACCAAGATTAAAAAAAATTTTTTGATAAACTGCTCTTACTAATGGTCTTGTTTGAGGATAGATGATTTACCTAACTGGTACCTACTTATTATAATAAGTATCTGTGCCAGATAAGTATGTCTACATTGTCTATTATTTTTTGGTTTCTTTTTTTACATAAGTAGAATGAATATTAATTTTGTACATAAGACTTTATTTTGATCTTTCAGCCCAGTTTAATGTACAACTGGGCTCACATGGAAGCGCCAGCTTCGCAGCCAGTCACCCCAGGAAGACTGTCCATGGCTTCCTGGCCGCCTGATAAGGATCAACCCTATCCCACCCCAGATTGCCTCTTCAGCCTTGATAACAACAAATTCTTCAGTCAAAACAATAATGAAGAAATTAGCGACATCACAGAAGCAAAATCAACTATTTCACAGCTTAAAAGAAAGGTTCAGGAGCTAGAATATCAATTGGAAAAATATAAACTAAACACTCAAATAGAGGCGTTAAACAAGAACTTAGAAAAAGATTACAATGAATTAAATATTACAAGAAATAAAACTCAACTTACAAGCAAAGACTTGCAAGCACCTGACTTAGCCAACAAGCTAAGCAAATTAGAAAATAAACCTGTGATACACATACCTGAATATGCATCTTTAAGAACAAATGTGAATATTGATAAAAAATTAGATTTAAGTAGCTTAGATAGTAAAAACGAAATGCTTATTAAAGATATAACAAGTACACCTGATATAAGATCTGATAAAATTGAAAACTATTGTAAGTTAAATAAGAGTAGAGAGTACAACAGAAGTTTTCGCAAGAGCTTACCAAAAGGTATGTTAGAAGACATGGATTATAAAGATGCATCAAATGCAAAAATGGATGACATAGTTAAAGAAAATGTGTCATCTTTAGATGTCAGCGGAAGACTTGATAGTTCATCGGATGCCTCATTCCGAAGTATTATATGTACATCAACTGATTTAGTTAGTGAAGTTGAAAGTATTTCATATGCAACTAATGCAAATACAATATTCAGAAATACAGCTGCAACACATAATCCTGCCACTCAAATTTTATATTCTAATGTTGATTACAATGAGCCTGTGTCATATGATGGGCATAATATTATATCATTAGAGCATGACAGCTTAATATTCATAGAATCTGAAGTAAAAAAGCAAGGAATTGATACAGCATCAACACAAGAAGCTTATACTACTCACATAGCTTCTGTAACTCCAATCACAGCGGAACCTGTTAATGAGAAGTCTTCCCCAATAGAGATGTCCAATAAAGCATCACCTTCTGAAAGCACTGCAGCTAGTCAAGCGATAGTTTCCCCACCTCCTCCATTACCGGGAATGCCACCACTGCCTCCGCCCATGCCGGGAACATCACCAGAAAAAAATTATGACATGCAAGAGAAAGTCCCGACACCTGAGTTTAAAGTACCATTACCACCAAAATCAGTTTTAAAATCGGAAGAGAAGAGTTTGACACCATCACCACAATTAGGTCCACCCCCTCCTCCAATGTCAGGAATGGGCCCCCCTCCACCTCCTATGCCTAGTATGGGCCCACCACCACCTCCAATGCCTAGTGTCATTGGTATGGGACCTCCGCCGCCTCAGATGCCTTTTATGGGACCACCGCCGCCTCCGATGCCAGGAACGGGACCTCCCCCACCTCCAATGCCAGGAATGGGACCGCCGCCGCCCCCTATGCCTGGCATGGGGCCTCCGCCGCCCCCGATGCCTGGCATGGGGCCTCCGCCTCCTCCGATGCCGGGAATGGAGCCGCCAGCGCCTCCGATGTCCGGGATGGGGCCTGCTCCACCACCTTTCCCAGGTATGGGGCCCCCACCGCCTCCAGGGCCACCAGGATTCGGTCCGGTGCCACCGCCGCCGCCCGCGACCTACTCGGGGCCTGTGCCATTCCCTGCCCCGCCTGCAGGCGGGTGGAATATGCAACGAGCTAGTAAGTAGTGCTTACTTTCCACACAGAACTTTGGTTTTCAAGTATTGACAACTTTTGATGAACCTTGTTCATTTCAGCATTAAGAAAAACCCCAGTGAAACCAGCAGCCCCCATGAAACCCCTATACTGGACCAGAATCTTGGCTGCCCCAACCCCACCAGTTTGTCAGGGAGATCCTGATGCCAGTGGAGTAAAGCCACTCTGGCTAGAAATTGAGGAAACTAAACTTGATAATATTGATGAATTTACGGATCTTTTCTCAAGGCAAGTTGTGAAGGCACCAGTGAAAAAAAAAGTAGAAGTTAAAACGAAAATTCAACCAGTGAAAATATTGGATAGTAAGAGATCTCAAAACGTTGGCATCCTTGCTCAAAGTTTACACGTCGAATTTAGTGAGATTGAGAATGCTATATACAATTTTGATACGTCTGTCGTCAGCTTAGAAGCCCTACAACAGATTTACGAGTTGGTAAGATATCTTAATTTCTTGATGTATATCATTCACACCTTAGGTATATTTTCATGTCATATTTATTTATATTTCAGCGTGCAAATGAAGAGGAATTGTCAATGATTAAAGAGCACCTGAAGAAGAAGCCCGAGATACCACTGGACAAGCCGGAAGCGTTTTTGCACGACCTATCGGGGATACCAAACTTCGCCGATCGGATATCTTGTTTCATGTTTCAAGCTGATTTTGAGGACTCTGTGAGCACAACCATGCACAAACTGGACAATCTGAAACACACTTGCGAGGTAAACATAACACATTATATTTCTGCAGGACTTGTACACAACATTTAGTTTTATACTGACACTCGATCTGATTGGGCCTTTTAATATATAGTTCTGGCCAACAGACAAAATTGGCATACTGCTCAGCTGCTTCCTTCATCATTATACCTTCCTATTCCTAGCAATTGTTTTTTTTTTACCAGGATATATGTATGAATATATACTTGAACCCATACTGCACATGACTAACAAATGGTCCTAAGAGCTACAATAACCATTG
The DNA here is from genome assembly GCA_963580505.1 of Ennomos erosarius. NCBI lineage: Eukaryota > Metazoa > Arthropoda > Insecta > Lepidoptera > Geometridae > Ennomos > Ennomos erosarius. Next base: position 11,194,064 of record OY756982.1, read on the forward strand.
AAAATGTATAATATTGCTTCAGGTTTAATGTTTGGTTCCAGTTTCTTCTGACAAGTGAACCTCTGAAGAGGCTGTTTGCTATAATCTTGACTCTTGGCAACTACATGAACGGGGGCAATGGCCAAAGAGGACAGGCTGATGGTTTTGGCTTAGAAATACTGTCTAAACTTAAAGATGTGAAGGTATGTATTTTCCATATGCAGCACTCGCATGTCGATTTTGTGATTAAAATTGAAAATTTGATTCATAAATTATTATATAGGTACACATACCATGCGGGGTGTCATTGCAGACCTTACCACCACAGTACTGTTACTTATTCTGTGCCACCGCATAAGGTTTTCGATCAGTGTGTGTTGCCCGTGATGGCTTATGGAACTGAGACATGGTCTCTTGCTGTTGGCCTGAGTAGTAAGCTCAAAGTCGCGCAACGAGCTATGGAGAGAGCAATGCTGTCATAATGCTGTGTGTGTCCCTGCGAGATAATATTATAGCTTTTAGAATTAGCAAGTTAAAATGGTAATTGGCAGGCCACATCGCTCGTAGAACTGACAACCGACTGGGAAAAAAGGTTCTCGAGTGGCGACTGGAAGACGCAGCGTTAGGCCAGCCCCCCACTAGGTGGACCAACGATCTAGTTGAAACCACCGATGCAGGAGGCGAGCAGCCGCTCTAAGTGGCGCTGTGGGAGAAGCCTATGTTCAGCAGTGGACGTTTTCAGGCTGTTATTGATAATGATGAGGATGACGATGAGTACTATTATTATTACGATGGGTGCAGGAGGCAAGCAGCCGCTCAAAGTGGCGCTCTGTGGGAGAGACCTATATTCAGCAGTGGACGTCTTCAGGCCGTTGATGAAATATTCATTTAAATAATCTTAATAAAAAATATTGTTACAGTCAAAGCAGTCGAATGTGACGTTGCTGCACTTTATAGTTCGCACTTACATGCGGTCAAGTGGCGGAGCCCTATCGGAGAGCTGTGTGATGCCCATCCCAGAGCCCGGGGACGTGGTGAGAGCCTCCACGCTGGACTTCGCTGATGTCGCAGCACATCTCGCCACATTGACCACGCAGCTAGCAGGTAATTTATGCACTCTTCAAGCATTTATAAATGAAGAAGGCAAGGCAAGGCCCTGCTTATTTTAGGCTGCATTATAATAGCTGTGTGCTTATTTTAAGATGGTGTGAAGCGTGCGTTTATATGCGCTATGCATGTTTACCTCATCCTCCGTAACAATCGGCAAAAAATAATGTTTGCGGATTATAACGTTAACATCACCATTGGTTAAATGCTTGAAGTATGCACTGAACATTGAAACATCAGGCCAACCCTAGAGTGTAGTTGCAAGTTTCATAAGAATTCGTAGTTGGATGTGAAGCAATTTTGTACTATGTATGCTAGTATCTAAGGTTGTTCAGAGCTTTGTTTTCTCATCCGACAAAAGAACAGCATCACCATGTATTAAAAAAGATCTCACCCTCTGTAAAGGTACTACTAAAGGTACTGCACGTTGTGTTCGAAAAATATAACTGCAATTTCTATTTTTTTTGCAGCATGTAAAGGAAAAGCGCAAAATGTGTTAGAAAACGCGTCACAAGCACAAGACGACGCATCAAACCCCGATGGCAAGAAACGGCTAGAAGTGTTCCAAGACAAGATGACCGCATTCCTGCAGGCAGCTGAGGAGAAACTAAAGACTGAAAACGAAAACTTGGAAGAATGTAGAACTAAGTTTATAGCAACTGTCAAGTTTTACCAGTACACGCCGAAATGTGGCAAACCTGAAGATTGTGAACCGAAAGATTTTTTCTCACTATGGACCTCGTTTTGTATAGACTTTAAAGACATTTATAAAAAGGAGGAGCAATTAGCTGTCAAGGAAAAGTGAGTAGTCATAGGGTCCCATCAGGTACAAACGAAGAATAGCCCGAACTTGAATAAAATTTAGTAATCGTGTCTAGAGAGTTACTAGTTAGTGTCCAGTTATTCATTTGGCCCGATACTTTGCCAACACGCAATAAATTTCGCTTGATAATCTAGCATTATGCCGAAATAACATAATTCGTAAAATAGCCCGCGTTATTTCGTTGTGTGGGATAAGGCGTCTGTAACTGTAATGTAGGTATTATATTATCTGGGGTAGAGTATAACACTAACTTTTCTCTGGCGAAGATGCTAATTTGAGCTAATTTTAATAATATTAATTTAATTTCTTTGTTTTAGATTAAAAGAAGCAAAGAAGCTTCAAGAAGAAAGGAAATCTCAGTCCCTTACTCAGCCTAAAAAGGAAGGGGGATTGAAAGCGAGGATGCAGAAATTATCAAATTCGAGAAAATAGTTTATTTGTAAACCAATATTATAATCAGTAATGTGGACCATGATAAAAGTTATTTATTTTATTCATGAGTTTGAATTTAATACCAATGCAATGCAATGGTATGTAATAATTATTTGTTTTGCTCCATCAAATTATCTTAATTTACATTCCTATTTAATTTATCACCTTCAGTTGATTTTTATGCTTTGTAACTTACAGTTATATCATAATGAAGATGAATAGTCTAGTGGAACAGTGTAGATCCAGACTTGCTACATATCAGAATGCTTTGATTTGTATATATTGTAAACGTCGCGGCTTATACACAGCTGTGACACAGTTGAACAGAAAACCCTGACACAGAACAAACACCTATTGCACCATTCACCGCACAAATATTTGCCCCAGGTGGGAATCGAACCCACAGCCAGCTGAGTTAGCATGGACAGTAGACAAAATTGTCTACCCGTTTTATGTCACTTTTTCTACATTTGCTTGCTTGTCAAGTGGAGTAAAACAGGGTGGTTATTCTCTATGGAAACACCGATTCCACACGATTCGAAACCACGTCGTTATCGTGTCTTGTTCAAATCGTGTCACAGCGTTATATATACCTTCACTTTAAATTAAAGTTATCTTTATTTTGAATAAAATATAGTGACATAAGAGGTCATATCCTTTGATGTGTTGATGTTTCGGAACGCGTCTCTGTAAAACATATTATTTTTGACAGTTCAAACTGCGCCAATTACAAATTCATTACGCGCGGTTTTGTTTTCGTTCATAGAGAAGACAGTTTCGCAGATTTCTTATGTAAGACAAGGAATTCGCGTGGTTTCGAAGTAAGGAATCGATACGGAATAATGGCCCTGTGGATGTAACTTAGAGAAATGTGTTGATCCTTTCATAAAACCATTGATATAGCTTGATTATAATATTATTATCAATCCCTAATTTTGTACCTGAGCAATGCTGTTGAATCACAGACAGACTGTTGAATGCTTTGTAACAATAGTTGGAAGAATGTTTTGTCTGTTTTTCCTAAATTATTTATTACAAAATGGTGCTGTAACCTTTTACTATAAAATGTACTTATTTAACAAAATAAAAGTAATGATAATAATTAAATTTAAATATTTTTATTTACAGATAGTCTAAACACTTTTCCTTCCATACCTTTTGTAGTTTTTTTTCTATTTTTCTGTTATTTAATACAGAGTCACAGAGTTTGAGCAATGAATTTTTTAATGAATGCCATTGCATAAAACTCAAGTGCTTAGATAATGACAGTTTGTTTCCATCATTTCTGAACATTTCTTCTCTATCGAGAAATTCTTTTAAGGACTTTGCATTGTTCACACTGCCAAAATAGTGGCTTGCTTTGTCATTAGCATTACTCATTTTTTTCTGAAAAGAAGTCAATAATTTGCAACTTTTCTCAGAGATTGTTTGTCCTTGATCAGTTTTGGTAATATTATGCACCTGTTGGCCTTCCCTGTTATTTGAAAGTGAAGAGTTCAGAATTTTAAAGCTGTCTCGAGATATGGCTTGACCATAATCAATTTTGGTGGTGTTGGATGTACTTAGCTGTTTCTCTAAATCTTTTAACTCCATAAATGAATCTTCAATTTTAAATTCACTTGTTTCTTCATTGATATTACTTGCATAATCAAGAATATTGCCAAATGTATCAGTTTCTTCATCATTATGCAAAGCTATGCCAATATATGTACATTTCTGTTGAGACCAGTTAATCTTTCCGAACATATCAAGGTTTTTTAAATCTAACCATTCCTCCAAGTTCTTAGGCAATTCGTAATCTTCAGGTAAAAATTTAAGCCCTTTTGGCTGTAAGAAGGCCAAGTTAGAGTGCAAACTAGAATACCATGATGTGGTATGCTGAAGAAGTACAGAACAAATAGACCATATTCGGCTAAGCAGAGCATATGGCATCAAGCTCATCCAGTGACTCTCACCTTTCTTCACTCTATTCATGTAGAATACAGCAGCTTGTTTAGAACATACATAAATCCTTACCATCAGTTTAGACAAAGTTATTATTCTCAACAGTACATACTCTAACATTTGCTTGCTTGGTATAAAATCATCATCTTCACCTGGAAGAACTGCTGTGAAGTTCTCTAAATCCTTTAATAGGTTTACTTGCAAATACTTGCGTAATGTTGAGTTTGTTTTCTTGATGTTTCTGTAACCAATATCGTTTCGGAACTTTTTGTCATATTTATAAATAAACCGCGAAAGCAAAGCACCTTCTTTATACAGCGGTGACTGTTTTGATAAAACTCTGATGATATTGTCACAAATGTGTCTCAGCCCCAAAACATCTGTAACAAGTAAACTTGTTTACTGCAGTAGTTAGGTACCTATATTTTAAGAGAGCAGTAGTAGGTAGTGTAGCAGTTGTGTACTCTGGTAGTATGTGTGAAGTGAACAAACTTTTGTAGAAAGCCATTGTGATAATATTTTATAAGTAGGTACCTCTAATTCTAATTCTAGTTGGGGGCGGTGAGGCCAGCACTGACATCCCGCATAGGGTGTATTGTGCATTCCCCCCTGCCAGCCACTACCCGAGCCAGCCCAGCCATGTAGTGGAGCATGGCCTTGGGTCACTGGCACAACTGTGCTAGTGATGTTTCCTCAGGTGGGTGGTTTGGGGTAGGTAGGTACCTATTCACTATTCAGTTCAGCCTCTGTGGTGTGGTGGTGGCGAAGGTTAGCTCATAACCCGGAGGCGGCAGGTTCGATTCCCGCAACAGGAAAAGTATTTGTGCACATAAATAAAACGCAAATACCAGTTCTGTCTGAGTGTTGTAGAACCATGGTCCTCGTAGTTCCTTTGTTCCTAGATACAGGAAATCCTAGTTATGGTATGGTCCAGGATCTATGTAGGTACATATTTACCTATGTGATCGTTGGGCGCTATTAGTGGCTCGGCACGAGAACAGTTTTTTACAACCCTCTGCTTCGCGAAGTTGCGCGAGTTTAAAGGAGATTCTAAATCCGTCAATTTAACCCTTTCAGATTAAATCGATGGATATAGAAATGTGATCAAATAAGTACTAACCGATATTCTCTTTTATATCAGTCGTTTGAACTGGTGGTGGCATTAATGATATACGCATCCATGGCTCCATTATATAGTATTATATCAAATGATGGGGCAAATTCTATCCTCAACTCTTTCACAAATAATTATGAGAAGAACGCTAATTATTTTAATATAATGAAAGTAGTAAACAGCGTTTTTGACAATTTAGTTTAGAGTATATTTTAGGTTAGAACACAGACTAGGTAGGGGATACTAAAAAAAAATCAATGATTTATGACAGTGACAAATTAAATCGACTTGTAATTGAAATTGACAAACAAAACCGAAAAGGGTCATTGAAGAAAGTCCGACAATGGCGGTTGTGAATTTTGAATTTATTTTTCAAAACTAGTGTATCTTGAACTTTAATGTGTAATAAGGGTGGATTATTATCCGTTAAGTGTTCGTGAATGTGCACGAGTGTTGGCAAATGGTTTCAAGATCATAAAACCATGCATTTTCGTTTTTTCTTCAACGGCCTTTTCAGAGCTTTCAGTAAAATTTCCACCATTTTACTGTTGGCGTTTTGACTGACAAAATATGACTTTGACATAACCGTACAAATTTTACTCACTTGACATTGGCAGAATTATTGCAAACAAGCGATAGAAAGCCATTAAAGAAGAAGAAGAAGAAGAAGAACAAAACCGACATGACATATATCAAACTATAGCAATCGCCCACCGCATGACCCGGCACAAACTGCGGTCATGATGACCGCAGTTTGGTCTTTGAAGAAAATCTGACAATGGCGGTTGTGAATTTTGAATTTATTTTTCAAAACTAGTGAATCCAAAGAATTTGTATCCAGACCCCGAATACGAAAAAAAAGTAAGTCAAAACCGTACACACTACTTTGGGGGTGATTGAATCTCAGCTGTCAAACTCAAAATCAGTCGTTGCTTGGACCACAGAGTACATTGGTATATATAGAAATAATAGTCTGACCAACCTTTTTTTTTTCTTATATTTTGGCTCCACACATAGTGTATTTAGGCAGTGTTAAGTATTATATTTTCATCGTGTTATAAAATATTTGACTCAGTCATGTCTTAGTCATAGTAATAGTCCAGTCTGTCATGCTCCAGCAAAGTGGTGGCAACTTTACTACAAGCTTCTATGGAGTTTTGGAAGCAACACGAAAAATCACGTTTCACCACATTATCACTGGAATTCATAGTCAAGGTGAGGGCTCCTGTAGAGGATGATTCAGGCGCTGTGCGGCAAATTTTAGCTTTATGCATTTCATAAACAAAAGCAGCCCCCAATCTAGCATGATCCGAGGCTGGATGCTGATTGTCCGAATTTCGTCAACCAATCGGTCCACTTGCTTTCATTTCGTGTTATTTTATTCTTTTGTGAAGTGTCGTGACATTTAAAATACGGATAAGGTATATTGGTACCGTTTCTTCAACATTTACCAGTTACCAGTATTTAACACAAAATAGGCACACAAAATATACAAAAATAATATTTCTTTTAACTTTTTTGTGAGTGAGTGACGGGTGACATTTTGGCGCGACTTTTGATAGTTCAAAAGTCGCGTCAATATGACACTCGACAAAATGGATTGATTGAAATCGTAGAGTATTTAATTAAAATGAAGTTCCGTTAGGGGTTTCTCCAGGGATTGTTTATGAAAGTGAAAGAAGAATGATTACGTACGCATTTAATCTCTAGGCAAAAGTAGAATGATAGATTTTCGGGGTTTGTTCAACCTTTGTTTATGAATACCACTGTATATCACTTGCCCTCACTCATGCTCCAACTTATCTGTGAACTGGCAGAAAATGGAACTACTTACAGCCGCCATGTTGCAATTTAGGGCTGCCATACACCGAATTTTATTCTCGTAGCAGCGCTGCCAAATAAAATATACCAGAACCAGAACCTTTCTTCCCCATCAGTTGTCAGTTCTGCAAGCAATGTAGCCTGCTCATTGCCATTTAAACTTGCTAATTCTAAGGGCTATATCGGTCACTTTAGTCCTTCTGCGGATTTCCTCGTTCCGGATTATTTTGTATAATAATTATTCAGAGTGAAATTAACATCGTCAACATCATGTGTATAATGTTCCCCTGTAATGTAAAAATTTTGTTGCCCTTGCGTAAATCTGCCTTGTGTCATAGGCATTGTTTTATGATGTGTATCAAAGTTTTTAATAAATTACCAAGAGAGATAAGGGAACTACCTACTCGGCAATTTAAGACAAAACTGTTCAAGTGGCTGGTAGATAAATGTTTTTATGACCTCAAAGAGCTCTTTTTGTGACTGTTTTTTTATAAGTAATTATTTGACATTATAATCATTATGCGCCTTATTAAAATTATTCTAATTATAATACTAATGTTTAATGTAGACTCAAATAATATATTGCATGTCCGTCATGGACAAACTGTTGACCCTATTGTGCTAATATTAGTTATTTTTAAGACCTAAATGTACACAGTTTCTGCAATAATAAATCATTCATTCATTCATTCATTCAATCAATATTTACATCGATTGTCTTATATTTTAATTATTAATTAGCTAATAGCTGGGGGTCTCGCCAAACGCTAACTCCAAAATGTACAGCGGGTCTAGCAGAGATACCAGCCACTAACGCTAACGCCAAACGCTAACTCCAAAATTTACTGAAATGGCATTTCTGAAATCGCTTACATTTCCGCAGCAAATGTCATTTCAATAGTTTTAGAGTTAGCGTGAGGCGTTAGCGTTAGTGGTTGGTATCTTTGCTAGACCACCTGGGAAGATATTTCGGAAATCACTTACTTTTTCACAGCTAATGTCATTTCAATACAGTTTTGGTTAGCGTTAGTGGTTGGTATCTTTGCTAGACCCCCTGGCTGTACACCTGCGTGAAGTTTTATAAAAATTAATGATGTAAAGTAACCACATCATTTCCATTAAATAAATTAAGTCGTACCTATCTACTAAAACACATCCAACTATGTTTAAAGATGTACTGTAGAAATCCGCCATATTCGACCATTATTCATAAAATGGCAGCACTGTTGCGAACGCAGCGACGCTCTTCAGGGGGGTTTGGTAAGGGGGGAGGGGAGGGGGGTCATTTCAAGGGGGCCTAGCAAAGATCCCTAACGCTAACGACAAAATGTACTAAAATGACATTTCTGAAATCGCTAACTTCCGCAGCTTACGTCATTTCAATACAGTTTTGGAGTTAGCGTTTTGGATCTTTGCTAGACCCCCAGTACATTTTGGAGTTAGCGTTTGGGATCTTTGCTAGACCCCAAGGTAGTTCATCTGAGATGTATACTCTATTGCACAGAACTATATTGTACTATGATTATGTACAATGTACTATTGAAATACATTGTACAACTTCCTTGGATATGTATTATAAGAATTCAGACATCGCACGAAGAATCCAACTCGTTTGGGCAGTAGCGTTAAGGGAAGCTTCATTCGACCCAATATACTATACTAGTCTGCTTCGATTCGACCATTCGACCTATCTTTTCGTCCAAAATACCGCAGAGCCTGAAAACAAAGGTTTTCGGCCAGTATCTTGCGATATACCTCTTAGAATATGCAAATTGCAATGGCGTTGGGCAGAGCAGGCCACATCGTTCGTAGAACTGACAACAGATGCGGAAGAAAGTTTCTGGAGTGGCAACCACGAACTGAAGTCGCAGCGTAGGCCGGTCCACCACTAGGTGGGTAGACCAACGATGATGAAAACCTCGAAGAACCGGTGGATGCAGGAGGAGAGCACCCGCTCGGTGGCACTCTGTGGGGGGCCTATGTTCAGCAGTGGACGTTTTCGGCTGTTGGTAATGATGACCATAATACAAATAGAATTTGAACTATTTTTATTTTATTTTTTATATTTTGGCTCCACACATAGTGTATTTAGCCAGTGTCAAGTATTATATTTTCATCGTGTTACAAAGTCATGTCCTAGTCATAGTCCAGTCTAAGTCAGGTAGTCATAGTACAGTCTAAGTCATGCTCCAGCAAAGTGGTGGCAACTTTATTAGAAGCTTCTGTGGAGTTTTGGAAGCAACACGAAAAGTCACGTTTCACCACATTATATCACTTGCCCTCACTCATGCTCGTAATTCAGCACTTAATGCGTAAAACGCCACCAATTTTAAACATTAACACTGGCAAAAGCAAGTTTTGAAAAATAATACAATGCAACGACGTGAACTCTTCCGTGTTCCCGCCAAAACTCTATTTTATTTACTCTCTTTTGAAATTTTGAGTATAAAATAGTAGAGTTTAGCAACATTTTAAGTACGCCTTAACCCTGTACAAGGGAAGAGGAAAGTAAGAGAGAAAAGATTGGCGAAGTGTGAATGGATGGGACGATGGAAGGGAGGCAGGCGTAGTATAATGTGAAAGTCAGCTAAATATGACGTCATACGCGGGAAATTTCCAAATTTATATAATGATTAATTAGTTATTGTTATATAATATAACATAATAACAACGAATTTAATTAACAAAATGAAATATTCTTTCTTAGATTACTCTATATTTCCATAACCTAAAATAAAAATGAAAGTCGAGAAAGTACCCTAGAAATAACACCTGACACATTTTTGATTTTTGTTACTTCGGGTCGTGCAAATTGGCAGATTATATTTTTCCCGTTATCCTTGAATTAGGTACTTACATCCTTTAAAATGAATACAAATTCTCGGGAAAGTCCCGGCGGCATATTCTTTAGGAAGTTATTAACGCTCCCACACCGTTACGTCACACTCAGATCGTCAGATTATTGAAATGCTCTTTTTTAGCGTATATAATAACCCCCCCCCCCCATAATATCTGACGCGGTGGAGTAAATACAACCATTTATTCTTTACTATTCTGGTTTGCTGGCCTTTTAAGGGGGAGAAATGCTCTCACACTTCCTTGCCACCACCGAGGTGATGGCAGGGGGTATGTGGGACTCGAACCCAATAAAACCTCCCCGTGATCTGTCCGCCGCAGGGATGGGGCGAGATAGGGTCATCAGGGACATCATCCTCCCTGCCCCACTCCGCAGCCTTCTTCTGCGACATCACCGCCTTGCAGAAGGAGACCTGGGGGTCTAGCAAAGCTCCCTCACGCCAGCGCTATCGCCAAACGCTAACTCCAAAACGACAAATCGCTAACTTTTTCGCAGCGAATGTAATTTCAATACATTTTTGGAGTTAGCGTGAGGCGATAGCATTAGCGTTAGGGATTTTGCTAGACCCCCTGGCTGCCGAGCATGGCGTTTACCACACTCGGAACCGAGAGATCCCGGCCAACGACCGCTGAAAGTGTGCGGCGCTTAGAATCCCAAGCAGCGCACACCTCCAGCGCCGTATCTTCCGGCGCCCCACACATTCGTGGCAGGCTAGGGTCGCTTCCCGTCTTGCGATCTGGTGCAGGTACTTTCCAAAACATCCATGTGCGGAAAGCACCTGCACCAATCGGAAGGTCAGCGACCCGAATAGCCGCCGCACCCACTCCCGGAGGACCGGGCGGCCAGCACACATGCCGTCCGGTATCCGCGGATCGCCCTCGTTGATCTGATCTGTATAGAGCGCTTATATGAGGTGGAGATACTTAACAGGGTGCAAGGTATCCCCGTAATATATATTAATCTGCCGCACTGGAGTACAAAGATCCCAAAACCTGTTGGGCTCCCCTACGTACGTCCTCATTGACATAATACTTATACATATTAACCATTATTTTGAATTTGAATCATGTTTTCTTTTTCTACGTTTTATTAGTTTTTGTCTTTAGACTTTTTTGTTTTCTTTTTTTTTGCTTTTATCAATGGTTCGTCGTCCTCTTCGACAGTCGAATCTTTAACCAACGGTTCGCCATCCTCGTTAATGGTAGTCTCTTTAACCAATGGTTCGTCATTCTTGTCAATAGTGGAGTCTTTAACTCTGTTAGTACGTCTTCTCTTTTTTTTTCCTCTTTGTTTCGTCTTTTTCTTGGGTTCATCCTTTACCCCTTGATGCGCGGAGCGAATGTGAACGCCGACATTGCCTTTATGTGCATATCCAACTCCACAGATGTGGCACTTGAATGGCCTCTCACCTGTGTGAATCTGGAATGTAACAATAGTTCCACTGAGATAACTTTACATAAGTAGGTACTACTACTAATATAATTGACCGAGCAACCGAGTCTCTGCTTCAACTCGCGAAATTAAAGCAGAACAATACAGTAACCCAGAGTTACCTCTCTTTCTATCAGTCGATCTTATCTTAAATAAAACGTAAACTAAGAACAAATCTTGGCTAGAACCAATTTTTCCATTGACAAAACACTGTGCCGTGCAGCTATAGGGTAATACCGGGATGAACGCCCCACTTTTTGAAGTGGCCTCGTAATTTTTAATCTATCAATTTATCAGGAATAATTGCAATGATGATAGCTAGTCTACTCTTTTATCTTACATTACAATCTAATTTTGTTGACCTTACCGATCGTGCAGAATTTAAGTTTCTGCAGACCCCTTTTTTTGGGGGATAGGGATAGGTGCCTCACCATGAAAATGACCAGGGGGATTAGATGCCTTTGCTATGGGATAGAAGCCTGATTATAGAAAATACTTTATAAATACTACCAAAAATGTTTTTTTTTATGTATTCGTTTTACAATAATACGCATTAGCAATCTAAATGATTAATTTTAGCAGATTTTATCATAGAAAAAACGCATTTATATCATATCGCACGGACACGTTATTTAAGTACTTACTTGCTCTGCACTGTGTAGGCCAGCTGGTTATTTTTCAAGATATTGAACTAATTTTTACTTTTACTGTTGTTATTTTTTTGCATAAATATGAAATCCCTTAGCTTTGTTCAACCCGCATTTGGCCGTTTTTTTGAACAAAAAGTATTTTAAATGCTATTCTTAAAAAATAGTTACAATGATTCCAAGTGTCATCAAAATCCATCCAGTAGTTTCAGCCGGATTCGTGTTCCAAGGAACAGACAGACAGCCAAAAAAATGAGTAAAGATTTGTTTTCCATATTTTGTACTGTATACAGTTTGTTTTTCTGTAATACTCAACCTTCGGTTATCGTTAAATAAGTATCATTAAAATATCAAACATAAATACATAAAAACATTTCAAATATATGTGTCATTATTGGTGGTGGATAAAAAAATAACAAAAATTGGGGCGACTATCCTTTTTGATACAAATAGATGCCCTTTTATTTTAAAATTAAACTAATTACATTAGAATGATAATTGACATCTAGGTGTGTACTCAATAAACCAATGTGTTGATAAAATAAAACATAAATGGATTGTACTTACTAATTAGAAAATTGTGTTACTATAAATACTCGCGCTAAAACTTAGACGCAATTTTGGCATGCGCCACGGAGATGATCGCACATAAGATCAAGATGGTTTGCGGAAACCCGACGTGTGTGGGGTTTATGCTCCTTAATGAAGCTATTTATTTTTGTTGTGATTTTGGGAAGTTAGGTTTTTTGACAACGGGGCACCTATCCCACTGGGGCGTGTATCCCGGTTTTACCCTAGACCCTAAAACGCAACGTGATCGCCGCGATACCACGGCGGAAACGTGGCGATATCACTACCGCCTAATGTGGGGGCAGCCTAAGTTAACCATGATGAAGAGATAAGAATAAGTTATTATATGTTTGGTTCATTAATTTATCCTCATTTATAAGAACATGCAAAGCGTGTAATTTTTTATAAGAATTTTTTTGACACTTGCATTGTTATCAAATAAACGTGATCATCAGACTGTTAGAAAAGTTTCATCATCATCATCATGATTAACAGCCCGAAGACTGCTGAACATAGGCCTCCTCCATAGAGCGCCACCTTGAGCGGCTGCTCGCCTCCTGCATTGGCTTTCACTACATCGTCGGTCCACCGAGTGGGGGGCCGGCTTACGCTGCGTCTTCCGGTTCGTGGTCGCCACTCGAGAACCTTTCTTCCCCATTGGTTGTCAGTTCTACGAGCGATGTGGCCTGCCCATTTCATGTTGCTAATTCTAAGAGCTATATCGGTCTCTATAGTTCTAATGCGGATCTCCTCAATTCTAGAAAAGCTTAGGTAGCACTAAATAATACTTACACGTATATGCACAGTAATTTCGTTTCTTGTTTTAAAAGTCTTCCCACAATAATCACATTCCAACAAGCTCTTGTGTCTCCCGTGTATGTGTGAGTTCAGAGTAGTCCTATTTTTAAATCTTTTAGGACACATATGGCAGGCAAATGCTCTCTCCGTGCCATGGGTTAACTCATGCTCCCTCTGATGAAATGCGGTCTGTGGGGAAACAAAATTACAAATAAGTAGTATTTATGATTTTTATAGCAGTATCGCCTGCTCACATCAAAATAATACCCAAGAAGTATAACTTGAGGTCCGAAATGGCCAAACGCAAATGCAACCGCTGTGGGTGGGGCTTAATTTTTCAACCGCGCGTGGCGCCATTCGCATCGCGACCGCCGCGCTGTGAAGTAGTCTTACTTGGACTGTGTTATGAAATAACGACACAAGCGACGTTTTGGTGAAAATGAGTTTCTAACTTTTAAAATTTGTTTTAGTTGCTGTGAGCTGTATTATATTGGATTTTTAATGTAATTTTTACTTATAAGGTTTTTTCTGTGGTATAATTTTAATTTCGTATTACTTTTTAGTATTTGTTGTTATGCGGCAACATAAATACATAATCTGTGAAATTTTCAATGACTATCACGGTTCATGAGATACAAGCCTGGTGAGTGGTGACAGACGGACAGCGGAGCCCTAGCTGGCGGGGTTTGCTTTACCCTTGGATACGGAACCCTAAATAAGCGAGAAAAAACAACAAACAGATAAATGATGAATTAACAAGTATTGTAACCGAATTTCACGCAAATCCATTTTGCCGTGACGTAGTTTGTTGGTTGTTGGGTTAACACACCTACTCATTGAAATAATTATACCTGAACATACAGACGTATAAACATTCGTATTTATTACTATTGAAATTCTAATTGAATAACTAATTAAATTCTAATTAAATTGTATACTATGTATGTATTTACAAACAAAAAGTATATAAGTATTGTATCAGTTATCTGGTTCCCATAGTACAAGCTATATGCTTAGTTTGGGGCTAGGTGGCGCTGTGTGAAATGTCCACATAATAATAATTGATTATCAAAAAGTTTATGATTCTGTACCCCATAGCTGGCTTATATATATTCTACAACATTACAAAATTCACCCCAAGTTAACGTCATTCTTAGAAAACACCATGAAACATTGGAGAACTAAATTAACAATAAGAAATAGCAACGGATCGATTATAACAGATGAAATCATCATAAAGCGTGGAATCTTCCAAGGAGACGCCTTAAGCCCTCTTTGGTTTTGTTTAGCTTTAAACCCCCTCTCTAAACTTTTAAATAGAAGCGGTGCAGGCCTACACATTACTAAAAATAATGATAATACACAAACTCTCACACATCTCATGTACATGGATGACATTAAACTATATAGTAACGACACCCAACCACTCCACCAGCTTGCAGACATCACACGACAGTTTTCTAATGACATTAACATGCAGTTTGGCATAGATAAATGTAAAGCATTCTCCATACAGAATCAGTCAGTCACTGTACAACCATATAGTCTTAATACAGGCGAAACCATTAAGCCAATGGACCGTAACAGTTTTTATAAATACTTAGGCTTCCAACAAGCACATCAAATATCACATAGTCACACAAAAACTGATATAACGAAAACATTCAAACACAGACTTAATACCATACTAAAATCACAGCTAAACGGCCGTAACATTGTAAAGGCACTAAACACACTTGTTATACCAGTACTTACTTATACGTTCGGAATCATTAAGTGGTCACAGACAGATATCTTAAAACTTCAGCGCACAATCAATACAACAATGACTACTCACCGTAAACACCATCCACGATCATGCATTCAGAGACTTACTTTACCAAGATTAGAAGGAGGCAGGGGCATAATAGATATTACAAACCTCCATAATAAACAGATATCAACACTCCGAAAATTCTTTTATGAACGGGCCGAAGTATCACCTCTACACAAAGCAACAGTCTATAACGATAAACGATTTACACCCTTAAGCCTATCAGACCAAAATGTACAACGCAACGAGAAAGTTACTGATGCGAAAGATAAAATAGCTATATGGGAGCGAAAAGTGTTGCACGGGAGACATCGTCATGAACTGCAGCAACCACATGTCGACAAAGCAGCGTCGAACGCGTGGCTGCAACAAGGCGAACTCTTCCCCGAAACCGAAGCATTCATGTTAGCCATTCAGGACCAAGTTATTGACACACGTAATTACCAAAAACACATAATTCGCGACCCAAACATAAATGATACTTGTAGCCGATGTTGCAGCAATTCAGAGAACATTCAACACATTACTGGAGCATGCAAAGCCATTGTCCAAACAGAATACAAACACCGTCATGACCAGGTGGCGGCGATTATACATCAATACTTAGCTTACAAATACAAATTAATAAAAGAAAAAGTTCCATATTACAAATACACTCCACAGTCTGTCCTAGAAAACGGTGAGTATAGACTCTACTGGGACCGAACCATCATTACCGACAAAACTGTGCATTACAATAGACCGGACATAACTGAATTAAATAAAGTAAATAATTCTGCTTTACTCATTGACATCGCTATTTGTAACACACACAACTTACTAACAACGCACACTGAAAAAATAGCTAAGTTTATCTATTGAAATCAAAACGCAATGGCAAATCAATACTACCAGAACTATACCAATTGTTTTGTCTATCACAGGCATCATACCTAAAACTTTACTCACCATCTTAGAGACACTTAATATTCCTACAAATGCGTATAAACTATTAAAAAAAAGCTAAAAACGATATTAAACACCTGTAGGATAGTTAGGAAATTCTTATCTCTTTCGTAGCACTTGGTTAGGCCCGTGCCTTTTGTACCTCCCTAAAAGGAGAGAAATGTTAAGAACATACGAATAATAATAATAATGACTACCCATTACAAACTTATTTTTCTAAATTCTACCAGGACATCAAAATTTTTCGCACTCGATTCGCTCGCTCTTTTCTCATTACTACGTATATACCCTTCCTGTTACAGAGGCGTTCATTTCTACGGTCCAAATCCAAACGCTCTGATTTTTCGCTGTCGTTTTACAATGTTTCTCTGTTTTTCTGATTGAGAAAAATTACTACCATTACTTAATTTTCTATGATCTGCTAGGATATGTTCATATGCGATGGTTTCGAATGCGTTTTCATTCAGTCACAAAATTATACGAGTTTATGCTGCAATATCATTGACAAAGAAAATGTAAAAAATACGATTGTGAACTATAGTAGGGTATTGAATTAGGTATTGCAGAGGTTAGTACAGGGGCGACAAAAATTGAATAGCCTACTGGCGGCAAATGTGTAAATCCGCCACTGGTTGTCATAGCTATAAATGCAGTTATTTCCCGGAATTACAGTCGTTACCTGTATTAATTATAACATGCCCATTAGATCATAATTTGATTACGGTGTATTACCCTATTGACATTGAGTCCACTGGACCGATACCGCCAGCAGCAACTATAATAAATATAAACACTTACTTTGGATACGTGGCCGCAGATCTGACATAATATTGTACGTTTTCTACCAGCATAAGGATATTCGATATGTGGATGAGCAACCAAATAATGTACATAGTGAACTTTTTTCATTGGTATTTCTGCTTCACACTGAAATGTAAAGATATTAGATAAGTAATATATTACGTGGAATGAGCTTCCAAGTTCCACCAGCAGCAGCTTATCCACCAAAGCTACAACACGTAATACTTCAAAATGGAGAGTAGTACAATATTAGTACAGGGTAACAGGGTAACCTGAGTAAGTACATTTGTTCATCTTAACCTCTGGAATACCAGCACTGAGACAATGAATTCTAGTACGTAGTAGGTAACGGTCCTCCACAGTGCAGTGCTGTGTAATATATATAGGTAATTTCAATAATAACACATATCCGGCAACGAAGGTGAAGCCTATACTTAATACACTTATTCTGTCGAAAGGAAGAGAGAAGGGAAAAGGAAAAGAAGGCATGCGGGGCGGCCTTCCTTCGCCGTCTGATTCACTTATTCTATTTTTTCCCTTTCACTTTCTTCTTCCCATCAACAGGATTAACCGAATGTTATACTTACCGCGAAGTCGGATTCTTTTTCACATATTTTAAGATAAGTAAGTTTAATTAAAACAAACATGAACAAGTCAAACACTACTTACGTGTTCGCATTTCATTGGATATTCACGGTCAGGTATTTTCAACCGTCGACCTTCGTCGTCATATTGGTCGTATGTCGACTCTGCGGACTCACTGTGAGCATCATCAGGACGTTCAGGGTTATATTCAAAGTCTCTTTCTCCATAAACCATGTTTTTTATGTTGCAATCGTCAGAATCATCACTG
Organism: Ennomos erosarius; assembly: GCA_963580505.1. NCBI lineage: Eukaryota > Metazoa > Arthropoda > Insecta > Lepidoptera > Geometridae > Ennomos > Ennomos erosarius. Next base: position 11,211,999 of record OY756982.1, read on the forward strand.
TACACATACTTTTTCTCTTTCCTTGTTCTCTTTTTATCAGCAATAGAACTTAAATTTTGCATAAAAACAGATGGCTTGTATGTTCTGTCAATTATTTTTTGTTTTGGTTGCTCGCCTTTATTTTCTGTTTTGACTCGTTTTTTTGGTTTTTTACTTTTTTGTCTGGATGACTCTAGTGTGTAATCTGGATCTGTATCTGTGGAGTGTTTCGATATTATGTATCTCGTTTATGCCGTCACCACCAGAGCCTATTTAATAAACGCAACAATCCTACAATTCGTTTTTTTTTAACAAGTAGGTAAATCCTCCCTAGGAGCAAAAATAAAGCTAAAGGCTTTTCGGTAAATATTTCTAGAAATACCTATCGTTTATACCGTTTAATAAAGCTTCAGGGGATTTATATACCAAAGATCCATTTCCAATAGCGTTAAAGCGATTTCCGAAGGTAATGTCGTTCCCATACATTTTGTGTCATAGTTTGACGTTAACGCTAATGGGATAGGATATTTGCTAGACCCCTAAACACACCAGCACCATCTGCGAAGCATCAATGACGTGAAAATAATTGATACCATGACGATCACGGGCTGCGATGGGTAGATAGTAGGTACACCGCATGACCGATTTTGACGCTTCACTGACACCACTTTACGCGCCTGTGTGGCGGAAGCAATAAGTCCGATTGCGATAGGTAAATGTATAGTTCACAAAGTTGTAAAATGTAAATCACATCTACCATAGCCTACTACGACTTTATTTTGTCAGTTATTGACATAGCTGCAGCTTTGACATACAAAATATAATAAATAAATAAATATGTGTAGACTTTTCACACAGCACCATCTGGCCCCAAACTAAGCATAGCTTGTACTATGGGAACTAAATAACTGGTTCCCCACCCCATTTCTTTAAATCCGTTTTAACATTTAACATAAATTCTCTCATATATTTATTTTCTAGCTGACCCGCCCCGGCTCCGCACGGGTTGATTAGTTGTAGGCACGGCAGCATCGGCCCTAGCCCTGGGTTTAGGTGGAGCAAGATTGTCTTTCGGCGCCCTTTGGTTGGCGACGCTTACACATCACATAGTTTGTATTTCAGGTTACGTTAAATAAATAATAGTACCGAAAATAAACATTGCTGCGAGTAGGTATAACATCACTGTAATAAACTTTTTAGTAGATTTATTGTGTCAGTATAAGTGGGTTGGTTATAAGTCATAATGAAGTACAAACAATAAAAGCGCGAGCGTAGCGAGCGCGATTTTTTTTTCTGTATTTCCCATACTTTTTAGCAGATTTATCTTGTCAGTTTAGGTGCGCTGGTTATAATTTAAAAGAAATTATTAACAATAAAAGCACGAGCGAAGCGAGCGCAAATTCCTTTCTTTATTTTCCATATTGTATTTCAGAAAAATACGATGGCCATTTGAGAAATTGATTTCACACAGAACAACAAACCACCCTACTTATAATTTGTATTTCAGTGTTATATAAATCAATAATTACCGAACTAAAAAAAATAACTTTTTAATAAAAGTCAACGCTTATGGATTTTAATTTAAAGTAGCCTCTAGGCTAGGTTAAGCACTGCTGCTGCTATAAACATTCATTATTGTAATAAGTTTTTTAGTAGATTTATTGTGTTGTGTATATTATTATTATTATGGGATTGACCGGATAGCTCAGTTGATAATATCTCTGCCTTCTGAAATGTAGGCTGTGGGTTAGATTCCCACACGGGACAATCATTTGTGTGTAGGTGTTTGTTCTGTGTCTGGGTGTTATATTGTATTCAATGTATAATTTACAAACAAAAAAGTATCTAAGTACTCTATCGGTTATCTGATTCGGTGATTCCCATAGCACAAGCTATGCTTAGTTTTGGACTAGATGGCGCTGTGTGAAATGTACAAAATTATTATTGTACAAAATTATTATAAGGGCGCTGGTTAAATCAAAGTATAGTTCGAGTAATATAAGCGCGAGCGAAGCGAGCGCGAAATTTTTTATTTCAAGCAATACGAAGATATTATCGTCCTCGAAATTTTAGCAACCAGCGAGATTTGAATTCGCGCCCTCCAACTCACCGGATTGGACGCTATACCACTGAGCTATGGTCACCCGACCACTAGCTGCGAAAATCTTAAGGACTATGTGTTTATAGATATACCTTAAGTGTGCTTTACACTTCAAAGTCATTCTCAAGCAATACGTATGGCGATTTGTGCGATTGATTCCAGACAGCTCAATATACCACCACTAGGTGCTTATAATTTGTATTTCAGGGTTATATGACCAAATTTCGGGAATACTTTAATACTTTAAAAGGCATTACTGAACTTATGGAATTTAATTTAATGTAAGCAGTGTTGCTGCTGCGGTCATCAAATAATTCATTGTAATAAACTTTTTAGTAAAATTATTATGTCAATACGTGCAAGCACGCTGATTATAGTCCAAACAAATTATTAACACTAAGAGCGCGAGCGAAGTGAGTGCGAAGCAAGCAGTACCTATTTGCTTAGATTAATTTTGACGTCTCAAATGGCTGAAAATTGACATTTCCAATAAATAACATTACTTTTGATTTTAGCTCAAATATTACAGCAGCGAGAATATACAAAAAATGCACTTTACAAATAAATGTACCTATAAATTGGTCGTAATTTGTATCAAAAATGACCACGGGTCCAAAAAGCAAACCCACAACAACAACAACAAACAAAGCGAGTAAGAACAATCAGCAGTTTTATTTGCGCTCCTTGCTCAACGGGGTAGACAAGGCTGTCTCTGGCTGCACCTATCGGGAAATTGTTTACGTTTCCAAAAAACAGGTATTTATATTATCTGAAATCGGATGGAAATTAATAAATATCCGTAGATGTAACGCTGCTCACTACATGAACAACGCAAGTGTGGCCGGCCGATGCGACGTGCAGCCGTATCTCAAAAGGAGCCAACGAAATTTTATTATTCAGCTTGATAATTTTTCCCATCTTCTGAATTTTGGCGCCCCGTTACCTCTGGCGCCTAAAGCGACCGCTCGCACTGCTCTACCCTTGGGTCGGCACTGTGTAGGTACCTATGTCCTAACCCTATTCATGGGAACAGGGAAGATAAAGGGGAAAAACATAGGGGAAAAGGATGAATGGATGGGACGGCAACAGAAAGGAGGCAGGGGAAGGAAGGGCGGAACCATTCCTTCCTCTACAATTATCTATTCTATATCTATACTATAAAAACGAGCAAAAAAAATCACGTCTGTTGTATGGGAGCCCCCTTAAATATTTATTTTATTCTGTTTTTAGTATTTGTTGTTATACTTTGCGGCAACAGAAATACATCATCTGTGAAAATTTCAACAGTATAACTATCACGGTTCATGAGCCACGCTTGACGATGACTGTGCACTTACCTTTAACTGGCCATACTCTTTTCTTTCGTATTTCTGTATTACCTTCTTCCTCATTTACAAGATCAATCGCATCATCCAAATCGGCAAGCGGGTCCGCATTATTAATGCTGTCGGTTTCGATTAAACATTTGTCATTGTAAACTTTCACAATATCTTGTTTGTCTTCAGTGACACAAAAATCGATATCATCATTAGATACATTTATGACGCTTCTTACTGCGCTTTTAATTTCTTCTTTCAAAGTACTAGTGTCAAGCGAATCAGCAACATCAAGGCTCTCAATCTTTAAATTATAATTATCGTTCTCCTCGTATGTTGCATTAGCAATATATTCAACTACTTCATTTTCTGCTTTAGCTGTATGATATTCATTTTTAAGAAAACTAGTTCCCTGAATTGACAAGTTTGTACCATTATCTATGGGAACTTCAAAACTATCACCGTCTTTATTATTTGTATTATATTTGTCATTAAGTGTTGGATTAGCAAAGGGTTTGTATGTGTATTTATTTTTTGCAACCATACAAAGACTATCATCACCATCAGCAAAATAGTCAACATTAAATTTACTTATTGACAGGTTTGTTGTATTTAAATCTAACTCTTTTCTGTTTAGAGCTTTAAGTTGTTCAAGAGTGATCTGAAATAAGAAAAAAATATTATTACACTAGCTGATCCGACTCAGCTGGAAAAGGATGAATGGATGGGATGGCGAAGGAAGGCAGGCGCCGCCTAATTCTACTGCCCTCCCGTAATTGATGATCCTAAAGCCTTTATGGTGTGGTGGTTGAGCAGGTTGGCTCATAACACAGAGGCGGCGGATTCGATTTCTGCGACAGACAAGTATTTGTGCACAGAAAAAAGTGCAAATACTTGTATGTGTCTAGGTGTTGTGGGACTATGGTCCTCGTAGTTCCTGGGTCCCTAGATACAGGGAATCCTAGTTAGAGTCCCGGATCTATTATTTGATTGTTGGGTGTTTTTTATCAAAAAATGGATTGTCATTTTAAGTAAGTAGGTAACTGGGGACGGATGCTACTAATATTACTAATAATAATAGATAAAATTGGATTGACATTTTATTATAGCTAATCAAACTAATATTATTTTCTATGTAGTGTACCTATTTTGTTTGATCACTTTGATTCTTTTGCTAAGACGCTCTCCTCTCTCCTAATTTGCTGCGCCCGACGGGGTCCATATGCAACTAGACTTAATTTTATATTTCACCTATTGTATGTATACTATGGAAGCAATAAAAATCTGAATCTGACATTTTTCCACAGAATTCACCCTATTTACAGATAATACATCTATGCATTTTATTACACCTCACTGATTTTGGTTACCACTATATTGGTAAGGTATATTTTGGTCACTGGTTTGGTACTGGGTTACGTTGAGGTTACCAAACTTGTTAACATTTAATAATTGTTATGCAAAATGCAGACTGTAATAGTGACGCCAGAAATTATAAACCATTTGTGTCTCATCGTGTAGGCGAAATCATTGAGAGTAGTGAAGTAAATGAGTGGCGTTGGGTTCCAACTGAACTCAACGTAGCTAAGCTAATGATGCAACGAGGGGTAAATTAAAAACACTCGATGTTGAGTCGCGCTGGATAGCTGGCCCAAGTTTTTTATTATCTCCCTCTGAGTGGCCCTGCGAACCACAGACCACCTATTCTTTAGGGGAGGAAGAGCTAAAGCCATGTTTCCGATCTAAATCATTAAAGCCGACTAATCACCATCTTCGCCTGCTACCTCAGAAGCCGTGCATTTTAATCACACGCGTCAGTTGCCCTTACCCGCGGTTGTAGATGTCATTCATTTTAGTTCGTGGATTAGAATGTTAAGAGCAACTGCACGACTCCATCAGTTCATCGCAATCATTTTTCAAAATCGTGGTCATGGCTTTGCCAATCCTATGATTGAAGAAATAACGTCAAACTTTTTTACGCAGAGCGCACGTCACGTAGCGGCAACTGCTTCTGCCACAGTAAGATCCCTAGACGCGGAGGCAATCCACCGAGCGGAATCTCACGCGCTGATGAAAAGCCAAATAAACTCTTTTGGAATGGAGCTGCTTTGTTTGATCCGCGGAGAACTCATACCAAAGAAGAGTCGCCTCTCCACCCTGTCTCCCCTTTTGAACGAAAGAGGTTTGATCTACTTGTCTGGACGCATATCTGCCGCCGCTGATGTCGATCTTGAAGCGAAACATCCCATCATACTTGACGGCAAAGAGCCAACTGTTCGTCTCCTCTTTAAACATTTTCATGTCAGGTTTGCTCATATCAAATACCGAGACGGTCATAAATGAACTGCGTCAGCGATATTGGATCTTGGGAGTGAGAAACGCAGCAAGATCAATCATCCATAGCTGTTAGATGTGTAAGCTGTCACGTGTACCCACAATGCAACCCCCCATGGGAGATCTGCCAGAAGCAAGACTTGCACACCACAGGAAACCGTTCACAGTCGTCAGGCTTGATTACTTCGGTCCCTTGCAAGTCGCAGTTGGTTGCAGACGAGAAAAGAGATGGGTGGCGCTATTCATCTGCATGGTCACGCGAGCAGTACACTTGGAAGTTGTGCATAGTTTGTCTACAGATTCTGCCATCATGTGCCTGCGTCGATTCATCGCCCGTCGTGGCACTCCAGACACCATATACTCAGACAACGGTACAGCTTTCGTGGGAGCAAATAGACAGCTACGAACACTTTGCAACGTCGTCTCTGATTTTTGCAGTAAACAATCAAATCAGGTGGTGTTTTATTCCACCTTCAGCACCTTTTATGGGTGGAGCCTGGGAGCGACTGGTTAAGATCATAAAAACAGCACTCCATGTGACCTTACAAGAAAGGGCACCCAAAGATGAAACCCTGGTCACGCTGTTAGCAGAAGCGGAATCAGATGTTAACACAAGGCCACTCACACACATTTCCCCGGATGCGGACTACCCAGAGGCACCACGCCAAACCACTTTTTTGCTCGGCGAGTCATCAAGAAGGACAACCATGGACACGATAAAAGTTAGCGACTCGGACTTGTGTGGCAGGAGCAGTTGGCGAAAAGCACTTCGCCTTGCCGACCATTCTTTTCGCCGCTAGGTTCGTGAATATTTGCCCACCTTGGCACCCCGTCGCGTCCTCGGTACACCTGTTTCGGTTAGCATTGGGGACCCAGTACTAATTGGCGACGGAGAGCTGTCAAGGGGAACTTGGCCCCGGGGCGTGATTGAGGCCGTGTATCCGGGGCGAGATGGCATAGTGCGGGTAGTAAATGACTGTGCGAACCCAAGCGGGAATATTACGTCGCCCCGAAAAAAGCTTGTTCCGCTTTAAAAGAGGGGAGTATGTGGCCTAATGCCACCATGCATCCTTTTTTACTCCTTTTTATTTTTAAATATTTTTGATACTAATATTTTGTATATAGAATTTGGATACTTACTTGTCAGATGGATTACACTTTTACAACGGCTATGTGCAGATGGTTTTTGTTTCTATATTTCTTAATAATATTTAGGAATTGCTGAGAATATTAGCGTAGCTGTGCTCATTTATGACGCAACATCTTCTAACCAAGACATGACAAACTTGTCAAGGTTCCTTGGAGATCATAAATACATAAAAATACAACAGACAGATACATACTGTACAGTATGGGAATGATAGAGACTACATTATAGTGAGTGTATTGCTTGGGTACCGAAGCAGGCCCGGATCTAGGGAGGGCAAACAGGGGCACATGCCCGGGCGCCAGCTTTAGACGACGCCAAATTCATGTTTGGAATAAAAAAAATATTTAAGTGTCTTATGCAGGGCGCTTTATATCAGCACCGGTCCTACGGTGTAGCTGAAAGAGCGACCGCGCTAAATACTTATAGCGAAAGGCGCTAGAGGCGACCAGGAACGCCAAAATACCAATTATTGGATAACACCACAGTTTCATAGGTCATTTTATTATTAATTGTCATGCTCTAATTTTGAAAGTATCTATATAGCTGAAATTTTGATTATTTTATCTGTTTGTTAAAAGATATAAAAAAATTTGATGCTCGCTTCACTCGCGCTTCCTTTATATTGATTTTCCAATTGCACAGGTTTTTGTAATGGCTTCGTGAACCTACGTTTTCATGTCTGTCATTTCATTTAGGTTGAGAACTCTTATTAAGGAAATATTGGAAATTTCACGTGTTTAATCTGGATTTCTTAATAAATTAATGGCAAAAATATTAAAAATCGTAAAAAATTTTGGCGCTTGCTTCGCTTGCGCTTGTTCATTTGTTGATTTGTCAATTACTGAAGTTTTAGCGCTGGCTTTGTGGTTGTTTTCATAATTGTCATTTTGTGAAGGTTGGGAACTTTTATTTGGAAAAATTTCGTGTGTTTCATCTAGATTTCTTTATAAGTCATTGGCAAAAATGTGTAAAATCGTAAATCAAATCTGCTGTCGCTTCCCTTGCGCATGTTATTAATAATGTATTGATTTATCAATTACTGAAGGTTTTGCGTTGGCTTTGTGGTCGTTTTCATGTTTGTGATTTTTTGATGGTTAGACTTGTGTAACTCCGGAACGAGTCGTTCACAAGAACTGCTCCGTTGTGGTGAACGAAAGGAACTCGTTCATCTTCACGGATTATTTTCGTTTAGTCGTTCCCAGTTCCCACTCGTGAACTCAAACGAGTGGCAGAAATGGGAGTTGCGTCCGCCCGCAAGTAACTCCCAGTCCCAGGAGTGATTTTGTTCACAGTTCGTATCGAGCGAGAACTCAACGGCGCGGTCGGCCGCTGGCCGGCGAGGAATTCGACATCTCACTTGCACACACGCCCCGTCACACACGTATTGCTGTTCATAAATAGCTTACTCTCTAAACGAGTCGTCATTCTTGATACATCAGTCGAAGAAAAAATAATATAAAATATGATTATTTAAAAACAATAACAAATCTATAAAAGCAAAATAAGAACTGATTATTACCTGTAAATAAATTGATTTTTAAATACGGCTTTTAAAGTATAATCTATTTATTGCTTTAATTGTCAGTCCTGAAAAAGTATGAAGGGAAATCGGTTTTGTTATTTCGTCCGTCATGAAAACTATTATTACTTAAACATAAGTTGTAAAGAAAAATAAGAACATTTATTTTTCTATTGCAAGTAAATCACGTGTTGTTTACACTACACAAACACATGTTTTCTATAAAAGATCAGATTAGCAAAGTCGCGTACAATCGTACATTATAATTTATAATCAACTCCTTGCAACAAACAAAATTGTTCCGCAGTTCGCAGAGACTCGCACATCGCCTCGTTCGTAAGGAGTTACTGAACGAAAGGAGTTACTGGAACTTCTAACTTCTTGCAACAACATCGTTCCGCAGTTCACCAAATCCGAACGAGTCGCAGAGACTCGCACATTGCCGCGTTCGTAGGGAGTTACTGAACGAAAGGAGTTACTGGAACTTCTAACTCCTTGCAACAACATCGTTCCGCAGTTTAACAAATCCAAACGAGGCGCAGAGACTCGCACATCGCCGCGTTCGTTCGGATTCACTAAACGAAAGGAGTTACTGAACGAGTTAGAAGAACGAATTTCTTTTACTGAACGAGTTAGAAGAACGAGTTCCTTTTACTGAACGAGATTTGAAGAACGAGTTCACCGAGGTGAACCATTTGCCCAAGCCTAGTTGGGAACTCCTATTTGGAAAAATTACGGAAGTTAAAGTTAATCTAGATTTCTTTACAAATTAATGGTAAAAATATTAAAACACGTAAAAAATTTCGGCGCTCGCTTCGCTCGCGCGTATTCATTTACATTATTTTTTTTATGAAGGTTGGGAACTCTTATTTGGAAAAATTTCGCATGTTTAATCTGGATTTCTTTATATATTATTTATTGGCAAAAAAGTTAAAAATCGAAAAAAATTGTTGGTTTGGTGTTTATTTTCATATTTTTCATTTTATTAAGGGAACTCTTATTTTGAAACATTCACAATTTTGCTTGTTTATACTAGACTTCTTTATAAATGGAAAAATTTTGGCACTCGCTGCGCTCGCACTTTGATAACGACAATGTCTAGTCGTTATAGGTGAGGGGCACCAATGACAAGTTCTGCCCCTGCTTGGAAAAATCGTAGATCCGGGGCTGTACCGAAGAGACCTAAGCAGAACCTGTCTCGAGCGTCACTACTCACTGGTCTGGTCAGTCTCCCTGGAGCCGTCGATCGGAGTGGATGTGTCCGCGTCTCTGAGCCGGTGTCGAATAGACAATCAAGAAACACTACACTTACCATATTTGATTTTTCACACATGTCAAGTAAAATTTGCTGTGCTTTAAATGCCTTTTTTATGAATTTGTATGTTTTATCAAGAAGTGCATTGCATTCATAGCAGATGTACAGGTTTCCATATGAGACCTAAAAGTGTAATAAATATTGTTAGGTATTATAACATTTTTTTGTCTTAATAGAGTTTGGGTGTGGGGAACAGGGGCTCTGTCTACGAAAGAGCTGTTTAAGGTGGTACGTCACGCTCAACGCGCCAAATTCAATTCAATTTTGTCTTGGCTTTTCAGTCTATTGCCAATTGTTGCTAAACCAATGATATTTAGGTGATACTTTTAATTATAATTAGTTGATTCATTCTATTTATTTGCGGTAAACTAGTTTTCATGTAATTGCGTTGAGTAATTAAGTTGTAATTAGCAAAATACGCAACAAAATTTGAATTTGGCGCGCTGAGCGTGACGTACCACCTTAAGCGTCCCATAAATTGACACCATAAAAAGTGGAGGTCACAGCGTAGGGGTTCAAGTTTTTATTCTCAGACTTGGAACAACCAAAAATAACTTCCAGGTACTTATTTCGTACTTAGAAAAAAATCTTCTTAATCGTGACATTTCATTTAACATCGGAGTTGAGTGCAAGGTTTTTATCATGGTTACCTGTTTTATATGCACAGAAAGACAATAGATCAACAACACAATAAAAATATCCAATCGGAATATATTATTTGGCATTGTTTAATCATTCAAAATCGCAATTATTATACATAGCACCTACCCTGTTTCATATTCATATTTTTATTTTCTGTCTACTGGTTAACTAAGGCTCGAATTAGAGAACAACACTCAGTTGTTGATTGGTTGTAATTTTATTATCATATTGACCAATTTCTGAATGAAATCTTGATCTGTCTAAAATTAGATTCACAACTGAGTGCCATTTTTTCTATAATAAATACATTACGTTGTCTTACTGGTTTGTGCTAATATTATAGACTACCGGACAGCCCTGGCTTTGCATGTGTATTTAAATATTTTAAATAAGAATAGTAGCCTATAGGGGATGGTGTAGCTTTGGGAAGCTACTAGCTTCCCATCAGTGAAAGAGTTTTTGAGATATTGACGGAACATTTATGTCTAGATCATTATTGCAAAAAACATTATGTATGAAAATTGTTTTTAACAATTTATTCAGAAATGATCCAAACTAAATTATTTTTTGTTAATGTTTGTTGAATGGCATATCGAATGATAATGAAATGAAAAGCAACTAAGTAGCTTAATTCGTTCATGAGCTCTATATACGCTGAATTTCATCCAAATCAGTTCAGCTGATACAGCGCCACTAAGCTACAAAAATAACATGTACCCCTACAGGTAAAGTGACTCTTACATTAAGGTGAAGTGACTCTTGAATTAAACTTTAAGTTTTAATCTAATCATTTAACTACTTCATAATTATAAACTAATCAAAGTAATTGTATTTTGTATTTAGTTATTAAATTTGTAGTTAGTTATTAAATCAACATAAATACTCATGTAGTAAAATATTTGAGAGAAAAAAAAAAAAAAAACAAAGTTAAAAATCTAAATACTCTTTATCTGCGATTTCACGCCTAAACATTCTAAATCATCATTCACTCTTAACAAACCATTTTTTTTCTAGTAACCCATTGCGTCGTTTGCTATCAGATCCATCATTGCCTGCAAGTCTTTGGATTTTGTCTCTGTGATTTTCTGTCGACGTGTTCCCTTACTGTTGGCGTCATTATTAAGCTCAAAGATCAAAGTCACGCACCAACCTATGGATAAAGCTATGCTCGGTGTTTCCCTGTGGAACAGGAGAACTAAAGCGACCGATATCAATACATAATAATAAAACTGTTAACTGGGCCAATATTTTTGGAAAATTATGTCTACATTGCGCTTCTTAATCGATATACAGAGTGTAATTTAATTCATTAGCATAAATTGAGCCCATGATAGTACATCATTTATAGATGATTATTAAAGAGTAAAGAGTGTAAATGAGAATATTTTTATTGAAAATTATGAAGATTGCCGCGGCGCCTAACGCAGTTGGCACGGGTGACTTTGATACATTTAAACGTATTTATACATTGCATGTACCTACTAATTAAAAACAGTAATTCATTAAATGAAATGAAAATACATTTTGTTAGAATTCAAAAATTTTGGTGCAGACGTGACCGGTATCAGGAGTAGGTACCTAGTTTCAAAGGATGCTAATGAATTCAATTACACCCAGTAGAAACAAAAACATTTTTTTTTAAATTTTTTGTCTGTCTGTCTGCCCCTTTGAACACGCATCACTCTGGAACCACTGAACGGATTTTGCTGAAATTTGGTATGGTTATAGCTGATTATGAGACCACTTGTCACGGTAGCTTAAGTAAAGCATATCCCGGCTTGAGGGATGGATGGATGCGGGTTCAATCCCCGCTCGTAATTCTATCTTTTCCTTTACAAATTAATCTGTAGTACTAGTATTTAGAAGATTATGTTACTATAGTATTATGATACAAGTGTGGGAAAATTATCATTGCACTCGAGGTGCTAATATGCGCGCGAGCCGCAGGCGAGCCTGATATGGGAGCCGAGAGTGCAATGATCAACCCACACGCGTCATATGACGTTTTCCATCACGTTTGCGAGGGAAAAATAGGGTTGTATCGTTAATTAGCTTTTGATAAAAAATGTCGTGCAGGCATCTTAGTTTCACGCGCCGTATTAAATTGTGAAGGTATAAGTAGGTATTACCTACTATATACTCACTCTTTGACGCCCGTGCTACGCTGCAGGGGGAACGCTGGGGAACGCTGAACCACAGATTAGATAAGAACAAAAACCAAATCGACATCGATGAAATCGCAAATAAATATTTGATTGATTGATTAAAATAAATAAATATAAATAGCTTGTACTATGGGAACCAGATAACTGATAAAATACTTATATACTTTTTTGTTTATAAATCCATACATAGAATACGATATAACACCCAGACGCAGAACAAACATCTATGTTCATCACACAAATGTTTGTCCTGGATTAAACCCACAGCTCTCAGTTCAGAAGGCAGGGATACTATACTACCAACTGAGCTATCGGGCCCGTGGGATTGATTGAACGAAACGAATCCGAAATCGAATCGGAATCCGAATCCGAATCGGAAACGCAATTGAAAATATACATAGAATATTATGCCGATGGATGCAGATGGCGAGCAGCCACTCAAAGTGGCTCTCTGTGGGAGAGCACTATGTTCAGCAGTGGCCGTCTTCAGGCTGTTGATGATGATATAATATGCATATGTGAGATACAAACATTACTGAATCATCATTATTTCTTAGATTTTGATCCTAAAAGCGGTGAGGATAGGAGCCACTTTACAAGCAACTGTGATGAAAAAAATATTTTTTCTGTAATGTAATATTGATTTATCTCACAGACATAATACTATACAGTAAATGTCTGTGATTCATTGTATCTCCTCTTATGGGGATACTTTAAAAGTTATTGAAAGTTGCACATCATTTTAGAATATTACTTATATGAAATAAATAAAAAAGGTGTATGTTCATAGGAATAAATTAGAAAAAACAATAATACAAATATACCTATATTTGTTGGATCGCACTGTGCAAGAGCAATGTATTTCACGTTATTTAGTCACACGGAATGTGAACAAATAATTTGGTGAGATATTTTGGGGATGTTATAACGCACTAAGAGACCGCAAACCACTTATACTCTTTGAAATTCATATTTATCATGTAAAATAACTGATTTGGTGCTTTGGCTCCCTAGTGTTTACCATTGATTTACTTTGTTGTGACGTCACAAGCAGACGCCATGACACCAACTATTGTTTTGGAAGAAATTTTAAACTTTAAATTTCATCAGCGTTTTTTTGTTAATAAATCTTTGTTTCTTGCAGAAATAATATATTTTTTGGAAATAGTAATTCATTTAGAACGTTATAGGACAGTTTTTGAAAATCAGTCATTTATTTATTTATTTATTTCATCATAGGAAAACTTACAGCCAAATAAACAATAGAAAGTAACATAATTATAGAAAATAAAAAACCATCATGCCTATTTCAGCTCAATTCTTTCCGTTATTCCTAAAATAATGGGTTCAACAGATAAAATGACACACAGATGGACAACAAAGTATTTCTAAACTGTTATGGAGCTTTCATCACTATGTTGAAAGTGTATTGGGAATGAGACAGCGTGGAAAATAGTGGACATAATAATAATTATAAGTGTTGATTCTTTAAGGAGTGGCGGTTGAGTATATTTCTAATTCCTAATTAGTATTAAGAAAATTAATTATGTACGCATTGTATAGGTAAATGCATATCTCCAGGTGTAAAGTATGTATTTTTCATAAACTTATCATTGACACTGCTGGCTGCTGGCGCATTTCTACAGTCCAAACGCTGTGATTTTTTTTGAGCAATTATGCAGTATGAACTACCTCCAAATCTTGTCAGAATGCCCATCCAAAATGAAATCCTGGATCCGTGAGTGATGCGTGTTCGAAGGGACAGACAGACAGCAAAGCACAAAAAATTTAGTAAGAAATTGTTTTACTTGTTGAAACAGTACCACTATTAAAATCTTTATAAAAATCAACTGCTGGGGCTGGGGGGTATCAGTAGACCACTATTTTGAGTCATAAAGTAGACCGCATACTTCAAAAGTTTGGCCACCGCTGACCTAAACTAAATTTACTGAAACTTCTGCTAAAGACCTCACTGGTTTTTATGGTGAAAAAACAAGAAAAACAGTTAAAGTGAAGTTGATGATTATTTCTTTTTGTTGTAATATGAAGAGGTATAAAATTGTAGTTTTTGTTTGAAACTTCTTACACTGTTATAAATCTATATTAGACTCAAGACATTTGATTTTAGGTAATTGCTAAAATAGCTTCCACTTGCAGCTATGCTTGCGTTATACCTATATTATGCTAATACAGGCTACTGTGCTCAGCTTTGAAAAGATTTAGTGGATTTTGTTGTTTGGTAAGAAATGCATGATCTTATATTATACTATAACATAAAAATAACATAACACAAGCGTGCGAAGCCGCGGGAAAAAGCGAGTTGACTATATATATAAATCTAGGGTTGGAATAACGTAAGCAATGCCACATACATGATACAATTACATACATACCAGCTGATCAAAACCATTATCCATAAATATCTTTTCTAAAAACTGTTTAGGTTCAGAGTCAACGAATTCAAAACTTCGGACTTCAACTGCGATGCAAATACAACATAGTTTGCCTTTGAGCTGGTCTGCCATTATTTAATTGATTGTGTAGTTACTATTATTTAGCGAAATTATTAGAGGTATTTAATTATTTAAATGAGCTTGTCGTGAAATGAAAATTATGAGATTTATGAGTAAAAGTAAAGTGCAGTGTTGCCAACGGCGATGGAACTTATATCGCCATTTTTCCCAGCTTAAGTAGCCTAAAGTAGCCGAATTTTAGGCTAAAAAGCAGCCTAAGCCTCAAACGTTAAAATATCATGCTATGATATTAAAATGAAGTAAAATAGTAGTTTTTGACGAACTTTCTTTTTTAATACCTAACCCGCCCAGTCTTCGCCCGGGTTTATTAGGCTTACGCCTTATCTTACCTATACTGAATAAGAAGAAGAAGAAAGGAAGAGGGGAAAAGATAAGGGAAAATTCTATATCTATCCCCTCCCTTCTCTCTCGAACGCGAATGTTCTTCTGCATTTGTGCAATTTCATCGTATAAATGAAATTTACATGAAACAAAAAGGTCAATTTTTTGTTAAGTTTCATAAATTTCATCCGGGAATTCAATTACAAAATGGATCCTCAGCTAGGTCTGTCGACCTCAAGGACCTCGCCAGTCAAAAAGCGGCCGTGGGAAATCTTTGAATGCCACGAATAACTCCATTATGTACATAGAGAGACATACAAGAAGTGGCCTGAAGGTGATATTGGGGATATTGGTTACTAACAGACTGTACAAACAAACAGCTGAGTTGTTAAGAATCAAAATAAATAAAAAATATTTTTCACAAGGGAAAAAAGTTTTATACAACTGGCATGTCACCTTGTAACTTTTTGAGACATTTATTTTTCACATAAAATATCTAAGATTGTGGAATGGGGTATAGTTCAATTATGTTTCGTCCACCAGCTAACAAGACAGGCACCAGCAATAACAAGACAAGGCTTTTGGCAAAGTTATTTAATTTTGTGTGGAAAATGGCAAATTTTGGTTGATTTTCTTTATTTCGTTTTAGCTAGTTTTTTACTACTTTTAAAACTTTACAGGTAATAGGCTAAAGCGATATGATTTATGCTGTGAAATATGTTGACCAAACGAAGCTAACTATTGCCAGTAGTTCAAGATACTTTTACACAAAATTTGCCTTTTTTACATAGCTTTTACAATACAAAAGATTTTTTAGTCGTGGTCACAACATAACATTAAGGAGGTACGTCACACTCAGCAACAAACGGCTATAGACTGAAAAGCTAAGACAAAATTTGTTTTTTGCGATTTGTTGTTGATATTTAGGAGATACTTTTAATCCTAATTTGTTGATACATTCTATTTATTTGCGGGATACCAGTTTTAATGTAATTGCGTTGAGTAATTAAGCTATAATTAGCAAAACAAGCAAGAGATATTGAATTTGGCGCGCGAGTGTGACGTACCATAATAATCTTATTTAATTTTTTATCTTCTTTATTAATATCACAGACCTTAAAGTGGCTATAATTTTTATTAAAGGTGTTTATTTACGATTTGGCTTATTTAAATGACTTGTGCCTGAGGTAGCCCAAAAGGCGACCAGTCGCCAATCAGATTTTTACGTCGCCGGTTCCTAGACCTGAGTAGCCTAAAGCCTAAATGGCGATATATCGCCTACGTTGACCGCACTGGTAAAGTGAAGCAAAGGGATGTAAACAATAATCGATTATTTAAAAAAAAAAAAACGATTATTTTTATATAAATAACAATTATTATTTGTCAAAAAACCGATTACACAAAAATCTATTTTATAATTTAGTATTCGTTATTTTCTACTGGTATTAAAAATAAAATGGTATTAATAAAGGTCACAGCTGATTAAAACCACCCGGCACCCACCCCGCACCGCCTTGTCGCACGGCATCCACTCGTTGTCGACAGTCTGGTCCACGGGTGGACGCCGCGTTATCATCGTTAAACGTCGCGCGGTTAACCAGTGGATCCCGCGCGGTCAACGCGTGAACGCCGCGTGGTCAACGAGTGGACGTCGAGTCGCTTGGTCCACGAATTTTCGAGTAGACTGTTAACAATTGGCACTAGGTCTACACGTGTTTCGTAATGTCAAATTTTACATACTGGGAATGAAGGGAGGGTGGGGAGCGGCGCATAGCTAAGTATTGTTCTCGTGTGAATAATTCGCGGGCAGCGCGCGGTCTATTCGGAACCTGCACTTTGGCAATGCGCAGTCAACGCAAGGCAAGCATGCGAGCAGCGAGTTGTCACCGAGTGGTCCACCCGCCGTCCGCGCGTGGAGGGCTTACGGCCAAGGCGATCCGATGACGCTACGGAGTTGATATAGTGAGCGCATATGCGTATATTTAAAAAATACTACTAGTAGATCAACTTCGTTATTATATCGCAAAATAGCGCTGATTTTACGACCAGCATTATGCTGAGTTGGGACCGATTTGTGGTAAATGGTAATATTTTTATAGTCAATCATATTTTGTACCTACTTGTTTTTGGTTTTTGTCACAAATAAATTATTTTTCTTTCTTTCGGCCTTGACGCCGAGACGGCGTTGTAGAAATACAACGCCGTCTCGGCGTCAAGGCCTAAAAAATAAGTAAGGGTTGTCAGAAAAACATGTTCTAATAAGCTGTGACCTTTATGATTTTTAATACCAGTAGAAAATAACAAATACAAAATTATAAAATACGCTAGGAGCTGTGACCTCTAGTCTACACCACTACTGGACTCCTGTAATGGAGATTCCGTTCAAACAAAGGGAGATAGACAGTTGATTGTTCTTGTTATTTTTCCATTACATACACCAAAAAAATCGATTTTTATCTGAAAAATCAACGATTATCCAAAAATCGATTTTCAGTTAAAAATATTTTTAGTGGAAAAAAAATCGATTTTTCCTCCCTACAGTTCACCAGAGCACGGACGTCTATACCCTAGGTACTCTGGATCAAGTACTTTTTCATAAAAACGAGCCAACCGAAAGGTACCCAGACCCAGCAGAGTAGAAATTGGTCTCTTTCTATTAGGGTGTCCACAAGTTTACGAAGTATTCAGACTCAGGCTGACATTCAGAGACAATGCATCGAGTTTACTCCGATCGAACTCACGTGAGTTCAAACTCCGGACACGGCGAGTATACTCCGCGTTTTTATATTCACAGTCGAGTTCCAACGTAAACTCCGCCCTCACTCCGCCGAGTAAACTCCGGCCATAGACAAGTGTAGTTTGACATTAGTGACTTACACGTTGTCTTTTTTATTTGGCAGTGTTATGCTAAAAGGGGAGAAAACATAGCAAATATTGTATGAATAACTGAAACAGGAGATCAAATTTACTGGTGATCACAGATTAGAGAAAAAAACTGGTGATAATTATATACTCTTTGAAGGAGACTTTAAAAAGCGCGCCATTTCTCTTTATTTGTTTTTTCAATTACTATTTATTATGATTATTGTGAATGTTGTTATTTACCTAAATAATAAAAAACGAGTGAAATTAAATCTTACAATGGAAATGGAAATAGCAATGGAAAATAAATCGTCTCTATAGTGTTCACATTACTTGTTCACAAAATCTGAGGGAGCTAATAGCTCCATACATATAAATTCTAGAAACTAAATAAAAATAAATGCTTCATTTTAATAATAGAAAAGAAGAACTATGGAGCCAACTTGCAAAGCATTGTTGATTTCTTCATATTTTTATGTAATTAATAAAACACTCAGAAAACCACAGCACATCAAACCGCCATATATATTTTTTATCATAGACAATAGACAACATTCGTCCCTTTTTTGAAAAGATTCATTATTACCAAAGACTTTTTATCCTATGTAATAGGGGGAATTCTGTGATTATTACAGAATTATATTTAATTTTTACATACATTGATAAGTATCTACTTAATTATAGAATTAATAGTATGATTTAAGTTTGTAATACTTACCTATTATTAAATTATACATTATTACAATCTTAATTTTTGATATAGGAACTTAGGTACTCACTAAAATAATAATTTTCATGAAACAATTTTATACCGTTGGGTTTCTATGGTTATTATAAATTTAGTCGGTCAGGTGCCCGTCTGACTCTTTCTGATCTTCTTATAATAATTTCCCTACCATTATTCATTGATTCCACTTCCTCCCTATACTCTGCTGGTTCTGCTCCTATCCCCTGATTTAGAGCTTCCTCCTCAGGTACGCACTCTGATGCCTCACTAGACAACCAATCATTATTATGATTATCATTATTCTCATTTCTAGTCTCTGTACTAGAACTTAGTCTTTCCTCTAAATTACAACTGTTGCTATTTTTAGATTGGTTTACAATAGAGGATGACAAGGGCATTCTACAGGGGGCGTTGTTAGGAGTATTAATCTCATTATTGCCATTTTGGATTTGACTATCATAAAAATTTTTACACAATCTCAATGCTGATGCATGATAGTATTTATTTATACCATTTACTTTTACTATATACCTTATTTTACTGATACACTTAATCACAATTCCTTTACTCCAGTTTTTTTCTGCATTTAGATTTTTACACCAAACAATATCTCCTGGTTGAAACATCATCATATTCTTTTCATGCATTTTTGGCACAACTTTTTTAGAAACCACATTATGCGGTTTTATTAAGTCAAAACGCATTCTAGGTTTTTGTTTGAATAAGATTTCATTTGGTGAAAATCCTGTAACATTCGGAGTATTACGGTATATGAACAAAAAATTTTGTAATATAATTTCCTTTGAAAAATGAGGGTGTTGCATTAATAATAATAATAATAATAATGATTTTTATTTCTCCAAATTTACATGTAGGTACAATGTCTTGGTGGTCTTTAAACTAGAAATCTTAATATCAACAGTAAGGTTACAGTACCCTTGTGAAACTCTGTAACTCTGCACTAGGCTCTTTATAGAGAACTACAGTAAGCCTCTCCGGCCACTCTATCCTACAGAAACATAATAGAAAAAGTATAGACATAATTTGCAACTATAAGTACAATAGCCAGGTGCTATATACAATAAAACCGTAAAACTGTCCAAGGTAAAGTCTTTACATGGAAAAAGAAATTAGAGAACCCATTTTACTGGGTCCATAAACATATTTTGTTTGTCTCATAAGCTAAAATATGGTAGTATTAAGTTAAGATAAAAAAACATTACAAATATAAAATGTGGGTTCCGTAGAGTTGAGTCATGTGAGAGTGTGTGTGTGTGTGTGTATATATTATGTCTTTGTGTTGTTTTCTGTATAGGTGTAGGTAGGAAGGTACATAATAGTATAAGTATATACTATTAATTTAGTTGTGTGGGTGTGTGTAGGTATATGTGTGAATTGCATATATTACTGCTTACTGAATTATAGCTACTAATTTCTCAGTATCCGTATAATTAACAGTTTTTAGATATTCTGTAGTCATTTTGTTGCAGATATAACGTGTGCAATTGATGATTTCAATATTTGGACTCAGTCGATTGTAGAGTAATTTAGTCTAAGGACTTTTTTATCGTCTGTACATTTCGTTCTGCCAAATCATTGGCTTGAGGATGATATGGTGGACTTTTAAGACATTTACATCCATTTACCTTTAAAAAAATTATAAAATGGTCTGAGGTGAAGGGGGGGCCATTATCACTCACCAATTCAGCAGGGACCCCCATTATAGCAAATGTTTTCAACAATTTTTCAATAACTTGAGTTGCAGAGGTACCTTTCATTAGATGAATGTCCAGCCATTTAGTTTTAGAATCTATAATTAACAAATATGTATCACCTTCTTTAAAAAAGAAGTCAATATGTACCCTCTTAAAGTTATTACCACTAGGTTTCCATGCCACCAATGGGCATGAATTAGTGAAATTTCTGCTGGATTTGCATATATCACACCTTGCTATGTACCTCTCAATATCATCATTTATTTTCGGCCACCAGCAATATTCTCTTAACAACATTTTGGATTGTACCATGCCTGTATGGCCCTCATGGAATGAGTTCAAAACATTATGCCTTAAATTACTAGGTATTATCACTCTATTTCCCCATAGAATACATTTTTGTTCCGTTACCAACTCTGATCTTTTAGTAAAATATGGCTGCATATTTTCATTTTTTACATGGTTGGGCCAACCTGACCTTACAAAATCATACACCTGTTTCAGCACCGTGTCTTTTTGTGTACAATTTGCTATTTCTGTAAAATCGAATGGCAATTGTTCTGAAAAATTTAAATAATTTATATTACAATCATAAACATTTGTTTCACTTGATAAAGGCAACCTAGACAGTGCATCAGCATTTCCCAGTAAGGTACCCTTTCTATACCTAATTTCATACCCGGATAACAATAAAGCCCACCGTTGTAACCTTGTATTAGCTGTTACAGGAATTTTTTTTAGAGGATCAAATATAAACTTAAGGGGTTGGTGATCTGTCACCAATGTAAACTTACGACCATAAAGATATTTGTGAAATTTTTGTACTGCAAATATTATAGCCAATGCCTCTTTTTCCACCTGTGAGTAATTTTTTTGTGCTTTGTTTAATGAACCTGAGACAAAACATATGGGTTCCTTGTCAATCTGATGGCTTAATACTGCACCTACCCCATAATCACTGGCATCAGTAGTTACATACAATTCCCTTTTGCTCTCATAGTGCACCAAAACATTATTATCAATTATTAATTTTTTACTATTCTCAAATGCTAAATTACTTTCCTCTGTCCACAAAAATGGGGTATCTTTTCTTAATAGAAGGTGAAGTGGAGACAACTTTTCAGATAACCTAGGTATGAATTTTCCATAGTTATTTAATAATCCTAAATAGGCTTGCAGTTGCTGTAATGACCTTGGAGGGGGTGCTCTAACAATGGCATCAACTTTATCGGGCAGTGGTTTAATACCCTGCTCAGAAACCATATGGCCCAAGAATTTAATTTCTTTACAGACAATATCTGATCAATTACACATTGAAATACTGATGGTCCACTTGAAACACCAAATTGCAGACGTGACGTTGGAATAAACCTAGATGTGTATTTATAGTCATGTATTCCTGTGCTTTCTCAACCAGTAACAATTAAAAGAAAGAAAAAGAAAGAAACACTTTATTTGCACAAACTGTACACTCCAGTTAAATCAAGCACACAGAAGCTTGCGGCCCCCGCTATGTCAGTAATTATATCCTCAGGGGTAGGTGGATAATGCTCAGTATCTAGTACCTTGTTAAGGGTAACTTTATAATCTACACAAATTCTCAAACGTTTGTCATTTTTGTCTACCAACACAATAGGACTAGCCCAGTCACTATGTTGGACTCTCTTTAATATTCCAGACTTTTCCATGCTTAAAAGTTCTTTTTCTACAGCCTCTTTTTTTGCATACGGGATAGTATATGCCTTGTGAAATATGGGTGTTGCTCCATCTTTAAGTTTAAGATGAGCTTTCATGTTTTTAATATGAGATGAACTATCTTTTGAAAACACATCCTTATACTTAGTTTTGACATAATCAATCAATACCTGTTCTTCATTACACATATCCGGCTGTATTCGTTTTATCACTTCCTCTGTTTCTTTAAACTTTTTCTGCCAGTTTGGATATAACTCTTTTAACCAATTCCGACCTAATAATGGTACAAAATACTTACATTTATCCAGTATTATCAATTCCAGGGCCTTACTTATGTTTTTTAAATACACTTTGACCATTCCCACTACCTCTAAGTCCATGTCCGGAAACTGAATTTAGTTTTACTTGGCACTCCTGCACTTTTATGTCACTGAATAACTTTTTATAGTCTTTATAATGTATTACACTACTACAAGCGCCTGTATCAACTTCCATTTTCAGTTTCCTTCCTCTGTCTAGTCACAATGTTACCTCTGCTGGCTCCTCTCTTTCTCTATATATATCCCTCTAATAGCACCAATGACCATCTATTCTTGATCTTCTCCTTGCTCTAGCGCCTTAATGTCCTTCTTGTTTCTGCACTTTGAAGCTATATGCCCGGTTCTCTTGCAATGGTAGCAAGTCCATGTTTTCTTAAAACAACGGTCGGCTGCATGTTGGCCTCCGCAGCGATAACATTCCATTATTCTGTTATGGATCTTATTTTCCTTTTTTATGGAATAAACAGTGGATTCCGGTTGAATGTTTTTTGTGTTCATTTCAGCACTTTCCAAGGCAGTGGCTATTTCGAAGGCTTTATCGAATGACAAGTTGTCACCTTCGGTTAGCATCTTCTTTAGGAGGGCCTCATTTTTCACACCACTCACCAACTTATCCCTTAGTGCTTCGTGCAGAAATTGGCCAAATTTACAACCTGCTGCCTTCTTCTTGATTTGTACTATAAATTCTTTTATTGTTTGGCCCTCGTTTTGAGTCATTTTATAAAAATCATAGCGCTCGGCAATCGCCGATTTTTTTGGCATAAAATGTGACATCAAACATTCAACAAGCTCTTCATACGACTTTTGCTTTGGTTGCTGTGGAGCCATAAGATTTTTCAAAATACTATATGGTTCGGGCCCAATCAGCGTAATAAACATTGCCACCTTCCTGTTATCGTCAATATTGTTTATAATACAAAACTGTTCCATCCTTTCTATATATTCTGAAAATTCACTTTCCGTTTTATAGGGCTCTATATTTCCAATCATGTTTGAAGTCTCTTCCCGCTACGTCGCCAATTTTATGTAATTAATAAAACACTCAGAAAACCACAGCACATCAAACCGCCATATATATTTTTTATCATAGACAATACACAACACATATGTGCATGGTAATTCCTAAAAGGTACCATATGAATTGATTTTTATTTAATAAACCTAGACCTATTATTAATTTAAGATTAATTGTATATTATAGGTTAGGTACCTACTCACAAACAACTTAAAAAGGCATGGAATAATGTGAATGTGAAGACACAAGTCGGGGAAGCAAAATCTATAATACAACAAAGAAAAGAAAACACACAGGATCTGCCAGTAAATTACTATTAGATTTTTTTATTGTTATTTTCATTATAAATAAATTTATGAAGTAACTAATTTTATTTCGTAATTTATTCGTTTTATTCAATACTAAATACATTTATTCATAAAAACCACATTAAAAATTGATTTTAAACATTGCAATTTTAAGCATTGCTTTTAAAAACATGCGTGATAATAAAGATGGCGGTGTCCGAGCACGGCTCGAGTCACCGATTTCGTGGCTCAGCCCGTCTCATGCTCAGATGAGCATATACTCGTACTCCATTATGCTAAACCCGACTGTGAATGCCAATTCGATCGAAGTACGAGTCTAGACTCCAATTTTGACATAACGGAGTTCGAGTTCGAACTCAAACTCGTCTGTGAATGTCAGCCTCACAGTCTGCACCACCATATCTACACAATGATAGAGTATCTTTATAAGTATAAACACATTTCAATAAAGGAAAAAGCAGATATTTCTGTTGCAATCTCATTCTCACGGCACTTAGGCTGACATTCATTTGGCATAGTTCTTTATTTCTATTATTAAAATGAAGAATTTATTTTTATTTAGTTTCTAGAATTTGTATGTATGGAGCTATTAGCTCCCTCAGATTTTGTGAACAAATACTGTGAACACTATAGAGACCATTTATTTTCCATTGTTATTTCAATTTCCATTGTAAGTTTTAATTTTACTCGTTTTTTTTATTTTTTAGGTAAATAGCAACATTCATAATAATCATAATAATTGAAAAAACAAATAAGGAGAAATGGCACGCTTTTTAAAGTCTCCTTAAAAGAGTATATAATTATCACCAGTTTTTTTCTCTAATCTGTGATCACCAGTAAGTTTGATCTCCTGTTTCAGTTATTCATACAATATTTGCTATGTTTTCTCCCTTTTTAGCATAATGCTGCCAAATGAAAAAGGCAACGTGTAAGTCACTAATGTCAAACTACACTTGTCTATGGCCGGAGTTTACTCGGCGGAGTGAGGGCGGAGTTTACGTTGCAACTCGACTGTGAATTTAAAAACGCGGAGTATACTCGCAGGGTCCGGAGTTTGAACTCACGTGAGTTCGATCGGAGTAAACTCGATGCATTGTCTCTGAATGTCAGTCTTAGACATAATGGTGGCAGTGGGATCACAATATTTTCATTAAATAATAAATAAAATAACAATGTGTGGACATTGTGAATCCAAACGAGTTGGGTTCGTTCGCCGATCCGTATTTCTGCCCACACCATGATTGTCCCGCCTTGGTAAGGGTGAACCTCCTGTGGATGTCGGAGACGGCTGACTCTACCTGGAGTTCTCCAAACGCGTGTTCGTCGGGAATCTGGATGAAACCCAAAGCGGGACTCATCAGTGAACAGCACCAATGACCATTGTTGGTCAGTCCATGTTAAATGTTCTCACGCCCATGATAGTCGCCTACCGCGATTGCCACGTCGCGTCGCAGCGCTGAGACTCGTAGCGGTCTGCGACCATGAAGACCAACTTCATGTAGCCTTCTCGTACGGTTTGGTCACTAACCAGCAGCTGGTGGTCCTCCTGGAGCCTTTGCACTAGTTGCGTCGCTGTGATGTTGGGTAGTCTTTTGGCGGTAATTTGGAGAAATCGATCCTGTCTTTGAGTGGTAACACGATACCTACCCGTGTGCCTTTCCACCACGTCTCCAGTAGCGCGATAACGTGACCACAGCCTGGATATTAAATTTTGGCTTGTGCCTAGAGCCTCAGCAACAACGTGTTGTATAGCAGCGTTTTCTAACATGCAAACTGCTCGTAACATTTCATCTCGAGTCAAATGACGGCGTGGCATAACGCTAAAGAGCTTACACAATCAATGCATACAAGAAAAAAAAACAACTTAAGCCGTTTATCCTAACTTAACACCTGAAAAAAACAAAGATAATATAATCACTTGAAATAAATTCAATGCAACTTAAGTATGCAACGTAATTAAGGTACTCAGAAGATTGCGCTGTGCGGAAAAAAGGAAATAAGGTTTCAATCTGTATATAAACACCAATGTACTCTGTGATATAAACTTTTCAAGGAAACTAAATAGGTTTTAACAATTAAGCTGTTTGATTTCGAAATAACGTATCCCTAGACTTTGTTGATGTGTGTATTTGTGACAGTTGAAATAATATGTCTTAAATATTGTAAACAGGACAGATTAGTTTATTCAGGTATATTCATCATCATCATTAACAGCCTGAAGACGTTCACTGCTGAACATAGGCCTCCCCCAGGGATCGCCACTTAGAGCGGCTGCTCGCCTCCATCAGCTCCCCGCGGCTTTCACCAGGTCGTCGGTCCACCTAGTGGAGGGCCGGCCTACGCTGCGTCTTCTTGTTCGTGGTCGCCACTCGAGAACCTTTCTTCCCCATCGATTGTCAGTTCTACGAGCGACGATGTGGCCTGCCCATTGCCATTTCAACTTGCTAATCCTAAGAGCCACATCGGTCACTTTAGTTTTCCTGCGGATCTCCTCATTTCGGAGAATGATAACTTCTGTTATTTAATAGGTGATATAATGTAACGCATTAGACCTGCTTTGTAATGTTATGTTTTATAATAAATGGTAATAAATAAATAAATAAATAAAAGAAAAACTTAAAATATAATTCTAAAAATGGTGTAATAAAAACAACTGTATGACAGGTGTGATAACAAAATGTTTGTGGCGAGATAAGGATAGTCCGGAGTTTTGGCGGGAACGCGGAAAAGTTCACGTCGTTTCATTGTATTATTTTTCAAAACTTTTGCTTTTGCCAGTGTTAATGTTTAAAATTGGTGGCGTTTTACGCATTAAGTGCTGAATTACGAGCATGAGTGAGGGCAAGTGATATAATGTGGTGAAACGTGATTTTTCGTGTTGCTTACAAAACTCCATAGAGCTTTTAGTAAAGTTGCCACCACTTTGCTGGAGCATGACTTAGACTGGACTATGACTGCCTGACTTAGACTGGACTATGACTATGACTAGGACATGACTGCGTAAAATATTTTATAACACGATGAAAATATAATACTTGACACTGGCTAAATACACAATGTGTGGAGCCAAATTATAAGAAAAAAAAGGATAGTCCACAAAGACCTTAAAAAATGGCTACCCTAAAAAATCATTCCGTAAATACTTAAAACCATGAACATAGAATCATATACCTCCATGCTTAAAACTATTTTATTAGTAAAGTCTAACATATACGAAAACGTTGGATATGTCAAATTTTAGTGGAGTTTATATATAAACTCTTGATTTAGTTAGCGTTTCAGTTTTTACCAATGTACTCTGTGGTTAGCGGGAATCTACGAGTTTTTGCTAAACAGGGGGTCTAGCAAAGATACCAACCACTAACGCTAACGCCAAACGCTAACTGCAAAAATGTATTGAAATGACATTTGCTGCGGAAAAGTTAGCGATTTCCGAAATGTCATTTCAATACATTTTGGAGTTAGCGTGAGGCGTTAGCGTTAGTGGTTGGTATCTTTGCTAGACCCCCTGATATCAGTGAAAACAATGAGCGATCAATGAGTTCAGGCGTTTATAAAAATGACAAATATGTAATAATTTTTTAACGGGATACTTTTGAGTCACGATTTCTTTTTTACAAATTCAATCAGAACCTTATTTAACAGTTACTAAAACCTTATCACGAATTTATTAAATGTAAGGCCATTATTTAAATTTTTAGATGAATTTATTTTAGCCCTCAGAACAGTCTGAGGGCTCAAATAAATTCATCATAACTTCCTGCACTCTAGTGAAAAGTAAAATGAAAATTAAGCGCACAAATATAGAATATTATGAAATTCCATTTTTCAGGCATCTGAACTGAGGGCTCAAGTACGGCCATACAAAATCACGTTTACAAATTTTTGGATAACTGCATCTAATTTGCACGAAATATGCCAATTTAGTCTCAAGGATCAAAGATTTGAGCCCTCAGACCAGATGCAAACGCTCAAAAACAGTCAAAAATGGCATCGTGAACTGCCAAAAATATCAAAATTGGTCTTATTGGTAAAATTTACAAAACAAACGCCTTACATCAACGCTAGTTTTGCAAATGCCTAAAATGTTACCGGTCCTAGGCCGAACGCTAGGCTGGATGTATTAGAAATACGTATAACTACCTTAGTACTGAGTACAGTATTTAACATAGGTATTATAGGGCACTTAACACACAGATATACAGGTACAGGTACTTCATCTGAGAGTTAACAGTATATTTCAATTATTTTTTTAATTAGACGCCAATGAGTATATAGTTTATACGAATTGAGTGAAGTAAGTACACAGAGCACTATATACTCCTAGACCCTAGTCAGTAGTCCTAGCGGAGTAGTAACCTAGTAACTGACATTACGAGTGTTGCCACTTTTTCATGAAAAATAAAAAAGGTACAGTTCACTATTCTTTTTGTGAACTATTTCGTATTCTGAACATTTCCGAAAAATCGTAATTCGTGATTGATTTTCATTTACATTAATTAGCCGTGTGGTCCCGGTTACGAATAGGACCACCCCATCTCTTCCCGTGGGTGCCGTAAGAGTCGGCTAAGGGAATATCCAGGCAATGGGCTGCAGCATTCTCCTTGGTCTTCACCATCATAATCTACTGCGATCACCAAGCCGCCTGCCAAGCGTGGTGGTTATGGCAAACCCCCCCCCCCTAATGACAAGCACAAATAGAGACGGCCCCCAGTCCCCGGCGGCTCTGCTATCCCGTGGCTCTGGTAGCGGTCACGGTAACGGCAGGGCAGAAGGTGCGAAGAATCCCCGGCAGACGCCCGGCTACCAACCCCACCAAACACGACCCCTGGCCCTGGCAACATATAACGTGCGCACATTGAGGGCTGACGAAAGGATGGTCGAATTGGAGGAGGAGATGAGTAAGTTACGCTGGGATGTAATGGGATTGTCAGAAGTCCGAAGACAGGGACAGGACACGATAATCCTAAATTCCGGTAACTTACTCTTCTACCGGGAGGGAGACCAACTGTCCCAAGGTGGTGTCGGGTTCCTCGTCCGCAAGTCTCTCGTCAACAACGTGGTCAAAGTCGACAGTGTGTCGACCAGGGTAGCGTACCTGATACTCAGAATAACCAAACGGTATTCGTTGAAGGTCATCCAGGTATACGCACCGACCTCGGCACACTCCGACGATGAAGTAGAAGCTATGTATGAGGATATATCCGAAGCCATGCATACTTCCGAAACATACTTCACCGTTGTGATGGGAGACTTTAATGCGAAGTTGGGCACAAGGAATGGCGATGAGCTGAGAGTGGGGCCATTTGGATACGGGCAGCGGAACCCTCGGGGACAAAGGCTGGCTGACTTCATGGAGAAGGAGGGCCTCTTTATGATGAACTCCTTCTACAAGAAGCGGCCATCCAGGAAGTGGACGTGGATAAGCCCCGACGGTTCCACGAAAAATGAGATAGACTTCATGATGACGACCAAGAAGCGAATATTCGATGATGTCTCTGTGATCAGCAAGGTGAAAACCGGTAGCGATCACCGTATTGTAAGAGGCACATTGAATATCAATGTCAAGCTTAAAAGGTCGCGTCTGGTGAGGTCTACGCTCCGTCCAAATCCTGTCCAAATCCAAAACCCCGAAGGCTTTCAGCTGTAACTCGAAAATCGCTTCCAGTGCCTTGCCGATTGCAACACAGTGGACGAGTTGAACAACGGGTTGGTGGAAACTGTCCAAGCTGTTGGAGCTGAGTTCTTCAAGACCCAACGCCGGAAGAAGACTCAGAAACTCTCAGGAGACACTCTTAAATTAATGGCAGACCAGAACGAAATGAAACTACAGTCTTCAGTTGATATGTCAGCCTACGGTGAACTCAATAGACGTATCTGGAGTTCCATGCGACACGACTTGCGTGCTTTTAGTACTTCACGTATTGAGGCCGCAATTGAGCGGAACCAAGGCTCAAAGGTGTTCGCAAAAGATTCGTCTATTGGGCAAAGCCAAATGACAAAACTAAAGACCGAGAATGGTAGTGTCATTTCATCCAAGCCTGAGATTCTGAGAGAGATTGAGAACTTCTATGGACAAATATACACCTCGACACGTGAGCCCGCTACTAACACAGCTCAGGACACCAGAGCCAAGTTAGTCCGACACTATACCGAAGATATCCCGGACGTCAGCCTGTACGAGATTAGAATGGCCCTCAAACAGCTTAAAAACAACAAGGCGCCAGGTGAGGATGGAATTACGACCGAACTTCTGAGAGCGGGTGGTAGACCGGTACTTATAGTCCTCCAGAAGTTATTTAATTCTATCATCCTTGAAGGTACAACGCCGGAGGCGTGGCACAAGAGCGTGGTGGTGCTTCTTCAAAAAAGGTGATATCACCTTATTGAAGAACTATAGGCCCATCTCGCTCTTGAGTCATGTGTATAAGCTGTTTTCGAGGGTCATTACGAATCGTCTCGCACGCAGGTTTGATGAATTCCAGCCTCCCGAACAAGCCGGTTTCCGAAAAGGCTTTAGCACCATAGACCACATCCATACGCTACGCCAGATTATACAGAAGACCGAAGGGTATAATCGGCCGCTATGCCTAGCGTTTGTGGACTATGAAAAAGCCTTCGATTCAATCGAGACTTGGGCGGTGCTGCAGTCCTTACAGCGATGCCAAATTGACTATAGGTATATCGAAGTGTTGAAGTGTTTGTACAGTAAGGTCACTATGTCAGTCCGACTGCAGGACCAGAGTACGGAACAGATCCCATTGCAGAGAGGCGTGAGACAGGGAGACGTTATTTCTCCGAAACTGTTCACGAACGCATTGGAGGATGTTTTCAAGCTCTTGGAGTGGAAAAGATTTGGCATCAACATAAATGGCGAGTATATCACTAACCTTCGTTTTGCCGATGATATAGTCATAATGGCGGAGTCGCTCGATGATCTCAGCACCATGCTCAACGACCTCAGTAGTCTCCCGACAGGTTGGTCTTAAGATGAACATGGACAAGACGAAAATCATGTCAAATGCCCATGTTCCACCTATACCGGTAATTGTTGGGAACGATACTCTCGAAGTTGTCGACAAATACGTCTATCTAGGGCAGACTGTCCAATTGGGTAGGTCCAACTTCGACAAAGAGGTTTAGGATTAGCAAGTTGAAATGGCAATGGGCAGGTCACATCGCTCGTAGAACTGACAACCGATGGGGAAGAAAGGTTCTCGAGTGGCGACCACGAACTGGAAGACGCAGCGTAGGCCGGCCCCCCACAAGGTGGACCGACGACCTGGTGAAAGCCGCGGGGAGCCGATGGATGCAAGAGGCGAGCAGCCGCTCTAAGTGGCGTTCCCTGGGGGAGGCCTATGTTCAACAGTGGACGTCTTCAGGCTGTTGATGATGATGATGATGAATTAGCGGCCTGTGAATAATGAGTTAACTCGTTGCTGTCCTTTTTGAATCATCATCATCAGCCCGTAGACGTCCACTGCTGAACATAGGGTTCCCCCAGAGACCGCCACTTTGAGCGGCTGCTAGTTTCCTGCATCCATCGGCTCCCCGTGGTTTTCACCAGGTCGTCGGTCCTTTTTGAATACCTATCGGTTTTATAATCGTAGTTTTCAGGGATGTCGGGAAAGTGCCAGATGAAATACACATATTTATTACATGACTTAAATGAAAACATACCCAATTATTAGACCTTAGTACTTTTGTTAAAATGCCATCGACACCAACGCTATTGGTGTTTTACAAACTCTACTATAATTTTTATAATATCTGCAGTGGACGTCTTCAGGCTGTTGATGATGATGATGACTGCCGATGATTTCAGCAATTCTTATACAAACCCTACCAAGAGTACATAATACCTATGAACCCTATACCTACGTTACTTCTTCTTATCTGAGCAAAAATGTGTTGGTGTATCGCGTGTCATGTATAGGTACATTACTTCCGAAGTAATGCTTCGTACTATTCATTTGAATTTGAATCATGTTTTCGTTTTCTACGTCTTATTACTTTTTGTTTTCTTTTTTTTACTTTTATCAATGGTTCATCGTCCTCTTCGACAGTCGAATCTTTGACTAATGGTTCACCTTCCTTGTCAATGGTAGAGTCTTTAACCAGTGGTTCGTCATTCTTGTCAATAGTGGAGTCTTTAACTCTTTTAGTGCGTCTTCTCTTTTCCTTTCCTTTTTGTTTCGTCTTTTTCTTGGGTTTATCCTTTAGCCCTTGATGCGCGGAGCGAATGTGTACGCCGACATTGCCTCTGTGTGCATATCCAACTCCACAGATGTGGCACTTGAATGGCTTCTCACCTGTGTGAATCTGGAATGTAACAATAGTTCCACTGAGATAAGTTTACATAAGTAGGTACTAATATAACTGACCGAGCAAACGAAGTGAGCGAGTCTCTGTTTCAACTCGCGACATTATAGCAGAGCAATGTAGTGACTCATTGACCTAGAAGTTACCCCCTCTTTTTTTCGCGTAGCTCTTATCGCTTCTGACGGCGATATGATTGTGTGTTAGCCATGTTGAAGAGATAGGAGTAAGTTAACCAACCTGAATATTTGGTATATTAATCCTCATTTATAAGAACATGCAAAGACTCAAGTTTTTTTTGAGAGGTAGGTAGGCGAGTTTTGCCGACATTCTTTCGACACTTGCATTAGTTGTTATCAAATAAACGTGATCACCAGACTGTTAGAA
This sequence comes from Ennomos erosarius, assembly GCA_963580505.1. Lineage (NCBI taxonomy): Eukaryota > Metazoa > Arthropoda > Insecta > Lepidoptera > Geometridae > Ennomos > Ennomos erosarius. The sequence continues at coordinate 11,244,723 of OY756982.1, forward strand.
AAGCTTTTAGGTAGCACTAAATAATACTTACACGGATGTGTACAGTAATTTCACTTCTTGTTTTAAAAGTCTTCCGACAATAATCACATTCCAAATCAATGCTCTTGTGTCTCCCGTTTATGTGTTTGATAAGTATATACCTATTTTTAAATCTTTTAGGACATATATGGCAGGCAAATGCTCTCTCCGTGCCATGGGTTAACTCATGCTGCCTGTATAAGGCCATGGTCTGTGGGGAAACAAAATTACAAATAAGTAGTTTTTAGGGTTCCGTACCCATAGGGTAAAGCAAACCTTATTACTAAGGTTCCTCTGTCCGTCTGTAGGTACGTCTGTCCGTCTGTCACCAGGCTGTATCTCATAAACCGTGATAGTTAGACAGTTTAAATTTACTCAGATGATGTATTACATTGATGTGATACATGATGATGTAATGATGTGTACATTATTAAAGTTTTAGTAAGGATCCCTTATTATTTAAAATATAATAATAGCCTATGTCACCAGGGGATAGTGTAGCCTCCCAACAGTGAAAGAATTTTTTAAATCGGTTTAGTAGTTTCTGAGCATATTGTTATAAATAGGGTCTTCTACTCATTTTCAAAATTATTTTAAACCGGTTGTCATAGATATAATTATGTAGTTATTTCCCGGAATTACAGTCCTTACCTGGGTGATTCCATAAAAATAGGGCAACTTTTGGAAGTATTTTGTCCCAACTATTTTTTAGATGCTATCTGATTTCCCATAAGTGCATGTAGTGGGTGATTAATTTATTATGTCATACTCAAAAGGGCCAGTCACTTTATGTAGTAGTTTATGAGAAATTTAGGATTTTGTTAATTTAGGAATCTAGGGACTGACAGGTATAGTTAGGGACTGACAAAAAATATTTTTATTGTAATAATAGGGCTTTATTTAATACTTATCTATGTTACAGGGTAGAAAATAACAATCACATCAAAATCAACCTAGTAATTAAAAATTATGAGGTTAAAATATTAAACAGACTCCTTGCCAAAATTCTTATCATCTAGGTAGTAAGACACAAATAGTTCTTTGCGACACAAAGTTATCAGACTGTACTTTGTACTTTGCAGTTTTGCTGTACCCTTAACAAATAACATAATAGGCATAATGACTAATTTTTTTGGCATAAATCAAAAATATTCCTCAAAAGATAAACATTTGTGAAAACAAAAATAAAATATCTCAAAAAACGACAAAGTTACAAGCATTTTAAAAACCGGAATAGAAAGAGATAGCTCAAACGGCCAGTGACGTCAGAGCCGGTGTTTCCTCGTGGACCTACTATTTTGTTCTACTAGTAGGACCACGAGGATATACATGTCTTCGTGGTCCTACTGTGACGTCATATTTTAAGAAAGTGATTTTTCAATCCTCCTGTAGATACTTATAAAAACTTTTTGCGTGTTGGCTTAATCATTTTGTGGAATCGTCAGAAAAGTAAAAGTTGATGTTTGTTGTTTGTTTGTTGTGTTGATGTTGACAGAGTTGATCTCAGCTCAGCTCTGAGAAGTGGTGCGTCAAAACTCAATAGTGAGTATAACGCTATATAGGGATACGTTATGCGGGAAAAATCTGAAATTACCAGAAAGTCATCTCCGAAATGGAACAGCTCAACGGATCTCCAAAATGACAAGAGATATGGGGGTCCCGTTTTACTGAAATTGGAGTAGGTCTTGGGATGTTCCAGAGAAACACAAAAATAGTGTTGCCATACAAAATTGAAACGCTTACCTATAAATGGAAAACGGTAAGAGATAAGTAGGTAGCAAGGAAGTTATATATATTACTGTGGGTAGTAAGTTAAGTATTCAATCAAATGTCATAGGGGATGACGAAGCTGTCAGGTGGTGCTCATTAAAAACCAAAATGGCGGTATCAAATGGCGGCCATTTTGAAACTTGGTTTGATCGGGGTGGTTTATTGCATGGGGGTCGTACTAAGCAGGTGGACCGCGGGCAATAATTTGATATATGAAAAAATTATTTGGTTTCCGGCATTTTTAAAGATGGCTGCCATGGATTTTTGACGGATTGTTTAGTGATACCTATGGATAATTTTGAACACTTTTTTGTATGTTCGTGTCAAGGTGCTCGACGTGTTTTCAGAAAAATTGATGACGTGGTCTTTCGAGCTTCCGTCATTCGGATAGTCAACGGGCTGGCTAAACGATGAGATGGGTAATGTGAGTTTTAAACAATGTCATAGCAACTCTATGACAATTATGGAGCTATAAACAAAAATTCAAAATGGTGGAATAAAAATCCACCATAAAAATTTTAACTGTAAATGACGGCGAAACAATGTCACTTTAGTATAAAGAACGCAAACCATACGCAAAACTAATGTTGTTTGTAGGCCAGAATGGAACATTGGCAAAAATTTCGTTAAATATACTTACTAAGCGTTTGGTACCTAGTAACATTATTATTTAGGACGATATCACCACGAGGAAATGGCAGATTAAAAGATTATTTTTTATAATGTGAAAACAATGTTAACCATGCGCCGTGAAAACCAACCCCTCGCAAAAAATCAGCCCGATATAATAATTATGAACTTTGACGGATGTTGAGCGGCATACACGCGTCAGGAGCGCTACTAGATCCATCGTAATAAATGCTATTAAAAATTAAGTCTGTAAAAAATGACATAGTCGCCAAAGTGAAAACAACTGTCAAAAACGACATTCTCTGTCAAAATTGACATCCGCTGTCATAAATGACATCCGCTGATTCCGCTGTCAATGATTATATCCGTTGTTAAAAATGACATCCGCTGATTCCACTGTCAATGATTATATCCGTTGTTAAAAATGACATCCCCTGTCAAAATAGACATCTGTTGTTAAAAATGACATCCACTGTCAAAATTGAGATCCGCTGTCAAAATTGAGATCCGCTGTCAAAGTTGATATCCGCTGTCAAAAATCACATCTGCTGATTCCGCTGTCAATAATTATATCCACTGTCAAAATTGACATCCGCTATCAAAAATGACATCAGCTGTCAAAAATCACAAGCTATCAAAAATAAAACAGCACATTGCTGTGTTGTTCTATTTTTGGCGCCAACTTTACAGCTACGAGCATTTTTTTTAGCAAAATATGTTTTTTTTATTTTTATTTAATTTAAATACGCAGTGCTGTCTAATTCCTTCAAGCTCACTATATTTCTCGCAGGGTGTTCACAAAAGTGAGTAGGTCCACGAGGAAACAGCGGTCAGAGCAATGTTGTCATAGTACCTCATTACTAAGCTGTGGTAGCTTTTCATACAATCTCTTTGGCATGTGACGTCTCGAGTGAATTTTTCATAATAACTGTGGGGGCGCTCTTTTTCGCGAGAAAGGTACAGGAGATGCCTCCTGTAGAAACTTTAAAAGCTTATTACTCCGTGATTTATTTACCGATTTTGCTTATTTTTTCAATTATTGCATTCATTTTTAATCTTCTTTATGAAAGTAATATGTACTTGTTCATTTTTAATAGTAGTCACCATGCCTATTATACGCCCGGCTACCAACCCTACCAAAGACGACCCCTGGCCCTGGCAACATATAACGCCAGAACTCTGAAGGCTGACGAAAAGATGATCAAGGAGGAGGAGATGATTATTATGGATATAATGGGATTATCAGAAGACCAAAACCAGTGACAGGACATGATAATCCTTAATTCCAGTAACCTATTCTTCCACAGGGAGACCTACTATCCCAAGGTAGTGTCGGGTTCCTCGTCCGCAAATCACTCGTCAACAGCGTGATCAAAGTCGACAGTGTGTTGACCAGGGTAGCACACCTGATACTATGAATAGTCAAACGGAATATTTGTTGAAAGGTCATACAGGTATATGCACCGACCTCGGCACACGATGAAGTAGAAGCTGTGTGAGGATATATACGAAGCTATGCATACTTCCGAAACGCACTTCACCATTGTGATGAGAAACTACAATGCGAACATGGCCACTAAGAATGAAAGTATTTGTTGAAGGTCATACAGGTATATGCACCGACCTCGGCACACTCAGACGATGAAGTAGAAGCTATGAGTAAGGATATATACGAAGCTATGCATACTTCCGAAACGCACTTCATCGTTGTGATGGTTAACTACAATGCGAACTTGGGTACTAGGAATGAAATGAAACTAAATAAGAAGAGAAGCGGCCATCCAGGAAGTGGATGTGAATACGTTTCCACCAAATATTGTAATATGAGATTGACTTCATCATGACGACCAAGTAGCGCATATTCGATGATGTCTCTGTGATCAGATATGTTAAGCCTGAAAGGTCACGTATGGTGAAGTTTACGCTTCATCCAAATCCTGTCCAAATTCAAACCCCGGAAGGCTTTCAGCTGGAACTCCTTAAACCAGTGCCTATCCGAATGCAACATAGTCGGATGAGTAGGTACTTCTTCCACTTTTTCCGATTTGTTCGTTTCTCATGACTGTCTTATATCTTTAATACATTTTTTTATTTTTTATTTGCTTATTTGCTGTCCTTTCTCCTTTTGTAAGATCCTTCAGTCTTACTTTCTCTTTGTATCCAGCTAATAAAACTGGATCACTTTTAATTTTCTCCAAACATCCTTTTGCAGCAGCTGACTTCTTGAAGGCTACTTCTTCTTTGGACAGTTTTGATTTTTTTAGGAGACACATTTTCCATAAAACAGGCAAAAATCATCATCATCATCATTATTAGAACACTTCAAGACCATCTCTCCCCACGCGAGTTCATCTCGCACTTGCCCGAATTTATAGGTGAACCTTAGTCCCTGACCATCCCGTCAGTCCCTAGTCGTATTCACGGCAAGGGCCCGACGGGTCAGGGACTGACGATTTGAAAGAAAACTACAGAATACTCTGTTCGAGCATAAATACCACAACATCTAATGCCATTTTTGGCATAAGGCCGACAAAGCACTACTTATTAATAATTAAGTATAAACAATTACAATTAGTTAATTTTATTGATAAATTATAAAACTTATCAATTAAATTCATGCTTTACTTTAAAATCAACGAGTTAAATTCAATCGTTCGTTAATTATTTCCGCGTAATTTCAAAATTCGTAAGCAGCCTGATGGGCCTGATGATTAAAGTTGTGGACACTTTTTGACATGAGAAAACTGAATGAATTCTTTCTTTTAAATAATTTTAATTCATGTTAGTTGTTATTTACTCCGATTCTAAATAGATATAATATAAGATAAAAGTTTATAGACTGATTGTTTTTCAAAATATGGTTGACCAAATACAAAATTTTGGTGCGTGGACATGGCTAGGGACTGACATTTGGGGTCTTATTTAATTGTAATGTATTTATTTATTTATTTAATATAAATAAATAAATAAATACATTAGAAAGGATTCCTGACGAACATAATAATATATTTTTAAAACAAATTTAGGGTATTAACAAAACACATTTGTATCTGTTAATTAGCAACCACATAATACGATAAATTTATTTTTATCATGTTGAAAAGTGCTGCGGACATAGAGTTGCCCTATTTCTATGGAATCACCCACCTGTATTAATTATAACACGGCCATTAGATCATTATTTGATTACGGTGTAAGACCCTATTGACAATGAGTCCACTGGAGCGATAACGCCAGCAGCAACTATAATAAATATAAACACTTACTTTACATACGTGGCCGCAGATCTGACATAATATTGTACGTTTTCTACTTAAAGGGTAAGGATATTCGATATGTGGATGAGCAACCAAATAATGTACATAGTGAACTTTTTTCATTGGTATTTCTGCTTCACACTGAAATGTAAAGATATTAGATAAGTAATATATTACGTGGAATGAGCTTCCAAGTTCCACCAGCAGCAGCTTATCCACCAAAGCTACAACACGTAATACTTCAAAATGGAGAGTAGTACAATATTAGTACAGGGTACCTGAGTAAGTACATTTGTTTAATCTTAACCTCTAGAATACCAGCATTGAGACAAAGACTTCTAGTACGTAGTAGGTAACGGTCCTCTACAGTGCAGAGCTGTAAAATATATTAGGTCCTTACCTTACATATGAAATAGGCGTTTTGTACGGGAGCAATACAAAGTCAATTTTTTTGTTCAATATATTTATGAATCAAATTCTATGCACTTTTGCCATCTCAATACGTAGTTCATTGATCCCTTTACTAAAAAAAACAATGGAGGCGAGTATCAATAAACTCTTTGAAGGCGGTTTGGACTGCCGCATCAGAGTTGATTTTTTCCTTAAGAAGTTATCTAAATTCCGGAAAAATTGTAATTTGTTGGAGTACCGGGGAGTACGGTGGATGTAGTAGAAATTCCAATTGTAGCTCATCTAACTTAGTGGTTGTTTGTTGTGGAGTGTGTGGTCTTGCGTTGTCGTAGCTACTTGTGAAGCAGCAGTGGCCTAAAGCGATTGACCAATCTCAGTTGATTAGCAGCTAGTTCTTCCTTCATGATTTGCACTTGCTGACAAATGACAATAGACATCTGCCGTAATCGTTTGGCTAGATTTTTGAAAGCTGTAGTGGACGACACCGGCGCTAGTCCACCAAACACTCACAAGTAACATTTTCTGAGTAAATTTTCGTTTAGGGCAGGATTTGGCAGGATCTCCAGAGTTCAGTCATTGCGACGAGCGCTTCCGATTATCGTACAGCATCCACTTTTTATCACAAGTGCCTAATGATTTGATTTATAATCGCTTCATTATTTTGTCGGTTGCGCAAAGTAACATAGCAGTCGACATGTGTTTTCAAGTTCGATTCACTCAATTCATGAGGTACCCATCGTTCAAGATTTTTTACTCTCCCGATTTGCTTCAAGTTGATTAATACAGTTTTATCACCTACCTCGAAGCCTGCAGCTATCTCTGAAGTGCTTTGTGATGGAACCGCTTCCACTATAGTCTTTAATTCTTCATTTTCCACTTTGGTCTCCGGCCGTCCACGGGTTGGTACTGAAGGTCAAAATTTCCAGAACGAAAACGTTGAAACCAAAAACGTACCGTGCTTTTTTTTGCGACACCGGCGCCGTACATATCATTAATCCTTCGAGCTGTTTCAGCAGCACTGGTGCCACTGTAGAACTCGTACTCGTAAATATACTGATATTTCTAGTTTTCCATTGTGGGGCAAAAAGCGACGCCAAAGAAAAAAAATAAGGAAAAAACAAATTAATGGCTGTGTTCCAAACCAGTAATGTACCAGACCAGCTGAATGAATTTATAAATTTGAGTTTGGAATTCTTAACCAAACAGGAGATATTTCAGATCAGTGGTCAGTACGACACACAGAGTAGGTACATTGGTAAAGATACGACAAAACGCCAATTTCATATGTAAGGATCTAATATATAGCTGGTAATGTCTGAAGGGAAAAAGAAAAGAAGCAAGGCATGCGGGGGCGGCCTTCCTTCTTTTCCTTTTCCCTTCCCATTCACTTATCCTATTTTTTCCCTTTCGCTTTCTTCTTCCCATCAACAGGGTTAACCGAATGTTATACTTACCGCGAAGTCGGATTCCTTTTCACATATTGTAAGATGTGTAAGTTGAATAAAAACAAACACGAACAAGTCAAACACTACTTACGTGTTCGCATTTCATTGGATATTCACGGTCAGGTATTTTCAACCGTCGACCTTCGTCGTCATATTGGTCGTGTGCTGAATCTTCGGACTCACTATGAGCATCATCAGAACATTCAGGGTTATATTCAAAGTCTATTTCTCCATAAACCATGTTTTTTATGTTGCAATCGTCAGAATCATCACTGTACACATACTTTTTCTCTTTCCTTGTTCTCTTTTTATCAGCAATAGAACTTAAATTTTGCATAAAAACAGATGGCTTGTATGTTCTGTCAATTATTTTTTGTTTTGGTTGCTCGCCTTTATTTTCTGTTTTGACTTGTTTTTTTGGTTTTTTACTTTTTTGGCTGGAGGACTCTAGTTTGTAATCTGGATCTGTATCTGTGGAGTGTTTTGATATTATTTATCTCGCTTATCGTCACCACCAGAACCAGAGTAGGTATTTAATAAACGCAACTATCCGACAGTTGCAACTGCAAATGTTATGGGCAGCCGTGTCGCTTAGAACGACTAGCTCGTCACGTCATTCATTCTCATAAAAAAAAATTTAACAAATAGTTAAATTGTCTCTAGAAATATCTACCGTTTAATAAATCTTCAGCGCAGACCCCTTTCCATTAGCGTTAAAGCGATTTCCGCAGGTAATGTCATTTCTACAGGATGTAATTTAATTCATTCGCATAAATTGAGCCCATGATAGTACATCAATTATAGATGATTATTAAAGAGTGTAAATGAAATAATTTTTATTGAAAGTTATGAAGATTGCCGCGGCGCCTAACGCAGTTGGCACGGAGATTTTGATACATTTAAACGTTTTTATACCTTTTATGTACTAATTAAAAACAGAAAATATTTTAAATAAATTTTGTATTGTATTTGTTTGATTAAGTAAGTTATTCCATTTTTTGGAGTTATTATTATTACCAAACCAATGCGTTAAAATTCAAAAATTTTGGTCCACACGTAACCGGTATCAGGAGTAGGTATCTAGTTTCAAAGGATGCTAATGAATTCAATCACACCCAGTATACATATCGAGTTGAGTTGGGTTTGACGTTAACGCTAATGGAAAAGGATATTTGCTAGACCCCCAACCACACCAGCACCGTCTGCGGAGCGTCAATGACGTGAAAGTAATTGGTACCCATCGCTGCCCACGACGATCTCGGGCGATGTGTAGGTAGTAGCTACACCGTATGGCCGACTTTGACGCTTATTTGAGGCTACTTGACGCGCCAGTGTGGCGGAAGCTTAAAGAAATAAGTCCGATTGCGACAGGAAAATGTATAGTTCACAAAGTTGTAAAATGTAATTCACATGTACCATAGCCTACGACTTTATTTTGTCAGTTATTGACATAGATCCGGCTTTGTGAAATCCAAAATAAAATAAATAAATATGTGTAGATACTAGACATTTCACACAGCGCCATCTGGCCCCAAACTAAGCATAACTTGTACTATGGGAACCAAATAACTGGTTCCCCGCCCTATTTCTTTAAATCCCTTTTAACATAAATTCTCCCTTAGTAAATACAGGATGTTATTGAATTCATTGGCATAAATTGAGTATGTAGTTGTACCTTAAGTAAGTAGGTACCCAATCAATTGTGTACCTAATCTACAAACTATTTCTTAATAGTTACATTGACCGGCGAATTGATATTAGGACACTCAAAATGATGGTACCTGCTAACAACATAGTTTGTGACTTTAGGAAGTTATTTGGAATTAAAAAATGGATAATACATGCCTAGAAAAATACTCGTTAATTAAGTTGATAAATGATAGACTAAGCGCTTCGTTCTCTATATTCGATTAAAGTTACGATTACCTTAGCCAGTGAGTAATACTGATCGGGACGTAAGGGCGGCGAGTAGTACTTCCCAGTTTCACGAACGAAAACAGAGTTTCGATCAGCTACTCAGTGGGTAAAAATTTAGGTTGATCTGTAGCAACGTCAACTGTTCATTTCGTTCGTTCAATAGTCACCCTGACTGCTGTCAGTGACGCCATTTTGGGTTTGTTTTTTATTTTTTTTTGACATTTTTATGTGGTCACTGGCCAGCCAACTCGGAAGTTTACTCGGATATAGAGAACGAAGGCCTTACAATTTAATCACCAGTCACCACCTAGCATGGTTATAGCGTATTTAAACGATTGGTACAAGAGTACTTGCGTTAGCACTAAATTGTCCGTATTATCATTAAAACTAGGTATCAAATAAAACATTAGAAGAAGGTAGGTACTTAAAATTCAATACGATCGCATCTGCAATGAATTATCGCGGCGACCGTATCGCTGCGCTGGTGAGTGACGACTGAGACCACAGATTAGGTAGTAGTGATGGCAATTAATGCGATTTTGCATAAATTTCATAAACATGCTATTTCATGGGTCTTAGCATGCTAATTGCTATTGCTATGCTATTTGCTAATAAGACGGTAAATTGATAACAATATTCAGTATTTATTATGATTACGGTTAATATGCGAATTAAAGAACGCATTTACTTAAAGGCTTATTAAATTGCACTAAATTCAGTCACCTAAATGGTTCAGCCAGACAGCCACTGTCGATCTAAAAATGCGCATTTAGACTTAGTACCTACAGGCAGACTTTCGACTAGGTAGCCGTAAATTAATTTGCTTAACCTAAAATACCTATTTAATGACTGAACATTAAATGATAACGTTAAATTTGCATGCTACTTTTGGCACATCACTACAAAAATAAACTGTTCATATAGCCTTGTAACAGCGTAGTGTAGTAATTAATTAATTCTGAAATTTAACTAAAGTTTACCGCTAAATCACAACATTTTAATCATACATTATTCATGATAATTTTCAGTTAGTACGACAAATTCAACAAACAATTTTTTTATAGAAGCAACGTTTTGTCGATGTTACGTCGTTCGTTTGATCTGAAACGCAAATTAAACCATAATATTACGTTTATATGACGTTTTACAAAGTTACGTCGGTTGTCTCGACCGTTGGATGATCACGACCTTTAGGGCGGGTTTTTTCACCAATAGTTAACCAATAGGTAACCAATGGTTAAACACTCTAAGAAATCTTGACCATTGGTTAGAATTTGTTAGAGTTTTTAACCATTGATAACGTTTTGATTGTACTAGTACACTTGCTTATATAATAAAATATATTTAATAATGTAAAACCTTTCATTACCTATTTACAGGTAGGAAATAAGCTCACTTTACACTAATTTATTCTGAGTAGGTACCTACAATTAAATAACTACGTCTAAACTTGCACTTCCTATGACTTGCCAAAACGTAATGAACTGAACTTCGACACATAGGACTATAGACAATCCGACGCGACAGCGTAGCGCCACGCACGCACTACCGCAGGTGCCCATATAAGGTATTAAACAATCATACGCAATCACACGGCATACGGCACACGCATACATTCATTCAATAGACGACAGAGTTCGAATCGCACCGGCGCCAACAAGGCGGCACCGACCCGCTGGGCTGCTAAAATTTTAAACAAATTAATCACACGCATGAAATTCATTGGAATTCATTCATAATATGCACCATTTTTCATATCACTTGTGAAATCTGCTAAAATTCACGTGAAAGACAAAGATAGGTAGATTTAGTACCCCGTGGTTGCAAGGGAGCGCGCACGATGCCCATTTTTCATATTATTTGTGAAATCTGCTAAAATCCACGTGAAAGACAAAGATAGGTAGATTTAGTATTCCCGTGGTTGCGAGGGAGCGCGCATGATGCCTATTTTTCATATCACTTGTGAAATCTGCTAAAATTCACGTGAAAGACAAAGACAGGTAGCGTAATAGGTAGATTTAGTATCCTCGTGGTTGCGAGGGAGCGCGCACGATGCCGGCCCGCGCTCAGCTCCTGCGTTAAGCGACTAGCGAGCGAGTATTCGAGTAATGAATTCATGAGATATCTTCATTTCATACTTCATAGAATTTCACGACTACATTTCATTTGTGAATTGCTAATACAGTTTTAGCATATTTCGAATTAATGTTTATGCTAATTAATCCACCACTATTAGGTAGTGATAGACGACCAGCTGTGAGTGCGATGACCGAGTGACTTGCCGGGCGGGGGGCCGGCGCCGATTGTTTGGTTGGAGTGAGACACAAGATGGCCAGAAAGGTCGGGAGGCGTGGCGAAGGTTGCAACGTTACGCAGTTCTCATTCTTATTACGTTGCGCTAAGGTAGTAGATTGTTTTAGTAGACGGTTGCGGCATATTAGAATAGTGACTTTCGAAAGTCATAAATTATCTCATGAATACTGCCGGCGCCTAACGTAGTTGGCGCAAATGATTTTGATACTTTTACATTTTTTTGTTAAAATGTATGCAAGGATTAAAACAGTGCTTAATTTTTTTTTGTTATTTGTATACTACAGTAGTTGATTAAGTTGGTTATCTATTTTTTTGTGTTATAATTAATACCAAAGTCAATACGTTTGATTTCATAAATGTTCGTCCACAAGTGACCGGTGTCAGCAGTAGGTGCTTAGTTTCAAAGGATGCTAATGAATTCAATAACATCCTGTATATTAATTAATTACTTATTTGCCCCCAACTCTGCTTCGCACGGGAAAATTGCTTTTACGCCGCAACTCAGTTCAAAGGAAGAGACAATATAGAGTTAAATAACTGGCTAAGTGCGAGTCGGACTCGCGCACCTGTGGAACCCTATGGTTCCGTACCATTATCATCATCAATCAATCAATCAATACATATAATGAAAATGTAACTGGGCAAAAACTGTACATTGAATATTTTTGGAAAATTTTAACTGCATTGCGCTTCTTATATGTATATCGATACAAAAATAGATTTTTTTTTTTTAATTTTTTGTCTGTCTTCTGTCCCTTTGATCACATATCACGTTGGAACTACTGGACGGATTTGGATACTTTTTGACCTTTTTTTTCTTTTCTAAAACGGCAAAGTGTGGGTTGCTCAAACAATAAGGTAGTAATTATTATTCAAGTTTTTTTTGTTCGCATATTATTATTATATTTGTTTACCAATTTTAATATCAAATAAAAAAAAAATTAAAAAACCAAATAAAATTAAAAAAAAAGAATACATGAAATTACACTCATCCTGTTGTAGGGAAGATAGAAGAGAAAGGTAAAAAATAAAGGGAAAAGGATGAATGGATGGAACGACAATAGAAGGGAGGTAGGCACAGCCTGCCTTCCTTCGCCGTCCCATCCATTCATCCTTTTCCCTTATTTTTTGCCTTTCCCTTCTCTCTTACCCATAAACAGAGTTAGGACATACAACTGATTAACCCGTGCGAAGCCGGGGCGGGTCAGCTATCTATACTATAAAAACGAGCAAAAAATCACCTCTGTTGTATGGTAAATGTCCCTTAAATATTTATTTTATTCTGTTTTTTAGTATTTGTTGTTATAGCGGCAACAGAAATACATCATCTGTGAAAATTTCAACAGTATAACTATCACGGTTCATGAGCCACGCTTGACGATGACTGTGCACTTACCTTTAACTGGCCATACTATTTTCTTTCGTATTTCTGTATTACCTTCTTCCTCACTTACAAGATCCATCACATCATCCAAATCGGCAAGCGGGTCCGCATTATAAATGCTGTCAGTTTCTATTAAACTTTTGTCATTGTAAACTTCGACAATATCTTGTTTGTCTTCAGTGACACAAAAGTCGATATCATCATTAGATACATTTATGTCGCTTCTTACTGCGCTTTTAATTTCTTCATTCAAAATACTAGTATCAAGCGAATCAGCAATATCAAGGCTCTCTATCTTTAAATTATAATTATCGTTCTTCTCGTATGTTGCATTAGCAATATATTCAACTACTTGATTTTCTGCTTTAGCTGTATGATATTCATTTTTAAGAAAACTAGTTCCCTGAATTGACAAGTTTGTACCATTATCTATGGGAACTACAAAACTATCACTTTCTATATTATTTGTATTATATTTGTCATTAAGTGTTGGATTAGCAAAGGGTTTGTATGTGTATTTATTTTTTGCAACCATACAAAGACTATCATCACCATCAGCAAAATAGTCAACATTAAATTTACTTATTGACAAGTTTGTTGTATTTAAATCTAACTCTTTTCTGTTTACAGCTTTAAGTTGTTCAAGTGTGATCTGAAATAAGAAAAAAATATTATTACACTAGCTGATCCGACCCAGCTGAAAAAAGATGAATGGATGGGATGGCGAAGGAAGGCAGGCGCCGCCTAATTCTACTGCCCTCCCGTAATTGATGGTCCTAAAGCCCTCATGTGTGTGGTGGTTGAGCAGGTTGGCTCATAGCACAGAGGCGGCGGCTTCGATTTCTGCGACAGACAAGTATTTGTGGTCAGAAAAAGTGCAAATACTTGTATGTGTCTAGGTGTTGTGGGACCATGGTCCTCGTAGTTCCTGGGTCCCTAGATACAGGGAATCCTAGTTAGAGTCCTGGATCTATGTATTTGATTGTTGGGTGTTATTAATAAAAAAAATGGATTGTCATTTTAGGTAAGTAGGTAATTGGGGACGGATGTGACATTTTTCCACAGAATTCACCCTATTTACAGATAATACATCTATGCATTTTATTAAAACTCACTGATTTTGGTTACCACTATATTGGTAAGGTATTGATTTTGGTCACTGGTTTGGTACCGAGGTTACCAAACTTGTTAAAATTTAATAATTGTTATGCATAATGCAGACTGGAAATAAAACGACGGCCCCATAGCTCAGTTGGTAGTATCCCTGCCTTCTGAACTGAGGGCTGTGGGTTCGATTCCTACCCGGGACAAACATTTGTGTGATGAACATAGATGTTTGTTCCGCATCTGGGTGTTATATTGTATTCTATGTATGTATTTACAAACAAAAAAGTATATAAGTATTGTATCAGTCATCTGGTTCCCATAGTACAAGCTATGCTTAGTTTGGGGCTAGATGGCGCTGTGTGAAATGTCCACACATATTTATATTTATTTATTTAAAATACAAAACCCACAGCACAGTGCAGGATAGTCAGTCCATGGACTAACATAACACGGATGTAAAGCTTATTACGATCGTGACGCAACATCTTCAAACTAAGACATGACAAACTTTAAAGGTTCCTTGGAGATCATAAATACATAAAAATAGAACACATAGATACATACTGTAGAGTATGGGAATGATAGAGACTACATTATACTGAGTGTATTGCTTGGGTACCGAAGCAGGCCCCGATCTAGGGGGGGCAAACATGGGCACATGCCCCGGGCGCCAGCTTTAGAGGGCGCCAAATTCATGTTTAGAATAAAAAAAATTGTTTAAGTGTCTTATGCAGGGCGCGTTTTATCAGCACCGGTCCTGCGGTGTAACTGAAGGAGCGATCGCGCGAAATACTTATAGCGAAAGGCGCTAGAGGCGACAAGGAACGCCAAAATACCAATTGTTGGACAACACCACAGTTTCATACGTCATTTTATCATTAATTGTTATGCTCTAATTTTGAAATTTTGAGTATTTTATCCGTTTGTTAAAAGATGTAAAAAAATTTGATGCTGGCCACACTCACACTATTTTAGTTGCATTGGTTTATGAATTCCTGAAGTTATTGCGCTGGCTTCGTGTTTGTTTTCATGTTTGTCAATTTACTAAGGTTGGTAACTCGTATTTAGAAAATATTGGAAATTTCGCGTGTTTAATATAGGTATCCACCTTTATAAATTAATGGCAAAAATATTAAAAATCGTAAAAAATTTTAGCGCTCGCTTCGCTTGCGCTTATTCATTTATATTGATTTATCTTTTTGATTTATCAATTATTGAAGTTTTAGCGCTGGCTTTGTGATTGTTTTCATAATTGTCATTTTATGAAGGTTGGGAACTTTTATTTGGAAATATTTCGCGTGTTTAATCTGAACTTCTTTGTAAGTCATTGCTGTCGCGAAATGACGTTTCACGAATTCATTAAGAATGGCAATACCGCCTGCGCGATCTATATTTAGTGTAATCTATGGTAAGCCTAGATAACTATATACTCTATGAATCAAAGAACTCATTTCGCCGGCCATTTTGGCGGCAACGAGATCAGCGAGAGGAGCTGGCGGCGAGTTTGTGAGAAGTTAAATCTAAATTTAGTTCTTACTAAATTATTTGTACTTTAAACCTCTCTGATCGTTTCTCCGAGTCTGGTAAGACTATTTACACATACTAAAACCTGGGCCGATTATTATCACTTATTCCGTGAAGTATTGTAGAAACGTAATGGCGGTCAAGCAATGAGTTCGGTGAGTTCATAAACCTTTACTTAGGCACTAGGGAATATTCACTTACGGAATGAGTTCTCTATTAAGTTGTATAGACACCGTGAAGAACATGGTGGTCACAACATTGAATGGCATTAAGGAATATTCACTTACGGAATGAGTTCTCTATTAAGTTGTATAGACACCGTGAAGAGCATGGTGGTCACAACATTGAATGGTATCTTATGATGACCAGATGTAAATCGCACTAGTTTCATATGATGGTGACTGGATTTGCCTCGGCGGCGCTTTTAAGCCGCGCCTCGCAGACCCAGGTAATCTGAGCACTGAGGTGACGCCAGGACAAGGGGCGTAGGTAATTTATGGGTAGGTAGGTCCTGGTTTTCACTGGTTACAGTCCCGAGGCCTTGGGCGAAATCTGCTGCAGTAGTATGTGAGAAAGTCTCAGCTGGTGTTCTGGGGGTTGAGGATCCAGTCCAGCGTAATGGGAGTAATGATTACGCTGATAGGTCAAGGCCCCATGACCTATGCCTGTGTTAAGATGACCATGTTTATGGGAACACAAACGGAGATTAATGTGATATGAGTATCTATGATTGATCACGCCTTATTTACTTACAACTATATTAATATGTAATGATTTATGAAGGGGTGCAGGCTAAGAGTATATTAATAGGTGTGTGACCACGTTGTACCTACTTATAACTAAAGTGATCCGTAATAATAATAAGAGTAAAGGTGACACAGACCACATAAACATATAGGTATATATTTAGGTAGGCGTCATTAAAAGGTATGAATGAGTATGTATGAGTGTGACATAAAATAGGACCTACACAGATAGAATTAGGTAGGCAGGTAGGGCTGTGGCAAGTGGACTAGTCCGGCGAAACCGGCTAGACCATGGTTCCACCAGTACGGTGGAATCATGGTGCCAAAATAATTACAGGTAGTGTCAAATTAAGGAGATATGCAGACGTATCAACTAAAAGCGAAGCAGACTAAAGGAGAAAGAGAATATCCAGTATCAGACAATATCAGCCAAGGCACATGAGGAACTCGGGTATGGAAGCAATTATATTATTATAACATCAATAATTATTATCGTTACGTCACGTTGACGATTCTCCTTTTACTATAAATGTCTGATCAATAGTTGTACTTCCCTCAAGGAGATTAATCGTGGACGTTGCGACAATTGCCAAAAATGTGTAAAATCGTAAAAAAAAATCGGCACTTGCTTCCCTTGCGCATGTTATTAATAATGCATTGATTTATCAATTACTGAAATTTTTGCGTTGGCTATGTGGTCGTTTTCATGTTTGTGATTTTTAACGGTTGGGAACTCCTATTTGGAAAAATTTCGGGAGTTAGTCTAGATTTCTTTACAAATTAATGGTAAAAATATTCATCATTAACAGCCTGAAGACATCCACTGCTGAACATAGGCCTCCCCCGGGAGCGCCACTTAGAGCGGCTGCTCGCCTCCTGCATCCATCGGCTCCCCGCGGCTTTCACCAGGTCGTCGGTCCACCTAGTGGGGGGCCGGCCTACGCTGCGTCTTCCAGTTCGTGGTCGCCACTCGAGAACCTTTCTTCCCCATCGGTTGTCAGTTCTACGAGCGATGTGGCCTGCCCATTGCCATTTCAACTTGCTAATCCTAAGAGCTACATCGGTCACTTTAGTTCTCCTGCGGATCTCCTCATTTCGGATCTTATCTCGCAGGGAAACACCGAGCATTGCTCTCTCCATAGCTCGTTGCGCGACTCTGAGCTTAGTAATGAGGCCAACAGTTAGAGATCACGTTTCAGTTCCATAAGTCATCACTGGCAACACACATTAATTGAAAACTTTTGTTTTCCGGCTTTGTGGTATTTTGGACGAAAAGATAGGTCGAAGCTTCCCGAACGCTGCCCAGCCGAGTTGGATTCTTCGGGCGACCTCTTTGTCGAAGTTGGACCTACCCAATTGGACATTCTGCCCTAGATAGACGTATTTGACGACAACTTCGAGGGTAAAAATATTAAAGCACGTAAAAAATTTCGGCGCTCGCTTCGCTCGCGCATATTCAGTTACACTGTTTTATTTTATGAAGGTTGGGAAATCCTATTTGGAAAAATTTCGCATGTTTAATCTGGATTTCTTTATAAATTATTTATTGGCAAAAATTTTAAAAATCGAAAAATTGTTGGTTATTGTTTATTTTAATATTTGTCATTTTATTAAGGTTGGGAACTCTTATTCTGAAACATTGGAAATTTCGCGTGTTTATACTAGACTTCTTTATAAATGGAAAAATTTTGGCACTCGCTGCGCTCGCACTTTGATAACGACAATGTCTAGTCGTTATAGGTGAGGGGCGCCAATGACAAGTTCTTCCCCTGCTTGGAAAAATCGTAGATCCGGGGCTGTATCGAAGAGACCTAAGCAGGACCTGTCTCATGCGCACGAGCGTCATTGGTCACTTGGTCAATCTCACTGGAGCCGCCGATTGGAGTGGATGTGTCCGCGTCTCTGAGCCGGTGTCGAATAGACAATCAAGAAACACTACACTTACCATATTTGATTTTTCATACATGTCAAGTAAAATTTGCTGTGCTTTAAATGCCTTTTTTATGAATTTGTATGTTTTATCAAGAAGTGCATGGCATTCATAGCAGATGTACAGGTTTCCATATGAGACCTAAAAGTGTAATAGAAATTGTTAGGTATTATAACATGTTTTTGTCTTAATAGAGTTCGGGTGTGGGGAACAGGGGCTCTGTCTACAAAAGAGCTGTCATAAATTGACACTATAAAAAGTGGAGGTCACAGCGTAGGGGTTCAAGTTTTTATTCTCAGACTTGGAACAACCAAAATTATTTCGTACTTAGAAAAAAAAATCTTAATCGTGACATTTCATTTAACATCGGAGTTGAGTGCAAGGTTTTTATCATGGTTACCACCTATTTTATATGCACAGAAAGACAATAGATAGATAGGGGGCCGTTCATTAAATACGTTCGCATACAAGGGGGGGGGAGGGGTCTGGCTGAGTGTGACAAGATGTGACAAGGGGGGACGGGGGGTATACGGCAACGTGACGTTCGCCGTTTATTATTTTTTGACATGAGCGCTAGCTCTGTGGCGCGACTCTAGCGGCGTTGCGATCCGTCACAACGGGTTTCTTTGTTTTTCTAATACTTGAGAGAGTAACGTTTCCACGTACCCTGCGCTCTCGATTCAGTAACAAATGAAAATTTGTCTACTATCATTTAGAATTTATCATACTCAGCAGGGGGGGGGGGGTCTTAGTTTTTGTGACGAAATATTTCTAGGGAGGGTCACAAAAAGTGTGACACAGCGTGACAATGGGGGGGGAGGGGCTGATTTCAGTGTGACGTATTTAATGAACGGCCCCTAGATAGATAGATAGATGAACTCTTTATTGAAACACCACATATACAGAAACACTCAATGTACACGCACAAGCTTAAAACTAAGTGTCACAACGGGCGGTCTTATCGCTTAAAGCGAACTCTTCCAGGCAACCCAGAAAACAGTGAAAAGAAACGAAAATAATGAGGACAGTGGTTATTAGTACAGGAATAATTATAAAACTTTAGATGAAGTGGGTACTTAACTTCTGGTTTAAGATCATTTCATTTATTCTCAAAGAACATAGTTCACTTAATGAGAAAGTACTTATAGCTAAATTACAAATAGGTACATAGTTTGCCTTTAGCATGCAGGCGTAACAAGAATAAAATATTAATATAAGTAAGGTAGGTAAGCAAAAAACATTTCAACACAAGTTTGGTCAAAGATTAAGTAGACTACAGAAGTAAAGCTGGATCACTCAAAATGTGGATTTTCAATAGCTTTTTAAACAATTGGAATGATTTAGCTTCTTTAATAGGTTTAGGTAGTTTGTTATACAGTTCGGCTCCTTCATATAAAATTGTCTTTTTTCCATAGTTAGTTCTAGGGTGTCGTAAATGTATGTTATGAGCATTTCTTGTATTTAATTTATTTATTTCGATGTTTTTAGTAAATAGGATTTCTGAATGTATATCTTTGTTCAGTATTTTTCTTATCAATATGCATGTGTTTGAAACATATATTTGTTTAATACTCAAAAGTTCATAAAAAGGTGGGCAACTAGTCATAAACAATAGTTCAGTAAGTAAGTACAATAATAATAAAATAAATAAAATGCATGAATACATAAATATTTATAAATAAATAAACTTGATAATATAATATACATAAATACATACCTATATGAATAAATACATAATACATACAATGACATAAACATACATAAAATTATATTATAGAAGTGAAAGATGCACTTGTTTTTGAACAAGTAATATCGCTATTGCGCGAGATAGTGAGCTTTAACTTTATCTTAACGGAAGTTACTAGCTTCCCAACAGTGAAAGAATTTTTGAGATATTGACGGAAACATATGTCTAGATCATTACTGCAAAAAACATTTTGTATGAAAATCGTTTTTAACAATTTATGCAGAAATGATCCAAACTAACCTATTTTTTGTTAATGTTTGTTTAATGGCATTTATCGAATGACAATAAAAATAAAAACAACCAAGTAGCTTAATTTGTTCATGAGCTCTATATACGCTGAATTTCATCCAAATCAGTTCAGCTGATACAGCGCCACTAAGCTACAAAAATAACATGTACCCCTACAACAACATTAAGGCGAAGTGACTCTTGAATTAAACTTTAACCGTCTTACCACAAAAATAATTTTAAACATCGCTTAGATACATGTTTAGTTAGACAGCGTCTAAAAGTTAAATGCTCCTTAAACGGATGTTTTATTTTTGTCACTACAAAACCATGTTTATACCGTGCTTACTTAAACACTGTCTAACTCGATCCACATTTTTTAAATAATGTAACATCTTACAAAATGTTTCATTCCGCGCAGAACTCATTTTCTAAATCCAATACATTTTATAAATAATAAAGTTGTATCGTTAATTAACTTTTGTTAAAATATGTGGTGCAGGCTCCTTATTTTCACGCGCCGTACATTGTGAAGGTATAAGTAGGTATTACCTACTATATACTCACTCTTTGACGCCGTGGTTCACACCTTGCAGCGTAGCACGCTGCAAGGTGTGAACCACAGATTAGGTACGAACAAAAACCAAGTTCATGGCGCGAACAAGATTGACATCGATGAAATCGCAAATAAATATTTGATTGATTAATTGATTGATCTAGCCTCAAACTAAGCATAGCTTGTAGCTTGTACTATGGGAACCAGATAACTGATACAATACTTATATACTTTTTTGTTTGTTGTAAATACATACATAGAATACAATATAACACCCAGACGCAGAACAAACATCTATGTTCATCACACAAATGTTTGTCCTGGGTAGGAATCGAACCCACAGCTCTCAGTTCAGAAGGCAGGGATACTATACTACCAACTGAGCTATTGGGCCCCGTGGGATAGATTGATTGATTGATTGATTGAACGAAACGTATCAGAAACCGAATACGAATTCTAATCGGAATCAGAATCCGAATCGGAAACGAAATTGAAAATATACATAGAATATTATGCTGATAGATGCAGGTGGCGAGCAGCCACTCAAAGTGGCTCTCTGTAGGAGAGGCCTACGTTCAGCAGTGGCCGTCTTCAGGCTGTAGATGATAATAAAATATGCATATGTAAGATACAAACATTACTGAATCATCATTATTTCTTAGATTTTGATCCTAAAAGCGGTGAGGATAGGAGCCACTTTACGAGCAACTGTGATGAAAAAAATATTTTTTATTTATTTATCGCACAGACATATTACTATACTGTAAATGTCTGTGATTCATTGTATCTCCTCTTATGGGGATACTTTAAAAGTTATAGAAAGTTGCACATCATTTTAGAATATTACTATGAAATAAATAAAAAAGGTGTATGTTCATATGAATAAATTATTGGAAAAAACAATAGTACAGATATACCTATATTTGTTGGATCTCACTGTGCAAGAGCCATGTATTTCACACTATTTAGTCGCGCGGAACGTGAACAAATAATTTTGTGAGATATTTTGGGGACGTATTAACGCACTAACCGTCTTACAACAAAAATAATTTTAAACATTGCTTAGACACATGTTTAGTTAGACAGCGTCTAAAAGTTAAATGCTCCTTAAACGGATGTTTTATTTTTGTCACTACAAAACCATGTTTATACCGTGTTTACTTAAACACTGTCTAACTCGATCCACATTTTTTAAATAATGTAACATCTTACAAAATGTTTCATTCCGCGCAGAACTCATTTTGTAAATCCAATACATCTTAGCGTCATAGCTGTGACCATAGAAAAACGGAACGTTATTAGCGTGAAGTTTGACTGTGTGTATTATGGTGACAGCGCTGGTGTGCGTGGGGTGCTCCAAAAAAGGACAGGTCACGGGTATGCCTCGCTCGCCCCGCCATTAGTATTTCTGTATTGTATTGTTCTTTGAAGATGGTCACTGACAAAGTGCATCATAGGATAATAATATGTGGGTTCAGTTTAGTTTTAGGATTCATTTTTATGCCGAGCTTATTTATAGATCGACCATGAGGATCAAATCGCAGCATAACTTTTACCCAACCTAAAGTAATTGTACGGGCGAAATCTATTGGTAACTTGTATAGCTTTTTAAAATGATACCTAATCATCATAATATTGAAACGGGTATACTCATTCACGTTGTGTATTAATATAATAATAAATATCTTTATTTATTATCCAAAAATTACACGATACATTTCAAAGATAGTTATTTTATTCAAAATTAAGGTAAGACGACAGTGAAACACCTCTTAAACTAAAGGTTGAGGATGTTTAAATTTTAGCACGTGTTTAACGCATGTCTATCTTAAACTAGTGTTAGGCGCGGATTTGTGGTATGGAATCCATGAAACAACTGTTCAACAAGTGTTTAAGGCGCGTCTAAATCTTTTGTGGTAAGACAGTAAGAGACCGCAAACCACTTATACTCTTTGAAATTCATATTTATCATGTAAAATAACTGACTTGTTGCTTTGGCTCCCTACCGTCTTACCCAAAAGATTTAGACGAGCCTTAAACATTTGTTGAACAGCTGTTTCATGAATTCCATACCACAAATCCGCGCCTAACACTCGTTTAAGATAGACGGGCGTTAAACACGTGCTAAAATTTGAACATACTTAACCCTTAGTTTAAGAGGTGTTTAACTGTCGCTGTCACCATAACACACACAGTCAAACTTCACGCTAATAACGTTCCGTTTTTTCTATGGTCACAGCTATGACGCTAACATGTATTGGATTTACAAAATGAGTTCTGCGCGGAATGAAACGTTTCGTATGATGTCACCTTATTTAAAAAATGTGGATCGAGTTAGACAGTGTTTAAGTAAACATGGTATAAACATGGTTTTGTGGTGACGAAAATAAAACATCCGTTAAAGGAGCGTTTAACTTTTAGACGCTGTCTGACAGTGTTTAAGTAAACATGGTATAAACATGGTTTTGTGGTGACAAAAATAAAACATCCGTTAAAGGAGCGTTTAACTTTTAGACGCTGTCTAACTAAACATGTATCTAAGCGATGTTTAAAATTACTTTTGTGGTAAGACGGCTAGTGTTTAGCATTGGTTTACTTTGTTGCGACATCACAACCAGACGCCATGACACCAACCATCGTTTTGGAAAGAATTTTAAACTTTAAATTTAATCAGCATTTTTTTGTTAATAAATCTTTGTTTCTTGCAGAAATAATATATTTTTTCGAAATATTAATTCATTTAGAACATTATAGGACAGTTTTTGACAATCAGTCATCATGCCTATTTCAGCTCAATTCTTTCCATTATTCCTAAAATAATGGGTTCAACAGATAAAATGACACACAGATGGACAACAAAGTATTTCTAAACTGTTATGGAGCCCAAAAATTAAACATTCCATGTTAAAACGAATCTGATGAGAGGTACAAATGTTATTTCCTCACTTTCATCACTATGTTAACAGTGTATTGGGAATGAGACAGCGTGGAAAATAGTGGACATAATAATAATTATAATTATAAGTGTTGATTCTTTAAGGAGTGGTGGTTTAGTATATTTCTAATTCCTAATTAGTATTAAGAATATTAATTATGCACGCATTGTATAGGTAAATGCATATCTCCAGCTGTAAAGTATGTATTTTTCATAAACTTATCATTGACACTGCTGGCTGCTGGCGCATTTCTACAGTCCAAACGCTGTGATTTTTTTGAGCAATTAAGCAGTATGAACTACCTCCAAATCTTGTCAGAATGCCCATCCAAAATGAAATCCTGGATCCGCCCCTGAGTGATGCGTGTTCAAAGGGACAGACAGACAGCCAAGCACAAAAAATTTAGTGAGAAATTGTTTTACTTGTTGAAACAGTACTGCTATTAATATCTTTATAAAAATCAATTGCTGGGGCTGGGGGTATCGGTAGACCGCTATTTTGAGTCATAAAGTAGACCGCATACTTCAAAAGTTTGGCCACCGCTGACCTAAACTAAATTTACTGAAACTTCTGCTAAAGACCTCACTGGTTTTTATGGTGAAAAAACAAGAAAAACAGTTAAAGTGAAGTTGATGATTATTTCTTTTTGTTGTAATATGAAGAGGTATAAAATTGTAGTTTTTGTTTGAAACTTCTTACACTGTTATAAGTCTACATTAGACTCAAGACATTTGATTTTAGGTAATTGCTAAAATAGCTTCCACTTGCAGCTATGCTTGCGTTATACCTATATTATGCTAATACAGGCTACTGTGCTCAGCTTCGAAAAGATTTAGTGGATTTTGTTGTTTGGTAAGAAATGCATGATCTATTATTAGACTATAACATAGAAATAACATATCACAAGCGGGCGAAGCCGCGGGAAAAAGCGAGTAGACTATAAATATAAATCTAAGGTTGGAATAACGTAAACAATGCTACATATATGATACAATTACATACATACCAGCTGATCAAAACCATTATCCATAAATATCTTTTCTAAAAACTGTTTAGGTTCAGAGTAAACGAATTCAAAACTTCGGACTTCAACTGCGATGCAAATACAACATAGTTTGCCTTTGAGCTGGTCTGCCATTATTTAATTAATTGTGTAGATACTATTATTTAGCGAAATGAAGAGGTATTTAATAATAATGATTTAAATGAGATTGTTGTGAAATGAAGTAGCGGTGGGAGTTGCGACCAGTGTGGCCAACTTTATTTTTTAGGGAATCGTACACAGACTACTAAGAGATTGGAATCGTACCGTTGACGTGAAAACCTCGTAATTTTGCTACAATTTCCCGAAAAAAGATAGTACGCGTAGAAATTTGAATGAAACAATGCGAAATTGTTTAAAAAAGTAATTTATAATACCTACATCCCCCCCCCCCATACGCTGATTCAATTTTAGGGTACACAACTACACAGTATGTAATATTTGGTATTTCTTAATTTATTTCGAGATTAGTATAACACATTAATTAAGTATTGACACAATAGAGAACATAAACAAGTAAGAAAAAGTATAAAATGTATTATTAAAAAATTTCTTTATTTATTTATATTATTTTTTTATTAACGGCGAAAGTTTCTTTTAGCATTTTACGTACACACATTTTCTGCAACTAGGGTTACTAAACTCCCGACACATGTCATAATGATCCACACGAAACGAAAAATATGAGGACGTATTTAAATAGCCTAGCGTTTGTGGACTATCAGAAAGCCTTCGATTCAATCGAGACTTGGGCGGTGCTGCAGTCCTTACAGCGATGCCAAATTGACTATAGGTATATCGAAGTGTTGAAGTGTTTGTACAGTAAGGCCACTATGTCAGTCCGACTACAGGACCAGAGTAAGGAACAGATCCCATTGCAGAGAGGCTTGAGACAGGGAGACGTTATTTCTCCGAAACTGTTTACAAACGCATTGGAGGATGTTTTCAAGCTCTTGGAGTGGAAAGGATTTGGCATCAACATAAATGGCGAGTATATATCACTAACCTTCGTTTTGCCGATAATATAGTCATAATGGCAGAGTCGCTCGATGATCTCAGCACCATGCTCAACGACCTCAGTAGAGTCTCCCGACAGGTTGGTCTTAAGATGAACATGGATAACACGAAAATCATGTCAAATGCCCATGTTCCACCTATACCGGTAATTGTTGGGAACGACGTCCAAATTCGACAAAGAGGTCGCCCGAAGAATCCAACTCGGCTGGGCAGCGTTCGGGAAGCTTTGACCTATCTTTTCGTCCAAAATACCACAAAGCCTGAAAACAAAAGTTTTCAATCAATGTGTTGCCAGTGATGACTTATGGAACTGAAACGTGGTCTCTAACTGTTGGCCTTATTACTAAGCTCAGAGTCGCACAACGGGCTATGTAGAGAGCAATGCTCGGTGTTTTCCTGCGAGATAATATCCGTAATGAGGAGATCCGCAGGAGAACTAAAGTGACCGATGTAGCTCTTAGGATTAATAAGTTGAAATGGCAATGGGCAGGCCACATCGCTCGTAGAACTGACAACCGATGGGGAAGAAAGGTTCTCGAGTGGCGACCACGAACTGGAAGACGCAGCATAGGCCGGCCCCCCACTAGGTGGACCGACGACCTGGTGAAAGCCGCGGGGAGCCGATGGATGCAGGAGGCGAGCAGCCACTCTAAGTGGCGCTCCCAGGGGGAGGCCTATGTTCAGCAGTGGACGTCTTTAGGCTGTTAATGACGATGATGATGATGATTTAAATAAAAAACTCCGTTACAAACGAAATAACTTAAATCATATTGAAATGCATAATACTTCTTAGTTTGCATAGTCTTTGGACGCCACCTGCTTAAATTAATAAAACGAGTAAGACGATTAGATTATGTCGTGTGATGGTTTGGTATATGACTCTTTAGACTCTGTTGTTATAGACTTTTCGAAAAAATGAACCTAGTTTATTGTATTTTTTTCTATTTTGTTACGAACATTACACGCTTTAAAAAGGTCGTATGTTTTGCGTACGATTTCGGATTCACGATCGTACATCGTATCGGGGCCAAAAAGATCGTATAAATACTATTTAAATGGTACGGTTGGCAACACTGGTTGCGACCAAAGAGCATATAATTACGTAGAAGAGTTATCTATCACTCCATAGAAAACAATTTTAATAAAAAAGTTGATTTAATTAGAAATAGCACAGAGCTATGAAACAAATGATGCTTCGGAAGCGTTTTTTTTTTTTTGCTCTGTGAGAAATAGTAAGCCAATGTTCACGAAATAAACTAAAAATTACTATGACAGAAGCTAGGGAAGTAACATATCCTGTTGATGTTATCGATACTCGATACTAGTGATGTAGCTTGTATTCGTATAGGACCTCTTTGTATTCCTGCTACCTAATAATACTACAAATACAAAAAGTTTGCTACCTATTTAGTCGTGGAGAAATGGATAAAATAGAAACAACAATTAAAATAATTATATTTTTTATTTTATTTTAGAGTAAAGCTAGGGCATGGCGGTATTGGACTCTTGCCAATACCGGTATTTTTTCGGTATTGAAATTATAAAAACCGGGATCCCGGTATTTCGGTATTTTTTCGGTATTGGACTATAAATATTAAAAACGCGGAATAACCGATATTTTCCGCTCCGTACATATTGTTTTAGATTTAATGAGTAAGCCTAAACTATTATCAAACTTGTTATTTTGTAAAACTGCCTTCTAATATAATAAAATATCTACCATTAAGGGTACACACTTTAAGGGTTCCGTACTCAAAGGGTAAAGTGAACCCTATTACTGAGGCTTCTGCGCTATCCGTCTGTCTGTTTTTCTGTCTGTCTGTCCGTGTATCACCTGTATCTCATGAACCGTGGTGGTTAGTTATATACCTGTAATATTTTAAGGGGACATGTACTCATAGCTATTAGCAATTTTTACTATAAGGCCAAACTATAAGGAAAAAATCTGCTTTTCTAATTATTAGTCCAGGGTTCAATGAACTATGTATGGAACAGCTGATTTTATATTATGCTACTTCAGGGTTGGTCTTTTAGGAAAAGTTGTTTGGAGTGATGAATACATTGACCCCTTAATATATAGCAGTGTATAACTGCATTAAAAATACAAGTGTATACATTGCCTTTTTTTTAATATGGAGGATTAGTTCCGTAAAAATAAACCAGAAAGCGCTTGAAAAGTTGCCACTTTTGGCTGCCAAGAGAGGCCTCTATTTCAGTATATAGCAAAGTTCTCTGTGGAGTAAACCATACAACACTACCAGAAATAAACATTTTACAATAATGCCAAAGAATAAGAAAACGCAGGAAAGCTCCAGCAGCGACAGTGATGATGGGCCAGTTGATGTAAGCCAGATTTAATGACATTATTAATTTTTTTTATGTACATTCTCAAATTATAACCTATTGTATATTCGTGGGCTGTAAATTATTTTCTCTTTTCTTAGGTGTTAAAATCTAATCTCCCAAGGTTAAAACAAAAGAGGTATAATGTACCAATAGGTCTATTATACTATACTTGTATACTCTACAATTGTGATAGGTACCATTATGATAAATATTAAATACCAAAGTGGGATGCAGTTCTCTTCCAAAGTATAAATTTGTAAAAATAAAAACATTGCTTGCATTTTGTTCCTTGTTTCCAGAGAAATCAGCCTCCAGAAAAAAAATCCAAAACAAATAATAGGACTGATGATAAAGAACCTACATGGGCCTTACAAAAAAATAAGTTCATTAAAATCAGGGAGTTCAAAGGCAAAACCTACATCGACATTAGAGAATTTTATGAAAAAAATGGTCAGCTGTTGCCGGGAAAGAAAGGGATTAGTTTAACACCAGAGCAATGGCGAAAACTACTGGAATTGGGGGATGAAATAAATGAAACACTCAGTTCGGTTTGTTAAGGATCAAAATGAATTGGTTGATTAAGTTTGTGTATCTATAATAAAGGATGTATTCTTAAGAAAACTACATATTTTTATTGCCATGGATCTTCTTAGCAAATACCTATTGATGGCATAGGGTTTTTCCTTTTCTCCCCACCAGCTCTGTCCCATAAGTGGGGCAAAAGGCAAAATAAAAAGTAAATGCCTTTTCTCCCCACTATGAAACAATAAATATGACAGTGGGGAGAAAGGAATAACCAAATGTGGAGGACTGGTCCACCCATTAATAATAGTTTGTATTGTGAATAATTCACATTAGACCAGGGAAACATACCAACTTCTTGAAAAAAGCTGATATTTTGACGGGTGAGTTTTCAATTGAAAATTAGTGTTTTTTCGATATTAATTCAAAATAAGGTGAAAAAATAAATATTAAAACCAAATAAATTACAGCGTATTTGGGACATAAAAAGATAAGTTTTCACCAAATTTCATTTAAATAAAATTTTTTTTATAAAAGATTAAATTAAAAAACCAAAAACTTGGTTTTTTGAATTTTTCACATAAATTTAGAGGTTATGCACAGAATTCCCCCTATTACATAGATTAAAAGTCTTTGAGGTTATGTGAAAAAAATGTAAATACAAAAGTTTTAGATCTTTTTATTACCTACAACTTTGCCATTTGACTTTTTTCGATAGGACTTTTAGTTTAGCCGGATATCGAGAAATACCGTTTTTTTTTCCCTTAAACCTCCCCCCCCCCATCCCCTTCCCGACCTCAGATCGGCCGTAAATTAAATTTCCTTTCATTTTTATAATATTCCCCTCCTTTTCTAATGGGTTTCATCCTACTCTTATTTTTTTTGGTTTTAAAAATTATCGACCCTGGTCTTTATTGGTTTCTAATAGATAAGTATATAACTAATAATAATGACTGATTACAGGGTGGTTATAATATAATATTAGCACAGAAGACTTAGGGTGGGTTTTTCCCAATAGTTATGATAACCAATGGTTAAAAACTAACAAAAATGTTATTAATTCTAAAATGGAAATACCTACATTTGACATGGCTAGAATTTGTTAGTTTAGAGTTTATAACTTACTACCCGTATCATCCTTTTCCCCTATTTTTTACCTTTCCTTTCTCTCTTATCCAAACAGAGATAGGACTTAAAACTAATTAACACGTGCGAAGCTGGGGCGGGTCAGCTATTTATCAATAAAGTGTTTAATATAATAGCACTGGTGGCATCTATTTTTTTTATACATATCACCTATAAGTTTTAATGATTCCATTTGCCACTACCACAGATTTAGTATTAAAATTATCATGAGTGTGAATAATTTTAAATATTATTCAACCGACTGTACCTCATGAATGTTGTGTCGATTTCTCTACTAGGTTTCGAGCATATCCGACGCTCTTCCTCAGGAGGTGAGTTCACGTAGCGCGATCGATCCGGATATGCTCGAAATCTGGTCGAAAAATCGACACAACATTCTTGAGGTACAGTCGGTTGAATAATATGTAAAATGTACCACAGATTTTATAATAGTCAACTCCACCAATTATATAGGGTTATCTCTTTGTCCCCCACGTCTTCGCCCCCATAGGGCCCAAATCCTCATAAGTACATATGAAAAATAACACAACGAAATAAAATAAGAGAATTTAATACCTGAACAGAATAAATAACATTACAAAATAGTTAAGTGTGATCATTACACTCGACAGTTGTTCCAAAGGGGTATAAATAAACAGGTACAATATTGAGCACATTTTTAGCAAATCAAATATTAATAATATTATGTTCACTACATAGGTGTTTATACAAAACATACACAGAATTCTAATGAAATGGCTATGTCACATTTCCTACTTTATCATTATCACCTAACACAGAATAATAAGTTACCTTATCAAAAACTTCAGATCTAAGATCAGTTCCAATTGTTTAACAGTACATTCTAAATTGACAATTACTACACTATCAAGAATATCTTATCAAAGATTACGTGTAAAGTGGTAGGTATCTTTATATACCTTTACCTCCTCTGTAATATGTAATAGTAAGTATTTTAATTCAACAACATGCATTACTACTGGGCCCGAAGTCTGCTATTTCAATTGTGTCATTATGGTTATGGTGGTATGCCCAGATAATAATTTATAATACCTACAGTACAGATGCCTCATCTCATACAACGGAATAACGCGGGCTATTTTACGATTATTTTATTTCTGTTTAACGCAAGATTATCAAGCGACATTTATTGCGTGTTGGTGAAGTATTGGGCCAAATGAATACACTGGACACTAACCAGTAACTCTCTAGACATGATTACTACATTTTTTTCAAGTTCGGGCTATTTTTCATTTGTACCTGATGGGACCCCATGGTGGTATGTGTACCTACTTGGTTCAATCATTAACCATTATGACACAATGAAATTGAAATAGCAGACTTCGGGCCCTGGATGGTTTTTGCTAAGTATTATACCCTCACAGAAAATCTGTGGTCAATACTTATTTCTAGATTTTTAGTAATCTGCACCTACGTTATTGGTGTAGATTCTGTTGCGCAAAATCATAAACCATGTATTTTAATTTGACACATAAAATGTTACGGTCCTTTTGTCTCTTCTACTCGAGCATAAGAAACATTTATAAAACGGTGTAATTAAATTTTGTTTGAGATTTTGCACTAAAGAACCAACATGCCGATTTGGTAGGTAGGTAAAAATTAGATGATAAAAGCTAAACATTGTCATGTTTCCAAGATATGAATGTATATATAATTTTACTTAAATATGAATATATGCGAAAAGTGCTGTATAAAATACACACACATACACCCAACCTATTTTAAATTTCCTATCCCAACATAATAATTTTATTTTAACATAATATATTTGGCATGGAATTACATTTAAAATGCATTAAATGGCATGAGCGAAATTATAACATAAACTTGACTAGTTTATAATAGTAACATAATTAAATGATGAATACCTAGCTTTAAAAAACAATCGCCGAATTCTTAAATATAAAATAACAGTCTGTACAAGTTATTGATAATGTATTGGCAATATTTTGCAGATGTGACAGGTATCGATAATAATTCAATATTTGACATCCATTAAAAAAAGGGTTAATTATATTTAATAGCACTATTATGTATTCTGTTTTAAACCGTTTTCAATCGCCTTCTACGCCAGAAATACTTTGATGATATTGTTATCCCAAAATTATTTCGAGATTACAAAACCTAAACTACTAAACGATTTTTGTTGAAATTTCTATGGGACCAGCCATGAAAGTATAACCGTTCAAATAAAAATCTAATACGGTTTATGAATGACTGAGCGCTGAGTTAACACAAAAAAAAATGGTTGAAAATAAAACTTTTTAATCAATAAGGTGCTTGTAAAGTGCGAAGGATAAAAGACATGAGATTGCTTGTCAGACGTTTGAACAAATCATGTTCTGCCATAGGGCCGTGTATGAAGGCGGGCTCAAGCCCTGCTTGTGATTCGTGTTTTTTCCTTTGCATTAAAATTCTATTTGTTAAAATATTAAGTTTCATTTTCTTTTCACCTTTAGTGTTTAACTATACGTAGTGCAGTATTATTACATACTTTATACAAGTTATATTATAGGTGCATGCGGTGTCTGCCTGTAATTGCTTGAGCATGTACCTAGTTTAGATATCTTAAGTGATTTTCACTAGCATAAGTTCATGTTTTAACTGTTGGCGGACCTAAATAAATAAATAAATAAGGCATATTCTATAGAAAATACATTTATTGCACAAGGGTAACCCAAAACCACAGAGCAAAAGAAAACGCTCTCTCTACGAAGCGACATTTGTTTCGTAGCTCTGTGCCCAAGTGCCCAAAACCATACGCGAACTTAATGCTAAGTAGAATTTTCTTCCAGTTAAAATTAATATTTCTCAGTAAAAGTTATTTCTACTAAATCACCACTAAACTGCGCATGCGTATGTTTACCGACAGTAGTGGCGCGCATAAAGTATAGTTCATAAAGTACTCAAAATATGTTATTTTGTCGATACTCGATATCCATCACAAACTGCCTACTTGCCTAGAGTAGTTACCCTGACAAATTTTCAATAACTTTACAATTTATTTCATTAAAGGCTAAGCTTGAAAATATAATGTAGCTTCATTAAATAAATGAATATGACAAATTTTAAGATGTAAATCTCAATGATCTCTAATACCCATACCTAATGTTGATTTCAAGGTTGTGTTTGTTAGATATATAGGTATATCTCTATATTAGTCTGAAGTTACAGTAGGTATATCGGGTCAGATAACAGGTCGACACTTTCATTAATTGGGTACTTTGATGAATTCGCTACCTGTATCACATCAATTGCCAGTGATGACTTATGGAACTGAGACGTGGTCTCTAACTGTTGGCCTCATTACTAAGCTTAAAGTCGCGCATCGAGCTATGGAGAGAGCAATGCTCGGTGTTTCCCTGCGAGATAGGATCCGAAATGAGGAGATCCGCAGGAGAACTAAAGTGACCGATGTAGCTCTTAGGATTGGCAAGTTGAAATGGCAATGGGCAGGTCACATCGCTCATAGAACTGACAACCGATGGGGAAGAAAGGTTCTCGAGTGGCGACCACGAACTGGAAGACGCAGCGTAGGCCGGCCCCCCACTAGGTGGACCGACGACCTGGTGAAAGCCGCGGGGAGCCGATGGATGCAGGAGGCGAGCAGCCGCTCTAAGTGGCGCTCCCTGGGGGAGGCCTATGTTCAGCAGTGGACGTCTTCAGGCTGTTAATGATGATGATGATGATGATGATGATGATGATCACATCAATAAATTTATCGTATTTCTGAATAACGTAGACAGTTATAAATTTCCCAATATACAGCGCATCTTGCCCCAAAGCTTCCGCTTGATTTTTTTATAATTTGTGTTATAACTATTAAGGAAATTAAATAATATATGCGACTAATGATGAGCAATGACTGAATAGAAAAGGCTTTTTCGCGAAATCGTCCATAACTCTTGATTTGGCCGTCCAAACAACCTCTGTAATTCCTCTGTCTACTATTAAGTAGTTATTGTAGAAAATAATAAATATAAATGCTTTAGCTCCATCCCTCCAGAGATTCACCCCCATATTCTAAGACGTTACCTCGAGATTACTCCATTCGACTCAACCTCGAATTAACCTCGTTTTTGTGTTCTACCCCCGTATTCTAAAACATTTCACCAAAAATTCTTCACTTGACTTCCACTTAACTTTGAGGGAAACTCAAGGTACATCGCGACGTACCTTGAGATGACAGTTGCTTTGCTTCCCTCGTTCGAGAAAAATTGACTCAGTCGAATTAACCTCACTTTTGTGTTTTGGTATTTTTAGTTGACAATATATAATCAACTTGACATTTCTGCGTCAATTTTTTTTAAACGAGAGAAGCGAAGCAACTGTCAACTCAAGGTACGTCGCGATGTATTTTGAGTTTCCCTCAAAGTTAAGTAGAAGTCAAGTGAAGGATTTTTGGTGAAATGTTTTAGAATACAGGGGTCAATCTCTTTTGTTGAGGTTCCTTTCATTCTTTTAATTTATCATATTAGTTGGATAAAATAAGTAGTCAATACTAAAACGATAGATATAACAGAGGACAAAAAGTTGAGCCCTGGCGAGGCACTATGACAAATTCGCTAGGGGTATGTATAAAATCTGTCAAAAATAGACTTTATCATTGTACAAATAGGCCAACGATTGACTGCAACTGATGTTAAGCGACGATGCGGTCGAAGGGTGTAGCACGTTGGCCTACGAGGCACCTATTCACTCGAGTCTGAAAGAGACGCAAATCGTATTTGTCAGGAAACAAAGAAGCCGGGAGCGACTTCCATTCCCTAGCAGTATAATACGCCGCGCCATGGCTCAACTTTTTCTGACCATTAAATTATATGAAATGTTAATGGACTTTAAATTACTTTACACAAACTTATCGGAATGCTTATGACTATACATAATAATAATATTTAATGGCAGATGATGACGAGGGTATGTTTCACGTAATGATTTATAGCAGTACCGCCTGCTAGCGTAATCAATATATTCATTTTAGAGGAAAGGTAAATCACGATCGGCACCCCCTAACGCGTAACAGTTCTTCTCACCTAGCATGCACATCGCGAGAAAACTTGTCATCGCTGTCAGAGTGAGATACACATAGGCGCTACCATAGTCTTGTCACGGTCTCTCACGAGAAAGTGTAGGGAACATTTTGTCGCGGTGCACATACTAGGAGGTCTGGACATGGGCTTCGCCTGCCATCCTGCACGCCAATTTACAAGTCCGTGAGTGTGAGCAAGAGAGCACACAATCACCATCTTCATCAGACTTACGCGATAAGCCCCCCATCCATCCGTCACTAGCCGGGACAAGCATGCGAAGATAAAGGACATGTAGCTTCACCAGTCGCTGACGTATGAATAAAAATTAAGAGCTGTCAAGGGCGACCTTAACTTTACCCTTTTAAACTTTTCCTTTTCTATTTAACTTCCATTCATCCATCTATTCTTTCTCATACAAAAATCATACTTTTTATTAACATAATGATGAAGACGGATAGATGAGGGTTCAAATCTCTCTCATGATTCAAATTGTTCATTTTTATTTAACTTAATATATTTTACCTACTTCATAATGGAAGTACTTTTATATTTTTGTAACGTGGCAACAAAAATTTATTTTATAGGGAAGTCATATTTAACTGTGATACAGTTTGAACAGTCCTTACATTAAAATTATCTATTTCAGTATAATATAAGTCCAAGACAATCATGATACTGGAATGGAACGTACTAACATCAACATATTGTAATACTTTCATCTATTATTGGAGATTACATTACTTATCTACATCAAGCTATTATATAACGTCTAGTTTGTCTTTGGTTTGATATGGAAACATGTAAGGTTGAAGTGTTGGCACATTTCTTGTACCTGAAAAAGAACGCACGTTATAGTAATATTATCCAACTGAGAATAGAGACAGTTTGAAACCATGTTCAGATCATATTAATTAAAAAAAAACGAAACTAAGTAACACTCCCCCCGGGTGCTCGTATACATTTGTTAAATCTGTGTCAAATTGGCAGACTAGATACTGCACGATCATTGGTCGCCTGTTGATCATCGGCTGTCTTCAACCATTGAGCGTATAGTAGGCCTAATTTTGAAGGCTTTAGTTGACAGTTCTTAAAATACTAAAAATATATCCGTCTCTTACATTGCCGTCTATTTGACGAGAACAGCAACAGTTTTAGAACATTTAGATCTTCCAACTAAAGCCTTCAAAATTGGCCCTAGTACCTACTTGGCGTGTTGACTTGACACGAATTTGATAAACGTAAAAAAAACCGGGAGCTAGAGACATAAATACGAACTTAGGAGCTGTCAAAAGTTAGTAAACACGGGCATAAGGCAAAGTAGTTATCAGTAAGAAAGTTATTTTTATAGGGATGACGATCGAAGTACCATAACATTAAAACTCAATGAGTAAATCAGTTCCGCCATTTGAATGATTCTGTCAGTGTCTCATTTTTTTCACACCGCTAGTGTTTTGTACAAAATTCACGATATGTCACCGTGAGCGCTGTGAGTATCATCACTTCGCTGAGCGGTTTGTTATATTGTTAGTTTGTTTCGACTCACCACGCACGTGCCATAGATGTGTGCGACGGAACTGGAGACCGTGAGCGCTGTGAGTATCATCACTTCGATGAGCAGTTTGTTATACAAGGTGACCTTGAATTGGTATGTTATCCCGAAGGGGGAGGACTGGGACCATGATAGCCCACAAGTTGTGAGAGCCTTACTTGAAACTTCGAGTTTCCAAACCTCAATGGTAAAAAATAAATCCACTCACAAAATTGCACGTGCGATCGCTACGAGTGTTAACAAGATACTATAAATACATTTCTAAACACAGGTCGTTAAACTCGTTTATATGCATTCGGCCAAGGTCGAAGTTTAACCACCCAGCTGCGCTAAGGTTATCTTCGAAACTTAACTTGGCATTTCTTCAATGAATGATTTAGAAAAGTCGTAGAAGAAACATTGTCCACCTTGGGGTGTAGATTTATCCCCTTTCGGGATAATATACCAATTCAAAATCAGGTTGTATTGTTAGTTTGTTTCGACTCACCACGCACGTGCCGTAGTAGATGTGTGCAACGGAACTGGAGACCGTGAGCGCTGTGAGTATCATCACTTCGCTGAGCGGCGTCACTCGCAACACGAACACAGCGCTCATCGCCACTGAGTACGGGAACACGAGAGCGTTGAACGACTCGCATTGGGTGTCGCTCATTTGTGCGACTATCAGTTTGCACTGTGGATGATACATATACTTAGTATTTAACGTTCCATGCGAATTTCCAACCCAAGGTTAGTAAATATTTATTCTGTGGTTGTTGTATGACGGTACTTATTTATTTTGTGATTGAAGTTCCAAACACTCCGCATTTAAGGGGAGGTGTGTTTACTAGTGTTCTGATGGGTAAGATGTTGATTTCTTACAATGTTTAAAATTTTGTATACCAGATGGAGTAAATAAGCAAATAGGTAGTTACACATCACCTTTAACTAAATTCATTATCATGATAAGCCTGAAACCTCCACTGCTGAACATAGCTAACTAAATTCATTCTTTACAAAAACAAGAATATCTGTTCGGGAATAAAAATTAGGATGAATATAGGTTTTCCATAAATGAACATACAACACTAACTAAATTATAGAACAAAAAAGATCAATTTATATTCTAGCGACCGCACATTTTTTGTACTTTGTGTTTTCATTTGTATGCATGGTGGCACTCTGGTTCTGGTTGGCCACTGCTTTGGTAATTATTTTACTAATGCCAACTGATTAAACGTTAAACGAAATCCAAGCAGCTTAAATGAAACAGTAATTTACGGCGAATAATTTGATGGTGATTTTTTTAATGAGAATGAATGACGTGATGAACTGGCCGCTCACCTGAAATTGAGCAACACGGCCGCCCATAACAGTGCAGTGTCACTCGGAACTTTAAAATAATAAAAGTTCGCGTGACGCTGCACCGCGCACGTCATCCTGAGACATCAGGTCATAATGTCTCATTTGCCCAGTGATTTCAGCTACTACGCTACTAGCTACAATGCGCTTTAAAGCGAACACAGTAGTGCATGCACACTACTGCTTGGCGGCAGAATAACTGGCATAGCGCTGGTCCCTACATATACGAATTTTGCAAAAAAGTCTACCACCTAGTAAATGATAATGATAAACTCACGTTGATATTCGAGAAGATGGTGCCGGTGAGAAGGAAGAAGAGGCGAGGACAGCGCTCGATGACGTCATTGGGCGAAAACAGCGCCCAAGTAGAGCTTAATGTGAAGAACATGAGAAGCGGCGCCAGCGGACGGACCGCCTCCGATAGCGGCCGCATTTTGCCGGTGCGGTCGCGGTACGATCTGCGGAACACGTGACCCTTTACATTAAGGCAAAGGGTAGCACAAGCAAGGTGTTTTTTGGCACGCTTCCTGAAGAAATTAGAGCATGTGGAGCTTTGAATTTAATATATCATGTAATTCGTTTAATTAACTCGTTTGTGATGAACGCAAATACAAGAAAAATAAATTCAGCTTTACTTATGGAAAAAAATTGCAAAAATACTTCAAATAATTTGGCAGTTTCTATAGAATCTATAGAAACTGTATAAAATGGATAGAATATATTTCGACAAAAAATAATAGTGTGACTATGCCCAACAATCATTCACATAATGTGATGAATTCGTAAAATTTAAATATACTATAAAAACATAGATATTAATTAAAAATCTCCAAAATCAGTCATTTCGTGCGTTGACTTTGTCGTAAGTGCCACGCGGAAGTTCAGACTGAATTGTTATTTGCGTCTACGGCGTTGAGGTCGATGTTCCTTTGAACGAGTTTCAAATTTTCGACCTGCTTATCTAGCCCTACCCTTCGTCTTAAACATACTTCAAGAAAGGACAAATTTCTCTTGGGCTCCTCCACCCAGCACCAGCTTACGGCTTTAGACACACTTGAGCAGTGTGCCAAGAAGCTTATTAACGAGGAGAGACTAATTAAAGGGAGAATTCAGTCCTGACGTAGCATCATCATCAGCCTTAACACGTCCACTGCTGAAGTACAAACTCAAACACATTGGGTTATTGTTCCACAGTTCTACAGTATGACAGATGTCTAGCGCCGACGTCGTTCGCTACCTTTGATAAGGGAATAATACTAGCTACTCACTTGTAAATGTTCCACAGCATGACAGTCTGGCTTGTCAGCATGGCGGAGAAGTACAGTAAACTCGAACACACTGGGTTAATGTTCCACAGTTCTACAGCATGACAGAAGTCATCATGTCAAGCGCCGACGCCGCTCCCTACCTTTGATAAGGGAATAATACTAGCTACTCACTTGTAAATGTTCCACAGTATGACAGTCTGGCTTGTCAGCATGGCGGAGAAGTACAGTACAAACTCGAACACATTGCCCGGAGACAGTCCGCCAGGGAGCGTCACGTGCAACGACTCGGGACCAATCACGGACGTTACCAGGAGCAGGATACAAGAGCCCTAAACACAATCATTTTATATTTCATCATTTGTTGATTGGTGTAGGTAATAGGTATATACGTAAATAGCTACAATGACACCCGGAATTAAAATAAAAATAAATCTGCTAGCTTTTGGGCGCTGCTTCGCAAAGTTTATCGAGATAAAAATACGATGTTCTCACCCAGTATTTTGTTCTCTATTATCGTTCATCAAACAAATAGAGACAGACACGTATATAACGTGACATCATCAAACTTCATGCATCCACTGCTGGACATAACCCCTATTAAGAGGGTGTTTCCCATAATCACCACACTTGGCAGGCATCTTGGTGATTGCAGTAGACTTTAATGTAGACCGTTGAAAATGCTGCTATCTATTCCCTGGATATTCCTTTAGCCGGTTCCGAGGCATCCACAGAAAAAGACGAGATGGTCCTATTTAGGATCGACCGACGCACTTTACTTTCGAGCTTATAGGCTGACATTCACAGACGAGTTCGAGTTCGAACTCAAACTCCGTTATGTCAAAATTGGAGACTAGACTCGTACTTCGATCGAATTGGCATTCACAGTCGAGTTTAGCATAATGGAGTACGAGTATATGCTCATCTGAGCATGAGACGGGCTGAGCCACGAAATCGGTGACTCGAGCCGTGCTCAGGCACCGCCATCTTTATTATCACGCATGTTTTTAAAAACAATGCTGCTTAAACTCAATTTTTAATGTGGTTTTTGTGAAGAAATGTATTTGGTAATGAATAAAACAAATAAATTACGAAATAAAATTAGTTACTTCATAGATTTATTTATAATGAAAATAACAATAAAAAAAATCTAATAGTAATTTTCAGGCAGATCCTGTGTGTTTCAGGCAGATTCTTTTCTTTGTTGTATTATAGATTTTGCTTCCCCGGCTTGTGTCTTCACATTCACATTATTCCATGCCTTTTTAAGTTGTTTGTGAGTAGGTACCTAACCTATAATATAGAATTAATCTTAAATTAATGGTAGGTCGAGATTTATTAAATAAAAATCAATTCATATGGTACCTTTTAGGAATTACCATGCACATATGAAGAAATCATCAATGCTTTGCAAGTTGGCTCCATAGTTCTTCTTTTCTATTATTAAAATGAAGCATTTATTTTTATTTAGTTTGTAGAATTTATATGTATGGAGCTATTAGCTCCCTCAGATTTTGTGAACAAGTACTGTGAACACTATAGAGACGATTTATTTTCCATTGCTATTTCCATTTCGCGCTTTTTAAAGTCTCTTTCAAAGAGTATATAATTATCACCAGTTTTTTTTTCTAATCTGTGATCACCAGTAAATTTGATGTCCTGTTTCAGTTATTCATACAATATTTGCTATTTTTTCTCCCTTTTTAGCATAATACTGCCAAATAAAAAAGACAACGTGTAGGTCACTAATGTCAAACTACACTTGTCTATGGCCGGAGTTTACTCGGCGGAGTGAGGGCGGAGTTTACGTTGGAACTCGACTGTGAATTTAAAAACGCGGAGTATACTCGCCGTGTCCGGAGTTTGAACTCACGTGAGTTCGGTCGGAGTAAACTCGATGCATTGTCTCTGAATGTCAGCCATAGAAGTAGTTATGAAAGTATGAATGAACAAGACAGTGTAGATCGTGCAATCGACATTATTAGAAAACAATTTGATTAATAAAAAATGTTGTGTTGTATCACATACAAGCATGGTGAAGTCGTATCCCCACGGCAGAAACATGACTCCCGTGTTATATTTCTCCCAGTGAGTCAGGTAGAAGTTGAAGAATATGTTCCACACTACGAAGAAGAAACGCAGAGGGCTCAGCTCATCTCTGGAACATTACAATAACTGTTATTTTAAAAGCTCAGCTATAAGATCTCATTTTCGACTCTCAGTTCGGGTGTATGTTTTATGTGTTACATAATCATAATCCTCATAGTTTGTTTGTGAACTTAAATCTCATCAGTAGGATCCTTTCATTTAATTTTTTTTTGTTCTTGTTTTCTTGATTTCGTAGCGATTTGAAATCACTTTTCTGATATTTAAAATTAAGTGGTAGGTAGGTATGTACTTACTATAGGTGTTTTTTTCATTCAAGTTTGATTAATATGTAGAAACTTTATTGGTTTAAGTGTAAGTAAGATTAGTTAATTAAGCTAAATATTACTGTTTGTTTCTCTTAAACATTAATAAAATAAAAATAAATAATATCTTCGCCATTCATAAACCAATTTTAACTCATAGTAATTTCATCAAAATCAGTTGGTAGTTTGGTTTTTAACTCAAAATAATTCCTACGGTCAATATGGTTCACTTCTTAAATTTTCCATTTCCATTCTTCTTTATTTGTCCACTTTGGATGTTTTTTATGGAATATAGAATTAGATAATAGTATCTTCCAAGTCTACATCTTTCTTAGAATGAAACCCTTTTTTA
This sequence comes from Ennomos erosarius, assembly GCA_963580505.1. Taxonomy (NCBI): domain Eukaryota; kingdom Metazoa; phylum Arthropoda; class Insecta; order Lepidoptera; family Geometridae; genus Ennomos; species Ennomos erosarius. The sequence continues at coordinate 11,286,684 of OY756982.1, forward strand.
AAAGGATATTTATGTTGTAGGTAAATTAATGTTTCTTACATTCGGCAAATTTTACTTTGATCAGAATTGAATTTTTGAATTTGTACATTAACGATGCAGTAATCCTAATAATTCCTTACTCATAAGGTTCCGCATCAAAAATAGACGAACCCACGTAACTAATTCTAAATTCGACAGATCATATGCGTTTGTGTAACATAATTAATTTACTTTGGTTGTAATTCTATAGAAAATATTTATAAATGACCTGCCAAAAATGCTGTACAAACAGGTGGGTATGAGCACAGCTGAGTACGAGTCGAGGCCGTGGTCAAACAGTTCCCCCAGAGGCCCACTAGTGCCTGTCCGACGGGCTTGCTTGCCGTCAATACCATCTGCAACCAAAGATAATTATATATAATCAAGTACTATAATTATATCTATTCTAAGGTACAATGTACCGTGGTGACAAACACTACGCATTAGTTTTATAAACTGAAAATATTGTAGGGGTTGATAAACGTGCGCATTTAGGGCCTTACTTATAAACGCCGCTTAAAGTTAGTCAGTGTTTTAAATGTTCCGTCTCGTTTTCCCGCGTGACATTTCAAAACAATCAAAAGTTGACGGAAAGTTTTAAGCATTGGCTAACTTTAAGCAGCGTTTGTAAGTAAGGCCCTTATTTGTAAGAAAACATTGAGCATTTGAATTCTCATTACAAGTAAATGCTAAAGTTTATCGGACGGTGCCTATTTGATGTGCCTCTAATAAGTTGTGCAATGGTCTGACCATAGCAACATAGGCAATTCTCATTGTCTGTCTTATAGTATAGGTACTACCAAAGTACTATTACTTATTTCATCATTATCAGCCCGAAGACGTCAACTGCTGAACATAGGCCTCCCCATGTTCATCACACAAATGTTTGTCCTGGGTAGGAATCGAACTCACAGTCTTGAGAAGGTAGGGCTACTACCAACTGAGCTATCAGGCTCGTCAAATAAATATAAAATAATAGTACTGACGTAGTAATAGGTTTCTCGATTAAAATCGGTTTGGCAAAGTTTACTGAGTATGATGGATGTCGCATGGATGATGAATGGCATAGTTAGTTCCAATCGGTCACAGGTCCATAAAAACAACTAGGTCCACTTGGTCATACATTCAAAAAAGTGTATCTATAATATGCCAGTAGACGGTAGGTACCAGTCGATAGATTGAAGCTTCGAATTCAGTATTAGGTTTCATAACAGGCATTATGTTATCCCGGACATTGATACGCAGACCAAGCATATCGGTTATCGTAATTATCACTCGGTGACCGACGCGACGCTCGACGCTTGGAATCGTAACACCACGTGGATTTCACGCCGTAATTATTTAATCATTTTATTGGTTTTGTACCTAGAACGTCACAATCGCAATACTGATTGCCAGATTTATTATTTCCGTATAAAATAACTAATCTTCATTATTATGCGTAGTTTAGCTTTAGGGCCTTACTCTTAAGAATATTTATAAAAAATACTCGAACAGCCTTACTTATAAACGTGGCTTATAAATCTGTGTATAAAATGTTCCATCTCGTTTTCGCGCGTGACATTTCATATCAGCCAAAAGTTGACGGAGTTTTAAGCATTGACTAACTTTAAGCAGCATTTATAAGTAAGGCCCATAATATCTACAGGTTTTCCCATGCTTTTACCGCAATATGAGTAAATTGCACGATAAAAATCATGCCATAGAAGAAATATCAACTTGGTAAATTAGAGTGCTTGATGATACCTACTGATATATCATTTGCGTGCCAGTGCCAGACCATAATCGAGGACGAAGACGTAGAGAGCTAATCTTCGAATGTAATTCAGCTTTATGTATTTTTTTAAATTGGAAATCAACCTAAAAATAGCCTCTTGAAGAGCTGCTACGCTCAAGTCACAAAATAGTTTTAAGTTGAGATTTCGTTCACTGTATCTTTTATGAAAGAAATGTCGACAATGTCGACTTGAGCTCCGGTTCAAGCACGACTTAGCGACCACGACCACGCAAGGTATCATGATAATTAAAATAAAACAAAATGCGCCTATTTACTGTTATCAGTAAACACACATCGAAAGACAAAACATAAATTATAACATATTTTGATATCAAAGGGCACTAGTAGAATTAGAGCAACTAATGATTCAAGGCGATATCTTTCCCCTCCAGGCAATCTTCAAAGACAAAGTAGTTGAATGATAATTCTATTATTTACATTACATTATGTATTCGTTTTAGATATTAGAGCAATCCCGGACACGCCATAAGATCCGTAATAATACTATTATGTATTCTGGGTCAGTAATATACTATTATGTGTTGGTCGTACGCGTAAGGTTTTTGTTACTTACTTACCTCATACTTTACTGGAATAACTTTTTTCGTATCTACGATTTCATTTACGTAATACAAAGTATTATTATACACAAAGCAACTTCAACATGTAATTCATTAAAGAATTATTCATTGTGTTTCACAAGTTTACTTGCACGCTAAGCACAGCACATGTCAGGTACAGAATAACTATAATACTTAGTACTTAGTACCTACCTACAAACAGAACGCAGGTTCACGAATCTGCAGTAGTTTCTATGTCTACAAATTTAAACTTAGTTAGATTTTGTTTTTAGGGGGTAATTTCTGGAAGTAGTTCCAGAAATTCTTTCACTGATAGAAAGCAATAGGCAATAGTCCCTCAATAGTCATCATTACATACATATATACAAATAAGTTACTAAGTACCTAAATCAAAATGAACAAGAATTTAAAACTACTATAATTAAGTATCAAATTCACAAGTGGGGTGCCTTTAAAAGTTAAAAAATAACAACATGATAATTTTAAATATAAGTATAGCTAATTTAAACTTTACAAGTGTATTAATCCACAATTTATTTCGCCCAGAAAAGGACAGAGCATACCCCTTACCCCCTTCAGTCAGACTATTAAAATATGATTTCTGAAACAGTTAGGAAGCTAGGCTAGCGTGGTGGGTATGTTTACTATAAGACTTTGCTTGCATTTAAAATTAATGATACAATTATGTCTTGCCTTGAAGATAAAAAAATCATGAAAATAAAAAAATATAACAGGTGGTGTAATATGCTTTGAGGTAGGTAAGGTACATTATGCGATGCCAGCACCAGGATTAGACGTTACAACATTGCCCTGTAAAAGTATTAATTAATGTAAAAAATTAAACATGCTCACCTAAAGTATATGCCACAAACAAGTTGACAGCAGTTATGGCCCAGACCCAGGCAGGTATGGTGTCTTTAGTTATATTCTCTTCAGTGAGTGCATAGAAACCAAAGTCGTAGTAGGAAAACAGCAGGAAGTTAAGGACTGTCAGTAGGAAGCCGGTAAATGTTAGCAGATTGGGTGCCACCCACACCGGACAGTACTGAAATGTTAAGTTCAATTATGTTCACCTAAATCAAAACTGTGGCTTTGGAAAATCTTTGCAAAGCTATGATTTAATATTATGGATTTCTATGTATACATTAATAAAATTATGTATAGAAATACATTACAACTAAATAATTAATGAATTTTAATTTAAATTTTTAAAGAATTCTTACCTGTACACACCAGTTCCAAAACGGATGCATTACATACTGACTCAGAATACTGGTATCCACAGAGTTGTACTGAAATGTAAATAATAAAACCATGCACACCATGATATGATTAAACGCTATAAAAAGAACATCATAAAAATAATAAAACACATAAAAACCTGCAAACATACACTTGTGTAAAACTTATATATATATGTGTAATATGTCACCTTCTTTTTATAAGAGCCGTTTGTTTATAAGAAAATTATAAACTGTTGATTTATTGCAAACAGGGAATGTGTCTCACAATAAAACGGTTGATTTATCAGTTATACATAATTAATCTGCATCACTTCATTTTATTGTAATTGTGTACTTCTAATGTGATCAAAACTAACCTAACACTCTTCCTCGCTACACTTGTCATTGTAACCTACTTGTTAGTTGTTAGCCACTAGTGACTCTAAAAAGCAATAAATTTCAGCAAAAATTGGTGCATTAATATGGGTTTGTTCACAATTAAACAATACTAAAAACCGTTTTTTATAACCTCATTGCTGGGCACCAACTATGTATAAATAATCAACAAATCATCTGTTTTATTGAAAGACAAATTTTGACAGTTTGCAATAATTCAACAGTTTATAAATAACCGGATTTATTTTCGTTTTTTATATACAAACGGTTTTAACAAAAAGACTGTGACATAATATAAATAAATGGTAGACATATATATTAATGTAATATAAATTTATTTGTGCCCGCAAACACACATTTGATGGGTTTTATTTATAATACTCCTGCTGCAAATAAACGTTTTATATTATTATAGTATTAAGGAATTAAGAACCTAAGAATTTAAAAATCGGAATGACCTTATAGAAAGAGGTATACTGCTGCAACCGTGCCGAAATATCGGGAACAAAAATAATTCTATTATAAAAAATATATACCTACGTAGGTAGCTTGAATCAATAAAATTACCCTGTGCAGCGAAATATTTAAAATACCCAAAGACTTTGTATCTATGTAAGACCTATGTAATAGGGGGAATTCTGTGAAAATACCTTGTATTTTTCGAATCCTTTCAGCATCTCTTCAGAAAGGAAGTAAGCCATTATGACCGATGCGATTCCTTGGCCCGTTAATTATATTATGAAAAAAATTTCATCACACTGAAGACTTTAAAAGTAGCGTAGAGTCATTCACTTTTTGACTAAAATCATTTAATAATAATCGATCCAATGTTTATAACACAACTTTCTCAGACTACTAAGAGATGAGAATGTACTCTGTGATACTGACCATACCATAATGATACCATATATATCTTTCAGTATATAGCAAAGTACTCTGTGATACTGTTATATCCTCTTTGCTGACAAAGAGGATATAATCCACAGAATACTATTACTCCTAGCGGACAAGAATGGCATCTTCATACAAAAAAAGTGGTTATGAAATTCAGTACTAGCGTCTTTAGTGGAACCCTTTGGAAACTAAAAAAAGGCGGAAAATTCAAATGTTCTATTCGTATAGATTTGAATTGATAAAAGGGGCTGCTCTACAATTAATTACTATTAATTTATGAATTATTTGTAGAGCAGCCCCATTTTATTATCAGATAAACTATCTTATAATAGGGACAAAACTACATCAATTCGCAAAAATAAGAGCATAGGATTTTATAATTTTTATATTTATTGCATACATGACATTGTGAATAATAAATCGAGAGCGATTTTATCTAAAAAAAAACATAATACAATACGAAAAGAAAACAACACGAGACCGGTGGCAATTATAACCTCAAAATCATTTTGTTGCCATATCTAAAATAAAATAATATTTTTGATATACTGGGATCCCTATAGCATGCCCACCTACTATTACCATCCAATGTATGACGAATTGAATGGACCTGATATAATCACTTCTTTGCTGACAACTTTCACTCACACAATGTTGATGCACACAAGTCACACAACCACAGATAACTTTGCTATACTGAAACACACAACCAAAACGAAGTGATTATACCTCTTTGCTAGCGGTGGGCGATTATGAGATATACTAATGAAATCATTCGATTATGAAGATGTCTCGAGATATCTCGATTATAAGAGATGATTAGTTACTAATCTCTGTATTACTAATCTCTGTATTTACTAATTTAAGAATCTCCTTCTTTTTTTATTAACTTCATGATTTTGGGACTTTAGTTCGTATTTAATCCCTTTATTTCTGTTTAGGTGGAATAATTGGTCACATGATAAATCACTACTCATTGTTTTAAAATGGTACCACTTTCTAAAATACGTAATAAACAAAATGATTTTTCTTGCTTCAACTTGCCGAAAACAGAGATATGAAAATAATGATTTACAAAATAATAATGATCTTCCCGTATAATAATGTAGAATAAGTAATTAAGTAGCAGCAACTTTTCTATGCGCTATGTTGTATGTTTATTGCAATTTGTATCAGATTATCAGATCAGCATTTTAGGGCCATCTAATTCAGATGGCCCTAAAATTATAGAAACACAGTAGAATTTGTACCTAAAACAGAAAACAGGGTTGCTAACACCGAGCTATGAAACAAATGACGCTTCGAGAGGGAAGCGTGTTTTTTTTGCTCTGTGGTTGCTAATCTAATAACAGCAGTTCTACTGTTAAAACAGTAGGGTTGGCAACAATGGCTCTAAGAGTTGGTCAGACTATACCTATACTATACCCATCAACATAGAATCATATGGACGGCGGACATTCACAAAACGCCTGTCCATTTTCTGTTGGTGTGAGTATTTAAATATGCATTAGTATGCGTGAGTAGGGAAGTGACCCCTATTACACAATATATCGATATATAATAAACCTAACCAAACAGTGCTGCAGAATTTCGATACTTTTTAGTTTTAATACAATAAAGAAAATTAGATATTCGTAGAACCAAAAGACGCAGCTTAGGCCGGCCCCCACTTGGTGGACCGACGATCTGGTGAAAACTACGGGGAGCTGATGACAGGAGGCGAGTGGCCGCTCAAGGTGGCACTCTATGGGGAAGGCCTATGTTCAGCAGTTGACGTCTTCGGGCTGTTAATGATGATAATGATGATGATGACCCTAGTAAAAGTATATTGAAACATTATATGAAATAACGTTTGTAAGTAACATTTTTATATGTGTGTTGCCAGTGATGACTTATGGAACTGAGACGTGGTCTCTAACTGTTGACCTCATTACTAAGCTCCAAGTCGCGCAACGAGCTATGGAGAGAGCAATGCTCGGTGTTTCCCTGCGAGATAAGATCCGAAATGAGGAGATCCGCAGAAGAACTAAAGTGACCGATGTGGCTCTTAGGATTAACAAGTTGAAATGGCAATGGGCAGGCCACATCGCTCGTAGAGCTGACAACCGATGGGAAGAAAGGTTTTCGAGTGGCGACCACGAACTGAAAGACGCAGCGTAGGCCGGCCCCCCACTAGGTGGACCGACGACCTGGTGAAAGCCGCGGGGAGCCGATGGATGCAGGAGGCGGGCAGCCGCTCTAAGTGGCGCTCCTTGGGGGAGGCCTATGATCAGCAGTGGACGTCTTCAGGCTGTTGAAATAACATTGTTCCATAATAGTTAGTTTTTATTTTACATTCGCGTTTTCTTATTCTATTAATTAAAATGATGGTTAAATTTGTAAAAAGGGTTATAAATAAATAACGCCCAACGATCACATACATAGATCCTGGACCCTAACTAGGATTCCCTGTATCTAGGGACCCAGGAACTACGAGGACCATGGTCCCACAACACCCAGACACAGAACAAGTATTTGCGCTTTTTTTTTCGGGCACAAATACTTGTCTTGTTGCGGGAATCGAACCCGCCACCTCCGGGTTATGAGCCGACCTGCTCAACCACCACACCACGGAGGCTGTCAATGGTTCCGTACCATTATCTATAAAAACGAGCAAAAAATCACGTTTGTTGTATTGAAGCCCCTATATTTATTTTAGGGAAAAATATAGAGGAAAAGGATGAATGGATGGGACAGGTGCGCCTGTCTCCCTTTGCCGTCCCATCTATTCATCCATTTCCCATATATTTTTTTCTTTTGTTTCTCTCTTACCCATAAACAGGGTAAGGCATAAAACTAATAAACCCGTGCGAAACCGGGGCGGGTCAGCTAGTTTATTATTAATTTCATAACTCATACTGAAGCCAGACGACACTGGCCTACCTATTGTATTTTATAAAAGTAGGTTAGGTGCCTATTTTTAAATTGCCAGATTTACACCTACTTTTTCATTCTGTTTGCACTTTGATCTAAATCCATTCAGCCACTTTTAAGGAAAGAGATTTTCTACTTTTTAATCTCCCTAAAACCAAAGTAATTTTGTGCAAATGTATGAAGATTTACGAATATCGACAAAATGTAATGGACAGTGTAGGTACATCACTATTCGAGGGGCGTAAAATCGCCCATTCCAAAAATATCAATTAAAGCATTAAATCTTTCAGTAATTGCAATCGCATGGTAATTATACGGTGGAAAGAACGTATATTATTAATATGAAATGCATATTTACTTCGAAACTTCGATGTTTAACATAAAAATAGCCAGTAAACTTTAACGTATAAAATGATGATTCTGGTTTTTCTTCGACGAGGAGTCGAAGGAAAACCACTAGGGTTACTCTTGATGCACAAAACACAGCACAACACGACACAATTTCAATATTGATACAATATTTAGCCCTAATAACAATATAATCACTAAATTTTCACGTTTTATGCTCTCGCATTTAATTTCATGACACACCAAACTGTCAGAACATGACACGCGGTGTCGGTAAGGCGACGTTGACGTACCGACATTCGCTTTCTCGCATACTCTATGCGACGATTCGTGTATTAGACAGAGATACAAGACACTATGTTTACACGAAGGATGCGGAGCGGCAACGCCGCTATGGCAGATTTTGGCTCTCTCCATAGACCTCCATGTCTGTACCTGTACATAGGTCAAGTCTATGAAAAAACCATAAAAAACTGATTGCTATATGAAACAATTTTTGGGGGTTCCAAAATATTCCACTCCTGAGTTAGCTTTGCCAGACTCTAAGGCTGACATTCAGAGACAATGCATCGAGTTTACTCCGATCGAACTCACGTGAGTTCAAACTCCGGACACGGCGAGTATACTCCGCGTTTTTATATTCACAGTCGAGTTCCAACGTAAACTCCGCCTTCACTCTGCCGAGTAAACTCCGGCCATAGACAAGTGTAGTTTGACAATAATGACTTACAGGTTGTCTTTTTTATTTGGCAGTATTATGCTAAAAAAGGGAGAAAAAATAGCAAATATTGTATGAATAACTGAAACAGGAGATCAAATTTACTGGTGATCACAGATTAGAGAAAAAAACTGGTGATAATTATATACTCTTTGAAGGAGACTTTAAAAAGCACGCCATTTCTCTTTATTTGTTTTTTCAATTATTATTTATTATGATTATTGTGAATGTTGTTATTTACCTAAATAATAAAAAAACGAGTGAAATTAAAACTTACAATGGAAATGGAAATAGCAATGGACAATAAATCGTCTCTATAGTGTTCACAGTACTTGTTCACAAAATCTAAGGGAGCTAATAGCTCCATACATATAAATTCTAGAAACTAAATAAAAATAAATGCTTCATTTTAATAATAGAAAAGAAGAACTTTGTAGCCAACTTGCAAAGCATTGATGATTTCTTCATATGTGCATGGTAATTCCTAAAAGGTACCATATGAATTGATTTTTATTTAATAAACCTAGACCTACCATTAATTTAAGATTGATAGGTTAGGTACCTACTCACAAACAACTTAAAAAGGCATGGAATAATGTGAATGTGAAGACACAAGCCGGGGAAGCAAAATCTATAATACAACAAAGAAAAGAAAACACACAGGATCTGCCAGTAAATTACTATTAGATTTTTTTATTGTTATTTTCATTATAAATAAATCTATGAAGTAACTAATTTTATTTCATAATTTATTCGTTTTATTCAATACAAAATACATTTCTTCACTAAAACCACATTAAAAATTGATTTTAAGCAGCATTGTTTTTAAAAAAAATGCGTGATAATAAAGATGGCGGTGCCTGAGCACGGCTCGAGTCACCGATTTCGTGGCTCAGCCCGTCTCATGCTCAGATGAGCATATACTCGTACTCCATTATCCTAAACTCGACTGTGAATGCCAATTCGATCGAAGTACGAGTCTAGACTCCAATTTTGACATAATGGAGTTTGAGTTCGAACTCGAACTCGTCTGTGAATGTCAGCCTAACACCGTTCGGATTAGCCACAGATGGCAAAATTAACAGTCAAAAAATGGATTATATGGAATTATATCCTCTACTTATGTTTGTGCATCTGTAACTTTGACGAGGGAAATAAGAGGACGTGGCCACAGAGTAACCAGAGGGAGCATTAGACTAAAACGTTCGTTACTATTTTTGAAAAAATAGGAATGAGTCGCTATTTTTTCAATATCGAAACTTCGCTGAACTGACTTTTAATTTAATAAAAACTGGACACCTAAAATAACTAAGACCTCAATTCACTTAGTTATTACTTAATTGTTTTATTGTATTTACTATTTATTTATTTATTGTACTTAGTACAATAAAAAATACTGAACTGTTAATTAAATATTCCGCCCTAACATATGCTTATAACGATTAATGAGAAATAATGAGAATATATTTATTTATCATAGATATATTTCAAAATATATATTATAAATTACAAATTATTCATATAATATTTTCTCTACAAAATTCATCAAAGTAGGTTCATCAAGGTGGTCATGACGGTTGGAGGAATCTGTGAACAAACAAAACCAATTCTTATTTAAAGCATTGTTTACTAAAAACAGTAATAGGGAATCACTTTTATTCATTCTGTGTCATTATTTCAAATTTCAATGATACGCCCATCTAAAGAGATGATTGAACCAGTCCTACAGCTGTTGTTATGTTGAGTAGTGTATCATCATTAACAGCCTGAAGACGTCCACTGCTGAACATAGGCCTCCCCCGGGAGCGCCACTTAAAGCGGCTGCTCGCCTCCTGCATCCAGCGGCTCCCCGCGGCTTTCACCAGGTCGTCGGTCCACCTAGTAGGGGGCCGGGAGTAGTGTATAGTTCATCTAATTATAATAACAATCGAAATTGTCGATAATTTATCGACACCCGTAAAATCATCTCTACCGTAAAACCTTCTTATGGACATATGTTTTTTGCCTAAAATCTAATTATAATCCTATAGCAGCAATCAAATCACCTAATTCTAATCTAGCTCAAAGTTCTACATAAATGTTTTATGTGAATTCAAATGTACTTACACGTAAAAATATATAATAAACACGAAAAGTATTCACATCATAGAAACTGAATAATTAGTCCGGTGTAAAACTTCTTGATTATTGAATAAACATTCCAAAAACAAGTCAACGTCTTTATATTAATCAAGTACTTTGATCATTTTTTTCACTAAACACTTTAATATATAGAAAAATCATCTAAGATTACAATTTCCTGGTAATCAAATTGAAACGTCATTAACGTCATTCGAAACAACTACGAATGCCTGTAAGACAGCAAAATAGAAAGACACATGAAAAAAGATGAAAAAGAAACAATTTAAAACTTCATGCAATTTCTTTACTTGGCAGGTATTCATGTCGGTATGAATGTCGCAATGCCTTACACACTCTTGTTCATAAAAGTCAAACTTTGCTCCATCTGTATAGTATATTTTTTTCTCTAATCTGTGCATAAAGCTAACCACACAGAATATGTCATAGTTATAAAGTCAATTTCGTTAAAGAATAAACAAAAATAGTCGTATTTCATTTTAGCAAATACCATTTTCAACGTGCTAAAAAGAGACAAGTATACCGTTTCAACTTTCATTTTTGATAATAATTTGTTACTAACGTCGCTTGAGACCACCCTGCGGCAAAAAATCCGCCATGTTATGGTGGTAGTTTGAGCTAGTACGTCAGTCGTCAACTAGCATCAACTGTCAAACGCAGTATACAATGGGGCGGAGTGGGACGGAGTCGGCACCATATTGTGGTGAAAAAGTGCCGCACGTCACGTTACCATGTGTTCAATCCTCTTACATCCCTCATCAAAGATCTGTGGACATTTTCAAAGAGTATATAATTTAGGTACTAAGTACGTAGATATTTTATCAAAATTATCAAAATATAACCGTATTTTTAGATATTTTGAAATGTTATAATTATGTGTAATATTGAAGGAAACATAAATGTTATTGAATTGGAAGCGAAAACCCGGTCATCTATTAGTGTTGGTTAGTAATTTTTATTATTAAGTTGTAGGTTCGTAGAGACTTGTAAAATATTTATAAATAAGTAGGTAGTCATAGGTAGTAGTTAACTTTGATGATTCAATCATCTTAGCACACTTACCTAGTAAGCCATGCCGGCATTGACGTTAATATAAGATAGGCAAAGGATAGGTACTCATACGTACTGGGTTTCCGAGGGGTAAATTCAAAAGTTGGCGCCTATCGCCTTATTTTAATATGTCTGTGGTACTATTCGTCGCTCGAGAGTTACTTTATCGCATAGCCCGGAATGCGCATATCCACATGATGCACCACAGCCATCAAACAGCCTCAGCCAGTATTGTAAGTGATCAAACTACTTACCTGACGTTCGATCATTATTGTACGAAGTGCTTCGTTCGAAGACATAGAACTTTTAACATGCAGCAGTCCCATTTGCTGGCAACATAAACGCAACTTTAGAGCCTCCATAGAGCCCTAAAACAAAAAACTAAACACACCCTAGTCTATGTCACGCGTCCTGTCAAAGTCACTTTCTTCAGAGCTTGTACTCAACTTTACCCATGGGTAGGGTGGGAAGGGTGTGTATGTCTTCGAACGAAGCACTTCGTACAATAATGATCGAACGTCAGGTAAGTAGTTTGATCACTTATTGTACATCGTGCATTCGTTCGAAGACATAGAACTTTTAACATGCAGATGTTCAGAGACAATTAATGGTAAAGTTGAGATAAGAATTAAGTATTAAAATGTTTGTTGTAATAAAAACAGTTGTTTCATTTTAATCGCCTTAATAAATTTAATTATTGTAATCCAGTAGTGATAGGTTGGTACCTTCGTAATTAGTTACCATTAAATAATTATTTCTTAATTCTGTAGGTAGTGATTTCCATAAAATCCATTCACTCCAGTATATATTGGCTGCGTGGCCAGTCACACTCAAGTTATCAAGGATTTCTAAACTGGTATTTTTACTTTAAACAATAAAATCAGTCTAATCAATTATTGATAATGAATGAATCGCCTAAGTAAAAATTATTAATAATCAGTGGAGTGTAGTTTGGCACACACATAAAATTGGCAACAACGTAATATAAATTACACTACTTATTATAATTATGTAGTGTAATTCTTGTACCTAGGGCTACAAGCTTAAAATTTTGTAGTATTATAATTATGTTTTGTCATTGATCATAGCATTGGAAAATTGTCCCGGAGCATTAGCTATGGGTCTGCTATAAAATTTTGTAAATGTTGACGAGCTATTAGTCCAACCCGCCGTTCGTCTTATTATCTCCAAGAAACACATCTTTTAATTTAAAGTTGACAAAAGTAATATTTTTTTTTTTTTTAACGTGTTTTTGAGTACGACCGGTAGTATCCCCTACCTAGTCTGTGACAAGATGTCAGTTTCTTTAACGCATCTATTAATTGTTGTTCAATGACAATATCAAATGATTTATTTATATTGTTTGAAATATTTTATGAGGCATAATATTCAAGGTACTTTTTTGCTGAGCAGATTTTATTATTCAGATAATTGCAAGTATAAGATAGGCTTGACTTACCCTGGAGCAGACTAAGATTTATGACATGAACCCCTTCATTATGAAATGAAGTGTTAGAGTTTTATTAATGACAAGGTTTGTGCTCCCTATGCTGTACCTACTCAATGCTAGTAGTATTACAGGTTAAACTTGGTGACTGATTGTGTGTCCAGGTCTGTAAGACACAGAACTATTATAGAACCCCGTGGTTTGGTATTTTGCCAAAGGTGGATTTTTAAATTTATAGGATCCTTCATAATCTCTTTTAAATGGTCATCATCCCCAATTTTAGAGTTGTTAATTTGTGATATTGCTGATTTACAGAGCCATAAGCCTCTCCGGATTTAAATAATTTTGTTAGAAATTAAATAACATTCGGTACTGAAGGTATAAATGGATCTATATTTCTCTCTTGGCTAAATATCTGCCCCAGATCCTACATCATATTGTTTTAACATGTTCCATGTAAGAAAGCATAGCATGTTGGTGGAATGGTCTGTCTCAATCTCAACCATGCTTGCTTGATAGAACTCCTGCAATCAGTGTAAGCTATTTGTGCAGGGGAGGGATGTCTCTGAAAGAAGAGTGCAATCAATCTTTTTCAGTTTGAAAACATCATTAAGTCTGAATATGGCATGGTTTGTATAACTAGCCAACCTGGCTGAGACGACCAATATGGAACTATAATTATTTTTGTAGTTGTAAAGTTTCTAATTTTTGTATATATTTTAATATTAAACTTAAGTGGGGTAAAAGCATAAAAGAAATATTGGAACTGGTTTACAGTAAAGGCATCACATTTACTTGGTATCTGGATCTGGGTCGCCAAGGTATATAAGTGACATTTAGCTTCAACCCTAGATGCAAACAAATTTGTGTTGGGTTAATAGTTTTCTGTGACTATTTATCGGCATCTGTTATCTGATGATTTCGACGGGCCTGATAGCTCAGTTGGTAGTATCCCTGCTTTCTGAACTGAAGGCTGTGGGATCGATTCCTACCCAGGACAAACATTTGTGTGATGAACATAGATGTTTGTTCTGTGTCTGGGTGTTATATTGTATTCTATGTATGTATTTACAAACAAAAAGTATATAAATATTGTATCAGTTATCTGATTCCCATAGTACAAGCTATGCTTAGTATGGGGCTAGATGGCACTGTGAAATATCCACACATATTTATTTATTTATTATTTACTCATACTAAAATGTGGATATATTTAATGTTTCATAAAGAATTTTAAACTGAGAAATATTGTTAATAATTCCAAAAATTAAAATTATGTGATAAGCTTCGCAAAATGTGTGTTTTGTGTGTGCTTCTTGTTTCCACATTCCATTTATTTTTCGACTATAGTCACGTGTACATCCTGTTCTATTTGCATCAATAATGATTTCATCATCATATATTATTTATCAATTTATTTATTATATTTTTAATACTGTTGGCCCACCAAGACAGATCAAGTTTACCCCTTAGGGAATATCATAGCATAGGTCCCTCCCTTGACTTAGCTTTGTGGTGCTTTAGGAGTGCAGAGCACACTGCAATCAAAGTACCTATAATCTTGGCAAGATCTCATGTGCAACATCCATTTAGTGAAGGTGTCTTTGTATTGAGTTATTTTTGATATTCTTTTGTGCCTAGGTAACTGTACTGGCATAGTTCTCTGGTGTCAAATATAAAACCCCAAAATTGACAACTTTCTATGGGTTAAATAATGTTTTCATAAAAGTTTTATAACTAACCCAAGGCAAGTATAACAACCATTACTTGTTTCATAATTTGGACTGATTTGTATTCTAGTCTATAACTATTACTTTTATATTACTTTTGTAATTATACATTGGGTAATGGGTGCTATATAAATTATAGCAGAGCATTAAATGAATAAATCCATTTTAATATGAGCTGTGGTCGGATATTTTGATTAACAAGATAGATAGATTGCATCCTAAGATTGCACCCATATTTTAGCGTATTATACAAAATATACTAATATGTTAGACATATTAGTATAAATTGAGGTCAAGCCCCGTTTGTGATTCAACTTTTTCTTATACTAATTAATCTGTGAATTATGGTGAGTAGGCAATACTGCCATAAAAATCATAAGTATTTTATTGGCATTGCATAACTTTTGAAGTTGAATTAAGAAAGAAATTATCTGAAATCACATACTCATACCATACGGGTTAAAATAAAATGTACAGTCTTTGCACTTTTCTCCAACAGTTCAGATATTGGGACAATCATTGGTATGACTCACCTCTATGGACAAGCAGTTGTCTTGGCCTGAGTTGGTTTCAGTCGCTTTCACTCCACTGGTAGGGTGGCTTGTAATAGCTGGTAATAGCACTTTTTGGCTGGAGTTGTAATGTTTTTCAAGAAATTGAAGGCTAGGTTTTCTTATGTCTATACCTGCGTCAACCTTTGGTGGTAGCCAGGCCCACCATTTGTGTTTTCTTTATGGCCTTTTTTACAATATTAAGCCTAAGTGTGCCTTTGAGGTTTTAATTTTTCCA
This sequence comes from Ennomos erosarius, assembly GCA_963580505.1. NCBI lineage: Eukaryota > Metazoa > Arthropoda > Insecta > Lepidoptera > Geometridae > Ennomos > Ennomos erosarius. The sequence goes on from OY756982.1 coordinate 11,302,707, forward strand.
ATTAGATTATTTATCCTCTTTTTTAATTAAGAGTAATGTGGTATTTCCTAATATAGATAGGCCAATAGCCGGCTGTGTTGATTCCGATTCGAATTTGTTGTCTCAATTAGTTACAGAATCAGTTAGAGAACTGTTTATTTCAAGATTCACCTTTATTGCCTGCATTAGGGTACAGTTTTGTGGTATCAGTTGATTCATTAATTTTTGTTTATTTTTCTTTTGTAATAAAGACTTAAGAACTGCGGTCAGTCCAGATGTGGTCTTTCTTTCATTTATTGGTGGTCCATATTTAGGCTGCTTTAGGCGTTAGGTCTCCTAATGCCAATAGTATGTCTTGACTGGTAGATGGTAAACTTCCACCTCAATTTCAATGCTCAAGGCTGTCGGTTGTCGCTGCGGTGATTTGTTTTTTATTTCTCTTTTCGTTCTTTATATATTAATTCAGGGGAATTATTAATTTTACATTATTCCTTCTGCGCTACTGCCTGAAACTCTGGAACTCTAGATCATTTACAATACAGTACCCTGTGGGGGCATAAGATCATGATGGTAATAATGAGCTATTAATACTAGGCCCAAAGTGAAAGACTCATTGCCACATTTTGTGACTGCAGCCAATTAGGTAACATGAGCCATTGAAACTTAGACCAGGTACCAGCCGACAGTGGTAAAGCTTTGAAAGCTACTTTTACATAATAGATCTCTTGTCTTCATGTCGCATATGAAATCCAACAGTCATACCTACGTTGACACATCTGGCGTGCCACCTGTGTCTTCGGTTTTTAAACTAGATATAGGCAGATAGTGGTAGAGCTTTGAAAGCTACCTTTACATCATAGATTTCTTGTCTTCATGTCGCGTATGAAACCCAAGAGTCTCAACCACGTCGACACATCTCGTGTGCCGCCCGTGTCTTCAGTTTTTTCACCAGGTATAAGCAGACAGTGGTAGGTAAAGCTTTGAATAACTACCTTTACGTCATAGATCTCTTGTCCTCATATCGCGTATGAAACCCAAGAGTCACAACCACGTCGACACATCTCGTGTGCCACCCGTGTCTTCGGTTTTTTCACCAGGTATGAGCAGACAGTGGTAGGTAAGGCTTTGAAAAACTATCTTTACGTCATAGATCTCTTGTCTTCATATCGCGTATGAAACCCAAGAGTCACAACCACGTCGACACATCTCGTGTGCCACCCGTGTCTTCGGTTTTTACACCAAGCATAACCTCGACGTGTGCCACCCATTTTGAGGTTATGAAGAAACCGGCTGTCTTCCTCTTTTTATTTGCATCTCCGAATCTGATTTCAGTTCCTGATCATTCTTGACCTGGGATACTGGCTTCCTACGGATATAAAATATCGTAGTCTTACCATTGTAGCATTGTTTGGTGTTAAGTCTTTGGTGTTAAGTTATTATTTTCTTTAGGTAATATTTCACATATTCCGTCCCTTAGGACGCTTTGGCTGAAAAATAATATCCCTGAACTCGTTTTCTTAATAATTTTAGTAGAAAAATACAAAGTTAAAGAAAATTAAAGTTAAAAACGTTGCGTGTTTTGCACCGCAAAATAGGAAAAGTGACTTTGACAGGACGCGTGACATAGACTAGGGTGTGTTTAGTTTTTTGTTTTAGGGCTCTATGGAGGCTCTAAAGTTGCGTTTATGTTGCCAGCAAATGGGACTGCTGCATGTTAAAAGTTCTATGTCTTCGAACGAATGCACGATGTACAATATTTCCCATAGTTCGCTACGTATAAGTAATCTGTGCATGTAACTACTAACCCCTACTAACTCATACTACGACCATGTTATACTAACTCAATACAAATTACAAAAATACAAACTGTATTGCACAACCCAGTAATTTGAAGCCATGTACACTCATTCCGGGTCGTGCATTATTGCTTACTAAACAGCCGAATTACGAAGGAGCTAGCATCGGTGCTGACGCACGTCTGCCGCTCAACTGCTGTCAAAATTGTATGTTAAGTGACAGCATTTGAGCGACAGACGCGAGTCAGCAGCGCTTCTATCTCGTTCGTAATAGGGGGCTACTAAACTACTAAGATATATAAAGCTTATTTATATACCAAAATGTATGAGTGTGAGCAAGTGATACTTGACTTAGACTGGACTGGACTATGACTAAGACTTGACTTTACCGGAAATATTCTATAACACGATGCAAAATTATACCATCAATACTTGACATTGGCTAAATACACTATGTGTGGAGCCAAAATATCAGAAAAAAAAAAGATTGGAAAGTGGTAACTTGGTAAGTAATGAGAAGTTTTATTTAAGAAAACAGCCTGTTTCGGCTGTCACTAGATGGTGTACTAACGACGTATTTCAAACATGGTTGTAGTTTTAATACACAGAGTACAAGGAAATGTCAAATTCAGTTGAGTGAATCACAGAGTACGTTGTCGATTTGTCGATAGAAAGCCATTAGAGTATATGTCTTCCATAAAATAAGGATAGGATATTAAACTCGATACATAATAAATTATCTTAACGATGACAGAACTCAAAACCCCTATTTTACCGCCATCTATCGGGTCCATCGGGTCTTTATAAAATTACAGCTTTTTTTAATAAAACGCCTCATTAGGGATGTGACCTATGAGAGGAAAATCGATTATTTTTTGGCGAGAAAAAACTATTTAAAATACAATTTTTAGATAAAAATAATCCATTTTGAACGTTATATAAATAAATAGATAAATATATGCGTACATTACACACAGCGCCATCTAGCCCCAAACTAAGCAAATCTTGTACTATGGGAAAAAGGTAACTGATACAATACTTTTGGGGAGTACCCACTCAGCCTAGCGAGCTCAGCCGAGAGGCTCCATCGGCCTGTTGCTAGGTCCGCTGAGCACTCAACATCTGAGCACTCGTCGTGTGTTTACAAATACCGAGTACTCGGCCGAAAGCATCAAATTACAACAACACACTGGGACCACTGTGAACGGTGTATCGCGTACATAAAATAATAAGACCGAGTTAGTGAGAAAAACTTTATATTTACTCCCAAAAACTAGGTCTAAAATGGTTAATGATATGAGAACACGCGGAATGGTTGGTGTCCGATCGTGAACTGGTGACGCGCGATATGAAATATGACAAGGATGGGTAAAACACTGACCGCGCGTTTGGTGTGCGATGCTTGCATCGTACATGCTCCCGAGGGAGGAAAAGGAGAGCTCATGCAGATGTGGATGCTGGTGAATGATGATTGCACAATAATAGGGTGATTTACAAGGTGATCAAACAATGGTTAACTTAATAAAACTCTAGTGTCTTTAAGATTGGTTACCGAAATGATTAACGCGGCTAATAATAGGCAAATTGGTTTTATTCACATGCGCACTCAACACTATTTACGCGAGCGTATACAATATTACGTTGATCGATCTTTGCTTTGTCACTAATACACTGATCACTAAGACGTCCTAATATAACATTAATGCACTGGTCACCAACACAATACCCAAATTCATTGCTGCTGATGCTGGTTTCCGGTTCGTGCCCGGCAGTTCAGGCGCCCGTGGTTGCGCGCGGGCTGCAGCGAGATGCGCGCCGGTAGAGGGTCGCTTGCGATTGCGAACTCTTCGCACTGCATACATTTCTGCGCCAGCTATCTGCTGTCACAGTGGTCTCGGGTATCATTTGCTGGCTTTGGTTTCCAAGATCTGCTATCTCTTATTCGTGGTCACTGCTCTCAGATTCCACATCAATTATTGGTATCAATAAATTGCTTACTTATCGGTGGTATTTCTATTTTCATAATATCTGCTCGCATGTTTTTATAATTGGAATGCTGTTGTGTACCTTTTGATATGACAGACTTCTCCCAGCAATGCGATGCTGACCTTGCTGAGTCAGTCACTTATAAGTTGTAACTTAATGCCCGCATAATATTCTTATCGGACAATGGTCGCAATAAAGGTATAGGTAGGTGTTATACTTAGGTTAGCTGTGTCCACATGTTTCTGCACGGGACCGAGTCTGTTTTACACTGTTGTAACCCTTCATCTTTAGACATAAATCATTATCAGAGATCAACTGGTAGATTGGTTTTTGTAATGCACATAGTCGTGAGGTTGCATCGAAATAAATACTTTGGTTACTCAGATTCCACTTATTATAAAATATGAGTTAGTGCATTGATCTGGTGAAATAAATAAACGTAAATAACGTAAGCGCCATGGATATTGCGTACGTAGCATAACCTCTTTTGGTGTATCGTCTGAGCTGTTGCGTCATTATCAGTTTTGCTATTTTATGCGCTTGCGTTTTGTAGTGGTTGTCGTACTGGTATGTTTTATTGGTTTTAACAGGTGGGTAATAAAGATAGTTTCACAACCGGCCTCTTGATGCTTCCCGTTTTGGTCTTCCCGGTTACAACCCTGACGTAACCATCTGTACCCGTGTGAAGTTCTACGACCCGTCCTAGAGCCCATTTCCCTGCTGGTAGGTTTGCATCATGGATTAGGACGACGTCATCGATCTCTACGTTTCTTTTTGGTTTTTGCCATTTGGAACGTGCTGCTATTTGTGTGAGGTAATCACTCCTCCATTTCTTCCTAATTATCTTTTGGTCATCTTGGTGAACGAGTAAGCTATTACTTGTAAAATTTTTCGCTGATGCATTAAAAACAACTCGTAGAGAGGTTGTCGTTGCATCATCGCGTAAAACACAAAGGCGAGGTAAATTGCATACTGTTGGTGTCTGGTTACCTATACATTCATGCATGTGACCTAAGTTGATGTACTCGTCTTTATATTCTTTGTAACGTTTGGCAATAGACTGGTTCTTGGTAAATTTTTGTTCTTGGTGACGAAATTGGGCTACCGCTTTAGATTTAGAAGCTCCGAGCTTTTTGTCCACATCTGGTTTTAGTGGCAGTCGTACAATCTCCCAATGCAAAGAGTTGATGGTAGACATCTACATTGAGAGAATGCTTCAACATTGCATATTTGCTTGCAAAGCATCTGCTCTAAATTGGTGGCGTTCCCTCTTGTGGTGAAGGTTGGTACTGGTAAAGTTGTCGACGTACTTAGGACAGGGGTTAAAGGCGCTCTATCCCCTTCTTTCATGGTTCCTATAGGAGTGGCAGGTGTCAGTAAAATCTGAGAAATATGAGCTTTCGCGTTCTTATACAATTCTAAAACTTGCTGGTACAGATTTTCTTTGAAATATGGGACTGGTTCATCTCTGTATTCAAGTAATTCAGTGTTATTCCATTCAAAATGTCTCCAGTAAGTTTCTAGAGTATCTAACCACCCCTCAACGAAATCCGTCATTTTGTGGTCACATTCAATTTTCTTCAAGAATGACAGGAGCTGTTTCATCACCAGCACTAACATCTCCTGATCCTCTAAAAGGCCTTCCATTTTTTGTAAGATTGGTTAATATGGAAAGATCTTACTTGAGGTCCAGTTGTCGAGAGTGCTCGTCTGCCCACCACCGAAAAAATGGTAACTAAATTTGATACTGATACACTCACTAATATAGTCACTTGGTAGTATGGTTTGCTAAATGATCACTGGTGATGTGGTATATGGTTTGGTCAATTAATATTTTTTCACTGTATGATATGGTAATAGTCACTGGTATATAACCTCACACACGCGGTTGATCCCGCATGTGACCGCCACGCGCGTAAGGTCACGATGCTCGAAGAATCACTATGTACGGTGTACCCCGTACATAAAATAATAAGACCGAGTAAGTCAGATAAACTGTATATTTACTCCCAAAAACTAGGTCTCAAATGGTAAATGGTATGAGAATACGCGGAATGGTTGGTGACCGATCGTGAACTGGTGACGCGCGATATGAAATATGACAAGGATGGGTAAAACGCTGACCGCGCGTTTGGTGTGCGATGCTTGCATCGTACACGACGTGTGTTTACAAATACCCAGTACTCGGCCGAAAGCACTGACCCTACTCGGTAGGAGTAATCAGGCTATTAGTATTTCTCAATAGATGGCGGTGGCGCTACCAATCCTGTAAGTTGGTTGTAAAAGGTAAAGGAAAAATTCGGACATAAGACCGCAATTTGGATGGATGGATGCGGGTTCCTTTACAAACTAATCTGTAGATTACGCTGAGCAGGCGATACTGCTATAAAAATCATAAATATTGATTTTGGAGGCGTTATCTTTACAGCATTTGTGTTGTTGATGTAACTTAACCATGCTGGTTGGGATGATTCTCAAAAATGTTTCAATAGATGGTGCTACAAACCCTGTAAGTTGGTTGTAAAAGGTGAAGGAAAAATTAGGACATGAGACCAATAGTCACGGTATCTTAAGGCGAAGGGTAGATCAAACAAGGTGTTTTTGGCACGTTTCTTGCCGAAATTAGAGCATTTGATTGGAGCTTTGAGTTAAGTATAATATAATAATTTGTAATTCGTTTTATTAACTTGTTTGTAGTGAACACAAATATAAGATAAATAAATTAAATAAAACACCAACAATAACAAACAATAACATTATTAATTTTTTTTAAATTTCCGAGTGACACTGCAACTGTTATGGGCGGCCGTATTGTTTAACATCAGGTGAACGACCAGCACGTCACGTCATTCATTCCCATAAAAAAAAATTCAGCTCTATAGAAAAAAATCGCAAACAACCCCAATAAATTTAGTCATGCCCAATTTGTACAGTTTCTATCGTATATATTCTTACAAATAATAGTGTATGCCCAACAAACATTCACATAATGTGATGAATAATTCATAACTTTGAAAAATACGATACGTGTAATTAAAAACCTCCAAAATCAGTAATTTCGTGAGTTGTCTTCTAATATACTAGGTTGTTTTGTCGTAAGCGCCACGCGGAAATTCAGACTAAATTGATATTTAAGTCTACAACGTTAAGGTCAATGTTTTTTTTGAACGAATTTCGACGAATGCTAATCTGGCCCTACCCTTCGTCTTAAGTATTAGTAATTTAGCATATCCCGGAGAGAGGGAGAGGGATGGATGTGGGATCAATTCTCCTTCGTGATTCTAATTTTTTAAAAACTACGACCATGTTTGAAATACGTCGTTACTACGCCATCTAGTAAAAGAAGCGGAACTAGTTTTTTAAAATAAAACGTCTTATTAATTAATTGCACAGTCGGAATTTTGGCGGGAACGCGGACAAAATCACGTCGTTGCATCGTATTATTTTCAAAACTTGTGCTTTTTCCAGTGTTAATGTTTAAAATTGGTGGCGTTTTACACATTAGGTGCTGAATTACGAGCATGAGTGAGGGCAAATGATATAATGTGGTGAAATGTGATTTTTCGTGTTGCTTCCAAAACTCCATAGAAGCTTCTAGTAAAGTTTCCACCTTTTTGCTGGAGCATGACTTAGATTGGACTATGCCTACCTGACTTAGACTGGACTATAACTATGACTAGGACATAACTTTGCGTGAAATATTTGACATGAAAATTATAATACTTGACACTGGCTTAATATACTATGTGTGGAGCCAAGTAATATAAAAAAAAAATTGCACAGACTATTAGGAGTTTCATTTAAAAAAACAACCTGTTTCGGCTTCTGTCACTAGATGGCGTAGTAACGACGTAATTCAAACATTGTTGTAGTTTGAATATTCAGCGTACAAGGAAATGTCAAATTCAGTTAAGTGAATCACAGAGTACGTTGTCGATTTGTCGATAGAAAGCCATTAGTGTATATGTCTTCCTTAAAATAAGGATAGGATATTAAACTCGATAAATAATTATCTTAACAATGACAGAACTTAAAGCCCATTAACCCCATTTTACCGCCATCTATCGGGTCTTTATAAAATTATAGCTTCTTTTTTTAATAAAACGCCTCATTATTAAATCTGTGCTGTGATATTGTATGAACAATTAAAGAGGATATAATCACTTCGTTATGATCACACTTTGAGCAATGTTTTTGTTTGTTAGCATATCCGGCACATCCGGCACGGCTTATCCTCCCTCCTACCTCTAGTATGTGTTTTTGTTTGTTAGGGATGTGACCTAAGGAGGGAAAAATCGATTTCTTAATAATCGATTATTGTTTGGGCTAAAAAAACGATTTAAAATAAAAACGATTATTTTCTATAAAAAATAGATTTTTTTTAACATCCCTACTTGTGTTTGTTGTTTAACAAACTGTTAGACACTTGGGGTCTAGCAAAGATCACAATAACTAACGCTAACGCCTCGCGCTAACTCCAAAAATGTATCAAAATGACATTAGCTACGGAAAAGCTAGCGATTTCCGAAACGTCATTTCAGTACATTTTGGAGTTAGCGTTTGGCGTAAGCGTTAGCGGTTGGTATCTTTGCTAGACCCCAAGACAACAATTAGCTCGGGAGAAGTAATAGTATTCTGTGACAATTAGTGTTTGATAATTGATCAGTGTTATGTTATGGCTCTAATACGATATTGTTTCTGTTAAAATGTCCATTAATTCAACGAGGCCTAGGATTAAAACACGTAATAAGCCCTTGTTTCACCTTCAAGATAAAAAGGCTGATGAAAATGAGTTATCTGTTGCCCTGATTAAATCTGCCAAGCGCACTGGCCAGTTGACTTTATGCAACAGAGGATTAGGAACAGGTGAGCAATTGTGTTTTTTCATAAAATGTATCTGTAACTAATAACGTAATACTGGGCTGGGCATTGTTACGCGGCGTAAGTGTGCGCAACTTACTACCATAGTCGGGGCCAGTATTACCAATTACTGAGTGAGTATACAGGCCGTAACGGTGTTGGAATTTATTTAAATTATTTAATTGTTATGGTAGGTACATGCTGTGCAGGTTTATAACTTGCAAGTTTCATTGCAATTTATATTCCATGTGAATTGATAAAATATTTTTAGTGCCAGAGAATGTATGGAAAATTGACGAGTTGGTTTTGGATGAGACCAAAGAAGTGGATTTTACCCGTACATGCCAGGATACCTGGTGGACCAGTGAGCCGTTGAAAATGCTAGACCTCAGTTCCAATGTGATTACTACAATATCACCCAGTGTCAAGCTAGTGCAACAGCTTGTCACCCTCAAGGTGAGCTACACTGGTTTTAAATACCAATTAACTACCTACCTACCTATAATGTTTATTGTGTATTTGTACATATCAACTGTGTTTAATTCATTATTTCATTGCTTGCATTAACTTAAGAATATATTAATTCATAAAGACAGGCCTGATGTCAGGTTGCAACAGCATTTTAAATTTTCAGCTAAATTAACAGATTGGGCCAAATGTTCACTTACTTAGATGTGATGTAAGTCAGTTGTGAGTGTTACAAAAACATTGCCAGTTGTGCCGTGCAGGGTTGACAAACTACTCCCAAAAGTGTAATATAATAAAAGGCTGCATTCCTTACCATAATTAAGTTGAATGTTTCGAATATTATACAATACAATAACTATTGTATACCACAAAATTAATTAATGATACATAACAACTTATATTAGGTATTACAATTGGCCACTAAACCACTAAAACCACTAAAAGCAATCACTTCCAGGCAACCCGGGGTTGTTCAAATCAAGAGTGAATACGTATTTACTAGACCAGCATGCTACAACTTAGATCAAATCGTCGGTTCCCATCAGGTGAGATTGTGGTCAAATGCTGGCTTAGTCATAGATAAATATAAAAAACTTTTGGATGGACAGTATTGATGAAGTAGGAGTAGACGGTGGTGTACAATTAGTACCTATAATTTCATCATCAAAAAATAAAAATTATATACTTCGTACAATCCGTTTTGTAAAAATGACAGTATGGCAGCAAACCCTTCCCAACTCAACCGAGTTTATAAGAAATCTGAAAGTTGGTGAATCTGAAAGACTTTTTCCACCTTTTCACAAAAACATTAGTTGGGGCATATAAGATTAAGATAGATGTATTACATCCACCAGAATAACAGACCAAATTGAATATTAATTTTTGTTACTTAAGTGTATCTTTCTCTAGTTACATGATAATGCCCTGACAAGTTTACCTCCTGAGTTTGGGGAGTTGGTAAACCTTGCCAGTCTCAGTTTGGACTACAACAAACTCAGAAGTCTTCCAAAGAAGTTCTACAAGTTGATGGAATTGCGTTGGCTCAGCATTTCTCATAATGAGCTTGAGAAAATTGAACCCGAGTTTGGTGATTTAGTCATGCTGAATTTCTTGGTAAAGTATAATCTATTCTTACAAATCTTCATAAAAACACAATTTTTTTATTTGTGAACAAAAGGTGCGTTAGCTTTAAACTACGGCTCTGCTGGTGCTTCTGCGAAGCAGCTGCAGCTTTATGGTTTCCACTCATAAAAATTATTTAAATTGTTCAATGTAAAGTTATTGTTATTAGATGCCAACGCACAAGCTTCCAGTTAATATACATCTTCTTTTGTTTACTTAATTAGGTTTTGATTCAAATATAAAAAAAACAATTGCATCAATTCTATAATGAAAATCCTACTAAAGACATAGAAGGCCTATAGTTTACAATTTTCTGTTTCAGGATTTATCACATAACAAGCTGACAATATTGCCACCTGGCATGGGATATTTAGTCCGTTTGGTCGAACTTAACCTATCTCACAACAAACTTGAAGAATTACCCCCTGACATTGTTAATTTACGAGGTACATAGTGATTTCTTTTACACTTGGGACTTATCACCATCTGCTTATAGTAGTCCACTGCTGGACATAGTCTTTCCCAAAGATTGAACATTAAGATCTGGTGATCTTTGGCTTTATTTTTCCAGCTGCCAGCTACCTTGTGTATATCATCGCTTCATTACTCGGTGATTCTGCCGCATTGATCAGGAACAGCAAGATGAAGCGGGGAGCCGCTGGATGCAGCAGGCGAGCAGTTGCTCAAAGTGGCATTCTGTGGAGGAGGCCAATGTTCAGCTGTGGACGTCTTCAGGCTGTTGATTATGATGATGAACTAGATGGCTGGCAAATATAGGCGCCGTTGTATCTGTGTGCTAATGTCATAAAGAAGATTTACCAATAATTTTGGAAGCTGCTCAATAAAGAAATAGATATATGTTTAATGCTATTGATTTTATTGTTTTAGACTTGAAGAAAATGAATATTAGCAACAACAATCTGAAGAGATTACCTCCGTTGGGGGAACTAAGGAAAATGGAAACATTGGATGCCAACCATAATGACATTGAAGTTCTACCCGACTTCTATGGTTGTACCGCGTTGAAAGAAATATATTTGGCTAACAATTTTATTAAGGTAAATATAGCAACAGGCAATTATTTATTTATTTATTTATTTGTCACAACCCGGCTCCAACTCAGCAAAATTATGATGATGATGATGATTATGAAAGTATAATGTTTACACATTCCTACCCTAGAGTGTCGTAATAGGAGACGTACTGTAGGTATCACTAGATAAAAAAGACTGATGTAAGTATTATTGGCGCGCTATACTTAATAACCTGCATAAAAAATAATCTGTCTAAGTATCAACTTAAGCAGTGTTTTTAGTAAGGGTAAGATTGGTTTTTAAATAATATGTTTTGTAACCATACAATTTGATTCATACGATTGGAATAATGTAGCGTGCGAGCGTAACCAGGCATGGTATTGTGGGTGTCCCGCCGATAGCATGCATGGCTTCACTTTCGAATTAATTTCTTTGTATGTTGCTTTTTCATTTAACTAAGTCTTAGAGCAGCTAATTGAGTTATTAATGCTTCGCTTGGGTTGGCATACTGCGCAGTAAATTAGAATTTAAAGCGTAAAGAATAATCTTCGCTTTCCGCGATTTCCACAATCATTTAGGTAAAAGAATAACTCCAAACTAAACATTTTGAACTTTTTATTTCGTAGATGTTTTGAAACTATGCATTATGTCAATGACACACGTTGTTGTTATGTCTTCATCATCACCAACAGCCTGAAGCGGTCCACTGCTGAACATACGCCTCTCCCACATAGCGCTAGTTTGAGCGGCTACGCGCCTCCTGCAAACACCGGCACACCGCTATTATGCTGTAAGTAGTTTTCATCAAAAACATTCTCTCATCTCAAACTTTTAGGAAATTACAGAGGAGTTTTGCGATCAGATGCAGCATTTAAATGTGTTGAACATAAGGGACAACCAGATCGAAGTGCTCCCGGAAAACATATCGTTATTGCAGAAGCTGAAGAGGCTCGACATGACCAATAACAGCTTGAACAAGTGAGTTTTGAACTCAATTTCAAGCTTGAACACAGAATACTTAATAATAGTACATTTTATAAAATGTCCACAAGTATTTATGTACTATTAAAAATAAGTCAATATTTTTCAAGCTTCCATGGTCACTAACAGTACTAAAATATTCTTTATTAACGGGATATTTAAAATGCTCTAAGGATATTTACCATGCTATTTATTTGTTTCGAGTTGCTAAGATTTCGATACTGGTATAGCGATAATACATACATTTTGAACTTAGCGATATCGCTAATCGAATGTGACTTTGTCTAGAGGCCCTGGTGCGACGCGTAGTAAACGTGTGCGAAGGAGGGTAGACCGACGTTTGCCCATAATTATTACCATCTACCCGCAAGATCTTCAACTCGTCCGTGATCATGCTGCAACTAGTACCGAAAAATTGGCAACTCGAACCCGAAACGAATGAATTACATGGTAAATAACCCGTTATTATACAATATTTTTATATTTTAAGTCAATTTTTCCAAGCAAGTGTCCTTTTATCTATTACAGGTTGCCCAAAAACCTAGGTCTTCTGACTCAGCTACAAAGCATTAGCATGGAAGGAAACAAGCTATCATGCGTCCGACAAGACATCATCAAAGGAGGCACCGATCGGATGATGAAGTTCTTACGGGATCGCATCACCGATGATATCGTGGAAGAAAGCAAGATCTTGAACACTGAATGGCCTGATAGGTATATATAGGATAGGCTCACTCCGCAAAATCATTTATTTTAAATAAATACCGAACTTGCTTCTGTAACGTGCAATGAAAGACGGAGTCCGGTTGACAACTGTTTTTATTAGGTCTACCCACAACTTAGCAAGAGTACATAATAATAGCAACTACCCACAACATCTCCCCCTTTAACAATTGTTCATAACATACATAATAAGTATAAGATAGGTAATGACAAAAGACATGCTTAACCTAATCAATAATGAAAGTAACCTAATTCCTACCAGTAACAAAATTAAAAAAGATAAAACAAACAGTATTATCTATTTCTTGGCTTTACTACGAGTGAGGGGAGGGGAGGGGTCTGAGAGATCATGCTCCTCCCTGCTCGGCTCATACAGAGTATCATCCTCCTCACCTGACAAAAACGTGTCTATCTCATCATCATCGGATATAACAATAATACCTTTATCAGCACTATGCTTCCTCTTTACCCGATGTTCACTATCAAATCCAGTCTTAATTAAATGTCGGCGATTACGACGATAAATACCTCTTTTATTTTTTAATATGTAAGAGCGTGGAGTTGATGCTTTACTTATGACGGTGCCACGTATTCTTTCATTATTATTTTCCAGCATTATGACGTCATCGCCTACATTTAACTCGGGCAACGGCTTAGTACGTTGATCATAATACATTTTATTTTTTATCTGTTTGTCCACCAATTTTTTATGTTGCATTTTATCATCAAAGTTATTTTGTCTTAGTAAATCTGGATGAACAGGTAACCTACATTTTAATCGGCGTCCCATCAATAGCTGTGCTGGAGAATTCAAACCCTCCCCCCGCGGGGTGTTTCTATAACTTAGCAAGTTTAGATAAAAGTCGGTTTGGCTGTCAATAGATTTTTTTAGCATTTTTTTAATTGTTTGAACTGCTCTTTCGCTTTTACCATTCGATTGGGCATAGTATGGAGATGAAGTTAAATGATCGAAGCCCCATTCTTTAGAAAACTCATGAAATTTTTTACATGAATATTGAGGACCATGATCACTTATAACTGTCTCAGGAATACCATAGCGTGCAAAATTTTCCTTCATTATACTAATTACAGAATTTGAAGATGTATCCTTCAGATATCCCGTCTCGACAAAACCAGAATAATAATCAACTAAAATCAAATAGCTTCGCTTTTTATATTCGAAAATGTCTGTCCCAATTTTGTTCCATGGCAACTGCGGAATGGTAACTGGTATCATTGGCTCTCTACTCGGTTTGTTTGAATTCTCCTGACACACTTCACACTTCCTCACATATTTTTCTATATCGTGCGATATCCCTGGCCAAAACAGGACTTCACGTGCGCGTCTTTTACAACGATCGATACCTAAGTGGCCGTCGTGAATGATTTTTAACATTTCATTTTGTAAAGATTTGGGAATTAATACCTGTTTATTTTTAAAAATCACACCGTCTACACAATATAGTTCATCTCTCATAGAGCTAAAACATTTTAAATCATTTTTAACATCATATTTTTGCGGCCAACCTTCATTAATATATATCATTAATTGTTTTAATGTATCGTCTTTAGCAGTTTCCTTTTTAACAATAGTAAGTTTATTTTGCGACATTGGTACATTACCTATAACCATTTTAAGTTGGTTTAATATTGACCTGCTGATATTATCGTCATATAAATCTGGAAGAGGCGCACGTGACAGGGTGTCAGGTATATACATAAACTTTCCTGGTTTATATGTAATCACTAAATCATAACCTTGTAATTTTAACATCATGCGCTGTAAGCGCGCTGGGATCGAGTTTAGAGGCTTTTTAAAAATACTTTCGAGCGGTTTATGATCGGTTTCTACAACAACTTGTTTCTGTCCGTAAATGTACTGATGAAACTTGTCACAAGCAAAGACAATGGCCAATAATTCCTTTTCTATTTGAGCGTATCTGACCTGTGTGTCTGTCAGTGTACGCGAGGCGTACTCGACCGGCCGTCCTTGCTGCATTAGCACAGCGCCGAGAGCCACGCTGCTCGCGTCCACTGACATCAGTGCAGGGCTGCCTACATCGTACAAGGACAAAACCGGCGCATCACAGATCAAGCTTTTCAACTTCTCGAATGCCTTTTTGTGTCCTATTTCCCAACACCAAGTAACATCTTTTTTTAATAACCTTGTCAGTGGAAAAATGTGTTCCGAATAGTTTGGTATGAATTTAGATAAATAGTTAACAGCCCCCAGAAATCGCTCTAAACTTTTTCGATCATTAGGTTCGGGCATATTATTTATAGCCCTAACTTTCTCGACATCTACTTTCATTCCGTCTTTATTGAAAATATGACCTAAGTATGTCACCTCACTTACGCCTATTTTACACTTCTCTTTGTTGAATTTTAAATTTATTTCTCGTGCCCTTTTAAATAATTCTTGTAAACGTCTATCGTGCTCCTGTTTATTAGCCCCCCAGCAAATAATATCGTCGATAAATGAATCCACCCCTTCGAGGCCTTCTAGCAATTGTTTGATCTTAGCGTGAAAAACTTCGGGTGCACAGTTCAATCCGAATGGCAAACGCAAGTATTGGTAACGTCCAAACGGCGTATTAAAGGTACATAGGTCGGCACTCTCGTTATCTAATTTCACGGACCAAAATCCAGAATTTGCGTCTAGTACTGAAAAGACTTTAGCGCCATGAAGTTTGGTAGCTAATTCATTTATCGTCGGTAACTGAAAATGTGCACGTTGTATAGCTTTGTTTAACGGCCTCGGATCTAAACACACACGTAAGCTACCGTTTTTCTTCCCGACTACCACAAGTGCATTTACCCATGGGGTAGGGTGATTAACCTTTCTAATCACACCTAACTGAATCATTCTATTCAATTCATGATGTAACTGGTCGCGCAACCCTAACGGTACCTTCCTCGGAGCGCATACGACCGGCGCCACATCCCTGTCGACTACAATATGATAATCCCCCGGTAAACAACCTAGCCCACTAAACAAATCTTCATTCTCCGGCAAATGTAAATCGTGAACTCTTTTTATCAAGCCTAAAGTTAAGCAAGCTCGAAGTCCCAGCACGCTTTGGCAGTCAATGGTAGCGATGGCAAATTTTAAATCGTATTCCACATTTTTATACCACCACTTTAAATTACAAATACCTCGGATCGGAATAAAATCACCACTATACGATTGAATTTTAATATTATGATTCGTATTAATAATTTTAGGATCAAAACCCAGTTGTACAAAACGCTTATGCGACATAACATTAATATCCGCGCCGGAGTCCAATTTAAATTTTTCATGACCGCTTTCCCCGCGCAATACCTCCGCCCAGTCCTCGGATGACGAGTTTATCTCGGAAACACTGTGCAAAACGGAAATAAAAAACGACTCACAGTCATCCTCGTCCGATTGATTTTCGCACACCTCGATGTCATATAACTTCTTCACACTCTTTTTTACCTTACACATCCTAGCAAAATGACCATAATTTTCACAAACATAGCACTGCACAGATATAGCCGGGCAGTCAGCAGCGGCACCGCATCGACCCCCGCACCTATGACAGGGAACGTCGGGCGCCGCCCGCGGTCCCGCGCTGGCCGCGCGGCGCACCCCGCCGGCGCCCGCGCCGCGCCAGCCGCCGCCGCCGCGCGCGCGGCCCCGGCCCCGGGCCGCGCCGCCGCCGCGCAGCCCCACCGCGTCCACGTGCGACGGCCCCGGGCCCGCACCGCGCGACTCCAGCAGGCGACTACTATCGTGCGACAGTTCCTCCAGTTGACAGATTTTTATAGCCTTATCTAAGGTTAAATCTTCCGATCTCAGCAGCCGATCCCTCACCGCGGTGCTATTTGTGCCGCAAACGATGCGGTCGCGAATGAGTTCCTCCTCCAAGGTTTTAAACTCACAATTTTTTGTCAACAGTCTCAGCGCAGTGACGTACTGGTTGATAGACTCGCCGGTCTCTTGGTTTCGTGTGAAAAAATTGTATCTCGCTAGCGTTATATTGGTTTTGACGCCGAAATACTCGTCGAATTTTTTCAATACTACCTTAACGTCATCTCTTTCTTTGTCGTCCTCAAACGAAAAAGTCTGAAAAACATCGAAGCCCTCTGGTCCGATTAGGTTAATCAACAGACTAGCTTGTACTCCATCCTCTTCTTTGTGCACCCCAGATGCTTTTAAGAATAGATTGAACTGCGTTCTCCAACGCTTCCATGCGTCAGCCCGGCTGACGGAGCTGCCTTCCAGACTTAATTCCGGCGGTGGTCGAGCGTGTTCCATTATAAAACAACAAATCTCCCACTGCACAACACTTTTACACAAACAGAATATGCAAATATATACTATTAAACGTTCAAAATTAAATTTTTACACCGCTGCCACCATGTAACGTGCAATGAAAGACGGAGTCCGGTTGACAACTGTTTTTATTAGGTCTACCCACAACTTAGCAAGAGTACATAATAATAGCAACTACCCACAACAGCTTCCACACAATAGAGTGCAATTTAGATAGATTTAGCAAAGCGCTTCTGACCTACCTTTATATTCCAAGAAGTTGCATATATTTCTATCGCGTAGCCCTTATCTCGTTTAACGACGTTGGGGTTGTCTTCTTACCTATGTAGGTATATATCTGAATATATCTGAATTAAAATAACTAAATAGGTCCTATTGGGGCAATATAACCGGTTAATAGCATAATTATTTTGTACCAGGTACACCTTGAAAAAGAGCCAAGCGCTAATGCTGCCATCTAGAAGTCTGACTGCAATCCCTGCCGAGGTGTTCAAGAACGCTACTGATGTGGAAGTTCACATCGTTGACATATCTAAAAACAAGTTTTCGGAGTTCCCTATGGGGTAAGATTGTGACCTAACCCCTTTATAAACATTGTTTATTGAAGGAATACATAGTTATTGTTTGTCTGTCTATTGATTTGCACATTAGCAAACATAAAACAACAGAAAATACTGAGTAGGTAGCTATTCTTCACTATCGTGTTCTCTCTCTTTCTCTCTCTCTCTCTCTCTCTCTCTCTCTCTCTCTCTCTCTCTCTCTCTCTCTCTCTCTCTCTCTCTCTCTCTCTCTTTCTCTCTCTCTCGCATGCTTCATTATGCGTTGTGGCTGAACTAAACAGTGCATTATTTTGTTTCCACATATTGCCTGTTTTGTTACTTACTAGTATCAAAGACCAAAGTTCATTTAGCGACAGCAATTTTTACATATTACGGGGCCGGTATCTGTGCAATTACAGTTTGTATTGTACCCGTTATTTACAAGTTGTTTTGTTACAGGATTTTCCAACTTAAAGAGTCTCTATCGCAGCTGATTCTATCGTCGAATAACATTGAGAGTATACCACCGGAAATTGGTTGTTGTGTTCATTTACAATACTTGGATTTGGGGAAAAATCTATTGACTGGCTTGCCGAATGAGTTTTGCTCCTTGAAGCGAGTGCGGGAGTTAGTCATTTCTAATAATAAGTAAGTTTTTGTTTAAATATTATCATATTAGGTGGTGAATAAAATATATCCTATATGATAATCCAATGTGGATGGTAGAAGCTATAAATCTCCATTCCAAATGACATTGAAATCCGTTGAACTATTGCTCTATGAAGATACAACAATACCTTGCCTAAGGAATTAAAAAAAGTGTCCTCTAAAGAAACGTTTAAAAAACAAGTTCGCATCTACTACACAAAGAACTACTATGATCAATAAACTATTAATTTCCTTAGATACTTTACAGTTACTGTTGTCATATTATACACTCTATTTCCGACGATATATTAATATAGGTGTATATAGAGAGATATATATATATATGTATTTAATATTATAATTTATTTTATGCAAAATAAGTAAGTGTATCATGTTTTATTCATGTAGGTTTGTTACTAGTACGTTATTTTTATATCTAAGTTTATGTAATTTATATAAAATACGTATTTTTACATCAATCTATAAATAATTGTACTGCACCGCTACCTTGTTTTTCTTGCACGTCCAGGTTGACTGGTAGATAATGCTTCATATCATTAAGTCCTCCTTGTACAATGTTTTGTGCTAAAGTATAAATAAATAAATAAATAATACCTAGTACCTATTCTGCAATTTATTTCTATAACATTTATTTAGGTTCACAAAAATACCGCGGTGCGTCTACATGTTGGAAAATATAGAAATCCTGCTGGCAGCTGATAATCAGATCGACGAAATCAACGTGTCGTCGGACGCACTCGCTCGGTTGAAAAAGCTGGCGGTTCTTGACTTGAGCAACAATAACCTCAGCTCTGTGCCGCCAGAACTCGGCAACTTCACGCATTTGAGGTAAGATTAGTAACTTATCTTACAAATTGCATTACACTACAATACACACTCATAGATGTATTTAAACAGGGAAATAAATAAGTGGGCCCGGGTAATTTAAATGGACCACTTCTCAAATTACACTACCTTAGCTGTACTCTTTTATTTATATCTTTGCACAAAACAAATAATCTACAAATACTCTGGTCCCATAGTACAAGCTTTGCTCAGCTTGGTGCTAGATGGCGCTGTGTGATATGCCTATTTTGTGCTTAATAATTTTTATTTTTATATAAATGCAAAAGTAAGATAATAAGAAGCCTAACAATAGCGCTGCCAGTAATTTGCCCACTTTAACCTCTATTTAACGTTATTATACACAATTTTTGTGTGTTGCCTGACTGTAAACCATTCAGTTCCATATGTTGATAAAGAGTTATTTTATTTCAAACATTCACACATATTCATGCAGCAAAAGAGAACATTTATGTAAAATAATTCAACCTGTTTAAACAGGAATAGTTCAAAGCGAAGGTAGTGGCGCCCTCTACATTAAACCTCTATTAACATCTTAACAACCGTCTGTAATTTCCAGAACGCTGGAACTAATGGGGAACTGTTTTCGTCAGCCGCGCCACGCCATTCTCGCTAAAGGGACCGATAGCATCCTCTCTTACCTTCGGGACCGCATCCCTACCAACTAGTCATAACGTCTTAAGCCGTCGCCATGAGGGATGAGACGAGAGTAATACGCGCATATCAAAATATCTAAATTATAATGTTAAGTTAGTACTAAAAGAAGTATTAGTGGCTGCTTTAACAAAGCGGAGATGACTTTTTCTTTCTCCTTCTATGAAAAGAGATAATAAACAGGTATTCGTATAAGTTGCAAGTATCTGCTAGTTTTAGCAGGTATACAAACAAACGTCTAAATCTCAATTTTGTCATCGTTTTTTTCTGGCATCTCAGCGAATGAAATAATTACATGAGTTTTTTATTTTTCGTCTAATTTTTATTTATAATTAATTAGACGGCAAAAGCTTAAACTACCTGAAAAAATATGACTAGAGTCACTCATTTCCACTCATTTTTTAATGGAACTAGTGGCACCAAACATTTTGTCTCGGTAGTCGAACCCTATTTTGTACCGTCTTGTAATTTCACAACTAGTTTATCTCCCCAGGGGGTCTAGTAAAGATCCCAAACGCTAACGCTATCGCCAAACGCTAACTCTAAAATGTATTGTAATGACATTTCAGAAATCGCTTACTTTTCCGCAGCTTATATCATTTCAATACATTTTTGGAGTTAGCGTTTGGCGATAGCGTTAGCGTTTTGTATCTTTGTTAGACCCCTGCACCTTATGCTTATCAAATCTTGACTTACGATCAACCTATATTTTTTTCACGATTGCTCCGTTGGGCTTGGGGTGTCGGCGCACTACATTGTACATAATAACAAGGGATTTATAAATATCATCTATGTAGGCTTAAGTTTAATTCATAGAAGGTTGGAGTTGTAAATGAATTTTCCCAGTAACCGTCGTCTCCGCTTTGGGCCTTTGGCAGTAGATCCACAACATGGTTGCTTTAAAAATTATGTGTTTTATCGGCTGTTTTGTATTACTCTCAAATCTGAAACGCATTCAAACTAGTCTAAGCTCGCCTGTAAACCGCTAGGGGGCGGGTGCAAATTAAATAATAAGTTGAAAAGTTTAGTTATTTATAATATTTATAAAGTGTGATAAACTGATTTAAAAGACCACCTTTTTGATTATGACGATTAAAAATGATAATGAGGCGGTTTGTAAATAAATTTGGGTCTTTAAAACACTCACTAGATGGCGTTGAAAAAAGGCAAAACATCTGCCAAAACAAGGAAAACTATAGAAATATGGCAATTTTCGTTCAAAAATGGACATCACGAAAATAACTGACTATGAATGTCATGCAGAGTTACCAGTGGTAATAACTTTTCTCTAATGAACTATTATAAAACCAATACATGCTCTCAATTTGAGTTGTTTAGGCAATAAATAAAACATTTACGTGTCTCTAATTAAGTAAATAAATACATTCGTACCGGTTATATGCAGATGAACCTGCTTGATAAACATTACTGTGTAAACTGTGTTCCTACTAAATATTATTAGTGGTAACACTTGTTATATCGCCTCATTGTCTTGCGTATTTTGTGCAACCCGCCCTCGTGGTCTCTATGCAGTATGCACAACGAGTCGCAAAGTCAGTGTTGCCATAGAAATCAGCCTGCTGATGCCAAAAATATTGTTTCTATTTTTTCGCGTACCTGATCGCTGGCTATAATTTATTTTTACCATGTTATCGGTTTTTTTTGTTGAATTTGTTGATGTTTAATTACACTTTTTGTTGTTATAAATTACTGAAAACAGTTAAAATAATGAGTTGGTTGTGACTCAAAATATTGTAAGTGCCGATACAATAAACATAATAAAAAAGGCAATTGCCAAATATTATAATCATTATTTTATTAATTGCTATTTTTGACTAAGTATATTGCATATTTTTACTCACAAATGAAAATGTATTTAGCGCTAATTATGCATAATAAATTTAACACTCATCAATATCTCATAATATATAACATTAATTAATAAAGACCATTATTATTATATCTCACGTACAAATAACTGTTATTAACTCAACAAAATATAACAATTTAAAAATGTTATCGCTTAGAGGTACTGGATAACGTTAAATTAACAAAAATAATCAAAATTGTCTACTATTGAAATTCAAACCAAAGTATTGTTCTATGTACCTGAAGTTTATTTTTGTATAAATATAGTACCTACCTAAATGTTAATAAAAATAGCAATTCACAGCTTTTGCGTGATTGAAAATTGCACAATTTGTTTATGATGTTTATATGAGCACAGTAATGATATCAACTTTGTGATCGCTGAAATAAATTTTTGTTTTGTACAACCGTTTTATTTTATTCAAATATTTCCAATGTTCAATTTTCAACTCTTGGAGAATCATAGATTGCTTGTCTATAGCGTTTTTCACAACAACAACACAACACGTATATTATTAGTACTCCGACCTTTAGTTCGTTGTTCTATAATTATTATAGTTACTTGTTATATATAAGTTTTATTTATAAGCATTATCTATTAGAAACATAGTGTTGTCAAAGTATGTATACCTATGAATACACATATAGATAGATAAGTATTCCTTTCAGCAAACAAAATCTGCATCACAATAGATTGAATGATGCAGATTTACATAACAAGTTACTTTTGTAGGTCACAATAGGACTAGGTAAATACAAATACACTTGTTGTAAAAAGACTGTTTTGACCTTAGCTAAGACTTATAAAAGTAAGCTACTTATATGTAGATATACATATGTATATACCTACTAGAAAACAATATAATAATGTGTTTATAATTGAAGCAAGTGAATTTATATAGATACTGGCAAACCACTGGCTGAGATCGCAGAAACTTCAGTAGGTATAGGTAGGTACTCTAATCACGACATCTCCTGGAAACGGATTTTCCGCGGCACCATCAATTTATGCAAATTACAGAATAGCTGATTTGCGGATGCTTTCGAAATACATGCATAGATACGAAAATAATATGCTAGAGTTGAGTACCAGTAGCAGGTACATCCATGGCATTAAGTAGTCCCGCATGCCCTAGCCATTGCGAAACTGTCGCTTTTCGGCGTCTAACGTCATTATTATCGTTCGGTTTCACTATCGTTTTGTCGTCGACTCGTCACTCTATTGTAAATTGTAGTCTGTAAACCCATAATAATAAACTGCAAGGTCGAAGGCGCGGACCTACTCGCGCTCTATAGTGGGGGTCGGCACATGACTGCACTCCATAGTTTCAGTAGCCGTCTGTCGTGTGTCGATTGTTGATTGCCGCTGGCCCTGTAAAATATCCTTACATAGTTATCGCATATTTCATGACTGAGACATCGCATGGAGCTTGAAAAAACCATTCCACCTCTATTGTCTTTGACGAGTAATAAATCAAATATTTCAAGGTTTGAGTTGGAATCGCATTAAAGTTGTCGGAATGCTTAAACTGATAAAGACAGTGATGTGGTTTGTTTGTCCAGCTGTTCTGCCGTCCGTGTAAGCAGAGCGGTCCGTGGCAAATCGCGCGATTGGTTCAACACCCTACGTCGAGTTCCTTACTTGCCAGACCTTTAATACTTGCGGTGCTCCGTCCGCACTCCACCGATGGCTCCATATGCGAGTGCATTCAAATTTAACGACATTAACAATAACGGTAGCACAGGATTAATCTATTTCCTAAGATGTGCTAAATCCTGAATTATTTATTACGCGTTTGATAGAGTGTAGTGCAATTTGAGTGCAACCGGTGCCGTGCTATGTGCAAAAACTGCTATACTATGAAGTCACATGGAATTGCTATTGTGTCCCTGCTGCTGTTTGTTCAAAGTAAGTGACTCATCTTTTATTAAACTTCGTCTATTTGTGCATGGCTAACTTATCATGACATCATATAAGTAGCTGCATAAGAACCAACTAGATATTGTAATTAACTGGGGCTGACTATTGTTACATTTGTATCAGTATAGGTGGAATAGCAATAGATAAAACTTCAGGTAGACAACCGAGTGAGCTAATTAGAAACAATATTGATTTTCGATTTCCTCCAAAATGGGACCTGTGACTCCGATAGGTACCCCATCACGTTCTAAAAGAAACATTTTAATTGTACCGTTTTGAATAGAATTATTTGTCAATTGACATAATTTCACGAGCGTTTTATTCATCAGACACAGTGGCGCAATGCGATCGAGGCCGCTCCGCCACCTTCGTGCGCTGGTCGGGAGTGGCTCCTGAGCACGCCACTCCAGTCTTCGTGTACTCGGCCAGTGGAGAAGAAGACTCCTTATCAGGGGCCTGCATATCGCGGTGTCGGGAGCTGGAGGACTGCGCTTCAGTCGTGGTGATGTATGGCAGAGGAAACTGCCAGGGGTTAGCGGCCATGGCGGATACGCAGTTCAGGGTGGACAATGACGCTGCTTACTTCAGGAAGATCTGCTTGCCGTGTGCGTATAGCTTAACATTTAATGAGTTTAGTTTTCGAAATTACAAATTCAGACTCGAATAGGTCTTCAACCATCACGAAGCAGCTTGAAATATTTCTGCAGACAGGATTGGATTATCTATGATAGTGGGTTCTGCGTTCAACTCCTGTAATGAGCTCCAAGCTTTCGAGCTTCGTTGAAATAAAAATACGTTTACTCTTGTTTTGAAAACACCAATATTGTATAGCAGAGAATACTGATGCCGGCTGAGCTTGTTCCACTGCTTTCTATAGTAATGTTCAGAATAATTTGTATTTTGCAGGCGATACTGCTATAAAAATCAAAATATTATAGTAACGTTTCCTATTTTATAATAACTTTTGTGACATCATCGTAGCTTCTGATCCGCAGTAGCCGATGAGTGCCGGCATAGATGGTGGGCTCTCGAAAGCACCCCGGGGTACCATCTGCACGCAGACAGTCCTCATTCCAAGGTGATCATCAACACCACTATACAAGAGTGCTACGAAGCCATGTTGGTGCCGAACAGGGAAAAGCTGTATAGGTGAGTAGTATTTGTAATCTTTAGGCCGTCAATTGTTTCAACCCTGTGAGTCAGTTGTCAAACGCTCCAAGTCCATTTCCATTGTTTAGTAAAGGTGCACTTCCGTTGTACTGTGGCACTATGCCAAAATACTATTAACGATTCCTTCACTGCATAATTATATGAAAACCTTATGAAAATGGGTAAAAAATTTAATCACAGTGACGTACGCGTGACCTTTTTACCCATTGCCGCTGACGTTTGATTAACATTAAAGACAAGTAACTTTCGATTGCGTTGCTAAAGGTAAACAATAGCTTTTCACTATTAGTACACTAGCCATAAGAACATGGAATCTTATTGTTCTAAGATCGATCATTATAAATCATTGCACTGCAAAGATTGTAAATGTAATGACAAAAATGAATTAAATTTCATTCCCAATGTATGTTAGCACAATAATAAATCAGTAACATAGATAGACAAGAATAAGTAAGTAACATTGGCCGACGCTGAGAACAATCTTATTAGGTACTTACTATCTACTACTTATATTAGGTAGGTACTATATGTCACCAAATGTACATTATATTATTCAACAAAAATTAATTTCAGTGCGTTTTAATGTATGTAAGTACTTATTCGTTCTGTAGTAATTTTCGCATTTGCTATATGCACTATATGCTATTAGTATATATCTAATACAGTTACATCATGCGTCTATCCATACATTAATTTACACTTATCTATTAACGGTTACCGTATCACGCTTACGGACGTTATTCTATAACAT
The DNA here is from genome assembly GCA_963580505.1 of Ennomos erosarius. NCBI lineage: Eukaryota > Metazoa > Arthropoda > Insecta > Lepidoptera > Geometridae > Ennomos > Ennomos erosarius. The sequence continues at coordinate 11,328,375 of OY756982.1, forward strand.
GTGATTAGCATTCGTCAAATCGGCATACAGAAAAATCATAAAATTTACATAAGCACTTTGCACTCTTCACATAAATATAAATCCAATAACTAAGCACGAATATCGATCAGCGGATTATTGCTTTGATGGTGATAATTTCGTTTCTGTAACCTCTGTATATCCCGGTGGAATGTGCTATCTTGTTAAACTAGATCATGAGTATTATTAGGAGAATGTACGGAAGTCAATATTAAAACCAGATGGCCAGATGTTTACTTAAATATTTGCTCCGCGTATCTACTGTTTATTGTGTAAGAATTGGATAAATATACCAATAGAATAACACATGAAATAATTGGTAACACCATAGTATAGCACTAGGCTAATTTAAACCTAAACGAAAATACGTTGGGTTTAAGTAGAAAAGCAGGTTCCGTACGTTCCGTAAGCGCGGTGCGTGTAAGCGGGTTCGGTTTTAGGGTTCCGTACTTAAAGGGTTAAATGGACCCTATTGCTTAAGGTTCCGCTGTCCGTCCCTCTATCTAGCTGCCTCTCCGTCTGTCACCAAACTGTATCTCATGAACTGTGATAGATAGACAGTCGAAATTTCCACGGATGATGTATTTCTCTAGTAGCTATAACATCAAGTAAGTTATAAAAAACAATAAAATAAATATTTAACGAGGCTCCCATACAACAAGCGTGATTTTATTGCTGGTTTTTATAGATAATGGTGCGGAACCCTTCGTGCGCGAGTCTGACTTCCACTTGGCTGGTTTTTAACCTGTATACTTAGGTACTATTATTTGTTCTAGGTCCTCCCAATGGGTAGGCCCGGATACCAGTTTTGACCCGGAATCTATCAAGACTTCAGACTTTGCCGTCGGGAATTGTGTTCTCAACGTAGAAGACAAGTTTATTGAACCGGAGTCCTATAGGGTCTCCAACTACTACACCTTCTATTTGGAGAATCAGTGCAGACATGACTGTAAGTGGTAGAATTTTCAGTTTACTTTAGTTTAATCTATTGGTAGGTACTTTAGTCAGGTATACGTAGGTAACCCTAATTCACAACCTCAATTTATGTTCAAATAATTTGTTTACATCGATAAAATTTTCATTGAATACGGAACCACAGATTTTATAATACTAACCGAACATAGCTTCCTAGTGAATCCATAATGATCATATTATTTCGAGATTTTTTATATTATGAGTGGCAAAAAAGCGGCTGACCCACCCGATGATATTCAGTTGTTCAGCGTCCTTTATGACATCTGCAACAGATGGGGCGCTGTTGATGCGTTGCTGACCGTATTCTGAAGGAGTCTTTGTAGCCCTGACGAAAAACCGAAGATAGCAGGATTTTCTGATTGATTATTTCAAGGTTTTCTGAAAGCAGAAAATTATGGTCTTGCCGAAACATTTATCAAAACAGCTAATTCTTAAATGGCATTAGTTTAAAATGCGCATTCTATTTTGTATCTAACTACTTTTAAAAACCGTAAACCATAGTATAAGTACCTACCCTAAACGTTTGGTTTTCTAATTATGTATTAAAACTATCTTTTCAGATCTCAAGAAGATAGACAGATGTTCTTACGAGGAATACAACAATCAGACTCTGAAACACGTCGAATTTACCATCAAGAACTATACCAAAGACGAGGTAAGACCATAAGTAAGATAAAATAAATAACAGTATCTTATAATTTGAACTGTCATTATGGCCTTAATTACTGTAATTTTCCTTGTATTTCCAGTTTTTTTTGCTTGTTATTAACGTTGCAAGGTTACCTAAGCGATCTTTTGATATAGTGCGTTAACACAGTTCATTAACTACGTAGTGTTCCTTGCATAATCAAAACATAATTTTATTTACCCCTTAGTTTCCTTTCAATGAACATAATATAGACATGAGCGTTAGATATACTTATTGTAAAAAAATTTCAACACAATCTACTATGTTAACGAGACATTTCTTTTCTCATGATCTAAAATTCGTCTTATTTGAACTAAATTAGTATTATTTGAGATCTGCTAGCCGACCCAGATTAAATATAATTTAAAAAAGCGCAATTGATTTAATGGGATTGCAATGGCATTACACATAATGATAGTTTCGTTAGTTAACAAATTTACATGAATGCGGGCGCTTACTTACAGCTCACCACTACGCCATAATTATTGCAATATTTATGTAATTGCACTCGCCGTTATCTTTGCCATAACAATCATTGGACTGCTTTAGAATCGTAAAAAAAACAGATAATGGATGCATCAACGCGTCAGTCAGTGCCTTAGGGTAAAAGAAATACCATTTTCTATCTGAAAACTGTTCATTGAATCATAGATAACATTCAGGTCAATGCAAGTTATGTTCGCGGTTTGTCGTGCAAATAATTGCTCTTTTGTAATAGCAATTGAATCTGCTAATTGTTATTTAGCTTGGATAATATCTTGATAACTGTTATCTGCGAACTACATATTCGTTTCTGATTTATGTAAATTTCCTAGTTTTTTTAGGAACTGTAAAACGCAAGGTAGTCGTAGTTGCTGAATACCCGTGTAAACTGATCTTTAGATAACGTATTTTAATTATAACAATTTCTTTTTTATTTTCGCCTCTTCGTATGAGGAAGAACAGCTTGTTGGCTATATATGGCATACAAAATCAACATCGATAATTTCCAGTGCAAGAAAGCATGCGAAGTAGAAGACAGGTTCGTATGCCGCGGGTTTACGTGGCGCACGGACCGTCGGACTAAAGACGCAGGTCGCGGTGCTTGCGACCTTCACAGCGAAGATCTCGTCACTACGGGCTCGTGGTTACTGAGGCGGACCAATGGAGCCGCGTATTATAGGCGGGTCATCTGCTTGAATAGTACGTAACTAGTACGTAACTACCTATATGTGTTTCCGATGGGGAAGAAAGGTTCTCGAGTGGTAACCACGAACCGGAAGACGTACGTTGCTAATTACAGACGTACCTCTTCCTTCTACTTTACATATTTTATAGCCTTATTAACAAATATTAATAAATAGCACCATCTACATTGAAACAAACAATTCCAACGTACACAAACTCTCTTCCAGTAACGGTAGAGTGCGAAGACACAAACATGGTGGTAACGTATAAACCGCGCGGTGTGTTCCGCGGGCGCGTGTACGTGCCGGGGCACGGCGAGCGATGTAGCGCGCGCGCTGCCGATGGTGTCGTGAGACTTACGCTACCACTGCGGGGAGACTGTGATGTTAACTTCGCGTATGGCATCTCTAACGGACCCAATGGAGTCACTAACAGGTACCAAAACCCAGGCATAGCTGGGCCATTATTCTCTATGAAAACACAGATTCCACACTATACGTAACCACGTCGTTATCGTCTCTTGTTCAAATCGTGTCACAGCGTTAGAAATACCTTCACTTTACATTAAAGTTATTATTAATTTTAAAAAATACATTGACAAGTTGTGGTAACTTTTGATATGTTGGTGTTTCGGAACACATCTCGGTAAAACATGAGATTTTTGACAGTTCAAATTATTTTTCACAGTTTTGTTTTCGTTTCATAGAGAATAGAGTTTTGCAGATTTCTTATGTAAGACTAGGAATTCGCGTGGTTTCAAAGTAAGGAATCGATACGGAATAATGGCCCAGATCATGATAAATGCTCGCTCTTACAACGGTAATGGAAAACACCGCAACGAAATCGGGCTATTGAGGAATCACAAACTTCAAGGACACATGTTATGCACCAAAACGCTCTTGGCTGTCGTGGTACATTGTGGCCTATAAGGATTGAGCCACATCTGTTAGCATGGAATCGTAATTTTCCGTAAATAATAATAATTATATATGGACATCGCGCGCCGTAAATCATTCGCACTGTCTTTCTCGCTCTGAAAGGTAACGATCTTGGGCCTATATTCTCTATCGATTCCTTACTTCAACCACGCGAATTCCTTGTCTTACATAAGTAATCTGCAAAAGTCTATTCTCTATGAAACGAAAACAAGACCGCGCGAAATGAATTAGGAATTGACGCGATTGGAACTGTCAAAAACCATATGTTTTACCGAGACGCGTTCCGAAACATCAACACATTAAAAGTTATGACCATTTATGTCAGTATATTTTATTCAAAATAAAGATAACTTTTTTGAAAGTACAGGTATATCTAACGCTGTGACACGATTTGACCAAGACACGATAATAATAATGACGGGGTTTTGTATCGTGTGGAATCTGTGTTTCCATAGAGAATAACCGCCTTGAGCGTTAGAAAAGGATAGAGCTTGGGGATTTCGTGCTGACTGATGGAGCTCAACTCTAACTCTCCCTTTGAGACATAGACTAGTATTACATACTCTGAGAGAAGGCACATATTCCAGCAATGAGAACGTAAGGCTGATGATAAGAAGGATGCCAGTGCAATTTATTCCATTTCATTTTGTAATTTTCCCAGGACAATGGCGTATGTGATGGTGATGATACAGAACAACCCTATCATCCAAACGGCGGGCGATCGATGGGTGCGGGTCGGGTGCTCGCCCGGCACGCAGACCTCCACGCAAGTCGACGCTACCGTGTCTGTCAGGGATACCGGGTAAGTAGGCTTTCATCATCACCAACAGCCTGAAGACGTTCACTGATTCATACACACAAGGCCGAACTCGCTTGGTTATTATGGATAGTCATGACATTATTACATACCGTACAAATTACCTTACCTGGGCTTTTATGCCTTATCGACTCCTTACTTCGAAACCACGTGAATTCCTTGTCTTACATAAGAAATCTGCAGAAGTCTATTCTCTATGAAACGAAAACAAATCCGCGCGAAATGAATTTGGAATTGGCGCGATTTGAACTGTCAAAAATCATATGCTTTACAGAGACGCGTTCCGAAACATCAACACATCAAAAGATATGACCACATATGTCAATATATTTTATTAAAAATAAAGATAACTTTAATGTAAAGTGAAAGTATTTCTAACGCTGTGACACGATTTCAACAAGACACGATAACGACGTGGTTTCGTGTGGAATCTGTGTTTCCATAGAGAATAACCGCCCTAACGTGGTACAATGAATCTATAAAAACGTGCAACATTTCATCAAAATTGTTTTACTCATTGACTATAAATCCAGTTGACCAACGATACAACTTCCCCTCGTACGAAAATTAGTAGTTTATTTCAACTGCTAATCCTACGAGAGGAAGCGGGACACCCAATGTGTCTTTTGTTCCATCCTGCTCTGTTTTTTGTAATTTCGTATGAATTTGTCTCGTTTTGTTACCTCGCCCCCTGCCCCCGTAGGTGAGTCGTGTTTGTACGAGATATTATGTTCACGAGCTATCAACGGGCTTTATAATTTTTGGTTTTACCAAACAAACAGAGAATGTTTTTTCATTTAGTAATGAAAGGATGCTTTTCATGCATTACGATCAAAAATCGTTACTTAGCCTCATTCTTCTTCTGGTGCCTCTCCACTAACGGAGGTTGGCCGTCAGCTCTACGAATCTATCTCTATCTTGTGCCAAGCGAAACAGGTCTTCTACGCTGACAATATTTGTCTAATATTTGTGATGTTTCGCAGCCAAGACTTATCCTTCTTCCAACACGCCGCTTTCCTACTACTTTGCCCATCATTATGAAATGGAGGTGTCAGTATCACTCGTGCCTCGTGTCGTGTCGTGTGCCCAAGATACCCAACTCCTCCTTTCCTCCGCTTGACGGTTAGCCTCATTAAGTTTTCCCTAAGTATGTTTAAGTTGTGGTGTTTTGTTTAGTTAGGGTATTGCATATTTGTAGTATGCGAAATAGTGTTCAATAAATACTTATTTTTATCTTTAAGTGTCCGTTATATTTACAGAAAATCGTCGTTCGGTAGTTCCGAATCCCTCCCGTCCGTTCCTTCGCCAGCTAGCGCGGTATTCTCGAGCCGCGCGGCGCCGCTCTCCATGTACGTAGTGCGCGGCGACGACGCCGGCGCAGGCGCAGTCTCGCTTGGGGAGCTGCTCGAACTGAGGCTCGACTCTACAGGTAGGAAACCTCTAAATATTCAGACAATAGCAATATGTATTTATATCAAACAAACTAAATAAATAAAATTAATATATAACTTCATTTTTTTAGTTGCGGACATTTCACACTGCGCCGTCTAGCCTTATACTAAGCAAAGCTTATATAAACCAGATAACTGATAGAATACTTAGGTACTTCTTGTTTGTATTTTTACTTATATAGACTTTGAATTCAGCATTTTTTCCGTTTAAGAATATGTCTAAATAAAAGGTACTCACAGTCAGAACTCATTTATGATCAAAACAAACCTTAAAAAACTGATTTTCACCGTAACGTAACTTCGAATTAAACAAAAGGAATTAATTGCACGTCATGATTACACAAGCCGGGTAATCAAGTGACCTGCGAACAATTTTGTGGTACATTAAGCAGGAATGGTTTTCCTTTAGGTACCAACAGTAAATAATGTACACGTACAGAGAGAGTAAGGGAGAAAGGATAATTGTCTAAGTGTCGTGTGAAAACAAGACAGGGCATTGTAAGCATTATTTAAACTTACGTTAAAGCTATAGAACTGACTATGACTGGAACAACGTTTACAGAGGCTGAGGCAGAAATGCAGGCGTACCATTTGGTGGCCTCGTCGCGACTAGGAGACAGTTCTGTGCTTCTACTGGATAGTAGGGGGTGTCCTACTGGACAGGTTAGTGCTATTTATGTAAACACGGTCTTACGACAAAAACTTCAACAAGTTTTGCGCGTCTGCTTTAAAGTTAAACAGTTCTTTACTTCACACGGCTAAACGGATTTGAATTTTTAAATGGAGATAGCTTAATTAGCTTATAGCTAATATATAGGACCTTTTTGTCCGCGGATGAATCCACGAGGCGCAATTAGTTGTGCATAAGTTAATCCTAGGTTATGGTAATCTTTCGACACCAATATGATATGACTGGACTCACAACAGACCACAACCCTACTCTAGAAATTGTACTTAACTTAAATCTAATTTAAATCTAACTTAAACTTACTTATGATATAATCATAACTGTAATAATGCTTTCCTATGTATATCCTACACATCTACAGACATTTTGACTGGTGAATCATATAGCTGTAATATTTTGTAGGTGGACTTTCCTGCCTTTACCAGAAGTTGGGTGGGCGGCACTCAGCGCTTATCGACGCGGTTCAAGGCGTTCCGATTCCCAACTTCACATGTCGTCAGGTTTGCGCTGATGGTTCGCTTCTGTGATGGCAAGTGCCCCCAGGTTGGTACAATATTTAGAACATATCAAACAAAACATAACAAATAAAATAATTATTGAATGAACTAAAAACCTAATTATTACTGTGGAGGGGTGGCTTCCACCTTGCCACTAGTTTGGATTTAAAATCGGAGCATCTTCAGTCCGGTCGGTACCAGTTACAATAAAATTTGCAAAACCTGAATAAAATGTGTAAATTCTGATCACTTTTCTGATTGAAAATTATAGGTAGGTCATGGTAATCATAGGTAGCTTAGTAAAATATCTCAGTTATTCACCTTTTCACAGTGTTATCGAAGGTGTCAAATCTAATGGAGTTCCAAACTTTCGGAAAGCTAGGATTAGAATATCTCGGAAACGGCTGATCAGATTTTCATTAAACATGGTTGGAACATATCATTCAAACCTAACATCAGTACCGTGGGCATGGGTTAACCTTTTGCCTACATACACCGACTGAGAGAATTTACGTTGTACAGGTGGAATGCGGCACAAAGTCGGCTCTTCGCGCCGTCCGTCAGACCAACGTTACGTACTACCAGTGGAGTGACGAAGTGCCAGCTTCAGTAAGGCCCATGCCGTCCAAGCAAAGCCGGCTTCAAGAACCTAGTGGGAACCTGATCGAGGTAATCCACGCTAGAGCCGCCTGCGCTTTTTTATACAATCTCTTCTACTCATTTTACATGCTAAAGGTCACGATACATTGGGGAGAAGGGGCCTACAAGAATGTTAGATAGATATCCCTAGAAGCGGGACGTCAGTGCAGGACTTAGCGCCCCCATGTAGAATAAGAATAAGATGATCTGTGCTGCAGCCGCCGCGCGGTGGCAGTGTGGGGGCGCAGGGTGGCGCCGCGTAGCGGGGCGGTGGCCATGGAGCTGGAGATGATGGTCGACTCCAGGGACTTTGTGTTCTTATTCTACATGGGGGCGCTAAGTCCTGCACTGACGTCCCACTTGGGGTGTATTGTGCATATCTCCCTGCCAGCATCTACCCGAACCACCCCAACTCCTTAAAATAACGGAGTGTGGCTCTAGGCTGCTACAGCTGCTCCAGTGGCACTGATGATGGGGTACATTGTGTTGTGTTGTACATGTTTCCTCGAAGATATAGCCTAGTATAACATGATCTGTGTCCCAGTCACCGCGCGGTGGCAATGTGGTGGCGCAGAGTGGCGCGGCGTCGATGTGCCCATGGAGCTGGAGATGATGGTCGACTCTAAGGACATTGTGTTCTTGTGTTGTACATGTTTCGCCCCAGCTATAGTGCAGCGTAGGCCGGCCCCCCACTCGGTGGACCGACGATCTGGTGAAAGCCGCGGGGAGCCGCTCTCTGGGGGAGGCCTGTGTTCAGCAGTAACGTCTTCAGGCTGTTAATGATGATGATAATGATGATGATGATGGTGATGGTGATGATGATGACGGGTCCGATAGCTCAGTTGGTAGTAGCCCTGCCTTCTGAACTGAGGGCTGTGGGTTCGATTCCTACCCGGGACAAACATTTGTGTGATGAACATAGATGTTTGTTCTCCGTCTGGGTGTTATATTTGAAGTAAAACACAGAGAACCTTTTCAATTCTTGTATATTCTTTCTTCTATAAATATTCAGTACACACTCAGTACATAATAAACGAACAGGAGCAATAATACGTCTTGACGCTTCGGTTGCTTAACCAGAATAGAACGCCTTTTTGAACCTTGTCCTCCCTCCAAAACTTCCCTCCTAAACCTCAATATTATTTTACCGGAACTACCAAGGCAGCCATCGTAATTGGCTGATGGTTCAGCGGACGCTCCTTCCGCCAGTGTGGCCAACCAAAATAGTATTTTTAAACAGTCTACCAACCTCTTAATATTAAAAAGTGAGAATAAATTATAAAATTCACGACATTCGGCCATCCGACACAGAGCTGCCTCCTGGCGCTCGTCCACTTAGCAGTCAGTTCTTGTTGTAGCTATACAATTTCTTATTTGAGCACATATTTCATTAGTACAGCTAAGAATAATTATATTTTATACATCATTATTTTATACTACATGTACACGTAGCTAAAGCAAAACTAAAATCCATTGCGTAGTATAAGTAGATATTGACTGTGATCACAACATAAATAACTACAATATTCGAGCACAACTATAATTACAGGCCTGCACAATCTAAGTCAACACTAAAAATCAAACAAGTCATAGTAATTAAAACCTAACTACATATAAAGTCAATAACTTTGATGTCAACCGCGTATTATTTTACCAATACCATAAAAATATGAACTAAACAAAGTTATTTATAATATACAATATTAAATATATCTGCAATTCCTTGAATAACAGCAGGTATTGTTATTTATCAGTTATAATGTAATGACTAACTTATATTATTCTTAACAGTCCTATTCTAGTTTGCTTTTGTAATTCAACTTCACGACATTCGGTTTACTTACACTTAAACACTACAAATTCTTTAAGATATTTCATGGAATTAACCTATTGCGTTTTATATTACTGCAGGATACGATATTTACATAATACTCAAGAATTAAAAGTTTAAGTATTCCTGGTCAAAGTTACTGTAAATTTACGCGTGATCGTAACCTGTCAACTAATCGCCTAAATGCATCTTCATTTCTTGCCTCAGGAAACGCATTGTACACACATTCTTTTTTTCTAGTAGCATTCCTTCAGTATATTTTCCATAGTGCTGCTGGATGCAGGATACGCTTCGTGCACCTTTAAATGCCTTGAGTCCTTGGTAGAGGCGACTTCCAGCTTCATCAGAGTTCATGTCCTCGCAAAAATAAAACTTGCATTAGCACAATCATAATTTACGTAAGTGAACATAACACTAGCTGAGTAGCTATCGGTATATCAGTTACTAAATATCAGACAAGCCAATTTAGATGCTGGCAGTCATCGCGTCTTGAGTCGACATTTTAAAATACGATTTAATTAAAGTTGTTTCAAGATAAGATTACTATGACAATACAATACAATACAAACAACATCAACAGATTCGTCAACATTTAACTGCTATGCAGACTAAAAACAGCATTAGTTATAACGGCGCACTTGGCCACCAGCATTTATATTTTATAATATTTTCATAGCAAAATTAGTCAATAGACCTTGATATTGGCATCCCACCATTACTAATCATCCTGTTTTAGCCTGTGGCACACATAACCACTATACATTAGCACACTTACCCTGTGGCACACATAACCACTATTCCTCGGCATACTTAGCCGGTGGCACACATAACCACTATTCCTCGGCATACATAGCCGGTGGCACACATAACCACTATTCCTCGGCATACATAGCCGGTGGCACACATAACCACTATAACTGTTTCAACTACCTCAACTGCTTCAACTATCTCAAACTGTTTCTACTGTCACAAATTGTTTCGACCATCTAACTGTTTTAACTATCACAGACTGTTTAACTATCACAGACTGTTTAACTATCACAGACTGTTTAACTATCACAGACTGTTTAACTATCACAGACTGTTTAACTATCACAGACTGTTTAACTATCACAGACTGTTTAACTATCTCAACTGTATCGCCAGTCTCAACTGTTGTTACTGTTTCAACTATCTCAACTGTCCCGTCTTAACCTATCTCGACTATCTTGACTATCTCGACTATCTCGACTATCTCGACTATCTCGACTATCTCGACTATCTCGACTATCTCGACTATCTCGACTATCTCGACTATATCGACTATCTCGACTATCTCGACTATCTCGACTAACTCGACTATCTCGACTATCTCGACTATCTCGACTAACAACTGTTTGGACTGTCTCAACTGTTTCGATGGTTTCAACTGTATCAAATGATTTGACTCATAGCCTTTATTACCTCCATCAATTTATCAAACCATAGACTATTATATTAAAACAAACTGTATTAAACCATAAAATCTATCTAACAAAAAACTATCAAACCATAAACTATTTCAAACTCAAATTGTATCAAATCCTTAAGCTATATCAAACTTTAGACTGTATCAAAACGAACTGTATCCAACCATAAATTATACTGTACGAAAACCAAATCACACTAATACCTTATATCTTTGTAACTACGAAACCAAATCAAACCATCGACTGTATCAAACTTAATCATCACGTGCCTTAAATATACGTCTACAAAATAGCTGTTCATATTTTATAATTATATCGAAATTAATTCAAATCTAAATACCAAGTTGTTATATATACTTACTATAAACGACGGATAAGTATGGTGATAACGCAATACATTAAACAAAACCTATATATCAAACCATACATTTCAAATACCCGTACATGAATCAGTGCATTAAAAGTCTTCATATCAAATAGCAGCTTATTCCAGATAGCTGTATCTCAAATAGCTTAATAATTAGCTGTATATCTATTAACTTTATATCAAACTGATCAAATTTCATATTCTAAACCGAATTTTACAGAGTAACCCAGCTCGAAGCCCAGCTGCATCTTGAACCGTATAGTCTAACTATAGTCCAAACTATAATATCGAATTGAAGCCCATACTATATCTCTATAGCAGTACAAATTATTTGAAACGATAGCCTCAAATGTGTGCAAAACTTTCACGACTAAAATCTTTAAACTATAATCCAAGGTGAAGGTAATCAGCTCAGTTTGTAACTATTTAAATTTAGTAGGCGAATGTGGTGATGGTGTGTAGGTGTGATAGTGGTGATGTGGTGGTGTTCGGTCACATCTTAATCATAAACTGCACCTTAGCTGTACAAAATTTGCAAACCATATTCAAAAGCCGTACATAGAATCTTTTGGAAACCGCATCAAATCTTAAAAGCTGTGTCAAGAGCTGTATCAAGAGCTGTATCAAGAGCTGTATCAAGAGCTGTATCAAGAGCTGTATCAAGAGCTGTATCAAGAGCTGTATCGAGAGCTGTATCGAGAACTGTATCAAGAGCTGTATCAAGATAGTATCAAATTATTAACTAGCCTATCCTCCCACTTTTTCCTTTCATCTAATACGGTCCTACCCATGGAATGTCGGCACACTGAATCTCACTGGAAATGAAACTGTGCACCTGATACCTCGGTAATCAACAGGGCCATTATTCCGTATCGATTCCTTACTTCGAAACTACCAGAGTTTCTTGTCTCACATAAGAAATCTGCGAAACTGTATTCTCTATGAAACGAAAACAAAACCGCGTGAAATGAATTTGGGATTGGCGCGATCTGAACTGTCAAAAATCGTATGTTTTACCGAGACGCGTTCCGAAACATCAACACATCAAAAGATATGACCACTTATGTCAATATATTTTATTCAAAATAAAGATAACTTTAATGTAAAGTGAAGGTATATCTGTGACACGATTTGAACAAGACACGATAACGACGTGGTTTCGTATCGTGTGGAATCTGTGTTTCCATAGAGAATAACCGCCCAGTAGGCGCATTCTGATTGTCATAAAATAATCTGTATTAAACCTGGGTACTATATTGAAATACTAGTCTTTAATTTATATCTGTGACAAGTTTAACAAGGCAAACAACGTAGTGGCGTAAATATCAATTATCATTTTTCTGTTAAACCATGAGCGCTATTATAATATACATAGGATTGCAAACCTGATCTACTGTCAACATAAGTACCAACTGTAGGTATTATATTATCTATGACATAATAATTAAGCTATATCTGATTGGAGTAGGTGGTAACTGGCACGTTAAAATTGTGGCACTAGTGTGAGTTTACTCCATTTCGAAATAGGTAGTGAATTAGTCGATGGGTAGACTTCACATATTTTTGGCACATGATTACAAATAAATGAATATGAATACGAAATAATACTCGCACTAAAACATTTCATAATACAGTGCGACTTTACACTGGCAAAAGCAGTAGTGGGAAAGTGGCATGACGCACTTCTTATTGGTGTTAGCACTACCTTTTTATACGCTTAACCGCTAGCACCTTCTACTAACTGGTCTGATGATGGCGATCGAAGTTGGAGCCAGGATTTCGTGAATAGTAATTAATTGTTTTACAGCCACTTGCAATAAACGCAAACGTAACTTCTACAGAACAGCGACTAAGTCTTAGGATGATCAGATTTTAAAAAAACAGTATCGTTGTTTTAATCATTTATGGTTGTTCATTGCATTATCATAATATACCAAATACTGGAACATCGGGAACTGAAATGATTCTAATCGCGGTATGGGTTCCATAAATATAAAAATGTAATTCAAGATAATGTAATCAAGTCAAACTCAACAGGGAACTTTCAATCACACGAACATCTTTAAACAACATTGTGGAATGCAAATAAACAATTGAATTGAATTGAATTGAATTGAATCATTTTAGTTGTATAATTTAAAAATGACAAATATGAAAATTAAAAAGTATTTTCGATACCTTCAATAAAATGGACAGAACAATGTTAAATGCTAATAAACTAAGTAAATTAAAAATAGCAACAAATCATTGATACCTATCTACCTGGGTGAAATAAAATAACTACTCATATGAAATAAAATAAAAGTTTAAAACAAGATACTCCAATTTGGTAACTGTTAGGTAAACTTCGTGGAACTTTGTTTTCACTAATAATTTGTCGAACATACAAGTTTCCTCCCAGTGATTCTGAAGCTTATAAATCTACAAACAAATAGACCACTGGACAACAGGTTTATTTCATTTTAAAATAATGCAATAACCATAAATCATATCTATTGCTCTCTCTTTCTACAATGCTCAAATAACATTTGAGAATAACAATACTTAAATGTGTAATAATTGTATGTGTGGATGGTGTGTTGTGTATTGTGTTGTGTGCGAGCGATATTACGGGGCCTATGTTACAATGCTAGTAGACCATACACAAAATTATCTAAAACAATGCTGACCACCCGTCATTACACCAAATTCACTCCAAAGATGCTAACTATTATTGGTTTAAGTACACTAAAATATTAGACTCCTGAGACACTATCGTCACTTTTCTATTTTGTGCTTTCGTAAACGAATTCTTTTGACTCAGTATACCTGTTGTGTGTATGTGATATAAATACCTACATTTGAAATCAAAATTCTACAGACAACTACATTATGCCATGTGAACAAATCATAATGATTAAAATATTCGTCTATTATTCTTACTTCTCAGGAATTTCTACTTAATATTCACCATTAAATATATTTTTTTAATAATCTTAGAGTACCCTCAATTGAGATTAATCGTGTAGGCATTACAATTAAAATCTTAAATGCAAGCCCAATCGTATTGGAAAAAGACAATACTTTACAGTCTAAGCACCATTTCACAATCATTACCATCAATCCAATTTAACAGCTGTGCCCAGTCAGCAGTTCCCTTATCGTTGTCAGAGTGTGGCCCTGACCAAACGAGTATGAAACCCCTGACACGACACAGTACACTTTATCAGGTTCAATTAGCACGGGCGGGAAGACTCCGTCAATGCAGACCGCCCATGCTTCTCAAACTTCAAGTGTCAAATTCAAATGATGATATATGTTATCCAGTGTTTCATAATTGCACAATCTCAATAAATAAAATCAAGTTTATGTTTCGAATAAGTTAACACAACCGGATTGTCTCAGTCTAGCTGACCGGCCGCGCTGACGTAATCTCACTATTTTATCAATATTGCAGTATAGCTTTAATTACGGGCGTTGGTAAAAATTACAGTTACAAATCAAGATCAATCGTGGGCATGGTCATAAATTCACAGGTTCTCAGAGAAAAATTACGGTACCTTGTTTCATGTGGGTTCATCTCCTCTTCTGAATTGAAGTAAAACACAGAGAACCTTTTCAATTCTTGTATATTCTTTCTTCTATAAATATTCAGTACACACTCAGTACATAATAAACGAACAGGAGCAATAATACGTCTTGACGCTTCGGTTGCTTAACCAGAATAGAACGCCTTTTTGAACCTTGTCCTCCCTCCAAAACTTCCCTCCTAAACCTCAATATTATTTTACCGGAACTACCAAGGCAGCCATCGTAATTGGCTGATGGTTCAGCGGACGCTCCTTCCGCCAGTGTGGCCAACCAAAATAGTATTTTTAAACAGTCTACCAACCTCTTAATATTAAAAAGTGAGAATAAATTATAAAATTCACGACATATTGTATACTATGTATTTACAAACAAAAAAGTATATAAGTATTGTATCCGTTGTCTGGTTCCCATAGTACAAGCTTTGCTTAGTTTGGGGCTAGATGGCGCTGTGTAAAATGTCCACACATATTATATACAGTGAAACCTGGTTAAGTGAGACATCAAGGGACCTGCAATGTCGTTTCACTTATAGAGGTATTCCACTTACCCAGTGTCTCAGATATACAGGTATAAATAAATACCTGTCGCATTTACAGAGGGTTCCATTAATATCATACAAATGTAATCAACAAAAATATTCAAGCACGTTTTTACACGTAATATGTACACATGTTTTGGCATTTTTCAAATAAACAATATATGATAGTAAAGCGAAACTAACACTGAAGGTAATCGAAGCTCAAAATTACTTACGTACTTGGAATTACGTGTGGAATTTGTGGGTAGAATAAGAATGAGTAAATAAACAATGTTATCTCAGTTACAGAGGTTTATGCATATAAAATTTACTCGCTGTTTCAGTTATAGAGGTAACTATGATGATAAATCGAAAGAACAAATCCCAGATATAGAGGCTTACCTCGTCCCACTAACAGAGGTAATTCAGTGCCAAAGTGTTGGGACCTCAGCATGAGTTTCAGTTATGGAGGTTTCTCACTTATCCAGGTCCCACTTAACCAAGTTTCACTGTATATATATAGTGTAGTATAACATGGCCTGTGCCGCAGGCGCGCGGCGGGCGCGTGGTGGCGCGGGGGGGCGCGGCGGGGTGCGGCGGGGGGGGCGGCGCGGTGCCCATGGAGCTGGAGGTGGTGGTCCACTCCGGGGACGTCATCTCCGCGGACACGCTGGTGCGGGCCGACCATCGCTCCTCGGACTACCGTCAGTACACTCCTAAACTTATGCCCGTCCGTACTATATCTGTTGCGTCCTAGTCGAGATCACAACACTTTCAGTAAAAGTAAAGTTAAAAGTTTAAGTAGTTAGTTTATTTAGATACAAAGAATACAGCTTTAAGTTAGCCGATTCTCCCACTCGCGCGTGTATCTGTCGCGGCGTGTAAAAGCGCACTGTTGGATAAAGCAAAGCACCGACGCATGGTCAATTGCACAAAGTATTGTACTTCGTACAATATCTAATACACCTTTTTTTCCTTGACAGACAACTTAGCTTTTTTTATGTAACTTAATAAGGGTTCTCGTACATTTATTAGATCTGTGTCAAATTGGCATACTGGATACTGAACACTCATTGGTGTTAGTACACTAAGTTATGCCCATCTGTGCTATATCTATTTTCTAAAATACTACTTAGCTATTTAACACATTCCCTCGGGTTCTCGTACATTTATTAGATATGTGTCAAATTGGCAGACTAGATACAGAACACTCATTGGTTTTATCAGACATCCGCCGGACATGCGAAAACGGAGACGCTTGAATTACGCTTTGTTCGGTCAATTAATAAGAGGTTTCGCGTTGGTATCAAAGTAACGTGTCACTTGTGTTGTGTAGCGGAAACTGGTGTAGAGGGTGCATCGGCAGCAGTAGTGTGCGTGCACGAGTTGCTGCTGGTGGCGCTGGCGCTCGCGTGGCTCGCCGTACAAGTTCTGCTGCTGCTCGGATGCTGTGTGCTCGTCAAGAGGTATAAATACATTCAAACTCAACGACGGCTGTGAAGTCGGCGCAAAACGCTGCGCAGTAGCGGAGGCTAGCAGCGTACTTCACAGCCGTCATTAAGTTTGTTTCAGACTAATGTTTACGTAGTACTAGCATATTATTTAGTAATCTATGATTCTGTCTCTGTCTCACAACGCTACAATGAGGCACCGGTGCAACCGGGTCAGCAAATACTAGTAGTATAATAAAAACCACTTCAAAAACACATTTATGTAAATAGCGACTTGATCCCACACAATAAAGTGGAGATTAGCTTGCAAGCTTGCTCTTTTTGCCGGCTCTAACGGCACTGATGAGAAGAGATGTTTGGTCCTATTCTTACGCTGGGCCGAAATAAACAGCTTCAACGAAGTATTTATTGTTTCTAGATACCGGAACCTGGCTGAGCTGAATATGCAGAAGGACTACCACTCGTTCGACAACGTTGGCTTCGACACAGTTTCGACACACCGCCGCGTGCACTGGCCCGACCAGAATATTGACATGCTACGTACGTAGCGAACCCAATATCACTCTTGGAACCATAGACTAATATAGTTGTTTAGTCTATGATTAGAACCTGCGGCCTTACCGCGTAAACCCGGTGGCCATCGTAATCGTGTGCTCTCTTGCTCGCACTCAAGGGCTTGTACATTGGCGCAAGCAGGATGGCAGGCGATGTTCATTACCAGAATGCTTACACGGTAGGGCTGCTGTTCTATGCTAAATGCTGAGTGTAGTACTCTTGGAATATTGACTCTAACTCTAAGCAGTAGTGTACGAGTTTTCCAACACGTGAATCTATTTAAAATTTGTACTGCAATTTTTAGTTTATCAACGTGTCCGCTAGGGGCGCTGCACAGAAATGTATGCGAGAAAAGGGAGAAAACGTAAACGAATCAAGTTTTAGTAAACTATGGAAACTCGTACTAGGGGTACTGTACAGGCAAATATTTTGACCTTGACGCCAACGTGACCTGTGCAGTAGCAAAATCCCTACCTAAATGAATTGAAACTTTGTTCTGTCGGTTTGGACTTTGGTCTGTATGTGTGGCGTTTGTGGTTTCACCGATTTTGGAAATAGATTGCAAACCCACGTATCATATTGTTGAGTATCCGTAACGTGGAATTTTATTCACTAGGTCCTTTTTCAACAAAAATCTTGCATACATATACTTACATAGTATCACTTCACGCCTATGGTCAAGAATTACATTTCTCCTTGATTGAAATCCGTCCATTATCATAGTAATGTTGTTGAAACCTAGTTTATTATATATTATTAGAAAAAAATACTGCAAAACTTTGAAACAGTGTGTAACTTATTTACTGTAAAATTAATTTGGTGGCTACTTTTGTTATTTTGTTGTTTGAAACCAGCGTTTTGTAAATAGATTGAAGTAGGCTCGCAGTTGCTTGCAGTATTTTTATAGAAACTATTATTGTGAATGTGTATTTATAATGATAGCTCTTTTTACATATTACTTTGTTTAACTTTTTAATATGCGCTTTAAAATGAGGGTTTAAATGAAAGGAATAAAAATACAAACTGCAACAGTTTATTCACATTTCATAATATATTCTATTTACTTACCTATTTTTATTTTTGTAGTTACTGAAAATTTGAAATTTTAGCCTTTTGCTAATACATTAAAATGATTAATTAGCTCAAACCACGATTTTTGTGGTGTCATTTTTATTAGTAAGCCTGCAAGTCCCTACTATTCTGTTCGAAAAATACTTAAGTACCGACCAAAACGTCCTTAAAATTTTTAAAACATCTCAAGTTCAATGAATGCAGTAGCGCGTGCTTAGCTGCAAATTAATATATTATAAAACAAAAAAAAACCAACCAAATTCGTTTGCGATGGCAGTAAAATAAGTAATTTTTCCACAATTTCAGTTATCATAAAACACCATGTTGAAAATCTCCTCGATGTCGGTATCTAGTTATTGCGTAACGTTGCTAGGTGCGTGCGGAGCTGGCGGCGCGGGCGCCGGCGCGGGCGCGGGCGCTTGTCGCGGGGCGCCGCGCGGCGCCGCCTGTCTCACGGTCTGTCGGATTGACGCCGCGTTGTAGTGGTACCCGTCGAACTTATCACCCGCGCCAGGCGTTGGAAACGTGGCCGTACCCATGTACATCACCTGTAATATTGACAATAACACTTTAGTGCGCGGCATAATGGAACTTATCAGCTACTACTACGCGTCTGCGAAGCGGCATCGTGAACAACGCGAAAGAATGCGTTACCCATCGCTGCCCGCGGTGATCGCGGTGTGGCATTCAACGAACACCGAATCGACGTTGATGCTTCGTTAAAGCCACATGAAACTTGACACCGTGGGGATGGAGCTTGTGTATCGATAGTGCGTATTGTACCGGGCTTAAACGTACACATCCAATCGTCTTAACATAAAAATACACTTATTATAATCTCTCGCATTAACATATACATATTGTTGCAATGATATCTTAATTATTGTACTATTTCTTTGGTAAATATGTGCGAAATGACATTAAAGCAGATCGCAAAATTAGGTTATTGCTATGATTTTCGTAGCAGGCGTTTTCGCTCTAAATTGTACACACAACTACTTACTAATCTTTGTTTTTCTGTGTAATAACTGAACGTAAGAGCGCGTTTACCTGTGGCTTGTAGCCGTCCGGTCCAGCTTCGTACTCCACCAGCTGCATCCTGCCGTCGGGGAGCAGCACGTGGTAGGAGCCGGTCGCGTGGTCGTCCTTGCGCTTCTCATTGTGCCCGAAGTCGAGGCTCACGCCGTTGTCTTGCACGTCGTAAGAGAAGTCATAGTTTATTGGCAGCTGAAATTAGAATAGGGAAAAACTACTCTTTACACCCCAGTCCAGTGGCCAGAGTTGCTGTGCATTCACATAAAACTATATATACATTGTAAGGTGGCTCCAAAAACTTCCAATAGTTGCAGATTCTATATTGAAGGCGATAGTACGTAAGTAATAGATTAAGATTTCTATTCCAAACTTACGGTTGGTTCATGGATCGACTTTTTTCCAGCTCCGATCTTTGGAGGAAGGTACTCTTGAGCTGATGCTGGCCACAAATACACCAGTGCCAATAACGCAATCTGCAAAATAGTAGGTAACTGTTACTACACTGTAAACACTGCCACTGTTAAAAGATTTTTCGAGAAACTTACGCATGTTATCTTCCACATTTTACGATAAACTAGGTCTGTCTGCAAAGGACACCGCGGTCGATTTAGGACATGAACGCCAAGGTGCTACGTTTATAAACCCAAGGGTTGCGGTTACGAGGCGCCGCCCCCTCTGGCGTTCTTCATTATCAAGGCGCACGATCTACGCGAATTTCGACACCTAGAAGTTGTGAGGTTTTGGTGACAAGTAATTATTATTTAGAATTAGTAATACCTACTGAGGCTGAGGAGTGGATTTTATAATTATTTTCTTACAAATCATAAACTACTTAGCTTAGGTACTCATGCCATTTTTGTGCAACAGCTTTCTACTCAGAGTGAAGTCAAACTCGTGCAAGAACTTGTAATATGCGTATCCTATCTATACGTTCACTACTAGGTATAAGGTCTAAGGTATAAATCGTTTGTATAATATGGCCTAGGTAGTTAGGATCATACTCAGGGCGTAATCTCCTACTCTGAACCAGAATAATGTTAAGCACACCTGTCACCATTTTATACTTCATTCATTGACCGTTTATGGGTGTCATGAAAATGAAGCCAATTAGCTTCCACTTGGACATGTCAAAGGTATTTTGTGTGCTAAATGTGTGTAGGTTAGGGTTAGGTACCTTAAGTGATTCCATATTTTGCTCTTTACTTTGTACCACAGAATTCCTCCTAGGAGTTTTGGCGGGAACGTGAAAAAGTTCACGTCGTTGCATTGTATTATTTCTCAAAACTGGTGCTTTTTCCAGTGTTAATGGTTAAAATTGGTGGCGTTTTACGCATTAAGTGAATTACGAGCATGAGTGTGGTCAAGTGATATATTGTGGTGTAACGTGGTTTTTCGTGTTGCTTCCAAAGTTCCATAGAAGCTTCTTGTAAAGTTGCCACCACTTTACTAGAGCATGACTTAGACTGGACTATGACTAAGACTAAGACTTGACTACGTAAAATATTCTAAAACTCGATGTAAATATACAATACTTGACACTGGCTAAATACACTATGTGTGGAGCCAAAATATAAAAAAAACCCTATTACATAGGTCCAGAACACAGAGTACATTGGTAAAAACTGAAAGTCAACCGAACTCCCCATACAAACCTCGGTAGAAAGTCAAGCAAATATTGTCTATGATCATAGAGCACGAACTTTTTTTATGTCAGTTTTACGTCACTTTTACGTCAGTTCTGTCAGTACCAGCATACCATATGAAAAGTATCACCCGATAAAATCGGGTAAATGAAGAAGCAGACCCAAGAAAAAATACATCAAGTTATGCATGGAGATATTATAATAATGTAATAAATATTGTAATATCTTTGACTGAATATGGTATATATAGTACCTATGTGTAGGCAAACTTTGGCAGTAAAGTCGCAGAATAGATATAGTACTGTAGTAAACTATATTAGCCATTCTGTACGTAGTATGTAGCAAGGACTTTGCTCGCTCGGTCATTATGTCTGAGTAACCGAAGTTTAAGTTAACTAACGAGTGTTTAGAGCGTCGGTGTCGGCGTGCACCAATACACTGCTGGACGAAAACAACTTCACCTGACACGTCTCGAATTAAAACCTGGCGGCTTAACCCGTGTGGGAAATCTATAATAATACATAAACCACGTATAGGCGGCTGTGAAGTGCGCTGCAAGCCCCGCACACGCTGCGCACACCACTTAACTCTTCCCACGCATATCTAAATTTTGATACAGCGCAGCGTTTCACGCGTACTTCTCAGCCGCCATTGAGTGCGGCGCAGACTCTACTCACAGGAGCTACCTTCTACACTCTAACAGGCAAAAACCTGTGGCTGTAGAAGCCCTTCATAAACCTTAAAAGTTCTGCTTGCTCACTACGGTGATGAGATCCTAAGTTCGCACTTATCCCGCTATGACGTATCTACTGCAACGCATTTGGAGAGATAAGTGTGAATATAAAAGCGGTCAAACTTAGGTGCAGACAGGCATATGAATATAACTTATGCTATGTAACAAATGTGGTAGGTAACCTTGAAGTTACTGCTTTATTTCAATTGATAGTGGCATTTTTTGCAACTAAGTATCTTATGTTACTTTGAAACTGAGTAGAATTTAATAAATTATTGAATATAATTATATGAGTGGTCAAATTTATATTTATTTTGACTCTGATATATTATGTAGGTACTAGGTAGTATTTGTATGTCACGATCAGCACGGCGGGCATGAGTGGTCTGTTCGCGATTGTCCCTCTTTCTGATTTTGCCCCTTAGTACGGATATGCTAAAATTTTAAGCAAAAAAATCGGGAAGTATTTTATACATTGTGTGGCAATACTGATATCCAACTCTTTGTTAGACAAAAATATTTTAAAATACCTTAAATAACACATATTAATGCCCAATAACTTGTGAAATAGCAACATGAGCTTCCGTGTTCGGTATTTCTCGTAATTTCAGCGAAGTTCTATCAGGCAAGGTGGTATATTTTCACAAGTGCGTCCAAGCAACGACTGATTTTGAGTTTGACAGCTGAGATCCAATCACACCCAAAGTGGTGTGTACGGGTTTGACTTACTTTTTTTTTCGTATTAGGGGTCTGTTGCTTTGTACCTATACTGAGGTGCCACAGAAGCCAATATAAAAAAATTGTTTAGGTTTGACTGTCAAGCTTTGTTGATCTATCACTGTCAGTGTCAGTCAGATTTGATTTGACAGATAACATGAACGAGATTTTGTGGAGTTACGGATGTGCGTTTATAAATTATATTTTGTATTAAAATCTCCCTGTCTGCTATTTACAGCATATTACATATAAAAACTAAATAAAAACGGGGACAGATCCGTGAAAATAAGAAACACAGTGTAAAATTATGCATTTTGGGAGATAGGCTGCCACTGATTACGTTATCTTTCCAGTGGTATATTATCGCCGATTTATCTAGTCTAAAAACTTTAAAATGAACTCTATATTGCGAGGTAAGCACCTGTTGCGGTCTTTTAGTACTTCAGTAGTCAGACAATGTGCCCAGCCGCCGAAGAGGCCCGTGAAAAAATTCATTGGACCCATAACATGGAAGTCAATGGCAGTGACCGCTGTCGTGGGAGGCAGTCTCACCGGCTTTGTGCTGTACGTAAGAAAGGAAAAGCAAGAAGCACTTGATCGTGAACGGAAACGACAGCTTGGAAAAGCAAAAATAGGAGGGACCTTTGAATTGGTGGATCCAGAGGTAAGGTGTCATTGAGGTTATGATATAATATTTAAAATATCGAATGATAAATAAACTAGTATTTTGCTTCCATAGGGTAAATTAGTGAAAAGTTCAGATCTACTGGGAAAGTGGCTGCTGATATACTTTGGGTTCACACACTGTCCTGATATCTGTCCTGATGAACTGGAGAAATTAGCTGAAGTAGTGAATAAGCATGGTAGGTCTAGATCTTCTATTAAATTAATGCCTTTGCTTTATTTCAGTAGTTGAATGCTGATGTTTTACATTATGATTGTGAACTGTACTGGCATCTGTTTGTACAATATTCCTTGCATTTATAATTATGTCCAAACATCAATGTAAAATAATAAATATTTCAGACAAAACTCCCTCAGCACCACCTTTGCAACCAGTCTTCATATCAGTAGACCCACAGAGAGATACTCCAGAAATTGTTGGAAAGTAAGTGCAATTATTTCTACACTACAAGTACTTGTAAATAAATTTATTAGCAATATGGGATTGCCGACCAAATAATTATGCCTTGTGGTCCCGGTTACGAATAGGACCCCATCTCTTCCCGTGGGTGCCGTAAAAGTCAGCTAAGGGAATATCCAGGGAATGGGCTGCAGCATTCTTCTTGGTCTTCACCATCATAATCTACTGCGATCACCAAGCCGCCTGCCAAGCGTGGTGATTATGGCCCCCCCCTAATGACAAGCACAAATAGAGACGGCCCCCAGTCCCCGGCGGCTCTGCTATCCCGTGGCTCCGGTAGCGGTCACGGTAACGGCAGGGCAGGGGGTGCGAAGAATCCTCGGCAGACGCCCGGCTACCAACCCCACCAAACACGACCCCTGGCCCTGGCAACATATAACGGGCGCACATTGAGGGCTGACGAAAGGATGGTCGAATTGGAGGAGGAGATGAGTAAGTTACGCTGGGATGTAATGGGATTGTCAGAAGTCCGAAGACAGGGACAGGACACGATAATCCTAAATTCCGGTAACTTACTTTTCTACCGGGAGGGAGACCAACTGTCCCAAGGTGGTGTCAGGTTCTTCGTCCGCAAGTCTCTCGTCAACAACGTGGTCAAAGTCGACAGTGTGTCGACCAGGGTAGCGTACCTGATACTCAGAATAACCAAACGGTATTCGTTGAAGGTCATCCAGGTATACGCACCGACCTCGGCACACTCCGACGATGAAGTAGAAGCTATGTATGAGGATATATCCGAAGCCATGCATACTTCCGAAACATACTTCACCGTTGTGATGAGAGACTTTAATGCGAAGTTGGGCACAAGGAATGGCGATGAGCTGAGAGTGGGGCCATTTGGATACGGGCAGCGGAACCCTCGGGGACAAAGGCTGACTGACTTCATGGAGAAGGAGGGCCTCTTTATGATGAACTCCTTCTACAAGAAGCGGCCATCCAGGAAGTGGACGTGGATAAGCCCCGACGGTTCCACGAAAAATGAGATAGACTTCATGATGACGACCAAGAAGCGAATATTCGATGATGTCTCTGTGATCAGCAAGGTGAAAACCGGTAGCGATCACCGTATTTTACGAGGCACATTGAATATCAATGTCAAGCTTGAAAGGTCGCGTCTGGTGAGGTCTACGCTCCGTCCAAATCCTGTCCAAATCCAAAACCCCGAAGGCTTTCAGCTGGAACTCGAAAATCGCTTCCAATGCCTTGCCGATTGCAACACAGTGGACGAGTTGAACAACGGGTTGGTGGAAACTGTCCAAGCTGTTGGAGCTGAGTTCTTCAAGACCCAACGCCGAAAGAGGACTCAGAAACTCTCAGGAAACACTCTTAAATTAATGGCAGACCGGAGCGAAATGAAACTACAGTCTTCAGTTGATATGTCAGCCTACGGTGAACTTAATAGACGTATCTGGAGTTCCATGCGACACGACTTGCGTGCTTTTAGTACTTCACGTATTGAGGCCGCAATTGAGCGGAACCAAGGCTCAAAGGTGTTCGCAAAAGATTCGTCTATTGGGCAAAGCCAAATGACAAAACTGAAGACCGAGAATGGTAGTGTCATTTCATCCAAGCCTGAGATTCTGAGAGAGATTGAGAACTTCTTTGGACAGTTATACACCTCGACACGTGAGCCCGCTACTAACACAGCTCAGGACACCAGAGCCAAGTTAGTCCGACACTATACCGAAGATATCCCGGACGTCAGCCTGCACGAGATTAGAATGGCCCTCAAACAGCTTAAAAACAACAAGACGCCAGGTGAGGATGGAATTACGACCGAACTTCTGAGAGCGGGTGGTAGACCGGTACTTATAGTCCTCCAGAAGTTATTTAATTCTGTCATCCTTGAAGGTACAACGCCGGAGGCGTGGCACAGGAGCGTGGTGGTGCTCTTCTTCAAAAAAGGTGATATCACCTTATTGAAGAACTATAGGCCCATCTCGCTCTTGAGTCATGTGTATAAGCTGTTTTCGAGGGTCATTACGAATCGTCTCGCACGCAGGTTTGATGAATTCCAGCCTCCCGAACAAGCCGGTTTCCGAAAAGGCTTTAGCACCATAGACCACATCCATACGCTACGCCAGATTATACAGAAGACCGAAGAGTATAATCGGCCGCTATGCCTAGCGTTTGTAGACTATGAAAAAGCCTTCGATTCAATCGAGACTTGGGCGGTGCTGCAGTCCTTACAGCGATGCCAAATTGACTATAGGTATATCGAAGTGTTGAAGTGTTTGTACAGTAAGGCCACTATGTCAGTCCGACTACAGGACCAGAGTACGGAACAGATCCCATTGCAGAGAGGCGTGAGACAGGGAGACGTTATTTCTCCGAAACTGTTCACGAACGCATTGGAGGATGTTTTCAAGCTCTTGGAGTGGAAAAGATTTGGCATCAACATAAATGGCGAGTTTATCACTAACCTTCGTTTTGCCGATGATGTAGTCATAATGGCGGAGTCGCTCGATGATCTCAGCACCATGCTCAACGACCTCAGTAGAGTCTCCCGACAGGTTGGTCTTAAGATGAACATGGACAAGACGAAAATCATGTCAAATGCCCATGTTCCACCTATACCGGTAATTGTTGGGAACGATACTCTCGAAGTTGTCCACAAATACGTCTATCTAGGGCAGACTGTCCAATTGGGTAGGTCCAACTTCGACAAAGAGGTCGCCCGAAGAATCCAACTCGGCTGGGCAGCGTTCGGGAAGCTTCGACCTATCTTTTCGTCCAAAATACCACAAAGCCTGAAAACAAAAGTTTTCAATCAATGTGTGTTGCCAGTGATGACTTATGGAACTGAGAAATGGTCTCTAACTTTTGGCCTCATTACTAAGCACAAAGTCGCGCAACGAGCTATGGAGAGAGCAATGCTCGGTGTTTCCCTGCGAGATAGGATCCGAAATGAGGAGATCCGCAAGAGAACTAAAGTGACCGATGTAGCTCTTAGGATTAGCAAGTTGAAGTGGCAATGGGCAGGTCACATCGCTCGTAGAACTGACAACCGATGGGGAAGAAAGGTTCTCGAGTGGCGACCACGAACTGGAAGACGCAGCGTAGGCCGGCCCCCCACAAGGTGGACCGACGACCTGGTGAAAGCCGCGGGGAGCCGATGGATGCAGGAGGCGAGCAGCCGCTCTAAGTGGCGTTCCCTGGGGGAGGCCTATGTTCAGCAGTGGACGTCTTCAGGCTGTTGATGATGATGATGATGATGATGACCAAATAATTAGGAAAGTGTTTGGAACCTATAACCAATTATATTATACTTTCATCCTCTTTTGGTTTATGATTTATGTAATAGTTCAAGAGTGTGAGAAATGCACGAAAGATAGGGATACTTTTGTCTTACAGTAGGAAACACAGGTATACAGGCTGATGATAACAATAATGCAACATATTTTAATTAAACTCTTGTGAAAGAATTAATCGGCTTGGCACTTATCTTAAATACATATTTCAGATACTGCAAAGAGTTTTCTCCAAGGTTCCTCGGGTTGACAGGAACTAAGGAACAGATACAGCAAGCCTGCAAGTCTTACAGAGTGTACTTCAGTGCTGGCCCTCAGGATGTTGACAATGATTACATTGTAAGTATTACCCTTATATGGTATATTTTTCAGACTGACTGAAATTAAGTCAATAACTTTGTCCAATACAAATTTTAATATACAGAGCATTACATATAAAATTATAAACACCTGTGACCAATTTTAATTTGGTGTTTTTAAGGCTGTAAATCATCATGTTGCTACTCCACATGCTGCAGTTTTCCTTTGAAATATTAATTTTATGAAACACTTTCATTTCAGGTGGACCACACAATTATAATCTACCTTGTAGACCCAGATGGTGAATTTGTTGATTACTATGGACAAAATAGAAATGCCAAAGAAATACATGACTCTATGCTTGTCAACATTGAGAAGTACAATGCAACTAAAAAAGGATCATGGTTTTCCACGTAAAAAAAGCATTTCCATAGAACAGAATATAGGTAGATCTATAGTATTTTTCTTTAAGTTAAATAAATTGTTATTTAATTAATGCTGATGTTTTATTTATGCAAATAATTATTTGTGACAAGTTTGGGTCACAGATTAAATAATAGTACATAATGCTATTTGATGCTATTCACAGGGCTTTGAAATAGGCTTGGGCAAATTCGTTCTCCCTCGGTAACTCCTTTCGTTCAGTAACTCTGTACGAACGAGACGATGTGCGAGTCTCTGCGACTTGTTTGGATTCACAGAACTGCAGAATGATTTAGTTGCAAGGAGTCAAGAGTTGATTATAAATTATAATGATAGTGACTGTGCTAATCTGACCTTATAAAGATAATTTAATATGTAATGTAAACACGTGATTTACTTATACGCAACTCCCAGTCCCACCGCTCGCTCGAGTTCACCGAGTTAGAACTGGGAACTGGGAATGACTGAACGACAACCGTCCGTGGAGGCGAACAAGTTCCTTTCGTTCACCGCAACTGAGCAGTTCTTGGGAGCGACTCGTTCAGGAATTACACAAGTCTACTTTGAAACATGACGGTCGCTTCGAAGCAATTTTATTTTTGCTCTCTGCTGCTATTTCTAAATGTAAGGGTTAGAAAAATTATAATACAAACTTTTAAAAAGGTTAGTTAAAACACAAACGCATCATGAAATAAATAAATAATTTATTTTTTCATTACTTATATTTAACTCTAGAATTATACTTAAAAATTTGCAGTCAATTTGCTACTAATTCTGCTTATAGTTAGTTGTCCACCTCCCGTGTGTATTTGCAATAAGCTTTGGTCATACTGATACAGTTTCACTGTGGTCCCTTCAGTGCTGGCTGCTGAAATGCTCACTTCTCCTTCATTCACTGTCACCAAGTTCACATCATTACTATAATTTACATCATTGATGTAACTGACTCCGTTCGCTAAAGAATCATTTCCTAGAACTATTACTTCTGTCTTTACATTATCATCACCATCTTGGTACACCAATCCTGAAGGTTGTGTAGAAACTTCATGTACTGGGCACAGATTTATGTCGGGCATATTTGTAGCTGTAACTTCAGGAAACTGGTAATTATCTTGTTTATGGGCTGGCTGTAGGTTTGTGTGTCTATTGTCTGTTACAGTGACTGGCGTCATAGCCATACCTTTCTTGGTTTTCTTTTTCCTGTCATGTTTCTTCACATGTTTGATCAGCTGGGATTTTGTTGAGAACTTTTGGATGCACATGTCACACTCAAACGGTTTCTCACCTGTAAAAGATTTTTTGTATTATTAAAATAAGTATGATAAAATACAAAAAGATAGTAACATTTTTAATGCAGACTTTATTAAAACTGCACTGATTAAAGCCGCACTCTGTTCTTTTAATAACGGTAGTAAGGTAGTATTTAGGTGGTGGAAAATTAGGGTTGTTTCCAATTTTCCATGATGGCTATATTATAGCCTCCACTACATACTATGGGATTTTGTTGATATGTAAGACTGAATACGAAAGGGATGCAATGTAAATAAACGTAAAACTGCATAATGTTCCACTCATATAATGATTAAGATTGCAATGTAGGTCAAAACCATTTACAGAAGTAATAAATAAAAAATCTCCCTAGTTTTTTATAATAATAGTTTTGGCCTTATGAACGTTAGTTAAATTTAATCAATGCTTAAAACCTCCTGTTAACTTCTTGCTGACTTGAAATGACACGGGCGAAAACGAGACAATGCATTTTAGACATTGGTTGATTTTAAGCAACGTTTATAAATAAAGCCCATTGAGATAAACAAATAATAAATAGACAGATATAAATAAAGCCCATTGAGATAAACAGATAAAAACACGCAATAAATCTTAGAAACTAGTTTGTCAATTTACATTGATTGATGATTTTTTTTCAAATCGGTTTATCCATGACGAGAGTTCTGAAGGTGACATACATTTAAAAAATGCAGTAGAATTGAGTAGGTTCTCTATTTTTTGAAGTCTGTTTAATATTATAAAATAAGTAGATTTGACATCATTATGTGTGTGTTCCGTAGCGCGCCAGAATTACACATTTATTATATGTAGGGATGCCATGTGTTCAGTAGTAGTGTGCGCAGTAGTTACCCGTGTGGAGGCGGTAGTGGTCCCGGAGCCGGCCGGCGGCCACGAACCGCTTGGGGCAGGCTGTGTAGCCTCATGTGTTCAGTAGTAGTGTGCGCAGTAGTTACCCGTGTGGAGGCGGTAGTGGTCCCGGAGCCGGCCGGCGGCCACGAACCGCTTGGGGCAGGCTGTGTAGCCTCATGTGTTCAGTAGTAGTGTGCGCAGTAGTTACCCGTGTGGAGGCGGTAGTGGTCCCGGAGCCGGGCGGCGGCCACGAACCGCTTGGGGCAGGCTGTGTAGCCTCATGTGTTCAGTAGTAGTGTGCGCAGTAGTTACCCGTGTGGAGGCGGTAGTGGTCCCGGAGCCGGCCGGCGGCCACGAACCGCTTGGGGCAGGCTGTGTAGCCTCATGTGTTCAGTAGTAGTGTGCGCAGTAGTTACCCGTGTGGAGGCGGTAGTGGTCCCGGAGCCGGCCGGCGGCCACGAACCGCTTGGGGCAGGCTGTGTAGCCTCATGTGTTCAGTAGTAGTGTGCGCAGTAGTTACCCGTGTGGAGGCGGTAGTGGTCCCGGAGCCGGCCGGCGGCCACGAACCGCTTGGGGCAGGCGGGGCAGGCGTGCGGCCGCGACCCGCTGTGCAGCCGCATGTGCAGCTTCATGTTCACGCGGGCGAAACTATCACAACCATGTTTATTATAGGCTGGCTATTGGACTACTACCAAAATGAACAAAAAAAAATATTTTCTTAAAATAGGTTTATAAATCTATACAAGGTGATCTTGAATTTGTATGTTATCCCGAATAGGGGTAATAACACCCCAAGATAGACAATGTTTCTTCTACGACTTTACTAAATTAATAGTTTTGCTTTAAAGAAATGCCATGTAAAGTTTACGTTCGAAGAGAGCCTTAGCGCAGCTGGGTGGTTGAACTTCCTTGACCGAGTGCACATAAATGAGTTTAACGACCGTCGACCTGTGTTTAGAAATGGATTTATAGTATCTTGTTAACTCACGAAGCGATCGCACGTGCAATTTTGCGAGTGGATTTATTTATTACCATGGAGGTTTTGAAACAGCCAGTTTCAAGTAAGTCTCTCACAACTTGTAAGGTATCATGGTCCTAGTCCCCAAACTTCGGGATAAAATACCAATTCAAGGTCGCCTTGTATACTATAAATGAGCCGGAATTAACGTGCCATGCATTCATCTTTTTCCCCTTTCGCTTTCCTCTTCTCATGAACAGGGTTAGGTAAAATAAAGAACCCATGCGAAGCCGGGGCAGTCTGTTAGCAATAATTGAAGAAAAAAGCTAATATTCTGTATGAAACGGAATTTCTCGAGTAAATCGAACTGAAATAAACCATGCACAAGAAAGGCGAAAGTTTTGAGTTTCATACGCAATTCCAATAACCAAGTGCGAGTCAAACTCACGCACGAAAGGTTTCGTACCATTATCTATAAAATCGAGCTAAAAAAATCACTGTTGTATCGGAGCCCCTTAAACATTTATTTTGTTCTGTTTTTAAGTATTTGTTATTATAGCAGTAACAGAAATACATCATCTGTGAAAATTTCAACTGTCTATCACAGTTCATAGGATAGGTACAGCCTGACGTTAAACATACAGATTGACAGCGGAGCCTTAGTAATAGGGTCCATTTTACATTTTGGTACGGAATCCTAAAAACGAGAGCTATATTAATACTGTAATAATGGTTTATGGTTTACCTTTTCCCGCATACATTGCAGGAGTAGGGTCGCTCGCCGGTGTGCGTGCGCTTGTGAGCCTTCAGAGTGGACCCCGATGAAAACTTGCGCTCGCATATATTACAAGAATACGGCCGCTCACCTGCAATGTTATATTATAATAAAAACTTACACATTTAACTTGGAAGCTGCGGCTGCTAAAGTCTACTTTTGCAGCTAAATATGAATGGATTTATAAACAAACATACAGTAGGTACCCATCGTCACTTTCTATCAGGTGAAACCACGGGCAAACGGTGACGTACTCAGTAAATAATATTAAAAACGACTTTATACTTTCATTTTGTTTATTTACATATACAATATTGTGCGAGCGAGAGAGTGCACTATATTATTTGTGAACACGGCACGTGTATTCTATGGCCTATATTTTCTCCCTGAGACAAGGTATGTGAATAGTGAGGAACATAACCAATGATTTATCATTGGGGCGTCCATAGTGAAATGTCGTGAGATTTGGCTCGACCCTTATCTCACGTGAGATTTCCCCCGTGAAACGGCTCACGTAATTGATAGTCCCCTTTCCAAGTACGTACCGGTATGTGTCCGCATATGAAGCGTCAAGTTGGAGCACTGTATGAACGTCTTCCCGCACTGCGCGCACACATACGGGCGCTCGCCTGTGTGCGTGCGGACGTGCGTGTTGCGTGTCGACTCGTGACGGAACCTGCGTTTGTTACATAAATACAAGCTATATATATATATAAATACCAACTTGGGCACAAAGTTGATCCAGCCCGACTGCCGTGCATTGCTGACTCCACCTTTTTCGCCTCACTACTCGACTCCGGTTGCATATATCTTATGCGGAGTGGCAACGTCGCAAAGAAGAGGGCGACGTTGCCAAACATATTCATTGAGAAAGTGATATACGCGCATTTTTTTTCATTGAAATTTTGAACTTTATCGACTCCTTAACGGCCAAAATTCTGAAATGCTTAAACACTTATTGGCTCCAGTTTGTATACCAAATGCAAAGTCGTATGTTGATCCATGTCGGGATACAGCGTCTATGTGGCTCCATTTATATTATCAAAGTTAGAGCTTAATTTGATCCGACAAAACGATACTATTTTAAGTAACGTAGGTATATTTTTTAATGTGCTTTAGTATTTGTTGGCTCCGAACCGAACATATAGGATGATTGAAAACACTGTTTTCACTTTTTTTTATGTAACTGTGCCTAAATATCGGGAACTCAAAAATGATTCTAATCACGGTAAATATCCAGTAAGTACTATTAAAATATAGGATGAACGGCTCGTAGATATACCGCGGGCTATCATTTAAGTTAGTATTGCAAATTTTATTTTCTTTTTGAGTGACGTACGCAATATTTAGTGGAAATTGAGAAAATTCTCCGTCTTCGACCTAATAGTCATATAATGATTTTCATTTATCAATTGACTTCTAATCGGCACGAAGTTGGACAAAATGCAGGGTAAAATAACATTTGATGGTGTTGTTGATTACAACAAAAATATAATATTTGCCTGCTGTTTGTATTAAGTAGTTGTAATAATATTCTTAATTCCAGTAAATTTTTAAGGGTCCATGCTTGAATTTTAGTCAAAAGTACCTACCTGCGTTTTACGGTTTTGGGAGTTTTTATCATTTTAACGCATCATTTGGGGCACCAGCAAATAACCCATATTAAAATGAAGTAAATTACGATTAGGCGTTATTTATTATAAACAAAAATAATGTTTCAGAAAAATCACCAGTGTAACTAAAATAATAATAAATTATGGCCCCTGAAAAAGAATCTACATTGTCAAATGCAAATAAACAATTGAAATTGAGATTTAAAGCTGGTACTCAATATTATTCACAAAAATACTCTTTGTACTTAATAACTATTGATTTTTCATTATGTTTTACTTAAAATCTTTTATTATTTTGCTGAAAAAACATCATTTTTTGGTTACTATTATTAGGTCATCATCATCACCATTGTCGTCGTGAAGACTCCCACTGCTGAACATAAGCCTCCCAACAAAGCGCCACCTTGAGCGGCTGCTCGCCACCTGCTCCCCGCGGTTTCCAGATCACCAGTCCACCTAGTGGGAGGCCAGCCTACGCTGCGTCTTCCAATTCGTAGTCGCCACTCGAGAACCTTTCCTTCCCATCTGTTGTCAGTTCTACGAGCGATTTGGCAGGGAAACACCGTAGCTCATAGCACGACTTTGTGCTTACAAATGAGGCCATCAGTTAGAGATCATGTATCAGTTCCCATCGCTGGCAACACACACTGATCGAAAACTTTTGTTTTCAAGCTCTGCGGTATTTTAGACGAAAAGATAGGTCGAACGAAGCTTCTCGAATGCTGCCCAGCCAAGTTGGATTCTTCGTGCGACCTCTTTGTCGAAGTTGGAAAGTCTGTTCTAGGTAGACATATTTGTCTTGTTCATGTTCATCTTAAAACCAACCTGTCGGGAGACTTCTAAAGTCGTTGAGCATGGTGCTGACTTGTGGTCGTTAAGCGACCCCGCCATTACAATATCATCGGCAAAACGAAGGTTAGTGATGTGTTCGCCATTTATGTAGATGCCAGATCCTTTTCACTCAAAGTGCTTGAAAACGTCTTCCAACGTGTTTGTGTACAGTTTCGGAAAAATAACGTCTCCTTGTATCACGCCTCGTTGCAATGGGATTTTCTCCGCACTCTGGGGGTCTAGCAAAGATCCCAAACGCTAACGCTAACTGAAATTCATCAAACCTGCGTAGGAGTCGATTGATTCGTAATGACTCGAAAACAGCTTATACACGTGACTCAAGAGCAAGATGGGCCTAGTTCTTCAATAAGGTGTTGTCACCTTTTTTGAAGAAGAGTACCACCACGCTCTAGTGCCACGCTTCTGGCGTTGTACCTTCAAGGAAGACAGAATTAAATAACTTCTGTAGGACTATAGTACTGCTCTCAGAAGTTCGGTCGTAATTCCATCCTCACCTGGCGCCGTGTATTTTTTAAGCTGCTTGAGACCCATTCTAATCTTGTACAACCTGATATCCGGGATATCTTCGGTATAGTGTCGGACTAACTTGGCTCTGGTGTGCTGAGCTGTGTTAGTAGTGGGCTTACATGTCGAGGTGTATAACTGTCCATAGAAGTTCTCATCTCTCTCAGAATCTCAGGCTTGGATGAAAACACCACTCTCGTCTTCAGTTTTGTCTCCAGTTTTTGAGAACTCCACTCCAGATTTGTTTATTGAGTTCACCGTACGCTGACATATCAACTGAAGACTGCAGTTTCATAGCTTCGATCTGCCATTAATTCACGAGTTTTTCTGAGAGCTTCCGAGTCTTCATTCGGCATTGATTCTTGAAGAATTTCTACTACTACTTCTGCTTACTATTAGATAATAATGTTAATAACAAATTCTTAGATAACTTAATTTTAGTTTAGAGTTTTACTTTGCGCCAAATCTTAGAGTAAGATGCACAAATCCTATGAAGATTATAAAAACTCCCGAAACCTTGAAATGTGTAGGTACTAAAATTCATACTTTAAAAATACGTATAAAAATCAATAATTTACTGAATTTAAGAATAATAATACAGCCATTTTTAGAATTATTAAACAAGAAAATATTATCTTTGGTTGTCATCAACACTATCAAGTTTAGTGTTATTTATTTCAACTTTAGTATAAGTTATTTATTTCGACTTTAGTATAATTTTGAGAACAACGTTTACCGAAAGAAACTAATTGCGAAAGCTTGTGTGAGGATATGTTTGTTACCTCTTAACGCCGAAATGGCTGAACGAATTTAGATAAACGTCCACTGCTGAACATAGGCCTCCCCCAGAGAGCGCCACTTTGAGCGGCAGCTCGCCTCCTGCATCCATCGGCTCCCCGCGGTTTTCACCAGATCACCGGTCCACCTAGTAGGGAGCCGGTCTAAGCTAAGTCTTCCGGTTCGTGGTAGCAAATCGAGAACCTATCCGAGAGGTTTATAGAATGCAGAACTGAAACCTCTACTTAAATTGATTCAAACGTTTTAAAACTTACTGAACTTACTTTGATTTAATAAAACCAATTAACAAGTAAATAGGACTAGGTTTTATTCACATTTAAAATATTCATCATCATAGGGAATTAACATCACAAAATCAACATAATCATCCAATGGTGTCAATAAGCACAAACATCGTAGCAGTCATCATCAGCTGTGTAATCTTCATAAAAAGCAAAATTACACCAAAAATACTTTGTATGTATTATCCTATCATCATGTAACAAATATTATACTTTTCCGGTACAGTTTGAATGACTATAAAAGATGGATGGAGAGGCATATTGGGTTTCTTTCTTTTGTTCCAGATGATACAGGTATTTCGTTTTATGAAATGGGTTCCTTTCCATGGCCGTTTAAAAGATGTTATAGATGTGCGATAGTCTTCTTTATTTAGATATTATATCGAAATAAAGGACCATTTTTATATCTATAGGTTCTTTAGTTTGATACTTGTTTATGGTGGGGTACCATAAATAAAAAAATGTGTTTGCCACAGTATGTTGATACGGTGCTGTACCTGCTGCAACAAAACAAAAAGTTACTTTAAACAACACAAAAGTTGTCAGTAAATTTTTGTATAACCTCCAATCTACCCACAAATTCTACATTCATATAATCTGTGTACTATCTACTTATTACAATTTTTTTTTAAATCAGAGCGATGGATCCGCGTTCATGTAGTTCTGCTGGAAATGTATCAAACAAACCTATCAATGCTAGAATCAAATCTGCTAGAAATGTATTATTATAAAAATCAGTAAAGAAGCAAAATGGATGTTGTTGGTGGTAAAAATATCAAAATAATTACACCTACCGTTACTAGGTTACCGTTACCTACGCTGATAATAATCATAGGTACTGGTAAAAATTGGCGCACAAATTGTTCACTAATCACAAAAACAATGCAGAGTTTAGCTCCGTCTTTAAACCTCATGTACAAATTGTACTTGAATAAGATAATACCTGCCAAGGACGCCAGCAACCAATTGCTGAGCTGGTGACAATTTGTGGGCTCTGATTGGCTCATTTGAATCGGATCAACTAGTGCTAAAACGCAAAAAAGTTGGATTTGTATAAAAAACACGTAATTATTATTATTACTGTTGGTTGCACTTGTGGCTCCAATCGGAGCCACATACTGACGGTGATGCTGTATTGGATCAACAAATACCACCCGGATCAACAAATTACTACCTATATGGCACGTCTGATCAACTAAGTGCCCATGGGGGAATCTATATATATATATATATAACAGCGCAGATTAAAAAACACAGATTGGTAAAAACAATTCGTGTAAAAGCTAATTTTGGCAGTTGTAGAGGAAGGTGTCCTGACATATTAAAAGCACTGGGGAGTGGGGGTACCGGTGATGGAGGGAAGTAGATGTAAAAGTCCCTTTTTCAGATTCTCGTGAATAACTCGAACACTGTGAGATATAGCAAAAAATAGTTAACGACTAAATTAATCCGAGGCGAGGAGGCTTGTCGAACTTACAGTAAGTTCACAGAGTACACCCTACCAAGTAAGTAGTGTAGTTACCGCTTCCCGCAGTGAGTACACTCGTGCGGCTTGTGGGAGGAGTGTACGCGCGCGTGCGAGGCGAGGAGGCGCGCGCTGGCGAAGGCCGCGCCGCACGCGCCGCACACGGAGCCGCGCGCGCCGCTGTGCGACGCACCGTGCGCTGACAGCTCACCGATAGACGTGAACCTGGGTAACCATTTCTCTAATTCATGGGCTCATTGTACCTACTGACACACACTACAATCTGAATGATCAGGGTGTTCATAGTAAAAAGAAAAACCGATTTCTATGACATTCCCTACCATTGATCTGGTAAATCAGAAAAGTTATGGCATCTCTTTTTTTACTTCAGACTTTTAAGAGTTTTTTTTATAAGTAAGCTTTAAAAAACATGAAATGTAACAGAAACCGCAGTATAATTTTAAAGTATATACTCGACTACGAGACGTTTTAAAACTATTCAATAGTTTATAAATTCATTTTCATCTATTCAGTCAGAAATGTTCGAAGGCAGTTATTATAAATTTTACTAAGTCATGTTTCTCATCCGGCACCGGCGCTTACCTCTTATCGCAGAGCTGGCAGGCGTGTTTTTTCTCCGGTCCCACGCCGGAGTGGACGCGCGCGTGCCGCCGCAGTGCGTACAGCTCCACGAAGGACTTCCCGCAGGCGCCGCACGGGAACCGTTTCCATTTCATGTGGCGCTGGATGTGACGGCGCAGGGCCGTCTTCGCTGGACAACAACACAATATCACATTAGCATGGATATAGAACTGGCAACCCATGGGGAACAAAGGTTCTCGAATGACAGCCTCCGTGGTGTGGTGGTTGAGCAGGTCGGCTCGTAACCCGGAGGCGGCGGGTTCGATCCCCGCGACAGGACAAGTATTTGTGCACAGCGCAAAAAAAAAGCGCAAATGCTTGTTCTGTGTCTGGGTGTTGTGGGACCATGGTCCTCGTAGTTCCTGGGTCCCTAGATACAGGGAATCCTAGATAGGGTCCAGGATCTATGTATGTGATCGTTGGGGGTGTAATTATTAAATATAAAAAAAAAAAAAATTGGCGGCCATGAACCTGAAGACGCAGCGTAGGCTGCCCCCCCACTAGGTGGACAAAAGATCAGGTGATGCAGGAGGCGAAAGTGGCGCTCTGCGGGGAAGGCCTATGTTCAGCAGTGGAGGCAGTTGATGACAAGAATAGTGCAATTTAAACTCAATGGCAGCTGTGAAGTCGGTTGGTGCAAACGCTGCGCAAAGCAAAAATTAGATA
Organism: Ennomos erosarius; assembly: GCA_963580505.1. Taxonomy (NCBI): domain Eukaryota; kingdom Metazoa; phylum Arthropoda; class Insecta; order Lepidoptera; family Geometridae; genus Ennomos; species Ennomos erosarius. The sequence goes on from OY756982.1 coordinate 11,367,002, forward strand.
AGCAGTGTGCACAGCGTGCAGCGCACTAAATACTAATAAATAAATATCTATTAATAAATTTACCACTAAACATTTTTCCACACTCTGTACAATTCCAGATAGATTTTTCGTTATGTAACATCCCATGGATTTTGAGGTCAAACTCAGAGTTGAAAGACTCCTTGCAGTGTCCACATGGGTAAGGGCACTCGGCGGCTAGTTCTGCATGATGTTTACTTATGTGGGCTTGCAGCGATTTCACTTTATGGAATCCCTGAAAACATTCAGTTGTTTTTGTTTAATTATAGATAGGTTTACTAGCTTTTTTTGTTTAAGGATAGGTAGATTTTGTTAATTAAAAATTATTTTTGTACACTCACATAATGCCATGTCACATGTTGTGACATGGTACATTTTAAACTGAATTATTTCGTAAAGGTCTGTACTAAATAATTTTTACTTGTACCTTTGGACAAAATGAGCAGCTGTGTTTTGTTTTCTTTGAAAAATTTTTTGAGTCCTCTCCACCAGCGGCAACCTCTTTTAATGCAGAATGCGTATCTGAAATAATGTGATGACTATTACGTATTTATAACACCTAACTAGGCGGACAAACAATCTGGTCAAACCCATGGGGAGTTGATGAATGCATCAGGCAAGCAGCCACTCAAAGTGGCACTCTGTGGAGGCTATATTCAGCAGTGGACATTTTCAGGCTGTTGATGATTACGTAATTACAATCTACATTCTTAAAGCCAATAGATATTTAGAATATACTCACTATTATCTATAATTGTTATTTCCCTGAAAATTAATAAGTTTGCATTATATAATGAGTATTCATAATGCATAAATAAAATTAAAGATGATAATATAGATAAGTGCTTTAAAAAAATTTATACATTAATATATTTTTCCTTTTGCGTAAATTCAACTTACTTTTCATTATGTTTCGTATCTCTTACTATACATAGAGCTTCATCATCACTCATAGTATCTTGCAGATTTTCTAGAAACTCTAAGCCTGTAAAATTATTTTTGAAACCGCATATTATTTTAATTTTTAAATTCGACAATGTCTACAGATTAGAGGAAAACAAATATACATAACTACCTATATACTAATAATAAAGAAATATGAAAAAGAAATTAAACATTAATAAACATATATTACTGTTGTAAATTACGTATCAAAAAGGCTTTTGGTGGAGGGAAAATGTCAAGTGTTATAAGTTTTTTAATTTAAGCCATTTTCATCAGCTTACAGTAGTTCATTGTAAAAGTCATAATAAAAGAATTTTACTGCAAGTAGGCCATTTTTAGCATGTTTGCATGCCACAATGAAATGAACTCTTTGACGAGGGAAGTAAGAGGACATAAACCATAAACATAAACCTAACTACACAGAATATGTTATAGTTATGAAGTCAACTTCGTTAAAAAATGAACAAAAATAGTCGCATTTCATTTAAGCAAATACCATTTTGAACATGCTAAAAAAGAAAAGTATACCGTTTCAACTTTCATTTTTTCACTTGAGACCACCCTACGGCAAAAAATCCGCCATGTTCTGGTGGTATTTTTAGCTAGTACGTCAGTCATCAACTAGCTTCAACTGTCAAATGCAGTAAACAATGGGGCGGAGTGGGGCGGAGTCGGCACCATATTGTGGGGAAAAAATGCCGTACATCACGTGACCAAGTGTCCGATCCTCTTACAGCCCTCATCAAAGAATGAACTCTATAAATTTCAAAATACAACATAATATTATATTATAGCATCTCTTTCAAGTCTGTTTGCTTATTTAAAATGCGTCACTAATTACCATCCAGTGTAATACCATTTGTGCTGAACTGGTTCAAATGTATAAATTTTGCTTATAATTTGGAAATTTAAGTGTGTTTTTACCTGTATCATCTATTTCTCTTTTTACATCCAAGTTGACTTTGTTTTCAATATCATTATTATCTTTTACATCAATGTCTTGTTCAGGGCCTGTTTTTAAATCACTGGAAGATATATAATAGACTGTCATATAATAAATGAAAAAAACTGTATTATAATAATAAGTGAATAATATAATATTGTATTTCCTTTCATAAAATAAAGGCAAACAGTAGGTGATGAAAACAAAAATCACATTTCTGTCAAAATGGCAGTTATAAGCATTTGTAGATCTGTGGCTGGCTCCTCCAGAAACTACAAAAGCATTACATACTCGGTCATTCAAAATATCATGTTTTTTAACCTACTTTGAGAAACTAAGGTTTGTTGATTTTTAATAGTAGTTAAATAGCCTATTGTGTTAAAACATAGTCCTTCCAAACATGGAACAATGTTTGTTATGTACTTACTCACTATGTGTTGTTGACTCTTCTTCTGTAACAAATTCACCTTTCAACACAGACTTTAATGTGTAATCTGATTTTACACATTTCATTTTGAACTCATAATAGCTCATCACTTCTGCTTGGCATAGTGGGCACACTTTAGAAGGGAGCCCGTCTTCTGCACTCATCTAAATGAATCAAAACATTTAAATGAGATATGATTGTGATAGCTCAATTGAGTAACATCAGGGAATATCAATAATTCAGCATTTCTCGACAAGTTTTATGATATTCCAAAACCAATGTAAACACAAAACATAAATTGAACTTCAAGAATCATACCCGAGTGTAAATAATAGGTACACTTCCCGAGTACAACCTTTATTGAAAAAATGTTTGTACCTTTCACATCACAATGATTGGTTGCACATAAATTTAGGATACATGGTACTTCATGTGCAAGCTCCTTTCTACAAGGAAAAAGCCACACATGTAGTTTGCAGCCCCTTTTCTTGTGCAGAGATGGTGCATATATTCCCCCCAATATTGCCCAAAAATCTCCCCTGTAGGCGAAACCTCAGGGCACTTTTAGTGGTATAGTAGTGGTGGAAACAGAGAAGTTAAGAATTAAATAAAACTACCCTTGAAACGTAAACAGTAAACACACAAAATAAACGTACCTGTACTTCGGAAATAGCCATGACCATGTCAGCTAAAACACTGTTACCTTGGGTGGAAAACAAAGGAAGGAGCGCTTGATCGTTTACAGAGAGGCATATCCGACATATATTTTGTAAATTGCAATTATCAGAACTCAAATATTGAAACAGTGGAAAAGGAATCTCGATTTCAATGATGTTTTCGTTACTGCTTTCTGATTGGACCATGTTGACATGGGTGCCTTTTGTCAAATCCATTTGCTAGCCACAAACTAGATAGGTATCACAGAATTTATTCTATGAAAGATACTACATTTTCCAGCATGGAGTTGATATTATACCTCGTGTGACATGCATATGTCTGTACAGAAACTGTACCAATGTACTCTGTGATGCATATGGTCATCAATGATGAACAAAATACAATAAATCTCACAAAAAAACAAGTGTATTTAATTTATGATAAAACTATTTAAGTTTCTTCGGTTTTCTTGATCACTTAGTATGATTTATTTATTGCGTTAATGGAAGTTGGAAACATACGAAAGATTTACATTCATCTTCATAACATAAAATAAAATACAATACAAACAAAACGAAGCTAAACGTATTTCTGCCTGTATTTTTTATATATATATGTTGGCTTCACACATAGTGTATTTAGCCAGTGTCAAGTATTATAATTTTCATCGTGTTATGAAATATTTCACGCAAAGTCATGTCCTAGTCATAGTCCAGTCTAGTCGTACCCTAGTAAAGTGGTGGCAACTTTACTGGAAGCTTCTATGGAGTTTTGAAACCAACACGAAAAATCACGTTTCACCACATTATATCACTTGCTTGCTATGCTCGTAATTCAGCACTTAATGCGTAAAGAGCCAATTTTAAACTTTTACACTGGAAAAAGCACAAGTTTTTATGAATAATACAATGCACGACGTGAACTTTTCCACGTTCCCGCCAAAACTCGAATAATATTTGTTTTGTTTTGTTTTTTGTCTGCCCCATATTATTTTTCTCTATGGTCTGCCTGCCCTCACATCCTGCGAAACTTTATTGCCAGACTTACGTGATATTTTCCCTAAAAACACCGTACAATTACCGTAACCGTACACGTGGTGGAATAAAATAACAGCGATGACACAGTCTACGATGGTGCATGCTTGCCTAGATGGTACCTGGCGGTCTAGCAAAGATACCAACCACTAACGCTATCGCCAAACGCTAACTCCTAAATGAATTAGGATGACATTTCGGAAATCGTTTACTTTTCCGCAGCAAATATCATGTCAATACATTTTTGTAGTTAGCGTTTGGCGTTAGCGTTAGCGTTGTTAAAGAAGGTTTTTAATGAAAACTTTATTGTACACCAATTTTATATACTCTGTGCTTGTGACGGTTCTTATGTCGGTTGTAAATAAAAACACGTCTCTATATTTTTCTATTACGTTTATTTTAATTCTTTTCGATCCACTTCAGGACTCTCAACATGGTAGCAGAGCGTTTGAGCGTTTCGCGTTTTGTAGCCGAACGTATGGATTGATATCACGTGAAGAATTATAAAAAAATAAATGTGATAAATGTACATGAGTGATAAAATAGTTTTTCTGAAAAATTTTAACAAGGCCTGTCAAAATGTCGTCTTCGTCTGCAAGCTGCAAAATTGATATTGGTCGTTTAGAAGGCAAAGAAAATTGGTCTACATGGCGCTGCAAGGTACTGTTACTGTTAAGAGGTACTCCAGGAGGTTTGGATGCAATAAACGGCAAACTAAAGGAACCTACCCAACCAGGTACTACCGCATCTGCAGAAGCTAATGCTATTTATCATAAAGCTCTACAAGTATACAATGAGACGGATAGTACAGCAATGCTTATTTTAATGGCTAACATGTCAGATGCCACTCTACAAAAAGTGATGAGATTATCGACTGCAAAGCAGGTATGGGATGAATTACACACTCTGTTTGATGGTACATCTGAGGATAAAAGCTATACACTTTGCTACAGTTTCTTCAGTTATCATAAAGATCCCTCACACGACATGTCTATGCATATATCCAAACTGAAAAATATATGGCATGAATTAAAGGCAGAACTACAAAGAGGTGAAGCTAAATATGAACTTCCAGAGATTTTACTCATCTGCAAGATTTTAGAAACTTTACCTGACGATAGTTACTTCCCGTTCAAGTCCAGTTGGATGCTTATGTCTAAAAAGGATCGTAACATTGAAAATTTGACAGCACAAATTTGCGCGTACGAAAGATCTTTACCGACTAAAGAAGAACATACTGAAGCACAAGCGCTAGTTGTACAAAACAACAACAAAACGAGTAAAACAATGAAAAAGTGTAATTATTGCGGACTATTTGGACACAAAGTCAAACAATGTCATAAGTGGATATCGGATGGTAAACCTCCTAAGCCACCTAAGCCATCAAAAAGTCAAGCTAACAACACAAATCTGACACTAGCACTAATGCAAGTTGAGACTAACGCAGCAACGAATGTTAATGAAGGAGATCTTGATAATTGGTATGTTGACAACGGTGCCACAAGTCACGTCACCTGCAGGAATGACATATTCTCAAGCTTTCAAAACTTCGATTATAAACAAACGGTGACAACTGCAAATGGTTCTACAACACAAGCAATTGGTAAAGGAACAGTTGAGATGATAGCTGACGTTCATGGTCGACAAGAACAAATAAGACTATGTGATGTATGGTATGTCCCTGCAATAAAGAAAAACTTATTTTCTGTACTCGCTGCACAAGACAAACTAGAAAATAGTGTCTTTAAATCTGAAAGAGAATCTTGTCAACTGACAGTTAATGGAAAAGTTAATTTGATTGGCACACGAGTCAAAAATGGAGGTCTCTACAAGCTGAAAGTACAAGCTGTTAGAAATCAAACTCCTGAACTGAACATCTTGTCAACAGAAAACACTCTACAACTGTATCATGAAAGATTTGCTCACCAGAATAAAAGACATGTGAAACAACTAATTGAAGAGGAACTTGGTATTAAGGTGAAACTAGATTCTGAAATATGCACAGGATGTGTATATGGCAAGACACACAGACATAAATTCGGAACAAGAGAAAGAGCTAAATTACCAGGAGAGATTATTCATACTGACGTATGTGGTCCATTCCCAAATTCATTTAAAAAGTTTCGCTATTTTGTACTGTTTAAAGATGATTACAGCAAATATCGTCATGTTTACTTCATCATGCACAAGTCTGAAGTCAAGGATAAGTTGCTACAGATGATTAAAGAAACAACGACTGCTGGTCATGTTATAAAAACAATTCTCAGCGATAATGGAGGAGAATTCCAAAACGAAGCTGTTGAGAAAATTTTAAATTCATATGGGATCCAACACCGTTGTACAATGCCCTATACACCAGAACAAAACGGGTGCAGTGAAAGAGACAACAGAACTTTAGTTGAGGCGGCTCGTACTATGATGCACGCTCACGAAGAACTCCCACTTGCCTGTTGGTCAGAGCTTGTCAACACATCTGCCTATATACTAAACAGAACTGGACCAACTTGTATAAAAGGAAAGTCGCCATTTGAGTTATGGTTTGGAAAGAAACCTTCCATAAAACATTTAAGAGTAATTGGCACTGAATGTTACGCCCATGTCCCCAAACAAAAGCGAACAAAATTGTCTAAGAAAGCTCAAAAATGTATACTCATTGGATATGATGGTGATGATGGTTATCGGTTACTAGGCTTTAACAATAAATCAGAACCAACATTGATCAGGTCAAGAGATGTAACGTTTAAGGAATCGATCATCAGGTCAATCGGATTAGAGTCAGATGTATCTGAAACAGATGAACAAAGTCCTACGACTGAGATAGAGATTCACTTCCCGAAGGCTGATGAAAATCATACAATGTTAGATGCAAGGGAGGATGTAGTACAAGATGAAGCTCTTTCAAATATGCCTCAAACATTGACAGATGCTTCATTTCCACGTGAAGAAACTATAAATTTGCCTACGACGTCAAATGATATTCCTAGTCATGATGAAGAAGAATCAAATGAATCCTATGTTACACCTGAACCATCTCTAAGTAATTCTGATGATGAAGATCACGAAGAAGTAACTCCTGAAACAAGAACTCTCCGAGACAGATCGAGATTGCGACTGCCAACTCGGTTTGATGATTTTGTCATGTCAGCTATTGTTACTGATTTGGATGAACCAAATACATACAAAGAAGCTATGAAAAATCCTCAAAAAGCTGAATGGGTAAAAGCAATGGAAAGCGAGGTAAAGTCTCTAAAAGAGAACAAAACTTGGGTTTTAGTAGATCGACCAAAAGACAGAAAACTGATTTCGTGTAAATGGCTCTACAAGATAAAAACCAATGCTGATGGAAGCCTCGATAAGTACAAAGCTCGACTTGTAGCGAGAGGTTATACACAAGAGAAGGGAGTTGACTACTGTGAGACATTCAGCCCTGTTGCTAGAATGGCAACAATAAGAGCAATTATTAGCATCGCTGCAAATGAAGGATTATCCCTCATCCAGTTTGATGTAACCACTGCCTTTTTGAATGGTTTACTAGATGAAGATATCTACATGAATCAGCCAGAAGGGTTTAGTGATGGAACAAATAAAGTCTGTAAGTTGAAGAGAAGTTTATACGGTCTGAAACAAGCCCCAAGATGTTGGAATAAATGTATTGTCGACTATCTGAAAACAATTGGATTTAAACAATGTGACACAGATCCATGTTTATTCATGCGGAATCGGAACGGCAACAAAATTATTCTGGGTCTTTATGTGGATGACGGATTGATAGCTTCTACAAATCCAAAGGAATCGGAGAAGTTTATGTCAGAACTGAAAAGAAGGTTCAAGATTACGACAAAGCCAGTCTCATACTTCCTTGGGTTAGAAATCTTCAACAACAAAGATGGTTCGATTAAAGTGTCTCAGAAACACTATGCTGAAAAGCTACTGGAACGCTTTGGAATGAGTGACTGTAAAGCTGTCAGTACTCCAATTATTAAAGAAGCGCAGTCAGACTCAGAAAAGGAACAGGAAGTTAAGTTTCCTTATCGTGAAGCCGTTGGCGCACTGGCGTATCTCATGACAGGGACTAGACCAGACATCTCATATGCCATAAGTGTCGTATCCAGAACGCTTACTAATCCTTCTACGGAAGATGTTCATAAGGTAAAGCGCATTCTTCGTTACCTTAAAGGAACTCTAGATACTGCTATTGTATACCAGAAAGGATACAAACCTGGGATTTTGGAATGCTACAGTGACTCAGATCATGGTGGAGATCAAACCACAGGTCGTTCTACTTCTGGAATTCTATGCATGTATTCGGGAGGAGTAATCTCTTGGGCAAGTCGCAAACAGTCCTCTGTTGCGATTTCGAGTACGGAAGCAGAACTCGTTGCAGCCAGCGAAGCAGCTCGTGAAATTGTTTGGCTAAAGAGACTATACAATGAGGTATCTCTATTGAAAGAAGTCCCTACGCTACAAATAGATAACGATGCAACAATCAAGCTGTCGCAAAACCCAGAGTTACATCGCAGAACAAAGCACATTGCACTAAGACATTTTTATGTCAGAGAACAAGTTACTGATAAAGAACTTGAAGTGAAATATGTTCCCACAGAATACCAATGTGCAGATATTTTGACGAAACCCGTTCATAAGCCAAGAATGCTACTTATATCTAAGATGATTGGGTTAATGCAATAAAGTTTCCCAAAAAGGGAGGATGTTAAAGAAGGTTTTTAATGAAAACTTTATTGTACACCAATTTTATATACTCTGTGCTTGTGACGGTTCTTATGTCGGTTGTAAATAAAAACACGTCTCTATATTTTTCTATTACGTTTATTTTAATTCTTTTCGATCCACTTCAGGACTCTCAACAAGCGTGAGGGAGCTTTGCTAGACCACCTGTTCTTAACTCTAGACTTGAAAACTGCCAGATCATAGCTGGAAACAAGGAGGCCGGCAAGGTGTTCCACTCATTGGCTGTTTGCACTATGAAGTGCATAGCAATTAGCAAAACACCTAGTGCGGGTTGATAGAATTTCAACCATTATAAGAGTGCTGAGTTTTGGTGCACCTTCATATCCGATGAAAGAAAGGAGATGGAGGATAAGATCGTGTAATTCCTTCGCACACTCTCCAAAATGCAGTCTATAAAAACCAATAAACTGGCAACTTTACGTCGATGTTGTAAGCTGTGGAGCTTAGCTTCCACCAACGCATCATTGACCACCAATGAGTCTTTTGGCTCGTCTCTGAATGGAGTCCAAGGCTGGTATTAGCTGTTTTTTATTCCGTCATAGATCTTGTACAGGATACTACGTATTAATCTTTTGAGTTCTCGCACTTAAATTGTGACTTTTTAAAGGGGGTTTTAGTACCTACGACTTTATCGCAGAATTAAAAGATAAAGGCACGTCAAATTATGGTGTGTTTACAAGCCCTCTGAAAGACAAATGATGGAAGAAGAAAATCAAACTAACAAAACAAACTCTGCAGTGGAATGTTTTGAAAAACTTTTTTATATAGCAATGAATTTTTTATGTCGTTACCTGTCAATTTCATAATATGTCAGTGTAGATGTCACACAATCTGAATTTTCTGATTGGTGTTAAATTGTATTTTCAAGAAGAAGTGTAGGTTTTACTAGGTGGTAGGACTTTTCTGCAAAGTGATTCGTCTAGGTAGGTACCACCGCTTTGCCAGTTATTCTGCCGCCAAGCAGTAGTGTGCAAGCACTACTGAGTTCCGGTTTGAAGGACATTGTAGCTATTGAAATTTCTGGGCAAATGAGACTTTATGACCTAATCCTATAGTCTAGTAATCTGATTACTATTATTTTATTATTTGATCTGATTATTTTGTACTATGCACTGTGCTACCATAATTATACGAGATTTTATACTCCCCCAATTTTCAGAACTGCAGTTAACTTTGCCAGACTATATGGGCAGCCATGAAGCTTAACATCAAGTGAACGAATAGCTCGTCACGTCATTCATTTACATAAAAAATCACTAATAACATAATGATAAAATTTAAAATTAAATCTCTCTCATAACAATAATGTTTATAAATATACTTTTATTTTCATTGCATTTTGGTTTTGATCTAATGAATAACAGAAAAATACGACATCAAAGTTGACGAAGTTGCGAAACTTAGTTGCCAAGACAGCCGGTAGTGAAAGAAGTACCAAGCATAACAATCCAATTGCCCCGGTGCTGTCCACCACAAATATTATTTTCCCTATTTCCCATATGATTCTGGTAGACCTATACCGTATTAATACAGTATGATGCGGAATCCTCCTAGGACAAAAAATTACCGTACAGACACGGTAATAACTATCATACGTTTGGCAATACTAATTTGTCATAAATCATTGGCTGTCAGTGTCATTTTAATATCATTTGTCAATGTCAGATTTAAATTTTTTTTGTCTATAGATGCGTTCAGATCGCACAGATAGTCCATGGGTCACAAAGTTCACAGATATAAACGCCATAAACGATCACACACCATTGGCAGAGATCCCAAGCGGTATATGACATTTCAAAAATCCGCAGCTAAGTAATGTCATTTCAATACATTTTGGAGCATGGAGGTGTAAGGAGAGAGCCAAAATCTGCCAATGCGGCGTTGCCGCTCCGCATCCTTCGTGTAAACATACTATCTTGTATCTCTGTCTAATACACAAATCGTCGCATAGAGTATGCGAGAAAGCGACTGTAGGAACGGCAACCTCGCCTTACCTACCACCGCGTGTCATGTCTTGACAGTTTGGTGTGTCAAGAAATTATATGCGAGAGCATAAAACGTGAAAATAGTGATTATATTGTTATTAGGGCTAAATATTGTGTCAATAGTGAAATTGTGTCGTGTTGTGCTGTGTTTTATGCATCAAGACTAACCCGAGGAGTCGAAGGAATACCAGAATCATCAATTAATACGTTTAAGTTTACTGGCTATTTTTATGTTAAACATCGAAGTTTCGAAGTAAATATGCATTTCACATTAAGAATATACGTTTTTTCCACTACTAGACTAGAATAACAAAAGGCGAATGTAAAATATAAACTAACTATTTTGGGACAATGTTATTTGAACAGCCTGAAGACGTCCACTGCTTATCATAGGCCTCCCCCAGGGAGCGCCACTTAGAGCGGCTGCTCGCCTCCTGAATCCATCGGCTCCCCGCGGCTTTCACCAGGTCGTCGGTCCACCTAGTGGGGGGCCGGCCTACGCTGCGTCTTCCAGTTCGTGGTCGCCACTCGAGAACCTTTCTTCCCCATCGGTTGTCAGTTCTACGAGCGATGTGGCCTGCCCATTGTCAACTTGTTAATCCTAAGAGCTACATCGGTCACTTTAGTTCTTCTGCGGATCTCCTCATTTCGGATCTTATCCGCTCAGGCCCGGCGCGGCGGGCGTAGGTAGGTCCCAAAGCGATCCAAAGTAAATTAGAATTTACTAACCTCAAATAGCGCGGTATGGTTTTGCATATTTACGGTTTATACGAAAAAACTAAGCAGTGTGTAGGGACACATTTGTTTATAATATTGATGACGCCGGCGCCGACCTATATAAACGGTGCGAGATGTAATTTAGGCAGTCGTCTCTCCACCACTACCGCGTCATGTAATAGTTTATATTATTTAGTTATATCAGTACCTATGTATCAGTTCAATTATATATTTATTTGTGTCCGTGAATCGTAGTTTCCTTGGAGTCCACCGCACCATGAATAGGAGCACGCCCGAGTATGCCAGGCAAGATCATATGTTTCCACAAGTGTATTAAAATTTCAAAACTAATTTTAGTAAGTAGCATTACTTGGCTTTCTAAACAATTGCGTTTTTACGTGTGTTGTAGTATAAAAAACACACACAATAACAATACACATAATAATTGACGCTCCACCGTACCTAAAGGAAATAGCTCTGAGGCCGGCGCTCGCCGGCTCGACGCGAGTTGCAATTTTAACTGAGGCATTTTTTTTCCTCGTGAACCATAGAGAATTTTACTTTATTCGATTATGATGTTCAACTAGTTTCGATTTTAGTCGATTTATAACGAGTGACACCTCTAAAAATTAAATAGTCGATGTTTTTACATCCCTAGTATTGCAATCAGCTGTGAGCCACTATTGTGGCCTCTATGCACTTAGGTTTTTCGAAGCGGGCTACAAATGTGGCAAAAGCGCCTGAGCGGTTAACTCGCAGGGAAACACCAAGCATAGCTCTCTCCATAGCTCGTTGCGCGACTTTGAGCTTAGTAATGAGGCCAACAGTTAGAGACCACGTCTCAGTTCCATAAGTCATCACTGGCAACACACATATAAAAATGTTACTTACAAACGTTATTTCATATAATGTGTTTCAATATACTTTTACTAGGATGGGTCATCATCATCATCATCATCATTAACAGCCCCAAGACGTCAACTGCTGAACATAGGCCTTCCCCATAGAGTGGCACCTTGAGCGGCCACTCGCCTCCTGCATCCATCAGCTCCCCGTGGTTTTCACCAGACCGTCGGTCTACCAAGTGGGGGCCGGCCTAAGCTGTGTCTTCTGTTTGTACGAATATCTAATTTTCTTTATTGTATTAAAACTAAAAAGTATCGAAATTCTGCAGCACTGTTTGGTTAGGTTTATTATATATCGATATATTGTGTAATAGGGGTCACTTCCCTACTCACGCATACTAATGCATATTTAAATACTCACACCAACAGAAAATGGACAGGCATTTTGTGAATGTCCGCCGTCCATATGATTCTATGTTGATGTTTTGGAGCTAGCGGTTAGCGTTAGCGTTTGGGAGACCCCCTGGGGGTCTAGCAAAGCTCCCTCACGCTAACGCTATCGCCAAACGCTAACTCCAAAATGTACTGAAATGACATTTCGGAAATCGCTAACTTTTCCGCAGGGAATGTCATTTCAATACATTTTGGAGTTAGCGTGAGGCGATAGCGTTAGTGGTTGGTATTTTTGCTAGACCCCTTGGGCCACATGATGTGTTACGCCGCCACTGCAGCAGCGCCGTTCTACTACAAAAATCCATGGTCATGGTACCTACCTATGCTACACGATGCGTTCCGGCGCCGCACCACGCAAATAACGGACTTATGTACGTTATTTACGAGGCGGGGAGACAGGCACTCCTACAACACCCGCGGTGCGCACAAGCTCGCAGCGGTGCCCAGGAGACTCGCGAGGCCGGACAAGCTGACCCACGTTATGGGGCCGACGGTGTATAACGGGTTGCCAGATCATATTGGTGCCGATTCGGTGGTACACCGACTAACCTAAATTTTCTCTAATTTTAATTTAGTGCTGTCAAACATCACTTTGCTATTCGGACATGACACCTCTAACTAAAATTTAGAGATGACACGTCTAAATTACTCAACTTAGTATACAAGCATGTTTAAGCTATTCGGCAAACACATTTTAGAGAAGTTTCTGCCTAAAATTTTAAACGTAAAATGTCAAAATAGACGGCTCCTAAAATATGGCGATTAAAATTAGATTATTATGAATCAAGTAATTTCTCTGATAAAATGGTTGTTTTGTGATAAGAATGCACAACTAAAATATTGCACAGCCGTTGCAGGTAGCGGCTAGTGTTACTAGTCCTGGTTTCTTCAAAGCATCACCAGAAAATACTCATCATCATCATCATCATTACCACCACCATAATCATCATCATCATCATCATCATCATCACCATCATCATCACCATCATCATCATCATCATCATCAACAGCCTAAAGACATCCACTGCTGAGCAAATGCCTCCCCCATAGAGCGCCACTTTGAACGGCTGCTCGCGTGCTGCATCCATCGGCATCGGCTCCCGTGGTTTTCCCCAGATCATCGATCCACCTAACGGGCGGCAGGGCTAGCTCTTTACGCCTTTACTAAAACTCAATGCAGCAAAATTCTGCAAAATGTATATGCCATATTTATTGGTCAATTTTTACATCCTTAGATAGGTACCTAGTAAGTACCTACGATAAATAAATAACGTTCTTTAAATATGTAAATAATTGCGTTATCTGTACATTTTTGTAGATTTTTTATCACCCAGTACAGCTACTCGACACTAGAGGCGCGAGTGGCGTTACTTCATTTAGGTGCACGACTAAGCAATCCTAAATTAAGTTCGACGTAAATACCGAATGGCTTTTGTGACATCTCGCACCTAAACTAAAATTTTAAAGTAGGCTAAAATTAGAGTTCTCTAAAATCACCGAATCGACACCATTGTCACAGCATCTAATTTTTATTTAAGTTTAAACTAAAAAACTGGCTCGTCGAGAAGACCTATACGGTTGACGAGTTCCTTGTGGAGGTAAAATAATAATAACATTTTTTGATGACATGTCGGTTATGTATGTACCTACATAAGTACTTACCGAGTTTATTTTATTAATACAATTATACTGATTACTTATTATTCATTATTTTTTTGATAGTAATTTGTAATTATTGATTTTGTAAATTACCGACTTAAAATTTAATTAATTATCAATAAATGTGTTTATCTGTTTATATGTACAGCAAGTATTTATTAGACATTCCCACAAACATCTAATTTTTGCTACTTACGCAGCGTTTCGCACTGACTTCACGTTCACAGCCGCCATTGAGTTTGGCTCGCCCTCTACCTACTATCCTGTCTACGTTACCGTTGCATGCATGGAAGCTAACCGGATGTGGAAATAACGAAATCCCATCGGAGTGAATCAGTTGAGTAGTTGAGTGAATCAGTCCGTACCAAATTTGAAAAAAACATAACCTGCAGTAGTATCACGAGTGGGGATTTTCAGTTTTTACCAATGTACTCTGTGGTGGGGATTGAACCCGTATCCATCCATCCCTCAAGCTGGGATATGCTGTACATACAGAGTGTAACAAATAAATGATAAACCTAAAGAATGATTATTTTTGGTATCGATATTATGCAGGCAATGTGATGAACATTTGAGTTCAAATTAGCCTAATATCTAGTTTGCTCTATCTATTAGAAGTAGGTGTAGTTTAATCATTTGTTGCTTGAAGACGTATTTTGCCCCCGCGATAAGGGTGACCCGAGGAGGATAGATAATGCGGCAGAGAGATGCGCGGGCGGCGGAGTCGTGGCATATTCGCGCTGCGCACCCCCGAGGCTGGACCGACGCCAGCGCGCCCGCAGACCATCCACTCAGCAATATGTTCATTGGGATCACTTCCAGCGGAGACAACGTCAATTCCCACTACGACTACCTGATTTGAACGAAACAGAGGTGAGTCTTGTTTTCGTAACTCTCTTATCGAAGGTCATACTAGCCATCACGCCGCGTCGGTGATCCATAGTAGTTCACATAAATATTCAGTAATAGTATAGCCCGGTTCCCGGTACATCTCTAACGTGCTGGAAGATTCTCTCCCAGTACCCAAAATGGAAGTACAGCAGTGACAAAGTGCGTTCGTGGTTTCTCTGAATATGTTTCAGTGTCAGCCTACTCACATAGATTAGGTTTAATAAATATCTGATAATATTTAAAATGAAAATTTTCTTTTCAGGAAACCACTTCCAGGGTTTATTTTAATCCACAAAAATGGCTCTGGATTTCGTAGCTGGATGCATTGGAGGTAAATTTTTAAATTGTTTACTCACTTGTTTATTGTATAACAACAATGGAACATTACGACAAAGCGATAACCGCCAGCAGGGGTATTAATAGACTACTTATAGTGACTGTTTAGGTAAACGCGTTGTACCTAAGATGCCATGCGTTCACAGGACCTAGCCGAATGGCATCCTATGCACACTGCGTTTACACACCTTTGCACACCTGGTGGGGTGCAATATGAGTGGGATACAAAGATTGGCATTCCATGTTCCCCATAAGCGAATGCTATAATGATGATAAAGATTTATGTAAGTACAGCTTTAGTGTGTGTTTTATTTCAGGTTGTGCTGGAATCATAGCTGGACATCCTTTGGACACTTTAAAAGTGCATGTTCAATCAGGTAGAGGCAGTGCGTTAGAATGTACTAAAGCTCTCTTGAAAGGTGGAACACTGTCAGCGGCTTACCGTGGAGTGGGAGCGCCTTTAGGAGGTATTGCGGCTGTGAACGCCATCGTCTTCGGTGCGTATGGTAATACGAGAAGAGCGCTACCAAATCCGGATTCCTTAAGAACTCATGCAACCGCGGGAGCTGCCGCGGGAATGCTTCAAAGCTTCGCATGTTCACCAGTGGAACTAGTCAAAACCAGGCAACAACTTGCCGCTGCCGGTGACGGCATCCCATCAGGAGCCTGGGCAGGCGCCAGACACATTCTTCGCACGGGCGGCTGCAGAGCACTATTCCGTGGTCTCGGAGTAACCATGGCCCGCGACAGCCCTGCGTTTGCGATCTACTTCACTTCGTACGAAGCGATGACCCGCGGGGACCAGTCGGTGATGAAAGTTTTTATGGCGGGAGGAATTGCCGGTACGCTGTCGTGGATACTGCTGTACCCTATTGATGTGGTGAAGTCGCGGTTTCAGGGGGATGTGGTGGGCCGTTATGCTGGGGCGTGGGACTGTTTTAAGCAGTCTGTGAAAGCTGATGGGTGGAGGTGTATGGGGCGAGGTATCGGGGCCGTGACGCTGCGAGCGTTCATCAGCAACGGAGCTTGCTTTACAGCGGTGGCATGGACGGAGCGAGCGTGGCAGCGGCAGGCTGCCGACGATACCGTCAAAACGTTGGCGCAGGCGGCAGCCATCGGCGAAGCCGTCTGCCATGACAGTCCCGATCTACATTACGAGATGTGATAGTCATTACGTTAACTGAGATTACGGTGACATTTTAAGAAACACGGACCAAAGAGTTGTTACAGGAGCTACTTTGTATTGTTGTATTTGAAATATTTCCATTTTACTTAGTGAATATAATGGAAAATAATATATGTATGTTTGCAATCCGTTGATTTACTTACTTGGTGACCTGAGACACAGAGGTTAGCGTTATCGACGCGAGTGTGATAGCGAGTGTGAAAAAAAACAACCGCTTCATTATAAGCACCGTATACTTGTCAGAAAGATTTATGGTATACAATTTTCAAAATATTCCAAAAATACAGATTCATCCACATTTAGAAAATAGGTATCACAACATTATAAATATGCCAAAAGCGCTATAATAAATGCAAGTAAATATTTTTAAAAATAAAAGTAACTACGGTTACATATTAATTTAACAAGTTAAAATAATGACTATACTTTTATATACTTTAAATTCCACTTCTTATTGATTAGTTCTCACAAATTATCAGAAGGCTTTGGCGAAAAACGAGGTACACGTTTCTGAAAACCTGAAAGGTAAATTGATGGAAATACCAAATGTTTTGTTGGATTGTGGGTTCGGGTATGATGCTGGTATTGTACAACACAATAGGTAGGACGCAGTATATTATAGCAGGTTTACGCAGGACGCCAATGCAGGACTTAAGTACTGCCTGACGTAGTTCATTGATAAACAGGAGTGATGGAACCCTTTTTTAAACCGGACTTAACGAGAAATGATAGACCACGCACGCTCTTACCTGATGGGAAGTGACGTGTGGTGTGATCTACGAAATGCAACACTATTAGCAAAGTAGAGATCGCATATAAACTGGGTGCAAAAAGTCGCAAACGTAATTCTGAATAGCTTTCAGTGGTGGATTTACCAATAGGTTGAGTAGGCTGGAGCCTAGGGCGGCAAACTTTAGGGGCGGCAAAATCGGCTCTTTTTTATTTTTTGTACTTTACTACCTAAATAGCTTCACTAATCTACACTCGGCCAGCGTGGTGAATTATGGCATTCGGTCAGTGTGAGAGTAACCCGTGCCCATGTGCTAGCACTGGGAACGCATTGGGCTAGTGATATAAAACAAGTATAAAGGTAAAGGTACCAACTATAATTATGATGTGCGCTAATCCTGTTCCATCGGTTCCTGCACAGGCAGCGGTGGCGGTGGCGGTGGCGGCGGCGGCGCCTCGTTGTTCAGGCCAGGGTTCTCCATCAGCCCCAGCTGCTCCAACATGTCGTCATTGTCCTCCATCAGGTGGACCTGTCCCAACTGCGCATTGGTTATTCACGTGTACTATACCAACACTACACGTGCACGAATTAAAGCAGTCTCGCTATCTTGGCATAATTATGATGACTTAAACTTTATTATTTCAAAGTTTCGAGTGACACTGCAACTTTTATGGGCAGCCGTGTCACTTAACATCAGGTGAACGACTAGCTCGTCACGTCATTCACTCTCATAAAAAAAAATTATATACGTTAGCGCACTCTTTGCAGTAGGTACCTACTAGGCTTCGGTACCGAATAAAATAATAGTAAGGTTTACCCACCCAAGAAAAATATCTTCGTCTTTAAACACCCCGGACCGGCACTCGACTTTTCTGCTAGCACCCAGTGACGCAACAGTGTGCGTATATAGGTAGTTAGGTACCTATAATCGCCAGTGCTCATGCTCATACCCCTGGATCTATTGATATAGCGTGAATGGCCAAATATTACTTGACTTATCAATAGCTATCATGCAATGTTTACATGCTAAGTTAAGTAGGTATTCTATTATTTTATCAATAAGGTTCAACTTCATACGCGTGAGGGGGGAAATGGGAGAGGAGGCATGCCGCCACGCCTTATGAGGGCGTGCGTGATAGACTCTATTATCTTTCAGTTTAGTTTCACGAATTAAGTTCATCAAACTGTTTATAAAAAAAAAGTGGCATTCCCAAGTAGGCCAAATTATAAAACCATGTCATTATCAGGCGGACACACAAGCAGAAACCAACTATGCTACTGCTAAACCACAGAGTTCACCCTATTACATGATACTAAGGCCTTCGTTCTCTATATTCGAGTAAAGTTCCGAGTTGGCTAGCCACCACGTAATGTCACTTTTAACTGCAGTAACGAATTTCAGAATGTCCGTGTAGCGCTAGCCGACCCGTAAACCAGGCTGCTACTTACAGGACACATCAGCTGCCGATTAGTAAGGTTAACCGACGGCTATAGCAAAACTTGTTGCAAGCTCGCATGTGTTTGTACTTTATTATTATAGTTTGCATGCCACAAATACTGAGATCTACTTAACTAATAAGTACCAACCCTGTTGATTACGCTACTGCTATAAAAACATTGACTATTCGTTTCTATTTCGAGATTAGATACTTATGAATATAGAAATCATTGTATTTAATTACTAAAACAGTCCGCTCAGAACCGTGGGAAGCCGATGGATACTGGAAGCTAGCAGCCGCTTAAAGTGGTGCTCTTTGGAAGAGGCAGGAGGAGGCTTGTTCAGCAGTAGACGTCTTCAGGCTGATGATTATGATGATGATGACTACTAAAAAAGTTTTTGCTCAATTATAATATGTTTAAATAATTATATAATATTATGATATTTTTGTTTTGTGTTGTTTTAATTTTTATTATTGCGTCAAGATAAAACCATATTTCAGGTACCTACCTAAAGGTATGTAATCAAAATTCATATTACATTCCTCATTACATTAATTTAATTAGTTGATACCCTATTTTGTAAAGGGTATCCTTACCTACTTACTGTTTTTAGGTAGGGAATAAATACTCTTTGAAGGGCACCTACCGCACCGCAGCATATAGCTGGCACATAAAAATGTCAAAAAAAAATAAAAAACAATCCCAAAATGGCTTCACTGACAGCAGTCAGGGTGACTATTGAACGAACGAAATGAACAGTTGACGTTGCTACAGATCACCCTAATTTTTTACCCACTGAGTAGCTGATCGAAACTCTGTTTTCGTTCGTGAAACTGGGAAGAACTACTCGCCGCCTTTACGTCCCGATCAGTATTACTCACTGGCTAAGGTAATCGTAACTTTAATCGAATATAGAGAACGAAGCGCTTAGTCTATGTGCTAAACAAAGGCCAAAGAGCGCTACTTTGACCGGCTACCTTATTGCATCTTGCATTGCTCTAATGGCAGTTTGACCCTGATCGTCAGTCCATTAAATTAGTAGGCTGCAGCCTACGCTGCGTCTTCTCGAGAACCTTTCTTTCCCATTGCAACGTGGAAATTACAACCTGCTAATTTTGAAGGAGCAAAATAATGCAATTACTCGTTGTTAATAGGTACCTAGTACCTACTAACTAAGTAAGCTAAGTAATAAGCTTAATTAAATCAAAAACTGTTATCAAGAGTCAAGCAAATCTGCATGACCAAGCGTTAATCAGCTGCCCAGCTCGTGTCACGGTTAAGGATACCTTAACGAAGTCTCTCATTGGCACATATTCGTTCACCTCCGACCTTCAGTTTATCTTCTGTATTGTTTGTTCAGTGAGATAATTGCTTGGCTGATGAAAACGGATGTTATCCAGGTTTTTTCCAACGTTTAACTGAATCTATCACAAAACCGACCAACTGTTAGAAATGGTAATGTGAAAAGGTCAATGAAAACATTTGAAGATTATTGTTTAATTTTCTGTTCGCTATCATTTTTATACTTAATGTAAATATTTTTAATTTACGCATTATGGTAGTGAAATCATCTATTCATAACGGGTATAAGCTTTGGACTAATAATCCAACACGCAGTCTGCTGTCGTTACATGGAACTGCATTGCCTTCCAGCAAATATTTCGTATTGATACAGAGTAAGTACTAACCATGTGCTGGGATCCAAGATGGTTTTATCATCATCATCACCGTCATCATCATCACCGTCATCATCATCATCACCATCACCACCGCTACCACCACCATCATCATCATCATTATCACCAACACCATCATCATCATCAGATTCCACACACTAGACAACACTATACATAGCTAGGATATGGTTCTCCCATCTCCCAGTCTCTACTACTCCCAGGCTCTACTACTTAGGTAGGTATATCTCTATCTTAGTAACTGCTGCTACGGCTAAGCCATAGCTGCATCTTGCTGCAGCTCTTTATTTACGTTTACCTACCCACTAAGTTCTATTTATATAAGTAGGAAGATACTCCCTGTGTTCTGTGATTCTAATGTACTTAAGTACCTGTCGGTTCACTGATGATGATTTAAAAAATGATAAGCTAATGAGAAACTCACGTCGGGTAAAGCCGTTCGATGCTGGCCATGGCGCGCCGTCTCCGAGAGCAGGATCTTCTGACGCTTCTCCTCCATGAGCCGCTCCCGATGCTTGTGGATGTAGTCATACACGTTAGGCAAACCCATGATGACGCAGGCGGATAGAGCGGACCGGTAGATGTTCATGTCTGTTGCTTCGTACCTGACCCACAGAATAATAATTATAATAATAGGTACAGAAGGACTGTTTTGATCTTGAAGAAAAGCGACTATTTAATAGACTACACGTGTGCATCTTGCATGCATGCAAAATTGTACTTAATTGCACATTATATATAGTTTATATATGTATTATAGTTTAGTTGATAATATTTTGTTCCAATTCTCGTGCTTTGCTTATAATATACCTACCTATTTTACGCCAATCGGCCACGTGACTAGGTCGTCTGCATAATCATGACTGCGAGTGATGAAGTCGGGCACGTGGGGTCGGGCCTTTACTCACAGGCCGAACCAATCAGCTTACAGGCACACACCATTTATTTTATTAAAGTAGGTACCGTTTTTTATGAAGCGATGTGAAGATTTAGGTAGGTTTCCCTTGTAGGAACTTGCATATTTAATTGGTGGGACAATAAAGTATCTATCTTAAACTTCTTCTCTTCTGCACTCTATTATTATACTTATAGAATATGATACGGGGTAACGGTATTACGGTACGGGCCATATTTCATTATGCAGAATTTAGATAGCGTTGTCATATTGTCATTATCAGTTATCACACAAGTTATATTAATTATGATGGATAATATGTACGTCGACCTACATACGCAATAGGTTACCTACCCATAACTACAAAGTAGGCTAACATAATGAATGAATGATCAATGAATGTTATAATTTTTGTTTGAATTTGCGCCGTTTGCCGTGGTTTACTTTGGTTACTAGCTTCTCTACTCCTACCTCTAATACCTTCCATCACAAAATGCTATCGTCTTTATCTTGATTAAGTACTACATTTAAAGCAGATGACACCTCGTGTACTTTTATATTGTAAGTTATAACTGGCCTGATAGCTCATTGGTAGTAGCTCTGCCTTCTGAACTATAGACTGCGGGTTCGATTCTCACCCGGAACAAACATTTGTGTGATGAACATCGATATTTATTCTGTGTCTGGGTGTTAGATTGTATTCTATGTATAAGTCACCGTCTTTTTGTAAGAACCGTTTGTTTATAAAAAACGCGGTTATTTATGAACGTCTTTTGTAGTTTATAAATAAACGGTTTTAGTAGCGTTTAATTGTGTACAAACCCGTATTAATGCACCAATTTTTGCTGTAATATATTGTTTTTTTAGTCACTAGTGGCTAACTAGTAAGTTAGTTTTGACCACACTAAAAGTACACAATTACAATAAAATGAATTGATGCCGATTAATTATAAATACTCTACCGTTTTATTGTGAGACACATTGCCCGTTTGCAATAAATCAACATTTATGGTGAGTGAAGGAAAAAAATCGGACATGAGATGATTTGTCACGGCAGCTTAATTAAAGCATATTTCGGCTTGAGCGATGGATGGATACGGGTTCAATCCCCGCTCTATATTCTAATTTTTCCTTTACAAATTAATCAATAAATCATCAGTAACCGTGTTTTTATAAACAAAAGGTTGTTACAAAAAGACAGTGACATATTATATGTGCTATTAGTAAGAATAGGGATTATATCCTCAATGTCCTCACCACTCATTAGTCCTCTCATCATAGCACTCGACATGGTAGATGGTGGTGACGCCGTTGAACCCTCCGATCGCGAATATCATGTCGTCGATGACTTCTATAGCAAAGTTACTGCGTGGGTTGTACATGTCAGGTACTGGAGACCAGGTGTTGGTGGCAGGGTCGTATACTTCTCCACTGCACATTCTTGAGATACCATTGAAACCGCCTATCACGTATATCTAAGACGATAAAAATTATTAATTCTGTATCTAATTAACACACTAAGGCTGAGTTGCACCATAATCACAGTTAAAGTTACGTGACAGATATTTGACATAGCCCGCCCGGGTAAACGTGGACGATTATAGTTAACATTTAAAGTAAGCTGGTGCAACCCACCCTAAATGAAATCGCAGCAAAGGCAATAAAGCTTTTCGATTAGTGGACCTTTCGGCCTTTCAGACTCCTTGTTGCGGGCAGCCATGACGCCTAACGTCATGTGAACGACTGGCTCGTCACTTCACTCATTAACATAAAAAATAATAAAAGAAAAACAAGGAATAATAGGTAGGTTACCTAAATACCTTGTTGTGGTAAGCGATGCAAGAGACGCCAGAGCGGCGGGAGCGCATGGGAGCGAGAGTCGTCCACTGATTCGCGTCAGGGTCGTAAACCTCCACACTATTCATGCACTCCTGGCCGTTGAAGCCGCCCGTGATGTAGATTTTATCTGTGGAAATTATCTCATGGAGAAAAATAACACAGCTAGTAAGTAATCATTCAATGATCATGATTGATTTTATATAACTATATAGAACTGGAAATGATTTTTGCATTGCAACGTCCGATGATACCATTTCATGTAGATGGTTGAAATGATGGTGCCTACACAATACACATGCTATCATGACCATAACCAAAATGACGACTACTATAGACATACATTATAATAGTGCCTAATGTTGAAGCAATGATGCTGCTGGGCTAAATACGTTGTAGGTATACGTGGATAATTTGGGCAGTGAATAACCTAATTTTGACAAGCCGGATATGAAGTAATAGTGAAAGGAAATGAAACTATCTCGGGGAGTTTTGGCGGGAACGCGAAAATGTTCACGTCATTGCATTGTATTATTTCTCAAAACTTGTGCTTTTTCCAGTAATAATTTTTAAAGTTGGTAGCGTTTTACGCATTAAGTGCTGAATTACGAGCATGAGTGTGGACAAGTGATTTAATGTGGTGAAACGTGAGTTTTCGTGTTGCTTCCAAAATTCCATAGAAGCTTCTAGTAAAGTTGCCACCACTTTACTGGAGCATGACTTAGACTGGACTACGACTACCTGACTTAGACTGGACTATGACTATGATAAAGACTTGACTTTACGTGATATATTCTTTAACGATGAAAAATTACAATACTTGACACTGGCTAAATACACTATGTGTGGAGCCAAAATATAAGAAAAAAAAAAAAACAATCTCTGGCAAAACGGTTCAAACAGCTTTGAACACGGAAGATGTTTGTTACAATGTTATCAGTAATGTGCAAAGGTAGCAAGGCAGGTTTTCTTACTATCAAGAGCAGCAGCACTAGCATCAGATCTCTGAGCATTCATAGGAGCAACGAGAGACCACTGGTTAGTGCGATGGTTAAATCTCTCGGCCGTGTTCTGACGGTGGTGACCATCGTATCCTCCCATGGCGTATATCGTCTCTACAAGCACAGCTACTGACACATAACAACGTCTTGCATTCATTGGCGCCACCTGAAAAAACATACATGTAAGTACATAAACCACTAAACAAAATGCTTTACTAAATCTTGCAAATATGAAAGTTTTTGAATACTTAGATCACCTCGCGCCAAGTTTTAGTTACGGCGTCAAAGCATCGGCACGAGTTGAAATAGTCCATTCCATCAAAACCTCCAATAACGTAGATGCAGTAGCCCAGCACAGCTGTTCCATGGTACGCCCGAGGTCCAGCTGGATCCACTTCTTCTACCTAGTGAAAGTCTTGCTTAGTAAAATGTTTATAGTTATTACACATATGGGTATTGGCCAAAAACATACTTTAATCCAACGATCAGCTCTAGTGTCATAGGTTTCAATAAAGGCCGTCGGTGAACCACCACTCCATCCTCCAATCGCAAATAGAACCTGTAAATATCCTGCATAAAATAATTGCAACCGATCTAAACAAAAATACACCAGCAGCAGAAACAGCGTTTACCTCGTGAGGTACTCTCGGCCTAGCGATTTCCGGTGTAGCCACTTCACCGTCCCTTTGGGCAATCATTTCTAGGTCGTACAGAAACTTCAGGGTTTCGATTATAATTGGACGAGAACCTTCATTGCCGGTGACGTATGGATGATCCTTGACGTTTTCTAGGAAGAACTAAATCATTTTGTGTGTTAGACTAAGAGCAAAATATTTTAGATATTTTGCTGTCGCTGTAGGATGGTTTACCTGAGTATCTAGCAGGCCTAGGCGAATACTGCCCATCAGTTTGACGGTGTGCTGCCAGCGAGCATCAGGGTCGTAATTCACCCAACGTAACACAGCTTCCCAGACCGCTTCCTCACTCTTCACATTAAGTTCGTCTTCCAGAATAATAGAATTCAGCTCATCAAGTGGCAAGTGAAGAAACTCATCGCTCTGAGTTGCTACCGTCACAAAATACCGCAGCAAGTATCGGCGAGCGTCCGCTTCGAGCTTGTAGCAAAATACACGCCTGCAAGTTTTTTCGAGGCTATATCAATTTCGATCGTTATAGTCAGCAATATTTGTAGGCTATAAGAAGAATGTTACCTTGCAAACATCATTATACCGAGGCAGTTTTTTGGGTTTAATGCGATACGTAGATGATCACAGCAGAGCTGCAACACGCCGAGAAATGCGAGGTAGTCAGCGGTCATCAGCAGCTCGTGCACGTTTGTATCGGTTACATCGATGCGCCGAAGGTACGCGTATTCTATCAGAAGCAGCAGGATTTCCGACCGCACTCCCGATATTAAGACATCGCTTTGCTCTCGCGAGTGCAATGTTGTTGTAAATAATGCCCTGTAATGTAAAACGAATCACTAAACCAACAAACGGTTGCTGATCTGCTTTGGAGCTCAGCTCCACTATTACGATTGACCTAGCAGCGCTGCTGACGCGCGTCTGCCGCTCAACTGCTGTCAATATTGTATGAACTTTACAAAATTGTATGAACTTTGACAACAGTTGAGCGGCAGACGCGCGTCAGCAGCGCTGCTAGCTCGTAATCGTAATAGGGGTTCTGATCTGGTACCTACTTTATCATGACAGTAATTGTTTTGGCTTAGCAAGAAAAGAAGGATTCATGTGATTTTTGTTAAGGGAAATCCATGAATATGCCGGTCATTCCACTCCGATCAACTAAATCAGATCAACTAGGTATTGTATATCTGGACGTACAGGAAGTATGGACTACAGGCTGAGAGGATGGCGCGGTGCACGGGGAAGGCGGCGCCGTCGTCTGCGCGCACGATCGCGTCGCAAAGCAGCCGGCACTCGCGCAGCCGGTGCAGCGCCTGCATCGCCGCCACCGACATGCACCGTCCCGTCTCGCGACCCGCCGTCTGCCCCAACCATCATTCATCAGGAGCTACTTTTATATTGCTCACGCTAGCAAAGTTACTTTCATAGGTTACCGGGTTGCCGTACCAAAAATACGTGCGTTACAACATGTGCTTATTGCTGTATTTATGTTTGTAGCAGATCGCCTAAGGGTAATAAAATTAGTCTGTAGATCATGGTGTAGGCCATATACCGTAATCTACAATTTTGTAAAGGAAATATAAATCCCGTTTGTGATTCAAATTCCTCTACAAATTAATTAGTTAAGAATATGTCATAGCCTAATTTTATGCGTCTAAAGTTAATTGCATCAGCTGGAATGGAATAAGTCTGCTGGTGAACATAGGCATTAGAGGGGAGGTGCCATAACTACTGGACCAAGACTCTTGGTGATCGTGCTGCCGCATTAGATCATAAAACAAACTGTTGGGAATGTTCCTGCTGCTGCCTATTCCCTGGATATTCTCTTAGCCGTGTTTTTTATTTTACAGATTTGCTAAACAGTCCTCTAATGTAATAAAGAAGACCAGTATAAAGTAGGCAAATGACTTGACTTTTCGAAAATTTCAATAGTTCTAGGTAGGTAGTGTTTACGTAATACCGCGTGATATGATTGTAAAACTAGTTTAATTTGATTGTTGTCTGAACACAGACCTTCATATTAATAGTCCGAAAATACATATTATATTTTTAGATGTGCTATTAAAGAGCAATTATTTGTCTATTTATTTTTATCTCCTCTTGCTACATTTTGAGCTGTATTGTAGTATCTACGTAGCGCTGTTACAGAATAGAACACGCGTAGGGCGTAGGCACCGCGTAGTTTCAGCTAAGCATAGTAGGTCTACGAATAGCGGTGGACGTAGCCAACGATGTACGCTGACGTTGCCGACATGTAAACAATCAGTTTTTGGCGCTCTCTGTGGCAGGTTCCAGGTTTCTTACATTCTCCACTGCTTTGCTAGTCGTACTTACAGTGTTATTCGGGTCGTTTTCCATTTCAGTGCGTCTCTAACGCACATTCATCATTACCAAATATTTACACATTAAAAAAACCTTATTTTCGTAACGAACGTGCCGCGACACAATCGAGATTTAGCTCTATAAATTCATATAAAAATTACAGTAAAAAATAACTCAAAAATAACAAAATCAAGTCATTTGATAAAACATTTTAGGTTAGCAAAAAAATGATATAAGAATGACAATCATGTCACACCTTTTTTTTCCATATGACATTACTGCATAGCAAGATTTTCATGTTTGAGTGGTTGCCTTGCTGAAATCAAAAACTTTATAATTTTTTCCTTGACAGTTAAATATATTACGGCAGATTTTAAAAAAGGTCGCTTATGAATCAATAAACCTTGCATTTTGATTTTGAAAATTGTGTTTTTAACAAAGGTATATGATTTTAAATTAAAAATAAAAAAGCAATTGATGGTCATATGTTTTTATTACTAATTATCTCAAATAACTTAATGCACCGTATCGCTATATACCTACCGTTTGTATGTTACCTATAATTTATTTATTTACTTCTATTTAAGTATAATATTTACAAATATTTAATTAATTATTTCACTTATGCACACGGTAATTAATATAAATACCTAACAAAATCCAAACTTTGTGTAAAGTACAAATTAATGACTGTTACAAAGTTTACACGAAAAGTACAATTAAACCGAGCTATAAATAATTTAGCACATTATCTGTACGACATATTCACTATCACTTAAATTAAATATGAGGGGGAGGGGGATAGATTCAGTTGAGAGGTCTGGAGGTCTCCCTAGCAGTGATGCCATCGGCTCTGAGCCTTGACAGAAGGGATTTGTAGACAACAGGAGAGAAGGGCAGCACCACTCCACGCTCCTGGATTTCACCTGCAATCGTAAAAGAAAAGCATTAGAAATTAATAACCGGCCAAGTGCGAGTTGGACTCGCGCACGAAGGGTTCCCTACATTGAGATATGATTATTTATAAAAAGAAAGCAAAAAAATCACGGTTATTGTATGGGAGCTTCCTTAAATATTTATTTTATTCTGTTTTTTAGTACTTTTTGTTATAGCGCATACAGAAATACATCATCTGTGAAAATTTCAACTGTCTAACTATCACGGTTCATGAGATACAGCCTGATGACAGACAGACAGACAGACCGACAGTGGAGACTTATAGTAATAGGGTCCGTTTTACCCTTTGGGTACGGAACCCTAAAAACTTTAACCCACCGGGTGCCAATGGTGCCATTAATTGCATAACAATAAATAAACCGAAAGTGTAACTTACCATCTAGCACCATTTTGGCAGCAATAGCAGTGGGCAGTCCGACAGTCTTGGCCATAGCAGTGTGAGTGTTGGGATCACCCCTGATAGCCATGGTGACCTCTCGCTTCTCCTTCTTGCCGTCACTCCACGTGACGCCGAGCTCATGCCGGAGTACCACGAAGTCAGTTTCATCTTTTTCTGTGAGGAAATACAAATAAATAATTAAATATATGACGCCCAACGATCACTTAAAATGATCCTGAACCCTAAATAGGATTCCCTGTATGACCTGTCTCCAGGGACCCAGGAACATGGTCCCACAACACCCAGACACATGAACAAGTATTTGCGCTTTTTTCCCGTGCACAAGTACTTGTCCTGTCGCGGGAATCGAACCCGCCGCCTCCGGATTATGAGCCGACCTGCTCAACCACCACACCACAGAGGCTGTCGAAATATTGATAGATAGATAGATAGATAGATTGAATGATTTTTAAAGTGTAAACCACACTTAATATACTAAAGCACTACTAACACTTAATATCTTTATAAAACTTAATTGACTTATTATGCTAGTACAATAGGTGGTCTTATCGCTTAAAGCGATTGTTTCCATATATACTTAGGTATAAGTAGCACCTGTAAAAAAAAACTGAGTTCAATCGCCTTTAGTGTCATACTGAGAAATACTTGGATGATATATCATGCACATGTTTTTTCCATTTAAAACCCAAACCATTGATAAAATTTCTCGGAACCATACTGAAGGTATTAGAAGTAGAAGCCTTTCAAAATAAAAACTATTTTCCTACTCAGTTTATAAATGACGGAGATATGCGGTAACAAACAAAACAAATATGCAAAAAATACAATCGATTTGAGAACTTCTGACTTTGGTCGAAGTCGAAGAAGCTACATACATACATAGTTGTGCTTCATTGGAGCCTTTTTCGTTAAAATAAGATCAATGGCAAAATAGTTTAGAACTGCAATATAGGTATATTACCGATGTACCCTTCAATCAAATATAATATGTACCTATACATAGTTTGTGCATGAAAGGACGTCTGAAAGTTAATAAAAGCGGAGAGTCAACAGAAGTGGAAAATTACATAGAAGTGCTTTAAGATAACTGTATGACCCTTTATTATAATTATTATAGTCAGCTGTGTCAATACAATGTTGCTAATTGGTGTTTACCTAATTGAAGTTTCTTGCTAAGATAATGGCTGATGGTATCCAACGGGGTGCCGCACTTGACGATTTCGTCTTCTCCCAGGATACCAAGAGACTCCAGAGCCTGGGCCCCCGGGACTCCAATGCGTTCTGCCAACCGTGTCCTCAGGTTCTCGTAAAATATCGATGAGTCCATCAAACCGAGAAGCTCGCAAGCAAATTGACGCTGAAAAATAATTACTACGTATAAATACCTAATAGTACCAACATAAAGCTTTAAATTCTCAGACATTTTTTAATAGGCGGTCTTATCGCGAAAGTCTGACGGAGATGGTGATCAATGTACTCTCTTGCTCGCACTCATGGACTTATAAATTGGCGCATGCAGGACGGCAGGCGACGTCCATATCCAGACCAGCATACACGAAGTTCAAATTCAGGTATCTTATTATAACTTACCCAAGTAATGCTAGGTCCATCCGGGTGTAACGATGGGTGAGGAATAGGGTCTACCAGTCCAAATAGCTGCATTGCTATCATAGCCTCAGCAAAACCTATAATCAAATATTGCATCCGTTTAGATTTTGTTACCCACAGGTACCTTTGTCTTTTACACGTTTATTATTGATCTCAAATACTTCTGTTATTCATCATCATCATCATCATCATCAACAGCCTGAAGACGTCCACTGTTGAACATAGGCCTCCCCCAGGGAACGCCACTTAGAGCGGCTGCTCGCCTCCTGCATCCATCGGCTCCCCGCGGCTTTCACCAGGTCGTCGGTCCACCTTGTGGGGGGCCGGCCTACGCTGCGTCTTAGCCGGGCGTCTGCCGGGGATTCTTTGCACCCCCTGCCCTGCCGTTACCGTGACCGCTACCGGAGCCACGGACTTCTGTTATTACCTGAATCTAATTTAGTTTCATTCTATCACTTGATGAGAGTAAAGAGAGGTATTACAGATTATAGGTATTAATTAGGTTTCGTATCCAATAACTACATTGTTACTTTTGTAGTCTCCTTCCGTTCATTCCATAGGTATAGGTAGGTACAAGATATCTTACCTTTATATCTAATGGTGCCTCTAAACATGGTGTGCGCATCTTCAATTCCGTAGAGCTTGGAGTAAATGGTACTGTCTCGGTTAGGGAATCCTTCGAACGCAAACCCGGGTAGGAAGTCCAGCTCCCTTGCCACGGACATCAGCTCTCCTCCGCTTAGCACGTTCACTATCTGGAAAAACGAACGTTTATAGAGATAAAGATTTCTTTAGCTAATATTTTGCCCTTATACTTATGTCAGTTCCCATAAACAGTTCTTTAAACTTCAGGGTTAACGTTTTCTGATTCTCAAGAGCACCGTAGCTCCGCGAAGAAAGCGTCTTTGGTATTACCTAATTCTATAGGCACTAGCAGTGCAGTGAAAGTCTGAACTCTAAAGACACTGATAAAAATATTATTTGATATCGTGTGGTTGAAGTAACGATTGAATGATGACGAGCTACGACATATTTGCTACAAATGCAATAAATACATACCTGTCCTTTACTAAGATATTTGGCTTCCGAAATTGTGTTTAGTAAAACTCCTCGAGGGTTCCACGAGAATTTGTACCGTAAAGCGTTGTCGCTGAATTCTGGTGCAGGCAAACCTAAAATCATGTTTAATTAGAAATGTTATAGAGAAACATCAGGCTGTTTTCATAATCAGACTGCAGCCAGTCATTTTAAAGTATAGGTAAGTACTTAGGTACCATAGAAACTATAATTATACACTCGAGTCAATTTTTTTTTTTTCAACTGTTCGGTCACTTACCTCCACAGTATGAAACAAATGAGTCAATTCTGCCTCCATGGTTCTGAATGTTGTGGATGCACTCTAATGCTAGAAGGTGATCAATGCCAGGATCGAGTCCAACTTCATTTAAAAACGTTAAGCCAGCTTCCGTAGCTCTGAAAGCCACAAAAATATATAACTTTTGAACGTTTTTTGTGTTATTTGATTGCATTGGATGATTTCTTTCGCTTCTTTCACTTACGCCTTGTGCAGTTCCTGTACTTCAGGCCTGACATATGAAGCCGTCACCATATGAACTTTAGCATTCAGACAAGCCTTAGCTACTGTTCCGTGAAGATCATAAGGTAAGAGGGAGACCACAACCCTGGCTCTAGAGACCAGTGACTGTAGAGCAGCTTCATCCTTAGCATGACAATACTCGGAGTTTACTCCGTAGCGTTCTGCCAATGCATCTGCTTCTTCTTTAACCGCTGATGCTAGAATTATGTAATTATTTAGACCAGTGTCACGTTACGTGGTACCAACAAAGCCATCCCAATTCGTTGACATTGGCGATGATATTTTACTACATTTTATTATAATTGCAGTACCATCTAGAACTTCTCATTGTATTGGTATTTGCTTGAAACTTACCTATTGTAACAGCGATGTTCTTGTCTCTAGAGAGGTATTCAACTACTGGTGCGGCAACTAGTCCACTGCCTAATATAACGACTGGTGCTTGTTGGTCATTGCCTTCTACCTTGTGTCTTGAACGTCTGCAACATGGAGAATAATGGAACATAGATTATTATTATATAGCCTATGATTTTTTTTAGCAAAGTATTGTATTTTGTGCAATTCAAATGATCATGAAATTAGAAAGTAATATGTTTTTTGATAAATTTAAAAGTCATAGTTAAAGTAACGGTTATTTTGCAATTGCATACTTCAGTTTGGTAAAACTCACGTTGTATTTGCCATCCGAAGATCGTTGATGTACTCAAACGGTGGCGTTAGCTGGCCATTGCTTGTGATGATTGCCTGTAAATGTTCTTTTGTTAACACTTCCTAAATGAAATATTTTATTGCCTTGAATATCATTATTAAATAATGTCACGGAAGTGTTTTTCTCTTACCCCCTTTACAACAGGCGTGAAGTCATGTTGTTCCAAAGGCTTAGTAGCATCAGATCTCATGATGTCCTCAGCGTAAGGGAACAACAGGTCCCCGAAGAAGTCAGTAGATTCTCGCGGCAATTGTGTGGGCATGTTGTCGATAGAGCACACAAGTACTCCTGGACCTTTAAAACTGAAGAAATCTTTTATGAGAATAACGCCTGTTATTTATAAATAAAATTGCCATCATAGGTTATTTCCTGTTGCGATGTAGGTAAGTAGGCATACTTACTATCATTGCCTCAAGCAGTGTGCTTATATGTACATAAGTAGGTATTTATTATTATATTTATTATGTTATTAAAGAGATTTGCCTTATCACTGTACTTGTGCAAAGTCAATCATCACTGATTGCAATAACAACTTGATAATGAAGATATTTGTTTTGTTCCATGAAGCATGCGATATTGAAAGTAGGTTCCTATTTTGCTATAAATCATTAATATCTAGTTGAATTAGTCCATCAAACAGCTCACCTCTTGGTGTCCTTATTTCTGTCAGCATCATAAAGACAGAATGGCGTGTCGATAGTGGTGCACTCATTCATGAACTCGATAGAACCCCCGGGGTCTGCAGATATGTCACAAATAGCCAACATTCTGAAATGCATAAACATATTTTATTACAACAGTAAAATAAGTAATCATAAAATAATAAGTACTATATATTATTATTTATTATTTTACCACATATGTTATACTACGGAGGTATGTATTACCATATGCTACGCTGGGCCTTCGATTCTGATAAAAATATTACTTACTCGTGTAGCAAATCCAGGGGTGCGAAACTATTGGGCTACCACGATACCTGACGCAAAACACCTTCTAGTACATAAGACTCATAAGATATTAGAAAGTGTTTTGCGTCGGATATCATAGGAAGCTTTGGAAATATCCACTTCGCATTTGAAGCCATTTACATTACATCTTGAAACAAATTCTCCACGTCTCCTGAAACTATGACCTCTGTGATGATAAAGCGGACTTCCGCAGGATCAAGTTTAACTCGAAGATATTGAATTGTGATAAAAATTTACGCATCAAAGCTAACTAACCTGTGTGGCAAAGCTGGAGTGCCGATGGTCTCAGCAAGAGATGGCGTAGATTCATCCAGAGAAGCCGTCACCATTAAATGCTGTGCTTCAGCAAGCAATTGTTCCCAATGAACTTCGTGTATCAAGACTGATGTGAATGGTAAAATCTACAAAGGCAACAAAGTATGTTGATATCACTCACCTGTGGGGCAAAGCTGGGGCACCAACACTCTTAGGCAGCCATGGGGTATGCGAAGGCACTAGAAGGTGCTTTGCATCTGGTATTGTAAGAAGTTTGGGGCTGTCCACTGCCCAGTAGATTCCGTTCACCAAAACAGATGTGTATGGCGCTATCTGGATACATAATAATAAGATGTTGAAATTTTTAATTTCTTTTAACTGGTATCAGCCTGTAGTAGGTATACAGAGCAGGTATTTTTACCTTTTGTGCAAAGGTCGAAATGTATCGTTCTGGATGCTCATCGTATTCGAGAGGGTCGTAGCCTCCACCATTCTTTCGCTCGAGGTGATGACGTCGGCGAACCTCACACCCGTATATTTTGTTGGGACCTATAAGCAATACACTGATAAGATTTAAAGAGTCGTGAAAATAAAAACTCTATCGAAAGTCGCTAAATCACTCACTTCCATGTTCAGCAACTTTCCTCAGCATTTCCGGTGGGACATATTCGTTTGGAAGCTCTTGGAATATTTCCTGACTACCCTGAAATGTGTGAAAATATGATGATTGAATTAGTAAAAATATTATTAAATAGGCATCAGCTACTAGACAGCATAGTTATTAAACCTCACGAAGAAAAAAGCACCGCCAATAATTCAAGTTTATGTTAAGTAGACCCATAAGGTCTTATTAGTTGGAGATTAGGTAACTTAGTCAAATAAAAATGTTAGTTTCGTCTCTCTCTCCTTTTACCTGGGATACATTTCCAGAGCCAGTGAATACAAATGTAAGAGGACCTAATGACTTAGGCATCATTCCGAGGGCTACTTCATAGCCTGCGTCGCGGATCGCTTGGCGTGCCATGCTTGAGTTGCGGTAGTTATGAGCTGGGCCTATGTGCTGAAAACAGAGAACTTATTGATAAAATGAATTTCCCAGATCAATTTTAATAAGCAGGAACTTACTTATAACATTTGTGATGTAAAAAACGAAAACCACATAGTATAATTACCAAAAAACAATGGCAAGATCTCCCTCAGCTAGAAACCCATAAAATATATATAATCACAAATTAATATAAATTACCATAAACGGCGTGTGATGTCCAAGAGCTAACAACCGGAGTCCAAGACCGTGGAGTATGTTGACCATGCCAGCCACGCCGGCGTATTTTCCAAACGCTACCACTCGGTTGCCCTTCTCGTCCATCAGCTTTTCGTAGTCTATGAGCCGAATATTCTGTAGAAAATTTTAACAGAATCCTTAAAAAACAGGGTTCTAAAAACATCAGTAAGTTTAATGAATGGACTGTTGGGCGTCCAGTCAAACTTATCTTCGATAGGCAGGAGTTTTCTTAATATGTTTTTCATCGGCTTCTTTAAGGTTGACTACCTTAGCTAAGGTTGGTTACCTTAGCTAGTATCGCGTCAAGCATCGGCATGTTCGCCTCTTGCGCCTTGATGGTGTGTGAGAAGAAGCAGTATGTCTTATTAGGAATGAGTAGGTCGACGGGCGTCTGCTTCACGCCGAATATCACGTTTGCTTCGCTTATGTCTTCCTGAATGATAGCTCCGGCGTTTATGTATGACTGAAAGGAAAACAAATTATTGAAAATCACGGAATTCTAGGAACCTGCTCACTACGCTAAATACCTGTTCATTATTATCATAATATATTCCGGAACCTACGTATTATTCCGGAGTTTGGAGAAGTATAGAACATTATTTCCTCTCTGGGAACAAGATTATGGGCAAGTTGGCCCAAAATAAATTGAATATTCTCTCTATTTATTTATTATTTGTTTATTTATTTATAATAATTAGAATGGCATTGTCTACCAATTACACTAATTATTCCACATACCTAGTCATCTACCATAATATGGATGGGGATTGGGATAGGGATGGTATAATTTTATAGTCATGGCAAGGATGGAAGAAAAGAACATTTTAAAGACTTCGGCTTTTGGTCATCAATTCAGTGTTCACACATTCTACAGATGCTGAATCTTCGGTAGGTTTCTTGACCCCAGTGAACCATGTGGAGCAAGGCCACGTTCGTGGTGAAGAAATTGTCTAGCTACCGTCAAAGTATTTCGTTCTTCTTCATACCTGCATCGGGTAGGCTCGTCGGTTGGACGGCTGCACGATGACCTTCACGCCTTGCCGCACGAAGCGGTTTACATTGGAAGGTGAGAAGGGCGCTCGTCTCTCCCATACTGACTGGTCTTCTCTACGGATCGCAATCACTTGCCGAATCTAGAACATAAAATGAAGTAGATATTTAAATAATTAGTCACAGTCTAAAGCATTGAAGAGCATTAGGTATGTCCCGTATCTAATGCAACTTATGTAGAGCTGGAGGCCAAACCATGTTGTCTCATAATCTGTGATTGATAGTCGTACTTATGGTAACGGACCAAGCATGTTTTGCCTGTTGAGCTATTGGAAACGATCAATGAAGCCAATCCAATAAGTTTAATATAAATAGTCTGTCTCTATCTCTAGCTAATATGACCTGATTGCAGTATCTCGTAAGAAAACTAAATTGTATTGACCGTAACCAAATATTTGCATTAACCTTTATTGCTATTTGCTATATTATTACCTAGATAATGATATACCTACTTTATAGATAAAAAAAAGATAAAATTATCACACCACCAGCACAACACCGAACAACTGCGTTATATTAGAACAGTAAGCTTATACAGGGTTACAGGAAAAATTGTGCTAGATCCGCTAAGGGCGTGGAGTTCCCACCATTTCTAATTTATTTCACTATGAAACACCCTAGCCTAAACTTATAATATTATTTTTAGATATCCGTTAGAAAAAAATACAGATTCAAATATTTTTTTATTTCTTAACTTTCACTTGTCTACTATAGTCTATTAAATATTATATTATGTACTATTTTATTGATTGACGTCCCAAAGCATCTTATTACACATGTAAAAATGCAATAATAATAATAATAAGACACACAAAATATTTAAAAAAAAAAATTAAAAGTCGAATATTTCGAAAAGGGTCAAGTGTAGGCTAGGGTATTTCATAGTGAAATAAGTCAGAAATGATGGGTACTCCACGCCCTTAACGGATCTAGCACGATTTTTCCTGTAACCCTGTATACTTCAGGACAGGTAGGTACTTACTTATGATATGCTTTTGTTTATCAGAGTAGGTATAGGGGTATAGGTATACACACTTTCGCATAAGAAATCTGTTTACTATCTTAATACTTTAATGCAACTGCATTAGGTACTTATGCTGTATAAATATTCTTGGCTCATTCATGCCCAGTAGATAAGGAGTGTCAACAAGTTAGAGGTAAGAGGTTACTAGCGGCCGCACAACAAATCGCACTCATTTCTACTTTGGTAGTATGATCTTGCAGAACTGTCTTACCATGGATGAAATAAAAAAAAGAAGGATTGAGTTTTGATTGACATCGTACTGAAGCCCAAAATGGCGGACATATTACACATGTGTGTCAGATGAATGTAGGGCGACCGGCTGCATATGATGCGAGTGTGTGCGTGCCCGCTCGTACGTACGAAGCGTTCCGGCTTCCTAAACGTGCTTCAGCTTCGGATCAGACGGGATTCCCTCCTTTTTTTTATTAGCTCCGTTTGTCCTGCACACAGTTCTAGTGTCCTACGCAGTTCTTTCTTGTTGGTAATGTAGTTTAAAG
Source organism: Ennomos erosarius (assembly GCA_963580505.1). Lineage (NCBI taxonomy): Eukaryota > Metazoa > Arthropoda > Insecta > Lepidoptera > Geometridae > Ennomos > Ennomos erosarius. The sequence goes on from OY756982.1 coordinate 11,404,762, forward strand.
AAATAAATAATTATTTATTTCAGACATATTATGGCCCATACTTAGTACCTACTTAACTAAAAACTCTAAGGTACAAACATACTAAGTATATAAAAATGTATTAATAAATAAAATTAGAATTAAAACAAACACAGCTAAACCTTATATGAATGTATGTACTTAATTGATAAAATCACACAGTACTTGAAATCTAGTTAGTATAGATAAAGACCTAAGTAAGTATAATGTAGATTACAACCGCGTGTTCGATAGGTAAGTCTAGCCCCTCGTAATAATAAGGCTCTTGGTAATGTACTTACCTTATTATTATTACTTTAAGGACTAATATTACCTACTTAATTACTTGTACCGAAATAAACATCGGAATTTAAATTACCCCCTGGAGTCGAAATGTTATCTAATTTTGGAATCGCGCAAATCATTATTAACTTGCGATACGATATCAAACGGTCGTCAAACGGGTTGCGGTGGCGATAGCTGTCATGATTGCTCTATTATAGGTACTAGGTAGCAACCACGTGACCTGCGCAGTAGCTAAATAATATTCAAGTCAAGTTGTGCCTATTATTGTCTTTCTTACGGTACGTATAGTAACATCGATATACCATGCCATAATATTCAATTATTGTCTTCATTGTATATTTTGCTCATTTATTGTAATAATTTTGTGTAGTTGGTAGTTATAGGATATTTTTCTTTGTTTCAGATACCCTTAATTCAAAGTTTCGTTTTTTATTTCTCTTTTGACATGACACTGGCAAAAATGAGCTAAACAATTGCCATACAAAAAAAATTGATATACTACTTCTACAAACTTTTACTAATATTTTTGAATTGGTAAAATAAAATAGGTAAGTACATAAAACAATAATTTGGTTTTACATACCTACGTTTGAATTTCTAGCGAGCTATTAAACCTGTCTGAATTTGTATATTATATAATCATCATCATCATCATCATCATCATCTTCCCCAGCGCCACTTTAAGCGGCTACTCGCCCAGCGTACGGCCTATAGATGGACCGATGCGACGATCTGGTAAAAACCGCGGGGAGCCGAGGGATGCAGATGCAGGAGGTATTATATAATACTAACCTTCTTTTCTAAGGTTCCGTCTGCAGTTTTGCCATTATGCTTAGGAACTGCATGTTTCCGTTGTAAAAAGTGTTCAAATTTTGTTCGTGTTTTTCTCAAAAGCGAAAGAGCTTTCACAACTGGTCTGCAAACTCCGAAGTTTACCTCGAATAAGTAAGAGCTACTAAACTGACTTAGCTTTTTTTTTTAAATATTTCTTTGAGAAAATTTAGGTATGTACATGGAGTAGGAGAGCTACCCACTCGCCCACGCTATTAGCCTGATTACACCTACCGAGTAGAACGGCGAGACATCAAAATGTCAGTGGGCCGAGACAGTGATATGGCCGCGCCGCTCGGTGTCCACACTTTTCGAGTAAGTTTTCTTTGGGGTTTATAGGTATTTTTTTTAATCTGATTTTTATATGCAATCACGAATTATAAAATTATCATGTCCTTTAGGTACCTGTTTACACTGTTCAACCAGTCAGCCAGTAGGTATATTTTTTTAAACCACGTGGTTTTGTTTTCCTCCAACATAAAAAGTTTCCATACTTGAGTAAGAGCAGATAAAGCATATCCTCAGGAGACCTGTATTGACCTACAATGCGATAACAGGCCCTGCATCATGTACTTATTTATTCAGTGATAACTGATAACAACACATTTTTTCACTTCATTAAAAAATATTTAATTTATTGATATCATGCCTGCGGCTTTGCCTTTAATCCAAACACTTATTCTCACTTCAGCTTTCTTGCTCTAGTTAAATACAACTGTGATGGAGTACTCATATTACAGCAAGAAATTGAGACAATAATAGGTAGGTAGGTATAACCTATACCCAACCAAACATACACTCCCCTACACACATAGGCACCTAATACCTTATACATTTAAGTAGGTACATAATTTAAATCTTTCCTAAAACGTTTGCAAAGGTTTAATAATTAGTATAAACACTAATATCATGTTCGTTTCTCAAAATTTTACTTAAAATCTTACCGCTCATAATTACCAGCTAAAATCAAAACGATTAAGTACTTACTTAGTACTGAATTACTTTTTTTACAAAAAGAATGTTTTACTAACCTTCTTAGTAGAATAGAACGCTACGCTGTTTACCAGGTGGCTCTTCGTACGCAGAGCCGCGGACCTAAGCAACATTTTATTTGTGTACACAATAAATGAAATGAATGATTAAAATTATATCGATCACGACTTATCACCGAGTACCCGTCCTACTTGTCCCGTCGTACGATTATATCTAAATTATTAATATTTAATGGAACTTCTTTGAGAAAACACAATCGTATAACGTTTTATCGCTTCATGATAGCGTCTTACTCTTGTTTGTTTCATCGCGAGTACTCAGATTATTAAATGTAATGTAAAGTAATGATACAATTGATAAGATTGCCTTAAGTCATAAGTAATCATTGCAATTTATATTATGCCGGTGTAATCTCTAGTAATTTTGATTTTGTTAATAATTATAAACAGTCACACAAAAACACCTAAAATTGTTTTATTTTAAGCTACCTATACACTATTAGTTTATGGTGTACAATACAGCCTATAAAATTAATATATAATTATTATTATTTATTTATATTGGGAGGTAAAATAAATATTATTGCAGATGATACGGTTTATACTTTCAGCTGCAGCCGTAATGTTCAATTACAATTTTCGTAAAATCCCAGTTATTTTATATTCCAACAATTTATTAAGTAAGTACATATTACGCGCTGCGCTATTACGTGAACTCACCTCCTGAGGCAGGGCATCGGATATGCTCGAAACCTAGTAGAGAAATCGACACAATATTCATGAGGTACAGTCGGTTAAATAATATTTTAAACGTCTTATATTACTTACCTATATTTGTTTGTTTTAGATTTTGGATCATGTCATACATGCCACTGCTCGCGCAGTCTGAAAAACATAGTAGGTAGGTAGGTAAATACTTACCTAATTATTATAGGTAGATATAGTGCACCTAATAACAGAGCTGTCTCTAATTTAGGCAACAAAACGTTTAACCCAAAAAGATTTAACCTATATTATTTATATTATAGTTATAATGGTAGGTATATGGATACCTAAGTTTACGTAATCAAAACACAAATCTTGCACGCTTAATTTTTCTGACCTGTGTCAAAATCATTCTGATAAAATTCAAGCCTGCTACATTTTTATCATAGACAGATAACCACCACATCTACCCACAGTTTTATTTTCACCGCTTGCTAGGTAGGTACACCTACGGCTACTATGGATCCCTACTGGTAGGGATAATTGGGGATAAAAATCCACTTAAGCGTCGAGTAGATGTAAGAAGAGGTTCAGACTCCATGAGTCTACATAATATGGAGCCTAAATTGATGCTACCGTGGCACTTCATTAACATAACATAGGGTAAGTTGTACCTACTTGCAAATTTTTATTTATTTTTGTAGTAAGTAGAGTAGATCTATAGTGTATTTTTACCCGACTACCAAAAAAGAGGGTTATGAGTTTGACTGTCTATGTATGTATGTATGTATGTATGTATGTATGTATGTATGTATGTATGTATGTATGTATGTATGTATGTTCATGTGTTCCCTCGTATCTCCTAAACTACTTATCCTATTTCAAACAGCAAGGTGTCATTCGATAGATCTTAACACTCTGCGTGTCATAGGGTATATAAAGTTACATTAAATTCTATATGGCGGATTATATTGAAAAAATTCGTGGACAAAAAAATATATTTTTTCGATAAACATGACATGTTTGGTATCGAATGAAAGGTCTTTATGAGTACGTTTAGTATATGTATAATTTGTATATCTATGTATAACTATGTATAGCCTACGTATAAAAATAGGCGCCAATTTTCTGGTTTTGTTGTTCCCTGGTTGTGCCTAAACTGCTTATCATATTTGATCAAATTTGATACCAATCGATGCGTATTAATACTCTGGGTGACATTGGGTACATTTAATTATACTAAACCCAATATGGCGGATTTCATGACCTATCCATTCCACCTCATAGTAAGAAAATTCGCTAAACATTAGGCAAACAGCCGAAGTCATTCGTGTAGTCTTAAAAATTGGCACAGTTATACTTTGAAGGTGTACTGATGAATATACTAAAAATGTCCGAGGCTGGGGGGTAAATAGAGGGAGGGGGAAGGGTTTAAATATCACTTTTTTCGGATATTTGCTTATATCTCAGAAACCTTTAGGATTAGTATTACAATTGCTTCTGTGAAATTAAATTATATTTTATCCGCCATAAAAAAGATTCTATTCATTTTTACTGTAGGTTCAATACTTTAGGAAATAAACGATGTTGGAATTTGAAAAAGTAGCTTCCTCCCACCTCGTTATAACGCAACGCAACTGCATAGCGCTTGTAAATTGTAGCATAGATGATAGAAGTAGGTACCTACTCAAAAGTATAATAAACAAAAAATAAAATAAAATCTCTATTCATGTAAACACACATTTTTGCACATAGGTAAGTGTAACCATTAGTTATACAACACCCCTTCTTTTGGGCAAGGGTAAAAATGCCATCATAAATAATTAGGTAGTCGGGTATTAGTTTTTGAACTCTATCTTGTTCCACTTATCCCCACCGGTAGAGGTAAGGATACCTTGGTAGGGACAGGGGGTCTAGCAAAGATACCAACTGCTAACGCTAACGCCAAACGCTAACTCCAAAATGTACTGAAATGACATTTCGGAAATCGCTAACTTTTCCGCAGCGAATGTCATTTCAATACATTCTTGGAGTTAGCGTTTGGCGATAGCGTTAGCGTTTGTGGTCTTTGCTAGACCCCCAGGTGTAGGTACCAGATGATTTTAACTACCTTTAGACAAGTATAATATTATAGATTTATAGAAACTATTAACGTGTGTGTAGTTTTTTTATTTAGTTATTTCGACTGAATCTCGTGAGCTATTTAATAATTAATTGTAATTGTCTACACATAATAAAAAAAAGTAGAGTAGAATCTCGCCAAAATGACCAAGAAAAGTGACAAATTGATACAAGAATTTAAAAAGAAATTTCTCGTCGTTGGGGTTGCTTTGCTCGGAAAATTTACAAAGACGTTTTTCGTCGTTGGGTTCACATGACTTGGATGGACTCGATCTGGTCTTGTTCTTTGATCCCTCATACTGAAGGTCCTTATTACATCGCGGTATACTTCGTTCTTCACTAGAACAGCAGTCTTTTCGTTGCTCTTCCAGTACATGGGAGTAATGGTGGCAAGACACTGAAAAGTGAAAGAATTCTTTATTCATTTCCCTATCTGAAATTGAATCAGTACCATAGCAATTGGCTTGACTTATTAGAATTCGAAATATACATGACATTTTCACTTTACAAAAATAATGATTAGTTCGAATCTGAATTTGAATAAAGGACCGAGAGACAATGTTTAGAACAAATAAGTTAATAACTTATAACTTGGTTTAATATCGATATCAAATACTTAAATAACCTAAGTATATCGTTTTAATATTACCTCTAACGTTTGTTTACTATCAAAATTAACAAAATGTGCGGTTCAGCGGTAGCCAGTGCTAGTTTCAAACATGTTTGAAACCCTTGCGTTTGGCCGTGCACGTTACGTGCGGAAATTGCACACGAGCACGCGGACAGCAGCACTCATGCTAAGAAGCAGAAGCAGATAAAAGGTCACAAGCATAGTTTTGGACGGGACTCTGATATGACGCTCAGATCTCAACATGCTTTTGACAACGGCGACCTTTCATCTGCTTCTTAGCTTAGGTAAGTATTACAGATTAGATTTATTTCACCCTTTGAACGATAGAGGCAAGTTGCGGGGTTTTAAAGTTTCGTAGGGCTAATTGCAATAGATTTTGCTGAGATAACATACCTTGACTTTCAGTACTCCATTCATGAAATGCATTTCCGTAATTTCGAAGTCAAGCATCACGCTTGTTACGATCATAGCATTCTCAACCCTATATCTTGGGATGTACGCATCAGTTCGCAATGGCTCCCCGTTCATGTGCCAGGAGAGCTGAGTAGCTGGCTGGGAATGGCCAGACGTGCAGTTTACTCGGGCCTTATCTCCGATGCGGTACTCTGGATGGAAGCCAGAAATAACGGGGCCATGTTCTGGAAGGGCTGTTGAAAAAAATAACTAAGAAGTGCTTAGATTTAGAAGGTATCGATCCTACTTAGATTGGTTTATTCATTAATGAGTTGCAGACAAGCAGACAGCCCACACTTGCCTGATAAAAAAGCGAGTCGCTGTGCTGTTGCATATATGGATAACTTTCTACCAACCGTTACAGCGTTTCTGGCAAAGCCACCGATCAATGAAAACGCAGTATAGGCCAGCCCCACACTAGGGGGCGGACGATGTCATACACCGCGGGAAGCCGAGGGATGTAGGAGAAAAGCAGCTGCAAAGTGGCGCTCTGTTGGCCTATGTTCAGCAGTGGATATCTTCAGGCTCTTGATGATGATAATGAAGCCAGTTTGACCACATATGATGTTTAAAAGTGAATAACTAACCGATGACACCCATATCCGCATGATCAGAAACGGTGGGGAACAGTGGCCGCTCGCCGGACACCTCACAACGGTACCGGCCACCGGTTGGAAGGGTCGCTGGAGCCAGGACCAAAAGGGAACCAGTCAGGTCTGAGTCCTATAAAAATAAAAATATAGGTAGAATAAAATTGAAGCCACAATAGGCGGCGTTATCACTAAAAGATAATCTCTTCCAGGTAAATACTTAGCTGGAAATATCTATTTAGGAGCTACCTAAATCTTAAGTATTAATGAAGTGATGAACTCGATATAATATATCGACTTGTAATTTTTTTTGTATGCCCGGAGGCACCTGAGTCGGCACGTGCAGCTTCAGCAGTTCCACGCGTCTCACCTCAACGTCGACTCCGGGCAGCGGGAACCTCCTGCGCGGCTCGACGTCACGCGGCACGTGCCTGAAGAACTCCTTGCCGTCCTTGTACCACTTCACGGAGTACAGCACGTCGGCCGGCCCCAGCTGCCAGCGGCACAACAAGGCCGCGCGCGTGCCCAGCTGAATGGATTTGGGGATGTCCAACGCAAGAAGTTGTATCGATTTTGCTGTTTCTGTCGAGTTTGACTTTGAAAAGTATTCAAATTTTTTTACTCAAAAAAAAAAACCGGTCAAGTGCGCGGACTCGACTCCGGAGCATTCTATAAAAACAAGCAAAAAAAAGTCACGTTTGTTGCATGGATTAAATATTTATTTTATTCTTAGTAATAGAGTTACCCTTTGGGTACGGAACCCTTAAAACACGTGCTTTTCTAAAAAATACTTTTAAACTTAAGACCAGCACGGGAGATTAGACTACTTATTCAAAAAATAGATAGGTACCCTATATAAGGGTGGGTTTATGTTCCTCAAATAGATGGTCAAAATGTCTTACTAATTTTAACTAAAAATGCTGTTAAAATTATAACTATGCCTGCCATCTATATATGGATGTTTGTATAGGTTCTAACGGGGTTAAGGTATACTTACCAAAAAACAAAAGCAGGCCTATAGTGGACCTTAAAAGCTCTCTTCGAGATGTCGTTGTTACCATAATCGTTGCTTTTAGCACTTTGTCTCGTGCATTCCGAAGTTGTCCCGGTGACCAACTTAAGACAAGGTTTGCGCTGTTATTTTTTTCTGAATGGACCCTGCGTGGATGGACTCTACGGTATTTCTGGAACATTATACTAAAGTCAGGACAGATTTATTTTACTCCTCTTCTAAAAAAAAACTCAGTCCCGGATCCAAAGTTTTATGCTTTGCGTCAGATAAGATATATTGAAGGATATTATATTGATAGAAATAAAACGATGTACGCTCGCAGCTTTTGCAAATGTAAGTATAAATACTTAGGTACTTACATACTTTACATATTAAATTTATGTAATTACTATGTTGCGTAAACCAGAGAAAACACCTCTTCTATAGTCGTTTAGCTCCTATTGCAAAATGCATGTAAGTCTCTCCAAGTGTCCACTATCTCGCATTGGGCAGCACTTATTTAGGCACGGTTTATCTGACGCTTAGCATTAACTTTACCAAGAGCTTTATCAAATCAAACCTAGGTAAATACCTGCCTATATGTAACTTTAATTTCCTGAAGTTTAGCAGGAGAATACACTTATTATTTTATAATATTTACACTCCATTATTATATTGCAGAATATTATTAATGGTAACGTGCGCCCGTACAGGCTGCTTACACCGAAATAAGTTAGGTAGCTGAAGTGACTTCAACTAAAGGAAACACCTTTAGGTGTGTAGTTATGTGCAGCTAATTTATTTATCGAAACAGAACTTCGTCTTTATGCAAAGGAACATTTAAATATATTCATCTAAAAGATTAAAATCGTTTGATAATTGATAATTAAATAGACTTTTTTTTGTCATTACAATAATTCTGGATGTTCAATTAAGTTGTTCTAAACTTTTATTTTATGTTATTCTTTTTACTTTGAATACTCGCTAAATGTAAGCAGTCAACGCCTATAATTGCGATGACATTAACCATGTTACCCTTAGTATTTAGTCACATTCAATAGTAATAATGTACATTGTGTTGGTGTTCAATAAATAAATAAATAAATAAATAATCGTTTGGAGACCGCCCTTTTACAAATAAGTTAATAACGTCCAGCCCAACGATGTCATACATAGATCATGGACCCTAACAAGGATATCTAAGAATCCAGCTACTATACGAACTTACGAAGTGCTACAACACGAAACATACCAACCTAGTTATCTACCAACATGTCTTGACGCGAGAATCGAACTCGGTAGCCTCGGGGTTATGAGCCAACGCTGGTAATTTTTTAAGATGTAAGTAAGTAAGTAATGTTTGTTTGTACTAATTTAAAACTTCGATACGCCAGTGTTCCGCTTTTACCTTAGGTCTGAGTTTCTGGAGAGGCCATCCTGTGTTGTTAACTTGTAATAGTCGCAATGGTGTTTAATTAAATATTTTTATTTGATTCGATACCTATTTGAACCTGGGAATCACACATATATAATAGGATTTTCTTTATACTTATGAGTACCATTATTAATTATTATACCATTCTATTGTTAAGATATCGTTTTTAGTTAGGTGAGATATTATAATATTTTTACTTTAGAAAATACACAATTACCTAACTTACTTACATTAAAAAAATATACATAGGTTATTCTGTGCGTAATAAACCTAATACGACATGATAAGTTAGTCGGCTAAGCTTTATCTCAACTCAACACAATAGGATAACATTTCAGCTTATTTGTAACAACGATTACCATTCCATAAGTTGATTATTTACTGGTTCCAGTAACCAGACCAAGCTGTCGGCAGTAAGTTTAAACAAACAAGTGGCAAGCGAGTACGAATATGGTGACCACAATACCTTTAATTGCAAATTGCAAGGCATGACGAATGGGCTGCCGGGCTTGTACGGTAAGCTATATGACTCAAGGATTAGGGCAGATTTTCATTGCTGATAATGTTCTGGATGACCTTCTTATTTAATGAGTTTAATTAAAGAAAAAAAGAAAGAATGAAAATACATTTACACTACACACACAACACTACATTACAATACACAATAAAAATAAGTAAATAGAAAAATCAAACATACAATATAAGCACAAATTAGTAAATTGTAATATTTTGTGTGATGTCATGACTAGGTCCCGACTCAGCATGCAATTAAGGTCAAGAAATGACCTTAATTGCTCGCAGCGTTTAGGTTGATCAGTTGCAGGTAATGAAAACAAGCCAAAACTTAAACACTCAGGCCTTATCTCATACTTATAGATCAATGGCAATGTGTCAGCGAGAACAGGACAGGACATGATTTTGAAAAGTTTTATTTTGTAAACGTTTTTTTTTGAACGAGCTAATGCTGTTGGTCTTCACCGACCTTTACAGCGTCACCGGGCGGGAGGGCAGGCGCTTAAGGCACCCAACCGACAAAAGTGGAGGCCAACTACCTAAAGGGCACCTCTTGTTAAGTGCAAGCCTCGGCTCGGCTTGCCGGGATAAGAAGATCGAGAAGGCTACGTCCGCTGGACGAGTGGATCCTATGGAAAGAACATTTTTTATTGCAACTAGAGGTGGGTCGTACTAGGTAAATCGAGATACTAGGTGACACTGTGACTGTGACTCAGCCATACCTGTGACAAATACCTGTGAATAAATACTAGCGAGTATTTTTTACTCGCGGCACAAGTCACGTTTACAGGACGTAGATATATAATAGGTGTGTCTTTCTCTGACGCCTATGTGGAAAAAGGATGCGCCTATTACTTTTGAATTGACGGCTGGCAATACATGTCGCTGTCACAGCTCCTGTGAAAAAAATACTAGGTTTGTCCCTCACTGGCACGCTACAGACGCCTTCGTGAGAAAAGGATGCACCTATTACTTTAGCACGCTCTCAAAGACTCGCGCACGAGTCACAGTGTCGCTGCTCCTGGAGGTATTTTGTCGCTGTGACTGATTGTGACTTTCGTTTATCAGTGACTTTTACCTGTGACGATAAATACGCCTCACGCCTAATTGCAACGTTGGATGCAAGAGGCAAGCAGCCACTCAAAGCGCATTCTATGTGTAAGCGCCTTTATATTATAGTGAGTGGGTCTTATTAGAAACTTATGAAAATGGGTGCTACTTATTATAATTTACTTACGTTATATTTTAGTGTACATAGTGTTGAGCTGCCGAAAATGGACCTCATAGCATTTTAGCATAGGTAGGTAGCATACTAATTCTTACTAATTCGTAGGTAAAGGATTTTAAACTCGGTTAAGTTAATAAAAAATAAATAAATAAATAAATAATAAATAAATAAATCTTACTACTACTACTCCTTTTTTATCAAACATTCTTTAAAAATACGATCCGAAAAAATATTGCAGACTTTTTTAAAAATCTTTTCAAAGTTACAGATCGGGAGCGATCAGATATCGTCGGCACTTGTTAACACGTGGGGGTGATTTACTGAGCGTTGTTAGATTTTACGGGAAACTGGCGAGGAATGCGGTGCAATTAGTCCAACTTTCAGTTTATGTCACGGCAAACGACACTCGCAAGACATCTCCTCATATAGGGTATCTACCTACCTAATTTGTTTTGCGCTATCGCTTTTAACTGCATTTTTGAGCGTCCCGAGATCTCGTTATTTGGTAGTAAGTAGGTATCCCTGCCGGTTTCGTTTATTTATTTAGGGTGCTGATAATTTATTTTTATCTTGAGTAATTTTATTTCATCTTCCAACAAAAAGATTGTGGTCTTTCACGGCGGCGGGCGCTTTAAATCATGTCGTGGTTGCAAAACCAACACTTACCTAACAACAATAAGCACTAATTTGGTTCTTAAAATAAAGCATACTAAAAACTGGAGACACGTAATTTTATGTAAATTATATTCTGTAGGCAATTCTCCTCTATTTTTATCCGGCGTTTAACAGCGTAATCGCGGGCCAAATGGTTTGTGTGCCGTTATGGTGTTAACTCGACTGAAAGATATGTTTTGACGTGATCTTCGCTCCTTTATAAAAACAGTTTCCTAGAGGATGGGGACAGACGAGTTTGGAATCAGCTTCCAGACAGGTTAGGAGCGCAACAGCTCAGCTTAGAGCTATCAAATCCAGCTTTGAAGGTTTTAGTGTACTCTCAATTTTAACTGAAGGATATTTTCCAGTCTCCAAAGATGTCGAGGTTGGACAGGAGTAGTGCGTTGTTGGTTTTGTTGGTGGTGGGGTGGAGTGTAGTCGTCTCCGGCGGGTCCATGGGCCGTTGCAAGCTGAAGCGGTATTCACACAAGGCGATGCAGACTGACCAGAACGGACGGCGGTGCTGGGACGATGTCAAGATCATGTCTTGTTGGGGATATTGTTTGTCTTATGAGGTGAGGTGAATAGTTGGTGCGTTTGGATTTTAATTTATCAAGTAGCTGCTGGTGAAACATGTTATTAATATCTAATTCTTATTAGGCATCTAGTCTACATACATTATACACTAATTGTGTTAGGTAGGTATACTTTACCTATCCAAGAAGTGCTATAAATTCGTGTTTATTAGGCTAAGAATAAGTATATTTTTTTTTACGTGAAGGCAACTCGGAAGTTTATTGTGGGGCCAAGCAGAGTCGAACTAGGTATAGGATGGGGATGCCTAAATTCGTAATGTACATTTGTTTTCAGATCGCCGACTGGCAGTTTCCATACAAAGAGTCACACCACCCAGTGTGCGTGCATGGCGACCGCAAGCACGCCTCGGTGAAGCTACGTCACTGCGACCCTCACGCGGAGCCCGGCACTGATGTCTACCACTACGTCGAAGCTGCATCATGTCGCTGCCAGGTAACTTTAATTTGCTTCCACCGGGGACTTACGTTTGGTTTCTACAATCGCCTTTTTAAAATACTTATTCCGATATACTTTAGTTCTTTAGTAGAGTAGTTAAAAGCCTTGTCCATAAATGTTCTCAAAGTTGAGTTACCTACCTACTCAACTACTTACTTGTGTAGGTATGAGGAATACTAAGCATTATAATATCTGTGGTATAGGTATACCTACTTATAAAATGACCTTATAGGTTTCTTCAGATTTCTAAAGTAAGTAATCTAATAAGGTCATTCTACGTAACTGTAGAAAATAGAGTGAGCGTTCTCGGTCTTATTAAAAAAAGCTCGCAAAACTGTAGTTTAAACCTGACTCAAAACCAAAATAAGTCAAGACTGCTTACTTGCTTAGGCCTCACTTATGTAATTGCTCAATCTAGGTCTGTAGTGGAAATTAACTTTGGTAGGTTAATGTCTTGTGAATTTAAAAATCCTAATTTTTGCTGTAAATGTTCCCAAATTCAACTGAAATCGGGAAGCATATTATTTTCCTAAGTAAGTACCTATCTATACTTACCTACTTAGATTGTTATACAAGGGTATAAAATGACCGATATATGCCCGTACTTATTTAATAGGTAGGTACGAGCATATCATCATCATCATCATTACCCGCCTGAAGACGTCCACTGCTGAACATAAGCCTCCCCCAGAGAGCGCCACCTTGAGCGGCTGCTCGTCTCCTGCCTCCATCGGCTCCCCGCGGCTTTCACCAGATCGTCGGTCCACCTAGTGGGGGGCCGGCCTACGCTGCGCTTTCCGGTTCGTAGTCCCTTAGAACCTTTCATCGGTTGTCAGTTCTACGAGCGATGTGGCCTGCTCATTGCCATTGCAACTTGCTAATCCTACGAGCATATAAGTAGTTACCTATAGTAAGTATATTCTATTTATATACCTACGGGGTAGTTATTTACTCCCGGGTCCCGAGCTTAGCAAGAGAGTAGGCAAGTACATAGAAACCGAGTGGATTTTTACTTTTTAGCACAGCTATTTCTACTTAGCACTATATTACGATAAAATAAAATAATCATAAGGTTGGACTGACCCTACCTAGACTATTAAATAAACAATTAAATAGGTATATTAAGTGATCAAACTACTTACCTGACGTTCGATCATTATTGTACGAAGTGCTTCGTTCGAAGACATAGAACTTTTAACATGCAGCAGTCCCATTTGCTGGCAACATAAACGCAACTTTAGAGCCTCCATAGAGCCCTAAAACAAAAAACTAAACACACCCTAGTCTATGTCACGCGTCCTGTCAAAGTCACTTTCTTCAGAGCTTGTACTCAACTTTACCCATGGGTAGGGTTGGGAAGGGTGTGTATGTCTTCGAACGAAGCACTTCGTACAATAATGATCGAACGTCAGGTAAGTAGTTTGATCACTTATTGTACATCGTGCATTCGTTCGAAGACATAGAACTTTTAACATGCAGATGTTCAGAGACAATTAATGGTAAAGTTGAGATAAGAATTAAGTATTAAAATGTTTGTTGTAATAAAAACAGTTGTTTCATTTTAATCGCCTTAATAAATGTAATTATTGTAATCCAGTAGTGATAGGTTGGTACCTTCGTAATTAGTTACCATTAAATAATTATTTCTTAATTCTGTAGGTAGTGATTTCCATAAAATCCATTCACTCCAGTATATATTGGCTGCGTGGCCAGTCACACTCAAGTTATCAAGGATTTCTAAACTGGTATTTTTACTTTAAACAATAAAATCAGTCTAATCAATTATTGATAATGAATGAATCGTCTAAGTAAAAATTATTAATAATCAGTGGAGTGTAGTTTGGCACACACATAAAATTGGCAACAACGTAATATAAATTACACTACTTATTATAATTATGTAGTGTAATTCTTGTACCTAGGGCTACAAGCTTAAAATTTTGTAGTATTATAATTATGTTTTGTCATTGATCATAGCATTGGAAAATTGTCCCGGAGCATTAGCTATGGGTCTGCTATAAAATTTTGTAAATGTTGACGAGCTATTAGTCCAACCCGCTGTTCGTCTTATTATCTCCAAGAAACACATCTTTTAATTTAAAGTTGACAAAAGTAATATTTTTTTTTTTTTTTTTTTAACGTGTTTTTGAGTACGACCGGTAGTATCCCCTACCTAGTCTGTGACAAGATGTCAGTTTCTTTAACGCATCTATTAATTGTTGTTCAATGACAATATCAAATGATTTATTTATATTGTTTGAAATATTTTATGAGGCATAATATTCAAGGTACTTTTTTGCTGGGCAGATTTTATTATTCAGATAATTGCAAGTATAAGATAGGCTTGACTTACCCTGGAGCAGACTAAGATTTATGACATGAACCCCTTCATTATGAAATGAAGTGTTAGAGTTTTATTAATGACAAGGTTTGTGCTCCCTATGCTGTACCTACTCAATGCTAGTAGTATTACAGGTTAAACTTGGTGACTGATTGTGTGTCCAGGTCTGTAAGACACAGAACTATTATAGAACCCCGTGGTTTGGTATTTTGCCAAAGGTGGATTTTTAAATTTATAGGATCCTTCATAATCTCTTTTAAATGGTCATCATCCCCAATTTTAGAGTTGTTAATTTGTGATATTGCTGATATACAGAGCCATAAGCCTCTCCGGATTTAAATAATTTTGTTAGAAATTAAATAACATTCGGTACTGAAGGTATAAATGGATCTATATTTCTCTCTTGGCTAAATATCTGCCCCAGATCCTACATCATATTGTTTTAACATGTTCCATGTAAGAAAGCATAGCATGTTGGTGGAATGGTCTGTCTCAATCTCAACCATGCTTGCTTGATAGAACTCCTGCAATCAGTGTAAGCTATTTGTGCAGGGGAGGGATGTCTCTGAAAGAAGAGTGCAATCAATCTTTTTCAGTTTGAAAACATCATTAAGTCTGAATATGGCATGGTTTGTATAACTAGCCAACCTGGCTGAGACGACCAATATGGAACTATAATTATTTTTGTAGTTGTAAAGTTTCTAATTTTTGTATATATTTTAATATTAAACTTAAGTGGGGTAAAAGCATAAAAGAAATATTGGAACTGGTTTACAGTAAAGGCATCACATTTACTTGGTATCTGGATCTGGGTCGCCAAGGTATATAAGTGACATTTAGCTTCAACCCTAGATGCAAACAAATTTGTGTTGGGTTAATAGTTTTCTGTGACTATTTATCGGCATCTGTTATCTGATGATTTCGACGGGCCTGATAGCTCAGTTGGTAGTATCCCTGCTTTCTGAACTGAAGGCTGTGGGATCGATTCCTACCCAGGACAAACATTTGTGTGATGAACATAGATGTTTGTTCTGTGTCTGGGTGTTATATTGTATTCTATGTATGTATTTACAAACAAAAAGTATATAAATATTGTATCAGTTATCTGATTCCCATAGTACAAGCTATGCTTAGTATGGGGCTAGATGGCACTGTGAAATATCCACACATATTTATTTATTTATTATTTACTCATACTAAAATGTGGATATATTTAATGTTTCATAAAGAATTTTAAACTGAGAAATATTGTTAATAATTCCAAAAATTAAAATTATGTGATAAGCTTCGCAAAATGTGTGTTTTGTGTGTGCTTCTTGTTTCCACATTCCATTTATTTTTCGACTATAGTCACGTGTACATCCTGTTCTATTTGCATCAATAATGATTTCATCATCATATATTATTTATCAATTTATTTATTATATTTTTAATACTGTTGGCCCACCAAGACAGATCAAGTTTACCCCTTAGGGAATATCATAGCATAGGTCCCTCCCTTGACTTAGCTTTGTGGTGCTTTAGGAGTGCAGAGCACACTGCAATCAAAGTACCTATAATCTTGGCAAGATCTCATGTGCAACATCCATTTAGTGAAGGTGTCTTTGTATTGAGTTATTTTTGATATTCTTTTGTGCCTAGGTAACTGTACTGGCATAGTTCTCTGGTGTCAAATATAAAACCCCAAAATTGACAACTTTCTATGGGTTAAATAATGTTTTCATAAAAGTTTTATAACTAACCCAAGGCAAGTATAACAACCATTACTTGTTTCATAATTTGGACTGATTTGTATACTAGTCTATAACTATTACTTCTATATTACTTTGACAGCCTCCGTGGTGTGGTGGTTGAGCAGGTCGGCTCATAACCCGGAGGTGGCGGGTTCGATTCCCGCGACAGGACAAGTATTTGTGCCCGAAAAAAAAAAAAAAAAAAAAAAAGCGCAAATACTTGTTCTGTGTCTGGGTGTTGTGGGACCATGGTCCTCGTAGTTCCTGGGTCCCTAGATACAGGGAATCCTAGTTAGGGTCCAGGATCTATGTATGTGATCGTTGGGCGTTATTTATTTATTTATTTTATTATTTATTACTTTTGTAATTATACATTGGGTAATGGGTGCTATATAAATTATAGCAGAGCATTAAATGAATAAATCCATTTTAATATGAGCTGTGGTCGGATATTTTGATTAACAAGATAGATAGATTGCATCCTAAGATTGCACACATATTTTAGCGTATTATACAAAATATACTAATATGTTAGGCATATTAGTATAAATTGAGGTCAAGCCCCGTTTGTGATTCAACTTTTTCTTATACTAATTAATCTGTGAATTATGGTGAGTAGGCAATACTGCCATAAAAATCATAAGTATTTTATTGGCATTGCATAACTTTTGAAGTTGAATTAAGAAAGAAATTATCTGAAATCACATACTCATACCATACGGGTTAAAATAAAATGTACAGTCTTTGCACTTTTCTCCAACAGTTCAGATATTGGGACAATATTGGTATGACTCACCTCTATGGACAAGCAGTTGTCTTGGCCTGAGTTGGTTTCAGTCGCTTTCACTCCACTGGTAGGGTGGCTTGTAATAGCTGGTAATAGCACTTTTTGGCTGGAGTTGTAATGTTTTTCAAGAAATTGAAGGCTAGGTTTTCTTATGTCTATACCTGCGTCAACCTTTGGTGGTAGCCAGCCCCACCATTTGTGTTTTCTTTATGGCCTTTTTTATAATATTAAGCAGTGTGCCTTTGAGGTTTTAATTTTTCCAATTAGATTATTTATCCTCTTTTTTAATTAAGAGTAATGTGGTATTTCCTAATATAGATAGGCCAATAGCCGGCTGTGTTGATTCCGATTCGAATTTGTTGTCTCAATTAGTTACAGAATCAGTTAGAGAACTGTTTATTTCAAGATTCACCTTTATTGCCTGCATTAGGGTACAGTTTTGTGGTATCAGTTGATTCATTAATTTTTGTTTATTTTTCTTTTGTAATAAAGACTTAAGAACTGCGGTCAGTCCAGATGTGGTCTTTCTTTCATTTATTGGTGGTCCATATTTAGGCTGCTTTAGGCGTTAGGTCTCCTAATGCCAATAGTATGTCTTGACTGGTAGATGGTAAACTTCCACCTCAATTTCAATGCTCAAGGCTGTCGGTTGTCGCTGCGGTGATTTGTTGTTTTATTTCTCTTTTCGTTCTTTATATATTAATTCAGGGGAATTATTAATTTTACATTATTCCTTCTGCGCTACTGCCTGAAACTCTGGAACTCTAGATCATTTACAATACAGTACCCTGTGGGGCCATAAGATCATGATGGTAATAATGAGCTATTAATACTAGGCCCAAAGTGAAAGACTCATTGCCACATTGTGTGACTGCAGCCAATTAGGTAACATGAGCCATTGAAACTTAGACCAGGTACCAGCCGACAGTGGTAAAGCTTTGAAAGCTACTTTTACATAATAGATCTCTTGTCTTCATGTCGCATATGAAATCCAACAGTCATACCTACGTTGACACATCTGGCGTGCCACCCGTGTCTTCGGTTTTTAAACTAGATATAGGCAGATAGTGGTAGAGCTTTGAAAGCTACCTTTACATCATAGATTTCTTGTCTTCATGTCGCGTATGAAACCCAAGAGTCTCAACCACGTCGACACATCTCGTGTGCCGCCCGTGTCTTCAGTTTTTTCACCAGGTATGAGCAGACAGTGGTAGGTAAAGCTTTGAATAACTACCTTTACGTCATAGATCTCTTGTCCTCATATCGCGTATGAAACCCAAGAGTCACAACCACGTCGACACATCTCGTGTGCCACCCGTGTCTTCGGTTTTTTCACCAGGTATGAGCAGACAGTGGTAGGTAAGGCTTTGAAAAACTATCTTTACGTCATAGATCTCTTGTCTTCATATCGCGTATGAAACCCAAGAGTCACAACCACGTCGACACATCTCGTGTGCCACCCGTGTCTTCGGTTTTTACACCAAGCATAACCTCGACGTGTGCCACCCATTTTGAGGTTATGAAGAAACCGGCTGTCTTCCTCTTTTTATTTGCATCTCCGAATCTGATTTCAGTTCCTGATCATTCTTTACCTGGGATACTGGCTTCCTACAGATATAAAATATCGTAGTCTTACCATTGTAGCATTGTTTGGTGTTAAGTCTTTGGTGTTAAGTTATTATTTTCTTTAGGTAATATTTCACATATTCCGTCCCTTAGGACGCTTTGGCTGAAAAATAATATCCCTGAACTCGTTTTCTTAATAATTTTAGTAGAAAAATACAAAGTTAAAGAAAATTAAAGTTAAAAACGTTGCGTGTTTTGCACCGCAAAATAAGACAAGTGACTTTGACAGGACGCGTGACATAGACTAGGGTGTGTTTAGTTTTTTGTTTTAGGGCTCTATGGAGGCTCTAAAGTTGCGTTTATGTTGCCAGCAAATGGGACTGCTGCATGTTAAAAGTTCTATGTCTTCGAACGAATGCACGATGTACAATCACGTTCGTAACCACTTCGTTTAGTTCTTGAAACGGGTGCGGTAGGGAAATCTAATAATCATTCATGATTTTTATATTTATTTTTCCAGGTTTGTTCCTCAGAAGATACGAGTTGCGAGTGGTTGCCTCCTGATACCTCAATCCTTGGAGAACTTATATTACGGGAAGAATTAGAAGAAGAAGAGCTGAATTAGACCCGATGAAACCACAAAAATTTAAATTTATAGTAGGTAGGTAGGTACTTTAAGTAGGTAAGTACATACAATCATACAAATCTTGGAATCCTTGACTAATTTTAGAAGTTACATATATGATTTAGTTTTGAAACCTACGTTATTTTAAGAATACGTTAAATTTAGTTTATATTACTTTGAAAGATACATTTTTTGAAATCGACAATTAAAGTTAACTTAATTAATAATTTTAATTTTATTTATTATGCGTATAATTATAAGGATAATCATGTTAGCATAGACATATAATTATATTACCAGCCCCCCTATTACGAACGAGCTAGCAGCGCTGCTGACGCGAGTCTGTCGCTCAACTGCTGTCACTTTTCATACAAGTTTGACAGCACTTGAGCGGCAAACGTGAGTCAGCATCGCTGCTAGCTCCTTCGTAATAGGGGGGCAGTCATCATCAGCGCTGAGCGCCATCTGCTAATGAGTAGCGGGTGCACTGGTAACGCATACCCAAACAAATGCAAACAAGTATTTGTTTAAGCGCCATCTAGCGCAAATCAATAATAATGTTTATAGCTGCGTTCACGAAATATTTTGGGGAGTTTTGGCGGGAACGCGGAAGAGTTCACGTCGTTGCATTGTAAAATTTTTCAAAACTTTTGCTTTTTCCAGTGTTAATGTTTAAAATTGGTGGCGTTTTACGCATTAAGTGCTGAATTACGAGCAGGAGTGAGGGCAAGTGATATAATGTGGTGAAACGTGACTTTTCGTGTTGCTTCCAAAACTCCATAGAAGCTTCTAGTAAAGTTGCCACCACTTTGCTGGAGCACGACTTAGACTGGACTATGACTATCTGACTTAGACTGGACTATGACTATGACTAGGACATGACTACGTGAAATATTTTATAACACGATGAAAATATAATACTTGACACTGGCTAAATACACTATGTGTGGAGCCAAAATAAAAGAAAAAAAAAAAAAAAAAAAAATATTTTGGGAAAAATTTTGGCTAGTGATATCTGTCAAAAATTGACATAACTATCCCCGTATTCCGAGTTACGCTAGGGCCCACATGTCACTGTCAATGTCAACAAACTCACTGTCATTTCAATAACAAATCAATTTCAGCATTGGTATCTCGAAGAAATTAATTTGTATCTTGTTTCTTCGAATTTTACAGTAAAACCTTTGCATTTTGAATTAAAATAGCTCACAAATAACATATTTGATCGATGAGTGTACGTAAAGTTAGGTATTAGTTGCGTGTTGCACTTTATTTGAGTTTTATGATCGAAAGTGTTATGGAAAGTATTAGTCATGAAATACACCAGTTTAATTATTTTGTGCTTCTGTTTATGTGAAATTCTCTGTCAGAGCCAAGTTAAGAAGGATTCCATCTCGCTACTAAAAACGAATTCTTCGTCAGAACAGAAGCTATGGAACATAAAACTGAATATATATTTTTCGAAAGCATTGCCACCTCTTGTAACCAAATCTCGGCGAACTGATATCCGCTTCAAGTGCGAAGCGATCATGAACTATACAAAAGTAGAAAAATATACAAAAAATAAGGAACGCATAGAAACATTGCTAACAGAACCCCCACCAGACCACATTCAAGATACTCTTTTGCAAAATCTAAAAGTTTACTGGTTGAAGGACAACAAAACCGTAACTGAATCATCCAAATATAAGATTACGACTAAAATAGATAAGACTATCGGTACGATAAGTACAAACCTTAAGGTAAAAACTCTAGATGATACTGATGCAGGAAATTATACTTGTATTATTAAGAAAAACTTTGAAAATAAACAAACCACAAGACTGATTATAGAAGAAGAGGACATTGAAAATTTTGAGATTCCTACATACACATCACTATATCCTAATGCTGATATCAATAATCAATTAGAAATTGATATGAAGACTACACCTGACTTAATATCAGAAAATATAAAAAGCCAAAATGTTGATGTTTCAAAAGATAAGAACTCCACAATGCCAAAGAAGTTAGAGCCGATCTGTCAGGAATATGTTGGCAGTGAATGTGCAGCATACCTAAAAGCTCAATTTGTTTACATTCCTTATGACAAAACCCAAGCAGCTCTTGAAGAAAAACTAATGCAAGCTATACAAGTTACCAAATTTTCAAATGACATCAGTTTACATTGTGAAGGGTATGCTCTGCCAAGTTTGTGCTACTCGACATTTCCTATATGCAGAGATCCATTTGAGACAAACAACAGATTTTTTATAGAAGCTAAAAAAATATTTGGTTCAAACAAAGATAATAAAAAAGATGAGGATTTACCTGAAATTGTCTTTGAAAACTTACCCAGTGGAATGTTTCCACCGATGTATGCTAAATTAAACGATTCAGTAAATCTCTTCAACTACCGCCATAACTCAACAATCCTGAGACGTGTCTGCAAACAGGACTGTGAAATTTTAGAGAATGAACTATGTCAAAAGGAGTATGCTATAGCCAAGAGACACCCTCACATAGGCCAACAACTAACCCTTGAGGAATGCCAAGACCTTCCAGAGACTGATCCTCAATGTCTAAAGATAGATATTGGAGCAGTCATGGTTTCTGATGATGAATGCTACTGGGAAAATGGGAGTGGGTATCTTGGAAGAGTCAATGTAGCAGATAATGGAGTGCAGTGCATTGAATGGTCAAAACAATTGCATGTCAAAGTATTTGACTTCCCGGAGCTGGCAGGCAGACACAGCTACTGCAGAAACCCTGGAGGAGTTGGAGAACAGCCCTGGTGCGTTGTGGAAAAGGAGGGAAAATCAGAAAAGCAGCTGTGTGACATTCCCAAATGTGCTCACAAAATTTGGATCTACATTGTCATTGTTTTCTTACTTGTGACTCTCATCATAATTAGTTTCATAGTTTGCCTTTGCTACAAACACAATAAAAACAATGCTGCCGCTATAAGGGATATTAACTTGCCAAATGCTGATAAAAACATCTATGGAAATTCAAGATTGAATTCCCCTATTGAAATGAACGAGTTACTCAGTAACACTAACATAAATAATCAACCACATTTGACTCGGCCCACTCGGGGTAATGGTGTCCTGCTTGTACCACAATACTCATTGACGCAAATCAAATTTTTAGAAGAATTAGGTGAAGGAGCTTTTGGGAAAGTGTACAAAGGAGCACTAGAGAAGAATGGAGAAACACAATTTGTTGCTGTGAAAGCTTTAAAAGAAAATGCTTCTTTAAAGACTAGGACAGATTTTAGGCGAGAAATTGATTTAATATCTGAGTTGACTCACGATAATATTGTTTGCATAGTTGGTGTGGCCTTGAGAGAAGAGCCTTTATGTATGTTGTTTGAGTTTATGGCGAGAGGCGATCTTCACGAGTTTCTGGTCGGTCAAGTGCCTCCTTCAGGCAATGGGTTGCCACCTATGAGGCTATTAAACATTGCCAGTAATATTGCTGCTGGCATGCACTACCTCGCATCAAATCATTATGTTCACAGGGATTTGGCAGCAAGAAACTGCTTGGTGTCAGATGATTTTGTTGTCAAAATATCAGATTTTGGACTCTCTAGGGATATTTATAGTTCAGATTATTATAGAGTGAGTATGTTTTTGTAATTTTTATTAGCAGCTTATCTTAAGATTAGTATGAAAATATTTCAATATCTTTTCCACTGTCACAGGTGCAATCAAAAAGTTTGTTGCCAGTAAGATGGATGCCACCAGAATCAATCCTGTATGGGAAGTTCACTACAGAAAGTGACATTTGGTCATACGGGGTTGTGCTATGGGAGATTTATACTTATGGGTTGCAACCTTATTATGGGTAAGTTTACCTAGTAGTAGTGATAAGTTTACATAAATTCCATACATTATTTTTTATTTCCATTGATGAGTTAGTCACGCATGTATAGTTGAAATGGCAATGGGCAGGCCACACCACTCGTAGAACTGACAACCAATGGCGATAGGTTCTCGATTGGCGACCACGAATCGGAAGACGCAGCGTAGGCCGGCCTCCCACGAGGACGTGGACTAACAATCTGGTCAAAATCGTGGGGACCTGATGGATGCATGAGGAAAGCAGCCGCTCAAAGTGGCGCAATGGGGGGGAGGCGTATGCTCAGCAGTGGTTGTTTTGAGGCTGTTGACGATGAATACACCTTCATTAAAGAGAATATTTCTACTGCTGTCCCATTCTCACTACACTTCAACATAATGGTGTAAGTAGGAATACAATATTTCAGTTATGTTTTTTATTTTTTTAAAGCAAGAAGAGTGGTTCATTGGTAACATGGTTCGAATCTCGTTTGATCCAATCAAGCATATTATGTTGTCTAACCAAACTACATTACTTCGCCGACAGCGAGACAAAGAAAAGACTCGCTTATTTTGCTGTCAACATTCTAAATATCGCATGTTTTGTTAGAGATCTTTCACATATTTCAAACTAAACATACTGTAATCTTGCAGCAAATGGTCCGTGACGCTAAAGTTCACGCGATCATGCAAATTTTATGGCGTTATTCATGCGATTAAGATTATTGCGTTGTTTGTCTTTCGATTACGATAGTAAAAAAAATTGCATCGCATTTGGGCATATGGCACAATCTTAGAGCTATTGCGGTAATTTTTGTTTTTGGAAAAAAAGACTTATGCTTCGCAGGCTTTCTTCCGATCTTTTCTCTAGTTTCCCAGCTAGCATTTTCACTTTAAGCCTATTCTGGTTGATCCACGATCGCTCTTCTAGGTTGAATTTTTCCTCTCTTTCGTATCGTTAATAACTCGTTTTGAATTTATTTGTGTCTCCAATTGGCTCCACACGTGAATTTGCGGATACCTTATCTCCTCTTAAATCCACACTAAGGGAATTCAAAAACACTAATACCATTTTTATGCCACTCCCTTCCAC
Source organism: Ennomos erosarius (assembly GCA_963580505.1). NCBI lineage: Eukaryota > Metazoa > Arthropoda > Insecta > Lepidoptera > Geometridae > Ennomos > Ennomos erosarius. The sequence goes on from OY756982.1 coordinate 11,429,207, forward strand.
AAACGAGGGAATTCAAGAAATACAAAATTACTTGTATCATTCTTTGAACTTGCGCAAGATCCGAGTCACACCCAGTTGCAGAAACGATCATCAACTTTTAATCTTGATCTTTCATTAAACAGTTGTCCTCCCTACAGTTTAAGGTCGCCATTACCTTTAATGCCGCCATTAATATTAATGATTGTTTCTGCAACTGGGTGTCAATCGAATTCCTAATTTGGTCCATTATATCCGTATATATTAACAGGTACTGCAATCAGGAGGTGATAGCGATGGTGCGCGGCGGAGAGTTGCTCGCGCCGCCGGCCGGCTGTCCGAGTCTCATGTACTCCCTCATGCGGGAATGTTGGCGCCACACGCCGCAGCGCAGGCCTAACTTCGAGACCATCGTCAATAGGTAACTTCACCTTAATTTTTATGTGACGGGAGCTAGTTTTCCTGGTGTTAAGCTACATAGCCGCCCATAAAAGATTGTAGTGCTCTAAATTAAACGCGTGACACTGCGCACACTGTGAGATCAGATCGTAAGTCTCATTTGCCCAGTAATTCCACTAGCTACAATGCTTTTCAAACCGGAACACAGTAGTTCTTGCATACTACTGTTTGGCGGCACAATAACTGGTAAAGCGACGGTACCTACCTAGACGGACTTTGCAGAAAAGTCCTACCACCTAGTAACACCTTATTTCTCCCCGTGGGTGTCGATCCAAGGGATGAGCAGCATATGAATCACATCACAGTTCATACTAACATTATAACACACTTAACAATTAACAGCCTCCGTGGTGTGGTGGTTGAGCAGGTCGGCTCATAACCCGGAGGTGGCGGGTTCGATTCCCGCGACAGGACAAGTATTTGTGCCCGAAAAAAAAAAGCGCAAATACTTGTTCTGTGTCTGGGTGTTGTGGGACCATGGTCCTCGTAGTTCCTGAGTCCCTAGATACAGGGAATCCTAGTTAGGGTCCAGGATCTATGTATGTGGTCGTTGGGCGTTATTTATTATTTTATTTTTATTTATAAGTAAAGTTTGTGTGTGTGTGTTTGTTCTCCTTCACGCCGCAACAACTAAACAGATTTGAATGAAATTTGGCGCTTACCTAGGCGGGACCTAGGTTTACTTTTATCCGCAAGTAAAACCGCGGGGCGCAGCTAGTTGTACATGTCTGCATCAATTTCAGGATTCAAGAATGGATCCAACTAGGAGGATGTCCAGAGACGGCGCTATCAGAGTCCAGCAGCAGTGGTTACGGTCACAGATCCAATGGATCCAGCAGAGATTTACAAGAGAGGCTTCCGTTGCTCCCTCCACATTGCTCGTCTTCCAACGGCTCTCTAACCACCGGTAGCTTGAAGAAGTACAGCACAGCACCAAATTCAAAGGTAACGGATGATAATCGTTCCACTTGCAGCGAGGTGCCCCCATCGTTGGCGCCCAAAACGAAGAAACTCAGTTCCGCGTCCCTTATTGACGAAAAAGCCACCAAGGAAACAGTAGTGAGAATACCGAACATTCAGTACGGAAATGAGATTTAGCTGTTTAGATAATAATAATCAGACCCTTAATCGTATTCAGTGTCATTTCGTTAATCGTATACTAAAAAAGTTTATGAAAAGAAACTCATTAAGAAACAGCGGGGTCAATGTAAATATTGCTATTCTTAGTTTGAGTAATAGAAATATCCTTGAAATATCGCATAAAGTTCAGACTTTTAATTACGTTATACGTTACCTAATACCTTACGGAAACATTACGCATGATCTACTGTAACATTTGAGATTTCAATCCATCTACGGTTATTTTCTTCCATACTGATTATAGAATCTAATAACTTCACTCAAGAATCGTTAAAATTCGGCAACATGTGTCATCCAACAACCTGCACTTGGCTAGCTAGCGTGGTGGATTAGGGCCTATAATTATATTATGTAATTTTTGCATCTTCATTGTTTTGTCAAAACTGTCACCGAATAAGATTAGGGGTCCTATAGATAGACAAATAAGCCTAAATTAACTAGCTTAAGATTAAAGTTCAATTTCAGTGTCATTGCTTGCGTATTTGTTTACTAGGCGTACTATTCCGTATTCGCGTTTGTCGGTCCATTTCACTTTGTTTAATTAGGCTTACTATTTGGTATGCGCGTTTTTCCATCGATTTCCCTACGTAATTTTGTTTTATTAGGCATTACTATTCGGTATTCGCGTTTTTTTCGGACGATCACACTAACACTTTTCTAATTCAATGATTGTGGAATTAAAGCACGTTGTGTGGATGTACATTGAGTGTATAGTGTCTAAAATAATATTTATTGAAATGTTAATTATAAGTTGTAATTTGTAATTTAGTGATTACTTACTAGTATATTTTATGTTAGCATGAAATTAAATTATTGTTTACGAATAGGTCTAATGAACGATATTTTTAGTTTCCTGACAGTCACGCATGGCACAAAATCTTATTCTGTTTGGGGATAATATGACCTGCATATGTCCTGCATAAGGTGTTTTGAGCAGTTCCTCATGCCACCATCTATAGAAACCACCTCAAAAAAAAAAACAGCAAAAGCGCACACATGAACATGGAGTAGCTTTTTTATGTAACAGTTAATCGACTTTATAACAGCTCTTTCGTACTGCCGCAGGTACTGTTTACTCGTTAAACATTTGTCAATACTTTGTTTAAGTTTTATAAACTGTTTTTTAATTATAATTAACTCATATAAGTACAATCTACTTGTTCAACAATCTATCATTATAAGTTGTCAACTTAGTAAAACTGACATGTATGTAACAAATGCAACTAAAAAATAATTACTGCGCAAGGGCCTTACTTATAAACGCTGCTTAAAGTTAGCCAATGCTTAAAACCTTCGGTCATTTTTTGACTGTTTTGAAATGTCACGCGGGTAAACGAGACGGAATATTTAAAACACTGACTAACTTTAAGCGGCGCTTAAGTAAGGCCCCAAGTGTTAACTTTAATAGCAACATACCTAGGTTATTTGTTTCAAATACATACTTTATTCTCATAACCTGTAAATAAGCTCAAGTACATCATGGATAAACTTTTTACTATCGTAATACGTAAATTGCAATGGTGTGCAAAAATCTAAACTAAACTGATAATACGACCATGAAACTAAAACTTATTTGACAGATCTAAAAATGTTGTTATCCCGAAATAGTAAAGGACTTCACTAGTTTTAGAAACGTCATGTTAAGTGTAGAATTTTGTAAATCAGGCTTTACCATTATATACGTATTTTTAATTTCCTTTATCAGAGCATTCCAAACGAAGTAAAGTTTTAAATTAACTGTTTTGTTTTTGACATGTTTTATAATAACTTAATGTTATTTTCATCATCATTACAGTGTTTCCAGTAAAATATGTATTTCACAGTTTCTTCATTACACAATATACGCATACTAGTATTGGAACGAGTACAAATCGAATTTGAAGACGTCCTTTTGTATCTACGTCAAATGCCTACGTACAGTTAAAGTTAAGATTATTGCTGATTAAATATACAATGAATAATAATAATATCACGAGACTGCCAGAATATGACTGATTCGTCACTTTCAGAAATATTGCAACTTGTCTGCGAAAGGGTGGAAAAGTACTATTATCGGATACTTTAACCGAAACTGTTATTCAGATAAGAGTATTATTAGACTATTGCTAATATTATCAGCAACCTCCATCCTGTTTAATTGATGTAGATTTAAGAATATCTTGTACGTTGCCTACGATTTTTTAAAATGTTTAGTACTACTTGTACCTTTTTACTTTATGTTATTTTTAAGTGAATAATTTGTATTTTCTGTACTTGCCAAAGACTTTTTTGTATGTGATACACTTAGTTTTGTACTTAGTAAGTAATTGTAACTTGTAAAATAAATGATTTTTGAAAAGTTTTTAAAAACGTCTTTATTTATTTTTTTGGTCTCAGATAACATACAGTTTCACATAATACTAGATCTTAGTATAGCAACACATCTACTGAAAGTAACGCGCAGAACGGTCAGCTGAATACGACCGCAGTGTATTTAAGTAACTTATAGGTATTATACAATATCACAGAATAGATTGACAATAGTTTATAGATGCTACGACCGATAGTTCAGTCGCCCAACATTCGCCGCCGTACTTTTAGGGGAGAGATTTGCTTGCTGTAAATTCCAACTTACTTGAAAGAAAAGAGATGGAAGAGGTAGGTTAACAACAATACAATAAACATTACCAAAAAGAACAGTACCTTTCTGATATAACATTTAGGTAGGTAAGTCAGTTTTTTTTATTCGATCTACATAAAATGTAATACAAATATTATTACTATATAAATATAATTATATAAAAAACATTTACCACAAAACGTAATATTAAATACCTGGTAAACTTTTACTCATTCAATTATATCAACTTAAGGTTCAGTATTTCTCTTCACGACAAGGTGTTCTCCATGGACCTTCATGTGCACTTTTAAGTTATTGTTTCCCGTGAAACCTTTGCTGCATATTTTACATACATACGGCTTTTCACCTGAAAAATAAACCAAGTTTTACTGTGGGCACAGAACTACTTAAATTACAATGACTGGCCCGATAGCTCAGTTGGTTAGGCCTGCCTTCTAAGGTGAGGGCTGTGGGTTCGATTCCTACCCAGGACACACATTTGTGTGATGAACACAGATGTTTGTTCTGTTCTGTGTTTGTAAATACCTACATTCTATGTATGTAGGTATTTACAAACAAAGAATATGTAAGTATTATATCAATTATCTGGTTCCCGTAGTACAAGCTTAACTTAGTTTGGGGCTAGATCATAGATGGCGTTGTGTGAAATGTCCACACATATTTATTGTCACTATAATTATTCGAACGATTATACCTTTCATCATCAGCAGCCTGAAGACGTCCACTGCTGAACATAGGCCTCCCCCAGAGAGCGTCACTTTGAGAAGCTGCACGCCTGCATCCATCGGCTCACCGCAGCTTTCACCAGATCGTCGGTCCACCTAGTAAGGGGCCGGCCTACGCTGCGTATACCTTGCTTTTAGTGTTATAGCTTTAATATAGAATAAATTAAGATTATACGAGTAGTAATCTTATCACTGACTGTGTGACGTCTCAGGATGACGTGCATAGGGAACCCTAGTTAGGGTCCAGCCAGTCCAGGATCTAGGTAATACCTACAGTACAGATGCCTCATCCCATACAACGAAATAACGCGGGCTATTTTACGAATTAATTTATTTCTGCCTAACACAAGATTATCAAACGACATTTATTGCGTGTTGGCGAAGTATTGGGCCAAATGAATACACTGGACACTAACTGGTAACTCTCTAGACACGCTTACTACATTTTTTTAAGTTCGGGCTTTTCGTTTGGACCTGATGGGACCCTATGGTGATATTAACTTATATTATTATAAAAAAAAATATAAGTTAATATTCCAATGAATCAATTCGAAACATATTCAATGATCTGTTTGCAACCACAGAAATATGGCTAGACTGTACACATTTATAATAATAATGATATACAGAATGTAATTTAATTCATTAGCATAAATTGAGCCCATGATAGTACATCATTTATAGATTATTAAAGAGTAAAGAGTGTAAATGAAAATATTTTTATTGAAAATTATGCGGATTGCCGCGGCGCCTAACCTAACGCAGTTGGCACGGATGATTTTGATACATTTAAACGTTTTAATACCTTTTATGTACTAGTTAAAAACAGTACTCCATTATTCCAATTAAATTTTGTATTGTAGCATTGGATTAAGTATGTTATTCCATTTTTTGGAGTTATTATTATTACATAACCAATGTGTTAGAATTCAAAAATTTTGGTCCAGACGTAACCGGTATCAGGAATAGGTACTTAGTTTCAAAGGATGCTAATGAATTCAATTACACCCAGTATAGTTGTTTCGAAATCTGTCCCCTGTTCTAATTACGTCGGAGACGGAGAGAAAGCGATTTGAAATCTAAATCGAAGTTTTAGCGTTAGGATCGTGAAATACGTGAATCAGGCTGCCTATTTTCCTATTGAATGAATGAGTTTATTTGCGAAAAACTTAGCCTAATACACTGTTTTACAATTACTCTAAATTAATAATAAGTACCTACCCAATAACAAAACTTTACTAAAAATCCGCTCATAGTAGGTATATTATTCTATGCGTACATTAGTGATTAGTAGGTAGTACCTACCTACAGTACCTACTATTAGTTATTCTGTGCTGTTACAGTACAAATTTTGGTCCACACGTGACTGGTATCAGGAGTAGGTACCTACTTTCAAAGGATGCTAATGAATTCAATTACACCCAGTAGAGATTGCTTTCGTACCTGTGTGCGTGCGTCTATGCTTGATAAGCACAGACTGGGAATAAAAACGCATCGAGCAGTATTCGCAACAGAAAGGCTTCGTTCCGTTGTGCTTGTTGATATGGGCTTTGTATGAACTGGAACTTTTGAACGTGGACGGGCAGCGGTCGCATTTGAAGCGGGGCTCGGTGTTATGAGACAATTTGTGACGGCGTAGCTGCAAATACAATAGGCATGATGACTACTATTAGATATGAACAAGTAAATATTACTTTCATAAAGACGATTAAAAACGGATGTAAAAATTGAAAAAATCGGTAAATAAATTACAGTCATAAGCTTTTAAAGTTTCTGAGGGGGGCCTCACCTGTCCCTTTCTCGCGAAACAGAGCGCCTTCACAGTTTCTATGAAAAATCCACTTGTGACGTCACATGCCAAAGAATTGTATGTAAAGCTACCGCAGCTTAGTAATTAGGTACTATGGACGACCCAGCTATGACGTCACTGGCCGTTTGAGCTATGTCTTTCTATTCCGGTTTTTAAAATGATTGTAACTTTGTTATTTTTTGAGATATTTTATTTTTGTTATCACGAATGTTTATCTTTTGAGGAATATTATTAATTTATACAAAAAAAATGTAGTCATCATGCCTATTATAGTGCTTTACTTTTTAGTACTAGAGACTTAGAATATTAACGGAGCATCGATGACGTCACAAAAAGGAAGACTATTTTATTGTCTCTATCACACTTGCAGATGGAAAAGCGACGGCAAACATTTTCAATTTTTCAAATACCTTAACGGGGATAGACCGGCCCGGGTTTATAATAATGGCGTATGATTAGTAGAGTCTAAACTCTACCCCAAACATAATGACGGCTGTTAAGTCGGCGCTAAACGCTGCGTGGTAGCAAAAGCGTAGATGTGCGCTGGAAGAGGTAAGCGGCGCGCGCAGTGCTTGCAGCACACTTCACAGCCGCCATTGAGTATGGTGCAGACTATACAGCCTATTAGAATATATATGAAGAAGACAAAGACCCCATATTGATAAAGATACCGACATCCGTAACATGTTTCCCGCAGCACGGACAGATAAAGTCACGAACTTTTTTGCACACGTGTTTGTCCAATCCGTCTTGTCCTCGGAAGACCATGCCACAAACCTTGCAGTAGACCCGACCTTCGGTGTGTTTGCCTAGCTTGTGTACCTGAAAATGGTGAGAAATGGATGGTTATTTATTAAAACTTTACACAGGCAGCACCATCTGGACACAAACAAAGCAAACCTTTTACTACACAAATATTTATACGGCCTGCAATTGAACTCATAAATTGAGTAGGTACGTGATAGTACATCATTTATTGATGATTATGAAAGCATTTATTTAACGCTTGATAGGCTTGCGTTTGACCAATATCTCACCTGTTGGGAAGTGGTGAAGCGGTCTAGGAGTACAAATATTATTTTTTTTACTGAAAATTAATAAAATTATGAAGATTGCCGACGCGCCTAATGAAGTAGGTCGTTATGGTTTTGATACTTTTAACAGTTTGTTTTTGACCTTGTTTATGTCACCGTCAAACGCGGTTATTTACATCGCTCGTAGAACTGATAACCGATGGGAAAGAAAGGTTCTCGAGTGGCGACCACGAACCGGAAGGCGCAGCGTAGGCCGGCCCCCCACTAGGTGGACCGACGACCTGGTGAAAGCCGCGGGGAGCCGATGGATGCAGGAGGCGAGCCGCTCTAAGTGGCGCTCCCTGGGGGAGGCCTATGTTCAGCAGTGGACGTCTTCAGGCTGTTAATGATGATGATGATGATGATGATGATGATGATGATGATGATGATGATGATGATGATGATGAAGTGTATGCTGTTATAGAGTGAATTTTCTTACTCTTAAATTGGCCCGGTGTCTGGAAGTATAATCACATTGATCACATTCATAGGCTTTTTCAATAGTGTGTGATTTTATGTGAGATTTTAGTGATTGTTTCACACGAAACCTGAAATTGGAATAATGTCCTCGAATAAAAGTTTGTAAAAACGTCAAACTTTATCTACTGGGTGGTAAGACTCTTCTGCAATGTTTGTCTAGGTACCGCTTTGCCAGTAATTCTGCCGCCAAGCAGTAGTATGCAAGCACAACTGTGTTCCGGATTGAAAGGCATTGGTAGGTAGCTAGTGAAATTACTGGGCAAATGAGACTTCTGATCTCACAGTCTACTAATCTGATTACTAGACTGTGTGATGTCTCAGGAAGTGCAGTGTCCAACGAAACATTATTTTTTAAGGTTCCGAGTAACACTGCAACTGTTATGGGCGGCCGTGTCGCTTAACATCAGGTGAAAGACTAGCTCGACATATCATTAATTCTTATTTAATATAAACTAACGGAGGACTTTGTTTAAAACTCGTTAGTTATTGAAAATCAGTCTCTTTCCACTTGGCACAGAATAGATATAATTATAGTTACTGGTGCTAGATTATTGGGGTTGTTCCTGTTGTCCCCCACGTTTTCGGCCCCATGGGGGCCAACAGGAATTTATATTGCTGGTCCCCAATTCCGGTTGGGCCCCGCTAATATAATAGTCATATTAAAAAGCATAATATAGGTAGTTATATCACACTTAAAAACGCACATGACTTGTATCGGTTAGCCAGGACACTGACCGTCCGAATTACGGAAGGTCGGAAGACCAGATCTTAAATTTTTTTAACATGGAACTACCATATCTATACGAAATAAAAAATAGACAAAATATCTCTCGAGAAAAAAAATGCGTTGAAAATGTGAAATTCTATTTTCAACTTTCAAACTGTATGATGGCCATCTTTAAAAAAAGCTGAATGAATTTTTTCTAATATGGAATCAGTGGCCTTAAACAGAATGCAAAAAATCTACCGGATCGGACCAACTTTCAAAATGGCCGCCATCTTGGATTTCCTATCGTCCCTTATGGCATGCAGTCGAGCACCCAACACCTATCGTTCTCGATTTATAAGCGTCCATTTTGTATGAAACATTTATTTTTTGTATGGGGCTCCATGAGGCCGAAAACGTGGAAGACAACAGGAACAACCCGATTATTAGTACCGAAAATTAAAGTAGGAAAATAAGTTAATGAGGATCCACATTACCCTTTGTCACATTTGTCACATATGTATTTGATGCTAGAATGTACATTCAAAAAATGTTGGCTTAATTTCCTTGGACTTCGACACGGAGCAAGACACATTTTACAAACCACTTGACCATCCTGCAATATACAAAATTACTTTATTGTGAAAAATTTGGAAAATGACTAATACTTACTAATTATATATTATCTGGGCTAAAAATTAACGAGTAGGCACGAGTAGGTAAATAATATTTTCTTCATCATCGTTATCATTATCATCAGCCTGAAGACGTCTACTGCTGAACATAGGCATCCCCCAAAGAGCGCCACTTTGAGTGGCTGCTTGCCTCCTGCATCCATTGGCTCCTTACTTCCTATTGACACTTTGAATAGAAATAAGCAAGTTGATTGACCTGTGTATGACCTTGCAGAGGTTCATCTTAAATATGCACTTATGCAGATAGATTTGACTTTTTCCTAATTTTTGATTTTGCAAAGAGTAAATTGGGTGAAGCAGTAGCTTTGGCTTAATTTTTGGATCAACATCAGAATATTCAAAAGCCAAATGAAGTACCCGTGTGAAGCTCAAAAATGTAAAAGAAAGGTTTGATGAAATGAAATGTTGATGATATTGCATAATTGAAAATTAACTTACTTCTCTAAGGTTGTGCTTTATGACATAGTGGAACTCCAATGCATTTTGACATTTGAACTTCTGTGAGCATATATGGCACAACTTTTGAGCCTGTGGAAGGTGCATTAGTCTGTGGGCTAGTATATGTGTGAAATCTATAAAAGGTTGTATGCATAGTCCACAAGTTTTATCTAACTTGTGATGTTCAATGTGCTTTAGTAATTTATCTGTGTTATCAAAAGTTTCAGGGCAAATACCTGGAAATAGGATTTATTCATTAACTTGCAGCTTAAACTGTGTAGGTACAAGGAATAATAAATCTATAAGAATCTATAAATCTATAGGTTCTTTGATAATCCATAATAATCTTTAAACAAACCCCTGAATCACCCTTTGATTAAATAAGTAATAACAATCATTCTAGTATCAAAAAAATATATCCTGTTCATAGTTTCTGGTACAGAAAATTATCTAAATATATATGTTTTCACCAGATCGTAGATCCACCTAGTGGGGAGGAGTAATATATAAAAAAAATATATTTCATATACAATAAGAAGTTACAACAGAAAGTTAAGAATCAATTTAGTTGAATTATTTACCAGAAACTATATCAGAAGCTGTGTATAATGGGAGAGGCCTACATTTAGCAGTGGACGTCTACAAGCTGTTAACATATGTGTGTGTATGTAGGCATGTATTTACCACAAAATTTCAAATTTTTCTCTTCTTTAATTTCTTTTCTTTTTTCTACTTTTACTTTGGTTGATAGTTTATTTTCTTCTGGCTTCTTTTTCACTTCAACTTTTTTCCTAGGTGATCTCCTAGGTGATTTCCTAGGAGATTTCAATGATTTTTGTGGAACATAATCTGTGAAATATATTACAAAAGTTAAATAAAAGGTATAGCTGCAATACAAACGAAAAAAAAAATACAATTAAGTAGGTACCTTTATTATCAATTTCAGTTTTGATTGTGGAAGTACTGTCATTGTCATTACTAGGCTCATTGTAATGATCCTCCCATTCACAGTCTGGTTCTAACTTATATTCTGTTTCACTAACTTTATCACTAATAGTTTCACACTTTATTTTGTCAGTCTTAAATTAGATAATAATAAATTACTAATAAACACTAGATATATCAGTCAAATAGCTACTCAGTGTTTTTTCTTTGTCCATTTCAAACTCAATAGATAGTAATAAAACACTAAATAACTATTCCAATGATAATGCATCAATTGGTTAGTATAACACACCACACCTAAGGGCTCATATTACAAAATGACACTCAGTCTACGATTGGTGCTCAGTTTCATTGACAAAAATATCATTTTATGACTGAAGTATCATCTTCAGCACCAATACACAACTGAGTATAGTTCTGTATGGAATATGGGCATGAGAGTTATGAAAGCAATTCTCCAATCCATGATAAAAATATCTTGAGGAACTATCTTCTTAACAAATAGCAAGAAGCAACATGTGGTTCATATTAGCTATAACACAATTCATTTCTTAGAAATCTATGAATGAAATGGCTGTTCAGTAGATTACAAGCAATTGTGATCACTGTTATTATAATTGATTAGAACTTGTAGGAGTGTAATGGAATATAATATTAGCAATATTGGCAATAAAATACAATGCAAAAACAATAGCAGGTCCACACTTACTAAACATAATATTTCCTGAAATGCTAAATCAGATGAAATACATTTTTGTCTAAATTCCGTACAAAATGTAATTGCATCAAGACATGTGTTGCAGGAGTACAGAGGTATTTCATCTGTTATTACAAGCTGTAATAGAATTATTCAGTTAGAATTATTGAGTGCTAACTTATACTTACTTATACTATAATAGATTTATGTTTCTCAGAATGTAAACAAGTTTCATTAAATTTGGATAAATGTGGACAATCGCACAAAAGCGTGAAAATAAATGTGCTATTTAGGCAGCTAGCACACACATTTTAACATATTCAGTTTACATTAACAACTTCAACTTATTAACTCTATATTATTAGGTATTTAGAGTAGAGAATATATTTGTACTCGTTTGGTACGTTTGGTTTGGGCTTGTACTTTCTGCGGCGGTTAGACTACAATTTATGAATTTAGCAAATGTACTTTGATTCAGGGTTCTGTCAGCTGTGCTGTGATCCATGGAAGATGGAAGCGTTCTCCGATATTACTTACATTGAGATTAGTAAGAATATTATAATTGCTTAAAACAATTGTGTCCATTGGTACCATGTCCTTCTCTGTTGTTAAACAGGCTCTGCACATTTCCATTTTATAGTAAAACGTAATATGTTTATTTGTAATTTGTTATATTTTATTTTATCAACTTCAACTCTTGGTTAACGGCTATTTTATTTTATTCCCCCGTGATTTATAAACCTTACGTCTCTGTTTGTTTTCATATTTGCTTTTTTTTTCTTATTCTTTTTTTTTTCTTCTTCTTCTTCTTCTTTAATGGCTTTCTATCGCTTTTTGCCAATTTCAAGTGAGTAAAATTTGTACGGTTATGTCAAGTCAGAGTCATATTTTGTCAGTCAGTCAAAACCAGCAGTAAAATGTCAACAAAGTCAGTAAAATGGTGGATATTCTACTGAAGGCTCTAAAACGACCGTTGAAGCAAAAACGAAAATGCAAGTTTCTAGAATCTTGAAATCATTTGCCAACACTAGTGCACGTTCACGAACATTTAACGGATAATAATCCACCCTTATTACACATTAAAATTCAGAATACACAGGTTTTAAAAAATAAATTCATAATTCGCAACCGCCATTGTCGGAGTTTCTTCAAAGACCCTGCCAATGTCAAATGAGTAAAATGTGTACGGTTATGTCAAGTGCTTTTTTTTCATATGTCAGGTTTCAAGTCAAATTTTAAAAAAATAGCTGTAATTTTATAACGACCCGATAGATGGCGGTAAAATGGGGGTTTTAAGTTTTGTCATTGTTAAGATAATGATGTAGCGAGTTTAATATCCTATCCTTATTTTATGGAAGACATAAACTGTAATGGCTTTCTATCGTTAAATTGACAACGTACTCTGTGATTCACTCAACTGAATTTGACATTTTCTTGTACTCTGTGTATTGAAACTACAAACATGTTTGAAATACGTCGTTAGTACGCCATCTAGTGACAGAAGCCGAAACAGGTTGTTTTTTAAATAAAACTCCTCCATTCTTTTAATTTATTGTAATTGTATTTTTGACGAGAGAAGTAAGAGGACTTGGCATAAAACTAACTACACAGAATATGTTATATTTATGATGTCAACTTCGTTAAAGAATGAACAAAAATAATAACATTTCATTTTAGCAAATACCATTTTGAACGTGCTAAAAAGCGACAAGTATACCGTTTCAATTTTCATTTTTGATAATAATTTGTTGCTGACGTCACTTGAGACCGCCCTGCGGCAAAAAATCCGCCATGTTCTGGTGGTATTTTGAGCTAGTACGTCAGTCGTCAACTAGCGTCAATAAAAAAATGGGGCGGAGTGGGGCGGAGTCGGCACCATATTGAGGTGAAAAATTGCCGCACGTCACGTGACCATGTGTCCGATCCTTTTACATCTTTCATCATTGATTTGTATTGATCTTCGCGGTTTTCCAACATTTTTCTTATATTCTCTTTGATTTTTCTAACTTCAACTTTTTCTTTTTATGGGTGTGTTCAAGTAGCTGCTAAGAATGCTAAGAACGCCAAAAACAATCACGTTCAAACTTTCAAAGACTCCCACATAGTATACGTATAAGTTCCTTGCTCCCACGGTATTCTACTGCCCAAAGTGATCACTTTCACGAAAATCACGAAAATAACAAAAATAACGCCCATTTGGAACGCACCCATTATTGACACTAGATTGACTGAAACTGACACTGACACTGACACTGACTCAAAATGTCTGACTGGCAAAATTGTGGTCACCTCTCCACAAAGGCCATTAACCAAGAGTTGAAGTTAAAATGACTGACTTGACGTATCGTCCTTTCAAAATGAAAATACAAATCGATTGGGCAAGTAAAGCTAGCTAGTTTATTTTATTGTAATCAATCTTCTAAATCCTTGTGATTCTTGTACGATGATTGTTTATCTAATGTTGATTTCTAAACTGATTTTGCTTAATAATTACTACAATATTTGATAATACTCTGTCCAGGCAATCTTGAATTATTGCACTGCATTCTAATCTGATATTGCCGTCATACTCTCCGTGTCCTGTGTGTATCTATTTGTTGTAAAAACAAAGTGAAATGGTGGAAAACGGTGCATCTAGTGGGGGTAGTGATAGCCCCAATGCGACCTGCTCTCGGTCTGGGCTGCTAGAGACATTAGTGCGTGGTGTGTGGTACCGGGTGCATTGCTCTCTTGAGGACGATTACTTGAGCGTTTGCCTCGACGATGGCTACGATGCAACCACCACCCTCAACGGTTCCGTCAACAACAACAACGTTGAGACTCCCAATAGTGACTTTGCCGAGGTGCCGGAAGCGATCGCAAATCAAAAACGTTTAGTGCAAGTGGTCAAATCTGATAATAATGGCTTAGGAATATCAATAAAAGGTGGAATAGAGAACAACATGCCTATTCTAATATCGAAGATATTTAAGGGTATGGCGGCTGATCTAACAGAGCAGCTGTATGTTGGGGATGCTATTCTTTCTGTGAATGGGGAGGACTTGAAGGATGCAACACATGAAGAAGCAGTCAAGGCCTTGAAGCGAGCTGGGAAGATGGTTCAGTTAGAAGGTACACTCTAATGATTACACATTCCTTTGTATTAGTGTATGAGCATATTTAATTGGCTACATGGGTGAGGTTACTGTTAATTGACCCTAATTGTTACTGTCCAAGTTCTCTGTTTATCTTTCTAAAGCTGGTTTGTATGTATGGTAGATAACTGGTCAAATATTCACCCATTATCAAATTATGTTGTTGTGGAACCACATAAAGACAAAGTTATTATAGTAGGAGAGACCGCTATATTAAATCAACTGCTGATATCATAAGTGGCTAATGCTTCAATTGTATATTGTTACATACTCTGCCTGCACTAATGTACTTGTATGATACCATACAGGTGGTACAAGTTATAATATGAGCAGATGTATTTTAGCACCTGCATTCATCGCAATAACGCATTGCTGTTTTTCTTTTATAAGCAGTGGTTCAATAAGGGATTTTCTTGTTATGAAATGAGATAAAGTGGTTTTTTATATCTCTACCTCTCAATTCACATCAATTTTTCCAGTAAAATACCTGCGAGAAGTGACCCCATACTTCCGCAAGGCGTCTATTATCAGTGAAGTGGGATGGGAGCTTCAGCGAGGGTATATGGCGGAGGCGCCGCCCTCGCCGCCGTCGCCGCGCCGCCGCCGCGCCGACACTCGCTATGTGCCTCTCCTGATGGCCTGCGTTGCTAAGAACCTACGTCATCATGATCCAGGTAATTTAAAAAATAGTGCACACTAAAGTGTTTTTCAATCTTATTCTTATTCTTATTCTAAGTGGAGGCGATAAAGGCCTGCACTGACGTCCCGCATGGGGTGTTTTGTGTATTTACCCCCCACCAGCCTATCCCCCTAGCCATCCCAACTCCTTGAAGTAGCGGAGAATGGCCTTGGGTCGCTGGCACAGCTGTTCCAGTGATAATGATGATGAAGATGATGTTTTCTTTCCATTTATCAGATAAAAAGTAAATCTGATCCGTGATCCATAAATTCATGGTCAAATGTTAGTCTATTGTTGATAAAAAAAAACTGGAGTTGGACTCTACTCTCAATTATTGTGATAAGACTTGGAACATATTTGACATATGTCTTTGCCTTGCCCATACACATATACTAGACTAGACAACAAGCTGTTATTAGCATGAGCCCTCCATACATTTCTCATCATTTTTTTATTTTTCTCTTTTTTTACATTTTCAATTTATCACCCACCATGGGCCTGCCATTATGAAAAATTTGCAAACATGAAAAAACCTTTTTCACAAACACGAGGATTGGTTGACAGAATGCGTCATGTAGAAGAGAACAGCCAGACATCCTCCGGACATACAAAATCATTTTCCCCCAGACTCAGAGATGCGTGACACTCGCCCAGTGAAAAAGACGTATCAAAAACAAAACAATAAGAAAAACATTTCAAAATAGTAAAAAAACAAACTTCTATAAAAAAGGAGGTGCGTTCTCACTAGTACTAGTATAAGTACCAAGTGGGAGTTTTGGCGGGAACATGGAAAAGTTCACATCGTTGTATTGTATTATTTCTCAAAACTTGTGCTTTTTCCAGAGTTAAAGTTTAAAATTGGTGGCGTTTTACGCATTAAGTGCTGAATTATGAGCATGAGTGTGGGCAAGTGATATAATGTGGTGAAACGTGGTTTTTCATGTTGCTCTCAAAATTCCATAAAAGCATCTAGTAAAGTTGCCACCACTTTACTAGCTCATGACTTAGACTGGACTATGACCTGACTTAGACTGGACTATGACTATGACAAAGACTTGACTACGTAAAATATTCTAAAACTTGATGAAAATATACAATACTTGACACTGGCTAAATACACTATGTGTGGTGCCAAAATATAACAAAAAAAAACTATGCAGTGACATTGAACAACAGTGATGATTGTGTTTTGTTTCCAGAGGAGCGTACAATAGAGATCTACTCCCCGGACGGCGTGCACGCACTAGCTCTGCGTGCGAGCGCAGGCGGCGCGGCGAGCGGCTGGCACCGCGCGCTACACG
Source organism: Ennomos erosarius (assembly GCA_963580505.1). NCBI lineage: Eukaryota > Metazoa > Arthropoda > Insecta > Lepidoptera > Geometridae > Ennomos > Ennomos erosarius. The sequence goes on from OY756982.1 coordinate 11,446,085, forward strand.
CCGCCGCTCGGCGCGCCGCTCGTGCCGCGCTCGCCCGCGCCCGCCCTCGCCTTCGCCCGCTCATTGGGGACGTACGGTTCGCGGGCTGGCTGGCACGACGACCGCCGCATGATCATGTACGTTCTTTATTTAAATTCGGTTGTAGAAAACGGCTCAGTAGTGTTCTAGGTTTGTGCTGTGGTGGGAACGATTCGACGCCGCCGTAGTTGAGAGGACTCAGCAAAGACCATGTAACTGCGTTTTCATTTCGTAAGTGTTTTGTTTGATGGTGCCATTGGCACTCCAATCCCCCAATAAAAACAGCCAAGTTAACTAGTTTACTATAGTGTTGCATAAAAACTGTATTACAAATGAATGTCAGTTTAGCTTGTAATATTGAGAACAATACTATCATTAAAACGGTCGTATTTTAATGTCAAAAGTTGTAATGAATATCACATTTTACAGATGAGTGCTTCAGGTGGCTCGGATAGCTCAGATGACAATGAAGGCTGGCAGCCGACTTTCGTTGCTATCACGGATCGTGAGCTTAGGTGAGTTTGCCGAATAAATAAATGACTTGATCAACCTGAAATAGCTATATTTACTCATACACAAAATCTTAAGTGGTACATTATAAAAATAAACAAGAAGAGTTACTACTCTATGTTAGCAAAAATGTTAGCACAAGTTTTAATTCTATCTACTTTGCCACTGTCACTACTGACACGACAGTCTTTCTATTTATTATGTGTCATCCTTCCAGACTATACGAAGCAGCGCCATGGTCAGGCGAGGCGTGGTGTGCCGCGACGGAATGCTTCAGCCTCGCGGCGACTCGGCTCGCGTGGTGGAGGCGCGGCGGCGGCGCCGGCGCAGGTGCGGCCGCGCTGGGGGTCCGAGCGGGGACTCCGGCCGGGCTGGCCGTCCGGGCGCTCCGGGCCGACACGCCGCATGACTTGGCGGCCGTCGCTGGGGCGTTGGTCGACGGCGCGCATCACGCTGTGAGGACGCAGCCTGAGTTTACGTTCCGTGAGTGTTTTGTTTATTGGTGAGGTTGGTATAGCAGTGTGATTGATAAGGACCGACACACCGCATGACTTGGTGACCGTCGCTGGGGCGTTGGTCGACGTCGCGCATCACGCTGTGAGGACGCAGCCTGAGTTCACGTTCCGTGAGTGTTTTGTTTATTGGTGAGGTTGGTATAGCAGTGTGATTGATAAGGACCGACACACCGCATGACTTGGTGACCGTCGCTGGGGCGTTGGTCGACGTCGCGCATCACGCTGTGAGGACGCAGCCTGAGTTCACGTTCCGTGAATGTTTGGTTTATTTGAGCCGCACTCTGATAATGTTTTGTTTATTGGTGAGGTTGGCTAGTTGTGTGGGCACTACGGGCTGGTTATAATATGTCTAGCAAGTAATATTTTACGTCTTCAAACTGATGATTATAATGACGATGTTTCATGGTGTCAATTAAATTGACCATGTTATAAACGGGCAGGATGGGATCCATGTTTGACAGTATCGTGGCTTCTATAGGGTGCTGTTTCCGCGGCGTGTGCGCACGGCTCGCACTAGCCGCGAGCGGTGTTTGCGTGGGGGAAGCGGCAGGTCACTCGTAAAATTCAAAAAGTGACTTTTTGATGATTTATCCAAAAATCATAAATTTGTTAAATTCATAAAATCGTCATTACAACTCAGGATAAAACCAGGTTTTTATATAAAAAAACTTGGATGGTATCTATGTTTTATATTATCACCCCTATCTACAGGGTGCCGTTTCAGCAGGATGTGCGTTAACTTTTTGTAATGTCTGTCGGGATGGAATCTATGTTTTGCCACTATCAATACAAAAATCAATTTTCAAAACAATATAATGTGGTGTTTCAACAAAGAGTTTTATTTATTAATCTACCCTACTTATAGGGTGCCGTTTCCGCGGCGTATGCGCACGTGTCGCACTAGGCGCGAGCGGTGTCTGCGTGTGGGAAGCGGCCGGGTCGCTCGGGCGCGGCGGCGCGCGGGCGCTGTACTCCCGCCCGCTGCACGCCCTGCGAGCCTCGGCCGATGACGACGCAACCGCGCTGTGGCTTCACTTCGCGGACGACGATACTGTTGTAAGTACCACATGTTTTTAAGGTAAAGGGTAGGGCCGGATAAGCAGGTCGAAATTCGTTCAAAGAAGCATCGCGTAGACTTAAATAACACTGAACTTCCGCGTGGCACGCACAGCACACGCTCACACCGCGCGTGTAAACGCACGCCGCACACCATCCTAAAACACGCACACCGTTATATAAACTAGCGTAGTTACGCAGTGTCTACACGCACATTATGATATTGTAGATGACCAAGTAGCGCCATATGACCGGCAGAGGGGAACGCATTGCCCTGCCACCTCCTTTTTTAAATGCTCTAAGATATTAAGTAGTAATCATACGCTTATTACTAGGAATTGGACATGGAAGGCAGCCCGAAGCCAGCCGTGTTCATCCTTCACAATCTACTCTCCGCGCGCGTCCATTCTCTACCCGGCGAGGCGGCCACGCATCCTCTATAACCACTCGAATAATACTAAGATAATAGTCGATTAACAAAAAAATCGAATAGTGTTCTGGATATTCAACAACATTGAAGAATGTCCTAATAGTCATTTATATTCAACAATAACGAATAATGTTCTTTCATGAACAATCGATATTGAAGGATGCTCGTAATAACAACAATATTTTAATATTGTTCTCGATGTTGATCGATATTCAACAATATTTCAATGATGATCGATATTGAATAATGTTCTAGTTTACAATCGATAAGAATTTTGCGACAGTCTCGAATTCGATAATAATGAATACATTCGCGAGACTAACCAGGGGCCTTATCGCGTAACTCTAATGGACATCGTAATCATGCACTCTCTTGCTTGCACTCGCGGACTTGTGGATTGGTGCGTGCAGGATGACAGGCGAAGTCCATGTCAGGATAGTTACGCGATAGGGGTGATGTTGTGGGTAAAAATAACCTTACCGTTTCAACTTGCTAGAGTCGGAACCGGCGAGGCCTTTATACGATTAGTGGAATGCTAAAACGCAAATATTTGAAGTAATTCTTTCGTCCTTGTATATAATTTACTGCTTTTAGCAGAATAACACCATTTTTTCTTAATACAATCATAGTGTATTAGTTAAATCAGTTGACCGATGGAATTGCTTTTCATTGATACAACGCGCAAAGAAGTTTGTATCTATGTAGCTCTTCAAACATTCGGTACAAATTATCTCGATTAAGAGATATGAAGGTGGTTTCGAATAGAAATGCGGCTGATTTATTAACTTTACTATCGATTAAAGACGTGTGTGGCCTAATATAAAAATGTAGAATTTTCAAGCTTGTCAATGTATAGTGGCAGCTGTTTCGGTTTGGCTAAAAATCAACGGAAATTCATAATGTAAGAGAATGTAAGTGAGAAAATCTTTACAAATATTCTACATTCTAGACTTTCTAAAACTTAATTAGTTAATCAATTGAATCTCGAAACCAAAAGAGCATATCAAGCTCAAGAAGCTATATCAATTTGGTGAATTCCATTTGTCTTTCATTCCTAATACATTCCAAAAAGTAGTGTATTTGATAATATTTTGGGAAGTGTTTTTTGATAATGATCGGTAGGAAAATGTGGGAAATAGAAAGAAGTTGAGGTGAGTATTAATTAATTAATAATTATTAATAATTAGAACAAAAAGTTTAACCTTCGCTATTATTAAATAAAAGTCGTATAAACGATCGTTTTGGTCGATCGTCGTTAATTTTTAAACTCGTCTATCGAATCGAATTTCAGTCTAGAAGGTAATATGTCGATGATCTTCCAAAGAATCTCATAGACAATTTGTTTTAACTTGTAATGTTGTTTAGCTTGAATTAGAAAATGTTTGTATAATTTTGATGACGTGTTTTTTGTAATGTGTATGTAATGTTTTAATAATGACATTCCCAGAATGTAAGGTAAGTAAAGCGTAAAATCGTTCAGAAATATTGCAAACCAGAGGCGTTCTCAGTTTCACCTGTAGTTCAGCCGATTATGAATACGTTCAATTTATTTACGTGTACGATTTATGTTTAGTGCCACACATTATGTCATAAGTAAATAAAAAAATGAAGACAATGGCAATAGCTTCTCGAAAGTGGTGCGTTGAAATTAGGTACAATGCACACAATTTGCCGTGGGAAAGAAAGAGATAAACGGTACGCGACTAAAGCGACCAGTGCGGTTATTCTCTATGGAAACAGATTCCACACGATACGAAACCACGTCGTTATCGTGTCTTGTTCAAATCGTGTCACAGCGTCAGATATACCTTCACCTTACATTAAAGTTATCTTTATTTTGAATTAAATATATTGACATAAGTGGTTATATATAGTGGTTATTTTGATGTGTTGATGTTTCGGAACGCGTCTCGGTAATACATACGATTTTTAACAGTTCAAATCGCGCCAATTCCAAATTCATTTCGCGCGGTTTTGTATTCGTTTCATAGAGAATAGTTTTGCAGATTTCTTATGTAAGACAAGGAATTGTGGTTTCGAAGTAAGGAATCGATACGGAATAGTGGCCCAGGGTGGTTATTCTCTATGAAAACACAGATTCCACACGATACGAAACCTCGTCGTTATCGTGTCTTGTTCAAATCGTGTCACAGCGTTAGATATACCTTCAATGTAAAGTACATTGAAGTTATCTTTATTTTGAATAAAATATATCGACATAAGTGGTCATATCTTTTGATGTGTTGATGTTTCGGAACGCGTCTCGGTTAAACATATGATTTTGAGAGTTCAAATCGCGCCAAATCGAAATTTATTTCTCGTGGTTTTGTTTTCGTTTCTTAGAGAATAGAGTTTGGCAGATTTCTTATGTATGACAAGGAATTCGCGTGGTTTCGAAGTAAGGAATCGATACGGAATAATGGCCCAGCAGGGCCAGCTTATGACTGAAAGTTGTTGCGTCTTCCCTTTGACTTCAGTACCTACAAAAAAGCCCGGCATTGTAAGTTTAAATGTAAGCTGAACGCAATAATATATCATTATAATATTCGTCATCACAAAAGTTTCTTAAAAAACATCTTATACTTGTGCAATGTCACTGAATGACTTTACCAAAAAGTATTTTGCTTTAACAATTTGTAGCGTTAAATAATAGAAGTAAGATTTTAATAATATTGTGTATATTATGTAGCTATAGTGCGTTGTTAAAGGCAATATTTGAAGTGATATCGAATAACTTTAATATATTTATTTTAATACCAGATTCATACAATTTTGTAAGGGACATGGGGGTGTTCTTAGATAAGTAGTTGTTATTTCATTTTAACTTGTTATTTTACTAAACCAATGAATAATACGTTTACCACTTTTAACCCTACGTAATCGTGTGATAGTAAGTTTTATAACCAAAAATCTATGTATTGCTTTCTAACGCTATCTTCTACGTAATGTCTTACGAACTTTGGTAATTTTTAACTAATTATTTGTAATCTAAGTATTAACGAATGTAATGTTATTGTTAAGCTGTACTATTACCATTTACCTAATTCTAACTACCTGTAATTTGCAACTGAAATCCACTTTTTTAAACTAAATTGGTAAAAGTTATAATTTGACTTATTGACTTTTACTAATCGACTATCAAATACGAAAGTTGCCATATCAATGTAATTAAAAACGTATATCTAAGGCATAATCTTATAAAAACTTATAATCTCTTTTAGAATTTCTACTGATGGCATTCCATTTTTATATACTGATCGTTATTTTAAGCGGCAATAATCTCAACAATATCACAAGCATATTATCGTAAAACGTCTCAGCATTTACTTACATAAATAGCAAATTATGTTGTTTTATTTGTTTAATCAGACCTCATTCACACGAGCGCTTTTTTAACGCCCGGTAAAAACTGCGTTAAATTGATACAATTGGATTTCAAGCGTTAAAAAAGCGCTGTCGTTTGAATGAAATACTTGACATCCATATGTTTCATTTCAACATAAACATTGTTTTGCATTGTCGTAAGGCCTCGTTTACACATGCAAGAAAACTCGATAGAGTCCGACAGAAGAAGTTTTTTTGCATGGGTAAACGCGGCCTTACGTGCGTTGGTAGGAAGCTATAAGACGTATTCTCATATATTTCAAGACTCAACTGTAATGAAATTGTAGGTATTACTTTTATGTATCTTCCATCATAGTTTCATCTGTCAATGAATATTATTATTTATGTTGTTAAATTAAATTATTTTTGAAATGCTGGTAAAATTATGTACGTACGTATGCTCGTACCTCGTGATTCATCCGTAGATATCATGCATAGGGTCATGTTACCATGGTAGTGGAAATTGTCAAAAATGCATTAAACAACGAAGAAAGAACTTGTGGTTTTATTTCATTACCTACTTATCACTAGTAAGTAATACACATGGAGCTCAAACTACAATTGTGAAGCCGACTATCTCCCTGTGAGTGACAGAGACGACGCTCAACCAAACCAATAAAATTATCTGGAACTTGCATTATTTACGGCCGGCATGGCACTGAGAGATCGGTTATCGAGATAATCATCAAAACTGCACGCTCATCACAAAAATAACATTAAACTTTAGGTAGGTACGTCAAAACCTTTGGTCTAGGCAATGTTTAAGGTATTTAGTTGACTACCTATTCTATATCCTATGATTCCATTTTATATCATACACAATCAGCTCATACCTTCATGCATAGACTTAGATACGTAGATAGGACTATACAGTAGGTACCTGCAATTGATTATAGTCATCTTTGTTTAAGTCAGAAGGCTAAATAAAAAGAAGCCTCTTGCATTTCCTCGAGTGTTATTCGCAACTTGAGGCTGAGCGGCGCTAAGCTGAACTAACTCATTTCATTGGGTCGAGTGACTGGCGCGCTGACCGGCCGAGGGCCCTTGCATTCTCCTTCATCGGCTTATTACAACCTTTACTATGCTGAACCTAAACCTATTCTAAACCCTAACTCTTAACGCCTAAAGTCGGGTTTCGAAGATTGAGTGGACATGTCTGCATCAATAGCCATGCCCGAGCTATTGTCTCGCTTTCCTATTCAAAAGTTGACATGGAAACGGATCAATTACTCGTGTAGGTAGGTATCTTTAGATATATCCATGGTATAAAAGGGTAACTATAAGAGTCCATAGGGTGGCTATTTAGATTTGCAGCTGTATTCAAGCACGAGACCATGTATTAGGTATATATCGTCATCAACGGTCGGAAGTCCACTGCCGAAAATAGTATACCCCACCTTGGCAAGCGCCTTGGTGATCGGTAGCGCTGCGGCCCATTCCCTGGATATTCCACTGGACTACACAGCATGGATAATATGCATGGGACTTATTCGTAGGTAGGTACTGATTACAGGAGTATATGTACGTGCCTACGGGTTGAACGATATTAGTCCAAAACCAAGACAGGTGCAGGCTGTGGTTTCTATTCATCGGAACTGGGCCTAGCTGAGTCCATAGCGCTTAACAAAACTGCAACAGTGTTACAAGCAGAAGCTATGGGCCTCCTGCTAGCTGCAGGAGCAATCGCATCTTCCGATGTGGCGCAAGTGCAGCGGATACAAAAGGAGGGGGGAACCATAGTTTTTACCACAGACAGTGCGGCTATCATCTACGCACTAAGACGACCTGTGACCAGATCAAGGGTCATTTTAGAGTGTCATAGGGCCCTGCAAAAGTTAGCAGAGAACTACAGAACAATAGTAAAATGGACGAAGAGCCATGGCTCGTGTCAGGGAAATATCGCGGCTGACACTCTTGCCAAAGAAGGAGCCAAAAAAGCGATGGTTGACGACCCATTGGGGCTATGTAAACCATCAGCGATGGAGGTGCGAGATCTTTTGAATCGTCACACGGAAAAAGAACAGCAAAAGCTATGGGATAGGAGAACTGATTGCAGACATGCTAGGTCAGCTTTTCCTACTCTCAATCGAAAAGTGACGAATAACTTACTACGGCTTAAGCGGCATGACCTCCGCCTAATCACAGGCCTTATTACGGGTCATTGCAACTTAAATTATCATTTGAATAAAACTGGAGCAACAGACAGTCCGCTTTGTAGGGGCTGCCTGCAGGAGGACGAGACCGTAGAGCATGTGATGTTTCACTGCGAGGCTACGGAAGATATAAGAATTAAAACCGGAATGCGTGAGCAAGCATATAAACCTTGTAACCACTCATCATCGCCACCATCTGCGACGCCAACACTGGAGCAGTTGTGCCAGCACCCCAAAGCCGCACTCCGTTACTTCAAGGAGCTGGGCTGGCTTGGGTAGATGCTGGAGGGGGAAATGCACAATACACCCCAAGCGGGACGTCAGTGCAGGCCTTACCGCCCCCATTCCAAATTAGAATTAGATATTAGTCAAGTTATATATTCATCAAATCTACATATTATATTAAAACCCACAACATTACTACCTACCTATAATATATTTCAACCCCAGATAATGTAATACCTTTCAACCAACTATACCTACCTCAGTAGGTACCAACAGGAGGATTGAAAATCACTTTCTTAAAATATGACGTCACAGTAGGACCACGAGGACATGTGTATCCTCGTGGTCCTACTAGTAGGACAAAATAGTAGGTCACGAGGAAACACCGCAGATTTTGCATAAACACGCAAAAGATACCTACTATTACTTAACCGTATGTAGGTATAGTGATACTATAGGTGTTTTTTCATTCAAGTTTGATTAATATGTAGATATTTAAGCTAAATATTGTACTGATTGTTTCTCTTAAACATTAATAAAATAAAATAAAAACACATCAACATAGGCAATACTCGGAGGGATCGTAGTATTGGAACAATCAAACAATGGTATTCTCTAAACTTCCAACAAGTGTCGTCCGAAATATAGCTAAGTAAACTCTTCCCTTCTTAATAAACACTGCATAACAGCAGAAAAGCTACTCAGCGCTTTCTCTTGTTTCATCTTTGCTCATTTCAAACGCTATAGAGAGACACAAAACGCTTTAAATGACTAATACCTATTCCTCCGCTTCACAATTTTAAAATAAGTAACCAGTAAGTACCTACATAAGATTAATACTTCTGTTAAATATAACTTCGCCTTCAGCGGGTTAAGCAATATCTTCCACAAATTACCAGTTTTCTAGATCTCAAATCAGTAGCCATATTCCACATTCAGCCGCATCTCCAACCATCGGGTATTGTAAATTCCGTTGAACGTCGCCGGCCACGCCGCCACATAATTAGCGGTGTCTCTGGTCTGCTTCTGACATTTCGAATTGTACTAAAATTATCGCCAAGATCGGATAGTTGAATTGAGATTTTCGAATGCGTTATGCATTTGAGTTTACGTGGAGATGGTTCTTAGGAATAACGTTGAGAAGCCTCTATAATGCCCAACAATAGAAATCACCAACAAAGCATAGCCTCATTATTTTCATTAATGTAGGGTTTTAGGTTACTTGTTGTTACCTACTCAAGTTTTCACTGAGGTTCCAATAAGCCGAAAACAATTAGAAAATCAACGCATACAAGGCATACTTTTTCTAAAACTTGATAAATTGTATTTTTTTTTATGAGAATAAATGACGTGACTAACTAGTCGTTCACCTGATGTTAAGCAACACGGCCGCCCATAACAGTTGCAGTGTCACTTGGAACTTTAAAATTACAAAGTTTCGCGTGACTCTGCACTGCGCACGTCATCCTGAGACATCACACAGTCTTGTAATCAGATTACTACATTGTGTAATCAGGTCATAAAGTCTTATTTACCCAGTAATTTCACTAGCTACAATGCCCTTCAAACCGGAACACAGTAGTGCTTGCACACTACTGCTTAGCGGCAGAATAACTGGCAAAGCGGTGGTACCTACCTAGATGCTTTGCAGAAAAGTCCTACCACCTAGTAAAGTTTGTTATCAGAAAGTGTGAGCAGTAAAATTAGAGCAAGATAAACACCGATTTTGGAAAATTGCTACGGTTAGCAAACCTAATGGTAATTTTCTGATGCTGAAGTATTAAAATTCATTAAGTACAGTGGCTAAAATAAATCTAAGTACGAATTTAAAACGAAACAGTCATCTCTATCTGTTCGTAGCCCCGAATCGTAGACCTCCTACGGCTAGCTACGAAGTAATTGAGGCGTAGCGTATTCATTTATAACTTTTTGTGTGTTTTTGTGTGTATTATATTATTATGTATAGTCTTGTTATGCTAAGATTCATTATTTCGAAAGACTGTTGTGTGTCTACTCGTGTTAACATTCCTGATGTGTATCTATATTTCTACTTATTTGATCAAATGCCCGCTAACGATAAACTGGGTATGATACCCAAAATTCAAATCCAATTTCCCCAAAACGTTGAAATGAGTAGTAGGTACCTACTTATGTAGAATTAGTCAGGACATTTGTTTCCGGTTTTAAGCGATCGAATTCGAGGATGAAATAGTCGGATGCTCCGATAGTCTGATTGGTTTCATTTTGACAGCTACTGCCTACAAATAGCTGCAAAATGGAACTCATTACGAGCACCAGTGGAATAGACAATTAGGTCCGCATTTGTGCTAAGCCTCTCATTTTGCCTTTGTTCAGTTGAAGTTCGGTTTTGTTACAGTAGCAATTGGTGGCAAAAGTAGTTAAACGTTTTCCAACATCCGACTTGCATACGTTAGATATAATTTCTATGTATAAGATATACACATAGTAGGTAGTATAGGCACACATAATACTTATTCCCCAGATAATACAATACCTACAGTACAGATGCCTCATCCCATACAACGGAATAACGCGGGCTATTCACGAATTATTTTATTTCTGCATAACGCAATATTATCAAGCGACATGTATTGCGTGTTGGCGAAGTATTGGGACAAATGAATACACTGGACACTAACTAGTAACTCTCTAAACACAATTACTACATTTTTTTCAAGTTCGGGATATTTTTCGTTTGTACCTCATGGGACCCCATGCTTATACGAAGCAAGGGTTCTTCTATTCAACTGCTACAGGTGTTGCTATTCTTTTCGTCGATCTACTTATGTCTATAATAATGTTCATTTAGCAACCTGTACGGAGTACAAAGCAGGATAAGATAAGATAGATAAGATAAGATAAAAACTCTTTATTGAAACACCACATTTACAGAAACACTCAATGTACACGCACAAGCTTAAAACTAAGTGTCACAACGGGCGGTCTTATCGCTTAAAGCGATCTCTTCCAGACAACCCAGAAAACAGTGAAAGGAAACGACAATAATAAGGACGGTGGTTTTTAGTACAGGAATAATTATAAAACTTTAGATGAAGTGGGTACTTAACTTCATAAAAAAGGTGGGCAACTAGTCATAAACAAAAGTTCAATAAGTAAGTACAATAATAATAAAATAAATAAAATACATGAATACATAAATATTTATAAATAAATAAACTTGATAATATAATATACATAAATACATACCTATATGAATAAATACATAATACACACAATGACACATAAAATTATATTATAAAAGAGAAAGATGCACTAGTTTTGAATAAGTAATATCGCTATTGGGCGAGATAGTGAGCTTTAACTTTATCTTTAAAAATGTTCAGTGATGGTGCACGTTTAATGTCTAAAGGTAGCGCGTTCCACAATCGAACCGCTTCCACAGTGAAAGAGGAATCGTAAAATGAATACAGGAATACGGGGGCAAAAAGGGTATTACTGATATTCATGTTAGTTAAATATTATCAGGGCTTAAAATGTCATGTCTATTTCTCGCTGGCATGACATGTCAAGAGAGAAAACGAGAAACGATAATTTAAAAAAAAATATATTTTGAATATGTTTTAAGAAAGGCGATGTCTAGCGTTAAAATTGAGGTATGTAACTAATAGTTAGGTACCTAATCTACTTTTTTTTCACGCACGTGGTGTATATTTTTTCTAATACATTTTATAGGTATACAGTTAGGTAATAAGTAATTATAAATTTGAAAAACTTTCTAGACTAGATTACGTAAAATAAAGCTAATTATCTTAAAACAACTTTTCTTAGATTCCAGGTAAGTTTATGTAACCTTATTAATTTCGAGAACTATTAAGAGGTAGGTTCTACCTACATACCTAAGAAAACTATTATCTTTAAATTGTATTTATGTAGGTAATTCTGAACAGTAGGTAGGTATATACATTGTTAAATGTGGGACTTCGAAACAAAATTACGTACTTACACAATTTATTTTTTAGTTCTGTAACAAAAATTAGGTACCTAAGTATATTATAGTATTACATTTGGTTAATATACATACCTAATACTTCTGTCCGTTGTTTAGAAACGCTTTTATGTGCGTGTACTGTGGGTTGATGAGCTCATAGCTCTAGGTCTAGATATAGGTATCTAATAATTATTTTGTATGTACTTACTGCTTATTGATTGACTGACCTTCTGAACAAAGGTTTTATTTTAAGAAATGAATGGTTTAGATAAGTGAATGCGAAGCTACGGGCTTACTTTGGTTTATCGAAGTTACAGCGTGCAGCCTAGTGAATTAATAATGATTAGGTATAGGTAAACGCCGCGATATGGTATTCGTTACAGCGTATGTACGCTATAAAATTCAAAATTCAAATAATTTTAGGCTATTTTTGCACTTCGTAAATATTATGCAGCAAGCCCATTACAAGGTGTTTGAAAAAAAAAAAAGAAGTTCACTTTCCCACTAAAGCAACAAGCACTCGGCACAATGTAGAATAGAAAAAACTGATCCGTAACTTCGATTACATTATAAAATGACAAAATGCTCTAAACTCGTCAGAGTATGAAAGCCGTAGTGGAAAGGTGCATATATGGTCTTAAAAACCATCATCGTGATTATTATAATCATACGTATTTGTCATGCAAATACCTGCAAATGCTCAGTAACATTTTTCTCCCAAGGCATTATATATGGTAAGTCTTTGTAGGAATGCGTCGTAGAGATAGGCATCGCATAGAGTCTGTCGTGAAGTTGCTCCAGCCACCCGGAAAATTGCAGACTAGCTGGTAGGTACCTACACATTTACATTTCCAGCCTATACATGTCATTGTACGGGAATATAAAATATTTTCATTTTAACAGCTTTATGGCTATCATTAGCTGATAATACATTTTTTGCGTAGGTGCCTATACCTACTTCACTAATATTTTTAAGTTAATATCACATTATTATTTGCAGGAGAGCTAACTAATCTACCTACTTGGAGGCAAGCCACAGTTTTACACGTGCGTCTTCAAACTATCCAAGATCCATAACAGAATAAATTTCAAGAACTCTCTTCGTAGTCTACCTACTTACATCTCTACTAAGATGATACCCACCAAACATCAAGTCTTTATATCCTGTAGTTTAGGATGTGCGTTGTTTGGCAGTCAGTCACTACGGCGAAAAAATCAAACCATAAACCTAAAAGCATCGATAAAACATCTTTACATTACCCAATTAGCTAACCCAACCTAACAACATGGGGAAGACCTAATAGGTCTGGTGCTGTCCTGTCTAAAACTTATATTAATTCCGATAGATGCTCTCAATTTGCTCTGATGACTATCACACGCGTAGAATTAAAGTCTTAATGGTAGATAAATATTAGAGACAGAGAGAAGATCGCAACTGCGTAAACAGAACACCGACAGTGTCAGACAGCAAAGCCATATTGTCTTTGTCTGTCGAATCCAAAGCGCAAACGAGCCATGTAGTAGGCAGCGGTACTGATTGCGTTTACCTGACAAACCTAGGAATTCAATATACATTATTATTTTAGATTTTGTTAAACAAAATATTGTCAAGACTAGTAGGAGGCATCTTGACACCTAGTAAAATTTTAAGTAACTTGTGCTGATATCAATATAGACCATCGTTACTATTTTTTTTAAATGTGGCTGAGGGCGGCTTGTCTTAATAGACTTACTTAATAAATATTAATAAAGCTAAATATCAACCAATATTAAGCAATTAGTACCTACTGATAAAATTTATAGTTCAGTACTTCTTTGAAATATTAACGGTAGGTATAGGTATAATTAGGTTAGTTCAAAATAATAATGACTGTCTAAACTTTGCCTACAGTATTCAAATTCGTAGAAAATTATGATATTGAATTTATAGTTCATGTGCCTATTTGAGCAAACTTTAGACATCGAATAGACATTTCGGTAAATCAAGTATAAATTTAGGTAGGTAGATATCTTTTATCATAAATTATATCGAATAGGATACCCATCGCAAAAGGAGGTGGCTTATCTAAGTTGAATTAGACAGTTTAGATAAAATGATTTAAAATTCAGATAAAATTATAAGCAAAAATATTTATAATTAGGTAGAATATTGAAAAATAATAAAAACAAACAAAAAACATTAAATAATTAAAACAGTCTCAACAAAGTTACTAGAAGCAAATCAAGCACCGCTATGTACCTATTTAATGAATAAATTTAATGTACATACCTATACTTTTCACTGGACGTTATGTGAGTACAAATTTGGTATCAAAATAAAAAAAATATCGCCACGGTGTTTTACAGTCGAAAGCTCCGTTTCAATTATTCACAATTCCCCAATTTAAATTGAAATCTGGTACCGATTGCCTGTTTTTTCTCTAATTAGAATTGAAGCCCGGCAGAAATAGATTTTACGAATAACGTTTTCATAACATTTATCGCCTCTTTGTTTGTGATATGACATTTTCTATTTAAAAATGTATTTATAGCAGCATTAATTTAACTATTATGGGTAAAATTAATTGTGCTTGGTATACGAGTACCTAGATATTTGTTATCTATGCGAAAATAGAACTTAAATTTTATGAAATATGTATATACGATAGAAACGACCCCAATAATCAACCACCAACTGCAATAACTAGTTTTTCCGCAGAGCTATTAAATTTCATATAGAAATTTTATTAATACTATGCTGTTACATTCGACAATAATTGTAAGCAATTACAGTACAACATTTTTAATTGTACTTACGGGATCTTTTCCTACCCAAAACGTAGTGAACAACCGTGAAAGTTTAAAACAGTTTTACAGTGTTTTACAAAATTTTAATTAAATCCATCCACCCGTTCTAGCATGATATATGTTGTAAGTTTTAAAACCGAATCAGTGAAATCCAGAAATCGGTGTGATCCAATGTAGCGAAGTAAAAGGCGCACCGAAGAGACTTATTTTGAGTCTCAGTTCGGGACGTGCTCAAGTGAGGTCGTTAGCAATCCTGGTCGAGAGGCTCGTTGGAGTTTTGAATTAATGCCTTTCCGATCGTGATTACCTGCGCCAAGGAAACGGACCAACAGCCACTGTATGACGTTCGTGACTTAATTAAAGCCAGTCAAAAATGGTTTCGGTCCTCGATCTGGCCTTTGTACTTCAAGAGCCAATGTTGTCTTTGCGTTTTTCTTCACTCACGAAAGGTGATAAGAATTCGTAGAACCCATACTTGAACGTCCATTCTTTGAGACCGCTCGAGTACTTGATGGTGGCTTACTGTTCTAATTGAGTTGAAGTATGAGGCTTTTTAGAGTCCGCTATAAGTAAAAGTATTAACAAGTGTTATAGAAGAGGTAGGGTGGGTTTTTTGTTCTAATGTTAATGTAAGCAATGATCAAAAGTTCTAACGAACCGTTACCTTAACTACCTATCGAAAAACCCACCCTTAAACAAATAAACATGTCACAAAATTCACCCTAATTGTAGGTTAATGCCGTAATTATATATCTTTCTAGTTCTATTTATAAAAAATGGTTACTGCAAATGATGTCAAAATTATAGATAAAGAACGATCAGGGGGGTCACCACAAGGTCTTGTAGCATTATTACTTCAATCATACTTTGAAAAATTACATAAAGTAAGAATATTGTAATGTTGTTGACGCAGAGCAGTTTTGATGCCGTCACGTTAAATCTTTCACTCAAATACAACTGTCATGTCATACCGTTAATCATGTTGACAGGGACGTGCGACAGTAATAACGCTATATAAAAATGTAGACGTCTCGTTCTCGCGCAAGTCTACTTTATAAGTTCATGGTACGAATTCGAACAATATTATTGTAACCTTGAAGCATTACTGTCACGAACCATGATAGTTTGTGTATACTTTGTTGTAGGGCAGCAGAAGCCTTTGAGTAACCTAAGAGTTTCATACCGGGGTTGCCTATTTGCCTAGTAGCGACGAATAGAGATAAATTATGCATTCTGAAATTAGAAACAGTAAAGAGTTCTCGGTCCTCTATCCCTATTCGAACAAAAATATCGTCGAGTTGTCGATTCGAACAAAGATAAAGTTTTAGTTCAACCCACCGAAGCTGAAAACGTACCTATAGTTAAATCATGCAAACAAAAACTTTCAGAGCTCTGTAAGTTTGAGTTCTAGCGTTCACTTGGTACTTTTACTAGTACTAGTGAGAACGCACCTTTTTTTTATAGAAGTTTGTTTTTTTATTATATTTAAATGGTTTTTTTTATTGTTTTGTTTTTGATACGTCTTTTTCAGTTATTACAGAACTGCCACCAGAGTACCAGGGATTTCCTTATTTTCCCTCAATTTAGTGAATCTAAGTTAATAATAAGCTTCTGTGGCTTATATTTTGGTCCTATATTTATCAGAAAAATCCTTACCTATTTTGATAATTTTACGTCTTTTAGTAAGTCTTAGCTTAAATTATTTGGTCAAGTATTTATTTTGTAAATGTTAGGCACAAGTACTACGTCGTAGCTGTGCGACGAAGCTCTTGGAATGCGGTACGTTGGGATTTATAAACTATCCCGTAAAAAGAAGTGAACTTTTATTTCCACTTATTTAAAAAGTATTTGCTAAACACCAAAGCAAACCGAACCTAAATATTAGAGAGCTATATATTATGTGACCGCGAAAAATAATGTTTCTCTGTAAACACAATAACCGTCTGCGAGAGCAGAACGGCGTAATGAAAACAAGTGCCTTATTTAAATGGCTGCCCTCTTATTTGAGTTAAGGCTATCTCGCACCTGGGCGCGGGGCTTAAGGAAAGGATGCTAAATAAATATTTTCTAAATGGAAAGGATAAAGGGCACGCTTCAGCGATAAGTTTCTCGAGGTAACGTGAACACGGCAGCGGCGGCCAGTTTGCGTAGGCCCCGACAACAGTTCTAATTAAGCGATCGCAGCTTTGCGCTTGCTTGCTACCCCATGTTATTCCTTGGGTACATGACCTATTGATTAGTTCGGCCGAACCAATCAATATATTGACTTACTGCAAATGTTGCGAATATTGAAGGCCTCTTCTTTAGAATAATTTATAGAACACGAAACAAAAGACTGTCTTTGCTTAATTATGGTTTATTCGCTATTTTGAATCAATAACTCGAATTAACGTGACTCTGAGGGAATCACTTCACATCACCGGAACAAAGTGAGAGCTTAAAATCTGCAAGCTGCTGATCTGTATCTATCTATCTAATTTGCTCAGTAGTAGACGTCTTCAGGGTATTGATAATGATGATGTTGATGATGCGTGCCATGTTGCTCTATTTGTTATAGTTATAAGGTTCAAATTCCTTTGTATAACTCACAGATTATAGAAAAAAGTAGTATGTTTATAGAAAAAAGTTTATTGCTAAGTTTTTAGCAGAATTTAATAAATGAGACAAAGGTGCTCCCTCCTCAACCCGAATCAACTGTCACTTTCTTAAGGGGAGAACCCAATTCTGAAAGATCACGTGCGGGGTTTTTGAAATGATACAATTTTTAGCTGTATTGATGAAACTGCACCACACAGAGAAAAAAATTGAGACTGATATGTACTGTAGCTCCTAAATAAGTTTTCAATATTTCCCATGACATTGTTCAAGCATGAATCGGATCAGTTTGTTTCCCAGAAATAGGTATATACTGACTAGTATTTTACGGGACAGAGGTTTCAGTTTAAAACTTAGTAACTATATAACCGAGATTTGTAGTGTTGTTTGTTTAGTAATAAAATGTTTATATTTGATAGTAAACCCAGACATCACTTAATCATTCAAAATCAATGAATTATGACCTTATTGCAATAAAAACGAAGAAAATAATAACATAAGCCGGGCTGGGTCACTCAGATACTGTATAACATTAGTGTGTACCTTCCTAAACTATGTTAATTTTTCTAACCCCAAAGCTTCCCAAATGAATCGTTTAATATAATCTCGTAACTACCTAGGTGTACCTACTTCTAACCCGAGTTCAAAACTAGTTGAAATACCTAATTAGGTTAATGCGGTAAAAGCTAAGCTAACAGATACAGCTGGCGTATTACCGAGGTTCTGTATACTATAGTGTAGGAGCGACCGGTAGATTGTAGTAAGAAGATTTGTTGGGCCAAATGCTGTGTAGTACTTATCAATTACAGTAGTTCAGAGAACCGTTTTATTGTCAGGAGCATGTGCTTGTACATGAGGTAGATTTGATTAATATGATCCGATTAACTACATATTATAACTATATACCAATTATAGACAGGGCGTTAGAAGAGGGTCTGTGTGCTTAATTTGTCCTAGAATTTACAGCTTCTACCTACTCCATAACTATATCATCTATAATTTACAATCACACACTTTTCACTGGTATTAATTAGGTAGGTAATAGTTAATACCTTTATAATGGACCTGACCAACGTTTTTCAATTTACATGCCAAATAAATCTGCAAAAAATTACGAGTAAAACTATGTTTTTACTTTTTTATATCTTAAAAAAATGGCTGCGTTATTTATGATCAAAGTGTGTATTTCCGCCCGAAGGTTTTTGATAACACGGGCAGGCGATGACGTCAACTCCGTTGTCATTCGATAGCCGTGCTCTCGTTTGCACGAATAGCACGCCGCGGGTGACCGGAAAGAGCGCGGGCGTGACGTCATATTGAGCGCGGCAAATCTCAGAAATTCAAAAAGGGCTTCTCATCGTTTTAACCTCGGAAATACTGCATATGTATATTGAAACGAAATAAAAACTAATGTACATGACCTACGCTCCGATTTAAGATGTATTTAATAGTGATATTTTGACCCGTTTGTATTCTCCAATGAATTTATTAATTTGTTTCCATTTGTTACTATTTTTATAAGTCAAGTTGCATTAACATAATAAATTTGTTTTTTTTTTTTTTTGGTTGGCAATAGTGACAAGCGCAATAGAGAGAGAATCAAACGAAGGAGCAGAAAATGCGATCAGTCCATAGCTTTTGGCTTGCTAGTGAAAAGTTATAATGTATATTGAAGAATGAACTCAAGTTTAAGAGTTGCTCCGGGTTTTATTCACAATATCATATAAGCCAAATTCTTTACCATTTTCAAACCCTCAGTAAAATTACTGCTGCCTTCCCGGCTATTTCTATTTGGGAGCTAGTCCCAAATATTGGGGCACAGTAAAATGTAAAAACCTATTGCAAGGTAGTGAATGTTGCCATGGGTTTCCCAATTCTCAAATGGAATAGAAAATGAGTTTATTGTGGGAAATGGACGCTAAAAGGGATGGCAGAATTCAACTTACAAAAAACAACAGTTTGTATAAGCACGATAAGATAGTTTTTATAGTATTACTTTGGTATTAGGCCCAATTATGAAAGCTTTAGTTGACAGTTCTTAAAATACTAAAAATATATCCGTCTCTTACATTCCCGTCTATTTGACAAGAACAGCAACAGTTTTAGAACTCTTAGATCTGTCAACTAAAGCCTTAAAAATTGGTCCTATTACCTTAGAAAAATGTTATTCCCTTTTTTGGTTGTTAGGTAACTTTGTGTTTATTTTTGTTTGTTAAGAGCTGTGGACTATTAAATAAAGCAAATAATAGAAAGAGAACACTAAACGATTTTCTTTTGTATACTCCACTGTGGCAGATGCCATAAGCTGCGATAACCACTTCCCATCAGATGAGCTACATGTGAATTTTGCATCCTAAAAAATTTTAATTTGTAGCTATCGCCCAGCTACTACCCCCAAGGTTACAGCAGCCTTTTTTGCCTCACACATCAACAGCTAGAAGACATCTACTGCTGAGCACAGGCCTCCCCCATAAAACGGCACTTTGGACGCTTATTGATTATTGGTTTTGGGGTTTGCCATGACCAATTCACCACGCTTGGCAAGGCGGGTTGGTGCTCCCACGATTTTCAGATTATAAAGTTCTATTCGAGTTTGGTTCGGATGCGAATTCAGTTTTGGGTTTGGTTCGGTTTCTGGTTATTTTTTTCGGCTAACTGAGCTATTATGTTGTCATGAAACTTATTGTATAAGCATTATTACGTGAACTATACTTCCATGATGTGAACCATAAACATAAGAGTCTCAAAGTTTTTGAACATGTTTAATACTTAAAGTTCATGGTTTTCTACAACTGCGATAGTATTTTATTTATTACTTATTTTATTTGATAACTAACGAAGTATCAATTATAAAACAATTTATTGGAGTTATTTCATTTTGGAGTTACAAAATTGGTCGCAAAAGTCAAGTCAAAATCAAAGGTCAAGATATATAATTTTATGTAACTACTAGTGAAAACTGCTATAAAGCTTGTATATTATACAGATAATGTTTAAACTGTTTGTTTTTCAAAATTGTAAGATAGAGTAAGTCAATTTAATCATAGGTTAGCTACTTTACAAAACTCCACTTGAGACACCCCTAGGCAACAATCCGCCGCTGCCTTATCTGCCTCGGCTCATCTTGTAAGCAATAATTCTACTGCAGAGATTATTTTTCACTCTTGACAGCAAGTTTTAATGTCTTTTGAAATAAAATTAAGCCATTCTCACCGCTTCCACTCTTGAATCCATTGTCCATTGAAAGCGCTTGTTGAAATGTACTAAATAATTTTTAAGCCGCTTTTCACTTTATAAAGTTACTGACAGCATTTCATTAACTAGGTCTCTTTATTTCATTAAATTGTGAAACTAGATATTAGTTCTAGTTCTTAACTTATTTCTACTTAATCACAGCGTTGAATGTGTTGTTCAAAGTTTGCTTTAAGCTTTGTGTGAGTTTATAAGATCTCTAACATTTTTGCTTTGTTTTTTATACTTATTACAGTTTTAATAGGTCTGAGCCTCGCTATAATTGGTTTGTTATGAAATAGATCAATTTCCATTATATTTCGTTACTTAATTAAAATATTTTCGGTACAAGGTCGGTAATATTAAAGGAACAGCGATAAAAATATGTAAAATTTTGTTCATAAAAATGTTAAACTATAAGTAATGAAAGTGAAGGAAAATTATGCTACGCCGAGCTACGGCGTAGCTTCGTAGCATGATTGATCATGAATTAGTCTTTACGATGATATTTGACGGCTGTTGTTGCTCTAGGTATAAATAATTCTGTAGGTAAGACAATCCCTAATTCCTATGTCTATTCCTACTAATTGAAAATAGAAAAATTGTCTATCTGTTTGTTAGTGTGGTTGAACGGCTGAATCGATTTGCATGAAAATTTGTACTTACCTAGACAGATTGCGTATTTTACAGAGATCAACGTACTTTATCCCCCGAATTTTCACAGGAATATGGAAGAACTGTGGCTGGATCCATGGAGCGTATAAATATTTTACTTAAAACCAATAAATTGAACTTAACAGTAAAGAGACGGAATAAAAGTTGGAAATACCTGTAGGTAAGTACCAACTTAGTTTGTAATCGTTTGCAAGCGATTGTGAATGATCTTAACTAGCATCAAGGAAAAGTGTCTTAACAGACAGCTACGATGAAAAATGTTAAATATTCTCAACTTTATCTTTCGTATAACAAAGTCTTGCAATTTTACCGCCCGAGGTGAAGTTCGCGTAATTAGCATAAAAATTAAATCAACATTTCGTTCGTGAACAAAATGACAAGTAATTATTTTGAAAGCGAGTCGTCGGTTCGAGTTGTGATAATGTAAAAGAAGAAGTGGTTCAATTAATGGAGTTCCATGTTCGACACTGGCTCGTTCGTGACCTAATTAACGTTGGGTCCGTTTCTTATATTGTTCAAGTTGGATGCGACTACTGGGCACTGGGCGCTACTAACGTTTTATGTGCCACATGTTCCCTGTTTGTTGCTCACTCACATGTTATAGTAACTTAAGTTTTATATTTATCGTTAATAACATTAGCAAGTGAGCCTTGTGCTTCGAGTGGCACGTTGAGTGATGTGAGGTTTTCATAACGAATAGGAAAATAGAATCGTTTCAATAATCTCTTATATATCGTTCCAATAACTTCTGCTCTTTAATAATCAATACATAGATCACTCGCTCTTATTGAAGCTCGATTATTAGTTCTTAACTGATCGGTAGAGTGGTGTTTACGACGACTGAGCGCTACCGTGCTTCGGAGCGCAGAAAAATCTATGAAGGTAATTTTTTAAGTCATAAGCCTTCAGCCGTAGTTTAATCAAAACTAATAGGGAATGAATGCCTCAGTACGATTAATAGCCCTATTAAAAGACGGGGGTTTTCATAGCAATAACCACCTTGTTTGTAAAAACATTACAGATATATTCCTACGATCCGCTTACCTGGTTTTCAGCCCTTGAGGTAAAATTGAAGGGTTTTTATTATTCCTAGACCACGCAGCCTGAATAGAATTTCTCGTCGACGTTTATTTCTCTGTTCTTTTTGTCTTGAACCTGGTGGTAGGACCCCCAATCTCAGTAACAATGATTTTTCGATTCTGATTTTCTCGTTTATTCAGATCATAACACGAATTTTAGTAATCCCTCAGATTCTGGAAATGGCTTTGTCTCCAACTTTGAGGATTGGAATTGCCGCCTAGAGGCGTGGAATTAGTTTTTCGTGGGTTTGCTTTTACCTAGATTACCTTTAGTTGAGTAGACATCCTAAAAGAGATATTTACTTGAGATTTCCAACTTTTCCACTAGATTAGTTAGAAAAATACATTTGGGATAAACTTGTTTTTACAGGCATTGTGACATTCAAATATACTTAAAGAAAAATGAATCTCAGTGATAGTTGACCATGATACGTTCAATCGCTACGTTCCCACGCAATTTAAATTTACTGGCATCATAATTATAACGTGATTTCTAGGTATCATCATAAAGATGTCTGATAAAATTAAAATAAAATTCTGAACAGTAGGTAGGTATATACATTGTTAAATGTGGGACTTCGAAACAAAATTACGTACTTACACAATTTATTTTTTAGTTCTGTAACAAAAATTAGGTACCTAAGTATATTATAGTATTACATTTGGTTAATATACATACCTAATACTTCTGTCCGTTGTTTAGAAACGCTTTTATGTGCGTGTACTGTGGGTTGATGAGCTCATAGCTCTAGGTCTAGATATAGGTATCTAATAATTATTTTGTATGTACTTACTGCTTATTGATTGACTGACCTTCTGAACAAAGGTTTTATTTTAAGAAATGAATGGTTTAGATAAGTGAATGCGAAGCTACGGGCTTACTTTGGTTTATCGAAGTTACAGCGTGCAGCCTAGTGAATTAATAATGATTAGGTATAGGTAAACGCCGCGATATGGTATTCGTTACAGCGTATGTACGCTATAAAATTCAAAATTCAAATAATTTTAGGCTATTTTTGCACTTCGTAAATATTATGCAGCAAGCCCATTACAAGGTGTTTGAAAAAAAAAAAAGAAGTTCACTTTCCCACTAAAGCAACAAGCACTCGGCACAATGTAGAATAGAAAAAACTGATCCGTAACTTCGATTACATTATAAAATGACAAAATGCTCTAAACTCGTCAGAGTATGAAAGCCGTAGTGGAAAGGTGCATATATGGTCTTAAAAACCATCATCGTGATTATTATAATCATACGTATTTGTCATGCAAATACCTGCAAATGCTCAGTAACATTTTTCTCCCAAGGCATTATATATGGTAAGTCTTTGTAGGAATGCGTCGTAGAGATAGGCATCGCATAGAGTCTGTCGTGAAGTTGCTCCAGCCACCCGGAAAATTGCAGACTAGCTGGTAGGTACCTACACATTTACATTTCCAGCCTATACATGTCATTGTACGGGAATATAAAATATTTTCATTTTAACAGCTTTATGGCTATCATTAGCTGATAATACATTTTTTGCGTAGGTGCCTATACCTACTTCACTAATATTTTTAAGTTAATATCACATTATTATTTGCAGGAGAGCTAACTAATCTACCTACTTGGAGGCAAGCCACAGTTTTACACGTGCGTCTTCAAACTATCCAAGATCCATAACAGAATAAATTTCAAGAACTCTCTTCGTAGTCTACCTACTTACATCTCTACTAAGATGATACCCACCAAACATCAAGTCTTTATATCCTGTAGTTTAGGATGTGCGTTGTTTGGCAGTCAGTCACTACGGCGAAAAAATCAAACCATAAACCTAAAAGCATCGATAAAACATCTTTACATTACCCAATTAGCTAACCCAACCTAACAACATGGGGAAGACCTAATAGGTCTGGTGCTGTCCTGTCTAAAACTTATATTAATTCCGATAGATGCTCTCAATTTGCTCTGATGACTATCACACGCGTAGAATTAAAGTCTTAATGGTAGATAAATATTAGAGACAGAGAGAAGATCGCAACTGCGTAAACAGAACACCGACAGTGTCAGACAGCAAAGCCATATTGTCTTTGTCTGTCGAATCCAAAGCGCAAACGAGCCATGTAGTAGGCAGCGGTACTGATTGCGTTTACCTGACAAACCTAGGAATTCAATATACATTATTATTTTAGATTTTGTTAAACAAAATATTGTCAAGACTAGTAGGAGGCATCTTGACACCTAGTAAAATTTTAAGTAACTTGTGCTGATATCAATATAGACCATCGTTACTATTTTTTTTAAATGTGGCTGAGGGCGGCTTGTCTTAATAGACTTACTTAATAAATATTAATAAAGCTAAATATCAACCAATATTAAGCAATTAGTACCTACTGATAAAATTTATAGTTCAGTACTTCTTTGAAATATTAACGGTAGGTATAGGTATAATTAGGTTAGTTCAAAATAATAATGACTGTCTAAACTTTGCCTACAGTATTCAAATTCGTAGAAAATTATGATATTGAATTTATAGTTCATGTGCCTATTTGAGCAAACTTTAGACATCGAATAGACATTTCGGTAAATCAAGTATAAATTTAGGTAGGTAGATATCTTTTATCATAAATTATATCGAATAGGATACCCATCGCAAAAGGAGGTGGCTTATCTAAGTTGAATTAGACAGTTTAGATAAAATGATTTAAAATTCAGATAAAATTATAAGCAAAAATATTTATAATTAGGTAGAATATTGAAAAATAATAAAAACAAACAAAAAACATTAAATAATTAAAACAGTCTCAACAAAGTTACTAGAAGCAAATCAAGCACCGCTATGTACCTATTTAATGAATAAATTTAATGTACATACCTATACTTTTCACTGGACGTTATGTGAGTACAAATTTGGTATCAAAATAAAAAAAATATCGCCACGGTGTTTTACAGTCGAAAGCTCCGTTTCAATTATTCACAATTCCCCAATTTAAATTGAAATCTGGTACCGATTGCCTGTTTTTTCTCTAATTAGAATTGAAGCCCGGCAGAAATAGATTTTACGAATAACGTTTTCATAACATTTATCGCCTCTTTGTTTGTGATATGACATTTTCTATTTAAAAATGTATTTATAGCAGCATTAATTTAACTATTATGGGTAAAATTAATTGTGCTTGGTATACGAGTACCTAGATATTTGTTATCTATGCGAAAATAGAACTTAAATTTTATGAAATATGTATATACGATAGAAACGACCCCAATAATCAACCACCAACTGCAATAACTAGTTTTTCCGCAGAGCTATTAAATTTCATATAGAAATTTTATTAATACTATGCTGTTACATTCGACAATAATTGTAAGCAATTACAGTACAACATTTTTAATTGTACTTACGGGATCTTTTCCTACCCAAAACGTAGTGAACAACCGTGAAAGTTTAAAACAGTTTTACAGTGTTTTACAAAATTTTAATTAAATCCATCCACCCGTTCTAGCATGATATATGTTGTAAGTTTTAAAACCGAATCAGTGAAATCCAGAAATCGGTGTGATCCAATGTAGCGAAGTAAAAGGCGCACCGAAGAGACTTATTTTGAGTCTCAGTTCGGGACGTGCTCAAGTGAGGTCGTTAGCAATCCTGGTCGAGAGGCTCGTTGGAGTTTTGAATTAATGCCTTTCCGATCGTGATTACCTGCGCCAAGGAAACGGACCAACAGCCACTGTATGACGTTCGTGACTTAATTAAAGCCAGTCAAA
The DNA here is from genome assembly GCA_963580505.1 of Ennomos erosarius. NCBI lineage: Eukaryota > Metazoa > Arthropoda > Insecta > Lepidoptera > Geometridae > Ennomos > Ennomos erosarius. The sequence goes on from OY756982.1 coordinate 11,472,458, forward strand.
AATGGTTTCGGTCCTCGATCTGGCCTTTGTACTTCAAGAGCCAATGTTGTCTTTGCGTTTTTCTTCACTCACGAAAGGTGATAAGAATTCGTAGAACCCATACTTGAACGTCCATTCTTTGAGACCGCTCGAGTACTTGATGGTGGCTTACTGTTCTAATTGAGTTGAAGTATGAGGCTTTTTAGAGTCCGCTATAAGTAAAAGTATTAACAAGTGTTATAGAAGAGGTAGGGTGGGTTTTTTGTTCTAATGTTAATGTAAGCAATGATCAAAAGTTCTAACGAACCGTTACCTTAACTACCTATCGAAAAACCCACCCTTAAACAAATAAACATGTCACAAAATTCACCCTAATTGTAGGTTAATGCCGTAATTATATATCTTTCTAGTTCTATTTATAAAAAATGGTTACTGCAAATGATGTCAAAATTATAGATAAAGAACGATCAGGGGGGTCACCACAAGGTCTTGTAGCATTATTACTTCAATCATACTTTGAAAAATTACATAAAGTAAGAATATTGTAATGTTGTTGACGCAGAGCAGTTTTGATGCCGTCACGTTAAATCTTTCACTCAAATACAACTGTCATGTCATACCGTTAATCATGTTGACAGGGACGTGCGACAGTAATAACGCTATATAAAAATGTAGACGTCTCGTTCTCGCGCAAGTCTACTTTATAAGTTCATGGTACGAATTCGAACAATATTATTGTAACCTTGAAGCATTACTGTCACGAACCATGATAGTTTGTGTATACTTTGTTGTAGGGCAGCAGAAGCCTTTGAGTAACCTAAGAGTTTCATACCGGGGTTGCCTATTTGCCTAGTAGCGACGAATAGAGATAAATTATGCATTCTGAAATTAGAAACAGTAAAGAGTTCTCGGTCCTCTATCCCTATTCGAACAAAAATATCGTCGAGTTGTCGATTCGAACAAAGATAAAGTTTTAGTTCAACCCACCGAAGCTGAAAACGTACCTATAGTTAAATCATGCAAACAAAAACTTTCAGAGCTCTGTAAGTTTGAGTTCTAGCGTTCACTTGGTACTTTTACTAGTACTAGTGAGAACGCACCTTTTTTTTATAGAAGTTTGTTTTTTTATTATATTTAAATGGTTTTTTTTATTGTTTTGTTTTTGATACGTCTTTTTCAGTTATTACAGAACTGCCACCAGAGTACCAGGGATTTCCTTATTTTCCCTCAATTTAGTGAATCTAAGTTAATAATAAGCTTCTGTGGCTTATATTTTGGTCCTATATTTATCAGAAAAATCCTTACCTATTTTGATAATTTTACGTCTTTTAGTAAGTCTTAGCTTAAATTATTTGGTCAAGTATTTATTTTGTAAATGTTAGGCACAAGTACTACGTCGTAGCTGTGCGACGAAGCTCTTGGAATGCGGTACGTTGGGATTTATAAACTATCCCGTAAAAAGAAGTGAACTTTTATTTCCACTTATTTAAAAAGTATTTGCTAAACACCAAAGCAAACCGAACCTAAATATTAGAGAGCTATATATTATGTGACCGCGAAAAATAATGTTTCTCTGTAAACACAATAACCGTCTGCGAGAGCAGAACGGCGTAATGAAAACAAGTGCCTTATTTAAATGGCTGCCCTCTTATTTGAGTTAAGGCTATCTCGCACCTGGGCGCGGGGCTTAAGGAAAGGATGCTAAATAAATATTTTCTAAATGGAAAGGATAAAGGGCACGCTTCAGCGATAAGTTTCTCGAGGTAACGTGAACACGGCAGCGGCGGCCAGTTTGCGTAGGCCCCGACAACAGTTCTAATTAAGCGATCGCAGCTTTGCGCTTGCTTGCTACCCCATGTTATTCCTTGGGTACATGACCTATTGATTAGTTCGGCCGAACCAATCAATATATTGACTTACTGCAAATGTTGCGAATATTGAAGGCCTCTTCTTTAGAATAATTTATAGAACACGAAACAAAAGACTGTCTTTGCTTAATTATGGTTTATTCGCTATTTTGAATCAATAACTCGAATTAACGTGACTCTGAGGGAATCACTTCACATCACCGGAACAAAGTGAGAGCTTAAAATCTGCAAGCTGCTGATCTGTATCTATCTATCTAATTTGCTCAGTAGTAGACGTCTTCAGGGTATTGATAATGATGATGTTGATGATGCGTGCCATGTTGCTCTATTTGTTATAGTTATAAGGTTCAAATTCCTTTGTATAACTCACAGATTATAGAAAAAAGTAGTATGTTTATAGAAAAAAGTTTATTGCTAAGTTTTTAGCAGAATTTAATAAATGAGACAAAGGTGCTCCCTCCTCAACCCGAATCAACTGTCACTTTCTTAAGGGGAGAACCCAATTCTGAAAGATCACGTGCGGGGTTTTTGAAATGATACAATTTTTAGCTGTATTGATAAAACTGCACCACACAGAGAAAAAAATTGAGACTGATATGTACTGTAGCTCCTAAATAAGTTTTCAATATTTCCCATGACATTGTTCAAGCATGAATCGGATCAGTTTGTTTCCCAGAAATAGGTATATACTGACTAGTATTTTACGGGACAGAGGTTTCAGTTTAAAACTTAGTAACTATATAACCGAGATTTGTAGTGTTGTTTGTTTAGTAATAAAATGTTTATATTTGATAGTAAACCCAGACATCACTTAATCATTCAAAATCAATGAATTATGACCTTATTGCAATAAAAACGAAGAAAATAATAACATAAGCCGGGCTGGGTCACTCAGATACTGTATAACATTAGTGTGTACCTTCCTAAACTATGTTAATTTTTCTAACCCCAAAGCTTCCCAAATGAATCGTTTAATATAATCTCGTAACTACCTAGGTGTACCTACTTCTAACCCGAGTTCAAAACTAGTTGAAATACCTAATTAGGTTAATGCGGTAAAAGCTAAGCTAACAGATACAGCTGGCGTATTACCGAGGTTCTGTATACTATAGTGTAGGAGCGACCGGTAGATTGTAGTAAGAAGATTTGTTGGGCCAAATGCTGTGTAGTACTTATCAATTACAGTAGTTCAGAGAACCGTTTTATTGTCAGGAGCATGTGCTTGTACATGAGGTAGATTTGATTAATATGATCCGATTAACTACATATTATAACTATATACCAATTATAGACAGGGCGTTAGAAGAGGGTCTGTGTGCTTAATTTGTCCTAGAATTTACAGCTTCTACCTACTCCATAACTATATCATCTATAATTTACAATCACACACTTTTCACTGGTATTAATTAGGTAGGTAATAGTTAATACCTTTATAATGGACCTGACCAACGTTTTTCAATTTACATGCCAAATAAATCTGCAAAAAATTACGAGTAAAACTATGTTTTTACTTTTTTATATCTTAAAAAAATGGCTGCGTTATTTATGATCAAAGTGTGTATTTCCGCCCGAAGGTTTTTGATAACACGGGCAGGCGATGACGTCAACTCCGTTGTCATTCGATAGCCGTGCTCTCGTTTGCACGAATAGCACGCCGCGGGTGACCGGAAAGAGCGCGGGCGTGACGTCATATTGAGCGCGGCAAATCTCAGAAATTCAAAAAGGGCTTCTCATCGTTTTAACCTCGGAAATACTGCATATGTATATTGAAACGAAATAAAAACTAATGTACATGACCTACGCTCCGATTTAAGATGTATTTAATAGTGATATTTTGACCCGTTTGTATTCTCCAATGAATTTATTAATTTGTTTCCATTTGTTACTATTTTTATAAGTCAAGTTGCATTAACATAATAAATTTGTTTTTTTTTTTTTTTGGTTGGCAATAGTGACAAGCGCAATAGAGAGAGAATCAAACGAAGGAGCAGAAAATGCGATCAGTCCATAGCTTTTGGCTTGCTAGTGAAAAGTTATAATGTATATTGAAGAATGAACTCAAGTTTAAGAGTTGCTCCGGGTTTTATTCACAATATCATATAAGCCAAATTCTTTACCATTTTCAAACCCTCAGTAAAATTACTGCTGCCTTCCCGGCTATTTCTATTTGGGAGCTAGTCCCAAATATTGGGGCACAGTAAAATGTAAAAACCTATTGCAAGGTAGTGAATGTTGCCATGGGTTTCCCAATTCTCAAATGGAATAGAAAATGAGTTTATTGTGGGAAATGGACGCTAAAAGGGATGGCAGAATTCAACTTACAAAAAACAACAGTTTGTATAAGCACGATAAGATAGTTTTTATAGTATTACTTTGGTATTAGGCCCAATTATGAAAGCTTTAGTTGACAGTTCTTAAAATACTAAAAATATATCCGTCTCTTACATTCCCGTCTATTTGACAAGAACAGCAACAGTTTTAGAACTCTTAGATCTGTCAACTAAAGCCTTAAAAATTGGTCCTATTACCTTAGAAAAATGTTATTCCCTTTTTTGGTTGTTAGGTAACTTTGTGTTTATTTTTGTTTGTTAAGAGCTGTGGACTATTAAATAAAGCAAATAATAGAAAGAGAACACTAAACGATTTTCTTTTGTATACTCCACTGTGGCAGATGCCATAAGCTGCGATAACCACTTCCCATCAGATGAGCTACATGTGAATTTTGCATCCTAAAAAATTTTAATTTGTAGCTATCGCCCAGCTACTACCCCCAAGGTTACAGCAGCCTTTTTTGCCTCACACATCAACAGCTAGAAGACATCTACTGCTGAGCACAGGCCTCCCCCATAAAACGGCACTTTGGACGCTTATTGATTATTGGTTTTGGGGTTTGCCATGACCAATTCACCACGCTTGGCAAGGCGGGTTGGTGCTCCCACGATTTTCAGATTATAAAGTTCTATTCGAGTTTGGTTCGGATGCGAATTCAGTTTTGGGTTTGGTTCGGTTTCTGGTTATTTTTTTCGGCTAACTGAGCTATTATGTTGTCATGAAACTTATTGTATAAGCATTATTACGTGAACTATACTTCCATGATGTGAACCATAAACATAAGAGTCTCAAAGTTTTTGAACATGTTTAATACTTAAAGTTCATGGTTTTCTACAACTGCGATAGTATTTTATTTATTACTTATTTTATTTGATAACTAACGAAGTATCAATTATAAAACAATTTATTGGAGTTATTTCATTTTGGAGTTACAAAATTGGTCGCAAAAGTCAAGTCAAAATCAAAGGTCAAGATATATAATTTTATGTAACTACTAGTGAAAACTGCTATAAAGCTTGTATATTATACAGATAATGTTTAAACTGTTTGTTTTTCAAAATTGTAAGATAGAGTAAGTCAATTTAATCATAGGTTAGCTACTTTACAAAACTCCACTTGAGACACCCCTAGGCAACAATCCGCCGCTGCCTTATCTGCCTCGGCTCATCTTGTAAGCAATAATTCTACTGCAGAGATTATTTTTCACTCTTGACAGCAAGTTTTAATGTCTTTTGAAATAAAATTAAGCCATTCTCACCGCTTCCACTCTTGAATCCATTGTCCATTGAAAGCGCTTGTTGAAATGTACTAAATAATTTTTAAGCCGCTTTTCACTTTATAAAGTTACTGACAGCATTTCATTAACTAGGTCTCTTTATTTCATTAAATTGTGAAACTAGATATTAGTTCTAGTTCTTAACTTATTTCTACTTAATCACAGCGTTGAATGTGTTGTTCAAAGTTTGCTTTAAGCTTTGTGTGAGTTTATAAGATCTCTAACATTTTTGCTTTGTTTTTTATACTTATTACAGTTTTAATAGGTCTGAGCCTCGCTATAATTGGTTTGTTATGAAATAGATCAATTTCCATTATATTTCGTTACTTAATTAAAATATTTTCGGTACAAGGTCGGTAATATTAAAGGAACAGCGATAAAAATATGTAAAATTTTGTTCATAAAAATGTTAAACTATAAGTAATGAAAGTGAAGGAAAATTATGCTACGCCGAGCTACGGCGTAGCTTCGTAGCATGATTGATCATGAATTAGTCTTTACGATGATATTTGACGGCTGTTGTTGCTCTAGGTATAAATAATTCTGTAGGTAAGACAATCCCTAATTCCTATGTCTATTCCTACTAATTGAAAATAGAAAAATTGTCTATCTGTTTGTTAGTGTGGTTGAACGGCTGAATCGATTTGCATGAAAATTTGTACTTACCTAGACAGATTGCGTATTTTACAGAGATCAACGTACTTTATCCCCCGAATTTTCACAGGAATATGGAAGAACTGTGGCTGGATCCATGGAGCGTATAAATATTTTACTTAAAACCAATAAATTGAACTTAACAGTAAAGAGACGGAATAAAAGTTGGAAATACCTGTAGGTAAGTACCAACTTAGTTTGTAATCGTTTGCAAGCGATTGTGAATGATCTTAACTAGCATCAAGGAAAAGTGTCTTAACAGACAGCTACGATGAAAAATGTTAAATATTCTCAACTTTATCTTTCGTATAACAAAGTCTTGCAATTTTACCGCCCGAGGTGAAGTTCGCGTAATTAGCATAAAAATTAAATCAACATTTCGTTCGTGAACAAAATGACAAGTAATTATTTTGAAAGCGAGTCGTCGGTTCGAGTTGTGATAATGTAAAAGAAGAAGTGGTTCAATTAATGGAGTTCCATGTTCGACACTGGCTCGTTCGTGACCTAATTAACGTTGGGTCCGTTTCTTATATTGTTCAAGTTGGATGCGACTACTGGGCACTGGGCGCTACTAACGTTTTATGTGCCACATGTTCCCTGTTTGTTGCTCACTCACATGTTATAGTAACTTAAGTTTTATATTTATCGTTAATAACATTAGCAAGTGAGCCTTGTGCTTCGAGTGGCACGTTGAGTGATGTGAGGTTTTCATAACGAATAGGAAAATAGAATCGTTTCAATAATCTCTTATATATCGTTCCAATAACTTCTGCTCTTTAATAATCAATACATAGATCACTCGCTCTTATTGAAGCTCGATTATTAGTTCTTAACTGATCGGTAGAGTGGTGTTTACGACGACTGAGCGCTACCGTGCTTCGGAGCGCAGAAAAATCTATGAAGGTAATTTTTTAAGTCATAAGCCTTCAGCCGTAGTTTAATCAAAACTAATAGGGAATGAATGCCTCAGTACGATTAATAGCCCTATTAAAAGACGGGGGTTTTCATAGCAATAACCACCTTGTTTGTAAAAACATTACAGATATATTCCTACGATCCGCTTACCTGGTTTTCAGCCCTTGAGGTAAAATTGAAGGGTTTTTATTATTCCTAGACCACGCAGCCTGAATAGAATTTCTCGTCGACGTTTATTTCTCTGTTCTTTTTGTCTTGAACCTGGTGGTAGGACCCCCAATCTCAGTAACAATGATTTTTCGATTCTGATTTTCTCGTTTATTCAGATCATAACACGAATTTTAGTAATCCCTCAGATTCTGGAAATGGCTTTGTCTCCAACTTTGAGGATTGGAATTGCCGCCTAGAGGCGTGGAATTAGTTTTTCGTGGGTTTGCTTTTACCTAGATTACCTTTAGTTGAGTAGACATCCTAAAAGAGATATTTACTTGAGATTTCCAACTTTTCCACTAGATTAGTTAGAAAAATACATTTGGGATAAACTTGTTTTTACAGGCATTGTGACATTCAAATATACTTAAAGAAAAATGAATCTCAGTGATAGTTGACCATGATACGTTCAATCGCTACGTTCCCACGCAATTTAAATTTACTGGCATCATAATTATAACGTGATTTCTAGGTATCATCATAAAGATGTCTGATAAAATTAAAATAATTTAGAACGATAAAGCTTTTGGATGATTTTAAATCTATAGAATTTAGCCACTCTGTTTTGATAAGATCGTCTGAGAAATTCAATGTTTAATACTTGTTTAATACATTGTATTTCTATGATTAGACTGCCTACAAAGCAAATTTCTTATAATTTCTTCGCAGCAGGTTTAGTTCTTATAATATTACGTACTATATAAAAAAAAAAAACATCAGTCAGTCAGTATCATCCAGTACTATAATTAATATACACTGCAATAACATCTAATTAAAATAAAAATAACGAACTTTATTAATTAACATATTCAATAGGATGAAAAGTTTTTACGAGTTTTTGCCTCTCTCCATTTCTGCTCTTTATTAGGAACCTGGCGTAACAGGCTTCCCTTATCGTTGTTAACAGAAATTCAAAATTTTAAATATTATTTGTTTGATATATTTGCCCTTGACTCCGTCGGAGGGGAAAGTTATCCGGACGAGAGACCCTGTAAAATGTCTAGATGTTTTCTATGTATGGAAAGCAATATTTGACTGTATACATATAAAATCGGAAGACAGGTAAATCTACTTTCGAATAACATTGTTATTTTATACATATAGTACAGAGAATATATACAAGCAAGCAAACGGCCAACATGGCAAGCTGTGGCAAGCGATAACTTACGTTGCTTATGGACATCTGAGCACAATTTAAAAAAAAACATTGGTGCTCTTTGAAATCGATTGCTTGACCATCGATTTCTCCAAAGCTTTTAGACTGATTTCTGAATTTTTATCTTGCAAGAAAATTAAGTTCTAATTTTTTTAATTTACAGAATTAGTATCGCCTGCTTAGCACGATTAACAGAATAGTTTTTAATATAAAAGTGAAATATAAATCCCGACGGGATTTGAACCGCACCCATCCGATTCTGAAGCCGTGAAATACGCTATAAGTGCTACCGTGAATACGTGATCTGTCTTCCTTTACCTTTTACAACCAACTTACGGAGTTGTTAGCATCATGCATTGAGAGATTCTTGATAGTCACATCAAATGCAAATATTTCCTAATGATGAATCTCAAAATTGATCGCGTTTTCATTTTAACCACCAGCCTGAAGACGTCCACTGCTGAACATAGGCCTCCCCCAAAGAGCGCTACTTTGAGCGGCTGCTTGCCTCTTGCACCCCATGGTTCTGACCAGGTCGTCGGTCCACTTAGTGGGGTTCATTTTAATATATTTGTAAATTACACAATTTTATTAAAAGCGACTTTACCTAGAGTTATATTATTTCGTCTTCTAATATATATTCTTTTCTACTTCGTTATTCAGACGGTATCGCCTACATGTAGCATTGGTGACAGGGGCTTATGGTACAAATCTCGGGTCCCCTCGTCTCAAGATCGGAGACAGATCTTTGAAATGAAGGAGTTGAAATGGCAGACTGGAATATTTATTGGAAACTGTGTTTTTTTAACGGCAATGTTCGTTTGGTTATTTAAACTAACTACTAATATAATACCATGGGGTCTCATCCGGTACAAAAGAAAAATAGCCCGAACGTAAAAAAAAATGTAGTGATCGTGTTGCGAGTAGTGTAGTTCATTTGGACCAATACTTTGCCAACACGCAATAAATGTCGCTTGACGATATTGCATTACGCAGAAAAATAATAATTTGTAATATAGCCCGAGTTATTATTCCGTTGTATGGGATGAGGCATCTGTACTGTAGGTATTATAATCCATGTTATTATAAGTAGTTTTAGACGTAATCAAATCTCATATGTATATGGCTTTCCATGGAAATATTTAATTTTCTATTTCATACATGAATACTGAACTTCAAGTTTAGTAGATAAGTCGTGAAAAACTACAGAAATAAACGTCAACAAACATAAAACAAACGTTTGTGTTTAATAGTACCCATATACATTAAGGAAGCGATGGATAGGATAATTAAGTATATGCCTATATTAATAGCGAATTATCAATTAGAATAATAACCCGTATTCTAATTACTAAATGATATTTAAGGTGAGATATTGAAATATACTTCTATCATAGAGAGTCAGAAAGAGAAAGAGCTATTTTATATTTCTTAATGGAATAATGGGTTATGGTGATGATGATAATGATAATAATCTAAATAAATAAATAAATAAATGATGAGATGGTTGAAATTGCTGGAAGCTGAAACTCAAAACCCCTCAGGAAAAAAAATATTTTAAATTATTAATATAAGTAATACGAGTAGCATAATTATTTTAAAATTTACTATTTAATTGTTAACTTTATCTCCATGTGTTTGAAGTGTCAATGAATATAAAATGAATTGGCGAGATTATTCTCATGCAGGCACATGTGTCCCCATTCGTATGGCGTGTTTATATTTAATTTTCTGGCAAAAGTTTCCCCAAAATGGGACATGTGGTGTACCCGGTAAATACTTTCGTTTATTTAGTCGCACTCGGAGTCAAACACTCATAATCTAATTTATTCGCCTGGGTACTGTACTATTACTTATTCTGTGGTCTGGTACAGTAATCACGACAGTCATGGCGATCCCGTAGAGAAAACTAAAAGGGCATTCGGAATCTCATGAATAAGTTAAAAGTTTTCGGTTTAATCACAAATCAACTCGCGTCTCTACTTTCTAAAAGACAACGCCAATATTTGATGAATATGGACTGCAGTGGGCTGGAGTGTTTGGACTGTGTCTATATATTTAGGTCATCGCGGCTAGTATATAGTCTAATGTTTTTTGTAGTAGATTGTTTAGCTAGTAGCATTTAGTATTTAGTAGTTTTTATTATTGTATAGTTTAAAGAATTATTAAAATTTTAACCAGAGATATACATATACATATAAATTTTACAAAAAAGCAACAGATACAAAAAATTAAACTTAGAAATGCGAATGACATACATTTATGTTCGCCTCGAACAAACTACGGTAAGAAAAGTTTAATGTTTGAAGGTGCCCAGTTGTACAACAAATTACCTAAGGACATAAAACAAGCCAAAACATTGAAAACCTTCAAAAAGCTTCTAAAATACCACATATTGACAAAATAATATTTATTTACAATAACAACCATAAAAAACCCTCGGATTGTGGCATAATTATTTCATAAATATTCTTGTTCTACCTTTCTTATTTTAGCTGTGTAGGTGCATCATAATTGAAATTACTACACGACCATTATCGAAAAAAAAAAACTATAAAAATGGTAATATGAATAAATATAAAATAAATATGTGTGGACATTTCACACAGCGCCATCTAGCCCCGAACTAAGCATAGCTTGTACTATGGGAACCAGATAACTGATACAATACTTAGATACTTTTTTTGTTATACATACATAGGATACAATATAACACCCAATTAACTATAATAGCATGTTTGTAATATCTATTAATTCTAGTTAAAAATAAGTAGATCACTAGATTGCTACATATGTAATGTTACATAGGCAAAATTTGGTTATTTATTATTTTGTTCATTATGCATGCCACTTCCAGATGCAGTTATTCTGTGAGCGTAGTCAGACATCCGTATCGACGTCATAAGCGACGAGTAGGCAGGCTCGAACCAAACGAAACATAATTTTCATTTCTACCCACATTCTTGATCATTATATAGAAATAACGAACTTGTTATAGAATTATTATAAATTAACTTGTGCTTATATTTTATATCAATGTACTGTACGGTATTATTCCAGCGTAAATTAGATACATATTTTTAGTCTTTTCTCATGTAAGTGAATTTGATTCTTATGAGAAATAAATATCTTAAACCAGAAAACACTGTAGGTTTAGGTACATAAGAACGAACACTATTAAAAATGGAAAGAAAAGTCCATTATGCCTTTGCTGTAACTCGATAGTCACAATAAATATTCCTGACTAATAAACATTGTGTAGCGGAGGAATAGTTATTTTGTGTTTTAAGGATAAAGATAAATTTATTTGCTAAACATTAGTATATAATGTACATACAATCATGAAATGATGCCGCACAAAAGATATTAAAGTATTTAGCCGTCACATCATGTTTTACCAAAATTGTCGAGCAAAGTATGAGAGAGATGTACTTCAATAAAAAGTGCCTACATAGCATAACAGTCAATTAATTCTTAGAAAGTTAGTATAATTAAAAATTCCTAAATAAAATATTGTTACATTTTATACACTTGGTCATCTTAACAAAATTATATAAATCAAATCAAAACATTATAATAATAATAATGACTATTATTATTATAACTTTTACTTGTAATAATAATAATAATGACTATTATTATTATTACAAGTAAAAGTTATAAATCCAAACAAAGGTCCGCACCATCAGTTTCCTAAAACTTGTCATTAAGTAATTCATTAATTGTGTAATAACATTTGTCAATCAATAGTTTTCTTAGATGGCTTTTTGAAAATATTAACATTCAAATCCTTGACACTTTTTGGTATTTTGTTAAAAATAACGGGAGTCATGCGTACGAAACTCTTATGCATTAGCTCCGTTTTATTCCTTTCTATCAAATTAGAAATAGGCAAAGATAAAACAAGATAAAACACTGAGTAGCTATTCCACTGTTATGCAGAGGTGTAACTGTAACTGTTTAACTAAAGAGAGGCTTCATATCTTGGTTTATCTCCTTGACTAGAAGACCCTATTGGTATTCATCACGCTTCTGGATATTACAATCCCTAACTGTAGCAAATATTTCACTTGAAGTACGCTAGCCAGAATGGTACTTACATTGAAATTTATGGATGACCCTGGCGGACAACGTATGAGAGTGGCTTTCACTCATGGATGCGAACACTCTTGTAGAAATATAAAATGCATAACCTAATTTCCTGAAACAGGCTCTTTTTTACGTCTCAGTTTAGTTAATACATCTAGGTAGTATATCTGCCTTCATAACAGATGTAGAAAATATAACTGAAACAAACCTAAGTATAAAAGAAAATAGTCCGTAATCGCTTTTGCATAATGAACGAATTGGGTAGAAAGAAATTTCTAAAAGGTTCGCCTTCGTTCTCTATATTCGAGTAAAGTTCCGAGTTGGCTAGCCACCACGTAATGTCACTTTTAACTGCAGTAACGAATTTCAGAATGTCCGAGTAGCGCTAGCCGACCCGTAAACCAGGCTGCTACTTACAGGACACATCAGCTGCCGATTAGTAAGGTTAACCGACGGCTATAGCAAAACTTGTTGCAAGCTCGCATGTGTTTGTAATTTATTATTATAGTTTGCATGCCACAAATACTGAGATCTACGGAACTAAAAAGTATCAACCCTGTTGATTACGCTACTGCTGTAAAAACATCGACTATTCGTTTCTATTTAGAGATCAGATACTTATGAATATAGAAATCATTGTATTTAATTACTAAAACAGTCCGCTCAGAACCGTGGGAAGCCGATGGATACTGGAAGCTAGCAGCCGCTCGAAGTGGTGCTCTTTGGAGGATGCCTATGATCAGCAGTATACATCTTCAGGCTGATGATTATGATGATGACTACTAAAAAAGTTTTTGTTCAATTATAATATGTTTAAATACTTATGTAATATTATGATATTATTGTTTTATGTTGTTTTAATTTTTACTAGCTTTTGCCCGCGGCTTCGCACGCTTGTGTTATGTTATTTTTACGTTATAGTCTAATAATAGATCATGCATTTCGTACCAAACAACAAAATCCACTAAATCTATTCGAAGCTGAGCACAGTAAACCTGTATTAGCATAGGTATAGGTATAACGCAAGTATAGCAGTGAGTGGAAGCTATTTAGCTTTAACAGAAGTTTCAGTAAATTTTGTTTAGGCAGTAGTTACCTAAGCAGGCAGGTACAGTTAGAAAAATATGGAAGAACCACACACGATGATGCTGTTTTACATATTATCCGCGCGCTTTTTGTTCCATTTTTTTACCTGCTTAAGTTTGACTCCATACGAATTGTGTACTTACCTACATTTAGCCAGTGTCAATAATAAGTTTATAAATTGCTGAACATATGCATTTACCTGTACGATGTGTACATAATTAATTTTCTTAATATTAATTAGGAATTACAAATACTAAACCACCACTCCTTAAAGAATCGAAAGTTATAATTATTATTATGTCCACTATTTTCCACGCTGTCTCATTACCACTGCACATTCAACATACCTACCTAGTGATGAAAGTGAGGAAGTAGGTTAAATCGTCATTACATAATTATTACTTACACCCAAAGATAGAACCCACAGATTTAAAATATTTTAACTATTAAAAACTTATTTCAACATGCAAGAAGAAGAAGAACAAATCAAAAAAAGGTCAAAAACGAACGTTACGCGCCATGTTGTTGTTAATTCGAGGATACAATTGCCATAATGAATACCTACATATTATTATATCTAAGTACCTACCCTTTTTTAACATTTTTCCTAAAATATTGCGTATCATTGGCTAAATACAAATAATAGCACGCCCTCTGGCTATTAAAGTAAGCCAAAATAAAAAAGGTTTTAATGCGTAGCAATGGTAAGGGTCTATAACTTAAGTAGCTATAAATACTACAGGGGGTTTAGCAAAGATACCAACTACTAACGCTAAAGCCTCACGCTAACTCCAAAAATGTATTGAAATGACATTCGCTGCGGAAAAGTTAGCGATTTCCGAAACGTCATTCCAATACATTTTGGAGTTAGCGTGAGGCATTAGCGTTAGCGATTGGGATCATTGCTAGACCCCCAGGTACGTTAAAACTTCCTTGGGGTCGATCAAGAATGTAGCAATAGCGCAAAAATAATTTTATCTACTTAATTAGAATGGTAACGTGTAGTAAGGTCATGTAAATAATACATTTTACCAGATCGCCAATAAAGAACATTGCTCCCGCTAAAACCCTATAAATCGAAAACTTTAATAAAAATGTAAGCTTCAATATTGGCTAAGTATGATAATCGCGTGAAGCCTTATGAATAATTATAAAAAGTCTAAGTACCTACCCTTTTAAACAGTTTTCATAAAATACTTCCTATCATTGGCTAAATACAAATTTTGTCTAATGCCAAAATAAAAAAGAGTTTACAATGCGTAGCAAAAGCAAGAGTCAATAGGCACAGATTACTGAATATGTTACTACAAAAAAAATAAGCTATAGGTACTATAAATACAATTTTAAATACTTATTTGAATGGTAATGGTAGTAAATTTTTGAAAACTAATACATAATACCAGATCGCCAATAAAGAATTTTGCCCTCACCAGAACTCAATAAATCAAAAACATTAATAATAATTTAGTTATATTTCAATATTGGCTAAATATGATAACGCGTGAAGCCTTAAAACTTATAAAAAAAGTCTAAGAAGTTTTTAATTTTCTAGATTCCTTGTTCTCTGTGTCGTGCCCATATTCAAGAAGGTTCGCATACCTATCCTCTTTTTTAGTTTGGACCACAGATTAACGGAAAAATTTATTTATATGTAAATACATATGACTTCCTTGGGTATAGTTACTTACATAATGAACACATTGTTTTTCTCTAATCTGCATTGCATCGAGCTCAGACGAAGTTATCGCGCGATGTATTTCGCCGTAGCCCGAAAAGCACTGTACACTGCCGGTAAAGCAGGCGTGCCAATTACTATTTACTGTTTTTTGTCTTTTAAGTTATAAATAAAAACATGCATTAATTTACTTCCTTATTGCTTAGTGCAGTGGGGATTGTTCAGATTGAAATAAAAATGATTGGGGTTCCGTGCTCATAGGGTAAATCCTTATTACTAAACCTCCGCTGTCCGTCTGTCTGTCTGTCTGTCCATCAGTCACCAGGATTTACTCATGAATCGCGATAGTTAGACAGTTGAATTTTTCACAGATGACATATTTCTGTTGCCGCTATAACAACCGTGATCCGTATTCAAAGGGACAGATAAACATACAAATAATAAAAAAAATGCTTTACTTCATATTGATAAGGAATTATAAATTAAAACTATTAAAATTTATTTTTGTAATCGCAAATAATACTCTCACTGTTTGTAAAACATATTTATTCGCCGACATGCAATATAACGCTACTGCTTCCTCCATTTTATTTAGCCCACGTCGGTCGCGCAGCAGACAAACAAATTGACTGTGTGTCCGGGTTCGTTCGCTACAAAAACCTCGAGGATAGTCAATAGAGATGGTATTGCGCGCCAACTCAACAGTGAAGGTATATGAAGCCGCGCCATAATAGTAACAGATATTTTTTTCTTTAATCTGTGTCTCCGGATTTACCAGAGATAAAATAACCATCAGAGAGAGAGAATTTTTTTTCCCTCATCTATGATTAGTAGCCAAAATAAAACTTACCTTTTGACACTGGCTAAATAGGCACTATGTGTGGAGCCAAAACATAAGAAAAAAAAACTTAACTTGAACCTTTGAAGCGGCCATCTTGTTAAAATCCCGTTCCGTTTCATAGTGATATCTTACACATTTTCACCAAAAAAAAAATTAACTATATTAAAATTTAATATATCCTATGTTGTGCGCCGGGTTTTTCTAAGCTTATTAGTGAAAACCGCATGAAAATCCGTTCAGTATCTTCGGAGTTGTGCCGTAACAAACAAACAAACAAACAAACAAACAAACAAACAAACAGACAAAATGTTTAAAAAGTAGCTTAACGTGATCACCGAAAAATTTCAAGCCAACCTGTGTCATTTTTTTTTCGATATCTTGCATTTACAGATTTTTTTATCTCTACAGTTTTATTATATGTATAGATTATTGCGTCAAGATAAAACCATATTTCAGGTACCTATAGTATGTAATCTAAATTCGTATTACATTCCTCATTATATTAATTTAATTAAAAAAAAAAGTAAATAATAAATATGTGTGGACATTTCACACAGCGCCATCTAGCCCCAAACTAAGCATAGCTTGTACTATGGGAACCAGATGACTGATACAATACTTATATACTTTTTTGTTTGTAAATACATACATAGAATACAATATAACACCCAGACGCAGAACAAACATCTATGTTCATCACACAAATGTTTGTCCCGGGTAGGAATCGAACCCACAGCCCTCAGTTCAGAAGGCAGGGATACTACCAACTGAGCTATCGGGCCCATATTAGATACCCTATTTTGTAAAGGTAAATCCTTACCTACTTACTGTTTTTAGGTAGGGAATAAATACTCTTTGAAGGGCACCTACCGCACCGTAGCATATAGCTGGCACATAAAAATGTAAAAAATAAAATAAAAAACAAACCCAAAATGGCGTCACTGACAGCAGTCAGGGTAACTATTGAACGAACGAAATGAACAGTTGACGTTGCTACAGATCACCCTAAATTTTTACCCACTGAGTAGATGATCTAAACTCTGTTTTCATTCGTGAAACTGGAAAGAACTTCTCGCCGCCTTTACGTCCCGATCAGTATTACTCACTGGCTAAGGTAATCGTAACTTTAATCGAATATAGAAAACGAAGCGCTTAGTATTTATTATTGGCTCTCCAATTTAACCAGTTTTATCAGATTTTTATCAAAATTCGATGCTGCTTGTTGTTTGCTCTGTGGAATATGTAGGTAAAGCTGAAAGTCCAATTTCACAGTTCTTACGTTAAGGCGATGAGATTTAGTGAGCTTGTTACCTACATTCTATTATTTTAAAGCTCTTTACTATAGTTTGTGTCGATCTATAAGACGATGAAAGAATCATTGAATAATATATTATATATGGGATATCAAATTTCTAATTCTAATATTATATAGTTTTATTTTAATCATATAAATTATGTAAAACGAATAGAAAAGTAATAGTTATTTTGACTTTTGTCGTATTCTAACTTGAGCTATAATAATTAAACACGACACGACACGATTTATATATTTTTTAACACTTTATTTAGTGCTTTAAACCACCTCTATCTTATTCAAATGTACATTTATGCTTATCTACCTACATGTATTCTCACCATTGGATCTTATTTAGTAAGCCTAGGTCGCCATTGTTAAGCCAAAGTTGGCAAGTTGTTATCTTCCAAGCCGTCCTAATTAATGAGGTGATTAAGTAAGCCGAGATTAAAATAAAACTTCAGCGGGACAATGAGATTTCACAGCATTATGATTGTAGCCGAATCCAGCGAGATTGAGAAGGGTAAACGTCCCAGGCGTCGCCGCGACAGGGAGTTTGTTAGCACACACTTGCGAATGAAGAAAAATGTCTTTGCTTAAGCCTTTCTACTCGGCGAGCGCGGAATTGTAAATAGAGATTTATTAAAACGGGACATAGCGAAATTCGCAGTTACACCCTTTTGCGGGAACATTTCAAATGGGATACAACAAAAGTTTCCTCTCTCTATTTGGGTGCCTGTCATGATGATGCTGCCTAAACATTTTATTAGAGATATTTATTTTCTTTTGTTGGTTTTTTGCTGCTACTTTGTAGGTGACAATTTTTGTAATAAGGTTTATGCTTCGCTTTGACTAAGAAGTGTTTATTTTATTTAATATTGTTCAAATTCATACCATGAACTTATAAAGTATTCCTGCACGAGAACGAGACGTCTACATTTTTATACAGCGTTATCACTGTCACACGTCCGGGTCAACATGATGTATTTGAGTGAAGGATTTAACGTGACGTCATCAAAACTGCTCTGCCTCTGCAACATTACGGTATTTTTACTTTTATGTCATTTTTCAATGTATGATTGAAGAAATAATGCTATAAGAGGCTGTGGTTAGACCCTTGCACACCATATCATGTAAGTAAGCGCCTTTGACAAGCATGAGTTTACTTATTTAGTAACATAACGTAAAGGCATACAAACCGATTGATACTCCAACCACATGATGGTATTCATTATTAAGAATACATTTATCGTGGTTTCAACATATCCTAAGTATGCAGCACTTTGGATCAATAGGCATGATGACTAGTATTAAAAATGAACAAGTAAATATTTTTTTCATAAAGAACATTAAAAATAAATGCAAAATTAAAAAAATAAGTAAAATCGATAAAGAAATCACGGAGTAATAAGCTTTTAAAGTTTCTGTAGAGGGCATTTCCTGTCCTTTTCTCGTGAAACAGAGCGCCTCCACAATTACTATGAAAAAATCTACTTGTGACGTCACATGGTAAAAAGATTTTATGTAAAGCTACCACAGCCTAGTAATGAGGTACTATGAACGACCTTGCTCTGACGTCACTGGCTGTTAGCTATCTCTTTCTATTCCGATTTTTAAAATGCTTTGTAATTTTTTGAGATATTAAATTTTTGTTTTCACAAATGTTTATCTATTGAGGAATATTATTAATTTATGCAAAAAAAAAACATTTTAGTCATCATGCCTATTAGATATCTTGGGACTGAAACAGCCATTTTCACTGATTCTGATTTTGAAATGATATTAATGAACATTTTAGAACACGAGGTTTTCCTTTTTTCCTTAGAGTCGTCAAGTCGGCATAGAGAATGCAGCGTTTATGTGCCAGCTTGATGCATGAGGTTTGTATTGCCTTTGGAAACGAATTCCCGACTTGTTAACAGTTTCGTTGGGTCTCACACGCGCGAACTCTTACGTTTCAGTGAATTTAAGAAACTTTAGGCACAAACTTATTATTTAGTGTTAATAATAGGTACTCGCTATTTTACTTTTAGACTTGTTAACTTCCTACTTGCCTTGCTATAGTAAGATTCTCGTAACTACTCCTCAGAACTATTTTCAGAATAAAATAAACGCGATAAATAATTTCGTTTAGGTACCTATAAACCCTCGATAAATATTCAATTCCTGATATAAACGTTACTGAAAAAGAACCAATAGGCGGAGTTTTAATTACATATGTATCCCTATACTTCATTGGATATTTTCTCCGACATTATTTACTGGCTGGATTCGAGTAAATTGTACAGACAAGATGTTCAAGTATTGATATTACAGAGACTACGCAAAAAAGGGGTTAGCGCGACTTCAATAAAAACACATTTAACACCAAGAAGTGTTTGGAAAACATTTTTCTCCCGTTATTTTTTGATTTTAAATCTTAATTTTAATGAAACTAGCTAGGTACTATGAAATCTGAAAGTTTTAACAGTACATCGTATAGTACTTATTAGTAATAGTATCTGAGTACTTATATTGCTTTAAATAACAAACTTTATAAATGACGGAGTTCTGCAATGAGGTAACAAACATAAAAATTAACCTCAATTGAAAACCTTTTGATTTTTTAAGTCGGCTGAAAATCAACACTGTCATTGCTTCTGATTGATGCCACAATTCCGGGGGCATTCTGCACTTCAACTGTTCTCATAATACGCAATATTGCGTTCACATTATAAAGCCAAGCGCACACAGACACATATTTGCAATACAACAATACCTACAAAGCAATTGTTTTTTGTTACGTCATGCCACCAATCGGCTTTAATGTATAATATCAATTCCTTAACCAGAGTAAAATATTATATTCACAGGATGCTCAAACTTACGCATAATAGCTTTTCATCCCTATCAAATTGTCACTTTTTTTCGCCGATGTGACGACGTGTTCCATTCGCTGAAAGTAGTGGCAATTGAATAAGAAGAAAGTTCTCGCGGCGATTACAAACCGGAAAACCAGGGTGAACCAACGACCTTATCCAACCACGGAAATCTATGGCTTGCCTCTTACATCAAGTGCCGTCAAAGTGGCGTTCTTAAAGCGCCAATGCGTCAGGTTCGCAAAGCCACTTTGAACGGATACTATCTATATTCAGCAGTGGACGTCTGACCAGCTTATGACGATACCACAATCACGTTGCTCTTTTTGGACGTCATGTGGTCATCAGATATTCTGTGGCAATATCCTATAATATGCGAAGTTCACATTATATTGAATGAATAGCCGAATGGCATGCGTTGGTTTCGAAAACCCAAGTATTTATTATATTTCAAATTTCTAATTTGGAGCCCAAATTAGTAATTGGAGAAAGTATTACTTTTAATGATTGGGATTCAGCTTTAGTCTGAATGAGCCCCTAGCCTTTCAACAGTGCAGTGCACTGAAGTGTCCACGTCGCTTCGCATTGATTGTGAAAGCTTTGTTTTCGTGCCGGGCTTATTGCCTTCGCTGCACCTATAATAACTCGGTATTACTCTACTTCCGATAACTCTTCTTTTATTTTTATAAATGATGTTCTTAATTTGATTTTTTGGTTGGTAGGAATATTGCTTTTGCGCGGAGCTTTTATTACCTTACATTACAATAAAGCCATTTTTGTTGGTAAAGGTAAGCATTTTTAATAAAAATGTTACTTATAAAATAACTCATACTATACAACACGTCACGTAATTAAGTTTAGATACTTAAAATTGTAATGTCTGCCATTCCGCAGGAGGGATTCAAACTTGTTTAACAATGGTACTTTCAATAGGTAGAGCTCCAGCAAACAAATTAATAATTGCTTCGTTTTCGAATTTTAAATATTTTCCGCACAACGCAAACGAACAAAAAAGTATCAAGCAATAGCTCATTTACGTTTAGGTAAATACAGCAGTAGAAAAATTAAGCAATAATTTAGCAAACGTGAACGAGTTTTCACATGCGGCCGTATGTAGATACAACTTTTTTCGCGAATTGAGTTTCATGCGGGTATTCAAGTGGCGCGCCTGGGAATACCCTCGGTATGTTAATTCTCGACAACGTAATGTAAATAGGCTGTGGCAATTTATGTCGCTGGAACACTCCCCGGGATAACTTGGGTGGGTCCGGGCCGGACCGGGACGCGCTGATAGTTGCCGATCCCGGGAAATCGAAAACTGATTATTCAGTCATTCATTCCCACGTCAATATGTAAAATAGATCCTCTTTAGGTATACCTCCATGTGTCAGAATCGACCCATTCCAACTGCCTTTGTTTTTGGATTCCCAATTTCCTGCAGGAGTTATGGTTTTCTATATGTATTTGTATAATGTTATTGAGGAAGTGAGGATTAAGAAAATACTGGTGCTAGGGTGCTCTACGGCTACGTAGAAAGACAATATACGAAAAGTGGCTGGCAGAATCAGAGACCGTGCATGTGCTTTGGTATATTATATTCTGTGGCTGTAGCGAGCTTTGTGAGGCTTGTGTCTAGAAAGCTTCGCAAAAATATCTGATGATGATGTACCAAAGGCCTACCTAATGAAAACTTTGGATTTGTAAAGGTTTCGTATGACTTTTATCCCTTATGAATTTATCGCCAGTTTGTTTTTTCCTCTGGATTTTACACTCAAACGACTGTACCACAGAGCAAAAAAAAAACGCTTTGCCTCTAGGTGCGACATATTTTTCAAAACTTTGTGGGCTGTACCGATCCGATTTGTAAGATTTTTTACACAGATCGGTTATTCTATTAACATGAATGTGTATTGTGTAGGTATGTATTATTACTAAGAGAGATTTTTCAACCCGTATAAAATTAGGATTTATCACAGAAAAACGGGTACGACTACGATTGCTGAATGTGAATCCATGTCTCACACCTTTAGTTTCACTTGAAGTGAAAACCGCGGTATTATCAAATAATCTTTTTGCATCTCAGTTTATGCATCAGGGAGGCTGTACCTACGATGATAATAATTCAGGAAGAGCAATTAAATTGGATTGAGCTCTGTTGGTTCAATTACTGAATGTTATATCGCACCTTTCCACTATAGTTTTAATTTATTATTTAGCAGGACTTATTTCTAAAAGGCTTTAGCACCATAGACCACATCCATACGCTACGCCAGATTATACAGAAGACCGAAGAGTATAATCGGCCGTTATGCCTAGCGTTTGTGGACTATGAGAAAGCCTTCGATTCAATCGAGACTTGGGCGGTGCTGCAGTCCTTACAGCGATGCCAAATTGACTATAGGTATATCGAAGTGTTGAAGTGTTTGTACAGTAAGGCCACTATGTCAGTCCGACTACAAGACCAGAGTACGGAACAGATCCCATTGCAGAGAGGCGTGAGACAGGGAGACGTTATTTCTCCGAAACTGTTCACAAACGCATTGGAGGATGTTTTCAAGCTCTTGGAGTGGAAAAGATGTGGCATCAACATAAATGGCGAGTATATCACTAACCTTCGTTTTGCCGATGATATAGTCATAATGGCGGAGTCGCTCGATGATCTCAGCACCATGCTCAACGACCTCAGTAGAGTCTCCCGACAGGTTGGTCTTAAGATGAACATGGAGAAGACGAAAATCATGTCAAATGCCCATGTTCCACCTATACCGGTAATTGTCGGGAACGATACTCTCGAAGTTGTCGACAAATACGTCTATCTAGGGCAGACTGTCCAATTGGGTAGGTCCAACTTCGACAAAGAGGTCGCCCGAAGAATCCAACTCGGCTGGGCAGCGTTCGGGAAGCTTCGACCTATCTTTTCGTCCAAAATACCACAAAGCCTGAAAACAAAAGTTTTCAATCAATGTGTGTTGCCAGTGATGACTTATGGAACTGAGACGTGGTCTCTAACTGTTGGCCTCATTACTAAGCTCAAAGTCGCGCAACGAGCTATGGAGAGAGCAATGCTCGGTGTTTCCCTGCGAGATAGGATCCGAAATGAGGAGATCCGCAGGAGAACTAAAGTGACCGATGTAGCTCTTAGGATTGGCAAGTTGAAATGGCAATGGGCAGGCCACATCGCTCGTAGAACTGACAACCGATGGGGAAGAAAGGTTCTCGAGTGGCGACCACGAACTGGAAGACGCAGCGTAGGCCGGCCCCCCACTAGGTGGACCGACGACCTGGTGAAAGCCGCGGGGAGCCGATGGATGCAGGAGGCGAGCAGCCGCTCTAAGTGGCGCTCCCTGGGGGAGGCCTATGTTCAGCAGTGGACGTCTTCAGGCTGTTAATGATGAAAAAATGATGATTTCTAAAAGCGTCAGACGTACAAAATCAACTATTAGGTAGGTAATGCTAAATGCGAGGTTTTCTCTCATTCAAATGAAAAGGGTTCATATGAATGAGAGAAAACCTCGCATTTAGTCAATATTGTTGATCGCGTCTTTCAATAGAAATCATAACGGCGGCCCATCTGGAGACCGTCTAGGTACATGCTTATTGATACTGAGGCGACCAAGTTGAGGTCCTACTCTATACTCTACTCGGAAAAACATCGTTCAACGTTGACGACGTTATACTAACTTTTTAATAAGCATAATTTTTATTTATCATCATCATCATCATCATTAACAGCCTGAAGACGTCTACTGCCGAATTTAGGCCTCCCCCAGGGAGCACCACTTTGAGCGGCTGCTCGCCTCCTGCATCCATCGGCTCTCCGCGGTTTTCACCAGATTGTCGGGCCATCTAGTAGAGGGCCTGCCTACGCTGCGTTTTCCGATTCGTGGATTCCGATTCCACCACTCGAGAACCTTTCTTCCCCATCGGTTGTTAGTTGTAATTTTAATTTTAGGTCATTCATTCATTTTCGACTAATTTCATTTACCTATATAACAAAATCAATGACAGTGTTTGTTCAAAAATATCACAAGTAAAGACTTTCAGAGTACCTCCTCAATTTTCCCGAGAGAACCAGCTCTTTCAACGTTTATCGTCCTATTACAGTATATCTTATTATATTGCCCCGGACAAGCTGTTATATTACCTAAAATAAGATAACGAATAACTAAAATAAATAAATAAAAGTGCACAAGTGTAGTGCAAGTACCTACTTACCGTGTTTAGACTTCGTTTCGAGTGCAAGTTAACTAGAGTCAGGTTCCACCACGGAGTATTGTAGAAAATAATAAATACCAAGAGTAAGCGCGTCGTACCTGCCTGCCTTATACCAGCTTCCCGTCAACGGCCCATTATTACCGTGTTATTATATTTCTTCGGCGGATTATCTTGATGCGGACGTGTTTGTTCAGGATTTAAACGCTATTCCCTTAACGTCTATTATTATTCATGACATAAATTTTCTCCGCGAGGAAGGCATTAGACGAAAACTCATTAAAACCGAGACGCGATCTGACTTTTCAAAGTAGACACGTTAAGTCCACGCGTGACGCAAAATGGAACTAATTACTATTCGCAACAAGTAAGCTCGGTTGCTTATTAAAATCCGCTGTAGTAAACATTAATTTATACTTACTTTGGACTTGGAGCGGGTCGGAGTCGGGTAGGTAGGTACTACAAATAAACTGCGGTACTGTTCAGTAACAAACTTTGTTATGATACTTTCGAGCCCGTCATTCTCGCGCGAGTGTTGGCTTCGCCGCATAGACTACAGTGGCGAGCGGTTTGAGTGCTGTGAATTGTGAATGAACGAGATGAACCGCTATTTGTTTTTACAAACAAACATCTCCATCTCTAATTATAGTATTTTATTGTGAACCTCTAACAAAAGCGCAAGTAAAGCATATACAAGCAGCAATGTTGTCCTTTTAACCACGCTTATCTCTATAAACTTTCATAAAATAAGTAGGAAAATAAATTGAAAAATCATCCTGTTTGCAACACAAGCCCGTCACCTATCTAAGAAGAGAGAAATATTGAGTTAGGCAAGGCTTACTTGTCTTATAGGTGCTGTATCATGGTTCAATCTTCATAAATCAGGGGTAGTTTAATTTGGGCAGAATTATTCGCATGCCGGGTATAGGACCAGTTTTTTGGGATCGACCTTTGGTTCGCAGTAACATGTAACCAATTTAATTTGGTATTCGATAACCTTAGAGGCAATTGAGAGAGCTTGTTTGTGCGGCAGATTAGATGTTTACCCGGGGCTGCGATGGCCCACGCGATAACGGGGGTCGAGACGTGCCTTCGGGGACCCAATATGCGGAGCCGTTACATTGACGACTCCATCGGTACATGCCTTATCTTTTTACACGACATTCTAGATAACCGGGAATCCTCTTAGACGACGGTCTACAGGTGTGAAATTAATTGCTTTTGTCTATGATCATCGTAAATCGAACCACGTCGCTCTGTTGAAGATTTATCTCACGCCTCAGGTCTGTTTTAGAAGTTTGCAGAGCGCGGCGATTGACTCATTTACATTGTGAAAGTAGGAAACGCGACATGTGGTATTTCGCAGCCGTTCCGCGTAATTTAGATTGACTTGTTTGTAGGCTCGCGAAATTGTTTCCAGGTCGGAACATATACAAAACAACCACTCCGACACATTGTTGAAGTACGCAATTTATTATTCACAAATAGACCAGGGAAATTGAGTTTTAACGAAGACAAATTGAACTAAAGCGGAATCAATTACGGGAGATTTATTTTCACTGCGAGAAAGAATTAAGTAACTGCGAGGCAAGGAGATGTAAATTGAATTTTTGTCGTAGCCCCCAAAAAGAAGGAGTTCTTTGAATAAATAGAAGGCGAGCGATACATTAAAAACTTTGTATATTCCAATTTCTTTCCACTTGTTTGTTCTTGATGGTTCAACCAATAGGGCGGTTGGTTTATCATGAATGAAGCCATAATGATTCTTTTCCCTTTCTATTTACGATTTAAAAAAAAACAATGAAACCTTCAAAGAAACGGGTACTGTTAATTTGCAAAATAACTATAAATGGAACGGAGACTTAAACGTTGCAGCCTCATCCCATGTCGACATAAAATATCTCGCACATAGTCCTGAAAATTATTCATTGTTTAACAGAAAATTGCTCACAAAATTTACGGCGGTAAATCCTCAATTGAGTTTGCTCCCGACTGCTTATTTATATATTGGGAAATTTCACGCATATTTGTTGTATTAAGCAAATTGTTTGCGCTATGGGACGAATATGACACCGAAATTATCACGCGGTTATTTCAACTGAATGAATTTTTAACACGTTTCATAATAATATTTCCCTGGAAGTGACACTGACATGTGCGTATAATTCCATAGGTATATAGGTACATGGATGAAATAAAAGGTAATGTATTTACCTTTTCTAGTCACCGTCTTATTGTAAAAACCGTTTGTTTATATAAAAACGAAAATAAAACCGGTTATTTATAAACTGTCGATTTATTGCAAACTGACACTTTAAAATAAAACGGATGGGTTTTCGATTATTTATAAACAGTCGGTGCCCAGCGGTTAGTTTATAAAAAAACGAGTTTTAGTAGCGTTTAATTGTGAACAACGCACCAATTTTTGCTGTCAATTATTATTTTTTAAGAGTCACTAGTGGCTAACCAGTAGGCTACGATGACGAGCGAAGCGAGGAGGAGTGTTAAGATAGTTTTGATCACACTATAAGTACACAATTACGAAAACAAGTAGTGATGCCGATTAATTATAAACAAACAAAATATCTACCGTTTTATTATGAGACACATTGCCCGTTTGCAATATATCGACAGTTTATAAATAAATGTGGTTTATAAATAAATGGTTATGACGAAAAGACGGTAAAATACATTATACGCATCGCTTTTTATTTGCACAGTTTTTATTTCCGTTAAAAATAACATGCAAATCAAAACTTTAATCCCATACAACTGACTTAACAAAAGCGTGCAATGTTGTACCTCCTTTGAGATATAGTAATGTACGTTTGAGAGCTTTGGAGATCCAAAATCTCTGTTATATAATCATAACACTAAATTGTAGTCAATATTTTATGAATGTCATCACGTAAATAGGAGTAAAATAAATAGATCCATTATGGTACTTTTTTGAGTGCAACACAATATCACACGATATGAAGTAGAAAATGTATCGTGTTATTTTTATGGTGTAATTGTTGCATTGCAGTAGGTACAGTATGAAACATTTTTATCGCGTGGACCATTGGCGAAATAAACATAAGTAGTGCTGGTTATAAATATTCTGTCTTCAAACCTTTCTAAGCTTCTAACCACAGTAACCTGTGTTCCAGTTCGCACTTGGTAGCTTTTCTTTTACATCTTCACATCAGCAGCCTGAAGACGTCCACTGCTGAACATAGGCCTCCCCATAAAAACCCCCTATAGACGCTTATCATAGGGGAGTTCGCCACCAGACTTAGCAGGCGACTTAGTGATCGCAATACTACGGGCCCGATAGCTCAGTTGGAAGTATCCTTGCCTTCTGAACTGAGGGCTGTGGGTTCGATTCCTACCCAGGACAAACATTTTTGTGTGATGAACATACATGTATGTTTGTTCTGCGTCTGGGTGTTATATTGTATTCTATGTATGTATTAACAAACAAAAATGTATATTAGTATTAAATCAGTTATCTGGTTCTCATATTACAAGCTATGCTTAGTTTGGGGCTAGATGGCGCTGTGTGAAATGTCCACACATATTTTTTTTTTAATTTACCGAGGAGAATTCTGCTACCCATTCCCTGGAGATACCCTTAGCCGGCATTACGGCACCCACGGCATTTTACATCTTATAGTCTTCAAACTAATGATTTATAAATAGAGTCCCGAAGATTTTGCGGTGTAATAAAATAAGCATACAAGGTGCTTCCAGTTAAATGTGCATACAAGGTAGGCCAGTCCGTCTCCGGTCCGTCACGGCTGGCGCGGCAGATGGTGTGTGTCTCACCTGGCGTGGCGCACGCGCAGCCCGCACGCGACGACCGCCCCACTACACAGATTATACTTTTATAGTAACTGCTAGCACAGAATGTATAATAGTACTACGTACTGTTAGTCCGTTATAGCATGACTGTATTAGTATATTTGGAATCGGTATTTTTTGGTAGTTTTCTTCAAACTTACACACCTTAAACTTAAATATGATGACACGAAGTCACAAAGCCTATGAAACATTTTATCAATGACTGTATACCAAGTATCTAAAAATCGTAAATTGTCCAGTAAGGAATGTGTTGAATTGAGGAAAGTGTCGAAGTTGCTGATTATTAAAATAGCCAAGTAGAGAAAGTGTCGACCTGTTACTGGACTCCTATAAAGGTTCCATTTTAAAACTATGTACAGAACCTTAAAAATGATGAGAAATATCTTAGAAAACTGTACATTATTCCGTTGCACTAAAATTGCCTGCTGGTTAAATGTTTCAGGTTAACATAAATCATCGAGTGAGTTGCTAAAGGTTCTTGTAAAGGTTATTGTAATACTTAATGGTATTTTTTTATCTAGAAAAACGTCCAAGACGATCTTGCTACAATGCATCACTGGACATGGACTGTAGCTGTACAAATAGTTGATTAGATCAACACAGTCAAACTGTTCCCCATAGTGTTTCATCAGTCACCCTCGCTAAACCCAGTTTAATTTATGTGTTATCATTGTTTACACGCAACTTATGCGTGGGAGTGTAAATCCGTGATCGAACCGTGATATCAGTGTGACACTTATATTATTGGACGTGTATTTAGCGCGTTGTATTAAAATATTGTCATGAACGACCACGAATTAATTGCTAGGTGGTACATAGGAATAAGACAACTCTATTGTGACCTTAGTGTGATATTATATTATCTGGGGTGTGATTAAAATGTACTGATAAGAAAAATATTATAACCAACCAACTCATAGACTTAGGATGTACTTCTAGGTCTGTAAATCAACTGCACTCTGCAGCTGCACGTCTTTCACTCATCCAACTCATCATAGTTAATGTGGGTAGTGCTTTTGTGATTTTTTTGTCGCGGCAGGTCGTCGAGTGGTAAATAAAAACACTTGAACTGTTTTATTATTGAGTTATTGGTTTCGCAAGTCGACAAGTCGAGCTACAAGTGGTTAAAAGAGTTGGTATTATTTTTGTAACTGAATGAAATTAACCACACGTGTCTCTGTGCATGTGATAGGTAGGTAATATATTTTTCTTTTGGTAGAGAAATCGTCGTAGTTATAGCCATCCACCTAAATATTTGTCGATTTTATTTTTCGTCTAATTTATAACGTAATTAAGTAGTAGTTGTGATTAAAAACAAAACACCTTATAAATATTTTTCACAATTTGACTTCAAAAACAAAAGTTTTGGTTATATAGGTGATATAGGTTTAGATGGTAAAAATATTTTTTGTGTAAATAAATTCACTCCCGTGGGCTCTATTGTCTCTATCAGACGTGCACATAACAGAGCGACGGCAATTAATAACACTTCTTAATACCATGACGTATTAGTTCTTGCAAGAATTTGGTTAGACGTTTTGAGGTTCACAAATTTTAACACATTTTAACGGTTTTGAAATGAACTTATTCACCTATAAATCACCTAAGGACTAATAAAATTCTCAATCGTTTATGGAATAACGTATATTTGTATATATTATACATGAATAATATTCTAATTATCTTTGTTCTATTACTCAGCATGCTTAATAGATAGCATTTAGCGATAGCGGTAGAGTCTTAAACCAAAGAAGTAGGTACCTACGGAAACCCTGTTTGAATGCAGTTTTTGGCAAACCACAACGTTAACGCGATTTAAATGAACAGATGTTTAATTATGACCACACAAAATTATTTTAATTGTTTATATTTACATGACTCAATAATTGAACAGCGGTTCACTTTATAAATACCTACGCATCAGAAATGATGGGATTGGGTACGAGTAGAGCGAATAAAGAGATACTTACCCATATTTTGCTATTTCATTTCCATTCCACTCGTATCGTTCTGGAACTATCACCTTCCTTTAGGTACATCATCATCAACAGCCTGAAGACGTCCATTGCTGATTACAGGACTCCCCCACGGAGCGCCACTTTGAGCGGCTGCTTGCTTCCTGCATCCATCGGCTTTCCATACTTTTCACCATCAGGTCTTCAAACCACCTAGTGGCGGGCCGGCCAATGCTGCGTCTCCCAGTTCGTGGTCGCCAGCGCCACTCGACACACACACATACCTTCATTAGGTAGATAAAATATTTCAAACCCTTTTATATCTTGTTGATTACAATACCAATGGTGGTCACAAATATATGTAGCTACTTATACTGTCCCTATATCTACACAAAGACACGTTGTTCATATAGGTCCAATATTTTACAAACATACAAGGGTGAGCCAAGGCGAGCCAACGTATCGATAAGCTCACCTGGAGCTTATAACATCTGCCCCTTATTTCGTAAATAAAGCCTGCTCTGATTTGATAACCCGGTATAAGAAAGGTATTCACTACCTACACATGTTTCTAAGAATCCTTATAAAGATAGAAGGTGAGATTTGTTTCGTAAACCCTTCCTAGATTTTGGAGAATATTTATTATATAAGTACCTTTATGTATATGGCTCATCATTTTAGAATGCGGAGTGTAGGCATGAGAATGTAATCATATCACAGATTGATTACCTAAGTATTGGGGTATTACCCAAACTTATAACTTCCTTGGTATTACCCCAGATAAAATAATACCGTTGAAATAATACCAAATTACAAATACGGAACGCTCATTGGTTGCCTGTTGATCTTCGGCTGTTTTCAACCAATGAGCGTCCGCATTTTTAAATTAACATGAGTTTAACTTTATCAAACGTACGAGAAAGGTAACTATGTTATGGCCATGTCTGCTAAATTGTATCAATTGTAAGTAATTCTTATCTGACCGGTTTCACGATTGATGATGTTGGAGTTTTTTGCTGCTTCTTCATTCTAGGTGTAATCGAAGCTCCTGATCGGAGGTTTCTTTTCAGTAAAATAACCTGAAATGAACAACTTACGTTACGTTGTGGTGAGTACACCCAGTTTTAAAGCCGAAACTACGAATGTGTTTTCATATGGCACAGGGCTTTACGCTCGGGGCGAGTGGCTCGACGTATTCGTGCATTTTGATGGGAACGGCCTTTGTGATGATAAAAACTGCGCTCGGCCGGACGAAAGGGGACGCGAGGAAATGAGTTCATACATTTTATTCGGAAATCGATTTATTTGATTTCATTTTATAACACAATACAGCGACGAATAACAAATGAGAGATGGATATTACTTGTCACTGAGAAAAAAAAAGTAAATTATTCGCAAACACGCTGACGCTCTCAGAATTTCATTATGGATTAGAAGAAAAATTCAAATTTTTATAACTTAGATGGCAAACACATAATACATTATCGTAAGCACACGGAAGGTTAAGCCTGATCTTACTAGTTAATATTCGAGTGTGGGAAGTTAGCCCCTCACTTTTTTAAATCAGGATTTTTTTGGTTTTTCTGAATTGTTCTCGGTTTGTTCTATATTGTTCCAAAATAAAAAAATCTAGCGTGAAAATTGTAGAAGGAAAACAAAAAACAATTTTTCACCGTAGCCCTCATATTTTGATAAATTCAATTTTTCTTTTTAGTGCGGGATTGTTCTAGGTTTGTTCTCAATTGTTCCAAAATATAACGATCCTAGCAAAAAAATTGAAGTCAGAAAATAAAAAAAAACTTTTTTGTCGTAACCCCACATTTTTGGAATATCTTAAACTTTATTGTGTTCTAGATTGTTCTAGATTTGTTCTACATTGTTCCAAAATAAAAAAACTTCTAGAGCCATGTTTGATTTTTGACATCCATCTATCAATATATTATTAATCTACACTTTTGTAAAGTTTAATGTACCTACCTATAACTATCTATATCTATCTATCTATTATTAGTTCGGTCAACAATACTATAATAGTAGCACAAATTGATTAGTATTAGCCTATTAGGTACCGATTTGCATACCTTAGACGAGAGATTTATAGTATTTTCGGAGCTGTGCCGTAACAAACAAACAAACAAACAAACAAACAAACAAACAAACAAACAAACAGACAAAATGTCTAAAAAGTAGCTTAACGTGATCAGCGAAAAATTTCAAGCCAACCTGTGTAATTTTTTTTTCGATATCTTGCATTTACAGATTTTTTTATCTCTACAGTTTTATTATATGTATAGAAGATTAAACTACACTAAGAACTAAATTTAAAATTATTAAAAAAAAGAAGATATTTACAACTAAAAACTAAGTGTAATCAAAAAGACCTTTGGTGGAGGGGAGAGTGCCCAGAATGCTGGCTGCATTGCCACGTTGTATAGCAATGCTTACTTTCTCAGCAAAAAAAGAGCCAGCCCTCTGGTCACCAGTCGCCTCCACAAAAAGCTTGGCCAAGTCCCTATAAATTTCGAGTGCACCTGGCCCCCACGGTCCCATTGTTTCAACCCCAAACGGCACAAACATATAACCTCTGTCGAGGTGTCCATATTTGCGCCGTTTGAGGTTTTCAGCTCTAGTAGCAGCGCTGCCAGCGTCGTTTTTTGTTTCAGGAAGATGAGACGGCGCCATGGTATCTACGCAAGTTGCGTCCCATACCAAGGGCCGTCCCATCTTCCAAGGTATTAAAGTCATTCCGTCGGGCCTCTTGCCGCCATCGCGCATAAGTCCGTTAGGTTCGAGGACGGACGGTACGCCGGCACTGACAAAGGCCCGGCGAATGATGTCGTTCAAGCTGGCGTGTCTCGGGATACGTCCAGCGCTTCTGCTACACGCTAAACCGTGGTGGCCAAGGCAATCGACCATATCACCACAATGGCATAGGTGGGGGACCTGGCAAGCAGGAGCAACGCAAGGATACGGCCAAACGGAATGTGTTATTATCTAAAAGGTTCCCTATATTCTTTGATGGCAAAGCTTGCAACCAAAGGCCCGACTCCCATCGCGATACAGCAAGAAGACGGGCACGCTCTGTGGAACTAGCAGACGTATCGAGCAAAGATTTGCGCTACAGCAAGAAGACGGGCACGCTCTGTGGAACTAGCAGACGTATCTCGAGCAAAGATTTACGCTACAGCAAGAAGACGGGCACGCTCTGTGGAACTAGCAGACGTATCGAGCAAAGATTTACGCTACAGCAAGAAGACGGGCACGCTCTGTGGAACTAGCAGACGTATCGAGCAAAGATTTACGCTACAGCAAGAAGACGGGCACGCTCTGTGGAACTAGCAGACGTATCGAGCAAAGATTTACGCTACAGCAAGAAGACGGGCACGCTCTGTGGAACTAGCAGACGTATCGAGCAAAGATTTACGCTACAGCAAGAAGACGGGCACGCTCTGTGGAACTAGCAGACGTATCGAGCAAAGATTTACGCTACAGCAAGAAGACGGGCACGCTCTGTGGAACTAGCAGACGTATCGAGCAAAGATTTGCGCTATCTCACAGAGCGGCCCATCCCATTGCCTCTGCGAAAGGGGAGCCTTAGGCAAAGGCTGGCTTGGACAGGCTGCTTTCCATGAATTGACGGTCTCAGCCATGTAAGCTATGTCAAAGTGAGCCAAACTGGGTGATAAAATAGAATTTACTAGTTTTTCGGTTAAAAATCACAAATACTTTCTATGTAACATACTTGTACTAGTTTACATTTGGATGCCCATACAAATAAGCTTCTAAATAAACTTTTGGTCCCTTGAAAGCAAACTGTCGGTTGGTCCCAACCTGAAAGCCTCACTAACGAATGCTAATAGTCATGTTAACAATTGTACCTACCAAATTGGGAGTTTTACTAACAAAAGTTCAAAGGTAAATTGAGTTAAATGTTTTATGAACCCCATACGCTGTACTCAGCAGCAGCTTAATTATTAATTATCAGATAATTACGTACATACCTTGTCCGTGTAATTTAAATTTAAACTTTTATAGGTCATATTCAAAAGTAATAATAACTTTTTAAGGTGGTCCAGTTGTTTCCTTGGTTTTGGAAATACTTTCAAGAAAACTAGCTAGAATTTTAATTCTTCTGTGATAGGTAGGTACTATAGGTACATACGAGCAAAGTACAAGTAATTTTGTTTATTCGTTTGAGCGTAATTAGTGTAATTACCTAAAATAGACATAGATAGTTGCACAATCTTACCACTTTTGATAATCTGTCTCTATTCCAAACTTCATCGGAATCCTTTCAGCTGTTTGAGCGTGAAGTGATCAACATACACACATACAAACTTTCGTCTGCATAATGTTAGTAGTGTGGACTGTGTAGTGTGATAATTTGATTAATTTCATGTTTGGGGTCGTTCAACCAGATTCATACCAAGCTACTGCAATGCATATCAACGATTAGCTACTGTGAAAAAACAGTCGAAACCTATAAGTTTATCACTGTGTGTGTCATTATTTGTGTACGGAATCCTAAAAGGAATTGCATAATTAATGTCTCGGCTACGGCTTGGCTCATGATTGTGTTGATCGCAAAGTTGCCGGCTGAAACATTCCAATTTGATCGGTTAATTGAGTGATTAATTTCCTAATGGTTAGTGGTAGGCTGTTGAATGATTAGAATAACAAAGTAATTCAACGAAAACCCTCTTACGTCTATATTATGATGCCTAGGGCAATCGTTGGAATTCAGGTTTTGCTGGTTTTTAATTAATAATTCCTGGTAATATGTTATTTTATGAAACCGTGTACATATATCCAACCAATCCAAAGCTTGGTTATCTATGTATACTTAAGTACTTATTCTAATTTGTGTGGGTAGTTTGGATTTATTAAATGGCAATTTAATTATCCGTGACAGCAATCACACAAGTATTTTTGTAACAGACGATTTACTTAAATTATTGAGTATTATAATTTTTACTTTAAGTGAAATTAGTACATCAAACTTGTATGATCATCATCATCAGCCCGTAGATGTCCACTACTGAACATAGGCCTCCCCCAGAGAGCGCCACTTTGAGCGGCTGCTCGCCTCCTGCATCCATCGGCTCCGACGCGGTTTTCACCAGATCGTCGGTCCACCTAGTGGGGGGTCTGCCTACGCTGCGCGTTCCGGTTCGTGGTCGCCACTCAAGAACCTTTCTTCTCCATCGGTTGTCAGTTCTACGAGCGATGTGGCCTGCCCATTGCAATTTCAACTGACTAGACTAGGATTAAAGTGAGCGATATAGCCCTTAAAGTCAACTTGTATAATACGCATACTTAATTTCAAAATGTTTTCATAGATACTTTAACCATAATAATACCACTTTCTAAAAACCCCAGCATTGAACCAGGCAAACATTATCAATCAATCAGTCATATTTCAAATTTCACTTAACCAAATATTATATTTTATTATAAATGATACAAATCTAATTCTAAACCGTTAAGTATAGATATAAATAAAAACTGTAGAGAAAAATCTGTTAATTAAGACTTACCCGATTCCTACCCTACACGTCGAAATAATGTTACTTTACGCGCTTCATTGAAACTAGCAGTGCTACAAATAAGCTGATGCGAAAGCTCGAAGAGGGTGGTATGTATACCACAGTTTATTTAGCAGTAAGTATGTGTATGAGGCAACAGCGCCGCCGCCGGCCGGCTGAGCTGAAGCTCATTCCCGACGAGTCGGCAGTGCGGCCCGCACGATCGTATCGCGCCCGCCCTCGCAACGTAAAACTTTGACGAACTTGTCGCGAGCTCGCGCTACTGCGACGCAAACTTGTGCTGTTATCCGGAACTTGTGCTGTGTGTGTCGTACATAATTGTGATTTTGCAACTTGTGGAACTTTCATATGTTTTGATTGCGGAAATGGATGCGCTTTGAAAGTTTGCGGGTAAGTTTGAATAGCATTTTGTTTGACATGATTCTTTTTACCCGACTGCCAAGGAAAGGTTACTTATGTTTTTTAATTACCGTTTGGCATTACTCTTTTATTAATTTTGTCATCGCGAATATATTTTTTTATTAGCATGATAATTACAATATCAATAAATAATAGTAGTAAATAACAATTAGACATTTGGTGGTTATTGGTTGTGCAAAACATAGTCAGGACATCCGCCAAAATACAATCCCACAGCTGGGATACGAGGCTTTTTATCGCAGGGATAGTGTAGGCCACCACACTGGCCAAGTGCGTGCTGGTAGATGTCATAACAAGTTCTCGAATTTTGTGATTCTTGAACATGCCGGTTTCCTCGCGACGTTTTCCTCCACCGCCCGGAGCGAATATAAATTCCGCACATAACAAAAGTCATTGGTGCAGGACCGAGCGGGGTTTGAACAGGTTGTTTCGGCTTGAAAGTCGTAAGGGCCACCGCTGAGCCATTTAGCCACGCTTCATCCATAAACAGTCGTAAAACTATTGCAGTCCTTGTTAATTTGACTTTTGTGAAAGACAGCCACAATTTTAGAAAGACCCGAGTTAAACTAAGTGATTTTCTAGCAAATCGATAGTATCAGGCGTAATTATAATTAATGCTACTAATGTACTATCAACCCTATTTAATCAGTAATTACCTACTTATTAGCAGAATAATAAAATACCTATTTGAGTTTACGAGCATTCGAAAGACGCGGGCATTAATTTTAATTTTATTAACTATCGATTGTTCCAGTAACGTGATGTTTCTATTTGGAGTTTAATCGTCTATCTATATATTTACCTGTCGAATAGTCAAATAATTCGATATAGGTACCTAGCTGTACAAAGTAAATAATCAGCATTCCAAATTACATTCAAATCCGTCCTGACGTGCCATTGCGGTTTTAAAGGTGACAACATACACAGACAAACTCACGTTTTATAATATTAGTAGGATAAGATAGGATTAGAAGAGATGTGTTTCTTTCTTTCTTTAATCCAGCCTATGTAAATAAATAACTATCTGCATTCCAACCAAACTCCGAGTTTGTGTATCTATGGGTATGTTAGGACATATACCTACAGACACACAAACTTTCACATTTATAATATTATATTGGGATAGTACCTATAAAAAGAATATTTTGTGCCTTCAGGCAGTTCCACGTGCCGCTGAAATAATAAACTCTCCGTGAGATTAAACTGAAGTAAGTATATAAGTTTAGGAGCTGCCTTAATTGCCTACTTCAACAATATTATTGGTTTTTACTGCCCACACTCATATCGGATTTGATAAAGATCTTAGCAAAACGTTTGGTTTTCTGGGAATCGAATATATTATTGACAATTTATTATTGATGCCTCAATTAGCGCTGATTCGTGTAGGCACTACCACGCAATATAATAAATAATTTAGATAGAGTTACATTGCCTTTCATACATGCCTTAGCTTATTCCGTCATCCCCTTTCTATCATAGAACTACAAGGACTGGTGATTATTCACATCCATACGTCGTTATTGTACCAGTCCGCACAAATCCTGCATTTCCTGTATTATTTTTTGTGCCTATAATATGTATTGTATGGTTGATATGTTTATTTACCACTGTTACTGTGGTATTCATAAACAAAGGTTGAACAAACCCCGAAAATCTATCATTCCACTTTTACCTAGAGATTAAATGCGTAATCATTCTTCTTTCACTTTCATAAACGATCACTGGAGAAACCCCTAACGGAACTGCATTTTAACTAAATACTCTACGATTTCAATCATGTTGTCTATGAAAATTCTGTCCGATTGGTTGACGAAATTCGGACAATCAGCATTCAGCCTCGGATCATGCCAGATTGGGGGCTGCTTTTGTTTATGAAATGCATAAAGCTAGAATTTGCCGCACAGCGCCTGAATCATCCAATAGAGGAGCCCCCGCCTTGACTATGAATTCCAGTGTTAATGGCAGTTAGAAAATCACGTTTCGATTTTGTTTTATTGAATTGGAATTCAATCTTGCCATTTCGTCTCTAGAAAATTCATGTATTTACGCTTGAACTCGTCGGTTGATTAGATTTCAATTTCGATTCCCAAAACCAGTACCTATCTACGATAACTCGCGTAAATAACATTCTAGCAAGATTTACATTGTGAGCACAAAATTTATGAGTATGTTTATTGATTTCGAAATGTAGAACTCGAAATTAGTCTTTTAGTGCGCTGAAATGAGCTTATAAGTCAGAGAAAGCAAGGAATAAAAATAAGTATCTGTTTTATACATTGCTAATAATATTACAGTTTTCGTCAAGCCTTTCTAGTCTTTGTCTGTAGTAGCCCAGATAATATAATACTTAGTAGTAGGTAGGTCGATGATTTTTTTGCCTTCGGCATAATATAATTTTCTAGATTAGTACCTATAACAAGTTGGAAAAAAGCTCATTGAGAGATTTAGAGAAAAGTAATAAAAGAGCATGGCGTTGAAGTTCGGTTTGATACTCCATCTCCATCATGGTGGAGGGAGGGAGGAATACAAAGGATAGGCCTCATTACTAAACCCAAAGTCGCGCAACGAGCTATGGAGAGAGCAATGCTCGGTGTTTCCCTGCGAGATAAGATCCGAAATGAGGACATCCGCAGGAGAACTAAAGTGACCGATGTAGCTCTATTAGGGATTAGCAAGTTGAAATGGCAATGGGCAGGCCACATCGCTCGTAGAACTTTAAACCGATGCGGAAGAAAAGTTCTCGAGTGGCGACCACGAACCGGAAGACGCAGCGTAGGCCGGGCCAGTGGGCTAGGTGGAGCGACGACCTAGTGAAAGCCGCGGGGAGCCGATGGATGCAGGAGGCGAGCAGCCGCTCTAAATGGCGCTCCTTGGGGGAGGCCTATGTTCAGCAGTGGACGTTTTCAGGCTGTTAAAGACCATGATGATGATGAGGAGGAAGGATTACCTATCAAGTTATGTTAGTACTATACATTCAAATGGATATATTGGAGTTAATACTGTTCCAATATACTGCCGAATTCAGACACGCAGTCTTTAAATTCTTTTTCGAACTGTTTCAGTTAATTTATTGGACTTCAATTTGATTTTTAAGTATGAATTGACTTGATTTCAACATGCGTACGATTAAAACAACAACAACAAAATTAAAAGTGTCTATGTCTAATGTCTAAACCTTGTCTAATCATTATTCAAACACTAATACCTACTATATAAACAGAGGCTATGTACATTCTGGTTTTGGCACGTGGAGTAAATAACCGAATATACCCACTGACATAATGTGTAACGGCTTGTTACACAACTTTATTAAAATGGCCCTGATAGATGTAAGCTGTGTGCCACTTTATATATGTTGGAACAGGGATATCGCCCCCAAAAAGCCAAGAACGGACATAAAGGTGCTCAAACTTTGGTCAGTACACACGTTTCACTGCTGGGTCTAAAGTATGATAACCAGTGTAGCAATTGACGTCAACATACAGCCTAAAGTAAAACAGTGTTGTATCAACCGATTTACATTGCGTAGTTAAAGTTATAAGCAGGAAAAGAAATGCAATTAGGTAGTACAATTTTTTATTTTCAAAACTTTGTTGTAATGTATAATGTTAATTATTATCTCTGTTTAGCGCTATCAACTTCCATACAATGTTAGTTTGCCAAACAATAATAATAGTCATTATTATTAGTTAAAAACTACCTACCTTACTGTAACTTCATTTAATTATCATTTCGTAACTTAATACAGGTTGGACTGAACCAATATCCCCATCAGAGGGAAAGTACCCACCCGAAAATACCCTAAATATTGAAGTTAAAATTTACACAAAGGAAATTTTTTATTTTAATTTTAGCAATAAAATTAAATGATTTTAAAGGATTACCTGACCCTTTTGGCCCTTTCCGTCATAAAATACTGGATGTTTTTTTTCTGCATCTAAGTACTCCCAGCTCTGGAAACAGTACTTATTTAATATTTTTTAGAAATGTGTCCTTTGAGTAAAAGTCGCTCAATATTTAGGTTTCTTTTTCACCGGAGGCATTGATTTGGTTCGACGTAATGAAAATATTCTAGATCTGTGGCTTCACTCTAATTCAAAAAAGGTTTGGTAGCTTTTTTTGCGAAAACTACCAAATTCAATACATATTGGGTGGGTCTATCCATCTCAAGCACGTAACCTTTCTTGACCAACTTGGGTCTTAACAATTGAAGAAAGGACGTCTGCGATTACACACAGAAAATGGTTTACTCACGAGTACCTATATGTATTCAAAAGCTGTTGTCGTTCTACGTCCTTAGACCTTACCTGTTTTCCAACCTTCTTTGATCACAACATTTAAAAGAGGGCATTATTCTGTCCTAATAATAAAAAACATGAGGGAAAAATGTTTAAGTAATATAAATTATATTGTACCAGCTGCACCTCGTAGCTTTACTCGCAAGGATCGCGAGGAGACATCCATTGTCGTACTTCGGCCAAAAGACTACTTTTTATGTTACGCAAATCACAGAAATAAAAAACAGGAAGAAGAAGAAAGAAATTGTTCAGGTATTCATTGGAAAAATACATACAAGTAAAATGAAAAAAAAAAAAAACATGACAATAACTAGAAATAGAATAAATATTACTTTTTAAGTTTTTACCAATGTACTCTCTGGTACTGTTGCTCAGTTGCTGTGTGGTAGATGGTCTCACCGAGTAGAGCAGTCGAGTAACCCTAGTGACACTGTAAAAGTTGGTAGAGACCAACAGCGTTAACCCGTTAAAAAAAAACTGCAGTCTATTTACGGTTGCACCCATAAAAGTAGGAACTTTCATATTTTCAACTAGCTGACCCGCCTCGTTTCGCATGTGCTAGTAATATATTAATTTTTAAGAATGTGTGACCGAACACCCATTCAGTTTTTTATGGACGACCGAACTGGTTTAATTTACACCTTATGCTCCCTTTCTTTGTTCTCTCCGCTGTCCAATGTCCATCTCAATTCATCCTTTCTCTGCATTTGTTAACTTTTTCTCTACCGCTCTATGAACAACAAACTTTTGGTATTGATACTATAATAACTAAGTATTATTCAATAATGATTGCATTCATCCCTCTTTGATATGGTACCGGTGCGGGACGCCTTCGTCTAATATAATGTCTCTAAATCAATTTTGGATAAGTAGAATTTGATAATCATAAAGAGTCTGCTTAAAATTCTAAAGTATACAATTACAACAAAATAGTTTTACGTTTCCCACAGGACTTAATCGCGCTAAAAACATTATTTATTTATTTCGACGTTTCGACCAAGTTTAATTGACCGTGGTCACGAGAAGACTTGGTCGAAACGTCGAGATAAATAAATAATGTTTTTAGCGCAATTAAGTGTGAAACGTAAAACTATGTGTTCAAATCGCGAAAATCTAAGAAATACTACAACAAAATAGTATCATATATCATTTATTCAGCAGTTTATTTTGATAAAGTCTCAAACAGACAGACACAAGTTGTAAAAGCAATATTTTTGGATTCTACAGATGCTCAAATATATTCGAAATCATATTTATTTTTATTCTCTCTTGTGTAATAGACTTGTATTTTTTTATACAGTTTTAATATAGGGACCTAATAGCGATTGTTAGGGCTAATGAATGGATTTAGGTTGAACTCATTTATAGAAATAGAATACCTAAAGAAAAACCTGGTTTAAGTGGGTTGGTTTGAGCTCGCTAACTGAAACCATGGAACCACTCACATTGTACCGGTATTCCGTGCTCAAATTTAAAATGCACTTAGTCCACAGAAATCTTTGCGAAACGTAATACGGGCAAAATAAATATTAGACGCAAAGCTTTCGCATTATTACTATCTAAATTTAAATTCTAAAACCGTAGGTAAGTTATATTAGACTTACCTACCGGGTTCTGTGGTATTTTACGTGGTTAGAAGCGAATAAAGTTTTCATTCTGTAAATGCGGTTTATTTGATTTAAACAACCCGGGTTCAGGACTCACCTAAATTTAATCTCTCGCTCGAATGTTTGGACGTTTTGTAACACTTTTTTGTTCTATTTCGATTATGATTTTCAAATGACACAAGCTTACAAGTTTTTTTCTCTCTATCCCTAATTTCCTATTCCCTAACAATTTAAAAAAGGCTGTGTGGCTTTCACGCCAAAATGACAACCTATTTAGTTAAAACTTTGCACACAGATTAAATTTATTGAAATTACCGAGTTCAATATAGGCGCAGATAATATAATATAGGCTAAACTGTTAGGGAACAGTAGGTACCCAATGTCAGTGATGGCGACAGTGCGTTATCCAGAATGTAGGCCCCCTGCTGCCCCTGTCACCCTCCGGGCAGTCTTGCAAGATTTTCATTGTCGTACATGCTTGGTAGAGTTCCTCATTATTTGGTAATGCTCTTGCGTAGGTCTATAAAAGTTAAGGATTTCATAAAAATACTGTAATATGTAATTATGTTACACTATAATTCATGCTCGATGTTTCCCTGCGAGATAAGATCCGAAATGAGGAGATCCGCAGGAGAACTAAAGTGACCGATGTAGCTCTTAGGATTAGCAAGTTGAAATGGCAATGGGCAGGCCACATCGCTCGTAGAACTGACAACCGATGGGGAAGAAAGGTTCACGAGTGGCGACCACGAACTGGAAGACGCAGCGTAGGCCGGCTCGCCCACTAGGTGGACCGACGACCTGGTGAAAGGCGTGGGGAGCCGATGGATGCAGGAGGCGAGCGGGCGCTCTAAGTGGCGCTCCCGGGGGGAGGCCTATATTCAGCAGTGGACGTCTTCAGGCTGTTAATGATGATAATGATGATGATAATTCATGATCTGCGCAGGTTAGCGCAGATCATGAACTTTTTGCGCTAGCCATGGAAACACTGGGCCCGTGGTCGTCCGACACCAAAAAATTTTGTAAGCAGATCTCTCCCAGATTGGTCCTCGCCTCAGGGGATCCCAGAGCTGGCACATTCTTCGCTCAGAAGTTAAGCCTCCTTACCCAGCGAGGTAATGCTGCCAGTATTCTGGGAACCTTACCCCGCGGTGGTGAGCTGGATGGCGTATTTGCATTGTATATTCTGTAAATAATGTTTAAGTTGTAATTATTTGTAATTTTTAATTATTTTTTTCAGTATTTCGTTATTTTTACAAACCTGTTAATTGCTTTGTTTGTTACCTATACTTTGTAGTTTTATGTCTTTATTAAAATAAATAAATAACACTCTATAATATTAAAATAGCATTTCTTGAAATTTAGTATGTCTGTTAGTTTAGTTAATAGGTGTCGTATGTTGGCTCGATTGACTGAACCTTTTATAGTTGGCTTGTAATCTCGTTTTAGACTAGGTAATGTATTATTAATGAGTGCGTTCGTGGGATATATGCTAGCTTTTTGCATTGTAATATTTTGAAATCTATTGTTTATGTATATAATTACATCATCAATATTTCCTTAGTAAAATTAGTATGTTAGGGCCGGTAAGGGTCAGCTATTAGACATATCGAGATTCAGTCATAGAGGCATACCATGCTGCCTTGTCATATTTAGATGTAGTCCTAAAGCTCCTAACCCATCTATAATTATGTATGTAGGTATTAAACCTGTACAACCATTTGATACACTTACAAACCGAGGGGTAGTTTTAGATTGATTGTAAAAGCATTGATTTAGAACTAAATAAATTACGTTCGTTTCTGTATAAATAGAATACCTA
Source organism: Ennomos erosarius (assembly GCA_963580505.1). NCBI lineage: Eukaryota > Metazoa > Arthropoda > Insecta > Lepidoptera > Geometridae > Ennomos > Ennomos erosarius. The sequence continues at coordinate 11,516,396 of OY756982.1, forward strand.
CTTATAGGTATTTTCGTAAATATTGTCGTGGAGGAGACCTCGCGTGGTAGTATAGGTAGGTATCCCACACGGTATGTCGGGCTCGCATGCCGTACATTTCCTAATGAAATTGTCCTTTAACTGGGGGATTTATTGACCCGAAGCAGTTTAGCAATAACTCAGTTGCGTCCAAGCGGGCGGCGGCGGGCGTGTGTTTCTCAAGCGGACAATTGATTAAACGAAGCAATTAAGCAATCAGTCCTCAATGGCGGAGGGCTATTGTCGCAAATGAGTGCGGGTTCGGCATCTGCTACGTCGTTAGCCGCCACGATCGCCGCAGTTGGTATGTTGCCTGATAAACAATTTGTTTTTACAAGCGCCACCGGTCGTGCCGCTGCTGACCGGCCTCGTTTATGGGTTCCCGTCTAACTTTAACCCCTGACGAACGATTCAGATAATGGCACTTAGCCCCTCTGCCTCTAATTTCAGAGAATTCAGCTTAACAAACCTAAACGGGGCGTAAAAGCCAGCCGCAATCTATTTTGAATTATTCGTCCATATAACCGTCTTTAAACGAAACCAAAGAGTGATGTTTATTTTTCAACGTCTAAAAAGATTGAGAGCAGTAATATAACCTTTTGCCTCTGACATCATCTTATTGACCTCTTATCCATCTTTATAAAAGCTGTGCGCCCTAAAATATTGAGATCGAGAATGAGGGAGGTTGATGCTGATGCTATATTTTATCATCACTTCGGTGAATTAGATATCCCTATATATAAGTAGGTACAAGTTGTGTATTTAGTATCAATTGGCAAAATAGGCACAACATCAATCATGTTTGTGTGTCATAAATACGATTCCGAGAAGGCGTTGTTTTTAATTTAGTTATCTGTGTATGGAAAAAAAACATTTGTGTTTTATTACTGCATGACGTCAGCCTGTTCAATTTTTAGAGTTGGTATTGGCTATAATTACTGGACGGAGATTCTAATTAAAGTCTGACCTGAATAGACCAATGAGATCACAAACTGTGCTACTTCCCAACAGAACATGCAAGGGTTTTAAATTCTTGGCTTGAGTAGGGTTAAACCAAATTATGCGGTAGGCTGTGCCATGACTACGACACGCTTCTCCATGGCTTCTCCAAATAAAAAGAAACAATTATATTCAAATTGTTACTTATTCAATTAGAATAATAAACAACATGTATAATAATGTTCCAATCTGAAACGTCATCTCTATCTTCTTAAAAAGCAAATAACCTTCTAAAAATTAAAGTACATGCTATATAAGTAAGCTCTTTGCTCTAGCAAATTAGTAATACTGGCCGTGTATTATGTTAAATCAGGTTAATCAGGGGCAATTCTATAAAAGTAACTTTGTAAAACATTTAAAACGAATTAAATTCGAAGCAACTCGTAGTTACGATACCCAGGGCTACAGAAGCAATTCTGATCTAATAACGTTTTACTTTGGCCGAAACATCCCTTTATGGCTCATGGCGCTTCACATTACATTGTGGATGCAATAAACAAGCCCCTAGATAAGTTTATGGAGTCATGAATCGAGGTCCCGGCTGGCAGGTCTGTTGCGAATTATTCTAAAATTAAACTATATTTATCGGCGGCAACGCTGCGAAACTGTTCCAAACGGCTGCGACATCCGGAGTCCGGGCAGCCCGATCAAAGTGATCGAGAATATAGTCTGCGAGGACCGAGGACGCCCGCGTTTTATGGCCTGCGACAGGGCTGTCCGGACAAGGGCAAGCTTTAATGTAATCAAACTGGCCGAGTGTGTAAACACGTGCGGTAGTTCCAGAGAAAAAAGTGGCAGACAAAACATTTATGTTTATTATCAGGAGGTTGTTTTATCGATTAAGATATCTGTTTATTTTAATGCTATTGTTTTTAGCTTGCTTAGTAGGTAGGTTGTGTTAACAATATCGAAGTAACAATGAGTAAAGCAAAATAATTTTCCGGAGATTTCCTATTTAATTTAGGTTTAAGCAAGGTATCGCGAGACAGATTGGGCGTCGAAGAAATAAATAATAAGAGATTAACTGGAAGTCGTCCAAGTAGTTGAACCAAAAGGAAACTGTACCATGTGTGACCTCCGGTGTGACCATCCGAGGGTGTCACGGATCCGGCATGGATAAATCGGTAAATGATGGTCCGAATACATTTTTTAAAATTAAAGTTAGGTTTAAAACGGTTTGTGAATGTTTATCATGTTTAAAGTTTCATCAAAACTTTCCTTAGATAATAAAGCTACACAAACACTAAAATGAAAAAATATAGTTAATGTATAAACAGTACATAATTTCAAATAATTTGTATGTCATTAAGTTCCTTTCGGCCGTGTACGAAGCCGTGTCGTAAGCAGTTACGATCGAATCCTTCGCCATTGTACGATACCAGTTTCGATCAAAGATTTTGTTTTCCTGGCATCCCTATTCCATACCGTTTTTGGAGTTTATAGCGCAAGCCATACTGTATAATTGAGCGTCATCCGAAACGGTATGAATAGCGAAGCCAAACACAAGCCATTTTTTGTATCGCACCATTTGGTTGCTTCCCGTCAATTAAATATGGTTTACATAAACATTTATTCAAATGTTTAATTTAACCAGTCATTCGTTTTATGTTGAACTGATGTTTTGCAATGATTGAATACAAGTTGGAAATGCTGCACAGGCGGCCGTTTCCGGCATTCTATGGATTAATAATTGTAATTTGAGGTAAGTTATAAAAATAATTACCAGTCACTTAGCTTTCTGTGTTTTAAATTATAGCTGCCCTATTAAGCGTAAAAAAAGATAGAACACCAATTTTTTTTACAATTAGTACCTACTTGTATTAATATGTACCTATATACTATAAATGCTAAAGTTTTATTCAATGGTCGAAACAAAAAAATAACTATTGAGCTTATTGCATTGTAATTGAATTGAAAAAATAATAAATATCTTAGTACAAGTTTATATCTAAATTCCAGTAATTACAAATTGTCTAGCCCTCGGGGCGCCCTGGTAGAGTAATAGAGTATCAATTACAAAGGTCACATCATGCTACGCGAGACGTATGGCGTCAAGTTTTCCATATGTTCCGATGTTATACATTTTAGCTGTTAATCCCTGTGTCCGTCACAATATAATTCAGTTACAGTATCGGATCTTGAACATAACGATGACATTCTAGCGCATATTGTGCAGTCTTACATAATTTTGTTCAGACATTGAAAATATAGAGTAGCGTTTTTATTATTATTATTTTATTTTATTTTTTTATTTTATTGCAATTGGTTCGGTAACAGACAATAGGCTATTAGATACAATATACATCACCAACGTTAACACAGAATTATAAACCTAAAGTCCAATAATAACCGTACACAGCTTAAATAAGTATAGACATATTGACACTATGTAAATGCGTTACATTGACTATGCAGTAGCGAGTAACTATGTGTGAGTAAGGAACAGAATTAATTACTTAAAGAAACTATTGACAGCAAACTTAAAAGATATGTCAAAATCAAACGAAAAACAACAATGCACTCTTATCTAAATATGACAAAAAATTGCCACTGGCTAAATACCACAGACGTATGGAGCCACAATATGATTGTTTTGCCCGAGTAGGTATTACTTTTTATAAAAAAAGAAAAATACCAAAATATTTAAAACTTTTCCCACGTAGGTCTAGGTACCTACACATTTTGATTTGTGTGTTATGTACAAAATCTTGAATACATTGTTGTACTGTGAAAATGTTAGCAAACTATTCATGTCAATACTTTAGGGTTTTCTCGATACGATTTTTTTAACATATATAAAACGCGTAAGCTCTACTACTATATACATCATTACATTGTGTAGTGGTCCGTCCGTCCGCAGCCATATGTCGTCGCTCCATTAAATGTTACACCCCTACAAAAAATAATTGGTTCACCATTCACCGTTCCACGGTTGCCTCGTCCAATTCTACATCACCATCAGTTTACTGACTTAATTAATGTGAAGAATTGTTTATGTCTTTTTCATCGCTAACTGTAATATGAATATAATAAGGACTTGATCTTCGGCTGGTAGGTAAATACTGAATGTTTCCGATGGAGCATTAAAAAATCCTAAATTAAATAATTACGCACAAGTGCTATACTTCAATAATAATCTTTTTGACAATAAGAAACATAAAAATATTTTTCCAAGATAAGAAGTATTGTCACAAGTAGTAAGTAGTAAGAAACGCCCTTGAAACGCCCGTCCAGTGTTACAGATGCCCATACTCCACACCCACAGACTATCTACGGTGACCTCTTCCTATCGGAGAGCCATATGCTTGCTCGCTACCTACAGCATAAATAAAATAATTTTAAAATTAAAATATAACTTTCGTGATTGACTTGTATTTTATTAGAGCAAAATACAAAGCTGGATTAAGCAATTATTTTATTGCTCCGTCCATCAACAATTCTAATAGTAGTCCAAATCAATGAAAATAATACACAATATACGCTTGCATTATTGTCATTGGCAGTAAGTGCTAACATATTATCTGTAAGTACCTCTAAGCTGTTTTAAATAAGTATGATCTTAAGTTGTATGTAGAGCTACGATCCGATTCTTAGTTAGGCAGCAAACCTTTTTTATCCAAGGAGGTGAAACCGTTAGTTAGGTATATGTATTTAACTTGCATCATGATGAAAAACATTGCTATATGGCAAACACAAAAGTTATAAGCGTATTCAAGTATGAGGTAGCGCATTGAATGCTGTTCGTTCCATATAAACCAACAAACAAAATATTTATACCGACCTGTTTCTGGGAACATTCCTTTGAACTCAAAGTTTGTTTGTTTTCCTATTAAGGTGCGTTTTATATAAATATTGTTAGAGCCCTGTACTTATTTTTCAAGTTTGACATCTTTTAACTGAAAGATTTCATTCATTATTCTCCGGCAAATATACTTAGGTGTCGTTTATTTCTGTAATTTATTTCTGTCTTTTCAGAGAGATCGGGCAATTTTCATCTCTTCTACTATTTGTTCTACTCTGCACCGCCATTATTGGATTGCCATATTCAACCCAGGGTGGGTTGAATAAAAAAAAAAAAAGCACTAAGCAGTTATGCAGTTTTTCGGGGAGCTGATGGATGCAGGAAGCAAGCAGCCGCTCAAAGTGGCGCTCCTTGGCGGAGGCCTATATTCAGCAGTGGACATCTTCAGGCTGTCAATTATGATGATGCAGTTTTTCATTCAAAAACAAATGAAATTAGTTTAATATAACCATTAGTGTTACTGTATTGTTTTGTTCTTATTGTCAAAAGGGCTCTCCATTAAAGCGTGACAACACTGTTGACGCATACCGTTAATCTGGCAACACTCACTGCATAGACGCGGTGCTCTAATCGCGGGCGGGCGAGTCTGCGGTCGCCCTAAGCCGACGCGCTGTTTGCCTTGAATTCGTAACTCGGGGGGCGAACAAAAATAACATAACGACTCGAGCTTGTAATAACATTTGTCCTAATATATTACTATTGTGACGTCTCGCAGCGGCCCGGATTTATGTACTACCGTGCGAACCGTCACCGTGATTATTTATTAATATAAATGCCGCCTGTCTACACCTAAATTATTTTTCATTAGACACCTGACGAGATATTGCTCCCTAATGCTAAGACGCTAATATTGTGTGTAAGCAAATCTTTTGATGCGTGGATTTATCCTCATTGTGTTGATGTGTTACGACGTAATAATGCGAGGGAAAGTTATTTTCTTTGGAGACGTGTGTGACGTTATGATGTAGATGCCATGGTAAAGAACATTTTAAGAGTGAAAGCTTGCCTGAAACCATAGTATATAAAATACTGGAGCCAAGTTCTGACGATATTCAGTAATTCAAGGTAAAAATTAATGGAGGCTTTCTACGAAGGCTTTAATTTTCGTCAATTATCTATTGCCTACCCAACCCAGTACTTAGCCATTACAAAACAGTGGCTTGTTAAAAAAAAGTTATACTTACTTAACCAATTTTTATCTATATTTACGTAGGTGTTTAGATATGTTTTATAGGTAATCAAAATCACGATTTTGGTATGATTTGAGATTTTGCAATCTTTTGCATTTTCTTTCCGTTGGACAGGTTTGGAACGTGAAACTAACCTGTGCGGAGTCGGGGCGGTCAGCTAGTTGTGTAAAAAGAAGAAACCTTGTCTGTTCCATCATTTGTGTAGCTTTTACGCCAAAACAGCAGAACCGATTCGGATGAAATTTTGCGCAAATATTGCTTATAGTACTGTAAGGATAGGTAAAGTTTGTTCTCAAAAATTAAGAGTTTCATCAGAAAAACTAATATTTTTCAGGTGACCCTGAGCACATTAAAAGTAAAAAAACCTTGCAAATACATAAATATGCAATATGCATAGACATTTCACACAGCGCAATGTAGCCTCAAACTAAGCAAAGCTTGTAATAATTTTATTGTGGTAGCTAGATAACTGATAGAAATTAGAATACTCTTTTACCATAACTTGTATAAATAATGTAGGTATAATATCATCTCGCAATGCCGCTCTGCATTATTGTCACGTAGCATCTTTGGACAGTAACGCAAAATCTCGAGATTACGCAGATGGAGTATTTATAATGAACTTGAAACGAGCGAGCGCGATGGTCGTGGACTCAAACTTGGAATTCAGTTCAGTTATCAACTTATCTCGGAAGAACCAGCTGAAACTTGTTTTCTACGCCACCTCTAGGACTTTTGTAATAGGATCGTGTTTGGTTTCCATTCGCAGAGATATTACCTACTGCAGGGCTCGGACGCGGATTCTGCTCGGACGCGGACTCCGCCCGGTATAGCATGAACAGCATCATTATAAAAATGTTCTCGAAGTTTTGAATCCGTGCCTCGTCCGTGCCTCGTCCGTGCCTCGCACGCGATACGGCTTGCGCCCACCACGGTCTAGCATAAATCACCCCTCACTCGACTAGTCCAGGCGACCCGCGTATCATCTGAAATTTATCCGTTTCCCGAATGAATTTTTAACTTGGCGATACACCATCATCATCTACAGCCTGACTTGGCGACATGTATGTATCGTATTCCCGATCATGGTGATTATATTAAACTACCTTATGATAAACGTCCAAAGTTTTATGGGGGAGGCCTGTGTTCATCAGTGGACGTCTTACGGCTGTTGAAGTGTGTGAGCAATCTGTGTACAAAAACCAAATTGTTTCAGCCGGTTCCACGTCAACATGTATTCTAATTTGGGCGTTATGTAGTCACCATGAAAGTTTGTAAGCCTTTGAAGCATCTCTCTTAATAAAGACGGATTGGGTCGAGTGAGTTTAAGTTTTATCATCTTTTGATTCAATTAGAAAAGTTTCAAGACAAGTTGCTTAAATTATGGCCACTTCACCGTTTTCCAGTGGAATTTTGAGTTTTCTCGGATCAAAGGCCTGATAAACTGGCTCCGAGATTTTTCCGTGAGAACAAACAAAAAAAATGAAATACTATGTCACGATTATTATCACCTTCAGTAACCTGAAGACGTCTTTCATCTGAACATAGGCCTTCTCCAATAAAGAAAGAAAAAGAAAGAAAGATCTCTTGCATCCAAAACCGCGGGGAATCTGAACTACGCTGCGTCTTCCTGTTCGTATAGTCTACACTCGAGAAAATTACTTCGCCATCGGTGGCCTGTTTATTACCATTTCAACTTGCTAGTTCTAATAAAAATTTCGGTAAGAAACAATATTTTACTAAATGACTATGTACGTACATACATGGAGCTAATAAAAAAAGAAGGAGGGAACCCCGTCTGACCCGAAACTGAAGCCCCCTTAGGAAGCCGGAACGCTTCGTACGTACGAGCGGGGCACGCACACACTCACATCATATGCAGCCGTTCGCCCTACTTTCATCTGACACACATATGTAAGATGTCCGCATTTTGGGCTTCAGTTCGATATCAATCAAAACTCAATCCTTCTTTTTTTATTTCATCCATGCGTACATATGTTAAATCACTAGAACAGAAGACTTATTATTATCTTCTATATCTATCTACCTTAACTATAACCTGACTTTGTTTGCGTCAGTGCTCACCCCCGACTCTATTTATCACAAAGACGAATAGTCTATAACCATCCGGAGTAAAGAAATCACTCTTTGATTTATAAGAAGGGGATGAGAGAAAATGTATGAATGGACTACCCTTACCTAACTCACGGCGATTACTAGTATCTGTTTTTTGTAAAACATTACACTATATCAACTTAGTGAGTAGTGGTACTTGTTGGGAAAGAAGTTCTATCGGGTAACTGTGTAATTTTGATTTAGTGGGAGGTAAACTAAGGATTCCATACAAATATTTTACGATATATGTTAGCGTATCTAATAAAGTCGTATATTATAGAAGTATATTAGTCTGGCAAAACTAACTCTGCAGTGATTTAAAATTGGTGTAATACAAAATCTTGTATATGGTAGCACAGTGCATACTCTAAAAACTTTTAAAACTTTTAATTGGTTGCACCATTACTTCTTTTCAAAAAAAAAAAACGAATCAGATTTTTTTTTAAATTATTATTTTGGCTCCACACATAGTGTATTTAGCCAGTGTCAAGTATTGTAATTTTTCATCATTAGAATATTTCACGAAAAATCAAGTCTTAGTCATAGTCCAGTCTAAGTCAGGTAGTCATATTTCAGTCTAAGTCATGCTCCACTAAAGTGGTGACAACTTTGCTAGAAGCTTCTATGGAATTTTCGAAGCAACACGGAAAATCGCGTTTCACCACATTATATCACTTGCCCACACTCATGCTCGTAATTCAGCACTTATTGCGTAAAACGCCACCAATTTTAAACATTAACACTGGAAAAAGCACAAGTTTTGAGAAATAATACAATGCAACGACGTGAACTTTTCCGCGTTCCCGCCAAAACTCAAATCAGAAAATTCTATACTGACATATTATAAAATTGACAGGTAATGACATAAAAACTGATTGCTATATGAAAAAGTTTTTGGGGGTCCCAAACACACGGTCGCTTTTAAACCAACCCGACCAAGGTGAGACAAATGTGACCTTGGTCGGTGGTTGGGCCTGATCGTCTATTATGCTCATTAAATGCGCGACTTGCGCGTAACAACACGAGACAAAGTCATACGAAGAACAAGGATGGAACAAAAGAAATCAACGGGTTCCCGTTTCCCGCAAAGGTTGAAATAAACAACAAATTTTCGTATGAGGTGAAGTTGTATTACGGGTCACTGGATTTATAGTCAATGGCGTCTGCGAAGCGGCAGCGAGAAACTAGAAAAACTATGCGCTACCCATAACATTGCTGCCCGCAGCAATCGCGGCGCAAGCATCCACGAACCCGGGCACCTATAGGTACTGAACTATTTGTAGCATAATAATATCATAGAAAAACTATGATATGTTACAAATAGCACCTACATTATCCATATACCTTTTTCACTATACCCACACAACAATAGACCTCTTTGATCTCTTGTCTGAAAATAAGCGCATAAATTCTCTTCACAAATATTCAGTTTTCAATATCAATTAAGCGTTCAATCCTGCAGTTCTATAAATAGAAAGCGTGATTCAATTATTTGTCTAAAGCGTGTTAAATAAAAGAGCTCTCACCAACTCGCCCGGGCTTCTATAAGTAAATTATGTGGATACATAAAATAATTGTTATACTTATTGTGTTCCTATTTAATAGTTTTCCTTGCTTTTATTAACAGTTATTGCATTTTTATTTAAATAATTTTATAAGAGAGAGATTTAAAGGCGAGAAAAGTACATCATCAGACAGCTTCTAGGTACCTACATAATTATTATAAATTACTTCACACTGCTCAAAAAAGTGCGGGCGAAAAAGAGGATTTTATTTGTCTTCTCTTCTCTTTCTAGTTCTATTCTATCGCTGTTTATATTGCTCCCAGTATGCCAGGCGCTTAAATTGGAACATGGTTAAACTTGTAAGAATCTCGCTCAGTAACATCATAACATGTCATCGAAATATATCAAAAGTACCGTGCGATATCGTCGGAAGTCGCCGCGGATGCGCTGTTTACATTAGCGACCGCAGCGCGACGGCGGCGCACGCGCAAGCTCCAGTTATTATTGTTTATTTTTATACGGACACCAATCCAGACAACGCTGTAACGTTTTCTTTTACGTAATAGACCACCCGGTATAGAGTAATTAGATATGGCGTGAAAAACAATTTTTGATCCGATGTTTCATACAAATGAAGCTGTGCTTTGCGGTTTCACATGCCATATCTCTATGACTATACCGCTTGATCTCTGCGGAACCTAAATATAGTCTATACCAAATGTTACATCAATCTTAGGGATTTTCTATCATTAAGGTCGGGTTTTTGATCCGTAAGGTAATAGTAAAAAATTCTAAGAAATTCTAACCATTGTTCAAAATTTATTAGGTGATGGTATAATGGTTAAAAAACCATTACCATCACCACAGATATTAAAATAGTAGCCATCACCTACCTTAACTATGTACGGATGGAGAAACCCACCCTTTCATAAATATACATAATAATATGATCATTTGAGATAAAATTCTCATTACAGGGGCCGTACTGTGAGCTCTTAGTGCGAGTCAAAACGGAACCTATATTGGATAGCTAGTCAAAATCTTCATAAAAAAAAAACAAATCTATCCAATATAGGCTCTGGTTTGAATCGCGCCAAGAGCTCACAGTACGGCCTCAGTGCGATTATCATCACGTACTTTACTTATGTCTTATTTGTAAAATAAAACAACGATTTTAATATGCAAAGTTTATACAGCGAAACTCTGACGAGCTTTTTGCTTGCCAATAAGCTTTTAAGACTATTTGGCCAATAACTCATGTTTTCCAATATATCATTACCTACGTCGTTTGCCCAATTCTCGTAAACTTATGTAAGACATGGGTAAACATCTCCAAAAGTACTTACATACCTAGATGTTATTGTTGAATGTCGACGCTGAGAGAACCTACTTCGGATAACTTGTCTTATTACTTTCATTACAATCGCTCACAACTTCATAATAGTTTTCAAAAGAGAGGGCACTCAGAGCTTCACGGTTGGATGAAACTCATTAAGTGATTAGCTCCAGCTTATAATGTATTCATCGACTCGTAAAATCAATTGAATCGACCTCTCGCACAAGCGAAATGCCATGTTCATGACTCAACGGAAACTACAACAAATCAATCAATGTTTTGCCTTCAAAAGCATGTACATAATGAGAATACAAACATAAATTACTTTGGGTACGAGCGTGAGCTTTAGGGTGATACCTACAACATACTGAAAGAAGAGCCATGCATGTCGCAAATGCAAAACTTTGAACAAACTTGGAAGGAGGAGATGGGAATTTACGAACTCAACTGTTGTGGAATGGCATTTGGACTGTCTAGTTAGCGTAGCCAGTGCCAGTGTGCAGTCCAAAATATAATATGTTTTAGAGGTACCAGAGTATCGGTAAAACTAATAACCTAGTAAAGAATCCTCTCTAAGGGTAGGCAATGCACCAGCAATGCCCTCGGTGTTGCAAATGTCCAAAAGCAGCGGAGACCACTTACTATCAGGTGGACCGAATACTTGTTTGACACTCATCTAAAAAAAAACACCCAGGTAGTGTAGCCAGCATATTAATAGAGTTTCATTATTTAGAAGGCCGCAAAAACGTTAATTTTTTTAAAGGTAGAACCGCATTTAGGACTTAGGCTGACATTCAGAGACAATGCATCGAGTTTACTCCGATCGAACTCACGTGAGTTCAAACTCCGGACACAGCGAGTATACTCCGCGTTTTTAAATTCACAGTCGAGTTCCAACGTAAACTCCGCCCTCACTCCGCCGAGTAAGCTCCGGCCACAGACAAGTGTAGTTTGCCATTAGTGATTTACACGTTGTCTTTTTTATTTGGCAGTATTATGCTAAAAAGGGAGAAAAAATAGCAAATATTGTATGAATAACTGAAACAGGAGATCAAATTTACTGGTGATCACAGATTAGAGAAAAAAACTGGTGATAATTATATACACTTTGAAGGAGACTTTAAAAAGCGCGCCATTTCTCTTTATTTGTTTTTTCAATTATTATGATTATTATGAATGCTGTTTATTTACCTAAATAATAAAAAAACGAGTGAAATTAAAACTTACAATGGAAATGGAAATAGCAGTGGAAAATAAATCGTCTCTATAGTGTTCACAGTACTTGTTAACAAAATCTGAGGGAGCTAATAGCTCCATGCATATAAATTCTAGAAACTAAATAAAAATAAATGCTTCATTTTAATAATAGAAAAGAACTATGGAGCCAACTTGCAAAGCATTGATGATTTCTTCATATGTGCATGGTAATTCCTAAAAGGTACCATATGAATTGATTTTCATTTAATAAACCTAGACCTACCATTAATTTAAGATTAATTCTATATTATAGGTTAGGTACCTACTCACAAACAACTTAAAAAGGCATGGAATAATGTGAATGTGACGACACAAGCCGGGGAAGAAAAATCTATAATAAGTACAACAAAGAAAAGAAAACACACAGGATCTGCCAGTAAATTACTATTAGATTTTTTTATTGTTATTTTCATTATAAATAAACTAATTTTATTTCATAATTTATTCGTTTTATTCAATACTAAATACATTTCTTCACAAAAACCACATTAAAAATTGATTTTAAGCAGCATTGTTTTTAAAAACATGCGTGATAATAAAGATGGCGGTGCCTGAGCACGGCTCGAGTCACCGATTTCGTGGCTCAGCTCGTCTCATGCTCAGATGAGCATATACTCGTACTCCATTATGCTAAACTCGACTGTGAATGCCAATTCGATCGAAGTACGAGTCTAGACTCCAATTTTGACATAACGGAGTTTGAGTTCGAACTCGTACTCGTCTGTGAATGTCAGCCTTAGGGTATTTATCGGTGTCTGACGCGCTGCAAACTTAGGTATCCATTGTGATGATTCTAAAATAATGTCGTCTTGAGACTTTAGTTTAGACGATAGCTCACAATATACGTTGGAATAAATATCTGCAATGTGTTGTAGGAAGGTAATCACTGTAATATTGTGTCGTAATATTTGAGAAAGTGGCCGCCCCTAGTAAATCCGGTGATGAATGCAGCTCGGCTCGCGACCCGACGTCCGCCGTCATCCGTCACGGACCTATCGCCCGTCTTTACGCGACATAAAAATTCTCCCCCAGACGTAACACTTGATTAATGTTTCAAAAAGCCCAATTAAGCGTGCACTCGAACGTTTTAACTTTTACCCGCAGCTCGAGGGATTCAACTGACGGTTTCACCCTGTGCTAATAGATTGGGGCTCGTTACTGAGAAATTGTAATTAAAATTAATGGTGGACTTCTCCATGGCACTGAGCATATTATGTTGTAATCTAAGAAAGAACAAAAAACTATACCTACTACTTGAGCCTATTTTTAAGAGCGCTATTATTAGACTCACCGACGATCCCGAGGTCACTAAAACCCTAGAACCACCCACAGTATGGGGAGCTTCAAGATAAGTGTTAAAAGAGTCCTCTCTAAGGGTAAGCAACGCACCGGCAATGCCTTTCGTGTTGATACGTCTTTAGAGCTTTAGTTACGTCTAGGGAGCCCTAACTTGTTGTTATAACCTCGCATTGGGAACTGTAATGGTGTTATGATTAAGTAAATAAATAAGTAAGTAAATAAATAAACATTGTGTTGGATAAACATAGATTTTGTTTTAGGTCTAGAAAGTATAATATTGAGCATTATATGATCAACAAAAAGAGCCTAAATTGGGATCTTTTATTAGAGCTCCCTGGAAATACCAGTTCATTCTATTTACGAACGCTCCATATTCGTGAGTAATTTCTGAATTTATTATTAGGTGCCTATGCCTACCTGAATACCAGAATGTCGAGTCATTATTATTGTATATTTCCTTTATAGGAATTGTCGTATATCCACCTACATAAATAGATTCACTATACAACGTACTATTAAAAGATATTCACGCGTGTTTAATTTCTACTTATTTTACTTTGCTTCTTTAATGTTAATTAAACCTAGTTGTCCACCTGATGTTAAGCGACACGGCCACCTATAATATTTAGAACTCCAATTTATAAAGTTTCTATGAGCCTACCCTGCGCACGTCATCCTGGGACATCAGCACAGTCTGAAAATAAGATTACTAGACTGTGAGATCTTCATAAAGTCTCATTTGCCCAGTAATTTCACTAGCTACAATGAGCTACAATGACCTACAAACCGAAACATAGTAGTGATAACACAGTACTGCTTGATATTAAAGTAATAGTGCGGAAAGCACTGAGAACATATTGAGTAATCTGTGGCACTGAGCGCAGCGAGCATCACACATCAAGGCAGAAATTAGGTTTGAATGACACTCTCCATCGAACGAAATGATGAAGTTTGCAGAAAAGTCCTACGACCTAGTTGTTGTTTCAGATTATTGACCACGATGCTGAGGAGGATGGAAAGCCGAAAGCTGGTGCGGGACCGGATGTGCTTCTGCGTGCTGTGAGTACTGCAGCCAGCATGGCGCTTGCGCTGCCGCAGTCTCGCCTGCTACTCCTGCTGGCGATGATACTGCTTAGAGGTAAATTACATTTTTATATTACGCTATAGTATAAACAATATTCGGTCTCACTGGTTTTTATTTGTTATTTTTTCAATGCTTAAAAGACTTATTCAGACATTTGAAAGAAGGGTGGCAACTTTTCTTGTATTTAAGTATATAAGTATTGTATCAGTTATCTGGTTCCCATAGTACAAGCTATGCTTAGTTTGGGGCTAGATGGCGCTGTGTGAAATGTCCACACATATTTATTTATTTATTTATTTATTTTGAGACCCAGTCTGTTTGATGACGTAAGTACATTTTGCTACAGTTAAAACGTCCATAAAACATAACAAACCGAATCTCTTGGTTCTGAAAGCATATACAACAATAATTATTTTTTTATTCATTTGTGTTTACTTAGTAGGGACTACAATGATTTATAAATCACCAGCATTTTAAGTTCCATTTTAGATAAGTAAACCTTCCAATTGATACTCTGTATGACTTTACTTTGAACCGCAATGTCGAGTGCACCAAATATACCTTGCAAACTTAAATTCTGCCCAATTGTTGGAACTCGGAAGGTGGTAAAGTTGCACTGTAGAAGGTAAATATGCTATTTAAACTTTTCTTAGAACAAACGAAAGTTTCAATAGGTATCATTTTTAGATATTGCGGCTGCAGTGACAACTTTACTTACGATTTTGATAGTAAGTGAAAGAATTACGTAATAAGATCAACAGGCGAAATCATTTGTCCTTAGTAAAATTGTGTAATGATGGGCTTCAAATTAAGGAAAATAAGGCAGTGGCTACTTAAAACGAACCAAAAACAAAAGAATGTGTATTATGTGTTAAAAATTTAGTTTTGAAATGAACTAAGGACAAGAAAATAAGGTAATTATTGGAAATAGACATATCACAAGGTGTCTAGGTCTACATTGAACTATCATGTCCCGAGGCACGCTATGGAATGAACTACAGCTTGTAGATAAATATAAACAAATTACCTTCTAATAGCGCATAGCTGTTCGAATTACCGTGTTCTATAATGAAACTAACTCGTAATAATAGGTCAGGAGCCGGCTATACTAGCACTTGAGGTTAGATATAATCGCAATCAAGATTTTCACTCCAGCACACTGATATTTATTTGCAACTCTGGCAAGAATCGTTTTAAATTCGGGTTACTTTGAGAATTTTTACTTTTCTGTTAGGTATTATTCAACTGCTTTAATGTAATAGGCGTCGTATACAGTGTGATTTATTTTCAGAGTTCTGTATCTAAAAAGCGCCTTTATTGGGCCTCTATTTTTGATCATGCCATTATGAAAAATATACCCACTTGTTTTATTTTAAGCACTTACAGGTATGTCCGAAAAACCTATAAATTTTTATAACTTTTGGTAGTGTTTTAATACTGAAATGTTTTGACGTTCAAGTATTACAAATTAAATCAAACTCAATACTTAACAGTTAAATATTTTATAGAAATTTTATTTTTGTGTTATCATAATAAATAGTAACGCACTTGCTGAGTTCATGCAGTTTTGGCACTCCATCAAACGTTTACTTTTAATGGAAACGTGACGTCATGTAGATTCTCTTTCAATTACGAATGACTAGTTTTATTTCTATGAAAAGCTTGCTCACTCTTGTTGCTTATAAGAAACAAATTCACCCAAATGGTCTCGTAGCAGTTCTCTACAAGTCTACACAAACTACGCAGCTGTTGAGTTTAAAAAGATTGTCGATACATCGTTTGTTAATACTATGCAATACAATACAATAATAGAAAAATAATTGGCTTTTTTTAGTAAACCCATGGGGTCCCATCGGGTACAGAAAAATACCCGAACTTAAAAAAATGTAGTAATCGTGTCTAGAGAGTTACTAGTTAGTGTCCAGTGTATTCATTTGGCCCAATACTTCGGAAACACGCAATAACTGTCGCTTGATAATCTTGCGTTATGCAGGAATAAAATAATTCGTAAAATAGCTCGCGTTATCCCGGTGTATGGGATGAGGCATCTGTACTGTAGGTATTATATTACCTGGGGTAAACCATAGCTTACCCACTTGTAGTCCGGTGTAATAAACCCCCTGCAAGAACTAGATTTCTCCCTCTGACGCTCTTTATCCTTTCCACCAAGAGCAAGAGCTTTATTTTCATTTAGGTATATACTCTACCATCACCTTATTTAACTAATGTGCAATTTAACCTGCCCTTAGATCTAATATCTTGGACCTTCTTTAGATCTCCGAATTTCGAACTCTGTCTCTAAAGTGGTGCCTACCTTAGAAAATTCAATATGCTCCCGCTTAAAAATAACTTAATCATAATAAGCCTCCTTTTTGATAGTCGGGTAACCCTCCTATTGTCAGCAAAAATATCACCTCAAGCAGCTTTAACATGAAAGTGCACTTCACGTTTCAATTTTCAGACGAATCCATACCTCTCATTTTTTGTCTTCAACAAACAAAATATCTACTGACTTTGCTTTTATTGAAATTACCCTCTTCGTCGCGGGAAGAACGAATTAAAATCGCATTAGGAAATCCCGTTCCCGCCTAACTTTTCCAGTCTGTGCGCAGAGTCCCGGTGTATCGGAATAAATGGCCCAAACTTCGTTTATTTATATAGTCTTACTGAATATTTATGTTTTCGTTCCTAATTTGGCATTCCCGTCACTTCAAATACAACTTTAGAAAGTCGGGAAAAATTCGCGATTGTGTTTCTCCAGGAAAAAATGTAGTCAGCATTGTGGGTAGCTTCCCCCAACTTGCCCGGATTAAATTAACATTGACGTTGGCTTTGAGTGGAAGCTTTATGCAATATTTGTTTCGGAATTATCTACTGAAAGGGTAAATAATTAAATAAGCAACACGGTTTTGTACTTCAGACAAATTAAGAATCATAGGGATGATCATAAGAATGGTAGCAATTTGGTTTTTGTATGTGTTGGTCTTTCAGTAAATAAATTGAACTAGGCGTCTATAATGATTCAAAAATTTCAACCAGGAAAATTAACTACGATCTACCTCATGCTATGTGTTCCTAAGTACCTAAGAATGAGAATCAAAATTCCTGAACAACTAACTAATACACCTAAATCGCTAATGTGGTAATACAACCAATTTAACTTCACCAAAACATCCAAAGTGCTTAGCAAGTTACAGAGACTTTAGAAGCCACAAATAGGCAAATATCTATCGACTCGACTTTACCTGACGAATGAGAGCTTCGAAGTAATGCGTTTAAGTTGGTTAAAACATATAAAAAATAGCCGGGAAGTCACGCCTGTTCGCTGTAGCTCGCCCAAATAGGATAATCGCGTAGTTATTGCCTATGTCGGAATAGACACTAGCCACGCCAACCGCTCGTTTATTTACATGCCATAATCTATGGCTCACCGTGGCATAACTCGTTTATGTGGAAATGTCTTACTGCCGCGTGATGGATGCCAGCCACATGCCGCTTCATTGATGAATATATTCATGACGGGTCTCCGGCGGGACTTGTCACTTCTAGACGTCGTCGTTCATGTCAAACATTGCTGCATTTATTTATTCAAGTTTTCGTTAAGGCCCTTAATTTCTGCTCTCTTCTAAAACAAACATAATTATTTGAATTTAGAATGAATAATAACGAGTACGACCACCATCACCACCACCACCACGAACCAGTACCCTTAGTACGAATTTACTAAAACTTGATTCGTTTAGGTTTCCTCCCTTTTCTCCCATACATTTCTCTGCAGCGCCCCTAGCGGACACGTTGATGAACTAAAAATGGCAGTACAAATTTGAAATGGATTCGCGCGTATTCACGTATTGGAAAATTCGTACTAGGGGTACTGGAGACGCAGCGTGGGCCGGCCCCCCCACTAGGTAGACCAACGATCTGGGTAAAACCGTGGAGAGCTGTGGGTGCAGGAGGCGAGCAGCTTCTTAAAGTGGAGCTCTCTGGGCTTCCCCAAGCTCCCAAATTTTTTAAACTGTCATAGCAGACTAAACAATATCTGATTTCAGTCTTTTGTGTTGGGCATGGTGAAAGCCGCGGGGAGCCGATAGATGCAGGAGGCGAGCAGCCGTTCTAAGTGGAGCTCCCTGGGGGAGGTCTATGTTCAGCAGTAACCGTCAGGCTATTAATGATGGTGATGATGATGAAGGTCAAGCCATCTGGTCTCTTACCGCTGGGCCTACTAAGCCCTATCAGTTCTAGCACACAGGGCGCTTAGCCGAGACGAAACACCTCCAGTGAAAAAAATTATGAAAATATTTAACTAAAATGAAAATAAGTAACAGTTCTCTTTTTATTTTAGATTCCCCTGTTCTCGAAGTATTACGTATTATATTCAGTATTTTTATCGCACCATTTAATTTACCAATTTAATTTGTTTTTATCGAGCTGCGCTGAGCGCAGTTAGCTTTATTCGTTTTCTGCTCTCTCGGCACGTTCACTAATTATATCTATTTTTATCTTATACTGCAATACGGAGAAATTCCATTTCAGTTTAATTGTTTCTATACTAGTCATAATTATTTATTCATTAAAAATATCTACGAATAGAAGACAACGTTGGTCGTAGTTTGTAGAGCTGAAAGCTGTATATCATTTTGATAATAAGTCACAAGTTTTTTAAATATTATTTTATAACTAAATAGGCCCGCATTTGAAATTAGAAATGTCGCTACGCTTGCTCCTTGCATAGATCTACCTTATTAAGTTTAAAAACTTCAGTTACCGGTATTGGCAACCGCTCAGCGGAAGATTAGAAATGTCGCTACGCTTGCTCCTTGCATAGATCTACCTTATTACGTTTAAAAACTTCAGTTACCGGTATTGCCAACCGCTCAGCGGAAGATTAGAAATGTCGCTACGCTTGCTCCTTGCATAGATCTACCTTATTAAGTTTAAAAACTTCAGTTACCGGTATTGGCAACCGCTCAGCGGAAGATTAGAAATGTCGCTACGCTTGCTCCTTGCATAGATCTACCTTATTACGTTTAAAAACTTCAGTTACCGGTATTGGCAACCGCTCAGCGGAAGATTGGTATGACCCGGCGCGACAAGGCTAAAAGAAGAATGAAACGGGAAGAAAGGCTCAAAATTTTTTTGAAACATTTCATACTTATTATGCCTGTTGAGCCCGCTCAAGGTGGCGCTCTTTGGGGGAGGCCTATGTTCAGCAGTGGACGTCTTCGGGCTGTTAATGATGATGATGATGATGCCTGTGGTGTGGTCTTTTCGGCTCCGACGTCGGTGGTGATGGATGAGGATGAACAGTCTTTTAAACAACTGTAAAAAGTCATATGATATTACATACCTACATTTTGATATCAAAACCATTTAAGTTTTGTAGTGTGACGGTGTGAGTGTACGCATAATATAGTGAAGTGCAAGCAACCCTTGCAAACGAATACAAGAACAAAGTAGGTATCTAATAAAAAAGTTATTAGGCACATTCTTACATAACTCATACAACGACACGATAGACGTTAGACGTGTAGGTTAAATTAACTCATCATTAGTCAAATAGATGGTTAGATTGCAATATAATTAACAGTGCTTACAAGGTATTCTAAGAATAGGACAAAATTAAGACTGTTCATGCGCTACTTGTCGGCGTGATAGTTCAATTTGTACTCGTAGTCATCACTGTGAATAATTATTAAAATTCAACAATACACAAACATTAGTAGCCGATTTTTACGATTAATTTAAACAGAACAAAAAGTATACTGCAGTACATGCCTTCGCCATCTAGTAGCAATCGCAGCCACTGTTTGGTACCAAAAACAAATAACTGTTGTCGTTACTATAAAAATATGCTGCGATATTTTAGAGCAGCGTGTATTCCGCATCGCAGCGGCATCTCCATACTTTTCACATTACTTATGCATAGAGAACAGATTGAAACGAGTAGGGTAGTTGCCGTGATCGGTATTCTGAGCCAACCCCGTCCGGTTAACCGACCTGTCTTCAGCCCTGATTGTCTCCAAACAAAGAATAACTAAAAATACAACGTGGCCATACAATTTCCGTTACAGTTTTAACGACACAATCGGTCTTGTTGCAATTTCACGATGATTGGTAAGGTAGAGAAGAAGAGAATGGTTTGTAAAAAGCAGTATATTTATAGATATCAATTTATACGGCATTGAGGGTACTAAAATACTTATAAAAGTAGGTAAGTACTTATCATCATCAACAGCCTGAAGACGTCCACTGTTGAACATAGGCCTCCCCCAGGGAACGCCACTTAGAGCGGCTGCTCGCCTCCCGCATCCATCGGCTCCCCGCGGCTTTCACCAGGTCGTCGGTCCACCTTGTGGGGGGCCGGCCTACGCTGCGTCTTCCAGTTCGTGGTCGCCACTCGAGAACCTTTCTTCCCCATCGGTTGTCAGTTCTACGAGCGATGTGACCTGCCCATTGCCATTTCAACTTGCTAATCCTAAGAGCTACATCGGTCACTTTAGTTCTCCTGCGGATCTCCTCATTTCGGATCCTATCTCGCAGGGAAACACCGAGCATTGCTCTCTCCATAGCTCGTTGCGCGACTTTGAGCTTAGTAATGAGGCCAACAGTTAGAGACCACGTCTCAGTTCCATAAGTCATCACTGGCAACACACATTGATTGAAAACTTTTGTTTTCAGGCTTTGTGGTATTTTGGACGAAAAGATAGGTCGAAGCTTCCCGAACGCTGCCCAGCCGAGTTGGATCCTTCGGGCGACCTCTTTGTCGAAGTTGGACCTACCCAATTGGACAGTCTGCCCTAGATAGACGTATTTGTCGACAACTTCGAGAGTATCGTTCCCAACAATTACCGGTATAGGTGGAACATGCTCTGCTATCCCGTGGCTCCGGTAGCGGTCACGGTAACGGCAGGGCAGGGGGTGCGAAGAATCACCGGAAGACGCCCGGCTACCAACCCCACCAAACACGACCCCTGGCCCTGGCAACTTATAACGTGCGCACGTTGAGGGCTGACGAAAGGATGGTCGAATTGGAGGAGGAGATGAGTAAGTTACGCTGGGATGTAATGGGATTGTCAGAAGTCCGAAGACAGGGACAGGACACGATAATCCTAAATTCCGGTAACTTATTCTTCTACCGGGAGGGAGACCAACTTTCCCAAGGTGGTGTCGGGTTCCTCGTCCGCAAGTCTCTCGTCAACAACGTGATCAAAGTCGACAGTGTGTCGACCAGGGTAGCGTACCTGATACTCAGAATAACCAAACGGTATTCGTTGAAGGTCATCCAGGTATACGCACCGACCTCGGCACACTCCGACGATGAAGTAGAAGCTATGTATGAGGATATATCCGAAGCCATGCATACTTCCGAAACATACTTCACCGTTGTGATGGGAGACTTTAATGCGAAGTTGGGCACAAGGAATGGCGATGAGCTGAGAGTGGGGCCATTTGGATACGGGCAGCGGAACCCTCGGGGACAAAGGCTGGCTGACTTCATGGAGAAGGAGGGCCTCTTTATGATGAACTCCTTCTACAAGAAGCGGCCATCCAGGAAGTGGACGTGGATAAGCCCCGACGGTTCCACGAAAAATGAGATAGACTTCATGATGACGACCAAGAAGCGAATATTCGATGATGTCTCTGTGATCAGCAAGGTGAAAACCGGTAGCGATCACCGTATTGTAAGAGGCACATTGAATATCAATGTCAAGCTTGAAAGGTCGCGTCTGGTGAGGTCTACGCTCCGTCCAAACCCTGTCCAAATCCAAAACCCCGAAGGCTTTCAGCTGGAACTCCAAAATCGCTTCCAGTGCCTTGCCGATTGCAACACAGTGGACGAGTTGAACAACGGGTTGGTGGAAACTGTCCAAGCTGTTGGAGCTGAGTTCTTCAAGACCCAACGCCGAAAGAGGACTCAGAAACTCTCAGGAAACACTCTTAAATTAATGGCAGACCGGAGCGAAATGAAACTACAGTCTTCAGTTGATATGTCAGCCTACGGTGAACTCAATAGACGTATCTGGAGTTCCATGCGACACGACTTGCGTGCTTTTAGTACTTCACGTATTGAGGCCGCAATTGAGCGGAACCAAGGCTCTAAGGTGTTCGCAAAAGATTCGTCTATTGGGCAAAGCCAAATGACAAAACTGAAGACCGAGAATGGTAGTGTCATTTCATCCAAGCCTGAGATCCTGAGAGAGATTGAGAACTTCTATGGACAGTTATACACATCGACACGTGAGCCCGCTACTAACACAGCTAAGGACACCAGAGCCAAGTTAGTCCGACACTATACCGAAGATATCCCGGACGTCAGCCTGTACGAGATTAGAATGGCCCTCAAACAGCTTAAAAACAACAAGGCGCCAGGTGAGGATGGAATTACGACCGAACTTCTGAGAGCGGGTGGTAGACCGGTACTTATAGTCCTCCAGAAGTTATTCAATTCTGTCATCCTTGAAGGTACAACGCCGGAGGCATGGCACAAGAGCGTGGTGGTGCTCTTCTTCAAAAAAGGTGATAACACCTTATTGAAGAACTATAGGCCCATCTCGCTCTTGAGTCATGTGTATAAGCTGTTTTCGAGGGTCATTACGAATCGTCTCGCACGCAGGTTTGATGAATTCCAGCCTCCCGAACAAGCCGGTTTCCGAAAAGGCTTTAGCACCATAGACCACATCCATACGCTACGCCAGATTATACAGAAGACCGAAGAGTATAATCGGCCGCTATGCCTAGCGTTTGTGGACTATGAGAAAGCCTTCGATTCAATCGAGACTTGGGCGGTGCTGCAGTCCTTACAGCGATGCCAAATTGACTATAGGTATATCGAAGTGTTGAAGTGTTTGTACAGTAAGGCCACTATGTCAGTCCGACTACAAGACCAGAGTACGGAACAGATCCCATTGCAGAGAGGCGTGAGACAGGGAGACGTTATTTCTCCGAAACTGTTCACAAACGCATTGGAGGATGTTTTCAAGCTCTTGGAGTGGAAAAGATGTGGCATCAACATAAATGGCGAGTATATCACTAACCTTCGTTTTGCCGATGATATAGTCATAATGGCGGAGTCGCTCGATGATCTCAGCACCATGCTCAACGACCTCAGTAGAGTCTCCCGACAGGTTGGTCTTAAGATGAACATGGACAAGACGAAAATCATGTCAAATGCCCATGTTCCACCTATACCGGTAATTGTAGGGAACGATACTCTCGAAGTTGTCGACAAATACGTCTATCTAGGGCAGACTGTCCAATTGGGTAGGTCCAACTTCGACAAAGAGGTCGCCCGAAGAATCCAACTCGGCTGGGCAGCGTTCGGGAAGCTTCGACCTATCTTTTCGTCCAAAATACCACAAAGCCTGAAAACAAAAGTTTTCAATCAATGTGTGTTGCCAGTGATGACTTATGGAACTGAGACGTGGTCTCTAACTGTTGGCCTCATTACTAAGCTCAAAGTCGCGCAACGAGCTATGGAGAGAGCAATGCTCGGTGTTTCCCTGCGAGATAGGATCCGAAATGAGGAGATCCGCAGGAGAACTAAAGTGACCGATGTAGCTCTTAGGATTGGCAAGTTGAAATGGCAATGGGCAGGCCACATCGCTCGTAGAACTGACAACCGATGGGGAAAAAAGGTTCTCGAGTGGCGACCACGAACTGGAAGACGCAGCGTAGGCCGGCCCCCCACTAGGTGGACCGACGACCTGGTGAAAGCCGCGGGGAGCCGATGGATGCAGGAGGCGAGCAGCCGCTCTAAGTGGCGCTCCCTGGGGGAGGCCTATGTTCAGCAGTGGACGTCTTCAGGCTGTTAATGATGATGATGATGATGAGGTGGAACATGGACATTTGACATGATTTTCGTCTTGTCCATGTTCATCTTAAGACCAACCTGTCGGGAGACTCTACTGAGGTCGTTGAGCATGGTGCTGAGATCATCGAGCGACTCCGCCATTATGACTATATCATCGGCAAAACGAAGGTTAGTGATATACTCGCCATTTATGTTGATGCCAAATCTTTTCCACTCCAAGAGCTTGAAAACATCCTCCAATGCGTTCGTGAACAGTTTCGGAGAAATAACGTCTCCCTGTCTCACGCCTCTCTGCAATGGGATCTGTTCCGTACTCTGGTCCTGCAGTCGGACTGACATAGTGGCCTTACTGTACAAACACTTCAACACTTCGATATACCTATAGTCAATTTGGCATCGCTGTAAGGACTGCAGCACCGCCCAAGTCTCGATTGAATCGAAGGCTTTTTCATAATCCACAAACGCCAGGCATAGCGGCCGATTATACTCTTCGGTCTTCTGTATAATCTGGCGTAGCGTATGGATGTGGTCTATGGTGCTAAAGCCTTTTCGGAAACCGGCTTGTTCGGGAGGCTGGAATTCATCAAACCTGCGTGCGAGACGATTCGTAATGACCCTCGAAAA
This sequence comes from Ennomos erosarius, assembly GCA_963580505.1. Lineage (NCBI taxonomy): Eukaryota > Metazoa > Arthropoda > Insecta > Lepidoptera > Geometridae > Ennomos > Ennomos erosarius. The sequence goes on from OY756982.1 coordinate 11,541,436, forward strand.
CAGCTTATACACATGACTCAAGAGCGAGATGGGCCTATAGTTCTTCAATAAGGTGATATCACCTTTTTTGAAGAAGAGCACCACCACGCTCTTGTGCCACGCCTCCGGCGTTGTACCTTCAAGGATGACAGAATTAAATAACTTCTGGAGGACTATAAGTACCGGTCTACCACCCGCTCTCAGAAGTTCGGTCGTAATTCCATCCTCACCTGGCGCCTTGTTGTTTTTAAGCTGTTTGAGGGCCATTCTAATCTCGTACAGGCTGACGTCCGGGATATCTTCGGTATAGTGTCGGACTAACTTGGCTCTGGTGTCCTGAGCTGTGTTAGTAGCGGGCTCACGTGTCGAGGTGTATAACTGTCCATAGAAGTTCTCAATCTCTCTCAGAATCTCAGGCTTGGATGAAATGACACTACCATTCTCGGTCTTCAGTTTTGTCATTTGGCTTTGCCCAATAGACGAATCTTTTGCGAACACCTTTGAGCCTTGGTTCCGCTCAATTGCGGCCTCAATACGTGAAGTACTAAAAGCACGCAAGTCGTGTCGCATGGAACTCCAGATACGTCTATTGAGTTCACCGTAGGCTGACATATCAACTGTAAGTACTTATATTAAAATTAATTATAAGATCGGCGAAAAAGTTTCTTCGTATTTTGTTGTAGGGCTCATGTACCTAAAAGATATGCCTCTTTCTAAATTTATCAAACGTCAAAATTTCTGGATTGGAAACATTTTATGTTTGAGCCAACTTTGTGCCATCCAGACATGCTTGTCGCAGTTATGCTTTTTTGTCTAAATACTCATTAAGAACTTAGGAACTGTGATGATAAAATGTCATGAACTCATCGAATCAAAATCAAAGCTTTATTGTAAAATAGCTCATAAAATAATATACATAGAATTCATACCTCTACACTCTCCACCATAGAGCAAAGCACAGAGCTGTGATTAACACGGATATCTTAAGACTTTTTTTTGTTATATTTTGCTCCACACATAGTGTATTTAGCCAGTGTCAAGTATTATAATTTTCGTTGTATGTATTACAAAATATTTCACGCAGTGATGTCCTAGTCATAGTCATAGTCCAGTCTAAGTCCAGTATAATATCACTTGCCCTCACTCATGCTCGTAATTCAGCACTTAATGCGTAAAACGCCACCAGTTTAAACATTCATCATCATCATCATCATTAACAGCCTGAAGACGTCCACTGCTGAACATAGGCCTCCCCCAGGGAGCGCCACTTAGAGCGGCTGCTCGCCTCCTGCATCCATCGGCTCCCCGCGGCTTTCACCAGGTCGTCGGTCCACCTAGTGGGGGGCCGGCCTACGCTGCGTCTTCCATTTCGTGGTCGCCACTCGAGAACCTTTCTTCCCCATCGGTTGTCAGTTTAAACATTAACACTGGAAAAACACAAGTTTTGAAAAATAATACAATGCAAATGTTAAAATATTTACCATCATATATTTCCCTGCTGGAAATAACCAGAATAGGGTAAAATGGAAACCTTATTAACACTTATACTTACATGATGATAGCCTAGCTCTATTTACCCAATTAGCTAAAAACCGGTAGTTGAAAGTCATGCTTTTGAATGTAAGCTAAATGAACATAACTTTACTCATGTAACTTTCCATTCCACAGGTTAGTTTTCATCACATCGTTGACTTATGTTGTAAAACTTGTCAATACGACTTTTGGAAAACCTGGTACTGGTAACTTTAATATAAATAAAAGAGGTAGAATGATATAATAGCTCCTCGAATGTCATCATCATCATCAGCCTGAAGACGTCCACTGCTTAACATAGGCCTAACCCAGAAGCGCCACCTAGAGCGGCTGCTCCTCTCCTGCATCCATCAAATGTGGTTTGCTTAAATTAGGGGCAACATACACGATTTTCTGGGCGAAAAAAATAGATAGTACGTGTAGGCAAAGGGGGGTCATCACAAGGTCTTATAGCATTATTACTTCAATATTATTTCAATCATATATTGATAAATGACATAAAAGTAAGAATACTTTAATGTTGCAGAGCCAGAGCAGTTTTGATGACGTCACGTTAAATCGTTCACTCAAATACAACTGTCATGTAATACCTTTACATCATGTTGACACTGACGTGCGACAGGTAAAAACGCCATATAAAAATGTAGACGTCTCATTCACACGCAGGAATACTTTATAAGTTCATGGAATTCGAACAATATTATTATAACCTTGAAATAATAATGCCATGAAACATGATGGTTTAGTATTAGTTTGTGGTAGCCCAGCAGACCAAAAATTTTTTCGTTGCTCTCACGTGTAGGTATGTAATAAGCGCGTGTTGAATGACCAGTTAAACGAGACCCAGAGTTTTTGACTAAGTAGGATGTAAGGATTTGTATAGTATAATTTTTTGTTTATACATCAGTTAGTCTCCTCATTTAATTTCGTCTGTAACTGATAATTCATTGAAATCACATAACTCGCAAGACAAGTTACTATTTAGTGTCACTATCTAAGCCCTAACTTTGTAGTCTTCAGTCTTCCTTTCTTATACCTACGTAAAATGTCACGGGCAAATGCGGGACAGAGCAATAACATCTATAAAAATGGCCGTTTATAAAATTGGAAAAACTCACCTTTATCTATCTACAGCTGTTTTATACGAGAAACAAAAAACACCATTGTAACCGTAACGGTAAACGTTGATCATGAACATCAAAAAGGCTTTAAAAATCCCAACTGGGGAATACCGATGAGCCAAGACGAAAAGGGCTGTAACTTTAACTGATGACGACAACCGATTCTTTTATGGCTTCGTTCTGTTTTAGGGGACATTTGTATTAGCCCATGTACTACCTAGCGATGAATAGCATATTCAATTGTCCGCCAAACATAGGCACTCTTGGATTTAGATAATGTCTCCAAAGTGGGACAGAGCAGCTTACAGATTGTAACATTTTAGCAGCCGCTCAGTTTAAATGAGTCACTCAGCTCCATGTCTTATAAACTATTTTTCACAATAGCAAGTGAACTATTTTTGTCCGAGTACCAAAAAGGAGGGTTATGAGTTTGACTGTCTACGTATGTATGTATGTTCATATGTTCCCTCGGATCTCCTAAATTACTTATCTTATTTCAAACAACAAGGTGTCAATCGATAGATCTTAACACTCTGCGTGTCATAGGCTATATAAAGTTACATTAAATTCAATATGGCGGATTATAGTAAAAAAATTCGCGGACGAAATAAAATATTTTTTCGATAAACATGTCATGTTTGGAATCAAATGAAAGGTCTTTTTGAGCAAGTTTCGAATATGTATAATTTTTATATCTAGTATGAAAATAGGCGCGAATTTTCTGGTTTTGTTGTTCCCTGGTTGTGCCTAAACTACTCATCATATTTTATCAAGTTTGATACCAATCGATGCGTATTGACACTCTGGGTGACATAGGGTACATTAAATTTTACTCAACCCAATATGGCAGATTTTATGACCTATCCATTCCACCTCATAGAAAAAAAATTCGCTAAACATTAGACAAACGTGTAGTCTTAAAAATTGGCATACAAATAAAATCACTAAACACACATTTTTGCACATAGGTAAGTGTAACCATTAGTTTTACTATACAACACCCCTTCATTTGGGCGAGGGAAAAAATGCCATCATAAATAATTAGGTAGTCGGGTTTTAGTTTTTGGACACTATCTTGTATCTTATTCAATAGTTGTTCGTGGTTGATTGAGTAATTAAGTGTATCGCGGGCGCTCTTCCCTGTTCCCTGGGAGTTTTTGAGTGGGACCTTTTTCCCTCCCGTTGCCAGGGTAATCACTGTCTCTAATAATTTATGAAATATGCCGTAATAACCTTTGTAATAAAGGCCAAAGCTGTTGTGAGGATAAAATGCTTTTACCTCCAAATCGTTATCGATAACAATTTCGCGACATTATTATAATTAATGTAAGTATTAGTTTCCAAAAAATAGAAATAACTTCTTATTAGCTGAACCAGTGTTAGTATTACTGCCTATACTTGCTCGCTATAATAGCCGTGCTGTTTTGGAAAATAAGGGTAGGACCTTTATACCTTTCGGTTTTTTATTTTGGATCATAATATTATGTAGTGCTAATAACGACTTAGCTTATTCTTTTAGTAAGAATGTTTCCGATATAATGATTATGTAAAAAAAATTGTTTCATTGTCAAATAGGGCTTGACGATCCCACTAAAGTTGTTATTTTTATGTAATTAGTTAAGGAATGCACTTGAGGGTCGTGAGAGTAATAAAGTTGGTACAAACTTATTACTGCGCTGGAGCTTCGGCGAAAATGCGCGCTCTTTTTACACTACTACCTACTATTAAATAACAAAATTGATAACCCCACCGCGTTATCTCAATGCTGCCTATACGTTCCCGACAACTACCTCCGGGCGCGCGCGCACCGGCTGTTCGCGCCGGCCACCGCGCGCACCAACACCGCGCACTATGCCCCCACGTCGCACGCACTCACTATGCTCAACGCTGCGGTTGCGCACAACCCAGAGTTGGACATATATCACACCAATATAAAATCATTTGTTAATATGTGTATCTGGTTTCTTAGTACCTAATATTTTTATAACGCACTTCTGTAAAAAAATACCTATAATTTCTATATTTATAACCATATTTTATAATACACTCCGGTGTTATGACCCTGAAGCGTTTGGTTCTTGTACTGTAAGCTTTTTGTGTAATTGATATAAATAAATAAATAAATAAATAATAAATAAATTCTGCTGTGGGCTAATATTTAAGTTTTATTTCATTTACATGAATAGTTATAACGCCGTGATCTTATCCAGTACGTACAGTAATTCACGAAAACACAATCATTCTAATATTGATTAATTACCTGTCTTTTTAAAACTCGCCATTTAATAACTTATGATACCTACCTAAAAAGGTATTGAGCTTTCTAACTCATTGAAAACTGATTCTGAAACTAGAACGATTTCCTGGAGTCTGCATAGATTATTCCCAGTAGATAATCACGATGATAACTTGGTAAGTAACGCACCCTAAAATTTGTACCCAATGTTTGGCAATAATTCGATTTTTTTGCTCGAGTGCGTGGCACGCCCGGCTGGTTCCGGCCGCGGCCGGCGGCTTCGGCGCGGGCGAATATGTGAAACAATTTTCTCCTTATGAATAAAATTTTAAGGTGCGTATGCAAATTTCCATTACCGGGGGCCATCTCCTCTAATGGTGTCATGTGTGCACACATTCTCTTTTCATATAGACTACGTAAAAGGGTAATTTCGAATGACGTCCTGGGAACTTAAGTTTACCACCTTGAACAATCGGAGGTTTTATTCGTTTTTTATATCAGTACCTACCTATACTTGTGGAAATAAGACTCTTTTATGTTGGCTTAGGTATGCTTGAAACATTTAGAACATAAACTTTATACAGCGTGCACTGGTTCTTATATTATCCACGTTTTTGTGAGGCATTGTGAAAGTTCACGTGAGGGCCTCAATACAATAAGCTCCACAAAACATTTTCCTAACCACATTTAACTTAATAAAAAGCCCTTTTAGGGGTCTCCACAATTACAACGAAACGTTCATACAATATTATCTTAGGACTATTTTAATTAAACTTTTAAATGGGTCAGCTTGCTAATAGAGTTAAATTATTATAGAAATCATATATGTTAACCTTATAACACTAATTGTTTTAATAATTTACCAATGTATTAATATTATTCTGTAAAGTAAACTTCAGTATTCAATTTACTAGTTAAATCGTACTGTACCTATTAGGCACTGTGTTAAATACTTATACCTACAGAATTTTGATTCATTCAGGATCAGCCTTATTTCTTTTCATTTACTAAAGGCCGATTTTTCAATATCGAGATAACGGTCTTATACTAAAGTAAAAAAGTTTTACTTAGAGAATACTATCATAAACATTAATTTTATCCTGCAATTGCAATACCGTCCTGAGGTATGCTATTGTTTGGTTTGCTAGGGTCTTGGTTATATATCTAATTATATTTAATAATCATCTCTTATTTGGTGCGATTCATAATAAAATGTATTAAGTATATTGAGATTGATTTTATTATGTACTAAAATACGACGTCCGTTTCCATTATCACCGAGTATTTCTGTCAAGTTGTCAAACACGATATTTCGATTTAACAATGGGACCCGTGATCGACGTTCCTCGTCAATATTTATCGTGCGCTCGAATCTAGGTTTCATATTTTCTTCATTACTTATGCATAGAGTACAGATTGGCTACAGTGAGGCGCTGGCATCAATATTCAGTCAGTGATTGCAGCCTGACATGATTACATTAACCATTTTCTTATACTCGCCTGTGTCACGGATAACTGGACGCATATTAATCACTATCGGAGATAAAAGATTTAACAGGATCTAGATAGCATGAAGCGATAGATAGAAATTTGAATGAACTCTGGCGATCTGTTTCAGACGTATTTCAGAGCCTGAAATACGTCACGTCACGCCTAAAGTTCAGACCAACATATTACTAACATAATTATTGTAAAATTACAACTTAGACGTTGTTTCTGTTGAAGCTTGCTTCGGCTTTAAAGATTGATAAGTGCAGGTTCAAATCCCGTATGAATTTTTCCTTTACGTTAAAAAGTGATGTTGTACTATTTTCTTACTTGTAAAGGTACACTACTTAATAAATACTCAATATAAGCTTAATATGAGCTTATTAGAATACTACATAACTAGTGAATAAGCCGTACTTTATTTTCCTTAAAACTTTTCTTGGTTGCGCTTCAAAAGTACACATACGAATATTTAATTTGTAGTAAACACGAGCTCAAACAATATCTAATTGTTAATTTTTAAATAAAATAACAGCCTCCGTTTCATTTAACTGAAAATTCGATTCCTGAAAATCGTTACGGGAAACTGGGAACTCGGAATTTTAATGCGTTACAATTAGGCAGTGTACCTACTGAAAATGCTGAGTATGCGAACACTTTTATAGGTATTATAATGCTAATACGAAACATTGATTGCAAAATGTTTAGATATTTTACAATATATATGAAACATAGGTACCTACACACTAATACTACTACTGGGCTACTACTTACTTACACTTTTGGTTTATAGAATTTGTCTTTTAGTTATTATTACATTAAGGAATGCATGTAATCTTTCTGGCTAAATAAATATTTATTTTACTTTACACAAACTTTTGCAATCTCGCCAGACACGGCGCTGAAACTGCTGAACGGATTGGCTTTATTTTGTACCACTGACGATTCCTATCGTGAGACAATTCGACACTACACTACAAATCGTAACAACGTAAAATAATAATAAATCACTTACTTGTAGGAGTTCCTGTTAATTTTAGTTTGGTTATCTTGTCGTCAATAGAGAGTTTATATATATATTTGGAAACTTTGACGACGGGGAAAATGTAAAATAACGGATTTCTGATCTCTTACCGCCGGGACCACACGGGAAGTCTTAATATGACGGTTTAAACCCTAAAGCTGAACACGAAAAAGATTGAGAAAAGCTTTTTTCAAGTCGTGTAAAGTTCTAAAGCGAAGCTCTACCTATCTGTAATACAATCTCGTCTAATAAGAACTCCAATATGGGTTCGATAGCTCGACGGTGTTCTTTGCATAATAATTTCCATTGTATCCGAGATCGAACCAAATTATATTTTCTATTTAATTTTATGTTTGAACAAAGCACTGCCAGCTACCGCGCTGTGCAGCTTGAAAACAAATTATTCTGAGTTCACTTTGACTAATTTATGAAACTGTATTTTCGTGGGCAGGCCACATCGCTCGTAGAACTGACAACCGATGGGGAAGAAAGGTTCTCGAGTGGCGACCACGAACTGGAAGACGCAGCATAGGCCGGCCCCCCACTAGGTGGACAAACGACCTGGTGAAAGCCGCGGGGAGCCGATGGATGCAGGAGGCGAGCAGCCGCTCTAATTGGCCATTTTAGGTGTTTTCTTGTAAGAAAATGCTTCTAACATTTTTTACATTTATACCTCTTTTTTACTTATTTTCGTATGATAAAATATGTATTTCTGAATAGATAATTTATCCAAATTATATTATGTTGGAATTAGATTGTGGTGTGATAGTGATGAGCAGCAAGTTGGCTCTTAAATTGGAAGCTGCGGGTTCGATTCCCACCGACAGGACTTATTCTGTGTCTCGGTGTTGTAGGAGCACGGTCCTCGAAGATACAGGGAATCCTATAATTAGGGCGCAGGATCTACGTAAGTGATCGTTGAGCGTTATTTTGAAAATAATGCAAGTATTATTAATTACAGTAAAAGCCTAGGATTCGTCGAAATATTCGCACCCATCAGTTAAACTAAAGCTGCGGGGAAGCTATAGTTCCCACTTGTCGCATGTAACTCGCTTTGTGCAGTCGTTGACATGGGAGTGCTTCGTTTGCCGGATTAGCCCTGCGGGTGTGTTGTTGGGCTTTGATTAAACCGAATATAGCTTCAAAACTGTATCAAATGTTTACATGAGCTGCTCTTATACAGGTAATTTGATGAATTTGTAGCATTATGGAAGGATTGTTCAAATTTTCTCCCAAAAATTTGATGATTGTAATCAACACCAAAACCTTCAATGCTTATGAAAGTAATTTTTTTTTGTGGGTTGATTGACTCCGGAATATAAGGGTCGCTTTTACTTCGTTTAGTGTTAATCTCATTTTATTTATAATATTATTTTGATTAGAATAGACGGATGATGGCCCATGCTTAATTCAATTTGAATCTGGCCCGTGAAATAACAGCAGCCTATCTAGACAATTTGAAATCGACGATTGCTTTTCGTTGTTTAATCGAACGATATTGACTAAATCGAGCGATCATTTCGTTTGATTCGTTTTCAATCGGTGTTTAAAAATAAAGCTCGAAAAGAGTTTTACAAAGAACACGCACGTTTTATGTAGATATTTTGCGTGCATAAATTATATCCTTTTATTAAACCTACTCTGATATGCACTCCTTTTCGTGTTGTTCCATTCTATTTCGTGCTTTGAAATAGAATTTTTCATTTATGTTAGAGTAGAGAATCACTGGTATCTATATATTATTTATATACCTATTCATTTCATAATATACTAAAATGCCTCACCATGCAAGAAAGCCAAACAAACAATCAATAATACTACATTTCAGGATATCTTTTTATCAAAATTTCTATAAGTAGTAAATTAATAACATGAAAGTACCTATCGTAACGCAGCACAATTTAAATTATGTCTATAGACATATTATTATCTACAATGTGAAATGTGAATAGGATGAATTTTGCGAACGAAAGCCTTAATAAAGTCGATAACAGGATTTTTATTTCTCTATTTGAATACAGATAATTATAATAATTGACGGAAATATTGCCGTTACCAGTTTTAATTTACAATTTAATTTGATGAGGTCCGCACCTTCCTAACTCATCAGCTCATTATTTAGTCTTTTTTGGTGGATCCTTTAATTATCTAAGGCTTTTCTTTAGACATGCTGTAATTACGGATATAAACCTTCTATAATTTGAAAGCAAGTATCCTAATTAATTTATTTACTACTTCAGCACAGCAGAATAATTATAATTTTTATGCCTATTCGAGCTTAGAGAAACATCAGTTATTTTTATTTAATAAAAAAGCTTTTTAATTAACATGAATTTTAACAATTAAATATATTTAGCCAATGGTAAAGTTAATGAAAATGAAAGTTTTAAAGTATATCTATATGCTAACTATGTATAACCACAACATTTGAAAAACAATATAATTTCATTAAATAAATAAAAAATAAATGGGAAAATTACCTATAACCAGCGTCTCCTAACTCTAAAAGCAAGGTTGCTATATGATAATCAGATAATTGATAGAATAGTCTTATATAGATTACCTTTATATAAATTACTTACGATTTTTTTTGTTACTTTTTGAACGTTGTTAATGATAAAAGTATAATTATAATATAGATGTATTTTCAGAGAAACAACGAGGGAGGTTTACGCTTTTGTTATAGTTTTAGCGCAATTTCAAGCCATTTTATTGGAAAAACTTCGAGCAAAACTTGTTTATTTGAAAAAAATTAAAAAAAAAAAACAAAAAAAATTTAATTGTTAAATGATATGAGTTAACTATTATCTGAATGATGATGTGAAATTAAAAATACGCTTGTCATGTATATATTATACTGATTAGATCTCGTTATTATAAATTAATTACCTACTACGGTGCTAATTTATTTCTACAACATTACTTCCACTTATAATGACGAGCGTGTTCACTCCCAACATGAGAAGTTTGCAGCAGCAGTTATCCGCAGCACAAGAGGGGTGATTGATCCACGAACATTCAAAACCCTTCGTTAGCGTTGCTAATACCAGATTGTGATAACATTTTCGCGCTCAGCAACTACGAAAGGCTCTAATTAGCCGTATCCACGAGTCATTGGTTCGCAGAAGCTAATCAACACAAATACTTCAAATGCCTAACACGCTAGCTTGATTGTTAAATAACTTCTTGTAGCTCACAGCAGTTTATAAGCTTAGACTGAATCGCATCGTTTTAATTAGGCGTTTTGAGTATGGGCAATAATTCTTCGATATGTGTAAGGCCAATAAAGCAATGTGGTGTGATATTATAAGTGACTTACAAGATAAATGAATATAAATAAATAAAATATGTATAGTGTGGACGCTAAGCAAATTCTGTACAAATATAGAATACATTAATTAATATAACACCCAGACACAGAACAAACACTTATGTTTATTACTCAAATGGTTGTCCTGAGTGGGTATGTGGATATTGAACCCACAACCTATATTTCAGAAGGCAGAGCTACTATAGAGCTACTACCAACAGAGCTATCCAGCCAATCAAAATAATATCCTTTATTTAAGTTTATAATAAAACACGCCAATGAAATCGTGAAGCTATTAGTTAATAAAATAAATACATACTGGTAATATAAATTCAAAATCAACACAGAACTTAACTTTGGAATGTAGCTTGTAGGTAGCATTCCACGAATAAGCTTTTATCCGATACCTAAGCTGTTAACTTTTATGTAGCTGAAAACTAACCGTTGCCAATTGCTATGCCGATGAAGCGGGCTGTAAAACGCCTCTTACTTCCCGATAGGGGTCGGAGTGTTTGCTGTTTGCACCTGTGGTTCTTTTCCTTATACGAATAGGTAGAAAACATAAAACATTTGTTATCGAAATAATTTTATGGACCAACAATTTGGCCGATTTTATGCAATGATCTCATGGCATAACTTAGATAATAGTTACAACGTGTTTGGTATTCTGAAAGGCCAAATTAGGTAGGTACGTCTCTCGAGTCTTTAACAATTAATTATTCAAATGTATGAAGATTACTGTAACTTTACCGTGCCCGGATTATGCTTGTCGCAATAGGAATATTGTATTTAGTTCGTTGCAATGTGGTTTTTAAGTTACAATACACTAGCGCGGCCTGTGACATGATCTTTTTGCGCCAGGTGCACATAACGCTGCGCCTGTGTAAAAAGTATTGGCGTAAACTACCAATAATAATAAAAGCTTGTGTGAGCCTTAAAGTACCTATTAATCAAATAAACTCCAAAAACCTGGTCTCTATGAATATCTATCGTTGTGTAGATGACAGTAATAAGGAAGCCTTTGTCCACCACCGTAAAATAGGCAATTACTTTAGATCATTATTTTTATAGTCTATCATTACTTTGTAGGCGGACGAGACTAAAAGCTAATTAAACCAATATCGTAAAAAGCGGAACTTATGCCGTCTTTGTTCGCGGCTTCACGTTTTATTTAAACGTATGCCAGCAGACTTCTACCTCTGTTTTGTAGAGATGAATTAGAATGACTGCTATCTGTTATCTATTAGACCTGGAAACATTGATTTCCTAGCAGCAAAAAGTACTGGATGGGCTTTGACACCGTTTACTGTTATCTATACAATATAATATATGAGGTTCTGGTCTTCTTCTTCTTCTTGTGTAGGCAAGTGGGCAGCCCTGGTGTCAGAATTTTTAGGCCACCCAAAGGCTTCTGACTTGGGTTAACGATTGTTGTCACACGACAACAGCCGGGACCGGCACGGTAGGTTCTGGTGAGCATGCTTTTTCGTTTGTCTCATAAAAATCGGTTTATCCAATAAGGAGTAGCTTTGGTTGTAGGCATTTTTGATAAGGGCTTCTGCACTTTACCACCGCTGCATGTCAATAGGTTGAATAACAACTAGGTATTCTGTTTGTAAAAGAGAAAGTGAAAAGTACCAACGAAAGAAGATGAGATTAGAGAAGAAAGAAGGAAAAAGAAAGCAAAAGTGTAGAGAATGGGCAAATTGGATGGTGAAGAGGGGCAGATAGAGGAAGGCGAAGCATACAAAAGCCGAGACAGGTCAACTAGTAATGGAATAAAATAGTTCTACGTCTAAGTTCTATGCTTATTCTTTCTAATGATATCTTATTGAAATGACCTTTCTCTGATTTAAGACTGGCACGTGTTTATTTCCAAGAAAAGTAAATCTTTACGAAAGTTTTACACAGCGTTATTTCACGTGGAGCTAATCCTACCTAAACAAACCTCGCGTTTCGTGGAAATTCCGTAGAAAAATGTACCTAAGCTTCACGTTGATTATCTTTTTGATGATTAGTGAATTTATCTACCCAACCAGTTAAAGTGATGTATATATTCGAAATATACCGATTGGCAACGAGAACTTAAGGTCCAAGCTAAACAAAATAGCTAAAGAAAGTGCGTGATTTCTCATACTACTGTGCGTACATATATCCGTCGCTCTATCTAGACTAAATAGTCTTCACTCAAGAACGTGTCTGCCCCAACGGTTGTCAGTTCTGCGTGTAGGTATATGATCTATATACTCAGTGCATTGTTACTCATGTACTTCAGTTTGCTAATACTGTGACTGGATATTAGTGAATGATTTGGTGAGCTGTCTGTCTATCTTGCGAGTGTGTCTATTTGAACATTTATCGCAATGGCAGATTTTTCTTTACATTTAAACACCCAATGGCTCCGCGAAAAATTTCAGAAAACTGAAACAACAAAATGTCTGTATTATTATTGAAGCTGCTCACAAAATTTTGCGAGAATCAGTTGAGAGAGTAGACCTGTAGAGAAGAAAAGCTGAATAGACGGATATCCGCCGCCCGCCGGACATACGAAATCATTTTTGCTAAAGCTGAAAAGAAGACCTTCCAGTTCCACTCGCTTTTTGCGCTCTCTTGGCCAATTATATCCATAATATAGGTGCGCAGGGAGTACTTTTATATGTTCTGTGGTAAGGTACGTAGTACACGTACATACCTAGCAGGGAATATCCGGCCACTTCAGTGTGACCGGCCAATAGCGCGTTTACCTCTACTCAGTAAAACAAGAGTTACTAAAATATCTTGGAAAGGAAAACAGTAGGTACTTAAAGGCTACCTCTACCTTCAAAATTAATTACTCGGGCCTGGCCAATTTATTTTCTTAGTTGATTTATTTTGTAATTTTCTTTATTGAAAATTTTGAATCTGTCTATCTGTCTTGTCGTTTCGATATCGCGCTACGGAATTATTAGTAGGCTTCAATATTTTAATCGACTTTGTAAATTAATAGCAACAGGAGAGTGCTTTTGGTTATCCTGAAAATTGATCAAGAATTATTATTGTGGTATGAAAATACCATTATTAAATTTTCTCATTAATATAAAATTAACACACTGATATGAGGCCACCGTTTTCTGATGGGTAAATTTTTAAGTCTAGTAGAAGTTATTTTTTATGTTCACTTTAAGCTGTTACAGAGTATGCTAGTCCTTTAGGGCTTTAACAGCAATTGAGGGTTTAAAGTTGATGCTTATCTCGTTAAGTGCGTCTCGGCGCAGCGACAGTGGCGGTGGGTGCCTCTCCGAACAATGCGTGCAGTAATTGAAACGTGTTCTACCGTATATGTCGCCACTCGCCGAGCCTGCACTAAACAATAATCCCATTACACTTTTTATAATCCGTCGCGGCAGTTTGGAGACAATGGCTTTATGACTCAGGCTCTAGAACTCAATACTTTTATATAAACAGTAACACAGCTGTAATAATTCAGTACCTATGTCTTAACTTAAGGCCAGTATATTCATGCACCCGTCTATTTCACTCGCGCATTGCCACATTTTGTAAAAACCTTATAAATAACATCATCATCAGCCTACTCTCGCCCACTGCTGGACATAGGCCTCTCCAAGAGCATGCCACTGAGCTCGGTCTTCAGCTCTGCATCCAAACTCTACCAGCCGCTTTCCGCAAGTCGTCACTCCACCTGGCCGCAGGGCGCCCTACACTACGTTTGCCTAATCGCGGTCTCCACTCAAGAACCCGTCTACCCCATCGGTTATCAGTTCTTCGAGAAATGTGGCCAGCCCACTGCCACTTCAGCTTACTAATCCTCTGCGCTATGTCGACTACTTTGGTTCTCTGTCGGATCACTTCGTTTCGTATCTTGTCTTTTAGAGAAACTCCGAGCATAGCTCTCTCCATAGCATCACAAATGGTTAAATAAAACATCACATTAATCAAAACAAATTTTCATACATTATAATAGATCCAAAAAGTTTTTATCATTCTGTCCGGTTTTTACCGTACTTACTCAGGGCTTAAGTTGGTATGTCACGCTCAAAGCGCCGAATTCAAATTTCTTGCGATTTTTGCTAATTACAGCTTAATTACTCAACGCAATTACATGAAAGCTAGTTTTCCGCAAATAAATAGAATGTATCAAAATGCAAAAAACTAATTTTGCTTTGGCTTTTCAGTCTATTGCCAATTGTTGCTAAGCAAATGATATTTAGGTGATACTTTTAATCCTGTTAAATTTGTTGATACATTCTATTTATTTGCGGAAAACTAGTTTTCATGTAATTAAGCTGTAATTAGCAAAAATTGCAAGAAATTTGAATTCGGCGTGCTGAGCGTGACTACCACTAAATAGCTCAAATCAAATAGACAATTATTAAAATACATATTACAATATTTTCGTATTGACATGAAACGTTTCACTGTATTTAAATCTTATGCAAATAAGAAATTGAATTCCTCTGTAACTGCGTCTTAGTTTTCTGGGAAACTGTCTTCTACCAAATTTTGGTAGAAATTTTTCATAACTTTATGAACACTGCAACGTACAGCTTTTAGTCTGAGATCATACCTGAGGGTATAATTCATATCAGTACCGAATAGGTACCGAGATTACGCAATATACACCACTTTTTTTTAATTACTAGAAAAAAAAATCAGCAGTATCTGTTGCTGGTACTCAACACATCCATGCAGAAAAAAAAAAGAAAACACGATGCAAAAAAAATATCCTATAAAAACATCAATAAGTAGTCAATCACTGCGTCAATTCGCACACAAAAATGAATTCTCGCCATTTCATTCAAAACTTCGGGTGGCTCCGATCCACGTGCCCCGACCGAATCGTTGGCCAACACGAACGTCAGGTAGGACGCGCATCTTTCTGCGCACCGCGCCCCCGCCGGTCTGTGTCGATGTCGAACCAAAAGTAAACAAATCAAACGCGCTCGCGCCGACATTAGTGTTAATTGTTTAATTTTAATGTAATGTAACGTAGGCGGAATTGTACCTTACCTACGTACAGTTCTTTTTAAGTAGTGTACGTGATTATGCCAGTGGGAAAGTGTAGTGTTGAAAGAGTGAAGTGACATTTTAACGTAATTACGCAGTAACTGATCAGGGGGTCTAGCAAAGATACCAACCACTAACGCTAACGCCAAACGCTAACTCCAAAACTGTATTGAAATGACATTAGCTGTGGAAAAGTAAGCGATTTCCGAAATGTCATCCTAGTACATTTTGGAGTTAGCGTTTGGCGTTAGCGTTAGTGGTTGGTTTCTTTGCTAGACCCCCTGGAATCAACAACTGGAACAAGTTAATTTGTAAATTAAAGCAGTGTTGTGTCTATCAATCGTTGTACTTACTGTAAGTTTATTCTAACTTGTTTTAAAACTACATTTCATATTTTTTTTAGAATTGCTTTCCTATCTACCGACATTGTTTTTATCTGAACCAAACATGCGAAAAGGAGAAGTGTAGGAAAAGCGAGAAAGAGTAGGTGCCACTGCTCACACCCATTATGGCCATTCATTCAATACAATTATTATTGTAGGTACGTAGTATTTTTGTTGGTAACCATAATTTATGGAAAGATTTCCGGAAACTTCAACTTTTAATAATTTTTACATTATTAGGTATTCTAAAATGTTGACTGCATACATACAATGCCTTGCCTCGTCTGCATTGCCCATTTTTTTATTTTTGGTAATTAAAAAATAGTAGTGTACAGGCATGTTTTAGTGGTAAAAAATGCTTTAACTTACCTTACTGTGCACATCCCTTACTGCTTATATGTATACATGGCGCTTTACCGTGTGACCTCTTTGTTCCGTGCCACGTCCAGCCTTTGTAAGTTTCACCATTCATATACAATGTGATTTACTGGCCTTTCGAAAAATACCTAGGTATCGTTGATTGTCGCAGTTTTAGCGCTCCATCCATACAGGAATATCTACAGGTAGGTTATTGTTGTTGCAGGATGACCAATATGTATTTTTTGTATGACTATTATTTTTATGTGGCTTCAACATGTCAAAACGGCCAAATCTAAACCAATTTGGGTAAAAAATATAATACTTAACGAGATAAATAAAGGAAAATGATACATAGGTACTTAAAATTTACAAAATGGGTAAATTGCGAGTGAAACCGTTATTATTTTTTATGAAAATTTTGTTTAGGAGAAAAAAGTTATCGATGTTTATGCTTAATATCTCGTTAAAAGTTCAGAATAACTTGTAATTCACAAACGACAAACGTAGAGAGTAACAGCGTTAGTATAATAAACTTAGAACTTTTTCTGATTTGTTGAGTTTCAATATACATATTATTTAAGTTTTTGTACTAATAAATATACTTATCTTGTCAATATAATTTATGTCTTAGCAGTTATATAATTAGACTATGTGGATATACATATTTTAAAAGTAATATCAAATACAAAAGTTGGTGGTGATGATGATAATAATGGAGAGAGAAGAGAAAATAAACCTGATTGCTTGTGCTCAAACAAACTAAACTTCTTACCTGCTACTTAAATGTTGAAACAAGTGTATGTATAAATCAAACAAGGCACATCCCAATTTTCCTGTGTAAAGCTCGATGGCCGCTGTCCGTAGACCATAAACTTGGCACCACTCCATAAAACTTGCAAAAAAACTAGCGGACAAATAAATGTCCATGTCGTCTATTTTGTCAAATCTGTGCAGTACGTGCGCTCGGCAGGAGTGCGAGGGAAGAGAGACCACGCTCGCGAACTGATTTTATAGCGCCATAAAATCTCGTGAAACGCGCCCTTAAATCACAACGGTACGTCGTATTTCATCGTTTTGGTTGTCAATGTTTATTTTATATCATATTTTACAGATCCCTCGAGTATAAATCACGTTCGGATTGATATACATTAAGGTCACGTACGTTTGGCAGAACGCTTAGTTTCTCGCGCGGCCCGCCCACCGGTGCTGCCGACGGGCGTTGTTGACACTTCTCGACGGTGGTTGCTCTGTGTATCGGCTCGGATCCACTATGTGCGCTTAGCTGAAATATAGGGACTGAAGTGTCGATAATTTGCCCTGTAACGTACAGAAGCACCTGGTAGTATACGTTTGGTCAATCCTTCTAAATCGGTTCTGCACACCCACTGATGCTTTTTGACTGGTGTGTATCTCCACATCTTTACATACATTTCGACCTAACCACATAGGCCCCCACTAGGTGGACCGACGACCTGGTCAGAACCGTGGGGAGCCGATGGATGCAAGAGGCAAGCAGCCGCTCAAAGTGGCGCTCTTTGGGGGAGGCATATGTTCAGCAGTGGACGTCTTCAACCTTATGATGATAGTGATGATCATGATGATGAACCACATAATCTGTGCACCATCTAAACCGCGTCATTTTGACATAATAATAATAATAATTATTATTATTTAGCCTGTCTTGTCCGACTGCTGGGCAAAGGCCTCCCTACCCTCTTTCCACTTCCCTCATAATTATTACGTAGGTATATTCACATTAAAATACACATTTAAAAATTCGAATTAAGTAAGCAAAATAAAATACAAAATGATATTATTGATGATTGTATTGTATCTATAAAAAAATCAATCATAATTATAAATCAAATTTATATAAGTAACACGCAGATTATAAGTCGAAAATGGAAATGACCAGAGTATATTTGTTCCTTTACAAATTAATCTGGAGATTACGCTGAGCAGGCGATACTGCTTTAAAAATCATAAATATATTTGTTAGAGTTGAGAAAAACAATCTTACAAAAGTATGTAGCCGGAGTCTTAATGTGACGTAATCTTAGAAAAGATTGGCCATTTTACTGAGGCCGGGAAGCTATCCATTGGATTTCTTCCCATTCAGGCTGTCAGTGGAAATCGGAGCTAATCTTGGGACGCCCATTTTTTAATTCGTCACAAAGCTACATGACATTTCAGTATTTTCGATGGTAATGAAATTTCAGATTGTGTAGTCAGTTAGGTGTGTAAGTAGGTTTTTTTTTGTTATTTTCAGCATCATACAACTAAATACAATAAATACTGAAAAGAGCAGACATTGTATTGCTTTCCCAATGCGCTTAGACGTAATGATGGAAGTGGAAAACACATTTTCTTGCTTTCGTATTTACTTACATATTACCTGCTTTAAACATTTCAACTTAAATATATACAGACTTTTGTACTTTAACCTTACTCTTTACTACGCCCTATTACTACTAAACCCACCACCACCAACTAACTACCCAACTAACTAACTACCTTCACCAACTACTTACCGCTTACTACTTTCCAACTAACGGTAAGAATATAATATCAATAAAATAAGTTAGGTACACTCGTAAAAAAAGAACGTTTGGACTACCTAAAAAAGGTACACATAAGTTAGTACCTACAATATTCACGTAATATGAAGAAATATAATCCCTACATATAATAAATGTGTAATTCTGGCGCGCTACGGAACACACACATAATGATGTCAAATCTAATTTATCCCATAGGTTCTATTGTTCAAAAAATATCGTAACCGCGATGCAGGACTACAAGACTTTTAGCCCTTCTCCATACATTTTCTAATTTATCATATCTAACGCCATCTAGGGACATTAATTTGTAGCTGTTTGTTTGTTTGTTATTGAACAAAACCCTAGATACTGAACTGATTTTCATGCGGGTTGTACTAATATGCTTAGAAATAACCGGCGCATAACATAGGATATATTAAAATACAAATATCATTACAAAAAATTGGTCAAAATTATTAAAATATCATTACGAAACCGGACGGAATTTTATACAACATGGCCGCTTCATGTTGAATTTTTTTGGCTACTGACGGTTAGTTTATGTCACAGTAATTTTTTTATGTTGTATTACGGCTCCACACATAGTGTATTTAGCCAGTGTTAAGTATAGTAATTTTTCGTCGTGTTGTTATTGAATATTTCACATGTCTCACGTAAAGTCCATCTGGAGACACAGATTAAAGAAAAAAAACGTGTGTAAGGCCATGAACAAAGAGTAATAGGAGTTAATTTCGGTAGTAAATATGCATTAAATAGTGGAATGAAATTTTACAATTTATTAGAATTCTTTAACAATTATTAGTTTTTCTATTTAAGCCCTTGCAGGTTGTTTGAGGTTTTTGGAGTAAAATAGGTATACCATCAAATAATATGTAAGTAGTATGAATCGATTGCATTCAAGATATAAACATGTTACTTATACTTAAGTGCCCGCAGATTAGAGAAATAAACGGCCAAGTGCGAGTTGGGCTCGCGCATCCGTATCATTATCTATAAAAACTAGCAAAAAAACGTTTGTTGTATGAGAAAGAAAAAATACTAAAATACAGAATAAAATAAGTATTTAAGGGGTTAAATACTTATTTTATTCTGTATTTTTTGTAATAGCGGCAACAAAAATTTATTTATCATCTGTGAAGATTTCAGCTGTCTTTCTATCACGGTTCATGAGATACAGCCTGATGGTGACAGACGGACAGACGGACAGCGGAGCCTTAGTAATAGGGTTCCGTACCCAAAACGGACTGATGACGTCTGTCAGGCTGTCTGTCCTTCTGTCCGTCTGTCACCAGGCTGTATTTCATGAACCGTGATAGTTAGAGCTTTACCCTTGGGAGTATAATCTTGACCCTTGCTACGCATTGCTAAACCAATTTTTGGCATTACATGACGTTTATGTTTGGCTAACAGGTCTGAGGGCCAATGCATACTACCATAGGCTAATGCAGTGGACCAATGATACTCTTACGTTACGTAATAAATTATATACTCTTTGAATGATACAGAAGTATAATAATACTCTTTGGAATGATACGAAGTAGATTTTTTTTCTCTAATCTGTGTACGAAACATATTATGTAAAATGCCCTGGGGGTCTAGCAAAGATCACAATCACTAACGCTAACGCCTCACGCTAACTCCAAAAATGTATTGAAATGACATTCGCTACGGAAAAGTTAGCGATTTCCGAAACGTCATTTCAGTAGTCCTAGCACGAACATTTACGCGGGAGTAAGTGTAACGTTAACGTAAGCCAGTTGTATGGCATTTGATCAGCGCCCCATACAACTGACTTACGTTAACGTTACACTTACTCCCGCGTAAATGTTCGTGCTAGGCCCTCTGTACATTTTGGAGTTAGCGTTTGGCGTTAGCGTTAGCGGTTGGTATCTTTGCTAGACCCCCAGACTTTGCCTTATTGTAAAAATGTTTTGAAAGCCTAGATTTTAATATAATATAGGTTTTAATTAATCATGAGTTCGATGATACTTATCGAAATATCATCGAAAATTTTTCTATAGTTAAGTAGCCATGAGTGGAGATTTCATCAAAATTGGTCCAGGAATATCAAGGATAATAATTAGCGTACCTACGCTGTTTTGGGAAATATTATAATTAATTATTTCATCCATGATTAAGACATGTCATTTTTACTTCGTGGAAGTGATTATACGAGCAGAAAACTCAGTGTGGCTGATAGAAAATCAGTTTTTAAAAATAAAGCCATAGCCAAACCGAAACCTGAAAAGTAATGTAGTCCACGCACGGCAACGCCGCGGGCAGTAGCTAGTAGGTTATATTTCTACCTACAGAAAAACGTTTCAAGGAATATTATACAGAGCCGTCGTTGTTCAGTTGCTGGAATTTGAAATATTTTCATTTGGTATAATTATATAATGTGAAACGAGTGTCTTTTTATAATCATTATGTTTCATATATGTTTCATAGCAATTGGCAAAACTGCTGAACTATGCAGTAATGAAACAATCACACAGATACTTACACTAAAGAGATCAAAATACAATACTTTTAATATCGGAAAATTATCGGGGTGAACCTCTATATAGTTCTAAATAAGGTTAGAAAAAGCTTTATGCCCGTTTCCCTTTTAAATAGAGACGGTAACAGTACCAAATGTAAGACATTGTACATTAAACAAGTCAAACAGGATTATGAGTTGACAGACGTTTTTAGAGAGCTTATAGAGCCAATTAGTCGTTAATGGAGACGCTGCTGATGCGGATCAAGCTTCGACTTTGCCGTCAGCACTCATCCAATGCGAAACCAATTAAATAAACATGTGATCGGCGAGACATCCGCGCTTTTTTACGTCATCACGACCCCGAATAATCCACTTAGGATTAGTCCTAAACAAGACGGGCCTTTGTCGCGGGTCGAGCCGATCTGTTAGCGTCTAAGTGTAACTGATAAAGGACGTCAACGGCATTGTTCGCAGTGGCATTAGGCTTTAATCCGGTGTCGCGAGCGCGGCTCGTTAGCCTGATTGTTCGCCATCGCCGGCAGATGGCCGCAGTAATCCGACCCCGTGCCATGCCCTCGGTCGGTCTGCGAGTGCCTGCGAGGAGGGAATATATAGCCTCTTTGTGTTTGTTGCATCTGCAGGTAAATTGTGCGCCAAAATTGGGCCGTACATCACCGAACGTGCCCGCTCCGTGCCTCTGAATGCAACGGCTATGAATTATATTATTCTCGTTTCTTGAAAACTTATTGTTATCAGTGCAAGTTATCATTTCTTTGTTTGTTGCTGGAATATGTTATTAGCTCGCAATTTTTTTGTAGAATTTAGAAAGAAATAGTAAAATGTATGCTCTTAACTTTAAAAGTCCGTCAACAAGCCACAAGGCATTAAGAATAATAATGATATTACTATATTACTAATTAAAAAGCTATTTCCTATTTTTAACGCTATTCGGGTTTAAGTCTACGGCAATTACTTATGATATAAAGTACAAATCGAATCGACTACCTATGCTCGTTTAGAAAGGGGTAGAATAGGTATCTTGGGTCCTATTTTCATTACTTAATTGCGAAGTTTGAACTAATATTTACACTGAAAGGTATACACAATTCAAAGCGCAAGCTCTGCTTGTGGGTTTGCCTCTATCACGTTCCACTCAAGTAAAGCGCATTGTTTATTCAGAAAGCTTGTGTAAGCCTCGTCTTGGCAAACCACTCAATGATGCAGTGCCCCGATGATCGAGGAGGGGCTTCGGAAGCAACGGCAATGATCTAGTACGGAACGCAACTGGAGTAGAGGTTGAGTAGAGGCGGCGGACGCGGGTGCGGCGGACCAACGGCCAGCGTCATTACCATCTCATTAGCATAGGCAAACATTAGTCACACATCGGAAAGGCTTAGAGAGCCCACTGTGCCAACAAGCCACGGCTCTCGGCCTCTCATGCACAATTATTGTACTTAGCTATTGTCTGCACAAACATCGTATGTTTGTTGAACAAACGTAACGGAGAGCGGAACCAGATTAGCTCTTGTTTATAGTCTACTTGCTCTCGTGAGCCGTATTCTCCTTCACTTAGATACAGTTAGCGGTATTTATCATACACTTATCTAATGCTTAAATTCCACTGAAATTTTTTAACAGATCTCTCATACTTTTACGTAGACTTATTTGAAGTACTTCTTGAATATTTTTGTAACAAGGGCTTGATATTTCTGCTTAACCAGATTAACCAGTCCTTTGATCTTTGCCTATACTAAAGTTGGGAGAACAGCAGCATCAACAAGTCCCTTCATTAAAATATTTGCCATATCAACAGAATCCCCGAAGTTTGAACTCAACGCTGAACTGCCATCTTAAGTGAAGGGTGTCACTTGCAGATATTGGTCATTCAAAATAATATTCTAAACTCAAATCACGGAACAATAAAATGCTCTATCAATGTCTTATTAATAATAATAAATTGATATGAAAAAATCTCACCATACAACCATCTATAAGTACGTTATTGTATTCTTTGTTATTTTACAATTTTCGTATGTAATTAAATACTCGTGTATACAGAAATAATTTACCTCTAAACAAGTTTATTTCTGGCTTCGGACTCAAATACAACAATATTGTATTGTCTAATTAAATATGGGTGATCTACAACATTTCTATACCTAATAATGAATGTACGTACTTTAAGAAAACAGTGATAAACTTAGAGTTTTCTATAGGAAACACATCATACAGTGTTGTACATAAGAAAAATGTTATTCTATATTCTGAAACGTTCAGTTCATATTGAAGATGGGGATAAATAAATGAATGCGACAAGTTGAATATAAACAATAACCGTGATTGGTGTGATAAACTAAAAAGTTTATGATACAAATGTTTTAGGCATGAAAACCCTAGTTATTATAGAGTAACTGTTTAAATATAATTATACAAATAGAGAATAGAAAATTTGTTTGTGTACCCTTACACAAAATGTTCCCGCATCTTGCACAAATCTTACAATGCACTTTGTATCTTACCGTTCAGGGGCCGTACTGTGAGCTTTAGTGCGATTCAAAACAGAGCCTGTATTGGATCGCTTCGTTTTTTTTTGTATGAAGATTTTGATAAGCGATCCAATATTGGCTCAGTTTTAAATCGCGCTAAGAGCTCACAGTACGACCCCTGCTCTTACCTAATACCCCTGATAAATTTTACCACAATTTTAAAACCTCATGTTTATGGTCTAATTAGTTTATACACATACATATTATGTAATGTTTAAAATCAATTATGAATATCTCAGGTTTCGTGGGAGTAGATATAGATGTATAAAATATTAAACTTGGTCATAACAGAATATAAATGCAGCTGCAAAGTCTCTATTTTAATTTTTGCATGCATTCAGGGTGTTTGGTTAGAAAAACCTTTACACCGTGTTATGTAAAATAGGTAATTCATGATACCTATATCATGAATCACCGTCAGTGTAATAGAGTGTATAACGCCGCGTTGTCCTGACGTAAAAAGAGGACTCTACCCGTTCTCCACCCTTAACTGATAGATTAAAGAGAATGCTGGTGCCAGGGAACGGCAGCAGCTTTCTTCGTTCTCCTAGATCTATTGAGATCACCTACCAAGCGTGTTTATAGCAAAACTTTCCCTTATAGGAGGGTTGTTTTCAGAATATTACTCAAAAAGGCAGATGGTCATGTTGTGATGATTACTGTAAGATTCAAAATACAAATATAGGACCTTCTTTTATATAGGTACTATAGGTAGCTGTACCTTAGACCTTACGTAAGTAAACTAGCTTACCATTAAGTTACAATTCAGATTCAAATAATACTACATAACAGATTGTAGAAACAATAGAGGCTATGAAATTCAGAATGTGAATAAATCATTTCTTAACGACCTCGTAATTATATTGAAGCGAGCCTATGAATATAAAGCGAACAAGTTAAATGACCCATGAAACATGTTTTTGAATAACTTAATCTGTTCTACACTTTATTTGCT
The DNA here is from genome assembly GCA_963580505.1 of Ennomos erosarius. Taxonomy (NCBI): domain Eukaryota; kingdom Metazoa; phylum Arthropoda; class Insecta; order Lepidoptera; family Geometridae; genus Ennomos; species Ennomos erosarius. The sequence continues at coordinate 11,566,418 of OY756982.1, forward strand.
TTCAGAGAGCTAGAGGAAGTGCTACTTCAAATTTTTGACATAGTTGTATACACACGTCAGAAAACTGCTATCAGTAGTTTTAGCACGAATCTTTACGCGAAAGTAAGTGTAACAGTTGAACGGGGCGCTGATCAAATGTCAAACAACTGACTTACGTTAATGTTACACTTACGTTCGTGTAAAGATTCATCCTAGGCCTACTGGCGAGAAGCGTAGAGCCCACAATGCGTGCGGAATGGTACACAGTAACAGTTTCGAACAACTGAATCAATGAGTGGATCGGTGCGGGTTCACGGATCACCAATGGGGCTTATAAAATTTAATGGATCGAGAGCGGGGCGTACAGATGGCGCGAGTTTCCCGAAACAATGTTTAACACAACAAATTCGTGTTGTTATTAACATCGCGCAGTAAATAATTCATGATATTATTGAAGTTACAAAGTACACAATACGAATTTCGGCCGTAATAGGTAATTGAAAACCTACAGAGTTGGGGTTATTCTTTGTGAATTTATCACTAGGGCCGCGGTGGCAGAGCACCGACGACGCGTTGTTCAGATAAAGTTTATTTTATGACTTAAGCGAGAACATTAATATTCATTACTGGAGCGAAATGAACTAACTTTATTATATAATAAAGATCAAAGAATGGGCGCGCAGCACAGAGGTTTTCAGGCTCTTTGATATTATTTTCCATCTCAATATTTGACTCGGCATATCGCATCCTAATATCATTTCTATTTCATGTCCGTCTCATTTACTTGCAAAATGCGACGTTTGAGTTTTTAACAAGATTTAGATTTCCATAGTTCCATAGTCCATAGTTTCCTATATATCTACTTAACCCATTAACCATAGGAACTAATACTGCAAAACAAAAGATTTATACAATAATTGAAAGCTCCACACAAGGTGCGTTCAAAATGTCTTGAATAAACTGTGTTATAACAATAAGTATGTACCATAGAGCAAAAATAAAAATACGCGTACGTGCGAACCTTCATTTTTTCGAAGCTCTGTGGTATGTACTAGGTACGTGATAAAAACCCACGGAGCGCATTTCGCAAGTTAAATTTTAAGGTTAAGATTACGTCATGTTGTCCAAACGCTTCCAAGCTTGTACTCCAGCAGCTGCTTTATTTTATCTAAGATAAAATGAGCAAACGCTATGTCCTCCTGCTTAAGCAAACAACTAAAGTCGTCGGGCTCTCTGTTTCCTGTACATAAATTAGAGGAAACGGTGGTAGGATACTTAAGTAGTGTAAACCTTACAAGAGAAAAGTTTTACATAGAAATCTTGTAACCTAACAAAAGGAACGTCCAAAATGAAATGGAGGGGAATAATTAAAAAAATTAGGTAAGTTCAAAAAATTACGGTTCGTCATAGCGCTCCTTTTTAGCCCTGCGAAGTTTTATTAATTATACTAGCTTTTGCCGGCTACTTCCTCGTGAACTTAATGATTCATAGAGCAATATAAAAGCAATGTGATAAAGGTGAGGCCTTTTGTCTGCGCATTCTATTCTTTCTTTACTACAATTAATAACAGTAAGAGAATAAAAATATCAAATTAAATGAAAGAAAATCTTTAATCTGAATTTTTGTTTGATTCGTTTGTATTACTACCTATAAAGAAAATATATTTTCGTAATGTAATCTACTAGTTTATTTTTATATAGGTTGACAAAAAATGTATATAGATGCTCAGATGGCTTAGCTTTTTGTAGATGTGGTTTATGCAAACAAAGAAGTCCTACCTACGTTTGCACTCGCGCACAATTTTCCATGTTGTTAGTAGATGTACAATTCTTCATGCGGCGTATCTAAACGAGCATCGTAACGACACGACGGTAATCTCCTCATGTTTTCTATTACTTTTCAAAATAAACTCTACCGCTAAAGAATAAGGACATATTTTATGTAAGAAGATGCTGACTCAGTGGGCTGTTCCTTGAAAAATGAACGATTCAATTTAAATTTTAACAACTACACTAATGAGATGTTTGGAAAGACATCTATAAAATAAATAAGATTGGCTTTTGAAGCGATGATAAAGTTAACTGACGTCAAAGTGCGATATGTTGGTGGCGGGGTTTTCGGTGACGGAGGAAGGACATACGAAAGCGTGGTCGACTGGTAGGGTATTTTCTAGGGCTTTCTGAATCTGACGCTGTGTTCCGGCAGCTTCATTTGAGAGTTTTCCAATCAAGGCGAACGATTGGGTCAGGGGGTAAAGTTGGACCGAATATTTCACATTTATATTGTGTGTCGATGGAAAAAAAGGAGGAAGAAATACTTTATATTAGCTCCATATTTGTAATAATATGTTTTGGACGAGAAACCTACCTGTGACGTAAATAATAATCAATGTAATCAATGGACCGACTCAAGGATAAAACAAACCAATTACTTTGATATTTTGAGATTTAAGTTCGAATAGATATAGGTAGGTAAGTGGACTGACACGTACGCAATGGCATAATACATTATTTGTAAGAATATTAATTCAAGCTCTAACGTTTACATTGTGGGCATGTCGCGGCGAGAATTATGTTCACTTAGTTACTGCTCCGCTTAATTTCACATAATCCATCTGAGTGTCGCATATCCCACATAATTGCGGTGAGGAATTTTGCTATGCCTCGGATTTGCAAGGCGGGGGCGGCGGGAACGTGATCCAGCATCAAGTTGCGAATAATTGAGTGGCACCCCCGCTCTAAGTGTAACACTTAATTAGACCACGTGAGAACCGCTTAAAACTGCTCGTCGAAGAGATGATGTTGCATTAGCGCAAACAATCAACGCGGCAATATGTTTATGTCATTACGGTGTGAATTTAAAGTGAATAATGTAAACAAAACATTATTATGTTACTCGGTTTACTTAAACTCTGTCTTTGAGTAGGCAATTCTGTTTATAAAATGAAATCTCACACGTAAGTATCGTCAGCTTTTTTTTTAACATCGATAGGCTAACATTTGACTAAGGTCTCACCTGATGGTAAGTGATGACGCGTTCGACGATGGAGCATGCTTGCCTAGAAGATACCGGTTCACTCTAGCCTTAAAAACTCCCAGATTATATTTGTCAGGAAACAATGACGCTGGTAAGGTCTTCCATTCCTTTGCTGTCCGAATTATAAACGAGGAATCAAAACGCTGTGTACGTATTCGAGAAATTTCAACCATATACGGATGCCGTGTTTCCGTGCATCTTGAAGTCCGGTGGTAAAATGGGGATGGGGGAATTAAGTTGTGCAATTCCATCGCACACTATGGAAGATATCCACTGCTGAACATAGGCCACCGCTATCGGGCCGTATTGTGTGATGAACATAGTGGTGGTGTTTGTTCTATGTCTGGGTGTTATAAAATACTGTATTCTATGTATGTATTTACAAACGAAAAATTATCTAAGTATTGTATCAGTTGTCTAGTTCCCATAGTACAAGTTGTGCTTAGTTTAGGGCTAGATGGCGCTGTGTGAAATGGCCACTCATATTTATTTATTATTTTATTTATTTTAGTTTGGACGCGGCTTATATATGTATTTGCCATAATCGCCACGCTTGGCAGGTGGCTTTGGTGATCGCAGAAGATTTTAATCTACCGAGGAAAATGCTTCTGCCCGTTCCCTGGATATTCCTTTAAGTCGCTCTTCCGGCACCCGAAAAGACACGGAGTGGTACTATTCTAACAACACTACCACACGGAAAATGTAACCTAATTGACCTTCAATTAGGGTTCATTTTAAATTAAGAATAATATCCGTTCCCTGGATATTCCTTTAAGTCGCTCTTCCGGCACCCGAAAAGACACGGAGTGGTACTATTCTAACAACACTACCACACGGAAAATGTAACCTAATTAAACTTCAATTAGGGTTCATTTTAAATTAAGAATACCATAGAAATAAATCCACAGACTTTGTGACTGTAAATTCTTGCAGCCGGGATCTGGGGCGTACCGATTTACTAAAGTTTATTGGCAAACATAATGCCTTGTTATAAAGTTTATCCACGTGGGAGTTTAAAATATGGCCAATCTTTTAGAAGTAAGCTAATGTAGAGAAACTTGTATAAGTGAATTCCGATCCCGATGTAACGCGACACGCAGGAAGACCCACTAGATCGACGCTGGTGACTCGGCTTCACTTTCAGGATTAAGGAATTTGTTCCTTAATTTATTTGCCTATACATGTGCTTTCTCCCCCTCTCCCACTTGAAGCGACTCGAGGGGAACCACCCGCGACAATCCCCCAACTCGCTGCTATCGAAACTCCGACGACACAGTTTATTCCATACGACATTTTTATGAGATATTATAGGAACAATAGAGGCGTATATCCTAGTATATTAGAAACTTTAGCAATTGTACGTGAACCCCTTATGTTTCGCCGAAGCTATTTCAACGCAAAGTTTCGACTTTTACGATAATGTCAGCCATTGCCATTCAAACGCGCTAAAACTTTATCAATGTGTGTGAAGGGATAAGCGTTCGGCTTCTCCGTACGTTCATATACGTTACAGATAACCACATGCATGAAAAATTACACCTATAGGGTTTACGTCGATCCAATCAATACTGGGAGAGGCTTGAAATGTCTACTTAATCATATTTAAGACAAAAGATTGAAAAACAGCACCGGTAAAAGTTTAATAACTTGAGGTTATAATCGATTATATCAACCGCACGAATCAATAACTACTTACTTCGAAATGAAAGCTGACTGTCACGCGGAAGAAGCTTCGAGCTTTCAACAGTTTCAACAATAACAAACGCACACAAAAGCCGCGGTTGTGCTTCCAAACAAATTCATTACGCCATTGATTTTTTATTTATTCGTTGAGACAAGTTTGGTGATAATGATAAGTGAATATTTTTAGAGTTTTTAGTGTAAATTAAGATAAAGGAAGCACCAAATAATTTACCTCAAATTTAGCTACGGTTTTATTAACTGTCTTCAACGTAAAACGTTTTGCATGTTGTATAATTTAGGTATTAATTAAAGCTTTGTTCTTGTCGGAGTAAAATAAAACTTGAAGGCGACTTTTCAATTTAATAAGGCAAACAATGGTCGTTTGGTTTATCTAAAAATATTTTCTGGGATGAAATCTATCTTGCTACTTTGTTGCTAATGTCCTAAATGTTAGAGTTCATACATCTGACCCTTAACATTTTCTAGTCACCCTTTCTAACTCGTAATGGACTCACATTTGGACATTATTTCAGCTGATAGTGACTGAGTGTTATATAACATGTGATTTATTATTATACTTATTTATGCGTCATCTCCACGAGTCATCTGTTACATTGGTTACGAAAAAAACTGCTCAGAAAGTAAAGTACTTATTACATCATAAATTGTTATTTAGAAGTTCATTGGCACAGAAGTTGGTGTGCTGTATAGCCACTGTTGTTGGTACAAATACTATGCATTATAACAATGTTTTCTATCATTCATGAATTATTGACGCCATTTTGAAGTTTGTGGAATATATAAAAAGCGACAAGTGCGATACTATTTGCTTATTAATTTTCGCACTTTTTGTACTTCATTATTTTCTGTTAAAGCTTTTGACTCCAGTTTAAAGCCGAGTTTTGCCGCGCCACATATGCTAAGGACCACTAAGGACTAGCAAAACTCCGCGTCTAAGGGGGTGTGTAGATTGTCATAGAAACACTTCTATAATATATAGTCCATTGAAATGTTACATTTTTTAGGCCTTACCTTGGGTTTTTTAGAGGACGCAATTTTATTTTTTTAATCTGTAGGGGGGGGGTCAGCGTAAAGCTAAAATCAAGTTTGTGGGGTCGCCACCCTTGTCCCACGGCCGCCATCTTGAAAATAGGGGTTGAAACGGTTTTTACGATATATCTCTTAAACTATTTATCTGATAAAAAAAAATTGTAAACATTTTTTGTTGCAAATTAAATTCTCTATAACTTTGGTCCAGTTACTTTATGTCGTAGAACCAAAATAAAAAAGTTATAAGTGAAAATGTTCAGAAATTCGAGAAAAAATTATATTTTACGATTATAACTTGATTTTTTATCATTTTACGAAAAAATGATATCAGAACATTTTTGTAGATCGTTTTTTAAGGAACAACTTTTATAGGCAACATTTTTTCATTAAGTCAATAGCTAAGGTTTTACAGCGCTCCGAAGTGAGTACTATTTTTCAGTACTCTTAACTATACATTATATTATACTAATAATCTGTCATCAGTTATTTTTTTATTTTTTATTTTGTTATTATAATTCTTTTAATTACTAATTTTGCAATATTATTAATAATTAATTATTGACTTTTCCACTCCATTTCAGAATTTTACAATTATTGATTTTTAAAATAATTTTAAATCTGCCGGCCGTTACCGAGAATGCTGTCCAGGTAGAAAATACCCAAGCGACCATTAGGGAACAAAATAACAGCTGCCTGCTAATATTATTATTATTATTTTTTCTAACCTCTCTTACTGTACGAATAGCTGAGAATATTGTGTTGAAGTTGTCGTTCAACTTATATCTTTTAGTTGTGCTACATATTTCTCTACGTACATCCGCACGTAGAGAAATATGTAGCATTTTATTCTGTTTTTAATTGTGAAGACGATTTCGAATGATTTTAGACACAATTTTAACTTCAGTGAAAACTATTCTTTTTTTATTAGCATTTAGACTTTTTAAGCGTGCTTTTTCTATTATTCCATCATGAGTGATTGATTTATTTGTAAAAAACCTTTAGGTGAAAATAAAATAAAATGGGCCTATTGGGGATACCACGTTAAAAAAAAAACGAGCCTCCAGACTCTACCTCGTGGGTGGTGGGGAAAAGAGTCAATAATTAATTATTAATAATATTGCAAAATTACTAATTAAAATAAAAAAAGTTATATCACCATATCTACAAAGCTATATATCATTAAAAGAATTATAATATGGGGGTCGCCACCAGATGTTGATGAAAACGTCCCACATATATTATGTTGCAATCGAATGCAGAGATGGACTTCCGGATTATCAGGAATACACTCAATGGCGTTCTATTCACTTTATTTTACTATTTATATAGTTACAGTTTAGCAAATGATGATTTATAATGTTTTTAACACGGGAAGAAAACGATAGTAATTACGACGATTAACAATCAGTGTGAGTGGGTATCTCGTGTTTCTCACTACTGTACTAGCGGCCAGTACTGTAATGACGGTAGGAGCGATCGTTTGTGCAGGCAGCCTATTGTCTTCGTTGACGCGGTAAGCTTACATAGCGCTCGAATAATATTTTTCGCATGTTATATTTTAATTTATTTTTATGTTTTTCTGTTTCAGGTCCTGCAGTGCGGCACGCCACTTACGGACGATAATAATCTGGGAATATGACTCTTCTTCCAGATCGTGTTCTGTATTCCTTTGTTTCAGGTGGTCTTTTCTGGTCAAAGGGAATGTTTCTTGGCGGTATAGCAGAAGGTAAGTTTTTAGGTGGTGGTGTCTTCATTCCAGAGTTTGCTTTTGGAGCGTCATCGAGCATGTATGCTGGTTTTATTCTGTCGACTGATACGGTAAGTGCTTTATCTTTTACCATTATTTTAAAAACTTTCTCGCTTCTTTCTAGAACTCTATGCGGTCCAGAATATGCTGGTTGCAGTGGTCGGCGATAAGCATCTTCTCTAAGGAAAACGTGAGTGGCAGTTTCCAGATCTTTAAATACAAATATGGACTTCTTGCAGTGTCTTGACGCTGGTTGCGGCTGGATGGTGCGTGTATGCTGTCTGAGCCGTGCAGAAAAGTCAGTGACGTCAGTTGTTGTATTCGTACTAGGGCTGAAGATCTCGCCTGGTAGTCTCAAAGTTTCGCCGTATAAGAGTTCAGCGGACGAAGATTGTAGGTCATCTTTGTAAGCGCAGCGTATGCCCAGCAGTACTAAAGGAAGGGTCTCAGTCCAGTTCTCATTTCCGTGGCATGTTATAGCGGCTTTTAACTGGCGGTGAAACCTTTCTACTAACCCGTTGCAGGCTGGATTGTATGCTGTTGTGCTCTTATGTTTAAATCCTGCTATTTCTGACAGGTATTTGAATAGCGCAGATTGAAATTGCGTCCCTCGGTCTGTTACAATTTCTGCGGGGCATCCAAAACGAGCAATCCACCCAGATAATAATGCTTTCGCAACTGTCTCTGCTGTAATGTCAGTGATCGGTATTGCCTCTGGCCACCTTGTGAATCGGTCAACGGCTGTTAGACAATATTTGAATCCGTGAGATATTGGCAAAGGTCCAACGAGATCTATATGCACGTGTAAAAATCTTGCACGTGGTAATCTGTATGTGCCTACAGGTGAAGAGACATGCCTTGTTATCTTTGAGCGTTGGCATGCAGAGCAACTTTTGGCCCACTCTCGGCAATCTTTGCGTATGCTTGGCCATACGTAACGCTGACACACCAGTTTTGCAGTAGCATTAGCGCCAGGATGGCTGAGCGAGTGTAGGCTTTCAAACACTCGACGTCGCAACTCTGTGGGTACGTACGGTCGAGGTATGTCTGTAGTTTGGTCGCAAAGCAGTTTGATGTTTGTACCTGGTATCAATGTTTTGGTCAGTTTCAAAGAAGTTCCTCCATTGAGTAGATCAGTGATTTCCGTGTCTGTTCCTTGTGCTTTTGCTAAGGTTGTTAGATCTATGGGTTGAGCTATTTCTTCGATTCTACTCAGTGTATCAGCGACAACGTTCTCTTTTCCTGATATGTGTTGCACATCTGTGGTGAATTGGGAAATATAGTCTAGATGTCTGAATTGTCTAGGGCTACACTTCTCCTTTCTTTGATCAAATGCGAAGCACAGTGGTTTATGATCTGTGAATACAGTGAAATGTCTTGCTTCCAACATATGGCGAAAGTATCGTATGGATTCGTATATAGCCAGTAATTCACGATCATAAGGTGAGTATTTCTGTTGCGTAGGACTGAGTTTTCTGGAGAAGAAAGCAAGTGGTTGCCATGCGCCATCTTTATATTGTTGCAGAGCTGCTCCTAAAGCCGTGTCCGAGGCATCTGTGACTAGTGCTAATCTCGCCTCTAGGTCTGGGAATGCTAGAAGTGCTGCTTGACATAAGCTCTCTTTGCAACTTTCGAACGCTTTCAAAGTGTCTCCAGAGATGTCGACTGGATGTGATCCTTTTACCGATCCGGTCAATAGTGCATGGAGAGGTGCTTGGAACTTTGCTGCATCTGGTATGAATCTTCGGTAAAAGTTGATCATCCCCAGGAAACGCCGCAACTCTCTCACGTTCTTCGGTGGGGGGAAGTTGCGTATAGCTTCTACCTTTGAGGTCAGCGGTTTCACGCCTTCAGCCGAGACTGTATATCCCAGAAAAGTTACTTCTGGTACGCCGAAAACGCATTTGGAAGTGTTTATTATCATGTTGTATTCTTTCAGTCTGGAGAATAGTTGGCGCAGGTGATCTTCGTGACTTTTTTGATCAGGTGAGTAGATTATAAAGTCATCTAAGTAGGGATAGCAGAAATCGTCGAGACCGCGGGTCATTTCGTCAACGAAACGTTGAAATGTTTGTCCCGCATTTCTAAGTCCAAAGTTCATGAATGGGTATTCGAACAATCCGAAGGGTGTTGCTATGGCCGTCTTGCATATATCCTCTTCTGCAACGTGGATTTGATTATACGCCTTTACTAAATCGATTGTCGAGAATACGCGACAGCCTGCCACGTTGTGAGAAAAGTCGTGAATGTGGCGTATCGGGTATCGATCAGGTATCGTTCGGGCGTTCAGCATACGATAGTCTCCGCATGGTCGCCAACCATTCTCTTTCTTTGGAGCGAGGTGTAGTGGAGACGACCAAGGGCTATCCGAGGGCCTTACTGTTCCGTTCTTGAGCATAGCGTCGAATTCCTGTTTGGCAATCTTCAGCTTGTCAGGTGCGAGCCGTCGTGGATTACAGTGAACTGGAGGTCCTGGTGTCGTTTTGATGTGATGGACTGTATTGTGCTCTGCGACGCGTGTGGTTCCAGATGGACGAGTGATTTCCGGAAATTCTCGCAAAATTTCTAAGTATTTTGATTCCCCTGCCATTGTCTTCACTGAAGAAATTGTGACAGAAGAAGTTACTAATGCTGCTGGCGTTGCAAGTGTAGTGGTGTTGTCTATAAGTCGTTTGTTTCGGATGTCTATCATCAAGTTGTAATATGATAAAAAATCGACGCCGATGATCGGTTTCGTGACATCTGCCACTATAAATCGCCAGGGGAAATCTCGGCGCAATCCCAAATTGAGCACCATGTGCGCGTATCCGTAGGTCGCTATGTTGGTACCATTCGCTGCGAACAATGTGTAGTCCGTTTTAGGTCGACTTCGTCCTAGGGCAGTTTTCGGGAAGACGCAGAGGTCGCTGCCGGTGTCAACGAGGAACTGTGTCTTGGTAGTGCGGTCGGTGACAAAGAGGCGACCTGGTGAATTGGGGCAATCGTCTGTCGCCATCAGCGACCGCCCTGAGAGTTTTCCGCCGTAAAATTGCAGGGTTTGACGCACTTCGTTGCTTTGGATCCAAATTTACTGTGGAACCAGCATGTCGGGAACCGTCTATAATTTGACTGTGATCGGGTCATGCTGCGGTTGCGCTGATTGTCACGAGTGTGTGAACGTGGCCTACGTCCTTGTGTCGAGAGGGCTTCCACTTTTTTGGTCAGCTCTGCGATTTGTTTCGACATTTGGTCCAATACTGAGCCGGGTGAAAATGAGGCAGCAGCCACATGTGGTGTAGATGAGACGATGTCCATTACTGCGTCAGCCAAGTCAGCTAGGCTATTTAAGTCGGAGCGTGGTTGCGATGCGATGGCCGTCTGTACGTGAGTAGGTAGTCGGCTGGTCCAAATCGTCTTTAGAAACTCCTCAGGTACTTCTGAGCCGGCTAAATGACGTAGATGACGTAAAAACTGTGATGGTCGTCTATCTCCTAACTCTTCGTGTGTGAGTAGCTGCTTCACTTCCTTTTCCCTTGATTGTGATAGTCGTTTTATGAGCTCCGTTTTCAGTGTTTCGTAGCTTGAGCCGGTAGGTGGTGCGACTATGATGTCTTTAACTTCTGCTGCATATCGATGGTCAAGTTGTGAAATGACATAATAAAATTTTGTCTTGTCATCTGTGATTCTTGACAGCAAAAAGTGTCCTTCTACCTGGGCAAACCATACCGCGGGCTCGTCTGGCCAAAACGGAGGTAATCGGACCCCAACTCTAAACACGTCGGTTGGCTCCATGTAAGCCGACGGTGACTCGTGTTGGGAATTTTCTTCCGGTTTTGACATCAATATTTAATTATTTGGTGTACTTGCGATTGTCAAAGAGCTCCTCTGAAGTGTCCAATATTGAAGGGTCACCAGATATGGGGGTCGCCACCAGATGTTGATGAAAACGTCCCACATATATTATGTTGCAATCGAATGCAGAGATGGACTTCCGGATTATCAGGAATACACTCAATGGCGTTCTATTCACTTTATTTTACTATTTATATAGTTACAGTTTAGCAAATGATGATTTATAATGTTTTTAACACGGGAAGAAAACGATAGTAATTACGACGATTAACAATCAGTGTGAGTGGGTATCTCGTGTTTCTCACTACTGTACTAGCGGCCAGTACTGTAATGACGGTAGGAGCGATCGTTTGTGCAGGCAGCCTATTGTCTTCGTTGACGCGGTAAGCTTACATAGCGCTCGAATAATATTTTTCGCATGTTATATTTTAATTTATTTTTATGTTTTTCTGTTTCAGGTCCTGCAGTGCGGCACGCCACAATAATAAAAAAATAAAAAAGTAACTGATGACACATTATTAGTACCCCACGTATAATAAATATATGTATAGTTAAGAGTACTGAAAAATAGTATTCACTTCAGAGCGCTGTAAAACCTTAGCTATTGATTTAATGAAAAAATGTTGCCTATAAAAGTTGTTCCTTAAAAAACGATCTACAAAAATTGTCTGATATCATTTTTTCGTAAAATAATAAAAAATCATGTTATATCGAAAAATATAAATTTTTTCTCGAATTTATGAACATTTTCACTTATAACTTTTTTATTTATAGTTCTACGACAAAAAGTTCCTGGACCAAAGTTATAGAGAATTTAATTTATAACAAAAAATGTTTACAATTTTTTTTTATCAGATAAATAGTTTAAGAGATATATCGTAAAAACCGTTTCAACCCCTATTTTCAAGATGGCGGCCGTGGGACATGGGTGGCGACCCCACAAACTTGATTTTAGCTTTACACTTACCTCCACTACACATCAAAAAAATAAAATTGCGTCCTCTAAGAAACGCAACCCCTAATGTAACTTTTCAATGGACTAATATATCAGTTCAAAAAAAGCATACCAGCGTTGTTCGAATGGAAGCAATTTATGATAACTCGTTAGAACTCTTGCTGTTCTATATACAGCACAGTTTTAGCACTAACTGCTAACAGCAGCATACAATTCAAAACATAGTGCGACGGTACTCTAATCACTTGATGTGAAATAATAATAAGCAGACTAAAGTGCGTGCGCGTAAACAGCTGTCCGCCGCTCAATGGTGTCTCGTTGAATTGCATTCGGGTTTTGGATTAGCATGGAGGCTTTAATATAATGGATATATTGCAGACTGCAATGCATTTTGACTCTATAGGTACAAACATCGTTTGTTATTGCTTTGGCTTTAATATAACTGCCTGGTGGAGGACGCTGAAACAGGTTAGTTATATATTCCACGGATTTATTTTCCACATTGTACTTATCTGCAGGTATAAACTCTATTAGGAAATGCATCTTTGCATCTATACCTAAAACGCCATGGCATATCAAGGATTGTGTGATTTCGAGTTTATGATAAAAATCTGATATATTTATGAATGAATGCGAGCGTTATATAATATCTCACTAGATGGACAGTGATGATGCGGATTATTTTGGAGCAAAACCTTCAATACAATTAGATGATGCCTAAGTACTCAGTCTTGATTCGATAATACCCAGATTGTAATTTTTACGAAACTGTAGCAGGAAGTGCATTCTATCCTCTAGTCGTTCAAATAATTAACAAGCTAGCAAAACAATAGTTAATTTGATAATGGTTAAAAATTACAGATAAGTAAACCGAATAAGAGAAAAAAAAATTGAGTAACTTGTATATATAGTTTATTTATAATTGAGTACCTAGCTAGTACCATAAATTCTAGAGCTATATAAGCACAAACGCTTTGCAGAAGTACCTACAGTCAGAACAATGTTCTACGTAATTGTACAGATATTCTATTTTGCGGCATTGTGTGCGGTGCATTGTGTTTGGATTTGAATACGAATCCTGCTAACAAACTCCAGTAATTGTAATAAGCTGCTTAACTAATGGCAAATGACGACAGGCAAAGGACTTTCAGTGTTGCCAAATATATGATGTTATCGTCTTTGAATAAACTAAGTAGGTATAGGTTGTAACGTGGTAAACTAGGGCCTAGGGGGGGGTAAGAAAGAAGTAGGTCGACACATGGATGCAAATACAGTTGTTTATTTAAAATAGTACATCGAGGTGGTTCTTATCGACTATAAACTTAATTAACACCCTACCTAGGCTTGCAACGTATGCCACTGTTATTTATAAAGGACCAGCTCAACGGTTATCAAAGGGAGTGGGTCAGAGAAGTATGCGTACGGATTCCTTTTTAAAACAAAATAAAATAGGGCGCCACCCCAGCCTTATGGGCTGAGGAAAAGAAACGTTACTTGGGACTCCGCGGTGCGTGGGTGTCCTCGGAGACACGGAGTTCACTCGAAGTGGGTAACGTTACCGGGCACGTCTGCTCGTGGACCCGGGGAAAGGAAGGGGTAGGGTGCCTCCTGGCACCAACAAAAAATGTGGAGGGGGTCTTCCGGCCCCAACAACAAAAAGGGTAGAGTCTTCTGGGGTCTTCTTGCCCCACCCATGAAACCCTGGAATGCGGGAAACGATCCGCATTACAATAAATTCACAAAATACAGGTGGCCGGAGGGGCTTTACGATAAATTTAAAAACAAAATAAAAATAAATGCGGGCTTGCCCCACCCAAAAACGAGATGCAAACAGATTAAGGTGCCCTAACCGAAAAGAAAATAGGGGTGGGGGCCCTGGGAACAAAATCTAGCGCTAGCAGAGTGGTAATGATGGTTCTTGAAAACATTGTTATAGTTAAATGGTACATTCAAACAGAAACGTGGGTTCAATCGCATGATATCGGGCCGCAACACAGACAACAATAGGTTACTTTATATTTAATTCAAGGTTTAAATCAGTCGCACAAAGGGGCAGGTTACGTTAGTAAAATTAAATAAGTTAGGATCATCACCTGGCCAATATCCAACAACATGAGGTGCTTCGGAAAAAACTCCCCATGTGGCCGGGCACAGGCCGGTCACATGAACTACAGAACCCAGGCTTTACCAAAAATTGCACACAGATCCTAGCCAGCCCAAAATATGTTCACCAAAATTTCAAGGATTTCATAATTCCTAACCTCACAAAATATTCAAAAAAACACTCAAATACCTTATCAGGGAATTTCCAAAGGCGCGCCGCTCTCGCTGCTGCAGAATTCTGGCTCCAGGAACGGGCGTCGACCTTCCAGGCACCGGCGTGGTAAGTTACCACGCGGTACGCAGTCACGCCAAAAAATTCCAGGCGAAAACTTGCTGTAAGAGAGGGTTTTGGTTAGTTGTGGAATATTGCTACAAAGGCCTTTCCTGCCTGCAGCGATCAAAGCACTATCGATGCTTACCTTGCAGAGTCGAGCGAGCCGGAACAGGGCGGAAACCGCCTGGTTTGAGCCCTCAAGGGGAGCTGTTCTCAAGACGAAAAGGGAAAGGACTCGGCGGGCCCCCTGTTCTCCTTATATAGGGCTCCGCGCTTGGGGATGCCAGAGGCAGAAACCAACTTTTCCCACACTGCACCGGAGATCGCAGGCGCAAAGGTGATACAACGACTCGAGACCGCGGGACGTTCCGAAACGCTAGGGCAATTCCAGGACAGGGAAGAACTTTTCGTTGTAGATCGCTTGTTGGTGTCAACAACAAAAGGCTTCTCTCCATTACGGTTGTGCGCAGAGTAAAAAAACACTAGTTACGGAGTGCACAAAAAAATTGACTAAACCAATCGATGGCCGGCGACTCGATTCAAAGAAAATTAATCGTTCCTGATTCCAACGAGTGGTAGTCCTGACCGACGCGACCAATTTTTCCTACGAATTAACCGATATCTAAATTGGAGAAAAGGCAGAAAAATAAAGCACCAAATCATTGGGGATTTTGTTATATGACCACCCCAGAGAAAAAACAAGAGATCCGGTATCACAGATAACACGAAAATACACTCGACCATTCCACAGACTAACATTATACGGCTGTCGCAGACACCTGTAACACAGATAAAAGGAAAAAATCAGCTACGTCAGGAGACGAGTAATTGAATTTATAGTTTATTATTATTATTCTAATTATTATAATAAAGGGTCCCCCATCCGCCATCGACAAATAAATCGAACCAGACACAGACAGTAAACTGTGTTCGGGTGGGGGCGTGACGCGACAACGCGGCTTGGCGCGACGCGAGCGACGCAGCGTAACGAGTCTGAAATGAGAACTATTATAATCGGAAAAAAAAAGCTAAAGCTGTCAAAGTCAAGACAGCAGTCAATGTCACCTAACTACGATCCCCTCTAAGGCCATTGACCAAGAATTAAAGTAAATAAGAGAAAACGACAGGTTTCACCTGTTACAAGGTACTGATAGAAATAACTTTAAAACAATGGTAATCAAACTTTATGTTGTTGATTTTTAATTTAATTTTTGATGTTATCTTTAAAAGTGCTTCAGATTCAGACACTGTGTGATCACACATGGGGCAGAATTTATTTATCAAAAAAATCTTATAATAGGTATATTTAGTCTAAGTTTTCTATTGTTCTTAATGAGAAAAATAGAATAGTTTCAAAATATATTATACATTAGCTAGTGACTTAGAATTTGTTACCATTTGTTTGTACAATTACATGTCAAAAAGATTCAAGCACCTATTCATTAGCTCGTGTCCTATCTGCAGGCATTTTGCATATACGTAGTGGCTCTACAACTGAAAGGTTCTTAAGATAGTTAATTACTGATATAGATTCCTAAATAGCTAGATATTTGCTCGCCATTTTTAATTATAATAAATTAAGTCACGATACGTTTGCTGTAGCCCATTGAAGGCTTTTTCGGTTTTAGCTCGTACCTAACACAAATATTATAACAGATCCTTACCAATTTGGGTTGTCAAATTAAAAACCACATTAATAATTGGTATTTGTTAAAGTCCGTTTCAAGTTAGCAAATTATCAGCAAGATTACTATTGTAATAGCCCTAATATATTCAACTTTCACGTTGAATATTCATGATTTTTCTAAACTTGAACTCGAAATGTATACGCAAGTAAGTGGTCTCATTGAAAGCTCTAAGAGAAACGCTGAACCAACCAGATATATCGTATTCTAACTAATATAATGTTGATTAACTATACTTCTTCTTCTTCTCGTGTAAGCAAGTGGCTTCTGGTGGTTTTTTACTATACTAACTACGTAATACTAACTACAAGGGAACCGTGGTGAATTTATAAATTTATTTGATGTGTATTCTCGCCATACTTTTATTTGCTGTATTAGTATATTAGATCGCTCTATCAAACATTTATTACATAAACTCTCCATAAAGTAACAGTTGCAATCACTTTGAAGCCACACACACAATCAAATAGCCAACGTTTCACTTTTATAATAGAGCCGCGGTTTCACCCGCTTGCTTTTCCAATCTTTAAAATACCCCATTTAATTTTGATCACCATAATAGGGGTGAATTTTAAAGTCCTTTCTTTGTAAGTGACCTTCACCCATCAGTCGATCAATCGATCAGTCAATCAGTCGATCAATCGATCAGTTGATCAGCCGATCAGTAGATTAGTCGATCAGCCGTTCAGTAGATCAGTTGATCAGTCGATCAGTCGATCAGTCGATCAGTCGATCAGTCGATCAGTCGATCAGTCGATCAGTCGATCAGTCGATCAGTCGATCAGTCGATCAGTCGATCAGGTGATCAGTCGATCAGTCGATCAGTCGATCAGTCGATCAGTCGATCAGTCGATCAGTATTTTGATGGCTAATAATGTTTTTTTTTGTTTTTTTTTTATGAGAATGAATGACGTAACGAGCTAGCCGTCGAATGTGACTTCTAACTGATCCAGCATGAACCCAGTAAGCCACACCATTGTCTCATTGCATGGCAGTACTTCATTTCTTTGTTTACATTTTCTTTACTAATTATGAGGATGTACATTATACGTCATATTCTAAGCAAGCCGCCGCGCAAAGTGGCGCTCTTTGGGGAAGGCTCAGGCTGATGATGATGATGATTCTATCGTTTTCACAGAGAAAACAATCGTTTCTCTGTGATCGTTTTAGACAGAGGTGTCAAAACGTGTCTATTACATTCATACATTACATTGTGTTAGTCTAAGCCAGTTTTAATAATGGTGAATATACTGTTTGGTGGAAGGTCGTATAACCGCTGCAGTACACGACGTGTATTTGTGACTCGTTT
The DNA here is from genome assembly GCA_963580505.1 of Ennomos erosarius. NCBI lineage: Eukaryota > Metazoa > Arthropoda > Insecta > Lepidoptera > Geometridae > Ennomos > Ennomos erosarius. The sequence goes on from OY756982.1 coordinate 11,584,070, forward strand.
AATTACACATAAAATGCACAAGTGCTTGTTTACTATCCGAGACACTTATCGAGCTCTGAACGAGAGCTTTATTGACATACTCAATTGCCGTAGGTTGTCGCAGGGTTGCCAGTTTTGCAATACTGTGAGAAAAATCACTTTATTTTACTTAAATTATTTCTCTCATAAGAAATGTATAGCAAGAACAATTAATTTAAATTTAGATTTTTGTCATCATCAGCCCGTAGATGTCACGATGTGCACTTTGAGTGGCTGCTCGCCTCCTGCATCCATTGGCTCCCCGCGGTTTTTACCAAGTCGTCGGTCCATCTAGCGCCTTCCGGTTCGTGGTTGCCACTCGAGAACCTTTCTTCCCCATCGGTTGTCAGTTCTACGAGCGATGTGGCCTGCCCATTGCCATTTCAACTTGCTAACTTTAAGTGCTACATCGGTTACTTTAGTCCTTCAGCATTCTGGCTTAGATTTTTGTACCTTAGTATAATTTCATTCAAGTGTGATAACGCTAAACACTGAAATTACAGCCTTTTTATATAGAAAAGTGGAAACAACTTCCATGTTTATCCTAAAATTCACGATAGTTATTGCCCAGTGGGTTGGTACATATTAATATTGTGATTTGAGGTACAATCTAATAATTTTACTATTTCGAAATTAACTGTAACGAGTCTCTATAAAATGTAGATCGGTACACACAACTAGTACGACTTACAGGCAGCCCTGAATTGTGATTTCACAAGAATTCGTATAGTGTGTTTACGTTTCACGTTAGAAAGTAGATGTTATACCGAGTACCTATTTCTTACCAATAGAGCACATAGCACAGTAATTACTATGCGGTCCTCATTCAAATGTCGAACAGTATATACTGAACAATGTATTGGCGATTGGTATATAACCGACGCGACGCCGAAATAGCCTACGCTATACCTACTCCGATATTTGGAGTTCATACCTAATTTGGGCACATATTTATTCCTATTATAATTATCTAGTATGTTGGTACCCAAATAGAACGTTTAAAGTACCCAAATGTTCTCACACTAGTGTAGCTAAAAAAAGATTTTGATTAGATAAGGCAGCATAATTTCAAGCTAGTGTTCTTAATGTATTTACATAATTTATTATTTAAGGTGACTACAGCCCAACTTGTAATCCCTTCATCCCCTTAAATTGCCAAAGTAATATAATATTAAACTTAATTGCAGGGTTTCTGGTAATGAACGTTTATTTTCCAGTTTTAGTCTTGTTTGCGCAAAATATTAAAGCTATTAAAAATGTTTGAGAGTTTATAATACGCTTTTACCTCAGATTTTTATTGTAAGCATTTAGGGCATTTAAAACCTTCGTACCTTTTATATGTAAGGGCTGTTGAAACTATATTGTTGTAGAGCCTTTTGAATATTAGATTTAAACGTGCGGTGGAGACTTGCAATGGGCACTTTAATGTTTTCACCGTGGAGAGGCTAAGTGGTTTAATTAAAATATTTTATGCGTTTCAAAGTAGGTAAGCTCCGGTAGTTCGTTATAGAACAAAGTTTAAAGGAGAAAGTTCCAACATTTTATTAAGTTTATTGCGTGATTCATTTGTTTTTACGTTACTTTCTGCTTAGTTCCATTAATTTATACTGTCACTGTTAAGCAAATCATTTTAGGTATTTGATTGCATCTCTAAATTAATGTTTCCGGGTATTAGCTATTAACTGTAGGTAATTATTGCAATGTTGGTACTGCAACCGCAGCTGAGTGATTGGTTCTATTGTGCCCGTTATTATTTGATAACGAACGAGACCTACTACGTACCAGCAGCATCTTGTACAATGTAGATTACAGCTGGGCAAAGTATTAAGGCCTGCAGGCAGTCGAAGGAGGCGTTTCCGATTTTAAACTGGAGATACTCCAGAAAACTCCTGAACCTTAAGCGGGACAAATTACGACCTGTCGTCGGAATCGGCATCTGCTGACGGAGTGCAGTAGCGTGGCCTTGCAGTGAGACTGCTGGCCTTCCTGGGGACATTGAGTGGTTGGACTGAGTGCGCTACCTCATCACGCCAAAAGGGCCGCGGTGCGGCCTAGTTGCGGGAAACAACCCGCGCACCAAGTACAATGTAGATTGTACAATGTAGATTACAAGACAAGTTATTATACAATGTTCAGACTCTTTTGGTGCTGTTCTTTTTTTGGCTATTTATTATGCTGGTTGTGATGATTCTCAAGAATTTCCCAATAGATGGCGCTACCAACCCCGTAAGTTGGTTGTAAAAAGTGAAGGAAAAATTCGGACATGAGACTACTTCTCAGGGTAGCTTAAGTTAAGCATATCCCGGCTTGAGGGATGGATGGATGCGGGTCCAATCCCCGCTCCTGATTCTAATTGTTCCTTTACAAATGAATCTATTTATCATAAGTATCATCAGCTGGAACACGTCCACTCATCGTCCACTGCTGAACATAGGCCTGCCTCATAAACGTCTCTTTGATTGCCTCGTTGAATTGCAATGCTGATGCATTGAGCCAAATAAGTGCTAGCATTCTGATCACGCGTCGGATCGACCAGGCGCTCTGTTAAACTTTGGAAAACGCGACGAGCTCCCGGTCCCCACGGACCCAGGGTCTCAACATCAAACGACTCAAATATATTACCGCTACCGAGATTACTATATTTGCGCCGCTTTAGTTGCTCAGCCGAATTAGCCACGGCGCTATCTATCACCATGCTTGGCTATTTATGTCGAGAAAGTAATTATTAGCTGATTCAGATTTCACGACTTTATCGGAAAAGATTGCTCATGTCCTTCATGAAAGAAATTACTTGATGTTTGAAAATTTAACTTCACAAATATATCCCGGATGGGTTAGCTAGTAGGTACACGACCAATCAATGTAAGTGGGTCTCGATTAAAAAGCTCTCGAAGGCGGCCCATGTGCGAATGGTCTCAACGCCGATATGTTAAGCACTTGTGCCGGACGTAAAACAGATGCCTCCTATATGTCTTGCTAATAGAATGCAATGTGTTTCGTACGCAGTTACACCTATCATTTAGTTTAGTTTGTAGTTTTACGCCAAGCCGGCACAAGGCCTGGAGCTGCTGTGTTTAGTTATTCATTAACTGACTGAATGGCTGGAACGTAATAGTTGTATTAGTAATGTAGGTCATAATTTATTATACATTAAGTACTTTATTCTAAAAAAAATTTGAAGCCAATTTTGCAGTTCTAGTTTGGTAATATAATATTACTAGCTGCGGCCCGCGGTATCTCCCGTAGCTGAAAGTAGCCTATACATAATATAATAAAACTGTAGAGATAAAAAAATCTGTAAATACAAGATATAGAAAAAAAATGACACAGGTTGACTTGAAATTTTTTGCTGATCACGTTAAGCTACTTTTTAGACATTTTGTCTGTTTATTTGTTTGTTTGTTTGTTACGGCACCACTCCGAAATACTGAACGGGTTTTCATGCGGTTTTCACTAATAAGCTTAGAAAAACCCGGCGCAAAACATAGGATATATTAAATTTTAAATATTGTAATTTTTTTTTGTGAAAATGATTAAGATTTCATTATGAAACGAAACGGGATTTTAACAAAATGGCCGCTTCAAGGCTTCAAGGTAAGATTTTTTTTCTTATATTTTGGCTCCACACATAGTGTAGGTATTTAGCCAGTGTCAAAAGGTAAGTTTTATTTTGGCTACTAATCATAGATGAGAGAAAAAAAATGTTACTCTGTGTTACTGACGGTAATTTTAATTCGGGTTTATCCGGAAGCACAGATTAAAGAAAAAACTCTGTTACTATTATGGCGTGGCTTCGTATACGCCCGAACCTTCGCTGTTGAGTTGGCGCGCAAAAACATCTCTGTTGACTATCCTCGATGTTTTTGTAGCGCCCCAATCCGGATACACAGTCAATTTATTTGCCTGCTGCGCGACCGACGTGGGCTAAATTAAATGGAGGAAGCAGTAGCGTTATATTGTATGTCGGCGAATAAATATGTTTTACAAACTGTGAGAGTTTTATTTGCGATTACAAAAATCAATTTTAATAGTTTTAATTTATAATTCCTTATCAATATGAAGAAAAACCAATTTTTTTAATTGTCTGTTTATCTGTCTCTTTGAATACGGATCACGGTTATTATAGTAGCAACAGAAATATATCATCTGTGAAAAATTCAACAGTCTAACTATCACGACTCATGAGTACATCCAGGTGACTGATGGACAGACAGACAGACGGACAGTGGAGGTTTAGTAATAAGGATTTATCCTTTGAGTACGGAACCCCAATCATTTTTATTTCATTCTGAACAATCCCCACTGCACTAAGCAATAAGGAAGTAATTTAATGCATGTTTTTATTTATAACTTATAAGATAAAAAACAGTAAATAACAATTGGCGCGCCTGCATTACCGGCAGTGTATCACACTTTTCGGGCTACGGCAAAATACATCGCACGATAACTTCGTCTGCGCTCGATGCAATGCAGATTAGAGAAAAACAATGTGTTCATTATGTAAGTACCCAAGGAAGTCATATGTATTACATATAGATAAGTTTTTTCGTTAATCTGTGGTCCAAACTAAAAAAGAGGATAGGTGTGAGAACCTTCTTGAATATGAGCACGACACAGAGAACAAGGAATTTCGAAAACTAAGAACTTATTAGACTTTTTATTATAAGTTTTAAGGCTTCACGCGATATCATATTTAGCCAATATTGAAACATAACTTTTTTTTTATAACTGGATAGGCCCGCATTTGACCGCAATCTCACCTGATGGAAAAACTAAACTTATTATTCGTATTTTCGATTTATTGGGTTCTGGTACTATTTATTTATTTATTTATTTAATTCTTTATGCACAAAATGTGTACAAAGGTGGACTTAATGCTAACAGCATTTTTATTATGTATATGTTTTTTTTTTTTTTTTTTTTATCATCAATAGGCTAACATTTGACCACGGTCTCACCTGATGGTAAGTGATGACGCGGTCGACGATGGAGCATGCTTGCCTAGAAGATACCGGTTCACTCTAGCCTTAGTATTGCTTAGTAAAAAATGCTTTTTTTTAAACACAATATTAATCGACATATTAAAAACCCAAAGCTGTTGTGGAAAAATTTAAAAGCTGGGGTGTTGCCGCCGAAGTCTGTGGAATTACCACCGCAATTTGATGATCCTAATGCGATAAATAATCATTTTTTGAATATTCCTGGTACTATAGTTGTCAGCATGTCCTCCTTGACGTTCTTCGAATTTCATAAGTTTGGTAATTGTAGATTCTCCTTCAAACCCACAAACTCTCTAATTGTGTTAAAATTCATTAGGGAAATTAAAACAAATGCTCTAGGTATAGATGAAATCTCTCTGGAAATGATTACCCTTATGCTGCCCCAATGTTTGGACACAATAACAGCGATAATAAATAAATCTATTACCACTGCAATATTTCCAACAGCCTGGAAAACTGCAGTCGTTAAACCCATACCCAAAATTTCTACCCCACAGGATATCAAAGAATTGCGACCTATTAGTCTGTTACCGTGCCTTTCTAAGGTTCTTGAAAAAGTGGTTTGTTCTCAAGTTACTAAATATTTGGAAGAAAATAACATTTTACCAGAAATGCAATCAGGTTTTCGTAAGGCTAGAGGAACTAATACGACGTTATTGGACGTTACTGACAATATACTTGCAGCACAGGATGTCGGTATGGGTACTATTTTAATTTTATTAGATTTTTCACGTGCTTTTGATTCCATTAATATATCTCTTTTGCTAGCTAAGTTAAACTTTTATGGCTTTGATTCTACCGTAGTTAGATGGTTTGATTCTTATTTGAGTAATCGTGCACAGCTTGTTGAATTAAAAAAAGACAATGGAGAGACTCTTCGTTCGGAAAAGCGTGAGGTAATTAGAGGTGTACCACAGGGTTCAATTTTGGGTCCGTTACTTTTCATTTTGTATAGTGCAGATATAATTAGTAGCATCCGCCATGCTAAGTTTCATATATACGCCGACGACATACAATTGTATTTGTCATTTAAACCAGAGCACTTGCAAACAGCAGTGGCTAAATTGAACGAAGATCTGGAGCGGATCCAGACGTGGGCTATATCGAATTCATTATTGTTAAATGCCACAAAGACAAAATTTATGATTATAGGGTCTAAACATCAAGTGAATCAAATAGCCCTGCAGAATCCTCAGTTGCTGATAGATGGAGAAGCAATCGAGCGAGTCACCGAAGCACGAAATCTAGGTCTCATATTCGACGAGCAGCTAAAATTTGAGCATCACATATCCGAATCCGTCAAGAATTGTTTTTATCGCCTAAAAGTTTTATACAAAATTCGGAAATATTTAAGTACAGACATTCGAATTTCTCTTGTTGACTCGCTCGTGCTTTCTAAGTTTAATTATGTGGACTCTGTTTATGGCCCCTGTCTTTTTTCCAAAACCTCGCGACTTATTCAAAGAGTGCAAAATGCGTGCGCTCGGTTTTGCTTCCACATACCGCCGCGCAGCCATGTGACTCCCTTCTTGAACCGTAATAACATTTTGAACATGAAGCACAGGAGGGACCTTCATCTGGCTACTTTAATGTTTGGAGTGGTTAAGTTTCAGAAGCCAAAATATCTGTTTTCCAAATTCATATGGGCCAGTGACCACAAAAAATATGCTATAAGGACATGCTCGTTCCTATTGCGTACTCCACGGCACGGCACAGCTGCATTTCGTGGCAGTTTTCGTTTTAGTGCCACGAAGTGCTGGAACTCCCTTCCTCCACCCATACGTAATTCCAACACAAAATTTAGTTTTAGAATAAAGTTCAAGCACTATTTGTTACAACAACAGAAGCTACTCTCCATATAATTTTTCCTTTTTTACTAGTATATAATATTTACTTATTTATTTATTTATTTATTTATTTATGGACCTTCAACAGTTCTACATGTTTTTGAAAATAATAGTGACAGCTTACATGGATTACTTATATATTAATAATAGTTTTTTACGTTCCTTTAAAATTAATATTTATATACTACTTATTTGTTTTAGTCTTTTAATTTTTTATTAATCTTTCGTAGCTCTAATAAATCAAATACAATTAACCCCCCCACAATAATAATAATACTTGTGCCGGCCGTGTGGGTTTAATTATTATTATTTATTATTATATTTTATTATTATGTAATTTATTCAAATTCCTTTTCTTACTGTTATCATCCACCTACAAGTTTATATTATTTTTTCCAGATAGTTAAACTGCTAGTAGGTACTACTTATATGCAACTCACCTTATCTGTCTAATTAATTTTTTTTTGTTTAGGGAACTCTGATTATTATTTTAATTAAATTTATTATCACCACCTGTTATTGCTATTTAATTATTATTAGTGTCTTCGTCACTCAAGGTCTGGGCTGAAAATCAGCGCCCTGGATTCGTCCATGGCACATGCTGAGCTCAGACCATTTTGTACAGCACTGTACACAGTAACAACGTTTGCACACGGAAGCACAAACTAAGGTTTAGGTAGGTTATGTTATGTGCAAGTTTTGTAATTAGGAGGTTCCGTTTTTCTATGTTTTATTTGCTTAGCACACTTATTATTGTTATTCGTTGTTGTGTACAGTTTGTGCAAATAAAGTGTTTCTTTCTTTCTTTCTTTCTTTCTTTCTATTGTATTAGTGTATTAGTTTTCAAAAATGTACTACTTGTTACCATTCGAAATAAGTATTTAAAATGGTATTTATAGTACCTATAGCTTAACCTATAGCAGTAATCTATGCCTATAGGTACTTAATTTATTGACCCTTGCTTTTGCTACGCATTGTCAAAGCTTTTTTATTTTGGCATTAGACAAAATTTGTATTTAGCCAATGATAGGAAGTATTTTATGAAAACTGTTTAAAAGGGTAGGTTCTTAGACTTTTTATAATCATTCATAAGCCTTCACGCGATTATCATACTTAGCCAATATTGAAGCTTACTTAATTAACATTTATATTCAAGTTTTCGATTTATAGGGTTTTGCCGGGAGTAATGTTCTTTATCCACGAACTGGAAGACGCAGCGTAGGCCGGCCCTCCACTAGGTGGACCGACGACCTGATGAAAGCCGCGGGGAGCCGATGGATGCAGGAGGCGAGCAGCCGCTCTAAGTGGCGCTCCCTGGGGGAAACCTATGTTCAGCAGTGGACGTCTTCAGGCTGTTAATGATGATGATGATGAATGATGATGTTCTTTATTTGCGATCTAGTAAAATGTATTATTTACATACACTTACTACACGTTACCATTCTAATTAGGTAAATAAAATTATTTTTGCACTACTGCTACATTCTTGATCGACCCGCAGAAAGTTTTAAGGTACCTGGGGGTCTAGCAAAGATACCAACCACTAACGCGATTTTGGAGTTAGCGTTTGGCATTTGGTATTACACAAACGCTCAGCCAGAAACCATCGAAGAGTCAAAACGCTTTCTCGGCCTCATTAGTTTTTATTTTACCGAAACAATCTACCAAAGGCTGCGGACACACAAGCGATATTAGATAAATATTTACACAATGCAAAGAAGAAGGATAAAACAAAGATCGACGACTAGTGAAGCTGTAGACGCATTCAACAAGATTTTTTTAACGTCACTTAATGACGTGCGGGAAATGTAGAGATTTTTTTGTTCCAACAGAAAACAACATCAACAACGCAGAGTAACAAGTAAACCTTTGGAAACCTCGGCTTCTTTACAACCTACATCACGCAACCAAAAAGACCATCGCAAAGTATTTATCCACCAAGATTAACAGTACGTCGATTTCGTTTTTGTCAGACAGAAGCTCGCAAATCTCTCACGATACCATACGGGGCCCCTTCAAAGTAGGTACTTGACAAACATCCTAAATTCTACACTACGAATGGATTCTCGGGATGTCGCTATCTCGCTTGATAGGCTTAAACCAGCTTACACTACGATCACACCACCGGTAGATTCACACAAGTCATCCAACACCACAAACGTCCCAACTGCCAAACGCATAGCTCGGCCACCTGAGCCGAGTAATAACGCCACTGCCAGCTCAGCTCTGCTAGCAGTTCACAGAAGCAGCCACCTATCGTCACCAGATTCGGTCGCACGGTTCAGAGAACCGCGCGCTTCGACTTTTGAGCTACATCCTGGTTCGTTAACTAGGGCATTATAATCTACAGTTACTGCCCACAGCACATCCGCTACCACTAAGCAGCAAATTGGACTCCACACGCCCATATCGGCATCCTCGACGCTAATTACTAATCAGCATGGGACAACCACAAAGCAAAACGACCATAGTGGCACAAAACAGCGCAGCACCTAATGCAGCCTACGTCGAGGACAACACCGCGGCCTCGCACACCATGTCATAAACTGCCGTGGTGGTCGTCAGTGCAGCAGTCACCTTGGGAATCCTCTACCTAGTGTGGAGACAGTGTAAGAAGAAAATCAAAACAGCAGTGCACAAGCGGGCCGGCAAGGTAATCGCGCTAGCAGTACCTATTACCTAATCCAAGGGGCACCGCAAGCAACAAGTGACATGAAGACACCAGCTGATGCATTTGCATACATATATCGTATGAAACACGTGTATAAAATTTAAAAGTGCAGTGCGTGAAAATAAAGTAATTACTTATCCTAAAATAAACGTGTCGTATAGTGTAAGGGCTTCATCCTAAATAGATTCGGCGGTGGAGTTACGCATAACTGCCTTATCTGTGCACGCGGGCTGTAAACGTAAACAAATAAACTGTGACGGAAAATGAACACTTGCTGTGTAAGTAATTAAATAAGTGTTAGTTACATTTACATTATCTTTTTGCCATGGCATACTTAGGTACTTTTGTTTTATTATATCTTAATTTTGTTTTACATTTGTGGTTGTTATTTGAGTACTTAAATGTTTTTACAAAGTTTTGAAATATTTTCATTTTACTTTTACGTTTTTATAATTATTGTGGCATGTTTTTTTTAAATTATTTTACAACCAACGACTTTTTATTGTTCCATTGCATTAAGAATTAGACACCGAGGTATATAATCCGTCCAGCCGTTTGAGCGTCAAGGAATATTGCGAAGGTTTTTTCAGGTATTGTATTACGAAGATTTATTCTACTGTGAATTATTACGAACCTCCGATAACGTCTTCAGACTGTGATGATATTGATAAATCTGCAATAATAATTACTACATTATAATTAATTATTGATTTCTCGAGGTTGTGCTCAGTGCTTGTCATATTAAACCAGAGTCATACTTAGAACTAGGCTTCTCTTTCTATTATAGTAGATTCTGAGTAATACTGTGGCTATACTGGGTGTAATTGAATTCATTAGCATCCTTTGAAACTAAGTACCTACTCCTGATACCGGTTACGTCTGGACAAAAATTTTTGAATTCTAACACATTGGTTTAGTAATAATAATAACTCCAAAAAATGGAATAACTTACTTAATCAAATGCTACAATACAAAATTTAATTAAAATAATGTAGTGCTGTTTTTAATTAGTACATACAAGGTATAAAAACGTTTAGATGTATCAAAATCATCCGTGCCAACTGTATTAGGCGCCGCGGCAATCTTCATAATTTTCAATAAAAATATTTTCATTTTCACACTTTTACTCTTTAATAATCATCTATAAATGATGTACTATCATGGGCTCAATTTATGCTAATGAATTAAATTACATCCTGTATAAGCAGCCGCGACGATTTACTAACATGAAAATGTTTTAAAAAATGTTACTTCCGTAAAAGAAGAGTGATTCCCCATAATTTTGTTACCAGAGCATGTCTTATTTGAGCCCGCGCGAGTATTGCGTGACTGCGAGTCGAAGGCTGTCACCTATCACATTCCGGACTTATAGAAACGATACTAATCGTGGACTGACATTTTAATAAACTGGGTTATAACTCAATCGTGGTGTAGCCGTGTTGTTTTTGTTTTTATTTAGCCTTTATTTCGATATTTTTTGTATTGGTAGCTAAAGGTAAAATAACGCCTAAAGGTCACATATATAGGTCCTAGATCCTAACTAGGATTCCCTGTATCAAGGTATCCAGGAACCGCGAGGACCATGGTCTCAGCGATATTTTTTTTTCTTTATTTATTTATTCCACAGCTCTTATCTTAATAAACACAATAAACCAATTCTTACTTAAATTTACAGCCAAAAAAAGGAATAACATTTTTTAAAACAGTATAACTTAATATCGTAAAACTTAAACTTAAACATTAACCGTCTTACCACAAAAGATTTAGACGGGCCTTAAACACTTGTTGAACAGTTGTTTCATGAATTCCATACCACAAATCCGCGCCTAACACTCGTTTAAGATAGACGGGCGTTAAACACGTGCTAAAATTTAAACATACATAATTTAACCAACCCTTAGTTTAAGAGGTGTTTAACTGTCGCTGTCACCATAACACACACAGTCAAACTTCACGCTAATAACGTTCCGTTTTTTCTATGGTCACAGCTATGACGCTAACATGTATCGGATTTACAAAATGAGTTCTGCGCGGAATGAGACGTTTCGTATAATGTCACCTTATTTAAAAAATGTGGATCGAGTTAGACAGTGTTTAAGTAAACACGGTATAAACATGGTTTTGTAGTGACAAAAATAAAACATCCGTTTAAGTAGCATTTAACTTTTAGACGCTGTCTAACTAAACATGTATCTAAGCGATGTTTAAAATTATATTTGTGGTAAGACGGTAATAATTTACTTACCTAACTCTTAATTTTATCATTGACTCTATTTGATACACAACACAGTCATTCTGTCAACCAAATCACAAATTCACATCACTACAACGGGTACTTAGAAGCAGAAAGGAGAAGACCGTTTCATAACTACTACGACCTCGACATCTTCAAATTAAAAGTGAGTATGAATCGTATAGAACAGCATGTAAATCGGATAATATTGACAGTAGTAAGTAGTTATTCTTACCGGTAGCATTCAATACTCTTTGGTAGGTATGTGCTTTCCTACCCAACCCATTGATGGAAGGTGACGATAGAAAAAAAGAAGGCTTATTCTGTAATAAAAGAATAACATTCGCTGAAACGTTCCTCCCGCGATTTTGTTTACAGATATTGAAACGATACATTACACCTACCAATTGGGAGGTTGTTGGGGAGAAGCCGCACCTGATGCCACGATTGTTTCTCATACCGTATTCCGGATAACATTGCATTTTACCTCTCGCTTAAAGCGGGTAATCTTTGTTTTTTTTAGCTTATACCTAACAAAATATTCGGGCATAAGTTTGAAAAGAGAAAACGCGATTGGTATATAACCGAGAATTTCATCTGGTAATTAAGTTTCGCCTGTAACCACCAATCTCGAATTCCTTACCTAAAATGTTTTTGACGGAGGTTGGGAGTTCTACTCAAGCAATAGAACAGGTATTTAAAAAAAGTACAAATACTTACTGATTCTGTATGTGGGTGTTGTGGGACACAGTCCTCAGTCAGTTCCTGAATTCTTAAAGAAAAGAATCGTTAGGCTCCAGGATCATAATAAGTATAATATAAAATAAAAGTAGTTAAAAATAATTATCATTGCGCTTCCCGTTATTTTGATTTATATAATTTGGTAGGGTTATGTTGTGATTATACGAAACATTTAAAATAAGCTCATTAATAAGCTCATCAAGTATTATGTACTGTCGACAGTGGAACTACTCCATTCGATTAGTAATTCGTTCTGGCAGAATTACACGTCCAGATTTATATGGATAGAGTATCAGTAGGATTTGTTGAGGCAAGGAATTCGAATGCATGCCTGCATTCCGTTCCGCACCACTCTACATCGTAGGATATGTGCATACATAGTGAGGAAAAGATGCAATGCGTGGCTTTGCATTGCACTTTAAATATTCAGCACCGATATCTGAGTTTTATCTACTTAGACATTAGTTTTACCTACGTGAAGGTTTTGTTTTTTGTGGTTTTTGATAGGTCTATATCCACTAATCCCATCGTGTTATCCCGTGATGTAAGAGATAAGTAGAACACCGGTAGGCGAACCTACGATTTATACGCCTATACCTAATACATAAATATTTCAACTATATCTATTCAGCTGGTTTAGCGTTGAACGACCGACGTATTTACATACACAACTTTTGCTCTTCATTATTCCACTTTATAGTCGAATTCACAGACAGTATAGTATTAGATTTCTGTAGTCGACATGCTCATCCGACATCGTACTACATTGTACTACAAATATAGCATGATTTCCCCACACAAAGTGCAATAGCCGTAGCTAATACGTGCACTATCAACAACCCTCGAGCAGGATCGCGGTGTCGCTTCCTGCTGACACCTCACTTAGTACCATTTCCGACTTCACAAGAGCACACTGCCTCGTGGCTGTGACAAGGCAAACTATGCTATTTGGGTGCACGTATTTCATGCTGCAGTTAAAACGCAGTATACACCTAGTCACCTGTTAAATTGTTTTAAAATTACTCAGTAGGTAGGTATAGTTGATTAGCAAATTGCCGCGCATTCTATATAATAGCTTTGCTCAAAACGAAAGTAAAGTGTAGTCCTAATATTGGCATATGCCTAGGCTGTTTGCACGCTCGTTGTCTTTATTCGCCAATTTACTTACATTCGAGCTCCGCCCCGCGGGTCGTAAAGTAATATTATCCACCGCTGGGCGAGGGCAATAGTGCCTCTTTTACGGGCCGCGAGCGAGCGTCACATGGGAAATTATTTGACGTGGCGTTTAATGGATTTTTGCCTTCATAACACGCTACCTACAGCCAAATAAAAATATCGTCTACCTAGAACTCCACACATTCATATGTGGAAACATTAAAAATGTTTCAAAACAATTCACAGCCAGATACGTTGGAATACTTTTATAAATTCCTGACAATATCTGTCGGTATCTGGGAAATAATCGCAACCATCTTTTGTACCGTGTGCCGAATATTTTTATTAGGTTTCAGACGACACCACTCATGGCCTCGTCGCTTTTGTTATGTTTATTACTCTTCGAATTTATTTTTATATGAGTTTTATTAAAGCGGTATATTTTCCGCTGTCGCAGATCAAGGAGTGACAACTCTGGAACTGCTGGAGCTACGCGTGCCGACTCACGTGCCTCTGGGCACGCGCGCGGCCCTGTCGTGCCGCTGGCAGCTGGGGCCGGCCGACGTGCTCTACTCCGTGAAGTGGTACAAGGACGGCAAGGAGTTCTTCAGGCACGTGCCGCGTGACGTCGAGCCGCGCAGGAGGTTCCCGCTACCCGGAGTCGACGTTGAGGTGAGACTCTTGGAACTGCTGGAGCTGCACGTGCTGACTCGCGTGCTGCTGGCAGTTGGAGTCGGCTAACGTGCTGTACTCCGTGAAGTGGTACAAGGACGGCAAGGAGTTCGTCAGGCACGTGTCGCGCAGGAGGTTCCCGTTGCCCGGAGTCGACGACGTTGAGGTGAGACGCGTGGAACTGAAGTCGTAGCTCAAATTATAGCTTTTACGCAAATCTTATAGACGACCTCTTTCTATTTATCGTCTTCAACAACATCTATTTTTTCTGTTAGTCTTACACTAATTAATATGAGGCCAGCCTTTCTATACTAACCTATATAATATAGGTACATGAAACCAAAGGTTTCCTTTACTTTCGGAGCCAATAGGTAGGGATACTCATCTTGCCATGACACAATTTTCAGAAACATCATGCAAAGTTAAACGTTAATCGAGACAACCCTGTGAAAATACGTTAAAAATTGTACTAAATTTTAATCCCCATGTCGTATGGACCAATATCTCCTATTAAATCACTCGAAGGTCAGATACTTGTTTGTACGAACTACGCTCCCATAAAAGGCTAAACAGATAACAAGGATGAACTTTGAGAGTGGATGGGTATAATTGGATTAATTCGGTTGTGAGTCGAGTTTGCTTAGGTCTCCCGGTGGAAACAATATAAAACGGACCGGATATTACACTGTGAAGAGGCGCAGGTGTAAACATACCGCCTCTCGAGTGGGGCCTCATTTCTACTTCTTTCATTTGAAGCCACCGCTTCTATAATACAATACTGCGTGCACGGGCAAGCCGTTGTTGATTGCATTTATACATTAATAATAAAAACTGTTTGTCCGAGTTTTAACTTTTAGGAAAGCGAATTGAAAATGATCGATCCTGTTCTATCAAAGGAATGAGGATTTCGGATTTAAATTAAATACTTGCTTCACATCGGCACTCGGGTACTTTGGACACGAATACTCTTTCGACAAAGTAATTTCGTTTTCAATGAAAATTCAAGGAATAAAAGGTTTTATGGAATTAAGTAAGTATAGGTACAATTACTCTGTGAAATAAAATTATTATGGTGAGAATAAACTAATAAAAATATGATTATTTTTATTACATAGATTATCAACTTCCTTGGTACCTACCTACCTACTAACCTACTATCCACAGAATATAATAATAATGTTCTACCTACACAGGTACCGGTATAACGGATAACGGTATTCATGACAATTATCTACTATTTACAAGCCTTTAATTGACTTCCGTATTTGGTTGTTTGTTTAGAATCTCGACTCTCTCGTGTCAATTAGAACTAATCTTTCTAGAGATGTTCCCTACCTGTACGCGATAGTACAGTATTTGTAAACGATATCATCCCAATACGTTCCCACAGCTGGGAACTCTCACTTGAAGAGTGTAGGCCATAACTCAGCACCATGGACAAGTGCGGTAGATATATGACACATGTAATAGGTACTCAATTTTTTTTTCTTGAAAATGCTAGTTTTCCGTTCACCTATGCAAAAGGGAGTGCGATTTCGCAGTTCGCACATAATTTGAAAAATCATTGGTGTAGGGCCGAGGCGGGATTTGAACCAGGGTGCATCGGTTTGATGGTCGCACGGGCTACCGGTAAACCATACCTACTCACTTGCTTTTATAAATTTATATATTAGACAACAACAGTGAGATAACTTACTAGGTATATTCTACTGTAATCTGACTTGAAAAATGTTTTTTTTCGGTGCTTCAAAACATGTCCTAGCATCCTAGCAAGGAAAACCCATGCGTATAACGTCCTTGGAAAACCCTATTTTTTGCAAAAACTGAGACGGATTATACATATTGTTGACAGAAATCCAGTCCCAACGGGGCGAATGTTACTCTGTTTCCTGCCATTCTGGAAACGGGCGGGCGTTACCGATGCGAGGTATCGGGGGAGCGGCCACTCTTTCCGACCGTCTCCGACCATGCTGATATGGTCATCGTTGGTAAGCATGAGAATTGTTAAAAAAACACACCACATTATCGGCTCGACTGGGTGTCGTGATGAAGTTTGCATTTTGCACCAAGGAGGCTCATTGAATGGGCGTAGGGAAGATAAGGTTGTCGAGCCGGTAGACGCAGCGTAGGTCGGCCCCCACTAGGAGGACCAACGACCTGGTTAAAACTGCGGGTACCCGATGAATGCATAAGAGATAAGCAGATGCTCAATATTTTCGTGGTCAATATTTTATGTACTTAATTAATATCTTAACAAAAGGTAAACCGCAAAAATATCGCGGATATGAATGCTATGTTTTGATAGGCTTGGTTTGTCGCATGGCTCCAAAAAATAGGCATTTTATCCCGGGGGTGCCGTAATAGCGGGCTAAGGTAACATGCAAGGAATAGGCAATAATGTTTTCCTAGGTCTTCAATACAATCTACTGCATTGCGATCACCATCAAGACACAAGCGTTGTGATTATGCCAACCCCCCTGTAGGCCTCCTTCGACCTTTTATAAAATATAAAGTTAACTCTGTCATTGATTTTTCTTATGTGAAATACACCTCTGAAGACCTTCAGCTACAGTTTCTTTAATTTCCTCGCTTTAGAAGATATCCCCTGAGTCATTATCCGACGTCGCATACACCCCCACCAATCAAGTCGTATGTAGGACAATAACCGGAAAAGTATGGTTTTAGGCCATGGCATAATATGTAGAGCACCATTGAAATTTCTTCCTTCCTTTATTTTCTTTAACATGATATGAAATACAAAATTACATAATTTTATGCTGTAAGTATCAAGTTCATTATATGTATTAGTTAATAATATAGTTCAATAATTTGCCAACATATAAAAATAATTACAATGTAGTAGGCCTGGTAGCTCAGGTAGTAGCAGCCCTGCCTTCTGAACTGAAGGCTGTGGGTTCGATTCCCACCCCGGACAAATATTTATGTGATGAATATCGATGTTTGTTCTGTGTCTGGTTGTTGTATTGTATTCTACGTATTTACAAACAAAAAAGTATTTAATTATTGTATCAGCTATCTGATCCCCATAGTACAAGCTATGCTTAGTTTGAGGCTGGATGGCACTGTGTGAAATATCTACACATATTTATTTATTTATTTTATTTATAGTAAAGCCATGCTTTCTTGCACATAAACATAACATTGTATAACTTATTTAGTTTTCTTGTAAAAAGGTGTCTTTATCTGATTTTGTAGCGGTGGGACAGGAAACAATATAGATAATTGCTTTCGCGTGTTCCAATTGTAAAATTAAATTTCGAGATGGTGCATTAGTGTATTGCTTTGAAACTGTAGAACCGCAACATTGTAGAATTTGTAGAGTAATCATACAATTCCATTGCTCACGTATAATAGTTGAGAAAATACGTTTTGCTGGAACATCGATAAGAAATTATATTATCTAGGTACAGTATGTTCATGTTGTTAAGAAATAATGTACAGGATAGCACTTTTAAAATCCCGTCTTTGTGTTTGTTAGAAAATTATTGCAACATAGTCTGGAACTGTCTCAATTTTTAATTTGCTCTGATAAACTTTCTGATAAACCAATAATACATAGGTTATAAATATAAAAAATGTTAGAAAAAAGTGGGCATATATATATATACATATACATATATAATATAATTTTTTAAGGTCTGCTACGATTCTTCTCACCTGACTTCGAACGTCATAATGTAGTCATTGTTTGTGTCCTACACCTAAGTAACAAAGTTCACTTTTAAAAGGTCTGCTTGCTTAAAACGAAGGAGCACTATGTGTATTTATAGAAGAAGAATATTTAGAGGACAGACAGAAAATCATAATTTATTTTCATCAACAGCCTGAAGACGCCCGCCCACTGCTGAACATAGGCCTCCCCGAGAGAGTGCCACCTCAAGCAGCGGCTATTTATTTTAAATCGGCTATATTTTCAACAGCTTTACCAGAAGTCGGGCCGATAATAACGGGCGCCCGGCTCCGGTACCAAATCGGTGACCGTGTCCAGGTGAACTGCACTTCAGGCAAGTCGCGGCCAGCTACGCGGCTCGCCTGGTACATCAACGGGGAACCGGCGCCCTCGCCGGCGGTACTCGCACCGAGTCGTGAGGTCTCGGAGGACGGCCTCGAAACCACAAGTGTGGCGCTCGACTTCAAAGTCAAGCCGAAGCATTTTAGGAAAGGAGACTTGAAACTAAAGGTGAGTTTATTTTTGCGGAACTTAATTTTGTTGCTGTTAGACAAAAGGCAGGTTTGTGAACCCAGCAACACCCATGAACCTATACAAGCTCTTTGTATGAGTACTTTTTCTTGACATAGGTAATTCTTTTTCGATTGCGAGTCTCTTTCAGAAAACACTCAACTCATTGTCGAAGTAACGAGTTGAAGCAATAATAATAAACTGTTACTTTGTGCTGACAACGTGCGGTTAAAGATTCGAAAAACATGACCATACCATTTAAAAACATGTTTTCCCGCTTTTCATAAAACTAAAAGCATGTCAGTGATGTCAGGCTAAAGGTCGCGTATTGTTCCAGTGTCTCGCAACAATAGCCACGGTGTACTGGCGAAGCAACGAAGAGAGCGCGCAGGGTGAGCGACTCAAGGGCTACTCGAGGTCTCGTGAGCTCAGCGAAGGTGCTTCCCGCGCGGACCGCGTCCAAGCTGCCGGCAAGCCTGGCTCCGCAGACTCGCTGGCACCAACCCTAGTGCTATTTTGTGCCACTACTGCGGTGTTTGGAACGAGACTGTTATAAAAGTGAACGGTTATGTGATACGACGCTGATGTGTCAATTCTAATGCTGCATGCATTAGAATTGACACAATTTTAATTTTATGAATGTAGCTGATTACGTGAATATTTGGGCTGTTGTGTGTGAGCACATATATACCGAGGCGACGCTATCGTATGCACACAGGACCGCTGTTTTAGTTCCGCAGTAAATTGTTTTAATTTATTTGTTGAACAAAATAGGTTACATTCTATATACATAGGTAGATACTGAAAAAAAAAACTTATTGTTTTGTTTTGGCTTGAAAAATATTTCAATTTCATTCCTTTTTGTATGTAAGTAGTTAGAACGTAGCTTTATTATTAACACCTATAGGCTATAGGTAGGATGGTTGTTTGAAATGAACTGCGAAAGCTTATTTCCATAAAAACGTTGTGCCATTGCATTATATTTTAATAATATTTGCGAACACCTCAGTCATTCCCAAAGACAATATCTTTGACCAAAGCATAAAACAATATTACCATTACTAAATAATATTTTTAATAATGGTGGAGATATATTACCTACTAGATAGAATCAATTAACAAAAATTCAGTACTTATAAAATCTTGTCATTTCAGTACCGAGCTAGATCTTGGTAATAATAATTGTTTCTCGATCATTAGGCAACTAATTGTTATGGAATCGGTCGGTTATTCCAATATTCAATATCAGCAAATAGCTCTAGCTGTACAAATAATTTGATTCAGAATAATTCTGAACCTTACAATTCAATGAAATACATAATAAAATTAATTCATAACATATAGCTGATGACTGCACGACATGGTTGCCTAATTATTTCTGCAGAACTGACAAATAGCAATCTAAATAACTAATTACTATTTTCCGTAATTAATTCAATAATGGTTTGAACAGAGTGCCGGATCGTAATTGAAACTTCAACGTGGGTAGAAACAAATCAATAAACGTAACTACTAACTATGACATAAGATACTTTAAATTGATACATATTTTATGCGGTTGTTAACACGACAACGAGTGGCTAAAGGTGATTCGTATGATAAATTTTAAACGGATATACACGAAAACATTTTTTTTCTATTATCGTCTCACTTTTTATTTTCACTGTAAGTATCTGCTTAATACATTTTTTTTTATTCGATCATAAAATTAAAATAAATGTCACTTTGTTTGTCGTTATATTCCAGCGTATATAGCATCTACATAATACCTAAAAAGTCTTCAAGTATTATAAGAACTCATATAGTATGAAGTAAGACTACGATAACTACATTGTATATATTTTGTATATTACCTATTATAACTAAAAGTAAAATAATGAAATTGATGTGTATTTTGCCTAGTCAACATGAACATAATTAAATATTGAATGTTAATTAAATATGTTGTAATTGCTTTCGTTTGTATACGCCATATTCTTATATCTGTCACTATTAAACAATTGTTGTAAACGCTAATCACAAATAATCCTGTCAGGGCCAGCGAAGCGAATAAACATTTATAATTTCACAATTCCAAGATTCTGTTATAATCATCAACAACCTGAGGACTTCCACTGCTGAACAAAGATCTTCCATACAGAGTGCTGCTTTCAGCGGCTGCTTGCTTCCTAAATCCATCAGCTCCCTGCGGTTTCGACCTATATAGGGAACCGGCTTACACTGCGTCTTCTGGTTCGTGGTTGCCACTCGAGAAGTTTTCTTCCCCATCGGTTGACAGTTCTACGAGCAATGTAGCCTGACCATCGCCACTTCAACTTGCTAATTGTAAGAGCTATATATCGGTTATTATTTCTTTAACTCTCTTACGGTTCTCTTCATTTCGGATCTTATTCGGATTTTTAGATGTTTATTCGTAAGGGGGCTACAATTCTGATATCATTAGTTAGTATGTGCACTATCCATTTACTTTCGCCAGAATATGAACAAGCAAAAGACAAAAACAAATTATCTACTTATCAACAAAATATCTGTCGGATTCTTTACAATCTAACGGCGTTTACTATGGTGGCATTATCTAAACATAGGTAGTTATATCGTTCCAACTCAAGACGCAATGTTTGGATACAAATACTTATCTGTCGTCAATTTTTGATGTCTAAGATCATGATGGAATAACCTAAAAAAACCTTCAAATATTCCGTGATAAGACGATATTATAAGTAATTAATGAACTTATAAGTAAAAGTATGTTGTTATATGTAATTATAGAATATTATAATGTCGGTAACATTTTCATATCCTAAATTGTACAGGGATAAAGATATTCAAAATGTAAAGCTTAATAAAATGAAATGTCTGGATAAGATAAGATGAAGTTAGTTTGAAAGTTTTGGATAGATGCTTTGGGAAAATATCACATAAAAGATTTTAATCCTTTAATTTCATTTTCGTTAAATAATTATACAAACGTAGAGATTGCAAATGAAAAAGATTGAGTTGCGATAACAAGTCATCTACTGGGAGAGTTTTGAAGTACCTAGTCTATAGTTTTTCTTTTGTACCATTTGCTTCTAATTAGCCTGATGTCGTTACAGGTTAATTAATATTGACTTTAGTATTATTTATAAATGATATTCAAAAACAACAAACATTTTGTTAATAGTATAAAATACTTTCTAACACCAACTATAAATAGATCGCAAACCAAAGAATCTCTAAAGAAATTATTATAACAGAGCAGGAGCAACGTGTTCATCATATATTGTTCTTCGAACAAATCAGTCCAAAGCTGTCCAAAGACAGTGAAAATGTTTGGTTAACTCTGTCCGGTAGTTGCAATTTGCAAATCGACCCAACACTTTCTTTTGGCAATTATTCTACATGTTACTTTTAGGAACTATGGAACTACTACGTTTAAAATAGTTGCAGCTTTGCCGAGACGAAGCCGTCCCAGCTCGCAAGGCTTCAAGTGCAGTTAATACTTACAAAAAGTTAGCTTTAAATGTCATTGAACTTTCAGACGTTGAAGGTTAAAAGTACTAAGTACTTGACATCTTCCTCTTTATTTTGCAAATCAAAAATTCCTTTTATATATCAACATGTTGGTAATACATTTATTCTTCTTTTCGAAACTCTAGTAATGTGATGTTAAAAACATATTTAATTATAAATTTTTACTATTTTGGTTATTTTTTGGCAGAAGCGAACATTATGCAATGGGTGTTATTGCTATTGTTATAATGTTATACTATTTAAAGTTTAGGTAACAAAATCTGTAAATAAAGGAAAATGTGTAGCTCAAAATAAATAAATCTTGTGATTTACCTGACCTGTTGTTTTTTTAATATTCAATCATTCAAAGGAGTTTTAACTCCTACGCAATGTCTCATGGATATTGAGGAACTGTATTATAGGTACACCCAATCAATCAAATCACGCATGTTTGTACCTAAATAAGGTTTTACTTATGTACTTAATTATTTACTAACATTATGGAATGGTATCGTCGTCGTTTACATTCTGTAAAAGTACATCAACAGAAAAAACCCACCGCTATTAATTATTAATTTAATTAATGCCTTCCGCAAATTTATATTACTGTGGTTGTTAAATATTTACATTAAAATATTTCGTGCTTTGAATGTAACAATAGGGATTAAATCCGTGTCGTCGCGGCGTGTTTATAAGGAAGGTTAATGTTGACGAAGATAAATTTATCGTTGCATCTAAAAGAATACAGAATATACAGATTTCTGAAATACTGACTGGGTTTTCGCTGCATTTCATTCTCATTAGCGAATGTATTAGGTATACTAGCAACTTATGCACTTACCAAGTGTTTGTTTCGCGTTCTCTACATTATCGGCATGTGAACTGCTAAGGAATGGAACTCACTGCCGGCTTCCTTGTTTCCTGACAAAATATCAGTTTGGTTTGGATCAGGGTGGGCATTTTCACCAATAGTTAAAGGTAACCAATGGTTAAAAACTCTAGCTTATGAACATTGGTTAGAAAATGTTAGTTTTTACCTTAATTTTAGGTGGAAAAACCCACCCTAACTAGACTATCAGAGTGAACAGGTTCCTCATATATAATAGGCCAACGTGTTACACCTTTGACTGCATCGTCGCTCAACATCAGATGAGTTGCATTGACCTGTCCATACGTAAAAACATTTTTGAGCAAAATACGTGGCTAGTTGAGAATTACTAGTTAGATTACTAAGTAGAGCATTTGTAAACAGTATTATTTAATTAAAAGACTTTTTATAATATGTAAATTATTCTTCCCTACTTGTTCGTGAATATCAGAATAGAATGTCAAGTAAATTTAGGTACCTACTTATAAAATCCCGCGGGAAAACCAAAATGAGATATTAAGCTTGAAGGTTCTGTCTGATTCTAATGTAATTGACCCCAAATTAACTTAAAGCGGCCGTGAGGAAAGATTTTTCATTCCCACATGGGGCTATAAAATTTGCGTACCTTATCCCTTTTTATGGAAAGATATTATAATCGTTGCCAGAAAAGGAGAGAAGATTGATCCGTATCATGATAGTAGTTAAAATAAGTAGTGCTCATACCGAAGCTGACTGCGGTCGTTACTTGGATGCTCAGTACTTAATACTGAACAAAAGATTGAATAAGTAAGTATAAGTAGGTCATCTCGGCATTTTCAATGCATTCATGGTACACGTACTACGTAGCTATGAGGGTCGCCCTTATTAGGACTGTAACAGGGCTTTCGAGCAGTTTCTGAATTTTGTAGCAAATACCCCAGAACCGGCGAGTAGGTACATCGCGTGCTACGCCACCGTTTGCAGTTTGCATTCAGTTTGCATAATGTACCAACTACTGACGGACTCCAGCGCACCCCCGCGCCCAACCCGCACCCCTCAACCCTGCAACTCTGCACCCCAATCACATTATCCCAAACAGGGCAGACATACTCATTATTCTTAATTGTTTATCATACAATTTACAAAACTGTATTAATAACGCATAAGTGCGACGAATCCCGTCATTGGCGGGTCGTTTTATTGGACATTTCATTACCGTTTGTATTCCCGTTATTATGGTAGAACAATAAATAATGATTGCTGAACAGTTTAAAATTAAGATTAATAGGTCATATTTTATGCGGCGCGTTTACCTTTCGCTGCCAGCCTTGGCGGAAAGTTCGCGCCCGAATAACCTGAATTTACCTGGTAGGGAAGTAAGTTAAGGGGAAGGAGATTGTTTGGTAATCGCTTACCAAGTGAATTAGAACGTTGGATGTGCATAATCAATATCAATTTCTAAGTAAAATGTAAGAGAATAGATACACCGTACCTCACGTTTTGGTTATTAGGCACGAAAGGGTCACTCCCCTGGATAGAAGCTTGGTGACATGTTTTTAACTTAATTGGTTATAGCTAGCCAGTCCGACACTCCAGGGATCAGGCGCGTAGGCGTTCCTACACGGGGCATTGCAGTATGCACTGTAGCTTTAGCTTCCGGCTGCTATCGCCACCGAATTTCGCGACTACTGCCGCGAGGGATGGATCTCTTAACAAGCTAGGTTGGGGTAAAAGAGCCTCATGTATTTATTCACAACTACCTATGGTTAATGTGGTTTCGCAACTAGTAACGAGAAAAGAGTTTATTATGCCTTCTTCATTATTAATTTACCTTGCTGCCTACAAAGTACGGGATTTGCAAATACATCATGCCGAGTCACTAACTTCTCATGATACTTAGATCAATGCTGCCACTTGCAACAGCCACTACAGTCGGGAATTAAAGAATTCTACTGCTGAAGTGTGGATATCAAACCACTCCGAAATGTATCAAAAAATGAAAATAAATAGTGGCCATATCGTCTTCATAACGATTGCGAGTGATCCACGCGGCTTATTGGCCTTAAGTATAGGGTAGACGTTACTTTACCCAAGTCTTTGGTGCAGGGGTAAGACATTACAACTGTAAAGCCTTCTTCTATTTTAAAATTGTCAATCAGTAAAATTACCTTAAATTTTAAGTAAAGTACCTACGATCATGGAACAATACAGTTTTTCTTTTTAGTGTTCGAATTATAACATCCGCTGTGTGTACCCTAGTTTAGTTTGTTTACTTTTCCTCAGCAAAGGAAATGGAGTTGTGAAAGTTCAGACTTTGTCCCCTCGGATTAGTCCACCTACCAACACTGCGCTTTTATACGAGTATTACAGAAAGCTTTAAAGCAAAATTTAGTTTATTAGCTGTGGTTCGCGGCTTCACTAGCTTACTACGATAAAAAGTATTCAATGCATGTGCTTGTAATGCAAATGTAAACTATCTCTATACCATCAAGATCCGATGGAAGTATGGATAAAATTCTGTCTACAATACTACTTATAGGTGCAAAACCTGGAACATTATATATTATTTATTATTGTAAGCTTTTAGGTAGGTACTTACATAGTTTAGTTTTTAGGTCTAGTTTAGATAATGTGCTTACCTACTTACTTATTTACCTACAGTGATATCACCTACCTACGTACGAGCGCCTGTTTACGCAACGTAGCACTATAAGCCCACCGCTTTGCCAGTTATTCTGCCGCCAAGCAGTAGTGTGCAAGCACTACTGTGTTCCGGTTTGAAGGGCATTGTAGCTAGTGAAATTACTGGGCAAATGAGACTTTATGAACTGATTACACAGTGTATTAATCTGATTACTACACTGTGTGATGTCTCAGGATGACGTGCGCAGTGCAGTGTCACGCGAAACTTTATTATTTTAAAGGTCCGAGTGACACTGCAACTGTTATGGGCGGCCGTGTCGCTTAACATCAGGTGAACGACTAGCCCGTCACGTCATTCATTCTCATAAAAAAAATAAGCTACGACCACAGAGCTATGAAACAAATGACGCTTGAAGCATTTTTTTTTGCTCTGTGGCTACGACACTTAAGACAAATAAAGTGTCATTGCTATATTATGTTCAAAACTAGACACTTAGTTATACATACATAGATTTACAAATAGCTATTTTTTCCAATAACCTTACCAACAACATAACTAAACTTTAGATAATTATTACATAACATCACACAAATAATTAACGAAAGGCCTACAATACGTCATTAAACATTTACAAACAGCTATACTATAATTTTTATTCATACAACCATAAATCAGTTTGGACTGTTGTAGCGATTGGTTCCGATCGGTGGAGCTCGGTGAGTCATCATCCACCCCCGCGTATGCACCCGGGAGTCTTCCCGCCAACCCCTGCCGATAAGGAAACCGAGGGAACAAATTTAAATGGGAAATGCCTGGAAATGGCTCACGCTATTGTCGCACGATACCCAAAGGGGAGATATCAAAGACCCAATATCTTTCCGACGATTAGCGCCGATATTTATTCTGTGTGAGAAGTCAAAACAAACGACGCTCGAAACTCCATAAATAAACTTCAGTCGAAAACGAGGGACTTATTCCGAACTGATAACATTAATTTACACAAATTCCTGGTTAACGCCTCTTTAGTTTATGGTGGAATAGACGAGTTAGTTTGTTAGTTTGTACTTACAGAAGTTCACGAAATGTGTTTGGTGACGTTACTATAATTCTGTGTTTAGGTATATTCCGTCAACTTTGTTAGTAGAACACAGCCAGTTCACTGTAATGAGCTTATTATAAAATGTAGTCTCGTCTCATTTTAGAAAGTTATCATTGTTTCTCTCTTAACTCCCCCGACGAAGCTGTGTGAAATGCCCGTCAAAGTTTTATTGAAACTCAGCGAATATAATAATATAAAGGCTTTAGTGGATGGAACCTTTCATTAAGAAAATAAATACATTTAATTTAGCGTAAATTATATTAAATTTAAAAGTCAGAGCAGGAAGCCACCAGCTGGCGGAGTGCCCAAACAACCAACTTTTAACGGACGAATAGTTTCGTCTTCTCTGCGCGGAAAAGTTCACAGGAGCCGTATATAAGTTTAGAGGCGAAGTTGACCGCCATCTGTACAGATTAATGAATATCTATGACTTTTGTTTATATTGTTTCATTACTTCGTTCTGTGAACTGAAATATTTCATGGCAGACATTAAATCAAGGACTTTATGAAATAGAGTAAGTTTGCATCGGGTCGGGACCTAGTTTCCTGTTGAGAGAAAGAGTTGGAAGTTTAGCTTATTAACTGGCTCAATCGTAAATTCAGTCAGATACTTCGCAGACACGCCTTGCCTTATCTGGCAGGCACTCAAGTGGAGTGCTAGCTACTTACGGGATAGCCATAACGTCTTATAATTGATTAAGAAACTATGTTTGTTAAAACAGAGCATCTTGCATATTGTATCACAGATCGATTGGCTTATCCGACAAGTAGGTATTATTATATTCGTCATTTTATTCCTGCATATCTACACTACCATAACCAATTGGTAGGTACCAACGTAATTTTGTCTACTTATATCAATTTTCAGGTTTCCTTAAATAATATTATCCTTGGCAAATATTTTATTGAATATTTTATCTGACTAAAATTATGAATATTCATATATTTTAACATTAGCTGATCCGCCTTGGCTTCACACGAGGAATTCCTCTCAATTGCACGAACTTTATATTACAAAAACACTATTAAAATAGGCCCAGCCGTTTAAGAGGACTTTGTACCAATTGAAGAAGATTTAAATATGTAGTATGTATTTCATTTCTAATACACTTTGTGTCTTTACCCGAACTACTTACCTATTAGATAGATAGATAAACCAACTCTTCATTGTACACCGTAAGACAAAAAATTACAACTCTTAAAGACAACCTTCTATGTCTGCCATAATAATGCGTTTTGCAATATTTGGCCACACAAAGACAAAGGAACTATAATAGTTGTATTATACATACCAAAGGTCGTAAGTGACACAGAGTAGAGTAGTTAATTGCGTGTTCTAATTACAATAGCTCCACCATAGAGGGGAGTGTACTCTATAAACTTAGTTACATTACACTCGCTAATTTGTTTAATGGCAGTTTACCCGTGTGTTTGCTCTCAGGGGAACAATTACTGTCTCATTTCTTTGCATTCGCGTATTACTTTATATAAAAAACTTGATATAATATGTGTTATAATGAGAATTTAACTTAGTATTTTAAAGTAAAACCTCAAAATTTGTAGTTAATGGGAAGCAATATTGTGTTCGGGAGGGACTTTGAGGGACAAGACTTTAGCGTTACTAATTTATTTCCCACAAAGGTCTAGCTCAGAAGAACCACTTATTTAGTCCTACTAATAAAAAATGTGGGGTTTGTATTATTAAAAATAAACAAGAATTAAGTAGGCACGGGTAGGTAGGTGTATTGTGGGTCGTGTAAATTTGCATATTAATTTATTTTTATTCTACCCTCAGACGACTCATATTTTTCATCTCACTGAAAATGGCGACTATAAAACCAGCGAAGTTGCCGCACTATAACTCAATAAAGTCTATATAGGTGCGCTTAAAAATGAAATTAACCTACTGCCAAGCCTTCGTTTTGCACAACACATTTGAACTTAATTAAATTGCGTCACAGTAAGCAACCTACACGTAGTTTCCCAAAATAAATGGTCAATTAGCCTATGCAAATTGAATAATTTTAAAATATACCCGGGCTGAGCATGTCAAGGGATAACCGAGGTGAAAATTCAAACTATTTTGACCCTCGGCACATCGGTGTTCTGATTAACAAAAGTTTGCGGCACTAGTTGCACGACAGTTTTATAACGTCCGCGTTTGAATTTCTTGTCATAATAATGTGATTAGGTTGAAGCAACTGGGTTATATTGCTATCTATGCTATACCTATAAGTATATACAATCAGTTCTAGAGATTCTGCTTCTTTGGATGCATAATGAAGATCATTTTTGAAGCCACCGTTAATAATACTTTTCCAGCAGTGCGACGTTACACACTAAAACAGTAGCATGTTAATAAAATAACTGACCAAGTGCGAGTCGGACTCGCGCACGAAGGGTTCCTTACCATTATCTTTAAAAACGAGCATATTAATTACGTTTGTTGTATGGGAGCCCTCTTAAATATTTATTTAACTCTGATGTTTAGTATTTTTGTTACAGCGGCAACAGAAATACATCATCTGTGAAAATTTGAACTTTGTGTTTAGCTACTACCACGGTTTCAGAGATAGACAGGACAGAATGGATAGACAGACAGACAGACAGATGGACAGCGGAGCCTCAGTAATAAGGTTCGCTTAACGGTACGGAACCCTAACAAGGCTATATTAATACTTTATAGATCACACTAACTCAGTTGTACGCATTACGCCAAGACACCCCATGAATATTCCAGCTGTCACCAACCTGAATAATTGACCGCGGCAACTTTCGCCTCCTGGAAGATTCATAAACTTGGTTAAGTTTTATTTATCAAATCCTGCCGGCCACAAAACATCGGAACTCCAAACTCCTGTAATTTAACTCACGGGGTGTACCGAAGTTAATCCTGAACAAGTGGAGTGAAATTAAGTGCTACTAAATAATGGAAAATGCTCTCTAAATTAAGTAGATATAGGATACCAAAGACGTAATCTGAGCCTAGTGCAAATTAATATAAACTTTGCGCAGTTCATGGGGAGTTTATTAGGAAGGAAACTTTCTTAGTTGGTAATGTAAGCTGCCTCGGTTTTTGCACAATAGGAGGGCGATGAGGAAAGTAGCACAATATGTTAGATTTCTATATTAATTTAGACAGACAATAGGTGTGTCTATTTTAATGATTGTACCTACATTTTATTTAATTTAACCTTTACTTAACTATGTAAGCGCATCGGTAACTCTACTTATTACTAACCTGTGCTTAAACATTAGAAAATAATACGATGTAAACCAATCATCTAGGTGCCAGGCGACTAGGTGGACCGACGATCTATAGTAAAAGCCGCGAGGAGCCTATGGATGCAGGATGCAAGCAGCCGCTCAAAGTGGCGCTTTTGGGGTACGCCTATGTTCAGTATTGGACGTCTTCAGGCCGTTGATGATGATGATGATGATTATGATGACGTTGTTGTTTATACATACACGCCATTATGTATGGCACTATGGCATACGTTGTTGCCATACACACACAATGGCGTTTACGATAAAATGACTGATTTGGATGAAATTCTCCACACAAATTTTGCTTATTGTACCAAGATCAAAATAGAATACGTATTTTTCCCGGAAAGTCTAGAGCTACTGCGGAGAAAGGGTTTTTTTATATTCCACTACAACAGTGAAAGCTCTATAGTAGAAACAGTCTATTGCTCTAAAATATTCAACTCTATTATCCAAAATATATAAAGGTCGCGCGTCAGTTTTTCGTGTCTCGCCCGGCATAGTTACTCGAAATCAGGATTAATGTCTGTGTAAGCGATAAGCCCGCCGCAAATTGTCCTCCGCCATTTTATCCCACATCAGGCATGCTGGTACATCACGCTTGATAGAACTTTATGTGCCTGTGTTGGAGCCACCGTCTGTCTTGGACTAAGCCCCCTTTTGTTAAGCTTTTGGCAGTTTTCAAGGCCAGACGAGAGAAAAACTTTCTAATAGGACGTAAGCAAGGAAACTTTGGAAGATACGTGATTTTAGTGTAGGCAATACAACCTTACGTCTGAAATAACTAGATCTTATAAGTTTCGACATGTTTCTCTTTCTACTGAAATCATTGTTATTAGATTTTGCTTACAAAATGTATAAGCGAAAGACAATAAAAAAGAACTTGACGTAAAAATGTGGGTACCATATTCCTCTTTCAGCCCTTGTTTAATTATATCCAAATAAGTATATGAAACAGGCTGCTTCAAAGGAAAGGCTGCCGTTGGTAAAGACTGTTGTCGAAAGGACTAAAACTAAAAGTTAAAAGCTTGCGGTGCGGCTTTAAATTCCAACATCCACCACTTGCTTACCTGAGAAGGAAGGAAGGACCTACAATGTAAAGCCTATATGTATATTAAACTTGTAGTTCAAGAAATTCATTCCAATTATAAACATTTAAATAAAACTTAAACTGATGTGAACTTTAAACACCTTCTTTGAGTCATATGCAAACGTTAACATAGCATCTGCACTTGTCATGTTAATATAAGATATATTATGCAAACAACATCAGAACACGCCCTTTGACCATCTCTCTACTAGACTGCTGGACAAAAGGCAGCAAATCTCAATTAACGTCAAATCGCGGTCATGAAAGACCTTCGGACAAATAAGTCTATTTGCCGACATTTAATATTCGCTTCGGACGTTAATTAAGCTGTACGGAGCCTAGTGTGGCCCACGTGCCGACTGACAGCTGACCGTACCGTTGCGGTTACGTAATGGTAAAATATTATCGTGACAACATTGGTCGCAAACCTTCTTGGTCCGCAAAGTTACCCAATAGTGAGTCGTCAAATCAGATTGACATTATGATATACGTGTGGTATTTTTTGTCTAACTATCACTAAGATAGTAAGTTATCTGTGAGAATCACATTTTTGATAGGGCCACCAGATGCCACCATTTACCCATCACTCTTAGAACTGACCACCGATTGGGGATGAAAGGTTTTCGAGTAGTGACCACGAATCAGAGGACGCATCATAAGCCGGCCTGCCCTAGGTGGACCTTGTATAATGCGGTTAGCCTGGTCGCTGGAATCAAACCCGCCGCCTCCGGGTTGCGCTACTCAATCACGATCCTACAGAAGCTGTCTGTAATGTATAGATGTTACCAATCCGGACGTACTTTGTGCTACTTTCGCTTCTCTCCACAGGTGAAATTGTCAAACTATTAGCAAAGTTACAAGCTACATGTACCAGACGACAATGAAGGCAACACGGCAACTAGGCTAACGATGATACTACTTAAAAATAAGGAGCAAACTAAACTTTAACTTTTTGCTCCCATTGTGATTTGACTACCACGTAGGTATATCTCTAGGTATCTAGTCTAGTAGGTACCTAACTCACACATTAGTTTAAAACAAAGCGAATCCAAGTCACTCCAGGCTTTGTAAAATTTTTGAAGAATTATCTAACAAATTACTTGTAAACCATAATTCTATTATTGTGTTATTTGTTCGTTTTTTATTAATACTTCATAGTTATAGAATTATTTTTATTTTATTTACCTACTTAGCGTACTTTTTTATCTTCGTCATCAGCCTCATGAGGTGGTATAGGACTTTTCAGCAGAGTTCGTCTATAGGTAGGTAAGGTATCATCACTTTGCCAGTTATTCTACCACCAAGCAGTAGTGTGCAAGCATTGCTGTGTTCCTAGTGTAGTGACACTATCTTCACAGTCTATCTATAGTAATAAAATTAAATTAGTAGTCCCCGTATTCCAAAACATTTCTCCAAAAATCCTTCACTTGACTTCTATTTAACTTTGAGGCAAACTCAAAATACATCCCGACATACCTTGAGTTGACAGTTGCTTTGCTTCTCTCGTTTGAGAAAAATTGACGCAGGAATGTCAAGTTGATTATTTATTGTCAACTAAAAATACCAAAACACAAAAATGAGGTTAATTCGAGGTTGAGTCGAGTGGAGTAATCTCGAGATAACGTCTTAGAATATGAGTGTGTTATGCCTCAGGATGAAGACGTGCGCAGTATCAAGCAAAACCTTATAATTTGAGTTCGTCTGCAATCTTATGGGCAGCCATGCCGCTCAACTTAAATATATAAAAAATTGGACATAAAACAAAGCCAGCTACTTATATTCTGAATTAAAGGCTATAAATAATATATACCATCTTCTAATCCCGACAGAATTACAGCGGCAAATAAACCACCCGCCTCAGCCGTCCAGCGGTTGACCGATAAAAGGCAAAATAAATCTCAATGAGTGTCTCGCCGTGGCGCGAATGAATGATTAAACGTACGCGTTACTTCATTTGTTTTCACTTTAGCTGGGACAACAGCGTGTAGTGCGTCTTTTTCACACGAGGAAAAATGTATGTAAACAGTAAGGGCGTAGAGTTTTCATACTAGATGCAGCCATCTTTCAACTCCCTCAGGGGTTGATTTTTTTTATTTATTTTTTATATGTACTTTAAGTACATACAAGGTGACCTTGAATTGGTATGTTATCCAGAAATGGGGGGACTAGGATCACGATATCCTACAAGTTGTGAGAGACTTACTTGAAACTGGGTGTTTCAAAACCTCCATGGTAAAAAATTAGCCCACTCGCAAAATTGCGCATGCGAGCGCTACGATAGTAAACAAGATACTAAAAATTAATTTCTAAACACAGGTCGTTAAACTCATTTATGTGCATTCGGTCAAGGACGAAGTTCAACCACCCAGCTGCGCTAAGGCTATTTTCGAACGTAAACTGCACATGGCATTTCTTCAATGTAAAACTATTAATTTAGTAAAATCGTAGAAGAAACATTGTCTACCTTGGGGTGTAGATAAACCCCCTTTCGGGATAACATACTAATTCAAGGTCACCTTGTATAAGTGTGTTTTATTCATACATTTTATGTTTTTTGGCATCGTTCATAGTCGGAACGGCTAAGGAATAGAATGCTCTTCCAGCAACATTATTTTCTCTTGGGTCTACCTTCTACTCTCCTATCTGGTCTTTTCAAGTCATGAATGAATAGGCATCTCATGGCTCTATGCATAATAGACAACTTCGTAACTTACCATCAGGTGTGTTGTTGTCAAACGTAGGCATTTTGGTATAAAAAGAAAAACATATGCCCCTACGCTATAAAAACGTAATCAAGCAAGTTGAAAGGGCAATGGGCAGGCCACATCGCTCGTATAACTGACAACCGATGGGGAAGAAAGGTTCTCGAGTGGTGACCACGAACCAGAAGACGCAGCGTACCAACGATCTGGTGAAAACCGCGAGGAGCCGACGGATACAGGAGGCGAGCAGCCGCTGAAGGTCGCTATGGGGGAGGACTATATTCAGCAGTGGACGTCTTCGGGCTGTTAATGAGGTTGCGATAAATGTGCGTTAATCAAAACATTTCATAATATACGTTGTTTCCCTACTGCCTATGTAAATGTATAACCCTGACGGGTGTAGTGTGCCTTCCGCCTTACTAAAGGAAAATTACACCGCCCGTGGGAACTTACAGGAGTAAATCATCATTAGGGGGCGCCACGGTCGCCGGTCGGTGGTCGTGGTAGGTGGAAGTCGCAGCGCATGGGACACGCCTCGACTTTATAAAAGATTCAACTTAATATAAACTAGGTGGAAAGTAATGGATGCTCTTACTTTCTGTATGAACTACTTTTGTGGGGATTCGTTTAATTTTCAGCGATTAAAATAGCTTATTGACCATTTTGTGTAATAATAATGGGCTCTATATACGAAGTAATTGTGGAGTGGGGAGCGTGTTTCTTGTAGAAACGAAATCCCCGCGGGGTTGAGGAAAATGCACTGCTCTGATTAGTCAGCCCACTGCTGTGATTGGTTAATTGTTAATCGAATTTCTGATTTATGTTTGATGCCAATCGGAAAATCGAGTAAGAATAGAAATAGTAAACCTAAAATAATAACATGTTTTACACAGGAGCACCTAGCTTTATTTTAGTAGCAAGTGGATTTGTGATCTTTGGCTCCGTAGGCATATAATATTGGTATAGGTATATATATTTTATCTTGTACAGTTATTGAGGTTACATTTTCATGCCGTTGGTAAGTACCTATACGGCGCGTATTACGTACATTAACTAGGCCACTCATAGCAAGGCACGGTTTTACCCGAAACTTACGCGCTTTATGGATAAAAGTATGGGTCGTCTTGACGTGAAAGCCACACTAAAAACAGACTTTCTATGGGTCGGTTAATGATGTATTGATAAGTAGGAATTGCATATTGGTTATGCATAATCTCTAACATCAGGTGAACGACTGGCTCGTGACGTTTCATTCATTACCTGACATAAAAAAATCTACTTATTTAATTTTATTTGTAAAACAACTTAAATGGGAATAGATTAAAATATATTATGTGTGGGAAATTAAAAGACTAAATAATATCAAAACCTTTTTTTGATATTACTTTTTTCTTATATTTTGGCTCCACACAGAGTGTATTTAGCCAGTGTCAAGTATTATATTTTCATCGTGTTATAAAATATTTCACGCAAAGTCATAGTCCAGTCTAAGTCATGCTCCAGCAAAGTAGTGGCAACTTTACTAGAAGCTCCTATGGAGTTTTGGAAGCAACACGAAAAATCACGTTTCACCACATTATATCACTTGCCCACACTCATTCTCGTAATTCAGCACTTAATGCGTAAAACGCCACCAATTTTAAACATTAACACTGGAAAAAGCAAAAGTTTTGAAAAATAATGCGATGCAACGACGTGAACTTTTCCGCGTTCCCGCCAAAACTCCATCAAAAGCTTTAATCAAATTAACTTTTCTTTATTTCTCAATCTGTAACAGAAAAACCTCTACCACAGATATTAAAAATAATAATTATTGTTGTCTACCAGTTTAATATGCTACTGGCAACGCCATCTAGCGCGTCTATGCTCAACGAGTTGAGCTTACAGAAAGCTCTAGACTAGCTGATGTTAGGTAAATAAACGAACTTCTAATAGGAAATCTTAAACCTTATTTTATGAAGTTTACAGTGAACAGAAACCACGAACTGCCACCTATGTAAATTTTATTGTAAAGGCTCTACGTAAGTATTTTAGACATTAGCTAATGAGTGCGTTTTTTCTTGTTTTATCTCTACCTATTACAAACTTGATGAAAAGAAAACACAAAATGTATGTATGTATGTAATGTATGCATGTGTGTATTCGTCTGCTATACTTACATGTTTATTAGTAGGTACCTACCCATTACCCATTTTTAGGATAGATGCTCCGTTATCAAAAATCTAACTTCCCATAACAGTAAGAAAAATAAATAAGTTAAATAGGTATCATAACGTAACAGTATCTTAACAATCGACGAATTTACAGTCATCATGTGCAAATGAAAAAATATTACAAGATCCATATTTTTACCAAAAACTCGTTAGTAAAGTGGCAAATCGGCCCCGTAGTTCTGGTTTGAGTCATACGAATCGACCTGCATTTACCGGTTAATCTAATTGTGCATCAACAATTCAACATCGGCGCACGTGACCACTCAGTCACTAGCCCCTACGAGTCCAGTCACCACATAACCCTTTAATTAATAAAAATAAGGCACCTCTTGGAACAATTCATTTTTTTGATTTCTATCAACTCCTGCACGAATAGGTTTGACATTGGCAGTGCCGGCGACGGCGCATGCGTAAGAGATACACGCGACCAGTTTTAAATTTAGAAGCGTCGTCGCCGGAATTTCGCTGGCCTATTTCGATACCGCAAACGGCAGATTTTACCGAATCAAAAGTGTAAGGCATTCGCATAATTGAAAATTGATGATTGTTTAGCCAGAGTAGGCATTGAGTTATCTGGTATTTGTTTAACGCAGTGGAGTCACTTCCTGTGAAGTGCTGTGATGTGAGTGCGCCGTGTGAAGTGCGTGTGATCAGAAACGTTGACAACTTCTCGCTAATTAATTTATATCAATTGAAGATGTTTACGAGAGTACTTTTACTTTTATTGCTGTTGTGTTGGGGACAAGGTATTTATTTAGTTATTTATTCTTTTATTTATTTAAATGTTTTACACTTTTTAGTTGATAACATAATTATTATTAAGTGCCAACGATTATTGTAATAAAAGTAACCTTACTTATGTATTTTACTTATAAATATAAATGTTGACTTACAACTGCTAATTGGCGCATGTTTATGTAAATTTTAATTGAGTATTCGTATACCTATAATTAAATATTTTTCATTTGCTTACCTGTGGTTCAATACAATGTTTTTTATTGCATGTTATACTTTGCCAATATTTTTTTTATATCGTAGTAAGTCACTGGCATAATTAGCTCACCCCGTCGTCGACTCGCCTCGACGTCGCCGCCCAAGACACGTCTTGAGTGACCCAGGAGATCCTATAGCAGCCGTTGTTTCGGCTGCGCTAGGATCATCGGACCAGTCTAGCCCTTCTAGCTCAGATACCGATTACGGCACCGGTATAGGATACTAGCGTAACACAATCAGACACTGACCCCGCCGCGATGTTGACGTACCCCCCTGTAGGTTAGCTAGAATGGTCGTGACTTTCTATAGGGTCTACTCCTTCGGCGGACGTAGCCTTATCGATCCTCTTATCCTGGCAACAGCCCAAGCCGAGGCTCGCACCCCAGGGGTGCCCTTGAGCTAGTTGCCCCCCCACTTTTGTCGGCTAGGTGCCTTAAGCGCCTGCCCTCCCGATGCTGTAAAGGTCGGTAGAAGCCAACAGCATTAGCCCGTTCAATTAGAAAAAATTAGCTTAGTAGATAAGCCGGCTAAAATCACAGTCAGCTGCTTATATCTGCCAGAAATTACCGTCAACCGGTAGAGCGGACTAGAGTAGAGACACAGAATGAATAATAGTTGATAGAGACTGGGAATCATCAAACGTAGTCGTATAGCTTATGGTATTCTACGAATCGGTCCTTAACCACTCAGGCACGGCGCGGCGGGCGTAGGTAGGTCCTAAAGCGAACCATAGAGACTTTTACTTTATTCGTTAGTGATGTTCAACTAGTTTCGATTTTAGTCGATTTATAACGAGTGACACCTCTAAAAATTGAATAGTCGATGTTTTTACATCCCTAGTATTGCAATCAGCTGTGAGCCACTATTGTGGCCTCTATGCACTTTAGGTTTTTCAAAGCGGGCTACAAATGTGGTTGAAGCGCCTGAGCGGCTAATAACTTCTATCCGTAAAAGTTTTAAGTATTCCACAGTATAATAAGCTAGGATTATAGGACCTGCCCCCACTGGTTTTCGGCACTGGTATAAGATTCTCGATTTCTCGTCCATGCAACTGCCGCGGCCTAAGCCGAGGCTCGTATCTCAGGGGTGTCCTTGAGGTATAGTGCGATTCAAACCGAATGGCGTCTGTGAAGTCGGCGTGAAACGCTGCGCAGTAGCAAAAGTTAGATGTCCACTGGTAGAGGCAGGCAGTGAGCGCAGCACACTTCACAGCCGCCATTGAGTTTGAATCACACTCTAGTTGCCTTCCACTTTTGACCGCTGGGCCCCATGTGACGCTGTAAAAGTCGGAGACAAAAAACTATTTATCTTCTAGACACAGTATGGAGCGTACGGTTGCTAGAGCTGCGTATGCCGGCTCACGCTAACGAGGGCGACGTAGCCCTCCTAGACTGCAAGTATGACCTGGAGGGCGAAGAACTATACTCTGTGAAGTGGTACAAGGGCCAGGAGGAGTTCTACCGATACGTGCCTAAAAACAACGAGCCCACAAAGTCGTTTAAGAGGCGTGGAGTTAATGTTAATGTAAGTTTTATGGAGATGATCGGCTCTTACTAAAAATATCATCATCATCATCAGCCCGTAGATGTCCACTGCTGAACATAGGCCTCCCCCAGAGAGCGCCACTTTGAGCGGCTGCTCGTCTCCTGCATCCATCGGCTCCCCGTGGTTTCCACCAGGTTGTCGGTCCACCTAGTGGGGGATCTGCCTAAGCTGCGCCTTCTGCGTGGTCGCCACTCGAGAACCTTTCTTCCCCATCGGTTGTCAGTTCTGCGAGCGTGGTGGCCTGCCCATTGCCATTTCAACTTGCTCACTTTACTAAAAATATTGGTTCCAAGAATTAGCAATAGGACACAATTTAGGTCCCCGTAAGTCTGGCTCCACGTGGTCTCTATTTGCGAAAAGGAACCACCCGTCTCTTCTCGTGGGTGCCGTAAGAGCTGGCTAAGGGAATATCCAGGGAATGCGCAGCAGTATTCTCCTGTCAAACGTGGGGATTATAGGCGATCCTGTCTGTGATAACCATCCAAACTGCCGTTTTATGGGGAGGCCTATGTGCAGCAGTGGACGTCTTCTGGCTGATGATGTGTCGTAGGTATAGTAATAGTACATAGATTTTAGATATCACGGGCCCGATAGCTCAGATGGTAGTATCCCTGCCTTCTGAACCGAGGGCTGTGGGTTCGATTCCTACACAGGACAAACATTTGTGTGATGAACATAGATGTTTGTTCTGTGTCTGGGTGTTAAGTAACTATATTGTATCCTATGTATGTATTTACAAACAAAAAAGTATAATAAGTATTGTATCAGTTATCTGGTTCCCATAGTACAAGCTATGCTTAGTTTTGGGCTAGTTGGCGCTGTGTGAAATGTTAACAATATTTATTTATTTATTATATTATTTTTTTTATCATACAAATAGTCAAAATTAGTACAGTTACAGGTTCTGTAATAAATTCAAGCACGGTATGAAGAAATCTAGGAAAATAATTAGGTTTAGTAGGTACACGAACCGGAAGGCGCAGCGTAGGCAGACCCCCCATTAGGTGGACCGACGACCTGGTCAAAACCGCGGGGAGCCGATGGATGCAGGAGGCGAGTAACTAGTCGCTCAAAATGGCGCTCTCTGAGGGAGGCTTATGTTCAGCCGTCGACGTCTACGGGCTGTTGATGACGATGATAATGATGAGTGGTCTATTCTGAGTAGGTACTAAATCCACAAACAAAAAATTAATCACTATAAGCACCCCATCTTGTGACGAACATAATTCATTGCTTTAGGAAATCAAATTGAATTTATATTACTATATTAAATCAAAGTTCCGTGCGAAAAATCTATCACTGCACTGATCACAATCTCAATCACCATAAAATTAATGCACCCTCCCGTACAAGCAATCAGACGTGCTCTATCCCATTTCGAGACATCCATAGAATGCGATATATTCCCAATACGATACAGAATGTAAAATGCAACATAGAGCGTCTACATTTTTCTATGACAAAATAAAGCTTCGCTTTTAAGGTTAACGCGAACTCATTCATTCAGTTGATCGTTCCGTCAGAGAATAAAAATAGGCGTTCTAGCGTCACCATTTCACAATGGAGGTATGACATAAATATAGTTTATTTCATGGACACACAGCTGTTTTTAATATCACATATGGAACGAGCTCTCAGCTTTCTAGTCATTCCCAGTATGACTAGTGTCATGTGCTCGTATTTGCGGATTTTTGTTGTTAAATTCTCCTATCTACTAACAAAAACATCTCAAATACCTAGGTTTTGTGTCGCATCAGAAATAACGTTTATTCGTATAGTTTTGCATGTGGTATACCTACTATTCAAAAATTAAATTT
Source organism: Ennomos erosarius (assembly GCA_963580505.1). Lineage (NCBI taxonomy): Eukaryota > Metazoa > Arthropoda > Insecta > Lepidoptera > Geometridae > Ennomos > Ennomos erosarius. The sequence goes on from OY756982.1 coordinate 11,624,317, forward strand.
TAACGTTATTTGCCTACTAACTACGATTTGATTTCTAATTTTATACATACCCTAGTATGATCAATTAAGTTTTAATTTATTTATTAAATTATGAATTTTGCCATTTCAGATGGAGAGATCTTCTAGTACGGTGGTTGTTCTGGAGAACCTCTCGAAGGAATCGGAAGGAGACTACGCGTGCGAGGTCTCAGGAGAAGCACCCAGCTTCTCTACGGTCAGGAAATCCAAACACATTGTTATATACCGTAAATATCTCACCATTACATATATCATGTTTATAAATCAGTATAAAACAACCAGATGATAAGATAGTACAAGCAAAATGTTCCACAAGAAATTTGCATTTACTTTTACAAAAGGGTCCCAGGGTGCACATTTTACTTACTTCCAAAGGGTCCGTAAGTGAAAAGTATAGGAGACCACAGGGCATATAAAATGTTTTGCGCAACTTATGTGGGCAACTTTTTGGTTTGAATTTTGTTTATGATGCACACTCATTGAGAACTAATTTAGATGTATATACAGGCACAGGCAGCCACAAGACAAAACCTGTAGCATTATATAGTACTTAGACAGAGCTTACGTTGTGTTGTAAGTCATTTACTTTGAATTTACATAAGAATATTGCCACCAGTTCTTCCAGACAGCGGTCCTCACGCGACCGGTCTGCAGGAGGTGTACCACCTGGATGAGCAGGCCATCATCAACTGCACATCGTCAGCATCACGCCCCGTGGCCCAGCTCAAGTGGCTGGTGAATGATCACCCAGCTGCGGAACAAGACGTGCGAGGGCCCTGGTACCGTGTGTCAGCCGACAGACCTGATGCTGTGGAGACTACTTTGCAGTTACGGTTTACTGTCGAACCACGACATTTTGTGGACGGTGCCATGAGACTTAAGGTAAGTTGAGAAACACTTAGAAAATGAAATGTTTTGTAGTATATTTTTTTTTCTTTTCTTTGTGGCATGGCAGGTCTGAAAGCACACTCCAGTGTGACATTTTGTATTGTGAGACTTATAATAATGGCTATAGAAAAGCTTTAACTAATACTTTCACTAAAATAATATGTATACTTATCTACCCTACGAAACGGTTCTAAGAATCGTTTTATCTTTACGTTACCTTATCTTCAACTATAATGTCCTAGAAATAAAAGAACTCCAATACCTATATACCTTTTCTTTTTCAGTGTCAAGCAACAATAGCGCCACTGTACCAGCGGGAAACGAACTCTACCCATTACATAGGGCTGCCCTTCACTGTGGACGTTAATCGTGCCCCATTTCAAGTAGACACCGCTCAAGGTAAGGATTGTCATTCATGATTTGGTTTGTGGTTGCCACTCGAGAACCTTTCTTCCCCATTGGTTATCAGTTCTACCAGCGATTTGGTGTGTGTGAGGATTTTCATTACTAAGCATAAGAATATTTTCGCTACCATGGATCTTTATGAAAGTTTATACCATCTACTAATCTATAGACACTCTATGTCTATGTCTGTGTGTATCTATTATACAGTTGAGTTGATAATTAAAAGAATGACTTTTCGAAATTATCCGCAAAATTTTCACATCACATAGCACTAATTGATAAAAAAACACTGAGTTAGATAGATTTTTAGGATGTGTTTGGATCTGTCTTTTGACATGTCTAAAAAACTTTTCTATCTTTTACAGGTGTAACAACAGATTCCAGTTCAAAACAATCTAAAGCGGTTGTTAATCTATTCTCTGTTTTGCCGTTGATGCTATTGCTGATAGTTTAGCTTTAATTTTTCTTATAACTCAGACTATAAAATAATGCTTTCGTGGATGTTTGAACTATGAAGCTTTGTTTAGAGATTTTTGCCGGTTCACATTTCGATTGTTTTGTAGGCAATACGTGGTAAACGCTTGGTGAGACTATTTAGATACGCTCGAAAATTCCAGACTCGGTCATCATTCCTTTGGATGTGGCCATGTCGTAAACTAGTTTTGAAGAAATATTATTTTTGTTACATGAAATCACTTTATCATTACTTATTCCTACTTCGATGAGATGCTGGTATAGTACATTTAGTACCTGTTAAAAATAATTGTATAGGTACCTAAGTACTTCCCTTGTCAATACTATTTCATTGCATATCTACTGACTGGGTTAATACAATTTCATTTATTTTGTTGGCATTTATGTTGCTTTTATAATATTAATATTCTGTATTCATATTCCGTTTGTTCTCTTATATATGAAAATGTAAACAGATGGTCATTATAGTTTTAATTCTTTTATCAGCTCTAAGATGAGATTTCGAAAAGGTGCTTAAAAATAAAATATATGTGATTATACTAGAACATTTATTTACATTATTTAATTAATGAGCCCTGGAGCAGTTATTCAAATCCTCAATTCATTTGCATGGTCATGGTTATTCATTCGTTTACTAGAAGTCTTATTGTTCAGTACCCGGAACCCCGTGGTCCATTGGGTCCTCCACTAGGGTAACCCTCGTCACCACCTGAGCCTCTACCTCCAGATTGGCCTCTTGAGTTTCCTCTGCCGTTTCCTTGGGTACCTCCACGAGATCCTCCTTTCGGGTATCCATCACTTCCTTGCTGTCCACCCGGATATCCTTGGCCACCTCCATTCAAAGATTCTGATCCATCTGAATTAAAGCCGTTTTGACCCGGACGTCCACTTGGGTAACCTTGAGATCCTTGACCACCAGCACTGCCAGGACCTCCTCTAGGATAACCTTGTCCACCTTGATTGCCCGGGCCCCCCGCTCTTGGCCTGCCACTGGGATAGCCCATGTCTCCACCACCTAGTTGATACCTGTCAGGTTGCCCACCTTGTGCACCAGGATAGCCATCGTTAGAGTCACCACCAGGGGAACCTCCGGGACCTCCCTGGGAGTACCCTTGGCTGCCTCCTAAAATACATTTATTGATGTAAGTAGTTACAATTTTAACAACATAGCATAGCAACATAATCCAGTAAATACTAATCATCTCCTAAGAAAATAATAATTACCAGAACCAAACGAAGCAGCTCCTGAACCTCGGCCACCTCCATTGCCACCTAAACCATAAATGATAGAATCATTATTTTAAACGTGTTTGAATATTTAAACATTAATTTTAATGATAAGATAAAAATAGCTCTTATAGCATATTTTATCTTAGCAGTGCGTTTAAACTAAGCAGTTGATGGTGCACGTTCCATTCCAATACAACCAACAAGGTAAACACAAACCCTCGTAACGTATCTGGGGCTTGTATCCCTCCAGGCCCGCCTCGTACTCCACCACCTGCTTCCTGCCATCGGGGAGCAGCACGTTGTACTCCCCAGTGGCCAGGTCGCCATCGCGTTGTTCTGAATGACCAAATTTAGTACCTGTCTGAACGTCATCCACGTCATAGCTAAACTCGTACTTAGCTGGCTCCTGCAAGTTAATAACAGAATTACTATGTAGAAGTTTTCTAACTTTTAGTAATCCTTGGTCATTTGTTATACATAACTCACATCGTTGTCGCCTCCATCAAAGCCCTGACCACCAGAACCTCTTCCACCACCTGATCCTCCAAACCCAGGAGTTCCATACGACGATGATGGTGTACCACTGGAACCTCTACTACCGAACCCTCCTTGTGACTCAGAATTTGGAGCTCCATAAGATGAATCTGGTGAGCCCTGAGATCCAGGGCTGCTGCCAAAGCCCGCGCTACCTGATGACTGGAAACCAGTTGCTGGAGGTCCATAAGAGCTATCTGGCTGTTGGCTAAATCCAGAGCTTGAGCCAGAACCACCATTCCCTCTTCCAGATGATAAACCGTTAGGATTGGACCCACTGTTTGGTGTCCCATACGTCGACTGCAGACCGTTTCCATTTCCAAACTGTGACTGACCACCAGTTGTTCGTGAAGAACCTGGTCCACCTTGCCCTGGAGCTCCATACTGTGAACTCGGTGTTCCAATACTACCGCGGGGAGGTACTTGAGAACCAAAACCTCTTTGTTGATTTCCCGATTGTCCAAACCCTTGCGAAGGAGGGCCATACTCTGTATCCAAAGAATTAGTCTGGCCTGGTGGCAAATAGTTATTTGACAAGGAATTCTGACCCGATGATGCACCGCCTGGTCTATTAGAGCCTCCTGAACCATTGCCAGACCGTGGTGGACCATACTGAGATGACGGTCGGCCACCAGCACCCGACGATGGAGGTAAGTAACTGTTTACTGGAGGTTCACATTTGATCACAGACCACGTCAGAGCGGCAATCCAAATTATTGACTGAAAATACATAAAACATTTCAATAGATTAAACACGTAACTTGTAAATTCAGTGTAGCTATATGATTTTGGCACTCACTAAAATCATGTCGGATGACTTTTCATAAACCAATAATGTGTTTGATTAGAAATATTAAAGGGATGTGTTCCTTTACTGTAAAGCCAAATCTTGGCTTTTGAATACATTAAGTCTGAATACGTCGCCTTTATATAGTGGTGCCCGCGGTGTGAGCGTGATATCAGTAATGTAGCAAGATGGCTCACGCGTGGCCTAGTGCTAGGCTAGGGCCAGGGGTAACTGCTATCTATTCTATGGTTGAGGGCTGCCTTTCGTAGTGCGGTGCTTGTACAGTCACTTACATAGCATGTCGTGACTCATACAATGGGAGCTTTCCATAGGTACCAGTGTACAAATGAGAACAACATTATTTAAAAATGCGACAATAAATACTGTCATAAAATTACGGAGTCATGTCCATCTTTAACACAACTTACGTAGGTAAATCTAAATCATGAAAGCTTGGCATTGCTTATTCTTGACTTTTGCAAACAGACGAGTCTCTACACTCTCTACAAGCAACGTTATCACTTGGTGTGACAATAAGCAGCTCCTAAAGACTTTCTCGTCATAAAATGCAATCAAACAATTGGTTTGTGATTTTTACAATTGGAGTAATAAGTAAATAAGTATAGGTATATACGCAGGCATAAATGTAAGAAATGACTGACTCATAAACTGATATTGGATATCATGATATTTTTACTGAATACTCTGTAATACTTTCCACATAAAAACTTAGATTTACGTGAATTGAAATTGAGTATGAGTGTCAATCACTCTATGTTATTTATGATTGTGTAATAAGTGTGCAACATTTTTATCGAAACTTTCATTCATCACAATTGCTTATAACCAACATTAGCAACAATATATACTACCTACTTTCTTTAGCTAAATCTGGATCCGCGATGACGCGAGATGCGGTCGGCGTGTCGCATCGTTAGTTAGCGCGAATCGTGCGCTCGTGTGGCGAACGTGGCGCAACAGAGGCGCTCGCACGGTACTATAATATTTTGCTGTCAGTGCTACTGCGAAAACTCTATAATTCTACACAATGATAAATTAATGCAACTACAAGCTACAGTATCATACTTACTACAATATTTGGACTGTAGTTCTATGTATACTGGCAGAAGCCATTCACAGATCTGAACATTAGCAGAGTTTGGCAGCCTCGGACATAAAAGCTCCTGATCCAATTCCCGCGACAAGACATATAACTACCCCTGTATTGTGCCTGAGTGTTATAACCATGGTTCTCGTAGTCCCTGATATACAAAATACACCCAATCCGTCATTGACCAAAATAAGCAAAATAGACGATCGGGACCAACCACCGACCAATCAATCTGCCCTTGTAGGCTTTTTACTTTTTAGGCAGTCTTATCATAAATGCCTTTTTATATACCTACCTGCTATTTCTAGTAAACAAATGCTTCCCAGGTACTTATAAGTATTATTTTATTCATGATTTTTAGTTTAAATTCTCTTACAGTTTGTATTTCAAATTCTACTAGTTTGTTTTTCTCATAGTTGACATTCATCACCATCTTCATCAACAGCCTGTACACGTCCATTGCTGAACATAAGCCTCATTACACATAGGCATAGGCATAGTTAACATTCAATTGTACTAATAAATTGTCCGTAGTTTCAGAGTAGGCTAAACCTGAAACACTACCTAAGACTGATAGCCAATAATAATGAGACGGATAATATAAATACGACGACTGTTCGATGTGCTCACACCGGGAGATGTGCTCATTTTCTGTCACTCGTGATTTGGTCGATATTGGTTCGGCTGTTTGCTTAACCTATTTATTTTTTGATTACTTTAAAACTCTGCGGATAATAGTTCGATTCGTGGTGTGACCAATGACCTATATTTTTATAGTTTACGCTAATAATTAATTTACTTATATGAAGATACCTAATTATCGTAGATAGGTATAATGAGTACCTATAATATGGATATTTAATTCCAGTTGATTCTGAAGGTATATTATTTATTTTTGTGTCTAAAGTTTATCTTTGGTTTTTCCTACTATTTCAGAATATATTTCTCAATCCATGGCTATCCGGTCATCTAAAATAAGAAATCCTACTTGAATTAAGAACGTTTAAAAAGTAGCCTGTCTATAAAATTATCCTAATTTAACTTAGGATAATATTTTTATAGACGCGTTAGGGACTGAATCACCGATGGTAAAATAGTGAAACATAAAGTTAACATACATCCATTCAGCTTGTACCTACTTACGAATACTAATGAATTATTGAATTATATATATAGACTTTTAAAATTTCTAAGACTTTGTTATTTCAAGTTGAACTCCTACCGAAAGTGGGCCAGCTGCGAGATTTGATGAGTTGTTTCTAACCCATCGATATAATTATATTTTAAAGTAAAATATAATTATAATTATCGAGGGGTTAGAAACCATTACCGTTAAAATCCAGAATTACGTTTTCGGATTTTCTGATGTAGGTAGGTAAATGAAAATTTTGATGAAAAAGAAACCGGCGGATGAAGATGGTGACGTGGTTGGAACTTGAAATATTAACATCTCGGAATTAAACCCAAACATCGTACTGTGTTTTGATATTATTCAGTTCGTGTGATAACGATAAACGTCAATTCAGTACCTGTCAGCACGAGTGTCCGGGTACGGTCTACGCGGCCATTTAGGCCAATTGTTTTCTGATGATTCGCGTTGATGAGGCTTCCGCTCCGCTCTCTTCTTGCCGATTGTGCTTTCCGCGCAATTTACCACCAATTATAGCGTAAGCAAATGTACGAATTAAGCAGTGTCAATCATCCTGCGTGTTATTTATTCAGAACTTGTTTGTCATGGAGCTAAAATGATTTCAACGAAAGGATTTAGTAACAGTAATAAATTAACGTCTGGTTTGGTTATATGTCCATAGTATTCAAACTCTATTGTTGATTTTGATGTCTGAATTGTTTTTATTGAAAGTAGAAATGAAAAAAGGTTACTTGGTAATTTATTTTATTTTATTTAACTACTTACATTACAGAATTATGTATAAGTTGGTACCTACATATTTTAAATTTATATAGGTACTTAATTAACATTCCATGATTTAAACTTATCACATAACAAACTACTTACCTACGTAAAATAATGCTAAGGCCCACTAACATAAAATGTAATAATTTAGATATATAATAATTTTATGTAAGCATCTACTACTACACGTAGTAAGGTAGGTACTAAACATACAACCACAGAGCAATGAAACAAATGACGCTTCGCCTACGAAGCGGTTTCTTTTGCTCTGTGCATACAACATAAACATAGTATTTGAAGGTGGTAAAATATGGGGGTGTGCTGCAAAAACTAACCTTAAACAACTTCAGATATCGCAAAACAAGTTGTTGAAAACTCTTTTCAATTACGACTACCTGACAAACACACGTTATATCTATGAACAAACAAAAATATTTAATTTAAAACAAGTTTACACGTACACAACTTGCATTCTAATTAAAAAAATATTTACCAACAAAATAGACACACAAAATAATATCATTCACAAAAAGGTCTTTCAAACATAGAAATAAAATAAAATTGAAACTCCCAAGAACTTCATATGGTAAAAGATGTATTATGTATGAGGGTGCACAATTATTTAACGATTTACCTAACGACCTTAAAGATTGTACAACAATACCTGTGTTCAAGTCTAAGTTTTTAAACGTATAGTATACGTACCGCCAGATCACCTGGACAATATTTTTAGATTAATTGTAACTAAGATTATTTAGTTATAATTTATACATATACCTACTTAAGCTCATTATAAGTTAACTATGTTATTTATGAGTGAATTAAAATAATTCGTTAAACCTAATCCCAAATTCTACTACGTACGGATTAATATTAATGTTACTAAAAATGTTAATTTATTTAGAAACAATAACATGAACGCAAACCCATCAACAATAAAAAAATGAAATCACTAAATGAGGAACTTAGAATATAAATAACTACATAATAAATTTTAAGGTAAATACATATTTACAGTTTTAAATCTAAATTAATATTAATAAATGATATACTCATGTAGCGCTCATAGCAAAGTACGACTAGCCGTTCCTACCCGATCGGTAAAGTTAAGCAACGTTCGCTGCGGTCACTACTATGATGGGTGACCGCTACAGCAAAAAGTTGGTATTTAGAACTGAGCGCTACCGTGCTTCGGAGGGCACGTTAAGCCGTCGGTCCCGGCTGTTGTCGTGAGACAATAGTCGTTAGATAAGTCAGAAGCCTTCAGGCAGCCTAAAAATTCTGACACCAGGGCTGACCACTTCCCTACACAAGAAGAAGATATACTCATAATAATAAAATACGCACAATATCGTCACTGGGAGGAAATTAATCGTCATCTAACTTTTTAAGTATTTTCTTTCATTTTTAGTAATACATTTCTTTGCAAAGATGGATCCTTATCAATAAGAAAATCCATTGGTTCAATAATACAGATGTATTTATTTTTAATCATTTAATTTCCGTAAAAAGAAAAATATGGAGCAATAATCAAAAAACTAGTTATGTTTTCTTATAAATCGAGGGCATGATTCCTTTTACCATTATTCTCTAACTCTAGTGGTTTTGAATTTGGCCTTAACCGCCCTTGTCAAAAAACCACCCGGTCTAAGTAGATGATGATTATTTATATTTATCCATTAGTTTTCTATTTTATGAAGATTATAAGGTACGTAATAATATAATACCTAGGTAGGTATATATGTAAAACGAACGTGATAGGCATGCTATTGTAGGCAACATTTTCAACATGAAAATATTATATGTCACCACGTAAAATTTGGCAGAGCTTTCTTTATATCCTAATACCTACAAAAATATTTTAGTTTCTATCCATTCTAATTTATTCCTACAACTATCACAGCAAGGAACAACGAGTAAACTAATCTAGAAGACAATATACAAGCAACTTTAGACAGGACCTGCCTCTGATTGCTATTAGGTACTGATCGTTGTTAGTTGTTTACCATGGACATAAAGCTATAAGATGTCTACCTTATTTCGATCATTACCTTATCTCAAATGGTCTTAGGTACCTACTTTATTAACGGAAACAACAAATGAACATAATAATGGCGCGTGAAAAATTATTATTCTTCATTACTGATTCTGGAATTTACGATTGTTTATCGAATCGAAATTTTACGCATTGTCTGACAAAAGCTGTATACAATCCTTGGCCGTAAATGATCAGTTATGGGCTCACGTATGTGTTGGGTTTTCATAGCGAAGGACGTTGGAATGCAAACACTTATTTTACTTTTAACACAGCTCACATTTATTCATCTTCCATCTTGACCAGTTACGAACGAATCATAGAGTAAGTACCACCAACTAAACGCTACAGATTACATAGCCATAGGGATGGGATAATAGATAGTGATGTTCCAACACCCCCTCTCAATTTCACATCCGTATCCACATGAATTTATATTTCTTTACTAACTTTAATTTTTAATTTACTATTTAAACTCTATCTAAACTATAACTGATACAGATATGACATTGTCTCTACATCTTAATAAAAATAACTCTACATCTTAATTAATAAAAATGACTCTATATCTTTTAACTAGGTATTCAAACTCTACTGAAATTATTAATGTATCTCTAACTTATTACAATTTTAAACAGTTAAATACTATCCTATGCAATTTACTTTTAGTTTTAATTTTACATAAATGAACTTGTTTCCTGTCTATTTATTTTTACTAATGTTGTGTCTATTTATGATTTTAAGTTTTATAATAAATTTATATTAACTCTTTTATTTCGTTTTATTTTAATAATAACCTACTTTGTTTTAATTTTAATTACATACTTTCTTTATTATTACAAGTTTTAGTAAGATAATTTACCTTTCAATTACATAGTGTGACTTAACCTACCTATCCTAAGTTTTACCTTTTAATATACATGAATTCTAGTAATCATGTGCATTTATATAGCTTTCTTGTTACATGTTATATAAGTTTTTATTTTTCACAGTATATTCATTTTAAATGTTAGATATGAATGTTGATTAGTTGACAAAGCTTTAGTTAATATGTCAGCTATATTTTTGTTACTTTCTACATAAGATATTGAAACAATTTTCTTAGAAATGATGTCTTTTACATAATGCGCTTTAATATCGAATGCTTAGATCTTTTACTATTTTCATAGCTTTCAATTAGTCTTAAAGTACTTTGATTATCAATTAATAGTTTGCAACACAATATGTATCCTGAATTGAGATCAGACAGTACACCTTTTAAATTAACTACCTCGCATACTGCCATTGCCCCCGCAAGATATTCTGCTTCGGCCGTACTCAGGGCAACTGAAGCTTGCTTCTTGGAATACCATGAGATCAGTTTCCCACAGTAGAACACTGCACAGCCGCTGGTACTCTTCCTGTCTGACTTATCTGATGCCCAGTCCGAATCTGAATATGTTGTCAACTCTTTGTTTCTGTTTTCTTTTCTTTTGTATTCTAATCCTTTTTCAATGGTGCCCTTTAAGTAACGTAGGACTCTCTTTCCTGCCTTCCAAGTACTCTCCGTAGGTTTATCAAGAAAACGACTTAAATATGAAACAGCAAATGTTATGTCCGGTCTACTGTTTGATGATATGAACAATAGCGATCCAATCAGTTCTTTATATGGTACTGTGACAATTTCTTCTTTTTCATCAACATTAAAACCTGCCTCCATGGGCGTAGATGCTTGTCTACATTCTGTCATCTTAAACTTTTCTAGTATTTTCTCTATCTGATTTTTCTGATTAATTTTTATTCCTTTTTCTATCTTTTCAATTTCCATTCCCAAAAATGTATGTATTTCTCCTAGGTCTTTAGTATTAAATTCTTCATGTAATAGCTTCTTTATTCTTATAACTTCCTCTTTCTTCCCCATCAGTAATATATCATCGACATAAACTAAAAGTTTTACATCTTCTTTGTGATATAAACAAAAGTCATAACCTGATCTTTTCAATCCTGCTTTCATCATAATATTATTAAATTGTATATTCCAACATTTTGGACTTTCTTTCAAACCATAAAGACTTCTTCTAAGTTTTAATACTTTGTTCCCTTTTATGTTAATTCCTTGTGGTATTTTTATGTATACTTCCGATTCTAATATCCCGTTCAGAAACGCTGTTGGTACATCGAGTTGATAAACTGGTACTTCTTCTTCTACTGAGTGCGCTAAGAATGCTCTTACCGTTGACATTCTTGCCACAGGTGCATAGTTTGTCTCAAAATATTTATCTGGTATTTGAAAACCTTTCACAACAAGCCTTGCTTTCTTTATTCCATTTTCTTTTCTATTAAAAATCCATTTTGTGTCGATAGCTTTTATTCCTTCTTTCTTTTCTACTATTGTCCATGTCTCTAGTTTTTCTAATGATTCCACTTCTTTCTCTATTGCCTTTCTCCATTCGTTATCTGTTATCGCTTCTTCGTATGTCTCTGGTATATCTTCTTTATTATTTGTTATTAAACAATACGCTGTATATAGCTCGTAATCCTCTAAATTCTGTGGTTTACTTATTTTTCTTCCAGATTTTGTTCTTAATTCAATCTCTTCATCATTTTTATTTTCTTCTGAACTGTCTTCTCTTCTCTTCCTCTCTTCTTCTATTTTCTTCCTTTCTTCTTCTCGGTTTTTCCTTTCTTCACCGGTTCTTCTTCTTATCATATCTTCTGCTCTTTTCTTTCTTTCTTCTTCTCTTTTCTTCTCTTCCTCTTTTTTCTTGTCCTCTTCCATTGATTCTTCTTTTTCCTCTTCTTCATATATAATTCTTCTTCCAATCTCAGTATTTTCTTCTTTGTTATTTTCATTATTGTACATAGTTTTCTTTTCATCAAATATTACATCAGTTGAAAATTTTATTTTATTTTCTTCTGGATCCCACAGTCTGTATCCTGATGCTGTGTACCCTACCATTATCATGAGCTTTGCTCTGGCATCTAATTTATTTTGCTTCGGTATAGTAACTCGCCAAGCTTTTGATCCGAATACCTTCATTCTATCTATTTTATTTATTCCTAGCCAAATCTTTGCTGGTGTATTATAATTTAAAACTCTACTTGGACATCTATTCAGCTCATAAGCTGAACAGCATACAGCTTCTCCCCATAAATGTCTTGGTAATTTAGTTTCTGCAAATTTTGTTCTTGTTCTGTCTAATAATGATCTGTTCATTCTTTCGCTTGTACCATTCTGCATTGGTGTATGTGGTGATGTATATTGCAGTATAATGCCCTTCATTCGACAATAATTTTTGAATTGATTTGATGTGAATTCACCGCCATTATCTAGTCTCAATTTTTTTGTTTTATATCCCAATTGTGTTTTTACTTGTTTTATGTAATCAATTAAATTTTGTTCTGCTTCATTCTTCTGCTTTAAAAGTTTTACTGTAACAAAGTGAGAGTAATCATCAACAATTACCTGAAAATATTTTTCTCCATTAATATTGGGTGGTCCTATTGGTCCGCATATATCGGAGTGAATGAGATCTCCAATTTGGTTTGATAATTTCCTGGTTTCCTGAAATATTCGTCTGGTGCTCTTACCTTCTATACAGCTTTCGCAGTTTTCTTCCGATACTGGTAACCCTAACATCCTCAAACCTTTGCGATTCAAATGGCCTAGCCACCTATGCCATAAAGAGGTGTCTCTGTCTCTATCTCCACTCAGCATACATTTGTCGGTATCAAAATTTAAGTTAATGACATATAAGCGTGTATGCAACTGACCCTGAATTACTTTTTGACCTTTACATATTGATACTAAATCATCATGAAATTTAACTTCTAATCCTCTTGCTAACAGTTGTCTTACAGATAATAAATTGTAGGAAATATTTTCCACAATTAAACATTCAATAGTAATTTTTTCATTTTCCCAAGTCACATTTATTTTACCTTTTTCTCTACTAGTTAAAAATTCACCGTTCGCTACATATATTTTAATTTCTTCAATTTGCTTTATATCAGACATAAAATTCCTATAACAATCTTTTATGAGATGTTCGGAGGCTCCTGAATCTATTATAAATTGAATACAACCAGAATTTACATCATCATTACATTGTCTTACCTCATGTTCCACACCATAAGCCGTAAATACCCATTGATCATGATAGTCTTCCTCTTCCGTCATTACACAGTTTGCTGAACCCGTTGCATTCCTTCCTCGTCCCTGCATCATTGGTCTCCTTTGCCATCTTCCTCGTCCTTGTATACCACATCCTAGTCCTCGTCCATAATTTGTACTTTGTCCTTGTCCGTAACTTACATTTTGTCTTCGTCCATTATTTATATTTTGTTCCCGTACCCCTGATTCTCATATCCTTGTCTTCTGCACTGAAATGATTTATGACCCCTTTTTCCGCATGTGTAGCAGACAAATGTCTGTTCTGTCGTTGATGTTGTTTTGTTGTCTAGTTTAATTTCAGCATCTAGTAGTCTTGACTTTATAAAATCAATATTAAGATTGGTATCGGTCGACATTGTCTCTAAGGATGTAATTACTGCATCATATTCCGGTGACATTGCAGCAAGTAAGTAACATATTTTGTCTACATTTTCAATTTTGCATTCTATTGCTTCTAACTCACCGATCAGCTGGTCGAATTTCATGAAAAAATCTTGTAGTTTAGTTCCAATGTTACATTTTAAGGTTATAATTTTTCTTCTCAAGTGTAATTTATTAAAGACGCTTTTCCTCTCGAATAGGTGTTCCAGTGCATTCATCATTTGCAATGCTGTCTTACTGTTTTTAACTATTTCCAAATATTTATCACTCAGACATTGCACAATGAGTGATTTAGCCTTAATGTCGGACTTGACGAAATCTGCCGTAGACGATTGCTCGCAAGCACCGTCGATTGTATGTTGTACTTCCTTCTCTTGTAGCAACATTTTGACACGAAATTTCCAATTTGAAAATGAGTCGCCTTCCCGCAGTATAGGCAAACATTTCTCCATTTTGTATACTTTGTGCCGACACGCCCTTGTGGCGGGCGATCACCGCGTGGAGCCAATATATCAAAAATTCTTTTCTTACTAAACTTAAGATGCACGTTCTTTTCTTCCTCACTTGATTATTGGTGCGCAGTGGAAGCGTGCTGTTGGGTTTTCATAGCGAAGGACGTTGGAATGCAAACACTTATTTTACTTTTAACACAGCTCACATTTATTCATCTTCCATCTTGACCAGTTACGAACGAATCATAGAGTAAGTACCACCAACTAAACGCTACAGATTACATAGCCATAGGGATGGGATAATAGATAGTGGTGTTCCAACAGTATGTTGGCTTCTGTAACATATTTAGTAGTCTGTGCCTCCGTTACGCCTAGGCCCAATTTTATGTTCGGCCATAAATGATTCTGTCGCCAGCCGCTGCAGTGATGTACTTTGATGATTGGTTATTTTCGATCTGCGTAAAGGTTTCATGTGATCCTGACGTGAGCATAGTAGCAACCACTCCATCTGTTTCCGTGTGTGCCTTAAGAGAATAAAACGGGAATGAGCAGCATCATTCCCATCAGATTTCATTATTTTGATCAAAATCTCGGCCACAATCCTGATAGCTGGCACTACAACATTGATATCACTGGTTCAAACTCAGTAGATTCATGGGCCAGACCTTCGAGTTGTATCCCTGATCGAAGGGCCAGACCCATGGTGGATCTGGTTAGGTTTTTTGAGTGCAGCGAAAACATTCTATCTGTGTAAATGTAGCAATTTGTTCTAATAAAGCACTGCACACGACTATACACTACTTGGACCGTAATAGAACAGCCTTGCAACTTCCAATTATGATCCAATTACCTAATAAGTGCGTAGTAGACAGGCATTGCATAGCAGTGTCTTCAGTGTCTAATAAATATTATAGGTAAACTGGCTCAAATGGTGCTCACACCAAGCGTTCTATCAATTTTTACAATCAATACAGTTTCATTAATGTTAACTCTAGGGCTGAGTCTGCATCTGAACATTATCCCTTTTCGCCTTTTTTCCTCGAAAATGCTGTTCAATTTCAGCTAATGACTTGCCCTTAGTCTCTGGCACTGCAAATAGCACGAAGAAGAATGCAAGGGCGCAAAAAGCCGCGTACATCCAGAACGTTCCCGCTGATGTCAGGACACCCTGTAAAAAGATAGAGCTTAAAAATGCTTTTGCGAGCAATGGTCAAATGGTGACTCATGTAGAATTTTATGAAAACTGTTAAATGGTGATCTCAACCAAAACACGAATAAAAAATAAATAAATAAATATGTGTGGACATCTCACACAGCGCCATCTAGTCCCAAACTAAGCATAGCTTGTACTATGGGAACTAGATAACGGATTTAATACTTAGTCTATTTGGTTTTTTGTAAATACATACATAGAATACAATATAACACCCAAACACAGAACAAACATCTATGTTCATCACACAAATGTTTGTCCTGGGTAGGAATCGAACCCACATCCCTCAGTTCAGAAGGCAGGGTTACTACCAACTGATCTATCGGGCCCGGACACTGTGGCAGTCCCATGGTACTTATGGAAAAGTGTGACCGTTTAGGATACGATTTTTAAAAATATATTAATTTTTTGGGGTTTGTGACCGAACGGCCTTAGTTTTTTATGGATCAGAACTGTGACCGATTGGTACTAACTCCTATTCCGCACTATACTTATATAACCTTAATCGCAAATCTCAACCAATTTTTGAAATCGATAGTGATGTTAATCTCACGTGCAAATTAAAGTGTATGACTTGTTAACAACGTAACACCGATTCTCATCCTGTTCCATTCTATTTTTTGAAAACTTTAGATTTCTGTAAGTATCTTAAATGTTCCTAGCATTCTAATTTTATACCTCAAGTGCGTGGTAAGACTTGATGACGGAGAACATAGAGAGCAGGTTGACGGAGCTGGCCATGGCGGAGAGCTGCGAGCGGTACTGTGCTGGAAACAGCTCGCCCATCAGTAAGAACGGCAGACCACCGAACCCCAGTGAGAATCCCAGCATGAAAACCACCAGACTGATAATAGGAAGGTACCTGGAACAAATACAATTAACATTTTAATAGCTTCCCAAGTGCGATAATAATGCAGACCCTCCCCACTTTGTAAAAGAGGGCTTTGTTCATCAGTGTTAGTTTTTCACTGGATGTTCATGATATGTTGAGGAAGCTGGAACGTTCATACAATAAGTACAGTAGTGCTGCAAACTTTTACTTAGTATCGGTTTCAAAACGAAGCTGACGATTGCGAGCAACAAGAACCACATACAAATGATAACAATAACTTTGAAAGCTTTTTACTCAGCAGCACTTGGGTGGCGAGTTTTCCTTATTTCGTGCACAGTGGATGAACTATTAAAAAGCGTAAGATTGTTGTGATAACATTCAGTGATACATAGCTACTGGACTTCATGGAATAACACAAAAGAAAGTTTGACGAACCCAAGCCAGGATTCCTTTTCGAACTCGAAGTAGAAGGATGCGCCCATAGCCGTCATGGAGCCGCACATGATGGCGGCGGAGACCAGCAGCAGCGGGCGGCGGCCCGCGCGGTCCACCAGCAGCGTACTCACGCCGTTGCTCAACAGCTGCACCACGCCGATGATGATGGTGGCAGTCATCGCGTCTAGTGTACTCCCTGGAATCGCGATTGTGTTTTTTGTCAGGGTGGTGCTGGTGATTTTGTTGGCAAGCAAAAACTACACATGTGCTAAAGAGGAAAATTATTTTTGCAATTAATAAAATTTAACGTACTGAATTCAGTTTCTTAATACTCGCAGTATTAGTTAAGTTTGTGAAAGAAGAGACTGAATTGACCGTGTCTTATACCTACAAAAATTCGAATAAAAATGTATGCAAAAAATACAGCAAGAATATTTACAGGAATTACTAATTGTGTATTGCACGATACTATTTTATATTACCCTAGATGACCCCTGGCTTCCCATGGCTTAATTAGTTTTATTTTATTTTTTACGCCCTAACCCTGTTCATGGGAAAAACATAGGGATAAAAAGATGAATGGATGCGACGGCACTAGAAGGAAGGTGGCTATCTGAGTTATCAATTCTCTCCGATTACTATTGATAATGGATTTATCCTCAATTATCATTACATCTAAAGAGTTCCTTTCTTACATGACAGACAATGTTATGTAATAACTAGTAGTGTTAATAAATATTGTAAAATGTAGAGCCCAATCGAAAAGAAAAGATCGAGAGCGAAATTTATTTCTGTGATTGCATCTCAAATTGCTTTTACAAAAGCCCATCATCCCCAATTTTCTAAGTCAATACTCACCTGCGCTTTTAAAGATCTCCACTGTAAAGAATATAACGGAATCGATGCCACTGAATTGTTGGAAGAACAGCAACGACAGGCCGATGATGAGAGGCTTGATGACGACTGATGAGAAGAACACCTTTCGGGTGAATAGACGTGGTGGGTTTATTGGGTCTTCGACTTTTCTGAAAATAATAGTAAAATCATGAATATTTGGCCTCTTTTCTGTTTTTATAATCATATGTAAGAACTTTACTATGGTGACTTAATAGCGAGAACACGAGCTCGTAATGGAATCTATAGCAAAACTATTATGATTTCGATTACTTAAAGATTTAATACAAACAAACAAAATTCCTCCATCGAGAATTTTTGACTCATCGCGTCAGCTATCAATCTAGCTGCTCTACTGAATGAGGTACATACTAAAATGGAGATATACCTTTATAACAAAGTTTATTTTGTTGCTGAGCTTAAAAACCAAAACTTAAAATAGAACTTGCTCATTAATGTCGTCATCTTTGACGGTGGCCGTGGCGCGAGCAGAGAGATGCAGCCACTTGATGGCGTCGGAAGCGTCCAAGCCTTGCGCCTCCAGCCATACTGGAGATTCGGGCAGTGGTAGGAGAACCACGAACAAAGCCACTGGAATGTACAAGTTTACCGGGTTTAAATAGTGTTGCTGGAGTAAGAAGCTCTTTGGGCGCTTCATGCATTATTGTATCATTATGTAGGTAGATATTTTAATTTTCAGACACAATGTAAAAATTGTTATTGAATAAATTAATTATGAAATTATGAATTATTATATCATCAGCCGGATCATATCATATCGAGGAGAATGCTACTGGCCATTCCTGTGATATTCCCTCTGTTGGCTTTTACGGCACCCACGGGAAGAGATGCGGTGATCCTATTCGCAAACCGGGACCACATGGACTCATTACTCTTTGAATAGTTTCTCAAACATTACTCCCAAAAAAAAAATATTATTGGCGCACCAATCATTCAAAGAGCATCTGTTGAGAAAAATCAATAGTAGGTATATTGTGTCTTTGAATTAAAAATAACAAAGTATAGTTACCACAAAATATAGCGGAAAAGAAAGCGAGGTATCTCCAGTAGAGCCAGTTGCCAGCGACGTAAGAGAACACGATACCCAGGGACATGGACAAGGTAGGCATCGAGCCCAGGCGGCCGCGGATCTCCGGGTCGCAGCATTCACTCACCTGAAACACGACAACATGATACGATAAGAATACGCTAATGTTCCTCAAAAAATAAACAGACTTGAAAACAAAATCATTATCTCAAAAAATGACAAAGATACAAGTATATTAAAATACATGAATTGAAAAAGATAAACATGCAGTGACGTCAGTTCTTGATCCTTCATAGTAGGTACCTCATTAATAAGCTGTGGTATGTTTACATACAATCTTTGGCATGTGACGACACAACGTGTGTTTTAATAGTAACAAGAAATATTTACCAGTTAGCTTTTAATAGTAGGAAACTAGCCTATTAGGGAAGTATCACAATTATTGTCAAATCATAATTAAACAGGAATGTAGCTAGCACAAACGGTTTGGGAAATGTGATCTTGTAATGTACTTATGGGACCTACAATTTAAATGACACAATAGCTTAAGTTACTCATTTTCTACTAGACAAGTGGGTACCTACATAAAATAAAGGAATAGGTAGTAGGTATGTAGGTATAAGTATGTTTCTTTGTACCATTAACTCGAATGATGTGTCTTTAAAACATGAGGCTATTACATCTTTAAAGATTATTCTTGAGCACCAACAAAGAACTCATTATTTCAACAGGATAATTATTATCTATTTCGTTTGCAGTATGTTTTCATTGAGTATTTATAAGTCTTTGCTATGAATGATCTCTTTAACGGCTAATTAATTATAACTAAATTACATTTGCATCTTGTTATACCGAGTTATATGAGCATTGATGTGGTTAATTTCTCACGTGATCACATTGAGGCTAGTAACTGATTTGATTGAAGTTAGGATTCTAATACCCTATTTAAATCAAAGCTTTTCCCCGCCCATATATAGGTATTAACTTTTATTACATGGTGACTTATCGAAATACCTATATTAGAGAGTACTAAGTGCAATATAAAATGCATTTGTCAACGACCACAAACGTCTGCAAAAAGCTTCCAGTCATTGATCTGTGACTGATATTGCGAACATCGGGATATCTAAAAGGTAATTTGAGACTAACCCCATCAATAGATAGAACGTCGAATCTATTTTATAGAATAATCGACTTACGTAAACTTGAGCAGTAGCGAGAACGAATCCGACGCAGATTCCTGAGAACATCCTACCCACCAGAACAAGCGGGAAGTACTTTGCGAAGCCGAGAATGAGCCAGCTTGCTACCCACAAGGGTGCAGCAAGCTGTAGCGTCCGCTTGCGACCAGCACGCTGCATCAGCGTTCCTGCCACCAAACTACCGAAGAATGCGCCCAGTGGAGGAATTGCACCTGTAATTTACAAATTACTTAATTGAACATCAAAGCTATTAAATATAGCTTATTGAATTGATTTAAAAGTAGCGAATGTAAAGGGACGTGATATAAGTATTATATTGGTTCGATAGTGTGCGAATCTATATTTACATACCTACCTTGCAAGAAAGCATGTAGACTGGGTAAATTAAGTTGCCACTGCCAGGGACGTGTTGACCTCGCCCACGACATGGTGGAATGTAAATGAACAGCTGCACTAATACTAATACAGCGTACACCAATAAACGTGAATCTACTGATGAAAAAGAATCACGTGTCACTATCTTCTGCTGGCTTTTTACGCAGATCTTACTTTAAAGATTTCTTTTGTGCTTATCGTATCTAACAGGTATTATAAAATTGATCTGATTACCATGTTGCCAGAATTTCTATATGACTAAAGGGATCCTGACAGAGATTGCTGTCCTGTGAAGACGATGCACGGAACAAGCCGTGCAGTTTCGCAGAGCACGGTGCTCTGAGTAGGTAAGATTTACGCAAAAAGGTTATAGGTAAGCGCAGTGGTTGGGCAAACGTGTAATTAATTGATTCGTTGGATCACATTTTTCAATAACACCTGATAAAATATCTACTTCACCAAAGAGTTATGAAACAAAAGACAAAAATTGACCTCATGACTTCATTAAGTACCATATATTATATTTATAGTATATATAGTATAGTATAGTATAGTAGCATAGTATATTATACCAAGTGGTGAATTTGTTTACAACTTGTATCTATGATAAGAAGATGTAAAATAGAACACAAGTTAATAATCCGAGACGTAGTTAGTTATCGTAAAAGTGGTATTTATTTAAAACTACCTGACCCGCCCCGGCTTCATTAGTTTTACGCCCTAACAAATAGGTATAAACCAAACTTTGTAGGAAGCAGATAAACAGAACTAGTTAATGAATATTCCGTGAACTTGACAATGGTTTTCATGATACATTCCGGTCATTTATTGCAAAGTCACGCTTCTTTAACATGTAAACTGTTTTACTGTTTGACTTTCAGATACTGAATATTACCTACTACGACTACGAGAGTTCTATCTCCTATACGTCAGTTCATGCATAGACCATTACTATACTATGCGCGTACTAACAGACACTTGGTTGACGGGTGATATCTTCGGTAATGAACTGATAGATGCGCGGTTGCCAGGACGGCAGCGGTATAAGAGCAAATTCCCATGCGGTATACCGCTACCCACAGCGCGCCTTCAGTAGCGAATAACGCACTGGCTTGAATAGGCTTTTATAGAAAAGACCACCACCAACACCTTACTTATAAGTATAGTTTTACACAACAGGCGTACCTATCCACGACTTCTGCTCACTGTGCTGAATAATGTGAGGATCATTCTCTTCGATGGAAGGTATGCCTGAGGCGGTGTACCCTCGCACCAGGCCAATGATGAGGAAAGACAGAGACGCCCCAAAGGTCAGCCATGCCTGGAACAATATGAGACACTTGTATTATTTGATAACCAGAGATACGTAGAGCAAGTATTTCCTTTAATTTAAAGAAGAGAAGTTTAAGATTTTTATAGCAGTACTGTCTGTATAGATTAAAAAAATGTAACTGGAAACGGTGACTGCTTTAATTGGCAAAATGATCTTTTTTCTTTATTTTTTTTTTTACTTTTAAACTCATTGGAAGTTATAACCCACTGCACGATTGCAGAATCATATCGTAATCTGTAAAGTGAACTCTAGAGCTTTTCTCACTTATACAAGGTATAATAGACGATTCTACGCTACAGACTAACGTTCTATGGAAAATAATCTCAACGAAATCAATAATATTGTACTTAATACTGAATGCAGCACAATCCGACTAAGTATTGAAAACAAAGGCCACTTTGGACGATGAATCAGTTTTAAAATGTAACATAAGAAAAATAAAATATAAATATTTTATAAATAATAGGTGTTCGCGCCTCCTTGAACCATAAAAAAAAAACTCCTTGTACAATCAGAAGAAACAAAAATGTCAACAAAAAACATAGAAATCAATGAATCTAAAAACAATTCTATTATGTAAAATTAAACTAAAACTCAACCAAAACTCATTATTTGTTCCTGCGCGAACAATAGGTAATATAAGTAATCGTGTGTTCTATTTTTTTTTTTTCAGAGACAACTGGTTCTATTCCTGGCTATGAATATTGATTATTCAAAAATCCAAGTCTGGAGTTTTATTTTGATGAAAATTGGGCTCAGACACCTTTGATACTTTTCGCTATTCCTCATAATTTTGGATTTGGCCAACAACACCCACTTGAATGTCAGCGTCAACAGCCTGAGACGTCCACTGGTGAACACAGGCCTCCCCTAGAGCACCACTTTGAGCGGTTGCTTGCCTCCTGCCTCCATCAGCTCCCCGCGGTTCTGACCACGTCGTCCGTCTACTAGTGGCAGGCCTATATACGATGCGAGTCTTCGGGTTCGTGGTCGTCACTCGAGAAACTTTCTTGCCCATCAGTGGTCAGTTCCGACTACTTCTGACTACATGCGATGTGGCCTGCCCACTGGCAACACAGACTGGTTGAACAACCTTCGTTTTCTGGCTCTGCGGTATATTAGACGAACAGCATAGGTCGAATCAATAATGGTGCTAAGTATATCAGTTACGGGGAAGAGTATATTTTATTGATTCTCAGTGAATAAAGTTAAAGGTAGGTACTTATAAGTTGATCTGGTCTGTGATCTCGTATTTAAGCACTTTTATTAAAGAGGTCCAGTTTTCGGCTAAGGAAGGAGCTTTTGACCAGCATCTGTTTCCAAATAGCTATAGGTGTTTAAACTGGATTTTGCAAGAGGAGATTTCTCATAGGCAGTTCTACATCATCGTTGACCGTCAGGAGGTCCAACGCAATCTCATCTAGAATTTTTGTATATAAATCAGTAGGCCTAGTACGAATAGTTAAGACAGTTGTATGGGGCGCTGATCAAATGCAATACAACTGCCTTACGTTAACGTTATACTTATTCGCGCGTAAATATTCGTGCTAGGCCTACCTACTGTATTGATCACGGTAGAGTAGGTAGGTAGACCTAAGCCATTTTGTATACCTACCTACCAAAAATTCAAATCAGCTGTTTTATCGTGACAACTAAACAAATGAATCAACAACGTTTAACTTGTATATTAGTAAGGCTAGTAGGGTTAGTAGGAAGGTAGGGATTTATAATGTAAACCCTTATATGAGTAGTTTTGGTATACTCATATTAGTTAAAACATGTCGCCATAACAGAACTATAATATTATTTTAAATTTTTTAATTTTAATTTTATTTAATTTTTGAATTTGATTATTTCGGTTTTATTTATTTGATTTTGATGTTTATTTTATTTTATTATTATTATTTGAATGAATTTATGTCTTAATGTAATTTTTAAACTATTATAATTTATTTTATTTTGTATATGTACCAAATATGAGTCATCGCTACTCGAAATAAATGAATTTTATTTTATTTATTTATTTATTTATTATAAATTACTATAAATTCCTACTATATTTTGGTATATAGAGAATCTCTATACAAATACCTGTTTTAACCACGATTGCCTAGATACGCCGCCGGAATTTGGTTCATAATCGCTACACTGCACCTTATGGTAATTACACTTTTCCATAATTTAGAAAAGGATGTTACAGAATGCTTAAATATTAAATTGAAGTTAACGCTATTTCAATTTGCCAACCGCGACGCCACTAACAGGCGAGACGTAACGAACTGCAAAAATTTTCATTTTCCATTTGTCCAAATATCGAATTGTAAAAATTTAACACCTAGCGTAGCACACGGCTTGGCCCGAAGGATAATATTTTTATTTATTTATTATTATTGATTAATTAGCATTAAAAAGCTATAAAGTCACCGATGCTATATAATATATACCTTTATTAAAACCTCGGTGATTTTATGGCTATACTAAAATTATTAAGATAAGTTATAAAATTAGTAGGTATAGGTATATCTATGTGAAAAATTAAGCTTTGTAATTTACCAGTAAGTATCGATGTATGATCACCATCGCCACCAGACACGTGATATTGCTATCACTGTGGCCAAGTCATGTAGCTATGAATGAAGACCGACTCAAGAAGAACGCTGCTGCCCTTTCCCTGCATATTTCCTATTTCCATAGCCAGTTTATTACGGCACCCATCATGGGAAGAATTGAGGGTGGCAGGGAATTGCAAAAGTACTTAACCCCCAACACGGGGAGTTTCATTCTTTCATTTACTACTAATTCTGTACGTCTGTCTATCTGTTTACTTTAATATCCTTTTACTATTTAATTACTGTAAAAATGACAAAAAATAGGTTACTTAATAATGCAGTGTGAAACCGCATGCTAGAGACAGAAAGACGGTACAACCTGTAAGCCATAATATGATATTTGTTGAAGTATTTCTATTGTTTTGGAGGCGTTTATAAATATGCCAGAAAGCCGTCTAATTGAAATTACACAGGCTGCGAAATAATAAGTATAGTGAATGAAACACATCTATTCAGTTTTAAATCAATTGTTGTTGAGATGTTCAACTTAAAACTATTAAAATGCAAATTGAGCCTGCTTGCAATGCTTATTTATAAGTATTGTTAAGGCGCGGTGTGTCAAAATAATGTATAACAATTAAAAAAAAATTTTAAAATTTAAACGAATAACAGGGCCATTATTCCGTATCGATTCCTTACTTCGAAACCACGCGAATTCCTTGTCTTACATAAGAAATCTGCGAAACTGTATTCTCTATGAAACGAAAACAAAATCGCGCGAAATAAATTTGGAATTGGCGCGATTTGAACTGTCAAAAATCGTATGTTTTACCGAGACGCGTTCCGAAACATCAACACATCAAAAGATATGACCACTTATGTCAATATATTTTATTCAAAATAAAGATAACTTAATTGTAAAGTGAAGGTATATCTGACGCTGTGACACGATTTGAACAAGACACGATAACGACGTGGTTACGAATCGTGTGGAATCTGTGTTTCCATAGAGAATAACTTCTGCTTACGTTTGTATTACTAAAATTAAATTGTTTTAATGATCCCAATAAATGTGCGAATAGACTGTTGTTTAAAAGGATGTTCCAGATGATATTATATTTAATTGATATCCATACTTCACATAATCCACAAAAAACCCGCGACAATTTTCATGCGCATACAACTTTACCTTAAAATTATGATTTGCGATTATCAACTTTAAACATGGTGCTATTAAAGACCCCGTTAAAAACAAGAAACGTGAGCTGAGCCTTAATTGACCGAGCGAGCACTGAAAAAAGAAAAAAATTATTTAGTATGTCTGTCCGGTGGATGTTCGGTAGATGTTTAGTTGTTCTCTTATACAGGTTCCATCTCTCATCGAAACCGCGGTTCTTAGCTAGTTTAATTACTAATGCTTGGTTGATTAATGTTTTCGAATCAATTAGTATTTCCTGTAATTATTATTATCTTAGCTTATTGATGAACTTGCTGTCCTTATAACTACCTACAATGAAATATAACACGACTTGGTCTTTTTTTCGTAAATATTTCGTAGATTTGACAGACTCCGTGGTGTGGTGGTTGAGCAGGTCAGCTCATAACCCCGAGGTGGCGAGTTCGATTCCCGCGACAGGACAATTAGTGCACAGAAAAAAAGCGCGAAAGCTTGTTCTGTGCCTGGGTATTGTGGGACCATAGTCCTCGTAGTTCCTGGGTTCCTAGATACAGGGAATCCTAGTTATGGTCCAGGACCTTATGTATGTGATCGTTGGTATTATATTTATATAAAATACCAACTTACTTATTAGTTACGGAGGATATCTTCATTGTGAAAACACACATCACACACACACATATGGGTTGAACATTGATTAATTCTTATCACTTCTGCTGAAGGTTAGTACTACCACTAATGGGTAGATACAGAACCTGTTACCCATACACCGATACAATATCTGTGAAAACAAAAAAAAAACTAAAACCATTAATTCCAAATAGGCTAATTTTGGCACCATCACAAGTCAAGCAATCGGTATTATAATCTAAAATAACATTGCCATTTCAACTTGCTATTGAGAGCTAAATCGTATCGCAAATATAAAAGGTGCCTACGTATAAGTAGGTATATAATGCGATTCAAATGACAATAGGCTCATGGTCAAAAGTGCTCCAACATAGACCGCATCATCACTTTCCATCAAGTATGTTGGTAAAAGCATGGGGTCCCATCAGGTACCAACTAAAAATAGCCCGAACTTTCAAAAAATGTAGTAATCGTGTCTAGAGAGTTACTAGTTAGTGTCCAGTGTATTCATTTCGCCCAATACTTCGCCAACACGCAATAAATGTCGCTTGATAATCTTGCGTTATGCAGAAATAAAATAATTCGTAAAATAGCCCGCGTTATTCCTTTGTATGGGATGAGGCATCTGTACTGTAGATATTATATTATCTGGGGTAAAAGTGAGCCCATTTCAAGCATAACAAAATAGGACTTGGTTTGCGATATACTTTCGTTTATTAGCAACTACAAGCCGACACGACACTATGTGGAAACGACACTACTAGTACTGTAAACGATAACTCAAAATGTACATAGCTACAGCTGAACATAGGCCTCCCCAGAGAGCACCACTTTGAGCGGCTGCTCGTCTCCTGCATCCATAGGTGGAGGACCAGAATACCTTTGGCCAACACAGATGTGACAACAAGTCAGTCTGTCACAACAAGTTGCCGTTCTTGTTGTGACACTTATGACAGACTGACAGATATATTCTTATTTGCATCGGCACGAATTTACTTTGTGGCGAATGTACAACAACCCCATTTACCTACATAACATGTAGCAAATAGATCTGTTAGGCCTTCGTTCTCTATATCCGAGTAAAGTTCCGAGTTGGCTGGCCAGTGTGTAATACTGATCGGGACGTAAAGGCGTCGAGTAGTTCTTCCCAGTTTCACGAACGAAAACAGAGTTTCGATCAGCTACTCAGTGGGTAAAAATTTAAGGTGATCTGTAGCAACGTCAACTGTTCATTTCGTTCGTTCAATAGTCACCCTGACTGCTGTCAGTGACGCCATTTTGGGTTCGTTTTTTATTTTTTTTGACATGTTTATGTGCCAGCTATATGCTGCGGTGCGGTAGATGCCCTTCAAAGAGTATTTATTCCCTACCTAAAAACAGTAAGTAGGTAAGGATTTACCTTTACAAAAAAGGGTATCAACTAATTAAATTAATGTAATGAGGAATGTAATACGAATTTAGATTACATTGTTTAGTTCAACGGGAAATGTAATAATTACTACCTATAGGTACCTGAAATATGGTTTTATCTTGACGCAATGATAATAATTAAAACAACACAAAACAAAAATATCATAATATTATATGTATAAGTATTTAACATATTATAATTGAACAAAAACTTTTTAGTAGTCATCATCATCATAATCATCAGTCTGAAGACGTCCACTGCTGAACATAGGCCTCCTCCAAAGAGCACCACTTTGAGTGGCTGCTAGCCTCCAGTATCCATCGGCTTTCCACGGTTCTGAGCGAACTGTTTTACTAATTAAATACAATGATTTCTATATTCATAACTATCTGATCTCGAAATAGAAACAGGAATAGTCGATGTTTTTATAGCAGTAGCGTAATCAACAGGGTTGGTAGTTTTCAGTTCCGTAGATCTCAGTATTTGTGGCATGCAAACTATAATAATAATAAATTACAAACACATGCGAGATTGCAACAAGTATTGCTATAGCCGTCATAACATTACTCGGATATAGAGAACGAAGGCCTTAGCGCTTTGATTACGCTACTGCTATAAAAACATCGACTATTCCTATTTCAATTTCGAGATCAGATAGTTATGAATATAGAAATCATTGGATTTAATTAGTAAAACAATCCGCTCAGAACCGTGGAAAGCCGATGGATACTGGAGGCTAGCAGCCGCTCAAAGTGGTGCTCTTTGGAAGAGGCCTATGTTCAGCAGTGGACGTCTTCAGGCTGATGATTATGATTATGATGACTACTAAAAAGTTTTTGTTCAATTATAACATGTTAAATACTTATATAATATTATGATATTTTTGTTTTGTGTTGTTTTAATTATTATTATTGCGTAAAGATAAAACCATATTTCAGGTACCTATAGGTATTACTTATTACATTTCCCGTTGAACTAAACAATGTAATCTAAATTCGTATTACATTCCTCATTACATTAATTTAATTAGTTGATACCCTTTTTTGTAAAGGTAAATCCTTACCTACTTACTGTTTTTAGGTAGGGAATAAATACTATTTGAAGGGCATCTACCGCACCGCAGCATATAGCTGGCACATAAACATGTCAAAAAAAAAAAAACGTACCCGAAATGGCGTAACTGACAGCAGTCAGGGTGACTATTGAACGAACGAAATGAACAGTTGACGTTGCTACAGATCACCCTAAATTCTTACCCACTGAGTAGCTGATCGAAACTCAGTTTTCGTTCGTGAAACTGGGAAGAACTACTCGACGCCTTTACGTCCCGATCAGTATTACTCACTGGCCAGCCAACTCGGAACTTTACTCGGATATAGAGAACGAAGGCCTTAGTCTAATAAGTCCGGACTCTATTAGAGCGGCAATTTGGCTGATATCTACAGTGGAGTGCACCTCACTCGCGTGAGGCGGATGAGGGTCGTCATGGTCAGGCCACGTGACGTCACAAGCTTGTACTGAAGTCATAACACGCTCACTCTTATTCAAATTGAGCATCCAAGAATAAGATTGAGCTATGTATTTCTAGGTCAGATTGAAGGTTTCCAACAGGTTTTGTTTTTAAGACTTTTAAATAACTACCATACCCCCTATACCTATTTCATCATCATCATCATCATCATCAGCCTGAAGACGTCCACTGCTGAACATAGGCCTCCCCCAGAGAGCACCACTTTGAGCGGCGGATCACCTTCCTGCATCCATCGGCTCCCCGCGATTTTCACCAGATCGTCGATCACCTAGTAGTGTCTACCTACACTGCGCCTTCCAGTTCGTGGTAGCCACTCGAGAACCTTTCTTCCCCATCATACCTATTTACGGGTACGCTATATTTTGGATTTGTAAACGAACTGGAAGACGCAGCGTAGGCTGGCCCCCCACTAGGTGGACCGACGACCTGGTGAAAGCCGCGGGGAGCCGATGGATGCAGGAGGCGAGCAGCCGCTCTGAGTAGCGCTCCCGGGGGGAGGCCTATGTTCAGCAGTGGACGTCTTCAGGCTGTTGATGATGATGATGATGATGATGATGATGAAACAAAACATTATGTAGGGACTTACATATTTACCTGTATATACATACATAAATTTTGTATTCACCTCTGTATTTTACTTTTTGCGAATAAGACATTTTGCGTGACAAGATTTTGCAGCAAGTCCTTTTCTAACGTGATATTTTGCGAACGGGTCATATAGATCTATGGAACGGGCTCAATTTTTTCGTGTCGTGATGGAATACCGCGGCTTCTGATAGGTATTTAATAAGTAGAACTGCACTATAGCGGTAAAAATGTGAGATGCAAGGCGTAGTCAGTTTTCCACGTTCCCTAGCTGTAGAAACAATCGATAAAAGCTGCAGCTAACGACTGTTATCTTAACCAAAATAATTACTTACCAATCGTAATTAGGTAGACATAGTAATCAATATTTCTGTCGCCGGTGGATTTATTTTATTTACATAACTAAGGGACGTTGTAATCTTATCAGGTTACATTATTACTGTAGGCATAGGGCTAAGTGATGGGCAGGATGAAGATTTTTT
Source organism: Ennomos erosarius (assembly GCA_963580505.1). Taxonomy (NCBI): domain Eukaryota; kingdom Metazoa; phylum Arthropoda; class Insecta; order Lepidoptera; family Geometridae; genus Ennomos; species Ennomos erosarius. The sequence goes on from OY756982.1 coordinate 11,654,397, forward strand.
ACTAAGGTACCTGGGTCGAATATGGCCAGACGGTTAATATGCCCACATGCCTATATCTAAAGAACGCAACATTTTCTAAAACTAAACGCGTCGGTGTATGTTCGCGGCCGAGACCCGTAACCAAACGGCGCATCCGCCACCCCTCTCGCGCAGGCGCCTGGAGATCAGATTTCGTGAAAACGGGAGGCAGCATCACTGATACAAAATTCCTAGGTAAGCTTTGCCCTGTAGTTATAGTATTTCTTGATTGCATTCTTTTTTATTTTACGTGGTAATCACGTGTGGCCATTGCATTTTGATATTACAATTTGTATTTCTCAAATTAATGAGGTGCTTATGATTCAAGTCCAGCAAAAAAAAAAAACTGGCGTGCCTGAAAATATGGGCACTGATTGGCCATATTTACCCTAAGGTAATCATAGTATTTTCCAATGACTAATTTCGATTATTTTAATGTCGTATAAACATAATATTGTTCATTTTGTCTTAGACCATGGCGGGATACAAATGTAAAGGAATTCGGGGTAACTGGACTGAGTTGAAGTTTGCGTTATCTGCTGTTAAAAGAGAGGTTATGAAAATTTACACAGCTGCGAAGCATTATAATGTGCCAAGATGGACCCTTAGACGATATCTCGAAGAGAAAAAGAGTATAAATCTGCTTTGGGTAGAATACCACTCCTTACCGCTGAACAGGAGAAGAGTTTGGCATCACGTTTTATACGCCTGTGCAGCGTGGGGTATCCTTTAACACAACGGTTACAACGTACATACGTTAAAAGGTTTTGTGATTTAAATAAGTACCTAGGTAGGTACTTCACAAAATTAAAGAAGATTGCTTTAGAAACATATTTGTGTTTTCTTTTTTTTTTTGCTTTGGTTGATTGATTCTGGAACTTTCTTTTTTGTACAGTAAATATGGCCATACCCGTGGGCATATTTACCTACCCTGTCGAAAATACGGCCAATTTCCCATTTTTTAAAAATGTAGCAATTAACTGTAAACGTTTAATTTAAATGATATTATTTGCTATAATAATGATAGCTTGGTAAGCATTCTTAAGATATATATACAGTGGGTTGCCCTCTTATCACAATAACTATAAAAAAACAGGATCCATACGTTAAGGTGGCCATATTCGACCCAGGTACCTTATTCGTTCTGCGAACTGTAGACCTCGCGAGCACAGACGGTTTTGCAACCACCACGTGCCAAGATGTATGATAATAAAATTGTATTTTCATACTACATATTAGGTTTTTCTGCTATTGCACCTTAACCGGAAAATATGTCCCAAACTCAGATGATTCCGGAAAATATTGTCACCGTGATTTAGAAATTGGTGCTCGAAGCAATATTCTATTTATGTAAAGGTCGTCGAACTAATAATTGTGTAATTATATACCTTCGGAATCAAAACATACCGAGGTATGTTTTGATCAACCCGTCTTGAACTCAGGACTTAGCACCTTATATTTCGACAACCTCTTAACCGATTTTTCTCATATCATCATCAAAATACTTAAATAATCAAAATCAGCTGGTAAATGATGCCGCAGATAACTTCCCCCTTTTTGGGGCAAATACCCTTCAAATCAAAAATCGCCCACGACTAAAAAATTCCCTGGACCTGTACCCATAGTACGAGTTTCGATTGTTTACTAAAACTTGATTCGTTTAGGTTTCTCCCTTTACTCCCATATATTTATCTGCAGCGCCCCTAGCGGACACGTTGATGAACTAAAAATGGCAATACAAATTTTTAATGGATTCGCGCGTATTCACGTATTGGAAAACTCGTACTACCGTACTACTGAAGAACCTGTGTACCAAGTTTCATCAAGATTCGTTGAAAAATGCGACCTGTACGCGCAAACGTACATCTGGACAGACGAAAGCAAATTTTGGCAAGCTGAAACAGAGACTTTCGCTCACTTCGTTCGCTCGGTCAATAAATAAGTACCACGGAATAGCCAATCTTACTGATTCGTAATGAATGCTTGCTGCCCGCACGTTACGTTGCTATTACATTTGGTAGCAATCATAGAGAAGCTTGACTGTCACATCTTTACCGAGCGGAAGTTCACTGCAATCATCTTTTGGTTGGATGGGTGATCGCTACAAAAAGTGGTACGCATCACCGTGTTTCAGAGGGCACTCCATCTCTTTTATTGCCATAAGATAGGACTAAACAGTTTTGATTTAGCCTAAATTTGCCTTACATGAGCATGAAAGAAGGAAGGATGGTCGATGGACGTACTAAATATGTAATGACTATAGAATAACAGCAAAACTGTTGTTGACATTTTGCTGTAAAATATACGACAGGTGCTCGCGCAGTAACGCAATGTTTTCATACAAAAGATGCCTGCAACCTGCAATCCATACACTAATAATACTCTAAGAAAAATCCTATCGGGTATCGTTCGATTTGGTGGGACTCGGGAATGGGAACGCACCATTCTAAGCCATTCCTTTTTTTGATCAATGAATAGTCTAGCGTTTGACCATAAGCGTTCTCCTAATATTGCTTAGAATATTTACTATATAATCTAGTAGGTATTTAATATTGCAACTGGGATGGACATTGGACAGCTGTGACTGTGGCCATGCCTTCAGAAGCACGTATTCGCACGTCAGGGGGTGCGTATAGGCATGTGTGTGTGTACATGTATTTGTGTATGTAGGTATACCTACACAATAGGCATGATGACTACTATTAAAAATGAACAAGTAAATAATACTTTCATAAAGAAGATTAAAAATGAATGCAATAATTGAAAAAATAAGTAAAATCGGTAAATAAATCACGGAGTAATAAGCTTTTTAAGTTTCTATAGGAGGCATCTCCTGTCCCTTTCTCGCGAAACAGAGGGCCCCCACAGTAACTATGAAAAATCCACTCATGACGTCACATGTCAAAAAATGTATGTTAAGCTACCACAGCGTAGTAATAAGATACTATGACGACATTGCACTGACGTCCCTGGCCGTTTGAGCTATCTCTTTCTATTCCGGTTTTAAAAATGCTTGTAACTTTGTCGTTTTTTGAGATATTTTATTTTTGTTTTCACAAATGTTTATCTTTTGAGGAATATTTTTGATTTATGCAAATAAAATGTTTAGTCATCATGCCTATTGCTACTAACTTCTAAATTGTGTACCTAATATATTATTGAAACATAATGCATAATAGTAGGCATAGAACATTGGGAAGTTTAATAAAGAAAATAAAAATTATTTAAATTGTTACATTAAAAAGCTAAAACCATTTGGACCCATATTACCTTAGAATAAGGTAATATTCTTTAATTAGATTATACTAAGGCCTTCGTTCTCTATATCCGAGTAAAGTTCCGAGTTGGCTGGCCAGTGAGTAATACTGATCGGGACGTAAAGGCGTCGAGTAGTTCTTCCCAGTTTCACGAACGAAAACAGAGTTTCGATCAGCTACTCAGTGGGTAAAAATTTAGGGTGATCTGTAGCAACGTCAACTGTTCATTTCGTTCGTTCAATAGTCACCCTGACTGCTGTCAGTGACGCCATTTTGGGTTCGTTTTTTATTTTTTTTTTACATGTTTGTGTGCCAGCTATATGCTGCGGTGCGGTAGATGCCTTTCAAAGAGTATTTATTCCCTACCTAAAAACAGTAAGTAGGTAAGGATTTACCTTTACAAAAAAGGGTATCAACTAATTAAATTAATGTAATGAGGAATGTAATACAAATTTAGATTACATTGTTTAGTTCAACGGGAAATGTAATAAGTAATACCTATAATATATTTCAGGTACCTATAGGTATGTAATCTAAATTCGTATTACATTCCTTATTACATTAATTTAATTAGTTGATACCCTATTTTGTAAAGGTAAATCCTTACCTACTTACTGTTTTTAGGGAATATATACTCTTTGAAGGGCACCTACCGCACCGCAGCATATAGCTGGCATATAAAAATGACAAAAAAAATAAAAAACAAACCCAAAATGGCGTCACTGACAGCAGTCAGTGTGCCTATTGAACGAACGAAATGAACAGTTGACGTTGCTACAGATCACCCTAAATTTTTACCCACTGAGTAGCCGACCGAAACTCTGTTTTCGTTCGTGAAACTGGGAAGAACTACTCGCCGCCTTTACGTCCCGATCAGTATTACTCACTGGCTAAGGTAATCGTAACTTTAATCGAATATAGAGAACGAAGCCCTTAGTATAATGATTTTTAAGGATAATTACCAACCCAAATAATTTTTATGCAAATCAAAAGAGCCGCTGTACCACCACACAGTGATATGCTATCTTGCATGTTTTTAAAACTAAAAATAAGTAGGTAATGGTTACCTACCCTTAGGCGACTTTACACGTCACTGTATATACTTAGGTACTTATTTTATAATGTTAATAAAAATTGTAGGCATCACTTCAGATTCAGATTTAGATTCAGATGTTTATTGCTTCCATAGTGTGGTCTTACTTATAGCTTATAGGTAGGTACAAAAGTCACAGTAAAATAAATGCGCAATTATGTTCCAATCACAATTCACCTAACTAGGCTCGAATGATTACGGAAAATTGCAATACTTAGGTACATTTTACGCACGTTAGATCAGATAACCTATTGTTGTTCATATTCCACCATACCAAAATGAAACCTAGCCGTAAATGAGGCCTATTCTGATTTATTTGCGGAGGAAAAACCATGGATTTCTAGTTCAGTTTTGAGCCATTTTCACAAAACTTGTAATGAAAAGTTGGGTAAGGATTACTCTCAAGTCTCATCTATCATCATCAGTATCATCATCATCATCAACAGCCCGTAGAAGTCCACTGCTGAACATAGGCCTCCCCCAGAGAGCTCCACCTTGAGCAGCTGCTCGCCTCCTGCATCCATCGGCTCCCCGCGGTTTTCACCAGGTCGCCTGTCCACCTAGTGGGCCCTCTCATCTATATTAGTGTACACTGTACAGGTATTATCGGGAAAGGCATAGAAAATGCTTATAGTATTGTTATAACAAGTACCTACAGGGGGCAAAAGAACCCTCAGAGGCCAAGTTTTCTACACAGAGCATTGAAAAAAAATTAGGCTTTGCACAAGCGTATTTCTTTTCTTGCTCTTTGGTTTTACTAGTTACTTATTATTTGGTACTAAATAGTATCCAATAATTAATTCATTTGATACTCCAAACTCCGACTAAGTATTATAATCGCAGAATATTATTTTGTTATCTAAGGCCTTCGTTCTTTATATCCGAGTAAAGTTCCGAGTTGGCTGGCCAGTGAGTAATACTGATCGGGACGTAAAGGCGTCGAGTAGTTCTTCCCAGTTTCACGAACGAAAACAGAGTTTCGATCAGCTACTCAGTGGGTAAAAATTTAGGGTGATCTGTAGCAACGTCAACTGTTCATTTCATTCGTTCAATAGTCACCCTGACTGCTGTCAGTGACGCCATTTTGGGTTCGTTTTTTATTTTTTTTGACATGTTTACGTGCCAGCTATATGCTGCGGTGCGGTAGATGCCCTTCAAAGAGTATTTATTCCCTACCTAAAAACAGTAAGTAGGTAAGGACTTACCTTTACAAAAAGGGGTATCAACTAATTAATTTAATGTAATGAGGAATGTAATACGAATTTAGATTACATTGTTTAGTTCAACGGGAAATGTAATAAGTAATACCTATAGGTACCTGAAATATGGTTTTATCTTGACGCAATAATAATAATTAAAACAACACAAAACAAAAATATCATAATATTATATGTATAAGTATTTAACATATTATAATTGAACAAAAACTTTTTAGTAGTCATCATCATCATAATCATCAGCCTGAAGACGTCCACTGCTGAACATAGGCCTCCTCCAAAGAGCACCACTTTGAGCGGCTGCTAGCCTCCAGTATTCATCGGCTTTCCACGGTTCTGAGCGGACTGTTTTACTAATTAAATACAATGATTTCTATATTCATAACTATCTGATCTCGAAATAGAAACAGGAATAGTCGATGTTTTTATAGCAGTATCGTAATCAACAGGGTTGGTAGTTTACAGTTCCGTAGATCTCAGTATTTGTGGCATGCAAACTATAATAATAAATTTCAAACACATGCTAGATTGCAACAAGTTTTGCTATAGCCGTCGGTTAACCGTACTAATCGGCAGCTGATGTGCCTTGTAAGTAGCAGCCTGGTTTACGGGTCGGCTAGCGCTACTCGGACATTCTGAAAGCCGTTACTGCAGTTAAAAGTGACATTACGTGGTGGCTAGCCAACTCGGAACTTTACTCGAATATAGAGAACGAAGGCCTAAGGACATTTAATTAATAGATGCCAGCCGTGACAAAGCAGCATTGTGAAAATGTGGATAATATCGTGTCATATTGCGACTTGTTTTAATAAATATTTTTGTTTTTGATATTACTAAGTATTATAATATTAGAGTGCATTCACTGGTTAGGTAGCTGCTTAGATACTAGTTACTAGGTCGTTTACTTGGATGACTAGACAATTAGGAAATGTCACAATGGAATTCAATTTAATGGTTCCATCAGTCAGTCAGAATTCGTCTATCCTGAATTTATAAGCTGATCGCGTAATTCATTTTTATGAATCTCTGCTCATGACGAGTCGTGGAGTTGTGTAGTGTCTGACCACAGATAATATATACTAAAATATTAAGTTTGACCAAAAACGTTTATCATATAATAAATAACAGGTATGGTATTGTCTGACTTAACACTGTCATAGAACAAGTTACAATAGACCGCGTCTCGTCGTTTCGTCGGCGTCGTATCGGCAGAAATACATAGTACATTACTGCAGCGGCCAGCAACAAAGGCATTGATGGACGAACGTGTAAATGTGGGCCGAGGCGAAGCCGAGGCACACATACGTAAGTCCATCAATGCCTAGTTGTGGCCAAGGCTTGTATAGTGCTTTTCTCAAACAATGCGAGGAAATTAAAACTAAGTAGTACATAGGCAGAACTTTTTATTTGAAAATAAAGTTGTTGAAAACTGGCTCCAATTTGCAAACCAGTTCGAAATTCAAATAGAACCTTTGAAAAGTTACCTCTTTGGTTGCCATGTTTCGGAGCAAGAGATCGTTCCATTTTTAAATTACACGACAAATATGAGTTTACTATGTAATTTATCTCGCCGCTAAACCACGACAGATATGGTTTTTCATACAAACTTTGCCGGCCGCTGCCCGCCAGTACAGCAAGTTCGATTTATCTCGAAGAAGGTTGTCAAAATAATGCTCAAATTTCCAAGCATGTTTGACAAAAACACTTTTTATGACCGATAAAAAATAAGCATTTTGACAGATGATCTATTACGAAATCATAAATGAGAAAATTATGCATCTCATTGAATCAGTGGGACCTATATTAAAATTCATCGAGTGTTTAAATATGCATATTATGCAGCAAAAAGTCTGGCTGACCAAGTTGATTCACGCACAACTTACTTACTTACCACTTGAACGTTTTTCGAGAATAGGGTATTCTCGAAAAACGTCCAAGTGGTAAGTAGGTGGTGGGTGGTGGTAGCACTTTGATGTGTTAATATTGTAACATGTAATACCTACCTACATAACTGTATTACTATTACACATAGTTATTTTACTGACGGGTGTATCATGTAAGTATGATGACGATTATAATGAAGTGTGTAATATACGTTATTTTTTATATCAATACAATAAAAGATAACTTAGATACTGGTATAGTGGTATACCAGCGGTTATATATTAGCTCTACAGATTACTTATTTATCAATGATCATGAAATAAATCGAACAAATGACATGATAGGTTTGCCTACTTCAGATTAAGTAAATATAAATCAGAAGACTCTGAGCTCTGTATATTGGGGAAGTGCTATAATGTGATAAGATTTATCGTAAGTTAAGATAATTGAATCACGGGACGTTGTTATATATTTATATCTGTATCTGTCACTAAGTGACATAACATTAGGATTGGATTTAATTTTGACATAATAGGCACTTCATTTGTGCTTATGAAAGAATAGTAGACGTTGAGCATGAGCACCAAACTCTACCTATATTTTTTTTGCTCAGTATTATATTTGTCTAGGTGATCTAGAAATGCGTGATTATTCTATTGAAATACCAAACTCGCATGTATCTAAACAAATATTTTATGCCCATATTTGCCCTATTTTTTAGTACCCAAGTAGATTTACCTGGATCCGATATGTGAGAATTAAAGTCCTATGTACTCGCATACATGTTATTATTAATGGGAAGGTGTAAATTGGGATCTTTGTTATAAGCTACTTATAGCTGTCACGTATCTCAGGATTTCAGAAGACTTTTGGGTAAACAAAGCGTGATGTTCTTCAATTTGCATTTCGATACATTAACGTATTTATTTATGTAGTATTCAACTTTATTGAACATGTTTAGCTATAACAACACACTATCATGATCAGTTCATTGACCCCTCTATATTACAAGTACAGGTATTGTCAGTATAATTCCTTCTGGATGATCTGGATCACGATTTTCTATGGGATACAGTAGAGTCTACCTATTTACTTGAGTTATTCCCGTTGGGGCACACAGGATATCTCCCCTCCCCTTTTTTCCAACGAGAATAAAATAAAGTTGGTCGCGTAATGCCCTAACTAATTACAATATACAAATAATAAATTTTACCCATTTACACATATTTATTATATAGGCATAATCCTTCCGAAAATTTTAACGAACATTGTTTTTGCGAAAGCATAGGCGGGATTTCATGCCTTAGGTTCTTAAAGCGGTCGTTATCACCCAACCATTTAAATAAACTGTATATAGGTACTATGTACTTAATACTTCTTCTTTCTCTTTCATGTCATTGAACTGATGAGTATCGTGAACCTGTCAAAAGAGGTCCTCCAATTTGTCTGGTCTCGGACCAGAGCAATCGTCCGCTGTAGAGTTCCTCCTTGCTATCAGATCATTGTACTTACTGGTAGGGATGCGATTGCTGGAGGTTTCCCTGCATTTGGACTGCTATTTGTAATTTTTTGTGCACGTGCCCCCGAGATCTCGATGTTGCCGTAAAAACTACTAAACTATTTATTACTTAAATAAGTATAGTTATCTGTACCTATCTACACATTAATCTAAATTATTATTTCTTCTATGACCTTTTTACGAGACACTAAATCTAGATTTTTTTGGTATTTTCCTCCATGTTCCAATGACAAGCATCTAGTTTGACTGCATTGTGTAGGTTGATGTAGGTATGCATAAATTTTATCTGTTATCATTATAAAATTACGTTCTCGAGTGGCGTCCACAAACCGGAAGACGCAGTGTAGGCTGGCCCCTCACTAGGTGGGACACTGATCTGGAACTGCGAGGATATGTATGATGCATGCAAGAGATAAGCTCTAAGTGCTCTGTGGGGGAGACCTATGTTTTTATTTATTTATTTTATTTACTATCTAGGTGTATTTATAAAAAACGTAATGTGGATTCTAGTCATTTCTAAGCTCATTATTTCTAGTGGGCATTATTGGCCTACAACTTTTATTCGCCATTATTTTGTGTGCTCACGTAAGTACATAACTTTTATACCTAGACGCATATTTTACTGCTGCAACCATTGACTAAGGATTTCCTACTTCTAAACCTATGTCTGAACTTCAGACTCTGAAGCACAAAAAACAGTAGAGAGCACTTTTATAAACAACTAGTTGCGCCCCGCTTATATGTTAAACCAGTATATAAGCAACCTACATTAAAAATTTCAGCAAAAGTGGTTTAGTAGTTACAGAGATTTATGAGGTAACAAACATTCACACACACAAACCTTCGCATTTATAATATTAGTATGATAAAGTCATTAATTTATTTGCCAATAAGCTACAACCTTATACTAATTGTTTATAAGAATGTTTACCTACCCAATATGCCTAATTACCTAAGCCCAAAATACAAAGGACTCAAAAAAAATACAGAAAAACATTATAGGTTTATGCAATCATAACTAACCTGTATCAGAAAGGCTGGCGAAATCTTCATTTCAAAATCACAACACAGTCAAAACAAACAAAGCGTATTATGAAAACAGCTGTTGTATAATAACCAAGATAGTACCAAGATAGTCCAAGAGGATCGCGAGGTGAGGCAGACGCAGGACCACTATATCTCGGAAGAGTAATATTGTTCTGTGCTCTATATGGACCGACCGATGTGTATAGATCGCGGCGTCTGACTGCACCTGATTGCTCTCGACCATCCGCTTTCAACGCACTGGTCATGTGAGATGAACCATACCTTCGCTTGAAGGTGATAAAGTGATAACTTCTATTGAAAAACGCGAATTTTATAAATAAATAAATCGTCAAGTTTACGAGCAAATAAAATAATCCATGGCGCTTGCGGTCTTGATGAATGGATCATCGATAACGTCATCCTTTGGTCCTTTAGGACCATCACAGGTCGTGGTCGAATTGCATTAATCCATTTTACATACTAAGAGCGAGTGTGGCTCAGTGGTAACCCGTGCAGCTTGCAAACTGACGCATTCAGGTTCAAATCCTGCTATTTTTTTACGGGCAATATGCCTTTATTACGCAAGCTAACTACTACAATAATAAAAACTAAACTAAACTAAAACGAACTACACTACACCTACTACAAAGAACATATGGACTGCATAATAGACCGCGATGGCCTATAGACAGTCCAAATGCTCCAGCCCCCTGCCGGTAGGTAGCGTACCCAACATGCTGGCTCTGTGCTTGATTCTACACTAACGGTTTTCAAGGTACGTGTGAATATAATACTTGCTTTTACAACGATGTAGGAAAATTTCGTGAGAAAACTGGCATCAACAAGAATCAAAAAATTAAAAATGTGTCAACCACCAACCGGCTAACTACTAAATCAACGTAGTTGGATGGTGGCCTACACTCCGAAAACCCGTGTCCCAACGGTGGGAACATAGGTATTGAGCTGAAGACGACTTGCATGCTTCATCGTCATCATTAACACCCTGAAGACGTCCACTGCTGAACATAGGCCTCCCCCAGGGAGCGCCACTTAGAGCGGCTGCTCGCCTCCGGTATCCATCGGATCCCCGCGGCTTTCAGTCGGCCCGGCTAGCTCAGTCAATAGAGCATGAGACTCTTGCACGCTTAATAATATAAATTCAAAAGTAACTTAGTCTGTCTTTTTGCCTGTTTCTTACGGTTATTTAACGTCGCTCACAGAGCTTTGAAAAATGTGACGGTTCGCAGGAGACGAAGTATTTTTTTTCTCTGTGGAATAGCTGAACAAATTTTAATGTAATTTGGCATGTAGAGGATGAACACTGAAAAAAGAGATAGATTCATTTTATCGCGAAAAATTATTTATTTGACATTAAGCACTTTGTAATGATGCCTATTTATGCTTAGCATGTACAATAATTTAATTGAAATACTTATCAATACTTAATCGTATTTTGACTTGTAAAAGTGCCAAAAATACCCAATAATAAAACTTTTTGACCTTTGGTTTTTGTTCACGGGTGCATTAGCTATAAGTAAGTAATACAATAATTTAGCTGTTATTATAAGTTACTTGAATAGTGAAATGTTAATAGTGTTATTAAAAGCAGCCGCTCAAAGTGGCGCTCTCTGGGGGACGCCTATGTTCAGCAGTAGGCGTCTTCAGGCTGTTGGTGATGATGATGATGATGAGTTCACTGACCCTGGCTAAAGAATAGAAACTCGATATATACAAACAAGTATACAACGAGTTCATTTAATTACCAGACGTAAAGTATTGAACTTTTTTAAATGTAGTATATTCATCATCATCATCATCATCATCATCATCATCATCATTAACAGCCTGAAGACGTCCACTGCTGAACATAGGCCTCCCCCGGGAGCGCCACTTAGAGCGGCTGCTCGCCTCCCGCATCCATCGGCTCCCCGCGGCTTTCACCAGGTCGTCGGTCCACCTACTGGGGGGCCGGCCTACGCTGCGTCTTCCAGTTCGTGGTCGCCACTCGAGAACCTTTCTTCCCCATCGGTTGTCAGTTCTACGAGCGATGTGGCCTGCCCATTGCCATTTCAACTTGCTAATCCTAAGAGCTACATCGGTCACTTTAGTTCTCCTGCGGATCTCCTCATTTCGGATCTTATCTCGCAGGGAAACACCGAGCATTGCTCTCTCCATAGCTCGTTGCGCGACTCTGAGCTTAGTAATGAGGCCAACAGTTAGAGACCACGTCTCAGTTCCATAAGTCATCACTGGCAACACACATTGATTGAAAACTTGTTTTCAGGCTTTGTGGTATTTTGGACGAAAAGATAGGTCGAAGCTTCCCGAACGCTGCCCAGCCGAGTTGGATTCTTCGGGCGACCTCTTTGTCGAAGTTGGACCTACCCAATTGGACAGTCTGCCCTAGATAGACGTATTTGTCGACTACTTCGAGAGTGCCGTTCCCAACAATTACCGGTATAGGTGGAACATGGGCATTTGACATGATTTTCGTCTTGTCCATGTTCATCTTAAGACCAACCTGTCGGGAGACTCTACTGAGGTCGTTGAGCATGGTGCTGAGATCATCGAGCAACTCCGCCATTATGACTATATCATCGGCAAAACGAAGGTTTGTGATATACTCGCCATTTATGTTGATGCCAAATCTTTTCCACTCCAAGAGCTTGAAAACATCCTCCATTGCGTTTGTGAACAGTTTCGGAGAAATAACGTCTCCCTGTCTCACGCCTCTCTGCAATGGGATCTGTTCCGTACTCTGGTCCTGTAGTCGGACTGACATAGTAGCCTTACTGTACAAACACTTCAACACTTCGATATACTTATAGTCAATTTGGCATCGCTGTAAGGACTGCAGCACCGCCCAAGTCTCGATTGAATCGAAGGCTTTCTCATAGTCCACAAACGCTAGGCATAGCGGCCGATTATACTCTTCGGTCTTCTGTATAATCTGGCGTAGCGTATGGATGTGGTCTATGGTAGTAGTATATTATCATATCTTATTTATCATAGTCCGCTCATGACAGTTAGGTATAAGTAGTTACTAATGTTGGTTAGTCCAAATGAGCTATAGTTTTTGTTTCCTTTTTGTGCTCTAAACATCTTATAGATTTATTTATTTTTATAATAATGAATATTAAGTAGGTACTATGTACCTACCTGCACAAAAACAGATATTTAATCAATATGTGTCTTGCACAATACTATACAATGTCCCTGTCGTGAACTGCATTTACATCATACTTTTCGAAGAATATTAATGTGTCTTTTAATGTTGCTACATAATATATCACACACAATAGGACCTTCAAGGGTTATTAACACCTATACAACTCTTTGAAGGCAAAGGCCATAAAAATCAATAAATAAATAGGATATACTATTTTGACATTCATCATCAGCCTACTCTCGTCCACTGCTGGACATAGGCCTCTCCAATAGCACGCCACTGAGCTCGGTCTTCAGCTCTCTGCGTCCAGTCTCTACTAGTCGCTTTCCGCAAGTCGTCACTTCACTGTTTTTGTTTTGAGTGGCCTACGGGAGCCTGGGGATTCCTAGCACCCCCTGCCCTGCCGACCATGACCGCCACCTTGGTCAGGAATAGCAAGGCGGCCGGGAACTAGGGGCCATTTTTCATTTGTGCCGTTAATTTGGAGGTTTTTCCCATAATCGCTACGCTGGGCATGCGGGTTGGCGATCGCAGAGCATAGCTCTTCGCACCGGTGACGCTGCGATCCGTCACCGGTCTGTGTCACTCGGCTACGCTTCTTTGGATGGATATACCACCATCTATCGGTTGCCAGAGCCTTGTTCGTTGTTTAGCAGGATGACCACGAGCAGGTGAGGTTAACTTGAAGCAGTAAGGTGATGTTTTGCTTCCTCCCATCCCATTTTGACATTGATATTGCAAATAATTAATAATATATAGTCCTCGTCATAAGCCCAATACGTTATAGCTACTGGGACATGGGCTTTCTCTCAGGTGAAGATAGGTCCAGATAATGTAATACCTACTTACCTACATTAGTATAGGACCTTTTGTGAACTTTTGTTAGAACATGCCCGTTCCTTCACTTTTTCCTTTACCGTTGTAAAAAGCTAGCAAACTCCCCATATAACTTGAAAGTCATTCGTGCGGGGACAAACGGGTTTCAAACCTGGGTGCGTTAGTTTAAAAACCACTGAGCCACTCTCGCTGTAAGTAGGTACCTATTATAAAAGGTCAAATATTTAGATTATAATTATCAATACTTACGTAATGGTAATACGTAAGTGCCTAAATAATAATAAATGACGTCTTTGGAGAGTGTAGTCCAAGAAGTTTTTGGCCAGTGTATTTGTATTGGTAGTTATACTCAGGGTATCGAACTAGCAAACTTAAATATTGGTTGTCGATCTTCCTGTCGTCTTCACGCTGCCATTTAAGTACGCACCGCGAATTCTCTAGTTTTGCGACATTATTTATTATAATACCTATCACAAATAAATAAATGAAAAATAAAAAATATTATTACTATGAACGAACCACTATACATAAAAGTTTTCCAAATGGCTATAGAATTCAATGATTTATGAAAATGGGAAAGGAATTATTAGAATGTCTTATTAGAGGCTTAGTTTGGGGCTAGATGGCGCTGTGTGAAATGTTCACAAATAATCAATGCGATACCTACTCGTAATAAATATTTCTATTTATGTGTGTCTACCTTGTTTTCATATTACCTATAACGATTTATTTATCACTTAGTCAGGTACTTTATCTATTCAGTTTGCACAATTACTACACACCACAAGACACAATCACATGACTGCGGTTATCCACAAAAACTTGCACACATAACTTACTTAGAGCTTATTGGAAGTACCAATTTGAATGCCCAGTGATTTTATGAAGCAAATTAGAGCTTGCTCAGAACTCAAAAAAATATTATAACAGCGAACGATATCAGAATCCATCCAGTAGTTTCTGTTTGATGAATTTTCGTATAGACAAACTGACATAGATTCACTTTGTCATATTACTATTAACTGCACCTCCGCGTTCTTACAGATTTTTATTTTATTTTATGTAAGTAATTGGTTCACTAACATTTGATACAAAGTCTCTAGACAGTCAATATTACCTATGTGCGCAATCAATTATAGACAAACAGCATGCACTATCTATTCTGAGATTACTAGTTCCGTGCTTCAATAAAATAATAATAAATAATAAATAAATATTAGCATATAAAATCTTACATCTACATATATAGCATATAAGTAACTTATACAATGGCATTCGGTATTCAAAAAAGGTAACAACAGCTGTTGTTATTATTTTTGATTTTTAATATAATACCTACTTACCTACATTAGTATAGGACCTTTTGTGAACTTTTGTTAGAACATGCCCGTTCCTTCACTTTTTCCTTTACCGTTGTAAAAAGCTAGCAAACTCCCCATATAACTTGAAAGTCATTCGTGCGGGGACAAACGGGTTTCAAACCTAGGTGCGTTAGTTTAAAAACCACTGAGCCACTCTCGCTGTAAGTAGGTACCTATTATAAAAGGTCAAATATTTAGATTATAATTATCAATACTTACGTAATGGTAATACGTAAGTGCCTAAATAATAATAAATGACGTCTTTGGAGAGTGTAGTCCAAGAAGTTTTTGGCCAGTGTATTTGTATTGGTAGTTATACTCAGGGTATCGAACTAGCAAACTTAAATATTGGTTGTCGATCTTCCTGTCGTCTTCACGCTGCCATTTAAGTACGCACCGCGAATTCTCTAGTTTTGCGACATTATTTATTATAATACCTATCACAAATAAATAAATGAAAAATAAAAAATATTATTACTATGAACGAACCACTATACATAAAAGTTTTCCAAATGGCTATAGAATTCAATGATTTATGAAAATGGGAAAGGAATTATTAGAATGTCTTATTAGAGGCTTAGTTTGGGGCTAGATGGCGCTGTGTGAAATGTTCACAAATAATCAATGCGATACCTACTCGTAATAAATATTTCTATTTATGTGTGTCTACCTTGTTTTCATATTACCTATAACGATTTATTTATCACTTAGTCAGGTACTTTATCTATTCAGTTTGCACAATTACTACACACCACAAGACACAATCACATGACTGCGGTTATCCACAAAAACTTGCACACATAACTTACTTAGAGCTTATTGGAAGTACCAATTTGAATGCCCAGTGATTTTATGAAGCAAATTAGAGCTTGCTCAGAACTCAAAAAAATATTATAACAGCGAACGATATCAGAATCCATCCAGTAGTTTCTGTTTGATGAATTTTCGTATAGACAAACTGACATAGATTCACTTTGTCATATTACTATTAACTGCACCTCCGCGTTCTTACAGATTTTTATTTTATTTTATGTAAGTAATTGGTTCACTAACATTTGATACAAAGTCTCTAGACAGTCAATATTACCTATGTGCGCAATCAATTATAGACAAACAGCATGCACTATCTATTCTGAGATTACTAGTTCCGTGCTTC
Source organism: Ennomos erosarius (assembly GCA_963580505.1). Classification (NCBI taxonomy): domain Eukaryota; kingdom Metazoa; phylum Arthropoda; class Insecta; order Lepidoptera; family Geometridae; genus Ennomos; species Ennomos erosarius. The sequence goes on from OY756982.1 coordinate 11,670,934, forward strand.
AATAAAATAATAATAAATAATAAATAAATATTAGCATATAAAATCTTACATCTACATATATAGCATATAAGTAACTTATACAATGGCATTCGGTATTCAAAAAAGGTAACAACAGCTGTTGTTATTATTTTTGATTTTTAATATAATACCTACAGTACAGATGCCTCATCCCATACAACGGAATAACGCGGGCTATTTTACAAAATGATTGTTTTTCTGCATAACGCAAGATTATCAAGCGACATTTATTGCGTGTTGGCGAAGTATTGGGCCAAATTAATACACTGGACACTAACTAGTAACTCTCTAGACACGATTACTAAATTTTTTTCACGTTCGGGCTATTTTTCTTTTGTACCGGATGAGACTCCATGATAGCAGTATCGCCTGCTCAGCGTGTAGATTACGCTGAGCAGGCGATACTGCTATCATGGAGATTAATTTGTAAAGAAAAAATTATAATCACGAGCGGGGATTGAACCCGCATCCATCCATACCTCAAGTCGGGATATGCTTCAATTAAGCTACTGTGACAAGCGGTCTCATGTCCGAATTTTTCCTTCACCTTCAAAGCAATTTATACAAGCATAGCATAATCAATAATGATCCTTCCCCATGCCTTTTTTAAAATAACGGAAAATATTATCTTGATTAGGTTTGGTATTGAATAGGTACTTGTTTTACATATGTACAATCTATACGCACTGCTAATTATTCTGGGCTCTGGGGTAGGACCACAGAGCTAGAATTCGTTTCTATCTCTATGGGTAGGACCACAAAGCACTAAAAAAATGACGGGCGAAGCGTATTTTTGTTTCGTGGTTAGTCTACTACCCAGACCAGGGCCCTTATTCCGTATCGATTCCTTACTTCTAAACCACGCGAATTCCTTGTCTTACATAAGAAATCTGCAAAAGTCTATTCTCTATGAAACAAAAACAAAACCGCGCGAAATGAATTTGGAATTGGCGCGATTAGGACTGTCAAAAATCATATGTTTTACCGAGACGCGTTCCGAAACATCAACACATCAAAAGATATGACCACTTATGTCAGTATATTTTATTAAAAATAAAGATAACTTTAATGTAAAGAATCTATGTTTCCATAGAGAATAACCGCCCGGGGAAACATAGATTCCACACGATACGAAACCACGTCGTTATCGTGTCTTGTTCAAATCGTGTCACAGCGTTAGATATACCTTCACTGTACATTAAAGTTATCTTTATTTTGAATAAAATATATTGACATAAGTGGTCATATCGTTTCATATGTTGGTGTTTCGGAACGCGTCTCGGTAAAACATATGATTTTTGACAGTTCAAATCGCGCCAATTACAAATTCATTTCGCGCGGTTTTGTTTTCGTTTTATAGAGAATAGACTTGCAGATTTCTTATGTAAGACAAGGAATTCGCGTGGTTTTGAAGTAAGGAATCGATACAGAATAACCGCCCTGTAAGTTACTGGTCTACTACCCGCCAACCACGTAAGTTGCAAAGCTAATGTAACATGAAATAATTAAAGTGGTTAATTTTTTGTCACATCATGATAATGTGCATATTTAGAAAGCTTATACCTATTAAAAAATTGGAAAGTTTTGACCATTGCCAATTATTAGTTTTTATGTTTAACCATAAATAAAAAATTTAAGTTAAAAATGCTGCCGGTAAGTATATGACTTCCGACTTATTATTATTAATTAGTTGGAAAAAATTAAAACTCGGAACATAGTAAACCTAAAAAATATGAATTTTTGTACCAATAAAATTTTACAGTGCCTTGTGTTTTTTTTTGATGACTGTATTTTTTGTTGTTACCCAGGTAACAAACTACTACTGTAAAAGTATGGAAACGGCAAGTTGTAGTTTTCTTATTCAGGTTTTTATATATTTATTTATCTAAGACTCACAGCTTATTACTATTTCCACTATAATACAGTTATATGCTATGTTGAACTTAAGCCAAATCGAATCTACATTTTGTATTTTGGACATAATTTACAGCTAAGTAGGAGAAGCTAGGTAACTTAGGTACTAAATGAAAAACAAATTAATGATAAAAAATTGATGAATAACAAATTGATGACTATGGCAAAAAAGAAAACAGACTGGGCTCGAGGTAGGTAAGTACATACGGAGTAAGTATAAGATTTAGCTACTAAAAATAGTGCGGCGGGAAAACAATATATAGTAATATTAATTAGTTAGTTAGTTAATGGAATTATCGCGAAAATTTAATTAATATAACCCTTAATAACTCGCGTGGGGTGTTTTGCGACTGTTTGATCGTTTCTAGATATTGGAGTTTTGAATTGACAGCGCTAATTTTTTTTCTAGCTTAATATGAGCGGATCTTTGTTATTTAATCACAAAAAACACTCTGTGGCGTAAGGTTGAGACAGTAGAGTGCGGTTGCGGTGTAAAGTACCCCAGGTGAGTGTTTACGTAGTTCAATTTTTACGTAGATTTGTACTACGTATTCAGTACATATTTTACATTATTGTCCAATGCAAATTTTACATATTTGTCCATATTTGTCCAAGATCAAAGGACCGAAAATCCAAAACATTATGTTATAAATGCCATCAACATGTGTACATGTACAGGGACGATTTTATTCTGACATGTCAGAAATGCAATGAGGAAAATGAGTTCCTATTCTGAGTTGGTTAAAGAAAATGTTTATGGCAGAATCTGTGTCTGCAAGTGTTTATCTGTTAATTAATCGTTTAGTCGAAAGATTATTATAAACAAAAGTCTAATTTTGCATGTATTTGGTTGTTTTTTTTCTAATTAAAAATCGTGGTGTTAAGCACCCCACGCGAGTACTTACGTAAGTTTTGAGGCGCGAGTAACTAAGGGTTATTAGCGACAGTCGACATTTTTCAGTTTTTTTAATCTAAGCTTTCTAAGCATGGACCTAATCGTCTAAGAAAAAATGAACGACTTTAATAATTTTATAGGTTACGACCCAAATACACCCTACTGTTACTGGACTATAGGACAGTAGAATACTACTCACATATTGTTTATTAACGGGATATTTACCATGTAATTTATTTGTTTCGAGTTGCCGATATTTCGGTACTGTTGCAAGCACCATGATCACGGACGAACTGAAGATCTTGCGGGTGGATGACAATAAGTTATGGGCAAACGTAGCGGTCTACCCTCCTTCGCACTCGTTTACTACGCGTCGCACCAGTACTATTGTCCCTATTCTCACAGTCCATTCGATATCGACACACAACACTTACAATGTCACAGTTTGTACTTGGAGCCGAAATATTTCGGTGTTTACACAACCGTACCACTGGATTGCAGATACTCGAAAGCTTAAACCCATCCTCGCGATTGAAATTAGAATACTTCGAAGTAAGTCCATCATGAAGCTGCAGCTACGTTGTAAGCGCTATCTATCTATAGCACCAAGTGTAGGCAGAACGCAGTCACAAAAATAAACCTTGATTGAATAATTTGCAAATAATAGTGTGGCAATGCTGGTTTTGTTTGTGATGTATATAGAGTCACTCAGTCTGACACTGCGCATCCAATTGGTTCCAATCACAGTGTCGCCAACCGGAAGACAATTAGAACTTGACTGGGCGTCCTTACTATAGGTACCTACATCACTATTTTGCCTTGTTAAATTCAGTGAGAATGAAAAGATTAGCGTATTATAAACATATACCTACTACGGATGTTAGCAATATAGAATGAATTCTTCATTGTTCTGTGAGAATATTTAATGTAAACTATATTTACTTAGGTATAGGTACTTACTTGCTGCCACATTCGCGACATTCTTGTTGAAAGTGAACTAAATATTGAACGTATGTATATACATTATGTATAGCGGAAGTAATCCAAATCACCGTACTAACAATTAATGCCCATAACAACAACTAAGTAATTACACTATCTACAACGCCAATTTCTTGAAGTAATTATGCGACGCCCGGAACAACTTGACAGTCACTTCAATACTGCCTTTTCTAATGGGTTTGAAGCAAATGATCGTTTCTTATTGTTACTAATAGATAGGCGATAGATTTCCTGGGTGAGAAGTCTTCCGCAGTTTTTTTAGCTGCCGACAAGAGCGATTTCTTTTGTCCTTGTCGTCGACGCAATAAACTTATAGATACGTCCCCATTACTTATTAACGTTTCCTGCCGTGTTTTGTACTACATCAGTGACAGGTAGATAGATAGATAGATAAGTGAAATAGCTGCACTGTGCTGTTTCTCTTGTATAATATTAATTATTCTGTGTCCATGAGGACATTCTTGCCGGGTTGCTTACCTATAGGAAGTAGGCTACCTTTCTTTTTTCTTTTCTTTCAATAAGCTAATAACTAACTTAAAATTACGAAATTATTAAAATTAAATTCAAATATTCAATCTTATAAAATGAAAAATGTCTGCGGATCTGCTACAAGGTGCCTAAATAGCTGGTGACATTACCTCGTGGAATGGTTTAAAAATTATCATAATTATGTTTTAACATATGCGTCAGCAGAATAATTTATAATTTTGTTAATATTGTCTAACGATAGTCCATTCATAGTATATTTAATATTCTTTGGAGAACTCCCCAGCGCTGGTATTATACTTAAAGTTTCATAAATAATGTATATTCCTAACATTTTTTGTTTTGTTTGTTGTTTGCCGTGTGGTAACTAACGTATACAAAAAAAAATTATTCGTCATGCCTATTTTCCGGATCATTGTGTAAAATGTAACAGGAAATAATTTCTGGGCTACCACAAACTAACACAAAACCATCATGTTTCATGGCATTATTATTTCAAGGTTACAATAATATTGATCGAATTCGTACCATGAACTTATAAAGTATTCCTGCGTGTGAACGAGACGTCTACATTTTTATATGGCGTTATCACTGTCGCACGTCAGTGTCAACATGATGTAAAGGTATGACATGACAGTTGTATTTGAGTGAACGAATTAACGTGACGTCATCAAAACTGCTCTGGCTCTGCAACATTAAAGTATTCTTACTTTTATATCATTTGTCAATGTATGATTGAAGTAATAATGCTATAAGACGTTGGGTTTGCCCCCCAGAGTTAGGTAAGTGTACTTATTATTATCCATTCTATGGCACTAACTTTTAACCAGTTGAAACTTAATTTTTTTGAATATTAGCTCTGTAGTAATGATTCCACACCGGTGACATCATTGCTGGCATCGACTAGTACGGTAAGTATGTTAATAATATAGATTCAAAGTCGCGCAACGAGCTATGGAGAGAGCAATGCTTGGTGTTTCCCTGCGAGATAAGATCCGAAATGAGGAGATCCGCAGGAGAACTAAAGTGACCGATAAGTATAGCTCGTAGAATTAGCAAATTGAAATGGCAATTGGCAGGCTACATCCGATGAAACACTCGATAGGGTAAAAAGGTTCTCTATAGGTGTTCACGAACCGGAAGATGCAGCGTAGGCCGGTTCTCCACTAGGTGGACCGACGATCTGGTGAAAGCCATGGGGAGCCGATGGATGAAGGAGGTGAGGAGCCGCTGAAAGTGGCTCTTTCTAATGATTATAATGTTGATGGTGAATCTGGATTCCAACCCACATCCTCAAATCGTAAGTCAACGTCCTTAATATCAAATGTGTTAATGTATTATCAATTCATTATCGCTCTAAATAGATTACTTTTATCAATAAAGAAACTATTGAAAGAAAAAGTAAGCCGTAGAAACGTATTTCTAGGTTCATAGTTTGGCTCTTCATATAATTACGTATTACGTATAATATATATTACGTATAGTATTCTATATTCTGCTGGGCTAGCATGGCCGGTAGACAATATTGTCTTTCCCCGTTTCATGTCACTTTCTTCATACAATTCACTTGTCAAGTGGAGTAAAACAGGGGAAAGACAGTTTTGTCTCCCATCCGTGCTAACCCTGCAGCTCTCATGTTTAACCCATTTATGCTAGGTATGTTGTTCTCATTTCAAATATCACACCAAAGAGAATATAACCGCTAACCGTTAAGATCGATCACACAGTTTGAGCATCCGTTGTTACTCACAGAATGTGTGTAGTTTATCCGGCACAGAGAACATGGCTTGTAATCGTAACCTTTTTATGTTTACACAACTATTTCATCTTCAGCGAATCACGTGCATTTTCTGCGTCACGGTTCATGGCAGTGCTAATCTTATTTCAACAAAATCATTTTCAACATGAACTGACTGCAAAAAAGGGGAGGTTATCTATTCTGTTGAATTTATTTAATTATAGTTTTTTCAGTTGTCCGTCATTTATAAAACTGATTTCTATTTTTTCATTTGAAATGATAATAATAGAGACAATTTAAAACGCAAAGAATAAATAACGTATTTATATTAGTGACGTGATTCAGGCATACCTACATTTCTATACGATAAAATGCATGTCACTATTTTGTCTGAGGGTATCAATGATAGTTTTCAACTGACTTCATAAAAGGAGCAGGTCCTCAATTCATTTGTATTTTTTAATTATTTTTTTTATGTTTGTTAGTTTTTTATTTGAACTTACGTGAGCTGAATGATGAATATTTAAACAGCTTATACAAATTATTGAGATATGCGATAAATGCGCTATCGGTATTGATAAAGTACCTAATTTTGATAATAATTATGATTTAGTGTAACATACAGCACGACTGAAACATGTTGCTCTATATAGTATTGTTTACAGCGTTAGTGAACCCATTTGCTTCAGGTGAGGAGAATCTTTTTAGGATTAATTAAAACTTAATCATATAGCCATTAGGCTGTCATTGCTAAGCCATCATTGATCTACATTAAAATAAGGTCTTTATTCCCTAATTTAAACAAGCATTAAAGCTTGATCGCTTTCGGTGACCAATGACCATATCCAAGGTAATTGGTTCCATTGTCAAAATGTCCTATATGAAATATATAGTAAGTATAATAAATACGCAACAACGAGTTATGGAGAGAGCTATGATTGGTGTTTCCCTGCGAGTTAAGATCCACAACGAGGAGAGAGAACTAAAGTGACCGATATAACTCTTGAATTAGCTAGTTGAAATGGCAATGGGCAGGCCGCATCGCTCGTAGGACTGAAGGCCGATGGGGAAGAAAGTATCTTGACCACGAGCCGAAAGACGCAGCGTAGGCCGACCCCTCATTAGGTGGACCGACCATTTGGTGAAAACCGCGGTGGGCCGATGGATACAGGAGGCGAGCAGCTGCTAAAGGTGGCGCTCTCTGGGGGAGGCCTATGTTCAGCAGTGGACGTCTTCAGGCTGTTAATGATGATGATGATGTTGATGATGAAGTGCAATAAAATATACTAATACTTACCTTTCTTTTTAGGTAATTTTGGTCCTTTCAACCAAGCCCACAACTATGTGAACATCAGGGAAGGTGCCCATATGTTCTACTGGTTGTTCTACACGACAGCACCTGTAGAGGACTACATCGAGAGGCCACTTGTTGTCTGGCTTCAAGGAGGCCCAGGGGGATCTTCCACAGGGATTGGAAACTTTGAGATACTTGGACCTCTCGACCTCTCTCTGCAAGAGAGAAACACATCATGGGTTAGCAATTAGCATCATATGATCAGGGGGTCTGGCAAAGATTCCTTTCCATTAGCGTTAACGCCAAATGATAGCCATCGATAGCCCCAATATGTATGGATGGAGAATGACATCAGTTTTGAAATTAGCTGCTGAAATGTTATCCGCAGGCGCTGTCATTCCCATACTATTTGAGTTATCATTTGGCGTTAACGCTAATGGAAATGGATATTTGCTAGACCCCCTTATCTGTTAGGGAATACTTTGAACTTTGTGTGACTATATATGAAATCGTTTTTTCGACCCAGTTATATTATGTATATTGTATATACTTATCTGTTACACCTTCAGTGGAGGAATGGATTAATCATTCATGATATAAAATGAGAAAATCAGAATAATAGAGTTGTGGCGAATTTACACATCCTTTTTCTCGTGACGAATTTACAATAACCCATTTATTTATAGTAGTTTCACCTGTTAGTATTATTGTAGGTATCATATTATCTGGGGTATTATAGCATTTTACTATCACGCTGCTTATGACTCTAATTTTCCCTGTACAATAAGAAACAATATTGATGTACCTAAGATGAATTTTAGGTGAAAAACTTCAACGTGCTTTTCGTAGACAACCCTGTTGGCACGGGCTACAGCTACGTGGAAGATTACAGCTACTTGACCACTACCAATGATATGATAGGTAAGGACTATGACTGTATTAACTTCCGGCCAAACAGGGAGGTGTTATGGGTTAGTTTAAACGCGTGGTGTAGCTGCGGAGCTACCATGGTAGCTTCCAAACGAATTAACCAACTTTAAATTTTCTTTAACTTGAAATTGAGCTATCAATTTTTTTTTTAAATTCTACTTTAATATTCTTTCAATTTATCAACAGCTTTGGACTTCGTCTCACTAATGCAAGGATTTTACAACGACCATCCTGAATTCAAAGGAGTTCCTTTATACATTTATGGACAATCCTACGGAGGGAAAATGGCCGTTGATATGGGCATCAGAATGAAAGAGGTAGAAAAATTGATTCAACATTAAAAAACCACCTTTATAAATTATCAATATTTTTAATGGCTTAATTTAATTTAAACCTTTATTCTTTAAAACTGGCTACTAAGTACAATGTAATACATAACATTACATTTTTAATGATGATGATGATGACATGATGTCAATTTTGTAGGCAGAAGCTGAAGGCCGTATTGAATCAAACTTGAAAGGCATAGCTATGGGAAATGCATGGATCTCGCCCGTAGATGCTACTCTTACATGGGGTCCTTTGCTATTAGCAGCAGGTTTGGTCGACCAAGCAGGATACGAGTCCATCCAAACAGAAGCCAGAGAAGCGGAGAGACTATTCAATGAAGGACAGTACTATGATTCAACTCGGCAATGGGCAAACACTCAAGGCGCTGTATTTCAGGCCACGACAAGAGTAGACTTTTATGATATCCTTACGAAAATGCCTGTTCCAGGAAATATAGAAGATACCAGAAATTATGATGATTATTATGGTAAGTTACTTGTAAACTCGATTCAAGCTGCTATAAAGGATAAAGTTCCTTATAGAGTTTCAGGCTATCTGCTAAAATAATAGATTATTTCAGAGATGGCTAAAGAAACAATGATACGTGATGGATCACCAATGTCAACTGAATGGAACTTAAACACGTTGATGAACACTGTCGTGAAAGAAGCTCTTGGAATTCCGGAAAACGTAACCTGGGGTTCTCAATCAGGTCCTGTCTTCGATTACCTAAGAGTAGATTTTATGAAACCTGTTACTGAAGGAAGTAAGTCTATTATAATATGATAATGATCATGGAAGTTCATAGAACTATGGCGATGATTTCTTCAAATCTTTTTTGATTTCAGTTGAGAAGTTGTTAAATGAGACTGACATCATCGTAATGAAATATAATGGAAACCTTGATCTTATTTGCGATACGCCTGGTAAGTGCAAATTATTTTCAAGTATTTGTATTAAAAATTTACTAGAATACAAAAAATGTGATGCGATACTTCGTATGTAGGTAATGTAGGAATAATCTATCCTTGAGTAGTAGACTATTTTAAAATTTGTGCCTTGACTAATACTCTACCTACTTCTTCTTTAGGTGGGCAATAATCTATTAGTCGTGTCTCTTTTTCTCCCTTTTCTCTTTCTCTCTATGAGAGGAGATTTGAATGCAACCTGCGGGAAAGACTGCAGATGATAGCAATGAAATTTCTCCAGGACAGATCCTGTGGGTAGACCGCCTGAAATGGGCTGGTGCAGAGGGCTACAGAAACTCACCGCGCCGCCCCATCTGGGAGAACGACAGACTTGAGGGCTACTACAAGTCATTCGGAAACTTCAGGTTCTTCTGGATCAACGTGGCTGGTCATAGCGTAAATGGAAAATTTTATACTAATTGTTTTGGTGGTAGCATTAGAATGCCGATGAAAGAATGGTGGATGCCCGATGAAAATGATGCAAATGAATTTAAATGAGTGGAGAGAAAAGAAACTGCCTCATCCGATGGCATATCTATCTAATCTAAGTTTATTTGTGTGAATGTTTGTTACCCTCAATTACTGCTAAACCGATTTTGATGAAATTTGGAATGCAGATAGCTTATACGCATGATTAGCACATAGAATACTTTTTATTCACAGGCGAAACCACGGGACGCAACTATTAAATAATAAAGTATGCATTGACGACACAAGCACTTGTATTAACATAAAAAAATCTTATGGGAGACCTATTTTGACATCATAACTTTCTGTTTCAGGTACCTAGAGACAATCCAACGGGAACTAATGCATTTCTACGCGATATGACTTCATTTGGTTGATTTGTTTAGGTATAGATACTTGTAAAAAATAAAATGTTTATTTCATTAACTGCCTATTTACAAGAAGAAGAAGAATATATAAAATCCCTTTTCTCTATTAATATTTAAAAAGGTACCTAATAGAATTGGGAGGTGTTGCAAAGGTTTTCAATCAGTATGTGTTGCCAGTGATGATTTATGGAACTGAGACGTGGTCTTTTATACGAGCTATGGAGAGAGCTATGCTCGGTGTTTCCTTTCAAGATAAAATCTAGAATGAGGAGATCCGCATTAGAACTAAGTGACCGATATAGCTGTTAGGATTGGCGAGTTGAAGTGGCAATGGGCAGGCCACATCGCGCGCAGAACCGACAACCGATGGGGAAGAAAAGTTCCCGAGGCGACTATGAACCAGAAGACGCAGCGTAGGCAGACCCTCTACTAGATGGACCGACAATCCGATGAAAACCGCAAGGAGCCGATGGATGCAGGAGGCGAGGAGCCGCTAGAGGTGGCGCTCTCTGGGGAGGCCTATGCTGAGCAGTGGACGTCTTCAGGCTGCTGATGTTACTTTGTGTTCGTGTAAAAGCGGTAGAACTGATTGTATAAATGTTGAGCATGGACTGCATATATTACTGCGTCCAACACAACGACGTAAATGTAGGTAGTTAGGTACGACTATAAAATAGAATACACCTACTTATACACAAACAAACGGGTAAAGTGTGAAAAATGGGGCACCTAGGTACTAGATGCTGATAATGATGTAGGGCCTATTCCCAGTATCGGAAATAGGTAAATAGGAATTAAAATAGAAAGAAAGTGAGATATTCAAGTCGTTAAAACCTACTTAGAAGTAAGAGAAAAAATGTAATGGACGAGGCTTTCCAATTGATAAGAAAGAATGAGGTTTATAGGTAGTGATGTACTGATAAAGTAAATGCTCTGAAACGACAAAAATTTAACCGGAGTAAATCGACCGATAATGTTTATCTAATCAAATAAGCTCAGACTTTATCATGTTAATGAAGCAATTACCAATTATACAGTAAATATACCTATTGCCTACCTATACTTACATAGCTTAGTTAACTTATCTGCAGCATTCAGGCAAAAAGAAAAGTGTATTCAATCGTTTTATAAGTATTAATTAATTGACTCATAATCATTATTAACAATGCAGAAAAGGACTACAATAATAATAGTGTCTGTGTTAGCAGCCGCCGTGGTTGCAGCAGGGCTAGGTGTGTTAATTTGGTGGTTGTTGTGGGATGCAGAAGTTACGACCATAAGTAAGTACCTATACGTAGTATATAGTAATAGATAAAGACGAGCAAAGAGAAGAGCAGCACATATAGCTAGGTACCTACACAACGCACTCTACTTAGCTATACAATTATCTATTCAATCGAACACTTACAGGTTCCTAATACCATGGGGTATTAAGAACCTGTAAGTGTACAGTTGCAATGTAATATGTTCCTTGATAAGTTGTACACCGAAAAAGAGTGGAAGTAGGCTAAACTAGGTATGCTCGTAAGTGCCTATTAGTACGATCAAATGTGACTCTACAAGATGAGATGACATAATTATTTTTACGTGTATTAGAATGCCATAATACTGTCTGAGTAATACAGACCGTACCTAAATCTATATTAATCTTTATGTAGTTTATCGATACTATTCAGTTCGGTTTCGGTTTCAGTGTTCGGTTTTTGTTTTTGTTTTGTTATCTATTTCTTTTTTAATGCCTTTCTCTTACTAATTTTCAGAATTGGAAGGCAAAGGTGTCGGTACCACCAGCTACACGGCAGCTTTCGCAAGGATCCGTAATGTGGGGGACATGTTCTGGTGGTTCTACCCTACCACTGCGGCTGCTGCGACCTCGAAACCCTTGCTTCTATGGCTGGATGGCGTGACTGGACTACCTCCAAGCCTACTGGCTAATTTTGGCATGATTGGTCCATATGACTTTGATTTGAATCCAAGGGCAGATTCTTGGGTAAGTTTTTGTTCGTCATCTTCATCATCATCATCATCAGCCTGAACATCTCCACTGCTACACTGGTCTTTGGGAAGCTTATAGAGCGCCACTTTGAGCAGCTGCTTGTCTCTTACATCCATCGGCTCCTCATTGGCTATCGGCTTGGAAGTTTTTGTTAGGATAGGTACCTACACTTGATTAATTTCCATGCCCAAGCTAGTGTAGGTACAGTCAGCGTCATATACATAGATTAGATAACTAGCACTTAGCAGCCAAAATCATCTGGATGATCGTTATTTCATTTATACAACCCTGAATACGGCATAACAGTGGATTAGTTACCCAGTGTTTTGTTTTGTTTTGTCATTGCTGATAGAGATGATAGGTGAGTACACCTATCATCTCTATCACATCGACAATAGGCATGATGACTACTATTAAAAATGAACAAGTAAATATTACTTTCATAAAGAAGATTAAAAATGAAAGCAATAATTGAAAAAATAAGCAAAATCGGTAAATAAATCACGGAGTAACAAGCTTTTAAAGTTTCTACAGGAGGCATCTCCTGTCCCTTTCGCGCGAAACAGAGCGCCCCCACAGTTACTATGAAAAACCTACCTGTGACGTCACATGCCAGAGATATTGTATGAAAAGCTACCACAGCTTAGTAATGAGGTACTATAACGACCTTCCTCTGATGTCATTGGCCGTTTGAGCTATCACTTTCTATTCCGGTTTTTAAAATGCTTGTAACTTGGTAATTTTTTGAAATATTTAATTTTTGTTTTCACAAATGTTTATCTTTTGAGGAATATAATCCATTTATCCAAAAAAAAATTTGTCAACATGCCAATTATTTACGTTGTAAAATGGTTATAAATGCACTAATTTCAGATAGATGAGTTCAACTTGCTGTTCATAGATGCTCCTATAGGCACTGGGTTCAGCGTGCCTGCTGACAACACCAACTTCCCTACAAACCTAGAAGAAAATGGTAAGCAGAAAACAAGGTAGGTACAACACATCAAAGTACCTACCTGATTTTTGAAAACACCACCATATCCGCCATAATTATTAGTTATAAATAAATAACTATGTGTGGACATTTCACACAGCGCCATCTAGCCCCAAAGTAAGCAAAGCTTGTACTATGGGAACTAGATAACTGATACAATACTTAGATACTTTTTTGTTTGTATAATACATACATAGAACTGACAACCGATGGGGAAGAAAGGTTCTCGAGTGGCGACCACGAACTGGAAGACGCAGCGTAGGCCGGCCCCCCACAAGGTGGACCGACAACCTGGTGAAAGCCGCGGGGAGCCGATGGATGCAGGAGGCGAGCAGCCGCTTTAAGTGGCGTTCCCTGGGGGAGGCCTATGTTCAGCAGTGGACGTCTTCAGGCTGTTGATGATGATGATGATGATGATGATGATACATAGAATACAATATAACACCTACAGACAGAACAAACATTTATGTTCATCACACAAAGGTTTGTCCTGGATAGGAATCGAACCTACAGCCTTCGGTTCAGAAGGCGGGGCTACTACCAACTGAGCTATCAGGCCCATCGATAGAGTAGTTATACTATTATTTGTTTTCTTTTTTATACTAAAATGGGCATCCGTTCAACAGCATCTGACATGGTAAGAATTTAACAATAATATTCTGATTTTCCCTTTGTCAACTAAAGAAGAGCTGTGATGATTTTCAATCAGCTGACGATATTTTTTAATGAAGTAAGTAATATCTAAGAATAGTTCGATCAAGTTACCTTTCAAACAAACATAACAAAGTCGGTTCTTCCGTATGGAAGCTGCGTGTGTATCCTAATTTTCTTAAAACTATCTTTATCGGTCGATCTAAATTACATAGTACATGATAGGTACCTAATTCTGTACAAGCTACGTGCGTCTACGCTACGTAGCTCTATGCTACGAAGCTCGCGGAAAGCGTTGAATTATTACAATTATAATAACCACTTAACGCTGTTACGATGTTTTTTTTTGTCATGTTGACATGACGAGCTAGTCGTTCGCCTGATATTAGGCGTGATACAGTGTTAAACGTCCTATATGTAAGGTGGAAGGTAGTAGGCAAAACTTAATTTAGATGTTATAAAATAACTCCAATTTATACCAAAACACTTGTAGGTATGAGTAGGCTAGTTCGTTATCCTTGGTTCTTATAAATACATTTTTAAATTTCGATTTACAGCTGATCACCTCGTTCACACTCTAAACTCCTTCTACAGCCTTCACGAGGAGTACCGTGACGCACCTTTGTATATTATTGGGCAGGGTAGCGGTGCTCAACACGCCCTACAATTTACCATTCAATTAGACTCACACGTAAGTGTATTATAGAATTTAGTTTAAATTAGGTAATTTTAATTTTTTTTTAAGCCTCACTACTACTTTGCGATCACGTACTGATATCCTAGACCCTAATTAGGATTCCCTGTATCTAGGGATCCAGGAACTACGAGGACCATAGTCCCACAATACCCAGGACACAGAACAAGTATTTGAGCTTTTTTCTGTGCACAAATACTTGTCCTGTCGCGGGAATCGAACCCGCCGCCTTCGGGTTATGAGCCGACCTGCTCAACCACCACACCACGGTCAACCTGTTTCTATTTTTATATTATTATAGTATCTAACTACTTACTCTTTGTCTCATTACCAGGTTGGATTCAGCCACAACCTCCGCGGCGTGGTAGTAGCCAATGGAATCATATCCCCGGCGTTAGCCCTCACAAAACTTGGATTTTATCTTGAAGAGATGGGGTATATCGACTTCGTCGGCCGCGCAGCCATCCAGAATTATACGAACGAATTGATCTCTTTGGTGAATCAAGAGAGATACGCAGACGCTTTCGACCTGTTCCTTTCCTTGGAGGACTACGTGAATACTGCTGGTGAAACGGTTGCTGTCAATTTGGGACATATTATTCAAAAGTTGACAAGGACTCCTACAACTTCGTCGAGAGGTAACTTTATGGACTTTATAGTGTTATACTACCCTTGGTACAGCAGCCGCTAAAAGTTCGTGTCTGACTTACCTACCTAAATATATAACGTGTGCCATTAAAGAAACGAATCTGACGCGAACATGAAACTTTTATTTTCCCTCTTACACTACTGTGTTTAAGTGCTGATGGTGTGAGACAGCAATATAAATGTTTGCCCTTTTCAGTTCCATTCTTTATTGAATCGCTTTATAACTATATTTCCTTACCTACTTTGTTTCTTACTTACCTGAGTTTTTATGATGTGTCGATATAGAGTCATTTCACCTAAAAGCCTTTATTAATTCAGCTTCTTTTCACAGTACCTGACTACTTCGGCCAGAAGCAATACCTCAGAAATATATTCCCTACGGACTTGTTCCAATTCATGGAAGAAACAGTTGCACCTCTATTAGGTTTCAGCCCTGACACCGAATACGATGAAAACCGACTGAAGGCTGTGGAAAGCATCAGAGAAACCTTTATGATTCCAGCTGTAGCCAAAGGTAGGTAATGTTTTACCTTGTTGATGGACGCTGCTGTCCTGTCCAATATGATAAAACAACCGAAGATGTTAACCTAATCTTCCAAGTGGAAGAGAGCCCATGCGAGTGGGTTGTGTGGGGATTGACTCGAGTCCCACCTAGAGAACTGCCTCATTTTTACTGCCGCTAACCCTGTGACGGCAGGAATAACTTTATTATACTATACCCAATTCCAAAAAGCTGAAAGTGAAAGATAGCGCGAATATGAAAGTTCTGTCCAAAAAAAACGCATTAATACATGAAAAATGTGTTTAAAGTTAAACTTTTTTTCAGTGGAATACATTCTTCAGAACACTCAATTGAACGTGGCTATTTACAACGGCAATTTGGATGCAGTATCAAATACACCAGGTAGGTACAAAATGTAGACTGAGGTATAATTAGGTATACCTTACCCATCTACAGTTTTTTGACAGCTCCTAACTCCTAAGTTCGCACTTAGGTACCTACTTCTGCAATAGGTACCTACATATGCAATACGTAGGAAGTAAAGCTAAAAAAAGCATTATCGCTCGTATTACTAGTTACTACTGGTAGAAAAAATCTTCTGAGTCAGTCAATGTTTCTACCTGTATGTACATTGTACAGTACTAAGCCTAACGGTAGTTACTATAGGCAATAAACGAATAGATGGAGATTAGTGAACTTTTAGACCATATTTTCCCATCGTGAGCCGTCAATGTGGATTATTAGACCAAAACATACAAATCCTGTCATCATCATTAGTGATGTTAATGAAGCTTTACAGCAACGTTGCCTAAAAATACAACCTGTTCTTCAGGACAGCTAGAGTGGGTGGACCATCTACACTGGGGCAGACAAGAAGATTTCAGAAACAGTTCTCGAGAAACCCTGGTCGTGAACAGGCTCGTGGAAGGCTACTTTAGAGAAACACGCAGACTGCAGTTCTACTGGATTAACGCTGCTGGTCACTGGGTAGGTATATTATACTTTATGTACTTATAAGATACCCCACACCCCACTAGGTGGACCAATGATCTGGTGAAAACCGCGGGGAGCCGATGGATGCAGGAGGTGAACAGCCGCTCAAGGTGGCGCTCTATGGGGGAGGCCTATGTTGAACAGTGGGCGTGTTCGGGCTGTTGATGATGATGATGATGATTAATTGTAAGATAGGTAGGTATAGGATCTCTTCTTATCTCTCCTTAGTAATGTAGGTATAGTATAGGTACCTATTATAGTGAGTGAAAACCACTGAACAAAACAAACAAGGAAACGTTACCTACTCGCATACATACAGCATAATAAGAGATACTGCTTTACGAATTATCTATTCTGTTCAAAGAAAAGCAACTTTATACAAGGTTGTAGGTAGGTATGTCTTCGGGAGGTCAGTCACGGCGGCTTTTTGCAGCAATTTAGAAGCAATGCAGACGCAAAAAAAGAGCTCGGATACAGTCGCTGGTGTAGCTACATCCCTTCGCTCAAGTAACCACGATTCTACTCTAGGTACATCGCTAATGTCGTGATATAGAAATGCTACCTACTGTAAATTTTTCCTCTACTCCCTTGACTACTCTAATTACCTTGATATTAAGTAGGTAGTTTAAGTTAACTCGTAAAAGTGCTCAAATGAGCCTATTTGCAATAAAATCCTTTGAGTTTGTATTTAATCCTTAAATAGATAAAATGCTATGATATAATGATATTATCATGAAAATATTATCATTAAGATATTATCATTAAATTACTCACAAAATTAAAACCGCGGGGAGCTGATAGATGCGGGAGGCGAGCCACTGCCCAAAGTGGCGCAAGTGTACACCTTTGCAAATGTTTGCAAACTTATATGTGCAAATGATATATTTAAACGGGGTAAAATATTTTCGTACGACTTGTTACTTTTTTTACCAATAAGGCGTCTGTAAAGTTTACGATTTATTTTTTGTTTTGATAAATGTTTTAGTCAGAAATAAAAGAAACTTAGTAATTCATACCGGTGAAATGTGATCTTTACGTCCTTTAGACGCTTTTGTGATGTGCTGTGACACCCTTTTACAACACAGTAAGGCATTTTTCTAAAAAAAAATCGTGAGCTCTTTTCTGTGTGATACAGTGTTGAGCACTGGCGTGCCGCAAGACGATTGAATACTTTTACTCTCCAATGAATGTTCGTCAAATCGGACGGGTTTACTGCGGTTTTGGGCGTTATTCTTCTATGGTGTCTTAAAACTGTAAGCTCGCGCACTTTTATTTGAAGCTAATAGGATTAGAACAGAATATCTGTTCTGTGTCTGTTCTGTATCAATGCACAAAAAAGGTGGGACGTTGTGCTGTTTAAAAATAAGTAGTATAGGTACCTACCTATCTAAGCTATGTGTTGTGTAATCATATAAGTACAGTAAAGTTATATTACCTAGGGTGGGGTAGGATATATTATATTATTATTAAGTTCAAGATAAGTGGGTAGGCACCGCTATATATCTACTTAGCTAGTAATTAGCTAGGAAGTAGGCTGTACCTCTATATTTACTTATGTAATTACTTAGCTTAGACTTAATGTTCTAAGATGATACGTTTAATTATTTACTCTTTTTGCAGGCTCCAATCGACAGCCCTACAGCAATGAGACGAGTCATACAAAGGATAACTCAAAGTTAGAAAATAAAATTTAATAAAATGATATTCTAAGTTTTTATTACCTACATGTTACCTACTATCAAAATACCACACAAACTAGCATAATGTTTACTTAGGCACCAACATAATAAAGAAAGGCCTATTTTACCTACATACTCGCCGATGGGTTCGGTCGGACGAGCAAAAAAATAATGTTTGTTGTATTTGTATTTGTATAGCAATTCCCTTAAATATTTATTTTAAAGTGTTTTTTAGTATTTCTTGTTACTAATACATTATCAGTAAAAAATAGTAAAAATTTCAACTATTGAGTCTAACTACTGTCTAAGTTCATGAGATAACAGCCTGTTGACAGACGGACAGAGAGACAAACAGACGGACGGACGGACAGCGGCCTTAGACTAATAATAGGCCATTTGGGTACGGAACCCTAAAACTAAAAACCACGATAAAAAAGAATAAAGGCCGCTTTTAGGTTTAGGTCTAGCGCCATCTATTGGGGAGTAGCGGAACGTGGTGTAGTGGTTTAGGCACAGAGTATAAAATTAGTACATTAGTACATTCATTCTTGACACTGCCGTGTTGTCAATGTCATTATCCATCTGACAACGTTGTCATTGTCATATAGTAATTTGTGATGACCAACAGTGTGGTCAGCGAAGACGATATATCGCCATTTAGGATACTTCGGATTAGGAATCGGCGATAAAAAAATCCAATAACTGACACTGGCCGCCTTTTAGGCTACTTCAGGGGCCAGTAATTTAAATAAGCCGAATCACAAATTAACTATATCTTCCTTAGAGCATCTATAAATGGAGATGTTAACGTTATAATCCGCAAGCACCATTTTCTGCCAATTTCTACGGGAGATGAGGTAGACACGTATAGCACATGCGCAAACCGCGCACGTAAACGCACGCCGCACACCATCTTAAGACACGCACACCGTTATATAAACTAGCGTAGTTACGCAGTGTTTACACGCACATTATGATATTGTAGATGAACAAGTAGCGCCATATGACCGGCAGAGGGGAACGCCTTGCCTTGCCACCTCTTTTTTTAAATGCTCTAAGATATCTCCATCTATTATCGTCATCTTAAGGTCGTGATAGTAATAAAGTAATAATAGTGTTGGGATGTTGTGACGTGAACGCGAAGTAGAGTTTAGTAGAACTATGAGTGATGCTTAAAAAGTATAAAAAATAATAGATTTTGTATTCTAAAAGCCATGAAAAAAAAAACAAATCAGGAACAGGATCGGGCAAATTCTGTGTTTAAAAGTAGGTACCTATTAGAAAGACCGGTGAAAGTTAGCTTCACTTTCTGTCAACATTATTCAATTCACAGCTTAAAGTATCAGCTGAACTATCTGTACCTACAGTGTAATGAGCAGTTAAGAGCTATAGTAAAAACCGACTACCTGTAGAATTTTTTAAATTATCTAAATAAATAAAGTTCTTTGAAACTACTATTTTATTACTCTATTTTATATTTTAATATTCTATTTTATTACTACGTAGCGTAGGCCGGAACCCTACTAGGTGGACCGACACGACAACCTGGTCAGAACCGTGGGGAGCTGATGGGTGCAAGAGGCAAGCAGCCGCTTAAAGTGGCGCTTTTTGGGGGAGGCCTATGTTCAGCAGTGGATGTCTTCAGGCTGATGATGATGATGATGACTAATCATCATGTGAATGGGAGTTTTGGCGGGAACACGGAAAAGTTCACGTCGTTGCATTTTCATTGTAATATTTCTCAAAACTTGTGCTTTTTCAGTGTTAATGTTTAAAATTAGTGGTGTTTTATGCATTTAGTGCTGAATTACGAGCATGAGTATGGGTAAGTGATGTAATATGGTGAATAGTAAAGTTGGCACCACTTTACTAGAGCATGGCTTAGACTGGACTTTAACTACCTGACTTGGACTGGACTAGACTTGACTTTACGCGAAATATTCTGGAACGATGAAAAATTACAATACTTGACACTGGTTAAATACACTATGTTGTAACGTTATTTACTTTTTTTAATATGTCTCACAGCCGGTGCGGGGCCAGCCGGCCAGCCCACGCCGCGCACAGTTGCTCATCAGTACTCGCCTTGGAATGGATTATGAAAGCAATTGCACGTCGCTTTGATACGCACACGCAAGTACAGTTTCCTTGCGTCTTTACATTTTAAAAACTATTTCTATTTAGTCATACTTAAATAGTGAATAACTGTGTTCCCATACTGGGTAACTTGTGCAAATAACTTTCATGCTTCCTTAAAGTTTTGTGACTGTATTTTCGTGGTGAATTAGTGAATGATGACGCATCCGTTTGAAATATGACCGTTAGGTGTCGTTATAATATAATAAAATTATTTCCACTTTATATTTAGCTCTGTTACCTACTATGCTTTTGATTGGCTGTACTTACCCATCATTTAGATTTGGCCGTCATAACTGTGTATGCTTATTATAAATTATTATGAGTGCGGTATTTTGGAACTGAGACACTGACGAGAATTGTGACTGGGCTAATTGACCCAACAACCCCTAGACCTTGTTAATTTTATTTTCCAAGGGAAAATAAATTTCTTATTTACTTTACTTATTTGTGGTATTTTATTCATCCCTAGGGATAAGTGCGACAATGTGTGGAACCAACATATAAAAAAACCATGTGGATGAGAAAAATGGCGACTTTAGTTCCGTCATCGTTGGCAACACTAATGGATACTCTTTGTTTTCGTGTTTTCGTACTCTTCTTTATTATTATATTTATCTCTTGGTTTTCGTTTTGCTCGTGGATGGTGGAGGATGAGTGAGAGTGTAAATAAATATTTAAATAAATCTATGACATGAGCATATCATTCATACACAAAAACAAATAAAATAGGGTAAAAGTCTGTTGCTACAAGCTAGGCTAGAACACGCCACGCAGTCTATTTAATTCATTTGGCTACAAGGGAGGGAAGGGAGAACCAATTATTCCTGTTCCCGAAAATGGCAGATATTCTTGATATCCTGGACATTGAAGTCCCCACGACTGAGATCAGCCGGGACAGCATCATTCACGGAGACAGGAATAAGAAGAAGTATGTAACCGCTAAAGCAGTGAAACGGCCAGAGGGTATGCACCGTGAGGTCTTCGCCCTTCTTTACAATGATAACAAGGATCTGCCGCCGATGATGCCTACTGACACAGGTAGTCTGAATATCATCTATTTTTGCTATGATATAATTGATATAGCGCAAAATTAGATGAAACCTCCCAGAATACCAAAAAAGATGATGTATTTTAAACCTTCTGAAAGCCTCCCTCCACATTTAAATGCACTTCTTACACAGGTAAGAAGCACCACTTTAAGGTATAAGGTACACAGGTAAGAAGGCATTTAATGTGAAAAGCCTGTGCTTTTCAGTTGAATGCTGTCATTTTTGCATGAAATTATGAGCTGAACTGGCATTCTAAGCTTGTATATAGATATTATTTAGCTATCATAATCTTTGTTAAGTTCTAATCTAAATAGGTTTAGTAACTGCGAAATAAGTTGAGCCCTCTGCGTCACCACTTGCACAGTATCAAAAATGTAATACCTCAGATGAGTTGGATATCAACCACACTATCTAATAAATTCTGTTGACTCTAATGACTTTTTATATTACTTTTGTCTTTTATTACAGGCAAGGAATACAAACAAAAGAAAGCTAAGCTTGGTATGCGCAAAGTGAGAAAATGGGTTTGGGCTCCATTCACTAATCCTGCTCGTAAGGACAATGCAGTTTTCCATCACTGGAAGAGGGCCTCAGATGAAGCTAAGGAATACCCTTTTGCACAATTCAACAAAGTAATAAGTTATAAAAATTACTTTACAAAAAATAATATTTTGTCTTCACCTCATGGCTCCCTGAGTTCTTGTCTGCTTGTTATTTTGTTATAACTAAATGAAAATCTTAGTTTATTACTTAATATTATGTCAGCATATGGCATAATTATATTGTTCTAGAAATAAGTTTAAAACTTTTATATCACCAATAATCAAGAGAACGAAGTGGGCACTTTTTATACTGGAAATTAACATTTTATGTAAAAAGAGGTAAGTACCTAAATAGATAGTGGAAGAAACCAATAGGTAATTAAATTTTATTTTACAGCAAGTATCAATACCCTCATACTCTGAGTCTGAATACAACCAATTCTTAAAATCTGAAGACTGGAGTCAGGCGGAGACCGACCACCTCATGGACTTGTGCCAAAGGTTCGACCTCAGGTTCATTGTGGTACATGACCGATGGGACAGAGCTGCATTCAGAGATCGGAGCATAGAAGATTTAAAGGAGCGGTATTATGGCATTTGTGCTTCATTGAGTAAGGTAATAAAATATTTCTAGCTAATTTTTTCACCATTAGGCTGTTGAGCCCACCAGCCATGTAACAATAGACATGAGGACTAAAATTTGTTTTTTGCATAAATTAGTAATATTCCTCAAAAGATAAAAATTTGTGAAAACAAAATAACAACTTAAAATATCTCAAAAAATGACATAGTTATAAACATTTTAAAAACCGGAATAGAAAGAGATAGCTCAAACGGCCAGTGACGTCAGAAGAACGTCGTTCATAGTACTGAGCTATGGTAGCATCACATACAATCTTTATGGCATGTCATGTCACAAGTGGATTTTTCATAGTAACTGCGGAGGCGCTGTTTCGCGAGAAAGGGACAAGAGATGCCTACTATTATTTACCAATTTTATTTATTTTTTCAATGATTGCATTCATTTTTAATTCATAAAATCACACCAAAATGTGGCCAATATTACCAAAAAAAATGGAACTGCAATGCCATTCACGCCAACTTTAGACTGGCAAAGTTTGGTCCATCCATCCAAAATCAGAAAGTGTGATCAAGAAAGATTTACAAATTTTCTAACTTTTATATTCCAATATTCCAGGTAAAGACAAACCCATGGTCGAACACAGTAACCATGGTGAATGGTGAGAAAAGGATATATCATTATGATGCAGAACATGAGAGAAAGAGGAAGGAACAGTTGCGCAGGCTATTTGATAGGACACAAGAACAAGTAAGTAACGGTCACCGCGTTTCGTTTTTTAACAGAATAGGCATAATGTTTTTTTTTTTGGATAAATTAATAATATTCCTCAAAAGATAAACATTTGTGAAAACAAAAATTAAATATCTCAAAAAATGACCAAGTTACCAGCATTTTAAAAACCGGAATAGAAATAGATAGCTCAAACAGCCAGTGATGTCAGAGGAAGGTTGTTCATAGTACCTCATTATTAAGCTGTGGTAGCTTTTCTTACAATCTCTGCCATGTGACGTCACGAGTAGATTTTTCATAGTAACTGTGGAGGCGCTCTGTTTCGCGAGAAAGGGACAGGAGATGCCTCCTGTAGAAACTTTAAAAGCTTATTACTCCGTGATTTATTTACTGATTTTACTTATTTTTTCAATTATTGCATTCATTTTCAATAGTAGTCATCATGCCTATTAATTGTTATTGTTTTATCATGAATAGTATGGATGCTCATGCTCAAGTATGTTTTATTGCAGATTGAAGAAGAACAAATGCTGCTAACGGAACTAAAGAAAATAGAAGCAAGGAAAAGGGAACGAGAACGGAAGACCCAAGATCTTCAGAAACTGATATCACGAGCAGACAGCAGCAATGTGCCACCGAGTCATCATGTGAACAACAATACAGATGGAGGGAATGTCACATCCAGCTCAGTGGCTAACCTAGCTCGGAGGCATGACAAGAAACTGCATAAGAAGAAGGTTGCATCGCAGCAGAAGCCTATCAGAGCTCCTGAGACAGTGGTATGAAAAGTATAATATGTGTGACATGGCCATAAATGTTACAGTGAAACTGTGAATTTAGTTTGGTTGCAAGTTGCAAACAATCTTGGCAGATTATAAACATACTGCCAGATAATAATCTGTTGAGACATTAAAAGATATTCATACTTTGCTTATAAGTATTAACTGAATCTTATTTGATGATCCTAAAAAATTCTCTGTCCCTTTCATATAGGTTGGGAATAACATGAACCACTGAAAAATCTGGGTGCCAAGCTATGATTAGAATTGTCAAGAATTTGCTTAATCACTAAATGTACTAAGCCGTTATAAAATATGGCAACATATCTATGAAAAAATTATGATTGATAGTTTCCATTACAGACGGTAGAGTGGTCCGGTATAAAATTTCCGGAGGCGCGTGCAACAGGTGTTTGGCTTCGGTCGCAGCGCATGAAGCTTCCCCCTGGCGTTGGTCAGAGGAAGACAAAGGCCATCGAGCAGGAGCTACGACTTATGAACATAGGTAAACTTGATTAAAGTGTTGGACCATTAATTTCCTTAGCAAAATTGCATACGAATTTTTTACTACATGTCATGTGGTGGCTAACCAAACTGTTTTGCTGGCCATTGTTTCTCTTTCAATTTCGGGCATTGTTAATAAAATGCACCATTGTTGAATCCTTACTTTTCCAGACTTGGCGCCGACGCCTACTGAAGCGGTATGCAAGCACTTCAACGAACTCCGGTCAGACCTTGCACTAGCACTCGATTTGAAGAATGCATTGGCTTCCTGCGAGTTTGAACTACAAGCTCTCAGGCATCAATACGAGGCTCTCAATCCTGGAAAGGTAGATTTAAAACTAACTTTTTTTAAATTAATTTGTTTGACGTATCTTCCAGTTTTTCAAAATAGTGCTGCACAACTGAAACAAATTACGCTACGCAGGGAGGAGAATCGTGGTACTTTTTTTGCTGTGTACAACAGATAGATTATGAAACTTATGCATTAGGCTCTGGGTCCAAAACATAACACAACCTTAGAAGAAATAATTCTAATGAGTGAATTTTTGTTTCAGACACTAACTATACCTGCTTCAATATGCAACACGTCTACCGACAGTGAAACCAAGCCAGCGGGAGAGATAATCGACGTTGTTGGCTCCCCAAGTGCACATAACTCTACCATATAAACTGTAGCTGATTAACATGACAAATAAGGATCCCTAATTAAAAATAAATAGTAGCACCCTCTAAAGAAATCAGGGATTGGTTGTCCAAAATACTAGTTATATAAAAATTGTAGGTACTCTTTTGTTTGCTTTGTGCTTGAACATTGTTGTGGGAGGCGAGTCTGTAGTTTTAAAGATTATAGCTACCATAAGCACTGATTATATAGTACTGA
The DNA here is from genome assembly GCA_963580505.1 of Ennomos erosarius. Classification (NCBI taxonomy): domain Eukaryota; kingdom Metazoa; phylum Arthropoda; class Insecta; order Lepidoptera; family Geometridae; genus Ennomos; species Ennomos erosarius. Next base: position 11,696,707 of record OY756982.1, read on the forward strand.
CTATCCTATTAACCACAAAGATATGACAGAATCAAAACTTGAATAAACAAGAACTTTTTTATCTGGTTTAATGAAGCCCGAGCGATAATTTTACAATAATTTTTTTCCCAGAAATTCATCCTTCATCATTCATCCAATACCTATGTAATAGGGTGAATTCTGTGTCCAATACATGTGATGGTACTAAACTAAACGGATTATTTCCTGTTCCCAGGCAAGGAAGTTGATGTTTTCAAACCTAACTTAGTATAGTTTAGTCTTGAGACTCATTCTTATTCTTACCCACCATGAATTTGGCAAAGTTGAATAACAAAATCTTGTACTATTACAATTTATTGAGTGCCCATACAAACAGTTACCTATACCTATTAGATACATGTATCAACAAGTTTGAAGTGTTATCCCTAAATAAAAGTGTAATCAAAATATTATAATAAAAATAGATAGATATTTCTTTATTGTTTCACCAATGAGATGGGCGGTCTTATCGCTGGCAGCGATCTCTTCCAGACAACCTTTGGATGGAGAGTATCAATAGACAGTAGTGATGAATTGATTATATATAATTATTTTAGAAAATAATTATTCTGATTGCAGTAATTGAGGAAGTCTAGTGATAAAATAAAGGATGGTAATAACATATAAAGGTGGTATTTTTCAGTCAGCATATAACCAGTTAAATAATTCATGTAAGGCTAGATGAAGGTGTTGATGTAGAGGTGAAAAAAAAACATAATATAAGTTCATAAGTCTTATTTAATAATTATGAGAAACATATAGTAGGTATTAAACCTAAATAGCTCCTTTAGGAGCACCATATGCATCTGGCATCCTCTCAATAGTATACTTATGTTCAGCAACATACATAATAGGAACACCAGGTATTTTTCTAATTCTTCTTTTCAAGTCTTTATCATTTGTTGCTACAATATAACATTTATGTTGTGTAACTCTTTGCACTATACAGTCATCAGCATAGGTGCCTTTATGCATACAAGCAATCCTTTCAAAGCGTGGGTCTTTGATAATTCTCAATGCCACTCTGTATTTTCTTCCGAGCTTTTCTAACTCACCTAGAACACAGTCGGTGATGTATGGTATACATTTAGCATACAAGCAGTCCATCATGTTTTGAATGATATCAAGCTTATTCTTTATTGAGAAGTTAACAAAATTTGTGTCAATCAATATGTGGTATGGTGGTCCAAGCTGTGTGTTATATTGAAAGAACAATGCTGAGCTAGATTGTGGCGCTTCGCGTGTTTTAAGTTCGTGAGGATCGGGCTTCTTTTTCTTTCTCGGTTCAGCTCTTTCATTTTGTTTTATCCTGCTGTCGCTTGGGCTTATCACTTTTTTCATCTGGGCAAACTTTTTTTCCACAATCTTCCTAGTTTTACGTTGTTTTCCCTAAAATAAAACATTGGTAACTATGAAACACGGCACCTATTATCGCACTAACGCTCTATAATTTTTTTAATTAAATGTGTTTCCAGCTTGCCTTTCGCTATCAAGTTTCAAACAATTTGAGTAGTCTAATTTTTCCTTTATAAAGGCGATACTGGTACCAAAATAATGAATACTAATTTACGTACCATTTTTATACAAGCGTCGTGATATTATTTTGGTGGTAACTATTTGATTGATTTCATTTACCCAATAGTAATTAACTAATTATAAAAAAGAGGTAAACCATTAATTGACCAACAACACCTCTTCCGTTTGTTATTAATCTATAATAAAATAACCACAAAATAAAGTCTATGAAAATAACCTCAAAAACATCCACAATTTCACATTCACACAATTAAATGAATGATCTGAAATTTCACTTTTTTTTTGTTACGTAGGTTAGGCCGGGCCATGGAGGTATAAGGAGAGAGCCAAAACATGCCAATGCGGCGTTGCCGCTCGGCATCCTTCGTGTAAACATACTATCTTGTATCTCTGTCTAATACACGAATCGTCGCATAGAGTATGCGAGAAAGCGACTGTAGGTACGGCAACCTCGCCTTACCTACCACCGCGTGTCATGTCTTGACAGTTTGGTGTGCATGAAAATATAGTGATTATATTGTTATTAGGGCTAAATATTGTGTCAATAGTGAAATTGTGTCGTGTTGTGCTGTGTTTTGTGCATCAAGAGTAACCCGAGGAGTCGAAGAAAAACCAGAATCATCATTTTATACGTTAAAGTTTACTGGCTATTTTTATGTTAAACATCGAAGTTTTGAAGTAAATATGCATTTCACATTAAGAATATACGTTTTTTCCATCGTATAATTACCATGCGATTGCAATTACTGAAAGATTTATGCTTTAATTGATATTTTTGGGATGGGCGATTTTACGCCTCTCGAATAGTGATGTACCTACACTGTCTATTACATTTTGTCGATATTCGTAAATCTTGATACATTTGCACAAAATTACTTTGGTTTTGGGGAAATTAAAAAGTAGGAAATCTCTTTCCCTAAAAGTGGCTGAATGGATTTAGATCAAAGGGCAAACAGAATGAAAAAGTAGGTGCAAATATGGCAATTTAAAAATAGGCACCTAACCTACTTTTATAAAATACAGTAGGTAGGCCAGTGTCGTCTGGCTTCAATATGAGTTATGAAATTTATAATAAACTAGCTGACCCGCCCCGGTTTCGCACGGGTTTATTAGTTTTATGCCTTTACCCTGTTTATGGGTAAGAGAGAATCAAAAGTGAAAAATATAGGGGAAAAGTATGAATAGATGGGACGGCGAAGGGAGACAGGCGCAGCCGTCCCATCCATTCATCCTTTTCCCCTATATTTTTCCTAAAATAAATATAGGGGCTTCAATACAACAAACGTGATTTTTTGCTCGGGTTTATAGATAATGGTACGGAACACTTTTAACAAATTTAAACATCATTTTAATGAATAGAATAAGAAAAGGCGAATGTATGTAAAGGTTTATTATATATCGATATATTGTGTAATAGGGGTTACTTCCCTACTCACGCATACTAATGCATATTTAAATACTCACACCAACAGAAAATGGACAGGCATTTTGTGAATGTCCGCCGTCCATATGATTCTATGTTGATGGGCCGGGCTAAGACGTGAGACCATACCGATTACCGCCTAGATAAATTTCAAATAGGTATTATATACTCTTCGATATTAAAAAAATTTTTTTTTGTCATTTCAAAGTTTGGTGGGCAGTGTTGCCATATATACAGATTTATCTGTATCGGTAAGGGGGTCTAGCAAAGATCACAATCGCTAACGCTAACACCTCACGCTAACTCCAAAACGGCATTCGCTAACTTTTCCGTAGCGAATGTCATTTCGATACATTTTTGGAGTTAGCGTGAAGCGTTAGCGTAAGTGGTTGGTATCTTTGCTAGACCCCCAGGTTTTAGGGTACCAATACAGATGACAGATTTAACTCTGTTTTTATACAGATTTTTCATTTGAAGATTTTTAGGTATGGATCCTTATTTTTACACTAAGTAAGTACTCGTTTTAGTTTTGGATGCATTATTTTTTCATACTAGGTTGGGTATTATATTAGTTAATTTTGATAAGATTGAAGAATATTTTGCTCATTAAATATAAGAAATACGAAAAACACATTGGGTACTATACCTACCTAAGTATTCTCTAAGCCCATAGTTTCATCAACTGACAGCTAACAGGTACTAACATACGTAGTATCTATCAGTAGTCTGTGGCACTAACGTGATGATTACAAACACAATAGACCTGTGATTTCAAACACAATAAGGCCGACTTGCGCGTTCTCTCTAACCTCGTGTTACCTGAAGAAATAGCCTAACTCGGATTATTTCTGTATTTTATCTTGCACGTTAGAAAATTGACTACTTATCCCGTTATATATTTAACCCGGTAATTTGACATGTTGATTCATCCTTAAGCGGCTTTCACATACTTGGCAAACAGCGAACACCAAATAGCAAACACGAACTTGAGGATTTGCCTGTTTGTAAACACACAACTATCACTGTGATCACAGTGATCGGTATCAGTGTCGGATTTGTGCATAGTTCTAAGGATTTGACAAATACGTTTGTCGAACGACAAAGCTGTTTGTGATGTCTTCTAACGTTTGACATTAGTACGCGCGTAGGGTTGCCAACCATACATTAATATATAGAACTGCACTATATTTCAAGGCTGTGTGCTAAACGCTGTGCGGAACAAGTAGGTTCTATATATCTCTTCGAATACTGCCCTATGTGTTCCAGTATCCAGCATGAAATATAACCTATAGCTAGCATGCTACACCTTCGATCGCATCGTCACTTTCCATCAGGTGAGAGCGTGGTAAAAAGGTAGTTACGTCCAAAGTAAAAAAAAATTTAATGTCATCAAAACTTTTTCAGTAGTTACGGAGATTAAAGGTAACAAACACGAATACTCCCAAACCTGCGTATTTATAATATTTTTATGACTAGGGGCAATAATACGATATTTTCAAAGCGACCATGAGAGCTCGCTATTTAAAAAAAAACAAGGTAGCGGGCAGCAGCTATGCCAATATATTCAACCTTCTTCATTTAGGGCCTTACTTATAAACGCCGCTTAAGTTAGCCATTGCTTAAAACCTTCTGTCAACTTTTGACTGATTTGAAATGTCACGCGGGAAAACACTGACTAACTTAAGCGGTGTTTATAAGTAAGGCCCCTGGCAGAATTGTGACAACTAGCCACAGAAGCCATAAACCAAGAAGTCAAGTCAAGTAAGGCCCCTAAAGTAATGTCGTTCCTGCTTTCTGTTCCCGCTATATTCACACGAAGGAAATTTCGAGTTATGAATTTAAAATTGCGGAGAACAACGAAACAGATAGTTATAAATAGCCCTTTTGATTTTAATTAATGCATATTTTATGATACTTTTATTTTAAAGAAAGACATTAGAAGTTTAGTGTTTATAAAAATGAATATTTGATAAATAATATATTTGTTTATCTTTTGGTTTTGGTTGTTGAAAAGATGCTGTATATTTCCCCGAAAAAAATGTTGGCAGCCCTAGCACGCTCGTCGCCCGCCATTTTTGCACATCCATACCCAGCATTTTTGACTTACCTATGGATGCAGTGTATGTGTTAAGTATACTGTGGTCGGTGTTTGGGGGTACTGGGTGTTTGTGGCAAACATCAAGCATGTAGAGGCGGCTTTAGGTATGTACGTTTTATCAGTTTTAAATTGACACTGGCCGAAAATGTTCTATTGATACCTCTCCAAGAAGTTCTATAATATATTAATAGTACTTATATTCCATACTAACTGGAACAAGCACTTCGAACAGAAACGATAGGTTTTTCGAGACGTTTTTTTTGTGTCTCGAGTTGTGAATGAGTTTAAAATAAAGTAGTAGGCCCGCAGTTTCATCTCTTCAATCTCATAAGAACCGTGTTTAAGAATCCTATGCTACTGCATACATGCTATGAATAGGATTCTTAAGTAACAAACAACAAAGGTACATTACATACATAGACTGCTAAAGGCATGCGTAGCTCTTCCTCCGGTAGGTGGTATATTCCCAGTTGCCCCCACATGGATCGTCCCCAGTGCGGTACATTGCATGCTACAGCTTCTAATTTTACTAAATCTGATAAAATTCAGTTGAATAATTTACGAAGTAACGGTATTATGCTATCCCATAGAAAGTATCATTTCTGTGCGATGAACCACTGTATTGTTTTTATTAACTGTTTTTTAGTATAGTTTTAGTACAAGTAAGTAGGTAAGTCAATATTACCTAATTTCATTATTTTACATTCGTTAAGAATTTACGTTAACTACCTCCGATAATAAGGCATAAGAAAAAGACAGACTACTCCCTGGGTACACAACGTACTATCTTCCTCAGACCACGTTTTTCTCCAAACACGATAGTCTTATATCAATTTTACGGCCTTAAAATTAAAGTTTAGTTTTGTATAATTTACGATGCTATGAGCTTATTCCAGTTAGTATAGAATAGGTATACCTTGTACCTTTCAACTTCAAATACATAAGTCAGGTGTAATTTTGGTTTACTCTGTGCATTGAGCCGGAGGTTTACTAAGTTAAAGCCCGTCACACACGTAGCTATAATATGTATTAATATATTTATACATATTTTTTGGGATCCCAAATGATCCCAAAAGCAAAATTTGGCGATAGCGTTAGCTAGACCGCCTGGGCCTCCCCCGTCCGACCAGTGTGGTCAATTTAGGCGATATATCGCCATTTAGTCTACTCGGGACTAGGCATCGGCGATGTAAAAATCTGATTGGCGACTAGTCACTTTTTATACTACCTCAGGTACAAGTAATTTAAATTAGCCAAATCATAAATAAACTACTTTTCATAAAAACTATATCCACCTTATTAGGAGTGTGTGATATCAATCGGAATGGTCGTCTGAAGAACTGTCAATTAAATCCAATAACAATGGACTTCTTGTTGAATTCATAATTACCTACTGTGTTTTGAAATCACCCTTTATTACAAAACACGTGTAAACGCTAGGCCGACCATCAATGAAATGAAGGAAAATATATATTATAGCATCGTCTCCGTGTGTGGTAGCTGGCTATAATATATATTATAGTACGGTATATTAATATATATTATTGCTACGTGTGTGACGGGCTTAACCCCTGTCAATATTCCAAAGTGCAAGAGAAAATGTCTGGATATTTCTGTTTACCAACTTAACTCGAGTCACTAGTTCTGAGTTAGCTATTCAGTTATAATTTTAACCCGAGAACGTGCAAGTGGGCCTTAGTGAAAAAATTACTATGAACTAAAACTAAAGTGTCGTGCATGGAGCTAATAAAAAAAAGAAGGAGGGCATCCCGTCTGATCCCAAACTGCAGCAGCCCTACCGCGTAAGCACTCTGGTAATGAACATCGCCTGCCGTCCTGCTTGCGCCAATGTACAAGCCTTTGAGTGCGAGCAAGAGAGCACACGATTACGATTGCCACCGGGCTTACGCGGTAAGCCGCTGAAGCACCCTTAGGAAGCCGGAACGCTTCGTACGTACGATTGGATTATTAATGCTAAATTATAAATACTCTTCGAATTGAAGTGGAAATCGTCTGCAGTCTGCATATACTCTTTGCCTTTGATTGATACTCTCATAAATTAGAGGTGGGTCGTACTAGGTAAATCGAGATACTAGGTGACTCTGTTGCTGTGACTCAGCCATACCTGTGACAAATACCTGTGAATAAATACTAGCGAGTATTTTTTACTCGCGGCACAAGTCACGTTTACAGGACGTAGATATATAATAGGTGTGTCTTTCTCTGACTCCTATGTGGAAAAAGGATGCACCTATTACTTTTGATTTGACGGCTGGCAAAACATGTCGCACCTCCTGTAAAAAAAATACTAGGTTTGTCCCTCTCTGGCACGCTACAGACGCCTTCGTGAGAAAAGGATGCATCTATTACTTTAGCACGCTATCATAGACTCGCGCACAAGTCACAGTGTCGCTGCTCCCAGAGGTATTTTGTCGCTGTGACTGACTGTGACTGTCTTTTATCAGTGACTTTTACCTGTGACGATAAATACGCCTCACGCCTATCATAAATTATATCACAGAGAACTTTGCTATGAGTTTTGGCGGGAACGCGGAAAAGTTCACATCGTTGCAGTGTATTATTTTTCATAACTTTTGCTTTTTCTAGTGTTAATGTTTAAAATTGGTGGCGTTTTACGCATTAAGTGCTGAATTACGAGCATGAGTGAGGGCAAGTGATATAATGTGGTGAAACGTGATTTTTTGTGTTGCTTCCAAAACTCCATAGAAGCTTCTAGTAAAGTTGCCACCACTATGCTGGAGCATGACTTAGACTGGACTATGACTTCCTGACTTAGATTGGACTGTGACTATGACTAGGACATGACTTTGCGTGAAATATTTTATAACACGATGAAAATATAATACTTGACACTGGCTAAATACAGTGTGGAGCCAAAATATAAGAAAAAAAAAACTTTGCTATATAGAATTATATACTCTTTGGATACTCTGTGGATTTGACTGAAGGACTTGTTTTTTACTTTTCTAGTTTTGGAAAACTGGAAAATGTCTTCTCAATTATCCGCAATCGAACTACTAAAATTAGGAGATGCTGGAAGAAAGAAGCCTTGGATGAACTATTACTGGTCCCAAATCTTGGGTCTTACTATGGGCACAGCGGCAGGGTCTTTCATCAACTATCAAACCAGACGTCCTCCTTTCAGCGGTGCGAATTACATAATTTGTTTTTCCGAATAAATAACTCATTTCTTATTCCTCAAATAAACAAACCTACCACCATATCAATGTAGTATCTAACCAAATAACATAAAAACGTTTTGTTACAGGTATCCAAAAACATATCCTTGCTGTAATCGGTCTTACTACTGTGTTTACTTATATCCAAAGTAAGCGAGATGAATATTTAGCTGAAAAGGATGCTGTTTACAGACATTATATTGAACTTCATCCAGAAGATTTTTGCACTCCAGGTTTGTTATAATATAGATATATGGCACTGTATCTGTGTCTGCTATAATCTCTGAAACACTGTATTATTTTTCAGAGCGCAAGAAGATTGGAGACATTATGGAGCCATGGATCCCAATCCGTTAGATTATATAGTTTAATTAGATTTTATTGTAAATGACCTTTATTAATACACAGTTTTGTTAATTGCATCAATATTTATTGTACAGCAAATAATACCTTAGCAATATGCACATACATGATTGACTTACACCAGTTTATCTTTTGTTAACAATTATATCAATATGTCCCCTCAGATTAAACTGTGTTACTGACTTATCAGCCCAGCCATGTGCCACTCAACCAGCATTAAAGAAAGAGTAATTGCTAGAATTTAATAATCTCTCTGGTCACAATCATAATCTTTGACAATTAGATCAACAAATAAGCACATTTACAATAACTGATTGACTAGTCATGATGCAGGTTTATGTGTGTACACCGTTTGACAGTAATGGGGGTTTTGTGAAAAAATAGATTTAGGTTTCTGATCATAAGGTGCTGAATGTTCAGGAATAGTGGGCATGTGATGTGGTTTGTCACTGATCAGGTGGTGTGCTATCAGGTGATTAACATCTTTCATGGGTGCCTCCTTCCCCACATCAATGTCAATGATGTCAATGCTTTGATGAGCTTGGGAGCCGATGGAGTGCTTCTTTAACTTGTGCATTTTCTGGAACAACAGTAAGGCAAGTGTTATATTTTGCTTCCTCATTCATTGGCATTGGCAGATCCAGGGGGGGGGGCAAGGGGGCCATGGCCCCTGATAGCCTGATTACGGCTATAATTTATACTCAAAAGTAACTGTCTGATTATTACTCTTTTTTGGAATAGATATTGCACCAAACTTGACAAATTGGCTATGCAGATCTTTGTCTAAATCTAAATATTGTTTCATATAATCAAGCTTAGAATATTCATCATTTCCCCCTGGGCAAGGACATACAAAAAATTATGTTTTCCAAAAAGAATATTATGATACTTTACTTTCCATTGTGATAATAATCCCAAATTGCTAAACCACTGTTTATCTTAATGTGATGCAAAGTGTAGAACCAAATCTTGGAATAGTGGGATAAGTATCCAAGTATGCTTAGCTAATGTAACAAGCCTTATCATTATCATCTTCACACCCTGAAGACTTCCGCCGCAGAAGCCTTTTAGTCATGCTAAAATCATCAGTATAATTATTGGCAGGTTTGTCATTAAACCTTGGGTATTTTACCATATTATTTCTTACATAAAGGATGTAGTTACCTAACTTAAACTTACAAGATTTTTTAAGTGTATGTATCGGGACCCGCATATATCACATTTGAAGTTCTTCACAGCCCTGTGCTTGCTCATGTGTCTTGTTAACTCGCTCGACGTTATAAACCCCTTATTGCATATCACGCAAACCTGTAAAGTAATTTTAATGATGATGAGTGTGACTGAAACCTTTGACTGATTCTTCTCTTTCAAAATAACATAATAATAATTTATGATTTTTATAGCAGTATCGCCTGCTTAGCGTAATCTACAGATTAATTTGTAAAGGACTCATGAGCGGGGATTGAACCCGCATCCATCCATCCCTCACCTCAAGCCGGGATATGCTTTACTTAAACTGCCGTTTAATTTATGATTTTTATAGCAGTATCGCCTGCTCAGCGTAATCTACAGATTAATTTGTAAAGGAAAAATTAGAATCACGAGCGGGGATTAAACCCGCAATCATCCATCCCTCACCTCAAGCCGGGATATGCTTTACTTAAGCTACCGTGACAATTGGTCTCATGCCCGAATTTTTCCTTCACCTTTACAGCCAATTTACGGGGTTGGTAGCGCCATCTATTGACTGATTCTTAAGAATCATCCCAACTTTAGTAAAGCATATCCCGGCTTGAGGGATGGATGGATGTGGGTTCAATCCCCGCTCGTGATTCTAATTTTTCCTTTACAAATTAATCTATAATAATAATAATTCTAAATGAACTAATTATTACTTCTTGCAGAATGCTATAAAATAAGGCTAAGCTCATATAATAAAATTACAACTACCTACCTACCTAATTTATTATAGTGTAAAGTTTAGCATAAGAAACTTACATGGTCTTTCTGTCCTGTGTGAATCTTTATATGTGCTTGAAGGTTTCCTTGGGCTGAAAATCTTTTACTGTAACAATAAAATATGTATCAAATCAACAAGATTTCATTTTCAATGGCACTATTGCACAGTCATTCAGTAATCTTTCATTTATTTATTTTAGGAATAGGCATAGTTAGGCATTTTATGTAGATAACTTTATATCTAGCAATTTGTTATATGCTTGTTACCTGCAAACTTCACACTGGAATGGTTTCTCTCCTGTATGCACTCTCACATGTATGGTTAAGTTATGCTTCTGAGTGAATCTACGTGGGCAGAACATGCAGACAAACGGCTTAACTCCTGTGTGCGTTCTGAAACAGTGTATTCATATTTATATACTGGATTGTGCTTGCTAAAGCTTACCTCATCCCATTCCAGTAAGTGCTTTCTGTAAATGACACGAAAATCATTGCTTCAGACTCTATTAGGTAATTAAATTAGAACAAAATGTCATACTAAGTGTGTATACTTGTTTAATTATTTATTTACAGACTGCCTCAGATTTAATTATTTCTCTGTTTTACTGTTAGTCCAAATTTATGTCATTATTAGTGCTCTAAATAGGATTGCTGTGCCATCCCGTCTCATAAAATGACCATTCCTTTTCATCAGAACACGAACATGTTTAGAATTCTTTGCACAAATCACCATCAAAGATACATGATCGCCAAGTAGGTTCATTACCTTTCTACGATGAAGAAACTGTAGGTTATTTTATTTGGTTGTACTAGAACATGTAAACCACCTTTATTACCTCACATGCATTTCAAGCTGAGCCTGACATCTGAACTGTTTGTTGCACTCAAAACATGTGTGGTCTGGTTTTGGCTTCGGTTTGGGGCCACGTTTTAGCTTCTCTGATTCTGGCTTCCGTTGGTAATTTGTACTGCTTCTTTTTGATTGTGACAATTTGCATTTACTGGAAATACAAATTACTTATTATCATTACAGATTATCATTATCATCATTAACAGCCTGAAGACGTCCACTGGTGAACATAGGCCTCCCCCAGGGAGCGCCACTTAGAGCGGCTGCTCGCCTCCTGCATCCATCGGCTCCCCGCATCTTTCGCCGGGTCGTCGGTCCACCTAGTGGGGGGCCGGCCTACGCTGCGTCTTCCAGTTCGTGGTCGCCACTCGAGAACCTTTCTTCCCCATCGGTTGTCAGTTCTACGAGCGATGTGGCCTTCCCATTGCCGTTTCAATTTGCTAATCCTAAGAGTTACATTGTTCACTTTAGCTCTCCTACGGATCTCCTCATTTCGGATCTTATCTCGCAGGGAAACACCAAGCATTGCTTTCTCCATAGCTCGTTGCGCGACTTTGAGCTTAGTAATGAGGCCAACAGTTAGAGACCACGTCTCAGTTCCATAAGTCATCACTGGCAACACACATTGATTGAAAACTTTTGTTTTCAGGCTTTGTGGTATTTTGGACAAAAGGATAGATCATTACAGATGATACTGAAAAAAAAAAGTGTTTGTTACTGTTCCTCTTATGAGCAACTTATGTTGTAGTTTATGCGGGTTTCCACAGATTCACCAATGCCACATAGGTAGAACAGAGCACAAGCGATGCAGATTGTATTACGTAGAACAGCATACTCACCACTTTGAACATAGGTAGGTAGGTACTACTATATGAATAAATATTCATTGAGTTATATTGACCATTATTTATTCATAGTGGAATAGTGTGTAGTATGTACAGTAAAGAAAACTCAAACATAATATATCACTCACCATTTTTTTATAATAGTTGTGCGAGCAGGGACCTGAAAATTTAATATTAATTACTGTAATAATTTACATTTTTTTTGCTACAAAGTCTGTACAATAAAAACCAGTCTTTCAAACTTTGTTACTCACAATTGGGTCAGTCATCACAGAAGCATCACTGAATCTGGAAATCAAAAAGGATATTTAATATTATTATTATTATTTACCTATAGTTTTACTAAGTAAATGCATAAAAGTACTAATAGAAATTACTACAAAAACCAAACAGCATGACAAAATAATGCGGTCAGGTAAGGTAAGTTTCAAAACAATAATTTCAGTAAATAACAGTATAATTAGTTCCTACCTAACTAGATTTCCCCTTACTAATAAACATTGTGTTGGAACATGGAAAAACTATAAGAGGAATGCCAATAGACCAAGAAAACAGCGTAGATCAGAAAAAAGCCAAAAACCCGGCTTAAAACTAAATGGCGCTGCAAAATGAGCAGGCTACAAGTTCACTAAAACGCCGTATGTCCGTAGCGCTAATGAGTCGCAGCAGCAAGTTAATCGAATTTAATTAACAGCGCCATCTACTGCGTTTGAAGTAAATTACTGGTGGTCCCGCAGTAGTAACTGTTATCTTATTCTGTGTTTTTGTTCATTTAAACTACGTTTCGATACTCCTAACGCCATCTTAATGATCACCTTTGAGTTAGTGAAACCGTCTACGCTGTTTTCTTAGTGTATTAGCATTCCTCTCCTAGTTTTTCTATGGTTGGAAGAATAGTAATTTAGTGTTTTGTTTCTCTCTCAAAGAAATTGGTGTTTAAAGATAGTTTTATCTTTGCCTATTTCTTAATTCTTTGAGAGAGAAACACTGGATAGCTATTCCACTGTTATACAGTGTATATTAGTACTTATGGGTGTTAGTGTCTAGACTAGTACTTAGATAAGTTGAGCCCTTGTTGCTCAGGTACTATAACACCAACCAGCAGCCAGTATTTTCACTACTGTGCAAGTCATCATGAAGTAGCTCAACTAGGGCTCAACTTATCTTCTGAACACTATGGTAAAAGAAATAAGACAATAAATATTTTGAGAGTTAGAACTATGTTCTTACTTGCTAGACACACTAAGGGCTAAGTACTGTCGGAGTCTAACATCAGCACTCTCACAGGTTTGCTTGAAGTGGAAAGCTATTCCCAACTTATACACGCAGTTACTACACATCAATTCGGGCAAGCCATCATTTTTTGTTACCTGAAATGATATTGATTTCTTTGTTATGACAGTTTTATCAAAGGTATATTAGGTATTACTTAAAGAGTAGGGCTTGGAACTGTAGAACTCCAAGAATTCAATTGTATTATAACCTATTAATAATTTTATTGTAATAATTATGAACATATGAGCACAGAATAGATATATGTTACACAAAGTAAAATGATGTTGAGTGGAGATATAGACAAATAGGAGATTATTAGAAATGTACAGCTTAGTGCATTATTACTTATCATTTATAATAGATAGATACTCTTTATTGCACACACCAAATAATAAATTTTTACAAGGAATTCAAGATTTACAACTGTGTTATAATGGGCGGCCTTATCGCTATAAGCAATCTCTTCCAGGCAACCTTTGGATGGAGAGGATTTCTTGAATAGGTAAAAAGATGGGGTGCATGAGCATAAATACATAATATGTCTAATACATAATTAAATAAATGAAATATCTAATAAACATTCTAAATAATTGAAGTAATATGCCTAAATCTCTATAATATACCTACATGATATCTACATATACTTACTTATATATAATTTTGTGGATACAAGTAACACAATAATATTATAATACCTATAAACTATCCCTGCCTGCGTTCGTTTTAGCCCGGTGGCATTATTGGCATTTGCAAAAACAGCTATAATGTCTAGCGTTTGGTTTGGAAATTTTACCAATAATGCCAATTTTAATATATTTGCCCACGAGTCAAAACTGGCAGTTCACAATGACATTTTTGAGCTATCCGAACGGTGAACGAAAACAGTTAAAAATGCAACTTTTGGCCACACATTTTCAAACCGATGTGATCATGTTTTGTTAGAGTTTGGACTCTTTAGTGAAACTACGTTTAGCTTTGTCTATTATTTTGTGATGTCTATCAATGTATGTCAGTATGTCAATTATGTCATGCTGAGAAAAACCATTGAATATATTTTCGTATTACTTTATTTCGCTGTTTCTATTAAATTCGGCTTCTTTAACATGGTAGCATTTTTAACTGTTAATTTTGCCATCTGTGGCTAATCCGAACAGGCCTTTCAATGCAGCAAAATGATGTATACAGATAAAAACTCACACTTATGTATCTATGAATTGTAATGGATTTCTGTGAATGTTTGTTCATTTTATCTTACCTTGATATTACAACAATATTCAATCATATCACACAACGACACATTGAAGTTTTTTGTGAATATAGACGAAAGTACCCCTTCTTCCAAGCATATTCGACATATTTTGTTCATAACTTTCACTTGATCTTGAGCCACAAAATAGATGTAATATTGATACTTTTCCTTGGCTTAACCTAACCTATTGTTTTTCTTCTTCTGTGATGTTATAAGTACCTACAATGTTTAAGATGCAATAAGAAGTAGTAACAAACTATAAATTAAAATAAGTTAGCCGTACATAGATAATTTGTAATTATGTTTTTTTTTTTCTTATATTTTGGCTCCACACAGTGTATTTAGCCAGTGTCAAGTATTCTATTTTCATCGTGTTATAAAATATTTCACTCAGTCATGTCCTAGTCATAGTCATAGTCCAGTCTAAGTCATGCTCCAGCAAAGTGGTGGCAACTTTACTACAAGCTTCTATGGAGTTTTGGAAGCAACACGAAAAATCACGTTTCACCACATTATATCACTTGCCCTCACTCATGCTCGTAATTCAGCGCTTAATGCGTAAAACGCCACCAATTTTAAACATTAACACTGGAAAAAGCAAAAATTTTGAAAAATAATACAATGAAACGACGCGACGTGAACTTTTTCGCGTTCCCGCCAAAACCCCAAATTTATATTTTAATATTATTAAAACAAAACAATACAACCAAAGAGAATATAATATGCCACAGATTTATACATAATATACTTACAAATACAACCACAGAATACAACACAACCATACAACCATAACACAACACAGGCCGTATTCCGATCACGATATTATCGCGCTAAAAACGCGTACCGAATGGCCTGGCCGTGAGCGCGACAACCACAGCGACAACGATTTACGTTGCTTGTTGGAACGTTAGAAACGCCATGACCGACGCCATCTTGCGATATCGCCGTCCGTGATTGGTTGTTCTGATACATTGACAGCGCTCAGTCGTGAGCGCAATATCTGAATCGGAACACTGAATAATCAACGTGAGCGTTGTGAGCGATACAGAGATTATAGCGATTACAGCGTGAACGTGAATCGGAATACGGGGACAATAAGAGACAGTGTTGCAAACTCAATTATTAAAGAATAGCCAAGTTGGCTATTAAAAGAAGCTAAAACGTTTGAAAAGTAGATATCCAAAAGTTTTTTAGATAGCAAAAACAACTTAACATTATAATTATTATCAAAAGCAAACAAAAGATTCCGGTTCATGTGCTGTACGAGTGAACATTGGCTCTAACCTACAGATTAATTTGTAAAGGAAAAATTAGAATCACGAGCGGGGATTCAAGCCGTATCGCTGAGCAAGTGATACTGCTATAAAAATCATAAATATTGGCTGTAACATTACAGTTACAATTTTATAAGAGACTTCTTTGGCGAGCTCATTATAATTGCAGAATTTTTTGTACTTAATCCAGATTGAATTGTCAAATTGGCATTTATCATTGAATAAATACATTATCATTAATCGGTTCCGCACTTTACTTTTCACCAAATGAAACTGGCTGAAACTATGTCATCGAAACGATTTCATCAAATAGTCACAACAGAGCTCAAACAAATAATATCTAAGTCACAGAATTGCCCCTATTACATAGGTCCAGAAACGAAGTCTTCATACTTAACCTTATTTGAACATGAATCAAACCATAGAGCACAATTTTTTTTTCTTCTAATGTCAGTTCCTCTTTCAACATACCGTATAAATAGTATTACCCGATTTAGTCGGGTACCTAAATAAAAATCTAGCAAAATGTAAATAATAATAATTATATAACGCCTACATTAAAAAAAATAAAATAATAAAATTAATTACCATCATACTACTGTGGCGTTCGGAACGCACCTCTACTGTGTTTCTGAACGCACGACTTTGACGTTGACGTGACACGTTGACAGATCGGTTCGAGCGCCGATTCGGCTAACGCGAAGAACTTTTCCCGAGAGAACGATCTCAGCTTTTGCTCCAGCAACAAAGTTATCTCACTGCTGTAATTACTAGTGTAGCCCATCAAACTACCACCTTTGTTACGTAAACTATTGTATAGGGTAACGTGTGCGGACAATAAGACATTATACCTACTTATACACTCAACAGTGATTTCATTGCCAGAGATCCTACATCCTAAGATTCCTAAGAGTAGGTACCGTCGGCCAGCAACAGTAGTTCATCAGACAACCGGGACTGCCACAGGCACCCGCACTACTAACTATAGACAAGAAAAAGGCCTATAGATAGCTCATGCAATCTTTTAATAAAAAGGATTCAAATTAAGTATAACCAGCAGTTTATTCAACATTTCTTTTAATAACTCACGAGTTTTTCAGTATTACCAAGTTAAAGGAATTAAAGAACAACAGTTATGTAGGTACAGGGGGTCTAGCAAATATACCAACCACTAACGCTTACTCCAAAATGTACTGTAATGACATTTCGGAAATCGCTAACTTTTCCGTAGCGAATGTCATTTCGATACATTTTTGGAGTTAGCGTGAGGCGTTAGCGTCAGCAATTGTGATCTTTGCTAGACCCCCTGGGCCTCAACCAAAATAATGCTTCATATTTTAGGATAAAAAAAAATAACCTTAAAAATGGGAAAACAGTGGGCGCGTGGAACGTTTATAGTTGACAATAAAACTATTCTCAATAATATGTTCAACATGTTTTGATGGAATGTCTCCGGAATGCTAGTGACAGAAGGGCTATTTTGAGAGAAAGGTCATTTGACGTAGGTTTTTGTAACTCTATTTTGTCGTCCCCCTTAACAAGGGAGGCCTGTAATCTGTATACACTGCTTAAGAAATCTTGACCAGTGTGTACAGATTACTGATTCAGGTTCTACGGGAATCTCCGGGGAACCTAATCTTTTTGTGTGTTAACCGATTGGGCGATGTGGTCGCTAAGCGACAAAGCCCTTATTTGAATGTATTCAATAAAATTAAAAAAAAAAAAAACTATTCTCAGTAATTGCACTTCTGTGTTCTGTGTGTTCTTTACTATAGAAATGCGCTGAACATATTGTTAAGCGAGTATTAGGTTTCCACCAATCTTCATTTCGACTTTTTCGAACTACTTTTATCCAACGATCAGCTAGACATGGATCTGTTGGAAATCTATACAACAGAAATCGGGTAATTATTCAGATGTCGTGTGGCAATACTGATTTTGATATGTCAACTTTTTATTGTGAAATGTTTCTGACTCTTCGTCAAATAGAAATAATTAAAATAATCTTATAAAAATACATGATTAAGGCCACTTACAAGTGAAATGAGATCGTGTGCTCCTGTGATTCGTGCCTTGAGTGATTTCAGCACAGTTTTATCACGCAAGACGGCATTTTTTTGGTATGTATTCAAAAGCACACCCAAGTAACGACTGATTTTGATTTTGACAGCTGAGAATCAATCACACCCAAAGTGGTGTGTACGGTTTTGCCCTGCTTTAATTTCGTATTAGTGGTCTGGATAAAAAGTCTTTGATCTAAGTATAAGTTATTGTAGGTACTCCACGGTAACTGTCTCAGTATCATTTGTCGTCCAAGCCGTGGTTGTAGCTTTTTTCAATAGAATTTTTATACGTGTCTGGCACATTAACATAAAAAATCTAAAAAATGTCGATAAAAATTGCTTAAAAATCAGATCAAATTTTTGTAGCTGATGAGTTGATTTTTAGCTAAATCTATATTCGACTTTTAGTGATAAAAGTCATTCCACTAGAATTAAAAGTGACACTGTGGGAGTATTTGACAGTTAGAATGTGATCGTTTTTGGCGTTATTGGCTCTGGGGGTCTAGCAAAGATACACACGCTCGTTTTTCCGCACACGCTACGGAAATAGCCGTAGCGTGACCAAAATGGTAGCAAAATGGCATAGGTCACGCCAGACGTCTAATCCGCAGCGCCGTACGGAAAACGCTCGATTGTCTATGGACTGAGCGTGAGCTCTAAATAAAAAAGTAAAAACTGAACAACAATGGCGGCGATAATTGAAAATAGGGAGAATTCTGTGTGATTTGATATAATATAGCTCCAAAAGTTGAATGGTATAATAAAAAAACTGCTTTTTTATTATTTTCATAATATTGTTCTAAATGCTGATTGCAAGCAAAGTTGTAAAATGGAAATAAAAAGTTTTATATGATATTACGGATATCACACATGGACTTATTAAAAAATTTCATCCATGATACCTATTCATTATACTACTCTATGTACCTATTTATTGATACGAAAGTAAAGCAAACTTGGTAGAATAACTTTTATTTTATTGTATTTTAGATGGATAGACCACGTGCACACGTGTCCCACAACAATCTGATGAGAAGGAGATTCTCATTTTTACCACTGATAGAGTGGCACAGGCCCACAACCAGAGCATAATAACATTAATAACTTAAATAGAAAATAGCCCAAACGTGAAATAATTGTAGTGGTCATGTCGTTACTAGTTACTATCCAGTGTATTCATTTGGCCCAATACTTCGCCAACACGTAATAAATGTCGCTTGATAATCTTGCGTTATGCAGAAAGAAAATATTTCGTAAAACAGCCCGCGTTATTCCGTTGTATGGGATGAGGCATCTGTACTGTAGGTATTATATTATCTGGGGCAATAGCCAGATTTTACCTTATCTCAACAACTTTAACACAAAATTGATGTAGATTTGCTTCACGAAATCACGAAATCCAACAAGTTATCGATCGACAGGTTCGAGTAGCAAACGTTAACATGACATGCATGAGTTCGGGCGGACGCGCAGGGAGCGTGAACGACTACGACAAAATTAGCGATAGCGTTTGTCAAAAGCTAAACTTAGGCCTCAACACATCACGCTACCACCGTGGGCGTTATCCACGATGATGTTTGCGACCGAGTTAGCGTGACCCGATGTCGCTTATCCGCAGGGACTGTCATCTCCATACATTTTGGCGTTAGCGTTAAGCATTAACGCCAATGGAAAGGGATCTTTGCTAGACCCCGAGTGTCGTTCCGACTCGAATTCGTAGTCTGTGTCTCTGTCTGTATGCGAGCGCGTGAGGCAAGAGGCGAGGTGAGGCGAGCGGCGCTTCGCACACTCGAAGTGTCAGTTGACTCTTTCGTGCCGAGTGTGCGAAGCGCGCCAGCTGCGGGTACTGTTTTGTCTGTCTGTTAAGTGTGGGCAAACTGTGGTGTGTGCTGGCCACACCTAGATAAAAAGAGTCGGTGACTCTTTTTATAGGAGTGAGTTGCTACAATCGTGCTGCCACACGTGCTGAGTACCCAACAATAATGGGAATGGCCGGGTATAGGGTTACTTACGGACATGTAGTACCTTGTAATTGTTTTATTGTTTTCTGTTATTTATTAATAATAAAATGATTAATAATAAGTAGGTAACGTCATATTGTGTATCTTTATTATCATGGTAACTATATTACCAACATAATTGACATAATTATGACATCTCAATAAAAGAATGTAATACTTATATTTATTTGTAATATTATTAATTTATATAATACATTAATAAATCACCACCATATATTAAACATCTGCTTCTATGAATAATATTATTATAACTCTAACAAGATAACTTATAAATTGACATTTTAACATAAAAAAATAGGCAACAGAGTAGACAAATAAACATCCGATTGATTAAAAAATATACTTTCCGATTTGTGCTTCAGATAAATATTTAAACTTAACGATATATAAGCACCTATTAAACTGAATGAACGAACGTAGTTAATGGGAACCTCAATAATAACAATGAAAAAAGAAAACGTTCCTTACCTTAACATAAATAGAACCGACAAACGCAATTGATATTTTATGTTACCGATACAGACCGATGTCAGTAAAAGGCACAAATTGGTAAAATATTATATTACACTGATAAAATATTAATGCAATAATAAGATACACTTACAAATACGTTTTTGTACACTTAGTGTCAATAATCGTGGAAGAAATATATAATACTTATTTGCATAATACTTTAATCACAAAAGTTTGAAACAAGAAGTAAGTAAATTAAAACAAAACACACCTACATTATATTTATTAGTTTGACCAATGTTACCTAGGTGGTGTTATTGCCACGTATTCGAGTTTGTCGAGGTTTGTGTAGCTGTCTGTTTTACTGTATAATAATAAAAATATGCTGTTTTGAGCTCACCATTTGATGATGATCTAATGACCTTTCTAAAAACATCGATGAAATAGTTATACGTTAGCAACAGCCGGAATTAACTTCACGTAGATATCAATGCCTTTTAGAAATATATCTGCTTGCAAGAATTCGTCATGATCGTGGAGTAGGACCGGAGTATTGTTCATGGGAGAAAAGCCAAATGCTGGTATACCAACTTGCCTCACATATCTACTATCGGTGCCACCAGGGAATATTCTGATGTCCAGCTTCAGATTCCTAAATAAATAAGTACTTGATGTGAATAATTTTACAGTTTAAAATATTTCAACAAGGTTATAAAAGAAAATACATTAAAATTGATTCGTGACAGTAACACACATTATTATACACACAAAAAGATTACAAGCAGTGCAATGCTGCGTGGTGTCACGAATAGGCTCCGACAGGAAAAAGGAGGAGGTAAAAGGGTGAACATAAAATATATTACTGTAATTTTCTCTTATTACCATGCTTGGTAATGCTTGTAATTAATCTAAAAATAAGTGTAATTAGCATTGCCTTTATTGTATCAAATAAACAATAATACTTTAATAGGCTCTATGATTAGACTAAGCCAAGGTTATAAATTCAAGTTACTTACAGATCGTCAGTAGCAGATTTAAACGCGACCCAGAAAGGATTAGTATCATCAACTTTACTGCATTCCACGTTATCGTTTTTCTGCTCAAATTCATAAGTGACTCCTTCCCCAGCTTCTGTACACCACTGGTTTATCTAAAATACGACACATAAACGAACACTAATATAAAATGCTAAAAAATGAGTTAAAGGATTATAATTTATTTCAGTAGGTATGTAGGTCATTATTGGGTATTGTACCTACTAAAATTCACTATATTATCTACCAATGGGTAGTACGTACCATGTTTTGGAATTTTGCATGATCGACAGTCACAGCTAATCTAATATCAAAAACAGCGGTTAACTTTTCTGGAACAACATTAGATTGCACTCCTCCCTGAAATTTAAAAATGGTATAGTTAATGTAATTATAATCATGTTATGTTACGATATCATACACACAAAGCAGACAACACACTTATTGTTGTAAACCTTTCTATTTGAGTATACTTACCTATCCGCTCTTCATCGCTGCAAAAGGCACGTCTTGAGCGATCCAAAAAGTTCAATCGAAGCTACCATAACGGCTGCAAATGATTTGCCTAAACCTCCTGAATTAGAACTGTGAGGAGGACCACAACTATGGAGATACCATTTTGGCATCAATAGGACCAATTTAATTAGATTCGGATGCCAACTTTGCTGATTAAATCAAAAACCCTCATGTTTATTACAATATTAATGCGATTCCCTTTTATCTCCACTCCTCCAGTTGGTAGGTAGGTTACATCATTGGATGGCGATATTGCATAGATTGTTAGAGATAGAAACTAATACTTACGTATATTTGAGTCAAATTAATTGTAGTCACGTCACCAATATTAAGTTTGGTGTCACTTTCAAGTACTTTCTTCTGCTCTTCTCTTAAATCCATAAACTTGTCTATTATATACCTCAACTGAAAATGAAAAAAAAAATAATAGCACCACAATAAGAATACATTATAACTTCGAAAAAGTAGTTAGATAGATAGACTACCTAAGTACAGTACCTAGCTATAGTACCTATGCTAAATAGTATTATGCTAAATTCTTACCTTTTCACCTGCAGTATTTGGGATTAACAATGAGCCATGCCCTGGCTGTCCAGCACAGTGCATATGCATTTCTAGAACAGAAAAAACACAGGAGTAACATTTATAATAATATTATGTTTCCTCACCTACGTAGAAAAATCTGGATTCTTACGCCAAATACTCCTTTCACCGTTGAACAATATGAATTCATCAGTAGGGCATGCCATGCCCTCGTCAAGTGCAAAACCAACGTTGAGAGCTTTGAAATCCTGAGTTAAGACAAATTTTTCCATTCCATCGTGGCCTCCTATTTCTTCATCTGAGGAAATAATAAATGCTTAGGGAAGTTTTTAAATCATCACAGCTAAAATACACGCTAAGTGATATTTACACTTCGGAGCATACCAAAGATAATTATTGCCACAAGAGAAAAAACGAGGAACGAATATCTTACGAGCTAAGCTTACCTGGCACAAAACAAGCATGTATAGTTCGTTTTAGCTGGACTCCAGATTCTTTTAATTTTCTTATTGCTTCTAAATATTGAATCCCAACACATTTCATGTCCTGAGATCCACGAGCAAATATTTTGCCATCTTGGTCAATATGACCACTAAATGGTGGGTATGTCCAACTATTCTGTAACAAATTTGTCAATAATTATCGTTAAAAAAATGTAAATCAATTTATATAAGTACCCCTACCCATCTTTGGTCTTAGGTATGATTAGCAACGGGAAAACGAAATATCTTAACATGAAGAGGAAACTAACTTACTCATTAGGTATGAGAGAATATTAAGAGATGACCTTCATGCCGAACATGCGATACGGCACACAAATTAAATGGTAATTTGCGCAATGGTAATTTTTAAATTATGTCGGATGTCTCTTAATAATACAGCTATTATGAAAAATTGTGAGGAAGGAATAAAGATTCACGTTTAGAATACTTTTAGGTGCTGTGCGTGCAGCTCAACTCTATCGGTGTTGAAATAACAGATCCACCGGCCAATCTTGGTATTGATGCTAATGCGAGGCTTACAGAAAATAAAATAAATAAAAATAAATATGTGTGGACATTTCACACAGCGCCATCTAGCCCCAAACTAAGCATAGCTTGTACTATGGGAACCAGATGACTGATACAATACTTATATACATTTTTGTTTGTAAATACATACATAGAATACAATATAACACCCAGACGCGGAACAAACATCTATGTTCATCACACAAATGTTTGTCCCGGGTAGGAATCGAACCCACAGCCCTCAGTTCAGAAGGCGGGGATACTACCAACTGAGCTATCGGGCCCGCTAAGCGGGCGCGGGAAGCTATTAATAAAGGAAAGGGGTTTTATCGCCATACTATAATTTATCTAGGCCAACACACCGGCAAGACGGTATACTTGCAGAATCCAGAAAAATTGAGATCAATGTATAAATAGGTGAATCACATTACAATGATTACGCTGGCTCGGTCACGCCATGTTGTATGCATGGGAGAAGATCGGTCAGAAAAACAAGCTTAACTATTTGGACCATCAATGACTCAAAATATTTTTGTTATCTGGGGCAGCCGAGTGGACACGAGATGCCAGCTATTACCTACAGGGAGGGGACATGCAGCGGAAGAATGGGATAGTAGCCATCTATGCAATCTTTAGATTTTCAGACTCTAAACTGGGCTAAAATTCAGAAAACACACCACAATGGAGAGGAGTGGCACACCTATTTTATCACTGCCTATGTAGATAATGGTAATCTTGTGAATCATGCTGGGAGGAACAATCGTTCTAAGAATCTTGTGATATATTTATCTTTTACAGGTAAGTATTGTTATCTCACGTATCTAGAGTGTTTAACTTTTTGTCTTGTCAAAATGTAGGTACCTAAATGGTTGTAAGATCACGGTCATAAATAGAAACATGCCTTGCTAACAAACTAAAAATAGCAATAAATTAAATTCTACAACTGTCTAATTACGTACCGATAGTCGGTTAAGATATAGCTAATAACTAACTAATAACCTAGTGACCTAACCGATATTTTTTTTAAATATCGATAGCATAGCATAACGACAACGTTTTAAAATTAGAATTATTGTCTATATTTTTTTTTCGTTATATTTTGGCTCCACACATAGTGTAATTAAGCCAGTGTCAAGTATTATAATTTTCATCGTGTTATAAAATATTTCACGCGAAGTCATGTCCTAGTCATAGGTATAGTCTAGTCTAAGTCAGGTAGTCATAGTCCAGTCTAAGTTATGCTCCAGTAAAGTGGTGGCAACATTACTAGAAGCTTCTATGGAGTTTTGGAAGTAACACGAAATATCACGTTTCTCTACATTATATCACTTGCTCTCACTCATGCTCGTAATGAGGAGTATTATTTAAAAAAATAACCTGTTTCGACTTCTGTCACTAGATGGCGGACTAACGACGTATTTCAAACATGGTTGTAGTTTCAATACACAGACTACAAGGAAATGTCAAATTCAGTTGAGTGAATCACAAAGTACGTTGTCGATTTGTCGATAGAAAGCCATTAGAGTATAATTATGTCTTCCATAAAATAAGGAAAGCATATTAAACTCGATACATAGTTATCTTAACAGTGACAGAACTTAAAACCCCCATTTTACCGCCATCTATCGGGTCTTTATAAAATTACAGCTTATTATTTAATTAAAATGCCTCATCAGCACTTAATACGTATAACGCCACCAATTTTATACATAAAAAAAAATAAAACTGGAAAAGCACAAGTTTTGAAAAATAATACAATGCAATGACGTCAACTTTTCTGCGTTTGTCTATATTTAATAATAATTTTCTTATGTCTTAAATTCATTTAGACAGAGCACGTCAACGTTGTCGCATCGCCATAACAAATTTGGCCTTATTGAATCCTATTGTTATTTTAGTCGCATTTGTATCTGTTCTCCATTCTATTGTATCTACTTATGTTGTAAAGTATTTTCAAATAGCTACAACAATACCTCGAAAACTGGAACGACGTCCATATGCGAGTTCAGTAGGATAGATGGCTGTGACGGATTTTTTCCAAGCCATGTCAATACAACTATAGGTTTTTGGGGCACCATCTCGTATACTTTAACTGCCAAATCAAGGCCCTTGGCCTGTTTCTTAAGGAAAGCAACGCATTCATCTGGAATTATCAATGTTTTAAAATGATTAGGTATAGTCTAGTAAACGATTTTAATTTGGATGTAGTGTAGTATGAGTTATGACAGTATAAATGCATATCCAGGATAAATGAACGTTTTATAAAAGTTTGAATTTTTATTATCAAAACAACGGGGTATTATTTAGCTATGTAACACAACTGCGTAGTAAAATGGGTTCTAGTGGGGGTCTAGCAAAGATCCAAAACGCTAACGCTAACACCAAAAGCTAACTCCAACTTGAAATGACATAAGCTGCGAAAAAGTAGGCGTTTTCCGTAATGCCATTCCAACACATTTTGGAGTTAGCGTTTGGTATCTTTGCTAGATCCCTGTTGTGGTTCTAGTACTAAGATGCAGATAGAAAAATTACAACAACCAAAATTTAGCTGCTCACTATATACATTTTGTATTATAAGAAATTAATGCAAGGCTCAAATGTCTCACGGCATTACGACTTCACATCACATAATATACCCCGAGGCTATTACAATTATTTTATTCTGTGATAAAGAGTGACAATTGAACTTGATTGACTAGGCTAGGACACCAAGGCTTAGTGCTATTATATTATTATGTCAATTGGATCAATAAGAGATTTCCTCTGGCGCTAAAAGTCAACCGAGCAGGCTTACTAGATTTATTTAAGTATTTTGCTAAGTATTGTGGCTATATTATTCGAATACTGAACAAGTGCAAATATTTGCATCTTTATCACTCCTGTTTCATGAGAAGATTACCTAAGTAGCTCTATACTTTATGTTTAGCCTTAGGAAATTATATTCAACACCATTGTATTGTAGGTAACTTTAAGTATGTACCTACACTACCTAGGTATTTTTTCCTTGATACATTTTTATAATTAATAAGTGAATAGGTAGGTACACCTATATTTTTTAATAATAATCATATACCTATATGTATTTAGAAATTATATTAAAACTTCTGGGAATTTGTAAACGATAGATTTGCTGTTATAACGAATTATACTTTTATTGAGACAAACCCAATAACAATGATACATATTCGGCTAATATTTCAGTTACCTACTAACTGGTAAATAATTGTACTACCTAATTAATGGCATACCCTTAAGTAATCAATTAAACATTTAAATTAGGAAAAAACACAAAATTACCATAGTTGATGTTAGGCTGCACACTTGGTATCTTCAAATATTCAATAAAATTTGCAATTGCAGGGTTATTTTCGTACATGGCTGCCATTGCGCACTAGCCGCTCTGTCTGAACACTGCTTACAAAATGAACTGCTATCTTCGCGCATTTGACGGCTCGCCGCGCCACCGTGCCCTGTTGTTATCTACAAAATAGTAAAAGCACAGTAAATAATAAAATAATATAACATTGTCGTTTGCTTATCGTTAATAATGAAAAATTTAGTATCAAAAAATATTTAGAATACCTAAAGTGGACTATTCAGAACTTTTTTGGATTAAACTGAAGTACCTATACTTGTGTACCTAGTTTTATTTATTTATTTATTGCGACACCAACAGCATTAAGAAAAAACAAGTAAATACAATAAGCAGAATAGAAAATACAGCCAATAATAGGTCTCGATTCTAAGTACATGTTTATATGAAAGAGACACAGCTACCACAGAATCTTACGTGTAGGTATGTTGTTACAGCATGTAATTCTCATTTCTACATGTTTTTATGATATTGGTGTCAATAAAGAGTTATTGTATTGTATTGTATTGTACATGTATTGGAGTGTGAGGGTGTGTAATGTTAGTGGAGTTGGGTGTGTATAAGGATATGATTTGAGATAACAAATAAAGTTTGTAGTAGTGATGAATAGTACTTATCTAAATAATTAATAGTAGTTATTATTATTATGTATTCTTTTACTTTAATGATAGATAAATAACTAGGGGTGTATAGGGGTACACTTTTAATCAATATCAATAGTAGGTTAACTGTTGAACAGAGCGCAACTTTGAGCAGCTGTTTGCTTTGTCCCTGCATCTATCAGCCCACCGGCATGCTATTCTACAGCATGATAGGGCGAATTTTGTGAACAAAGTATAGGTACCAATGATCTAATACAGATCTAAAAATAAAAGAGAACCAAAACTAATTCACGCTGAGTAAATCCCCTCCATCCTGGAGATCGCTTATAGTGATAATGTAGCCCACTGCTCACTTTTTGTGCATCATTGCATTTTAGTAATAGTGTAGCACTATTACATTACAGCACTATACTAGGTATAATTTGTAGTCAGTTTTACACAGCCGTCTGTTTTGACGTTTTTACAATAAAAAATTGAAACTTACCTATCTTCTTTGTAAAACTTCTTTCTTTGTCATGATAATAAGAATGGGTTTCACCTTTGATTATATTTATATAAGGGTTTCACATTTTGCTTTCACTTATGTTATGTTATAAAAAATTAATTTGACCTTTTCGGCCACGTTTATTAAAGATCTTGTATGTTCTAACATAGAGAGAGTATTGTTATAATAACAAATTGTTAAAATAAACGAAGATTTATGAAATGATTGTTTGTGTTATGAAATGTGATCCATGGCAGTGACACAGATTACTTTGATCCATGGTCACCTGTCACTACACAATGCTACCAAAGATCAAAGATGCTATGTTGATGATATGTTTCGTTCGATTGTGGTGTGGAAAAGTCATGGAAAAGTATACTCAATCCTCAAAATAGCTGACTGACGTTAAGTATGCGACAGTTGTTTTTTTTGTAATATGTGTAGTGTCACAGGCTACAAATAACTTAAGCCCGTATCATATTTTACAGAACAGCCCAACCTACAACTAATGTTTTTGACATGAGTTTAGGCCGTGGTCTAGCAAAGCTCCCTCACGCTAACGCTATCGCCAAACACTAACTCCAAAAATGTATTGAAATGACATTTGCTGCGAAAAAGTAAGCGATTTCCGAAATTTCATCTCAATACATTTTGGAGTTAGCTTTTGGCGATAGCGTTAGCATTTGGGATCTTTGCTAGACCCAAAGGTCTGCCTGTGTCATTAAAAATAAGGCTTTACATAGCGTTTGGTGTCTGCTAGACCCCAAGGACTCGGAACGACCGATATCGCGCTTAATAGAGCATTGAGTTCAACCCACAGATTAGGGGGAAAAAATAATAATAAACAATTTCGATTTTAGGATAAGGCATTTTCTGACAGCTGATTAAAAAAATTGTTCATAATAATCCGCTAGGTGGCATGGACAAAACCCGAACTTTTCACAGACCAACCAGACTACATCACTGTGCAACCGGTCATGAAAAATCACTATTTCCTTAAAGTGTTGCCACTTTACACCGTTCATTTATATACATACAAACTCAAATGAAATCAACGTTTTATACCTTATTGCACAAAAGTTTTTGATGTTTCATTGACTAATATACATTTTCAAGATTTTAGAGCACTATGATGGGTTCAAGGGATGGGGATTGGGGGCTATGAAAAATAAACTAAGTGACACAGAGGTGCGCTATGACAGGGGCAAAATCAACCAAAAAGGGGGAAAAATCCGGGTCTCTTTTGTGCCATCTATCCTTGGCTATAGTAGAACTACGCTCCGCCAGCTGTCAGAAAATTCCCTATTGATCAAAGAGCCACTTTCACTTGATTCGGAATGCAGCCCTATTTATATATATATTATTCTGTGCCTGTGGTTCACAGACTCAAACGAAGTGATTATATCTTCTTTGCACAGACTATATAGAGGGTTTATAAAAGGATACTCTGTGTTAAGGTTAATTTTTAGAGGTGGGTCGTACTAGGTAAATCGAGAGACTAGGTGACTTTGTGACTGTGACTCAGCCATACCTGTGACAAATACCTGTGAATAAATACTAGCGAGTATTTTTTACTCGCGGCACAAGTCACGGTTACAGGATGTAGATATATAATAGGTGTGTCTTTCTCTGACGCCTATGTGGAAAAAGGATGCACCTATTACTTTTGAATTGACGGCTGGCAAAACATGTCGCTGTCACAGCTCCTGTGAAAAAAATACTAGGTTTGTCCCTCTCTGGCACGCTACAGACGCCTTCGTGAGAAAAGGATGCACCTATTACTTTTGAATTGACGCCTGGCAAAACATGTCGCTGTCACAGCTCCTGTGAAAAAAATACTAGGTTTGTCCCTCTCTGGCACGCTACAGACGCCTTCGTGAGAAAAGGATGCACCTATTACTTTAGCACGCTCTCATAGATTCGCGCGCAAGTCACAGTGTCGCTGCTCCCGGAGGTATTTTGTCGCTGTGACTGACTGTGACTTTCTTTTATCAGTGACTTTTACCTGTGACGATAAATACGCCTCACGCCTATTAATTTTATTTTTGTTTGTTTACTTCAGTTTACAGTTTCATGTTACAGTTACTAAAATTTCAAATATATCTACCTAATTTCTTACGAGATGGAGATTGATTACTACCAAGTTACATCTGAATTAGACGCAAGAGAAATCCTAAGATATCTAAACAGTCTTGGTATACACAATATCAGTGGAGAAATTCTAAAATACTTTATCACAGGTTTGTGTAACGATAGCCGCCGTTTTATAACTTGGAACGGGTTATATTATCTTTAATCGTCATATTTTCAGACCTCAAGAAACTTATTAAATATGACTTAGAGAATCATCACAAACAATCTCACAAAAACCATGGTCCAGAAAGACTGCACAGTGCTAGTACATTCTCATCAAGACTAAGGTCCAAAACTCACGAAGGCCCCGTAACTGCATGTACAAGAGATTGTCAGAGTAAACGAAAAGTTTTAAGTGCAAGGAATGTTCAATCGGCTCCTAACTTACCACAGCAAAATGCAGAGAAGCCTATGAGGCGAGCTTGTTCATGTGTCCGAGTAGAAAAGAAGCATGTGAGTCGTGACTCTGCAAGGGACAAAGTAACAGTAAGCTCTAATAATAATTGTAAGTATTATTGTGTAATGTGAAAAATTATGTTTTAAAGTTTCAGGATTTCTCGGGAACTAAAAACCATTCTAATCATGGTGGAGATCCCATAAGTACTATTAAAAACATAGTGGCAAATAATGGTTTTATTACCATTTAACAAAAATTATTTCTTTTATTATTAGAATTTTAACTGTGGTGTGTTAAACCATTGTGATTACTAACTACGTAGTTTTTGTAGTCACAATGTTCAAGCCAATTATATTTCTATTGGTGCAGTAATTCCTGTTACATAAATATGGAGAAGTATCATGATTAGCACAGGGTGGTTTCTAGCACATTTGAATCTGCCTGTCTTGTTTTAGATTAATACTCATCATAAATCAGCTCAGCATGTAGACTCTTATGTGCCCAATCTGTAATAATTATATGTTAGTTTCGTGTCTGTAATGTGGCCCTGTTTATTTTATAAGCTTGTTACCTGTAATAAATAGTTGATTTTATTATGATAAATACCAATGTATTACTAATGTATTATGTATTATTCTAGAATTCTCTTCCTACTTCCAGTAAAGCATACTGGAACAAAAGTTACACTACTATTTTTTATTTTCAGTGATAAAAGTTCCAATACAACCTGCTAAGAAAAAATGTGATCCAGTCTCCTTGTACCATCATTACATGGCACTGTGGGCTAAATACAGGCCTAATGTTCCTGGGGAGAATGACTGGGCAGACTTAAGATGGAGTGTTCGTCAGAAAATGGCAGGGAATACAACAGCCAAGGTATCTTTATCGGCAATACCAATAAACTTCTAAGTCGCGGGCTTCCAATCTATGAAATATACAACAAATGCAGAGACCATATAGCTTTGAGTAAACACATATTCTCCACCTCAAAGTCCTCCAACTCTCGGATTTGACTAAAGCTTGCTAACAACGTTACAAATACAGTAGGGTGATAATTTTATTATGAGGCTACAAATAAGAAGTTTTCAACTAATATCCTAAATAATCAATGGGCCTGATAGCTCAGTTGGTAGTAGCCCTGCCGGGTTCGACTCCTTAGGTCAAACTCGCTGTAAGTCAAGTTGTTATTACGTCAAGTCCTTTTTTCGACAAATTGCAATTTTTGCCAAATTCTCTTTTCATTAAGTCTCCCAACGTCAAGATACTCCTACGTCTATACAGTCAAAAACACAAAGCAAACATTACATTAACACCCATGCAGTTACTGACTGACTGAGTTATTGAGCACAGCTTTCAGAAGTGATGAGTCAATACCGGGCCAGGTATGACTATAGGTATAGATCACGTGATCTCGAGAAAAATCTAACGTTACCCGAGTTGTCTCCAAGATGGAACTGCTCAACGGCTCTCGGAAATTATAAGTCGGACAATCGTGGGTGTCCACTGTCCTGTGGACAACCAAACTAAAGTTGGTAATCATAATTCTGTTTCATTTTTACACACACGACAGTCAACGGCCTGGCTAAACCATACGAGATAGGTCATGTGGGATTTAAGGAATGTCATAGCAATACTTGGGATGATTTTGGAGAGATAAAAAAAAAATATTTATGATTTTTAAAGCAGTATCGCCTGCTCAGCGTAATCTACAGATTAATTTGTAAAGGAAAAATTAGAATCATGAGCGGGGATTGAACCCGCATCCATCCATCCCTCAAGCCGGGATATGCTTCACTTAAGCTACCGTGACAAGTGGTGAAGGAAAAATTCGGACATGAGACCACTTGTCACGGTAGCTTAAGTAAAGCATATCCCGGCTTGAGGGATGGATGGATGCGGGTTCAATCCCCGCTCGTGATTCTAATTTTTCCTTTACAAATTAATCTGTAGATAAAAAAAAACCCAAACTGGCGGTAAAAATCCGCCGTACAAATTTTTACGGCGGATTTTTTCCGCCATGACGGTGAAACTATGACAAGTTAGTATAAACATTGTTTGGAAACCAGAGACTGCGAAAATATTTTTTTCAAAATAGCTGAAATTCGTGTCGGTCGCGGCGGGAAATGTTTCACCAATTTCGATGAAAATCGATATACTATAGGGTCATAAGAGTATAGACTGCTTGCTTGCATGCTTGAGCTTAGAGGTAATACCTATGCCATCAAAACCATATTGTATTTGTACTGTTCACACGTATTGCTATTTCAGTGGCGAAAGAAACAGACATATTATAGTAATTAGCTCCGTTTGCGATAAGTACCGTACCATTTTTTCGACTCCAGTAACTGTTTTTTCATAGAAATCTGTCAGAATCATTATATCCCGACAAAATTCCATGGAGCATGCAACAACAAAGTTTTGGCCTGCGTGCTCATTCCGCCTGATAAAACTATTAAAATAGATGGAAATTGTATTTAAATTGGTAGGATAGACCACCAAATGAAAAATCGCTGGTAGGTAGGCCTTGTTAGGCTGTTAAGTAAATATCATTTTGACATCAGTCAAAAAATTTGGAATTTGACATCCGTCAACATTTTTTACATTTTGACATCTGTCAAACCGACATCTGTCAAAGTGGGATCTGACAATAACTTAGCCTAAAGGTGTAGTATACCATGGCGGTCGCTAGCCCGGTGTGATAGGAGATACACGTGTTAGTGAGTTCGGTCAAAATTTTGTGTGATAAAATCCCTTTGTCGATCTAGTTTTCACCTCTGAGTTATATTTTACCACTAAGTAGGTGGTAAAATATAACTCGTAGTTATATTTTACTATTATGTGTATTTTATATTTGCAGCTGCAAATCAGGGGAAATGGAGTCCATTTCCTCTGATGAGCCGCCGGACCCCCCGGATCCCGTTCCCCCGTCCTCTTCCAAAAAGCGTCATTTAGAGAATGAGCCAGTAGGCCCTATCAAAAAAACAATAGTGAATACTGAAACAGCTTCACCTTCTATTCAGACTGTATATACCCACCCAGCTATGTCGATTCTCGGCATAAAGGCTTATGAAACAACCGATGCAGGCCCGTACATCGTGCACGTGTCGCGAGTAGAACCCGATCCAGCCTCAGGTACGTCGATTCGTCCTATTAGATTTGGCCAATTTTTATCATACAACAAGATCGAGTTTATATGCCAGGATGGAGTGAAGAAGGTTGGACGGAATAAGATTTCTGTTCAATTCAAATCCGCTTTTGGTGCTAACAAGTTCTTAAATAACCCCATGCTGAAAGCATACAAGTACGAAGCTACTATCCCAACATTTAATGTTACCAGGATGGGCCTGGTCCGAGGGGTACCTGTGGACTGGTCTATGGAAGAGTTTGTTGAGTCTGTGCAAGTTCCCGGTTATTGCACTAGCATCCTGAAAGCAAGACGCCTTAATAGGAAGAATAAAGTAGATGGCAACACAGTCTGGGAACCTACTCAAACTGTTGTACTTACTTTCAGAGGCCAACAACTACCCACTCGTGTGTTCTCATACTACTCCTCTCTAGAAGTAGAGACCTATCAATACCCTACCATCCAATGTATGGCCTGCTGCCGTTTTGGACATATAAAGGCTCAGTGCCGCTCCAAGCCCAAGTGCTATCGCTGTGGCCAACCCCATCTAGGTGATGACTGTCTTATCCCTGAAACTGAGTCCACATGTTTGTATTGTTCTGCAAACCATTTTTCAACTTGTAGGACCTGCCCTGAACAAAACAGACAAAAGTCCATAAAGACTGTTATGTCTAGAGACGGAGTTTCTTATGAAGAAGCAGCTGCCCAATTCCCAAAAGTTGGAAAATCATTTACCCAGGTAGTTAAAGAGACTCAACCTGACCGTCCACAAACAAGCCCGCACTCCTCTATTATTACCCAGCCCCCTCAGCATATACAGTCATACAGCAAAACCGTAGTCCGAAGCCCACGCCCTAGAGCCCCTCTTGGAAAGTCCTATGATAAAGCAGCGCATCAAGCCATCATCTCAGAAGTCCCCTCCTCCTTACCCAATGGATTCGCCCTCCAAATGTCCCAATCTTCCTTTCTTCCCCGTGAAGAATCCCAAGATCAGCTGCTAGTTCAGACCTCTATTTTCTAATTAGAAAGTATGCACCCATCCTGGTGGCCATCTCGGAGACATGGTTTGTTCCTGGATCTCATTATCGAGTTTCAGGCTACTCTTGTCTTAGGGATGACCGCCAGGATGGGTATGCAGGTTGTGCCCTACTTGTCAAACGTAATCTGTCCTTCTCTCAGGTATTGTTACCTGCTCACAGCACAGAAATAAATGCTGATGCTGTGAGAATTTTTAACATAACGTTTATTTCCATCTACATCCCTCATCCACACTCCTCCTTAATCCCTGACATTCTCTTCATTATTTCTTCTGCCCCTCCACCCATTGTTATAATGGGAGATTTTAATGCCCACCACACTTCTTGGGGTTCTTCCACTTGTGATTTGTTTGGTTGTTCCCTGTTGGAAATCTTTGATGAGGCAAATGTTTGTGTTATTAACAACGGATCTCCTACAAGAAGAGTTTTACCAACACAAAATCCTAGTGCAGTTGATCTCACAGTTTGCTCTCCATCTCTCTCTTCTATGCTTTCTTGGGAGGTCCTTCCTTTATCTTACGGCAGTGATCACTACCCTATTTTGATCAAACTCCCCCAAAGAACTCCCTCACAGTGTTCTCCCAATTCTCTTCTAAAGCACAGACTGTCAGGAGCTAACTGGGAATCCTTCTCCTCTTCTTTAGAACATAAATTAGATCTGATCCCCCACCCTATATCAGACCCTCTTTCTGGTTATCAACAGTTTGTAGATGCCTTACTTTCTTCAGCGAATGAACACATTCCCATTAAAAAACCTAGGGGTAATAGAGCTTCCCCCCCTTGGTGGGACCCGGAATGCTCAGGAGTAGTTGACGACCGTAATGAAGCTGAAATTTCATACAACTGTTCTATGACTATGTCCAACTTTCTCAGGTACCAAAGATCTGCCGCAAAATCCAGAAAGGTACTATCTGCAAAGAAAAAAGATGGATGGTACAATTACTGCGAAAACCTGTCACCTACCACACCCCCTTCTTTAGTATGGAAACAAATTCGTAAATTCAGAGGCTATTACAACTATCTCAATTTAACATCAAATGATCCTTCCTCTTGGCTAGAAGCTTTTGCAAACAAACTTGCCCCCCCTTTTGCTCACATGTTCTTCTCATTCGACATTCCCAATTTCCCATCCCCTTCTCCTAACAGTATTGATGGTCTACTTTTGACGAACTGCAACTTGCTTTGGATGGCCTAGTAGATTCCTCTCCAGGCCTGGATGGTATTCCATATTCTTTTATCACTAAATTTCCGGAAAAATCAAAACGTTACTTACTGGATCTAATCAATACATTCTATGATCAAGGATTTATCCCTGATCCCTGGAAAAGTCAAGTAGTTATCCCTGTATTAAAACCAGGCAAAGATCCTTCTGATCCTAACTCCCATAGACCTATTGCTCTCTCTTGCGTCCTGGCCAAAATAGCTGAACATCTAATCAAAAATAGACTCGAATGGTTTGCGGAAAATAAAGGTCTCCTGGCCAAATCACAATTTGGCTTTAGAAAGGGTATGAGCACTTTCGACAGTCTCAGCATTTTAACTACAGAAATTAACCTTGCCTTCAAGAATAAAGAGTATCTTGTGGGAGTCTTTCTTGATATTGCAGCTGCTTACGATAATGTTGTTCTTCCGGTACTCAGAAACAAATTGTTACAGCTGAGCATTCCTGTAAAGATAACTCGTTTCATCTGCTGTTTGGACAGGACAGTATGGAAAGGACTCCCACAGGGCTCTGTACTCAGTCCAATTCTGTACAGCCTATACACTTATGACTTGGAGACCACAGTAAATTAATTTTGTCAAGTTTTACAATATGCAGATGACCTGGCACTGTATATATCTACCAAATCAATACCAGAAGCTGAAAATAAAATAAACTCTGCTCTTGGCTACCTTGGAGACTGGTTGCTAGATCATGGGTTGTCCATATCAGCTCCCAAAAGTGCTACAGTAATATTTACTATGAAAAGAATTCTACCTGATATAAACTTACAATATGACGGAGAAACTATTCCCCTTCACAACTCTGTGAAGTTTTTAGGTGTTTGGCTGGACACAAGGCTAACTGGAGTTCCCCATTTCAATCATGTTGTGGCAAAGTGTGAAAAAAATATCAATATCCTCCGTGCCCTTTCTGGGGTATGGTGGGGATCTCATCCGTACTGCCAAAAGCTATTGTATAATGCCATTATACGAAGCCACTTAGACTATGGTTCATTTTTGTTAGACCCTGGGAATAAAGCTGCTCTGGACAAGTTATCTAAGATCCAATCTAAATGCCTTCCGCATTATTCTAGGTGCTATGAAGTGCTCGCCCATAAATGCCATGCAGGTTGAATGCGTAGAGCCTCCTCTTCATCTTCGAAGACAATTCCTATCTGATAGGTTTTTGTTTAAACTCATTCAAAATTCCAATCATCCTTTGTTAAGCAAATTAGAAAATCTATATAGTGTCATCAGATCCCAAGGCTACAGACCAGAAGCCAATCTCCCTTGCATTATTCGCAGCTTTATTAAATTTTCAAACTTATCTTGCCCAATAGTCCAATTTACAATTAACCCATTATTTTCAATAAGCTACGAAGCATTGATTCATCAACCCTCAATCATGCTGAATTTTGGTGTAGACAAAGATACTCCTGAAGCCAACAAAATATTGTATGAAAAGTATAACAGCCTATGGAGTGACTGGCTCCCAATATTCACAGACGCATCCAAACTAACAAAAGATAGCAATGTAGGATGCTCAGTTTGGATTCCAAGGTATAAAATAATATTGAGTTACAAATGCCCATCAGTTTCCTCAGTTTTCACTGGTGAAGCCATTGCCATTCTAGAAGCAATCCAGTATATTATTTCACACTCCATTTGTAAAGCCATCATCTTTACAGACGCGAAGAGCTGTTTACAGGCAATTTTGTCCAATCAATTTAAGTCAAAATCTAGGTTCCCCGTCATCTTGAAAATAAAAGAAGCTCTTTTCAACAGCCATAAATTGAACCTTAAAATAGCGTTAGCTTGGATCCCAGGCCATGCAGGCATAACTGGCAATGAAACTGCAGATTCGTGTGCCAAACACGCCGCCACGCACGGCATTTCCGACAGGTATAGTGCGTACTCCCATGACCTTGCCTCCACTTGCCAGATTCAGCTACAAAACTCGTGGGAAAAATGTTGGGACATATCTAAAAACATCAAAGGCAAATTCTATGGCTACGTCCAACCTTCTATCCCAAGCAAACCCTGGTTTTTCAAATTCAAAAAAATTAATAAAGCCACCACCTCAACTTTATGCCGTTTACGGTTGGGTCAGTCCTGCTCTCCAGTTTTCCTAGCCAAAATTAGAGTACGTGACCATTCGTTATGTGAGTGTGGTCTGGATGAGGGTACTACCGAACATCGTATTTTTTGAATGCCCAAGGTTGCGTTTCTCTCTATACGACATACTTCCCCCAGAAATCCCTCGTCCTACCAATATTAGTCTCCTCCTTTCCTTTGCTTTTACTAAATTTATTAATACCTTAAGTAAATTCATACTAATTAACAAAATAAAATTGTAAAATAGTAATATAGAAACTAACATTTTTGTACGTATCTATCTGTTTGTTACTGCCATGTCCTGTTTGTATGTATATTTGTGCTTTTGTATGTCTCGTGTTGTCCTGCTTGTTCCAGATATAATTCAGATCCGAATAACCGGCCAAAATTCCATATCCACCGATCAATCTCAATCGTGTGTTTTCTACTCTATCCACGCGACATTGGCAAAATTGTGGCAACACCGCAGAAGCCATAATAAGAAGTTGAAGTTGAAGTAGTATACCATAGGCCTAGGTGAATAACGAAAAACAGCAATTTCGATGACAATATTTATGGCGGCCTTATTGAAAAATGACAGATGTTCAATTTTGACCAAACCATATTTATCAGCAACCTTTGGGACCCCAAGATATTGATTTTTATCCCAATCGCAACATATTTATATTCGAGAGAGCACCAGAGACCGCCATTTTGAAAAAATAAATGTACCATTTGCCCCTCTCAATACCATTATACCGTATACGATATAAGAACAAACCTACATAAAGTTTCGGCGCTAACAGCGAATTAAAAATCCTTAAAAGTTATGTGTAGGTTATCGTGAAATTAGGTAGATCGAATATTTCTGTAGATTCAGGAATACATCTTTATAGGTTTTACTTAACTGTTTACTATTAAACAGCAATAATAGTTATGTTACTGATTGTACCAGACGTTGACATTTGACGATTGGAAAACTTGACGAAAAGAGAATTTGGCAAAAATTGTAATTTGTCGAAAAAAGGACTTGACGTAATAACAACTTGACTTACAGCGAGTTTGACCTAAGGAGTCGAACCCGCCCTGCCTTCTGAACTGAGGGCTGTGGGTTTGATTACTACCCAGGACAAACATTTGTGTGATGGATGAACATAGATGTTTGTTCTGTGTCTGGGTGTAATTTTGTAGTCTTCAAACAAAAAAAATTATCCAAGTATTATATCATATACCTCCATGTTATATCAGCTATCTGGATCCCATAGTACAAGCTATGCTTAGTTTGGGGCTAGATTGCGCTGTGTGTTATGTACCACACATATTAAATAATACTACAAAAATCCCTTTTTTGCAGGCATCAGCTGTTCAAGCAATAAACAAGGAGACTAAAGGATTCAAGAACCAGCCTTGACATTTACTTCACTTTCAATATGACTAGATAAAATTTAATTTCACATCCCAAAATAGTTTTCGAATTTACCACATAAGGATAAGTTAATAAAATCATTTATTTTTATATTAATCTATTTATTACATAACAGCTAACACGATTTGTTAAAGTTTATACTTGATCAAGCTTGAATGCTTTTTCTTTTTCAGTTGTGATTGAATGAAGGTGTGTAAGTATTCTTTCTTCTATTTTCTCTGCAGCAGCATGTGTCAGGACTAATGTTTCATGCTTTAGCATGCTGTATACATTCAGTCCATATACTGGCATTATGTTTACATGAGGCATGTTGTCAGTAGCCGCAACTAAGTTTCTTGGTGCATAGTCGGTACTGAAAAGTAATGTGATTATATTAGTACTTCTGAAGACTAGTGGGTGTGTAGTGAACTGTGTGCGAGCTCATGTTCTTAACTGGGCAAAGTATGTAAAAAAAAATATGATGTATACCCTGGTACAGGTGCTGATCCTGCAATGGTTGTTTACCTCTGGCACAGACTCACTCTGACTGATGTAATATCCAAGTGAGAATGACAAAAACCATTGAGAAAAACAGATTTTACTAACCATAAGGTACTAACCATTAATAGTTAAATAGAATCATTAATAGTTAAATAGAAACATTTTTATAGTTTGAAGTAGTGCAGTTAAACTCAATGGTGGCTACGAAGTTGGCATGAGATGCTGCACAATAGCATAAATTAGATGACTGTGTGCGGGAATAAGCGGTCTGCACAGTACGCAGGGGGCTTCAGGCTTGCTGCACTTCACAGCTGCCATTGAGTATGTTACAAACTCTACACAATAACTAATATAGATAATACCTAACATTAGAAACTAAAATATGGGCAATGTCATTGATTTGGTGCTTCATTAGGTATGGCAGATTTATTGGAAACTTACTCATCAACAATAAGCACAGATGGGCCCCAGTTTCTTTCATCAATAAGGTCAGCTAAATATTCAGGTTCATCTGTTGGCAACTCCAAATCTTTCACTACATGTAGATCATCTTGAGCTAGTTTTGCAGACAATGTTGTGGTAAGACCATGCAGGCGTAAGTGGAAGGGTAGCATGAAGAAGTGCGTTTTGCCAGAGCGTGGACCATGAGCTACGCCGCCACCTTTGAAAAGTGGCGATCGAATAGAGCCGTGGCGAGCCCGACCTAAACCTTTCTGCGGCCACGGCTTCCTGCCTCCGCCGCGCACCTCAGCTCGCGTCTTTGTGTTGGCCCATGACACCCAGCGGTATTTTTTCTGCCATGTAACATTACGATGAATAATGTCGATTCTTGGAGCAGCTGCGTAAACTAATGGATGCAATTCAAACAAGCCCAGCTTTTTTTCCTTCACCGTGTCTATGTTCTCAATCCAAACTTCCCGTGGTTTCACGTATTGCGGAGGAAACTTCCATTCTTTCTGGATTATATCCAAATTATCGTTCTTCGACGTGATTGCGGTTGATGTTACGTTTGATGAGAATGCTCGAATGTGTGGCGCTGCTGTTATATGAAGTCGTTTTAAAGCATTTATAAGCAAGGAAGTCATATTTTTATCTCTATCTATAAATAGGGTTTCTATGTAATCTAAAAAATAGAAAATTAGAAAATATTTAATTTGTTAGGTTAGTTCTTGTTATTTCACAGATGACATTGACAATTGCCATGATTGACGCTTAATTGATAGACCAGACAGCAGTGTTGCCAACGACAACGAATGATTTCGCCATTTTCACAGGTAATGTAGCCGAATTTCAGGCTCCGTAGCCTAAAAAAGTAGCCCAACTGCCAAAATATCCTTAAATCAAGGAAGTTTCATAGTTCATAAGCGAAGCTATTAAAATGATCAATTTATTATTAATTCTAACAGCATCTTAAATCAGCCTATGACTAAAGAAGAAGAAAATCCAGACCCCTAATACGAAAAATAAGTAACCGTACACATCCCTTTGGGTGTGATTGGATCTCAGCTGTCAAACTCAAAATCAGCCGTTGCTTGGACGTACTTGTGAAAAGATACCAGAAATGCCACCTTACGTGATAGAACTTCGCTGAAATTACGACAAATACCGAACACGGAAGCTCATGTTGCTATTTTACAAGTTATTGGGCATTAATCCCGATTTTTTTTGCTTAAAATTTTAGCATATCCGTACTAAGGGACCAAAGCAGAAAGAGGGCCAATCGCGAACAGATCACACAGTACCTAGTACCTACATAATTATCAGAGTCGAAATAAATATAAATTGGACACATCAATATGTTCAACAATTTATTAAATTCTACGCAAATTCAAAGTAACATAGGATTGCAACTAGGTATCCTATGTTAGTTGCAAACAATGCCACCATCAATTAAAGTAACTTCAAGGTTACCTACCACATTTGTTACATAACATAAGTTATATTCATATGCCTGTCTGCACCTAAGTTTGACCGCTTTTATATTCGCACTTATCTCTCCAAATGCGTTGCAGTAGGTACGTCATAGCGGGATAAGTGCGAACTTAGGATATCTTGAACTTTAGGACATAATCATAATCAATTTATTCATAAATATAAATTTACATGTCAAAAATATAAATAATTTCAATAATAAAAATATTCATAGGTAACACAAAAATACAACATTAAGAAGTAATTACATTGTAAATACGAATTATTATTCATTAATCATACGCAATAATAATTTAAAATATAATAACAATTAAAATATTTAATTAGTCAATTAAAAATAAGTAAAATAATAATATTATTTTATAATTAAAATAAAATTACAATAACATGTCACATAAATATTAGGTATCTCACTTAATAAATTCGTTAAAACTGTAGAAAGCCTGCTCGACAAGCCATCCTTTCAATCTAGACTTAAAACATTGCAAGCTTGTTGCCGATAAAATAGTGTCCGGGAGCTTGTTGTACACAGTGGGGCCCATGACATGAGTTAATTTGGAGGACTTCGTGAGCGATCGCGGTATGGCTGCTAGTTTATCCATATTCCGAGTATAGTATGAGTGTCCACAGCCATTCTTTTTAAATGCATCTGGATGCATCCTTACGTACACTGCTATTTGAAATATTAAAATGGCAGGTAGCGTAAGAATACCCAGGATCTTAAAAAATGGTTGAGTATCTTGTGGAACACGCGCCAAGCACCGCACTGCACGTTTCTGCAAGCGGAAAGCGCGCTCCCAGTCTGCAGCTCTCGCCCAGAGTTCAGCACCGTACTGCAGCTGAGAGTGCACCGTGG
Organism: Ennomos erosarius; assembly: GCA_963580505.1. Classification (NCBI taxonomy): domain Eukaryota; kingdom Metazoa; phylum Arthropoda; class Insecta; order Lepidoptera; family Geometridae; genus Ennomos; species Ennomos erosarius. The sequence continues at coordinate 11,739,578 of OY756982.1, forward strand.
CGAAATAGCATGCTCGAGCTACTTCTGTCGGTACCACTCACGCGACCCGCTTGAGTGCGTAGCATGCACTGGCCAGTCTTCCACGGAGTACGTTAATGTTAGCTTCCCCTTTTAAGCCACGATCAATATGAAAACCTAAAAACTTTGTTTGTTCGGTTTCATCGATTTTTACTCCATCCACCATCACAGTCAACGATCTCATAGGTCTGCCTGATTCACTAAAACACATTTCATCCAGTTCAGTCTGATCAGTTCAATGTGTTTTACTCAAGTTGAGTGCTAGACCATTGATGCGGAACCACCCAACCATTTCTGAAGCCGTTTCATTCAGCTTCTGTTCCAGGACGTCCACCGATGGTGCCATGACCACGGCAGCTACATCATCAGCGTACATTAGTACTTCTGCTATGGTCATGGCCCCCGGCAGATCATTCAAGAGCAGAGAGAACAGGATGTTCGATACCGAAGAGCCCTGCACCACACCCATCACTGACCTCAGGGGATCTGACCTCTCGGATCCTCCACCGCCTACCACTATCTGCAATCTCTCACGCATGAGATCCGTCAGAAGAGCGTACGTGGCACCAACCACACCGTAATGCTGTAATTTATTAGCAAGCACAGCACGATCAGCGACATCGAACGCCTTCGACAGATCACAGCATAGCATCGCTACCTGCATCTTAGACTCACGAGCTGCCATGACGCCATGACTACATCGCCACCGGCAAGAGCTGGTGGTACTGGCGAGGTTGGTGGGGCGCCTAGTGAATATCGGTCACTGACAGGGGCGTATTTACCCTAGATAGGGCCAAAAGCATCATAGTCCGAGGCGGCAGACTGCAAGGGGCGGCGCGAGCAGCACTTCGCGCTTAGTTTTGAGCGACAAAGGACGGCAGAATTTCACTTTAACTGATTTGTAGGGGACTCAAACGCTTTACCTACTACTCGCAGGGTATGAACTTATGAAATAAATTTGGTCCATATCCGGCTAAGTGTTTCATCTAGATTTATACATAAACGTAAAAATTTTAGCGCTCGCTTGGTTCTCTACTGTCTCGTTCGTTGTTATTAGGTTTCTGCTTAAATTTGAAGTACAGAATTTTTTGCCCTGGATTCGCATGCGCTTTGATTGATGATTTATACCATCAAGACGTGTTTTATCTAGATAATTATACATATATTATGTAAACGAAATAATTTTGGCGCTCGCTTCGCTCGTGCTGTGTTGTTTGACTGCTGTTCGTTCGTTATCATCGGATTTCTTGCACTGAATTCGTATGCATTGTCATGTGTCATGAAGAGTCGAAGCTCTTATTCTTGTAAATAAATGAAATTTCACTTTTTTTATTTAGATTTGTTTACAAAAATGCAAAATTTTGGCGCTCGCTTCGTTCGCGCTTTCAGGACTCTGTGGGAATCTTTTTGTACCAGATGTACATCAACTATTGCTGGGGTTGGAGGGGCAGGAGCTCTTGAAGCAGGAAGAAAATACTTGTTGCTGGTGTACTGGTAACTGTTTATTCTTGGAGCTGTTACTGTTACTATTTGGAGGCTGGAACGATACATGCCAGTAGCGGCTACGCGCTCTATATTTATACAATATTTCCTTAACGAAAAGCTGCGTTCTTATTCGCTAGCCAATTACAGACGTACTCTTTAAACCAATTGGGAGACTTGGTGGAATTTTCCATTACATTTTCTGTCCCCGTCTTTCTTTTTATGGAAATTTCCGTATGCAATGACCAATCAGAGCTCGCTACATTTTTCTATACAATTTTACTATTCAACCTCATTTCCTTACCTTTTAGAGAGCACTCTACTATTCTAACATGGATCTTTACTTAAAAGAGAACACTATTCTAACATGTAATTATAAACTATGATTAACTACATGTTACTATTTTGGTACTGATATAACCGACCTACTATTTATCTATCTACCTATGTACCTATTTACCTATGTACCTACGTACCTATTTACCTACACACCTACCTATGTACCTATGCACTGTCTGTTCATCCCAATCATTATTTTATTTTATTTTATTTACCCATCGAGACTTAATCTATTTTACATAGGTAGCTTATGTATAACAGTATAACATAATTATTCATTAAATAGATGTTTCGACGATGTTGTCCTGCACATCTCTCCCGCCGTGTGGCTCCGTCACACCTTCTACCGGTGCTGGATCGACGTCTTCAATCGGCAGGATCACCATTTTCCGTACTGGCCTTCGCAGGACTCCTCCTTTGGTCTTGATGTCCGCGGTGCGCACGATGTCGTCCGGCCCGGGGTACGTTGCTATAACTTTGCCTCGGATCCAGATGTTGCGAGGCAAGTTGGCGTCAATCAGTTGGACTAGGTTTCCAACTTTGACTATAGGGCCTCGTCCGTGAGGCTCCCGCCGGTTTTGAAGCTCGGGGAGAAACTCGCGCACCCATCTCGTCCAGAATGTATCGGCTAACCTTTGTGCTGCTCGCCAACTGTTCTTTGAGACGGTGTCCTTATCGTCGAATTCGCCTGGTGTTGGTACTCGCCCAGGTCCTCCCAGGAGCCAGTGATTTGGTGTCAGGGCTTCCGGATCTTCTGCATTGACTGAGACGTGTGTCAATGGTCGACTGTTGACCGTATACTCTGCTTCGGCCAGCAGTGTCGTGAGGACCTCTTCTGAAGGACTTCTTTCGTGGAGAGTTGCTGTCAGGGCTGTCTTCACCGATCGTACCATTCTTTCCCAGGCTCCTCCCATGAACAGTGCGCCAGGTGGGATGAAACGCCATGAGATCGTGCGTTTCGCCGCTTCTTCTGATGTCGCTTCGTCGATGGCTCGTCGCTGCTCTTTGTCCGCTCCCCTCAAGTTGGTGCCGTTGTCTGACCAGATTTGAGTTGGGCAGCCTCGTCGTGCAATCATGCGTCTGAGTGCCATGATCGCTGAATCTGTGGTGAGCGATGCTGCCACTTCCAAGTGTATCGCTCTCGTGGTCAGACAGGTGAAGATGGCCACGTATCGTTTTTGATGAGTGCGACCAACGGTGACTGTCAGCGGGCCAAAGTAGTCCACGCCCGTGAACGTGAAGGCTCGTCTGTGGTGCGCCAGACGACACGGCGGTAGATCTCCTGTTCTTGGATACGGCGGTGCTTGAGTCTTCATTCTGCAGTGTAGACATTGGCGTACTAACGTGCGGGTTATTGGTCGCAGACGTAGTACCCAATACTGTTGGCGACATTCATTTACTGTAGCTTCGACGCCAGAGTGATGTAGCTGTCGATGAATGCTCGTTATCCAGAGTTTTATCGTAGGATGATCATTGGTCTTTTGATGCTCTCTGGAACTTGTTCTGTAGCTTCTATACGGCTTCTCAGTCATAGAGCCCCGCTGACGTACTCGACGCTCAACTGATGAAGGCGACTTTCTTTATTGACTGTCTTTTCTTTCTTGATATCTTCAATTTCTTGGGAGAAGGAATCCTCTTGTGAGGAGCACATGAGAAGCTCCTCTGCTGTTTTCAGGTTCTCAGCGGAGACAGGATGGAACTTCTTCTGTTCTGTTGTCGTCTTCTTTTGTTTCTGTACTGTTGACGCTATGGTTTTGTTTCTTTTCCATGCTGGATCCGCTTTTGTCTTCTTTTTGGTTCTTCTGTAGTGAACCATCTGTTTCTTAGTTCTGCACAATTGAATAAATTGCAGTACTCTTGCTGTGGCGTAGCGAAGTCTTTCCCAATTGGAGAAACGGGAGACTTCGGGTAGTCCTTCGGACAGTTTCTGTTTCTTTTTGCCGATGACGACATGGTTGACTTTTTCGCTCTCTCCGAGAGCTTGGAGAAGTCGTGGTGAGTTCGACTTCCACTGTTTGAGTTCGAAGCAGGCCTTCTTATATATGTCTCGAACTTCTGTCACGGTTCGCGCTGCGTCTTCTATATTTTCGAAGCTATCCAAGTAGTCATCAACGTAGTGCTTCTTTTTTATCGCAGCTGCAGCTTCTGGATGTGTGGCTTCATGTTTCTGGGCATTCAAGTCTTTTACGAATATTGCTGTTGATGGAGAACTTGAGGCCCCGAAGATCAGCGAAGTCATTCTGTATTCTTCTGGAGGCTTGTCGTCTCGTCGATCTTTGCGCCAAAGATAGCGGAGCGCATCTCTATCTTCTACCCGGAGTTTGGCCTGCATGAACATTTCCTTTATGTCCGCTGTCACTGCGATCATATGTTGTCTGAATCGCATGATGACGCCAGGCAGGGACTGAAGTAGATCTGGCCCTTTGAGTAGCATATCGTTGAGAGCTACTCCTCTGGTTTTGGCAGCGGCGTCATGGACGACTCGTAGCTTGTCAGGTTTCATCGGGTTGATAACTGCAAAATGTGGCAGGTACCAAGTTTTGTTCTGCGTCTTCATCTTTGGTGCAGGTTCAGCGTAGCCTTTAGTGATGAGGGCTTCCATTTGTTCTGTATATTTCTCCTTCAGACGTGGATCGCGATCTAGCTTCTTTTCTATACCGAACAGCCGCTTCCGAGTGTTTTCATAGTTATCAGGAAGCGTGATGTCTTCTTTTTTCCAGAGTAGAGCCGTTTCGTATTTTCCTTCTTCTGTGCGGACAGTATTTTCTGTTAAAATACGCAAGGCTTGTTCCTCTGGATCTGTCTTCGGTTTCTTTGGGTTGAGGCAGAGCGCGTCCATGGAGAAGTATTGCTTCATCATGTCTTCTATGTTGTCCTCTTCTCGGGCTTCTGTTACATGTGAGACGAAGTTGATGCTATTTCCGAGGGTACGAGTGTGACCCCCGTGAAGCACCCAACCTAGTGGCGTGAGTGATGCCACTGGTTGGTTCCTGTTGCCTCTTCTGATCTTCGATGTGATGAGGATGTGCCAGTTGTCTTGGCCTATCAGGATCCTTGGCTTTGCATCCTTATAAGTGAGGATGCTGCTGATGTCTCGTAGATGCTGGCATTTTTCTATTTGTTCCGTCGATACTTCTTGTGTTGAGACTTGCAAGTTGGTTACTGTTCTTGCTTGAACCGGTTCTTCGTGACCGTTCAGTCCCTTGAGTGCAAAATTGACTCTTCGTGACTCTGTTTCCGCTGTCTTTATTTTGTTGATTGCTTCTAAGTGTAGCGGGTCGACGGGTCCTGTTATGCCAGCTTTCTTGCAGATGCTGTCATCTATGAGCGTTACTGTTGAGCCGTCGTCCAGCAGGGCGAATGTATCGACTGCTGTTGCTGGTCCCATCACTTGGATTGGAATTATTTTCAAATATGACTGTTCTCGGGTTCCGGTCCAAGTAGAGTTGATGGCTTCTGTTGATTTCTTATTATCGTTGCTCTCTGTTTTATTTGTTTTCCTGATGTAGTGCAGCATCTTATTGTGATAGTATTTGCAGCCGTCAATGCCACATGGTTTCGACCGACAGCTGTGATTCTTCATTCTGTAGCGTAGGCATCGAAAGCACAGACGCTTGTTCTTCGCGATGTCCCATCTTGAGTTTTCATTCGCGTTCTTGAACTTCTCGCAGTCCATTGGGGTGTGACCAGTGTCGTCACATACTAGGCACTTTGCTGTTGACTGCTTTTCTGTTACTGTGTGCACGTTGTGTGTGCGCCTGTTCTGTTGAGTGGACTGCGGCTGTGAGCCCACTTGTTCGGGTTGTGCATAGGATGCACGCAATTCAGATTCTCGCTTCAAGAATTGTTCGTACTTTATCAGCACAGGAGTTCCCTTCGTTTGTAGTGCAGTGAAGTCATAGTATTTGGCGCGTAGCGTTTGAGGTAGCTTTTCCACCATTGTGTTGGCAACTTCGTGGTTGTGCAGGAAGTGGTAGCATTGCAGCGCATGGAGAGTAGATATGGCATTGTTACTTTGCTGGCGAAAATGCAGACATCTCTCGGTGACTCTGTTAGACGTGGCAAAGCTCTGAGTGCATCCATTTCTGTTATGGCAATGGATTCAGGCCTTCCAAATCTGATTTCTAGAGTCTGCATGATGTTGGCTGGATCTGCGTTGGAGACAAGTTGACCTTCGACTGCTTCCTTGGCTCTTCCCTTGAGATTTCTTCGTAGGCGATTCAAGTTCTCGACCTTGGTATAAGAGGCCATGGTTTCGGTGTAGGCTGAGTTGAATGATAGCCAGTCTAAATGGCCACCATTGAAGAAGGGTAACTCGGCGTACTTCGGCTGGCTGGCTGCTTTGATTGCGAGTGTGATTGCTGACGATAGTTGCGAGAAGTCTGGTTGAAGGCAGACTCCCGCCGGTACTGATGGTATCTTCTGTTGTCCCTGTTCATTGTCTTCGTTTATTCTGTGTACGTGTGTGTTCTGTTCTTCGACCGATGGCTTGGGTCCCGTGTTTTGTTTATCGATCTGTAATTCGGGCCGCTTGTTCTGTTCTTCGGTCGGAGGTTCAGCCCCCTGATGTTCCAACCAGGTGCTCACACGTGCTTCGACTTCTGCCTTGGTGTAAACGGAGACATCTTCATCATCAGTATCTTCTGTTTCTATTGTGGCTAGCCGTGCTGCGGCTAGTTTCACCTGGACACGCAAAAGCTCTTCTTTGGCTTTCACGATCTTGTTCGCTTTTGAGCACGACTGTACTGTTCTGACTGAACCCCCATGCTTGCGTGGGTTCGAAGGCTTGTCTGCGGCGGTGAGACAAGCTTCCTTTCTTCTGTTTTCTGTTTCGCCCTGCCTGGCTTTAGGCGGGACGGGCTGTTCGGCTGTTGATGTACCCGGCCTCACAATGAGCTTCGCTGTTGTACCAGTAGCCTCCGTCACGTTGGAGCGTGTGACGGAGGGATTGGCGGCGGATGCGTCCGCCATCGTCGCTGTCGAATCTTCTGTCGTCGTGGTTGTTGCCGTCTCTGCAGTTAAGGCTGTGGTTGCAGTCGTCTCGGTCCACACGCTTTGTGAAGTAGCGGTGGTACCAGAGGACGACGACTGCTTGGCCTCTTCCGCAATGAGACGATTTTTGCTGCTGGAGCGGGTGTTCGGCATTTCAGGCAGCTTCAATGTTCTTCTTGTTTCAGTTCGGAGACTTCCCTCGTTATCCGGCGCTCGATGGACCAGCCAATGTACCAGATGTACATCAACTATTGCTGGGGTTGGAGGGGCAGGAGCTCTTGAAGCAGGAAGAAAATACTTGTTGCTGGTGTACTGGTAACTGTTTATTCTTGGAGCTGTTTACTATTTGGAGGCTGGAACGATACATGCCAGTAGCGGCTACGCGCTCTATATTTATACAATATTTCCTTAACGAAAAGCTGCGTTCTTATTCGCTAGCCAATTACAGACTTACTCTTTAAACCAATTGGGAGACTTTGTGGAATTTTCTATTACATTTTCTGTCCCCGTCTTTCTTTTTATGGAAATTTCCGTATGCAATGACCAATCAGAGCTCGCTACATTTTTCTATACAATTTTACTATTCAACCTCATTTCCTTACCTTTTAGAGAGCACTCTACTATTCTAACATGGATCTTTACTTAAAAGAGAACACTATTCTAACATGTAATTATAAACTATGATTAACTCACAGAATTCCCCCTATTACATAGGTCCAGAATCGAAGTCTCCATACTTAACCTTGTTTGAACATGAATCAAACCATAGAGCACATTTTTTTTTTCTTCTAATGTCAGTTCCTCTTTCAACATACCATATAAATAGTATTACCCGATTTAGTCGGGTACCTAAATACAAATCTAGCTAGATGTAAAATGTAAATAATAAAAATTATATAACGCCTACATTAAAAAAATATAAAATAATAAAATTAATTACCATCATACTACTATCTATAGACAAGAAAAAGGTCTATAGATAGCTCATGCAATCTTTTAATAAAAAGGATACAAATTAAGTATAACCAGCAGTTTATTCAACATTTCTTTTAATAACTCACGAGTTTTTCAATATTACCAAGTTAAAGGGATTAAAAAACAACAGTTATGTAGGTACAGGGGGTCTAGCAAAGATACCAACTACTAACGCTAACTCCAAAATGTACTGAAATGACATTTCGGAAATTGCTAACTTTTCCGTAGCGAATGTCATTTCGATACATTTTTGGAGTTGGCGTGTGGCGTTAGCGTTAGCGATTGTGATCTTTGCTAGACCCCCTGGGCCTCAACCAAAATAATGTTTCATATTTTAGGATAAAAAAATAACCATAAAAATGGGAAAACAGTGGGCGCGTGGAACGCCTATAGTTGACAATAAAACTATTACCAGTAATTGCACTTCTGTGTTCTGTGTGTTCTTTACTTTAGAAATGCGCTATGAGCTAGTATTAGGGTTTCCACCAATCTTCGTTTCGACTTTTTCGAACTACTTTTATCCAACGATCAGGGCGGTTATTCTCTATGGAAACATAGATTCCACACGATATGAAACCAGGGCCATTATTCCGTATCGATTCCTTACTTCGAAACCACGCGAATTCCTTGTTTTACATAAGAAATCTGCAAAACTGTATTCTCTATGAAACGAAAACAAAACCGCGCGAAATGAATTTGGATTTGGCGCGATTTGAACTGTCAAAAATCGCATGTTTTACCGAGACGCGTTCCGAAACATCAACACATCAAAAGATATGACACTTATGTCAATTTATTTTATTCTAAATAAAGATAACTTTAATGTAAAGTGAAGGTATATCTGACGCTGTGACACGATTTGAACAAGACACGATAACGACGTGGTTTCGTATCGTGTGGAATTTGGGTTTCCATAGAGAATAACCACCCAGCAGCCCTACCGTGTAAGCACTCTGGTAATGAACATCGCCTGCCATCCTGCTTGCACCAATGTACAAGCCCTTGAGTGCGAGCAAGAGAGCACACGATTACGATTGCCACCGGGCTTACGCGGTAAGGCCGCAGGTCGTTATTGTGTCTTGTTCAAATCGTGTCACAGCGTTAGATGTACCTTCGCTTTACATTAAAGTTATCTTTATTTTGAATAAAATATATTGACATAAGTGGTCATAATCTTTTGATGTGTTGATGTTTCGGAACGCGTCTCGGTAAAACATATGATTTTTGACAGTTCTAATCGCGCCAATTCCAAATTCATTTCGCGCGGTTTTGTTTTCGTTTCATAGAGAATAGAGTTTTGCAGATTTCTTTTGTAAGACAAGGAATTCGCGTGGTTTCGAAGTAAGGAATCGATACGGAATAAGGGCCCAGCTAGACATGGGTGGATCTGTTGGAAATCCATACAAAAGAAATCGGGTAATTATTCAGATGTCGTGTGGCAATACTGATTTTGACATGTCAACTTTTTATTGTGAAATGTGAAATACTCTTCGTCAAATAGAAATAATTAAAATAATCTTATAAAAATACATGATTAAGGCCACTTACAAGTGAATTGTGATGGTGTGCTTCTGTGATTCGTGCCTCGAGTGATTTCGGCACAGTTTTATCACGCAAGACGGCATTTTTTTGGTATGTATTCACAAGCACACCCAAGTAACGACTGATTTTGATTTTGACAGCTGAGAATCAATCACACCCAAAGTGGTGTGTATGGTTTTGCCCTGTTTTAATTTCGTATTAGTGGTCTGGATAAAAAGTCTTTGGATTAACTACATGTTACTATTTTGGTACTGATATAACCGACCTACTATTTACCTATCTACCTATGTACCTATTTACCTATGTACCTACGTACCTATTTACCTACACACCTACCTATGTACCTATGCACTGTCTGTTCATCCCAATCATTATTTTATTTTATTTTATTAACCCATCGAGACTTAATCTATTTTACATAGGTAGCTTATGTATAACAGTATAACATAATTATTCATTAAATAGATGTTTCGACGACGTTGTCCTGCACACTTTTTCAATATGGCCAAAATATTACGTACTTTATTTAGAATTACTTTTCGAGCAACGTTTTTGCGCTACCTTGCTATGATTATAAACTTAGTACCGATTCGGGGGGGCGCAGGCTGACTTTCGCACCCCGGCGCCAAATATGTTTAAGACGGCCCTGCTACCTAGGTACTAACTATGAAAAATGTACAAATGTACCTACAAACGCACAAAATGTACCTACAAATAATTAGGAAAATTAAGAACAAGCGCTAAAATTATTTTAATGTAATAGGTACAGTAGGAACAATGCATTGAAAGCCGCGGGGAGCCTATTGATGCAAGAGGCGAGCAGTCGTTCAAAGTGGCTTTGTCTGGGGGAGGCCTGTTCAGCAGTGGACGTCTTCAAATTGGTGATGACTATAATGTTGAGATTGTATTTTTGTAAGTAGTTTATAAATAACTAGAACGAACCCAGCCAATTCACCCCCTGAAAATCAGCAAAGTGAAAAACAAATCCAACTTTATGTTTTCGCTTGTTACGGCACGAACTCCGCGAAGTTTCTCCGTGGTTTGTAAACAAAAACATCGAATATGATTCGGTAAGATTTATTGTAAGCATTAAGTAACAAAATGCCTAATTACTTAAAGCTTTTAGTAGTTTCAGGAATGTAGGTATACTATAGGATAGGTATGCTATAGGTAAGTAAGTCTAAGCTAAGTAGGTACCTACCTCATTGTTTAGAGCATTTAAAAAAAGGAGGTGGCAAGGCAAGGCGTTCCCCTCTGCCGGTCATATGGCGCTACTTGGTCTTCTACAATATCATAATGTGCGTGTAGACACTGCGTAACTACGCTAGTCTATTACCTATAAATTTATATTATAACGGTGTAAGTGTTTTAACATGGTGTGCGGCGTGCGTTTACACGCGCGGTTTGCGGGTATGTTGTACGTGTCTGCCTCGTACCCCGTAGAAAATCGCAGAAAAACAGTGCTTGCGGATTATAACGTTAACATCTCCATGCATTTATAAATGCTCTAAGACCTCATTGTGTTTCTTTCGTAAAATTATTTAGCTTTTATTTGACAGCCTCTGTGGTGTGGTGATTGAACACGTCCATTCATATTTTAACCCTGAGGCGCTGGATTCGATCCCCGCGTCAGGACAATTTTGGTGCATATGAAAGAAGCGCAAATAGGTAACTTGTTCTATGTCTGGGTATTGTGTGACCATGATCCTCGTAGTTCCTGGGTCCCTATAGATACATGAAATTCTATAGTTAGGGTCCAGTATCATAATACGTGATCGTTGGGCGTTATTTATTTCAATATCAATAATACCTACTAAAAGTATATTAAAACATTTTATTTTTAAATATTTTTCATAGTGATAAAATTACGTATAACGCATGTATGGTACCAACAATATTTGGTGGGTACTTGAGTCACATTCTAGTACTTAGGTAAATAGTTTGGAGTGACAATAGTGGCATTGCTATTAATGTGTTAGCTTTAGCGCCCATTCCACTACGCCGCTAGAAGTCCTTGCTGCCACTCACCGCCCACTTTATACCAACTTTACTTAGGTACCTAATATAATAGCATGGATAGGTAGTACCTATAATGAAATAATTGATAGTCTTAATTCAAAGATGTAAGTATGAATTCTTTATCACAATTTCGTGTAAGTAAGTAATGGTCTTGTGAGTATTTAGCCATCTATACTCCATGTAAGTTATAGGTTATTGGTAGGTACTTACCTTACTTACCATTCACTTCGTTAATCATTCACGTTACTTTAGAGTTGCCTCGTTCGTATCTTTATTTATAGACCAAACCCTAAAAAGCCTTAGGTACCTATTCTATATAAGGTATCTTGAAATATATGCCATTAGTATGTCCGCCACAACCCATTTTTTGCGGCTATTAGATACATAAAATTGGGACCAATAAATGTATTTTTATTATTTGTGTCATATTTATGTAAATTACGCTCGGTCCCTATAAAAGGGAGATGGAAAGCACGTATCAAAACCATAATTTCAGCTTCGTGGGTTAAAATAAAGAATTTTGTGTACTATACCAGTGGAGAGAAAACGTGAACCCACTTTGCAGAAAAGAGTAGTTTGCATGTAAAGCGTGCTGAAGGAGTCACGTACAATCGTACGTCGTACCTATTTAGCATGGCCAGTACGGCTTTTTCCGCGGAAGCAAGTTCCGACCCTCTTAACTTGCTTATAGTTTAATATTCCCCCAAAAATGTCTGCGTCGGGAAAGAAAATAAACAGGATGCGTCCATTTAAGATAGAGCTATAGAGCTATAGGTCCCTTTCGCGGATGAATCGGACGCTCTTGTTTATACATACCTATAGGTAGGTAGGTAGGTTGGTTTATACATAAGTACCTGTTTCACAAAATATACGTAAATCTAGGTACATCCTACATAACAGGCATTGCTATGGTTTCATCACGGTAGCCGTGTGTAGTTTTAGTATAGTAATACCCATCTCTTCCCGCAAGTGTCGTACGGGCAGGCTAAAGGATTATTAAGAGAGTGCACTCCTATGCTTATGAACAGCAGCATCCTCGTCACTACGTTAAAAATTTGTGTGATCACCAATACGCCTGCCATGAGATGGTGATTTGCCTATGGCAAACCCCCTCTGAGATAAGCGTCCAAGCTCCAAAGAGAGTTTTATTAGGAAGGCCTATGTTGTGTATTTTGGATGTTGCTGATGATGATGGTATCATGGTGTTTTATTTCCCCGAAATCTGCAACTGACAGGATTCAAATCAACAATTTACAGGTCGCTATCATCGCTTTTCATTCCCTTAAAACAAAAATGCAAAACATAGGCAAGTGGAAGGAATAACCTTCCTTCCCTGGGTTAGTGATACGATGATAATCCTTTCAAAAGGGTGTTTATTATTAGAGTTATAAAAAGGTCGATAGATGCACTTTTGAACCAGATGTTACAAGTTGCAAATGTGCATAGACTCCATAGTCATAACGACTATTTTTAGTAATTCACTAAGCACACACATTTTACAATATTTATTTACTTAAGTCATTTTAGCACGTCACTAATTATTGATAAATATTGGGCAGTTTACTTCCTTGCTGTTACAAATTTGGCGTTTTTCATGCTCAGCGTTTCCCATGGGCCAGATTACACTGGCTACTATGGGTGACACCGCAGCATTCCTGCACAGAGGCAGTCTAGACGGCGCCATCGCTTTGTGACTCAAATCCGTAACGCACAAAACAGCTGCTTTATCGCTTTACCGCTGACTCACCGCAATCCATCATTGATTTAATTTAATCCTCCTGTGATATTCATAAAGCTCTATTCAAATTTTGGAGGATCTCGTCGGCCGGTATGGTCCATTTACCGTATTCAAGCGGCTAGTTGAATAACCTTCGGTAATGAGATTTAGGCAAGGATCCGCAGATTTATGTAAATCTACCTAAACAATGATACCAATATAATATCTTGCTTCTAATAACTCAAATTGTAAATACTTATCTTCATTGGACCTTTGATAAAGAATTGATTTAACTAATAAGGTGTACTTTGAGGGGTATTTCAGTGACCAATGAAAAGGTGCAAATATAATAAGATCAATGAAAAATAAAATATAAGGTCGCTTGCGTAAATATAATATAATTCTATCTCCAGTGGCTTTTGTGATGTAAGCATGTATTTACTTTTCCGGTAAGCTGAAATGTAGGGAAATGAGTTGAATTTTTCCTGGTTTTTGTGGATATTGTTTTGAACTTGTGACTGAAATAACTTAGTAAGCTTTTCTGCCTGTAAGTATGCATTTTATTTGAAATGGTATTTTTCACGCTATTGATTGTTGAATATGATATGAACTTATAAAGTGTATTTTAAAGCTAATGCCTGAAAACAGGTTTCTGGCTTCTTAACAACTTGACATTTGAGAATATCAGTTTAATGTAGGTACGTAGATAGAACTAATTTAACGAGCAAGGAACATAATCACTATTATTCTCTACTAACGAGAATTCCTTTAAAAAAAGCTTCATGTATTTCTACTTAACTACATATGAGATCAAATATCAGATACGTACGTAATAGATATTATTATATTATAATACCTACGCTCATCTTTTTTTTTATTATGTGCATCGACAATGATATCAGTAATGTAGACCCTACAAAATATACACTTTCAATAGCTTTATCTATAGTTTTTAACCGAAACTTGAAGATAGGTGAAGATGGGTTTGGCGTTAACGCTAATAGAAAGGGATCTTTACTAGACCCCCAGTTACTTGTGGTGCTCTCGAATGTTATTCGTACAACAGTTTACGCTGTTATATTGTTCATCTCATTGACTGTTGAATAGTCAAAGGCATGAACAATGAAAGAATGGTTGATACTTACACGTTATAGAAGTCACACCACCATATAGCTTAAAGCGCTTTATTCCAGCATTGTTTTTGATATTCGATACCATAACATGGGGTAAGTGCCTCAAGTTTTGGCTCCCCTTATACGATCGCAGCTCGTCGCATTGCGGCCCCACCGAGACGAAAGCTGACTTATAAATTACTTTAATTTAATATATCGCGTCTAAGCTTAGGGGTAACTTGTGTGGCAACTTTGAGATCATTTTTCTCCGAAATGAAAACTTTGGCAGACGCGTTCATATTATAAGTAAGGCAGCGTGAATTGTCTCTCTTGTGCCAAAATTATGAAAAGGTTCCTAAGTTTAGAATATTTACAGCAGCTGTCAACGTCGCGTCGGCTAGGCTGCAAGGCCTAATTCTAGCTAAGGTTCGGATTTTAAGAAGCGAAGCAGATGTTGCTACATAATTTATGAATTTACTACTTATTGCTTACTTTGCTTTTGGGTTTGAAGTTTACTCTCACCAACAGTATTGTCACAGAATAAATATTATTAAGACTGATTTGTGCTCTCACCATGGAAAAAAACAAGCAAATCATTATTCAGCTTGAATCAACTCGCCCTCGTTCTGATGCCTGACAAAACAGAATCGAATTCACAATGTGCTGCGATTGTTATTTCCTCCTCTTATCCGGGCTGTAGCCTATAGAAAATATTTTAACAAATACCCACTGTTTTATTATTTACACAAATTGTATATTAGTAAGTATACCTTTTTCAGTTTAATTATAATATAATAACTAGTACCAACTACAATACTTATCGGCCTTATTATTAACGCGGAGTAGCTTTGGACTACCTAGTAGTTAAACCACCTTTTGTCTTTTGCGATTTTGAGTGTTAATCGAATGACAAAACAAAGACAAAAGTTGGAGTAACTAATCCAAAGCTACTCCACGTTGAAGTATTAGTAAGGCCGTACAGGTATATTTAAAATATAATAGGATACTTAAGTAATATATTATTTTATACTAAGGTCTAGCCAAGATTATCCACCAATTTGCGTCATTACCTTGATTTGGTAGGTACCTACATAATACTTATCCTGTAAATTGTTTCATTCAAATGTTGAAAAATTAGAAGGATTATTTTAGATTGGATTTCTAAACGGCGCACCATACTTATCAACTACGTACAGTGAAACGTTTTTGTTCCATACAGACGTTTACTCTACGTAGTCTACGTGTGGAATCCATACAGTCCAAACATTTTGATGCTGGTAATGAGTAACGAATAATGCGTTTAACTTTTTGTTAATGTACTGCAAGCTTGCCTTACCCTATCTTAGAACCTCTTCTGCAAGTTCAGAATAGAAAAGTAAACATGCGAAGTAAATTGCTGAAATAAATCTGTAAAAGTAGATTATCTCTGAGTACACGTCACCATTCACATAAACATGTATAAGCCAGCAAAATATTATATTTGTCACGTCGTCGGCCTTATTATAGCAAATATCGCTGTATAAACATGGGCGTAGTTTCGAAGTCATAAAATTCGCTTCGATTCCCTTGCGTTCGATGAACCCTGCTGTTGGTTTAGGACCGTTTGCTCTCCGTGATCAGGTTCTAGGCGCATAATCCCGCCAATAATAATGAGGACTATTTTATAGCTGACTTAATCGTTGATTAGTACGAGGCTGATGCTGTGGACTGAAGCGTGATGTGGACCATGCGGACTTGCTTATGGATCTATGTATTAAGTACTGGCTGCGTGACTGTTGGACAGCGAACATGATTGACAGTGTAGAACTAGGTGTGTAAAAAGTAGCTGATTCATTCTATTAAGTAGAAAAGAAAAACAATATTAGTCAGCCCATATTTAAGACGGAAGATGCAGCGTAGGCGGCCGGTGGACCGATGACCTGGTGAAAGCCGCGGGGAGCCGATGGATGCAGGAGGCGAGCAGCCGCTCTAAGTGGCGTTCCCTGGAGGAGGCCTATGTTCAGCAGTGGACGTCTTCAGGCTGTTAATGATGATGACATTGCACACAATTTGCACATGGGAATAGAATTGGTGTCGGAAGCTAATAACAGTATCCTTGCCGGGTCGTATTTTTCTAAAAACAAATAAAAATAAAATAAAAACTAACAAAAAAAGCGCTAAACATAGACATATATATAACTTCGTAAATCTATGGCGCTAAACTAAGGTATCAGCAATAATGAGCATGGTTATCAAAACACGCTTCCATATTAAAACTGACATTACCATGGCTCATCACTCTGATGCTCTTAATCGAACGTCCATACATAGATTAAATGAGATACAAGAAACCTATCAAATACAAGTGCCAATATTCTCAAGTACCTACACCTTTCTAGCTAATATGTGCCCATCAAATTTACTAACACGCCCTACATATTGTTTACACATGCTTCGTCTCACTAGTCCTAATAAATGAGCACCTATAAGTAATCTAACAAGTATACGATACGTAACTAGCTATAATGGATTAGAAAATCCCTCCTTATAACTTTACGCTTTTTACTTGCGAGTTCTTCGACTGTATCGTTGGGCCGAAGTAGTCTTCATGGGCAGGATCAAGAGTCAGAACATCAGAGCAAAAATCGGGACGTCAGTGCCAACAAGGATTATAAATACGTTAAGTCACTAGTTTGTACAGGATAGGACACTTTAACACCCCCATGTAAAATAAGAATAAGAAAATACCAAAAGTCTCAAGTTTTGTAGGTACGTACTTAAATATAATAGAAAAATTCTATTCTATTATATTTAAGGTGTAAAAAAGTGGTGGGGGTGTTAAAGTGACGTCCTATCCTGTACAAACTAGTGACTTATCGTATAAATAATACTTTTTGGCACTGACGTCCCGATTTTTGCACTTATGTCCTGACTCTTGATCCTGCCCTAACGTTAAGTACTGGATTTTGGTATCGCAAGTTGGATAAGATTGACACATTCAAAAGTGCATTACACACTGAATGCATGAGTGTGGTGATGTCGAGAGCTTAAGTTCTGACATGGCTGTATGTAGCATAAGGGCTTACTCACTATACGTCACGTGGCTCTGCAGTATATGTAGATATTGTGTCTCATATGAGTTCATCAATGACAGATAATGGTAATAATATATTCAGCCCTTTTCCATTAACCAGATATACCATATCACTTAAGTTACCGAATTTGTGAGCATAACACCGATTAACCTAACAGACTGCCCGTTTTAAACCATTGTTAAACTGACATTAGGTGAGTTCAAAGTCGGAACAAGTTTTACCGACCTAAGTAGTCCCATGCCTCAAAATCACAGGTGTGTATTCAAAGTTTCGACTTCGGCACTAATACGAGTGTCGTAACAAGGCTTCATGAAGGCACTTGACGTGAATGTCGCTAATGATAACTTCATAAGGGCTGTCACAAGCAGACTTTGAAGATTTCGTCAAGCCCTTTTGGATTGGATTTGGGAAAATCTCTTAATATCCTCTAATTAATTGTTTGAAAGGATCTTTCTGAAATGAGGTAGAGAGGGATTTATATTATTCGAGTTATGAGTAATACTTAATATTACATATTATTTATTTCGTCGTTGTCGTCCTCTTCATCACATTAAAATGGAATCCAATACCTACTACCTATCATAAGTCCTACGGCCTTTAGTTTAGTTTTATCATTATTATTCGGAAATGATTTTTAGGGTTGATCAGCGTTGGTGCTTTTGGTATGGACAAGACATCCAGCAAAGAGAATAGAATAGAACAGAATAACATTTATGCTCGTGTCGTACATTTACAACAAGACTCTTATCGTATAGGTATGTCAAAAATAAATCGTAGAGTAGTTGATCCGTTTTATTTTAGTTAGAGATGTCGCTTTTGAAACTGAATAAGTACTTTTATCGTAAATTCCAATTTAAATGCAAATAAATACCAAGAGCGTGTGACATCTCGATAATTTGATTTTATAGCTAAGTACCTGCTGAGTTCTTGGCGCGGGTTTTACTTGCTACGTGCCGTACGTCGGTACGTAATACTTACCCACAGAC
Organism: Ennomos erosarius; assembly: GCA_963580505.1. Lineage (NCBI taxonomy): Eukaryota > Metazoa > Arthropoda > Insecta > Lepidoptera > Geometridae > Ennomos > Ennomos erosarius. The sequence continues at coordinate 11,757,834 of OY756982.1, forward strand.
ATTTAATACTATACTGGTAAGTGTTAGGTACCTACTAATCTATTCACTGCTCAAATTTTACTATCTCTCTTTTGGATGCTAAATTATTAGCCAAGTTTATTATTCCTTACTTAGAATTATTAAAAAGTAACTTAACTATGACACTACATAAGTAACTACTATTACATAGGTAACTAAATGTGTATTGTACCTATAAGTAAGTACTATTATGGTTTGGCGGGAAACCAAAACATAATAGTAAATACTTTAAAAGAAAAATGCACTAAGGAGCTAAGGTAAGTAGGTACCTACTAAGAAAGATTTTAGTGGCTGTGTGCGGAACCATGGGAACAATTTTCCCCGAAATAAAACTAATTATCCTGACCATAAAACTAACTTCAGCTGGGCTTTGTTTAATTTAATATTCGCTAGGGGTCAACCGGAAAAATTGCTATGGGACTTCGAACGAACTTGCTCTATAAAATAAAAGTAATCTAAAGGCTCTCTAAAGGAAGATAAAACGAAAGTTTGCCGGAATGTCCTTAGATAAAAACACTTTTAACAAAACGAACCTGAAACTTGCTTGCTTTTTGTTTTTTTTTTGTATGGTTTGGCTGTTGTGTTTATGTTATTCCAGCAACGTGGAGCTGCGGTTATTTTATTGAAGATCTTGTGGTTCCTTAGTTCATAGTAAGGCCCATAATTTTGGATGGAATTGTTTCAGACACATCAAGTAAGATTGTGTTCTAAAGTTTCCCTGTGGGAACGATTTGATGTGCGGTCTCAACTATTTGTTCTACCCTAAAGCTAAAACTTCCTGAAATAAACGCAAACGCTGAGGCAAACCGCAGGATGTAATGCTGGTGATAAACAAAGCTCGATAAAACGTATCTCATTTACCTTCCTTACGACTTCCTGTAAAAATCGCTTTCAAAATGACTTCGTTTTCCAATTGGCTGGTTCCAATACTAACTGTATATCTCTCTACGTATACGAGATCTAATATCATAACCTCTATCTGATCTGAGATTATAAATATTCAACGTTCTTGCTGATGTTGTTTTGAACTAGGTACAATAACAAATTAATAAATCAAGTTCCAATTTTAAATTACCTTTAATAATGAATGAATAAATTTCCCTGATAGCGTGAGTTTTCCTTTAAGGTTGAAAAAACAAGGCAAAGCTTGCCATGCTTGCAGCTAGCTGCCATTCGGGTGAATTTTCAACCATTTTGATAAATCAGAGCAATCTTCGATTTTTGAAAATATCTTAATATCAAATTATTGCCTGTTAATGAATAGTAAATTTAAATACACATCGTTTAAGCAAACGGTTCTCTACAATAGTCAATTCTGACCATTGTCGCAAACCGATTGCTCTGGCATCTCGGTTTCCAAGGAGCGGCGGGTTTTCTAATGACCTCATGTTTCATGAAAATTGCAGCCGCGACAATAGACCATTGGCTAGCGGTGGGTGCAGACAACCTCTTTCACTTCCAATGTAATGTGAAATAAAAACGTCTAGAAAACTTATACGATTACGTAACCGTCGCATTGCTGGCATAGCGTCCTATTCTACCGCCAACAGCTTCACTTCCATACGAGAAATATCGAAAAGCCTTTGGGGAAAACGGAATACTGTTTATATTTCATCGAGAAATTACCTACAGATGCAAATGTCACAAAAAATATACTCGCAGCTCGAAAAATGAATATTATGCAAAGTAGTACGTATACATTTCACATTCTCGATAATGGCACGGTGACACCACGTTTATTATAAAATTCAAAATTGAAGCTGACGAAATAAAACAAGATGTCGTGTATTTCATTTAATGAAATACATAAATTCGGGTTGGCACAACTACAAAGTATCAACAGTGAAAATATAGAAAAGAATTTATCAGTCGTAGAAACGTCAGAACTTTGGGATTTTTATACACAAGTTGACAGAGAATATATAAAATTTAACTAACTAAAGCAGTTGGAGAGTAAATTATCTGAGAACAGTTGGCAAAATAAGCGAGATGATAGCGAATAACGTAGTTGATGCGTCCCCTCGGATCGCGGAGCCATCTGGAACAGATACGAAATTTCGTTAATTATGTCATTAATAATGCAGTAGAGACAGCATGGAATGAAGGCTATACTAACAGTAAGAACATCTGTAGAAGCGACCTGATTCTAATCACGAACCAAACGAACGCGCTTTTTATTACTTTGACGGCTCGCTGCCTACTCTTTACTGTCTCCGTCGAAGCTACATCACTATTCAAGATCAACGCAAGCTTTGAGAACTGTTTACATTGTTTTGGACCCGTAGGCCTAGCACGAATATTTACGCGCGCGTAAGTGTAACGTTAAAATAAGGCAGTTGTAAGGCATTTGATCTGCCCCCCTATTACGATTGAGCTAGCAGCGCTGCTAACGCGAGTTTGCCGCTCAACTGCCGTCAAAATTGTATGAACTTTGACAGCAGTTGAGCGGCAGACGCAATCGTAATAGGAGGGCCTTACGTTAACGTTACACTTACGCGCGCGTAAATATTCGTGCTAGGCCTACTGATCTGGGTTGCTTACGATTATGACATAGGTACGCGTAGATCGTAGGTTTGAAATGACCATGGGCTTTATCTCGTAAGTCTGATGCAGATGATAATCGTGTGCTATCTTGCTCGCACTCACGGACTTGTAAAATGGCACGAGGAGGATGACAGGTGAAGTCCGGAAACGCTACGCGATAGGCGCATGTTTGAACAGAACGCCCTTACTATACATCTTTTATATAACGACATGAAATTATTCTGTCTCCATAGACCTTAATATTACGTTTCTCATTGTGGCAAAGAATCCATATTTTCCACTCACTCAGTGAAATATAAGAACTAAACAAACAAGGTGCTTATTTGTAGAAAATCCAATATTAAAGCGATATTTATTAATAACGTGAACGTCGATTTTATTTCTATTTATGTTAGGTATTAGTACAATCCTAATAAAGATTGGGATTTTATTAGATTTTAGTACCTACTACAGTAACTTCTAATTTGATACAAGCTTGAGACGGGGCTGTATATAATAAAATAATTCGATTTAATTGGGAACTTTTTACGGAATGTTTTGATACCTATACCTACTATTTTAATATCTGTGCCTATGCTTACTATTTCAAACGACTCGAAAAATACGTGTAACGTTTTGCCTACGATATTTAAAAAATCCACAAAAAACTTCAAAGCGTGGCTGACGGCAATTTTTAAAACATCACAAATGAATAAACATGAAAACGGAGGCAGTTTTAGGTCTATCGTAAAGCAATATTTACATTCGTATTAGATTTATCAAAGTCTTGCTCGCAAAGCTACGACTTCATTATTCATAGTTGTTTCTCTTTTATTGTTAATGTGCTTCCGGGAACCCTTTGTAGTATATTCTACATCAATCATATCGGACAGAATAGGGTGTTTCACAAAAAAATCGGCCCTTAGTTTTATCTTGGAGTACAATCAATTTTTATCAAATGCCTTTTTTTTCTTTACTTGTTTTATTTATTTTTATAAAGTATAGGTCATCGTCATCGTCATAATCATCATCATCATCATCATTATAATCATCATCAACCGCCTGAAGACGTTTTACTGGTGAAAATAAGCCTCCCCAAGAGAGGCCACATTAAGCGGCTGCTCGCCTCCTACATTTCCCGTGGATACTGTAAGAGAACAAGGGAATATCCAGCGAATGCGTAGCCTTCTCCTCGGTACAATATAAAAATCTTCTTTGATCACCAGGTAGTCTGCCCAGTGTTAGTGGCAGAAACCTTTGCTAGGTTAAGCGCCTAAAGTGGATTGTCCATCACTGAACACATGCATAGCACTGCGGCAATGTATCGTTGGATTCACAGTGTTTTTTTCTAAGTTTTGTAAAAATATTAGGCTGTAAGTCTCATGATTATCGATAGAGGTTTTTTTTATGAGAATGAATGACGTGACGAGCTAGTCGTTCACCTGATGTTAAGCAATACGGCCGCCCAAAACAGTAGCAGTGTCACTCGGAACTTTAAATTAATAAAGTTTCGCGTGACATTGCACTGCGCACGTCATCCTGAGACATCACACAGTCTAGTAATCAGATTACTACACTGAGAAATCAGGTCATAAAGTCTCATTTGCCCAGTAATTTCACTAGCTACAATACTCTTCAGACCGGAACACAGTAGTGCTTGCACACTACTGCTTGGCACAAACAAACGCATCTTTAACAAAATAATACAACATCATCCCTCAATAATTTTCTTAGAACAAACCACTAAAGATAAACTTTGCATATTCAGATGGGAGCCGCGAGTGTAATTTTTGTCATCGAAGTTGCGGTAACTTCCGTCTCCCGAGATGTATGTGTCGGTACAATAAAAAATTCCGTCAGCTTTAGACTTCCGGTCGTTGTTCGCGAGCTTTTAAAAGGTAACATAATATTTTATGAAAAAAATAGCTACAAATAGAAGTTCGGGGAAGGTTAAATATTTTATAAGCAATGAAGACGGAAGATAATTGAAGAATCGATTTTCGGCCATTCGACTTATCTTCCGTGTTTTTGTACACATTCATTTTTAAACGTGAATCAAAAACGTAGAGTACCTATAGGCGGCCGTCTATCGTTAATAGAAATAGGAATAAAATCCATCAACTGTTTGTAACTTGGGCGGTTAAACACTATATAAACGTATTTATTAGAGTCCATTCCACTGGTGATTGACATCTGTTGTGTACCTACTATATGATATCTACCGTCGGTCCCGGCTGTTGTCGTAAGACAATAGACGTTAAAAAAAAGTCAGAAGCCTTTGGGTGCCTAAATTCTGACACAAGGCTGACCACCTTGTTGTGCTGACTATTACACGAGAAGAAGAAGAAGACTACTCCCACTTTTTTAAATCAGGGGCCGTACTGTGAGCTCTTACAATATGCACCTGTTAAGCTTCTGGTGTTAATTTCACCAGTTACCTAACTTCCTTAGTAGCAAAAAAAGTACTCTCATAGTATTAAGGCGCTGAATGCTCCCAAATCGACTATTTTGAACGAGATTATCTCAAACGTACACCATTTACAGGATTGAAAAAAATGCACGTTTGTACTGGTCATATCTTTTTTCATTCTGCCGAAACCGAAACACGTTTACGAAAAGTTTTCTCGTTGAAAAAAATCGGGAAGTGACCTCTAAAAAATTATTCAAACGTTCTAAAATGTTACATTATAATAAGACACCCCATTGAAATAAATCATAGTGATAAATTATGTCAATGCATCTGTCTATAAGCATATTTTTTTTATAGCAATAAGTATTTCTTTTATAACTAATTATTTGTACCGAAAAATGGAAAAGTCGAAGTGCAACGCAACGTAATCGCCATATTTTTGCTATGCATAAAGCAACCCTATCAGGTACAAAATAAGTTTTAAGTTCGTCTGCTGTAATAAACGTACTCGAATTGGGTCCTGTCAGCACCTTAAAGGTACTTACTAGTTTCTGGCTCCCTTTGTATCGAGTATACAATCGCCTCCCTGATTTCTGGGAGGCTGGCTGTGGTGGTGCGGACCCGTTCCTCCTCCGCACTCTGCTCTAGACTTTGCAGATAGATGGAGTATATATTTGATGTACATCGAATCTGAGAATGAAAGTATCCGAGTTATTTTTTTTATGAGATGAGCGGCAAACGATCAGGCGGCCCACCTGTGGTAAGTGGTCACCATCGCCTATGCATATCTGCACGGCAACACCAAGGGTATTGCCGGTGCATTGCCTATCCTCATAAAGAATTTTAACACTTTGTAAGTAGAAAGTATTACCGCATTGAGTTCACCTTGAGCAATATTTTTTCTTCATGACTAAAACATCGAGTCCGTAATGATATTGAAATAATCATGTAGACAAACAAAATCTGGACAAAAAAGGTATTCAAGAAATTCGGCCCTTGTGCGATGGTATTCGAAATATTAAATTCCATCAACCATAATTAGTTTGTTTATATGTGTACCGTCGTTCAAGCTTGAATTAGGAGATAATTATTTTCGTTATCAGAATACAAGTATATAATTGATTGGCCCGACGCGTGACCAAAATGCTGGCACTTATTTGTCTCAATGTATCAGCATTGCAATTCAACGACGCAAAGCTGCCAGCATGTTGGGTACGCTATCTACCGGCAGGGGGCTGGAGCATTTGGACGGTCCATAGACCATCGCGGTCTATTATACAGTCCATAAATGTTCTTTATAGTAGATATAGTGTAGCTAGTTAGTGTGTGCTAGCTAGTTAGTTTTAGTTTAGTTTAGTTTTTATTATTGTAGTAGTTAGCTTGAGTAATAAAGGCATATTGCCCTTGAAAAAAAAAGTATATAATTGACACGAAAGAAAAGAACAGCATGGGCCAAAAATGTGCCAATATTGTTTTTACCTTAATTTTTCCTCTTACGAAGTGGTGTTTCTGCACTGTGAACTGTATCGTGCTGTAGGCTGCCATCGGTCCTCCAGCCAGTTCACCGTCTACTCTGTGCAGCACATGTTGTGATAATGCCTGAGAAAAAAAAACAATAAATATTTTCAACATAATCAATCCAAAGGCAGACCAAATTTCAAATATTTAGTAGGTAGGTATATAAGCCATATTAAAAATAGGGTAGGAACATGGAGGTCGGATCTTGTAATCATCGCTGTTATTAGTTGGCAACGAACTGGAAATTCCATTGGCAATTTAGCCCAGGCCATGATTGTATTGTATTTAATTGCTACGTTGTTAATGCGTTTAGGCCAGGCTACGCGTTTGGACTAGGTAGGTACTGAATAATTAAACATGGTAAGTATAGTACCTACAAACATGTTTGAGCTAAGTACTTTAAAAATATAAGTACGGGTAAAGACCTACATGAATTCTTTTCAGTCAGTCCCATGTTCCATAGTGGGTATAAATACTGTCTCACTCTATTTTTATTTTGGAAGATCGCTAGGGACATTAATTATTCTTTTTTTCTATATCAATAGACATCCAACAATCTAACTCATATATTAAAAAGGTTTTTTTTGTTTCGTAATCTCCACAGCGGAAATCTGAAATGTGTCAGAATAATTTTCTGTTCTCGTTAAGCAGGTGAAAACTTACAAACGTTTTGTTATTTTTAAGTTAGGAAAGTCACGAACTCGAATAAAAACTAAAAACTGCAAAGTTCTCGTGAGAGCTGCTGAATTTTGTTAAGCACGAACGAAATGCAGGTGCAACACTAAATCGTATTTTATCCTCACTAGGTACTTCTTAACAAGGTCTTAAAACTTTAAGTACCTATTGGCGGGCTAGTTTCATCTGCCCACACTCACCTCAACACTATTTCATTACGTGAAGGTACAGTCGGAGCTATGTATAATAGTAGGTACTTAAAACTCATCATCAATAGCCTCCCCTCACAGAGCGCCACTTTGAGCAGCTGCTTGTCTCCTGCGTCCATCAGCTCCCCACGGTTTTATTCAGATTGCAGATTGCCAGTCCACGTAGGGGGGGGGGGGGGGGGGGGGCGGTTTGCGCTGCGTCTTCCGGTTCGTGGTTCCACTCGAGAACTTTTCTTCTCCATCGGTGGTCAGTTCTACGAGCGATGTGGCCTGGCCACATGACATGTCAACAATATAAAATTTAATTGATAAGTAGTAAATAAAACAGTGATATCGGTATCAATACTAATCCTCTTACATTCTCAGATGCCTATAGAGAGGCCCTGCTTATTTTACAGTTTTCCGGGCAATAGCCGAAATGTACATATTTTACTTAGTTTTCTATTGTAATTTCAATATCTCTGAATATTAGAGCCATATAAAAACCATTTAATTTATTCAAAATTTAAAAAACAATTATAAGTATAACTAAAAAAATTGACAAAAACTAAATTAATCTAAACTAAAATAAACTACTTATCTAAATCTAAAATCAAAAACTATACAATAAGTAAACTTAATCTAAAATGCCACTACCAGTGGGCAACGTGCCCAAATGCTGCATTGCCCCGTTGAATGGCAATGCTTAGCTTTTGCGCCAAATATAGACCAGCATTTTGGTCACGTGAGCCAGATTATATATTATAATAAATAGTTTTAATTACTTTTTCATACCGATCTTACGGAATTTATTAATCCACAAGAGCCATAATAAGTAATTGTTTACATCTAACAAAAATTACAATTTGTTTATCATTTCCACAATCAAATTGAACCGAACCGAATCACTCGTGAACTCTCATCAACTCCCATTCAGGAAGAGCAATGACAACGTGCAAAACAGTATACAATCTTTATAAACAATGGTTGTAAGTGGCTGGTCGTATGCGTCTTTTAGCAAACGCAACGCGACATATGGCTTTCGTGAAAGAATATGGAGATCGTGATCGTGTGCTCTCTTGATCGCACTCACTGACTTGTGAATTGGCGCGTACAGGATGACAGGTGAAGGCCATGTCCAGGACAATTACGCAATACGGGTGCCGGTCTTCAAACATTCTGTGCCTCCGTAGATTATCATTACACTCTTCACTTAGCTGACTATTTATGTTTGCAGAGTCACAGTCGCAACTTAAGCAAGGATGTCTTTCCCAATAACATTTGTTTGTCCGCTACAATAACGTCTGCGCCTTGTTTATACTATACCTACTCATAATAAAACTGTAACCAAGATAAAATCTGTAGGTAATTTATATTTTTACCAAGAAGATAATTATTAAAAAAAACTTTTTTGGGGAAGATAAAATGTGATAGATGGGGAAAAGTGAGTGAAAATAGAGTGGGGTGGAGATTAAGAGTGGGTTTTTGATCCATAGTTCAGGTAACCTAACAAATTCAACCTAACAAATGGTCAACTAACAAATTCTAACCAATGGTCAAATTTTGAACATCGGTTACCTTAACTACGGATCAAAAACCCTATCCTAAGGCATAAAATTAATTAAACTGGGCGAAACCAGGGCGGGTAACGCTAGTAGGTAACCTAATAAACAAATCAGGTACAACGATGCAGCTGTCAATGCATAGGTTTAGATACTGTTGTATATTGCACCTTTGGGATTACCATCTACAAATCGGCAATGGTTTCCAGACCCAGCAATTAGGGTAATTGATTTAGCCTCTTAATGGGGGCGAAATGCTATTTGTGTTTATGTAGGAAAGTTATCGATCGTCATTAATAACGAAGGTTTCCAGCAGTTCCAATGTCTAGAAAAGATAAAGGGTAATTTCAAGATAGGTTACCATTTATAAAACTTGTGGTTACGTAGTAACATAACATAGAAATTGCGCCTGTTGCGTACTTACCATAGACCACACAATAATTAACCATGGACCTAAAACCTAACTGGTTTCTGGTACGTTTATTAAAGCCAAATTCATGTTCAATTAAAAATACAGCACCGTGAACGCTTATTGGTTGAAGACAGCCGATCATCCAGTCCGCATTCAGTATTCTGAAGCTGGCATGAGTTTAACTTTCACAAACGTGCGAAAAACAAAGGGCCAAATTATCACTTGCATAAATTATTAACATTAAAAAGAGGACATGTACCGTACGTATGTACGTAGGCGACTTTTCTGTACCTACATTATTAAGTCTTGCGAATGTTGTTTTTGTAATTTGTGGTAGTGCCACTTGTATATTTTTTACGGGAGACTAACATTTTTAAACTTATATCAACCCTATGAGCCATGTTGTAACAACGATTTTGTTTCACTGTGCACTCGGTAGGTACGTTTGACTATGGAATGATCGTCATTTAACCGGTGACAACCAGTTTCTTTCATCAATCGACTGATTTGTGCTATTTCAGTTTATTGTTTTGTCCCTGACTTTTTCAGTTCAGTGTTACTGTTTGATGTGAATAAATCGTAGTATATATGTGGCGATATTATTGATAATTGTAGATAAGTTGATTAAAATGATTCAAGAATATATTTATGGAAAATCTATCAGAAAAAAGTATTATCTTATTATTGCTCCATCTATATATTTTTCCTTGTTAGTCTAAGCATTTAACGCGCGTCTCTAGCACGTTTAAAAAGTGTGCTAGCGGCGGTTGCGAAGTAAATAATAGTGTGGCAATTTAATTTAATTAAATATTGAAATAACTTTCATACTAATGTAATACGGCATGACATTGAATACTCTTGTCATTTATTTAACTGATAAATAATTTTGTAAATAATTAGGTATGACATTTTTACAATTAACAACTTGTTAACTAAACACATGTTATAAAATATACGTACAAATACTTGGATGTCAGATTAGAATCACACACTTATATTTATATTGTGCCTACAGAAACATAGAGATAACGATTTAATTATTATACTTACTATCAGTTAAAAATGTTTGTCATCATACCACATGATGAAGTCATGACACGTCATTAATTAAAATATAGACTGTTGAATTCAAAATTAGCAATATTGTTGTAGAGAGTATAAAGTAGGTACTAATACTACGACTCACCATGACGCCTGCTTTAATCTGCTATCAATAAGTCAACACCGTTAGAATAGTTTGTCATTACACAGTACTTTTTTAAAACTAATTACTACAAAATTTATGATTTTTATAGCAGTATCGACTGCTCAGCGTAATCTACAGATTAATTTGTAAAGGAAAAAAATAGAATCACGAGGGGAATCCAGCATGGGGAGCATTTGTGTTGATGTAGCTTGACCATGCTGGTTGGGATGATTCCCAAGAATTACTCAATAGATGGCGCTACCAACCCCGTAAGTTGGTTGTAAAAGGCGAAGAAAAATTCGGACATGACACCACTTGTCACGGTAATTATCCCGGCTTGGGGAATGGATGGATGCGGGTTCAATTCCCGCTCGTAATTCTAATTTTTTCTTTACAATAGCTATTTACTTCTTACTACAAAAACATTTGAAGGGCACGGGGAAAAAATATGCGATGTCACATTTTTATGTATTTTGAATAACTGGCAATGCCATTGCACAGGTAGTGCAAATGTGGCAGAACGAAATGCCGAAACACACTTTGCAGTAACGTGCATGGTTTCGGAGTATTCTTCATTCAAATATCTTTTCAGGGTTCTAAAGTTTAATTTGTGATTCTCTCAGTTCATTGTCTTTGTGACATTGCATGTTTTTCCCCTGTGTCCTTCATTTGGAACGCATACTAGCCACGCTACCTGTTGATATAGCGTAATAAATTATACAACACGTTGGCAGCTAGAATTGTTGAATTTATGATTACCATTAACACTAAAAAAATTAAATGAAATTATCTTCAATACTTATTAATTATTTGCTGTAGCATTATCATATTATATTTTTCTGGATAACAGAAAAAAATTTAGAATAATTAGAAACTATACGTTTTACGATTGTAACTAAAGCACCTGGGGGTCTAGCAAAGATCCCTGTCCATTAGCGTTAACGCCAAATGTTAGCTCCAAAATGTATTGAAATAACATTACGGGAATCGCTTACTTTTCCGCAATGTCATTTCAATACAATTGGAGCTAGTGTTTAACGTTAGCGTTAGCGTTCGGGATCTTCTCTAGACCTCCAGATTCCCATACATTTAGCCATCAGCGTTTGGCGTTAACGCTAATGGAAAGGGATCTTTGCTAGACCCCCCTGCTGTTCCTAATTACATTCGCAATAAGATTGTAGAGAACATTCAATATTTGCATAGGTATACCCGTAATTTATTATGTAAGCACGTCTCACACCTACCTACGTATATGTATAGCAGAACGATGACTAGCATTAGTACCTATCTTACAAGTGATGATGTTCACAAATTCATGATCAGTTACAAGCATGGCTGCTGAAAGAATGGTATCTTTCAGCACTGTTTATTCTATTCTGTTAGATATGGAATACAAACAGCTTTTGCCTCGCTAGTTTTACCTTACTATATATATTTTAGTAGCAAATAATTGAATTATTTAATAGTTAAATTTTGTGTGGGATAATTAGACTATTAAAATATGAGTGAATTGTGGAAATCGGAAGTGAGGAACAATGGAAATGGGCACAGTTATAAGCAATGGGCATTAGCAATGCTAGGTAAGACAACGAAAATGTTAAAGTTTTAATTCTATAATTATTTATGAAAAGAAAGGTCTCATAAAATGTTACGAAAATGGATTAAAATAGTCCAAATCCATTATTAGACAAAATCAGCGGAGATTTTATAAAAAAAGGAACGTCATTCCTTCATTCAAAATAAATTTTGAAGTTCAATGGCCTGGTTACGAATAGGGCCACCCCATCTCTTCCCGTGGGTGCCGTAGAAAGCGGCTACGGAATTATCTAGAATTTGAACAAACAAACACCTTGTACTTTCTAAATTAAAATGTAACCTTTTTTAAGTATATATTTTTGCGTGTTGGAAAATGGGCTTTTTATTTTAATAAGTAATAGACTTAATTATCATTATTTCTGTGATTTTCAAAGAATTTATATAAAAGTATTCTTTATAGTGGTTTAGTTTCTTAATTATATAAAATTATAAATCACTTTTTTTTTTCAAAACGCGAAACACGTTTAGGTAACGGTGTCTTAGGAAGATATTTGTTTAGGCCACAATGAGTTATCACGTAAAATGTTTTACATGAATTAAAAATAGTTTAAGTGTCTGTATGAGACCTAATCCCTCTTTCCAGTTAACTTGACACTCTTCACGTACGGCATGCAGTTTGGATGGGTGTCTCCAATGACTAAAGTCCTGCAGTCGGACCACTCACCGACGGGGTACCCTCTGTCGAACTATGACCTATCGTGGATAGCCAGCGTGGTGTGCTTGACAGCGTTGCTTACAGTTCGCCTTTACGCGACTGTGGTGGACAGATTCGGAAGAAGGACTGGTGTATTGACAATAGCTCTGTTTCAGGCGGTAAGATTTTACCTAGATGCTCAACAGTTTTTTACCCTCGACGCAAACAGAGGTATGTTATAAGTTTAACATATATTTCTGTGTATCGGTGTATTGTAGCAATGTCAATTAATTCGATTTTGCACAAATTTCATAAACATGCTAATACATGAATCTTATTGCAATTATTATTTATTTTTGGAATAAACCAGACCTCTTTCCGCCGCTATAATTATTTATTTTACCTAATACAAGTTGTTATGTTGCCATGTAAATTAATTAGATGCATTCATAAATGTTTGATAAGGATCACATCTTTAGCTGCAGTATAAAAAGCGTATGCACCGATGCTTTATACAAAGTAAATGTTGTTGTTAACTGATGATTTTATGGCTTGATATTACAACAACCAAGATGAGCATGATCTAGTAAATATAACTGCTTACCCCTAAATAACAAACGGCAACACTTGGTTATTTAATTGGCAAGCAGTAGATACATATATACAGTAGGTATTTAACTAAACTATTATTATTTATAGCTACCTCTTATTATTATTTTTTATTTGGGTAATCTTTTTACTTTATTTTTTAACCAGCACCACTCATTCTACACTATTCACAAAGGTTAACTGGAAGAAAATGCTACTTAGCATTAAGATCAATTAAGTACTACTGATTTACTCTTATGCAATAAACTATTATCTATCTATCGATCTATCTATAGATACACCTATGAAAAGTAACGGTTACTTAACAGGGACACTGTTAAACAACAGTTCTGTACTCATACATGATCAACGGATGGTATAAAAAACAACAATTCAGAAATCAGGGACAGACATGATAAAAGCTTGCCTATTTTAATATTTATCTGAAAGCACACGATTGAAATAAAATGCGTAAAATAAACTTTGCCCAGCAGTTGTCAACCGCAGAACCGTCCGAAATGGAAATATATTTGGACAGTTATTCCATCGCAGATTCCCGCAAACGGAAAGCGGAAGATCAACACAATATTCCAGGCAAATATCTTCGGAACTGTTCAAGGATATTCCTTTAAAAACATATTTTGATGAGGTTTGATTTGGGAGTCAATTCTTTTTCAATGCGAAATGGGTACTTATTATGCATCTTACTTTCCCGTACATTCCCGTTATCTCTCGGGAAGTCTTATTATGCGCCCGGTTTATTAAAACCTTGTCTCAAAATACTTATATGCCATTGCAATTTATTTCGACTAAAAATCTCTAATAGTCTTACTCTCAATATAACCGTAACATACCTCATTCACAAAACACGCGATACCCAAAATGATTTTGAAAGATGATTTTTGTAAATCAGCGCCCTGGATTCGTCCATGGCACATGCTGAGCTCAGACCATTTTGTACAACGCTGTACACAGTAACAACGTTCGCACACGGAAGCACAAACTAAGGTATAGGTAGGTTATGTTATGTGCAAGTTTTGTAATTAGGAGGTTCCGTTTTTCTGTTTTATTTGCTTAGCATATTTATTATTGTTATATGTTGTTGTGTACAGTTTATGCAAATAAAGTGTTTCTTTCTTCTTTCCTTCAAAATACCAGAACAAAAATCGCTAAAACCTTAAAGGTCATCATCATCATCATAATCAACAGCCTGAAGATGTCTACTGCTGAACAACGGCCTCCCTCAAAGAGTGCCACTTTGAGCGGCTGCTCGCTTCCTCCATCTACCGCCTCCTTCAGGTTTAAGGTGAATTATTAAAAATCAACCTGTATAGATAGTCCAAGGTGACGCCACGCAAAGCCAGAATTGGGAACTGGCTCTCAAGTGAGGCTGGAACACACCGTTAAGTGATTGGTGACAGATTCTTTGTGCCACAGTTCAAAATCTTTAATCCAACTTCTGAGGCCATTACAAAGTTATTAGGTAGGTAACAGTTGTTCAACATCCAACCGTTTATTGTAAATCTAGCCGCTCCACCTTCAGACGTCCCTTGCTTGCTCTTTTTCTTTTTATTCTCGCTCGAAGGTACTGGAAAGATGAGCTACTCTTCTACCATGCCATGGTTTTTGCACGATATTTTTTTTCACTAAAGCTGATGCTTATTAGAGGATTCCAAAGACACAAGGATCGCAAGTTGACCCACAATAAACTGAGATATTATATTAAAAGCTTCATGCTGCTAGATTTGTCTCGCGGTTAATTACCTATAGTGCCGTGAGGTTCTAGTTTGCGAATAGAACCACACCATCTCCTCCTGCAAGAGCATCCTAAGAGTCTGCAAAGGGAATATCCATACAGGAGGCTATGTTAATGAGACTCCATGAATGAAACATCAACAGTACATTTACCAGGTAATAATTATAAATTAGAGGGATCAGATTCACGCCCGAACTGATGTTTACTCGTGCGAGTTTGTTTTGAAAATTACAAACTCTGATAGAGGTTATTATGTGAACAAGTTTTGATGTTTTAGCAGCTTGCTGGAAAGTTGCGAGTTTGTTATTGCAGTTAGCTTTAGCGAGGCCACGCTGGTAGTAAGCTGGATGGATGGATACGTTACTGCAGCCCACATTTAAATAAGCGTAAGACGTCATTCAACTATAGATATGACGGAAATCGTGCTTTAATGGCTGGCAGCAGATGGATGAAAAAGACGAAGACTAGGATCAATGAAGTGAATTGGCCACGGTCTTTGTCGAGCAGTGGGCTAGGCTAAAAGCTGATAATTGTGTCGAGCTATTTAACTACTTTTCCAGGGTGTTCCCAGCTACACCAATTTTAGTAGCACCGATCAGCCTGTCAAGCATGTGTGCTATTTTGCCAACTATAGGTACTACAAAAGGTAAACTCAAGCTGTGAGCTAAGTTTTCCAAATATTTACCCGGTTCATTGTTAAACAACTTAGCTATACGACGGTGGTAGGTATTACACCCTTCATTGCGCTGTAAAACTTTTCCCTGAACTTTGGTCGATCGATCTCTCACAGCTCCTATCAGAAGAACATTGAAGGTATACCTACTAAGGTATACCTTCAATGTTCTTTTACATATACCTGCACAAACTGTTTTGGTATTGTACATCGTCACGTCATCCGGAAAAATATCGATTCCTGCGGCCGTACTGTGAGCTTTAGTGCGATTCAAACCAGAGCCTGTATTAGATCGCTTCGTTTTTTTGTATGAAAATTTTGACAAGCGATCCAATATTGGCTCAATTTTGAATCGCGCTAAGAGCTCACAGTACGGCCCCTGAACGTACTTATGGTCAACAGTGGCATAGCTATCATGCATGCTTGGCAAACGGGACAAGTTTTTTGGAGATTCCCTTTGCCTATCTTTAGGGTAGGTACTGTTTTGCCACGCTTTGTATTTTATAATCAAATAAACACATATGCTGTTTGAGCATCAGTGTTTTGAAAATTAAATAATTTTGATTTATGAAGTTACCCTAATGGGCTTAGGTATGGATGGGCTTATAAATAACAAATCGGTTTTAAATTGTTTGGAATAAAGCTTAACAATAAATGGAATGTAATGAAAACAAAATCAGTTTGTGGTCGAAACGCTATGCATAATTTATGAAAAAATAATGACATACGAACTCAGTCATGAAAAGCAATTTTCTCTTAATATAAATGAGATTCAAATGACACAATGGTCGTTCGATGTGAATGAACTTAAATTGAACGAGCTTTATTAATCTTTTACGTGAAACAACGACCTTGTGGAACTGTTTGTAAATAGAATAGCTGGTTGCTGTAAAACGAAGACTTGCCAGTTTTGGTACAAAAGATTTGAATATATTAACATTTTGGGATGCGTAAATAAACTAGTTGGATATTATGTACCATTGTACATGCTACGTTTTGCCAATGTGCAGCGAATGTACGACGTTTCAAACGCTCTGGGAAAGCACACGCCCAATGTGGGTTCAGCCTTAGGTACACCTAAAAATTTACAATGCACCCGGCACATAAGAAATTAGAGACCATCCTTTATCGTACTAATAATATCTGGCTCCTTCTAGCTTAATTTATATAAATATATGTAGTCGAGTTGAAGTTTTCATCGAGCCGCATTGCCTTATTCTTATACAAAACGAAGAAAAATCAATTTATGCTAAGTTTTACAAGATTGTCGCTGCATCAAATAACTTAAACATTATTTTACAGATTTGCTGGATAGTAAAATTATTCGCTACGAGCACAACGGCTCTGATAATATCGCGGGTGTTCTGCGGTATACCAGCTGGAGCATGTTACAGCATCATCCCGCTGTACGTCAGGGAAATAAGTAGCGACAAAATCAGAGGGAAACTTGGCTCTCTTTTTATCCTGTTCCAAAATTCTGGAGTTCTAGTCATGTACGCCATGGGAGCGTATCTGGACTACTATATTGTGCTGTACATTGTAACGATTCTCTCTGTGGTGACGCTTCTGGTGTTTTTGTTTGTGATACCTGAGACGCCTGCATTTCTGATCAAGTTGGGAAAGTTTGATGTGAGTTCAGATACCTATTACCTTAACAAGTACATAAGTAGGAGTTTTGGCGGGAACGTGAAAAAGTTCACGTCGTTGCATTGTATTATTTCTCAAAACTTGTGCTTTTTTCAGTGTTAATGTTTAAAATTGGTGGCGTTTTACGCATTAAGTGCTGAATTACGAGCATGAGTGTGGTCAAATGATATAATGTGGTGTAACGTGGTTTTTCGTGTTGCTTCCAAAATTCCATAGAAGCTTCTTGTGAAGTTGCCACCACTTTACTTGAGCATGACTTAGACTGGACTATGACCCGACTTAGACTGGACTATGACTATGACTAAGACTTGACTACGTAAAATATTCTAAAACTCGATGAAAATATACAATACTTGACACTGGCTAAATACACTATGTGTGGAGCCAACATATAAAAAAAAAAAAAAAGTACATAAGTAAAATAAAAATTTTAGATAAAACACACAAAAATAACGATTGAAAAGAAATAATAAAGAAGATATTAAGTTTTAGATGATTAGCGTGGACAGTAGGTATTTGTTTCATACCTAGGAGTAAGACGAAAGGTAAATGGGTTGCCATAAAAACTGCTGGACATACTTATTTTAACAAAGACCAAAAGATTTCATATCCGAAATTCACACACATGCTATATCATACTAATAAATAAATAAATAACCTTTGATTATAAATTTAAGTTAAAAAACGTTAATTCCGAAAAAATATATAACTTCATTGAATTATTGAGTTACAAATGAATATTATCATATAAATAAGATTTTTAAATGTGCTTAAAATACAAAATTATAAAAATATAGTCATGTTAAAGGTTTCAGAGCAATATAATTATAATAATTATTCATTGAAATTTTCAGCAAGCGGCATCTACATTAGCAAAACTAAGAGGGCTGAATCCCAGTGATGAATTATTGAGAAACGAGCTAGATACTATGAAGACCTCCGAATCAGCATTCAAGTCATTACCCACCGTATCCTTTATAAGCATATGTAAGTGGCCTACTTTGGGAGACACGGTTTAATTCGCACTTACTGTGCTCTCGTTACCTTCATAAATTATTCGCTAGGAATTAACACAAGTGCCTATTTCGAATTTGAACCAAATCCTTGAATACGTTTGAGTAAAACATTTTGTCCGTATCTTCTATCTTCTGCGTACTGATGTGCGCCCATTTCTGGTATTATGTAAAGATACCTTTCCTCTCGAATAAAAAGGGTACAGGCCATAAATTCTCCATACTGTAGTAGCGAATACATAGGATGGAATATCTATATCCTCGTATCTTATTGGCAACTCGGTGTCCGTGATTTTTCCTGTTTCTTTGTCGTTCTGAACATATTATATTCTAAGTTCTCACCATATTTTTAAGAAGATTTCTATTAACGCTCAGAGCAAAGCTCGACTATCCGTTCGTAATGGACCGGTAATGTCAAGGAACGGTTCGTAGTCGTTATTGGACAGCTGACAAAAAGTGGTTTAACAACTGATCCCTACCGTGCTTCAGAGCTTCAGAAGACACGTTAAGTCGTAGGTCTCCGTTGTTATAAGGCAACTGTCGTTAAGCCATTTCAGAAGTTCGAGTGACTGAAACTTTTTGTGTTTTCTAATACACGAGACGGAAGAACAAAATTAAGGGTGAGTTTCACCATAATCACAGTTAAAGTTGACATTAGCCCCCCCGGCGAAGCGTGGATGGTGACAGCTAGCAGTTAAAGTCAGCGTTAAAGTAAGCTCGTGCAACTCAGCCTTTTCAGCAACTTTAACATTTTTGTATAGGTATTTGCAATTTATTTTTAAATTCGTAATTCTTGTTTGCTATTTATTCTAAAGGATAAAAATTAGATAGCTCTCAACAAATTTCACCAAAACGAGGACTAACATTTTTTGCAACCGATCCCTCGAAAATAGTTTATTATGTTTTCTAAAATACCTAACTAACCAGTTTGCTCTTGGGTAATTTGATTTTTATTCCCTGGGCAAGTATCTAAACATTTTCCCCGCTGTAGCAAACAGCTAAAAAGACACCAGTACGAAGAAATAGGTCACAATCAATCACTGTTATTATACGGATTGAGTAAACATGAAAGCCAAACGAGGTATTGTTGTGATAATAGAGTTTCTAGGTAACGCTAGAAGTTTACGAAAAGTTATGTTTGAAATGGGACAGCAAGTTTGTATTGTCACAAGTAACTGTATGTACCTAAGTACGTTGTTAGCTTATAACTATTTAATACTGGGGGTCGCCATCTTAATGATACTTTGTCATAATTTGAATGAATTGGACATAATTAGAATAGATGAGGTTCACGAGTAAAGTTCACGTATGTTACCTCAGTTATAAAGCTCAAAACAACGGATTCACAAATCAAACCAGTACGTCTCGTCTAGACGAACAAGAGTTCACTACTGTGACGTTTACTAGACTTTTGGAATTGTATGCTGCTTCACTCGATACAGTTTAGTACTAGAACTTACTATGCTTCAATTTTAATTCTTATTTTATTAAAGCTAAAGCAAAAACGCAGTCTCGTCGCTGTTATAGTTTTGTACCCACTGCCATGTGAATGAAAAAGGAGAGAAAAAGTGTATTATATAATATTATGGTACTATTATTAGTCAAGTATACATAAAAGTGTAAGGTATTGTCTGTTTGTATGTTAGTTTCTGATTTTGCGCTGAACCGATATACTTCAACCAAATTTTGCAATATTTTTAGTGCAGTTTTGCAATATTTTAGTTATTTTACCACTCCACCCCACTGGGCCCACTCGGTGGACCGACGATCTGGTGAAAACCACGGGGAGCCGTAGGATGCAGGAGGCGAGCAGTCGCTCTAAGTGGCGCTCCCTGAGGGAGGCCTATGTTCAGCAGTGGACGTCTTCAGGCTGTTAATGATGATTTTTAATGACATTATAGCATGAACATTAAGGTTTAATTTTTCAGTTAAAAACAAAGCCTGGAGGCGAGGGTTTCTCATTATATTGGCTCTGGTGGCAACGCAGTCTATGAGCGGAAACTTCGCCATTTTAACGTATGCACCAGGCATTTTATCATCATTGGGGGTCACCATCAGCCCGGAACTGCAGACGTTGAGCTTCCCAATCTTTTTGATACTTGGATCCATCATTTCTATGAATATTGTGGAGAGGTTTGGGAGAAAGGTAAGGATTTGAATCCAACTTCCTTATACTTAACTCTATTAATTTGATCAAAATAAAAAAAATCGTGTTTGTGTGTTTTTGTACCTATTATTGCTACCATTTACTGTAAACTGTAACCACTGAATCGATTATGGTGTGTTGTTTACATGTCGATACATAGGGTCATGGATTAATATATGGAATACTTTCATGTATATTACTGTGGAATACTTTGTGATTTATGTGGGATAGAGTGATTGTTGTATGCGTTTCAAATTGTGCAAAATAAAAAATATTTGATTTCAAATTTTTCATCTAATAAACAATTACGTGGTGTCATATATGAGCGAAATAAACGGTCATAGGACACCGGGACGTGCCCATACATAAACATCCCGATTTTTATGAATAACATTATCCTCAGTTGAACAGTACCTCAGGTAGGAGGACCTTTGTTTAAGGCTCCACGTAGAGGTAGTTATGAAGATATAAATCACTGCTAACGAGCGACCCTTCCATCGTGATTCCATCGACGCCGCTGGTCAAGTGAGGTTCCCGGCGTTAATGTGGGTAGCCCGGTAGCGGCTCGGGTGCAAATGTACCTATAACTTAGCTAAAGTTATGTCTTATCTTTCTAACAAGTAGTATGATTTAATAACGCATTCTGATAAGGTTACTATAGTAAGTTTTTTTGTAGGTTGGGTGGCGAGGTTGCAGTGAATTTAAAGAATAATCTTATGTTATCTTAAATTAAATTTTCACGTTTATTTAATTTCAAGTACCTCTGAAGATGAGGAAAGTGTTCAAACGTTGCAAAGCAAAAAAATAAGTAAAATACCAACTAAGATAAAATTGCTGTAAAGATTGATTTGGCAATTTTTTAAACAAGTACATTATAATAACTTTCAGCAAATATTGATGCGCATTGGATTGTTTCTTTCCCCTATTTATGTTTTCTGAAAAATCATTGTAATACAATAAAATACGATAAAAAAGCAACAAACAGCAAACATTATATTTTCTTCGAATTATGTCAGTCAGCAAGATGGTTTCCTCAACTTAGTCAAGGATGTAAAGTGTACATTCGCGTACACAAACTTCAAATTGGATTTGCTTTGTTTTTGTTTTTTAGACTCACTAATCTTGTAGCGTACTTATCTACGTAGATAGCGATGATATTATATTACAATAAGCTCTTGATAAAAGAACAAACAAACCGGGTAATACGAAGCACTACTTATAGGTTTTTATTATATGACTTTCACGGCAAACAACTGTACCGGTAAGCATAAATATTGATTTCATTAGCTTGACTAAAATTGATGGAACGTTGTTACATAGTTGAATGTCTATTACCATAGGAACACCGATTTTATATACTACGCCAGAATCTAGTTTCTGTTTTTTCTTGACAAATCAGATATCATCAAAAGTAATATCAAAAGTAGGTAATACAGCCGTACAGCGTGACCAGCGCTAACAAAATATACATATAAGGGGGGCATTTTGGGCACATTGCCCACTGGTAGCGGCTTCTTAGATTAAGTTTATTTACTTTTAGTTTTAGATAGATCATTTTAGTTTAAATTTAATTTAGTTTTAGTCCTTTCTTTAAGTAGGTATTATTAATCTTTTATGTCATTTATTATTTAAGTTGTTGAGTAAATAAATAGATTTTACATATAAGTAGTATCCTTCGCATTTATAGTTTTTGGATCATTTTATTCAAGCTGTGATTTTTACAGATGCTGCTTGCTACGACGTTTATTGTAGGTGTATTAAGTATGACAACTCTGGGCACCGTGATTCTCGTGCAGCAGAACGGTGGTAGCGTACCTTCTTGGCTGGCAATCGTCGCCATAGCGGCGTACTGCTGCGCATACGCCGCTGGTATCGCACCCATGCCTTATATTATCATGGCGGAGATGTTTAACTTTCAGGTGATTTTTTTTAGTAAATAATGTCTGAAAACGTTTTTAGCAATTTTAAATGTATAGAGTATAGAGACCCCATAGCAAAGCACTACTACCGTTCCTAAGTGATCGGTATATAAAGTTAACCAACGTTAGCTGTGGTCACTACTTTGATGGGTGATGGGCTAATAAAAGTAGTAATTACAACTGTGTGCTACCGTGCTTTAGGGGCAGGTTAAACTGTAGGTCCGGGCTGTTGTCGTTTAGCACAGTCAAAAGAGTTTGGGCGGCCTTAAAATTTTAGGCTAATCCTATACGAGAAGATGAAAAATGTCTATTTATTACTATACTATCACATGAATTTTGAGTTTTACTCATAACCTTCTATTTCCAACTGCATACTATAATGTGCATTTATTCATCGTCTGACTTCGTAACTTTGGAACCAGATAGTAAGCGTCCGAGAAGTTCAACTACCACCGTAATAAATGATAGCTATAATGTTGAGACTGCTGATAAATTCAAGCTATTAAGGCAAGCTAGGTCCAGTTTTGGGTTTATAGTGGAGGAACTTGTGTACTTCCGTTCCGAGCACTTCTTGGAGTCTTGCGGTCTTGGGGCATTTATTTCAGTTGATTTGTTACCAGCCGAACCTGATTAAATTTAGTGGTCGGGTTAATTTAGTGTTGCAAGTTTGTTAAACTATTTCGGTGTAGAACAAACTATCGCCAAGAATAAGTCACCGGGGGCGAGCTTTACAAATAGATACAGTTAGGGCTTTAGTTTCGGCCTCTTGAAGTTAAATCAATATTGTAAATTTCAAGGAATGTTGGACGAATATTTAATTTTTTATGCTATAATGGAAATACGTTTAACAACAATTTCACCTGATGGTAAGTGACGAAGATGTTTAAGATAGAGCACGTTTGATAACCAATAGATAGTTCGCCCATCAGCGAATATTACTTAACTTTGATAGATTAAACAAACTAGTGCTCAAAAATTAATGATACTTTTAACTTTTTTATATGTGACTAAAGTAACGGTAAAACACCTTATTATAGACAAATCCAGCACTTAATTATGTGAATTCATCCGTATTAATCTTTATTGAGCATTCAACGGCACCTCAGTAATTTCCTTATCTTATCACTTCTTCATTCACCTATCTAAATTCCTATTCACTGCCCATGTTACGTCCTCCAGTAACTATAAGCAAGGTCTTAATCGACCTTTAGCTACCGGATTTTGCTTCAAAGGGCGCATTATGTCAGGGTCCTTCCTATCTAGACCATTAGGGTCCGATGACGGTGCTGATAAATTATGCGCGGACGTTATCAGGGTAGTGTAAAGTAGAGACTGGAGCGTACTTTTGTCTCGACCTTAATTCATGTGTTTGAGAGAGACAGTGGTTTTGACATATCGCTTAGTTTTATTGAGAGCAAGCGTGGTTTAACGGTAGCTCGTACTTTAAATCCTACGCTATCTACCGGCGGTAACTAATCGAAAGTTATGAATAAAGTTATGCATGTTATGGTCGCGAATGCGGTGAAGGTGAATCCTCCTGGAGGGTCGCCGGCATTGAATGGGTAGAGGAAGACACAAATAGTGCCCGCTTCGTAGAGCGTTGTGTTTCTCTATCACTTAATACTTTAGAGAGGATCGATATGGGACATCTTTCATAGTTGTCAACAAAATTCTAACTAGATAATAATTTCTTCCAGATTCGAGCGCGCATAATGGGCGTTCTCGTCACTCTGGCGTGGGTGACTTCATTCACTCAGCTGTCCACGTACACTCCGATCACGAATGTTCTCGGTCCGTACTCTGCGTTCTACTACTACGGCGGAATCAACCTCATCGGTGGATTGGTAGCTCTTATGTTCCTGCCAGAGACTAAAGGAAAGTCTGTGCAACAGATTGAAACAGAGTTGATGGGAAAGCGATTGGAAACCAGTTAAATTACTGATTAAGTGAATCGAGATATTATCGGCTTAGTCCGCTACCTGGGTAATAAAAGAAAAGTTTTATATTCTTCCAAAAGTTTTATTTTTCTTTCTTTAACAAGCTTCTACTTATGCACGCCACTGAGCCGGTTTAGGTCTACTTTTCAAGTGGCTGCCATTCTAATTTTCGTATACCATCGCTCCATATCGCCACAGGGCATCCTTAACTACGTGAGCGGATTCGCGGTCTCAACTCCAGAACACGTCTACCCAAACGGTTATCAGTTCCGGCAGATATATGGCCAGCCTACTGTCACTTCAGCCTGCCAATGCTGGGCTGGTTTGCTGAGTTATAGAATTATAGCTAATTCCATTTTTTGCTAAGAAAATAAATTAGGTACAGACAAAAAAAAACAATTTGTGTTAATTTTCTGAAAGTGTGTGGGAGAGGAAGAATCTATTCGACAAGATATCTTATACAAATTAGGTCCAAGCAACATATACTTATAAGAGCCTATCCAGGCACTGAAGTAAACTAACATATTAGACTGCGTAAAAATATGTTAGGGTTTTTTTCTCATAAATATTTTTATTAATTAATAAATACATTCCGCTTTACTAGCAACCTAGAGAAAATGATGTGTAGACAGATATACCGATCCAAAGGACCGTGAACGCTGTTATTGTGAAATTCGATAAACCCGAGCGATCTCACCGAAGTTAAATACAAAATGATACAATAATAGCTGAGTAACACTAGTAGCAAAGATATTATAATAGTAGACCTAGTAGGTACTACTATTTTAATATCTGTGGTAACACTTTATGCTATTACTATTTCTTTTTATAACTAGGTATTTGAGATGGAACACGGAAATATGAAGCGATATTATTTGATGTCTCGGTTTCTCCGATTTTCATTTCGTATAAAATGAACCTTGAAAACAAACACTCTGAGTACTTACTTAATATAAAAAAAAATACTTTTTGTAACTGTAAAAATAAAATGTATGTTATAATAAAGTAAATGAGCATAAATAAAAATATTGTTGAATATTATTCAATATTGCAATATTGCCAACTGAAGCGGTAAACATTAAAAGCGATGTTTTCGTTCTCTTTGTTCCAAACAAATAATAACATTGGTAGCAGTCAGTCGTAGCTAATGTACTACGCTGGCGTAGTAGAGCTACGAATGCGTACTCTGTGCTACGTAAACGCTACGAAACTTGTAGAACGTAGATGAATAATGTATTTATTACAATAAAATACATAATGTATATGGGTTTCATATAGGTTGAAAATATATTTCCGGTTTGAATTACTGGGTAAATGAGACTTTATGACCCAATCTCACAGTCGAGTAATCTGATTTCTATAGACTGCGAGGTATCTCTGGATGACGTCCGCAATTGCGCAGGGCAGTGTCATGCGAAGCTTTATTATTTTAAAGTTACGAGTGACACTGCAACTGTTATGGGCGGCCGTGTCACTAGGTCGTCACGTCATTCATTTTGATTATAAAAAAATAACCAAGTATGGTATAAATGCTCACCGGCTCATTATTGATGAAGAAGGACAGGTTGGCAGCCGGCACTGAGTTCTGGCTAATGCATTCCACCTTCAACTTCATGCCGGCTCTGTATCTTCTCTTTAGTCCGTACATGGTGGGGCCCTCTCTTGGTAGAACTGAAATAAAAAACGATAAAATTAAAATAAATTATAGAAATGTCTTGATTCGTCTGTCTCTTTGTAAATACATATAAAATGTTTTACTCGTATTAAAACATTTTATATGTATTTACAAAGAGAGTGTCAGAGTTTCAGGGTCGCAACCAAAGATTACTGGATTTATAGTCAGTGTTTATGATTTTTAAAGCAGTATCGCCTGCTCAACGTAAAGGAAAAATTAGAATCACGAGCGGGGATTGAACCCGCATCCGGGAGCCGGGATATGCTTTACTTAAGCTACCGTGACAAGTGGTCTCATGTCCTAATTTTTCCTTCACCTTTTATAACCAACTTACGGGGTTGGTAGCGCCATCTATTGAGTGATTTAAGAATCATCCCCGCTCGTGATTCTAATTTTTCCTTTACAAATTAATTTATAATCAATGGTCGCAAAGCATCAAGTGCCGCAAATTTTAATGTCTAAAGGTAGTGACGGTGATTGGTAAACATCGGGCTGCTCGTTTGTTACTCATCATCATCATCAACAGCCTATAGACGGCCACAGCTAAACATAGGCTTCTAGAGAGCGCCACTGAGCAGTTGCTCACCTCCTGCATTCATTGGCTCCCCGCGGCTTTCACCAGATCTTCGGTCTATCTAGGGAGGGGCCGGCCTACGCTGCGTCTTCTTGTTCACGGCCGGTACTAGCCTCTGATAAATTAAAAAAAAACCGTCTTCCCTTATTTCCAAACGTATAGTACCTATGTCTTTTTAATCATACTGGTAGAAAGATTTAGTTTTTATAACCAGAGAAATAAAGAAATTATTAGTAAAAGCAAATTTTAAAGATGTAAAAATAAAAGGAAATTAACCTCAAAGTGCTTGCAATGAGTTTTCATACAGAATAAACAGATAATTTAATATTATTATAACGACGGTTTTATTATTCAGTGGATAAGCTTGGAACGCGAGGCACGTTCATTAAAGAAAGACGGAACAGGAAAACTCTGAAGGTAATTAAGTTCACTAATTATTCACCTTATGAGATGTAGGAGGTACGGTAGCTAATTAATAAGAAAATCTGGCAAAAGATATAAAAATAATTAGGATAGAATAGGATAGGATATAATTAATATAGGATGGGTTACTTGGGAATATGTCAAGTTTTGACTAGGAGGTTCAAGTGCTAAAAATGGCCTTTGTGCAATAAATTATTTATTTTTGACTGTTATGAAAATTTAGGGTTATTACCCACTGCTTACTAAATAGACGTTTTCTAACGAATGAAAAGCGATCACAAAGGTGAAAGAAACAATAACCCGGTAAAATTCTATAACAGTTTCTCTCAAACTCTTAATATTATGACTAGTCGAGAAGAAGTCAAGATAAGAATTTTCATATATTAATGAGTTTTTAAACAAAACGTGTAGGTGGTAGACTTCGCTAACTATTCGCATCGGTTTTCCATACTTAAACAGAAAACTGTAGTTAAGTTAAACGTGTTATTTCAAAAAACAGTAAATTAAAATAGAAGCATTTTCAAATATAATTGATAAAATTTTAGCTATTTCATCAATACATGGACACGTAGCGACCAAAAATATCCTTCTGTATTTCAGAACCATAATGTGGGATCATCACCACCATCATCATCATCACCCTGAAGATGCCCACTGCTAAACACAGGGCTCCACTCCATTATCTATACATATTAGAATACTAAACTTAGTAGTCGCTTGTGCATAAGAAGATAGAAAAGACAAAACTATTCAAAACTTTAATCAAAGTAATAAATAGCCGTTTCTCGAAGCTTATACTCCATTATTAATAAACACTACTTACCTAATAATAGAATAGCGAAGCGAATAGTAGTGCTCATAGCGAAGCACGACTAGCCGTTTCTAACCGATCGGTAAAGTTAAGCAACATTCGCTGCGGTCACTACTATGATGGGTGACCGCTACTGCAAAAAGTTGGTATTTAGAACTGAGCGCTACCGTGCTTCGGAGGGCACGTTAAGCCGTCGGTCCCGGCTGTTGTCGTATGACAATAGTCGTTAAGCCAAGTCAGAAGCCTTCGGGCGGCCTAAAAATTCTGACACCAGCAGGGTTACTCTCGACACTCTATTTCAATCGTAATTTAGGATTTGGAACGAAATCTTGGCATTATTGGACTCTTAAGTCCGATACTAGCGCACAATTGGAATTTTTGTCCATGGATTTTTATGGAACTAAATGTAATCGACTCATTTCTACACTATCCGTATTTTTACTAAATTATTTAACATTGGAATTGGTGATTGATTCGGATTAGAATTTGAGTGAAATTGGGATTTGATTCAAGAGTAACCCTACTGGGCTGACCACTTGCTTACACGAGAAGAAGAAGAAGAAGAAGAATAGAATAGCAGCCATACACTCAGTGTTTTCTCCTAAATATTTAATATAACCTCATTTTCAACTCAATAAACAACAAAAAACTAAATAACTATTGCTGTACTATACAATGTCTATTAGTTAGAGCTTAACTTTACCCGTAGTTAAGCTCTAAAGTGTAGTTAAGGATGTAACAGGCTACGCGTGGACCTTAATAAAACATTCTTGTTAACTATCAGGCTTAGTTTAGAGGTGAAATGAAACCAAGAAGTTTATATTTTAATGTTCTTGGGTGAGACACATATTTTCTACTTGGTATATGAGCACAGATTAGAAAAAAAACAATCGATTGCAGGTGAGACAATAACATTATGTAGGTATTTAAAGTGGATAGTACTGAATCCACTACAGAGTTTCGTTCACGGAACTAGTGATAAACATATTTCTAAGAAGTTCATTGCGATCGAGAGAAAAAGTCTCCAGAGTTGCGTTGAACTACTTTCACGGATTTTCTGGGAATTAACCTACAAATCAGGGCATTATAACAGACATAGACGCAGTACGTATAGGTACGTACGACGCGCAGTTGTAATCTTAATTATACCCTTATCGATCAGTCCGTCTTGCATGGATTCGTGAGTATATACATGACTTGAGAATAGATAAAACAGAGAAGTTACACCACGCTCACCCGTCTGCAGTATTTTTAGCTCACACTGATACCGCATCCCTGGCATAGATTTCTTGAACAAAATCTGTTATATTCCCACCAAAAGGCATTAGATCTTTGCCGGAGATTGGTTTTTGTGATATACCAAAAATACATCCAGATAAATAACACATTTTTGTGGTCACTTCATCTAGCCTGAAATAAAGCAAAGCTTCTAATATGGGGATGTAATACTCTAAATTGTAATTTTGTACAAAACTATAGGTCAATCTCCATACTATCGACAATGGCAAAGGTTTTTGAAGCCATTGTATGTCCATTTATTCAAAACCATTTTCAATTGTACATTACCGATCATCAGCATGGTTTTGTAAAAGCTAGATCAACCTACACAAACTTAGTCACTTTTGTCGAAGGACTTGCGGAATCTATGGATAAGCATAAAGAATTAGACGTTATTTACACAGATTTCAGCAAGGCTTTCGACAATGTCTCACATTCTATACTTATAAATAAACTGTCAGTTTACGGTTTCACGGGGAATGTCATTGACTGGATGAAGTCGTATCTATCGGATCGTTTTTATTATGTCGTAGTTAAAGGTTACCAATCCAAGCTACACGGAATTACATCAGGCGTGCCGCAAGGTTCTCATTTGGGACCCACACTTTTTAATATATTTATAAATGATTTACCTAATTGCTTCCTTGCATCCACACCATTTCTATTTGCGGACGATTTGAAAATCTCTCGAGAAGTTAGTTCTGAGCTAGATGTTTCGATGTTGCATCGGGATTTGGATAGATTATATCGATGGTGTTGTGTAAATGGTATGGACCTAAATTCAGATAAATGTTTTTATATCAAGTTTACTCGGAAATATAATATAGTCAGATCTGTATACAGTATTGGAGAAACGCGACTACATGAAGTTGATACAATCCGAGATTTGGGTGTTAATTTAGATAAAAAAATTACTTTTATTTCTCATATAGAAAATATTGTAAAACGTGCGTTTAACATGCTAGGGTTTATTATACGGAATAGTAAAATCTTCAAAAATAAGCACACCAAAATTCTTCTGTACAATACTCTGGTACGTAGTGTGTTAGAGTATTGTCCGGTTGTCTGGAGACCTCACTACGCTACGCACACGCTTAGAATTGAACGTATCCAGAAAAGATTTATGCGTCATTTATGTTATGTTAGTAAACTACACAAGCGTAAGGTGTCGTATGGTGAGAAACTGGATTGCTTTAAAATATCATCTCTGGAAAAGCGTAGGAAATTACTAGACCTTATATTTTTGTATAAAGTTTTAAATAACCATATAGATTGTCCCCAGTTAGTTAAACAATTTAGATTTCGGGTACCCCGCGGAATACCTCGTCGCGTTGTCTCATTGCTTGTCCTGCCGAGTCGCACTACAGTGTATGGCAGTAACTCACCAATCCCTAGGCTATGCAGATTATTAAATGAATGGTTTAACAGCGGCCCAAAGGATATATTTACTATTAAATTACACCATTTTCGAGAGCATTTGCTCAAGAAAATTCCAAATTAAAATCTTCAAAATCATCATAATTACACTCCTGTTAATTTGTTTTATTTTCTTTTAATTTAGTTACTGACTTCTCCTTGACGAGAAGTACCGTACCCTTACAATTATTATTATTCACTTATTTATATTTAAGCGTTATTCTTTTAATGTGTTTTAGCATGCAGTGTTTGCCTGTAATTAATTGTTCATTTAGCTTTATTATGGTCATGTTTGGTAAGTTATAGTTTTAGTGTTACAAATGTTGGCAGACCTATGAAATAAAAATAAAAATACTTTTTGATAGTAAATATTAGAAATGTAATACAACACCCAGACACATAACCAACCAATGTTTATTACAGCAAATACAACTGTTTTTCCTGAGTAGGAATCTAATACACAACCTAGGTACAGTTTAAGATGCAGAGCCAGTACCAACTATTTGATATTAAAAATAAGAACAAACTCAATAAAAGGATATCGTAAAAATTGATTCCTTAAAATTCACCCCGGAGCCTCTTTGGTATTTCACGCCAAAACCTAAAACAAAACGAATGGAGGAATTTGGCTAAAACTTTGGACACATCGCTATAATATTTCTGATTCAAAGCTCCTCAATAAAACTCCAAAGTACTTGCGGAAAACCGGAAAAATCTGGTTGCAGAATACTAGTTACTTTTTCTGAATTATCCCCATTGTATCAAGTCTAGTAAACAAAATTACGTGTGTATTTAGTCTACGTATAAATATGTAAAGACGTTGTTTGGCTGAATCAACAACATAAATAACCGGATCCTTTGTCAACTCCAAAATAGCTTTTAACCACGATATTAAATAAATGGAACCTTAACGAGTTTGTTTGTAATTCCGGAACTTTGTTGGAACATTGAAGAGTAACGCGAGCATTAAAATCGAATTTACTTGTCTGTTAATAGTCCTTTATTATTACGAAGCAAAACCATAATTGAAAGTAAGTTTCAGTAAGCTGAAATGAAAGTGGGCAGCACAAGGGCCTGGAAAAACAAGAGAGAGATATCAATAGACTCTAATAGCTAATTAATTCCTATTTTCGAGAAAATAATAAAATTTGTTTTTAAACGCCTTCAAAAATTGACAAAAATAACTCGTAAGAAAGTACCTACCTACTTCAATTGTGTTGATTAAGTATGGTCGAAGTTACAAAGCTTTCTACAACTATTCAAGTCTATAGAGTGCACAGGAGTGAACAAGTATCTCCTAGGCATTGGCCACCCTTAGACCGTGTCATTATCTTATACATCAGATTCAGAGACAGTGGTAAATGATATTAACATATTAAAAAAATATAAATGGTTTAAAACAAACTATGAAAAAGTTACCGTGGAACTAAAGTAACCGATATAGCTTACAGAATCAGCAATTTGAAGTGGCAGTGCGCGGGCCACATCGTTCGTAGAACCGTTGGGGAAGAAAGGTTCTCGAGTGGCGACTACGAACTGGAAGACGCAGCGTGGGCCGGCCCCCTACTAGGTGGACCGACGACCTGGTCAGAACCATGGGGAGCCGATGGATGCAAGAGGCAAGCAGCCGCTCAAAGTGGCGCTTTTTGGGGGAGGCCTACGTTCAGCAGTGGACGTCTTCAGGCTGATGATGATGATGATGATGGTGATGACGAAAAGTAACCAGAAGACGCAGCGTATGCCAGCTCCCCAATAGGTGGACCGACGAAGATGAAGAATTATTCGACCTGATACCGGCATCGCGTTTTACCATCGCACCTCTCGCCACCGTGAAAAAGCTCATCCACACATTATTGAGTCGTGGAAGTCGCATACGACTCGGTTTATGCGCACTTTCTTACCGTACACCTGTAAGATGTGGAATGAGCTTCCACCAGCGGTCTTTCCCCAGAGCTACGACATGCAGCAATTTAAAAGGAGGGTCAAAAGAGTATTATCACAGGGTAAGCAACGCATCAGTGGCACGTCTAGTGTTACAGATGTCCATAGGCTACGGTGACCTCTTCCCATCAGGAGGGCCGTATGCTTGTTTGCTACCTATAGCATAAAAAAAAACGATCTGGTGAAAGCCGCGAGGAGCCGATGGAGGAGGCGAGCAGGCGCTCAATGTGGCGCTCTCTGGGAGAGGCCCTATGTTCAGTAGTGGACGTCTTCAGGCTGTTGATGATGATGATGATGATGATGATGATGAAAAAGTTACTTTATATTTGAAAAGAACTATAAACTATTGTTTAGAGCTTAGAGATGATAGTTGATGACAATGTTAAAGTTAAAATTTCCACAATGGGCCTAATTAATCCTTTGATCCGCAAATGTTTGTACACTCGCTATTTGAGTGTACCTACTAGGGTACATTATTTAGATGCGTGTATACAAGTATTTGTTTGGGACGGATTCCGCTTATTTGACTTGCTTAGAGTGGACTCAAGTTTAAGGAATCTTGGCTCGGGAATTTAGATTAAGTCCCACAGAGTATGCGACAGGCATTTTAATAGTTTGGGAAACAATGTTATTATTGTGAAAGAAAAGTTATTTATAAGTCCTTTCAAAATATTTACATGCTAATCAACCTTATGAGTGACTTTACTGTGTGAGTAGCAGCGGGCTGGTCAAATTGAAGTAAACTATGGTTTTTAAATGTTGCCAAAAGTCACTAACCAAGTCGTGAGTGAATAAGTATCTGCTAGGGAAGCATGCATCATCGTAGACCACATCGCCACTTTCCATCAGGTGAGATTGCGGCCTAATGGGCCTATTCAATTATAAAAAAACCCATATTAGACTTTTGAAAGTTAAATTTTCATATTTCCTCACGATGTTTTCTTGACCTTTGTAAGAACGAGTCCGCACGTTACTTGAAAAGTTTGGTGCGAGCAAGATTTGAAACAGAGTGCGTCGATTTGATTCGAAAAAAAGTCACAAAGGAAACTGCTCACCACTACTCGTTTCTTTTGGTAGAGTGCGATCCAAACTCAATGGCGGCTGTGAAGTCGGCACGAAAAGCTGCGTAGTAGTAAAAATTAGATGCGGGAAGAGGTAAGCGGTGTGCGTAGCGTGCGAGGGCTTACAGTGCACTTCACACCCGCCATTGAGTTTGAAACACACTTTAATTAACTCGTGCGTTATTGACTCAACGACATAAAGGAAACCTTAACAAAGTTTCAAGCCTCTATATTGTAATATTCAATGTTCTCATGCTTTGTTACTCAGATACAAATTCTCGTGATCGTGATCGGCTTTAATCAAAATAATAATTGAATTGTACCGGATCAGTCCTCATGAAAATTGATTCTGTGAAGTCGGACAATCACCGATCCTCGTTTGATAACAATAAAATCTAATCATATATTAATTTATGAACGGCTCTATCAGTTTGCAATTGATGGTTGTGGCTACATCGTTATACCAACCCAAAAGCACTATATGGTTTTACAACTTATATTTGTATTTGCAGCATGATCGGCATAGCTGTTTTTTGTTAGGCAGCCGTGTCGCTTAACATCAGGTGTCCGACTAGCTCGTCACGTCAATCGTTCTCATAAAAAACCCAAAACATTATAACACCAGCCTGTCTGTGTCTTGGCAAGTCTACGCTAGTATGAAACAACTAAATTTGACTAGATTGGATAGATAAAGCCCATCATCTCGCAATATTATCGAAATAAATCAGTAATGATACTTCTACAGCCATAGCACACATATCAGTACACAATGAATATGTGAGCGGTAACGAGAATGATTGGCTACAGGAAAGAGGATCAATAACCGTAATTGGATCCGCGTTTGTTTGCTAAGGTAATCAGTGTTTGGCGCCGCGCGTTTCATCTGACTTCATACATTTTTTTTCTGTAGACATTTCATTGTGTTTGTCCTATGTAATAGGGCGAATTCTGTGGAGGTTGTTTGAAATTCATTTTATCACCCATCATCCGTATCATTTCTCAGTCATATTTAATTCGACGAAACGATCCTGTTTGGATACTCGAAAATTCGTAAACAATTTTATAAGATCTAGGTGTACCTTTTTTTTTTTTTTTTTTTTTTTTTTGAGGGGGGAAATGCCCTCGCACTTCCCTGCCACCACGGGGGTGATGGCAGGGGGTATGTGGGACTCGAACCCACTAAAACCCCCCCGTGATCCGTCCGCCGCCGGGACGGGACGAGATAGGGTCGCGCTGGCATTCACTATCTCGCCCCAGCGGTAGGCCCTTCCGGGCCTCTGCGCCAGTGGGTGGGTAACCTTTCACCTCAGTTACCCACCAGACGTGTGGGGCCGTGTGAGCGCAGCGGAGAGTCCCCCGACCCTCCGCCGCCGGCCCCACTACGGAGGACGAAGAAGGCGCCCGAAGCGCCTCCTCCGTCCCCCTCTCCGTCTGCGCCGGAGGGGGTCAGAGTTGGCATCGTCCTCTCTGACCCGCTCCGCAGCCTCCTTTTGCGACATCACCACCTCGCAAAAGGAGACCGTAGCCTGCCACGCTCTCTCGCTGTCGAGCATGGCGTTCATCACGCTCGGCAACGAGAGATCCCGGCCAACGACCGCTGAAAGTGTGCGCCGCTCAGACTCCCAAGCAGCGCACACCTCCAGCGTGTGGGGCGCCGTATCTTCCGGCGCCCCACATTCGTGGCAGGCTGGGGTCGCCTCCCGTCTCGCGATCTGGTGCAGGTACTTTCCGAAACATCCGTGTCCGGAAAGCACCTGCACCAATCGGAAGGTCAGCGACCCGAATGGCCGCCGCACCCACTCCCGGAGGACCGGGCGGATGGCCTCCACCGTCCTCTGCCCAGGCACCGGTGGAGCCAGGTCCTCCGTCCACCGCCGCAACAGGGCGGCCCGCGCCTGCCTCCGCAGGCGCCTGACCTCCTCCCACGCTGGGGGCTCTCCACGGGACCTCCTCGCCGCCACAAAGTGGTAAACTTCGGCGAGGGTTTCCGCTTCGAGCTCCCAGGGGGGATCACCGGCCAGCACGCACGCCGCCGTCCAGGACACCGTCCGGTATCCGCGGATCGCCCTCGTCGCAATGACCCGCTGCGGACGTCGCAGCAGGGCCTTGTTATTGCGACCGAGGGCGTCCACCCAGACCGGTGCCCCGTACATGGCCATACTCCGGATAACTCCGGAGTATAGCCGACGGCACGTAGCGTTCGGGCCACCCACGTTGGGCAGCAGCCTCCCCAGTGCGGCAGCCGCACCCAGGACTCTTGGGGCCAGTTGGGTAAAATGGGCCCCAAAAGTCCACCTCCCGTCCAGGATGAGACCCAGATATTTCATCTGGGTCCCAACCGGGACCGGGATCCCATCCAGGAGTACCCGCGTCCCTGGAGGGGGTCCCCCCCGAGGCCCGTGGAACAACAGGGCCTCAGTCTTGGAGAGGGCAACCTCCAGTCCCAGGGAGCGAATGCGGTCGACCACGAGGGTTGTACCCACCGTGGCCAGCCGCACCGTCTCCCTGAGGTCCCTCCCCTTGACTACGACCAGGGTGTCGTCCGCGTAGCACGCAACCTGCATATTTGCAGGAAGCGTGCCACGCAGCACCCAGTCGTAGCCAATGTTCCACAGGAGCGGTCCCAAGACCGACCCCTGTGGAACCCCGCAGGAGACGCGACGGTGCCTCAAACCGTCGCGCCCTTCCACCAGGACCTCGCGGTCCTGGAGGTAATCGGCCAACAGCCTCCGCAGATACAGGGGCACTCCGTGATAACGGAGCGCCTCCTGTATCGTTCCATGCGGAAGGCTGTTGAAGGCGTTGGCTATGTCAAGCGACACAGCCAACGCCTTTTCCCCTCCACCGACCGCATCCTGCGTCCACTTCTTGAGCCAGAGCAGGGCGTCTATAGTAGACCGCCCTGCTCTGAACCCATACTGGGCCTAAGATCTAGGTGTACCTACTCAACTTTGAGTAGATATGAGCTTGATGGTTTTACCTGATTTAATTCTAGTGTTGAATTATGGTAATACCTAAGACGGGGTTCTTACTGTTGGCCTCATTAGTAAACTCAAAGTTGCGCAAAGAGCTATGGAGAAAGAGAGCTATGCTCGGGGTTACGCTGTGAGGTAAAATCCCAAATGAGGAGATCCACAGGAGAATTAAAGTCACCGATATATCGTTTAGAATTGTAAAGACATGTAAAACTCATCTCTTGCGAACCAGTATATTCTGTATGGCACCCATCATTTTTAACAAGATTCCTGTAAGGTTACGTATTGAGAATGACTTGGTATTCAAAAAGAAACTTAATGAGCTTTTGGTGGACAAAGCATATTATAGCATTGACGAATTTCTGAAGGATAAAAATTTAATTTAATGTTAATAATGGTATAATTTATGATTGATATTTAATGACATGGACAATCGACCATTATGGTTTAAATAGCAAAAAATTAATAACAACATTGTAGTATTGACAAATCTAAATGCTTGCATGTCTTAACGACTGGAATAGAGACATTATACACATTAGAATAAGACCACAATTTTTGTATTACCTATTTCGCAAGTTAATAAATTGTTTAATTGTTTGTTTAATTGTTTTAATTGTTTAAGAATTAGCATGCTAAAATGAGTTCCGAGTGACACTGAAATCTTTCATGGGCGGCCATGACGTTTAACACCAGGCGAACGACTGGCTCGTCAAGTCATTCGTTTACATAAAAAACCAGGAATATAGAAGGTTGAATGAAATAATTTACCTCGACCAAATTCCATACGTTAATAAGCTAAGTAAACAAAGAAAGAGACAAAAATAAAAGCCGAGCGTTATGTCTTCAAAATTGCTTCGAAACAAAAATTTTTATTGTTTCCTTTTTTAGAAACGCGATCCATTTACTCCAATTAGCTTAACAAAAACGACGGCTTGATTGTTTGTTAGAATGAAACATTTCTACAGATTTCAAAGTTCATCTGGACAATGGGATGGATTATGAAGGAATTAGGATCCCTTTCACGGGCTGGAGCGCAGGATTTTGTAGAGATTTTCGATGAAGATCAAATTACAATTTTAAGCTATAACTGGCCCTGAAAAGATTATATTACTGGTAAGCTGATTGTTAGCAAGAAAAGTTTTAAGTCACTGATATTGCTGTATTTTAGCTAACAAACTTTTATACCTATTTAAGTATCTGGTCAGTGAAATCAATAAAAAAATAGGTTAGATAGGAGCGGTCTTTCAATTGTAGAAGGATTGATTAATTAGCCTCATAATTAAATTTTAAGTTAATCTAGGAAGATCATCAGGAGATAAGTATTCATAAATTTTCGACGCTTAAACTACCACAACCATACCAAATACTTCAACTATATATGTTTAGAAATAATAATAGTTATTATACACATGTTTATTCAACGGTACAGACAAGCATACGGCCTATTTATTGGGAAGCGACCACCTATATTATATGTATGTAATAGTATGTATAGCCTTTGGACATTATTTTAAATGCTACTGGAGGCGTCACTAACGCGTTGCTTACCCTGTAGGACTCTTTTCACCTATAAATTGTGTGGGTAACGCCGAATCCTATAAAACTACTTACCAACGACATGCATATGCGAGTGTACTTGTGCGGTTTGGAAGGAAGGCGCATCGGCTGACACCTCACAGGTATACCGTCCTTCTGCGATCTGCGTCGCAGCTTCTATCGACAATCGTTCTGCGTCGCTCGCGTCACGCTGTGAACAACATGTATTATTAGATCAAAGTATTGACATCATATGAGTAGAGACCACGACATGGTAAGCGTAGTCTCAGATAATATAATACCTATACAGTAGTATAGGATGCCCTCCGACTGAATGTGGGTAGATGATGGTATGCGCTAAAGGCTAGCAGCAGTTGATGAGAAAGCCGATTCGGAGTTCGGACTTAGTAGCGTGGGGAGAAACCTTATTTAGCAGAGGTCTTATTCTATATTACCTGTGGCTGCGTGTTAGATACCTTTCAGTCGCAGCTTCCATTATGGTACCTATTGAATTCGATACTTCTAATACAACGTGCTTAGGGTATGACTGTGAGCGAGTCTGTATGTACACATTATGAGTGTGCTACATTAGACTGCGCACTAAGTAATTAAGTATCGCTTTTGTTACGTGATGTATGCTGGAATGAAAACAAACCGAAATTCAGTACAGACCCGATTTATCGTTGCGTAACGCTCCGTTACGCAACAATAGTTTTGTTTAACTTATAGGATGTGTCAAACATGAAGTACCTACGTTGTTTAAATGTTATTTAATTCATTTTTGCTATTATATTTATATTTATAACTTTATGGGTACTCCATGATTTTAACCGCAATTTTTCAATGCATTCACTTCGATATTTAAGAGGTTCCGTACGTTTAAAAAACCACCCTGCTTGAGTTATAAATGGCTGTATCTCTTGAACCGCCAGCCGCCTGAAAGTAAACAGAATATGTGAAATAAATCTCCACGCAAGAAACGTATTATCATAATATAATACTTAACAGTTTTTTAATACCGTAAGTCCAAACTTGGTATTTTTAATCTGTGTTTTTGAGCTAGTTTTTTAGTCTTATCTCAAATGTAAATAATGTGTACTACGGAACCTGTAGTGCGCGAGTTTGTCTAGGTTTATGTTAGGATCAGGTGTAAGGTAAGCCAACAAGCACAAAAGGCTTGGCGGGGACGTCAAGGCGTACCCTCCTTAACAAAAGCTGGGTAAGATTTGTTCAGACTTAGCATTCAGTGGGTTTAGTCATAAAGCGCGTTAACATTAGAAACATAATAAGCGTTAAATAATTAGCTGCAATAATAATTAATAATAATAGAATGCTACGATGAACTAAACTACACCTAAAAACATTAAAACTAAAATATAAAACTTAAAACAAACCGTTGGTGGAGGGAAAAGTGGCCAGAATGCTGGCAGCATTGCCACGTTGAATGGCAATGCTTATCTTTTGTGCAAAATAAAATCCAGCATTCAGGTCACCTGATGCCTCAACCAAACGTTTAGCCAAGTCCCAGTACGTTTCCATGGCAATACTGCTGTAATTTTACTTTTCAGTTATTACAGTATATTATAGTCATAAAAATTTAGAGTTTCATCTGTTTCAATTTTGATGCGCTCCTCATAGATTGGTTACACTAATTACTCCTACACAGGATGTATTCTCACCGTAAATAATCGGGTTCCAAGTACCTTTACAGTAGGTATTATAATTATTATCTTTGCTATAATCAAATACCTAGAACAAACTATTCTAGACTGAACTACCCGTGTAGCTCCGAGCATTTTACATATGATTTAAAATGTCAATGGTCAATGAAATTTCACAAAATCATCATCAAGATGGAGACCTGGAAAAACTGATCATCTGCGCGTATGTGGAGGGTAAGAGGTCACGTGGAAGATCCTATACGCGATGTTCTGACCTAAGAGAAAACAAACAGTTCAAGTTTGAGACTGTGGCGCGAATGGCCACAGACAGGAACCGATAGAGACAGATAACACACAAGTGGATGAGACAGCACGCTAAACACGATCTTCAGTCATGAAAAGTCGATTGGGGAGAAAGAGAGGGAAAGAACATTTCTAAAATACACATTCCAACTCCGACAGCCGACTCCGAAAATTTATCCAATAGCTTGTGCTTGTTGAGCCGTAAACATTTGTCGGCTGTTCTCGACTCAAGCCATTTA
This sequence comes from Ennomos erosarius, assembly GCA_963580505.1. Taxonomy (NCBI): domain Eukaryota; kingdom Metazoa; phylum Arthropoda; class Insecta; order Lepidoptera; family Geometridae; genus Ennomos; species Ennomos erosarius. Next base: position 11,798,131 of record OY756982.1, read on the forward strand.
TATCTTCAAATTAATGTTGGTTTGTTGTCGCGGTCACGTGTAGAAACAAATGAAGGTCTCGGATTTCTCATAGCGTTTATTCATGAAGAAAACATAGTATTAGTGTCAGGGCAACGTGACTAATGGCATACTTCGCTCGACCCTCGACTAGTAAATATAGCCCCGAAAATAGTTGAAGCCTATATAGATTGTTGTTTTCTATCTATTCTTTAACTTCTTATTCAAATATATCAATAAAGGGTCTGTCCTGAGTGTCTCAGTGACTAACGTAGTATAATCCAAATTCGCTATAAAGACTTCTATAGACTTGTTATTTGTATTATGGCGTATATATAGGAGAGAAGTGTACTGAGTACCCTACGCTTGTGCGACACACTGACCCCCATATTCTAAGTCGTTATCACGAGATTACTCCACTCGACTCCACCTCGAATTAACTTCATTTTTGTGTTTTGGTATTTTTAGTGGACAATATATAATCAACTTGACATTTCTGCATCAATTTTTCTTAAACGAGAGAAGCGAAGCAACTGTCAACTCAAGGTACGTCTCGATGTATTTTGAGTTTCCCTCAAAGTTAAGTAGAAGTCAAGTGAAGGATTTTTGGTGAAACGTTTTAGAATACGGGGGTATGGCTCGAATCATCCAAGCGCGACAACACTGAGTTGCGAATCACTGCGGTTCGAAATCACGCTACTTCGACATGGCAGTCTAATATTATTGTGAAACGTTATTTGGGCGCCTCTAGTACAATAAATATACTCAAAAAAGTTAAATAACTGCTAACGGGGTCAAAAAAGTATTAAAGATTGAACGAAGAAACGCACTCTAATAGCATCATCATCATCATCATCAACAGCCTGAAGACGTCCACTGTTGAACATAGGCCTCCCCCAGGGAACGCCACTTAGAGCGGCTGCTCGCCTCCTGCATCCATCGGCTCCCCGCGGCTTTCACCAGGTCGTCGGTCCACCTTGTGGGGGGCCGGCCTACGCTGCGTCTTCCAGTTCGTGGTCGCCACTCGAGAACCTTTCTTCCCCATCGGTTGTCAGTTCTACGAGCGATGTGACCTGCCCATTGCCATTTCAACTTGCTAATCCTAAGAGCTAATCCTAATAGCATACTAGAGTTATATACCGGTATATAGCTCTAGTATGATATTAAAGGATAACTCATCATATTTCTAGAGACACGACAATATTTATTTTTATTACTTTATGAAAATGATTATAATTATGCTGCCGTTGGAACTTCTAATCAACACAGTTATTATCAAGCTTTCAAATTCTATCTACTATTCAAGTCATTAAAGCTATCTCTACGTATAATTCAATAAAATATTGTGGTACCAGTAAAAATAGCTTTTAAGAGGATGACCAGCAATTTAACCCGCCTCCTTCAGCTTTATACCTTAGACTAAATAATAATTTAGACGGCACGTTCAAAACAAAAAACTGCAGAAAAAAGGAATACGAAATCATTTACAATTTCAGACGATAGATATAGAGCTATACAATGTATACCTATCTATGCTATTATGTTACGATCCGAATTGCTGCTCAACATAACGCAACGAGTTTAATTGATTTTGCGACTTCATCAGCTCCATAATACGTTAATCTTGCGGAAGCACGGGCCTTCTCTTTCGCAGCAAGAGAGTTTTGGCCATAACCTACGCTGGCCAATAGCAGGTTGACGGATAACACAACATCATCTTCTAAAATTTTGTGATACTCGATAATGCTGCTTTCCCCATAGTGTTTTTCTTTCCTTGTTGCACATTTTATAAGTGTAACTTGAAATGTCTTTGGAAGCGGGATCCCAAAAAGGGAGTACCAGCCTTAAAGTCATACGGGCAACCACTGAGTGACACACTCCTCCGTATTCCAAAACATTTCTTCAAAAATCCTTCACTTGACTTCTACTTAACTTTGAGGGAAACTCAAGATACGTCGCGACGTACCTTGAGTTGACAGCTGCTTCGCTTCTCTCGTTTGAGAAAAATAGACGCAGTAATGTCAAGTTGATTATTTATTGCCAACTAAAAATACCAAAACACAAAATGAGGTTAATTCGAGGTTGAGTCGAGTGGAGTAATCTCGAGGTAAATATGGGGATCAATCTCGAAGATTTTACAATAACGTATTCTTTTTTTTACTTTACAGACCTTTTGAACACGCCGTCTAGTTGTTTTATTACTGAGAAACCCAAAACTTTACCTGCCAAGGCCGCCACATTCAGTAGTTTTTGCAAGTAGCCGTTTCCTGCTCTAACCTTACTGAAGGAATGGGGTGGGTTAACCCTTCCTCTATAATGGGAAAGGAGGCAGGGAGGTTATGACTCTGCAGTGGTAATGGGCGAGGTGGAAAATAACGAGTATTTTTAGTATTTTGGGAAAGTTTCGGAATATTTTTTTATATTGATTTAGGTGAGGTTTATCTGAAAGTGTTTCCATTGTAGATACAATTTGAAAAAATATTTGCGTTTTCGTTGACTGGGAATAAATATAAAAAAGAAGACGTACTTTCATGTATACCTGCGCACAACACTTGCTTATTGATTTATTATTATAAATCATTGATTTAATACGCTCCAGCTTAAACTTAATTATGGTGATGGAGTAAAAACTCGTCCTTATTACAAAAAAAATTGTATTAATTAATAAATAAATAAATAAATAAATATGTGTGGACATTTCACACAGCGCCATCTAGCCCCAAACTAAGCATAGCTTGTACTATGGGAACCAAGATAACTGATACAATACTTATATACTTTTTGTTTGTAAATACATACATAGAATACAATATAACACCCAGACGTAGAACAAACATCTATGTTCATCACACAAATGTTTGTCCCGGGTAGGAATCGAACCCACAGCCCTCAGTTCAGAAGGCAGGGATACTACCAACTGAGCTATCGGGCCCGTCTATATATAACTGCATTTATTATGAACTATTTAAGGAGGTTTGTAGGTACATACATATAAACAAATCGTCGGTCCCGGCTGTTGTTGTAAGACCACAGTCGTTTAGCCATGTCAGCAGCCTTTGGGCGGCCTAAAAATTCTGACACCAGGGCTGACCACTTGCGAAGTACTAAATAAATACTATTATTATTATTTATTTGTAATAAGAACGGTTACAGACACCAATGACACTTATTACACAAATTGTTATAAAAATTAATTATCATATTTCTAAAGTGCGCGGTAGATACGATTATAGACATAAAATAAAATTGAAATTAATTATTGGATAAAATGTCAAAAAAACACAATTAAAAATTTATACTTACTAAAATTATACTTTACTTACTAAGTACTACGAAAAGAAGAAGAAGAACAAATCTTGTGTTGTTTTGCCGTTTTTAGCGTTTAATATACCTGCAAATTAAACAGTCTTGAATAGCTAAACCTATGGCTAAACGATTTTTTCTCCTCTATTATTAAATCCCTGAATGCAGTATTATTTACGAAACACGCAACGTGAGTAGCATGCGGAGTAACTGAAAATAAGCGGAAAATATTGTGTTCTTGCTACATCGTTAATTAACTCTTTGTAATTATATTTACGTACTGCGGAGCTGTGCAATAATGAAATGGTGGTTAGTGTAGTTGTTGTTTGTGACCAATAATTACCCTCTTACATTACATATTTATTCTGGAAAAACCTAGTATAACGCGTGTCATTAAAGAAACTAATCTGACGCCAACAAGAAACTATTGTTTTCCCTCTTCCACTATTGCGTTTAAGTGCAGAGAGAGTGAAGCAGTCATAGACACGTGTGCTCTTTTCAGATTTTTTTATTGAACCGCGCTATACCTACTTTAACAAGACAGAGCAAAGTTGCTGGCCGCCACTTAGTAATGTCATTAAATTGTCGCCATTTATGTATTATATTTTTCATCATCATAAGCCGGAAGACCTCCACTGCTGAGCATAGCCTCCCACCTCATAAAGGAAAAGAAAAATGTTGGCACTCCTCCATGGGTCGTCACTTTGATCAGCTAATTACTTCTTGCATCCAATTGGCTTCCCGTGGCTTTAAACACGAATAAATTATATAATTTTGGGAAAGAACACCGACTTGAGCAGCGATCGATGGCTGAGCGTTGACCTCTATTCTAACCCCTGTATTCTAAAACATTTAACCATAAATCCTTCACTCGACTTCCACTTAACTTTGAGGGAAACTCAAAGTACATCGCGATGTACCTTGAGTTGACAGTTGTTTCGCTTCTCTCGCTTAAGAAAAATTGACGCAGAAATGTCAAGTTGATTATATATTGTCAATTAAAAATACCAAATTCACAAAAATGAGGTTAAGTCGAGATTGAGTTGAGTGGAGTAAACTCGTGGTAACAACTTAGAATATAGGGGTAAGTATGTGTCTATAGGTAAGTCTTGCCTGTTCCTAGTTCATCTGAGTTGAGTAAGTAGTAGGCCTTTGTGAGTTACCTACGCCTACGTAACGGCCTGTGGGTTAAGTACTACCCACTACTAGAGAATAACGCCACTAACGCTGCTTAGCCCCGCTAAGAAACGCAGATTAGTAGCTATATCCATTGTATTAGTTAATACATATATGTAGTTAAGTACGCTAATTAAATTCAGTGTTTGTAACTCAAATAATTAATTCTTTATCTCAATACTAAGCTCATTCTACTTTCTTATTATTCTTGATATTAGATTTATCGAAGTATACAATAACTGTACTCTGAACAAATTATATTTCAAAATCAGAATCAGAATAATTTATTGAATAATTGATACAATAACGCTTGGCTGGGTCTAATTGCACCAATAAAATAAGATCAATTTACCTACATCGGGCATTAAATAGCATGGAAACCATGGAAATATACATGAAAATTATGAATCTATTATCCGAGCACAAATTTAGATTGTAAAATTGTTCATTTTTATTCTCATGCCTCACCCATATTAGCGAAGCTTTGTCAACTAACGCGAGGTGAGTTTCCGCCAGAGTTCCACATCCTCATATGTAGCGAGGAATTTGTTTGTTAAATACAAATAGAATCGCTAAAAAAACAAAATGATAAGCAATACTCTTTTTAGGCGATTCTATTGGTCCCTCGCTACACATCCTCACACATCTCTGATGGAAACGCACTCGAACCTGTGTGACGATAATGATATACGATAGCTGGGTATGCGAGTTATTGACACACATCAGCCAGACAGAACACTGCTGACTAAACTAAACATAGGTCTCCTTCATGAAACGCCCTATGGAGAGGCATTTTCGCTCAACTTCGCAACGATTAACTGTTAATCATCAAAACTAAATTATTACTGTTCAATTAGATAAGGCGTGCCATTACACAAATTAACCTATTTCGTTTACATGAATAATAGAGCGAATCGTTCTCGTGGAATGAGATAATTTGATGGACCTACATATTAATTTCGTAGTTTACTAATTACAAGGACGGCAAAGTTAAAGGTTTGACACGTTTCATACGATGTCTAAGCTCTTGTACTATATGTAGCATCGATGCGTGTAAAATAAAAGTTACGATAAGTACGATATAATTACACTATTACGGACATAATTATGGAATTAAAAATAACTTTCTACTGAGGGTTGGGAGTCATCGTCATGGATCCCGCAGGGCACGGGCCCGCGGAGAGTTCAACTCCACTTTTTGAGATGTTTACTTTTTGTTTTCATGACTGTTTACTTTTTTAGGAATATTATTAATTTGTGCAATATAAAAATAGCTACTAGCACTAGCTAATTGCGTGACAATCACTACCTATAACCTAGAATCAGCTCGCGCCGTTTCTACGTCCAAGTTGGAATGGAAACATGAAGAAATCTCGTAAATAAGCATTCTGCTTGGATTCTATTCAGTAGCTGGATACAAACAGGGGCCTTAGCGTGATCCAGCTGAAGACCTATAAGAAAACCGCTAAAATAAAATTTTTGTTGTAGCGATTCGATCACTTTTATGAGAATCATTGACATGACGAGCTAGTCGTTCACCTGATGTTAAGTGACAGGCCGCCCTTAATAGTTGCAGTGTCACTCGGAACTTTAAAAAAATAAAGTTTCGCGTGACACTGCACTGTGCGTCATCATGAGACATTACACAATTTAGTAATCAGATTACTACACTGTGTAATCAGGTAATGAAGTCTCATTTGCCCAGTAATTTAACTAGCTACAATGCCCTTCAAACTGAAACACAGTAGTGCTTGAACACTACTGCTTGGCGGTAGAATAACTGGCAAACCGGTGGTACCTACCTAGACGAACTTTGCAGAAAAGTCCTACCACCTAGTACCTGTCAATCTTCATTTGAAACGTGCTATACGTAACAGTAGGCCCCAGGACCGTGTCGAAACAGTTTTGTGTGAAAGAGTCCGGGTTATTGACTAACGGGTGTTTACCGATTTTCGTCCAGAACATCATATAGGTACTTATTATTATCACTGACTAATGTCACGACGCAAATTGCTACTGACTAGTCATCCTCAACCCAGCAGCAATGCTACAAGATAAGTGTATAGGCATGAAAATTGGTGAATTGTTTTATCTGCTTCCTCACGTCATAGAACTCTGGACAGAGTTTTAATAATACTGTCTGTAAACTACTAATGAAATGCGTTGAAAGCTTAAACACTCGCTACTATGGAAATATTGCGGTTCCGAATTCAGATTAGACTACGCAAAGGAAAACTAAAATGAAGTTGCTAACTAATTAACGAAGCCTCAAACAGATATTTGCTTCCTGACTGGCTGTTTTAAATTTCTCTCGGTTATTTTTGCTAGTTATTTATCTGGATAGTTTTAAAATGCATTTACAATTTTTATTTGACTGGATATCGATGAATTTTGTATGGATATAATAATGTCTTCGCTTGTTCCTACTGCCTGGAAATAACACCCAAATGTATAAATATACCTCATCTTCCGTTCGACCGCCATTGAGTAACCAGTGTGTAGCGGCTATCCGCGTACAATTATTCAAAATCGGTGTTAAAAGTATTGATCAAAACTTGTGTTATATATCATTAGAAAGTTTGTTGTGCCGTCTTTCGTATGGTGTTTGTTTCAAGAAAATCCATCCAGTAGTCAGTGAATTATAATCAAAAACATATTTAATAACGTGGTGCATTCCTTGTAACCCTGACCTAGGGCAACTCGCTGCACGGTGGCTGTGACGTAACTTGTTTTGCATACCCGCGCGGCATCCGATTGTTACGAGTGATATTATTGATCATTTTTTGTCACCAAAATGGATAAGATTACTTGTGTCGGATGCAACTCAACCATTCCTACGGGTGAATATATATGCTGCCACGGCTGTAAGCAAAATTATGACCTGCAGTGCGCTAATCTCTCGCCAAAACGATTTAAGAAAATGAGCCTCGATGTGAAGCTTAACTGGAGATGTTTTGGGTGTAAAAGTAAGCAGCCCAAGCAGGATAACACCAATACACCGGCACGACCCGGTTCATCGCATTTGCTGAAGCCTGCGGGTGAGAGTGACAGTGATATTATTAAGGAACTAGCGCCCGAAAGTACTAACGTGACAATGCGCAGGAAAGCTGAAGCTAGGCCGTGCACCAGTGCCTATACTGCCTATATAACAGAAGATAAGCTGAGAGAAATTTGGAAAAATGAGATGAAGAAGGAAATGGAGACTATGCTTGAAACTACAATAAGAAAAACAGTGTCCAGTCAGCTCAAGTCCATAAATAGCCAGTGCGCTGGTTTTCAGGAGTCTGTATCATACATCAGTACACAGTATGAAGACCTAAAAAAGGACAATGCGGATCTTAAGAAACTTCTCGGTACATACTCATCAGAGTTAAAGAGTTTCAAGGATGAAAATAAAAACCTAAAGGAAAATTTGAGTGCTGTGATGAACCGCGTAAAAACCCTTGAGGAGGAGAACCTGAGACAGCAACAATGGGTTAGGTTACAGAATATTGAAATTACAGGCATTCCTGAGAATAAGGAAGAAATTACGACTGATGTAGTCCTGAGAGTTTCGCAATATATCGGAGTTAATATTGAACCGTCGGACTTGGAGTTTGCTCATCGAGTGCAGCCGCGGAGTGCCGTGAGTGCAGCTCGCGCGCGCCCTATCATAGCGCGCTTGAGGCAGCGTGATATTAAGGACCAGATCATAGCTGCTGCACGGAAACTTCGCAATATGACTGCCAGGGACGTGGGAATGGGCGGCGATGCCAATAAGATATTTGTTAATGAGCACCTGACCAAGGACAGCAAGATGTTGCTGAGCTCATGTAAACAAAAGGCAAAAGAGGTTAACTATAAGTTTATTTGGACAAAAAACTGCCGAATTTTTGTCCGAAAGAACGAAACATCGCCTGCGATTCCTATAAATTGTTCATCCGATCTTATAAAAATAGTTTAACATTTTTTCTCCATGTTTTCTATGTACCGGGTTGTAATATTTACATTTGTTTATGTTCAATCATATTGGGTAGTCGTCTTGCTTACCAATGTACAACTCACTTATATACTCAAATTATTATATACACTATATACAAAATTACAGAAATGTATTCTTTTTCTTTCACAACTCACATAATATATACGTACTACAAACTAATAGGTATTTTAAAACGAAAAAATGTAACGTGCTATAATAATGAGTCGGGATCGCAGTTGTGTTTATTTACATGTCTTTATGTTATCTCGGCATTGTTTTATTATTATTTTTCTTATCCTTATGACAAACTATGTTTGCTCCAGGTAAAAAAATACACTCGTGATATAAAATATAGCAATGGAAAATATTTGCTTATAAACATTTCCTTAGCCACCATTGTTATATTTGTTAATTATTTTTATCTGTGCACTGATCATAATTATGCTGCTCGTTGTAAGTATGGATATACTCTTTTTACTCACAATGGATGATACAATGAAAGAATTAAAACTTTTTTATCAGAACACAAGAGGTCTTAGGACTAAAACTAGTGAACTTTATAATAATTTGTTATTGCTGGACTCTGAACTGGTAATGATTACAGAAACGTGGCTTTGTGACGGAATCCTGGACGCGGAGCTATGTAGTGATAAATTTTTGGTATTTCGTAAAGACAGGGGGTCTCTGGGTGGTGGGGTAATGATTATGTGCGTGCCACGACTACAACCTCGTGCGAGACCGGAGTGGCAGGCTGACGACGTGGAATGTGTTTGGGTAACCATTCCTGCTTATGCTCTTGGTTCTGCACATGATTTGCATATTGCAGCCGTCTATATACCCCCTAATTCTCTTGTTCCGTTACGAGTTAACTCATTTATGGATCTAACGTCAGAAATTCATAGTAATCATCCTAATGATCATTTTATAATCGCAGGTGACTTTAATTTGCCTTGCATAGATTGGGCAAACGCTGAGCCGATTGTGCTAAAAAAGGGATCTGTAGAAATTCAGACCTCAGCTGCGAATCTTATTTACCAGTTCTCTTTTATGGGCATGTCGCAATATAATAATCTTCTAAATAAAAGCAATAACACGTTAGACTTAGTCTTCTCCGACTCACCAATCACTATACGAAAATCTGTCGATTCGTTGGTAAAAGAAGATCCTTTCCATCCAGTTCTTTCTATTGTATCTTCTGATTTTCTGATACCACCGCTCAAACCTCAAGCTTATACAAAATATGTTTTTGGACGCGCAGATTTTAACAGTTTAAATGGTTCACTTGCCAAACAAGACTGGACGTTCTTAACTGATTGTAACAATGATCTGGAAGACGTAATAGACACGTTTTATTCTATCCTAAATAAATTGATAAAATTGCATGTTCCTCAAGCTCGTTGTGCTGGCACTTATATATACCCAGTTTGGTACAGTCGAGCTTTAATCAAATTAATTAAAGAAAAATTTAAGTACCACAAATTTTGGAAGCGCTATAAAAATCCTGTAGATTATGATCAATTTGCGGAGCTCAGAAGTAGACAAAAAATAGTTCAATCGGAGTGCTATCAATCATACATAATGTTTTCTCAACAAAAAATTAAAACACACCCGAAATTCTTTTGGTCATACATCAAATCTAAAAGAAGGAATGCGTCCAACTATCCGCAGCAGATGACTTATGATAACACGATAATAAATAAACAGGTGGATATTTGTTCAGCGTTTAATAATTTCTTTGGTCAAAATTTTAACAGCCCAGCTAATTATTACCCTGTTGGTCAACAGGATAAAGATTTGCAATCACAAACTATTCATGATTTACATGTTATGGACAGTACAATATCTAAATTAATTCTAAATCTTGATACAGCAAAAGGAGCTGGTTGTGACAAAATACCACCCATATTTTTTGTTAAATGTGTTAAATCGTTATCTTTGCCTATAGCATTAATTTTCAATAGATGTTTGAGAGCTGGCTACTTTCCTAATATCTGGAAAAAAGCCCATATTGTCCCCATCCATAAAAAAGGTCTGAAGACTTCGATAGAAAATTACCGTCCGATCTCTATATTAAATGTACTCAGTAAGCTATTTGAGAGAGTAGTCCACTCCAGTATTTACCCTGCGATATCCACCTCAATACCCATACAGCAACATGGATTTATGAAGGCACGATCAACTACTACCAACTTAGGTGTTTTTATTGATCATGTAATGAGCGATATGGATGGTGGCTCGCAAGTGGATGTGATCTACACGGATTTCGAAAAGGCTTTTGACCGTGTCGATCATATCATACTTCTGCGAAAGCTTTACAAGCTGGGAATTCATGGCAACTTGCTAAGATGGATTGAATCCTACCTACGCAATCGCTCTCAGGCTGTTGTTGTTGGTGGTTTCTGTTCAAACTTTATTGAAATCCCTTCTGGAGTGCCTCAAGGCTCTATACTCGGGCCCCTTCTGTATGCTTCTTATCTTTATGACATAGGTGAATGTTTTGAGCATGCGCGGTTTCTTATGTATGCCGATGATACAAAAATTTACATGAAAATAAGAAATCAAATGGATGCTTTGCATTTACAGTCAGATCTTGATAAATTAGGGCGCTATTATGCTGAAAATCGTATAGGAATAAATATTAGTAAATGTTCATTTGTCTCTTTTACACGTAAAAAGCATCCTACATTATTTGAGTATAAAATAAATAATATAAAAATACATAAAGTAAACTCTGTTAGAGATCTTGGTGTTCAAATTGACTCAAAACTAACATTTGCTGAACATATTGAACTAATTACTAGCAAAGCCTACAAAAGTCTTGGTTTTATATTGCGGGTTAGTCGTCCCTTTTCTGATATCGGTTGTCTTAAAGTCTTATATTACTCTTATGTAAGAAGTGTTCTTGAATATTGTAGTGCATCATGGAACCCGCAATATATTACCTACATCCAGAATCTGGAAAGCATACAGAACAAATTTGCTAAACACCTAAATTTTCGATGCTATCGCAATTTTAAGGACTATCAGGAATCATGCCTTTATCACCAACTCATGACTCTTGAAAATAGAAGAACTTTGACTGATATGCGGTTTTTACATGGTATTTGTAACAGCTATATAGACTGTTTGGAGTTGTCATCGAGACTGTTAAGTTTTTGTGTGCCTGACCGTAGAACAAGGCATACAGGTTTGTTCGCCGTTAGGCACGCGGATACTAGTTATGCTCAAAACTCTTTGGTCAATCGTTTGCACAGGACGTACAATAAAAAATTTAGCAATGTTGATGTATTTCACAACAGTAAGCAAATATTTAAACATGAAGTTATAAGATTGCTAAATGAAGCTGGTGGATCTACTAAATAAACACAAATTATTTGAATTTTTTTACTTTTGTATAAGTACCTATTTAGTAAGTATATCCTTTGATTATGTTTCATAAGTAATATGAATATAAGTTACATATATAATAGTTATATAAGTGTTATAATTATATTTACACACTAAATTTATATTATTATTATTATAAGATTATTACACATACACACCCTCTTTCTCACAAAAATAATATGCATACGTACGCACGATATTTGACGTTAAATTACCCTACTTGCATTGTATACCTACTTATTCAGTGATAGTCGAACAACACAATCATATGTACCTATTTAAAAAAATGTAAAACCTTATTTGGCTGTAAGTTTTGTTAAAAGATGTATTTGTTTTTAGTTAAGAGCTGTGGTTTTTGTTTAATAAATAAATAAAATAAATAAATAAAATACCTAAAACAAAAAACATTTTTTGAAACTAGTTTTTAGGGTTCCGAACCCAAAGGGTAAAGCGAACCCTATTACTAAGGCTCTGCTGTCCGTCGCGTCAGTCTGATGAAGCGTCAATGTGACGAAGCGGCTAAGGCGCTTTTTAAAATGGTTTTAAGGCATTACTGGGCTGATGTTTTTGCAAAGCGACTCAAGATTAGTTAAAAACGTAACTGACAAAAAAATATTAATACAGAAAAATAAATAATTACCTATTTTACTAAGAAAAACACGTATAACAGTATCCTTTTGTACCAGTTCTCAATGGAAAAGTTTTGAGTTTGAACCAATCGGAGCATTTCAAAGCCGATCACAATGCGTGATGCTTTCAGCCCTTTGACCTACATACATACAACGGCCAGCATGACAGATTGGCGACCTATCCGCAATGACACCCACTCAGATGAAATTCATACAAAGAGTCCCTCAGAACCTTATAGCGTGGGCTGGGACCGATTTGGTACCTCAATACCCGAATGTTAGGTACATTACTGTAATACGCTATTGTGTATGGCAAAATAAATAAAATATTAAAATAATTAACGATCATATAAATAGATCCTGGACCCACAATAGGATTCCCTATATCTAGGGACCCAGGAACTACGAAGACCAATGGTCCCACAACACCCAGATACAAGTAGAGAACAAGTATTTGCGTTTTTATTTCCTGAGCACATGTACTTGTCCTGTCACGGGAATTAAACCCGCTGCCTCCGGGTTATGCTCACACACCACGGAGGCTATCAAAAATATGGAAGGAGATGCCTAGGTATAAAATCATATTCAATCATAGCGGGCCCGATAGCTCAGTTGGTAGTATCCCTGTCTTCTGAACTGAGGGCTGTGGGTTCGATTCCTACCCGGGACAAACACTTGTGTTATGAACATATGTTTGTTCTGCGTCTGGGTGTTATACTCTATTCTATGTATATGTATTTACAAACAAAAAAGTATATAAGTATTGTATCAGTTATTTGGTTCCCATAGTACAAGCTATGCTTAGTTTGGGGCTAAATGGCGCTGTGTGAAATGTCCACACATATTTATTTATTTATTTATTTATTTATTTATTTATTTATTTATTTATTTATTTATTTATTTATTTATTTATTTATTTATCATAGCCTTTTTATCCTGGTCAAACCAACGGGGAACCGATGAATGCAAGACGCAAGCAGCCGCTTATGCCACGTTCTATGTGGGAGGACGTATCCAGCAGTGGATGTCTTCAGGTCGATGATGGCGATGATGATGAAAAATGGTCAGCCTCTATTTTGTCCGATATAAATTATATAGAAAAGTTTCATTATACTGTTTTAGTTGTGATGATGCAACCATCTAAAACCAAAACAGTATTTCGAATCATTGGGCTGCAAAGGCTATCAATAGCTGTAAACCAAAAGCTTATCTAACCACTATATACTTTCAAATCATATTGTGCAGTGTCCTAGATACGATAGTACTAATGCAGTCCATTTTAAACCGATTGAAGCCCATTTGGCATGCGTACCATCAGTAACTAGCGAACCTATCCGGCGTTGAACAGTTAAACAAATATATGCTATTATCGGTTCTGTTGCGGAAACGCGGACGAATGCTAAAACGTTTTAATTTATGCAACACAATACGGTTATCCACTTTGTTTATTTGAAATTTGAGCTTTGTGAATTAGTTGTATTCATTACTTGTTGTGTTACAGCTCATGTTTATCATATCCAAATATACATAAATAAGAGATGTTATTTATTTTTCTCATAGAGTGGGATGGTGCCAAAGTTTTTTAACCTAGAGCAACGTACTTTTAATCCCTTGCTACGCTTAGCGCTTCGTTCTCTATATTCGATTAAAGTTACGATTAGCTTAGTCAGTGAGTAAGATTGATCGGGACGTAAAGGCGGCGAGTAGTTCTTCCCAGTTTCACAAACGAAAACAGAGTTTCGATCAGCTACTCAGTAGGTAAAAATTTAGGGTGATCTGTAGCAACGTCAACTGTTCATTTAGTTCGTTCAATAGTCACCCTGACTGCTGTCAGTGACGCCATTTTGGGTTTGTTTTTTATTTTTTTGACATTTTTATGTGCCAGCTATATGCTGCGGTGCGGTAGGTGCCCTTCAAAGAGAATTTATTCCCCACCTAAAAACAGTAAGTAGGCAAGGATTTACCTTTACAAAATAGGGTATCAACTAAATAAATTAATGTAATGAGGAATGTAATACGAATTTAGATTACATACCTACAGGTACCTGAAAAATGATTTTATCTTGACGCAATAGTAAAAATTAAAACAACACAAATCAAAAATATCATAATATTATATAAGTATTTAAACATATTATAATATAACAAAAACTTTTTTAGTAGTCATCATCATCTGCGGTGCAGTAGGTGCCCTTCAAAGAGTATTTATTCCCTACCTAAAAACAGTAAGTAGGTAAGGACCTTTACAAAATAGGGTATCAACTAATTAAATTAATGTAATGAGGAATGTAATACGAATTTAGGTTACATACCTATAGGTATCTGAAATATGGTTTTATCTTGACCCAATAATAAAAATTAAAACAACACAAAACAAAATATCATAATATTATATAAGTATTTAAACATATTATAATTGAACAAAAACTTTTTTAGTAGTCATCATCATCATAATCATTAGCCTGAAGACGTCTACTGCTAAACATAGGCCTCCTCCAAAGAGCACCACTTTGAGCGGCTGCTAGCTTTCAGTATCCATCGGCTTCCCACGGTTCTGAGCGGACTGTTTTAGTAATTAAATACAATGATTTCTATATTCATAAGTATCTGATCTCGAAATAGAAACGAATAGTCGATGTTTTTATAGCAGTAGCGTAATCAACATGGTTGGTAGTTTACAGTTCCGTAGATCTCAGTACTTGTGGCATGCAAACTATAATAATAAATTACACATGCGAGCTTGCAACAAGTTTTGCTATAGCCGTCGGTTAACCGTACTAATCGGCAGCTGATGTGTCCTGTAAGTAGCAGCCTGGTTTACGGGTCAGCTAGCGCTACTCGGACATTCTGAAATTCGTTACTGCAGTTAAAAGTGACATTACGTGGTGGCTAGCCAACTCGGAACTTTACTCGAATATAGAGAACGAAGGCCTTAGGGTTCTACTTTAGAATCCCTCACTACGCTCGAGATTCTACTCTAGAATCCTTTGCTTCGCTCTGGATTTAAACAACCCCTCTCGTCATAAATAAATTACTTTGGTCCCTTAACGCACAATCTACTATTTTTAAATCTTTTATTGAAACTTTTACCTTTAGAACAGGCGGTTCATATACATTTTTGTAAAGAGAATGCAATAACTGTCCCCTGCAAGAAAGGATGGGCTGTCAGCTATAACCCCGCGTGGGTATTGTTTTACTGAAACATTGTCAGAATTTCAATTCAGATTGCTCTGAAATGTGCACTACGAACAATATTTTCTTTGTCATAAAAATAAGTAGTAAGAAATATACTGCTATCACTTCTATATCACTATGCAAGGAAATTTTTTTACATACACAAGTGCCCTCTGCCACCCACTTTCTTGAAACGAACATAGAACAGATATAAGTACTTAACTATTTGATATTATTATCTAGTAAAACCATTTGCTGGCGCTGTTAATGAAAATATTGAAAACATGCTCTGGAGATATGTTTTTCACACTCAATAAATTGTGAATAAAATTGGAACGTCTTTATTCCTAAAAACTGGTTCGGGAATAAAAAAAGCGCAATTTTCATGTACTAAAAACTGGTGCTTTTAAAACTTAGGTAACTTCACATTTTCAGAATAAACATGAACCACATTTTAATCGGAGTACGAATGACCATATATACCATAATCCAAACACACATTATAGCATTACTAAACAATTTCAAAACCAATTCAAAGTTTTCTCTACTGCGGATATTACATTATTTGGAACACGTACCTATATTACGGGCCATGTTAATATTAAACTAATACTAACTAGTGTAATAGTATTTAATATTTCAGCTTGTCGTGTATCTGGTGACAGGTTGAAACCTTAGCCGGGGATTGTGCAGTGCGCTAATTTCTATTACCAGATAATATAAACTTTACTAATGAGATATCTAAAATGAATATAATATAATTTAAGTTAAATACCTAACGACATTTGACTTGTAAAAGTGCTATGAATAGCCTATTTGCAATAAAACATTTCGATTTTGATTTTGATTTTGAATTGAGTTGATCTTACATTAGGTATTTTCAGTTACTTGGTTAGTTTGAACCTGAAGACATAGCGTAGGCCGACCCCCCACTAAATGGACCGACGATCGGAGAAAGCCCCGGGGTGCCGATGGATGCAGGAGCTCAAAGTGGGAAGGCCTATGTTCAGCAATGGGCGTCTTCAGGTGGTTGATGATGATGATGTTCAGTTAGTCAAACCAATCTTAGGTATTGTTCTTTTGGAATTCTCTCAGGTAGGTTGGTACCGCGGTCATTGCTCTTTGATTTGGATACTCACTATAATATGGAAACTAGAAGAGGATTTCATGTATTGCATAACTGCATTTCTATCGATTACCCTGTAGTTTTAATACCTACATGGACATTGTAAAATATTGAATAAGTCACATTTTTTGTTGTAAAAAGAAGCGTTATAGATATAATGAAGCGTTCCAATTAAACTGGAAGCTAAGCTAGGATTGGGAACTGGCTTTCAAAGCGAGGCGTTCGGTGATAAGTTGAGGGTAGTAAGTGCAGGCTAGTACTCAAAAATATCCTACTACTGGTACCATGCACTTTTCCTTTACGACATCTATCTAAAAAAAATCTATTCATTTTAAAAAAGACGTCAAAGTTGTGAGGAGATTAAGGCGATTGGAGTTTCAATTGCCTTAATCTCCTCATAACTTTTTATGTAAACGAACGATGTGACGAGCTAATCATACGCCTAATGTTAAGCGCCGCGGCTGCCCACAACAGAATAACATACAAATTCAAGTTAACCTGTTTTTCATTCATTCAAATAAAAAAAATGTATTATATCAAGTTTGTGCGCCTGAGAAAAGTCTAAGGTAACAGACATTAAAAATAATAACTGATTTAATAAACTCCGCCTTTTTGAAGTTGGTTTAAAACTCAAAATCATTTCGTATCGTAAACCATCGTTATATAAGCACGTCAGTTTGTGTTTCGTGGTTCGTTAATAGTTTGAAAACTATTTTCCCCAACAGTAAATCGGTTATAAATTCTAAGTGTTAGCGGATAACACGTTCATCAGTTTATATAGGGATCCATAAGTAAACAAACGTTTTGGACTGTTCATTTTCAGTAGATCCATGAGATCCATAATGGATCTAGTGAGAATCAAATTATTGAATGTTTACTGAATACGTCGTTATATCATAAGGTCGTCCGGCAATGATCATTTTATTTGACTTTATTATTTTAGGAACTTATTACTGGCCCCAGATACCAAGTTAATAAAAGTGGGAATGTAGAGCACTAGCTTCTGGAAAATTCACTTAAATTAGGTGCGTTGCATACAATTTGCCATGTGAAAAAATGAAATTGCAATACGAGTTTTGAACGACAAGTAGGTGTAAGCAAAGCAAGATGCCATGTTTAAGCGATGTGACATTTGAGAATTTGAACCTCATGCATCAACCCCGTTTTAATTAAATAATAATCTATTTTAAACGAGTATAAAAAAGAGTGTTTGGCTCAGCGGTAGCCTGACGGTTTGAATCCCGTTCAGCTCTCTCCAATGACTTTTCTCAATTTACCTCATTTGCATTCCCTCTTACAACTGTGATGGAAACACAATAAAAATACAAAATGCAAAAAAAATACACAAAATTTGAGAGCTTCATCCACTAACACGCACTTGACCAGTGTGTTGCATTATGGCTGCACTTTATTTCTGTAAGAAAAGGCCCGAGTTCCAACAGTGGGAACATAAGACACGAGAAGTCAATAGCTCTTACAAAAGTAGGTTTTATTAAAGTTCAGCGTCGACATTAATTTTCACAGATTAATAAAGTTATTTTTAGTTTAGTCACGTACATAATTCATACGAATCACGTAGATCAATCAAAGCAAATAAATAACTTTGTAATAAATCCAATTAAGTCCAGCGTTAATCTTAATAATTTTAATGTTGTGGACAAGAGAGATTAATTTGGCATTGCCAACTTTATATTATGAAGTTTAAAAGTGACTCATAACCATCTATTCATCTATTATATTTTGCCTATATTTACATTTTCGTATGTTATATCGACTGTCCTATCTTCTATTATATTTGGGAGATGTCAACGTAAAATAATACATCTAACACTAACACGCATCATAAGTTCTAAAGCGTATACATTGCAACATTATTGTAAATTATATACTCTTTGCATTATTGTACCTAATAGTAATAACCCATTGTGTAAATATTTTGATTTTATTTTATTTAATAACTTTGATATGGTTGTTTAGTCTCTATGAAATATTATGTGGTGATTGTAATTGTTCCTGTCGTTTTTATCACAATAAACAAATAAATAAATTTAAAAAAATGCTTGAGAATAAAGCGGGTGAAATAGCTGCCATTGCCGTCTATATTGTTTTTTTAGTCTGAGGTCATTAAATTGTTTCGAGGAGACAAGATTCTTTGTAACTAAAATCTGCTTCAGACGCAGTCCACGAAGTTAAGTGAGATCCAACACAGTTATCAATCACCAAATCAGGATCTTACCATGCGCCTGACGTCTTAATTATTTTTTGTTCTGTGGTACTGACTCATACTTACCGAAAGTAAACGAATTATAGAATTGTTTTCACGAACGTGACTTGGGTTTATATGAGTGAAACCATTATAGCAACGTGCAAAATTAACAATTAAATGCAGTGACACACGCTATTTTCAACTAAAAACCTTTTGTGAAATGGTAATACAATACATAGTAAGTGAAATTACGTCGACTCAACTTTAACAAAAAGGGTTACGTACGTACTATTGTACACAACTCATAACTTTCAAAACAGGGCCGAGGACAAATCAAAACTATATAGCCTTCCTGAACAATGGCCTTTTCAACCTCAAGGATTTTCACAACACGCGTGTTCTAAGGTGAGTTTAAAAGGTTTAATCCAGTTGACAGATCCAAAGCATCCGTCACGGGAAAGGGTCACAATTAATTACCGTGATGGTAATTACTGGGGGTAATTTGTACGAACGACAGTGGACAATGGACATTAACGGAGACTAGCTACGCTACCACTGCGTAATGAAGCCGTGTTCCAACCCGTGATAAAATTTAAGCACTCCACACGGCCTCACAATAAACTGATACTTACTACATGATATCACAATCAGTTACTACCAAAACTTCATAAACGCCTACACAAACATAAACCTAAGTGCGCTGTTATACGAATTAATTTTCCATATCAAGCTGAGTAATGCTGGGTTGTCATGAAACGGTCGAGGTCATGATGAACTAATTACCAACTATGAAATGGTGGGCATGTAAAGTTAATGACGGGTACTTATTTTGGTGGAAATGATTGTTCCAGAATTATATATTTGACACGACTTTGCAATCATAAACGGATATAGTTTGGTTGGGCTATAACTACAATAATATACACGGGCGTCTATTATTATAATAGGCATGATGACACTATTAAAAAAGAACAAGTAAATATTACTTTCATAAAGAAGATTAAAAATGCAATAATTGTAAAAATAAGCAAAATCGGTAAATAAATCATGGAGTAATAAGCATTTAAAGTTTCTACAGGAGGCATCTCCTATCCCTTTCTCGCGAAACAGAGAGCCCTCATAGTTTTTTTTTTTTTTTTTTTTTTTATAACATGGACAGACAAACAAGCAGACGGCCCGCCTGATGGAAAGCAGTCACCGTCGCCTATAGACACCTGCATCACCGGGGGCGTTGCCGATGCGTTGCCTACCTTTGAGGACTCTATTTACCCGTCGTTTGAAGTGCCCCATGTTGTAGCTCAGCGGAAACACCTCAGAGGGAAGCTCATTCCACAACTTGCACGTGTGTGGCAGAAATGACCTCGAGAAACGGACCGTGCGAGATTTCCATGGGTCCACGAGGTGTGGATGAGCTTTTTGACGGTAACGAGCAGTGCGATTATAAAACCGCGACGCTGGGATTATGTTGAACAGCTCTTCAGAGCATTCCCCATTGAAAATTTTGTAGAACACACAGAGGGAACCGATGTCTCGGCGCAAACTCAATGGTTCCAAATCTTTGGTGAGCTCAGGATCGTCGGTGAGTCTAACGGCTCGTCGCTGCAAGGAGAAAAATCTACTCGTAACGTCACATGCCAAAGAGATTGTATGAAAAGCTACCACAGCTTAGTAATGAGGTACTATAACGACCTTCCTCTGACGTCACTGGCCGTTTGAGCTATTTCTTTCTGTTCCGGTTTTTAAAATGCTTGTAAATTGGTAATTTTTTGAGATATTTAATTTTTGTTTTCACAAATGTTTATCTTTTGAAGAATATAATTAATTTATCAAAAAAAAAATTTTAGTCGTCATACCTATTGTAGTGACGTTGTAGCGAAGCCACATGGAGCCTGTCTCACGTAGGTACTCGTAGCTTTATAGTCTGTCTGCACAAAGTCACAGTAACTTTTGTCTGGACTCCCGTGGTCGCGATATCGTGACTGTATACTATTGTTATATTGTTGTTATGCAAAAGGCAGGCCTTCCAGAAGTTAAATTAACTGATAAAAACTATCAAATCGTAGGTTTTCTTTTGGGAATATTGAATAAGTATTATTTGTATTCTTGTAAGTGCAGTTCTTGTATTGGTTGCTCTTTTGGGGCAGTTCTAACCATTATTGTTATTTTGGGAAACCAAGTCTTGACTGCAAAATGACTTCCAAGCAAAAGAAAATACATTGTTCGGCAATTAAAGTCTCCTCAATTTTCAAGAATGTAATGAAATCGAATAAAAAGTAAGCCATAAACTAGAAACTCATTGTAACGACTCACAATAAAAAGACCAAGCAATCGTTTAGCATATTTATAGGGGCTGTTCCGAAAAATAAATAAAAAATGTTGTTTAAGACTGACCTTTGCGTTTTTGTCCTTAACGTCTAAATATTCAATATCAATTACTTTAGAATGGTGACTCTTTCTACTTGACGTGATCTGAGCTTTCTACCTACGAGTTAAAACTCAAATGATCTACTTATTTGAGGTTGTTACACAGCTGCATCCTGTTACCTAGAATATTTTCTTTACTCTGGCTCTAGATCATGTAGGTATATTGAGTCAGCATGTCAGTAAAGTTAAACTATAAAATAACAACGGGTAATAATTATATATCCATCTCTGTGATGTATAGAAAAGAAAAACGTTGTGTTTATTTGGTTGGCTACCTTAATACTGTGTTTTAAACATTTTCGTTTTAATCGTAATAAATAAGTGAAGTAAACTTAAGTAGATTAAGTAGGCCTTTTATTTCTTATGTAGGTTTCTTATACAAATTTTATTAGGAATTGTCATTTCTTACTTTTTCCAAGATCTAGGCTAGGATGTCGCAAAACTTTCACAAAACGTATAAGGTTTTCTGAATATGCCATATATCAGACATTTCGAGCGTACTTATTCTACTTGGAATTCTATTAAAGTTTACGAGTATTTGTTAACTCCTGAAGGTTTAGCCTCGCAAAGAGGAAAAGTTAGAGGTTCACTTAATTTCATACTTGTTAAAATTTGTCGCGACTTGTACTCTCGTACTTGGAACCAAAACAAATGGCTGGGGAAATTTCATTTCCATGCCAACTGAATTACGACCCACTTCAAGATTATGAGGTCCTGACTAAGTTAATTAACGTAGATAACTATAATTACTTTGTAACGTTGAATAATTTTTTTAATATGATATTTTTTTGCTATATTTATGCGATTTTCGGAGTATTTATAAGTCTAAGCTTAGCCAGAAACTTACGTGAAGGTAAGTGATAGTGTGGCCACAGAAATATAGCACGCTAATCGAAGGTACTTCAATCTAGCCTTGAATTCGTTCATTACGTTATTAGTTTCAGGATTCAAGAAACAGCTAGCAATGATATATGATAGCAAGATATTCATGCCGTGTATTATTGGTGTAAAAACAGTTCATACCACACCCATATTTTCACGCGTAAGAGTTGCCTACTGCTTATTCAGGGAATAATTATATTTTCTCCTAAGTAAGCCTACATTAAGATCTTCTGTGAAGCGTGGTCAACACCCCATCATAAGCACCCAAAAGAGTTCCGTTATTTGGAAGTGCGTGCGCACTATAACTGTTTATTTACTTACAAATAAATAAATAAATAAACAAAGAAAATAAAAAGTTATGTACTTTGTTTCCTTTTTTACATTTGTCCAAAATATAAATAAAAAATGATCAATTTAATTATGTTTTAATTAAAAGGGGTGGCTTCAGCATTGTGCTGTATTCAGCATTATGTGAACGTTTCCACGTTCAAGCTGCGCTGTTTTTCAAGTCGTCCCTTGCTAGTATTGATCGTATCCTTGTTCTTTGTGATATAAATAATCCTTATTAATTATATAAAAGCTGGAGAAATTCGTATAACTCATTAGTGTACTGTAGATTACTGTTCTTTAATGTTGGTGAGAAGACCTCTTAATTTAATGTATCGTGAGTAAAACATAATAAAGAAACGCCTCTAAGTCGGTTGAACATTGTCTGGAGACTTGACATTGAGATGAGAATTAAGCCGTTTGAACTTAAACTGTCTGAAAACAAAGTAAAAGTGTAGTAATTAAGAGAAAATTGAGAGGAAAAATTGTTTTTATTTTCGTTGGTTATTCATGGGAAGGTTTTCGAGTGGAGACCACAAACAGGAAAATCCAGCGCAGGTGGCTTCCCCACTAGGTGGACAAACTGTGCATTTTTGTGCGCCATTTTTAAAGTACCTTACTTCAGAGTCAACAAATAAAGTGAAACAAGAATACACCCAGTTAATAAATAATATGCTCTATGCATACACAGTACAAAAAGTAAATTGAGTTTTTATTTTGGCAATAGGATTGTCCATCCCAATCTCAACTTTATAACATCGAGCAACAAGTTGTATTACACCCAAAGATCTGGTCAAAGTTTTTGTCAAAGAACTTCAAATATTTGTCACAAAGTTTGTAGAACAATATAAAAAAATCATCAAATTTTCTCAGTGCGAAAAAGTACCACAATGTTCGTGACAACGGCCAGTGTAGATTGAGTCGAGAAAAGCTTTACTTTACTAAAAGTGATTCAGCGGAATGCCTAAGTAGGGGCTAAAACTTTTGTTAACCTTCGGGGAGGCAATTTGTCTTAAAACAGTTTGGAGCTAAGCAAATACCTTTCATTATTAACTACCCCCAGTTTTATAATGTAAAATAAATACATCATTCAACTTCTAGATGACTTTTCTTAACTCGATAATAATATTGGAATTGTAGGGTTTTTTAATTTAGAATTTTCGAATTATCCTTTCTTTGTGATGTTATATTTTTCAAAACAGTTTCATTGATCAATCCAATATTAAATAAGCATTTTCGACATAATTAACTTCTTTGAACCTTTGTATCTTACTGAAATTCGACGGGCCCGATATCTCAGTTGGTAGTATCCCTGCCTTCTGAACTGAGGGCTGTGGGTTCGATTCCTGCCCGGAACAAACATTTGTGTGATGAACATAGATGTTTGTTCTGCGTCTGGGTGTTATATTGTATTCTATGTATGTATTTACAAACAAAAAAAAAAGTATATAAGTATTGTATCAGTCATCTGGTTCCCATAGTACAAGCTATGCTTAGTTTGGGGCTAGATGGCGCTGTGTGAAATGTCCAAACAAAAAAAAAAATAAACACATTTTTTTGAATTAATAAATCCTCAATTAATATACTTCGAACTACTTATATCAACCTACGATACATTTTATTTCGGCAAATAATGTCGCGGGTGCCTCTTGCCTGTCATCACATCGGTAATTTAATCTATTATTCTCTGAAGCCCATCGCTAACTAAACATACATAAATCTTAATACCCAACAACAATTAACTCGGCAGCCGCAACACTTAGTTAGCTTTACTAGCTTTACACTTTGTTAGTTTCAAGCGTAGCCGAGAAAGCACTATGGGATTAGATGTAGGCACAGGAATCAATTTGCACACTCTGTACAAGTTTAAATTTCTACACAAAACAGCAAACTAGATAATTATAATATGCGTTGAATGAATTGAAATTGCCTACTTTAAATAACGACAACAGCTCCCTCCACTCCTGCTTTAAAAAAATTCAGACTGTAGGTATAGGGCACTTTAGACAGATCAAATGCTCCAGCCACATTCAGTAGTTAGCGTACCCAAAATGCTGGCAGCATTGCTTTGTTCAACTTACTCAAGTTGAATTGCAATGTTGATTCGTTGTGCTAAATAAGTACACATTAAAAAGCATTGCTTTGTTGAGTAAGTTGAACTACAATGCTGATTCATTGTGCTAAAAAACATTAAAATACTACTTATTAAATTGAACACCAGTAAATCCTGTCATGGGCGGCCGTGTCGCTTAACATCAGGTGAACGACTAACTCGTCACGTCATTCATTCACATATAAAAAAATAATAATGCACATGAAAAATATCAAAAGACCAAAAAGAAAAAAAGACAAAACAAAAAGAGTCAACGTTTCACATTTTTACGTACGTAGAGGTAAGATTACGGTTGTTTAGCTTTATATACATATCTGTTAAGATTTGTATACCCTCAATGACGTGGGGTATGCTCAATGTTTCCAATGATAATAATAAGGCTAACTATACATTGTATGCACGTCCTCCCCATCGTTTTTGTTGCGGAAAACAACAATCATTAAGCCATGTCACAACCCTTGGGGCGGCTTAAAGCTCTCCTTCTATAGCGAAATCCCATAAGCTACATTCCCTACTTATATACCTACTTACGATAAGGAAGGATTGACTTAAAATAAGTATGATAGGACAGGAAAAAAATTAAGTTTTGCGGTGCGATGGGTGCTCTGTGCGTTGCGCTGCGGTGTGGATAACGATGGCTGTAAGCGAAATAAATATAAATATGTTATACGGAATCAGGTAGTAGAGGTACGCGATAGTTTCATCTATTTTCTCTATTTGCAAAAATCTTAATTTTACTTGAAAAAAGTCTCAATAGTTCATGCAATCTGTGAGCAAAATTTTATCCAAATCTTTCAGAGTGTAAGACAAACTTACAATAATAATTGTACTATTAAGGACAGCGATTAGTAGAGGTCCTAATAGCTAGTTAATTCCTGTCATGACATGGCTTGAAATTGGAGTTGAAACAGTTCTCCGAAAGGAAACAGGTTTTAGTCTAGACCGCTGCGCTAATGAAAGCCGAGGCCGTCTCAAGAGGATTAAAAGCTTTGATTCATGGAAGTTGCTACACGCCAAGCCATCTTACGTCTATTAATTTTGTCAACGTTCTTCAGCTATTTCATCTATAAATCAAACGAATTTTTCTAACTGGGGATAATATCGCAAGATTTATTTTTGCTAAATAAAACTTGAATTATACCTATAGGTAGGTTTTTATGCATTTTTGCTATTTTTTTTGTTTTTTAATCATGAGTCTCGTTTTTGCTTCTTATTTGGTAAATGTGTTCCTGTTAAGAAAAAAAGGTTGATCTATTAAAGGTTGAAAGGAAGATCTATTTGTTTTTTACGGACTTCATTCCAGATATGATTATTATTATTAATCCCTTATTTTTAAAATTAATAGATAACTTAAGAAAAGCAATACCAGATTGTTGAGCAAATAAAACATGCAGATGTTAATGTAGACATGTCATTCTTGTGATATTACTTATTCTTTTTCAGTATCCTTTCCTAATATTCCAGAACCACCATGTCATAATATTATCATTACTGTTATTCTCACGTACCTACTTAATTAATTACATAAACATAATTACTCTTCCATCATTAAAAATAGTTAACATGGTATTGCGGTTTTTTTATAACATAACATTAAATATTACTATTAAATATAAATAAATACATTACTCTCACTTAGCCCTAAATCGAATATGTATGTAGATGAAGAATTAATAAGCCTACGAGTGCCGTATGTGTAACATTCCTTGGGATTAGAAGCTTTTAAATACCTAAAAATCGTCTTAATAATTATATTAATACTATGATGTGTTCTTTTTTTGGTCTCTTCACTTATTTAATGACTATGTCAGTAATATGACTTATATTTACTATTATATTTATTGGATACCTATATATTTATATGAAATATGTAATACAGTATCATAGACATATATATAAGGACAGGCCTAATGACAGATTAAACCGTCGCTTCAAAGAGGGAGTCAAGTTCACAGATTGACCTCCACTAGCGCCCAGTCTGTGTTGGAAGTGAGAAGATATCGGTCGTGTGTCTCAAAGAAAATATGCCAAGTTGTGTTGTGAAGGGTTGCACAAACTACACTCTAAAGTGCAATAAAAAGAAATACAAAGTTTCTTATCACAAGTAAGTCAATATTTTCAATATTACACTCCGTTTTGTACGAAAATAATCGAATTTATATTTGGGATAATCATTGTAAACAAACATTGACGGACATAATGGCAGCGATAGGGCCGTTCTCATCGTAGTTCCTGAGTAATCTAAGAGATGGCGCTGACTTTTCCCCACACCATTTTGAGTAAATAAAATGTTCCTTCGGGCATATCCTGATATATAGACACACAGTACAGTATTTAAAATTTATGTAAGTATATATATATACTATATATATTATAGATATATTATGTTATTTATTTATATGTATAGTTTAACTTATATTTAGTTTTCTTATGCAGTATTATTTATATCTTTATTCTAATCATTATTATAAAGGTGTACAATATAATTAAAAATGTAACATTTCTCGTTGAATAGTACACTCGCTCCGCCACCCTCTGGGTCTAGGCTGAAAACCAGCGCTGGATGTTCCTGACATTCAGCAATATGCTGAGCCGACGCCCATTCAACACTGATGTCAAGTTATAATAATTGTTTTGTAAATTTGTTGTATTTAATTGATTTGGTGTTGAATAAATGATTTCTATTCTAAATGATTTCTATTCTATTCTATTCAATATTTTCTGATTTCAAAGAAAAAATTTAATCCTTCACAATGCTGTAGGTACCTATTTCGGCTGTCCGTTCTCTATTTATTTTCTACACCCGACCAAACAGAAACACTTTATAAGTTGAAAGTTTGTATGTGATCCCAAATGAATAAATCGATCATTATTTTTGAATTTTTATATGAATATAGCTCAAAGTCGCGCAACAAGCTATGGAGAGAGCAATGCTCGGTGTTTCCCTGCGAGATAAGATCCAAAATGAGGAGATCCGCAGGAGAACTAAAGTGACCGATGTAGCTCTTAGGATTAGCAAGTTCAAATGGCAATGGGCAGGCCACATCGCTCGTAGAACTGACAACCGATGGGGAAGAAAAGTTCTTGACTGGCGACGACGAACTGGAAGACGCAGCGTAGGCCGGCCTCCCACTAGGTGGACCGACGACCTGGTGAAAGCCGCGGGGAGCCGATGGATGCAAGAGGCGAGCAGCCGCTCTAAGTGGCGCTCCCTGGGGGAGGACTATGTTCAGCAGTGGACGTCTTCAGGCTGTTAATGATGATGATATGAATATTAATGTCATACATGGGTACCTATTATTTAAATTGCATTTGACCCCGAGGTAAGTGACACGTGATATTATCATGTAATTTGATTATTACGTTTCGCCTAACGAACCACTGTCAGTGTATACTAATAAGCTGATACCGATGCCGCGATGTAGGTACCTACTGTGAAGCTAAATCTGTGAGTAGAATCCAATTAGGAGTATATCCGTAGATAGACTAGACTTCAAAGGCTTACGAAATTAGTATCGCTCGCAAAGCGACTAATGAAAGATGCCTTTATTTTGTTAAAGCCTGGATCAATGATATTTATTAGATAAAGTTTTGCAGATAGTTGGCTCTATGCCTTGATTATAGGCTAGCTTCTTAAAACCTAAACGTAAAAAAAAATATTTTATGTCTGTGGTACCAAATTATAAGTACTTGTAAAATAATAAAGTGTTGCCTGCCTCAATATAAAAACTGCTCCTGAACATATAAATAGGTTGTCAATTTTCACAAAAAAGTGATTTAGGATTTCAACAAAAACGCGACAATAGTAGACAGGTAACGCCATTAGTGAAAACGGTTCCATCATTTGCTAAAAATACCTACTAATCTAGTTTTTCAAAAATAATAATATTAAAAAATATTGTACAGGCATGTGGACTGTTTTTCCTGAAATGGGAGATTTTTTGTGGTATCATCATCATCATCATCAGCCTGAAGACGTCAATTGCGGAACATAGGCCTCCCTCAAATAGCGCCACTTTGAGCGGCAGCTTGCCTCCTGCATCCGTCGGCTCCCCGCAGTTCTGACCGGGTTTTTTTGTGTAAACGGTTAAAATTGTACCTAATATACTAGTAGTTCTATGCAAACAGTAAACCTCGCAAGCACAAATTAAACTTAACGTTTTTGCAACTATTATCACATCACCAGCTGGAAGAAGTCCAGCGCCGAACACAGGTATACCCGCACAAAACCAAAAAAAGACTTTTTGTGTATGAATTCTTGGTTTACTAGAGGAAAGTTATATTAGTTTCAAGGATATTCTCAAGAAATCTATTCGCACGGAATGCCTATCGTCGTAGAAGTTAGGTCAATTATTTCTATTTCTGTTTGTACAAGAACCACTTTCTTGTTTATTTAAGAGCTAGACCGAACATTCGATATCTCAGAACCTTTGCAAACCTACTATTCACAAGAAAAGTGAAATACTTTTTCTATACTTAGCTCTGTATGAAACGAGGCGTGAACACTGGCATCACAGAGCACGAATAACAAATACGCTTCTGAGGGTGAAGCGTATTTGTTTTTCGTGCTCTGTGACTGGCATGAAATAAACGTAAAGATTATCTAATATTATTTCAGTAGGTACCGTTGTTTTTGTTCCTTATTTTTCTGAGTTAACGCTGACCTTAATTTTATTGGTATATTATCCCGAAAGGGCGTAAATCTACACTCCAAGGTAGACAATGTTGCTTCTACAACTTTTCTAAATTAATAATTTTTAATTGAAGAAATGCCATGTAAAGTTTACATTCGAAGATAGCCTTAGGGCAGCTGCCTGGTTGAACTTCGTCCTTGACCGAGTGCATATAAATGAGTTTAACGACCTGTGTTTAGAAATGAATTTATAGTATCATGTTATCAACTCGTAGCGATCGCACGTGCAATTTTGTGAGTGGATTTGTTTTTACCGTGGAAGTGTGAAAACACCCAGTTTCAAATAAGGCTCTCACAACTTGTGGGCTATCCCAGTTCCCACTTTTTGGGATAACATACGAATTCAAGGTCACCTTGTATACGCAATATACGGTATATAATATAATACCTACCGTAACATATTTTCTCTAGTGCAAAGTGTCATTTATCACTAATTTATAGCCTCAAACCTATCTACGTCCACCGATATCACGGGATAGAACTTAAAACTTGGTGTCATTTCTGAAGATATTTTTCGAGGCCCTGAGGTTGAGGTTAGGGTAAGCATCCCAATCGCTGCGCCCGCTCGCCCAATACCGCGTTTATATACAGGAATCCATCCTCCTCACCGTCCGATTCCACATAACGAAATTATGAAAAATGCTTTAAATATCAAATTTTCACCATTAGCATATGCGAATGCATAATAATATTAATTACCCGATGTCTAGTAAAAAAGTGTCAACTCACATCAACTTCGATCCCGGGTATAGGAAACACTTTCAGTGGCGGCACGTCTCTCGGAGAGTACCGACAGAACTCCCTGTCCCCTCTGTACCACTTCACGGAGTACAGTTCCTCCTGCTCAAGGTCATAGAGACACTTCATCTCTACTTTGGACCCTCGTTCCACTGACTCTGGAACTATCATGTGGACGTTTCGGAGGCACAGTGAGTCTGGAACAAAGAAAAGTTCTTAATGAGACCAAATTTATTTTCTCACCCATGTCAGGTTTTATGATAAATAATTTTTCCTTATGGAAATAACTGATAAAACCGTAACTAAGGAAAAGTCTGTACAGGAAAGATTATTAAGAAACATCTTAAGCATATTAGGAGTATATTAGGATATTAGAATCCAAAAATCTAGTTGTTATAATTCCTCAGGTCTGTGTTTATTTGAAAATTCATAAAAAACCCACAGAGTAACATTTTTTCTCTAATCTGTGAAAAACCTCTGGATGAATTTTTTGATACCGTTTTAAAATATTAGTTTTTTATAGAGTTCTAGGCAGGTTTATACATTGATATGACTAAAATTGACTTACTAGGTGGTAGGAATTTCTGCAAAGTATTCTGCCGCCAAGCAGTAGTGTGCAAGCACTACTGTATTTCGGTTTGAAGGGCATTGTAGATAGTGAAATTACTGGGCAAATAAGACTTTATGACCTGATTACACAGTGTAGTAATCTGATTACTAGACTGTGTGATGTCTCAGGATGACGTGCGCAGTGCAGTGTCACGCGAAACTTTATTAATTTAAAGTTCCGAGTTACACTGCAACTGTTATGGGCGGCCGTATAGCTTAACATCAGGTGAAAGAGCAGCTCGTCACGTCATTCATTCTCATAAAAAAAAATTGAATTTGATAAAAAAAAAGTTTGAAACGTTTTTGAATTTAAATTTAGATTAAATTACTTATTTGTATCAGATCAAAATACGTAATATAACATTAAGTACAATCTTAATATTTTAGACAAGAGCGTCCATCCAAACCAAACAAATACCAGAAGACGGACGACCGTGACTATTATTGAGTACGATACACCTAAAGGTTGGGTAAGGAAGGGAGGGCGTAAGGATAAATATAGAGGGGGGGCTAGAAACAACTACGGGTGTGAGGAGGAAGAAAGCGAGAAAAATGTTAACACTAGGATAAACAAATAAGTTGGTAAAAAAAAAAAAAGTTGGTGTAGTGTGTCTGTGGTATCGTAGCTCGTAAAAGGAAAACAGTGTTTTTAAATTATTTGTAAGGTGACTTGATCCAGAGCGCATCCAGAGTGTTACTACGAGTTTTTAATTTTCATCCAGTTTCCTTTCTATGTTTTTTGTCGTGTCAATACATTAGCTATTTTCGCCGGCTAATATATTATTCCTTATTCATTTTGTTAAAGTTTGTTATGGCTTTTAGTTTTTAACATCTAAATGTTTCGAAGTCTAATGTTTCAAATTTCGGCTAGAATGTTTTGTGGTCAAAAGTTTGTCTTGTTTCATATTAAAACTTTGTTCTTATTATTGAGTATAACTAACTGAATTGGTAAATTTTATTCTGTAACTTACTACTTACTATATTAACTTAGTGTTTCGTAAGTGATTGAAAAAAAAAAACAAAGTGAGGCTAAATGATAATACACGTGTGAAGCCTACGACCGACGATTTGTTGAAAGCCATGGAGAGCCGATGGATGCAGGAGGCGAGCAGCTGCTCAAAGTGGCACTTTATGGGGTAGGCCTATGTTCAGCAGTGGACGTATTCAGGCTGTTGTTTTTGATGATGATGATGATGAATAAAAATAGGGAATTTTGAAATACTGGCAATTATCTAGTAAAAATAATCGCTGAAGCTGCGCGGGTGGAAATCTCCACAGCAGATCGTGACTCACGTCGTAGTCACGTGTGCAAAGCCGCGCTGTGTCACACTTCCAGTGTCTCTTTACTTAAGGTTTTCTTTGTAGTTGTATTAATTCAATCAACAAAATACCAATAGGTATTT
Organism: Ennomos erosarius; assembly: GCA_963580505.1. Lineage (NCBI taxonomy): Eukaryota > Metazoa > Arthropoda > Insecta > Lepidoptera > Geometridae > Ennomos > Ennomos erosarius. The sequence continues at coordinate 11,830,279 of OY756982.1, forward strand.
TGTTGATTGAATTAATTTTTTACACGTCATAGTTTATCATTTTTCCATAGAAGGCATAGAATGCGACGAAAAATCAAGCCTAATTTCATAACAATTTTTTTTCACTTGTCACTACACTCCAATAACATTGCAAATACTTACAATAACTTTTTAAGACTATCGTTACGTTTTGTACCTACTACAACAATACAGATAAATATAGTAAAACAAAAAAAAACGGCATTTATACCAGGTTTTATTAACAAATACCGTTAGCATACATTGAAACGTGATTTTTCAATGGTACGTGATCAGCAGGGCAATCCATCAAGAACATAAAAAGCGTATTTGAAAAAAAATAACCAACGTTTTAATGTGGACGACGTCAGTTTTGATCATGCTTAGCCAATTGCCTTAGACTAAAAGAATTAGGAAGACCTATCAGAATTGTAAAATATACCACTTCGATTATAGATAAATTAACAGTGCGTGAGTGAGGGTGTCCGTCATGTGTTAAAATCATCGGAATACATTTGGATTAGATACATTTTAATATCATGTTTAATTTCTAGCGCTTCGAACATTCTTTTACGACAATACAGTAGAGGCATAGTGTAATAAATGGTAGAAGTAAGTTTAGGCACGTAATACATAGGCTTAGATAGTACACTTGTGTCAAAAGCTGGGACTGCGTATTGCTTTATCTGGTCGCTTAAAATGATTTCTCTCTCTCTTTATGATCCTGAGTAGCTGAGTCTATTTTGTTCTACTTGTCTAGGCCAGAGGCTTGCATGGCTTGCTATCCATTCACATAATCAGGATTATACCGAATCCTGCTACATAATACAAGTTAACGCTACACACTCAACGTTGAGGCTGTATTTGCTCAGCTGCCTCAGAACAATGAGGAAATCAATATCATCATTAGGATTATGTTTGTTGGACGTAATACCCAGTAATAAGACACCTAACTCTAATACTGGACAGTTGGTAGAATGATAATTGATTTGGAATACACGGAAATGAGGATTTAGTGGGAAAGTTGATAGTTCATTAAATGTTTTTTTAAGACTAAGCGTGGTGATCTTGAGCTCTTATCTATAAACGTCCAAAGTTTTTTGACGTGGTGAATTAGTCATTTTGCCTAATGTCAAGCGACACAGCTGCCCATAAAGCTGCAAAGAGAATTAAAATAACTACTTAAGGCGCTGAATGCTCCCAAATCGACTATTTTGAACGTGATTATCTCAAAATGTATACCATTTACAGGATTGAAAAAAATGCACGTTAATACTGGCCATATCTTCTTTCCATCTGCCAAAACCGAAACACGTTTACAAAAAGTTTTCTCGATAGAAAAAAATCGTGAAGTGACCTCTATAAAATCATTCAAACGTCCTAAACTGTTAAATTATAATAAGACACCCCTTGAAATAAATCATAGTGATAAGCTATGTTACAATGCATCCGTCTATAAGCTTATTTTTTTATAACAATAAGCATTACTTTTATAACTAATTATTTGTACCGAAAAATGGAAAAGTCGAAGTGCAACGCCATATTTTTTTCTATGTATAAAGCGACTCTATATGGTACAAAATAAGTTTCAAGTTGGTCTGCTGCAATAAACGTGCTTGCATTGGACCCTGTCAGGGCCTTAAACCAAAAAAAAATAAATATATAAAAATTATACAGCTTCACGCGACATTGCACTGCGCACGTCATTCTGACAAATCAGTCTAAGAATAAAATTTCTAGGACTGCAGGTCATAAATTCTCATTAGCCCGGTCAATTTCAAGTAGTGTTTTATGAGAGATGTCTGTGTTCAGCAGTGGACGTCTTCAGGCTGATACTGTTATTTAAAATAACTAGCCGTGCCCCGTCGTTTCACAGGCATGGTCATAATTTTTCGGGGATAAAATGCCCAGTGTATAGTTGCGGACTTTATTTGCGTTGTATATTTGGCATTATTATAAGTAGGTACAGTGATACAACTATAATATTATGATCTAATCTCGGCATCGCGTTTTTATCACGTTTCCGCGGAAAAGCTCATTTGATTCAATTTGTAGGAATATAATATGAGGAACCTCACTCGTCCCGTTTGATACTTTATTCCGTCCGTGTTCCTCCTTCCGCATTCTACCACGAAGAATATCCGCTGAACTACATAGGGACCGCTTTCAAAAATACTCTTTACAAGTTAGTGAGGTAGGTTTGTGGTTTATCGTGAAAGCTAGAATTTTGACTTACTTTCAATTCTATTCAATGCCAGTCACTTTTTAATATTATGAAGCCCTTTTATTAGGGTTCCGTACCCACATGGTACAACGGACCTATTATCAAGGCTCCGCTGTCTGTCTATCTGTCTGTCTGTCCGTCTGTCACCAGGCTGTATCTTATGAACCGAGATAGTTATACAGTTGAAAATTTCACAGATGATGTATTTCTGTTGCTCTATAAAAACAAATACTAAAATACTACACACAACAGGAAAACGAATGTTTAAGGGGCTCCGATACACTAAACGTGTTTTTTTTGCTAATTTTTAGAGATAATAGTACGGAACCCTTTATGCACGAGGCTGGCTTGCACTTGGCCAGTTATTTTATTTAATTTACAGTATGAGGGGAAAATGGTTGTAAATATACATCATTCTTATCGTAGCTTTGTCAGTCTCACTAAAGCCCAGTTCAAAATACACTCATGTTTATTATTTTAACTGGCGCTGGTTTGCATTATACATTCAATTTAGTTCACAACAATATGCACGCATCAATATTTTTTCAGGGACTTTTTTCCGTAGGGGTCTCAGTAGCTTGTGAGTATTGTTTTTTCTTTAAACAACTTTAATTCTATTTAATGTATTTTGGTTTACCTGAGTTACAAATAGACATAAAACAAGGGAAGCTCTTTAAAGTGTTTCTATTTAAAGTATTCGAATATCTCGACAAGGATTTCACACAGAACACAGACAAGTGTCATTAACGTGTTTTATGTATATATGAGTCAAACGGACGGAATTTTTGCAACAACTGTCCAAATTGGCTTTCATAAATGTGTCCGTCTGTGGGTATAAATGTTGGTACCCATTCATCGTGACAAGATTTGTTCAAGGCACAAGGAGTTTGCTTCAGTCTACAAGCCAATACTAAAAATATTTGGCAAAACAATTATACCTATTTTTAACAAGAATTTCAAATGTCAAAACTGGTTAAGAGGTGGTTGAAATGAAATCTTTCCAATGAATTGTGAGCTAGGTCAGCGGTCGTGTTTTGTTTTAACATAAACAAAAGACGACCTCCGCCCCGGCTTAAGTTTGAAATTCTTCAACCTGTTCCTATAGGAACACGTTTAAAAATTCATTCGACTCCACGTCACCACGCCTGTGTGACCGATCTCGTACAATATTCATACCTGATACATTGCCATTATGTATGTAAACGACAGCGTAAACTCCAGGCTCCTTTATAGTGCCGCTTTATTTGAGAGGGCGTTAATTAAACACGTCATTTTCATTGCATAAATTTTCACTTAACCGTTAACGGTAGCGCTATTGTTTTTTTTCTCTTGGAACTGTTTGTAGGAAAATTATGTTATTTTTTGTAAGAAGTCAAGTTTATTTAGTTTAATGAATATTTTTTTCATTAAGATTCCTTGCATCTCAAAGAAGTTCTTTTAACTTCAATCAAAATATGTATATAATTTGTGACAGTTAGGTATAATATGTAATTATTTTCATTTTAATTAATGGCTGCCAGCCCGATGCTTATGAACATTTTGTTGGCAATAAAAGAGTAGGAAAATAAGACACTGGTGTCCCTAAAGTGATCCATTTAAATTAAGTGCAATGCACACAATTTGAATTTCGAAATAAGAAATAGAACAGTGGCCGGTTTTGGACTTAGCAATACAAGGACAGACGTCGTCTAGCTTTTTTAATTACACTGTGATTGGATTTTATGTTATAGCATACATACGATGAACATAGAATCTCCTCCTTTTTTGAAGTCGGTCACATAATACACTGGTCTAAAATTCACTCTCTACTGATCACTTTCGAAAGAACATCTCGCTTCAAAGCTTATAAATTTTGTACGGATATATACTTGGGGTTGAAAGTTTTCTATTGCCACTCCCGTGAGAGCAAGCTTTAAAGGTGCTAAAGTTGCGAAGCTCTCTACTCTCTATACTGATATGTATAGGTATGTATGTCTATCACAGATTAAAGGAAGGTGCTCAGAGTGTGTCATGTTAGTCTGTGGTAATCTTTGGTTTACAACTAGTACGTATACGGTAGAGGTAGTTTATTATGGTCGCAACCTTAGAATAAGTACGTATAGAAGATAAGTTTCCAAACAACGCCTTCTAAAAACGTAGGCTATTTTTTCGGTATTTTAGACGATTAGCAAGAAAATTAATAGCATATCAATGGAAAGTCACGCGAGAACGACTTATGTTGCTTTTCTGATGAGTTGTGGCACGATTGTAACGCGCAATTGTTATTCAGTATAATTTTCTGGGAGCTTTCACACAGATTATGACCACTGGAACGTCCGTACGGTGCCATATATGACTTAAAGTTACGGCTTAAAATTTGCGAATGTATTGGGGTTCTATAGATACTTATTCTAATGGTTGCAACACATTTATAGCGCGGCTTGTAACCATTTTTAATCTGTGTGACACGTCGGGCCTGAAGAGTCACCAACCCGCACTTGACCATCATGAAGATAGCAGAATATAATTTCGAATCCCGCACAGCATGTACCTAGTTATGCGTCCAGAATAATTATGGTTCATTCTCAGTAGTAGGTTGACATTAGACCATAGCCTCACCTGATGGTAAGTCACGACGCGGTCGACAATGAAGGATGCAGGAACGGTGAAGAAAATATCGTAAAAACAAGCATGTATAGAAAATTCCTTGAAAAAATTCGAGAAAGGAACTCGATAAAGCACTCGTATCTACTTAGATCTACAAAAGTAGAGGGGTACTTCGTTCCAAGTTTTTCTTATTGTCGCTCTCACTTATCTGTGGTCTTCTAACTTTTTCTATCGGTATTATTTTATGATGATGGCGACTAACATTAGTATTTATGAAGTTATCTACCTCCGATTTGTGAAATATTTTATAGATAGTTGTGTTGCATTTTCTAAAACTAAAATATGGTTGCTCTGATACAGAAGAAATGAAAAAGAAGCAAATATTTAACTGAATTCAAAAACGTTTTTAATAGTACTTACGGGATATTTACCGTTATTTATCGTGATTACGTTCATTTTTTTTTTTGTTTCTTTGTTCATTTTTTTTGTAAACAACCGTGAAAGTTTAAAACCTTGTTTGACTTCAAAAAACTAGGAAACCGAAATAAACATAATTTTTTAATATTTCATGGGATGTTCTTAGTTTCTGAATGTGTAATTTTTTATCGGCTAGAAAAAAAGTACTTACCTTATCTCGAAAAAGATGCAAAAGATGCTTTTCAAACTAAAACATTGACATGTACACGGAACGCGCACGCGTTTTTGGAATATTTTCTACACTATTTTCTTTCTGTGGCATAATATTTTATGAGTCTGTATTCTGAATGGTAAAAAGCTCAAAAATTCAATTTCCTGTTAAGCTACGATTGGCAAGGAAATAGAGCCATGGCTGGCAGATTGCCAGGCACCGCTCTGAGGGGAGACAAGCCAAAGATCCCTCGACCCCATAAGGGGTTATGTTATGACTTTGATAAAATCGGGCATGAAAAGTGAGCACCTCTTGAGACTGTCCAGCCTTTGAAGCCATGAATAGAGGCGAGAAACTTTGAATACAGGATACTGTGTAAGTATTAGTTCTATGCTTCAACACCTGTGATAGGTAGAAAACTGAAAATAAACTTTAAAACGAAGAGTAGTTAGAATATTATAATAAATATTTAAATCAACTCCCTATGTTAAAATTAAAAGTAGACATGTATATAATAAAATACGTAATAAAACGTAACGCTAGATGTATCTTACAGGACTCCGAGAATAAAATCTTACTTCTTCAATTGACCGTATTACCTAGTAGTAGTACGGTATAACCTACTTATTTTTTACCATGCTTAGGTACCCTTTTTTGTTCCAACTGCCCCATGACGAAGTAAATTCATTTTGAATGGACTCTTTTATATAACCAGTCCCTAAAGCCCCTAATGTGTTCATTTTGTCCACAAAGACATTTTCAATTTCTTTAATGATTCTCAAAACTTAAAAAAAAGTACTTTGTTTTGTTTTTGTATTTAAAAATAGCTGTAAAATTGAAGCCATTGGCTAACTTGCTAAAGCTGCAGCGGCAAGATCTTCGGCTTATAGTAGGCCTCATCACTGGCCACTGCAATTTGAACTACCATCTTTATAAGACCGGGGCCACGGATAGCCCCCTATGTAGAGGGTGCCTGAATGAAAATGAGACTGTGGAACACGTGCTGAGATACTGCACAGCTACAGAGGAAGCCAGATACACATCAAGAATGCTGACACAAGTGGACGCACAGCATTCTAGTCCAGATTGTTTGAATGCCTCATCTGCATCAATACAACACCCAACATCAGCACCACTGGAGCAGTTGTGCCAGCAGCCCAGAGCCACACTCCGTTATTTTAAGGAGTTGGGGTGGCTCGGGTAGATGCTGGTAGAGGGGGAAATGCACAATACACCCCAAGCGGGACGTCAGTGCAGGACTTAGCACCCCCACGTAGAATTCTAGTTTTAGAATTAGAATTAGAAGCCATTGGCTTATAGCAATACCAAATACAAACATCTAAAACAAAAATATTTGGCACGAATTTCGCTAACTCAAACAAAACCTTTATTCAGGGGCTGTTTTACTTCCGGCATATCTTTGGGACGCACCAGTGTGTTCAACGCCAGAAAAACTAGGACAAACAATTTATGCGTAGGCCCATTACCCCGAGTTAATCTCATTTCCATGTGGTTCCTTTCCAAGAAGGTTCGTTTGTAGCCAATGTAATGTGGCCCGCCACCCAGGAAAAGGGCCTACGGTAATCCTTCCTTTGAAAGTAACCTTGTTATGAGTTTGCACTCGTAATTATGTCGTGAATATAGCTACGAGATTCTGGGATTCCAAGACGGATAACCTATATTGTCGACTCGGTCACGTTTCATTATGGTATCGGCCGAGAGGGTTCACAGAAGTTCGAGAGGAGATTTGCTTCGTTTCAGTGTTTACCGCGCTCCGCTATTGTATTAAATAGCCATTTTCTTCAAAGCCTACTTCTGCCACATTACATAAGCTTTTACAAAGTTTGTTGTGTTTACGTTCATTTTAATGATAAACTAACTTTTCTGGGAAAATTAATGTATAAATTAACGGTTCCGTTTTCATAGTTTATTTCTTCATTTCAGCGTTGTTTACGCGTAATTTAAATTAAATCAACCCTCAGTTTATATTTTTAATTAAATTCTCATCCATCTAACCAACAAAGAGTATATAATTTACTACGTGGACTAACCAATAGATAAAAGTTATTTATTTCAAGTTATTTATCTATAGGCATCTGCCCAATGCACAACGAGCTATGGAGAGGTGCTAGGTGTTTCCCTGCGAGATAAGATCCGCAATGAGGAGATCCGCAGGAGAACTAAAGTGATATAGCTCTCAGAATTAGCAAGTTGAAATGGCAATGGGCATGCCACATCGCTCGCAGAACTGACAACCGATGGGGAAGAAAGGTTCTCGAGTGGCGACCACGAACTGAAAGACGCAGCGTAGGCTGGCCCCCCCACTAGGTGGACCGACGATCTGGTGAAAGCCACAGGGAGCCGATGGATGTAGGAGGCGAGTGGCCGCTCATGATGGTGCTCTTTGGGGGAGGCCTATGTTCAGCAGTGGACGTCTTCGGGCTGTTAATGTTGATGATGATGATGATGATGATGATGATGATGATGATGATGATGATGATGATCTGCCTAATAGGTTCCCACGGCTGCGATATGGGCCTACTTTCACATGGCGAAAGAGTAGGCCATACTCCTACCTACTCCTACTCCTACGCTGCCCAAGTTCAGTTTGGCGGATGACACACTCTCTCAAATTTTTGTGATGCTTTAACATGCTGTAGCAGGTTTCCTAACGTCGCACAGCGCTCGAAAAAAAAATACAAATACGCAAACCAAAATAAAAAAGGCCTCGCCCCAAGCATCGTTTAGTTGTGCAGTTTCTGGGCTAACTACACCAAAAGAGTCTACCGCACCCTCCGAGTCCAGGACAATAACGCAAGGGCGGTGTTGGGGCTGCTTCGCTTCTACAGTGCCTCGGGCAGAAATTCAAGAGTAATAAAATATTATAGATCTGTGCAGCATAGCGCTGAGGCCTCGATTCAACCAACTTTTATTTGAAAATAGAACGGAAAGCTCTCCCCTAGCTCATGCCTTTTGCAGAAACGATGACGCTACTTCCGTTCTATTTTCATATAAAAGTTGGTTGAATCGCTATGCTGAAGTAGGTGTTCATCCTTCCAGTAATGTTTACGGTTTAGTTTGGCCGCTATCCAAAAAAGAAGATACGTTGACCTAGGTTGAGCCGAGTCAAAGTACAAGGATTTGCACTGCATGCGTGTATAAAGGGTAGAGTGCTTGGTTGGTATGTTGGTTGTGAGGATTTATTGCTTTTTTGTTGCTACACAATGTTTAAATATACAATGTAATACAGAGTAATAAAATGAATCAATGATGTATCTTTTGTTATGAATAAATCAGTAAATAGTCCTCCTTTATGCAGTAGTTGGATAAATAGAGCTGGCGCTGCTCTAAAATGCTATTTATTCAAAGAAGAATAATCCTATTTACTTCTTTAAGGTTAAAACTAGGTTCGTAACTTTTATCAAACTAGGTTCAGCCGCACTAACAAAAAGATAGATAGAGGCAGTCAGAGAAAGAGCTACATTCGAATTTAGATTTTTTTAGTAGAAGTTTGAAATAATAATAATATTAACAGACCTCTCGACACCCTAAGCCACCCACACCAATGTTGCTTCCTTGGCACCAATATGCGGTAGCCACTACAGGAGGCCCATTAAGTGGGTGGCAAGTCATCACCTGCCTCAAACATATGAGGCAAAATTGGCAGGTGCCGTTCTCTCATTCCTTAACCCAATGTCACCATCCATCCAAAAGTTCACCATAATAGCCCAGATTTATTTAATTTAATACCTATATACGAAAAATTGTCTATAATAATGCCGTACCATGCCTCGTCTGTTATAATAATTAATCATGTATTCAAAAGGGCCTCTTGGTGTTAGCTTCGGCCCCACCAATGCCTTCCAAATGCCCGGGCTAGACCCGAGAGTCTAAAGACATAATAATAATAATAATAATACAAGTACACACCAGGGCCGGTCCGCGAAAATGGCCATGCATTGCTTTATTGGGACCGCTCTATCATCACGGACAGGACTATTGTAGCCAATAAGCCTGATATCGTGCTGGTAGACCGGTCCCAACGCCAGGCAGTGCTCGTTGACATCACCATTCCGCATGACGAGAACCTTGTGAAGGCTGAGAAGGACAAACTCAGCAAGTACCTTGACTTGGCTCACGAGGTAACCGCCATGTGTAATGTTGATTCAATAAACATTGTTCCGATAGTCGTTTCGGCGAACGGTCTTATAGCGAAGAGCCTCGACCAACATCTCGAGAGGCTCTCGCTGGACGGCTGGATCAAGGGTCCTTGACACGGCACGTATTGTCAGGAGTTTCCTCACTCTGCAGCCCTGACCACCGGTAGCTAGGGCCCTGTCCCGCTGCCGGCGGCACTCTAGGTTTAGGGTTTTTTTTAAAGTACTTTTGTAATGTATTTTTTTTAAGTATTGTAAAAAAACATGAACTTAAGAAAGACAAATAAATGAATGAATAATAATAATAACTCTTTATTCTCAGACACAAGATCTATAGAAATAGAAATAGACACAATATACACATGACTAAATTCGTAAAAAACGTTAAAAATACTAAATAATACTAAAAATACTTCACAATAAAATAAAATAAAAAATTCGTACTAAAAATGTTTTACAGTTTTTTGTGGTTAAATCTACCCACCGTCTATATGTAGATGTCAAAATAAGCCAGTCTGCCAGACTCCTGATGATAGAGTTCTTAGACGAGCCAACCCTGAACATGAAAGCGGCGATTCGTTTCCGTTGGATGGCATTAAAAGAGTCCACTCGGGACTCCATGAACATTTCAGAAGCGCTGCTATAGCGCTTCAGTCCCATTAGATGTCTAAATATGTTATTGTATGCCACCCGAATGCAATCATGAGCCTTTTTTGTATAATCAGTCCAGAGCTTACACGTGTAGAACGTCTGGCAGAAAGACTTAAATAGGGTGATTTTCACGTCAGGCGACGACTTGTTGAATTTTCGCGCAATCATATTGCCCACCACGCATAGAGCTTTCCGTTGTCGTTCAATATCTGCGTCATCCTTTAGAGTAGAGGTAACGACATGGCCAAGATACCGGAAGTGGTTGACTATATTTACAGGCTGACAATTCAGGCATATTTCAGGTACGTTTTGTGGCCCCTTTCCCGACTTGAAAACAACCATTTCTGTCTTATAATTAAAGATTTTATTTTCTTCATTAAAGATAGAAACTCATGAAGATTATTATGCACATGAAGGCTGCGTGACTTGTCCAATTGACAATCGATACTCTTTATATTATGCTATTGGAGTCAATAGCATAGAATAGAGTAACTCTAGTTACTAGTTATATAAGTTCGTATTATAGAGTTTATTTTGACATGGACATTGTTCAGTATAAGGACAGAGCGTGCGGGATAAGTGAAACGATCGCTAGTTGACTTCACACTGATTTATTATACGATGCACCTGTCGGGGTGGGCGCAGCCACACACACATACTTAACATCCCTCCCCCTAGTACAATAACCTAAATTAACCTACTGATAACAATTTTATTTAAAGTACTTTTTAAAAGACACCTCGGGACGCCAGCGTAACAATCTCTTTGGTACAACGGTGGCCTTCAGCTTCGCTTCCATTTCCACTCCCCCTTGTCGATGCGAAATCACCTGATGTGAAGCTTCAGTTCTCCTGTTTCTGGCCGAGCGGTATACGGTATTGGGTGATGAAAGTTCATGTTGGGGTTCTGGCGACCCGGAAGTGCCTTGTGGCGGCGATGACGGTGCTGCAACAAAATATTGCCCAATACGTCCTTTATACGTTTTCCACGACTGTATATTGTGATCGAAACTATTTAAAATTCCAAATTGAGCACTAATATTAAACATTTAACACGCGTTTTTTTAAATTTGCGAGTAGCTCGTCGCCACTGTTCAGTATAAGGACAGAGCGTGCGGGACAAGTGAAACGATCGCTAGTTGACTTCACACTGATTTATTATACGATTCACCTGTCGGGGCGGGCGCAGCCACACACACTTACTTAACAGACAACTATGCCAAAAATCCCAAGCCAACTTCGTTTTGCCAAAAATCAATATGGCATCGTCATGCAGACTGTAATGTTCCGCTGTAGAGTCATAAAAAGAATAACGTATGAAATACATACCATAAAGATTTTTATACTATACGACCCAATTTCGAGGTTTCAATTGTTCTGTGCTGCAGACTCGTATTATTTGCTGCAGATAACTAAAACGTTGCATGACATGCATATAAAAGAATATTTTGCATAAAGTTTACTTTCATATACCTAAATACGCGCTCTCTTTACTTGTTTTCTTTCTGAAACTCTTAATTTATCCCAATAAAATGTAGGTTTTTTGTATTAAAAATTGTTCGAAATGACAGTATATTATTATAAGCAGTCTGTGTATAACTTTCACTCAGACTCTCGTTTGGTGTGAAAGCTTGAAAAACAAACAAACGAAACATAAAAGACGTCGTTTAACTTGAAGGATAATTTTTGTTAAAAATTATTTATATTAAACATTTCTTAATAAATAAAGTATGTGAAACCAAACACAATAATATGTAAAAAAATGGATATTTACCAGTCATTTTCATAATGCCATTTGATACTGTTCCCATATGAAATTTAGGTATATACAAAGTTATTTTTATATGTAAATGGATGACGTGAGGTAGCCGTTCGCCTGAGCCTGATGTTAGGCGTATAACAAATGTTATGGGCGGCATTATATTCCATCGAGTCAATAGCACCCAGTATAAACAACTGTGAAAAACCATATCCTCGAAAATCCGTGCAATCCCGCCAATCAAACGGTTTCAATGTTTCGGTATTATCCGGAAATTGAAAGGATAATTTTATCGAGGAGCAATAAACACAATAAAGATGCCTCGCACGCATTTTGACCGGGTTTAGACCGGCTGATCGACTTAAGCGGTTTATTTATACAATATTATTTGAAGATCAATTTTCAAACAAGATGGGTAAATTATTATGGTTTATTATTCAAATATAACGAACAAGATATTTAGAGCTTCAAAGCTTTTGTGTTTTGAAATAGATAGGTATCTACTGCTGTCGTTAACAATGTTGACTTAATATAGGCTTTTGTTCAATACTCAGAGTTACGGATGTTAATAAACAAAGTAAACAGGAATCGAAAGAGTTTTGCGTAACACTGCACTGCGTACGTCATCTTGAGACATAAGTAATATGATTGGTCAATTGTGTGCTCACGGTAATAAAGTTTCACTTGCCCAATAATTTCACTAACTATAATACTCTTTAAAGCGAAACACACTAGTACACTACTACTTGCACACTTGTGCTAGGCGGCAAAATAACTGAAAAAACGGTGTTAAGTCCTACAGTATTAGATTGTGTCATACCAACATCTCGTATTGATTGTAAGTATCTATGTTAAACGTTAAAGTTTATACCGTGACATGACAGCAATTCGTAACTCGTTTACAAAGTTTCCAAATGGTTTACAAGCCAGACAAGTGTTTTAATCGGGTTTATTCTAAACCAAAGCGTACAATAATATGATAAGTAAGTTTGTGGGACTGCGGTGTGGAACTATATGCAGAACTTGATGAAGTCTAGAAAATCTTGTGGATAGTTTATGGTTTCTAGAGACGTAACTATCTATGTAATAGAAATGTAAGTAAGAAGTGCCGCAGCGTAGGCCGCGTCATCACTTACCATGAGGCGAAACAGTGGTGAAATGCTATGCTTATAAATTAGTTATAGATATAAAAAAAAAGTTCAATAAATAAGATAAAAAGAAATGTAACGTTAAATTAAATCACACATAACTGGCAGTTATGTATTTATTTTTCGTATCCAACAATTTAATTATAAATTCAGTAGGTAAAGTAGACGTTTTCACTGACACATTTTGTGTGGGCAGAAGCTTTATTATTCATATATAAACATAAACACACAAACCTTTCTCATTTGCTGTCATTAAAGAACTTCTGGTTTTATCTGGTCCGCCATTAGACAATTATTACTATACTAAATTTATATAATACACACTAAAAATATAAAATTTTAATTATCAAAATCAGTGTTATAAATGGCGTAAATATCAATATAACATGAACATACAAAAGTTCGATTTTGCCGTATGTTATATTTTTTTCTTTTTGGTAAGAAGTAGCTTAATAATTGTATGCCTTGACCTAATTGAAGCCCGAGCTTATTTCTGTGCGAACTGCCCACTTCTTTATCGAATGTCACGATGAAATCTCATTATTTTCGATATTCGTCTAAAAGCCCGAAAATATGGCCTACAATTGTGTACCCAAAAAGCTGCTATCATAAATCTTCCCTTATTGAATAGGCCTAGGCAGTAAAGTACTAGATTCCGCAATTAGGGCCAGTTTTGATAAATGGCCGACGAAGTTCACGTTTTTAGCTAAACCATTCTCGCCATAAATATGTAGCGTGATAAATATGTTCCGTGAGTCAGAAAACAAGCATTTCACTGTTAAGGAGTGGAACATATTTTCAGTATCTGTATTATCGAAAATACATTTTAACGACTATAAATATAATATGTTTCAAGAGAAGATTGAAAAGGTTTTAAATAACATCAAGCAAAGTAACGCAAGCATATCTAAGAAAACAAACACAGGCCAAAAACAAAACCAACTATTCAACAAGTCATTAATTTCGCACTTATATAGTCAGGTATTAAAACTGAAAATACCTAAATCGCAGCCGCGAAAGATTTTTAAGGCAGCGTCATGAAAGTTTTAATAATGGCGTTGTTTAATAACCCGCACGGCCAGCTCGCTTTATAAAGAATAATCCCTGTTCGTAACATCGCATGTGCGGAGTCAGTTTGCTCCCGATATTAAAAAACTTCAACAACTAGGTGTCCGTCAGTGTTACTAGATAACTTACCCCTATCTCGCCAGCCAGTATGTTTATGAGGAAATAGTGGAACAAGTGTGACGTGTAGACATTCTCACACAAAGCCACAGTGCTGGAGCGGCAATGGTCTTCGTTTTACGGTTTCGGTCTGGAATTCTCAACCTTATGAATTGACTTTAGTCAAAGTAGTTTCACGGTTATACATTTAACTTCCTTGAGTTTTTTTTATTTTAATATTTATTCATTACACATTACACTACAGTATCAAAAACTTCGCACCAAAAAACCACGGTAGGTTTGACATGGTGCTTGCATTCATTACGCTCGCTATGATTTAAAGTAATTAACTAAGAAATTAACTAGGTATACTTAGATTAATAATATTAATTAGGTCACACTTCGAATTCCATTTTACAGACGTGAGAGGGTACGTACGGTTTGAGAGTTCGATATCTAATGTGTCGCTTAGAGAACTTTGCTACTATTTCTGTATTGTCAATGCCACAAACTTTTAAAATTGTAGTTTGATCAATGTTTGGCGTTTTTTCGCATAAAGCTAAGTAAACATTTTCTAAGGTACCTACAAACTAATGCTAGTATAAGATTTTCAAACCGACGCGACGTTAAAGTTACATCGTCAATATTTTTATGTCCCCAGTCAGTCCCAAATACAATACAATACAATACAATACAATACAATACAATACAATACAATACAATACAATACAATATAATACAATACAATACAATACAATACAATACAATACAATACAATACAATACAATACAATACAATACAATACAATACAATAATACTTTATTGAACACCAATAAACAAGAATGCACACAGATACAAATTTATAAAAGAATGGTAGAACAACGGGCGGCCTTATCGCATTAAGCGATTTCATCCAGGCTACCTTTGTATGGACAGGAATTAAAACTAAAAATTACGGGTGGTGTTGCAACAGTTACAACTTACATCCAAGAACAACAATGAAATAAAAAAGTGCATGATAGATTTCGTAAATATAAAACAATAATTTATACTCTTACCTACTAAAAATAATACAGAACTGCAGTTATACATAATACTACATACTAATACCATACACATATAACTATAAATATAAAAATATAACACACCTACATATAATACCTATTTCCTATTAATATATAAATGTAATACTTACATTATTATTATTATTATAACATATACATATTATATATATTATATAAGTAAATTGATAGTCAGTGATAAATTCCAGAGAAAATTAGCTAAGATAGTTCTGATAGATAGTGTTTCCTTACCATGTCTTTAAAGATGGCGATAGACTTGGCGTGACGAATATTTACGGGTAGCTCATTCCATAAACGGACAGCTTGTATAGTATAAGAGTGGTCATACGCAACTGAAGCATGAACCAAATAGTTCCCGGGGTTAAATACAGCTTACCTAAGCTAAGTATAGTATAAGAGTGGTCATACGCAACTGAAGCATGAACCAAATAGTTCCCGGGAGTTAAATACAGCTTACCTAAGCTAAGCAAAGGGTGTTTAAGAAATATGCTCTTACGCCCTTTTTTGTGATATATTTTATATCATTTATAAGCTTTTGCAAAATGTAACTACCCATTAGTGTTCTTTGATATTTAAAATATTCTTTTTTGGTTTAGTGTCCATAGGTGAAAAATTTCCAGATGGAATACTGTAACGAATTAGTTAACGGAAACATAAAAAAGCGCCACTGTCCAGCAAGTAACTACCATCAGTACACAACTGAACAGAACATGAACATACACACAACACACACACTGAACTGTACATGTATGTTATCGTTATAATATCTAGATGGCGCTGTGTAAAATGAGGGTTAAACCAGTGTCACCCGATCTCAATTTCCATTCTCAAAGTCACCATTTATTTTTTTACAAAGGGCTCAAAGTAATACCTGCAAAGTCAGTACCACCGCACATTTTAGGACAGAACCTTTGACTGAGGAAAGCCTACGAAAAACTCCCGAGGACGTTTGTTTGCCTTTGAAACCTACAACATGAATACCTATAATATACCCTGTAGTAAAGTGAGACCCTTTGTTGACACTTAAAAGAGAACGCTCTACCTTTTTTTCTAGACTTCTCACTTTGATCTGTGGTAGGTCTTAATTTATTGCGATTCAAAATAAAAAGGTTTTTAGTAATATACTATATTTAGGTATGGGGTGCTTATATTTCTCTTCTTCGGTACGTCGGAATATTTTAATTACAACAAAATTTGAAATAAATGCGGTGTGAAACGAAACGTACTTAATTATTTAATTCATAAGCAATTGTATGTAATTTTTTTAATCAGGTAAATCTATGAATCTAAATCGTAAATTGGTAACGTAATGTGCCTAACACGTATATACGCTTGAGAATGTCAATCGGTATTGGACTACAATGTTGGGACAAACTGTTCTAATAGACATGATGACTACTATTAAAAATGAACAAGTAAATATTACTTTCATAAAGAAGATTAAAATAGAATGCAATCGTTGAAAAAATAAGTAAAATCGGTAAATAAATCACGGAGTAATAAGCTTTTAAAGTTTCTACAGGAGGCATCTCCTGTCCGTTTCTCGCAAAACAGAGTTATTATGAAAAATCCACTCATGACGTCACATGCCCAAGAGATTGTCTGAAAAGCTACCACAGCTTAGTAGACTTGACTTCTTGATTATGGCCTCTGCGACGGCACAGCTTAGCAATGAGGGACTATGAACGACCTTCCTCTGACGTCACTGGCCGTTTGAGCTATCTCTTTCTATTCCGGTTTTTAAAATGCTTGTAACTTGGCAAATTTTTGAGATATATAATTTTTGTTTTCACAAGTGTTTATTTTTTGAGAAATATTATTAAATTATCAAAAAAAAAATTAGGCATCATGCCTATTAATGGTTTAGCTAACATTCATGCAGAATAGACAAGAAAAACATTTATTTAGTCATCAGTAATAAATACTGCAACTGTTATGGGCGGCCGTGTCACTTAACATCAGGTGAACGACTAGCTCGTCACGTCATTCATTCTCATAAAAAAACAGAGAAATACTTATTAACAAAGTAGTAAAAATAGTCGACAAATTAATTTTTAAGAAGCAAGCAAGCGATGCTGCTGTACCAGTATAAATATAAAATAATAATTCTTACCGTGGCACCGAAGGGCGTTCAGCAGCCCTACCACAAACTAGTACAAAACCATCATGGTTCGTGACAGTAATTCTTCAAGATTACAATAATATTGTTCGAATTCGTACCATGAACTTATAAAGTAGTCCGACACGAGAACGAGACGTCTTCATTTTTATATAGCGTTATCACTGTCGCACGTCGGTGTCAACATGATTAACAGTATGACATGACAGTGAATGATTTAACGTGACGTCATCAAAACTGCTCTGCGTTAACAACATTACAATATTCTTACTTTTATGTCATTTTCAAAGTATGATTGAAGTAATAACGCTATAAGACCTTGTGGTGACCCCCCAGCTCAGAATAATGCTAAGTGTAATAACCTAGCGCAATATTAGCAGCAGACTGCGTGAGTGAGATAGCTAAAGATAACAGCTTAAAATAATATTAACTTGGTGTTAGTCACAATTCGTGATATTTAGCGAAATTTCTTATTTTTGAAATAAAATCTTATAATAATAAAAATGTTGGAATCGGTGTGCAAAGTTTTATCTGTTTTGCCTAAGAATTATTTTCATCAACCTAAATTATCATGAATGATCGACAGCGAATTACTGTCAAAGTAAGCTCGGTAATTATTATTTCTAGTTATTATATAAGCAAGTAAAAAAAGCGCTTTTTTAATGTCGTGAAACTAGTAAGAAAAAATAGGATGTACGAGATGTTCAGATAAATTATATTTCATAAGTCTCTTTTTTCAGAACGGAAAACACGAATGAATTAAATTTCCTTCATTAAAATCTCCTTTACATCGAAAAATTTAAACTTCCTTCCCTGAGAAAGACAATCGTGTCACCATAATGATACGAATTTACAAAATAATTTTATATAATTTTATTTACGGAAATAATATTACTGATTAATACAGATTTCTAGGATTACTAGGATTTTTACTAGGTGGTAGGACTTTTCGTCTAGGTAGGTACCACCGCTCTGCCAGTTATTCTGCCGCCAAGCAGTAGTGTGCAAGCACTACTGTGTTCCGGTTTGAAGGGCATTGTAGCTAGTGAAATTACTGGGCAAATGAGACTTTATGACCTGATGTCACAGTCTAGTAATCTGATTACTAGACTGAGTGATGTCTCAGGATGACGTGCGCAGTGCACTGTCACGCGAAACTTTATTATTTTAAAGTTCTGAGTGACACTGCGTCTGTTATGAGCAGCCGTGTCGCTTAACATCAGGTGAATGACTAGCTCGTCACGTCGTTCATTCTCATAAAAATTACCATGAAATCCCAAAAATTAAATAGTTAAATCATGCGTGATCTCTGTATTGCATGCCGTATCTAATACCCTCAACCCACGGGCATTGATTCACCTTAAATAGCTCGAAAAAAAAAACAAAGTGTTCCAGGAATTGATGATGAACATTGAGTCAAAGCCCTATTGTTTGTTGGCAATTAATTAAGTGAATTCTACAACTAATCGCTAGTAATTTCTTTGAAAATTTATTGATTCACCCTAAATCTAAACATCTTATACTTAAGATAATGAGTAAGTTATCCAGAATAAACGGGCGCGATAGCTTAGTTGGTAGTAACCCTGCGTTCTGAAGTGAGGGCTGTGGGTTCAATTCCTACCCAGGACATACATCTTTGTGATGAACATAAATGTTTGTTCTGTGTCTGACTGTCATATTGTATTCTATGTATGTATTTACAAACAAACAAAGTATCTAAGTATTATACCCGTTATCTGGTTCCCATAGTACAAGCTATACTTAGTTTGGGGCTAGATGGCGCTGTGTGAAATGTCCGTACATATTTATTTATTTATTTAGTTACAGACTCAATAAGGGGGGCACAGACCTAGTTTTTTTGTTAATGGGTCAGGGTCATACACATATAAAACGACATGGATAAAAACGTGTGTGTATCCCACAGAGCAAGAAAATCCCTCCCGATGCAAAGCGTCATATTTTTCGAAGCTCTGTGGTGTATCCAAAATGTCTTAGTTGCAGAATTCCTATGTAAGTAAAACCAATTGCGAAATGACTTACGAGACAAGGCATTTTAAACATGTATAACTAACAATTACCTGCGTCGCTTATCTTTCTAATTTTAGTATTATAACTCGTGTATCATTCTTTTACGCACTTACAGAACAACAGACCCAGACGATTTTTTCATAGAAATAATCAAAATAGTTTCAGGGAACTAGCACAAAGACATTTTTCTCCGAGAATGACATTATGCTACTTTTTGAGAAAAAATTATCCACGCAAATGAACCCGCGGAGCTCAGCTAACACCAAATACTGTCTAAACTTATTTAATTTAACTCGACCGATCCCACTGACCACATTCCAAATCCCATCGGGATATTCAATAACGACTTTGGCGAAATGGAAGGATTATGAAAATCAAATTAAACAGGTTCTTCAACTTACAAACAAATTAATTTATAGTAAAATACCCAACTTTGATTTCGACCATACCAACAATCACAGAGAATTAAAACAAATGGCTACGCACCTAGACGAAACCACAAATTACTATAACTAACTAATTATACTACCTAATTCAAAATAAAATAACCGGCCAAGTGTAAATCGGCCTCGCGCACGAAAAGTTCCGTAGTATAGGATCTTGTTGTATAGGAGCCCCCTTAAGTATTTATTTTATACGGTTTTTTAGTATTTGTTGTTATAGCAACAACATAAATACTATCTACTACTATCTTCTGTGAAAATTTTAACTGTCTAACTATCACAGTTCATGAGATACAGCCTGGTGACAGACGGACAGACGGACAGCGGAGCCTTAGTAATAGGGTTCACTTTACCCCTTGGGTACGGAACCCTAAAAACTATTTGAACTGTAGCCACGATGATCTTTAGACAGTCCAAAATACTCCAGCCCACTGCCAGTAGGTAGCGTACCCAATGATAGAAGACATATTATTTATGAGTATTATATGTCTTTCTAGAGGACGTACATAATCAGGTGGAAGACGTCCACTGCTGAAGGCGGCTTTGTGACCGAAGAACATTTTAATGGACCAAGGAGAATCCTGCTGGCGTTTCCCTGGATATCCTATGGGTCTGTCTCTTACGGCATAAACGGGAAGAGATGGGATGGTCCTATTCTCACACCGTCGGAACCCCATGGCCAACGATTCCAGAGCCCGTTTATTTTCAATCATAATAATTTTTACATACATTTTTTATTTAATATCTATTTTTGATGAGAATGTTACAATACTTTTGAGACTTGTTAAAACTTACAAACCTCAATATTTATGTTTTAACAACAAGTATTTAAGATTCTATTCACCAACCTCTCGCGAACTTCATAATTTTAATTAGTTGAAAAGTTAGTTTGAAGAGCTTCGTTGAGTTACAACGAAAATTTCCAGTAAAACATTTTATTTCTTGCCTTGATTAACGAAAATAAGATTTATTTCTAAGTAGCTTGAAACCTTAATAATAGGAAAAAAACAATGTTCTTTCCATTTTAATATTATGTACATAAAATAATACTTACTTTGAATCCCAAAAAGCAATACGGCTACACATATCATGATAATATTTTTATACATCTTATTTGTAATTAAACTTTATATTTAACAAACATTTACAACTTGAACACTATATGGTACAACTTAATACACAGTAACTAACACTAGTCCAATATTTATAAATTTTTTTATGCACTGCATCTACGCGAGTTCGTAGCGCGTAGCGGCGTAGCGCAGCGTAGACGTGCGTCGGGCACGCGTCTACGACGGAACTGGATGGCGCGGGAAAGCGCGCCACTGCGCACGGCTCGTCTCGTCTCGTCTCGGTTGATGAACGACATCACTCATTTGTTTGTTCTTTTCAAAAGGAATCTTTTCAGGGCTCTTTTCACAGCCCTCGAATGGGAATACATATTGCATGTTGTGTGTTCTGCTCAATGGAGCGTTACTGCTGAAAAAAACTGGTTTGTACGTGTTAAATTAAATCTGTTTTATTATCAATACCACAGAGCATTGAAACAAATGACGAAGCGATTTTTTGTTCTGTGATCTATACTTACGAAATGCGATCAACATTACTTTAAACTAATTTGAAAGTTACCTTAACATGGATGCTAATTGAAGTAAATACATAATTATATTAATCTCGTCAGATTATTTTGTTCTAACGTAATAAATTACTATTATTCTCATAGAGAAACAAAGACAGAATGAGAGAAAACGAGACTAAAAAATAGATAAAAGTTCAACCACATGTCCTATATTTTAAGAGTGGTTGTTTTAAATGTCACATCACGATAATTATAATATGTAGTACATTTTTTGTACAGTAAACCTTTTAAAAGAGATATTAAGTATGAAACTGAAAATGGAAATCTGTCAAGTTTAACTCGACACAAAACGTTTTTCACAGCGTAAAAGCATCAGTTTTGTGGTCTCTAGTGTCTGTGATTTGTAGTTATATGACTGTTTGAATCCCACCTCGCAAATAAAGCACAAGTGTAACCGTTATTTATTGGTCTCCAAGGATTCCTGTCATACATAATTTCCAAACATTCGTAATAATAGCGGCGAAATTCAAAGGTAATAATATCAAAGGTGCTTTTACAAAGCACAAAAAACATAAAGAGGTTTTCTTTTTGAACTACAAAGAAATAATACAAAGTAACTATACGTTATCGCTACTTTATACTATCCTTGTGTTTACAATAAATAGATGTTTACTTACATGTAATTTGTACTGTTAATATATTTACACATAGCTGCATGTCGTAAGATTTTTGTGTATAACTCAAACTTAAAGTGTTTTACAGCAAATAGGCTATTCATAGCACTTTTACAAGTAAGATGTCGGTAGGTACTTAAATTAAATTATTATGATTACTGAGCAGATAAAATTCTCAAAGAGCACAATATCAAATAATAGTAATAATTATTTATAGCAAGCTTATTACAATAAGTTTGAAAAAAAAAGAAGTTCTCTCCTCCACAAAAGGTGCAAGCAATACGGCACAATGCAGAATATACAACTCCGATCCGTAGCTTCGATTACACCTGTAAAGAAGAAGCTACAAGAAACTTCACAGTGACGTAATGACATGGCGATCTAGTTGTTTGCTTCACGTTAAGCGCTAACTAAAAACTTGTGGTGCCACTCACTCAGAAATCTAAAATAGAAATGATAGCTTGATAGAGTATTATTGTTAAAATATTTTGTGTATATTTAGTTCTTGTTTTAATACTAGATAGGCTTGCGTTTGCCTATATTTGCCTTGATGTAAAGCGCCAATGTGGTCAATGATGTAGCTCGCGTCGCTATAGGAACCATGCTAATTCGACAACATCTATATTGGAGATACTAGAAAATAGAATATTATTTGACTTTTATTGGAGTAGTTTAGTTTAAAGAATAAAGGCACGTTTTCTATTAAAAAAAGTGAATGATAAAATGTAAGCTCGGGAGTTACTGCCATTTTGATAACATAAAACATGATTCTTTCCCGTTTACTGTACGTTTTTCGCGTAGAAAAGCCTAGCCCAAGGTCCGATAAAGGGAAAAGTTGAGGACGGCTTAAAAACTAAAGGATGTTGTCCCAAACGACTGGTTGGCACGTGCCGGAGGACCATCCAAACAAAATTAAGAATGAAATTGAATTAATTTCGTTTCCAAAGTAACGCCCAGGTATTCATTCCGAACGGTTAATTATACCTTAAATATTAATTTAAATTCATTAACAATTTTGCACAGTCCTCCATTCCATTCCGTAGATGTTGGTACAAAACAACGAGCTTTTGTTATATTTGAATGGAACTTACTAAGTGGCTAAATTTTCTAAGCCCGTTTATTTAAAGTGCTTTCTTTAATTATTTTTTTCGGGGACTCCATTAAACTGATTTGGCTTATAAAGGGAGTTAATGACCTCGCTTGAAAATTAAAAACTGAGACTGTCTATTAATAAAGCTTACAATAGTGAGAGCGATGACTTAGATATAA
The DNA here is from genome assembly GCA_963580505.1 of Ennomos erosarius. NCBI lineage: Eukaryota > Metazoa > Arthropoda > Insecta > Lepidoptera > Geometridae > Ennomos > Ennomos erosarius. Next base: position 11,853,786 of record OY756982.1, read on the forward strand.
AAGATGACATTACTTGTTACATTATTAAATTTACAAAAACCTTTCGGAGAGACTGATCAAGGCAACACGTGACCAAAATGCTGGTCTCTATATGGCGCAAAGACTAAGCATTGCCATACAACGGGGCAATGCCGCCAGAATTTTGGGCACATTGCCCACTGGTAGCGGCTTCTTAGATTAAGTTTATTTACTTTAGTTTTAGATAGTTCATTTTAGTTTAGATTTAATTAATTTTAGTCCTTTTTTTAAGTAGGTATTATTAATCTTTTATGTTATTTATTATTTAAGTTGTTGAGTAAATAAACCTAGTTACATGATAATAAAAAAAAACTATTTGTACAAAGAGCAGTGTACATAATGTAACTCACCCAGTTACTTTTTATTTTGTTTTAGCTTCTTTTCGTTTTCCATCATTTGAATAAGTTCCGAAAATTGCTTATACTTTATAAGATCCCTTTATATTTAAAAAATCTTAGTTTATGAGAATAAGAATAAGAATAATTTATTTGCTTAAATGTAGGTATATATAAGGTTTAAGTATACATCATTAGTGCCAGATACATTTTGCCACCAACGGCAGCCTTATACCTTTATATTGAGGTCTTTACAATGTAAGGTTAGTACTTTAATCTTTACAAGATCAGTAACCCTTTCAACCGTCAAAATTTAATTGTAAACAATAATAAACTGAATAGCTCTGTAAAATTATTGTAATATTATACATAACATGTAAGTAAAAATTGCTTTTAACTAGGTATTATAAAAGAAGGTAAGCAAAGATAAGTTTGATGATAATTTGTCACTGTCAAGTGTGACAATGAATTTTGTAGGTAATTTTAATAAAGCGTTGCCAATGCACTACACAACCAATATTGTTGCGCTGACCTATAGACAGTGCAAATGCTCGTCCGCACAGAGTAGGTAGTGTATCCAACATGCTGGCAGCACTGCCCCGCAGAATTACAGTGCTGTCAGCATTTTACAGTTTATACCTTAGGCGAGTTGTTTAACGATAGAACTGTAATGTCGTCGAGATGAGATTAAATAGCTTTTTGAAGCATGCCCGCTTGGAATGATCTATTTTGTTGATATTAGTATATAGTATAATAGACAACCAAACTGTTTCAGAACTACCAACAACTGGGACAGAGAGGTTATTTTCTGAAGTTAATAATAACCAAGGTGCCAAATTATTAGCTTATCTACTTAATTAAACTCTGTATGTCGCTCAGATTTAGATTGTTTCATATTCACAACATCAAATAGGCTCATCTCCATATGATTTCGAGACGAAATTAAATAATTTGCATTAATGGAACCGCGGCATTTCGGGTATACTACGTTTCGCCGCACATGTTATGATTCTTCGGATGCCTCATTTAACAAAGTTGCTGTACAATAATACAAGCAGTATCATAGATTTGTATATTTGAAATGGTTCCTGTTATAGACGTAAAGTAAGTTTACATTTATCGTAGCTATAAAGGATTTTTGTATAAGAAAATCTTGGTATAAGGTGTTCATACAACATGATCTTTTTTGGTAATGATTGAAAATTTTAACGCATTAAGTATGTTCAGACCCTCACAGTTCAGATTCTATTAAAGTGTGGTTTTGAAGATGACAGATTTAATAGACCATAAACATATTATTAAGTTTTTTTAATGTAAGCAAATTTATCCCTTTTTGGAACATGAGCAAAACGAATACAGAATTACACGAAACAAAGAATTTAACCAAAGTATCAGCTAAACGGTTATTATTATGTTTCAAGTTAACGAGAAAAGTTTCTATGTACGTGTGTCAAATCTGGCCACTTCGCAACTCTAAAGTACTGTGTCACCGTGGCTCGTTTAACCGACTCTTTGTTGATTCAGCGGGGGTGCTGAAACAAATTATACCAATTGTTTACGAACCCTGCCGAGCTTAGGGGAGACGGTTTCGCAAGAATTTTGCCTGATTGCTGGCAATTTAATTTTTCGTTGTTTGATATTTGTATAGAAGTTGATGAGCCACATGTATTTTGTATAAGATTTTGTTTTATTAAGATGTCTGAAGTTTTAAATATTCGAGTGAGCAACAACATGGTCAGAATGATTTTTTATTTATAGCTATTTTTCTAATTCTAAATACGCACAAAAGCGCAAAAAACGACTCTAATTGGCAAAGAACTCATTATTCACTAAAAAAAAGGCGCTGAACGAACCACACACTTAGCACACGTATAATATAGGTACAAACTTACAGACAGATTCACAAAAACACAATTACACACAACAGTCTACACACTACAACACTCTAACATCTTCTGTATCCCTCTTCGGGGGTCAAAATTAAATTGAGATGGATGGATTGGGAACTCTGGAACGAGAAGATGGTTAATTCTATACAATTCATATCGATAGTCCATAAACGTTGTTGTCGACGTTTATGTCGACGAACGTTATATTCTTGGAATACCTACATTGGTTGAAAAAAATACTATTATTGGGTACTTATTAATATTTATTTGTTTTTAACCTTTAAAAGTGCTTTAAAACCATGTTAATAATATGATTTTATATATCATGAACATTTCTCTTATTTTTAAATCAGAACCTGCTGGGCTACCACAAACTAATACAAAACCATCATGTTTCATGGCATTGTTATTTCAAGGTTACAATAATATTGTTCAAATTCGTACCTTCATGGCTAATAAAGTATTTCTGCGTGTGAACGAGACGTCTACATTTTTATGTGACGTTATCACTGTCTTACGTCAGTGTCAGCATGATGTATTTGAGTGAACGATAACGTGACGTCATCAAAACTGCTCTGCGTCAACAACATTATAGTATTCTTACTTTTATGTCATTTTCCAAAGTATGGTTGAAGTAATAATGCTATAAGAGGTTGTGGTCCCCATAGGCCCCCTGATGTTTCAGGATGACGTGCGCACTTGTGCAGCGGTGTGTCACATAAAACTTTATATTTTGGAGTTCCGATCGACACTGAAACTGCTATGAGCAACATGATGTAAAGGTATGACATGACAGTTGTATTTGAGTGAACGATTTAACTTGACTTCATCAAAACTGCTCTGGCTCTGCACCATTAAAGTATTCTTACTTTTATGTCATTTGTAAATGTATGATTGAAGTAATAATGCTATAAGACGTTATGGTTGCCCCCGCCAACGTTTGGCCGCAATCGCAACTACACAGTAAAAACACTGAAATTATTTTTTGAAATCGTTTAAAAATTATCTAAATTCTATAAGCTTTATGTTTACAAAAATATTATAGTCCTCAAAATCTTAGCAACCAGCGGGCCAGATATACCTTAAGGGTGGTTTACACTTTAAAATCATTCCCATGAATATGTTTCATGAAAAATAGAACGGATACCATTAGAAAAGTTGTAGATACAGTTTATATAAGGTTATTTTTTTTGTAAAGCCAAAGCCAAAAGTCCCGGAAGACCTTTTATTTTTTGATTTACTTTGTAATGAAACACGGGAGATAATTCCTTTTCGAAAGCTTTTAGAGCTATGAATAATAAAAGCATTTCTACCTTTTTTAATGCAATTCTTTTAAAATACAAACCTTAATTAGGATAACACTTAATTAAATATTTCGTTTAATGAAATTAAATCCACTTACTTGACTTTTTAATTGAAAGCACCCTGCAATTTCCCTCAAATTTTAGCCAGAAACTTATGAAACATTTTAATTTTCTGGGATAAATGTAACCTACTATCTCGTTGGTGTAAACAATGCACCCAGTGTTGCTGGTCCATGGGTAGCAGAGACAAATTACTATCAGGTAGACCACCCGCTTATATGCCATTAATTTCGTATAACCTGGTCTGCAACGCAAAAATTTGCCATCCAGAGATGGCAATGCGTGTCGGCTGAAGTAATAAGCTCTTTTACAAATCTACACCTTCAAAAAGTAAAACTTTACAAGGAAATTAAATAGTTCCTGACGCTTTCCAACTCATCGGTTTAGACAATCTTCCAGCTAAGCTGTCGTTGCCCAGTGACTGCAAAAACGCTTGTGACTTTTTCTGAACTTGTGCATTGCAGACAATGTCCATTTAATAAATTAATCAATAACGCCCAACGATCGCCTACATAGAAATAAATAAATAATAATAGCTGTGTAAGTGAGGTTATTTACACTTCAAAAATCCTTTCCACGATAAGTAAAACTTTACTCGTATTACAGTCAATTCGGATGGTTTACATCAATAAAGCTCTTAGCCTAAATGGCTTGTTGTCGTTATTTCGTCCAAGCGACGCAGCAATTGGAGTTAATGTTCTTAAAGGCCGCCAATGGTCTTCGTCCTTAATACTCGGAAAAAGGACGGCTCTTAAGAGAAGCTGCGGGCTATGACGCGGATCTAAGTCGAATTGACACCGTTTATGGGATAGCGCATTGCATCTTTATCACCATCATTAAAGACACCAGGTCTAATTCGTAAAGGTTTTATTTGTTAAAGCGCCGTAGCTTGATTTTTCTTTTTCCACTTACGGCGTTTTCCATCTAAGTTTTTTGTACCGTTTTGAAGAGAAAGAATCGTGCAATGAGTAGGTAGGTGTCGTGGTATTAGGATAAGAATTGTATAGTTATTACGGGAAAAGAATAAGCTCAACTTCTCTAATAATTTTTTAGTAAGGCTCGTTTTTGTATTCTCCAGCCACTTGGAAAGTTTGAAAAGAATTCAGGAAGCTGTCCTGCCACATCCATCAACGCAGCTACATATAAGAACTTTTGCTGGTATGTAGGACAGCACATTAAGCTGAGCACATCTGCGCAATAATGTCAAGAGTTGTAACCGGTGGATGTTCTCAGTTCGGAGTAGGGATGGGAGAAGTCAGTTTAGCCGGAAACTTAAAAGGTGACTTTTTCCAATTTTCATGTAAGGAACAATTTAATGATGGTTGATTTGAACCAGCGTCATCCATCCTAGAAGGAGGACATCGCTTTTCTTAAGCTATCGTATAAATGATTTAAAACCCATTTACTTGGTTGGTTTCGTATTTTGTTGATTTACATTAAAATTAATCTGTTAGTTACGATTAGCAGGCGATACTGTTTTTAAGTTTTGAAACTGGTAGGTATCAATTTTGAAATTGACCTAACTAGAAATTTAAAAGGACTTTTGCTTGTAATCAACTCGGAAAAAATTAGTATACAGAAATAATAATAATATTAATTACAATACATTTATGAATCGAATATAATCCGCACTCAATTTAAAAAAAACCATGTTGCCGCTAGTGTAGGGTCATATCTAGTTCTAAGCTTCAACTTGTAGAAACTTCTCTCTTTTGTGAATTATTATATTTTGTGTGCCATCCATATTCGTATCGTCACGTTTTGGAACTATGTAGTTTATAATATAACTTTATAAGTTTGTACATAGCAAGTTTTTTTAAATTTAAATGTCGTATATCTTTAATGTCGTACGTAGTACTGTTATTTATTCTGTGGTCGTAATTAAACAATATAAATATTCATTTCAAAGGGAGGAAGATTTTAAAGGGATCCCTGTGTTGTGGCAGACACAGGTGCGAAAATCTTTTTAATTTAGGAGAAAATTTCGAAAACTTAGCTCATCGAATACCGAAACATTGGTACAAAGAATAAAGTTAAAATTTTAATTTTCTTGAGTTTTTGTAGGTACGCAATGCTCATAGCTATGTTTAGGCACCTAAATATAATAAATTACGTAAATAGAATAGACCACTAGACATTGTTCTTTTATTATAGAAGCTTTAGACTAACTTTGAGTTTGCAAGTTTATTTTTCGGTAACTTACGAGTCGTCGCATTTCTGAATTAAAAAGTAGAGTACATTGCAGTTTGCGCAATGCGTCAAGTAGCTATTACGATTGTTGTATTAAAGTTGTTACAATTATGTAAGCCTGGTTCATAATTATCATCAGCCGGAAGACGTCCACTGCTGAACACATTTTTTTTATGCGAGGGAATGACGTGATGAGCCAGTCGTTCACCTGATGTTAAGTGACACGGCGGCCCTTAACAGATGCAGTGTCACTCGGAACTTTATAAAATAATAAAGATTCTCGTGACGCTGCACTGCGAACGTCATCCTGAGACATCACACAGCCTAGTAATCAGATAAAATCAGATAACTAGACTGTGTAATCAGGTCACGAAGTCTCATTTGCCCAGTAATTTCACTAGCTACAGTGCCCTTCAAACCGGAACAAAGTAGTGCTTGCACACTATTGCTTTGCGGCAGAATAACTGGCAAAGCGGTGGTATCTACCTAGACGAACTTTGCGAAAAAGTCCTACCACCTAGTCAAACACATAACCACACGTCTCTTTTACAAAACGCCACTTTGGACGCTTATCATAGGAGGCTAGCCATAATCACCACACTTTAAAACCCATTTACTTGGTTAGTTTCGTATTTTGTTGATTTACATTAAAATTAATCTGTTAGTTACGCTTAGCAGGGGATACTGTTTTTAAGCCAGCTACAGGCGGCTTAGTGATCGCAGAAGATTCTAATGTACCGAGAAAAATGCTACTGCCCATTCCCTAAGTATTCCCTTAGCCGGATCTTACGTCACACACGGGAAGAGATGGGATGGTCCTATTTACAAACCGGGACTACACGGCCACTTACGGCGGACTTATTGTTACAAGAAAGTACAGGTTAAATATCTTGGTATTTAATAATAATGTTTTAGGAACTATTCTTACAATAGCACCAATTAAAGACTATACTAGATTCGTCTTACTTTTCAAGTTGAAGTTGCGAAAGTTTATCACCACGTACCTATTTGTTATTTCTTATAACGTTGAATTGATATTTCGATTGTCTTTGAAGCTCTCTCATTTTCTATTTGAACAATCGTATTATTAGAAAGTTCAGGAGTTTACGTTGTATAATGATTATTATTATAAGAACGTCGGCTATGCTAAGTTACCATACCAGTTGCCAACTGTGCCTTATTTTAGTTTGCAAATACAACATTTTATGAGCGTGGGTTCCATTTATCAGATAACCCAAAGAAGTCAGGGCAGATATTTTTAAAAAGTTAATTAATTTCGCAATGAGCTAGCTATTCACCTGATGTTAAACGACACGGCCGCTCATAGCAGTTTCAGTGTCGATCGGAACTCCAAAATATAAAGTTTTATGTGACACACCGCTGCACAAGTGCGCACGTCATCCTGAAACATCAGGGGGCCTATGGGGACCACAACCTCTTATAGCATTATTACTTCAACCATACTTTGGAAAATGACATAAAAGTAAGAATACTATAATGTTGTTGACGCAGAGCAGTTTTGATGACGTCACGTTATCGTTCACTCAAATACATCATGCTGACACTGACGTAAGACAGTGATAACGCTATATAAAAATGTAGACGTCTCGTTCTCATGCTATATGCTTTATAAGTTCATGGTACGAATTCGAACAATATTATTGTAACCTTGAAGCATTACTGTCACGAACCATGAATGTTTTGTATAAGTTTATGGTAAGAGCCCAGCATAATCTTTCAAGGACCTTATTCTCAGCCTAATAGTAATGAATGAACTATGAGATTAAGGTCAGATAGTATTCTATTATAATATCATAACTGCTGGCTTGTTATAGAAACCTGAGATTTTTTACCTGTCTTTTAGGTACATAAGCTGTAGGTATTGTATTACATAAAAACCTCAAACAATTCTTATGAAGAATTTAGATTTCAGATAAATATTAGGGGTAGCCTTCGGTTTTTTGTTGAGGCGTTTCTTCATATTTAACATCCTATTTGACCTTCCAGGGTTGAATTTTGTAAATCCTTTATAGTACGTACCTACACCCTTTATTACACTTACACTGGTAGATCCCAATGGATGCCACAAAACGGATCCCATTTTCAAAAATTGCCATCGAATCCCAAATATCAATTAATTATAGTCCCATCGGATTCAGTCTCTAGGTCCATTGGTTTAGGCTGTACGTTGCTCGGTTGCCATTCAACCAACCACTCAGAATAATAGAAAGTATCTCTATCTTATCAGGTTTGACATCTCAGTTTTCTTTTAAGATAGATTTATCACGGCTCATAGAGTAGCCTCCTTCAGGATTATGATAATTGTGAGGAGCGAAACGTACCAACATCGATCAATGACTCCCTCTGTATAACCATCCTTAACAATATCATTATATTACCCAAGCAGTATCCGAGGTCATGCACTTGTCAATAATATTATCTTTCATACCATCTATTCGAAAAGAGGCGAAAGTTTCCTGGATCAACATCATCATTATCAGCATGAAGACGTCCACTGCCGAACATAGGCCTCCCCCAAAGAGCGCCACTTTGAGGGGCTGCTTGCCTCCATTCGTCGGTTCCTGGATAAGTGCGCCTAAAATGGGTAATTATATTAAATAGGCGCATTTAATAACAGTGATATGATTTTCTCTAAGGATGAAAAGCAGTGTGCCACAGGGTACCAACATTATTTAACACCTGGGTTAACACCGAGCGAGGTACTATGAATCCTTATCACGCTTAGGATTCTAATCTAGAATTCTTCGCTTAGCTCTGGGTTTAAAGAATCATCATCATCATCATCATCATCATCATGATTAACAGCCTGAAGACGTCCACTGCTGAACATAGGCCTCTCTCAGGAAGCGCCACTTAGAGCGGCTGCTCGCCTCCTGCATCCATCGGCTCCCCGCGGCTTTCATCAGGTCGTCGGTCCACCTAGTGGGGGGCCGGCCTACGCTGCGTATTCCGGTTCGTGGTCGCCACTCGAGAACCTTTCTTTCCCATCGGTTTTCAGTTCTACGAGGGATGTTACCTGCCCATATCCGAAATGAGGAGATCCGCAAGAGAACTAAAGTGACCGATGTAGCTCTTAGGAGTAGCAAGTTGAAATGGCAACGGGCAGGCCACATCGGGTTTAAAGAATATATAAAAGTAAGTTAATATTAGTCACCGTTAGCCAGTATTATAAAACGTTCTCAAAAAAAATTGATTATTATTTGATATAAACATTCGTGGAAAAAAAAACGTTGATAAGTTGCACTAGTTCTATCAATTGAATTGAACTAAGTACTAGATAATACAAATTCATTTTTTTTATATCAACTGCAGCAACAAAAAATGCAGTTGCTATGTTCTTGTTCAAAATATTTTTGTCATTATTTATCTCGGATGGTTAAGTTAATACAATATGAAAATTAGCTTGACCTAAGGTACCGTTTAACTCAATACTTTGATTCTATATACCCCTCATTGTAATGTGCCTACTAGTCATTCTAATCAATCATCTCGATTACTGAATTCCAGCTACATTAATACGTAAGAAGCGCGGCTTCTTTCTAGCCGTATAATGTATTACCTTTTGTTATCTCTATTTCTGAGACTAACTCTGGAAGTCAATAGTATTTATACAGAAACAGATACAACAGTAATTATTTGATTATCGCGATTTAAACAGAACAGATAACAGATATAATAACAGAACAGAACAGAACAGATATAATATAGGTAAAAATAACTTTTACAAGTCATACACGTAATATAGTAGGTAGCCTAACTTAGTAGGCCTTATATTATCTCTCTCAACTTAACATTATTACATTTTAAAAGTCCTAGCAAATATGTTAATTTTTGTACTTATAAATTTATGTACTCGTTTATTGAGTGTACCTATCTTTTTTTGACCAAAATCTTTAATTATTGAGCCATTTAAACTAGGCATATAATTATTACAGTAGGAAATGTTCACCTATGTCTATAACTACGTATCACTACGTACTTTTCTTTATTTTCACGTATTTTATAACATCCATTAGCTGGGTACCGAACCATTGCTGTTAAAAGTTTTCCCAGGTAGAATATTCTCAAAGCTTTTTCCATTCTCAAGATTAGCCACCGAATGGCGGGGCCACCTGCTGCGCGATTCTGGTTTAGTGCTTATGGATTTTGACTGGATTAATCTCTATTCTTAGCCGAACAGTTTTACGGTGGAAATATGAAGTTACGGAAAATATAAACCGGGTTGAGTTCAAAATATTTAACTGTCATATATTTATTTAGGTACTGATTTTTTGATAGCCTATGTGGTGTTGTATTTGAGCTGGTCGGCACGTAACCTGATTGTGCCTGAGTGAGTTCGGTTTCCGACAAGGACAAGGACAAGAAGGGTTTGTGCACAGGAAAAAACAAACACTTGTTCTTGGGTGTTGTGGGACCATGGCCCTCATAGTTCCTAGGTCCCTAGGTACAGGGAATCCTAGTTAGGGTGCAGAATCTATTTATGTGATCGTTGGGCCTTGTTACTTATTTCATAATAGAAATAGAGGAAATTTTAGGACCATAATATGGTCGCTTGCATTGTGACTTTCCCAGATAGGTGAGTAACTTTTCTCACAAAATTTCCTTCACATTTCTGAGCAATGCCTCAGTTTGCACATAATTTAATCAAGTAGCGTGTGCTGTAAGGCCGAAATGGGATTAAATCGTGTAAGGGTGACAAAAGAAGGCTACGACGTGGTCTCATTCCTGGGCGGAAAACGAGAAAAAATTGGATGATACTGTATTTTTGCAACAAGAACTATCTTATCAACAATCCAAATAGCGCTACCCACTGTATTATAAAACAGGGGCTTTATGTTAGGGTAAACATCGTGGGGAAAATCCCCTTGTGTGACTACAAAGGGGATTTTTTTCGCGTTCCATTCATATTTATAATAATAGAAATGAAACTGATTTTGTTGCTCGACCGAGTGTTACAAGTAAGAAAGTGATTATTTTATAATCATATTCATTAAACATACTCAGATGTTAACACACCTACGCGTAATATAGGACTTATAACGTTATCATCATCATAATCATTAACAGCCTGAAGACGTCCACTGCTGAACATAGGCCTCCCCCCGGGAGCGCCACTTAGAGCAGCTGCTCGCCTCCTGCATCCATCGGCTCCCCGCGGCTTTCACCAGGTCGTCGGTCCACCTAGTGGGGGGCCGGCCTACGCTGCGTCTTCCAGTTCGTGGTCGCCACTCGAGAACCTTTCTTCCCCATCGGTTGTCAGTTCTACGAGCGATGTGGCCTGCCCATTGCCATTTCAACTTGCTAATCCTAAGAGCTACATCGGTCACTTATAACGTAATTAGGCATTAATAGTTGGGTTGTCTGGAAGAGATCGCTTTAAGCGATAAGACCGCCATTGTGACACTTAGTTACAAGATTTACACTGTATTTTCTATAAATAGTTTATCTATCTATGTTAATAATTACACTGTCATGTCATTGAGAGAAAATTATATATACGGTTCGATTTAATGCCTTTCTTCCGCGATCCCACTTATTCACTTATCTATAAACACTCTAAAACCTAATCCAAGCCTCAAAATGATTTGCCAAGCTTTCGCTGACGATAATCATAATGTTGATGATCATTTCCATCAACAGATTCACAGATTGATCACAAAGATCTATAGGTAAATAAAGGGGTCACTAGGTAAGTACAAAAAGAAATAGAGTTATCTATATATCGTTTACTCATAATCATCAGCCTGAAGACGTCTACTGCTGCCTCACCATAGAGCGCCAATATGAGAGGCTGCTTTCCTCCTGCACCCATCAGCTGCCCTCGTATTATTTAGGTACTGCATACAGCGTAAAAAAGAACCCACCGGTAGCCATAATATCTGTAAAAAAACGATTGTTTATAGATACAAGAATTCACAAAACAGAATATAGTCTGAAAACGAACCGTTTATTACCAGCCACGACGTAAAGCAATTTTCGTCGTAATTTCGATAAAATTAAACCCCAGTCGTTCTATGGAATACTACCTACATAGGAAGTCATTAAGTTAGGTTATTAAGTTATTTAGCTATAAACAGCCGCTGCGGGACGGTAGGCGTCGTCGGTGATAAAGTAAAGACAGTAAAGCTGTCAGCCGCACCCGCCTGGCATCCAGCAATTGTTTTATACCCTCGACCTTCTTTGGTGGTATTAATGGACCTGAGAATGACAAACTGATCGTCAGACTTCGTATTGCGTGAATGAAACGAATTCAAATAAACCACTCTCTGTTTAAAAATGCAACGCCTATTAAGCAAGATATATTAACATCTTGGCATGGTAAAAAAGCTCACGTATTAAATTACATACGGACCTGTAGGATTACTCTTGAATCCAATCCCAATCTCACTAAAACTCTAATCTGAAACAATCACTAATTCCAATGTTAAATAATTTGATAAAAATACGGATGGTGTAAAAATGTGTCTATTACATTTAGTTCCATAAAATTCCATGGAAAAAGATTCTAATAAATGCCACAATTTTGTTCCAAATCCCGAACTACCAGAGCGGAAGGGGGGGAATTCATTAGTATTTAGTAATGATGAGCACAAACAATAATTTATTTCTGCATTTTTGGCTAGTTTATTTTGGTTTCAAGTTTGATGCATAGATGTACCGAGGGGGGGGGGGATGAATTATTGTTTGTTCTCATCATTACTAAATACTAAGCAATAACCATAAGTTTAGTCTGATATCAAACAGACGTAACTAGTCTCATTAATAAATCAATTCAAAGCTCAATACAATACAACAACACCTTCACATTTTTCCGCTAAAGAAGATTAATGAAAAGAAGTAAATTGCCTACTAATGCAACAGAAAAGAACCGAACATTTTCAAACAAACAATTACTTAAGGCGAATCCTATTAAAGCGCAGTTTCCTCATCCACCCCTTGGGAGTAATAAAAAATATTAAATGTTCTGAAATTCTGAGTTCAATGGAGCGCCATTACGCGTGTAACTCCCCATATACTCAACGCCTATAAAGACGTGAGAGGACTCTAAATTTTCTTGAAACCGTATCATTAAGAGCAGTGATATAATGTTGCTAGTTGCTATCCCCTTGGTTTTACCTGCTTGGACCCAGTTTTCGTGAAATTAAAGTAGTCAATTAGGGCCGGTGTCCCATTGTATGTGGTATTCTAGAACCCAAACAACCAAACATCTATAACAACCCATATATAATTCCACCAAAATATATTCAGCTGATAATAACAAATTACCACATTCAAAATACTTATACACAAATTTTTGTATTTAAAATTATGGAATAGAATAGAATAACATTTATTCAATACTTACTTAAACTAGGGTACAGAACATGTTAAATTAATTTTACATAATATTAAGAACTAAGAATAAGAAACAAACAAAAAACTAGTATTGAATGGGCGTCGGCCCAGCATATGCTGGAAGTCATAAAGACACGAATATTTAATTAAATATGTATTAAAACACTAAACAGCTGAACACTTGATAATGATAATATACAAATATGAATACATAGAAAGATAACACATGAATCTACATACACACAAACCTGCGCATTATTTGTTCGCACTTTATAGTATATAAGTATAGAATGGGAAGTACCTAGATTATAGGAAGTTAGTAGATATGATTATTATGATTTTACCAGGATCTTATAGGATTTATGTAACTGTTTATAAATAACAGTAATTTTACCTATAAAGTGGTTATTGTCACAGCGCACAGATAAAAGTAAACAATTCAATGCAAATCGGTTCGTTAACCAAACATCCAAACATTATAGTTCAGTGGAATTATGAATTATACAATGAATTTTTTGAAAACGTTATTTTCATCTTTATAGGATTTTAACCATTTTTTAATAATACGACCATGCTTTATCACTTTGCCGTGACCACAAATTGGAGAAAAAAATCTGTGATTGTGACTTTACCAAGCAAAAGCAAAACAAAAGTCTTCTGTGACATAACTAGAAAAAAACACATTGTTAAAAGTCTCTTTGATACTTGTTTGTTATCTATTTCATAGAAGTCTGATAAAGCACGCACAGTAAAGAAAAATTTATTACTTACCTACCAGTTATATTACAAGCAGTGGTTGAATATCACCTCAGACCATCTTTCTATAGAATACGATTCTTTGATCTATTCAGTTCAGACCCACGCTTCAGAAACATATGACGGTCTTAGATTAAAGTAGAGATGCCCCTCGGTGTCGCCCGCACTTTGCCCATTTTCCGTCCAGAACATGACACTTTTACAGAATAAGTTCCTACCTATTATTATTATATTTTGTTATGCTCTCTCTATTAGTCCCCTCACCAGAAAGTCTATCTCTGTTTAGAAAATGCAAATCGATAATATAATTATACGAAACAATAATATTTACTTGTTTTATGTGAAAGATAAAACAAACAGTCGACAACGGTACAGTTTAGGTACAAGTAGTAGGTATCTAACTCATTATACCTGGATTGGGAAGTTCCTGGCTCTCAAAATCGAGTTTTCACCAATTAACCGATTCGTCCAAGATATTTCTTAAAACAACCTGTTTATTATAAGCCCAAGGAAAATAACTTTAACCCATAATTATTATTAATTACAAATAAGTTATCTAAAAACATATTACCTCATCTTCCCCTTTTCACGGAAAGCCATAGAAATGTAGGTAACAATTAATTGCAAAATATTCTAGTCGCTAAAAACTCTTTCATCGTGTAAGGGTTCCAATTAAATTAATGCACCAATTAATTATAAAACTAAATTAATAAACCACTTACCCGTATCTCGTGTTCATAACAAAATATAGGGTTAATAATGAGATCGACATAAACTTAAATATTATCTAGGCACTATTTTGATCATCCGGCCTGAATCATAAACCATTCATTGGAAGGAACTATAACCACAGCTATACCTAACCGTAGGTGGACCGACGACCTCGTGAAAACCGCGAGCAGCCGCTCAAAGTGGCGCTCTCTGGGGGAGGCCTATGTTCAGCAGTGGACATCTACAGGCTGATGATGATGATACCTAACCCTATGAAACGGATACTATAACTCTCAACTAATACATTTTTTTTTTTAATTTAGATGGCTCATCACAAAACTAATTTCGGGCAGGAAGAACAAAGACTAAACGTATTTTCTGCTATCCTCTAAAGTCAAAATAAAATTAGCTAATGACTGGCCTAATAAATTATTGTGGGTATTTTTTTGCAATTATAATAATACTTTATATTATGCAACAATTATGTAAGTACTTATGAGATTTAAGCTAGAATTGTTTTTTTTATATGCAAATGAATGACGTGTCGAGCTAGTCGTTCACCTGATGTTAAGCGACACGGCCGCCCATAAACAGTGTCACTCGTAACTTTAAAATAATAAAGTTTCGCGTGATATTGCACTGCGCGCGTCATCCTGAGAAATCAGTCTAGTAATCAGATTACTACACTGTGTGATCAGGTCATAAAGTCTCATTTGCCCAGTAATTTTACTAGCTACAATGCCCTTCAAATCGGAACACAGTAGCAAAAAAAGCAAAGCAAAATGCATAGAATTGTGCACTAATTTTTTTGAGTGTATACTACCTGTGTATACTACCTATACTTATAATTATTAGCAAGCCAATTTGTACATTAAAAAAAATCTCCCAAGAGTTATTCACCCCCAGCTCACCCATCAATGGACCTAATCTAAACTTCTACCTACAAGTATTCGGGTTCTCTAGGCAAACAATGTTCTAAAACCGAATCAGGTGAATGTTTTACCTAATTGCAAAGTCACCCGGAAGGTTCTGAAATTAGCTGATGTTAGCTAGTTTGGAGCTAGGTTTTATTATAATTGGAGTTAGAACAATTCTCTTAAACTGCCCCACTAACTGCTGTTAAGGGTTATGCCTACGACGTGTGTGGCTAGACCAATGTGAGTGTTTGCGTGCTTATGTACCGTACCCGTTTTCGGGTTAGAATAGTTTGACCTATAAGAATTTTTCTACTCACATGACGTCATTCTTACCTGTAGATGGCTATAGGTATTATCTAAACAAACGTTCTTGACTTCGCCATTTTTGTATACTTTTCAAACACTTATATATACTAATATTTTATCTAAAGGTTGCTTCTTATTCAAATATTTAGGTACGTGATACTTACGTGAAGACACGTAAATTTCTGTAGATTTCCAAGAAATCAATTATGCTATGTGTTCAACTGGGCCGGGCGCTACGTGACGTGATTACATTTAAAACAGTTTACATGATTGTATTAGTATTTCTCAATTTTGTGCACAGCTAGAAATTAGCAATCAGTAGATAGTTTACAACGCAAATTTGCGAGATACATCTACAAGAAGATGTATGGGTACTACCCATATATGTTTCCGTCACTTTTCGTTGCCGGCATGGTCGGGATGTATACTCTCGAGCTTAGGCGTAAAATGTGTCTTGTGTTGCATTATTACCTACGCTTCCACAACAAGGTGGACAACCCCTCTGTGCTGGAAGGGCTGAGGCTGTGCGTACCGATGCGCTACCCGCGCGGCACGGACGCCGAGCGCGGCCCGCGCCGCATCCACCGCCTGCTCGCGGCGCCCGCGCACCTGCACTCCGTACGTGCTTACAATTCCCCTACTGCCAGAGCTGTGGCGTTACTCAATAACATGCTCGCTCAACATCCAGAACTAGATTTGTTTAATGATAGGGTACGTACATTTGAAAAAGTTATATTTACTTACCTTAGTTTTGCAGTATAGTGTTTTGGACTTAGTCTGTAAGCTATATTATGTAAATTTGATAGTAAATAAATAAATAAATAAATAAATAAATAAAAAATGAAGTTAATATCTACTCACCAATGTTAATTCAGACCTAATTTCGTTTTTTTGTGCAGAATAGCGTCATCGTCCTCGGCTTCTCTCATAGTACCCTACTATGAACGCCTAACCCAACTTAATTGTTTTTTGGGCCCATAAGCTTAGCAGTAGTAGTTGTAGCGCGCTGCATTATGGCCTGACATAATAAGCATCATTTTAAAATTAATTTAAACTTAGAGAATCAACCGAATTTAAACAAAAGCTAGATAAAACTGCAAAGATAGGAACGTACTTATTCGATGGAACGGAATTCTTAAAAGGAATTTCATTAAATTCCCTCCTCGCTTATTGATATGGGTGCCAGAGAATGAGGCTCGCACTTTATTAAGAAATCATATGAATGTCGGCGGGAATGGCGGAATGGCGGCAAATGGCGGATGGCGGTGGATGGCGGACGTGACGATACGCCATAACCGCCATATTGCCGTATCGTGCACTGATGTCCTGATGAAATTAGAGTGACCTGGTTATTCGTATTGAATCTTCAGATGTTTGACATAGCGTAATTGGGAATTTATTCAGAGAAACGGGGCAAATACAATATACTAAGAAGTAGTTACATATTTTAATCCCTTAGTGTTGAGATCCTGGGCCCATGGGGACCGGGAGCTCATCGCATTTTCGGTTTTCTAATAGGATATTATCAGACTACCTGGTCGTTGCGATGGGTCATTAAGTAACGTTGGCACAACGATCTGCAGGCTTACCACAAACTAATACAAAACCATCATGTTTCATGGCATTAATATTTCAAGGTTACAATAATATTGTTCGAATTCGTACCATCAACTTATAAAGTATCCCTGCGTGTGAACGAGACGTCTACATTTTTATATGGCGTTAACACTGTCGCACGTCAGTATCAACATGATGTAAAGGTATGACATGACAGTTGTATTTGAGTGAACGATTTAACGTGACTTCATCAAAACTGCTCTGGATCTGCAACATTACAGTATTCTTACTTTTATGTCATTTGTCAATGTATGATTGAAGTAATAATGCTATAAGACGTTGTAGTTAAGGTTTAACGAATTTATTTCACTCATAAATAACATAGTTAACTTATAATGAGCTTAAGTAGGTATATGTATAAATTATAACTAAATAATTTTAGTTACAATTAATCTAGAATTATTGTCCAGGTGATCTGGCGGTACGTATATTATACGTTTAAAAAACATTTGCATAAATGTTGCCCCCCAGAATGGCAATTCAACGAGCAATGAGGGCTCCAGCGCGGCGTTTGGAGTGGTCAGTGTACATGCATGGCTATCCCATTAACAAGCCAAATGTTTTTAGTTAGTTAGTGTTGATAGTTTCATTTCGTAGTAGTTGGAGTTTAAATAATAAAGGAATTTTGTCCTTTCCATATCCACGAAGCTTACAGAAATAGGTGTGTTTTTTCACTCTTGATTTTCCGACATGCTAAGTGATGGTACTTCGTATACCTACATAGATAGATTTATAATATAATACACATATCAATCCCACAAATTATACCATTAATACGAACGAAATTTACCAAACTTTGAAATTGGAGAACTATTAAACTCGTCTAAGTTGGCGCCTATCAATATTTTCACCCCAAAATTCTCGAAACGATGTTCGGAACACTTGCCCAAGTTATTTTCTTTAAAAGTTCCCTCGTGAGATTCAAATGATCTGCAAAATCTCGAGAGTTTACACAGTACTTGAAGTTTTTCGTTTGCGTACGAATGTAATCTCCGTAATTGGGAAGCTCAAGATCATGATAGCTGAACTTGAGTCTCAATTATGGATATTGAGTCAGTTCTAATATTGGAAAGAATATTTTCTTCCCCTACTCAATTTTGCAGAAAACTAAAACTGTTAAGTGGAATATAATCATGTTGATGACTGCAAAATTAATTAGTGGTGTCGAGTAACAAGATCAATGCTGGTCTTCCAGAGCGGCGCGGTCGCCGCGTGGAAGTAATTCTGCCGCGTTAGCATTCTGTGCCCCTACAAGTGGGTTCCAGTAAAACATTGTATAGAATTGTAACTCCTATGCAGGCTATAACTTATGCTCCCAATGTGTTTGTTAATTGAGCTAAGTTGCAGAATACAGAGAATAAAAACTACCACACTGCCATGCACTCAACGGTTTTGGAATCTGATGTACAGAGGTTTGAAATTGTGATTTGATGATAAAAACAAAGTGGTTTTCTTTGATGTGTCTAAAAGTAATTAATTTTGAAGAACGAAAACGAAATTTTGCATTTACGTGGGTGAAGGGGTGCAAGATTTTTGTACGGAAGACTACTACTTCACCGGCTCTCGTTATCAAGTCGGAGGGAGATTTAAAGAGGCTCTCAAATTAGAATATTTTTTTAAATTTTCTATTCAGGAATATTATTGTATTTTTGGTTGTAACTACTGCAGTTTAATGAGTCTGCATGCGCTCGTACTCAGTTGCTGGGCGTACGGGTGCGAGTTTGTGCGTCTGGAACCGGTTTGCTATTCGCTTATCGCTGAGCAGCGTCGACGGTTGGTCGTCCCTTTGCGTCATTCATTGTTATGCTATTGTCTTTTATTATTAATGAATTCTGCTGATGTTGTTTATTTCACTTGCCAGTTTATATTTAACTTAATACCTTCCTCTAGCCGCGGCATGTCTACTGTGATGTTTACAAGTCTATTGCTTGATTACGTACATATTACTTTTATAATTACATTATGCGTTATGCCTACTCAGATGCTAGAACTTTCACATTCACAATGGATCCGATAATAATTTTTTACCAAAACGTTCGGGGCTTACGCACGAAATGTTCGGAGTTTTATAGAAATGTGTGTATTAATGACTATGATATTATATGCCTAACAGAGACCTGGCTTGTCGATGGGGTAAGTAGCAGTGAGTTATTTGATGACCGTTATCTTGTATGGAGGCGGGACCGGAACTACAAATTAACTTCTCAGGCCCTTGGTGCAGGAGTTTTAATCGCGGTGCGCCGGGAGCTTACAGCCGAAGGCCATAGTGACTGGTGCTCCTCGGCTGAGGATTTTTGGATCACATTGATACTTCAAGATATTAAATCTAAGGTAGCTTATAAAATGCATATTTGTGTAGTATATTTATGTCATCAAAACTTAGGAAACTCTTTGGCTGTCCAAACGACAAATTTCTCGAACAATCTCACTGATATTATTCTGCGTCATCCTTTAGATAAGTTTGTTACTTTGGGAGATTTTAATATACCAAATTTAATTTGGAAACCTTCGGAAGACGGCTCCTTTGAACCCCACAACATTCATGGGGCCTACCAGTTTGATTTATTCCACAACCTTACTCTTTGTAATTTATCGCAATATAATTCAATTTCAAATTTAAATGACAGGGTATTGGACTTAGTTCTGTCTAATAACGATGTCTTTGTCAGGAAATCTGGTGGCCCATTAGTGCCTGAAGACCGTCATCACGTATCTCTTTGCGTTTCAGCTGATTTTGTAGAACTTCACGGATTAAAATGTAAGCCATATTTAAAATACCTTTACCATTTGGGGGACTACAATGCTATTTCGACTGAATTGAATTCAATGAACTGGCCAGATTTGATTAATAATAAAACCTTGGAGGAAGCGGTTAGTTTCGTTTATAACACCCTGAATCACCTACGCGAAACTTTTGTTCCCTCTAAAATGGTATCTCCCAAGCGTAAATATCCGCTATGGTATAAATCGCCTCTAATAATACTTTTGAATGAAAAAAATAAATATCGCAGTAAATATAAGAGGTATGGCAATTTAAGTGAATTTAACTCTTATAATGTATTAAAGGATCGCGCTAAAGTCATGGAGAGTGAAATGTTCCAAACCTATATTGCCAGTATCGAACACAATATAAGGAAGAACCCCAAAGCCTTTTGGTCTTACGTAAAAACTAAAAAACAGTCTAGTGCTTATCCATCAGTGCTCAAATTTGGTCAACTTTCATCAGACTAAGGTGAAGAGATATCTAACATGTTTGCTGAGTACTTCCATTCTAACTTTCTCATACCATCTGCTTCTAGCCATGGGCATACATGTGATGTATATGATATTGAGCTACCCCAAACCTCTGCTGATATTGGCGATATTGAGGTGCTGGAATCTGAGGTATCCAAACTATTTCAGTCGTTGGACCTAAATAAATCGGCGGGTCCTGACGGCTTGCCTCTCGTTTTTATTGTGAACTGTGCCCAAAGTTTGGCGGTGCCGCTTACTCTATTATACGGCCGGTCTATCCATGATGGTAGCGTTCCAAAGCTGTGGAAAACC
The DNA here is from genome assembly GCA_963580505.1 of Ennomos erosarius. Classification (NCBI taxonomy): domain Eukaryota; kingdom Metazoa; phylum Arthropoda; class Insecta; order Lepidoptera; family Geometridae; genus Ennomos; species Ennomos erosarius. Next base: position 11,874,791 of record OY756982.1, read on the forward strand.
GCTTATATAACTCCCATTCACAAAAAAGGACCTAAGTATATTGTTGAGAACTACAGACCCATCTCTAAGCTATGTGTCTTTGCAAAAGTGCTGGAAAGAATCATTTATAAACAGTTATATTCTGCGATAAAGCACACTCTAGGTGAACACCATCATGGCTTCCTTAGTGGTAGATCAACAACTACCAATCTTTTGATTTGCACGGAATATTTGACAAAACACATGTCTGGACTCGCTCAGGTTGATGTTATTTATACTGATTATAGTAAGGCATTTGATAGGATTGACCATGTAATTCTTTTACAAAAACTCCAGCAGGTTGGCATCCACGGAAACTTATTTAGATGGTTCTCATCGTATGTGCATAATCGATGTCAAACTATGGTACTCAACGGCTTTTCGTCCGCGGCAATGTGTATTCCTTCCGGGGTTCCCCAAGGATCTTTGCTCGGGCCTCTTCTCTTTATTGTATTTGTAGTTGACATTTCTTCCTGCTTCCATTCATCTAAAATCCTCCTCTACGCTGACGACATGAAAATTCTGTCTCCAATCCATACCAATGAAGATGCCTTGCGTCTCCATGAGGATTTGGATAGATTCCAGAGCTATTGCGTTAGAAATTTACTTGATTTGAATGTCTCTAAGTGTTATGTCTGCTCCTTTAGTCGTAAACGTAATACTATTAGTTATAATTATACTCTTAATAACTCTCCTCTTTCACGAATTTCGACAATTAAAGATTTAGGAGTTACTTTTGATTCCAAATTATTATTTGATAGTCATGTCAACAGCATAGTAAAAAAAGCCTCGAAAGCCCTTGGATTTGTGTTGAGAATGTCCTCTCAGTTTACATCAATAAAAACTTTAAAAATTTTGTACTGTGCTTATGTACGCAGCCATCTAGAATATGCCTCTCAAGTTTGGAATCCGATCTATGGTATTTATATCAATCGTATTGAAGGTATACAAAGAAAATTTGTACGTTATCTCCAATACCGTACTAAAACCTACTTGCCCGATTATCCGGCTCGGTGCAAAAAACAACATTTACTTCCGCTTCACGAAAGAAGACGCGTGGCAGACATAGCTTACCTTTTTAACTTGGCAAATGGTACGATTGACTGTCCTGAACTGCTTGGTCAACTGGGCTTGCATACTCTGTTACGCGTGTGCGAAAACCAAATCTTTTGCATACTCCAACTGTACGGAGCAACTATAGACAAAACAGCTTTCTTATAAGAGCATGCAGTAGTTTCAACGCTTTGTCCAAAGACGTTGACTTGGATCTGTTTAATACGGCAGTGTCCAAATTTAAAAGAATTATGGGCGATGAGTACTTTTTATAACAACGTTTTTGTTATAAAAAGTACGTACTGTTATTTTTATGTTTATATAGTTGGTATTGTTATTTTATCTATTTTGTTATTTAATTGTATTCGAAGATTTTGATTATGTATGTAAAATTATGTCTATACCACCCAATTTTTTTTCGTTATCTAATAGTTTGTCTGTGCACATCCGTCTTTCTACTGTACTTTTATTGTTTCAGTTTTTCTATTTACAATATTTGTGAAAACTTTTAATTAGCCTTCTGTTCTAGTGTATTATTTATGTGTTTATAACTAGCTGTAAGTTTTCCTTTGATAATAAAATAAAATAAAATAAAATAATTATGTTAATTTGTCTGTATTTCATTCACTAAGTAAGTATAAATAAAGTGGAAAAAGGTGACTTACAGTTCACTTATAAACACTAGTTAATATTTAAAAGTTATACTTCATACACAGGTAATTATGTATATTTATTTTCAAAAATGTGGGCAAGTTAATTATTTCAAGTTATAATAGTTACAGCAGTCAAATACAATACATAAGCAGCTGCCGAATTTCTTACACTTTTCAATATAAAAACTCAGTTAGACTATTCACTGTTCTTATTACTTTTCCAATACGACTGGACGAGAACTCATTATTAATATGGTTTCCACTTGATTCCACATAGCAAGAGTAGATAATTCCGAAGGTGATATAAAAGCAAAGAGCCCGCAAGGAGCGGATATGAGAAAACGTAACAAATGTGCCTATTATTATGCTCGCATTCGATTTAATATAATGATTAGTATGGGTATTAATATACTGTGAGTTATGGAAGCGTGGATTGGTTTGGCTTTGATGTAGATCTGTAGCCAATTAAATACAGTTGGGTTATATAAATTCTATTATTTGTTGGTCCGTATTAAGATGTTTCTGTTATTGATTTACTATTAAGTAAATAATTTACTCTATATTTTGTTAGCAAGTAGTGATTCTGCTGGGTTTTAGAAACGTTTTTAATACCTACCTCTTTCTTTCTTTCTAATAATATGGGTTGTATTATCAACAACCTACCATCATCTATAATTATAATAAATTCTTCAGCAGTGTTGTCACCTCCCAAACCTAAAAATCTGGACTTAAAAGTCTAGAAATCAGTATACATCTGTATTAGATTAAAAAAAACAAAATCCGTATGTACCATCATCAGGTTTTGTGAACCAATTTTAACAATTTTTGTTTCTAGGCAGATCCCATATTCTGATGATAGAGTATCTACCTACAAACTAGATAAAACGATTGCAAAAAATGTTCAGTCGGTCACAGGATACTGTTAGTGTCTCTTTTTTATATTGCAAAATATTTATATTAGGAAACAACTTTATGGTCTTTAGGAAACTACCAGTTGTCATCTACCCTATCGAAACTCCTCAACTAAAAGTAGGTAGACAGTATTGTGTTTGAAATGTGTTTGTGATCATCACGTTATTACCTGTTAGCTGTCAGTTGATAAAACTATACCTACCTAGACCTACCTACACCTAGGTATAGACCTACCTACGTATTTTCAAAGCCTTAATCACTTTCGTTCTATATAATGAGCAAAATATTCTTCAATCTTATCAAAATTACTACAATACTAATATAATGCCCAGCCTAGTATGAAAAAATCATGCATCCGAAACTAAAACGAGTACTTACCCAGTGTAAAAAGAAGAATCCAAATTAAAATGTCTAAAAAGCTTCAAATGAAAAAATCTGTATAAAAGTAGAGTTAAATCTGTCATCTGTATTGGTACCCTAAAATCTGTACCGATACAGATAAATCTGTTTATATTAGCAACACTGTTCCTCAGTAAAATTGATCAGTGCAAAAAGCAACGATTTTAATTATATTTTTATTTGACTACATTTTTTATCCATTGCCTTTGAATGTACATTTAATTGTAAACACCTGATGGTGAGTGGCCTCCGTTGCCTATGCATGTCCTTAGGCGACGGTGAGACCAAGGGTGTTGATGATATTGTACTCTATTGATACCCTTTCTGAAGAAGTCTATAATGTTATGTTATGCCCCGGGTAAGCCGATCGCTCTACATTTCAAAAGAGTGAGGCAAGAAATAAATTGAATTCAGCTTGTACCTTGATAACATTATTAACTTTGTGTCCTATGCAATAAGAACCTTATTTCAATGTTCTAATAACACAATTATTCTGAACTCTCTATTGCTTCCAAAATCTCTATTAATTTAATTTCCTGCCCAATCTGAATTCCTACGTTTATTTAAAAATAATAATTGTTCCTAACCCTTTCGTATTGATTTAGGTGTACAAACAGTTTTTATTTCATCCCTTTGTACGATTAAACCGCTTAAGGGCTTTTTAGGGTTCCGTAGTCAAATAATGAGCCGATTATGGCTCAGCGATATTCTATTTGGAAATAAGGATTACAAATTATTAGTCAGGTTTAATCAATTTTTAGTTCCTAATCCAGGTCGATGAAGGTCATTAAAAATGAAGGAGAAAGAAAATTATAGTTAATTTTTCACGTTCACTTAAATTTAATTGCCCTAAGTACTTCTTAGAGAAATGTAGGTACATTGTAAATAAAACATAATTGATTCGTCTTTTTCACAATCTGTCCACTTAAATAATGCATTTAATAACTACAATAACATTGTAAAAAACCGAATAAAAACTGTAAAATCTAATAATGTTTGTTAATTTCTTTGACTGGTTGGACTGGTGGCGGTATAGCCTATCCTATACCAAATAAGTTAAATGTTTTAGTAATTGATATGTTTACATACCCAGTGTTAGTGTTATGTACACCTATAACATAAGCGGTAAAACGCATTATCTAATTTTTTTAATCAACGATTGGGTATTGTTTGACCACGGTTTTACCTGATGGTAAGTGACAATGTGGTTATTTGGCGTGTTAGTATTAAAAAAATTAAATGCATTGCTTTTCAAGATCAATTACTTTCAGCCTTTACCCTAAACACTCGGTTGATTCAAAGCGAATCAGAAAAGACTCAAAATTTAACGGCGAAGAAATAAAAAATAAGGATTTTGCTCATAAAATACCGGCGGACCATTACAATAAATAATTATGTGACACGATTATTTTTATGATGGCTCTTTATTGCCTTAAAAAGGAAAGTTGGCAGAAGTCGTTAGGGAAGCTCAACTCCTGTTTGGCATCCGGCGGTAGTAAGGCCCACCTGGCGTCAACAGTCACAGCAAACTGGAGGTAACTTTCAGACCTCGATTTACTTTTAAGGGTTGAGTCCCTTGGCGCTGAGGTTTTTTATAAAGTTAGTTGGAAGTGAGTTGTGGCCGACCCACATTTTATGCACGTAGGTAAATGTATTCGTACCTCAAAAGTTTGCGTCGTAAAATTCAGTTTGATTTGTTTTCCGTTTTATAGAATGTTGGGTAGCCTTTTTTGTAAATTTAATAAAAGGTTAGGTTTACCTTGCCTTACATAGGGTGGGTTCCACTTGGCCTGAATTTGCGTTATTTCTGTTATTTTCATCATAAAAGTTGTTCCACTGGCAATGAAAGTGATCACTGAGAGTTTATGACAGTTAAAAAAACAAAAATAATGAAAATAACGCTAACTCAGTCCAACTGGAGAACCCATCCCTAATAAACGTGGTTTATTAGTATATTCATTAAGCACACAGTTATTATATTTAAATTATATGGAATAAACTCGTAGAGTTGTCAATAGGTTTCAGCTACAAATTAATCCGAATGTCTTTTTTTACGGGGCTCTATCTTCATCCAATCTAAGCACACCGGTGAGTACACGTTTAGGCCTATTTAAAAAGTTGGTCATTATTTGAACATGGAAGCTATCACAAAATTGTACAACATACCAGATGTAGATATCTAAAATTATTTAGCTCTCAACCGGAACTCACTACTCAAAAGCCACCACTATTCTCTGGCTTGCTTACAAAATGGCAGCTGGTAGCGAATCCGAACTAGAACGCAATTTGACTGTAAAATTGAGGCAGAGAATACGTCCTCTCCTCTAATTTGATATGCCTGTAATTGCGATCTATTGATGAACGATTAAATAATAGCTAAGAGCCTAGTCCGAGTTTTGCACATGTTTGCTCTCGAAAAGTGTCGATATTCACGGCCGAACTGCTCACCGGATGCTGCGTAATTAGCGTTATAAGTGAGTTTTCACATAGAGTATGTAAATATTCTAATGTTTTTGTATTGTTTCACGTAAAATGCCCCTAGCAAGCGAATTGAGAATCACGGAATATTTATACATCATCATCATCATCATGAACAGCCTGAAGTCCACTGCTGAACATAGGCCTCCCCCAAAGAGCGCCACCTTGAGCGGCCACTAGCCTCCTGCATCCGTCGGCTGCCCGCGGTTTTCACCAGGTCATCGGTCCACCTAGTGGGGGGTATGCCTACGCTGCGCCTTTCCGTTCATGGTCGCCACTCGAGAACCTTTCTTCAACATCGGTTGTCAGTCCTACGAGCGATGTGGCCTGCCCATTGCCATTTCAACTTACTAATTCTAATACATATTTATACATTCTTTGCAAAAAACTGACGCAAATAACATATCATCCGGTTAAGGGTAAGTAGCTCGGTCGTGAGTATCGACACTTTCGAGAGCAAACTTGGACTAGGCTGTTTGGGTGAACGGACCAGTTTTTAGCTTGCATTCGATTTTTGTGGCAACTACTGTCTAGGTGACTATTACACGCTTACCTATATGCCATCAAATAAATTACATCACTCATAAATCTGAAAGATGGTTGATGAAATGGATTGTAACATTGCAACTAAGGGTGGGTTTTTGGTAAGCATTAGCTAAAAATACTAACAAGTTAGTAATACAGTTCAAAAAACTCACCCTTTAACGGATAGTTATTCTGACTGATCTGACAGTCAGGCAAGGTAATGCTATAACTATACCTACCTGTAACAAACGATTCATGACTGGTGATCGTCAACAGCCTGAAAAAGTCCACTGCTGAACATCGGGCTCCCCCAGAGCTCTCGACTGTAATTGTACGCGTACACGTTTAATAGTTCATCTACCGCTTTTACCTGTTTTCTTGCGGGAGATCTTGATTTTCTAGGATAGAAACTATCCTATCATGTGTCAGCAACCTGTTTGCTAAATTCTAGCCCAATCTGATGGTTAAGAGACAATAAATTTAATCTATGTAGATAACAATTGATGGAATAACTTAAACTTAAAGGAAAAATAAGGAACAGAGCCCACTTCCTCTGTATTTTTTTTCGGGACGGACTCCTTTCTTTTCTAAGGTGTTTGTTAAAGTTTTCTTTCTTTTCTATTTTGTGTATTCTAAGCAGGCGTTTTTGCTATAAATATTTATGTAATTTTATGTAACTATATGGTCTCTTACAAGAACTTCAGACAATCACCGTATCGATTTCCAATTACTGTTCAATTAGAGAGAGAGTACGTCAATTACTGTCATTTATGCCAATTAACCGAACGTGCTGTCCTATCTTACGACATTCTACAAATTTACAAACATTGATTGTTACCGGTCGTGGCATTTCACTAAATATAAATTGTGCTTTACTATCTAAAGTTAGACTATAAAGACTCCCAAACGTGGATATAAAATAATTCTAATTTTATGAAATTACAATAGAAGTTCATTGAAGTTATATTTTAATGTTTTGAATGCTTAGTTCGAATCAGTAATAAAGCTACGATAAAGAAATATTAATTAAATCTGGAATATATACTAACAGACAGACATTTATTACAATCTAGTAGCGTCCCGTGCATTTTTCCTATTCCCGAGATACATCCCACACAGCGTATAACAGTTTATAATATCAAAAACTCAAAAAGTCCTCTTGCAAAGTAACATTACGGGTAGTCCCCAGAGGAACATTGTGATATCAAACTTTTACCTGCGTCTGTAAGCAACTTTCTGGTGATGTATGATCCCCTGGTACCGCGCCATATTATACCATAAGTTTATGAAGGTATTCGTTACTAACTCATTTGACCATTTTGTTTTGATTTACATGATTTTCTTATTTTTGATATCCAACCGAGATTTGTGTACGTTATGCGAAGTCTTTTTTATTACACTAAGCCCATTATGGTGAAGACTTGCTCTAGTGACATTAGCGTTGGAGTGAACTATTAGACGAAATGACAATTTTTAATTTCGTATCAAGCGGTATGTAGTGAACTTTACAACTCTGTTGTGTACACTTACTAAAATTAAATGATAAAAAAATAATTTTGCGTGAAATGGCTTCTTTGATTTAAATTTTATCAAAATTACTTTGGCTGTTATGATTTATAAATGCAACACAAACATAATAATAGACAGAAATAATTTCACTTTATTGGAGGAGTAAGGTGGTAGGGTTGTAAATGCTCCATACTTACAAGGTTTGGACAATTCATTTAACAATTATGCGTAAAGTAATGGTATTCTTATTTCGCTATGGCAATTTAACAATCAGTTTACGATTAACTCTGTTCCGTCGTGCTAAATTTTAGACTGCTGACTGCTGAGCCTTAAACTATTCTAACCGCAGCTCCAAAACGTGACGAGTACACTGCACTCCAGTCTCGGAAATAGTAATCGGAACTACGACTGCGTTCGGTTTAGTATTGGGTTATTGTATTATGCACTATATGTTTTCATATTATTTACGCAAACACTTCCGAGAATTATATACTGTTATTACAGGATATGCTAATATTGTGCCAAAATAAAACCAGAAGCACAAATAAACTAGTGTTTATTCTTTATTCTTGAATACAAGTATTAGCTTTTCATCTTACCGGCCGACGTGTTAATAAAGGATAATATTTTTCCTGAAAAATGAATAAGCTGTGCGTAAAAATAACACGCGGGGAGCAGGTATTATAATGTACCAATAAGTAACGAATAAAAGCGTAATTGCGTGAGAAAACGCTCCCCACATTTCAATGAGTCTCGACCAAATTCTTAATTCAAAACCTATATTAATTCAGAATGGATCTCATTATAATTCCACGAAATTAAATCAGAAGCGTGTGATCAGTCGTGCCTGTCGAGCAGACGACACCGGATTAAGAACCGAACACATTACGTAAAACATTTTTCTCATTTATTTTCGCCAGACATAAAAAAACTTATAGTATTTTCTCTTCATTAGATCCACGCGTCGTATGAAATAATATTAAATTTTAGTGTAGTAAATTAATTTAAACTTGAATTTTAAAAATACGTTTAGGTTTCGAGCAAAAAACTCACACAACCATAAAAATCAAAGACTTTTACCATAAGTATGGCGCAATGTCAATCATTATAAACATCAACCGGACGATGCTTCCACTGCTGAGTATTGGCCTTCCCCATCAAAGCACCACTTTTAGTGGCTACTTGCCTCTTGCATCCAATGCCAATAGCTGTTTGTGCTCTCCAGCGACTTTGACAAGGTCATCGGTCCATCTTAGTGTAATGATGGGGGCTGGCCTAATACGTTGTGTCTTGTGACTCGCGGTTGCCACTCAAGAATAATGAAAATTTTTTATGTTTGTTAAAATATTCCTATAAAGTAGGTATAGAGAAGCATGTCCGTATTAATCAGGTACTTACAAACAAAGTAAAGCCACAGATTTTATAATAGAACCTCGTAAAGCCATATATCAAATGAGTTTCTAATTTTGCATTTTCACTGAAATATTTTATACCGTGCCTAAGAAGCATGAACCGGGTTTGCGCACGTTATTTTCTCTACCTTTTGTAGGTTTAATCAGTGTCAAAGAGAAAAGCTGATACTTTCAAATTGTCGTTTCAAAAGAAAGTTGGATATTGAAAATAATAAGTTCGTCAAAATTCCTCTTTTACTGGTGTTTTTCCGTAATGATCAGTTATTTTTGGCCACATAAGTGGTATGCCTGGTATATGAAAACAAATGATATTGCGGTTATGCAAGTTTAAAAAAATAATTGAAAAAACAACAAAAATAATAACAAAAAAATAAATAACTAAAAATAAGTATAATGGCGTAGTGACCCAAAATGAGTCTTGGCCTCCGACAATAAGAGCCGCCACTTCGATCTATCCTGAGCTAGCTCCTGCCAGTTTTCGGCCTGGAGCTCGCGTAGGTCCTGGCCTACTTCATCACTCCAGCGATACCTAGGACGGCCAACTGGACGTCGGCCACTTGGCCGTCCCACGTACGCTCGCTCGCTCGTTTGTATAATAAAAAATAAAAAAATATTGGTATAATAGGGTAAATAAGGGTTTTTTGGTAAAATAGGGTTACCTAGATTTTATCTTAGAAATACCGAAAAGAAGGCCGATTACAGTTTATACAATTTTTAATTTTTGCAGTTTTTTTGGTACAACCACTGGTAACAAAGTAATGTTCATTTGACCAAATCGGAATCAATTAAGTATACGGACCTTTTCTCGTGACAATGAGATGGGAAACATTGGCTGATGCGAAAAAGTAATTTTGCTGAAATATCATCTTGTTACTGAGAATGGTGTTTGGCCCCTACGCTTTCATTCCATCGCTGCCATGTGACGTTCTGCCGCCTACTCACTGCCGTGTACAGCTGTAATTTACAAACAGTAGCGTAGCTCCAGCATCACATTCATAATGGTTGACTGGACATGTTTTGTTGAAAATCATCATTATAATCATGACCTATTCATCGCCTTTGTCATTTCCATTCATCAGCTCACAGCTGGGTGGCACATGTCTGCACATCGGCTTCGGTCCTTGTGTCAATCGGGTCCTATTATACAATACAATACAATAATACTTTATTGAACACCAATAAACAAGAATGCACACAGAAACAAATTTATAAAAGAATGGTAGAACAACGGGCGGCCTTATCGCATTAAACGATTATTTTTATGTTATCGTAGCATCCCTATTGACCCTGTTTAAGTATCAGCGCAATCAGTATAGGAGCGAAACATTTTTTTAGAAGTTTGTGTTTCTGTTGGCGTTTATAGTAGTTGATGGTGATGGATTAATTAGCATTCGCATTCATTTTTAGCATTTGAAATCTCAATTAGCATTTCGCAAATTACATGTTGTTGCGAAATTCTGTGAAATATGAAATTTCATTTTAATTAATTTAGTTCATTTTGGATTTAATTTTTAATATAAAGTTTCATTTCATGTTTCGTTTCATTTTTCATTTCTTTTTCATTTCATTTTCATACAATTTTTCTTTTCATTTTCATTTCAATTTTCATTTTATTTTAGCAAATAGCATAGCAATAGCAATTAGCATGCTAAGTCACGTGAGTTAGCATGTTTATGAAACTTACGCAAAATCGCATTAATTGCCATCGCTGGTATAAAGAATGAACACAATAGTTTCCCGTATAAAAAAGAAATCACCTGTCATTATTAGTAGCTGTAGAGGAGCGAGTTTAAATACTGAAATTGTTTATACTGTATAGCATAGTAGCTATAGCGTGTTAGCCCTGTCCAATGTCCATCCTATCGACTCAGATGCGGGCGTTAAAGCCTTATAAATGGCCGATCGAGGCAAACGCGCTCGTACGGTAATCCGATGAATATTGACCACTCTGCGTGATCACACTCGATACGCTTTATATACGAGGATTAGTGTGTTATGAATAATTTACGGCACTATGGAAATTTTATTAAAATATCCGTGGTTTTCTAATTCTGATGGAATGGGGTATTGTATGTGATCTTTGCACGCACAATAAGAAACTTGCTGAACTTTTCGTGACTGAAAGCGTGGTTTTGGTGTGTTTGATTCGTTTTATTAATAAAGCTCACGCATAACCTTGTAAGTTTTCAATTACAGCGAAATAATCTATTGGTAAATCGATGTTTAATTTTAAAAGATCCACTGTTTTTATTTTTAATTCACTTATTTCATAAATGAACAAAAACGTGATTCATGATATTCACTGCTTATAGTAGTAGTAAATGAATAAATTTTATATTGGTTAAATGGAGAATCGTCAAAAGTTAAATATGTTGCGGTATTCTTAGTGGTGTAGCCCGTACGATTTTGAGACTAATGCACTTACTACCAGTGAAGGAAAACATAATAAGGAAACTGGTATAAGCCAATAATCACAAAATTTTAGGACGTGTCATCTAGCAACCCTTAGGTACAAGGTCTGGGGGTATAGCAAAGATACCAACCACTAACGCTAACGCCTCACGCTAACTCCAAAATGTATTGAAATGACATTCGCTGCGGAAAAGTTAGCGATTTCCGAAATGTCATTTCAGTACATTTTGGAGTTAGCGTGAGGCGTTAGCGTTAGTGGTTGGTGTCTTTGCTAGACCCCCTGGGCGGTTATTCTCTATGGAAACACAGATTCCACACGATTTGAAACCACGTCGTTATCTTGTCTTGTTCAAATCGTGTCACAGCGTTAGATATACCTTCACTTTAAATTAAAGACATCTTTATTTTGAATAAAATATATTTCATCAAATATATGGTCATATATTTTGATGTGTTGATGTTTCGGAACGCGTCTCGGTAAAACATATGATTTTTGACAGTTCAAATCGCGCCAATTCCAAAATCATTTCGCGCGGTTTTTTTTTTCGTTTTATAGAGAATTGACTTTTGCAGATTTTTTATATAAGACAAGGAATTCGCGTGGTTTTGAAGTAAGGAATCGATAGAGAATAACCGCCCAGCATGGTAGGTTATAGCCTACACGTACATACCTTAACATATTGGACTGATGACTTAACGAAAAGAACATCGACCACCGAACATCATGATCAGCCTCAAATATTACCTACAATTTCCTAAACTTTAATAAATTAGAGGGGATTTATGGAAATAAAACACTGAACCAAGCTTAAAACTTTATTAAAACCCTTTTTCAACACATTTCATTTCGTGTAACTTTCCCAACCGAAAAATATAAAACTTTTTAAAAAGCTCCCAAAGTTAAGGTGACGTTTAATCGCAGTTTTATCTTTAATAGCCGAAGTTGATAATTAGCTTTTGATTAGTCGCCGTAGTCTGTAAAGTCGTTATCGCTGATGCCTTCAAGCAGAGTGGAGTTTGGGGGTAGCCATTCGCAGCTCGTGTACTTAGATGAACACACCTGAAACCGATGTGATTATTACAAAGGAGATAATAAAGGTCGTAAGAGATAGCGAACTTATTGACTTGGTTATGGGCTTCTGGCAAGTTATTTTGATTGTTACTTTTAATGTTGAAGATGGTAATAACTTTGGTATGAAAACCGGATTTATTTGTGTAAATGTAGTTTTTTATTACTCCGTTTCATCTTAATAACCATTTTATTAATTATGGATTACTTATATGAACCAATACGGGCCCGATAGCTCAGTTGGTAGTATCCCTGCCTTCTGAACTGAGGGCTGTGGGTTCGATTTCCCAGGACAAACATTTATGTGATGAACATACACTTGGGTGCAAAAAATTCGCACATGTATAAATTTTCATCAAATTTTCAAAAATCAAAAAAAAAACATGTTTGTTATTATTTTTTTGGTATGTAATATTAAATTTTATTTCAAAACCTACAGCAGTACCTTTTTTGTCCTTATACCACGTCTTCTTAGTGAGTTTTGGGTAAATGTCTGAAGTACCTGTTTTTTGTGTATTTATAACATAAAAGTTAGGGGTTGAAATTAAATTAAAAACATGAAAATCAGCATAAAAACTTTTTTATTAATAAGGGGTGTTCCCTCCCCTAGCCCGAATGACTGCTTCCATGCGTTTTTTCATTGACTGAACTAAAGTTTTTATAAAATCTTGCGGTATGGCCTCCCATTCTTCTTCAATCGCATGTTGCAGCTCCTGGAGACTCGTTGGGGCAGTGGCTCTGGCCCGAACTCGTTTTTTTAGCTCGTCCCATAAATGTTCAATCGGATTGAGGTCCGGGCTGCGAGCTGGCCACTCCATGACAGGCACCGCAACCTCTTCAAGGTACTGGTACACAATACGAGCCGTATGCGGTCTTGCATTATCTTGCATGAAGATGAAGTGTTCTCCAATATATCCCGCAAATGGTACAACGTGGTCCTGGAGTACTTCCTCAATGTACCTTTGAGAAGTGAATCCCCTTGATCGGCGGCCAGGATTCGCTCCGGAGATGAAAATAAGTTCAGTCTTTGCCTCCAGTGATATGCCTCCCCAGAACATGCATGATCCACCGCCGTAAGAGACTCGTTCTTCGATGCAGCATTGTTGAAATCGCTCGCCTGGCCTTCGGTAGACTCTTCCTCTTCCATCGTTGCCATGTAGGCACATCCTGCACTCGTCAGAGAACAGAACTGCGCTCCATTGGTCTTCAGTCCTATCCAAATGCTCTCGAGTGAATTAAAGGCGGGTTTGTCGGTGGGCTGGGGTCAGTTTCGGTCCATTTGCTGGTCTGTGCGCAGTCAGATTCCCTTCCCGTAGTCGTCTTCTAACTGTCCATCGGCTGACATCGACTTCCCGTGTTTCTTGGAGACGCTGTCCCAATTGAACTGCATTCAAACGCCGATTGCGCAATGCAGTCGTCACGCCTTGTTGTGGCACGGGGTCGGCCAGATCCTTGGCGCCGTTTGAAGCCGCCAGTCTCTTGATACCTCTGCCATACTCGACGGACAGAGAACCGGCTTAGATTCAGTTGTCTTGCCACTTCAATTTGGTTTTTCCCTGCTTGAAGTAGGGCCACCACTTGAGCGGCTATTTCTGGTGTGGTACTCATTTTTTAATTTTGGGTTACGATGTTATCAATTGACGACTGTTCAAAGAAAAGGTTGATGTGCGAATGAGGTCACTACCCTTAAAATGCACCATTTTATACCAGTGACAAGTAGTGCGAGCGTCTCTACCTGTAACGAGCGATTTCGGGTTATGCTATTGTATTGTTGTTATTGTATTGTTTATAGAGGTTGATGGTCACTCGATGTGTCACTCAAAAGCCTACGTGTGCATTTTGTTTTAATGGTAGTAACATATTGCAGTACCGTTAAAATCGCAAAAATAAAAATGCAGCGAAAGTCAAAATGTTGCATACGTGCGAATTTTTTGCACCCAAGTGTAGATGTTTGTTCTGCGTCTGGGTGTTATATTGTATTCTATGTATGTATTTACAAACAAAAAAGTATATAAGTATTGTATCAGTTATCTGGTTCCCATAGTACAAGCTATGCTTAGTTTGGGGCTAGATGACGATGTGTGAATTGTCCACACATATTTATTTATTTATTTATTTATTTAATAATTAATTTAATACGCCGATTGAAACAGTACCGTATCTACAATGGGGAATGCTCTGACAAACTATTCTATCTAACAGCGGCCTTGGGTTTCTACGGTTGCACGTGAATAAGCTCATCGATACTAGAGTCGTAAGAATTATAGGTTCAACTCGATTTATGTGCACTTTCTTAACCTAAACATGTATAAAACAAGTTTGCACCAGCGTTTTTTCCCCAGAGTCACAACTTGCAGCATTTTTAAAAGGAGGATCAATAAATTATTATTACAGTGTAATCAACGCATTAATGGCACAGTTTTACAGATATCCATAGACTACGTGGTGGCTTTTTCCCATCAGGCTATCTGCTTATTAATGTTTGTTACCTCGAACAAAAAAATAGTAGGCATTTTAAATTAGGGCTTCATAAGAATTTTTATCGATGTTATCGTACGAACTATAGAAGTCCCTTCTCAATATAATTAATACAAATCCTTGTCCCACGTTTCTACAAGGTTCAACAGGTTCCCCTGAAGGGTTTCTGAAGGTCTTTGAAGGGTCCTTTATCCAATCACGGTTCGCCTTAATGCCGCAGTCGTGGTTTTCGATATGTGATTCAAGTGTTGTTCTTATTATCTCAACTTTATGTTGAGTTCAACATTTGAGGCGTCGCGATTATTAGGAAAAAATGTATCTATGTATGTATGTGTATGTATGTATCGTATATGAACATTTATCATGCGATCAGCCATATAGTGGAACGCTCTGTATTTCCCGAAAACTACAACCTGGGAGTCTTTAAATCGAAAGTGAATAGGTATCTAGGCAAGCGTGTTACATCCTAGACCACATCGTCACTTCTCACCAGGGCCTTTATTCCGTATCGATTCCTTACTTCGAAACCACGTTAATTCCTTGTCTTACATAAGAAATCTGCAAAAATCTATTCTCTATGAAACGAAAACAAAACCGAAATAAATTTGGAATTGGCGCAATTTGAACTGTCAAAAATCATATGTTTTACAGAGACGCATTCCGAAACATCAACACATCAAAAGATATGACCACATATGTCAATATATTTTTTAAAAATAAAGCTAACCCTAATGTAAAGTGAAGGTATTTCTAACGCTGTGACACGATTTGAACAAGACACGATAACGACGTGGTTTCGTATCGTGTGGAATCTGTGTTTCCATAGAGAATAACCGCCCTGGTGGGATAGTGGTCAAGCGTAAGCCTGACAAGCATAAAAAAAGCATTGAAAAAATCCCGACCGGAAGACGTAATGTAGGTCCGCCCTCTACTGTGTGGACCAACGATCTGGTGAAAGCTGCGGGGAGGCGATGGATGCAGGAGTCAATCATCTACTCAAAGTGGCCCTCTCTTTTGGGAGGCCTTTGTTCCGCAGTGGACGTCTTCAGGCTGTTGATTATGATGATGATGATGATGATGAAAAAAAAAAACACTTGCGTGCTAGTGATTTTTTGTTCATGCTCTGTCGAAATTTGCTGGTGCTATCTTACAAGTCAACATTATTATTTATACATAGGCACTTTATACGTATTAAAATAATTTAAATCAACAAACAACAAAGTATCGAAATATAGAGAACATATCAAATTACTATTGTCAGATACACTAATTCGGTTGTATGTTTTTTTCAATGTATGTCACGTCATTGTCGTGAGTAGTTGGGTTTTTAAAACAAAATAACTGCATGGAAAAATTAGTATTATAAATATCATCCAAGTACCACCAGCTGACCACTTGCCTACATGAGAAGAAGAAGATCCAAGTAAGTTCTTCGTTTAAAATTATTTAAGTACATATTTTGTTTATTCTTTATAGGCAAAGCATTTGACTACTGTCTCACCTGATGGAAAGCGATGACGCAGTCTACGATGGTGCATGCTTGCCTAGAAGGTACCTGTTCACTCTAGACTTGAAAACTCCCAGATTATAGTTAGCTGGGAACAAGGAGGCCGGCAAGGTGTTCCACTCATTGGCTGTTCGCACTATGAAGTGCATAGCAAAACGCTTAGCTATTTATTTATTTAATTTATATTTTAGCACAAAATAATGTACAATCAAAGCCGTGGTTGTAGTATATCTCCATGATTAAAGCCATAAAAGTCGGTTTATAATCTTTTAAAATGAAGGATATTATGTAAAAACTACTTCAGTTTATTTAATTTTGACGGATGTAGAGGTAGAGTGCCCACCGTTGAGTACTCGGTCGAGTAGAAGCTTGAGCAAATGAAAAGGTTGATTCACTTGGCTGACTGCTCGCCTTTTGATTTTTTCTATTTTCGTGACTTGTAATTCGACTCAATATAGGTACAATTTATAGGTAGAAGTCATTATTGATGCCCATCAAACAATTTAAATTATCGACTGTTGATATGTTAAATTATGGAAAGTCCATACTAATACATAATAGAGGACCGTTGTCTGATCGTTTGATTGATTATTGTATGTTTTGATGCTAAACAGTTTTATGCTTTTACCTATGATTTGCGAGAGTTTCCGACAATTTTTAAGTCGCCCAGAGATTTGATTGGCTATTTTTTTACGGCAACAGCCGAGATATGCCCTTTGAAGTACGGCAGCAAACAATTGTAAATACCATTTTTTGTAGCAGTCACCCATCAAAATAGTGACAGCAACAAACGTTTGCCGATGAACCGAATAGCCGTACCTTACTATAAGTGCTGTTGAATAAATTAAAATCAATGATTCGATTGATTATTTTGGTTTGAACTCTTATTTTTAAATTTACCTCAATCAATGAGCTTTCTACTAAACAACAGTTTTGTTCAACCTGACCTGTTGTTCAGTAGCATTTGGGTTGAATAGTCAAAGCTTAAGCTTAGGTATAGATTTCAGGTACTTTGTTTCCAGTGAAACGTTTACTCGATACTGACTCAATGCAGTGCGTGAGTGGACAAACATATCAGGTATCAGAGGGATATAGTTGCCTTTTGTGTACTTAGATGCTAAAGATACAACAAACAAAGGAAGCTTTTGTTTAAAAACAGTTTTTTATATCAGCTCTTATAACATAGTAGTGGCGGGGAGCTAATGGATGCAGGAGGAGAGCAGCCACTGAAAGTGGTACTTTCTTGGGGAGGCCTATGTTCTGTTCAGCAGTGGACATGCGTATATAGTGGCATAGTTGCTACCTTCCTTCTCTTGGTGTTTAAATTCTGTGTTACAATCATTCACTTTATAATAATAGGTTTTTTTTTTTTATTTATTGTATAGAACACAAAATCTTACTCTAACTAACAACATACTGCCAAACTGCCTATCCAGTACAAACTTTGGACTTGTATTTATGGAATATTAGCCAAACGTTTCATAATTTCGCATTTTCAGCGTTTATACCATCAGCCACGGAAAATATAGCCACAAAAGCCAGTCAGTCAGCAGTCACGCAACCCCACAGAGCACTTTCTGGCCACTTTTCATAATTGTTATTTACTAGCTGAGCCCTTCGAGTTTTCCCATGTCAACAATGATCACTATCACACAGGAACCATAAAATTTTTCTCTGTATACAGGGTTACAGGAAAAATTGTGCTAGATCCGTTAAGGGCGTGGAGTACCCATCATTTCTGATTTATTTCACTATGAAACACCCTAGCCTAAACTTAACCCTTTTCGAGATATTCAACTTTTAATATTTTTATTGAAAATTGCCGATTTTTAGGCTACAAAATTTAATTTTGTTTATTTTGTGTGTCTTATTATTATTATTATTGCATTTTTACATGTGTAATAAGATGCTTTAGGACGTCAATCATTAAAATAGTACAAAAGTTAACTGAATAGACCGTAGTAGACAAGTGAAAGTTAAGAACTAAAAAAAATATTAGAAACTGTAATTTTCTCTGAGGGATATCTAAAAAAAATATTATGGCAGTTGTTCGGCAGATGTGTTTTAAAATATCTACGTTTCATCAGCTATCTAACGAGGTACAATAATCTAGGGTTTGTATTACATTTCATGGAAAAAATAGTTGGGACGCTCCAGGTAGCAGTTCTAATGGTCTCGCGCCTATTGTCCTTCAAGTTAAGACGCACCGTGCGAGCGAGACAAGTGACGTTTTATGTAGGTGCGAATGAAAGAAAAAATGTGTAGAGACTGGTTAGGGCTGGGAATGCAACAGGGGGTATTGTTTTGGTTGTCAGTCTGCTTTTGTGCTTCGTACATAGTAGATGTGTTATCGTTTTGCTTTATTTCTCGACTTGGCTGTGATTCTGGACTTTTTCTTCTGATTGTTGTGATTACTGTGCTTGTTAACCGGACTCTGATTTGTACCTGTGATACGGAAGTGTTGAAGATGACGTCCTACACACCTGAGGAATATGCTGATATGCTTATTTGTTACGGATACTGCGATTGTGTGTCTGCGCAAGCTCGCAACGAATACATAACTCGCTACCCCGGTCGTCGAGTGCCGGATGTGGCCGTTTTTGACAGAGCTTATCGAAGACTTCGAGAAATTGGCTCTGTTTTGAGACGAAATACAGACATGGGAAGACCACGAATTGACGACGAAGAACAGGACAATGAGATGGTGCAACGCTTTCGAACGGATCCGACTACTTCCACTAATATTGTTGCCCGTGATCTGGGACTTTCGCAATGGAGAGTGTGGTTTACAGTGCATACTGCTGGCCTATACCCGTACCATTACATGCCGGTACACGTTATTGAAGAAGGAGACCCTGCGAGAAGACTGGACTTTTGCAGATTTATGCTAAATGCTGACGTAGAAGACCCAGATTTCCCAAGAAATATCTTGTGAACGGATGAGTCCAAATTTGATAAAGATGGCATAACCAACTATCACAACGCCCATTACTGGGCCCCAAAAGAACTAAGGAATCCCAATAAGAAAAGAGTGAAACTCAACGAAGATTCAGCGTGAATGTGTGGATGGGCATTATATCCAATCATTTGATTGGACCTTACTTTCTCCCGGATAATCTAAATGGGGAAAGCTACGAAAATTTCCTGAGAGCAGATTTGAGTGATATGCTGGATGATCTGCCACTCAACCTGATCAGGGACATGTGGTTCCAACACGATGGCTGCCCTGCCCATTTCAGAAGAAGTGTCAGAGACTGGCTGGACACAAATTACCAAAACAAATGGATAGGACGAGGTGGGCCGTTGCCATGGCCAGCAAGGAGTCCGGACCTAACCCCCATGGATTTTCATGTGTGGGGGCTCATGAAAAGTCTTATTGTACAGCGAGCCAAATCCAGTTTCGTCTGTGGAAGACTTAAGAGAAAGGATTGTGAATGCAGCAAATAAAATGAGGACCACGTTGACCACTGGAGTAGTGAAGACTGGTCTCCGTAGAAGAATGCGACAATGTATCAGAAATAGAGGCGGCCATGTTGAACATGAACTGTAGAATAAGAAAAAGTTTTGTGAAAACCTTTAAAAAATGACATTGCATGCTTACCTATTGTTTTATTTTGCTTTATAGGGCTAAGTATACATTTTCTTCTCCACTGTCGCCTATGAAACTAAATTATTTTCAATGCATTTGAATAAAATCCTAGATTATTATACCTCGTTAGATAGCTAATGAAACGTAGATATTTTAAAACACATCTGCCGAACAACTGCCATAATATTTTTTTTAGATATCCCTTAGAGAAAAATACAGTTTCTAATATTTATTTTTAATTCTTAACTTTCACTTGTCTACTACGGTCTATTCAGTTAATTTATGTACTATTTTAATGATTGACGTCCTAAAGCATCTTATTACACACGTAAAAATGCAATAATAATAATAATAAGACACACAAAATAAACAAAATTAAATTTTGTAGCCTAAAAATTGGCAATTTTCAATAAAAATATTAAAAGTCGAATATCTCGAAAAGGGTTAAGTTTAGGCTAGGGTGTTTCATAGTGAAATAAGTCAGAAATGATGGGTACTCCACGCCCTTAACGGATCTAGCACAATTTTTCCTGTAACCCTGTATATGTATCTGTATACAATATACAATGTATCGCCAAAGTTTTATCAAAATCCATTTACCCGCTTTACAAAAAAACATACCAAACACACATTAATGCACACTAACACACACACTCTAGCTGTACGTATTTCAAATAGTTGATAGCATTTTAATCATCATCATCATCATCAGCCTAAAGACGTCCACTGCTGAACATAGGCCTCCCCCAAAAAACGCCACTCTGAGCGGCTACTTGCGTCTTGCATCCATCGGCTCCCCGCGGATAGCATTTTAATATGGGTTAATTTCTTAGCCGCATCTGTAACTATAAACAAGTCATGTACTAGTTAATAATACACACCTTACATCGGCAATCCTCAGCCGCTATAAAATGGAACACTTCAGTGCCAGGAGTAACGTCAGGGTCACAGTGACGCAGGCGGACCATCAGTGGTCTGCGGGTCCCGTACCCACACACTGGGTGATGGGACTTCTTGAATGGAAACTCCCAGTCTGAAATCTGTTTGAAATATCGGAATAAATGATCATTTATATTAATGTCCTTACAGCATTGGTAGCTGGACTGTAGAAATCTACCTATCCTTTCTCTTGAGAAAGGGTTTCACTAAGCAAAAAGTGAATGTGATCCGCGAGATACAGTCAAACGCTTTTTGATAGAAGAGATAATAATCATCATCATCAGCCTGAAGACGTCCACTTTTGAACATAGGCCTCCCCCTAACAGCGCCACTTTGAGCGGCTGCTTGCCTCTTGCATCCATCGGCCCCCACGGGTCTGACCAGGTCGTCGGTCAACCTAGTTGGGGGCCTACGCTGCGATAATAATGACAATAATGTTGCTACGTAATTCCTTCTACCTTTTATATTTTATTCTAATAGTTAACATCCGTTTTTGTCACTGGAAGTGCAGAAATAAGAGTGGGAGTGGGTGGGTGGGTGGTGGAGGACATATTGTATATCATCCTTGTGGTCATACTGCTGCTCAGGCTACCCGTGAAGGTGTTTGTTATAATGACGTGCTTTAAGCTTTTGCTACTCGTATCTTGTACTTTGAACCAGAACTATACGAGACTACCCAGCGTTTCTTGAACAAAGGCAAGTTACTAACTTACTTAGTTCAGCTTAGCTAACGTTGCAACGACTCTTTTTCATAGTCTATTCGCTTAACACGCCTTGTTTGAGATGGAGACAAACTACGTGAAAGCCCTTTGCGAACGACAAACTTAGTTATTTCTACAGATTACTTATTCCTCACTGAGCTTATTCGCGGCAAAAATAAAACACTTTGAGTTAATCAAGCAGACAGAACCGAGAAATTATTATGTATTATTTTGTTATAATTAGGCATATATATATAATAGGTAGTGTTTTGTAACTTTTAAACGTTATTTGGTGATAATAAAGGTGGACCCATGTTCCGATTTGATTTTTAGGGTAAGTAGTTAAGTACCTACAAATACCTACCTCAAAAAGAAGTAAACTCGCACACATGCCACGTTTTTAGCGTGCCCGTTACCATCTTACGCCCAATTAACAAGCATAGAAATGGTCACTGTTATAGCCTATATAGACCACTGACGGTCTCACTAATGTGCTACTTACCCTGTAGGACACTTGATTGGAGCTAATGTGGCATTCTAACTTAATATGATCCTACAATACGGATATAAAGAAATGAACAAAAACCGTAGGCTTAGCACGAATCTTTACACGAAAGTAAGTATAACGTTAACGTAAGTCAGTTGTATAGGGCGCTCATCAAATGCCATACAACTGAGGTACGCTAACGTTACACTTACTTGCGTGAAGTTCGTGCTAGACCTACTGTTATGATATTGCAATAAAGTTTGCTAACCACATTGAACAAAAAAAAAGTAAACTAAAATGAAATTTAAGGATTAAAATTATTTAAAGTACGATAGAAAATTTTATACAGGTTTTATACAAAACGGGATTTTATAAACCAGTGTACTTAATGCGTATACCTTACAATTTACGGGAAAATTGAGTTACGGCAATAAAACTGGAATTCACGTATGTAATCAAACGAAATTCAACATTCTCTACATTTCATTAGAATTAATGTCAAAGGCAAAGCCTCAGTAATT
This sequence comes from Ennomos erosarius, assembly GCA_963580505.1. NCBI lineage: Eukaryota > Metazoa > Arthropoda > Insecta > Lepidoptera > Geometridae > Ennomos > Ennomos erosarius. The sequence goes on from OY756982.1 coordinate 11,897,453, forward strand.
TTCAAAAGAGCTCAAATAATGTTTTTCTGTTACTCTTTTGAGTAAGGATTTTATATAGTAGAAGCACGAGTCAATCTCGAAAATTTTAATTAAGCGCTTGTTTTGAATAGTTAATGGCTACCTTTATGTCAGATTTAGGTATAGCGTATGGAAGAATTTTTAATTTATTTTAATGGTTGGATTTTAACCCGCCAACGGTGACGTCGATTTGACTTACATCTTCGGTGACCCCGGTTCCACGCACCGGGGTTTTCAATGAAAGATTTTTCAATATCTTTTATTTACTGATATTATTTTTTGTTAATTATAAATTATTTGACATTAAAACCACAATATTTCGTTAATCACAGCTTCGTTTAATTACTTTTTCTTATAATTATACAACTTCACATAGAACCCTATAAAAGTAGTTGGTTTTTACACTCCAGTTATAAAAGTTTGAGAACATAACAATCAACATATTTTCGAAATTCTTTCAGTCTTTTCAATTTCTAGACTATATGAACTTACACAAAATAAACTAAAAATGGCATTCTACCGCACCGGGTTGGGACCAAAACTCGAGAACGTGCGCCCACAGACATATAGGTCACCGTTCCCGGGTTAAAATAATGATATAAGTACTCTTTGATAAAACCTTTTTTATCCTATAGGTTACTGAGCAGTCAATATTTTTTTAATACCCTGCTACCTTAAAGAAGTAAGTCTGTGGTTGATGTATTAACAAATAATTAATAGGTACAGGACTAGATAATGGCGTATCAAACATAGTAGTACACCCACAGAGCTTTGAAACATATGACGGTCACTAAGCAATTTTTTTTTGCTCTGTGAGTACACTAAACATTTGAATTATTAAAAGGGTATATTTTCATCGCGGCTTAAAGGAACAGAACATCATTATTAGTTGGCTAATAAGTTTCTTTCGTTTATGTTTGTTTGAATATAATGAAGGAACTAAACTGCATTTCGGACTGATAACGATTGAACTAACGTTCACCTCACACTACAGATGGTATATTTAACGAAACACATAATAATATTTATATTTTATTGTTGTCACTTTTTTGAATTTAAAATGCAATACAATAATACCGATGGTTTCAGTTATTTTCACTCATTTACAAATATAAGGCGAAAAAACTTTTACTTTTTAAACATTATCTAAAACTGAACCGAAAAATACGGTATGTGTATATTTTCCGATCTACGAGTTACAAAGGCTGTACGTACTTCTCTAGAATCGCATCTTCCTCCACACGAAGGAACTTCGACGTGGTCCCAGCACTTCAGCCCTCTCTCATCCTGCTGCTCAGCTTTGGCGAGGTACACTCGACGAGAACAGGATGTCAGGTCGCGTGATGACGTCACATGACACTTCCATACCAATATGAGGAGGAAGAATGGTGTGAGAGAGTAGACGCTCATTTCTATCTGAAATAGGTGCACAATAATGTTTGGGGTAAGTATTTAGTAGTAGTATCATCATCATCATCATCATTAACAGCCTGAAGACGTCCACTGCTGAACATAGGCCTCCCCCAGGGAGCGCCACTTAGAGCGGCTGCTCGCCTCCTGCATCCATCGGCTCCCCGCGGCTTTCACCAGGTCGTCGGTCCACCTAGTGGGGGGCCGGCCTACGCTGCGTCTTCCAGTTCGTGGTCGCCACTCGAGAACCTTTCTTCCCCATCGGTTGTCAGTTCTACGAGCGATGTGGCCTGCCCAATGCCATTTCAACTTGCCAATCCTAAGAGCTACATCGGTCACTTTAGTTCTCCTGCGGATCTCCTCATTTCGGATCCTATCTCGCAGGGAAACACCGAGCATTGCTCTCTCCATAGCTCGTTGCGCGACTTTGAGCTTAGTAATGAGGCCAACAGTTAGTGACCACGTCTCAGTTCCATAAGTCATCACTGGCAACACACATTGATTGAAAACTTTTGTTTTCAGGCTTTGTGGTATTTTGTAGTAGTAGTATAGAAGTTGCAAAATTATGATACAAGTACAATTTTATTAGCTTTCAAATCAAAAAGTATTGTAGGTACATAATTATATTATAACGTATACTTCCCCTCTGTTAAAAATATTCTTTGGTCCACACGGATCCGGACCTCTCTTACAATGGTAAAGATAATGGTAAGCGCTATTTTGTATGTGGTTATTATACTATGCAGTATGATAAACTGTTACACAAAGAGATTTTATTTTTATTTTACACTGGACACCCATCTTCACGTGTAGGATTCATAATGACCGGACGTATTTATAGGCTGCTTGAAAGGCGGAGAGAGCAAACCGGGTGTCCGTGAGTTATTAGGGTCTAGTCTCTTGCTGCCAAACTTCTATTTTACAAACTGGATTTACGAATACGTTTTCGTGTTTTCAGCATAAAACGCCTAAAAATTTAGCACCCACTATCTAGTTAAGCGTCTAAATGAATGGTGCGGAATACTCAAAAGTCTTCCCACGTGGTAATGTAATGTGGTTTTCTTAGACATTTATTAAAAATACATAATATTAAATTAAAAAATTGATCGCTTATATTGGGAAGATAACTATGTACCTATGTCCAAACTATGTCTACACAAACTGAACACTAATCAAGTATTAGGTTGGTGTATGGCTAATCAGAATACCGACTTTTTACAGCTTTTAAACCTGCAAGCTAACCCAAAGCGGGTCACTTAAGATTCTGTTTTGAAGCACATTTCTAACAGTATTTTAAACAAGTTTTAGAGTAGTAGCAAGTGTATAAAGTAATCAGAAAATTTAATTTATAAATTAAGTAACATAAATATTAACAGACTTAAAACACTTACTTGCAAAAGTCCTTTGACAAGAGAGAAGCGTACCATCAAATGGACGAGCTTTTCTAAACTGAACATTTTGTTAAGTCTCTTTGTACATGCAATTTTTCCTACCCGCTAAACATTATGGTCTCCCTTTCCGGCCATTTAACGAGGGATGCCCGTACTACTATAAAAAGCAAATAAAATAAAGGCGAAATGGATTCTGACTCGCAAAATCACTGCCATTCCCTCATACATATGTAAATTTGCGTTTTATAGTGGACTTTGAATTGTGTAGTGAGGGACTGAACTACTCCATGATGGATCAGCAATATCAATGTCATCTCTAGTTATTTGTCCACTATTTTTATAATCAAGAACAAAATACGGATTATTCCCATCGATTCCTAGCTGGGATGTGCCCTGATGCCTGCCTCGTTTCCGCTCGTGACATTTCACATTAGCGAGAAGTTGACAGGAAATTGTAAGTCTTTTTAAAATATACCTTTCGGCTTAAGGAAAATACTTGTCAACAAAGACTTCTAAGGTTGTGTTAGAAAAAGGATTGACCTTTCATATTTATCTTAGAACTCTTTTATTTGACAGATATAAAGGGTTTTTAGGATTTTTTCTTAGGTCTATTCTAGGAACTTTGAGCGATGTTTAGCGTTATACTACGAGCGACAAACACGATACGACCTTTTTGGGTATTAAAACAACTTTGGATCATAGTGGACGATAAGAACTATTATAATATAATAATATAATAATATGTGTGGACAATTCACACAGCGCCATCTAGCCCCAAACTAAGCATAGCTTGTACTATGGGAACCAGATAACTGATACAATACTTACATACTATATTACAATGCTTTTCACTATTTTAAGCTAGATATTGAAGATATAACTTTCTTTAACCGATTTATTAAAAGGACTTTAATATTTACTTTACTTTATTCGGTTTTTATGTATCTTACCATGGAACTATAAGCTGATCTGGACAAAGCATTTTTTATTTAGAATGATATAGGAGCTACTTTAGATTTGCCCGTGTGCAAAATTTCATCCAAATTGGTTCAGCCGTTTTTACATTACGTCAAATCTAAGGGTAGGCAACGCACCGGCAATGCCCTTGGTGTTGCAGATGTCCATAGGCGGCGGTGACCACTTACCATCCGGTGGGCCGCCTGCTTGTTTGTCACTCATTACATAATAATAAAAAAAATCTTACCAACAAACAGATAATGTATAATTTTTATATAAAAGTATGGATGATCATTCCTACGTTATCACAGTGATAATGTGCACAGAAAAAACTAGTCCGAATGATTATAAACTCGGTCGGATCAATTCAACGATCACAGTCTAATATGTACATACATCCCTATTTTATTACGACACATAAAAGTGTGAAGTCAGACGCAAAACATTTAGGTACCCATAATTATCACCCTATTAAATAATAATGCTTTAAAATAAATAATGTTAGTAGCATGTTACTTAATTTCTGCCATAAAATACCGTTAGATTATTTAAGCAATTAAAAACAACGTTAAATAATCTAACGGTAATTTTGTAATTTAAAATTGTAATTTAATACACTAGCATAAATTGAGCCCATGACAGTACATCATTTATATAGATGATTATTAAAGAGTAAAGAGTGTAAATGAAATAATTTTTATTGAAAAGTTATGAAGATTGCCGCGGCGCCTAACGCAGTTAGCACGGATGATTTTGATACATTTAAACGTTTTTAGACCTTGTATGTACTTATTAAAAACAGTTATTAATTATTTTAATTAAATTTTGTATTGTAGCATTGGATTAAGTAAGTTATTCCATTTTTTGGAGTTATTATTATTACCATACCAATGTGTTAGAATTCAAAAATTTTGGCACATACGTGACCGGTATTAGGAGTAGGTACCTAGTTTCAAAGGATGCTAATGAATTCAATTACACCTAGTATACCTACTATTATAATAATGAGGTATTTTTTTAAGGCAGTGGATACTTAATATTAGTCCTTAAGCCATATTCTATTGAGTTTACTGCTCGGTTCACCTGTTCCTGACCAAGCTGTTAACTATACTCACGCGTACTTGTATTATAGACGTCAGTGACTTTACTTTATGATGTTTTGACATTGTTATTATCATTTACTTATTGATTTCGTTGAGCTTTGAAGAAAATCCGACAATGACGGCTGTGAGTTTTAATTGTTTTGTATTAAAATTCTCATAAGTTTGATTCATTTTAAACATTCATGAGGTACAGTCGGTTAAATAATATTTGTTTTTTTTTTTTATCTAAACCTCCATTTTTTTAAATTTTAACGTGTTAAAACGGTGGATTATTATCCGTTAAGTGTAAGCGTGCACGAGTGTTGGCAAATGGTTTCAAGTTTATAAAAGCACGCATTTTCGTTTTCCCTTCAACGGCTTTTTAGAGCCTTCAGTAAGCGACACCGAGTACAATAAAAAAAATATTTTTTGTTATTATAAAAATATTTATGAATTAATTTTTTTTAATCTACAGTAGCACAAAACACAGTGTGATTAATAGAACACACATACGTAACAGAAATAAACATTGTTTTTCTAACAAGGGTCTTAAGGTAAAAAGGCAAAAGGTTTGTAAAAGGCATGTATTGCCGTGCTAAGGTCAACTTTGAAATGAATTTTTGATTGCCACTATCGAGTTGGAAATAACATGGGTAACCGTCGTTGTTTCCGTTTGTTAAACCTTTGCTTAGTCACGGCCTTGTTTAAATATTCAAAATGGTTTGGTTACCGGTATGCACAATTAGATATAGCGCTAACACAAACATCTTTGCCTTTAGTTCTAGTTTAATTGACTCAGAAATACGTACTATACGTTTCTTCTTCTTTAACCCTTCAAGTCCATTTCTGAATATAGACCTCTCCTAATTTTTCGATACCGCATAGTTGTAGAAGTAAAAATGCGTGGGAAACTTGTAACATAAGCGTTTATTACGATTTTATTAAATTAACAAAAATTAGCACTGCCGTTAGGTAAAAAGATGGTGGAAAGAAGGGGTTGCCATTGGCAGAATACAAAAATCTAACATCGCAGTGTTGCTACTTTTTAACTAATGATTTTATCTAACTAAATAATAATTAAATTTACTTATTTTAATACAAAATGTTATATGTTTAGATTTGTACTAAACAATAGTCTTTAATTGCTTTGGCCATCTGATTGTTCCTTGAAAACTAGTCATTGTTGTTAGAGTGAGACACGCGTAGGCGCTACCATACTCTTGTCACGGGCTGAAGTTGCTCAAGTCTCCATTGCATACGGGCTATGTTGCCAGTTCCAGTTCTTTGGCTTTCAGTAATAATAAATAGTTCCTAATCCAGTCGTAGCATGGCACCACTTTCTGTCATAATTGGTCATCAGGTGTGGTCAAATATCTGGTATTAAGAAACAAATCTGTGCCATTAACCCCACTACAACTACGACCCTTATTATGCCTCCGCATTACGATCAAAGTCACCCAACAATTTCCCTCCAAAAGGGAATCGCAAAATGTTGCTTTTAATCAGAGCCATCGTAAAAGCTAATGTGCGTTTCCGGCGAGGTGGCGCTCACGAACGTTCGTGACTGGCCATCATTATAAACTTAACGTTTGTAGTGGCCGAGCTTTGGTTATTGAAACGAATCTGTACGTTGTAGCTTGTGCCTACCTAAGTGGGAGTTGAGATTGTAAATAATATCCTATTAAAGAAAAAGTGGTTGAACTATACCGATCGCATTAATTCAGTATTGAAAAGTAGTTGGAGAAGAGTTTAGCCGTCATCTCCAAAGATCTTAACCATTTCACCAAAACAGAGGACCGCCGTGCAAGGGTATTTTACCAAACAAAAACTACATTAGTAAAACGGTTCAGAAAACTCAGAGAATATAGGTGAACGTTCATAAAAGACATGGTATAGTCGAACGTAGAACTCTTTTTTGGAAGTATTTTGAGAATAGTTTGTGGTCTTAATATAGTTTGTGCTCTTTGGTGAAAAAATAAGGTTAAATATTAATTTATTTATTGGTATGATTGGTTACGTAATAATAGTTATAATGACCCCCGAACTAGGTGGTACGGCTTTCCTGCGAAGTTCCACCACTTTGCCAAATATTCTGTCGCCAAGAAGTAGTGTGCAAGCACTACTGTGTTTCGGTTTGTAGGCCATTGTACCTAGTGAAATTACTAGGAAAATGAGACTTTATGACCTGATCACACAGTCTAGTAATCTATGTGCGATGTCTCAGGATAACATGTCGCTTAACATCAGGTGAACAACTACCTCGTCAGTTCGTCACGTCATTCATTCTCGTAAAGACTCCCGAGCTAGTGTGAAAACTGTATATCAAGAGCTCTACGTCTCAAAGAGCGTCCAATCCAGTGAGTTGGAGGGCGCGGGTTCATATCCGGCTGGTTAATAACCGGCTGACTAATAATATATCTTTATGGAATATACCTTATTTGTGATTTACACTTTAAAAATAAATTCTATTCTTTGTGCTTTTAAGAGAACAGTAGGTGCCCAATGAGAATACCAGGACCTCTTTTCATCGCTACCTCTGATTCTAAATTTCAATTTCAAGTGCATTCCATAAAGCTGTTACTAAGTAACTATCCTTGTTGTCTTATAGCAAACAGTGGCACGTGTACTGCCAGTGGTGAGTGAGGCATCCGGAATTTGGTAAGTTCTTTACGACAGCTTAGATTCTACGTAGATCCAAACCGTAGATCCAAGTAGAGTAAGCTTCTAAAAGTAGGTATACTTCACTTTGACCTTTAATACTTTTTAATTCTTGTAAGTAAACCGCTTATTTAGTAAGTACAGTCAATCAAGGGGGTTATTATACATACGCTACAATTATATGTTTCTGATTAATTTCTCATTTTATTAATTTTGTTTATTGTAAGTTTAAGTGTTTTACTAGGTGGTAGGACTTTTCTGCAATGTTCGTGTAGGTAGGTACCACCGCTTTGCCAGTGATTCTGCCGCCAAGCAGTAGTGTGCAAGCACAACTGTGTTCCGGTTATGACCTGATTACACAGTGTAGTAATCTGATTACTAGACTGTGTGATGTCTCAGGATGACGTGCGCAGTGCAGTGTCACGCGAAACTTTATTATTTTAAAGTTCCGAGTGACACTGCAACTGTTATGGGCGGCCGTATTGCTTAACATCAGGTGAACGACTAGCTCGTCACGCCATTCATTTTCATAAAAAAAAAGTTCGTTACATTGCTTTGTTCGCATAGACAGCAGAAAAACGATTTTAGTAAAGTGTTTTTATATTGCCGCTAGCAATAATTTCTTTATTATGTTATTCGCTAGATAGGATTCTCAGAAGTACAACGTATTTCAAAACGATAAAGATCACACGGCGAAATAAATTTTCACATTTTTACGATTAAAACTAAAACGCAAAAGAATTTTTGCGGCAAAAATGAAAGCTCTATGATTTATCTGCCGTTAAAAGCTATAAATTAGCCAAGCGCTGTTTCAATTTCAATTTCTTTGTGAAGAAAAAGAAAAATAGACTTTTCTTAAAAACCTTTTTGTACTGAATATTAAAAACATTCTAGACCTTTTCCTTAAAGTGTTTGCTGTTATTAACATAATTTTCTCTGATTCCTTTTCTGACTTTATTTGGTTGAATATAAACAAATTAATCAGCTTCAACATTTTTATAAATCAGCTTCATCACACAATTGAACAGTACACCGCAATATACTTACATAAAATTTCGAATGTGGAAGTGAATGTGAAATGGAAATGTACAAATGTGACATTTGTGTCCGAATCCATCTTTTATAATTTTGCATGTTTTCATATCCCATCTTATTAAAGTGCACGTGACGTAACTAATGAAGTCTTACCAACTGATGTAGGTATGTAAATTAAATTACATATTATTCCAAATATGTAATTATTAAGATTTATCTAGCAAGAAAATAACCAAAAACTTAGTTATGAGAACGAAATAAATGTGCGCTAATTTACAATTTATATGTTGATTTACTGCCATTGCAAGGAAAGGTCGGATCATTAACAAACTACCATAAATAAATTAACTACAAGACGCACGCATTCGTACACAACCGAGCGTTAGATTACAATCGAGTAATACATCTGTTCGAAATCTATTATGAGTTCCATTAGCCATTTTTTGAGCATTGTTGAACCCTAATCATGCGATCGCGTGATTGTGAACTCTACCACTGCTCCTATGAATAAAAACAAACCGTATTATAGTGTAATAGAGTTTAAATTGTCGTAGTTACTAATAACACAACAAGGGTAGTAAGGCGGTAGGTCTACACGACCTGCAATTTGCCAAGTTTTGATTGAACGAGCGCCGTGGGCTGTTTTGCTCGTCGCGGTGCAGCCGTGTTTTCGATTTTGTTTTTTGTACGGAACCCGATCGCCTTGCTCTATGTATTTGAAGCATCGCTGATGTAACAGAACCTCGGTAAAGTCAATAATGGAGGCCAAAAAGGTTAACAAACACCGATGCCTCTGATATGATTGGAGCCAGATTGCAAATTTGATTGGTTTGCTCAGCAAACATCGCAATGTTTTTTGAATAAACCGTTGAAAATATATGTGATTTTAGTAGCTTTAGAATAAATTTAACCTATAAAATCAAATCACTTATTTGCTTATAACATCTGACAGATATTTACGTCCCTGAAAAATGTAGGTAGTCTGCAAAAGTTACATGTTAATTTTCCCAGACTGATCGAATATGGAGAACTAAAAAAACCACTCCATTTTCCATTGACATTCAGTTTTTTTTTTACCGTCTCTTTATTTTATTTAAAGATATAATATTATTTTCTAGTTGTTAGTGGTGCTCTCGGGGAGAGGCCTATGTTCAGTGGTGGACGTCTTCGGGCTGATGATGATGATTATGATGAAATATGCGTATAACTTGCAATAAGATATAAACTTAACTGAATCGGGTTATCATCATAAACCACTAGCGCGGTAATTTAAAGTTAAAAGCATGCAACGGAAATTTCTTGGATTTGATTCTTAAAGCGGATGCCTACGAGCCACTTTACGAACAACTGCAATGAACAAACTATCTGTCAAGCACTTGTTTTGACTTGTTTCTCAAACTATCGAAACTTGGGCTGTGTGCCTGTAAGTAAGCTTCTTATAAGCTTCGCAGATGCCCACTTAGTGGATCCAAAAAACCTGACAACATCCCTCGGTCGATGGTTAAATGTACTGTATCAACAAGTATGTACAAAGATAAACAAATAGTCGTTTTCTAAACAAAGCCACTGGCTTGTTTTGCTCTTTGGTTAACAATAAGCTATTAATAATCAAATAGATTATGGATTTTGGTATGGATGGAGAAACTTTGCTGCCCTACAATTCTCTGAAAGAGTCAAGAGTCAAGACCAAGACACAGATTTGATAGTAAATACTACGAGTTCATGCACCTACGGCCCATTTTTACGTCGAGACCACACCGGCTAGCTAAAATAATTATGAGACTTGTATCTTGACAGAAGAGGATATTAATATAAATCAAATTTTAAGCACCCTAAAACCAAAGTTCTATTAAAAATCTAATTTTTGGATTATAAAAACATGACTAGCTCGTCACATCATTCAATCTCATAAAAAAAATGTTATTACTTACCACAAGTTTTTCAGGTTTTGATATCGTATTAATATTACAATCTTAGAATAAGTACCTATGGTTGTAATTCTATGATAAAAATACATGTATGCACCTACGACTGAAACTAGACAGGTTATGAGCTAGGATATTTTTGGTATACATTAAAAAAAAAATGCTTGATGTTGCATAACTAATATCTATTGATCTTACAGTTTCAAAGACACTGAACCTTTACTAACCTATACTAACTATTCTTATGCTAGTTAGTAGTTGTAATTGTTGTTTTAGGGTAAGCAACGCATCAGTGGCACGTCTAGTGTTACAGATGTCCATAGGCTACGGTGACCTCTTCCCATCAGGAGACCGTATGCTTGTTTGCTACCTATAGTACATAAAACAAAACACTATACTTTATACTACACAAAAAAAAAAAACACCTACGCAAACCCTAGCTCATAAATATTATTTACATCCTAATTTATTTATTTATTTATAAAAAAAAACTTTAAACACAATCATGATACCTATCGTTTACGAATAAAAATCAATGGCATATTATCTCGACTGGAACAATCACCTAAGAGGGAGGCGTAAGCACTTTTTTTTTATTTCAGTGAGTGTTTTTTAATTCCATTAAGCAGTGACCTTTCTATAAACTTCCTTGAACGAGCTAGGCCTATTGTTTTTATGGAATGAGGACTTCTAAAGCCAGAAATAAGAGCATCTGCTTTTATCAGGACATTTATTTAACGGTTTGCTTTTTTCGTTCACGTTCACAAACAGCTTGTGTAAGGCGAAATATATCGCCTTACACAAGCTTAATAATATAATTTTAATTTGCCAATATTTGTTTAATAATCAATAATAATAAGTCGGTCTTCTTTTTCTTTGTAGGCCTTCTTTTTCTTTGTAGTGGTCAGCCCTGGTGACAGAATTTTTAGGAAGAACAAAGAGTTTTGTCTTGGCGCAACGACTATTGTCTTACGACAACATTCGGGACCGAACGCTTAACGTGCCCTCCGAAGCACGAAGCACGGTAGTACTCAGTTGTTACCACTTTTTGCTGTACCGGTCACCCATCATAATAGTAACCGCAGCGAAATTGCTTAACTTTACCGATCAGTTAGGAACGGCTAGTTGAGCTTCGCCATGAGCGCTACAATAAGTAGTACCTATAATTTTGCATTATAGACTTTTGCATTCGCTGGTGAAGCCGGTGAGGGGTGAAAAACTGAGTTAGTAGTTCCTATAAACTTAGAGGTCACGTGGTCGTAACCTGGTGAACTACGGAAAGACGTTACGGAGACATCTTATAATATAGCTGGCTTACGAAATAAGGCCAGTTTGATTTATAGCATCGTATTCATAATATAAATCATGGAAGCAGAGCATTTCCGTTATTCGTACCGGGCGGAGCGCCACTTGATTGAACCATCAGTGTAATATCCTGTACTGGAATAGAACTCATTTTTTGCCGACGTCACTCTGTTGAGAAATGACCAGGAGACGACTGATTACCGGCTCTTTAACAACCCATTTATTTTCTCGGGAAACGCGCCCGGCTTAATAAACTGGCATTTTTAGGGAGGACAGTAAGTTAAAACCGGAAGTGTTTATTTTAAGTGCGACTGTTGAGTTTATGTCAGTTCTTTTCTTATTATGATTTAAATAACCCCACACGACGCATGTCTCTCTTCGCCCACATACTTATAAAAGTAAAAAAAGTCTCCAAGCGACTAAAATAAAACAAATATAAAAAAGTTGATTAAAATAACACCCTTATTTCCAAAATTGCACCTAAACCATAATGTACTAATGCTATTGAGTAGACATTGAAATTAATTCCCAAAACAGCACCCACTAACTATAGCTCATTCATATCATTCTCAAGTTTCTCGAATCATCAAATCATAATAAATCAAATTTCACGTAGTCACGTCAGCATTCAATACGCTAAATATGATATGCGCAAGATTTTCGTGGTTTCCATAAAATACCAATTTTTATGTAATAATTATTTGCTATAATGATGCACATTTAAATCCATTATTTGACTTACAATTTGCTGAATTAAGGATATTCTTACAGCTCCCAAAGAATACCCTACTTTCTTGGTATTTATGTGTAAGTATGTACTATTACTCTCTACTCTTTTATTTTTATATTACAAAAAGTGAATCTGTAATTGGATGTATGCTCAGCAGTAAGTAAAATGTACCTTATCTTAAGATCTGTAGATTCTGTGAACGAAATAAATAAAATAAAATAAATACATTAATATTGCAGCTGAGTACTATTCCATTAAACACTGTACAACAGTTAAGGATACAATTCCCAAAAGGGTGAAATGATTTTATTGTCACGGCCCTAGGGTGACTACAGTAAGGAGCAAATAATATGAAACGTTATTAGAAACGGGATTGGTATACAAATTAGTTTCACGTAATAAGAGAAATATCCGGGACAATTTGATGAGAAAGATTATGTAATTGATTTGCAAGTCATTCCCGATACAGTCGTTATTATATTTATTTATATCTTAATCACATTTTAATTGATTGATTATTGGTTGATAGACACCAAGATACAGTAGAATTCACTTCTGTTAGGGCTGATATCGACCATATACTGCTCACAAACAGTCACAATATAACAATTACAACTTAATTCCCCCATCCCCTTTTTAGCATCGTACATCTAGACACACGGAAACACGGCATCCGTATATGATAGAGATTACTAGAATACATACAAAGCGTTTTGATTCCTCGTTTATAATTCGGATAGCTAAGGAATGGAACACTTTACCAGCGTGATTTTTTCCTGACAAATAATATAATCTGGGAGTTTTTAAGGTCAGAGTGAACCGGTATTATCTAAGCAAGCATGCTCAATCGTCAACCACGTCGTCACTTACCATCAGGCGAGACCGTGGTCAAATGTTAGGCTACCGTAGATAAAAAATAATAATATTCAAAAATTTAAGTGAGCTGTTTGTTATCATAGCTGTTTTACAAAGAAATGCTTAAGACGCTTCTTTTTTTTATTTTGAAGTGTGCAAATATTTTGTCCCCTGCTGTATTTTGAATTTGCTTTCCAGTATTGTCTACTTTATATAGGAGGTCAAAGTTTAGGCGGTTCGAATGGTATTTTATTGCAGTTCTTGTTTCGTCCTTTTTCAAGTTTAGGGACGATTTGCTGTGAAATATATTTAATCGGGTAATGTCGCCACATGTTGGTTTATTTATGGGACTGATGTTAGAGAACTCGTATTTAAACTTTATAATGGGGGGCATGGATGATGGGGGGCTTTAATTTCTGTTATGGCAGTGTATGAGCACATTGCAAAAAGTAAGAAATTATTACAAACACCTTTCGAAATTTTCTTTTCAAATTAAAAATAACAATAACAAGCTTTTGAACATAGACATAATAATGACGTACAAGAACTTCATGAACAAGCATAATTAGTGTCAACATCGCATAATTTTCATATTTCGCCTAACAAGTTCTAGAAACTTTATGCGATGAGAATTTGGAAACTAATTTCCGTCCCTGTATTAGGTGCCGAGGTTCCATAATGTAGGTAGCAAAATGAGGAGCTAACTCAGATTTACGAATAATATAGACGCAATGATACTACAACACACTTTGAAGCCAAAAAAATTCTATAATAATAAATGGAGTTATTATGCTATATTTTGATAAATATATCATTCATTTATCGTGTCAATTGAGTAATTAATAACCGGTGTAGGTGTTGCTGAAATGCTGATAAGATGATACTGATGCCTGTTGTATTAATAGGATAGGTACTGCGTCAATAGAAAGAACATTCTAAATATGTCGGTATGGAGTTACGAAAAACATGCAGTGGCCAAGCATCTCCTTTGCCATTAAAATGAAAAACAGAAAATCCTTTAAAAGGTATCTTAAAACCCGCTCGACCTATTTTCGTGTGAATTAAAGAAAACTGTTCACTGGTTCCAGCGTAAAAACCTGGAATCGCTGAAGTCACGGCACATTTACAGCTGAAATTGTACCGTTTATTTCCGAAGCGTTTATTTCCGTTTTTATATTTACCGAGAAACCTTTATAAGTCATGAGTGAACAATAAAGTAGCCGGTCTAACAACTGTTACCCGCCTGCTACTTATACTCGTTCCATTAATATAATGTAATGTTCTATTTTAAGACAAACATTGCGCAATAGTGGTATGCGTAGCTTACTCTATACTTACGCACGTTACGAAAATCTCCACGTTAACTTGTATGTAAGTTACCTATATCTGATTCATATAGTATTAAAAAAAAGCTTACATACTTGTGTAGGTAGGTATTTAGAAAGGGTTAGGTATAGATTGCATCCTCCCGTACTCTCCCTGCAATCTATAAAGCATTTTTCTTAACCGTTTACTCGCTGCTTACAGCATCGTGCTTATCGCAATGATTTTTTAAAGGCAACCGTACTTAAGGCATGTCTATAAAAATATTACAGTTCTTAAAACTATAAAAACCAGCGGGATTTGAACCCGCGCCTCCAACTGAGCTATATAGCCACCCGACCGCTAGTTGCAAAAATGTTTAGGACTATGTGTTTACCGACTAAGTAGTTGTGGCGACACCTATAGTACCTATATTAGACAGGTAACTATTCATCAAAAGTAATTTTAAGGACTATAATATCTTTATAGCATTGTGCTTATAGCGTTTGAACAGGCTTGAATTTTTGTAAATGCTCGATGGTTTATTTGAACCACCGTGTAGATTATATTGCCTGTCACTATTAGTTTGTTACTTACATTACCCATTCAGCGATACGAGTAATTCATTCAACATACCTAATTATACATCTCGGAGTGACCTACATCAGCATTATGATAGGTCTACAATATCAAGCCCAAAGGTGTTACCTCGCTCGAACAAGACAATTTAATTGAAACTTCACTAAATATTCGCAAAAGACAAAACTGGGCCTCTGGGGTCTCTGAGGCATGAAATTTTAATCACTTCCCACCATGTAAAGGGGATGGGCGCCCCGAATGCGAAATTGTTGAGTTTCAACAATCTAAATTGGGCGTATCCTTCTGACCCTAGTATAATTGATTGCACGTGAAGACGTTAGTTACAGATTGGCTTAAATAAATGAAGGGGGTTCCGGTCTTTGATATTGTTATAGTAAAAATTCTTAGGTTAAGTTTTCAAAGTTTATTCTCTAAAGTAACTATAACCGTACTAACTACCCGCAACTTAACTACTATAAACAAACATTGCACTTACCTCATTTAGACTACAAATGATTCGAATATCGTTCCGTTTTTTTTTGAGATTGAGTGACGTGCTAGTCGTTCACCTGATGTTAAGCGATACGGCCGCATAACAGTTAGTGTCATTCGGAACTTTAAAATTATAAAGTTTCGCGTGACACTGCACTGCTCACGTCCTCCTGAGACATCACACAGTCTAGTAAGTTTATACGTACAACATACACAAAGATATGCCCGAACTATTATTATTTAACAAAAAATTATCTATAATAGTCTTGCTCTTTTAGATTTCGAAAGTGTGGGTTTTTCTTTCAACAAAGATGCGAAACATGCCATAAATTCTTTAACTATAAAGCCGGTCTTGGATATCTTACACGACATCAAACAGTACGAGCTTAAGACGGAATTGTTCCCGTATAAACATCTTAACATGTAGCAGAGCAGATTAATCGCCGATAGGCAATTGATCCAAGGGTGGGATTTACGACCCTCCAAACCTAGACGTAGTAGATAAAATAGTGTGTATTCCGGCACTTGATGCCGATGAACTTTTACTGTGTTTGTTACGAATCATGTTTATTACAGTAATATGTAATTATGAGTCGTGTAAAAGTGCAACCAACCTCTAACATATATTATCCTGTGACAAATTGTGCAGATAATTTAGCTTAAGGTTGGCTCTAAAATAAAATATATATACGTTCGAACCAAGTTAAATCAATAATGTATTATTTTGTTTTAATTTATGAGAATGGAGATAAAGCGACTACCTGATTGGTTCTGCGGGAGCGACGTAATTTGGCTAAATAACACAATTAAACTTTGGAGGTCTAGAACTCCAAGAAATGGCTACTTCACTGAGCTAATTAGATCATTTAAATATCTCGTATACATTGTTGATAGTATCTTGAAAGTGCTCATTAGATCATTTCCACTAGGAGGTAAATAAATAAGAAACAACAATACCTATCAGTTTAAAAAACACAATTGAATTGATAATATAATATCTCAGTATTTTTTAAATTGGCTATAAACACGAATAGGCCTATATTTTTTGTGTAGGTAGAGTTTCTTCCTAAGTAACTTCAATTTGGAAGCAGGAACTCTTAAAAGGCGATTTAATGATATGAAAACTGTTCCACCTTAATAAGTAGGTTGATAATAAAAGAATGAAGCAAGAAATAATATTACAGGCTAGGTATGTATCAAAGTAAACCAATATTTGAGTTCCCGAGTGGAAGGTAAAGCTCAGGATAGGTAATATTCGTTCGAGCGGTCGAGAGCCATCGAAATGTTCCCATTGCTATAACGAGGACGCTGACTAATTGCAAACTTTCTGAAGGAAATATGGGGCATTTCTTGGTCCAATTACGTTTTGTGAGTATGTTTATGTTACTGTGGTTTCGTCGGTCGAACAATGTACCTATTTGTGCTCAAATAAGTACAGTATTTTGTTACGGGGCTCTGGCTCAACTATTTGGTCCAATTTTAGTACTTTTCTTACTGGGCTTTTTATGTTATTCCTGGGCACTTATAATAGCTACCTAGTTACATGATCACATCGCTCTATCTACAACATTTTCGATTTGGGTAAGTGATCGGAGAAACCTCATCTAAACTAGTGAGCATCAGACCTTTCCGAAACTAGCTAATCTCATTGGATGCCTACTTCATTTTGATTAGTGGGAAAGAAAAACTTCTGCCACACCGAGAGGCTCAGCTGTGAAACGGGCTGTAGTTTTTAGCCGATATCGAGGATAAATTAAAGGGTTTTGCCGACTTGTTTGCTAATGACCGCTGTGGAAATAAGATTAGAAAGAATCGGTACTGTTTTGTGTTTAAATTTTGTAATTTACTATAGAGAACACAACTTCCAACTTTCAGGTTCGAGCACCGCGCAGAGATTTTAAAAGAAGAGATATAAAATTTTGCAGAATTACTCAACAGTGCGGATTCTCATCGTCATAATCATCATCAACCAGCCTGAAGACAACCCCTGGTTAACATATGATTTATTATTCCATCATGGAATCTATCGTCATTCCAAATTTGAATTGAATTCATTGCGCCGTTGCTTTATGACGAAGGAACAAACACGCACAAATTGCCGCTTTTAGAATACGTATTAGTGTGAACTTGTGTGATGACTCTAGATATACACACACGCTGGCAAGACACGGCAAAATAAGTATATATTTTAAATAGTAAAATAGGTAAACTTCGAACCAATATTACTTCTAAGCTAGTTAAATCCTAAAGAAATGGTACTGCATCTACGCAATAGCTTTTAAATGCTTAACAACTAATAAAACTTAAAGTAGCCAGACTTACAAGAATCGTAACAATAACATCGAAATAATTGCACAATTCCGAAGACTTTTCTCGAGACAACGTTCAATTAAAAGTCTAGAGTCAAGTTGGGTTTACTCCATTATTCGGTGTACGTAGCAGTTTTGTTGTCGAATGTTCAAAGCATGGCCGAAAATTAATTGGATTTATATTAAGCTATTGTGAATTTCGGAGGCGAATCATGTTGAAATAAATTCGGCTAATTTATTTTCTGAGAAATTCAATTAGAATAGAACAATTAAGTACCTTGGGAGAATAAAAAATTGGCGTAATAATTGTGTCAACTTGTTGTGAGGGCCCTGAGGTCTACTGAAAATCCCTTTTACCTTAACGCCAAACGTTAGCTCCTAAATGTATTGGAATGACATTAGCTGCGTAGAAGTAATTTCCGAAATGTAATTTCCATACATTTTGAGTTATTGTTTGGCGTTAACACTAATGTAAAGGTATCTTTGCTAGACCCCCTGATCCCCAAGTAGGTAAAAGTTATCTACCTAAACCCAAGGACGTGGTACAGTACAATCTCTTGCCCTAAAGGCTCGTTGGGTGAAACGCACGTATAAATTATCCGTGACTTTTATTGAAATAATTATCCACGAGGGACGTGTTTGTGAATGGATTTTATTTTTCCTGTTTCCGCACTTATTATTTTTTTGCATCAAAAGTTCTAATAAGTGATTGTTTTGGACTCTTTTTTTATGTTACGCTTCCCAAGATCATAAATGCATTTCATAAAGAGGCACCCTACGAAGAATATACGGACGTAATTGGAAATAATGTAACTGGCTACTTTTCGTACTACTTTTTAAATAAACTGTTGAAACAATAAGGCTTATTGTCCTGGCCAGAGGAACCCTTCCAGAAACTAAGCAACTGCCACAGGAACTATTGATGGCACAAGTTTAGTAATGATTATACCACTGTTAATATTGTTTATTGTAACAAGAAGTTACATTCCAATTACACTTCAATGGAAAAACATTTCTATAAATGTTCAAGAAGATAAATCCACAGAAAAAGAGTCAATTTTATAACCATGCAAGTTTTTTTAGGCGTTTAATTATTTGCGATATGGTGTTTCAATAAAGAGTTTATCTATCTATTGCAAAATTAATATGGCGTCGTTAATATTTGAAATTAACACTTTAAAAAAAAATATAAGGCCACTTTATAAAACATGGCAATCCCCGTCTTAAGTTTAGTTAAACTTATCGTTGACGTTTAGTCAAGCAACGCTTACATGCACTGCGTGTTTTCAGTACCAATTGCTAACAATTGAGCTAGCTCGTGAAACTTTTTGTAATTTTCAAATTTTCAAGCAAGCCTGGTCCTCCTATGCCCACTGTACTTAGGTATGCTGCAAGCGTCGCGCGACAGCTGCTTCGTTCTTTTTTATTCAGCTTTTCAGCAGCAAATGTTCAATATTTATTGTAGGCTTTTCTTTGAGTCATATTATTTATAAATATGTATAGCATAATATAGCATTTTAAACCTCTGTTAATCGATGTATGTTGATAAAATACCTTAATAAGAAGAATACAAGAGACAATGGGAATGGAAAAAATTTGCTATATTAGTGTTTTCAAGGTTAGATGTTTCGATATTATGCTAGCATCAAAGGTTTTTTCGATATTTGACATAATATTATCAGCATAACGACCAGCTTTCATATAAAGACCTAACCCATCATCATCAACAGCCTGAAGACATTCACTACTAAAAATAGGCTGCAAAACGCTGCTTTGATCTGGCTGCTCGCCTCTTGCATCTATCACCTTGCATCATCAATACAGTCTTTAGATAGCATGGCATAATTCATCAGGAATCACTTCCTAGTGGTAGTCAATACGTCCTCTGTACCCTATAAATGTATAAAAACATATTTTCCGTTGTATTTATTCCCTGTTAGGCATACACTTTGCTTGTATCGTTGCGCAAGCATATTGCAGTATTGGGAATAACATCCGGAATGAAGCTATAATTTAGTTGCTGTTCATAAATA
The DNA here is from genome assembly GCA_963580505.1 of Ennomos erosarius. Classification (NCBI taxonomy): domain Eukaryota; kingdom Metazoa; phylum Arthropoda; class Insecta; order Lepidoptera; family Geometridae; genus Ennomos; species Ennomos erosarius. The sequence goes on from OY756982.1 coordinate 11,917,534, forward strand.
AAATAAATGGCATAAGTGCGGGCGCATTCTCTAGGGGGTTGTAGCGGGAACATAAAAGATAATTTCGAAACATGCTGCATTATCTTGAGAGCGAGTGTAGCTGAGAGCAATTGTGACACAGGGTTAACAGTGCGGCTTTCATTACAACGCACTACGGTTCGAGACCCGCTAGGTAACATACAAATTTTGAAGTTATTTAGGGTGCTTACAAAGGTGAAGAGCATTGAATAACCGATTAGTAAAGCTAAGCAACGTTCACTGCGCCGGGCACTATTATGATGGGTGACCGCTATAGCAAAAGGTGGTATTTACAACTGAACGCTACCGTGCCATCGGTCATGATTAAAGAGTAAGTTAAAGAGTTAAGTCGTTAAGCCGAGTCAGAAGCCTTTGGGCGGCCTTGAAATTCTGACACCAGGGCTAACCACTTGCCTACACAAGAAAAAGAATGGTGAATGAAAACATTGTGTGAAAACAGGGAAGTTCGAAGGCATCTGCCATTCACCGACCTGCACTTGGCTAGTGTAGTTGATTTTACTCTACACTAGCCCCGTGAGGAATGGCCCTTATCATATGGGCTGATATTTTGACCCTGCATATATATAAATCGTTTTTTTATCAAGTTCAGTGAAATGTAATTATAATGAGCGTCTACACTCTACAGGTATAAACCATCATTTAATGACCATACATTTTCCTCTCGTTACCTTGAGTTACAATGGTTGTAGGAAGACTCTTCTTTTAATAGCGTGGTAGTAATAAATAAATCTATCAACATTTTCTTACAAGACCTAACTTTTCTTTTATGATTTCAATCTAAAATCATTTATTGTGAGACGCCATCTATAATAACTTGCTTTGATCACACATAAATCGTTCTAAGCAAAAAACAAAAGCCGAAAACGAAGTAAATGTCATAAATCCTCGTAATAATTCTGACGTGTAACGCTGGGATAATCTAGGTTACGCATAAATGGCGAGTGGATTCGTCATAAGGGCTCATAATACCCGACTTCACAACACGTTGATGTAGTTTTAGACAGAAACAAAACTTCTTTTTTATGTTAAAAGAAGCAAACGAGCATAAGTATTTTATACGTGTTTATGCCCCAATTCATGGAGCACTAACTAGAAAAACACATTAGAATAAAAAAAAAAGATTTAAATTTATCGCTATTTTTTGTAATTACTTCATTTGTGTTTTTAGTTTTTGTTGTACTTATATCATTATCTTTTTGCCATATTATAAAAACCATAGGAAGATGCACCTTGAATCGAATTCCTGGAAATGTAATGAAGTTTATTTCGCAAAATGCGTTAGTTATTTAGTTTTCCTACTAGAGCAATTATTATTTTGATATTTTAATTTTAGAGACATTTGGAAATTGGATTACTGGCGTGCACTATGCTAAGGGCGTTAACCACAGTGTAAGCAATAATTACCAAGAAAAGGACCAAATAATGGTTATATTATGCATACTTTGAGCCAAATAGCTTAATGTCTAATGACAGTGCCAGCAAAATTGTGAACAAGTTCTTTGAAATAAAAGAACAAATAACTTCTTATATGTGTGTAACTTATGAAGCGATTTCAAAGAATCACCGAAAGATACTCGTCTTTTTTAGGTTTTTTTAATTAGGTAATTAACATAACAATTAATTAAGTATACGCCATTATTTAAAACAACTTACATATACTTATTGTTGTCTGTCAACACAGAATTCTTATTAAACTAATTGCAATTTAACTAATTTAAATTAAGACAACAACGTGTTTTCCTGTGAATATAAATGGCTAATGTGTACGCACTCCTCTTTAGAAAACAGGTGCCTACTTTACTGTAACCTGAGATATCTATATTATTCATAGAGTTGGCATTCACAAAGCATATCTTAGCCCCAGATAATATAATACCTACAGTACCTTAGCATATTTAGCGAAAGGCTTCTCTTTTGTGAAACAGAGAAAACTATGCTAGGAATTGTGATTTTTGTTAGGTAATGAAAAAGAGCTGCCTGGACATTATTGTGATGAAATATAAATTAAATATTACTGTAAAGCTTTGTATTGTATTATGCTTATAGTTACGCATTTTCGACGGAATATATTATTACTTACAGTTTTTCAGACAAAATGATAATTTTGTTAGGTCTGCTTGGTGTTATTTACCGTAACTTAACACAAAATAACAATTTCGTAGAATAATTTTTTCGTCAGCAAAGTTTGATTTGAGGAATATTTCCCTAAAGAAAGGGAAGTTTCCGGTTGCACCATTTTCCTGTCGATTTTTAATAATAGTCGTAAGTTTGTGCTGTTGTCTCAGGATTACGTGCGCAGCGCAGGTCACGCGAAACTTGAGCTCTATAATTTTTGGTGCAACAAACATTGCAACTGTTAAAGGCGGCCGTGAAGCTACGAATAGCTTGCACGCCACATTTACATTAAAAAGAAATTCATCTTGACCCTGCTGCTCTGAACTTACCGTTTTCAAGTCGCCATGTGCCTACTTATTATGCTTTTTCGTTTACAGTTATTTAAGACATTTTTACTGCGCTACCTAATTCAGTTAATTATTTTCGAGTGTAAATAGCAATCAAATGTCAACTTAAAATCAAGTTAAATGTGTCTGAATGTTGTGTGTTTTATGTTAATAAGAAATAATACCCATTCTGAATGAAAGTAGTTAAGTATAACAATTTCTCATTAGGATTGAGATTTTACGCAGAATTATTAAAGTTTTGTTTAAATTATGTGAAACCTGTCTTTCGAATGCGTCTCGTAGAATTATTGAGTGTTTTACCAAATGTTCGAAGTCAAATAACGGTTCAATATGTGACTCGAAATGGTCTCAATTCCAGTTTATAAGCCATTATTGGAAAAGCAATGTAGATTTCAAATTGTTTCTTGTAACAGGTACTAGCCTCTGCGGAATACATTTGCTTTGATATTTAAATTTTAAAACAGTAGCCCTTATCCTAATTCTTTTCCAAAAGTGTCAGTTTGTGTAGCCAAAATAATGAAAAATGGCTGAACCAATTTAAATAGAACTTTGATTGAAGATTGCTGAGTCTAGTAGTAATTAATAGTACCTATATCCCAACTTTTCATCTCGGAAAACGAAGAGTAAGTTGACCCATTGTAGTTGAAACTGTGGGGTACCTGCCTACAGCCTAGCTACCGAATGCAATGCATTCCGCATTGAAAATAACAAGAATAAAGAAGTTATTATCAAAATCTGAATAAAATCTGAAATATCCAAAGATAATACTTAGCTGTTGTATTAATACATATTTAATTTAAATGTTATAATTCAGCTCATAACAATACACAATGTTGTTGCAGCTGTAAATCGCATTATCGCGTTTAAAGATATACACAAGTAAAGTTTTTAATGTTATTTGAACTCGAGTTTAGCCCGTAAAGGGTTTTGCAGAAATGCTATGTAGTTTTCTTTGCAGTATTTTATTGTGTAGCCACAGCTCATACGTCATCGTAGCTCCCGCGAGTGTATTTTGTTTATGAGAGAAGTTTCAAGGTTATTTTTATCGCAATAAAGTAAGAAACCAAAATATGGAAATAAGCTAACATAAGAAATGTCACGTTGCCGCTGAATGGATGAGGTTTCCATTTTGCTGAACGACGTTAAATCACGAAGTAAAAAGCGTCGAAAAGATTTCTCTTTTTTTGTAATGGTGTGATAGGTATGTGTTTCAATCGTAAATATCTTTTAAGTTCAGTGACCATGAAGTACCAATGAATCATAATGATAGCTTTACGGACCTGATAAGATCATATCACATCCATAATAACGGTACGGTATAGTAGTTAAGTGAAATAATGTAACCAGTCTCACCTCCCTTAAACTTTCTCAGAGCTCCCTCACGTTTCATGAGCTACTCCAAGCACTAGTTAAGCACGTTCATTCTGTTAATATTGACGAAATAATAATATTTCATAACAACGAGGTGGCTGAAAAATAATTAATTTTAATTTCAATATTGTTCAAGATCCAGTTTCCTTTTGATCTTCTGGGATTTGCGCCTCCAACGATGTTGCTACCAATCCATTTGTTGAAAGAAATTTAATATCGGAATGCTTTTCGAAACCTCTTACAATGTTTGAAAAAGCATGCGTTTGGACATTGATCGGATCTATTTTTTAGATCAGACAGGTTTCACCACAGTCCTAGAATATTTTCTAGGTGTTACTTACATTTTAGCCGATGGCATGGAAAGTGGCGTTCTCTGGGGGAGGCCTATGTTCAACAGTGGAGGTCTTTAGGCTGTTAAACATCCTAGATCTATGGGTTACACCACGTTTGTAGATATTTAGTAACAGTTATTCTGGATGTGGAAAACCTTTACCAAGACCACTTTATATATATTTATATTAAGTATCTTACGGTAAAATAGAGGAATACAACACCAGAGACCAATAAAACCTTATTTGGTTTTATTGGTGTTTTTAGGCAAGTTGTAAACCTTTTTTTCTGATTTATATAAAAAAAAATGCTTGACTTTAAAATGAATAAAATTTTACCTTTTTCATATTTTATTATCTAAAGTAGAGTCTTGAGTCTGGCAGAAACATAAAAAACAACAAAATTTTCAACCTTCTTATATAGACTCTATTTATGTCACCAGGCAAAGTTACAGCTGCGAGTCTCTTGTTAAATTATTTAAAAACCTGCATATACTTTATACATAGTAAGGTGCCATCCAAGCAACGAAAGCAGCTGCTTGTCTCTCGGGAGCGTCCACTCCCATACTGTACTCTCATAGAAAACGCAGGGCTGAACTGTGGCTGACTTGTGTTTGGATAAAATACTTAACAATCATTTTATGCTAAGTGCATTTTGTTGGAAAAGAGGAGCTCCATTTTTTAAAGGTATAGAGGAGAGAGCCGCTTTTAGGTCGCATTTTACGTAATGTAAAGTGGCGATATTAGCACTTTAGGAAATATTATTGTCACATGCCACGTCTCGATTAGGAACATCATATCGTCAGTTTTTCTGCTGATATTATGAATCGATATAAGGAACATTTTCGTTCACGGAACAATTTATTGTATGCTTTGCGTTTGTAAATAAGTACGAGGGTAGTATAATGATTACGAGTATCTTTCTGCCTTTCCGGCCTTGTAATGGGAGGTTTTTTGAATGGCAATTGACAAAATATTTTTTTTTTGGACAAACGTCAGAATCGATATCTGCCATCAGTTTGTAGAAGACCGCGTGTCGCTCAATCAGTTGCATACTAAATCCGAATAAAACCAACCGTTCTCTTCTCCACCCGTATTCGTCCGGCGTGCCAAATTTTCTAAAAGGAAGATGTCTATTTAAACAAAGTTGTCACGCTTTCGTAGCGTCACGTACTTAATCTCGCGCCAGGAGGCTCACTTTAACCGCTGTTGGCATCAATTGTATAAATTTACTGAGGCCAGTGAGGATAGGCTTTTCTGAAAAATTTGGATGATCTTAAGATTTTCATCTGCCTTTGAAATCAGAATTATGTACGGCTCTACCACAAAAACGAGGCGTACTTGTCAGTGGAGGGTACCATGAGTTGGCAATAAATGTGTATTTTACCGTGCGAGACACCTTCACGTTTGTTATTATTTTAGACGGAATAACATTTTTGGCATGCAGATTGTTAACACTACCTATTCAGCCCTGCACCTATGAATTTTCAAGTTATGTGCCGAATTTTCACTTATTATAGATGGAAAAAATCGTGATGAAACTGACCCGATAGCTCAGTTGGTAGTACAATACAATACAATACAAAAATACTTTATTGAACACCAATAAACAAGAATGCACACAGATACAAATAGTACAGCACAGTAGTAGCTTTGCCTTCTGAACTGTAGGCTGTGGGTTCGATTCCCACCCGGGACAAATTTTTGTAATGAACGTAGGTGTTTGTTCTGTCTGGGTGTTATATTTGTATGTATTTAAAAACAAAAAAGTATCTAAGTATTATATTAGTTATCTGGTTTCCAAAGTACAAGCTATGCTTAGTTTGGGGCTAGATGGCGTGGTGTGAAATGTCCATACATATTTATTTATTTATTTAAACTGGCATGTTCAAGAATCACACAAAATTGTCGACATCATGGATCATCCACCAACCCGCACTTGGCCAGCGTGGTAGCTGTCACAGCAGTGGGAACGTTTTGGGCTGATGACGGCGATAACGACATAGGGTACATTTTAAATCAGAAAATCAAGTATTCTTTAGCGAAAACCCGCGAGGCACTTCTAGTATTTTAAACATTTTTTACAAAGTTGTCACGCCGTCCCTGCGCTCCACATAATCCGGCGCTACGAGGCTCACTTGACCCGCGCGTCACGTCAATAGCATGGCATGAATGCTATCTAGGCTAGTGAGGACTCACACGACTCCTTTGAATGATGACTAACATAGAAAACGTTTTTTTATGTTTTGGCTTCACACATGCTAATGTTAACACATTTTATAATTTAGTACAAGGTATTGTCCTTCCACTCTTTGGCTGTTCGCATGATATTGTGGATGCAAATCGCTTTGTTCGCACATGCGGGATGTTAACCATGTAGCGATGGCATTTTTTCGTGCATCTGGTTGTCCGATGGTGGAAAGGTGATGGCGAAATCTGGTTATACAACTCCAGTGCACACTCTCCAAACTGTACTCGATAAAAGACTGATATACTGGCAACTTTGCGTCTATGGTCGAAGCTCTGTAGCCGAATCACAAACAATTCATTGCCTATGAGTTTCTTGGCGCATTTTTTAATAAACTCCAAGGCTTCTGCCTGGTACTTAGCAAATCCATCCCACCGGTGACAGCAATACTCCATGCAGGATCGAGCTTGAGCTTGATACAAATTAAGAAGCTGTTCCGGTGCGAAGTACTGTCTGACCTTAGAAAAGATGCCTAGCTTTTTTGCAGCTAGTTTAGCCTTCAACTTTACAAAGGACCCAAAGTTAAGGTTAGCTGTCAGGGTCATACCTAGAAGCTCTAGGCGATCGAGGTAATCGTTTTTTTTACGGAAAAGAGACACAGACTTAAGTAGAAACTGTTCACCGTCTCATCAGATATTCTAACATAAATAATAATAATTTTCAAATCAATCATTTACCCAACGAAAATATTTGATTGATGGTATTCATTACACAACGACATGTTAACAAAGTAAAGCTTCAAACTAACAATGTGTAATAACGTGTTGAGGGACAATGACGGAGCCCGAATGCCTTATGAGACAACTAGTTAGTCATTCCCGGAAACGGCAACCGGAACAATAAACTGCGCAGTTACTGATCGTGTTCTGTAAAACGGGAACATTTGCATAACACTGGCACTGGTGGTTTGCTGGCGTTCTAGGTTGGGAGCTGCTTTACAAAACGATTACGAAAGGTTAATATACACAAAACATCCAAAACGGTGTGTATGATACGAGGCACGCAAATAACTTTATCAAATATATCTAAATTATTTAAATATTATGATAATAACACCTTATGACCTAGTTACAAAAATTAACTTTTAGCAAAATTTTAATTGTGAATAGTCCGTGATTTGTTAAAAAGTATTAAGTGTGTTAAATGGTAATTATTGTGCATTACTAGGTAAAACTTTTCTGCAAAATTCGTCTAGGTAGGTACCACACCGCTGCTCTAGTTATTCTGCCGCCAAGCAGTAGTGTGCAAGTACTACTGTGTTCCAGTTTGAAGAGCATTGTAGCTAGTGAAATTACTGGCCAAATGAGACTTTATGACCTGAACACAGAGTCTAGTAATCTGATTGCTAAAACTATATTATTTTTAAGTTCCGAGTAACACTGCAACTGTTATGGGCGGCCGTGTCGCTTAACATCGACTTGCTCGTCCCTCATTTACATAAACAAAAATTCAAAGTAAAAGAGTTACAAATAGCGGCGGTTACTGTAGACATATGAACTGGACCGCCAGATACCAGAGCCAAACCCGCTCAAAGTGGCGGCAATGCGGGGTTTAAGAGTAAACGTCTTCAGGCTGAAGAAATTGTAGACTAGAAAACTAGTTGGTACTTACGTCCTGTAATCATTAAATCTTATTTGGTATCAAAGATGAAAATAAAACACTGCTTTAAAAACAAAGTAAGAGAACATTATTTTCGTTTCCTTTCACTGTTTTCTGGGTTGTCGATAAGACCGCCCGTTGTGACACTTAGATTTAAGCTTGTGCGTGTACATTGAGTGTTTCTGTAAATGTGGTGTTTCAATAAAGAGTTCATCTATCTATCTATCTATCTATCTATCTAAGAGGTGATAATCATTTGAAATTAATAAACTGTGGCGTGCAAAGAGTTTTCATGCAGCTCAGAAAAACTTAGCTCTTGGTTGCTAGGGGCAACCAAATCTTGTTGATTGGGAATCTAGGTCTTAGCCGATATCTAGTGGAAATTTTACTTGGTTTTTATGTTGTAAATATTTGTAAATTCAATTATACATCGCATCGTGAGCTAAATTATTATCTTTATTTACTTCCAACCTATAGACCTCCTTCTAATAATAATACATAGGGAGCTACACCACACCCATACTGGTGATCCCTTTACTGGTGACCTTTTTGAACCGAAAGTCCATGTTGGAATAAATGTTCGTGATTTTAATATTGTTGCTCATTGTGATAATTCTGATACTTATCTACATCAAGATGTCAGTTTCAACCGATAACAACGAAGATGTTTGTCGTGTCGGCGTGCGAATTCCGCCGTTTTGGCCTGAAAAGCCGGCTATTTGGTTCGCGCAGATCGAGGGCCAGTTCACGATATCAAACATCACTGCGGACAACACGAAATTTTTCTACGTCATCGGCCAACTAGACCAGCAGTATGCTTCTGAGGTGGAAGATATCATCATCAACCCGCCCGACACCAACAGGTATGAGAAGTTGAAGTCTGAGCTTATCAAGCGACTGTCCGCGTCACGAGAAAAGAAGGTCAAGCAACTACTTATGCACGCGGAACTTGGAGACCGTAAGCCATCTCAGTTCCTAAGACATTTGCAACACTTGGCTGGACCTGGAGTTCCCGAGGATTTTCTGCGTACCATCTGGACGAGTCGCCTACCAAGCAGCACGCAGACGATAATCGCTTCACGGATGACGTCTTCACTGGAAGTGCTCGCATCCATGACGTTGTTACGCCTACGGCGCATGTAGCATCAACATCAGGTGCCGTACCTGGAAGCTCCCTAGACGCCATGAACCAACAGATCGCTGAACTTACCAAGCAAGTGCAAGCTCTAACCGCGCAGGTGAACCGGCATTCACGTGCACCGAATCGTTCAAACAGGAAAACGCGCGGTCGTTCGAGCTCTACACGATCACAGTCGAACTATAGAAAATTTCCTGTGTGCTGGTATCATAGCAAGTTCGGCGATGAAGCAAGTAAGTGCGTAAAACCATGCGACTACCATGCGGGAAACGCGACCAGCAGTCGGTAATGGCGACGACCGATTGCCAAATTTCCGGTCGACTATTTGTCACGGACGGCGCGTCGAAGATGCAGTTTCTCATCGATACTGGCAGTGACGTATGTGTCTTCCCCCGATCAGCACTTAAAGAACGTCGTGAGAAAACAAATTATGAGCTGTGTGCAGCAAACGGCACACCCATCTCTACTTACGGCTACGCTCATTTAGTGCTGAATCTAGGCTTGCGCCGCGACTTTACTTGGCGATTCATAGTAGCGGACGTTACGAAGGCGATCATAGGCGTGGATTTTTTATCATTCTACAACCTCATCGTGGACTGTCGAAACCAACGCCTGATTGACAACACTACAAGCCTTACGTCCCCAGCTTCACCTGCGCAGTCAACTGGGAACATTTCATCAGTGAAAGTCATTTCTGGAGATTCCGTATATCATAACATACTAAGTGAATACCCTGAGATTACTCGACCTTCCGGTGTCCATCGTGTTCCGAAGCATAACACCATGCATCACATACAGACTACTGCAGGGCCGCCAATAAGCAGCACACCGCGGAGACTAGCACCGGATAAGTTAAAGATAGCAAAAGACGAGTTTGCAGACATGCTGAGGAACGGAACAGCCAGACCTTCCAAATCACCTTGGTCATCACCACTTCATCTTGCGCCTAAGAAAGGATTACAGAATGCTCAACGCTAGAACCGTACCCGACCGCTATCCCATTCGACACATTCATGACTGTCACGTTACATCCGTTCCTTTCGTGAAAAAGGTAGAATGGAACGCTACAAGTTAATGAGCAGCTCCTCCCCTACCTAAACAGTGCCTAGGTTAACAGGATCCTAAGAGCTGAAGAGAAAAAAAAGGAATTGGTAACAGATATTTATTTTCGTAAATTTTACAAGCTTTGTAGAAAGCAAAAAAAAGAGTCTCTAGATGATGCGGAAGAACGCGAAATTTAAGTTGTTTACGGCCTACAAGTTATCACGGTAGAATTAGAATGTTATTGGATCCAAACAAAGCCCGCTTCCGGTCTTTAACGAGGCCCACTTCCGGGTCTTCAAACAAACAAGGCCCACTTCCGGGTCTTTATTCAAACAAGGCCCACTGTCGTTATAGAGACTGAGGAATAGGATATCGCCGAGCGTCAACCAGTGAGACGACCGGTTTGCCTTTTTCAAACATTGAGTGGCAATATAACTTCATCACCATGTTCCGGCCCGTCGTCCGTCAAAGCTTTGACGACTAATACCTGCGTGTCTCCTGCTCCTGCATCTTGAATCTGAGCTGCGTAATAATACTTCATCGACGGTGGAAGGACGAGAATCTTCTTCTGGATCCAGAAGCTAATAACTGAATGAGCTAGCCGCTGAACTCTGGAAGTCGGACAAACTAAAGGCAACGAATTCCTCAGTCTCTATAACGACAGTGGGCCTTGTTTGAATAAAGACCCGGAAGTGGGCCTTGTTTGTTTGAAGACCCGGAAGTGGGCCTCGTTGAAGACCGGAAGCGGGCTTTGTTTATCTGAAGACCCGGAAGTGGGCCTTGTTTGGATCCAATAACATTCTAATTCTACCGTGATAACTTGTAGGCCGTAAACAACTTAAATTTCGCGTTCTTCCGCATCATCTAGAGACTTTTTTTTTTGCTTTCTACAAAGCTTGTAAAATTTACGAAAATAAATATCTGTTACCAATTCCTTTTTTTTCTCTTCAGCTCTTAGGATCCTGTCAACCTAGGCACTGTTTAGGTAGGGGAGGAGCTGCTCATTAACTTGTAGCGTTCCATTCTACCTTTTTCACGAAAGGAACGGATGTAACGTGACAGTTTTTGTGAATGTCAACTAACACTTCTTCAGAAGATCCTGAATAATCTGAAGTTAAGACTTCAAACCGTTTTTGGAGCGTGAAGAAGCGAGATCGTATGTTTGAGCATGACTCAACAAATGGCGGAACGGCGTTAAAGCGTTCGAGGCGATAATGAAGATGATTTACGAAAGATTCAACTTTCCTCAGGTTACTTTTATCATCCGTGGCTTCGAGGTGCGAGATTTTACCCTCGACGTAATTAAACGTGATCTCTGCTTGGGAGAGGTCATGTTTGAGAGGTATTGGAGAAGATTTTATGTCCTCAGGTTGAATGTGACTCAATTTTGCCAGCTGCTCCTTAAGAGTTGTCAAAGTGTCAGCTGGTTTTTCACCTCTGATAGTCACTTCATATTCCAGTTCAAGTTTGTTTAGAAACGAGTATTTAATTGGTCTCGCCATAGTCACAAGTTGAAGTCAATAGTCAAGGATAAAATCAAGTCAAGTTTAAGTTCGTTTAAGTATTAAGTACTATGCCAGTGTTGTAGAATGTAAGTGTGATGTTCCGCGTGTCCTGCCTGTATAAAAATAAATTAAGCAAGTACCTAAGATATTACGTTAGAGCCAAAAGTCAATATCAAATTTTAGCCTACTTGAGTAAGTATTATTTTAGAATTTAGAAGAATGTTTTAGAGGGTTCATTTTAGTTGGGCGCCAAACTGTCACGTTACATCCGTTCCTTTCGTGAAAAAGGTAGAATGGAACGCTACAAGTTAATGAGCAGCTCCTCCCCTACCTAAACAGTGCCTAGGTTAACAGGATCCTAAGAGCTGAAGAGAAAAAAAAGGAATTGGTAACAGATATTTATTTTCGTAAATTTTACAAGCTTTGTAGAAAGCAAAAAAAAGAGTCTCTAGATGATGCGGAAGAACGCGAAATTTAAGTTGTTTACGGCCTACAAGTTATCACGGTAGAATTAGAATGTTATTGGATCCAAACAAAGCCCGCTTCCGGTCTTTAACGAGGCCCACTTCCGGGTCTTCAAACAAACAAGGCCCACTTCCGGGTCTTTATTCAAACAAGGCCCACTGTCGTTATAGAGACTGAGGAATTCGTTGCCTTTAGTTTGTCCGACTTCCAGAGTTCAGCGGCTAGCTCATTCAGTTATTAGCTTCTGGATCCAGAAGAAGATTCTCGTCCTTCCACCGTCGATGAAGTATTATTACGCAGCTCAGATTCAAGATGCAGGAGCAGGAGACACGCAGGTATTAGTCGTCAAAGCTTTGACGGACGACGGGCCGGAACATGGTGATGAAGTTATATTGCCACTCAATGTTTGAAAAAGGCAAGCCGGTCGTCTCACTGGTTGACGCTCGGCGATAGATTCGTCGTGGTAGATACGGCGGCCGACGGTGACAACAGATGTAGTTTCGGCGATCAGCTCTCGGCGATAGATTCGTCGTAGTTTCGCGACTGGCTGTAGCGGATGTAGCTCGGCGATCGGCGATTTGACAATGGATATGTCGTGGCGCAGCGATTGACGTAGATGGAGATTCACTTCACAATTTTGGTGTTGGATAGCCAAAGATGGTTTTTGAAGGCGTTCTTGAGTTCCCGGGCCTTGCCTGGCCCGGGAATGGCCTTATATCAATTTAGTGTTCCTCTTCGAGGAGTAAATTGAGACTGCCATTCCATAGCGACAGCTTTTCTAAAGAAACTTCGCTAGCATTCCAAGGTTCTAGATTTTTGCAGTTTTCAAAATTTTGAATACAGAATAGTAAAAAAAATAAATCTAGAGTCAAAATACATACAATCATGGCCAAACTATAAAATACCTCACTGAAATTGACAGTAGAAAAAGAAAAATATGAATTTGAAGAGAAACTAAATTCGAAACAAAAAAAAGCAGTTTCAAAACAACTGCCATCCGAGCAGTCGTGTCTAGAAATCGGGCCCGTGACCCGCGCGCAAAATCGATAAAGTGATGTAAAATTTTTGAGAAAAATCAAGTTTTTTTTTTGTGCTTAAATTACTGTGAAAAGGACTGTCAAGTGCTGTGATGTGAAAGTTGTGAATAAATAATAGAAACCAGGTAATATATTATGATATATACATACATGTAGCATTACATGACTTCGCGCATTGTCTCTCCGGCTGTCAGGTATACTCTGTCATTGATCTTGTCAAAGCTTACAACCAAATTCCAGTCTGCCCTGAGGATATTCCAAAGACCGCAATCACAACGCCGTTCGGCTTATACGAATTTCCGTTCATGACGTTCGGACTACGTAACGCCGGACAAACGTTTCAACGATTTGTGGACGAGATGCTCAGGGGCCTTGAGGAGTTCTGTTTTCCATTTCTTGACGATTTCCTGATTTTTTCACCTGATGAGGAGTCACACAAGAAGCACCTTCATCAACTCTTCAACAGACTCAAGGAATACGGCATGGTAATCAACACTAACAAGTGCATATTTGGTGTATCGGAGATAACGTTTTTAGGACACAGCATCTCAGCAGCTGGCACTAAACCATTACCATCAAAGGTAGAAGCAGTTGCGAACTTTCCACCACCAAAAATTGTCAGAGAACTGCGAAGATTCCTAGGAATGGTGAATTTTTACAGAAGGTTTATTCCGGACGCAGCACGGTACCAAGCTCCTCTGAATGCACTGCTCACGGGATCAGTTAAAGGTTCACACCCCGTGCATTTATCTGAAGAAGCTACGAAAGCATTCACCGACTACAAAGAAAGTCTCTGCCAAGCAGCACTACTCGCTCATCCAGACTGCCAAGCGAAGCTCGCCATAGTCACCGATGCTTCAGACACAGCAATGGGCGCAGCTTTACAGCAGCATAGAGACGGCCAGTGGGAACCTATGGCATTTTTCTCTCGGAAGCTTTCGCCATGCCAGCAGAAATACTCGCCATATGACAGAGAACTTCTCGCTATCTACGAAGCTATAAAATACTTTCGTCACATGGTAGAAGCGAGAGATTTCATCATATACACGGATCACAAGCCCATTACTTTCGCATTTCATTCACGAAAAGAAAATTGCTCACCAAGACAGTTTAGACATCTGGATTTCATTTCACAATTTTCGACAGACATCAGGCATATATCAGGAAAGGTCAACGTTGTGGCTGATAGTTTATCACGCATCGAAGAGATTACTCAGCCCATCGATTTATCCAACCTTGCTCAAGCACAAAGCACAGATCCTGAGTTACAACAACTTTTGGGGAGCAATACTTCACTGCGCTTGACTAAAATCAAACTGCCTGGATCTCACACTGAAATTTACTGTGACAAAAGCAGCAATGTGGCCAGACCATACGTGACCAAAGACATGCGACCGCAAGTGTTCGAAAACTTGCATTCTTTCAGTCACCCCGGCACAAATGCGACGACGAAGTTAATATCGGAACGCTACGTATGGCCTAGTATGCGCAAAGACTGCAGAGAGTGGACTCGTTCCTGCCTAGCATGCCAACGATCGAAAATTACACGCCATGTCTCATCTCCATTAGCTTCAGTCAACATACCTCGAGCCAGATTCATGAAAATCCACATAGATTTGATCGGACCTTTGCCTATCTCACAAGGGTACCGCTACTGTCTCACATGTGTAGATCGCTTTACACGATGGCCCGAGGCTATACCATTACAGGAGATAACAGCTGAAGCAGTGGCAAAAGCCTTAGTTCACGGATGGATATCCAGATTCGGCTGCCCTGAAGACATCGTCACTGATCGTGGTCGACAGTTTGAATCAGAACTTTTTAAGCATCTGTCCCACATTATCGGATTTCAACGCAGACGAACTACAGCCTATCATCCGGCGTGCAATGGTCTCGTAGAAAGATTCCACAGACAGCTCAAAGCCGCCATTACATGCCATGCGACCAGCAGCTGGCTAGAAACACTTCCACTCGTACTACTGGGTATCCGGGCGGCGTTTAAGGAAGACCTACAAGCCACTCCAGCTGAGCTCGTATACGGAGAAACGCTACGACTCCCAGGTGACATTTTTTGTCAACAGGCTGATGGCACAGAGGACTTGACAGTATACACTGACAGACTGCGCACATTCGCCAAGAATTTGTTGCCATCACCAACATCACGCCATGGGAATAATCGATCCATCTTCATCTTCAAAGATTTGGCAACAGCATCCCACGTTTTTCTACGAGATGACACTTCTCACCCATCATTTCAAGCAGCTTACATAGGCCCGCATGAGGTGGTAAAACGGGGGGATAAAGTTTTCAAGCTCCGCATAAAAGGCAAGGAAGTCACTGTATCGGTGGACCGCATTAAACCTGCCTACATACTTCGCGAGTCGGACCATTCGTCAGCAGCGGCAGCAGCAGAACCTGAGACTCGAGACGCTCCAGTGACCACCACTCGATCAGGACGAATAGTCCGCTTTCCTGAGAGGTATTAAGGGTATTATCGCCCGTAGGACGGTCTCTGGAGGGGGGTGATGTGGCGTGCAAAGAGTTTTCATGCAGCTCAGAAAAACTTAGCTCTTGGTTGCTAGGGGCAACCAAATCTTGTTGATTGGGAATCTAGGTCTTAGCCGATATCTAGTGGAAATTTTACTTGGTTTTTATGTTGTAAATATTTGTAAATTCAATTATACATCGCATCGTGAGCTAAATTATTATCTTTATTTACTTCCAACCTATAGACCTCCTTCTAATAATAATACATAGGGAGCTACACCACACCCATACTGGTGATCCCTTTAAAACCACCAGCAAGAGATTTTCTAAAATTTTGTAGGTCAGATACCTATAAGGTATCGGTTCTATAAGCAAACTTTCTATGTCATGGAAATCGACTTTGAAAATATCTGAAATTAGTGGGAAAAAGAGAACTTTTTCCATTAAAAGTACAAACCTCAAGAGACAAATTCTACCCATATCTTGTACACTATAACACTGGTAGGTGGACATTAACATAAATAGGCTTTTTGGCGCACAAATTCTTAAGGTTTCTCTTGGCTAAGCCTGAAGCCGGTGAAGATAACATTTATTTGGGCAAATAAGTAGCTTTACTTTATTCTCATGACTATATTATTTTTAGCATAATGCTAAAATGAGTGTAAAATAGTGACAGGATATAATAAACGTTTGAAGAAACAAGGCATTATAATATGGCTGATAGCTGATTTGAAAAGTTGGTCGTAAGACTTTTTATATGGGCTCAGTTCCAGCAGGTCCAAAAGGGCAACGAAATAGAAATTTCAACTTCTTTCTTTCTTTGGGTTTGATTCCCACGCAGGACAAACATTTGTGTGATGAACATAGGTAACACCCAGACACAGAGCAAACTCTGTGTCTGGGTGTTATATTGTATTCTACGTAGGTAAATATTGTTTAACAAGAAAAGTATCTTATTATTATATCAGTTATCTGGTTCCCATAGTAGGTATGCTTAGTTTGAGGCTGTTTGAAATGTTTACTAATTTCTGTAATTTCTTTGTTATTTGATTACAGAAAACTTCAAATAGTAGAACAAAAGTTTGGCAGGTTTTTGTTTGACTTCATAATGTGGTTATAACCACAACCTCAACCATGTGGTCATGTGGTCAACATATATTAAATAGTCAAAGGCTTACAAGATTATAGCTATGTTTTGTAGTTGGACCTATTTTTGAGTGATACATTTTCACAAGGAAAATTTTGGAAAATAAAATTAGTCTCATATACAGGATGTAATTGAATTCATTAGCATCCTTTGAAACTAGGTATCTACTCCTGATACCGGTCACGTGTGGACCAAAATTTTTGAATTCTAACACATTGGTTTGGTAATAATAATAACTCCAAAAAATGCAATAACTTACTTAATCAAATGCTACAATACAAAATTTAATTAAAATAATGAAGTACTGTTTTTAATTAGTACATACAAGGTATAAAAACGGTTAAATGTATCAAAATCATCCGTGCCAACTGCGTTAGGCGCCGCGGCAATCTTCATAATTTTCAATAAAAATTATTTCATTTACACTCTTTGGGCTTTAATAATCATCTATAAATGATATACTATCATGAGCTCAATTTATGCTAATGAATTAAATTACATCCTGTATATAAACTTAAGCCAACTATACACACACGATTACATATTTTTATAATGTATTTTAGTTAATTGTTTATCTGTTAAAAATTTATATTAGAAGAAGAATATTAACACCACTAAAGTTATAAGACAATTATATATAATTGATTAATTGAAGTCGACTACGAAAATTAAATTAATAGCAATGCGCAGATTAAAAGAAAAACAATAGGTATAAATGTTATAGACTACCATAGAATAATGTATGTACCATAGAATTGACTGATGTATAATAATATTGCTTTTGGTCTGACTCACACATACTTACTTGCAAACGCCCTTCCAGGGCTCATGTCAACCTACCAACCTAATTATTTAAGATCTTGTGTATTATATAGTACTTGTTATTGTATATTACCTATTTTAATGATGTACATGAATGCAGTAATAATAAATATAAAATATATATATAAATAATGTAATATATCATCTACTGTTATTTTTTTAAGTCGTTTGATTGTTTTATTTTTCTGTTTAATAATTATTGGTTTTACTGATAACGCAAACTGTATCAACAAAATCAATAAATGAAAAGACGCTGGATATAATATCAAGAACACATAAACTATAAACTCCCATTTATGATCCATTTTGCTTTGGAATTACTCCAAATTTTGTAATTCAGAGACAAGCAAGCTCCCTCACAAAGTAACGTTTGCATAATAAATGACTGAAGTGGATGGCTGCTTGCATAAGTAGCAGTATGTATCGCATACGGTGACAGTTTGTCAAGGAAAGGTCTCCTTTGATCACGAATACTTTACCTTGATGTACAAAGCTGTCTCAGCGGTATTGCGAACCAAAGAACCATTTATATAAAAATAGTATTTACATCAATTCGTACGGGCTGATGATGATGATGATGATGACTCCTATTGTGATATTGAGCTATATTGGATGCTCTTTTATCATTCGAAGCGATCTTGTAGTTAGCATAGTTTGCAAGTTATTCGATAATCTTCGATGTGACCTACTACATATTTTATCAAACTGCATACCGTGAACCATGCAGAACTCTCAATATGTACGATCCAAGTTTTACTGTTTCCAACAACTGGAATAGCTTTGAAGTGTGTGGGACAACTAAAGGAGTTTGTTGAGAGATGTTCATAATATATTAGAATATAGAACGCTTGCCATTGTAAATCTTAAGGCGCGGTCAGAGTTCTATATAAACACAAGCTCTTTTTTGAATCTTCAATGCGACGTGGCGCGTCAAAATAATCATATTTGAAAAAGAAAGTCATCATATTATCATCAGCCTGAAAACGTCTACTTCGGAACATAGGCCTCCCCCAAAGAGCGCCACTTTGACACCACGCCGGCTGCCCGTCTCCTGCATCCATCGGCAGATGAAAAAAGTGTAAATAGCAATAAAAGCAAAAATCAGTAATAAAGTATTGGATTCACGGGAAATATTTTTGTTATCAACTAGCTCTATAACTCTACTGCCCATATTATTTCTGTAATATAATAACTAAACCCAATACATAGAGAAACAGAATAACACGAGTTATCCATTCCACTACGACTCGTATTTATTTTATTGAAGATATAAAATGTAGAGCTTTGGACTCGAAGATAACAAAGGGCTTCACGTAAAATATAGAGATAGTGCTTTACTGTACCGTAAAGAATACTGTATTGTAGCAGTTTACATGTAAAGTGCGTTTAACGGGGTCGGAGAGACATGTGGGGTAGAGTAATGTAGGTTAAGTATGTATGAAAATAAAATAGAGCCACCTGGTTAGGCTCTACCTTTATAGCTAAAGCAAGTACTATTTAATTAACTACTTGCCTATTTGTTCCTAAGTTTTTTTAAATGTAACTGCGAATTGTGGAGAATTTTCAGTTCAATTTACAGCTTATTAAGCTACCCGCGGGAAGGAAATTTATTTGCACTTGCTTTTGGACGTCCTAAAATAAATACAGAAGTCCGCTCTTCCTGATTGGTTACTTAAAGTTCATTCATGCAATTTATCCAATCACAAAAGTACTTCCACTCTAGTATCTATGTTGTAACAAAACATAAAAGTACTATTGTTTTTCCTGTGGCGGGAATAGTTGGATAACTCCTAATTTCAAAGTCAGATACCACAAAACTGATGCCAATTTTCAAAACAGACTGACACGCACGAGATATTAACTGTTTTCTCTTCTGAGATAGAAATACACAATTGCATAGCGAGGTCAATGTGTGCTAGCTCTTTTCAGGGTTCCGTACTCAAAGACTAAAACGGACCCTATTACTAGGGCTCCGCTCTCCATCTGTCACCACGCTGTATATATATCTCATGAACCGTGATGGTTACACAGATAAAATTTTCACAGATGATGTAATTCTATTGCCACTAATAACAACAAATACTAAAAAACAGAATAAAATAAAGATTTAAAGGGGCTCCCATACAACAAATATGATATTTTTTGCTTGTTTTTATAGATAACAGTACGGAACCCTTCGTGCGCGAGTTCAACTTGCACTTGGCTGATTTTTATCTAGAAAATACAAAAAGTGGCGCGTCAAGTAATTGAATATTTGAATTGAAATGTGATCGGAAATGCTTTATACACCTGCAGAGGCGCACCGTACCAGCTGTTGATCTGCATCTGAATAATGCATTAGATTCTCTATTTGTATCGAGTGTTTGCTATTCAACCTCGTTTGTGCTGGATTTCTGATGGAATATCCAATTTTTAGGAATAAATCTATTCAAAAATGAATTTGATCCTCAATAATGAATGGATTAATAATTGTAGTGGAAAAAATAGAAAGATGATTTTGCCAATTAGATACATCATAATCATCATGAACAGCCTAAAGACGTCACTGCTGTAGGCCTAGCACGAATCTTTACGCGCGCGTAAGTATAACCGTTAACGTATAACCCCCCTATTACGATTGCGTCTGTCGTTACACTGCTGTCAAAGTTCATACAATTTTGACAGCAGTTGAGCGGCAGACGCGCATTAGCAGCGCTACTAGCTCAATCGTAATAGGGGGGCAGATCAAATGCCATACAACTGCCTTACGTTAACGTTACGCGCGCGTAAATATTCGTGCTAGGCCCACTGAACATAGGCCCTCCAGAGAGCGCCACCTGCTCCCCGCAGCTTTCATCAGATCGACGGTGGACCTAGCGGGGGCCCGGCTTCGCCACTCGAGAACCTTAGGTACATCTACAGATCTTCATGAAGAAACTTGTGCATACTTGAGAATTTTCGCGTATATAAATGGACTAATGTAGGTATCTCTCCCATACAAATCGGTTAAATGGCTTAACATTTTATACAACTACCATACCAATGTTACCATAAATTCAGAAACAAAATGCCCTTGTTATTAACTGTCAAGTTGTCGCTCACGGTCGGGATTCCGACACAGGTATCTCGGGTAAAGTAAATATTGCTCGGGTTTTTTTGGGTATTCAATGTTCTTAGGAATAATAAGAAACTGTATTTGCTCGTCCTTGTCACGGGAAAAGGGGATTTCGTTGTATTCGAAGCAAGGCTTTGCGTCTTTCGTACGTATGGAACTTGTTATATAGAAGGTACTACTAGACAAATCAACATCAACTAGTCAGCAAAAGGCAGTGAGATGATTATCCTTTCACGGAACTTAAATTAATATTCGTATCCCTTCCTATTTACGTTAAGAAGGACGTGTAGGGTAGTAAATTATTAATTAATAGGAAAAAAGAAATGCCTTGCTGGTTAGTACGATTTCGGACGAAAAGAACAAGGATTTGGCATCAGTGGGTAGATTATGCGGAGGAACCGTGTAGTCCCGGCGGTGTCAGAATAGGAAAACACCATCGATTTCAGGGCGGTTATTCTCTATGGAAACACAGATTCCACACGATACGAAACCACGTCGTTATCGTGTCTCGTGTCTCGTTCAAATCGTGTCACAGCGTTAGATCACTTTACATTAAATTTATCTTTATTTTGAATAAAATATATTGATATAAGTTGTCATATCTTTTGATGTGTTGATGTTTCGGAACGCGTCTCGGTAAAACATATGATTTTTGACAGTTCAAATCGCGCCAATTCCAAATTCATTTCGCGCGGTTTTGTTTTTGTTTCACAGAGAATAGACTTTTGCAGATTTCTTATATAAGACAAGGAATTCGCGTGGTTTCGAAGTAAGGAATCGATACGGAATAAGGGCCCTGCCCGTGGGTGTCGTATAGAGCCGACTGAGGGAATATCCAGGAAATCAGAATTCTCCTCGAGCGATCATCAAGCTGTCTGCCAAGTGTGGTAATTATGGCAAACCCTGATAAGCGTCCAAAGTGGCCTGTTTGGCTGTTCAGCTAGGTGATTATGTAACTTGATTGCAACCAATAGAAACACAAAAATGTATGGATTTGACAGTTTCAATACGCAGCTTATGTGCATAGTTACTGTGAAAATTTTCATATTCGGAATGAGATTTCTCCTGTTGCATTGCTGTCAGCTAGGCGATTATGTAACTTGATTGCAACCAATAGAAACACAAAAATGTATGGATTTGACAGTTTCAATACGCAGCTTATGTGCATAGTTACTGTGAAAATTTTCATATTCGGAATGAGATTTCTCCTGTTGCATTGCTGTCAGCTAGGCGATTATGTAACTTGATTGCAACCAATAGAAACACAAAAATGTATGGATTTGACAGTTTCAATACGCAGTTTATGTGCATAGTTACTGTAAAAATTTTCATATTCGGAATGAGATTCCTCCTGTTGCATTGCTGTCAGCTAGGCGATTATGTAAATTGATTGCAACCAATAGAAACACAAAAATGTATGGATTTGACAGTTTCAATACGCAGCTTATGTGCATAGTTACTGTGAAAATTTTCATATTCGGAATGAGATTTCACCTGTTGCATTGCTGTCAGCTAGGCGATTATGTAACTTGATTGCAACCAATAGAAACACAAAAATGTATGGATTTGACAGTTTCAATACGCAGCTTATGTGCATAGTTACTGTGAAAATTTTCATATTCGGAATGAAATATCTCCTGTTGCATTGCTGTAAAAGTTACGTAATCACCCCACAGATATGTCACTACAAAAAAATGCCAAGACCAAACGATAATCTCAAAAATTTTAGGAAATAGGTGGTATAGGACTTTTATACAAAGTTCGTCTTTAGGAACCGCACCACCGCTAACTACCACTACCACTACGGACCACTAGGTGGACCGACGTGGGAAAACCGCGGGGAGCCGATGGATGCAGGAGGCGAGCAGCCGCTCAAAGTAGCGCTCTCTGGGGGAGGCCTATGTTCAGCTGTGGGCGTCTACGGGCTGTTGATGATGATAATGATGATACCTAACTAGTGAAATTACTGTGATGTGTTAGGATGACGTGCGCAACGCAGTGCTATGTTATGTGAAACTTTACTTATTTTAAAGTTCCGATTGATTCTGCAATCTGTTATGGGCAGCCTTAGGGCCCTGACAGGACCCAATGCGAACACGTTTATTACAGCAGACAAACTTCAAACTTATTTTGTACCTTATAGGGTCGCTTTATGCATAGCAAAAATATGGCGATTACGTTGCGTTGCACTTCGACTTTTCCATATTTCGGTACAAATAATTAGTTATAAAAGAAATGCTTATTGTTATAAAAAAATTAGCTTATAGACGGATGCATTGAAACATAGCTTATCACTATGATTTATTTCAATGGAGTGTCTTATTATAATGTAACATTTTAGGACGTTGGAATGATTTTTTAGAGGTCACTTCACGATTTATTTCTATCGAGAAAACTTTTCGTAAAAGTGTTTCAGTTTCGGCAGATGGAAAGAAGATATGACCAGTATTAACGTGCATTTTTTTCAATCCTGTAGATGGTTCAAAATAGTCGATTTGGGAACATTCAGCACCTTAACGCTTAACATCAGGGCCCGAAGTCTGCTTTTTTTTATGTGTAATCGTTTTATAATGTTTCATGAATGATACTATAATGAAAGATTTTGACACTAATGTTAGTCTACAAACTATAAGTAGACTAACATTAGTGTCAAAATCTATCATGATGACAGATTTTGACACTAATACTTGTCTACAACTATAAGTAGATAAGTAGGAGATTAGTGTCAAAATCTGTCATTATGGCGCCATTCATGAACCATTATGACATAATTGAATAGCAGACTTCGGGCCCAGGTGAACGACTACTTTATTAGGACGCCATTATTTAATATAAGTGTATAAAAGAACTGAATGTTAAATTACATTGCGTAATATACCTAGTTATAGTAGGAAAAATGTACTACGTTCATTTGCGGCATTTCTTCACGTTTTCCAGCTCAATATTTGGTTAATAAATCAGTCATGCATCAGATCCGGGATGTAAAGGAAATGAACCGGTGCGGTGGATAATGAGATTGGTCAGGAGCGAGGAGGTATGAGGAAAATATGGGATAACGAAGTGGGCACTCAATTTGCTGCATGGTTTTGGGAGCTTGTTGTTAGTAGTTTGATAGGTACAATTTCGGAGGAAAAATATAATAAAGAAATAAATAATATATAAATAAATATATGTGGACATTTCACACAGCGCCATCTAGCCCCAAACTAAGCGAAGCTTGTACTATGGGAACCAGATAACTGATACTACTTACATACGTTACTTACTTATATACGTTTTTGTTTTGTAAATACATACATAAAATACAATATAATACCCAGACGCAGAACAAACATCTATGTTCATCACACAAATATTAATTGTCCTGGGTAGGAATCGAACCCATAGCCCTCAGTTCAGAAGGCAGGGGTACTACCAACTGAGCTATCGGGCCCGTCACATAGAATACAATATAACACCCAGACGCAGAACAAACATCTATGTTCATCACACAAATATTTGTCCTGGGTAGGAATCGAACCCACAGCCCTCAGTTCAGAAGGCAGGGGTACTACCAACTGAGCTATCGGGCCCGTCAATAAACTGTGAGTACCATGTTTTTAAATACAATTTGGTATGATATTTATACCAAATTGCATGTTTGCCAAATGAATCTAACCTGCACGAAGCATTCACCAAAGTCTGCTGATATTAATCATTATTTGAATTATCTATAGATCTGCAAATACTCAAATGTTTTAACCAAGATAAAACGCTCCCTTTCATACATAGATTTATCTTTCATAGGTCTATTTCGGGTTGACACCCTCGTATATTATGCAAAATTTAGCCCAAATAAACAGCTGTTCCTAATATTAAAATTACATCTGAAATTCGATTTTTTTTAAATATATACGTAGACAACATCGTTTTTTCAGCTGCAAAATATCCATTATTACGTAAAATGAAAAAAAAAAAAAAAAAAATAAAATAAATTTAATCTTACGATTTGCTTGTGAAATGTTCCTTTCAGACAAAATGATGATGAGGAGTTATACCTAATAATTTAAGGTTACTGCAACAAGTGTTGGACAACGAAAACTGACAGATATACTTTCATACTGGCAGCGTAAACATAAAATTGCGTTGGTTGAATCCAAGGTGAGAAATTGCTTTCAAACGCTGCAAATGAACTTGGGCTTTTGGTAAAGAAACTTAATTGTCGGTTGCAACTGTCTTACTCATCAGCGAATACATCAATGGCTGAACATAGACCTGTGACTGTCTAACTATTGGAGGTACTATTATGAAATCTGTGCTATAGGTAATGAAATCAAATATTTGGATCGTCAAAACATGGGTGGTATAAAGGTGGTATGGAAATATCATTAGATTACTCAAGTTTTATCTTGAGAAGGTATATCATTTGGTTTATTTTTAAGAAGTAGCATTAAAGATATTTTTGTTTCATGTAGAAAGCAGAGCACACCAACTAATCTGTGAACTCCCACAGTTTTTTGTAGATAAATAAACGATAACGAACGTACTTCACGATATTTTTAGCTGCAATGAAAACTCTACCAATCCTAATTCTAAGTCAGCAGTAAGTAGCCTATCTCCAAGAGTCTATTCCACGCACCGGCAAGTTGCCGCACCGTATAACCATCCGAATATAAAGTGGGTCATCTGAATTGATTGAAAAAACTTTCTTAGTACCACCAAGGCATTCCAACTCGACTAACTTTAGGAACTAAAATTGCTAGTCTCCTTTGGTATTGGAAATGTAACCGATAACTTACGAAGTTAAAGGCGATCGGTTGAAGAGTTTTCTTTTGGAAAGTCTACCCTTTTTTTTATGAAAATGAATGACGTGACGAATTAGTCGTTCACCTGATGTTAAGCGATACGGCCGTCCATAATAGTTGCAGTGTCACTCGGAACAGACAATACAGTTCCGCGTGACACTGCACTGCGAACATCATCCTGAGACATCACATACGCAGTAATCACGCTTTTGTTTGGACGGGGGTTATTTAAATCAACGAAAACCAAATCATGATGAAATTTCTAAATAGAAAAATAACTAAACAAGGTCCCAGATAATATTAACTTTATTATAATAGCTACTAACAATCTAAATTGTTTTTGAACATCACAACCTTATCGCAATTTAATATCTTGTAGTGAGGCACATAAGCGCTGGATGAGCTAAATTACATAAAATTAAATTGCGTTTAGTTATGTAGGCGGTATTACATAACTATTCAGTTGGAGATTTTCCCACGTACCAAGGTTTTATTTTTCAATTGTAAAATAATAAACCGCATGAATAAACTAATTTCAAAAATAGAAGGATGCTGTAAAGTTCGTAACAATATTATAATATTTTAATTTTACCTAGCTTTAAAGGAGAGGGTTATAAGTGGGTGTTAAATATAATCAAAATGATAATAGTGGCATATGATACAGGGTTACACATAAAGTTAATCCGTAACAGTATTGGATTTTTCGAAACCTCCGATTTTTATTTACTGTAACCCAGCACGAAGTGATAAAACTCGATTGTTGTTGTCTAATCTGTGGATAAAACCCATAGGTTACCGATAAAACAATTGTTACTTCGTGAATAAACCACAAGAAAACTGTTGCTACTATTAATATCTAACATTCAATAAGTCAGCTCCAGTGTTGCAAGCAAAAAACATTTTTGTTTAAAGTCAAATATAAAAAAATGGAGGTGTGAATAAATTTTTTTATGAATATTATTAATCCTTCATAATTAATCTTTCGTTTGACATTGATTGTATGCTGATTAGAATAGACACCCAAGTCCCATACAAAAAAAGTCCTGTACTTTAGTGTAGTAGGTGGGCGTATGGCAGAAAGTACGTTCTGCATAGATTTTTAATAACAGTTCATATATTTTTTTTATCAAAAGCATCAGCATTTAATCACTTTTACAATCATCATCATCATCATCATCATCATCATCAGCAGGTAGACATTCACTGGTGAACGTAGATCGCCTTCGAATAAAGCGCCACTTTAACCGGGTAATTGCCTCTTGCATCCAACGGGTCCCCGTGGTGTTGGCGTTCACTCTAACTCAGGTTAGAATGTGACAATATTGGCGTAGGTGGCAGCACGCTATGCTTGTGGATTGGGACTGGCTCTCAAATCGGAATGATGGAACGTACTGTACCCAAAACATGCCGGTGACATAACTCGATTATGGTAACTAGTTAATTGTTATAAAATGACTTCATCATCATCATCATCATCATTATCATCAACAGCAGCCTGAACCTCTGAACATTGGCTTCCCCTATAGAGCACTATTTTAAGCAGCTTCCTGCCTCCTACTTCCATCAGCTCCCTCCGGTTTTAACCAAATGGTCTCGGTCCATCGATCCCCGGTGAGGGGCCAGCTAACGCTGCGTTTTCCGGTTTATGGTCGCTACTAGAGAACGTTTCTTCCACATCAGATGTCAGTTCTACGAGCACTGTGGACTGCTCATTGCCATTTCAACTTGTTAACTCCAAGAATATGACATATTATCGTTTCATTAAGATGTTTTTTCTCGCGTTATTTTACTTGTATTTTAACGCAGCTCCTAAAATGTATCACACATTCTGCGTCAGCCGAACGGGTCATTTGTGAAACAGATACATTAGTCTTTACAGCCATGAGGGTCATGTTTTCCAATATTGTTTCATAAAAAACGAACGAGGTCTCGTTTTATTAGTACTTACGTCATGCGCATGCAGAGGACATTGATGTGCGGGTTTTCATTTCAGAGTAAACTGCTGTGCGTTATTCTTTCACTACGCATAGGTATCAATATCAAGATGATATTGACATTAAGTATTATAGAATATTTGGTTGAATAAGTAAAACGCAAATGCATATAGTCAGCTATTGGAAAATTCAGCGAAATCTCTACTCTATAAAAGTTTTCAAGCTTGACACATATAAGGTGAACATCATTAGCTCGAACAAAGTGTTCCGCCGCTACTTCTCGAGGAAAACTGACTTTTTTGGATACTTTTTGAAGATTCATTATATATATGAGGTTTGGCTTTAATAATATTATGTACTTAGAAAGGGGGACTTTCTAAATACATAATATTATTAAAACCAAACCTCTATATGATAACCAGCTGTTATTTTCTTGTTGAAACTATACTTAAACCACAGAGCAAAAAAAAAGCCCGATGCGTCGTATTTTTCAGAGCTCTGTGACTTAAACGGTGGGCACTGTAAATGGGAAAGCAATTTTACTTACTCCTACGTATTTTTGTGAAATCCTCATTTCACAAAAGCCAGCAATAAAACATCTGACTGACATATTTTATAATTAATGTTCCATGCTGGCCTTTGTGTCTGTAGAAATTTAATTTATCACAACACTGTAGGTAGGAGGCAAATTACTAAACTATAATCTTTTGCTGTTTGAGATGAAAACAGAAATGAGCCTTTCAAGACAAAAGAATCATAGACGAAGCTCAAACATAGAATTAGCAAACTGAAGTGAATAGGTCAGCCAAACCTTTGAGGCACGCACCGCATGAGTGTAAACCGTGACATGTCCAACGCAGTAGTATATCGCCGTGAGTAGTGTGACTGCTAAACATTTTGTGCCATGAACTATGTATGTAGTATGCAACCAGGTTCATATTCCTTCAGCCCTATTTTAATTCTAAGGTCATGCGCCGAAATTTCACTAGCTCTACGTACTACTATATATCTATTCTGTGCTAGCTTTTGTTACGATGAAGGAAACCATAGTGAGGAAATCTACTGTTCAGATTCGCAAAATTTGATGTAATTATGCCACCCACTTGGCCATAATGGCCAAGTAGGTGGCATAATATTGCAGTTGTCGTGTAATATGGCCACTCTCTCTATGTGAGAAAAAGCCAGTGTTATTAAGCACTAGGAACGTATTGGGCTAATGGCGAATAATCCTGGTAATATAACAGAGCACGATAATATTATTAGCAACGTGTTTAATTTGGCTGGACTAGAAGCAGCTGATACTGCTAAAAATGTCACTAAACAATTGACAATCTAAAAGTGGAGTGTATCAATTACCTACCTATATTTTATTACTTTAAACTTTCAAGGTCACCCAAAAATTGTTTTTTGATAAATTTCTGTGCGCGCAGAGACCCGGTTTAACTCTACCTATATTTATTTGATGTTAAATAGCCTTTGCCCACGGCTTCACACTTGGGGTAATCAGCATTAAAATAATATATAGTCTAACATTTAACTTACTAATACATACATACATAAAAATAATTAATTGTTACGAATTATTGGTTCCAAACCTAACACGAATGGAGCCGCAGGTGGAAGCTAAGTAACACAATAAACAATAGCCTGTCACTCAAGAATAGTGCGGTGCTTATAGAAAAGCAAATTCAGGATTAGACTGTTTACTAGGTGGTAGGACTTTTCTGCTAAGTTCGTCTAGGTAGGTACTACCGCTTTGCCAGTTATTCTGCCGCCAAGCAGTAGTGTGCAAGCACTACTGTGTTCCGGTTTGAAGGGCATCGTAGCTAGTGAAATTACTGGGCAAATGAGACTTTATGACCTGATTACACAGTGTAGTAATCTGATTACTAGACTGTGTGATGTCTCAGGATGACGTGCGTAGTGCAGTGTCACGCAAAACTTTATTATTTTAAAGTTCAGATTGACATTGCAACTGATATGGGCGGCCGTATTGCTTAACATCAGGTGAACGACAAGCTCGTTACGTCATTCATTCTCGTAAAAAAAATAAAAAAATAGACCTCTAGAAAATACCTTCTACGAACATTGAACATAGTAGGTTCACGCAAACAATTAAATAAATGTTTTTAAGCGCTTCCTATATAATTTTCTCAATCATTATTAGTTTATTTTATTAGACGATGACGTTGATTAAATTATGTTTTGGGTTGGTACATGATCTTGCTGGATCAATCCATATAAATTCAAAATTTAATTTGACAGCTCTATAAAATGTTGGTGTGTCTTTCGTATAGGCCAAAATAACAAGGACCTCAGTGGTTCTCGCATGTAACTTAATCTAGGTTTTAGAACTGTCAAAAAAATTAAAAAAAAAATTAAGTTTAGTTTAGGTTTTTTACAACAAAATAGATACAGACTTTCAGTAGTCATTACGGATCAAATACTGTATAAGATCAAACAACAAAGATGCGTGAAAAGGACACATAGAATATTTTGAGCGGCATTTATCAATTTCATTTGGTTTCAGTGATTTCCCATAATTATATGCTTGCTTGAACACTTCCCAGGCAGGCTTGTCTTCGTCTTGAGGCTCTAGTCTGGAAATAAATAAAAACTTTTTTATATAGTTGCCCTTCTAAGGCCCGATTTACCAAACTAGAATAACGTTATTCCAAGTATATCTTTCCGAGATTAACCGAGTTACATGAATATAACTCTTATACCACCAATTTAGGAACTTGTTCCTTGGATACAATCAGACTGGTGTCCTTTGAATCGCCGTTTCATTTGTCAATCAGCTGTATCCGAGAGTAACAATAAATGAGCGTTATTCTTGTCTTGAAATAAAATTTATTCCACTCTGGTAAAATCGGGCCTAAGTTGCCTTGTAAAGTTATCCTAAAATACAATATTTTACTTGGCTTTGTTGTTACATCCCTATTTTTTCCGGGAATACCCAGGAATTGGTGTTCTCCACCTGACTGCATTATAAACTGACGGGCCCGATAGCTCAGTTGGCCCTGCTTTCTGAACTGAGGGCTGTGGGTTTGATTCCTACCCAGTACAAATATTTGTGTGATAAACATGGATGTTTGTTCTGTGTCTGGGTGTTATATTGTATTCTATGTATGTATTTACAAAAACAAAAAAGTATCTAAGTATTATATCAGTTATCTGGTTCCCATACAAGCTTTGCTTGGTTTGCGGCGCTGTGTGAAATGTCCACACATATTTATTTATTTATTATAATCTACTGCGATCACCAAGACATCTGCCGAACATAGTGCTCTCTTTGGAAGGCCCATGTCTATATATTAGCAGTAGATGCGTAAAACCTGATAGTGTTTTTTTTTCAGGTACCCTCAAAATAGTTTTTGAGGGTACCATCAGTATTTATTTGTTTTATGTTTTCCTAACACTGATTATAATTTCTTAACTTTTTTATGTAATGAGTAGCAAACTGCTTTTGAATCTTAAAGTCTTTAAATGAATATACCTAACTCTAGGAAATGAAAATTAATCATTTCATTTGCATTCTAATTTACCATAAACGCAGCATTGGGGAAAGTGAAATGACATAACGATTACCACAAACAAGGTAAAGAAGGATATCTCGCATTTGCCGACCCAAGATAAAAACCTGTGCAATACTTCGAGAAAGCTATTTATGTAACATCAGGGGGCAACCACAACGTCTTATAGCATTATTACTTCAATATCACTTCAATCATACATTATCAAATGACATAAAAGTAAGAATACTTTAATGTTGCAGAGCCAGAGCGGGTTTGATGACGTCACGTCAAATTGTTCACTCAAATACAACTGTCATGTCATACCTTTACATCATGTTGACACTGATGTGCGACAGTGATAACGCCATATAAAAATGTAGACATCTCGTTCATATGCAGGAATACTTTAAAAGTTCATGGTACGAGTTCGAACAATATTATTGCAACCTTGAAATAATAATGCCATGTAACATGATGGTTTTGTATTCGTTTGTGGTAGCCCAGCAGTTCTCGTTGCAACATCAGTTGTAAGAAAACCGGCTTTCTAAAAATACCTATTTGTTCCTTTGCTTTAGGTACCTAACAGAAAGTATTCTTAGTAGGTACTTGTAGCTAGTATATTAAGATTTTCGCAGCTAGCGGTCAGGTAATCATAGCTCTATTGATTTAGAGCATCCAATCCGTTGAATTGGAGAGAGCTAGTTCAAAGCCTGCTGATTCTTAAAATTTTATGGACTATCACTATAATATATCTTTTAGATATACTTGAAGTGTGGTTCACATTTTAGAATCAATTCCATGACTTGTAGCTAATAATATTTAAATAAATAAATAACGCCCAATGATGCATATCTTGCATCTGATGCAGATTGTGATCATCGAAGTTTCCCAACAATCAGAGACAATTAAGTATTTGCGCTTATTTTCTGTGCTCTAATTGCCCTGTTTAAGAATTGAACCCACAGCTTCTATGTTATGAATCATCCTGCTTAACCACCATACCATAGATTTGTTACCGTCATTGATTCAGTTTCAGTTCAGTTCTAAGTGTAGAAAAACTACAGGGCAGCTCGAGAATACTACTGCCTGAGCATAATATTATCATCTAGAATTGTTTCTGTGATATAATTATAAACATGCCATTAAATGTGTAAGTAGCTCGTCAACCATTCAACGGTGTAAAACAATTCATTTCAGGTCCAAAACGTGCTTCATTATTTTATTATTTTAATTAATTTGGGCTACTTATTTCAGATACACAATAGGTATATTCCCAGTCAATGGCCGTCCTTGTCTAGACATTTAACAAACGAAGGTAAAATAACTTGCTTGCTAACCAATTCAAACCCCTTGGCAGATGAAAGAACAAATGATAATTCTATGTTTTTGCATGAAATATTTAAAACGAATTTTTGCTCTAGCAACAGCACTACACCTGCGTCCATAAATGCGGCTTTTTGGCCTTGATATGCCCTTAATTTACCCTGACCTTTTCGTAGAAACGACTTAGAAACAGATATCAAAACAGTTTAGAAGTTAGAAATCTTTATTTTTGTGTAACGTGAGAGCAAGCATCATAATCATGTGATCTTATAGCCCGTACGACATACCAACCAACATTACCCTGGTTCGAATCCTGTTCAAATCCTACTCAGCCTTTAAAGTTATGTGCGGAATTCGCACTCGTTTTAACAACAGGGAAGTAAAGCATCGTAACGAAACCGATATGTTATATCACTCACCAACCCACACTTGATCCGATCGCAATCCTAATAATTAAAGTTAGTATTAGTACTAGATAGATGGTATAGTTAATTATGTAGGAGTACGTACTAGGCGATTCGATAACTAATTTTATCATAATATAGTAACACAGGACCTAGTCCGAGTGTTGCTCTCGGAAAGTCTCGATACTCACGGCCAACTGCTCACCGGATGCTGAGTCAGTTGTGTAAGTTTTTCGCAGAGTATATAAATAGTCGATGTTTTTGTATGGTTTAATAAGCGCCCCTAGCGACTGAATGGAGAATTACAGAATATTACTCTTTATAACTCTTTGCAAAAACTGACACAATGATACAGCATCCGGTGAGCAGTTAGAGCATCGACTTTTCGAGAGCAAAACACGGACTAGGGCCTCTGCAAGTAGTTGGAACGATTCCCGGCATCAGTCTTTTTTTTTTCTTATATTTTGGCTCCACACATAGTGTATTTAGCCAGTGTCAAATATTTTTCATTGTTAAAGAATATATCACGTAAGGTCAAGTTTTAGTCATAGTCATAGTCCAGTCTAAGTCAGATAGTAAAAGTCCAGTCTAAATCATCTTCTTGTAAAGTGGTGGCAACTTTACTACAAGCTTCTATGGAATTTTGGAACCAACACGAAAAACCACGTTTCACCACATTATATCACTTGCCCACACTCATGCTCGTAATTCAGCACTTAATGTGTAAAACTCCACCAATTTTAAACATTAACACTGGAAAAAGCACAGGTTTTAATAAATAATACAATGCAACGAAGTGAACTTTTCCGCGTTCCCGCCAAAACTCGGCATCAGTCTTCCTAGCCACATACCATATGAATAGTGCCTTCTTTGCAAGCGTGCTGATGCCGTATGTGAAATTTAGTCTATCGCAAATTCATTCCAAGTAAAAAATCACTTGCAGTTGAAGGTTTTTATTTTCAATAAACTTTACAGTTATAATAAACTGGCTGGATAAGGCCATTAGATCCCTTGATATGGTTGTATTGTTGTAGTTCTACAATTATTATTCTCACGGCTTAATGCAAACCCTCGCCCCTTTGTCCACGGGCCGCACACCCGAAATCACAATACATCGTCCATTATATTATTATGTGGTTATATTAATCATAAAACCTTTTTATATTTTACTAGCTACTGCCCGCGGCATTGCCACGCGTGGACTACATTACTTTTTAGGTTTCGGTTTGGGTAATGGCTTTATTTTTAAAAATTGATTTTCTATCAGCCACACTGAGTTTTCTGCTCGTATAATCACTTCCACGAAGTAAAAATGACATGTCTTAATCATGGATGAAATAATTAATTATAATATTTCCCAAAACAGCGTAGGTACGCTAATTATTATCCTTGATATTCCTGGACCAATTTTGATGAAATCTCCACTCATGGCTACTTAACTATAGAAAAATTTTCGATGATATTTCGATAAGTATCATCGAACTCATGATTAATTAATACCTATATTATATTAAAATCTAGGCTTTCAAAACATTTTTACAATAGAGCAAAGTCTGCGGGTCTAGCAAAGATACCAACCGCTAACGCTAACGCCAAACGCTAACTCCAAAATGTACTGAAATGACGTTTCGGAAATCGCTAACTTTTCCGTAGCAAATGTCATTTCGATACATTTTTGGAGTTAGCGTGAGGCGTTAGCGTTAGTGATTGTGATCTTTGCTAGACCCCCAGGGCATTTTACATAACATGTTTCGTACACAGATTAGAGAAAAAAATCTACTTCGTATCATTCCAAAGAGTATTATTATACTTCTGTATCATTCAAAGAGTATATAATTTATACGTAACGTAAGAGTATATCATTGGCCCACTGCATTAGCCTATGGTGGTAATAGTATGCATTGGCGTTCAGACCTGTGGGCCAAACATAAACGTCATGTAATGCCAAAAATAGGCGTAGTAAGAGTCAAGATTATACTCCCAAGGGTAAAGCTCTAACTATCACGGTTCATGAGATACAGCCTGGTGACAGACGGACAGACAGCCTGACAGACGTCGTCAGTCCGTTTTGGGTACGGAACCCTATTACTAAGGCTTCGCTGTCCGTCTGTCCGTCTGTCACCATCAGGCTGTATCTCATGAACCGTGATAGTTAGACCGCTGAAATCTTCACAGATGATAAATATATTTTTGTTGCCGCTATTACAAAAAATACAGAATAAAATAAGTAGTTATTTCCTTAAATACTTATTTTATTCTGTATTTTAGTATTTTTCTCTCTCATACATAAAACGTTTTGTTGCTAGTTTTTATAGATAATGATACGGAACCCTTCGTGCGCGAGCCCAACTCGCAATTGGCCGGTTATTTCTCTAATCTGCGGGCACTTAAGTATAATTAACATGTTTGTATCTTGAATGCAATCGATTCATACTATACTTACATATTATTTGATGGTATATTTATTTTACCCCAAAAACCCCAAACAACCTGCAAGGGCTTAAATAGAAAAACTAATAATGGTTAATCAAATCTAATAAATTGTAAAATTTCAATCCACTGTTTAATGCATATTTACTACCAAAATTAACTCCTATTACTCTTTGTTCATGGCCTTGCACACGTTTTTTTCTTTAATCTGTGCCTCCAGATGGACTTTACGTGAAACATGTAAAATATTCAATAACAACACGACGAAAAATTACTATACTTAAAACTGGCTAAATACACTATGTGTGGA
The DNA here is from genome assembly GCA_963580505.1 of Ennomos erosarius. Classification (NCBI taxonomy): domain Eukaryota; kingdom Metazoa; phylum Arthropoda; class Insecta; order Lepidoptera; family Geometridae; genus Ennomos; species Ennomos erosarius. The sequence continues at coordinate 11,953,024 of OY756982.1, forward strand.
GCCATAATACAACATAAAAAAATTACTGTGACACAAACTAACCGTCAGTAGCAAAAAAAAATTCACCATGAAGCGGCCATGTTGTATAAAATTCCGTCCGGTTTCGTAATGATATTTAATAATTTTGACCGATTTTTTTTAATGATATTTGTATTTTAATATATCCTATGTTGTGCGCTGGTTATTTCTAAGCATATTAGTGCAACCCGCATGAAAATCAGTTCAGTATCTAGGGATTTGTTCAATAACAAACAAACAAACAGCTACAAATTATTGTCCCTAGATGGCGTTAGATACGATAAATTAGAAAATGTATGGAGAAGGGAAAAAAGCCTTGTAGTCCTGCATCGCGGTTACGATATTTTTTGAACAATAGAACCTATGGGACAAATTAGATTTGACATCATTATGTGTGTGTTCCGTAGCGCATCAGAATTACACATTTATTATATGTAGGGATAATAGACTTTTGAGTTCAGAAAAAGAATTAGCTTTTATTGACGCAAAAAAGCCCTATTAACAATATCATAGTAAAATTATATCGGACTGGCTGCTGTTAAAGTTTTTTCTCAATGTCCCTATTGGTAGGAGGTCAAGTGGGAGCGTTACATATATACTTAATACCATAATTCAAGCGGCACTGCGCTCCAAAACTCAGATTGCTGACGTTGGTCAGAAAGCCGCGAGTCTAAAGTGGAACTGGGCTGGACACGTCTGCCGCATGTCGGACGAGCTGTGGGCTAAACTCAGCACTGAGTGGAGTCCACGCAATGTTAAACGACGTCGCGGCAGGCCCAGGCGGAGATGGCGGGACGAGCTGGACTCTTACTGGAAGGATTGGCCACATAAAGCTTCTGACAGGGAGCAGTGGAAGGAGGGTAGGGAGGCCTTTACCCTGCAGTGGGATGACCATGGCTGAATAGTAATAATAATAACGGGCCTGATAGCTTAGTTGGTAGTATCTCTGCCTTCTGAACTGGGGGCTGTGGGTTCGATTCCTACCCGGGACAAACATTTGTGTGATGAACATAGATGTTTGTTCTGCGTCTGGGTGTTATATTGCATTCTATGTATGTATTTACAAAAAAAAAGTATATAAGTATTGTATCAGTTATCTGGTTCCCATAGTACAAGCTATGCTTAGTTTGGGGCTAGATGGCGCTGCGTGAAATGTCCACACATATTATTATTATTATTATTCACACATATATTTTCTTTTCTTAAGTTTAAGTTTTGTTATAATATTGATATAAAAATATGTTACAAAAATATTATCATTATTATTATTATTATTATTCAAGCGCTTTTTTATTTGGGCACTGATATAGGTTAAAATGAATTTAAAATAAACAAATGTTCCTCGTTCCTTTCGTAGATGTAATTTTTATAATAAATTTGTCTCTTTCCCACTATCGATTACAGGACAAACAGAACCAACTTTTATTCCCGTTTCATGCAGGGAACAGAATCTTTGGAACAGACGAAAATAGCTCTACACATCCAGTGATAAAGCGACTGCCTTTTCAAAGCCTTGATTGTATCTTTGAAGTAGAATAAAGAAAGTAATATCGATAGATCCTTACACATTAAATAGCTACAGATGTACTTACGTCAACATGAATGCGAAGCCGCGTCTTACTTCATTGTCCGCCGGCCGCCCTCCGAGGTCGCAATACACGTACCTTGCGCATTGTATCGGGTCGTAGAGCAGAATTCTTTTCCATCTAACGCTCGGTTTCTGAAGCGGGATAACATGTTATTAGCTTTTAAAGGCATTCTTTGGCTTCTTTGAGACTTGTAGGGCAAGAGGTTTTTGAACCAAGTTTCATTTTGTGAACCTGCCCTTGTAATTTCAATTTAGATGGAGAAAACTCATTATTATTTGATCAATGTGATAAGCAAGTATAAAATGTATTTTATTTATAAGTATTATACCTACCATGGGTCATCTTCTCGCTGTAACTTAATATAATATTTGGGTGAATTTAACAGCGCTTTTCATATCATAAATTAAATAACTATAGTTAATTTTACGTTTTCTCAAGGTTGGTTCATCCATTCCCATTGATCAAGAATCATTTGAAAACAATTGTAAAGTGCAAGGGTTTGGCATAATAAGACCACCGCTTTCCCCGACGGACAGTGCCGTAAGAACATTTTAAGGGATATCTAGGGCATTGTCAACAGCATTCTCTTCCGTCTGATCATTATAATCAACTAGCATAACCAAGACACCTGACAAACGTGATGATATCTTATGATAAGCATGGATATACAATAGGCATGATGACTATTTTTTTTTTGATAAATTAAAATAATATCTCAAAAGATAAACATTTTTGTAAACAAAAATTAAATATCTCAAAAAATTACCAAGTTACAAGCATTTTAAAAACCGGAATAGAAAGTGATAAGTGATAGCTCAAACGGCCAGTGACGTCAGAGCAATATCGTCATAGTACCTCATTACTAAGCTGTGGTAGCTTTACATGTGACGTCACGAGTGGATTTTTCATAGAGCGAGCGTGGAGGCGCTCTGGTTCGCGAGAAAGGGACAGGAGATGCCTTCTTTAGAAACTTTAAAAGCTTATTACTCCGTGATTTATTTACCGATTTTACTTATTTTATTGCATTCATTTTTAATCTTCTTTATGAAAGTATTATTTACTTGTTCATTTTTAATAGTAGTCATCATGCCTATTCCCTCCCCATCAGCAGCTCTAGCCAAAAACGCCAATTTTTCCAATAAGATGGCGTTTTGAGCCATACAAAAACACGACTATAATAGATAAAAAGCTATGAGTCTCTTTTAGTACTCTATTTACCAAAACAAAAGCAACCTTATGTTCTTTGAATCATCAGTTTTAAATCTGGGAACATCAAAATATCCTAACAAAGGACGTCAATCAGTTTTCATGCTGTCATTTGGTTCCAACAAGCTGATACGGTATTGTACGAGCGAGATTTATGGTACAAGTGCAGCGATAGCAAAATGCTTTTACTGTATTGTTTTGGAATGATTTTTGAGTAAAAAATACTGATAAATTGACATTTTAGGAAGTGGCTATTAGGAGCTACAAGTGTGTGATTACATCCAAATCTGGTCTCATAGTCATGCAAATACAGCCATGTAATCCATACACATGGTTTGAAGAAACATTTTTATTATATTTGTGGTAGGTAAGTATTAAGTTTTATCATCATCATCATTAACAGCCTGAAGACGTCCACTGCTGAACGTAGGCCTCCCCCAGGGAGCGCCACTTAGAGCGGCTGCTCGCCTCCTGCATCCATCGGCTCCCCGCGGCTTTCACCAGGTCGTCGGTCCACCTTTGGGGGGGCCGGCCTACGCTGCATCTTCCAGATCGTCTACATCGGTCGCTTTAGTTCTCCTGCGGATCTCCTCATTTTGGATCTTATCTCGCAGGGAAACACCGAGCATTGCTCTCTCCATAGCTCGTTGCGCGAATTTGAGCTTAATAATGAGGCCAACAGTTAGAGACCACGTCTCAGTTCCATAAGTCATCACTGGCAACACACATTGAGTTTTATATTATTGTGAAACTCTATAAATCAACAATCCTTTGAAGGAATGTACTGACCCAATGAGTATAGGTATATGTAGGCATAAGTGCCTTAACTCAAACCGATTTAAAGACAATGGGATATTGTATTAATTGACCGCAATTTCAAAGAGAACCATTTATTTGTTTAACCAATTTCAATCATTAATTTGTATCAATGTTATAAATGATCGTTTCTCTGTGCATTTACACAATGATATTGAGTTTAATAGCTCTATTATGAGTTTTATAATGGATGGATAAAGGCTATCCGTAAATTATGACCGGACCAAAACAAAAAAAAATCAAATTTCACGTATTCGGTTTAAAAATACACTTTATACCGCGTGCTGGCTATTTAAATAAATAAATAATAAAATAAATATGTGTGGACATTTCACACAACGCCATCTAGCCCCAAACTAATCATAGCTTGTACTATGGGAACCAGATAACTGATACAATACTTAGATACTTTTTGTTTTGTAAATACATACTTAGAATACAATATAACACCCAGACACAGAACAAACATCTATGTTCATCACACAAATGTTTGTCCTGGGTAGGAATCGAACCCACAGCCCTCAGTTCAGAAGACAGGGACACTACCAACTGAGCTATCGGGCCCGTCAAATGATCGCAAGCAGTGAAGTAAAAAACAAAATAGGTAAGGTATACCTATTAGATACCTTACCTTATTAGTGTTGTTTCGATTGGGAATTGTTGGGAACCTACCATTTTCTTTCAAATGTTGTGTCTTGTAAACTTGGTATCATCATGACTTCTAAACATCTTATGATGGTTACTAGACCAATAAATTATTAAATATGAAATTCATTTATTATATTTTGCTACTAAAGTATAAAATTAAATCTTTTTTTATTTAAGAACACTTTAAGTCAATACAGCAGCTTACCTTTTAATACTTATTGAAATTCATTTTTATACTGAACTAATAATAACTTATTCATTTTTTATAGCAAAGCTTTTAGTATAAGTACCGAGCAAATTATTTAACGTTGTACTTTTTGGGTAATTCATGCATGAAGATTAATGTATTTGGATTTTTCGCTCAAACCCGAGCAATATATTAGAATCATACTGTAGGTATTATCCTGAAATCATATACGTACTAATAAGACTGAAGTTAAGCTAACGATAGGTATTCCATACTATAGTAAACCCTATAATTCAAGATATTTATTAACAGAAGAAAAATAAATGCGTTTACTGCATTACACGAGATTCACACCACGATTGTGATTGGTATAATTAAAATAAGAATTTGAAAGTACTTTGTTGTATGAGTAGTTATATTCATATAAATAAATAAATAACGCCCAACATAGACATAGATCCTGGACCCTAACTTGGAATCCCTGTATCTAGGGACCCAGGAACTACGAGGGCCATGGTCCCACAATACCCAGGCACAGAACAAGTATTTGCGCTTTTTTTCCGGGCACAAATACTTGTCCTGTCGCGGGAATCGAACCCGCCACCTCCGGGTTATGAGCCGACCTGCTCAACCACCACACCACGGAGGCTGTCAAATAAATAAATATTTCTTTTTTAACCTTTATTTTCAGAAAGGGGTTTTACCATCCTAATTATTTATATTCCAAATTATACATAATACATAAGGACTACTCTAACTAAAACAAAAATGAATATAGTTACGGGAGAATATACTTACGGGATTACGTTGAGAGCCGACATCCCTTTTGAAAAGAAACCTGAGAAGCCTTGACGCGGTGAGAGCCTGGTAATCCTTCACGAGCAGGTGAAGGGAGTACAGCACTCCAATCAACAGTGCTAGAAGGATTATTAACCTAGAACACAAAAAATATTTGATCATCATTAGCCCGTACTAGAGGAGTGAAGTATTACTACATACAACATAAGACACACACACACACAAGACACACAACAATAGGTAACACATAACACAACAACAAGTTTTTTGTAGTGGGCCAACCCCAGATGATGATTTTCAATACTGATTCATCGTCATCAACAGCCTGAAGACGATCTGGTTTCTGGTAGGAGCCGATGGATGCAGGAGGCGAGCAGCCGCTCAAAGTGGCGCTCTGTGGGAGGCCTATGTTCAGCAGTGAACATCTTCAGGCTGCTGACATATTCTCCAATATGATGACATAAGTAGGCATCATGTCGGCACGTCTGTTAACAACAGCTGCTGCTCTGACGATAATTCCGCACTCGTTAGCAAAATTAATCAAGCTTAATATTATCCTCGATGAACGGTAGATTTTTCGTCAAGAAATTATTTTGCCAACGGCAACAATAATTTGATTATTTACCTTATTAGCTGACTTTTTGTACTTTTGGCTAAAGTTGATAGTGTACACAACTGCCTGCTGTGGTACCTACTTAATTTTGACCTTGAATTGATTTTTATTTAGTTCACAATAGTTTAAAATACGACTAAATTTTTGTCGCGTCGTCTATTATTATTTTTCGGTTACTAAGCACGTTTAACTTTTTGAAATTTTTGCAGAAAATCGTTTGGCAATGATAATATATCGTGATATACCGGAATTGCCTACCATTGAGCAAATCTCTCTTATAAGGCCACTCTCATATATTCTAATCCCATTTCCGTGATTTATTAGATACTTAACCGACATCTTGCTATGAATTTGTATGATTAATTTGACAGTTGCGGTTTTCTAGAAGGTCGTGAAATATTATTGGCTGATTTTATACGAAAAAAGGGAAATTATCTCGATTTTTTGTTTAATAGACTTTTGAATTATCTTATTATAAATTTATTAAAAAAAATTGTTTAATACGATACCATTCTTAAGTGGGTATAATAGTAGTTTAATCTGGGAATTTAAATACATTTGGGAATTTCTAATGAAAAATCTTTTTAATTAAGATACGCTTTGACACGCACCGGGATTAAGGATATTACTCAAAAGTGAAATCCGAAGGAAACAAATTATTTGAAATTATTCTTACTTGATACCCATCTCCAACGTCCGCACTTAAACCAACACACTTGGTAATTGTATACCTTGACATGCCTCTTGGTTACTGATTATACGAAAATACCATTTCACTGCACTTGCAAAGTATCTACTCCTACTTTACAGTGACGGATCGAGGCTGGGGTTAAGGGGGTAATGTAAGAAAATCCACTGTATGGTTGATTTGCACAAACCCACCACTTTGACGAACTACCGCGATGTAATATATAATTACAAAGATATTTTTAAAGTAGCATAGTGACGTCTTTAGGCAGAAGATGACAAACATGTTGTGTAATACCCACACAAAATAACGTGGATGCTCTACTATTCCTTTTTTTCCTCCTTTATGCATGTGATCAGCCCTGGTGGTAAACCACTTAAAACATGACAGACAATACCGGCTGCGATGCAGTTGATCTGTCCAAGTATAATTTATTAATATAATTGACAGCCTCCGTGGTGTGGTGGTTGAGCAGGTCGGCTTATAACCCGGAGGTGGCGGGTTTGATTCCCGCGACAGGACAAGTATTTGTGCCCGAAAAAAAAAAAAGCGCAAATATTTGTTCTGTGCCTGGGTGTTGTTGGACCATGGTCCTCGTAGTTCCTGGGTACCTAGATACAGGGAATCCTAGTTAGGGTCCACGATCTATGTATGTGATCGTTGGGCGTTATATTATATATAATGTATTATTCATACTGACCAACAGCTGTTAACGGCAAGTCGAAATAATGACCGCAAAACTTTTGCTCAATATTTCGACTTGCACCTTCATTGATAAATACCAGCCATTAAAATAAGAATAAAATATTAACCAATCCAGTGCCTTGCTTACCTTTAATTTGGCCCTGTCTTTTCTCTTACCTCAGTATAACACACCCATTTTAAAAAGGACGCATAATGGTATAAACGTTAGGCGTCAGGAGACTCCTAAATTGGAGCGAGCTATGTAAGCGGTTTGTGGTCGAGGAAAGTGGTCCTGGCTGAGTACCAAGTCGGGTTGTTGTTACTTCCTTTAAAGATTAGACAGATTACCAGAGATCAGCGTGTGAGCGTTGAAATATCTACCTATACGTACCTACGTATTAATGACGTGGTTCATGGAAGGTCGACGATATTTAGGATTATAATTAATCTGTGCTTCAGACCACGTTAATTTGGGTGGAATGGGTGGGTGGAACTATCTTTACCTAAGTTTACTACAGACTTATAATAAGGGCTCAACAATAATTAATTGACCCTTGATTCTATAATACAATAAATGTTTAATTTGTAAAAAAAATACAAAGTAAGTCAGTATAAAAAAATAGGTTTGAAATCGTACATAATAACCTGTTGTAATACTACCGCGGGGAGCCAACGATGGGTGCAGGAGGCGAGCAGCCGCTCAAAGTAGCGCTCCCTGAGGGAGGCTTATGTTTAGCAGTGGACGTCTTCAGGCTGTTAATGATGATGAATACCACAGAATAAATATATAGTAGGTGCTGTAAATACTTTAATTATTTCAGTCTGACGTAATTTTTACATAATATAAAACATTAATTTTTAATTTAGAAACATAAGGCATACTCGGTGTTCGCGCAGGAACAAATAATGAGTTTTGGTTTAGGTTTAGGCGATTTTTATTTAGTTTTAGTTAAATTTTACATAATAGAATTGTTGTTTTTCGTTGATTTCTGTATTTTTTTTATTGACATTTTGTTGTCTTCTTTTTTTACAAGGAGTTTTTGCTATGGTTCAAGGAGGCGCGAACACTTGGTAAGAGGTACCTGTATTATTATGTACCATAAATGTCTTTGGGCATATACTTAAGAGTGCTTGGTCAGCGTACACCTCTTTATCTTACATAATCTACAAACTGGAAGTATTAAAAACATGAATATTGCATAACCACAACCATATAATGCGATGACACGCATAATCATAGTCTGCCAAAGTATTTTACAGGACAACAGGTCACAAAATGTTAACATGTTGGTACTGAATCGCAACAAGCATTTACCTATTTCAAAGCTCCAAGTCCAAGTCCAAGTCAAGAAAGTTTCAGAATGTTTATGACAAGGTTCTTATTAAATACAGTCGTGTAAGGCTTTGCAAGGTTAATTATTATTGTGGTAGTCGTACACGCTTGTACTGAATCGCAGTAACTATTTCAACTGCCGGTGAAGCAAACGATATGGTTTTTATTACGACGAAGTTCTAAAGAGTATGCAAGTTTAAATAGTTAACCCCGTTAGTTTTGCTAAATGTAACAGGTAGTGAGTTAGACTTCAATGATGCAGGTTGCGCGGAAAGTGAAATCCTTATAGGTATACCAATTATTTATGTAAACGCATAAGTCCGGACTAATGAAATGAAATGAAGTGAAATGAAATGAAATGAAATGAAATGCAATGAAACGAAACGAAACGAAACGAAACGAAACGAAACGAAACGAAACGAAATGAAACGAAACGAAACGAAACGAAACGAAACGAAACGAAACGAAACGAAACGAAACGAAACGAAACGAAACGAAACGAAACGAAACGAAACGAAACGAAACGAAACGAAACGAAACGAAACGAAACGAAACGAAACGAAACGAAACGAAACGAAATGAAATGAAATGAAATGATTTATTTGTAAGAATTTTGGGTTACAGTAAGAAACAGGCAAAGATTAGAATAATCTAGGAAGTAGACAGCAGCATTCTGAAAATACTTTATAGGGTTCCGTACCCAAAGGGTAAAACGGACCCTATTACTAAGGCTCTGCTGTCTGTCCATTTATCTGTCCGTGTTAGTTAGACGGTTGAAACTTTCACAGATGATGTATTTCTATTGCCGCTGTAACAAACAAATACTAAAAACCAGAATAAAATAAATATTTGAACGGGCTCTCATACAACAAACGTGATCTTTTTCCTCGTTTTTATAGTTAATGGTACGGAACCCTTCGTGCGCGAGTCCGACTCGCCTTCGACAGGTTATTTCTATGACCAAGTAAAATGAATTTCAGAATATAACGTCGGTGGTTTATTAATAATTTGTGATAGGGTACAATCGCATTAGCGTTAGTCACAGTACCTAATGTAATACCTACATTCCTCTTAACAATCATTGTAGTATACAATGTACAAGTTTATCGTCCCACACGTTATGTGTACCTATATACCTATAGAGCTCCTAACTCTGCTCTATATCTCGTGGTATATATAGATATATCTACAAGTTACCTACTCTGGGGAAATTGAAACTTTCGTTGAACTTGTCTAGTTAGGCGGCTGATGAATTGTGTTCAATAATTTTAAGGAAAAGGCTTCCTGAAGGCTTCCAGGATATTCTCGTTGATTTAGCGCTTGACTAATGCTTGCCTTTCATTTTCGTACATCTTATCTGTTTTTCTGATTAGAAGATTTCATTAAAGAAGTTATTTACCTGCGTTTTTGTATAGGATCTCAGAAATTAAGTGAGATAGGTTCGTCATAAATGGATTACTTATTTGGGCAGTTTTAGCAAGCCAAGATACAAAAACACATTTCATAAAAATTGCAAACGAAGTCAGTAGATAGGCCTAACCCAGAGGCGCCACTTTTGGGCCACATCGCTCGTAGACAACCGATGGCGAAGAAAGGTTCTCGGGTGGCGACCATTAACCGGAAGATGCAACGTAGGCCAGCTTTCTAATAGGTGGCCCGACGACATCAGGGCCGTGGGGAGCCGTTGGATGCAAGAGACAAGCAGCCACTCAAAGTGGTGCTCTTTGGGGTAGGCCTATGTTCAGCAGTGGATGTCTTCAGGCTGATGATGAATAACACAAACTTAGTTATTTTTAAAATTCAGTTTAAGCCATTTCTGTTCATTCTTCACAATTCCGTTACCTACTTAAAGGTGCGATTTTTATTATAGAGGAATACCTGTAGGTATGTAGTTATTTTATCTTCAAAGCGATCTTGCAAAACATACCCATAAGAATATTTATCGCAATATTTTCCAAGTTAATTTAGTTCACACAACGACCTTACTATTATTTTTGTAGAGAAATTGTAGGAACAATGGGCTAGTATATTTTATGCTTCATGCAACATTTTCATGAAGGTGTAACCAGGTAAGTTATTGCTCTCTGCGAGCCTTAACTTACGGCTTTTCACCTTAGACTAGAGAACAATATAGATAGAGCTTGATACACTAGAAATTGAAGACAAGAAACGGGATATAAAATCGTAAAATCATGCTCTAGTTCATCTTGAGATTATAATAAATGTTCGGGCTTGTCTCTCGACTATATCAGACTGCTTCTGGTCCCTGTTCGAAAATAATGCGGGCGGAATAGAAATACCAAATCAGTAGTCATTATTATTGATTTCGTATTTCTTTTTTTTGTTTCAACTTCTATCTTCTAGGTATATTAAGTTACTATAACAAAAACTAATCTGTCGTTTTCATAGACTAGAAAAGAACTGACGTTCCGTTTGAAATAGCTGAACCGATTTTCTCGAATCATAATAGCTAATAACACTTTCGATCAAGCCAGCTTTCAAGCAAAAACGAAAAAATCAATATCGGTTGATTCGTTTGAGAACAAGAACCCAAGAAGAGTTTGAGATCAGTTATAAATATAAATATAATATAAATAACGCCCAACGATCACATACATAGATCCTGGGGACCCTAACTAGGATTCCCTGTATCTAGGGACCCAGGAACTACGAGGATCATGGTCCCACAACACCCAGACACAGAACAAGTATTTGCGTTTTTTTTTTTCGGGCACAAATACTTGTCTTGTTGCGGGAATCGAACCCGCTACCTCCGGGTTATGAGCCGACCTGCTCAACCACCACACCACGGAGGCTGTCAAAGTTGAACGACAATGCCACAGACAGACACATGGATGCAATGACGCTTCTATAACATTTCTTGGTCGGGGGTCAACTACTTACTTAACCACGACGTTTTAAATATACCTACTTGTTTTAAAAACCATACAATAACAATACGGTGGCTTTATTTACAACGAAACTATTTATAAAAAAAAAACTTTCATTTGCCATTCTTTAAAACCATGTTTGTTAGTATCAGTTCAGTGAAATACCTATATCTATATGTATACAATAAGTTGTACTGAAATGTAGAGTGTCCATGAATCATTATGCTTTCTCAAGTTTGCAGGACTTACCGCCATATATTAGAATTTGTATACAAAGACGCAGACTAAGTTTGACATGGGTAGGTATTGTATCATAAATAGCTGGCGCAATAATTATAGCAGGTAGAAAGTCACATGTGCGTCTAGCTGGTGACATTTTTTATAAGCCAGAAGTTGACTAGACTTAAGACTTGGATTGAGGAGTATAATCAAGATGAATTTCTTTCTATTCAGATTTTTTACAAATTGAGGATTCGAGTTAAAAGTGGTCGAATAAATTGATAAGTTAAGATAGGCCGAACCAAGAATAATATTTACCTATTTCAATATTTATCAAGGAACAAGAATAAGGAAGCAAGGATATCCCAATTTAAAATAGCACTACCTTATTTATACGGTCTCTGAACTTCTACAGACCTTTGTAAAGTCAGCCCTTAACTTCCCCGCGGGTAGACGTAAACTTTGTTTTCTATTTGTTACTCGGTATCCTGCACCCTTGTAGCGATAAATTTCTTGGGGATCCCAATTTTCTAAGGATCTTTGTTTAAAAAGTTCTTGAAATATCCCTTATTTAATGAGAATTTTGTAAAAAGAATCAATCAGTGGTTCCTGTGTGTGGATAGGACCATCCTATCTCCACGAGTGTTCTGTAAGAGCCGGCTAAGGAAATATCCAGGGAAATATTCATAAGGAATGGGCAGCCTCGTTTTTATTATGTTGATCTACTGCGATCAGCAAGCCGCCTGCCAAGCGTCGTGATTATGGCAACCCTCTCCTATGATAAAAGTCGAAAGTGGTGTATGGGGAGGCCTATGTTTAGCTTTGGACGACCGTCTGTCAGGCTGATGTGGCTATAGACTTACTGTAACAATAGTTTAGCGCTTTTGAAACTATTAGGGGCATAAGTATTCAGTAATCGATTTGTTAGGGTTAGGGTAAATAGTTAGTAAAGATTTTTTTGTCACATGCACAGAGCTATGAATCAAATGACGCTTCGCAGAGAAAGCTTTTTTTTTCTCTGTGGTCACATGTATTTTTCATAAATTATTTGTAATTGCATTAATGTTTGTAAAAGGCGACATCTTCACTCTTCATATTGAACTTCTAATAGCGCTTCGTAACGTACATGGGTAGGTTCATGGGTATCATACAACTTTGAAGGCTTTGTGCTAATAACTGTAAGTAAACGCCATCTGTTGGATTGTGTAAGTTACGTTTGGAACCTTCTAAAGCTACCTTTCACAGATTAATAAGAATTTGTAAGTTACGTGATAGATGGCACTGTAACAAATAAGGTTTTATTAGACATTTTCAATCATTGTATTTTTGGTTCTCGTGACTCTGCTGTAAAATGCCACTTTGGATGCTTATCCCTAGGGCGGAACGGGATTTGCTATAATCGATTGGTAGGTGGCTTGGTGATCGTGGAGCATTTTAATGAACCAACGAGAATGCTGTGTTGCTCATTCCCTGGCCATATTAGCCACCCATGGCATCAGTCACGGAAAGAGATGGTGTGGTCCTATTCGTTAATAATGCCTATGCACGGCTTATAGAAATAAGTACTAATACCCTGAAGCATGTCCCATACCAAAATATATAGTCTAAGTATATACCTATTCCATTACCTTATTGAAAAAAGTCTTGATCTAACGCGTCTGTGCGCCCCTCCCTAGTAACTTTGATATCGGATTTTATGCATCTTGGGAAACTGATGACGTCATGACATTTTCTTTTATGAACGTTTTACGATGTTCTCGGTGCCAAAATGAAGTTAAATGGATGTGTTATTAAATGTTTGGAACGAAAAAGTTTTTTTTTGTATAAATGTTAAAGTGTTACATTGCTTGTTTAAATGGTTTTCACGCCCACATGGCATAGAGAAAATAATCACTTTGCCACATGGCTTTATCATTCTGGATGTAGTTTTGTATAACTAACTTCTTATATTACAGGGATCAATAATCAAGGGATCAAGGGAAAAACTGAGGCGTGTAAAAGGAAAAAGCTTCTGGCGCTCCTCCGTAATACTCGCAAATATAAGCATAATACATAACCTACTTAGGTACCTACTATTTTTAGGCACATGTCTTAAGCAAGGATTAGTGAAGAAGTAGGTAACATATTATATTCTCACTGCCACCTACGCACGTACGCATAGCTAGCGTTAGTGCTTCATAGTAATCATGCAGCGAGTAAATTTAGGTAATGCTGAGAACTTTCTAGAAAACACTTAGGCATTAGATCCAGGCCAAGGTCTTATCCCAGCTAAGCACAGCTCAGCCGACTTACATAAGAGCTGAAAGCCTTAGAAGCTTAAAATATTATTTCAGTTACTTTTTACCCGACTGCCTAAAAAGAAAGGGCATGTTTTCCGAGTGTATAAATGAGTAATGTCATTTGTGTCTAAGTATTGGTGCCGATGGATGCAAGAGGCAAGCAGCCGCTCAAAATTTTTTGGGGGAGGCTTATGTTAAGCAGTGGACGTGTTCAGGCTGATGATGATGATTGGCGCCTCTGGTAGCTTAAACAGCTTGTCTTTACCATAGTTTTAACGTTTCACATAGGACTTAATCTCGCTAAAAACATTATTTATTTACCTCGACGTTTCGGCCAAGTTTCATTGGCCGTGGTCACGAGAATCCGTGCCATGGCACGGATACCCGCATTCTCCAGTCTTCTTGTAACCACGGCCAATGAAACTTGGGCGAAACGTCGAGGTAACTAAATAATGTTTTTAGCGCGATTAAGTCCTGTGTGATACGTAAAACTATGTGTTCAAATCGCGAAAATCTAAGAAATACTATTGTCTTTACCAATTTTAAAAGTGTCGTTAGTTTTGTCGTAATGTCTTTAAGCATATCAACGATGAAAGACTAGGGACTAGGGTCGTCGGTTTCTCGGTCGTCTATCGGTTACATTTTGGAGTGTGCGCATGCCCTTCATCAGCTCATCCCATTTCCATCATAGAACTACAAGGCTTGGTGATTCTTCACATCCTTCGTCGTAAGTGTCACAAGTCCGTACTAAGAGTTTTGCTGAGTCATTCATAGTCCGAACGGCCAAAGAATGGAATGCTCTTCCAGTAATAGTATTACCTGGGTCTTTTCAAGTGAATGGGTATATTATGGACAAACGTGCTCCACCTTAGACAGCTTCGTCACTTACCAACAGGTGAGTTGTTGTCTTACGTATGCCCATTTTAGCATCAGAAAGAAATAATCAGCCAAACGCGAGTCAGGCTTGTGCACGAAGTCTTCCATACCATTACCTATAACAAATGATCAAAGAAATTACGTTTGTTGTATCGGAGCCTCCATGCATATTTATTTTATTCTGTTTTTTTAGTTAGTATTTGTTATTATAGCGACAGCAGAAATACATAATCTGGAAAAATGTCAACTATCTAGATATCATGGTTCATGAGATACAGCCTCGTGACAGACAGACAGGCAGACGTACAACGGAGCCTTAGTAATAGTATCTGGGGTAATAGAGCTCGCGGTACCCTTTGGGTAAGAAACCCTAAAACACGTAAAATAGATCCCCGGAAGCTACGAAAAAACACGTAGGTAAGTGGTAAATGGTAAATCGAAGACACTGTCACTTATAAGTTAAAAGGATATTTCAAGATGACAATGAAAGTGACCCTTTGTCATCCTCGGATCAACTCTGGACTGACTCAAACTGTCACAACTTAGGATTTTAGACACGGCTTTACGTGACGACGGTATAGGTGTGCTTACTGCTAACTGTTTTGTTGATCACCTGCTTTTGTTTTTTAAGCGTACCTACCCTATATATGTATTTTTATACTCTACTACCTTTTATTAAAGGTATATAATATACATTGCACGATCTAGTGAAAACCGCGGGGAGCCGGTGGATGGCGAGGAGGCGAGCAGCCACTCAAAGTGGTGCTATCTGGGTGAGGCTGTGTTCAGCAGTGGATGTTTTCGGGCTGTTGATGATGATACAGTTTTGATAGCTTGACAGTTGAACTATTTTAAACAATGGGTTATGTAATCAGCAGTTTAACTGAAAATCAGTCATTTTCAAATTCCGTGAACTTACCCAGCTAAGCACATTTTTACAACCTTGAGTGTGTTTTTAATTTTAATAGATTTTAATAGAAGTAATAATAGCGAGTTTTTACAACACTTAATTAGTAATTGACTAATGAAATCTAGGTTAACGTAAACTTTACTTTATTTTACGTGCTACTTTGAGGGATCTGATAAAACATACTTAGTAGGCAAATTTTCTTCCTGAAACAAATGAACACGGGGAAAAATGTGGGTGAAACCGCGGGTCCTCTGTTTTCAATAAAAGCACCAAAAAGTTCCGGTTCCGCGTAACTGATAGATAAAAATGTAAAGTTAGCAAAATCGATGTTCCCCTTCCAAAGTTTTTTAATTTCGAAAGTTGCTTGCATCGCATGAGAATCTGAAAATTGGCGATGTTTTCCTAAAAAGTTTGCATGCCATTTAAATTGAAAATGTATAAGCATCTTTATGGAATGCGTGTCGTCACTTATTATTACGCAATATAACAGCCCCGTAATCCATGGTTTATTGCCGGCAAGAAGATCTAAAAATGAACAAACATTGCAAATGAATTATAGCATCAGGCGATAACAGCTAGAATGTACCTGCTGAAGTTAATAATGATTGTGACGTAGTATGATACAGAGCCCATGATAGCCAGACCTTCATTATTTTATAAAAGTTGAAATTTTCTCTGTACATGTCTCCTATACAGGTAAGAACGACCAGCGACTATAGAGTTTGGGTTGTGGTTACCTGGGCAGGTAACAGGTAGTAAAGGTGTATAAAATAGTACTTAAAATTTGTTAGAGCATAAAGCTCATTTTTTTTATATTTTCTTCGGGATAACTATAGAAATCTCGTCATCCATTGCCGGACACTTATGACAGTTGCTACCCCTTGCCAGAAACCCCTAAACTTTGATAAATTACAATTATTATACTTTTGTTAGAGTATAAAAGCTAAATTTTATATATGTTACTTGGGGACCTATAAAAAGATGTTACCTCAATAGCCGGACAGTTTTTATGGTTTTTACATCTTGCCAGACACATTGAAAGTCCACTGTAGATGCGAGCGCGAGGTAACAACTGTTCAAGCGGGTGCGAGTGAGATAGAGCACTTAGTTAAGTGCGTTCTTTTACTGCGCACCATCTGTTATTTAGTGATGTATTGAACAGTCTGTCGCAACTGAGAAGGGCTGAAAAAATTTATGAAAAAAGTGCGAATTTTAATGAAAGATCAACTCTTCTCTCTTCCACACCTTTAGTCTCGCTCACACTCGTTGCGACGTCTGCGCTGTCAAAGTGTTTGTTTACCTTCAAATCTGTTTGAATTGAAAAGCGGGTGTGAATAATTAAATATTTTAAATAGTATTCGTGTTTTGTGTAGAAAATTCTGATAAAGCTTTAATTATTGTATATAAATATATGTATGTAGCAAACACTTTAACGAAAAGGACTTCATAAAAAAAACTGGTTAAAAAGGACTGCCATTCCTTCATTAAGGCTTACAGCTCCACCTTTGCCGGAATATATCCTCAGAGATTTTCCATGCCATGTTTATTCAGCTGCTATGAGCTCAAACGAACAGCACGTAAACCTAGGTATGTTTTGAACAAGTTATTGGCAGAAATAAAGTAAATACATTTATTCAGGACATCACACAGCATTATCTTCTTATTATGAATTCATTAGTGCTCTTGGTCTCTACCAACTTTTAGAGCCTCACCCATGAATAAGGCACCCCGCCGTCAAGTAGGAGGCAGCTAGTTCAAGGGCAAGCCTCAGTTTGTGGGTTTGCCAGGAAAAGAGGATTAAGAAGACTGCATCTGCTGGAAGAGTGCAGCGTCACTATGTTTACTCGGAAGGTTTACTTGAAGGGGATCAACTACCGAGTTATGTTAGTGATTCGCTCAAAACTCAATCAGGTATATAATTATTATGAAAAATTATGATACATAATTTTTTAATTATTCATAATTGTATAAACTTGCTTATTTTTCTTTCAGAAACTGACGAAGAAGGTGATGTTGAGGACGATCATGCCATCGACTGGAGTAGTAGTGATGAAGAAAATGAAAACATCGACGACAATGCTTAAATTAATAAACAAGTTTTACCTGTAATCATACTTTTTATTATATTAAACTAATATTTTTTACTTTATACAACATGGCTATGAACGTAATAAAATTATTTTTTATTAGATATCTTAATAAATAGTAATCGACTAAGTATTCGCCCTCGCACCTACAGTGGACTTTCGATGTGTCTGGCAAGATGTAAAAACCACAAAAACTGACCGGCTATTGAGGTAACATCTTTTTATAGGTCCCCAAGTAACATATATAAAATTTAGCTTTTATACTATAACGAAAGTATAATTGTAATTTATCAAAGTTTAGGGGTGTCTGGCAAGGGATAGCAACTGTCATAAGTGTCCGGCAATGGATGACGAGATTTCTATAGTTATCCCGAAGAAAATATAAAAAAATTGAGCTTTATGCTCTAACAAATTTTAAGTACTATTTTATACACCTTTACCACCTGTTACCTGCCCAGGTAACCACAACCCAAACTCTATAGTCGCTGGTCGTTCTTACCTGTATAGGAGACATGTACAGAGAAAATTTCAACTTTTATAAAATAATGAAGGTCTGGCCGTCGTGGGCTCTTGGGCGGTGTAATTGAATTCATTAGCATCCTTTGAAACTAGATACCTACTCCTGATACCGGTCACGTGTGGGCCAAAATTTTGGATTTCTAACACATTGGTTTGGTAATAATAATAACTCTATAAAATGGAATAACGTACTTAATCAAATGCTATAATACAAAATATAATTAAAATAATGAATAACTGTTTTTAAACTACATACAAGGTCTAAAAACGTTTAAATGTATCAAATTCATCCGTGCCAACTGCGTTAGGTGCCGCGGCAATCATCATAATTTTCAATAAAAATTATTTCATTTACACTGTTTACTCTTTAATAATCATTTATAAATGATGTACTATCATGGGCTGAATTTATGCTAATGAATTAAATTACATTCTGTATATACATCTTATTTATAATGGAGGTAATAAACTAATGAATTGTGTTGTCACTATTGTGTTTGAGCTGTCTCTTCCTATTCTTGTATAAATATATAAAATGGTCTAATAATTTATTTAATCGAAGCCAATAAAATTAATCGCTACTATTTAAATCTTACGCAGCGTAGGCCGGCCGCCCACTCGGTGAACTGACGATGTGGTGAAAGCCGCGGGGAGCCGATGGATGCAGGAGGCGAGTGGCCGCTCAAGGTGGCGCTCTTTGGGGGAGGCCTATGTTCAGCAGTGAACGTCTTCGGGCTGTTAATGATAATGATGATTTAAATCTTATGAGATACTTACCTGATTAGTTTACTGTTTCTGTGTCACACTGGCGTTATATAAAATAGGTACAGAACCAAGCGACCTCAATAAAATACTCCTGAGCATTTCCATGTTTTCACTTAGAGAAAATCGATGTTGCAAGGGCACGCTGCTCCCGACAGCCGCCGTCCTTCCCACTGATGTGAAAACGATGTTCCGGATTCTCAGATCACATTTATTTTATTGCTACCATATTCGTAAAGTTTCCTCCAGTTTTATAGCCAACTAATCTAAGCCCGTGACTGCTCTCGCGTGAAACGAAGCCGGCATCAAGTTTGATTATCTTATCGAAGTGACACTGCTGGGGGCTGTCTGAAGGTACATTAAACTTAGATATGTACAAAAATGATCAAAGGTGTAGGATTAAAAACCTTTGATCATACACATTGAGTAAGTACTCAAGGCGGCAAGATTCCACGGCTAATAAAAGAGGTTAGCGTAACATAAAAAAAAACTCGTGTAAGTATGTATTATGTTCTATTATTAAATCAATTAGCACATTGATATAAATTAGCCTATGAAATACTCAATTGAAAACACAACACTGTAATACGTACTTACTATTATTTACTCTGTGACAGTACACAGAATATAATACACAGTAGTGTATACTAAGCGAAAACTCAATTGACGTTTTGGGACCAGATTGATCATCATCAGCCTGCTTGCCTCCTGGATCCATCATCGGTTCCCCGCGGTTTTGACCATACCATGTCTATTAAACCCAAACCCCGGGTCAAAACTATTATGATAATAATTTATAGGTATAGTCTCTCCTGGAAACTCGATTTCAGCCGCTCATGCAAAGCGAACCCTCCTCTATTACATAATAAGGTAATCTCTTCTATAAATCGTGCAATCAAGAATCCATTTCTCTTGCATTCGCCCGCAAATCCACGGAGTTCTAAAGTCTTGCGAAAGTCGCCGGTAGTCGGCCACAGATGGCTTTTAAGGCTTGAAAACAATCGTTAGATTCTTCGATTAATGGTATAGCAAACTTTGGCACAGAAATGCAGTGATGTATTAGTAAGTGACCGATTTTATTGATATCATCATCACGATCATTAACAGCCTGAAGACGTCCACTGCTGAACATAGGCCTCCCCCCGGGAGCACCACTTAGAGCGGCTGCTCGCCTCCTGCATCCATCATCTCCCCGCGGCTTTCACCAGGTCGTCGGTCCACCTAGTGGGGGCCCGCCTACGCTGCGTCTTCCAGTTCGTGGTCGCCACTCGAGAACCATTCTTCCCCATCGGTTGTCAGTTCTACGAGCGATGTGGCCTGCCCATTGCCATTTCAACTTGCTAATCCTAAGAGCTATATCGGTCACTTTAGTTCTCCTGCGGATCTCCTCATGATATTGATATGTTTCGTGTTTAATCCAAGCCAACAGATACATTAGCCGGCATAAGTAGACTTCTTATATATATGCTATTATTTAGTATAAGATTAAGACATTAGCCTACCGACCTCATTGAATGCCACAATCAATTCTAGGCATTTTGCTTTAAGCGGCTGCCTCGTGGCTCACATCGGGTAGTCGACCCAATCTGGCACCACAACAGAACAAGAAAAACAAATTGCTCTTCGCATTTGAAGCTTTTTTATTGCCCTGTGTGATAAATACACTCTCCTATATTTTATCACTACTTACACATCATTTTTCTTTTTCTTATTACCATCATTATAAGAAATGTTGAGTAGGTACAATATTAAATCCCTAAGTATATCTGAACTAAGGAAAACTCTGTTCACTAAGCTGAATGGCATGAGTTACGAAGAATCTGAAGACTTTCTTGTTGCGTTAAAATAATAGAAATATTTTTACTAAGTATAATTATTTATGATTTATTATATAAAATTTATATTATGTAATTTGTAACATTCCTTTTCTAATTTATTAATGATACACATACTTATGTTATATATATATTTATATATGTATAATTTATACATAGGGAACACTAATTCATAATACACATTAACAAAAACATACATAACTCGCAAACATTCATGTACCTACTCACCCTTACACGTCATTTTTGTTTCACAATCTAGGTTACTGTTAGGATTAAAATAGGTATTAGCATGCAAATATTAATTTAAAATTTATGTTTGGCTTTGTAAAAATTCAATACTTTATTGTTAATGTAGACCTAGATTACATTTCGGTTAAATAATCAGTTGTACTACTAGTTGTGTAACCTACTTAAGGCTGTATCTTTTTGTTTCTGGCGAAAGAGACCTGGAACTCATAATACGGGCCCTGAGCCTAGTGTGGGATCCAGGTGCTCCAATGAATGTATATGTTACCCACTTAAGCCTATTTTCCAAATAAATGTATTTTTCATTTTTTTCATAGGTAAAATATAAATACCTACTTATGAAAAGTTCGTAATCAAGCAAGTCTTCTACCAAAGCCTTTCAGTTTGAAAACAATATTTTCTCATAAATCTCCCAAAAAGTGTTGTAATATTAATTCAAATTTCGTCTAGCCCGATGATTTTCCTCTCAGATTTGAGCGAGCTTCGTAACACCGAGGGAGATAAATGGACCTCTTTCAGATAAGCTGTAGAATGGGTTATTATCCCATCCATCCGAATCTGTCGTAGAGCCAGGCATAATATGGAGCTACTATAAAACTATACAGGGTGGAAATTAAAGGGTAGGATGGAAAAGGGCCTTCAATAATTTATACTCTTGGGTTGAAAGATTGGTGCGTTAATTAAAACTTAAAATTAAAACAATCAAGATCTTAAGGTCGCAGCTCATTACACAAACCCGGCACCTGACCAGCACCGCCTCGTCACTCGGCGTCGACAGATGGTCCACGGGTAGACGACGCTTTGTTACTTGTGAACGTCGCGTGATGAAAGCGAAATGTCACCGAGTGGTCTACTCGCCGTCCGCCATCCTTTCCAGCGAGGCGGTCCGGTGACGATACGGAGTTGATGTAATGAGCACATTTACAAGATCATATAAAAAATACTAACTGCTCGAGGTGTCGAGAGAGTCGAACTGCGGAGCGGGTCGGGTGCCGGGTTGGTGTAATGAGCTGAGACCTTTAAAAGCATTATTAGGCCACTATATTGCACTACTTAGCATTCAGAAGAATAAAACTTAGCAATAGTAATATAAAAGTTGAAGTTATATCTTTACTATTATTACCTTGGTATAATTATATTGGCAGGTACTCGGACTCCTACTTAAATGTAACTATACTGTTCTGATGTCAGTCTAAAGTAAGTTTGACAGCCCTAAGTTTGCACTTATCTCTGTAGCCTCCGGTTTCTTGTACATTTGTCAAACTCGTATCAAGCTAACATACCAAATAAATACAGTAGGTACAATCATTAGTTGGAGACAGCTAATGATCAACAGGCAACGAGTATTCAGCAAGTTGTCACGAATTTAAAAATGTATGAGAACTTGTAGAAAGTGTTGCTTAGCTAAGTTGTATTTTAATAGACTTAAGTGCAGACGAGCATAAGGTATAAGTCATAACTAATGCTTTAAATTAGTCATACCTTATGACAAATGTAAGGTAGGTATACTAAGGTACTTACTATCACCTTAATTTACGATTGAACTTCCTATTGGATGGAGAGCAAACTGTAGAGTGAGTAAACTTGTAAAGTTGCAACAAGTTGCAACCCGAGATGTAAGCGAAGCTAATGGAACAACTTGGCGCCAGCACTGGCACTGTACCAACTAGCGCCAAGACAAATTATAGCCGCCACCTTACTTGTCAAATTTCAAAGTCAATGTGACTTGAACGGCAAGTTTCAGGAACTGTTGCATCACATCGGTGAGTTCAAATTGGTTTATTATGCCAAAATTGTTAAATTACGGGGGCTGTTGCCCTAGTACGAACGGTAGACAAAGTTGTCTTTCCTATGTTCCATATTATGATGTACCTAATACTTTATTATGACACATAATTCATAATTCATTTATTCATTCCGTAAATGGGTACAATAATATAGGTGTTAATGTGTAAACAATTCAGAGCGCCATATACTGCTTTTCAGCATGCAACGTTAATGTAACTACTTAATTAACCAAAAAAATATAGTACAAACATGTCAACAAATTAAAATAGTTACATACAATAATTAAATATCAATTAAATACAGTCAAATTAAAAAGGTACACCAGTAAAACAATAAATTATAATAAAATCCAATTCAAAATCAATAAATAACAATAAAATAAAACGACAGATTTAAATAATTCAATGCACAAGTCAAAATTTATCCGCTGAAAATTCATTAGCACTGTAGTAAACTTTATCCAATAGAAAACATTTGACTGTAGATTTAAAAATGCGATTTGATTGAACTTCAAGAACTGTCTTTGGCAGATGATTGTATACTCTGGGAGCCATTCACATAACATGCGTGATGGGTATCTTCTATCAAAGTCAGAACACGAGCAATCATAAAAGTTCTGCAATAAAACACGATAATCATTCGCAGTTCACCGATCCACAAACCAATTACCAGAAAGGACCATAAAAAGGAGTTTCCACATTTTACAGCGGCATATTTCGCCTAATATCAATATGAGAATATTTTCTTGCATAACAAAGAGGCACGGTTTTATTTGGAGTCTCGAGGGCCGTCGTAAAATCTGTCGGGTGGCGGCGACGCAGCGCTGACGGCGGAATGTCCAAAGGTTGATGAAAGTAAAGTTTCTCACACACATAGCGCAGTAAAAACAGTTGTGATAAGATAAAAAAATCGTGATTTAATCTATTTATTATGGCCAAACAAAATCTTAATAAAAATAGTTCATTTTTGAAAATGGAAAATTTTGCCATGCTTGAATTTCTATTGAAAAAAAACCACAGAGCAAAGAAAACGCTTCGCCTCTACAGAAGCGTCATTTGTTTCAATGCTCCGTGGAAAAAACTCATGTTTACCGTAACATGACGTTAGCAATGTAAGTTTAGAACCATATACCATATACCATATTAAAAAAACATCTTCTGGACGAGCAGACACAGCATGCTGATGTCAATATAGACATGTCTTTTATATAGATAACCTAGAGTTTAGTCTTCTTGCCTTTAATTTTTTCTTCTATTCATTGTCATCATTCTTCTCCACATTATTTATTTTTGGTTTATTTGATTCATTGCATAGGTAACCATTTATCATATTCTTTCATGTGTATGTTTATTATTATTGTTTTTTTTTATTATTTGTGGTATTGTGTGTATTAATATATATAATTTTTATTGTATATTGTGTTGTGTATATATGTATATTTTTATTATATTAGGTATTTCGTATTTGTTTTTATCATAATCACCTGACAACTAATTGTTACTTACCCGTCAACCAAAGGGTTTAACTGAAAACCAGCGCCAGGTGTTGAGTACACCGGCATGAATGCTGAGATAAGCCCTTTTCAACACCACTGTACCTATAATGTATTTATTTTTTATCCATTTTTTTTTTTTTTTCTTCTTTAATACTAGTCCTGTGTAATTTTGTATTCTTGTTATAATTTGTGAGTGTTGAATAAATATTTTTTCTTTCTTTCTTTCTTTCATATATAAATATTCTAAATGTGAAACGACACATACTATTTTATTACTATATAAATTATTTCTCTTCATCTTCATCCTCGCGGGTCGTCTGGTCATATAGTGTCTGTAATACTTTCATACTTTACAGCAAATGCTTACAATGTCACGTGACAACATGAACCGTGGCCAGAATTGTAATATTCCCCGCATGCAGTGCAGCTAACAATAAAACTGTCATTTTGCACGTAAATGTTAGGTGTGAATTTACCGTTTATATTTCATGTTGGGTGATGGCACTGACATTTAGGGAGCTTTTTATTTAATTTATTTCTACATTTATATTAAACGTGTAATCTTTACAAGTATTGATTTTATACAATTAAGTGCGACACAGTCACTTCATAAAAAAGTCGGCACAAAGCCAGATATTATATAGATTTGTTTGTGGAACGTGTATAGTGTGCACGGCAAACCGACTGAACTGATTTCGATGAAATTAAGCACATAATAGAAATTGATTACCTAGAATACTAACGAGATCAACATCGAGAACACCTAGGTATTATACAAGACAGGCAATTAGACATTTCCTCACAGTAAAGTGCGCTGTGGTATCCATTCAGTCTAAACCGAAAACCTTCCACAAAGGGACGACCTACGAAAACAATAAGTATGATTTATGAGAGAAATAAAAACCCTTGGACAATTTTAGAAGCATTTTTGGTTTGCAATAGTCGACTTTCCGTAATAAATGTGATTTATAATACGTTACATAAAGAAGCTGAGGTAAGTGTATTACCAATGTTGGCGAAAAGTCCACGTAATATTGCATATTTTGGCTTCTTGGAAACATGTTTTAAATGAAAAGTAAGTGGTGCAGAGAAAAAGTATTATTTTTATTTCATTTCATTTCATTTCATTTCATTTCGTTTCGTTTCGTTTCGTTTCGTTTCGTTTCGTTTCGTTTCGTTTCGTTTCGTTTCGTTTCGTTTCGTTTCGTTTCGTTTCGTTTCGTTTCGTTTCGTTTCGTTTCGTTTCGTTTCGTTTCGTTTCGTTTCGTTTCGTTTCGTTTCGTTTCGTTTCGTTTCGTTTCGTTTCGTTTCGTTTCTTTTCGTTTCGTTTCGTTTCATTTCATTTCATTTCACTTCATTTCATTTCACTTCATTTTATTTCATTTCATTTCATTTCATTTCATTTCATTTTATTTTATTTTATGTTATTATCATCATCATCATCATCATCAAACCGAAATTCCACTGCCTGAACCAGGCCTCCCTTTGAAAATGCCACTTTGAACGATTTCCACTGGGTTTACGATAGTCACCAAGCTAGGCATCTGGCGTCTTAGTGGTGAAGACTTTAATGTATCTAGGAAAACAATTATCATTACCATTCTGCAGATGTTCACAAATAAGCCTCGTCTACAGAGCGCCATTTGGAGTGGCTGCTTGCGCCTTGCACCCATTGGCTCCCCGTAGTTTTAACTAGCTTGTCGGTCCACCATATATATGCCGAGGATATGCAGCAGCCTATTCCCTGGCTATATACTTATTACAGTCGCACAATGGGCTATGGAGAGAGCAATGCTTGTCGTCGAGCAATGTTGCAATCGGTGTTTCCCTGCGAGATAAGATCCGTAATGAGGAGATCCGCAGGAGAACTAAAGTGACTGATGTAGCTCTTAGGATTAGCAAGTTGAAATGGCAAGGGCAGGCCACATCGCTCGTAGAACTGACAACCGATGGGGAAGAAAGGTTCTCGAGTGGCGACCATGAACTGGAAGACGCAGCGTAGGCCGGCCCCCCACTAGGTGGACCGACGACCTGGTGAAAGCCGCGGGGAGCCGATGGATGCAGGAGGCGAGCAGCCGCTCTAAGTGGCGCTCCCGGGGGGAGGCCTATGTTCAGCAGTGGACGTCTTCAGGCTGTTAACGATGATGATGATGATGATGATGATGATGATGATACTTATTAGCCGGCTCATTACGGTACCAGCAGCAAATTCGTACATTGTAAGTACGCTTACAACTTTAGATGTTACAAGCATGGAGCTATTAAAAAAAAGAAGGAGGGAATCCCGTCTGATCCGAAACTGAAGCACCCTTAGGAAGCCGCAGTGCTTCGTACGTACGAGCGAAACACGCACACACTCACATCATACGCAGCCGGTCGCCCTACTTTCATCTGACACACATATGTAATATGTCCGCCATTTTGGGCTTCAGTTCGATGTCAATCAAAACTCAATCCTTCTTTTTTTTTATTTCATCCATGGTTACAAGGTTGTAAATGTAAAGTATCCAGGCGGATAGATACGTAGGCATGACTAACTAATAATGCTTCTTTGTACTACTGCGGATCCTTAATAATATGGTCAATTATGGCATCCCGGTTAATTAGACCGAGTGTCCCCAGCCTTCGTATCAAGTGGAGTCAGATGTATAAATATTATTATTATTCATTTATTAAATTTTCTTAGATTTAGATTTTTTTACAATATTTCCTATAAAATTAATAACAAAAATACTATAAAAAAAACTAAACCTAAGAGTCCATCGGCAGCGGGGCAGGACCCAAGCTACCGGTGGTCAGGGCTGCAGAGTGAGGAACCTTGTGACAATACGTGCCATATCAAGGAAAACTGCCTTCTGGATCTGACCCTTGATCCAACCGTCAAGCGAGAGCCTGGCTAGCATCATACTTATTATTAGTCCATCTATATATCTATATAATATTAAGCTACCTTTCTCATAGTGTCATGCTGAAATGTCACCAGACACCGGTAAAGTGGACCCAGCTACCCGTGTATAATCCAACCACGTGTCAATAAGCAAGTAAAGCGCTTTGACGCGCCCCGTGACCTTTTAGGT
Source organism: Ennomos erosarius (assembly GCA_963580505.1). Classification (NCBI taxonomy): domain Eukaryota; kingdom Metazoa; phylum Arthropoda; class Insecta; order Lepidoptera; family Geometridae; genus Ennomos; species Ennomos erosarius. Next base: position 11,980,588 of record OY756982.1, read on the forward strand.
AACCTTGCTGATGGCAAGACGGAAGATAGAATATCTTGCTATTTATAAGTCATGCGTGACAGTCATGTCAAAAGCTTTTGAATATGCATTAAGACCTTAGATAAAGGAAGAGTAGAGGATATGAAACATGTCACGGGACTTGCGGCACTTTGGATGCACAAAATGGCGCCGATTGAATACAAACGTCATCTTGAAAACAGTAAAACAACGAGGAAACACACAAATGGTCCACAAAATGGTGGTTGTGCCGCAGGGCGGTCCTATTATAGATAGACTTTTGTGGCGCATTTTTATTATCCCTTCTTAGCTTAAAACAAGTGTCAATAACGTAAATGCAAATATCATTAGGCATCACGAAATTTGATCGAATATTGCTTGTATTACAATAATATACTGTGACATCATTTAGTAGTGTAGTTGTATCCAAAGATTGACTGGAAGAGTCCGCTTTTAGCGATAAGTCGACCCATTTTACGGTTTTTGAGATACAGGCTTGTCACAGACGGACAGACAGACAGACATTCTTTTATTTCAACTGCAATACAATAAGAGTCATCTGCGCAGGTACTTAAACAATAAAAAGGTAGCTTTTACTCTAAAACGTGTCACACTTGTATTCTGGCATCTATATCGGGGTGCTAGAGTATTTTCCTGCTCTGTGCATGGTCATAGATTAGTAGAAGTTGCGCTTTTTAATGTGTTTGCTAGAATTGAACCCACATCGTTCGGCTCACCCAGCTGTTCAACCACAACTTAAAATTATAATAACGCAACTTCCATAGCCCTTTTATCGATTTTGAATAATTATAATGAGTTGATTCGTATCATTCAACATTCATCTTCTGTACAAATTATACTTACCTTTGTTTCACCCATAGACCGAGAATTAATGGTTTCACCACTACCACGTACCTAATGGATATTTTTGTAATTAAACACACTGAAACAAATAGTTATAAACAAAAATATCACCTTTATGCTTTTGTAAATAAAGCATACTATGCTTGTGAATGTGTTGTAATAAGTGTAAATATTGATTTCTCCTTCCAAACATATTATGAAGTCTATAACAATAAAGTAATAATTGAAAACTTCATCATTTTATTGACGTCATTGCGCTTTTCCTTTTAATAATTTGTTACCTACATTGTTTAATCATGGACTACAAACGTAAGCTATTCACGTTCAAGTAACAACGTAACAAACAAAATGAGCAGCAAAAAAATTAAGCAGGTGTGCTATCTGCAACCACTTATGTATTTAAGTCTCTTAATCGGAATATACAACGAAACACTCGTACCAAGAAGATGGCGGCTGGTGACAAAACTGTATTGTTTCATAATTTTTATATTCCTAAATGCAGGTGTCTTGTATTTTGGAAGAGATTATCCCAATTTATTCAAAATACTTGCTCAAATGGAATATACAGTGTATTTTCTAATGACGTTGCTGTTTAAAGATCCTATGAAGTACCTAAAGTGTTTACCGATTATAGATAGCCTGCCTTATTCTAAAACCTTGTACAAAAAAACGCAAATAATACTTTGGGTTTTCATATTACTGCTGGTTTTATGCAAGCTAGCTGTTTTAACTATGACATGTGTTTATGAGCCATCGGCATGTCATCCAGAACTAACTACCTTCATTCGCTTTAGTTTCGTATTGAATTTTATCAGAATTCAGTTTTCAACAGTATTTATGGTGTTATACTGCCGAGTGCGTGTATTAAAAAACACTTTAGAAAGAAAAGGCTTCAGAACTTCGCCTCATGAGAAATCCTTTGTAAAATGGTACACACAAATATTCCAAATAATTGAAAACAGCTTGCAAGAACTGAGTCATCCGTTCAAGACAATGCTCATAACGTACGTCGTGAGTATTTTACCTAAACGCCTCTCACATTTATTTAGGATTGTAAAACATTTGAAACAAGGTATCCCCATGGAATACGCATTGATAAAGTTCGCACTCGAGATATTTTGCAGTTATTTCCATGTCATAATAATAGCTCTAACTTTGGATCTCACAACTGCAGAGCAGCGTCATATGCAAATGATGGTGAATGATAAAATGGTAATGTCAAGAAATCAAAAGGAACGGAACGAGTTAAATAATTTGTTACAAGTCATGAAAAATTTACCCATTAAATTTACATTATGGCGAGTTCTGTCCCTGGACATGAAGAGTATACTATCTATTGCATCATTTGCGATTACAACGTTTATAGCTATATTGCAACTACAAAGTTTTGGTAAAAATAATTTAATGAACTGACTCATGTCATGTCACAACATAAATACAGGTGATTGTAAAAATAATAACCTTGTTTGTATTCTGGATTTCGTAACTATATTCATAGAATATATGTATCTGAATATTTGTGTTCATATAGAACACAATTTGTTTTTTATATCATGTTGCACTTATACTTGTATTTTTTTCAATAACCCTGTATAACCAGAGTCACCTTTGCTACAATATTCTGTGCACCTAATAAATTAACAGAAAAGAATAATTCATAAAGAAATTATTAATAATTATATTATGAAAAAATACGAAACCTTTGCTTTGAGAGTAACAATAATGCTATAAACATGACTATAATAGGTAGATAGTGACAAAGAGGGGCAGGAAAACATTGGTGGCGTTTAAAATAGGGTGCTTGTAATAAGAGAGTAGCGACAATACCTACCGTGGATATAGACGATAACCAATGAAGAGAGTCCAAAACAATCAAAGGCAGAAAAGAACAAATGATAGGCCAATTTATACGGAATGGCTACTTTATGAAAAACTTAATAGTATAAAAAAGTAGAAAACAAGCGAGGAAGGGGAAGGTTCAGACTATTACAAGCCAGTTAAAAGAGTGTGAGTGAAATGGAAAGGTTGGAGAGGTGGCAACACTAAACGTAAGTAGTTTGTTATCCCAGAACAAAGACACAACACCCTAAACAGATAAAAAGTGGAAACCTAAGATGCATTTAAATTAATAAGAAATAGAAACATCCAAGCTTAAATCTAAGTCTAAATACATTAAAATTTATGGATTCAAGTGTGTAAAATCATGGTGAGCAATCAGCCAAGTTTTCTGGCATCACACGACAATCTATACATCTTCTATACATACAGGGTTACAGGAAAAATCGTGCTAGATCCATTAAGGGCGTGGAGTACCCATCATTTCAGGCTTATTTCACTATGAAACACTCTAGCCTAAACTTAACTCTTTTCCAGATATTCGACTTTTAATTTTTTTATTGAAAATTGCCGTTTTTTAGGCTACAAAATTTAATTTTGTTTATTTTGTGTGTCTTATTACTATTATTATTGCATTTTTATATATGTAATAATATGCTTTAGGACGTCAATCATTAAAATAGTACATAAGTTAATTGAATAGGCCGTAGTAGACAAGTGAAAGTTAAGAAATAAACAAAAAAATTATAAACTGTATTGTTCTCTAAAGGATATCTAAAAAAAATATTATGGCAGTAGTTCGGCAAATGTGTTTTAAAATATCTACGTTTCATCAGCTATCTAACGAGGTATAATAATCTAGGATTTTATTCAAATGCATTGAAAAAAAATTGGTTTCATAGGCGACAGTGGAGAAGAAAATTTATACTTAACCCTAAAAAGTAAAATAAAACAATAGGTAAGCATGCAATGTCAGTTATTAAAGGTTTTCACACAATTTTTTCTTATTCTACAGTTCATGTTCAACATGGCCGTCTCTATTTCTGATACATTGTCGCATCCTTCTACGGAGACCAGTCTTCACTACTCCAGTGGTCAACGTGGTCCTCATTTTATTTGCTGCATCCACAATCCTTTCTCTTAAGTCTGCCACAGACGAAAGTGGATTTAGCTCGCTTTACACAAGACTTTTCATGAGCCCCCATACATGAAAATCCATGGGGGTTAGGTCCGGACTCCTTGCTGGCCATGGCAACGGCCCACCTCGTCTAATCCATTTGGTTTGGTAATTTGTGTCCAGCCAGTCTCTGACACTTCTCCTGAAATGGGCAGGGCAGCCATCGTGTTGGAACCACATGTCCCTGATCAGGTTGAGTGGCAGATCATCCAGCATATCACTCAAGTCTGCTCTCAGGAAATTTTCGTAGCTTTCCCCATTTACATTATCCGGGACAAAGTAAGGTCCAATCAAATGATTGGATATTGGGATTCCTTAGTTATTTTGGGGCCCAGTAATGGGTGGGCCTTGTGATAGTTAGTTATGTCATCTTTATCAAATTTGGACTCATTCGTTCACAAGATATCTCTTAGAAAATCTGGGTCTTCTACGTCAGCATTTAGCATAAATCTGCAAAAGTCCAATCTTCTCGCAGGGTCTCAAAACAGAGCCAGTTTCTCGAAGTCTTCGATAAGCTCTGTCAAGAACGGCCACATCCGGCACTCGACGACCGGGGTAGCGAGTTATGTATTCGTTGCGAGCTTGCGCAGACACACAATCGCAGTATCCGTAACAAATAAGCATATCAGCATATTCCTCAGGTGTGTAGGACGTCATCTTCAACACTTCCGTATCACAGGTACAAATCAGAGTCCGGTTAACAAGCATAGTAATCACAAATCAGAAGAAATAGTCCAGAATCACAGCCAAGTCGAGAAATAGAGCAAAACGATATCACATCTACTATGTACGAAGCACAAAAGCAGTCTGACAACCAAGATACCGAGACCGTTAGAACTGCTATCTGGAGCGTTCCAACTATTTTTTTACACGAAATGTAATACAAACCCTAGATTATTATACCTCGTTAGAAAGCTGATGAAACGTAGATATTTTATAACACATCTGCCGAACAACTGCCATAATATTTTTTTTAGATATCCTTTAGAGAACAATACAGTTTATTAATTTTTTGTTTATTTCTTAACTTTCACTTGTCTACTACGGTCTATTCAATTAACTTATGTACTATTTTAATGATTGACGTCCTAAAGCATATTATTACACATATAAAAATGCAATAATAATAGTAAAAAGACACACAAAATAAACAAAATTAAATTTTGTTGCATAAAAATCGGCAATTTTCAATAAAAATATTAAAAGTCGAATATCTGGAAAACGGTTAAGTTTAGGCTAGGGTGTCTCATAGTGAAATAAGTCAGAAATTATGGGTACTCCACGCCCTTAACGGATCTAGCACAAATTTTCCTGTAACCCTGTATAATAAAACTGTAGAGATAAAAAAATCTGTAAATGCAAGATATCGAAAAAAAAATTACACAGGTTGGCTTAAAATTTTTCGCTGATCACGTTAAGCTACTTTTTAGACATTTTGTCTGTTTGTTTGTTTGTTTGTTTGTTTGTTTGTTTGTTTGTTTGTTTGTTTGTTTGTTTGTTTGTTTGTTTGTTACGGCACAACTCCGAAAATACTGAACGGATTTTCATGCGGTTTTCACTAATAAGCTTAGAAAAACCCGGCGCAAAACATAGGATATATTAAATTTTTAATATCGTTAATATTTTTTTTGGTGAAAATGATTAAGATTTCATTATGAAACGAAACGGGATTTTAACAAGATGGCCGCTTCATGGCTTCAAGGTAAGTTTTTTTCATATATTTTGGTGCCACACATACTGTAGGTATTTAGCCAGTGTCAAAAGGTAAGTTTTATTTTGGCTACTAATCATAGATGAGAGAAAAAAATATTACTCTGTGCTACTAACGGTAATTTTATCTCGGGTTTATCCGGATGCACAGATTAAAGAAAAAGAACTCTGTTACTGAAATGAAATGAATGCTGATGCTGTTGAGTTGGCGCGCAAAACATCTCTGTTGACTATCCTCGAAGTTTTTGTAGCGCCCCAACCCGGACACACAGTCAATTTGTTTGCCTGCTGCGCGACCAACGTGGGCTAAATAAAATGGAGGAAGCAGTAGCGTTATATTGCATGTCGGCGAATAAATATGTTTTACAAACTGTGAGAGTATTATTTGCGATTACAAGAATAAATTTTAATAGTTTTAATTTATAATTCCTTATCAATATGAAGTAAAACCAATGTTTTTTTATTTGTCTGTTTATCTGTCCCCTAAAATACAGATCACGGTTGTTATAGTGGCAACAGAAATATTATCATCTGTGAAAAATTCAACTGTCTAACTATCACGATTCATGAGTACATCCTGGTGACTGATGGACACACAGACAGACAGACGGACAGCGGAGGTTTAGTAATAAGGATTTAACCTTTGAGTACGGAACCCCAATCATTTTTATTTCATTCTGAACAATCCCCACTGCACTAAGCAATAAGGAAGTAATTTATTTATGCATTTCTTTATTTATAACATAAAAAACAAAAAACAGTAAATAACAATTGGCGCGCCTGCATTACCGGCAGTGTATCACACTTTTCGGGCTACGGCGAAATACATCGCGCGATAACTTCATCTGCGCTCGATGCAATGCAGATTAGAGAAAAACAATGTGTTCATTATGTAAGTACCCAAGGAAGTCATATGTATTACATATAGATGGGTTTTTTCGTTAATCTGTGGTCCAAACTAAAAAAGAGGATAGGTATGAGAACCTTCTTGAATATGAACATGACACAGAAATCAAGGAATTTCGAAAACTAAAAACTTCTTAGACTTTTTATTATAAGTTAAGGCTTCACGAGATATCATATTTAGCCAATATTGAAACATAACTAAAATTATTATTCATGTTTTCGATTTATTGGGTTCTGGGGAGGGCAAAACTCTTTATTGGCGAATTGGTATTATGTATTCGTTTTCAAAAATCTACTATGCGTTTCCATTCGAAATAAGTAGGTATTTAAAATTGTATTTATTGTACCTATAGCTTAACCTAAAGTAGTAACAAATTCAGTAATCTGTGCCTATAGGTACTTAATTTGTTGACCCTTGCTTTTGCTACGTATTGTAAAACCTTTTTTATTTTGGCATTAGACAAAATTTGTATTTAGCCAATGATACGAAATATTTTATGAAAACTGTTTAAGAGGGTAGGTTCTTAGACTTTTTTTAATCATTCATAAGGCTTCACGCGATTATCATACTTAGCCAATATTGAAGCTTACTTAATTAACATTTTTATACAAGTTAGCGATTTATAGGGTTTTGGCGGGAGCAATGTTCTTTATTGGCGATCTGGTCAAATGTATTATTTACATAAACTTACTACACGTTACCATTCTAAATTATGTAGTAAAAATTATTTTTGCACTACTGCTACACTGCGATCTTGTTCGACCCCAAGGAAGTTTTAAAGTACCTATAGTACTTATAGCTACTTAAGTTATAGACCCTTACCATTTTTACGCATTTTAAAAACTTTTTTATTTTGGGATTAAAGTAAGCCGGAGTGCGTGCTTATTATTTGTATTTAGCCAATGATACGAAATATTTTATGAAAAATGTTAAAAAGGGTAGGTACTTATAATAATATGTAGGTAATCGTTATGGCAATTGTATCCTCGAATTAACAATAACATGTCGCGTAACGTTCGTTTTTGACTGTTTTTGATTTGTTCTTCTTCTTCTTCTTCTTGCATGTTGAAATAAGTTTCTATAAGTTAAAATATTTTAGATCTGTGGACTTTTAAATAAACCACGGGAGCAAAAAATGATTGATTACTCGGTTACTCCAAGGAGGTTATAGTTATAGTAGGTAAGTAACTCATTTTTGGGTGTAACTACTTCCTCACTTTCATCACTAGGTAGGTATGTTAAAAATGCAGGGGGAATGAGACAGCGTGGAAAATAGTGGACATAATAATAATTATAACTGTCGATTCTTTAAGGAGTGGTGGTTTAGTATTTGTAATTCCTAAATAGTATTAAGAAAATTAATTATGTACGCATCGTACAGGTAAATGCATATCTTTAGCTGTAAAGTATATAAACTTATTATTGACACTGGCTAAGTGTAGGTAACTCAATTCGTATGGAGCCAAACTAAATAAGGTAAAAAAATGTGGTAAATGGAACAAAAAGCGCGCGGATCATATTATCGCGGATTATCTTTACATATGTAAAACTGAGCAAAACACCATCATCGTGTGTGATTCTTTCATATTTTTCTAAACTGTACCTGCCTGCATAGGTAACTACTAAACAAAATTTACTGAAACTTCTGTTAAAGTCCTGAGTGAAGTGATGATGATTTATTTTTGTTGTAATATGAAGAGGTACTTCAAAAATTGTAGTTTTTTGTTTGAAACTTCTTTTACTGTTATAAATCTATATTAGACTCAAAACATTTAATTTTAAATAATGGCTTAAATAGCTTCCACTCACGGCTATGCTTGCGTTATACCTATGCTAATATAGGTTACTGTGCGCAGCTTCGAAAAGATTTAGTGGATTTTGTTGTTTGGTACGAAATGCATGATCTATTATTAGACTATAACGTAAAAATAACATAACACAAGCGTGCGAAGCCGCGGGCAAAAGCTAGTCCACCATAAAGATAGATGCTACGGTGACGCAACCCGCTTTATCTCAACCGGTGAGCGTGGATCGTGCCATAAATTACACGTTTCCTTCCTGTATGTATAGAATATATAGATACTGTCTACCCTTGAATGTGGCATATTGTATAAGCAGTAAGGGCTTTAGGAACGATGAAAGTCACGGTCAATAAGTAACAGTGCGGTTGAAGTGTCTACCGCGTCAACTGCAGACGACTTTGTAGGTACATTTCTTATAACTGATGAAATACCTAATTGTGGCGTTTAAAAATTAGTTTCACACGAGCTGATGATAATAGATACGTGTGGACTATTCCATTAGTGAACAGGTAAATAATCTAAGAACTTACTTGCCCGATTGAAAACTCGGTTGTTAGTTATTGCCACTAACTCAGCCCAAGTCATTTTGGATTTTTTAATAATCAATCGTGAGTATGAGTTGACAAACTGTATAGTAACTGTGGTAAAAAACGTGCAAAGTAAACTACAGTTCACACAGTAATTGTGAAAAAAACTACGTTGATCCTGCAGTTAAGTATTTCCTTAAAGCCTTAAATCTAATAATCTTCACCTTAGCTTATCCATATCCACAGTATTTGCTAGTATTTAGCAATAATTAATTACCTCATATAATGTACTTTCTGTTTTCAAAACTCAAAAAGCGATCTTGGTGTCCATCGGTATTTTTTGTGTACACTTTGTGATGATTAAACAGTTGACCTTCTGTACATGTGTTTATGTTGAGCACACATAATTATGACAATGGTTGACAGAATCGACGAAGTATATGGTAATAGGCGCGTATGAACATGGTAACATGCATTGGCAGTAGATTCCTTAATAAACTTCGCAACGTTACAGTACACTATTGGTACTCTATCTAGGTTTACTATATTCCGGTACTATTGGACGACTAAAGGGGACTATTAGCAAGTTGAAATGACAATGAGCATCGCTCGTAGAACTGACAGCTGATGGCGAAGAAAGGTTTTCGAGTGGCGGAAGACGCAGCGTAGGCCAGCCCCCACTATACGATCTGATGAAAACCGAGGGGAGTCGATGGATGCAGAAGGTGAGCAACCGCTTAAAGTGGCCCATGTTCAGAAGTCTTCAGGCTGTTGATGATGATGATGACGACTATAATAATATACCGTATTGTGTTGTAGATTACCAATAGTAGCACTTGTTTAAGGTACTTTTAAGTCGTTCAAGCCACCGGCTTCCTATAAAATACTCAGTATGAAAGAAATCGCATAGACTCAGCTACACCCTATAATTACAGCCATGTGTACTAACTTAATAAAACAAGTAGGTAATAGTACATAAGTATTGATATCAACACCTTTTTTATACTAGAATTTGTTTGATATTGGTTGATACAGGTTTGCATTTGACCACATTTCTTTTGATGTTAAGCGACAGTGTTAACATAGTTATTAAAGCGTGGACACCTCAGGTAAACGTGGTGCTCCATTTACGTGTGCTTCAAATTTAATAATGGAAAGTTACTTAGCCACCCAGGAAGCTTTGTTCATTAAGTTAATGAAGAAAATGAAATTTGTAGGACGTCGATAAAAACCTTCATTACTTTTTACTGAGTGAAGGCACAATTATTTATTGAAAATTTGTTTGTTTTTATCTAAAAAAACTAAAAACTTTTATTTTTACTTTTATTTTTGATGGGTTTGCGTTTGGCAACACCTCACCTGATGGTAAGTGTAGATGCAGCCTAAAGTGGGACGCGCTTACCCAGAAGATACCTATTCACTCTGCTCTTGAATACGCCTAGATTATATGTGGAAGGAAACACCGTTATAGGAAGTAAGTTCCATTCCTTAGAAGTGCGGATTATAAACGATTAGTGCGAACATGGGGCACGTCAACGACATAAGGATGGAAGGCTTTGCGCCGCTTGGAAGGACCGCGTCTAGTTGTTCTATGACGGAAAGGAGATGATGGGATGAGATCATGGAGCTCCTGAGAACACTCCCCAAAATGCAGACGGATGGGAAACTAATTAGTACACTAATATATTTCTAAAATGTGTGTATCTAATTTATTAATTATCTAAATTATATTTATTATATTATATTATTAATATATTATTTATATTAATTATATTATTTATTAAATATCTAATTTATAACCTTTATCGCCACATAACCTTTTCCAACTCGTTAGGCGATTTTCAGCATTTGCTGTTGTACTACAAATAAAATCATAACTAGTTATTAATATAATATAAATTGAGTTTTTTTCGTTTATTTCATTTAACATACTATTGAAAAAACCATTAAAAGGGCCTTTCTTGCTTTCCTTTTTCATAATATTTTTTTGTAAGTAATTTTTAATATCTTAGGTCTTTTAGATAATCCACCGTAAAAATATATATTCTGTGGAAATATCAGCTGGCTTCCTTTTACTGTTTATGAGATAATTATAAGGACCGACAGACAGAAAGACACCGGAGGCTTAACCATAGTTTAAATTCTATAAAATTATATTAAGCTTACTTATTGTATAGTGTATTACTTTAGATTTAGATAAGTAGTTTATTTTAGTTTAGATTAATTTAGTTTTATTCTATTTTATTTTTCTAGTTAGTTATAGTGATGTTATTTTAGTCTAGTATATTACACTGCATATTTGTGACAAATAAATGATTATTGTACTCAAATATATATTTTTCGAAATGGGGTCGAAAATTATTCAAATATTGTTTATTCCAGAGTCAAAATCAGAAAAAATAGGTACCTACATTTCATCAACTCGACCTGCCGAACGGTCATCGAGAAGAGAAGTATAACTAAGTAATTTATGTTAAAATCCCGTTGTATAGCATTAAGAACCATCTGAGTTAATCTAATCCTCCCCATAATTGGGTATCTGTCCGTCTCGATTCATGGCCGTAACAAGGGTAGAAGAAAAGGGGGATGAAACGAGTAAATGATTTTTTCTAATCTTCTTCTTCTTCTCGTGTAGGCAAGTGGTCAGCCCTTGTGTCAGAATTATTTCTAATGATTGCATATACTAATGTAATACAACGGATGAGGAATACTACCTCTATTTAAAAACTGGCGAAGTGCGAGTCGAACTCGTGCACAAAGGGTTCCGTACCATTATCTGATCTATTAAAACGAGCAAATAACACGTTTGTTGTAAGGGTTTAAATATTTATTCTTCTTCTGATTTTTAGAAAGAAAGAAAGAAAGAAAAAATATTTATTCAACACTCACAAATTATAACAAGAATACAAAATTACACAGGACTAGTATTAAAGAAGTAAAAAAAAATGAATAAAAAATAAATACATTATAGGTACAGTGGTGTTGAAAAGGGCTTATCTCAGCATTCATGCCGGTGTACTCAACACCTGGCGCTGGTTTTCAGTTAAACCCTTTGGTTGACGGGTAAGTAACAATTAGTTGTCAGGTGACTATGATAAAAACAAATACGAAATACCTAATAAAATAAAAATATACATATATACACAACACAATATACAATCAAAATTATAGTATTTAGTATAGTATAGTATTTTGTAGTATAGTATTTTTAGTATTTGTTGTTATAGCGGCAATAGAAATATTATCATCTGAAAATTTCTGCGTAAAACTGCGTAGCTATGACGGTTCATGTCATAAGATACACCCTGGTGACAGACGGACGGACAGCGGAGCCATAGTAACAGGGTCCATTTTACCTTTTGGGTAAGGAACCCTAAAAAATCCACTAAGCCTACCCAGTTTGGAAAGCCTTGCGATTGATTTGGACAAAACCATCTATTTGAAAAGCAACTTAGATCCCTATCCATAATAGAACTAATGTAATAGAACTGAATTTAATTCATTTTGCATTTATTTACCGCATCCACCGCATAATCAGTTTGGAAATTGCCGCACAAACGAAAACCTTTTCTGGAATTTTTCCACTGAATTCTCTCATTTTTCAGTAAGTATTTAACTGTGATCGCGAACAAAAAAAGTTCAAGTTAATTCTTCTCTACATTGGAAATGGAATTCATTAGCCCCTCTTAACAAAAGACTGGCTACGCCCCCGTCTAGCCGTATTATCGTAGTGAGTTGGATCCTGCTATCGCCTCGCAATAATCTGCCATTGTGTCTGTTAGAATTATATGAGGAATGAGATGTACAATCTATGTCTACCTATTGTGATGAAAACGTTAAAATAATTGTGGGGAATTTGGTTTAAATCAAGGTGGGTCTATGATTTTATGGGAATTTTTAGACATGGTTATATTCATGGTCATCATCATCATCATCATCATCAACAACAGCCTGAAAACGTCCACTACTGAATATAGGCCTCCCCCAAAGCACGGCAAAATGGCAATGAGTGGCGACCACGAACCGGAAGACGCAGCGTAGGCCAGCCCCCCACTAGGTGGACCGACGGTGAAAGCCGCGAGAACCGATAGACACACAAGGCGAGCAGCCGCTCCCTGGGGGAGGCCTATGTTCAGCAATGGTCGTCTTCAGGCTGTTAATGATTATGATTACCTACTTATAATAATACCCTGGAAGTCTACAGTAGATAATTACATCTGCGAAGCCTTATGTACACCGGACAAAATATTTTACTATCGCTAAAGATGCTCATTAAATATTATTTTTTCCCATTACACCACTTACATCCATCCATACATCCCTCAAGCCAGGATATGCTTTAGTTAAGCTTCCGTGACAAGTGGTCTCATGTCTGAATTTTTCCTTCACTATTTACTACCAACATTACGCCACTTACCACTTGTCACGGTAGCTATCCCAGCTTGGGGATGGATGGATGGATGGATGCAGGTTCAATCCCCGCTCGTGATTCTAATTTTTCCTTTAGAAAATAATCTGTAGATTACGCTGAGCAGGCGATTCTGCAATAAAAATCTTAAATAAGTATTAAAATCAGATCTGTTATTAAAATATTATATTTATTTTTATTCTCCACCACACTATTCCATTTGTGGGCATTGCGACTGAATGCAATGGAGGAAAATAAGTGCGCATTTTGAACCGCTTTTAGTAAACGTTGTTATAAAAGTTTTAGTAGCAGAAAGCGCAGAAACATGAATTTTATTATTGCCCTTTCGAAACGTTTTATCTAAGAATGCTGGTAATGAATTGTGGATACCATTTGAAAGCAAAGTAGATTTGTAGTTGATACTACTTATTATTTATGGATTTATCACCGGACGGAATTCGGCTACCAACCCCAAGATAGACGCAGCATAGGCCGGCCCCCCACTAGGTGGACCGACGACCTGGTCAGAACAGTGGGGAGCCGATGGATGCAAGAGGCAAGCAGCCGCTCAAAGTGGCGCTCTTTGGGAGAGGCCTATGTTCAGCAGTGGACATCTTCAGGCTGATGATGATGATGATGATGATGATGATGATGATTTATGGAAGTAAGTTCCGAAAGAAGATTAGTGGATTAAAACATCACATAACTGTACCCTGTCAGAGTAATCAAGTATGAATGATTCAGGTAAAACCGTGGAGTACCTAATGGAGTTATTGTTTTAACTATTATGATATCTTTTAGGCACTACAAATTTCATAAAACGTCAACTATAAATGTGGTTATAAAATCAAAATTAGACACTCGCCAGAAAATAATAGAGATGAGGTAGGTGATACCATAGAGTAATTAGTTCAAATAGCTCTGGACGGGTTGAAATCTGGGACGCTCGTAAACTGAGCACTCATTTCACATACCACAGTTCACGTATAAAAGCCACATACCTACACAGGTTCGCTGTTATTGTTCGTGTAATAAATGAGATTGAATTTTCTCGTATAAGTATAGATGTTTTCTCATTTTTATTGGATATAATACAGCAGTCTTCAATGATTACAAAAGCAATACAGTTGAACCGTCATCATCCGCGTGAGAAGATCTGCAGGAGAACTAAAGTGACGAATATAATTTATAATTAGCAAGTTGAAATGGCAATGGGCAGATCACATCGCTCGTACTTAGAACTGACAACCGATGAGGACGAAAGGTTCTCGAGTGGCGACCACGAACCAGAAGACGTAAAGCTGGCCTTCCACAAAGGTGGACCGACGATCTGCCAAAAGCCGCGGGGAGCCGACGGATGCAAGAGGCGACTACACGCTCAAAGTGGCGCTCTCTGGAAGAGGCCTATGTTCAGCAATGGACGCCTTTAGGCTGTTGTTGTGGTTGATGATGATGATGATGATTATGGTGATAAAATGATCATCGTTGTCAGTCTAACACGTGCCAACTACTTTTACATAGGCCTTCTCTCACAGAGAGAGAGCGTTGTCCATAATACACCACACTGGCCAAGTGCGGGTTAGTAGGTAAGTTGCACTTAAACAAAAGTGAAACATCATCTGTTTGTCTGGCTTTCATGTGAAAAGGACCTTATATCATGACCACATGACTAAAGATGCCAAAAATAGATACAAAAAATAGGTAAAGCCTAGGAAAACATACGACGTTCGTTTGATCGCATGATTTAAAATCACAAACGTGGTTTCCCTTCTACTCCATTTCATTTTATTCGACTCTATTACGAACATAATTATTTTATTGAAGCAATAAACCAGTAATAAAACAGTTTCGGACACAAGAAGCGTGAAGTGATCAATCTCTTCATTTGAGAGCAAATTGAAAGCAATCCCGAGATTTGTTTAAAACAACTTGTCTTAAACCATTTTCTTGGAGAATTTACGACTCTCTTGGAAAAAGTTTTCAGAATCTGTATTAATGCTATTAGTGAGAAAAATGAGATTATTTATTTAGCCCTTTCAACGCACGACCGCTTAATTCAATTAGTAAAATAAGAAAATATTTTATTAGGCACCTATATATGTAACTCATTAAGTGTTATTATACATTTCATTTTCATAGACTTTTTCGCCATTGATCCATACGTTTCCCTTTGTTTTCTCAACATTTTTGCGTACACACACATCTGAATTACCTATAATCTTTTAATTTTTTCGTGAAATCGCACTGGCATTTGCTTCCATCACCAGCTGGGCTACCACAAGCTAATACAAAACCATCATGTTTCATGGCATTATTATTTCAAGGTTACAATAATATTGTTCGAATTACCATGAGCTTATAAAGTATTCCTGCGTGTGAACGAGACGTGTACATTTTAATATGGCGTTATCACTGTCGCACGTCAGTGTCAACATGATGTAAAGGTATGACATGACAGTTTGTATTTGAGTGAACGATTTAACGTGACGTCATCAAAACTGCTCTGGCTCTGCAACATTAAAGTATTCTTACTTTTATGTCATTTGTCAATGTATGATTGAAATAATATTGAAGTAATAATGCTAAAAGACGTTGTGATGTGATAAAGAAATCATTATAACGTTGCGATAGCTGTATTCTTCAGCTAACCTTGACGAAACTTGGCTTACAGGATCTACTATTTCATAGTTTTTATGCCTGTGACTATTTTGATTAGTATTTTTTTTTGAGGGAAAAAAATGCTCATTTCGCAATATAAGATGCAACGGTTCAAGACGACCGCACAATAACGTCTTTGGTTCAACCCTCGAACCCTAGTTGTGGGTTGGGTAGAAATATCGTATGTTTGGCTGGTCGCCAACTGCGGACATACAGAGGCTCAACAGGTCACGTCATACAAAGCCTGGGGTATTAACGTTTCAGTTATCAACGTTCGATGCGGCCTGGAATAGGAAAACTGATAGGTTTCAAATTGAATTGTCTTCTTATCAAACTATGAGAACGACGGATAAATGTATGAACCTACTTTAATAATGATTTTTGTTCAGACTTTATTGCTTTTTTGTAAGTCTAAGATATGTAATAAGACATTGCATTCAGCATCAATATAGAGGTAACTTTTTTATGATAATGAATGACGTGACGAGCTGAGCTCGTCACAGATACAGCTGCCCATAACAGCTGCAGTGTCACTCAGAACTCAAAATTATAGTTTCGCGTGACACTGCACTGCACACGTAGGTATCCTGAGACATCACACAGTCAACTAATAAATAAGATTACCTACACTAGACGATGTAAAATCGGATCGAGTCTCATTTGTCCAGTAATTTCATCATTTTTTTAGGTACTGCAAAGACTTACCCAGTTATACTATCAACACAAATCGAGTATGCTTCTATTAGGTATAATACTCACAGGCCTAGAATATTTTCAATGTACATTCCAAGTCTATGATAATACTGGGTATATCTATGTGTATCCTGTAATTGTGCTCCTATATAAGCAAATGCGGGCTTTCACGATACTCCCAAGTATGTCATTATCCCATCCATTTTGTCCTAAGGAAATATCGTAAAATACGGTCAGAAAAGCAGGTACTTAGAATAACAACCCACTCAGCGAGAGGAGACTGTGCTGCTGATTAGACTCGTTTTGTTCGCTCTCCAATAAAGACTTGTAGGGAGCCAAAGACTTAACAATAATTTATTTTAGGTTAATATGGTTTTATATCGGTAACTGTTTGTTTTTATGAAAATCTCTAAATAACTTTTGGATGAAGTATTTCACAAAATGGTTTATTACTGGGATCAATAGGTACTTTTTAACCCAGAAAATTAAGAGTGCTACTGCGAGAAAACAGTTATAAACCACATAATCACATGTAAAGGTCAGGTCCTGTACTAAAGAGGTCAGTGGGTACTGGGTAAATTTTTCTAGTGGGCGTGGTAGGCCAAATCCGAAACTATACGAGGAACAGCAAAATGTACATATATATACTCAAAGGAGTCATGACCGTGTTTGATGAAAACTAAAACTGAATAATGTATTTCGAAATCAATACTTATTTCTATCCAGGTAGTGTATTTAATAAGGATCTAATTTTGGGAAGTATCGACGTAAAAAACATCATTCAAGGCCACATTTCTTTGCTTCAAAACGTATGTACCTTATAAAATATACCTGCGACATCGATCAAACATAATTAACCCACTACAGCTACATCGCGAGACTGGGCATGTGAATTATGAACCTGTTGTGACAGGCTGAATTGGTTTCACTTCCTGTCGGATGACAGGTCAAATTGGTACCATTTTGGTTTGACATCGGCACGCGCAATTACGTCGGATACTACGAGACTGGACTGACGATTATAATGGGTCTATTCTATTTTTTGATCTAGGCTAAAACAGAAAAAAATTAGGGGGTCGTTATTTCTTGTCTAGTGTGTATTCACAGGTTTTAGGGGTTCTATTCATTCGATTAAAAATCTGGATATTTTCTTCAATCTTCAGTAGTTTTCCCACACATACCTACTAACACTACTGGAAATTGCAACTGCAATATTTCCGAACAAACAGCGCACTAAAATTAACTGTGCACAATATTGGATAGTGGCAACAGCCTGCCGCTTGACGCTGACTATAATCGAGGTGGAAGTTGTTATTGTGAATTCAATGAATATGGAAACTAATCGGTTGCTTTCCGTTTTAGATTGGAAACATTGAAAGGTATTGGCAACTTACAGCATTAAAAGGTTACAGATAGAGTTGTAGGCACCTTTTCAATAAAATGTGAAAATTTCTCTCAATCCCTTAAACTAAAAGTAGGAATTGGTGAGTCATCATTGTCATCATCAATAGTCTGAAGACGTCCACTGCTGAACATGGGCCTCCCCCACAGAGCGCCACTTTGAGCGGCTGCTCGCCTTCTGCATCATCGTGGTTTTCATCTGGTGAAAGTAGTCGGTCCGCCTATTGCCACTCTAGAGCTTTTCTTTCCCATCGGTGATTCGTCGATCGGTCATTTGGTCCGATTTGGTTTTTTTTTTTTTTTTTTATAACATGGACAGACAAACAAGCAGACGGCCCGCCTGATGGAAAGCAGTTACCGTCGCCTATAGACACCGGGGGCGTTGCCGATGCGTTGCCTACCTTTAAAAGGTTTACCCAAAACTTAAAAAGTTAATTTAAAAAAAGTCACATCTCAAGGCAAAAATTGTCTTGTATTACCCATACCCAGTTCTGATCAGCATCCATTGCTGAACATACGCCTCCCCAAATAGAGTGTCATTATTTGAACAGTCACTTGCCTCCTGCAACCATCGGCCTACACTGCGTCTTCCAGTTCGTGGTCATCACTCGAGAACCTTTCTTACATTCTTTTCCACAAATATAATACAACGTCTGTCGCAAATTCGGACAGGCTTCAAAGGGCTTATCAGATAAAGGGGCTGACTTAAACTAATCCCCACTTTATCACGATAAACCAGCGGAGTCTTCGATCTCGTTCTTATTTACAAGTGAAATTAAACAAAGCTACAACTTAATCCGATTAAAGCTCTAAATTAACAGATCGAGAGCGGTTTAACAAAAAGCTTTAATAAAATACTTGTAACTTAATTTACGAAGAGTGAGCGACAAAAATGCTAATATTATGAATGGGTAAGAGACAGACTGCTGTGTTAATCAGTATAAGTACTAGATTTACTTGCTACTTTTACTAGGTGGCAGGTAGGACTTTCCTGCAAAGTTCGTCTAGGTAGGTACCACCGCTTTGTCAATTATTCTGCTGCCAAGCAGTAGTGTGCAAGCGTAAGTTATTAACATTATAAAAAATACTCAAACAGGAAACTAACATGTCTCTGCATGACAGCATGTTGGACTTCAGTGCCTATACTGCCTAGTAGCAGTAGGATTGCAGTTGTCAATACCTACCCATCGTCGTGCAATTCAGTGCTTCAGAGGAAGGCTGTGGGCAACATGAGACATTCAATTTCCGCATGTCAATCCGCCGCGACGACGTACACCGGACACTGTCGATGTTGCGCTTCCAGCACTTGCTATACATTTCAATTAATTTCAGTAAGTTTGAATGCTTTGAAATTCATACTTTATGTGATTTAAAATAGGAAGTGAAATAAAGTTAAACAGATATTGCTATTAAAAATACCGGTTAAAGATGGTACCTAACGTTTAATTAAACGGTATTATATTTTAGTTTCGTTATTCGTTAAATTTTGGTCGTGGGGTGTGTGTATGTATGTCTGAAATTAAATTATTATGATGATGCGAGTACCGGAATGGGCACTGAGCTGGCAATGTAGCCTCAAAACTACGTTAGTTTTGAAAGCTATAAAAATAACGGTAAATATTCGAAAAGTACGTTACTCTCCTGGTATGACTCCCCGCTTTAAACAGTGTGTTCGCAATTTGCCCCCTTTCTGATTTTGTCCAGTATTTCTGCCATCCATACAAATTGTAGATCTATGGCCTCTTTTTCAAATCTTCTACTTTTATTCGTTCGTTAAACTGGTTCAATGTTTTATCGCAGGAACTAAAGTGAATCTACACGAAACCCGTATCAACATTCACGGTGCTTATCAACTTTTCAACGACACAACTTGCCAGATAACCTTTCGGGGTCTTTAAATAAAACAAAGGGCGATGATGAGGTCATCGGGGGGTCGTAATTTAATTAGAGAAAAGCGTGCAGCGCTCCGTGATAGGGATTTGAAGACTTTACGATAGCCCTATAACATTACTAAGCTTGCAATTGGCATTTCATTTGCATTTTAGCTTTTTATATATGTTATTTTAGTTGCGTTAGACCAACGACCACTGTCTCATTTCATCACCTGATAGTAAGTGTCAAAAAACATGCTTGACTAAAAGATACCAGTACCCGAGTTAGAAGCTTCAGAACTGCATCCCAATATGACTAGAGAGCAGGTATGACTAGATCGCTTTAAGACTAAATCTCATTATGACTGTTGCCCTGAAAATTCCTAAATTACATTTATCAGGAATCAAAGATGCTGGTGTTTTGTGGATTAATGCTCACCTATGGGGTTGAAAAAGAAGAAGAAGATTGGAGAGTTCAACCAATATTTGCTTTTCTTTATGTTCTTCGGAATATAAATCTAATTTGATACTTTTTATAAAGTAGGTATAAAATATAAAAAGAGAGATTTTAGTTAAGAAAGCTAAAATATAGGCATTACTGACTTCTAATCGCAAAACTGTCACTGCCTTAGAAGTAACAAGCGATTAAGTTGTTGTTCTATGTATATTTTATGTACTATTAATATAAGAATGTATGATTTTCTGTTGTTCAGTTTTATAGTTTGAACTTTAGAACCTCTAAACTAAAACTTAAAACTTAAAGTGAAACATGTCTAATAACAAATCCAATTAATTTCATTTCAGATTCAAGTCAAGAACAAACAATACGTCGCAAAATATTTAAAACGCTTTGAGAATTATTAAACAGCTATTAATTCAGCATAACAATAAAAGCAAATCTGAAAGGTTTATCGCTACAAGTATTTTTAATAAAAGTCCCCTCAACTCTTGAGACGTAAACAAAACAAGTCAACAAGGGCCAGTTTCGAGAAGACTTAAACAAAATTAGTTATTATTTGTTGATAAATTATGTTGTGGTTGTCGTAAAATATGAGACGAAAATCAAAGTTGGCATGGACTAAACTGTATTAAAACTGTCAAGAAAAGCTCAACAAAAAAATTAAATCTTAAGTAGGTATATGAAGACATTCGGAAAACGCAGCGCAGACCGGAGTTAAAACCGTGGGGAGCCGATGGATGCTGGAGGAAAGCAGCCGCTCAAAGTGGCGCTATATGGGGGAGGCCTAGTGTACAGCAGTAGACGTCTGATGTTGTTGTTTATGATGATGATGATCATTTATACTCCTTACGACTTGGAAATGCATCGGTTTTTTTAACTTTAATTTCACGTTAACACTCTTTATGGGAAACTCAAAAAGTTTTCAACTCCAACTTTAGAGCACTCTACATTCTACAAGTAAAACAGGTCAAGGCTCCTTAGAAGCAACCCAATTCCAATCAAATAAACGCCAGGATGTTCCTGGATAAATATCGTAGTCGCAGGTGTGAAAGCCGGTGATTGCATCGGTTTGCAGATAGCTGCAGAGGGCCTTGGGCTGCGGATGATCTTTTAGCTCTTTGTGTTTCAAATAATCCCGTTTGGAATTGGAAAGTATTTCTGTATAGGTAGTGAGGACTATTTTATTATACGTCATGGTGTAAATAATTTAGATTATTCAAGTGACAAAATCTTTTTAGAAAACCGTTTACATACCTGTGAAGGTGGGGTCTTCTGGCAGGTAGCCATGTAATATAGTAGGTGAAGGTGCAGGTTCTGGGTGGTGAGCTGGTGGTACTCCCATGGTTAATGGTAGGCCATGATGGCATTGAAAGATGGTATTGCGTGCACAAGTGTATTGTCCGGCTTCTACATGGTGACTACTCTACGATACTCTAACTTATTACTAACTTAACGCTACGTCGGCTAAACTATGTAGGTCGGGCGTGTTCATACACTACATACCTAACCTTCTTAGTTGATGCTTCATCTAAATTCACTAAGCAAACACTATACTTGTTCTGTATGCCTATCCGTCCAAGAGTGCTTAGTAGATATCAAGAATTCTTGAGATAAACTGAACTTAGTCGATGAAATTGATAGCTGCGTATTTCAGTTTATATACTGTGGCCCTAGTACGAACATTTACGCGGGAGTAAGTGTAACGTTAACGTAAGTCAGTTGTATGGGGCGTTGATCAAATGCCATACGCCATGCCATTCGTGCTAGGCCTACAGTACACGCCAAGCATCTGAACTAACTGGTTAAATGCTTAACGTTCGTCAGAAAATCCTTCGTAAAACAGTACTTAATAAACTACCTACTCAGTTAATGAAGCTGTAATAATGTTAAAAAACTTAACTTACACTATACCGTCATCCGTCGTCGGGGAGCCGATGGATGCCAGAGGCAAGCAGCTGCTTAAAGTGGTGCTCTCTGGAGGAGGCCTATTGGACAGCAGTGGATGTCTACGGGCTAATGATGATGATGATACGGTCATCAATATAAACCTCCGGTCAGACAGGCTAAACATATATTTGAAATACCACAGATATTAAAATAGTAGCACCTACGAAATACTAAGCACATGGATTTTTTTTTTCAGGACAAAGCTTTGTCCGAGGGAAACGTTTTGATACACGGGAAACACGGACACGTCAATGGTCAATAATAATAAAAAAATTAAATACGAAATTATTCGAGCGGTGGCGCGCGGCGTAGAGAATCTCATGTACAGGCGCAGAGCGCCCGCGCCATCGTGGGAAAGCGCGGCGTACCGAAAAGCATTCATGCGTCGGTACAAATATCAAAAACGATTCACAAACAATACAATACAATACAAAAATACTTTATTGAACACCAAAAAACACAACAATACACGTGATACAACATAAAGAACGGGCGGCCTCATCGCATAAAGCGATTTCTTGCAGGCTACCTTTGTATGGACAGGAATAAGACACTCTTAAAAATGCGGTTGGTGCTATTCAATCTAAATATATAGGTAACTAAATAATAATATACCTACATAATAAATACATAAATATATAAATAAATATATATTTAAACTTTATAAATACTAATATAAATAGTAAAGAAAGAAAAAAAAAAGAAAGAAAGAAAGAAAGATAGAGACAAATTAATAGTAACAAGGCATTAATTAAAACTTAAAAATCGAAACACTCATTGGTTGCACGTTGATCATCCGCTGTCATCGACTAATGAGCACTGAGTAGAGACAAGAACGTAAGAAATCCCTATCACACACAGTTATTTTAAAACACCGCCCTTGCGTTTGAGGTGTGTCGTAGATTTTATACATTCATGATACCAGTAGGTTTCACCACTTAGTAACACAAAATAATATGTATCCAATTTTCTTATAACCTAAAAGAAATGTTTCTAAGTAAATTGCTCAGCAAATCTCTGTAGTATAACCTAATTCTCGGCGTTATCTTATAACATAGAGGTACCTCTATGCTTACTCAAATAGGGAGCCCAGACACAATTACGGATGGCTTATCGAATAGATAGAGACAGGGCGTAATAAGAGGGGGTATGGGTAGGGCTGGGGAACGGGTGTATGTACTGTCAGTTATCAAATAAACAGTATTGCTATATTATAAAAGTATGAACCAAATTAGCTACTGTCTTGATAAGTCAGGGCAGCTTATACAGTCCTAATTTACAAAGACACGTTGTCGTATTGGCTTGCTCTTTATCTAGGGCTAGTTTACCTTAGTGCTGTACAAAATTATTAAGTTATCTAATAGATAATCGATAACTAACCTTTGATTTAATTAATTTAATCCCTTTAATATAACACTGTGTACGTCCTACAATACAAGTAATACAAATACAAAGACAGGGTGTGCTTTTCGGGTTGATGTGCAGCTTATGTAGGCACCATAAATCAACCCTTCTGCTCCTTGATTCCGGAAGTTTAATTTGAAACTTTTAATGAATTCACTGGTCGACTGTTGTATGATTTGTGTGAATTTTGTTATTAGTTAGTAGTAATTGTTATCTTCTTCTTCTTCTCGTGTAGGCAAGTGGTCAGCCCTGGTTTCAGAATTTTTAGGGCGCCCAAAGGCTTCTGACTTGGCTTAACGACTATTGTCTCACGACAACAGCCGGGACCGACGGCTTAACGTGCCCTCCGAAGCACGGTAGCGCTCAGTTCTAAATACCAACTTTTTGCTGTAGCGGTCACCCATCATAGTAGTGACCGCAGCGAAAGTTGCTTAACTTTACCGATCGGTTAGGAATGGCTAGTCGTGCTTCGCTATGAGCGCTACAGTAATTGTTATGATTGTTTAATTGTAATGCAATAATAGCAATCCGTTCGTTAAAAACGTTAGTAGGTACTAAGTGTACCTATTTAGTAATTGGTAAGCCGCTTAGTAATAACACAGAACGCTGGCCTTATAATCCCCTGACCTACCCTGTCTTGTTTTTGCTCTTGATATATTTTTAACTAGTTGCACCCCGCGGTTACACTCGTGGTTTAAAAGGATCTTTTATGTTAATCCAGCGTATAAACTATCTGCATTTCAAATTTCATCAAAATCGGTATACACTAATATGGTAAGGGTTTTGGTAATTGGTAGCCAGTATCTCTATAGAAACCAAAACATCTAAAATAAATAACTAATAATAATAACGTTTTTCTCGGAAGTCTATCAGAAACTTCAAAAGAACCAATTAATAGATTCCCTATAGATACATGTCAAATAAGCAAAATATTGTTTTACAAAGTCGGGTAGTAGCAGCCCCGGAGATACTACGGAAAACGATTACGTCACTACCGTCCGAGCATGGAACGGCTGCCCGTATTCAATAATAAAAAGTTGATAGCTGGGGCCGGTTCCACGAAGTTTTTAGCTGGTCGGTATCGAAACTTCATAGTAATGTTTTCATTATTTAAAAGATTTTGAAACACTATACAAACAGCTTAATTTTTAGAAAAAAATCTAAAATTTATGGAACTTGGGATTCTATCTAGAACTTTAAAGTTTAACAACTTTTTAGGGATCCGTAACTGTTTTGCTAAATACATAAAACCATTAAAATAATAGGTCTTTGTGGTCCCTTTCAATCATTCTATAGAACACAAAGTAAGGAAAAATTTAAAACCACTAATTCATATTCTTGAGTAGAAATATTACAAGACAAAGTTGACTTAGGAGTTATTTACACACGTTCTAAGAAAAAAAAAAAAAAAAAAAACAGAAAAATAATAACTTTGTAGGGTAATTAATCCGCTCTATGAACGTTAATCGAATACACACAACCCACACACACACACACACACAAGGAAGTTTTTAAGAGGTCAGAATCATCAAAACGGAAAGCTTTTTGTCGTCTCATTTTTTTATACAGTAAATGATCAATAACTTTATTATTGGACCGGTCCACAAGAAAATACGTTTCAAAAAATGATAACGTATTGTAATGCAAGATATTGAGAATTTTTAAAGAAAAATCACAGAGTCAATATTTTTTCATATCCATACCCGATTACAAATTTACAATCGTA
Organism: Ennomos erosarius; assembly: GCA_963580505.1. NCBI lineage: Eukaryota > Metazoa > Arthropoda > Insecta > Lepidoptera > Geometridae > Ennomos > Ennomos erosarius. Next base: position 12,005,976 of record OY756982.1, read on the forward strand.
GATAAACCAATAATATGAAACCGATGTATTCCGTACAATTGGAGAAAGTGGCCCCAGCACAAGTGCTACGTTTTTTTTTCAAAGATGTCTTTGAACGAGTCGTTTATCGCACCATCTTCTGAGTGAAGACACACAGAGCGCTGATAACTGTAGCCGGCGGCTTTCAGGCGGACTTTTTGTGCATTCGCAATCAAAAGTCCCCTTTGCGTAGTTGACATATCTAGTACCTACTAGTTTCGCAGCGCTTGTGAAACTTTGCTACGGGGTACCGGGTAACTTGCCGTTATTTATGGGTTACTTTGGAGCATGGGGTAAATAAATAATATTGCTCTGTGATTTATCTGTTTGATTATAGTTTGTTTTACACTATGCTTGTTATTCTATTTGAATACTGTACAAATCATGATTTAATAAATATAAATGCGATAAATGTCAAATTTTCCTTTTTTATATATTTCTGAGTAGTTTAGGCATTAAAGTCATTCAAAAATTCATTTTTTTCTCATTACATATTCAACGAAGCTCATTCTCTCACTCTTCGTATGCCAATTTTATGTGTGTTATTTTTGGTTTTGAAGACTTTACAAATTATTTTGGTTAGAATTTGTTAGACTATTTTACCATTGGTTAGCTTCATTACGGATCAAAAACCCCATATTAAATTGGCGATGTAGTAGGAAGCTAGGTTGATACAGATACTTTTCAAACTACGTGATGGTTTTCAACTTAAGTAAGAAACCGTAGCAACAAGCTCTTTAAATTGCCTCATGAAGTTTAGAGAATTGTTTCTCCATAACAGCACAAGTTTTATTGAAAAATCAAAACTTTTGCAGCAGAAATCGAGCTGCTTAGTTCAGCAATTTAAAACAGTAGTAAAGGTTGTGTGTTTTTTAAACGGCAACGGATAATTTTTAAGCTATGATTGCTGAACTTGTTGCAGGCTGCAGGCATGTCTGGTTTTTTGTTACTATGACTGGCGAGTTCGAATGCTGCAATGATTCGATTAAGAAAATCATCATGACGAAGCCATAATAATGATACCTACGTAGAGCTTAAAGAAAGCTTTTGAAAATTAAAGTTTGGTATATTGACGGTATGTTTCGAAAAATAAAGAAATTGATCACCATCAATAATTTTACGCGTCATCGCCAGCTGAGTGGCTCGTCCATTTCTGGTACTATAATAATACCTTACTAGGTGGTAGGACTTTTCTGCAAAATTCGTCTAGGTAGGTACCACCGCTTTGCCAGTTATTCTGCCGCCAAGCAGTAGTGTACATGCACTACTGTGTTCCGGTTTGAAGGGCATTGTAGCTAGTGAAATTACTAGGCAAATGAGACTTTTCGACCTGATTACACGGTATAGTAATCTGATTACTAGACTGTGTGATGTCTCAGGATGACGTGCGCAGTGTAGTGTTACGTGGCACTTTATTATTTTAAAGTTCCGTGTGACACTGCAACTGTTATGGGCGGTCGTGTCGCTTAACATCAGGTGAACGATAAGCTCGCCACATCACACATTCTCATAAAAAAATACCATTATTTACACAATAAAATTTAAATGGTAAACGGAATCAGTAGTATAATAATATAAATACATAAAATAAATAAATATTATTTTACTTCCTGCATTGAAGTTAAGTTTCTGTCCCAAAGTATTTATAAGAATATTCCAGCGGTCTCATAAAGTTTTACAATCTAGGCGTAAGATGGCGCCACCCGTTGACTTTATTTTGATGGACTCTTAACTACTGTTTCTTGCAGTATTGAAAAGTATAGTCGTACCGCTCTTAAATTCAAGATGGTATCTGGATGGTCCAGTGTAATTTTGCTGAGTTCTTTAGATAGATATCGATATCTGGTTTTATTTAATTTAAAGTTAGACTGAGTTAAATTAGAAAAACAAGAAGATTAGATTTTATTAAATTAGGTTATTTACTTTTTAGCCGCTAGTCGTTCCGCTCGATAAAGTAACTTCACCTATACCCCTAGTACGAGTTTCGATAGTTTACTAAAACTTGATTCGTTTACGTTTTCTCCCTTTTCTCCCATACATTTCTCTGCAGCGCCCCTAGCGGCTACCCTGATGAGCTAAAAATGGCAGTACAAATTTTAAATGGATTTTCGCGTATTCTCGTATTTGAAAACTCGTACTAAGGGTACAGGTAATGAAAATTCGAATTTTAAATTTACAAGAATATTTGACAGCAACTAAACTATACGTAACAAATTTTGAGAGCAATAATACATTTCATCATCAGCCTGAAGAGGTCCAGTACTGAACATATAGGCCTAGGCCGACAGCACCACTTTGAGCGGCTGCTTGCCTCCTGCATCTATCGGCTCCCTCGGTCGTCGGCTCAACCATAGTGAACGGCCGCCCTAATACGCGACTCAAGAATATTTCTCTTCCATCGGTTGTAAGTTCTACGAACTATGTGGCCTGCATAATGCACATTGCCATTTAAATGTAATTTTAAAAGCTATGTCGGTTACTTTAGTTCTCCTGCGGATCGCATCATAAATACCACGAAACTTGAAGCTGAAAGAACTTCCTTAAAGGAACGTTGTTTCGGTAAACATTGTTCAAAAGTTTATGAATGGGATTTTATTTCCTACTTTTATTGCAGTCATAACTTTATTATGGGAATAAAATGTTTGATAATCCGCAACAATTTGTAACATGTCGTAATTTCTTGAATTGTTTCGTCATAATCGTTCAATATCTTCCTATTGCTAGTACAGGGGGCTTTCTTGCCAAGAAAAAGAGCAAGAGGGAGAGAGAGAGAGAGAGGGAGGGAGGGAGTGAGTGAGGGAGAGAGAGAGAGATAACATTTTGTGATTCTCGACGCATGTTGGTTTCCTCGCAATGTTTTCTTTCATTGTTGTATAACAAATTCAAATGCAAATTCTGTCCATAACTTGGGATACATTGGTGCAGGGAGAGGCTACCGTCACTGAATAGCTAAAAGTCTACGTATTACCACTGGGCCACGCTTATATTTCATATTACTATTTACCTACTATCAAATCAATCTGCGTCTGTATTCAGATGTACAGGCGCTGGTAAACTGGTAACTCTCCGAAATCCTAAAACCTACCTATATATTATTATGGTTCTCGTCTACCAGTCGATAATTGAACGTATACAGGTTAGTATATTATTACTATCCGAAATGAAGAGATCTGCAGGAGCACTAACAATAACCACTGATGTAGCTCTTAGAATAAGCATGATGACTAAAATTTTATTTTTCGATAAATTAATATTATTCCTCTTAAGACAAACATTTGTGAAAACGAAAAAATAAATATCTCAAAAAATGACCAAATTACAAGCATTTTAAAAACCGGAATAGAAAGAGATAGCTCAAACGGCCAGTGACGTCAGAGGAAGGTCGTTCATAGTACCTCGTTACTAAGCTGTGATAGCTTTTCATACAATCTCTTTGGCATGTGACGTCACGAAAAAACCACATTTTTCATAGTAACTGTGGAGGCGCTCTGTTTCGAGAGAAAGGGACAGGACATGCCTCCTGTAGAAACTTTAAAAGCTTATTACTCCGTGATTTTTTACCGATTTTATTTATTTTTTCAATTTTTGCATTCATTTTTAATCTTCTTTATGAAAGTAATATTTACTTGTTCATTATTATTTACTTGTTTATGAGTTCATTTTTAACTATTAAAAATGAACTCATCATGAATGATGAGGTAATAACCTAGCAAGTTAAAATGGCAGTGGGTATGGGGTTTCTGATGATGAAGAGGTAAATAATTGCTGTATCTTTATATTGTACGGAACATTGTGGGCCTCACACCAATTTAAACGGAAAACTTTCGAGAAACTAGTTATCTTTTATTACCTCTTTCTTCTTTATTCTGAATCTCTACCAAGCACAAGTCCGATCGTGTATGGTGTACTGCTGCCACCTTTGGGACGGGTCTGCCAAGTACCAGCTTGAGGCTCTGTACTCAATAGAAAGGCGTGCCAAAAGGCTCATTGGCGACGACACTTTGGTAAGTGAAAGGCTTCAGAGTCTGGCACATCGACGTAAAGTGGCATGTCTGTCGGTCTTTTACAGGTTGTACCATGGGGAATGTGCACAGGAACTGCACGACCTGATTGCTCCGTCACTATTCCACCAACGGACCTCTAGAAGCTCGGCTAGGTGCCATCCCTTCATGGTCGAAATACCACCCGTTTATTCCAAGCGGTTTGATTCTACGTTTATAATTAGAACTGCTAAGGAATGGAATGCCCTGCCAGCGTCTGTGTTTCCGGCAAAATATGACCCAGGCGTGGTCAAGAGAAGAGTGAACAGGTACTTACTTAGCTAGCACCTTCGATCGCATCTTCACTTACCATCAGGTGAGAGCGTGGTTAAATACTAGATAAGTCTGATGTAAAAAAAACCTTCATTATCTATACCTCAATCTTTATTCTGCTTCAGTATACGATGGAGCTAAAGTTAATCAACACAACCATCGCACTAAAGTCAGTACCATTAATGTGAACTTCACGGACGCTCGGAAAACAGCGTGTCATTACGGAATGAAATGACACACATTTTCCGATGTAGCTAGTATTGTATTGTGCAGTGAGACGCGAAATGCGACGCAGCGGACGCTCGACCTTCCGTGATTTATACAACAGTGTTGTACATTTTATCAGTGGGTATCTCTACATTTTAAATAGACGTGAAATTAATGTACACCTATTCATTTAATGTTAGATGGCATATTTGAAACGACATGCATTGGTATCCGAAGCTATCTGAATATGGAAAATTTAAAAGATGTGCGTTGCAATGTGAATTTCTAGCCATCGCTGATTAGCCAATTCAGATATCACATGATAGCGAAATAAACTGTTTGTTCCCGTTGGGTTCAAAAGCCATTCTTGCGATATAGATTGCATCGTCACTGCAAAATTTTTAGAAAAAACGCTTGTGTGTAATAGGCATGATGACTAACATTTTTTTATTGCATAAATTAAAAATATTCCTCAAAGGATAAACATTTATGAAAACAAAAACAAAATATCTCAAAATACAAGCATTTTAAAAACCGGAATAGAAGGAGATAGCTCAAACGGCTAGTGACGTCAGAGCAATGTTGTCATAGTACCTCATTACTAAGCTGTGGTAGCTTTACATACAATATCTTTGGCATGTGACGTCACAGGTGGATTTTTCATAGTAACTGTGGAGGCGCTCTGTTTCGCGAGAAAGGGACAGGAGATACCTACTATAGAAACTTTAAAAGCTTATTACTCCGTGAGTTATTTACCGATTTTACTTATTTTTTCAATTATTGCATTTATAATCTTCTTTATGAAACTATAATTTATTTGTTCATTTTTAATAGTTGTCATCATGCCTATTAAAGGTCCGATCACATCTTTTCTTTTTTTCAGGGGGTTCTCTAGACGGCGATGAAAATTGGAAATCATGTTTTTTTTATCAACGATAGGCTAACATTTGACCACGGTCTCACCTGATGGTAAGTGACGACGCGGTCGACGATGGAGCATGCTTGCCTAGAAGACACCGGTTCACTCTAGCCTGAAAAACTCCCAGATTGAAACCAAAATAATGATTTGCAGCTGGGTCTGCACTTGATACTATGCGGTTTTTTGTAGATCAAATGAAATAGGCATATCAAATTAAAAATATAACTGGAACACCCACAGAGCTAGAATTCGTCAGAACACCAAACTGGCTATTGTTAAATCGTGACAAAGTATTTTTTTTATTCTGCCGCTTCTTTTTGAAAAAAAAAATGCTTCGGTCCCCCGTATTTAGGCACACTATTTTTTCATTTGATTATTTTAGTTTGTCACGCCTTTAGTGTATACACAAGCAAGGTCACGCCGCACTGGCTTTCAAAAATAGTGCTTTTTGTTGATTTGGAAATCAGACTATACCTTTGCCTAAACAAACACAATGTACGATATCTACAAAGCTACAAACCAAGGATCAACACGATTATAAATGGTCCAAAGCTATGAGAGCAGGATAGCGAATCGTACCTTCCGCTTTTTGTGGCTAATCTAGGGCTTAGTTAAACAATAGAATACATTTGCTTTCGTTTACATAGGACTGGAGATTGCAGAAAGTATCTCATAGTTTATTTAGTCAAATGAAAAATGTATATTACAAATCTATAATTTATGATCGCGAATGGAAACTAACTTACTTAGATAATTTTACCTATAAACCAAAATAGATGGATTTCTTATACCTTTATTACTGATACCGTAGGTACTCACATTGAGTTAGGTTAAGCAGCCTGGTATTTGGATTTCATTGATATTTGACTCGGCGTGCGGCATCTGCTTTATGTCAAATAGCCAGCAGTGGAACGCAAAGTCGAATTTGTCAGCAAAGCCTGCGAGTTTTCAATTCTCTTTACATCAGAAGGCAAAAGCTTTTAGGAATTATAAAGCGTCGGTAAAACGGTTTGAAAAATTTACTTGGTGGACTAGCAAGTTAAAAGAACCTTAATTAGCGCGGAGTTTTGACAAGTTTAACTTTTTTCTTGTAATTCATCACAGTGTTGAGCGACCCAAAATAGATATTAAATGGCGAGGCGAGGATTCAAACCCGCTAGGTGCTAACATTTTCAGAAACTACATTAATCTTTTGAATGAACAATATGACAAAATGTATCATCATCAATAGGCCGAAGACATCCACCGCTGAACATAGGCCTCCCCCTGAGAGCGCTACTTTGAACGGCTTCTCGCCTTATGCATCCATCGGCTTCCCGTGGCTAGATCGTCGGTCCACCTAGAGGGGGCTGGCTTACGCTGCTCCCTTCCGGTTCGAGATCGCCACTCGAAAACCTTTCTTCCCCATCGGTTGTCAGTTAGTTGTGAGAATAAATGGCAATGGGTAACTTACTAATTCTGAGCTGTATCGTTCACTTTAATTCTCCTATGAATCTCCTCATTTTGGATCTTATCTCGCAGGGAAACACCGGGCATTGCCCTCACTATAGCCCGTTGCTCGACTTTGGACAAAAAAAACAACAACAAATTGGACGTTTAAAATTCCAAGAACCACTCAAAGTTAGCCTCGAAGCTTTCAATATTCTACCGACATTCAAGGGCTCAACTAATATCTAAACTTCTCTACCATTTGTGGCCTTACAACACCAACTTTACATGTTAGATACTTTAGCTGGGGTCAGTATGACGTCAGCATGTGAGCCAAGTAGGCCGCCTCGCGCCGCCGTGCCTTTGCATAATAATAACAGCTTATGGTCTGCTTCCCTCTCTGCTGATCTTGATTTATTATTAGCACGTCATTTTTGGACACGCTCTTGAAGCTGGAAACCAAAGTATAAGTGATTATTAACTGATACGGGCTGCCGATAAATGGCAAATTGGATAATGGAAAGTTAGCTTTCAAGTCATCATCCCTACCATGCATAGCATATGCAGTGTATAATAATTTAATGTTGTTCTTATTTTTTTTGTGGATGGAATTTTGCACATCTGTTGTTATTACCGGGATCAACATTATAGGAATTTTTTCTAAAATAATTCCAATCACGGTAGGTAAACACCTTGTAAGGTACCTATGTAAGTAGGTATTTTATTACTACAAGGGAGCGAATAGAGTATGTTCAACAGACCTATAAAATATAGTAGTTATAAGCACTTGTACCACGAAAATTTGCGGGGAGCCGATAGATGTAGGCAATACTGTTATGGCTCGCCGTGTCATTAGGTGTCACTAGCTGTCACGTCATTCATTCTCATAAAAAAGGCGGATGGCAGCCGCTCAAAGTGGTGTTCTGCAAGGCCTATAATAATATGTTCAGCAGTGGATGTGTTCAGGCTGAAGATGATGATCACAGAATATCTTTTGTCTTTTTAGTACGCACCTACTATGAATTAGTGCAAATAGTTCCCATTCAGTCCAATTAATATACTTGTAAAGATAAAAATTTACCTACTGAGAAGTCGACACAAAATAAGAAAATTATAATTTATTTATTTTAGTACCCCTTTGAAAATAAAATTGGCTAACGAGCTTTATCTTAGTTTAGGATTTAATAATAAAGACAATAAACTGCTGCTGGCTATTAAACCTTGGCAATAGGGAATTTATATTAGATAATTTAAAAAGGTTCGCTATCATATTACATTTAAAGTTGTACATCTACAATAAGAAAAACGATATAGGTAGATGACGAAATAACCTAACAGGAAAGTTGTTTTTAGAGAACCAGCCAAGTGCTAGTCGGATTTGGGGACCGAGGGTTCCGCACACATAAATTAATTACATTGATTTGGAAAACGTTTGAACCCAAACATCTATGTACCGTAGAAATATTTTTTTATATTTTCTTCTCCAACTGTAACCTCAAATGTTAAAAATTTGTCCACGTGATTACGTTTCCGCCTCAAAGAATCTTAAAATTGGAGTTTGAAAAGCTTCTTAGAAACGCGAGCTCAAAAAATATACTTGAGCATCATCCCTGGTTTCTATAAAACAAATTGGTTCACCAAAAGTGTCATCCATCCTCTCAAATGGCCTCTATTTGAGTTAACGAAGCCCCTGCCTTTTCTGGCTCAATCCCGAGGCACCTTTATAATAACTTTTCCTTATTTAAAGTGTTTCCATCAAGTTGTCTCTTGTGGAACACCTGTAGCCCGCACATCGCGGGAACAATTAATATAATCCAACCTCAAAATATTCTCTGTGATGAGTTTTGTGAATGAAACGTAGCTTGCTTTTCTAATAAATATTTTTCTGTAATATAAGTAATATAATATAACACATTTTAAATTTCTTCCCAGGTGTCTTCAAATATTTGTCGTGTGTCTGTTGTCGATAATCTTGCTCAGCAGCAGGGCACAGCAGCAGCAGGGCAGGGCAGGTCAGGGCAGGGCACTTGTGAAGAAAATTGGTATTTATTATAAAAATTGTAAAAAGAAAAAACGAAGAAAGTTGTCGTGTGTTGCTGTTGTGTGTGTGTGTTGTTGTGTTGTTGTTGTAGAAGTTGTTGTGTGAAAAGAAAATTCAAGCCAGGTTAAAATAAAACCTGGTTTGCTAGTTTCTGTGAGTACCTAAATAATGTAAGTACTAGCAATAATCTTTTTGGAAGTTTTACGTATTCTTTGTACTAAAGCTATTTTTATAGCTCAACTCCGCAGTGTATCTGCTGTACACACAAACAGAACCATGGCAATTTCACCAAACGTTTGAACTTGAGCTTATCTTAACAACAGTTGCCGAACTTCACATTCGAGTGTATAAATTGCCGATGCCCTATTCTGTTCCTACATTTTTATGCGGCCAGATATCGAGGTAGCGTTTAAAAGCGTCATTATGTGCCGTATCTTGACTACATTGGGTCGTCACTCGGTTAACTGCCGCCATTATATCGGTCTCGAACGCCGTCACTGCCCGTGACTTTGGAAAAGTCGAAGCGATTCTGTAAAGCTTTATATTTAGTGAAATTCTTGTAGCTTCCGCAGAATAAGTGGGTAGTACATAGTCGCTTTTATTTTAAAAGGCATATTTGCCACTCATTAAAATGGAATTAGCAATCAACATCCTCTTAAAATGCGCTCTCTGCTCTCCCCATATGATGCCACAGCTCGGATCCACATGTGGACTTAATTCATGTTATTGTTGTATTTCTTATATTTTTTTCTTTTCCTTCATACGCATAGGACTAGTATCTCATCATCATCATTATCATCGTCGTCATCAACTGCCTGAACACGGCCTCTGTTGAACTTATGCCGCCCGCAAAGCGTACCATTCTTAGCGGCTGCTTGCCTCTTGCATCCATCTGCTCCCCACAGTTTTCACCAGGTCGTCGGTCCACCTATTGGGGGTTAAACATACCTGGTACAACAAAAATATAAAGTCCATTTTTAATATCACACTCTACTCGTGTTATAGTATAACAATGGGCTTGATTTATTAACATCGCTGCGTGGCGAAAGCGTATTTATTATTATTGAAACATACCTATCAAAAACAAGACAATAGTGACTTTATATTATTATCTGTTATTTTTAAACAAAATTTTCCAAATAAAAACAAATAACTTATATTATACAATCCCAAAACATTATGTAATAAATGAATAACAAGACAGTTTACCGCATTAAGGTGAATTTCAAGTTCTCTTTTGAAAGTCGATATTATTCAGCAACTGAAAATTATAGGGCCGTTAATTTGATTTGGGAACACCCACGCCACGGTATTGGAAAGTTGTTTAGTTTCGAGGAAATCTTGGGAAAACTTCTCCGGGTCAGCCATGCTCATCTATTTTAATTTGCGGGTCCGTTTATGATTTAATTTTTGATGACATTTTGTTACATTCTCCAAAATAACTTAGCTGGCATTCTCAGTGGCAGCTCGTGTGATTTTCAACTGATGCGTCCTTGGTGCTCGGTTAGTTTCGAAGCTATGTATGAAATTTGCACAAGCTGGTTGGCATTTTTCATATCACATCACACATCATGATCAGCCAGAAGATATTTTTTGCAGAATATAGGCCTCTCTCGTTAGGAGGGGGTTTTGCCATAATCACTACACCTAGCAGGCATCTTGATGATCAGAATGCTTTTCTGCTCATTTTCTGAACATTTTCTATTCTCATGACACCCACGGGAAGAGATGGATTTATCTTTCTATTCAAGCTGATTCTGGGCTGCATGAGAATTTGCATTGCAGGCCACATGTTGACGATGCCTGCTTTAATATATATTCAACGCACATCGCTGCGAGCTTTATGGATTTTGTGTACCAAGTAGGTACTGTGTACACAAACTTGGTGCCTACGGGTATAAATCAAGACAATAATAATAATAGTGTTGCATGATACTATGAGGCTAATTCATAATAATTATACTCTGTAATGTGAACTCTACATGACTTTTGCTCCTTCAGGGCTTATCAAGCATTCAAGATATAACTACACTGGCAAGGCAAATGTACCTAATACATTTGTTTCTACCAGTTTGGCCACAAAGTTTTTTATTCTACTAGACGAATTAGTTTGCCTATAACTTCAGCTTGACCACGGGAAAGAACACATTTATTTCATGAACTTAGGTAGTACCTATATAGTACTGGCCTTACATAATACGATAAAATTATGTCAGGCATCTGCTTGACTTACTTACTGACTGTGTGGTTTTTTATATATTTGTGTGGTATTTATCTCAAAAATAGTACCGATAGCCACTTTACTTAGGTCATTGGTTCTACTTGACATGAGTTATGAAATATTTAATGTTATAATAAAATGTTTACTTTCGGTGGTGCTATTCACAGACCCAAAGCGATTACATTCCATTCCATCCAACAATTCCCAGTTCAATTAACGAATACAAAGTCATTTACAAAGATAAACACGTTTAAATTCACTTGTGGTGATGAATTCCATCGAGACTGTATTCATGAATGCTTTTCCAGTGTGAATTTAATATTCAATCGGATTTTGGTGGGCATTGAAGTGGTAAAATCATCATTGACACTAACAATCGACCATGTCTATTGTCCAGGATTCCATACCAAATTTATGCATTCTGCCGGTCTGTTATGGTTCTATTGAGCTACTAGGAGAAAAAAAAGAGAGATTTTTTTTTATTTTTGCTGTGTTTTTCTAATAATACAGAGAATGGCTTCAAGTGAATGAGAAGTCCGAAGTTTTTGGCACTACACAGATTTCGAATAAAAATACTCGGCAGATATTTTATTGCATCTTTGAGATGCCATATAGCAATATATAATCCTAAAGGGAAAAGAACATGAATAGATCGAGATCAAAATGCAAATTCTTCAATACACGATAGATAGACACAGTCCTTATTCAAGTACCCGTAGATCTAGAAAAATAAATTCACAGTGGCTTATTGCCTACTCCCTCTAATAAAGGTTCCCCGCAGAATTCCCAAATTGATTTACGTACCGAGACGCGCCCCGCGTCTATACCAGCCTACGTGATTGTCACTCGACATGATATCCTTCGACGTAACATTGACGCATCGATCGAGAAACGTATGAATAATTCAGGATCCCACACAGACTTGTTATCGTTCATAATTCGTCGGAGGCCCACCATAATACGCTGGCTCTTCGATTTTTATTATCATAATCCAGCTGCTGTTTGCTGGCCACTGCGAATATTAAAACTTTTATTTCTTTTAAGAATTTGCATTTCGCTTTGTGAAAGTGCGGTGCAGCTTTCGAGACAGGATGTCTTTATTGCAGACGGAATTTATTTAGCTTCCCGACTGGAGTTAGTACGTAATTACACTTGTTTCTTTAAGTTACTTTAACTTGACATGTAACGGGTTCCTAACTTGTGTTGTTTTCACACTAATTTTCTTGTTACTACTCCAATATATTTCTCTTAACTCTGTGGAAATTAGAGTATAATATAATTATTATAGCTATTGATTACTTGCATTATTTTAATACATTTGCACTCCAATTTGTACACCATTTCAGTGCCATTACTATGATTATAGTAGGCGATTAATAATGAAGAAATCTAGGAATACTTACATAGGGCTAAAATGGAACGTGTTCTACGTATTTCTTCGTTCTTACCTTATGTATGACTTAATTTTAAAACTGGTTACACATTCATAATCTGGGATAAATAAATATTTTCAGTATCTAAAAAATATACATCTGTACAGGGTTTACATTTTTGCATATTTTGTTCGTTAATGGTTTGAGCGGAATCACACTAGATAGTTCTGTATCATTTTGTATTAAATAATTCAAATACAAATGAGATACATCTTCGCAAGGATTATTTCCCGTATGTTAGTCTACGCTTCCTCCGGGACATAAAGTATAATAGTGTAAGGTAGGTAAATGAAAAACATTGTCAAATTAAGCTTCTATATTTATCATTCATTTTGTACGACCATGTACATATTTATAACTTTTAAAATGGCCAGAGGAATAACGAAACCTTTATACATCGATAAGAACAATCGCTTCTTCTTATGCTTAATCAAGTACCTTTGTTAATATGATAGGTATATAAGTACATAATTTTATAATATTATGTCAGAAATATTATTTACTTAGAAAATAATTGAGATGTGCGTGGTCCAAGTCCAACTACATTTTATTCTAGACTCATTTTTTCAATAATGTAACAGTGCAGTCTCATTTCCACATTTGAAGCTTGAAATATGCGAATGGAACATTAAACTGTCATCACACCGCGCGTATATTAAACCCGCCGCGCTACGGTCAGAGGGAATCTTCATATAAACGTCTGACAAACACTCTGAGGTACTCTATGGTGAACGTGTTTTGAGAGTATAATTTTACAGGCGAAATTTGGCGTGGTTAAATAAATAATAATGTATTTTTTACAGAACGATTGTTGTCTATGAATAGGTATGTACATTATTTAAGATTAGATTAGGTTATTCTTTTATATATTACAGCATAGATGAGTTCTGATTGTGGGTATGTGTTTTTTTACAAGAGTGACTAGAGTGAATATTTTTGATTAAAAAAAAATGTGATCAAACTCAAGTCGGTTTTGAAAAGTAAAGGCTCTTAGGTGAAATAACAGAAAAATACAACCGAATTGAGAACCACCCATTTTAGATGAAAAGACAAAAAACTAGATATTATCCACATAATTATTTATTTATTTTTATCGTAATAGGTATTAAAAGTCAATAAAAAGAAGGAAGGCGTAAATCAAATTTGTTTTCAGCAGCACGATCAGTAAGGATGATTAGCAAAATTCATTGATGAGATTTTCACTGTGATAAGCCGGTGGGTTGTGGAATAAGCATTTGTATAACGTGATTCAATAAAGAAGAGAATTGAAAAGAACAAACATTTCTTTTGCTGTCTCACTCCCTCTGCACTTAAACGGAATAGTAGAGGAGGAAAAATAATACTTTCTTGTTTGCGTCAGATTTATTTCTTTAATGACACGCGGCAAACCTATACATATATCAACTTAATAAACATACAATTGAAGTGGCTAATTCAACGCAACAATGAAGTCAGGGGATCACCATAATGTCTTATAGCATTATTACTTCAATCATACTTTGAAAAATGACATAAAAATAAAAGTTTTGTAATGTTGTTGACGAAGAGCAGTTTTGATGACGTCACGTTAAATCATTCACTGTCATGTCATACTGTTAATCATGTTGACACCGACGTGCATATATAATAACGCTATATAAAAATGTAGACATCTCGTTCTGACGCAGGAACACTTTATAAGTTCATGGTACGAATTTGAACAATATTATTGTAACCTTGAAGCATTACTGTCACGAACCATGATGGTTTTGTATTAGTTTGTGGTAGGGCTGCTGACGTTAATGAAATACCGCGTAGAGTGCTCGCTGGCACTAGAGTGCCGTCGGTTTGATGCAGGAGAATGTGAGTTGTGCATGAAATGCGGCGGTTGGTTTATATGTGCATCCAAGATACTCTTCGTGTTACTCTGGACTGGAATGCATACATTTTGTGCTTTAATAAACAAATGAACCACACTACCACTATGTAGTGGATTTCCATTGCAATAAACGTTAATTATAGCACTCATGATTAGTCTGATATAATTAGGTATGGTGAATAATTTAAGTTTGTAGTTTAGTTTTTGAAAACCAAGACGATTACGGTAAGGAACAAACACTTGTAAGGTTTATTTAATTTGATGATTTAAGCCATCACTTTTAATTTGGTGGGTGGTTTTAGTTTTATGATTATTATATTTTTCTGTAGCTCCATGGCGACATGTTTCATGAATTCCTGATATTAAAAATAAATACTCTGGCGGAGTCTTCGAGCATAATGCTCGAAGGGCAAAATGAATCTGAGTCTGATTTGAATCACATAAACGTCAAATCACAAAAAACTGTTTTTTTTGTGTTTTGTGTTAGGTAAGTACAAATAAACTGGAAAACTGGATGAGGATACAAAAAAGCAACTTTTTAAATTGAAGTAGGTAATTTGGTTTTAAAGTTGGACTGGAACACTAGAACAAAATCGGTCTCACTCAAATATTCATTGGACTATAAAAGCATAAAATATCTGCTCGTAGCTTGCACTACATTCGTAAACACTAAATGAAAACCGATGTGAAACCGAAGTTTATTTTTCTAGGAAGAAGGTAAATAAACTTCGTGGTAGTGCAAATAACAAAATACCTGCATTACCCATGTAGGTATTTCGTTACTTGCAAATCTCTTCAGACTTTACACGGTAAACGTTAGATGCTTACAGTATCATTGATTCTGCGAATATGACTTTGCCTACTCTACCCGTGGACGTCGTAAGACCTGACAAACGGAAAGTTAATTGTACTACATCCACAGACTATGTACCTAAATAGGGCGAATTCTGTGACTACCTCAAATATAGTTAGTTAGTTGTAGTTATTAGTGTGTTTGTATTATTTTTTTAATATTATTTTATTCTTATTGTTATTATTTTTTGTCATTATATTATATTTTTACCCCATTGTTAGGTCTTGGACAGACTCGGTAACGTTTGGTCCCCGGTGTGCAAATGAGTCCACTCTATCTCTAAGGGAATATCCAGTTTTCTCGCTACATGAACAAGTATGGGGATTAAGGCAAACTCCTCCCTCAATAATATATCCATTAATATTCCCCTCAGCCAGATGATCAGCGCCCTATTATCGAGGCCTATGTTCAGCAGTGGACATCTTTCAGCTAATGATTTGAGGTGATGTTAAATTATTTATTTGAAGTGATACTGGTTGCGGACCTCCCAGTAATGATTTCGGGTAAAATTGACGTCAGGCAGGTTTTCCTTCACCAGGTCCTCAATCTTGGTGCAGGTTTCAAACCCATGAGTAACGAGATCACACATCCATATCCTCTATCCATTTTTTTAAATTTATTTTTCATTATTAATGGGTCAGCTTTTGGACACACCTCACCTGCTAAACAAAGGCCTCCAGTTATCAAGGGGAGAGGGGGTTTCCATAATGATTAGTGATTACAGTAGATTGCTATACAGATCGTAAAGAATGTTGCCCATTTCCTGGATATTCCCATATATCCGGCCCTTACGGCACCCATTATGAGAAGAGATGGGGTGGGCCTAATGGGAGAACACGGCTGACACAGAAACGGATCATAAATCAGCATCAATACTCAATTTCACGATCACCTGATTTTTGAGCATATCGTGGTGCACCATTAACTTTCATACTTATCACTGTGGTTCAATAACTCCCAGACTAACAGTAGATCAGGTAGATAATAGGTATAGGTGGTGGTAGTGGTGGTAGTAATTTTACTCTGGTTTGTTTCGAGCTTTTTATTATGTACGATAATAATAAATTTTAACCTGAAATGTTCTATTTATCGCACAACGTTTTCCATAAAGCCACTCTTTTTACCTATTAACCTTGTATGTAAGCATAAAAGCAACAGCTTACGGCTATAAATGGCGAACCCATTGCCACATAAGCAAGATAAGTTCCACGTACAGCTATGAAAGGCGATGCACGCGAGGCGATAGCTTTTCAATATGTTCTGCCAGCAACGTATGCCGCAAATGGTAAAGAAAAATTTTGTTCCACTATTTACAAAATAGATAGAATATAAATAATAGTTTGGTATTCATGGAAGACGTAGCGTGCACTTCGATTTCAGATCAAAACAAAAGTTACATTTTAAAGTGGCCTTAGTTTGCCTATTACATATAGCGTAAAGACACACACGTGTTTTTATACCATGGGAAAGTACGGACTAGCTTTTTTACCCCAGGTCATGCTTATTACTTATTTTTCTCTGAATAATTCATAGAAAATCTGGCATTGTTAGCTAATCTATAATAAATGACCTGTGAAATGATATATCACGCGTGGAAGTGTGACAAAACATTTTTATGTAACATATTAGTTGGATAACTTATCTATACATGTTTTGTAGTTTAACCTAACTGGACCTGTATTTAAGTGGACTACTCAAATAATGAACTTTTATAGGTTTAGGGCTTTAGAGGTATCTACAATATCCATACGTTCTCGAAATTTTAGTTGACTGGTTTTGATCCGCATTAAGCTTGATCACTGGAAATTTGTCACGCGTTTCTAACTTTCTGCTATGTAGGTAGGAGTAATCAGCCAGTTGAGAGGTGCTCTGTGTGTAAACTTTGCAGGCTTGGACAAATCAACAACTTACGGGTCAGCGCGTTTAATGGAAAACTCACAAAATTTGTATCGAACGACCTTTTCTGTATTTATCATGATAAATATTTATGGTATTATTTCAAGTACAGACAATACATTTTCGATTTCTATGGTTTTGTTATTATTACCTTAAAAATGTAACGGTTGAGTTTTCGACAAAGAACACGATCACTAAAGAAAATCTTTATACAATTTTGTTCAGTGGGTATTTCTCAGAAGCCTGTTTTAAAAGAACCTTTTTATCAACGTCTTATTGTTCGTTCTCTTGATTACTTGAAAAACAACGTGAATCAATTGTGTAAAAAATTAAGAGGACAGTTAAAAGGAAACAACGATTAGGTACTTTAAAATAATCTATTGAATAACTTTATTTACGTTTTGTGAAAATTATATCAATGAATAACAGCGAGAGACTTTTTTAGTCAGAGTTCTTAGTTTTGTATTTTCGTGTGATTTATACATTGACTAAACTCTCTAAAACTCGTTCATACCAACTTTTGCACTTACCCTTTTCAGAGCACTTGCAGAGAAAAGTAAGCAAGAAAAAATTTAATGTTGATTCATTTAAATTAATTAACATAAATACATATAGAAGAAGCGATTGTTAATATCCATTCAGATGTCACATAGTACGCCTAAATATCTATATTACATTACAATATATTTCCTTCTATACAATAGCACATAAATAATCTATTTTAAAATATTTTTCGCTATAATATACACATTTCTTAACTTATCACATGTTTTAGCCTAACAAATATTTCTCTACAATAGTCAGTGTAAAGAGCTGCAGGAAGACTTTTAACGCCAAATTTTTGGGTAAAAACTTGTTGACAATTTGATAAATCAACGTAATTCTTGAACAAGTTAAGTTCAAGCCATCGAGAAAATGCGAGTTTAATAAAAGCTGATGGCCTCTTTGGATTAAGATCCAGACGTTTTGCTTCTAGAACATTTAGCGTTTATGTCTATTTTTTGATTACGGCATTCGAACATTACGATGTTAGTGCGATATAGTCCGTTAATCATTTTGCAACCATGATATTCTGATAGTGACTCCAATAGACCAGTTAACATAAGAATCCTTTAATGACAATCGTTCAGGTAGGAGATTCTACACCATTTATTAAAAACACTTATCTAAATGCACCAGCAACAATTTCTTTACATTTTAAATGGTTTAGGAACCAATAACACAAAACATAATAGATGCGACCCAAATATTTTATTGATTATTTCTGTTTTCTCTCATTCACAGTATCAACTAGCTACAAAATATGAGAGTGCAAAATTGTCCCAAATTCCAATTCAGAGTGGGCTATTCCACTTTAAGTTTGAAAAACAATATAAATACAACGTCACTCGTTTCTAAATGGCATCAGGTACCTGGTTGACGCTGTTATGAAGACAATATTACTTATCAAAGATGTCAACATGTGACTACCCATTGGCAAATTACGATTAAATATTCATAATTCTTTGCTTTCACAGCGTATCACTAATTATATCGAAAATATTCTGCTGAAATACATACAAATAGACAATAATTGAATTCTCAAAATACTTTCTCCTTTGAAATTATCTACCAACAAGAAATATTCTGGAAACTTATCTACAAAAAGAAGGAAACTATTTATTAAGAAAAGTTACTATTTGCCAAAAGCACTTTAATTTGACCTTTTATATAGGAATTAAAAATCTAGATAATAATCGTGACTAAGCTTTGGATTCTGAGTATTATAATGATCTTCTAATTAGGACAACATTTAAAGCAGAAATATGATTGGTTCAACTTTTGGATTATTATCTACAACTTTATTATTATCGATTTAAAACTATACAAAATGAACGATAATAATCACAACACCAATGTACATAAATTTAGGGAATGATTAATAGAAAAGTAAAAATAATTGATTGAATTTAAAATTGACAGTAACCAAACTATTCTGAAAATGTTAGAGCTTTCCACACACCGCAAGTTGAGTATTAAGAAGGTTTGTTAAAGCGTTAAAAACACAAGTCGTCATACATAAGACTTCTTGGCGTCAGCATATTATTTCAACCTTTTTCGTAAATATTTCGTGGGTATCCATCGATTTGATCTTCCATTTATCTTGAATCTTCTATACTCTTTTATTCTAATATTTTAAATCAGTCCACCATTACGCATAATTGAAATTTAATGATGATATTATTTTCCTCATCCCACTATTTGCAAATTTCAGTTGTAAAATAATGTTACCAACCACCCAAGCTAGCAATTTACTGACGAATGTATAGGTAAATGATCCGTCAGTTAAATTAAAGGGCGATTTTTCAATAATCAGATAAAAGCTATATATTGTTTAAAACAAAACACAGTCAAAAAGAATGCGAATATTTTAAACCATGTACTGAATAAAATTCATGTTTTTTGGTTTTAGTCGGTTTATAGTTTATAAGTAGGATAACTTTTATACGGTCATTGAAAAATCAACGCAAGTACAAGAGCAGAAGCATAGAGATACAAGTTTGTTTTGGCAACCCTGTCGATGAAATCGGATAAGATAAAGGTATATCAATTTTAATTGACTTAAAAAGCTCGGGAGAAAGGTACGGAGCAGACACTTTCAGAAGAATAAGTTACAAATATAAAATTTACATTAAATTTTAACAAGAGCACTGTATGAAATAACAAAGAAAGATAAAATCTCGTAATTTTGAATAAACAACAGGATATAAAATATCATAGCAAAACAATTTAGGACAACCATTATACCTTGAAAGTGAGACGAAAAGCTTAAATTTATATAAAAATAATGCGACCTACATAGCACAGGTTTCGTATGGTAAGCTTTTTGTCATGTAATTTGGTAGCCGGTTTATGTTAAGTTGAACAGTGGCGCGAGTTCTCGAAGTAAAACAGCGTATCCGTATAGAAGCCACAGTGTGTTATAGTGAAGTTGGTCAACTGTGCTAGAAGTAGCGTTTGCGTGACTTGTCTCGGAATGTGGCCGCTTCAAGCTTAGCTCGTTCACAGCCACTGCGGGAAAGTTAATTTTAAACTAAGTTAAGATTAACATGCGACTGCTCCGCTGGAGTGTTCGGAATGTAAGATTAAGTAGCTTTAATAAGGTTTAAGTGATATATTTGTAGTTGTTATACATTTTGAGAGAATTACGCAAATAACCATTATCGTTATCATCATCAGAGAAAATGTATATTTGTATGTCCTCACGAGGAAGCGAAAGTAAACCAACGAGTGTAACTTGAATTGATTCATCTAAAGAAGTCACGATTTCTGCTGATTTAACACCGGACTGCAGGCAGGATAATAAGCTTAAGAGGGACGGGCGGTGATTTACATTATTATGTGGGTTGTCGGCTTTTTTTTATTGTATTCTGTGGGGCGTTACTTACCAGTCACAGTTTGCTTTTTAACATCAGCGTATTTCTCCCCAGGGCCCACTTCATCTGGAATCGTGGCAGTGCATGTGAGCTGCAGACGGCCGTGTGCCGGCGCGCGCAGCTCCGCGATCGACACCCATAACGATATGGGCACTACAGGAGGCGGGCGGGGTCTTTCTTGTATCTAGTACAAAAAATCTGTATTCAAAATCTACAATACAACACTTTTTTCGAAAAGTTTTGTCATGGTGAACTTAGCCATGGACGTTGGTGGATTCAAGCTTTAAATTAAAATTTTTAAGAATTTCGAAGTTGGACGTCTATTTCTAAACATGGTATTGTTACGTACTAAGCGGCTAAAGTTATTTGAAGCTACTTTCCCTTCCATAGTTTCAACATTTTATAGTAGAGAATACTAATAGAGTAATATTACTGTAATTCATGTAGAGCGGGAAAACTATACTATTGTTCAATTACAGTAGGGAAAGTGTTCCTATTGTTTAACGTTAGTAGGAAAACTTATACTATTGTTCAACGATAGTGGTACTATTATAAAATCTATGACGATGGTAAGAAAAGTTATTCTATGATCACAGATTTTATAATAGTATCTAGCCTATAATTCAACTATGTTGGGGAAAGTAATATTTCGTTCAACTATTTTAATAGAAAAAGATTTTTCAAAAACTATTACAATGCAGACCTATGGGTTTCACGCCAAAACGGCTATAGTGATTCGGATAAAATTTTGTATACGGATTACTAAGATTAACATAGAGGACTTTTTACCCCAGAAAATTTTCAATGTCGGAGAAAAAAACGAAAAAGTTTACTCTACAGAGGGTTACTCTACAGTGAAAATATGAATGGCTTCTCTGCTTTTAACCCTTTAATAATACAGGCTGTATTTTAAATAAGAACTAGGTACTTCTTGCATTTTAAATGAGTTTCAAAATAGTCCCTGACTTTTAAATATTTCCGAGAAATCGTCGTAGTTAAATATTCTTGGACTAACTCAATTCAGATTTATTAACGCGACTTCTCTTCGAGTCAGAACTTTTCTAATTTGATTCAGGTAGCTCAGGATTCGCGTTAAAAGCGATGGTTATTTTTTTATTTGTAAATTAGTTATGAGTTTGGGAGTGTCCAAAACACTGTCCGTTCTATCAACTTGAATTGCTGATTGCGTATCACGAAGACGCCGTAATATCCAACTCCATTAAAATAAAACAAGCAATTCTTGATGCTTCATTGTTTGTTACTTAAATTTAATGAAATGGTTTATAATTATGATGGTTGATGTGACAGATGCTTTAGTTGATCTACTACTTGTTCTTTATTTAGCGTCTATAAAAATACTTCTATAATATTTTAATTTACGAATTAAGTTCACTTAAGCATTAGATACAGTACTATATTTCTATTCATCTCGTTTTACTTATCATATTAATTTCAATATTACCCGTACTAAGTAAAACAATTTTGGATAGTCTCTTCCATAGACTGAATTTCGTTCCTCTGTATGAGGATTCTATTCTACGGGTTTATTCAAAAATCACACAAAGCCTGTGACATCGTTGAGTACAAGTCTTCCAGACAACACGGCTTGTTTGTCCTCGAGACCAATACAATTTGAGCCGAGATTGTTTGTATCTCGTGAGCTTTGTTTATTCCGACCTCTTGTTTCGTTTAAACACCGTTTTGTTTTTGTAGCAAGTTGAAACAAAATATTTACTGCTGGAGTTTTGCCACGAAAATAGAATTAAGTTTCACAGTTCATTATAAGTTCACACTTATCTAGGACGTGCCTACCTAAATGTATTTAGTGCAGATGGGCATTGGGAAATTTTTAAATAACGAATCAAGTTTATCAGGTTGCATTACAAAGTTAAAGCAGAGAATAAATATATAGTCCTACGGTGAAAGGACACAGCTCATTACAGCCACCCAGCACCCGACCCGCAGTCTAGCCTCGAATGGTTAGTATTATTTATGAACTTGTATGGGCATGCGCTCATTACATCAACTCCTTATTGTCCCCGGATCACCTCGCTCGAAACTTGTCCACGCGTGGACGGCGTGTGGACCTCTCGGTGACAATTCGGTTTGATTACGCGACGTTCACAATTAGTAACAACGCGTCTTCCACCCGTGGACGACCTGTCAACGCCAAACGACGAGACGGTGCTGTTTGGGTGCCGGGTGGGTGTAATGAGCTACGACCTTAAAGGTAAAACTTTACCTTAGCCATCTCTTCGCTCTGAGCTTCTTTCAGCGTGCACTTATGGTGTTTGGTAACGTTGACTTGCGGTGCCACAGTCGTCTCGCTCACTAAAGCCCAGTATTTAGCCGTATAGTTGAACTCTGGCGCTATGTATCTGTGCTGGTGCTTTCTGTGGCGGTAACTACCTCCCTTGTTGCGAGTTGAACTGGAGACGCGGTAGGAGAAAAAGCGGATAGAATCTTCTGGGACCTGAAAACAGTATCATTTTCAATTTTTTGATTGATACGATCATTATTGAAACACATTAAAAAATAATTTTGAATAAAAATGATAAATAAAATAGTAGCAAGTGTGGCACGATCTCATGCGACTTTAATTCCAATAAATCATAGTCCAAAGTCACTCGGCCAACCAATGATTTTTCAACTAACGTTCGGAATTTGAACTCGCTGTTACATAGGGAAAAAGACTGTGAAAAAACGAGCATTTTCAAGAACCACAAATATTCAAGATATTATGTCAGAAGGCACAGGTTGGTTTGGTGGGTGCCAAACCGCACAAAACTTGGTCTAGTTTGCGGCCTACACTCTCTGTGAAAAAGGACTGCGCCAGTAGTGGGTTAGAAACGTTTTGCTAATGACATAAGAATAACGTATGAGAGAGCTATTGCGCATACTCCTGAACCTCAGATTCTCAAATAAGCGTAACGAAATTACGTCAAATAATTATTTCATCTCTTCACCTTTGCTTTTGTTCTAGTTTCTCAATTCAAAACAAACGGAAAAGGAACTAAAGTTGAATCTCCATTCCAATCAGGTAAAACTGAATTACAGCCATTGGTATTCAAGTTAAGGACTTGAGATTCATTTAAGTGCGGATCGGATTTTCCTTAGTCATGTAAATCCGGGCGGTCAGCGACCTGCACGTCCCTCGAGATTTGAGACTTAAGCACCCACCCTTATCTCCACTAGGATGTTTTACGAGATACTTGATACGTAATACAACTACCTGGCATGACGTTATGCGTTAAGCAGTATGTATAATATATTGTATACTGACTTTTTACTACGTGGACTTTTGCAAGAGTTGCGTCTATAGATCTGGCAAACAGGTAGCTCGTCACGTCATTTGTTTACTCATAAAATAAGTTACTAACAATGATCTACACTTTACACATAGCCTGGTTAACAGAATTATGTAGTACTTATGAACTTATAATATGTCACTCACAGGACTCAGTAGAAATGACGAGCGCACTTTAATATCTGTGGTTTGGGTAAGTTCTGTTAAGAGATCGATCGATCGATCGTTTGTATAATTGAGAGGCCTATGCTTAGCTTGTTCCGTGTCGTCTAGGTATGAGAGTTGGCTAAAATAATATCCAGGAGATGGGCATCAGCCTCGGTCTACGTTATAATCTATTGCCATTATCAAGGCACCTGCAAAGCGTGTCGATTATGGTAAACTACTAACAAGGAGGTGTATGCCTAGTGGACTCACAAGGCTTATTATTTTGTGAAGCTTACCTTTTCATTATCAATGTACCAGGTGAGGCGAGGTGCGGGGGCTGCCGGGGCACTTGTGCAGTTGGCCCGAAGCAGGCCTCCTACCACCACGTCTGGTTTCCCGAAGGTGATCACCGGTGGGTGCTTCTGTGGGTCTGTTTATAAAAAGAACGCGTTTCTATGACATCTAATTCTAATTCTAATTGTACGTGGGGGTGCTAAGTCCTGCACTGACGTCCCGCTTGGGGTGTATTGGGCATTTCCCCCTCTGCCAGCATCTACCCGAGCCACCCCAACTCCTTAAAATAACGGAGTGTGGCTGTGGCTCTAGGCTGCTGGCACAACTGCTCCAGTGTGATATGCACCGGTGAATCTTCGATCGAGTCGTGCTAGAAATTTTAACTTCGTAAATACTTCTTTACCTATATAGACGAGGTATGAAAATAGGTACGGAGTTTCCTTAATAAATAATTAAAGGTCCTCGAATGGTGACCATTAACCGGAAAATGCAGAGTGAGCCTGCCCTCTACAGGTGAAGGTTTTGACCAAGTCGTCGGCTTGGTCAAAGCCTCGGGAAGTCAATGGATATAGGAGGTAAGCAGCCATTCAAAGTGGCGCTCTAAGGGGGAGCCATGTTTAGCAGTGGACTTGTTCACGTTGATTGATCGTTAGATTTTCCCACCAATGGACGGCTGAATGGATGGCTGATGATGATGATGACGTAAATAAAATATATAAATAAATTGTAAAAGAAATAATAGAATCCCCGTAAGTTGGTTGTAAAAGGTGAAGGAAAAATTTCGGACATCAGACCACTTGTCACGGTAGCTTAATTAAAGCATATCCCGGCTTGAGGAATGGATGGATGCGGGTTCAATCCCCGCTCGTGATTCTAATTTTTCCTTTATAAATCAATCTGTAGTTTACGCTGAGGCGAGATATAAAAATTAATAATACAGTTTTGTAATATACACTTCAATCAGTATTCAAAACCTTTCATACGTGTCAGCGCTGAGTATTAATACCTAAGCATATGTTTACATACGTTGTACACACATACACGCTTTCACAGTGGAAATATTACTTTTGTAGTGGGATTAGTTTCAATAGGCTATTGGAAACTGCATCGGTAAGTAGAGTCGCTAAGGTTAAAGTTTGTTGAGTATTCAGGGGCTGGAGAAATTGGACATTGCAAAGGCCATCCTGGCTAGTTAACAGTTCAAATTTTATTTGTAGTAGGTAGTGTAGTAGTAGTTAGAATCAGTCACAATGCCCTATAGTTACAAAGTTAAAACTAAGTAGAAATGTATCCAGATTTCGTTGTATTGTTTATGAACTTTTATTTAGTCTGCATGATACTTTATTGCACTATTTAGGAATGAATATATTTTGCTGTTGCCACTGTCTTTCTACTATTATATTCTACTGTTTTGTTTGCACCAATGTTGTAGCTTGTGATAATAAAGTCAACTAGTTTCCAAGTAGCTTAATTAGTTAAACAAGCTTATGTTTGAAACTTAGCTCGGGGTGACAGAGCCATGTACTAGGTATGTTTGCAAATATTTGCACGTTGGGGTTAGAGGGGTGTGAATTTTCTAGATATTTACAAAAATAGAAGTGAGTTCTTTTTTTTGTTTTGGAAATTTCAGTAAAAAAAATTGTGTAGCCTTTAAGCATTACTTCTTAACATCTATCTACTAAAAGATGCCGGCATAAGTGCTTAACCTTTTCAATGGAAATCAATATCAAGTTATTCTTAAGTAACTCTTATTTTTACCTATTATTTAAAACCTACGGATTCCACCTTATAAGCCGCCATTTTGGTGATTCGCTGTGTGAGTGAACAGCTATCAGATTTTTTTACAATAGACAATAGAATTTTCTTAGTAGGTACCTACTGTCTTTAGTTTTCACTAATTAGTTTCAATGCCAAAGATATAACCATGTTTATTACAATTTCTAAAGATAAGATTAGTTGCTACAAAAATATTAAAACCAAATTTTCCTTTTCACAATAAACTTATCATTATTTGTAGGAACTTTTTAGATTCCCTGCTAATCAAAGACTGAAACGAATCTTCCCACCAACAAGAATTTATTTGTCTTTCCACGAAGTACTAATACATTATTTTATAGTTCTGACGTCAAACATTTTCAATAGCAATCCAGGGTCTTTTCTGTGGCATCTGTAGGATTATCCAATTTATATTCATGAGTGCTATCTTCAGGCTGTTATCTTGAATTTTCGAGCTAGCCTTCTTTCATAGCTTCAGTAATATCACAGAGTAGTAATTCATTACGAATAATGTAACGTTTTAGGACCCTATACTGCAACTTATACTTTTTAGTCTTGTCTTTGGTTTTGAACATGGTTTTTTAAATCCCCTTAGAAAAATATATAAGCTTTCATTTTCACTTTATGTGCGCTTGCGTCAATGATGCCCTGCGGTTTTTACCAGGTGTTCCGTCTAACTAGTTGGGAAAAATAGGGACTACCGTAGTAGGCCTAGCATGAAAATTTACGCGCGCATAAGTGTAAAGTTAACGTAAGACAGTTGGCATTTGATCAGCGCCCCATACAGCGCCTTACGTTAACGTTACACTTACGTGCGCGTAAATATTTGTGCTAGGTCTATGGCCTACGCTACGTCTTTCGTTTCATGGTCACCACTCAAAAACTTTCGTCATTGGCTGTAGATTCTGCGAGTGATCTAGCCTGCTTATGGCCATCTCACCTTTCTAATTCTAAGAGACTCGGTGACTTTAGTTCTCCTGCTCATCTCATCATTTCGGATCTTATCTCGCAAGGAAATCGCAAGCATAGCACTCCCCAATTTTTGTTGCGCGACTTTTGGGCTTACTAATGAGGTCACCGTATGAGACCAATCTGAGTGCCTTATTCATACTCCATAGTCTTTTAGTAAGTAATATTCGAGACTCAACACCCATTACTTTCCTTCTCAATCATCTGCTCTGTTTAGCACCGGCCCTAAATCTGTATTAAAGGAAACAGATACGAGGGTTTTATTTACCCGTATTTTATGCCCCATTATTTTCGGAAATGGTGCGATATAGTAAATATGCTGTGGGTCAAAGTCGCTACTCGGAAAGTATTTTCGGATTGTGTCGCAATCCAATAAATGGGTTCCCATAACGCTCGTGTGGGATTATTTATAGTCTACTCAATCTTTTATATGTGTTTTCGAATTGAAATAAAAAAACCAGCTGATATATTCATGTGTTCATTTACAATATAAGTAGGTGAAAAGCAGCTTCTTGAAAGACGTATACTATTTATTAATTATGTTTTTTTTTAATAAGAATAAATGACGTGACGAGCTAGTCGTTCACCTGATGGCAACACGGCCGCCCATAACAGTTGCACTGTCACTCGGAACTTTATGTTAGCATGTTTATGTTATCGTAGTATTATTTCTTTTTCATTAAGAAAAGTAAAACCGAAATTACTAGTTCAAATTACTACAGTACTTATTTAATTTACTACTTATTTTAATTTTATTTTTTTATTTTTACTTTTTAATGTTACTTGCAATGGTGAATGTACTTACTATTTACAAATTATTTTCGAAGGAAAATGATGGGAAAAATATGAGTGAGGTGTATTTCCGCAATTTTTTTTATGGAGCACCTAATTGTCACAGATCTATTGTTTATTCGAAATCACAGTTTATAGACGGTTTTTTTATTGGTATTGGTGACCTTATCGTTAAAAGCTTAAAGAACTAAATGACGCCCAACAATAGTCTAGACCCTAACTAGGATTCCTTGTATCTAGGAACCTAGGAACTAAGAAGACTATGGCCCTACAAAAACCATTAAGATTAAACAAATAATTCCGTTTCTTTTGCTTACAAATAATTGTACATACTTGTGCCGACCCACAGCAACCACCGCGCCACAGAAAGCATCAAACTACTAACAAACATTTCTTATTTATTTTGACACATTACTATTAACACGTAGAAAGATATATAAATGTAACATTAATATAAACAACACATTAAGGCAATATAATATAAACACACCTTATTAGTATCACCACAGATAAAATAATAGTAGTACTGCTAACTAGGTCCGGGCTATTTTTTATATGCTCATAACATGTTTATTATACGGGCTGTTATTTAATTCGTTAGCATAAATTGAGTACATGATAGTACATCATTTACTGATGATTATTAAAGAGTAAAGAGTGCAAATGAAATTATTTTTTATTGAAAATTATGAAGATTGCCGCAGCGCCTAACGCAGTTGGCACGGATGATTTTGATACTTAGACGTTTTATTACCTTGTATGTACTAATTAAAAACAGTCATTCATTATTTTAATTAAAATTAGTGCTTTAGAATTTGATTTAGTAAGTTATCCCATTTTTCGGAATAATTATTATTATTATTACCAAACCAATGCCTTAGAATTCAAAAATTTTGGTCCACACGTGACCGGTATCAGGAGTAGGTATCTAGTTACAAAGGATGCTAATGAATTCAATTACACCCGGTATTATTATGAGCAAGCTACTATAATGTAAGCAGAAATGAGGTTTGGCTTTGGCACGACTAGCATTTCTACAGAAGACATAGTTCTTAGATATTTTCGCAAAATATACAAAATAATTTTATTAGCCTGTCTGTTATCTCGGATGTTATACGAGGGTAAAAAGTAGGCGAAAAGAGCTGTTTCAACCTTCGTAAATGAGTTATTCATTCTAACGTGGCTTTCGTATTCAGTGTGCAAATGTTGAGTGCTAAGTGCTTTGGGTTTATAAGTTTAAAAGCCAAATAGACGATCGGGACCAACCACCGACCAAGGTCACATTTGTCTCACATTGGTCGGGTTGGTGTAAAATCCGACGTATGGATGGTGTTTGGTGCCTTCATTCGGTCGCCAACCACTATCCACACGGTCGGATTTTATACCAACCTTGGTCGGTGGTTGGTCCCGATCGTCTATTTTGCGCATTAATGGAGATGACGAGTGGATATGTATACTGTTTCTATCAGGAAATAAGGAATGCAAGCCGTCTTACTTGTGTGTAATATTTGAGATATTTCCACTAGAGCACTAACTATCTCGGACTCAAAACATGAGTATAATATGAAATCAGATGAAATATTTTATTTTACTACTAGAAAGAAAAATATACCCACATTTATTTAGACCATCACACAGGATTACTTTCTTACTACAACATGAATAAATAACAATAATGAACAAATATAATAGGTATCATAAAAAAGTAATGTAGCGTGACGTCATGATATGGGTCCCGACTACTGTTACTAGGTATTTATAATAGGGACCTCTGATCAGGCGTATTTTGTGCATAACATACAATTTGACAGCCTCCGTGGTGTAGCGGGTGAGTAGGTCGGTTCAAAACCTAGAGCAGGGGTTTGATTCCCGCGACAGGACAAGTATTTCTGTTCTGCACACGAAAAAAGCTCTAATATTTGTTCTTTGTCTAGGTGTTGTTGGACAATGGTTCCCGTAGTTCCTGGGTCCCTATAATATACAGGGACTTCTAGGTAGGGCCTAGGATCTATGTATGTGACCATTGGGCGTTATTTATCCATTTATATTATAATTTGATATAACTGGACACCTGAAAAATCCTTTCAGTATTTTCTCATACCTATACATAATAACCATAGAAACAAAGAGATAATTTGAAACAATCGTACCGCATGCTCCTAAAAATACTTGTTTTATAGCCGAAACCAGTTTTGGGGACAATGAAGTTCGAACGACTCAGCCTAATTTAAAAGTTTATGTGAATATTTAGAAAATAAATACTCAGGCAGGTGTGCCGATCGATTTGTTCTTTAGACGTAATAAGGCCTCGTATTGAAGATAAAGTTGACTGTTTTTTTATTTCATAAATGTTTATTATTTGTTTATTATTGGGGTTCTGATAAAAACCAACGTAATGTTGCCTAAAGGGCTGAATCTGTATTGACGTGGAATATTTTCTGAGTTTTTTGATTTTTCACTTCTTTATCGATATAGAAGTAGATTTTTTTTTGCCTAGTCTATCTGTGTGTCTGTTCCTTTGCCACTGAAACTGTGCGATGCGTGGTCACTGATTTTGCTGAAATTTGGTAAGGTTATAGCTTATTTTTCAGAATAACGCTTTGGATATTCTATGCTTTGTGTTTTCTCCTTGGTTTTAAAGGAATGAACAGATAAAATATTAATTATATAATATCCAAATTTCACGCAGGTAATCCTTATAAAAAAACCCCTCAAAATTACCACGTTTTATGCGTACACCCATCAGAAAATAAATAATCTACGATTTTCAACTTAAAACAAATCGCTATAAAGACCCCGCCAGAAAATAGCGCTATGACACGGCTTTAAAAAAAACAGGCTTCCCCAAGGCAAAGCACTGAGCCCGCTCCTTGGCTCTACTCAATAACAATTAGTTATTAAATTAAAAAATCTCACAAACGACTGTCAGTTGGTGTGGTGTTGAAGCAGCGGTGAAGATCGGCGTCTCCAGGGATACTTCGCACCAGTACAGGCCGGAGGATGACGGTTCCAGGTTGTCAATTGTTATTGAGTTCTCCGTCACTAGAGACATCTGGAACAAAGGGATTTATTGCATAAGACTTCTAACATCTCATCATCATCATCATCATCAATAGTCTGAAGACTTCCACTGCTGAACATAGACCTCAACTACAGAGCGCCATTTTCAGTGGCTGCTCGCCTTCTGCATCAATCGGCTCCCCTCGGCTCTCATTAGATCGTCGGTCCACCTAGTGGGGGCCAGCCTACGCTGCGTCTTTTGGTTTAAGGTCGCCACTAGAGAACTTCTCTTCCCTGTCGGTTGTTATGTCAGTCCTACGAGCAATGTGGCCTGCCCATTGCCATTTTAACTTGCTAACTGTAAGAGCTAGATCGGTCACCTTGCCAATGCCAGTTAATGCCTACTATGGAAAACATACAAACCAGAAGACGCAGTTCAGGCTGGCCCCTATTAGGTGGGCTGCCGATCTGGCTTAAACCACAGGGAGACGATGTATGCAGGAGTCAAGCAGCCGCTTAAAGTGGCGCTCTACGGGAGAGGCCTATGTTTAGCCGTGGAAGTCTTCAAGCTATTGATGATGATGGAAAACTATGACTGTTTGTTTCTCTTACCTAAGCTAAAAAAGGCTTGACTGATTTGGGCGAAGTTTTACTGTAGATTGCTTACACTACAAAAAACCAATATAGACTACTTTTTGTTCCAATAACGCGTAAGAGTTAAAGGAGTTAAAGCAACATCCAATAAGAACCGGTTTAAACATCATGTGTTCCATATAAAAATATTTTTTTACAAAATAGAAATAATGGTAGTTATGTATTTATTCTTTAAACTTACCTACAACAACAATACTAAATAGGTATTTAGTACATAAACGTTTGGACTATGTATACTAGCCACGCTGACCTAAAAAGATTAAGAGAGATTGTATGCAATTAAATATCATCTATCTATATCTATACATATAATAAAACTGTAGAGATAAAAAAATCTGTAAATGCAAGATATCGAAAAAAAAATGACACAGGTTAGCTTGAAATTTTTTGCTGATTACGTTAAGCTACTTTTTTGACATTTTGTCTGTCTGTTTGTTTGTTTGTTTGTTTGTTTGTTTGTTTGTTAGTTACGGCACAACTCTGAAAATACTGAACGGATTTTCATGCGGTTTTCACTAATAAGCTTAGAAAAACCCGGCGCACAACATATGATATATTAAATTTTAAATATTGTAAATTTTTTTTGGTGAAAATGATTAAGATTTCATTATGAAACGGAACGGGTATTTCATAAGATGGCCGCTTCAAGGCTTCAAGGTAAGTTTTATTCTTATATTTTGGTCACCACATAGTGCAGGTATTTAGCCAGTGTCAAAAAGTAAGTTTTGTTTTGGCTACTAATCATAGATGAGAGAAAAAAAATGTGCTCTGTGCTATTATCTATAGACGGTGATATTATCTCGGGTTTATCTGGATGCACAGATTAAAGAAAAAAAACTCTGTTACTATTATGGCGCGGCTTCATATACGCCCAAACCTTCGCTGTTGAGTTGGCGCGCAAAAACATCTCTGTTGACTATCCTCGATGTTTTTGTAGCGCCCCAACCCGGACACATAGTCAATTTGTTTGCCTCCTGCGCGACCGACGTGGGCTAAATAAAATGGAGGAAGCAGTAGCGTTATATTGCATGTCGGCGAATAAATATGTTTTACAAACTGTGAGAGTATTATTTGCGATTACAAAAATAAATTTTAATAGATTTAATTTATAATTCCTTATCAATATGAAGTAAAACCAATTTTTTTTTTATTTGTCTTTTTATCTGTCCCTTTGAATACGGATCACGGTTGTTATAGTGGCAACAGAAATATATCATCTGTGAAAAATTCAACTGTCTAACTATCACGATTCATGAGTACATCCTGGTGTCTGATGGACAGACAGACAGACAGACGAAGAGCGGAGGTTTAGTAATAAGCATTTACCCTTTGAGTACGGAACCCCAATCATTTTTATTTCATTCTGAACAATCCCTACTGCACTAAGCAATAAGGAAGTAATTTAATGCATGTTTTTATTTATAACTTAGAAGACAAAAAACAGTAAATAACAATTGGCGCGCCTGCATTACCGGCAGCATATCACACTTTTCGGGCTACGGCGAAATACATCGCGCGATTACTCGATGCAGTGCAGATTAGAGAAAAACAATCAAAGAAGTCATATGTATTTTTTTCTCTAATCTATGGTATTACTAAAGATAAGTTTTTTCGTTAATCTGTGGTCCAAACTAAAAAAGAGGATAGGTATGATAACCTTTTTGAATATAAGCACGACAAAGAGAACAAGGAATTTCGAAAACTAAGAACTTCTTAAACTTTTTATTATAAGTTTTAAGGCTTCACGCGATATCATATTTAGCCAATATTGAAACATAACTAAAATTATTATTCATGTTTTCGATTTATTGGGTCCTGGCGAGGGAAAAATTCTTTATTGGCAATCTGGTATTTTGTATTAGTTTTCAAAAATCTACTACGCGTTACCATTCGAAATTTAAATGTATTTAAATTGTATTTATAGTACCTATAGCTTAACCTATAGTAGTAACTTATTCAGTAATCTGTACAGGTACTTTATTTATTGACCCTTGCTTTTGCTACGCATTGTATAACCTTTTTTATTATGGCATTAGACAAAATTTGTATTTAGCCAATGATAGGAAGTATTTTATAAAAACTGTTTAAAGGTTCTTAGACTTTTTATAATCATTGATAAGGCTTCACGCGATTATCATACTTAGCCAATATTGAAGCTTACTCAATTAACATTTTCATTGAAGTTTTTGATTTATAGGATTTTGGCGGGAGAAATGTTATTTATTGGCGATCTGGTCAAATGTATTATTTACATAAACTTACTACACGTTACCATTATAATTAGGTAGATAAAATTATTTTTGCGCTACTGCTAAATTCCTGATCAACCCCAAAGAAGTTTTAAGGTACCAGGGGGTCTAGCAGAGATACCAACCACTAACGCTAACGCTAAACGCTAACTCCAAAATGTACTGAAATGACATTCGCTGCGCAAAAGTAAGCGATTTTTCAGAAATGTTAAGGTATTGTATTGTGATACCAACCACTAACGCTAACTCCAAAATGTAATAGGATGACATTTTGGAAATCGCTTACTTTTCCACAGCTAATGTCATTTCAATACAGTTTTGGAGTTAGCGTTTGGCGTTAGCGTTAGTGGTTGGTATCTTTGCTAGACCCCCTGTAGTACTTATAGCTACTTAAGTTATAGACCCCTACCATTGCTACGCATTTTAAAACCTTTTTTATTTTGGCATTAAAGTAAGATGGAGTGCTTGCTATTATTTATAAGCCAATGATACGAAATATTTTATGAAAAATGTTTAAAAGGGGTATGTACTTAGATATAATAATATGTAGGTATTCATTATGGCAATTGTATCCTCGAATTAACAACAACATGGCGCGTAAAGTTCGTTTTTGACTGTTTTTGATTTGTTCTTCTTCTTGCATGTTGATATAAGTTTTTAATAGTTAAAATATTTTAGATCTGTGGGCTTTTAAATAAACCACGGGAGCAAAAAATGATTGATTACTCGGTTACTTCAAGAAGGTTATAGTTATAGTAGGTAATTAACTATCTTTGGGTGTAAGTAATAATTATGTAATGACGATTTAACCTACTTCCTCACTTTCATCACTAGGTAAGTATGTTGAAAGTGCAGTGGGAATGAGACAGCGTGGAAAATAGTGGACATAATAATAATTATAACTGTCGATTCTTTAAGGAGTTGTGGTTTAGTATTTGTAATTCCTAATTAGTATTAAGAAAATTAATTATGTACGCATCGTACAGGTAAATGCATATCTCCAGCAATTTATAAAGTTATTATTGACACTGGCTAAGTGTACTTAGGTACTCAATTCGTATGGAGCCAAACTTAAGAAGGTAAAAAAATGTGGTAAATGGAACAAAAAGCGCGCGGATAATATGTAAAACTGAGCAAAACAGCATCATCATGTGTGATTCTTCCATATTTTCTAAACTGTACCTGCCTGCTTAGGTAACTACTACCTAAACAAAACTTACTAAAACTTCTGTTAAAGACCTGAGTGAAGTGATGATGATTTCTTTTTGTTGTATTATGTTTTTTGTTTGAAACTTCTTTTACTGTTATAAATCTATATTAGACTCAAAACATTTAATTTTAGGTAATGGCTTAAATAGCTTACACTCACGGCTATACTTGCGTTATACCTATACCTATGCTAATACAGGTTACTGTGCTCAGCTTTGAAAAGATTTAGTGGATTTTGTTGTTTGGTACGAAATGCATGATCTATTATTAGACTGTAACGTAAAAATAACAACACAAGCGTGCGAAGCCGCGGGCAAAAGCTAGTTTATATAAATAAACCCACAGTCACTCGTGTCGTCGTTCATATAAAATGACAACGTTTATTAAAGACTACAAAGGCATTTTATGTAGGTATTTCAAATGCATTTTCATTGAATCGTGTGTTGAAAAGCAAGCACAATTTGAACCACTCCCAACGCTCACGCCGCCGGTAGCATGAGTAAACAAGTTTAGACTTCTAACAGCCAACATGATTTCACTAAAAAAGTTCTACCAAAACTTTGCACCGACCGTAAAAGCATACTTCATATTTTAAAACACAATTTAAACAAAGCTGTGTTTTAACTAGTTAACAAAATATATGATTTTAAACTTCGATGGTCACTAACATTACTAACATATTTTTTACTAACGGAATATTTACCATGTAATTTATTTGTAATTAATAAACAATGTGCTAGTAGTTTACAAAAGCCACGCATAAAAATAATAGATTTAAAATAATAAGCATTTACATAAAAATAAATACGAACGTATGGCCTTAAATATTTACCAGGCTTGTAATGTTGTTCGACCGAAATCTACATGGGCCCTTGGTTTCGGGGGTGGATCGTAAATTGGCTAGTTGCTTAGAGCTCTAATTTGGAAACTGCTTTTGAAGACCCATCGAGTTTCAGATAGTCAGAAATTTTTACATGAGCTGTTTAGTTTTGTTCTTATGATTCTACTTCAATACTCTTCTTTTGTAATATATCAAACACTGCTGCACTAACAGGTCTATAAGGTTATTTTATTTACATCCTACATAATGATATTGGACTGTTTTATAGAGAACTTTTTACTAATTTTACATTTTACCTCGTTTTCAAAAAGTATCATAATTATGTTGATCATGGCAGTGTAAATCGATTTGTTTAAACTCAATGGCTTGAGCTCTATAAATTCATAAATACTAGTCTAAAAATAGAGCCTTCTATACTTGGACCAAAATTCGAAAATGCGAATAATATGATGCGAAAGATTAAAGCAACGAAAAACGTAATAATTATAACAAACCTTGATGCAATGCGTGATTTTCTGTCACATAGGCATTAAAAACAAGCCGAGTCAGCACTAATGCAACCACATCCAATCAAACCTATTGGGTTTTTACAAGCTGCGAATCGCACAACTTTATTCCCCATCCCAATTTGATCATCATACAACTTCCTAGAATCCGTGTTCTATGCCTGTAGCCTATTTGGTAGAATTTTCTCGAACACATAAAAAGCATTTTGATTCCTCGTTTATAATTCGGATAGCAAAAGAATGGAACACCTTACCAGCGTCATTGTTTCCTGGCAAATATAATCTGGAGTTTTGAAGACTAGAGTAAACCAGTTCTTCTAATAGGTAAGTATACTCCATTGTCAACCGTGTCTTCACTTACCATCAGGTGAGACCATTGTCAAATGTTAGCCTATCTTGATAAAAAAAAAACAATGAAATGACGCATTCTTATGATCACATTATCTTACATTAAGCCTGCCTCCATGGAACGTGTAGTTCGTATAAGGCGGGGTCCTCTCCCTCACGTATTGGAACAGCTTGCTCTCACTGCGCAGGAACTCGACCTTGTACAACAGCTGAGGCGGCACCTGGTGGAGGCAGCGGAACGTGGCTGAGCCTCCGCGCGCCACCCAGCTTGGAGCAGAGATGCGGACGTCCACATCCGTTGCTTGTGCGTTTCCTGCAGACAATAAAATTATATGTTTTTTTTATGGGTTTTATTATTTGGATTTAAATTTAGAATATATCACATAAGCCCTATAACCCTGCTAGGGTATAACAGTATTAATTTTGAGATTTGAGATTTGAATAGAAACAAATGAAAATAGTTTTAATAATATTGTAAGTCTGAGGGTAGGTACCGATTTGTATAAAGGCCCTGGGGAACGTCCGTATTGGCCGGTGAGTTCCTTCGGTGGGTTTTCTGAAAATTCCCTTGGAGAGGTCAAACTAGGAAGACTGTAGGTACAAATTCTGAACACAATTAATTAAGATGCGGTATTGCAATTAGCCGGTGTAAGAACAAGTGTCGCTCATCAGAGTAGTCAGTGTGACTGGCAAGCCGCCTGCACCTGGTTTGAATCCCGTTTCGTCCTGCTGCACCAACGATTTCCATTCGCTGTTACAGCAATGAAAGAAAACATTCTTAAGTAAAACAGCAAGAAATAAGACCTAACAAAGAAAAAAATAACAGACGCACTTAGATTAGTTCCTTCAAGGAGACGTACCAAGATACTACAACTCTCATACAAAACCCAACGAGCCAGAAACATAATAGCAAGTTCAAAACATTACCATCATTATTTTATCACAAGATAAGTTTGGCTCAGTGGGGCGTAGTAAAGGCAAACAGCTCGGATCCTCGAGACACGTCTTCGCCGTACGTTAGAGATGTAAGGTGCTTGCTGCTGACGACGCAGATACGGTGGAATTGTACTCAGTACGGTAACTCCAGCGGGCTAAAACCGGGTAATAATCGGAAAAACTCGGATAATAAAAAAAAAGTCTTTTTAGCAACTCTATGAGATTATTACACAATTTGAGTATTGCTGTTTTGTAGAAAATATTATCTATACATATAATAAAACTGTAGAGATAAAAAAATCTGTAAATGCAAGATATCGAAAAAAAAATTACACAGGTTGGCTTGAAATTTTTCGCTGATCACGTTAAGCTACTTTTTAGACATTTTGTCTGTTTGTTTGTTTGTTTGTTTGTTTGTTTGTTTGTTTGTTTGTTTGTTACGGCACAGCTCCGAAAATACTGAACGGATTTTCATGCGGTTTTCACTAATAAGCTTAGAAAAACCCGGCGCAAAACATAGGATATATTAAATTTTAAAAATCGTTAATTTTTTTTGTGAAAATGATTAAGATTTCATTATGAAAAACGAAACGAGATTGTAACAAGATGGCCGCTTCAAGCCTTCGAGGTAAATTTTTTTTATTATGTTTTGGCTCCACACATAGTGCCTATTTAGCCAGTGTCAAAAGGTAAGTTTTATTTTGGCTACTAATCATACATGAGGGAAAAAATCTCTCTCTCTCTGACGGTAATTTTATCTCGGGTTTATCCGGAGGCACAGATTAAAGAAAAAAATATCTGTTACTATTATGGCGCGGCTTCATATACCTTCGCTGTTGAGTTGGCGCGCAATAACATCTCTATTGACTATCCTCGAAGTTTTTGTAGCGCATAAGCGCACGAACCCGGACACACAGTCAATTTGTTTGTCTGCTGCGCGACCGACGTGGGCTAAATAAAATGGAGGAAGCAGTAGCGTTATATTGCATGTCGGCGAATAAATATGTTTTACAAACAGTGAGAGTATTATTTGCGATTACAAAAATAAATTTTAATAGTTTTCATTTATAATTCCTTATCAATATGAAGTAAAGCATTTTTTATTATTTGTATGTTTATCTAACCCTTTGAATACGGATTACGGTTGTTATAGCGGCAACAGAAATATATCATCTGTGAAAAATTCAACTGTCTAACTATCGCGATTCATGAGTACATCCTGTGACTGATGGACAGACAGACGGACAGCGGAGGTTGAATAATAAGGATTTACCCTATGAGCACGGAACCCCAATCATTTTTATTTGATTCTGAACAATCCCCACTGCACTAAGCAATAAGGAAGTAAATTAATGCATGTTTTTATTTATAACTAAGACAAAAAACAGTAAATAGCAATTGGCGCGCCTGCATTACCGGCAGTGTACCGTGCTTTTCGGGCTACGGCGAAATACATCGCGCGATAACTTCGTCTGAGCTCGATGCAATGCAGATTAGAGAAAAACAATGTGTTCATTATGTAAGCAACTATACCCAAGGAAGTCATATGTATTTACATATAAATAAATTTTTCCGTTAATCTGTGGTCCAAACTAAAAAAGAGGATAGGTATGCGAACCTTCTTGAATATGAGGACGAGATACACGGAGAACAAGGAATCTAGAAAACTAAAAACTTCTTAGACTTTTTTTATAAGTTTTAAGGCTTCACGCGTTATCATATTTAGCCAATATTGAAACATAACTAAATTATTATTCATGTTTTCGATTTATTGAGTTCTGGCGAGGGCAAAATTCTTTATTGGCAATCTGGTATTATGTCTTAGTTTTCAAAAATCTACTACGCGTTACCATTCAAATAAGTATTTAAAATTGTATTTATGGATGGATGGACATTTGACAATAATTGTATTTATAGTACCTATAGCTTATTCTTTAGTAGTAACATATTCAGTAATCTGTGCCTATTGACTCTTGCTTTTGCTACGCATTGCAAACTCTTTTTTATTTTGGCATTAGACAATATTTGTATATAGCCAATGACAGGAAGTATTTTATGAAAACTGATTAAAAGGGTAGGTACTTAGACTTTTTGTAATTATTCATAAGGCTTCACGCAATTATCATACTTAGCCAATATTGAAGCTTACTTAATTAACATTTTCATTCAAGTTTTCGATTTATAGGGTTTTGGCGGGAGCAATGTTCTTTATTGGCGATCTGGTCAAATGTATTATTTACATGAACTTACTACACGTTACCATTCTAATTAAGTAGATAAAATTATTTTTGCGCTACTGCTACATTCTTGATCGACCCCAAGGAAGTTTTAAGGTACCTGGGGGTCTAGCAATGATCCCAATCGCTAACGCTAATGCCTCACGCTAACTCCAAAATGTATTGGAATTACGTTTCGGAAATCGCTAACTTTTCCGCAGCGAAAGTCATTTTAATACATTTTTGGAGTTAGCGTGAGGCGTTAGCGTTAGTGGTTGGTATCTTTGCTAGACCCCCTGTAGTATTTATAGCTACTTAAGTTATAGACCCTTACCATTGCTACGCATTAAAACCTTTTTTATTTTGGCTTATTTTAATAGCCAGAGGGCGTGCTGTTATTTGTATTTAGCCAATGATACGAAATATTTTAGGAAAAATGTTAAAAAGGGTAGGTACTTAGATATAATAATATGTAGGTATTAATTATGGCATTTGTATCCTCGAATTAACAACATGGCGCGTAACGTTCGTTTTTGACCTTTTTTTGATTTGTTCTTCTTCTTCTTGCATGTTGAAATAAGTTTTTAATAGTTAAAATATTTTAAATCTGTGGGCTTTTAAATAAACCACGGGAGCAAAAAATGATTGATTTCTCGGTTACTTCAAGGTTATAGTTATAGTAGGTAATTAACTATCTTTGGGTGTAAGTAATAATTATGTAATGACGATTTAACCTACTTCCTCACTTTCATCACTAGATAGGTATGTTGAAAGTGCAGTGGGAATGAGACAGCGTGGAAGATAAAGGACATAATAATAATTATAACTTTCGATTCTTTAAGGAGTGGTGGTTTAGTATTTGTAATTCCTAATTAATATTAAGAAAATTAATTATGTACGCATCGTACAGGTAAATGCATATGTTCAGCAATTTATAAACTTATCATTGACACTGGCTAAATGTAGGTAAGTACTCAATTCGTATGAAGTCAAACTTAAGAAGGTAAAAAAATGGAACAAAAAGCGCGCGGATAATATGTAAAACAGCAAAACAGCATCATCGTGTGTGATTCTTCCATATTTTTCTAACTGGACCTGCCTGCTTAGGTAACTACTGCCTAAACAAAATTTACTGAAACTTCTGTTAAAGACCTGAGTGAAGTGATAATGATTTCTTTTTGTTGTAATATGAAGAGGTACTTATAAAATTGTAGTTTTTTGTTTGAAAATTCTTTTACTGTTATCAATCTATATTAGTCTCAAAACATTTAATTTTAGGTAATGGCTTAAATAGCTTCCACTCACGGCTATGCTTGCGTTATACCTATACCTATGCTAATACAGGTTTACTGTGCTCAGCTTCGAAAAGATTTAGTGGATTTTGTTGTTTCGAAATGCATGATCTATTATTAGACTATAACGTAAAAATAACATAACACAAGCGTGCGAAGCCGCGGGCAAAAGCTAGTTGTGTATAAAAATCAAAAAAATGAAAAAAAAAATCTAAAATTTTTGAGGACTAGAATATCTTTATAGATATACCTAAAGAGTGGTTTACACTTTAATAAATCATTCCTATGAATATTATTGTGTGTGAGCATAACAAAATCACGATCACGAGACTAACTAGAAAATAATAAGTCATTAG
The DNA here is from genome assembly GCA_963580505.1 of Ennomos erosarius. Taxonomy (NCBI): domain Eukaryota; kingdom Metazoa; phylum Arthropoda; class Insecta; order Lepidoptera; family Geometridae; genus Ennomos; species Ennomos erosarius. Next base: position 12,047,471 of record OY756982.1, read on the forward strand.
GTAAGAGCAGTTTTTAACGTTGTAGATGTTCAATTCGTTACGAAAAGGTTTTTGAGTACGAGTGTGAAAAAAGAATAGGAAAACGGAAGAAAGATCACAGGAGGAGGGTAGGTAAATAATTTACATCTTTGAGAAATTGGAAATAGTCATCAAAATGTATACCTAATAAAATATGTAAGGTAAGTGATAGGTTAGGTAGGTACATGTTACGGTCAATATTCTTAAAGATAAATTATTGAAGCACTGTGATAAAGGTACATTGTGTCGAAGGTACACACCAGGCGTTGCATTCGCCTTACGAATTGAATTCAAACCTAAATCTACAATGAAATGAGATCCTCCACGCCTGAATTAGACCAGAGGTGGGCGACGACGTAGGCTGAAAGAGGTAGGCGATGTTACCTTATTATTTTGTTATTTAGGGAAAATAAGCAACTGTGAAAACGGTGTTTTACGACTAATAACCTATCTTGGGTACTTCTACGTTTGCCCTTATCTATTTTGGGGATATAATTGGATAAGGTTTTGTATCTGATTTTGGTGTATACTATACTATAATATTTATTTTACTAAATACAATATATTCGGAACAGTTAGGACCTTACTTATAAACGCTACTTAAAGTTAGTCATTGCTTAAAATCTTTCGCCATTTTTTGGCTGATTTGAAAACGTCACGCACAAAAACGAGATGGAATATTGTAAACACTGTACACCCTTTTTGTCTAGTTATTAGGATTGGGATAATATGCTTATTTAGCATTATAGTGTTGACATTCAGCCGATACCTGACTATGGTATGAATAATATATCTACTATGTTGAATTGGCATTATACTAAGCGTGAATTTTCAGCTGAAATCTACTTGGAATTCAGCACTAAATACTAGTATTCATAATAAACATATTATTATCATCAAAGCAAATTACGTTAACGACTCCATTTTCAAATCATAAAATAATTTTACGTTATTTCATTTTCCTTCAACGTTAAATTCATTTATCTTCTTTCAACACTTTTCAGTGTAATTACATTAAGATGTCCTTAATTTAATTTTAATTAACGCGACACAAGCCTCACAATCCGACAGCAATTCAAAGTAATTCAAACTTGAGTAGCTTTAAAGGATTCATGCGCATTAATTAGAGTGTGCGCGTAAAAAACCTCTTGCTACCCGACTTAACGAAAGAAGGGTTATGATGTTATAGAAACAATTCAAATAAATACTCATTATGAATTTCATAAACAATAGCAGCCCCCAATCTGGCATGATCAGAGGCTGGACGCTGATCGTCCAAATTTCGTCAAAAAACGGTCTCCTTGCTTTCAAATCGTGTTATTTTATTATTTTATGAAGTGTCGTGATATTTAAAATACGAACAAGGTATATCGGTACCGTTTCTTCAACATTTACCAGTTAAAATAATATATCTAACACAAAATAGGCACACAAAAAATACAAAAATAATATTTCTTTTAACTTTTTTGTAAGTGGGTGTCGGGTGACATTTTGGCGTGACTTTTGATAGTTCAAAAGTCGTGACAAAATGACACTCGACAGAATTTTCAAAGACAACTTGATTGAAATCGTAGAGTATTTAATTAATATGCTTTTCAGTTAGGGGTTTCTTCAGCGTTTTTTTATGAAAGTGAAAGAAGAATGATTCAGCAGTTCACCTCTAATTAAAAGTGGAACGATAGATTTTGGGGGTTTGTTCAACATTTGTTTATGAATACCACTGTAAAACACCTTGCATAAAAATAAGTTTTAGGGTAGAATTAAATCGATTATATTTGAAATACGAAAACAATATGAGGTTTGAATTAAAATGGATTATAGATCATGTATATCCCGTAATAATACATGTATTGAACTTTCCTGTAGATTAGATACCTATTAAGATTGTTAAGTAAATAGTTTAGATGTATAAACGTGGCTCTATTTAAATGAAATAATTTATCTATTGTAGACAATTTTGGTGTAAACAAAAACTGTCGTTTGGTTTCCTTTATTTCTTTAGGTAGCGCGGATTAAACACAGTTTTGAGAATTTAACAATACCCCTCGCTAGTAAAATAGAAGGAAGGAAACTCGTAATGAGCACAATTTACGCTTCCTTTTAAATTGTCCCGTACTGTTACAGTTTGTTTGCTTTTCTTTGCCTTCGACAGTGGGACAGTCTTTTGTGAGTGTTAAAACATTTTCCACTTGCTCCTAAAATGAGCTAAATAATTTTGTATTTATAATGTTGGTAGGATTTTAAAGTTCTATTTCCACCCAAGACTAACATAAACGTTTTGACTGATGAACATGGATGTTTGGTCTATGTAGGTTTATACATTGCATTTACTATTAACAAAAAGTAGATTATGGGTATTCTATATAACTTATCGGTTCTAATAGTAAAAGCTAGATAGCTATATGATTAGTTTGGGGCTAGATGACGCTAACTGAAATGTCCACAATTATATATTATTTATTATTACTATAGAAACTAAGACTTTTTACAAATAAATATACCCGATTCTCTCCTATTGAACTTTAGATTCATATTTACACAGCGTAGGAACAAAGTAATTTGGATATGACTGTTTAGCCTCTGGCAAAGCGTGGGTGTGCGTTTGAACACCCACACTTACCAGATCAGGTACCTATTCAAATATCATCTCTGGTAATGGGAGTAGTGGGATGTTGTTTTACTAGACTCCACAATAATTTAAAAAGATAATTTAAAACTGCCTGGTTCATATATCTACAGCTTATTTCAAGGTTTAAACGACGGCTGGCAGCAGAGCATTTTAATTAACATTTTCAAATGCCAGGACGGTACCCTTAATCTTAAAAACACACAACACCTAAGATTTTATGTTTTGTCTTTCTCTATCGAGTTTAAACTGAACGAAGATAAAACAAGAGAGAACACGGATTAGTTAATTCCTACAAGCTTCAAACATTTTCGTTATAATCACCGATCTATATTTTTATAGTGCTGGGGGCCTACCACAACCTTTTATAGCATTATGACTTCAATGATGATGATGATGGACGCAGAGCAGTTTTGATGACGTCACGTTAAATCGTTCACTCAAATACATCATGTTGACACCGACGTGCGACAGTGATAACGCTTTATAAAAATGTAGACGTCTTGTTCTCACGCAGGAATACTTTCTAAGTTCATGGTACGAATTCGAACAATATTATTGTAACCTAGAAGCATTACTGTCACGAACCAAGATGGCTTTGTATTAGTTTGTGGACAAGTCCCAGTTTTGTGAAAACTTTAAGAGCTTTATTACTTTTGAATTTACAAAAAGGATTAGTAAATAGTAATAACTAATTAGAGTCTCCCGACAGGTTGCTCTTAAGATGAACATGGACAAGACGAAAATCATGTCAAATGCCCATGTTCCACCTAATCAATAATTGTTGGGAACGATACTCTCGAAGTTGTCGACAAATACGTCTATCTAGGGCAGACTGTCCAATTGGGTAGGTCCAACTTCGACAAAAAGGTCCCCTGAAGAACCCAACTCGGCTGGGCAGCGTTCGGGAAGCTTCGACCTATCTTTTCGTTCAAAATACCACAAAGCCTGAAAACAAAAGTTTTCAATCAATGTGTGTTGCCAGTGATTACTTATAGAACTGAGACGTGGTCTCTAACTGTTGGCCTCATTACTAAGCTCAAAGTCGCGCAACGCGCTATGGAGAGAGCAATGCTCGGTGTTTCCCTGCGAGATAAGATCCGAAATGAGGAGATCCGCAGGAGAACTAAAGTGACCGATGTAGCTCTTAGGATTAGCAAGTTGAAATGGCAATGGGCACGCCACATCGCTCGTAGAACTGACCACCGATGGGGAAGAAAGGTTCTCGAGTGGCGACCACGAATTGGAAGTCGCAGCGTAGGCCGGCCCCCCACTAGGTAGACCGACGACCTCGTGAAAGCCGCGCGGAGCCGATGGATGCAGGAGGCGAGCAGCCGCTCTAAGTGGCGCTCCCTGGGGGAGGCCTATGTTCAGCAGTGGACGTCTTCAGGCTGTTAATGATGATGATGATGATGAATAACTCATTTGAATACTCATTTTATTCCCAAAATATCACCGAGACATATTTTGGCAATGCTCTTATAGGTACCTATAATAATACTTCAATCAAATACGTTGTACGTTGTTGTAATATATGTTGGTGGATTTAAGAGCTATCAAATTATTAAATCAGAAAATTATAAGTAGTTTTGACTTGTGACGTGTTATTTCTATATCCGACAATGTGACTAGTTATATAGGTACCTGCGTATATTTAGCTACGCTACATCCCTTATGCATATCCGGTTTCGCGTCTCGCTCCGAACAATGGATGTATTGTGTCGAATACGGATGTCCCATTTACATCCTCCGTACGGAAATTAAACGTGAATATGAACGCTATTTCCTAAGAATATCGGTGTAATAGCTGTTCTTGATGTAGGAAGATACTTAGATCTATTTTTAAATAAAAGTTGGTTGAATCGAGGCGCTGAGGCTCAGTGCTGAGGTCTCCTGAATCGCTATGCAGATGTTTATTTCTTGTAAAAACATAAATAACATAATTGTATCATATACTAAACTAGACCGAAATATATTAAAACTAAAATATAAAACTTAAAATAAACCGTTGGTGGAGGGAAAAGTGTAGTAGAAACTTTTATAGGTTCTACATAAAGCTTCTTTTGACCTTTTTTAACTAATCAAGATAATTAAAATTGTTTTTTACGTGTGTCAATACTTCAATAAGAATATTGCTTACAAAAAGACATCAAAATATACATTGGTGAAAATTCTATTTAATTATTTATTTATTTGTTCCTGCCGTCCCTATATTCGTTATCAGCATCCCATGCCTCTTTTGCTGTAGTTGCTGTTCGTACGTGTGTAATAGCAGCACCGTCCACGGTCAGGCATATTTTTGAAAGAGCCTTCTGGTCACTACGGGCACGTACCTCATGAGGAGTTTTGTCACCATCTGCATACCCATTTACCGTACACCACAACTCCTCGTGCATTAACAGCATCCTCATTTTAAATTTCCAGCAAGTGTAGCCATCTCGACTGCTTAACATTGGAATTCCTTGGAAATTCGTTCCTCCCGCCATCAGTATCTTGTTTTAAATAAGATAATGATATAATAAAATGCTGATAACGAATATAGAGACGGCAGGAACAAATAAATAAATAATTAAATAGAATTTTCACCAATGTATATTTTGAAGTCTTTTTGTAAGCAATATTCTTATTGAAGAATTGACACACGTAAAAAAACAATTTTAATTATCTTGATTAGTTAAAAAAGGTCAAAAGAAGCTTTATGTAGAACCTATAAAAGTTTCTACTACATATCCTCCCTTAATCAAGGTAAATTAAAATATCAGAACAAGTATAGTATCAAAAACAAAAATTAATAAAGTAAATACATTATGATTCATAAATCAAGTAACACCCATACTCTTTAAACATCTGAGATGTTTTATAGGACCCAGAGGTTTGGTGAGAACATCTGCTGGTAACTTATCAGTGGGCATATACTTCAAATGTACTACCTTATTGTTAACCTTTTCTCTAATAAAATGAAACTGCACGTCTATATGCTTAGTTCTATTGTGGTGAACTGGGTTCAGCGCAAGTTTCTGTGCACTCTGGCTATCAGAGAAAATATCAACTTTTGGACACTTACCTGTTATTTCAGATATAAAGCGCTTCAGGAAACATGCTTCTTTAGTTGCTGAACTTAAAGCCATATATTCAGCTTCTGCCGAAGATAACGCGACCGTAGGCTGTTTCCGTGATTCCCAAGATATTGGTCCACCTGCGAGTTCAAAGTAAAAACCGGTTACCGAACATCGCGATTCCGGGCAGTTTGCAAAATCTGAATCCGAAAATCCTCGCAGTGTATAATCTTCCATTTTCCTGTAAGATATACCAACATCTTTAGTAGCGCTCAAGTATCGAAGACACCGTTTAGCAGCATTCCAGTGTGTCAAATCACTTCTGGTGTTAAATTGACTCAAATAGCTAACTGTGTAAGCTATGTCTGGTCTCGTATTAACCGCCAGAAACATAAGCGATCCGATTAGCGCCTGATATGGATAGGCAGACTCACCTGTACCATATTTAAGTTTTTGTTGTGCAAGAGGCGTTGAAACCGCTTTGCACTCTTGCATATTAAATTTCTTCAGTAACTCTTCTATGTATGTACGTTGGGATATTTTAATTTTATTTTCTTGCCATGATATATTTATTCCAGTAAAGAAATTAATTATTCCCAAGTCTTTGACAGAAAAATATTTTTCAAATTGGCATTTAAAGTTGTCAAATGTCAAATCATTTTTGTATAAAATGACAAGGTCATCAACATAGACTGCCAATATCAAAGAGTTATTATCTGAAAAGTTTTTAATATAGACACAAGATTCGGAAGGAGTTTGGACGAATCCAATAGCCGACAAGGTTTGTTGCAACTTCATATTCCATGCTCTCGGTGCTTGTTTAAGGCCATACAAGGATCGTTTTAACAAACAGACCTTGTTTTCTTCGCCATTTTGAACAAAACCTACAGGCTGTACCATGTTAACCTCTTCTTCCAAATCACCATTTAAAAATGCAGTGTCGACATCCATATGTCGAACTTTATAGCCATCTTGTACCGCTAAGGCTAATAGGGTTCGCAACGACGAATTGTGTACAACTGGAGAAAACGTTTCGTAGTAACCTACACCTTCTACTTGTGTAAACCCTTTAGCTACTAATCTAGCTTTGTATTTAACTACGTTACCGTCAGCATCTCGTTTCAGTTTGTAAACCCATTTGCACGGTATACAGGATTTATGAGTTGGTTTATCCACCAAAGTCCACGTGTCCTTTTTGAGTAAGGAATCATACTCTTCCTTCATTGCAGTAATTCACTTATTCTTGTCATCCCTTGAGATGGCCTCGTGATAAGTTTTCGGATCATTGCATAAAACATCATCACCAAGGATACTATATGAATAATAATCTGGAGGCTTACGTACTCGGTGGGGGTATCTTCTGTCAGAACTGTCAACACTTTCATCACTGGATCCATTTGAGGGAACCAAAGACTGATGGAACTGTTCACCTGAATGCACTAACTCCATTTCTTCACTAGCGACATCTTCATCGGCATCCACAAAGTCATCACTTTGCTCTTCCAAAGTAATCTCATTAACTTCAGAAGAAGGAGAAACTCCTGATGATGAAGCCTGCGATAGCAAATTTACAACATTAGAGTTAACAACCCTAACAGAATTATTTTTTAGTCCTGTGAAATTATTTTCAAAGAAGGTAACATCCCGCGACTTGAGTAACCTCCTTGGACTTTCCGCATCACGGAAATAGTAACTCCTTGGATCATCCGAATATCCAACGAATATGTGTTCCGTTGCTTTCATGTCTAACTTTGTTCTCTGACATGAAGGTATATGCACTAAAGCTCTACAGCCAAATACCTTCAGATGAGACAGGTCAGGCTTGGTGTTAAACCACATTTCATATGGTGTTTTACCATCAAGTGTTCGATGAGGGGACCGGTTCTTTAAGTAGACACTGGTCTCTACAGCATCCTGCCAATACGCCTTAGAGAGAGAACAATGAGACAATAGAGAACGTGCCTTCTCTACAATACTACGATTGCATCGTTCACTTACCCCGTTTTGCTAAGGGCTATACGGTACCGTAGTTTGGTGTTGAATTCCTTGAGACCTAAAATAATCTGTCAACTCCTTATTTACGTATTCGGTACCATTATCGGAACGCAATACCTTAACTTTTGCGTTAGTTTGTCTCTCAACAAAAGATTGAAAAGCGCAAAACTTTGACTTCACTTCTGTCTTAGAAGCCATAAAATAAATAAATATCAAACGTGTATAATCGTCTACAAAAATAATAAAGTATTTATTACCTTTGAACGAAGTTGTTGACATAGGTCCACATACATCTGTGTGAACTAACTCTAGTGCTGATGTAGCTTTCTTATACTTCAACCTTTTAAATGGTTTCCTCGCTTGTTTACCTTCTATACAAGGTATGCATGGTTCTGTGTCAACTTCCGTAAACTCTACGCCGGTAGCAAGACCTTTTCTCAGTAGATCCATACCTATACGGCAAAGATGTCCTAATTGAAAATAATTTCACAGGACTAAAAAATAATCCTGTTAGGGTTGTTAACTCTAATGTTGTAAATTTGCTATCGCAGGCTTCATCATCAGGAGTTTCTCCTTCTTCTGAAGTTAATGAGATTACTTTGGAAGAGCAAAGTGATGACTTTGTGGATGCCGATGAAGATGTCACTAGTGAAGAAATGGAGTTAGTGCATTCAGGTGAACAGTTCCATCAGTCTTTGGTTCCCTCAAATGGATCCAGTGATGAAAGTGTTGACAGTTCTGACAGAAGATACCCCCACCGAGTACGTAAGCCTCCAGATTATTATTCATATAGTATCCTTGGTGATGATGTTTTATGTAATGATCCGAAAACTTATCACGAGGCCATCTCAAGGGATGACAAGAATAAGTGGATTACTGCAATGAAAGAAGAGTATGATTCCTTACTCAAAAAGGACACGTGGACTTTGGTGGATAAACCAACTCATAAATCCTGCATACCGTGCAAATGGGTTTACAAACTGAAACGAGATGCTGACGGTAACGTAGTTAAATACAAAGCTAGATTAGTAGCTAAAGGGTTTACACAAGTAGAAGGTGTAGATTACTACGAAACGTTTTCTCCAGTTGTACGCAATTCGTCGTTGCGAACCCTATTAGCCTTAGCGGTACAGGATGGCTATAAAGTTCGACATATGGATGTCGACACTGCATTTTTTAAACGGTGATTTGGAAGAAGAGGTTTTCATGGTACAGCCTGTAGGTTTTGTTCAAAATGGCGAAGAAAACAAGGTCTGTTTGTTAAAACGATCCTTGTATGGCCTTAAACAAGCACCGAGAGCATGGAATATGAAGTTGCAACAAACCTTGTCGGCTATTGGATTCGTCCAAACTCCTTCCGAATCTTGTGTCTATATTAAGAACTTTTCAGATAATAACTCTTTGATATTGGCAGTCTATGTTGATGACCTTGTCATTTTATACAAAAATGATTTGACATTTGACAACTTTAAATGCCAATTTGAAAAATATTTTTCTGTCAAAGACTTGGGAATAATTAATTTCTTTACTGGAATAAATATATCATGGCAAGAAAATAAAATTAAAATATCCCAACGTACATACATAGAAGAGTTATTGAAGAAATTTAATATGCAAGAGTGCAAAGCGGTATCAACGCCTCTTGCACAACAAAAACTTAAATATGGTACAGGTGAGTCTGCCTATCCATATCAGGCGCTAATCGGATCGCTTATGTTTCTGGCGGTTAATACGAGACCAGACATAGCTTACACAGTTAGCTATTTGAGTCAATTTAACACCAGAAGTGATTTGACACACTGGAATGCTGCTAAACGGTGTCTTCGATACTTGAGCGCTACTAAAGATGTTGGTATATCTTACAGGAAAATGGAAGATTATACACTGCGAGGATTTTCGGATTCAGATTTTGCAAACTGCCCGGAATCGCGATGTTCGGTAACCGGTTTTTACTTTGAACTCGCAGGTGGACCAATATCTTGGGAATCACGGAAACAGCCTACGGTCGCCTTATCTTAGGCAGAAGCTGAATATATGGCTTTAAGTTCAGCAACTAAAGATGCATGTTTCCTGAAGCGCTTTATATCTGAAATAACAGGTAAGTGTCCAAAAGTTGATATTTTCTCTGATAGCCAGAGTGCACAGAAACTTGCGCTGAACCCAGTTCACCACAATAGAACTAAGCATATAGACGTGAAGTTTCATATTATTAGAGAAAAGGTTAACAATAAGGTAGTACATTTGAAGTATATGCCCACTGATAAGTTACCAGCAGATGTTCTCACCAAACCTCTGGGTCCTATAAAACATCTCAGATGTTTAAAGAGTATGGGTGTTACTTGATTTATGAATCATAATGTATTTACTTTATTATTTTTTTATTTTTGATACTATACTTGTTCTGATATTTTAATTTACCTTGATTAAGGGAGGATATGTAGTAGAAACTTTTATAGGTTCTACATAAAGCTTCTTTTGACCTTTTTTAACTAATCAAGATAATTAAAATTGTTTTTTTACGTGTATCAATACTTCAATAAGAATAATGCTTACAAAAAGACATCAAAATATACATTGGTGAAAATTCTATTTAATTATATATTTATTTGTTCCTGCCGTCCCTATAAAAAGTGTCCAGAATGCTGGCAGCATTGCCACGTTGAATGGCAATGCTTATCTTTTGTGCAAAATAAAAGACAGTATCCTGGTCACCATATATCATAATTAATATAGGTACTACCACAGATATTATATTAGCAAGCGACATCTAATGCGTATTGGCGAGATATTGGGCTAAATTAATACAATGGACCTTTAAATCAAATATACCTACTATTGATGAGTAGACAGTCTCTATGAAAATCATACCTCAAAAGTGCCACCGCGCCAGTACTTACTTATACGGATAATAAATATATAAATTTTATTATAACAAGCGGTTGTTTCATTTAAACAATAAACCATAGCACCCTGTAAGAGCGTCGTATAACAATATTAATTATGCAAGTTACATCACTTTCATTAAGCGCGGTCGCACGCGACTGAGAGCAAAAACAAGGCATATGCCTTGTTTAAACGGTGCGGAGGAAACAATCATGGAGCAACGCTATATTTCATTGCAGATTATAGCCCCCTGTTTGTACAATAGTTTATACACAATTGTTTGAGATTGTGAAGTCGCTATAATTCATCGAAAGCAAACGTTAGAGTCGCAAAATCCCAGCTCACACAAGAGCCCTACACGCTGCTCCGATTCAATTAAGTGGGTATTCCCAAGATAACCATAATTGCAGACGCTTGTAGGGTTTGTAATTTTAGGCTCATTGCAAACTAAACCGAAGTGAATAACAACGGAGACTTCATAAAAGACTACAATATTGTAGGGATCCTCGTTTACCCGTTTCCCTGCGGGTTTATCTGAATTTTCCGAGGTATAAGTGCACTTTGTTAATAATTTTTTGCCAATATAAGTGCAAAATTTCATCCAAACATGCAAATCGAAGCGGGTGTACACGGAAATGCATCTGCCTGCAGTCTCTTGTTCATTATAAAATGTTTACGCTTTATATCTCACCTACCTTTGGCCTTACATAAAACTTGTAATATTTTCTGAAATAAAACTTGATTGATTGATTGAAATCAGTTCAGCGGATTTGGCGTGAAAACCCATAAAACCACAGATATTGAAATATTATTACTACTAAACAAACAAATACACGAATGTTCTATATTTGTAGGGATTTTGGACCCAGTCGTTGTTCAATCAAAAATTTTACTTTCCTGGGATGAAAGGTCTATGATGTTTATCTTGGTCGCGTAAGCAATCTACTGGGTGTAATTGAATTCATTAGCATCCTTTGAAACTGGGTACCTACTCCTGACACCGGTCACGTGTGGACCAAAATTTTTGAATTCTAACACATTGGTTTGGTAATAATAATAACTCCAAAAAATGAAATAACTAACCAAGCGCTACAATACAAAATTTAATTTAAATAATGAAGTACTAGTTTTAATTAGTACATACAAGGTATAAAAACGTTTAAATGTATCAAAATCATCCGTGCCAACTGCGTTAGGCGCCGCGGCAATCTTCATAATTTTCATTTAAAAATATTTTCATTTACACTCTTTACTCTTTAATAATCATCTATCAATTATGTACTATCATAAGCTCAATTTATGCTAATGAATTAAATTACATCCTGTATATGGGCCAAAATTTCATCAAAATCGGACCAACCGTTACAGCGTAAAAACATAAAAATGAGCAAACAGACAACGTTTTGCTTTTATAATTATATTAATAAAAAATACAAATAGATAAATAACATAAATATAATATTTATCCTGCCTGTTATGTAATAGACCTTACAAATCGCTTATGATGTTTAGCGTAGATAGGTACTGACTTTTGTTGATCAAAGTTGTTAATACGGCGCGTGTAGCGGACGATCAATTATAACTTTCAAATTAGTCAGTAAAGGTGAGGCGAAAGTCAATAATAGTTTAAAATCAACCTTTGTTTACCCTTGTCATTATGACAGTATATATAAGCTTTAGGTATCTATATGCGTACGTAATAGGCAGGTATATAATACGTATATGAAACCCTTGGGATTATGTATCACCGATCCCTAAGTATTATATTATCTGGGCTAATACCTACTTTTCAGGGTTCCGTACCCAAAGTGTAAAGCAAACCCTATGGCTAAGGCTCCGCTGTCCGTCTGTCTGTCTGTTTGTCCGTCAGTTCGTCTGTCACCAGGCTGTATTTCATGAACCGTGATAGCTAATGTTGAAATTTTCACAGATGATGTATTTATGTAGCCGCTATAATAAAAATCACTAAAACATAGAATTAAAATAAATATTTAAGGGCTTCCCATACAACAAACGTGTATTTTTTTTTGCTCGTTTTTATAGGTAATGGTACGGAACCCTTCGTGCGCGAGTCCGACTCGCACTCGGCCGGTTATTTAATGTCTAATGACTGATCGTGGTGAACGACAAACTAACATAAATAGATACGGTATGGAAAACGGTAACCCTGGGTTATAGGTGTCTGTAATTAGAAGGAGTTTTTGATGCATTTGATGCAAAGACGTTTTTGATACCCTTTTCAAGGAACTGTATTACTGATTTTTCAAATCTCTACTTATCTATTTAAAAAACCACTTGGTTTTCTTTGATAAAAACGCAGCCGTGACCAGTAATTTTATCAAACTTATCAAGTTTGCGTGATAAAAAATGTAGACGTATATATAGGAACAGACAAGTATTACAAAACGCGGCGGGAAAAGTTACAAGTACTAAGATGGTTTAAATAAAAAAGAATATATTTTATTGCTGTCCAACATTAAAAAATATTTGAAGAGATAACAATTAATATCATTAAAAAACACTTGAAACATTTCTAAAATCCCCGGAAAACCCCTCTGAAATATGTAAGAACTTTTGCACCTTTTAATCTATGAATCATTGTGCGATGCAACGTATCAAAAATCTGTCGTCTGAAGTCTGGTTAATATTTGTCATCTACTAGAAGGTGTGAAATATTAGCATAGTTAACACCTTGGTATCTATGGTGACCATAATATCATGGAGACATAATTTACTAGGCTGACGTAAGCATCGCGAAAACTGTAAACACCCTAAAACTACAAGCCACCGTTCAACATTCATGCCAAAATGATGTTTACTGAACAAACAATAAGGCTAATTAAGCACCTATTTTGGGCTCGTCGCATCACTTAACCAATACATTACTGTCACTATAACAAAGGTAGTAGAATTGGCCTAAATATTGTAACAATTTGTTTGAAAGCAAATTCGTGTAATCAATTTGGCTTGCTTTTGAATTATTCGTTGTTCTAAATAGAGCCAAATAATACGGAATAATAAGCTTAGCTTTAAAAGTTGATTCAAGTGGTCATGTTAGCCCAAATGATGTGGTTACTCCTGCCACACAGTGATTTTCGAAAGATGAGTAAATTAAAATTTGTTAATGGAAAGCGTAAGAACGATTTTATTAAGTTGTGATTTGGACAAACTGTGCCTTCGGCCCCGGTGATTGTTGGGGCCAACAATGACGTCATTCACTGGAGCTGATGATGATAGGTATACAATCTTGATATCTCTGTAAAACTGCTCGTGCTTAAACAGTAGTATTAGATGTTCTGTACCATTTGGTGACTGTGCAAGTTTCATTTACGACGTTTATCGCTTACACTTGCGTCATGGCCTCAGGAATCCATTTACACAATTTATATTTTCGATTAATTGTTAGTTTAGAAAAAAAAACGAGTAATTTGCAGCTGAAACAATGAAGCGTCTTTTATCAAAATAGAGAAACCCAAATGGCATAGACATGAATAAAATACGCAAGCTCAATTTAGACCTTTTCAGTCGGTTTTTGTAAAAGCTCACCTTTCTCTTTTTGAGTGTCAAAAAGCGTGTCAAATTGACACAAATTTCCATGAAATATTCTGAATTATTTGCCGACACGGAAAGCTATACATTTTTCTGGCGGGACGTGGGCCTGCGATTGAGGCCGGCGATATGTTTGCGATACGATAGTCGCTGCAACTGACATGTCACTATGTATTGCGACTCACGCTTTGCCGGTCACGTTAGTGATACGGAGCGTATCATTGAGTTTTACGACCGTATTAAGCCGTATGTTTATTTATTTATTTGTTTATTTCATCATAGGAAAACTTACAGCTAAATAAAAGTAACATAATTATAGAAAAAAAAATTCAGGTTTCCACTTATAGAAAAAAACTTATATAAAAGAAATCCGTAGTAGATAGCTAGTGAAGTTAACATGAAGCAGATAAATAAATGTACCGATAGTTTGTATTGTTAAGATAAATAAATATTTTTGGACATTTTACATAGCACCGTCTAACCCCAAACTAAGCTTGCATATAGGTACTATGGGAACCAAATGAAATCGATTATTTTTAATGTTTTTTTATTGCAAAAATGCTAATAAAGTTTGTGTTTGTTTTTCCTAATCTAAATAATGTTGGACCGGTTTCCCAGTTATAATGTCGATTTTCTAATACAAATATTAGTGATGTGCCGATCATGGATTTTTGAACCGAACCGAATAACGAACATTATTCGATTTAGAGCTTACCGAACCGAATATTCGGCCAAACTATTCAGTTCATTTTACACGAATTTTCCCGGACATTCAGTCACTATAAAACTAACAAAAGTTCCACTGCAATGGAAACAATTTTTATTCTACTATTTTTTGTGTAAAATCTCTTTTTCTTTTTGTATCAAAATTTCCTATAAAATTGCTATTAAAGTGATATGAATAATTGATTTTAATAAAAAAAAAAATAGTAACAGAATGCATAGAAACAAGCGAAACTTTGTATTTCGCGCATTTATGTATTGTAAACGCAATTAATTACCTAAAAAAATTCGAATTAGATATTGGACCAAATCACACCCTCTATAGGTCGGTAGTGCCCGTTAGACACAAAACATCATAATTTTCTGGTGACCAAGCGTTTAGGACCTAGATAGAGTATGTTATCATTATCTAGAAAAACCATTAAAAAGTGTTAAGTCTTCTGATTATTTTAGAGTTCCGATAAAAGATAATTTTGGAAGTATTTAACGGAAAGTATTTAATAAAATATTCGGCAATTATTCGGCACTTTAACCGAATACCGAACATGGAAAAACATGCCGAATATTCGGCATACCAAATAATTACCGAATATTCCGCGCAACCCTAAAAAATATTAATATTTAATAATTATAATTTCATTTTGTACATAGATATGTACAATGAAATTATTTTGTACATATCTTTAGTACCAACAAACATGTGAATTTCGCCCAACATTGCTACCTAATCTAGCTATTTATTTATTTTAAGCAGACACACACTTAATAGCTATTCTGATATCATTTCGTAAGTCAGAATTCTCAATCCAGCTCATTTTTGGGTAAAAATATGTGCCAAAGGGCTCAGAAAACCAAAACATTCTAATAGGTGGTCTCACCACGCCACGGCGCGTAAATACAAACCAATTAAAATAAAAAAGCTATAATATCCGACGAGTATTACAACTTCACCCAAATTCAAAGTAGCAGCTACGACTGTAATTTGTGTCAACGTTGTCAATTATTTACCACGGGCAACGGGACGGGAGCTGACCTACTGGGCGTAAATCGCTGCTTTAGAATAGGGATGCCAGTTTTTAAAACATTTACAAGTTATATTATTATACTAAAATAGCCGTAATTGGATTGGAATAAGTAAAAAATGTATAAAATTAAAGTTGCAGAATATTTTATTAGCTTTCATAATACAGTACTTATAACAACATTTTCCATGACAAAACAAAAAAGTACATTATTGTTCCCTTCCTAGGGATTGCCTCTGATAGGTGGGAACTTTTTGTAGGTTGGCCCTAATTAGTCCAAATAAAGTCCCAAACTTAAACTTTCTGCTTTTGACCTTTCCACACCCCTCTTACGAGCACTCACCTAACAAGGTATAAATGCTTTTGTTCTAAATACTTACATAAAAATTCAATTAAATGATGTACATGAAGTTCATCACTGTAAAATTAAAAAAAACTCGGCCCTATCCTGTATATGATTTTATCGACTGGAGTAAATAAAGCCGGTGCGACTTGTCTTTAATCTAAAAATCTGATTTTAAATTGATTTTTATGACCATGAGATGAACTTGCCTCTAAAACTAAGTAGAACTAAGATTTTCCATTAATAATATGACCCTATCCTGTTTTACTAATTGTAGTTTTATAGCCTCTGGTTCCATTGACAACCCTACTCTAACGTCTCAAGGCTGAACTTAATTTAGTCTTGTACTAATTTTGTGAGATTTAGTCACTAACTGGAATGATGAGGCTCCCAGCCGAGCCTGAGGGGGCTATGAACTTAAAACTGAATTTCAAAAGACTTTACCCGGAAATTTGATGCGTAGTACCTGCCTAAATAGTTTTCTCTTAACTGCTCTGTGAAGTTAAATACTTTTATAGCAAGTTCAAAATTACATTTGGTTGGTTTTTAGTACCTATTTTTTGTCATATAGATTATGCATAGTAAAATTTGAAGAAATGAAAAAGTAAAAATAAAACCGTCAAAACGTGTTTCTTGTATTGTAAACTCTTTTGATATTTTTAGGGCGTTCATTATTAGGTAATCTGCTGCAGCTTATATAGTACCTAAAGGGGTTTTGTATTTACTCTTTGGATACTGTGCTCTAATAACCATATAAACCATATAAATAGGCAAGAAGAAATACTTATCTGAACTAGGGATAGACCAAAAGTTGCGTTATAATTTGGGCTCGTGCGAATAAGTTGATTTTACCGAAGTGTTATTTATCTAATTCACTACTTTGCCCTCGATATATTTACGTACCTACTCAACTATAAATAATTTTTATTATTTCTTCAGTGCGCACGTATTTTATTTCCCATCCATCATGTGGGCGGATGTAACAAGAAACTTCTGCTGACATTCAGCTTTCCGATCGATCCAATTCGGAGGCATCCGTCGTATACTTGCGATTAAAGACTCGAGAAAATTGGCCACATTTTTGTCTACAACGATGAAGTTATTACAACAAAAAGTTTAGTATTTGTGTGATAATCTGAGCAATTAATGTTTAGTTATATTAATCTTCAATTATTAAGTAAGCTTCAGGCTATTGGGGTTAAGCGATAGAGAAAAGTTTCTAGTTAATAAATAGGATTTATAAAAAATGTAAAACTTACCTGGTTCTAAAGCACAGCAGAGAAGTGGTATCCAAAAACGCCATAACCACAGCTGGGACTGCACCATCGCCCACTTTTATATATATATTTACACCATAACTTGAAGATCTACTATAGTTCAATTTTATCTTAACTTTTTCATTATTTTACACATTTTTATTTACACTGTGTATTTTCCTAGTTTATTGTCATTATAATTTCCACAGGCACTGAAATTTTAGTTCGAGTCAAGGTTGAATGATTATTTTATTTACAACCACATTTTGACATAATAACAAAAAAAAGTGATGAACGAATTACTAAAGGAAATTAAAATGATAAGCATACCCGTATTTAAGGTATCAGGTGTAAGTCAATTTATCTACATCTTGATCAAAACGTCTAATTCGTAAAATGTCTAAAAATAAAATGACTAACTGCTCATAAAAATACTTGCAGTAACCATAATGTTAGAATTAGACGTACTGTGAGCTATTAGCGCGACTCAAAATAAAGTCTATATTGGATCGCTTGTCAAAATCTTCATACATAAAAAGCGATTCAATATAGGCTCTGTTTTGAATCGCGCTAAGAGCTCACAGTACGGCCCCAGAACTATATAAAATCATGGTTATGACACAAAATCGACGACCAGTATAATTAAAAACGACGTTGCAAAGTGAAAGAAATATTGTTCTAAATAATTGTCTCTACCTACTCGCTGTTGCCAGGGTCCCGTTTTCCGAGGCTTATTTGAAAGCCCGCTAAATTATTAATACTAAAGGCTTTTTGAGTTTCCGCCAACAAAGGGCGTTTTGAAATATTTTCTTGATATAAAACATAATGTAAGCGGTTATTGTATCATGAATGAACGAAAACAAATTCTCAACTAGCTGCGTTCTAAGGTTTCACGCATACGTTTTTCCATAAACTTTCTCTCTTCTTATTGAGTTGGTCCTTTCGTAGAATCCGTTCAGCGTGCACTGAAAAGTTATGAGCAGGTAAAACTTTAGTTGTATAGGTGTTTTAATTATTGAGATTTCGTAATAATAATTTCTGTAAGTTATAGGTACTTAAATATAATATTTTTAAGTGACAAGTCAATATCATAAACAGCCTGAAGACGACTCCACTGCGACAGAGGCCTCTCTAGTAGAGTGCTACTTTTCAGGGATTGTTTGGGGGTGGGTTGCAGTGAACTTTCCTGTTATTATTGACTTTGCATCTGTTAGAAATCCAAAACACTTAAAGAGGAAAAAGCAAAAGGTCGGCAAAGTTACTTTTCCACGAAGATATATTGGATGCTCATTGAATAAAATGTTGCAACGCCGGCGCCGGAAGGGTAAGACCCTTTATTATCATGTTGGGACTGATGTGGGGCGATAAGCTGACCCGCCCTTCACATTAGACAAATATTAGAGAGCGGGCGACATTTGTTGCGGACATACCGTTTCTTTTCGACTTGGTGATTTGGGAAGTCGTTTGTAGCGTCAAGAAAATGTGAATAAACTGGTTTTTAACACACTGATAAATAGGGGGCGCTATAAGTTCAAAAAAACATAGGATACGTAGCTCTACCATAAATGATGTAGGGCTTCGTAGATCCCAGACAGCTGAACTGCTGGTGATTATTCGTTTTTGTTTGAAAGGTGAGTCTCGACGAAGAGAGTTCTTGCAATTTGATTCAAGCTTAGGTCTGTCTCTCTCTCTCCTTCTCTCCCCCCCCCCCCCTCTCTCTCCTTCTCTCCCCCCTCTCTCTGACCCACTCACTCACTCACTTGGTTGGCATGCCAATAAATATACTGTACTAAATACACGATATTTATGTATCCTTATTCTAAAAATCAGACCTTACAAATATTATACGTAAGGTCTTAAATGTCGTAGCCAGAGCTAATATAAGGCACCATGTCGTCGCTGAAAGTGATTGTGAGTGATCATCTATCAAAGAAATTCTAGCGTCTGCTTGCGACTACAACATTGATAAATGAACAACACTTGACCTAATCTGGAAAGCATAAAACATGTAGAGCCTTTAGTTATGGAGCCCTGTGTAGAATTCAGTTACTTGATGATTTGATATTTATATTTGATATTAATTTGCAGAGTTATAAGATATGGAGTTAAGCTTCGTAGAAAATTATGTAATTATTATTTAATTGCTTAGAGCCTGTAATGCTTGGTTTTATTGGCGGAAAAGAAGTGAGTTACAGTAGCATCACGCAATTTTAATAATTTATTTAGGCTTGAGCATAATATAATATTTTTAGTTTGTTACGAACATAGGTGGGTCATCATCATCATCATCATCATCATCAGCCCGTAACATTATAGTACACTGCTGGACATAGGCCTCTCCCAAAGTACGCCATTGAGCCCGATCTTCGGCTCTTCTCATCCAATTACTGCCAGCCACTCGGCGCAAGTCTTCGCTCCACCTAGTCGGTACCACATATACACACATACATAGGTGGGTACCTACTAGAAAAAAAAAACTCTTTAAAATAATGCGTCATAGGTGAGTAATTTTAACCTAAACGCTTAGATAAGTTTATAGTTCAAGGTTTCTCAGTAAAAGAGTTTTTGAGAATGAGTAATTAAATATATCAGTGTCTCCTTATCTTTAAGAGCATGTAGAGCTTGCGGAACCGTAATTGAAAATTCAACGAGCATTTCACCGTATATTTGAATGGAGAAATTCCGATTTTCTCGAATGACGCATGCATTTCTGAAGTTTCAATTCGGATGAACACAGTATCCTAAGATGTGAACGACATTTGCTGGCTTGTATTAAAAGATTCTTGTTTCACAAATGTGTTGTGTGAGAAAATATTCTTGATTTCTTTTTGCTTTTAGATTATTTGATTTTTCGTTTTCCTGTGGGAGTAACTACAATAAGAGAATCCATTTTATGTTGTATATAGCAAACAAACATACGGCCTTCCTTATTGGAAGGCCGCCGTAGCGTAGCCTATAGATAGACAATGTGTATAAACATTAGCTATATCTAGCACTAAAACGTGCGTGACTGATCAGGGTGGTCACCACAAGGTCTTATAGCATTATTACTTCCATATTACTTCAATATTACTTCAATCATACATTGACAAATGACATAAAAGTAAAAATACTTCAATGTTGCAGATCCAGAGCAGTTTTGATGACATCACGTTAAATCGTTCACTCAAATACAACTGTCATGTCATACCTTTACATGTTGACACTGACGTGCGACAGTGATAACGACATATAAAAATTTAGACGTCTCATTCACACGCTGGAATACTTTATAAGTTCATGGTACGAGTTTGAACAATATTATTAATGCCATGAAACATGATTTTGTATTATCTTGTGGTAGCCCAGCAGAAATTATTAATTAATTGGTATTTCATTGTTATAATTATATACTCATACCTACAAACTAAGCAAATCAGTTATTTTTTCTATTTGAAATGTATTTATTATTATTTATTAATTTATTTAAGCTAAATTAAACTTGCAACATAATGCACGCTTCCGATAAAAAAAAATTATGGATATATTTTAATTTCATTTAGCTTTAAAATGGAATCGATATCGTTATTATTTGTTAAATCGATGTTAAAGTATCTAAAAGTATTTTACACTAACAGAGTCTAAACAAGTCTGTAATAGCTTTATTTCTCTAATAAATTGAATCCATTCAAAAGATTTACGCAAACAAACAATGTGCCATTACATAAATCAGAGGAACGTTAAAAACAGCAACACAAATATGAACCAGCCTCTCAAATTACTAATACATTTATCATAAATAAACAAACCAACAAACCTCAACCTTGATGTATGAATCTGTGAGCCTGTTTTAGCAGTTATAACACTCTTTGGTCTTCTCCTTAGTAGTAGAATACAAAGATTTGAAAACATTGCATAATGTTTTTAGCATTAAGTTTTTAGAGAAATACTTACCGAAACGAAATACTTAACTCTACTTTTGTCTTCAGGGAGATTAGGCTAGTTTTTGCCAGGTTCAATAACCTTTTTAGGAACGGCCAAAACTGACGCAACGAACTGCATTATTACAATCTGTTTTTCTAATCTGTCCTATCCATGAAAATAATTAAATGAAAATAATAAACCAATCTTTGTATGGTTGGTAAAAAGTACAGTGAGACTGAAAAGTCTCATCTCAAAGTGTATTCAACATCAACAATACTGTAAAAATTAAATCGAAGGTAGTTTCACTTGATAGGGATTATACTGCCTATTGATTTCCCGGCTTCAGCCACGGTCCACTTTTCTACTTTTATGCCTTGACTTCACTTCGCACAGTCATTAGTATCTTCGGTGGTGAGTCCATTGGCGCTCATGTCTTCTTTCACAACATTGAGCCATCGGCGCTTGTGCCAGCCACGAGGTCTAGCTCCTGAGACTTAAGGTCTAGGCATTGCTTACCAACGTACTCCGGTGGACTGCAGAGAATCTCAACTGACTTTCATGCAGCTTATCTATCTGGATGTAGGATGATTTGGTTTAATTATAAACCATTTCTTGGGGGGAAAATCTTTAAAAGATGGCTATCAATTGCTTTACCAGGCTATTTGTGAGATTACTTCCACTAGAGTTCTTTTACTAAATAAAGGTCAAAATCCGAGTGTTTCCACTGGGAAATTCAGTTGAATTGTCAAATGTACTAACCTTATTACTAAAGGACTTTTACTTATAACGTGTGAAATGATTTAGGTAATGAATAATAGCAGGCTCTAGTCAACCTTCATAAAGTATCATCTACCTACTCGACGTAGACGACGGGAGGGTCGGAAACATAAATATTAGAGGAAAGAATACTGTCGACGGCGCGTGGAGCCAGAATCTTTAGAAAGTGAAGCTACTGCTAAGTAAATGAACCTTTTTATACACAGTAGCTACACATGTAGATAGCAAACATCTATTTGGTTTTCCACCAAGATAATTAAGCGGCCTTATTAATAAACGTGGAGAAGTTTTGGATTAGTGAAACCACGTTATGTCTTTTTCGATCGAGTATATTATTCCAATTATATTATTCCAAATCCGAAGGTACTACGCGTAATAAGACCGTATTCGGTGTCTTCTAGGCGTGAGGCGTATTTATCGTCACAGGTCAAGTCACTGATAAAAGAAAGTCACAGTCAGTCACAGCGACAAAATACCTCCGGGAGCAGTGACACTGTGACTTGTGCGCGAGTATATGAGAGCGTGCTAAAGTAATAGGTGCGTCCTTTTTTCACGAAGGCGTCTGTAGCGTGCCAGAGAGGGACAAACCTAGTATTTTTTCACAGGAGCTGTGACAGCGACATGTTTTGCCAGCCGTCAATTCAAAAGTAAAAGGTGCATCCTTTTTCCACATAGGCGTCAGAGAAAGACACACCTATTATATTATCTACGTCCTGTAAAAGTGACTTGTGCCGCGAGTAAAAAATACTCGTATTTATTCACAGGTATTTGTCACAGATATGGCTGAGTCACAGTCACAGAGTCACCTAGTAAATCGATTTACCTAGTACGACCCATTCAGTATTTTGTAGGGTGCTTTGACGGCGTGGCCCCGGTTACAAATATGACCACCTCATACCTTCCCGTGGTTGTTGGAAAGTCGCCGTAAAAGAAATATTTAGCAGTAGACTTTTTCAGGCTGATGATGATGATAACATTTAAGTATAAAATACCTATCTGTAGAATCTATCAACGAATAGTAAAATGAATGGGTACGTTAATAGAGGACACCTTTCCATTTTACGTTTAAGGCGAAGGGTAGAGCAAACAAGGTGTTTTTGGCACGTTTATTGACGAAATTAGAGTATGTGTAGCTTTGAATTTAATATCCATGTAATTCGTTTCATTGACTTGTTTGTGATGTTCGCTAACACAAGATAAATAAATTCAGCTCGATACAAAGAAATCGTACTTACCTCAAAAAGTTTGGTTGTACCCATTTCATCAGATTATATTTTTACAAAAAATTTAACAAAATATAAAATGAAAAATAGTGTATGCTCAACAAACATTCACAATACATCATGTGATAAATTCATAATTTTGAAAAATACTATGCACACATAGATATTAATTAAAAACCTCCTAAATCAGTCAATTTTGTGCTCTGTCTCTGTCGTACACGCCAAGCGGAAGTTCAGACTGAATTGATATTTAAGTCTACGACGTTAAGGTCGATGTTTCTTTGAACGAATTTCGAACTGCTTATCTGGCCTACCCTTCGCCTTAACTGGTTGTTTAATGCTTCGAGAACAGCAGCGGGAGTTCAATTAACGGTGTCTTATTGCTTTTTGTTTAAAGAGTAAGCCGAACTCTATCTTGAGAGGTAATTATGTGGCGTTCTCGAGTATTTAGCTTGGCAAAGTTAATTAGTTCGAGTAACAGCTGCTATGAACGCTTCGAGGTATTTTCTTTTACAACGGCTGCGGGGCACGTCTGTTATCCTAGCAATGTGACGACGTCAAGTTATTGCGAATGAAAATACGTTTTTATAACTTAGATTTTTACTTGAGTAAAATTTATTTAAACGCGTATATTTTGGCGACACGGTAGCAGACTAATCAATGAAAAGCGCTTAAAATATACCTATGTTATTCGTCTTTACTTAAGTATTTTTATAGAATAGAAAAAGATGCTGTACCAAGTGTACTGTGTGCATAATAATATGTCTTCTATGATAGATTTGTAGTACAAAAACAGAATACTCCGAGAAATTAAATAAATAGCTACTCTCGCTAAACGCAATAAAGTGCACCTTAGCTCGCACAGCGTTACAAGTAGCTAATAGCCTAGGTCTATCTACCTATGTATGTACGTCGCAAACATAACATAATGAAAAAAAAAACGGATCAAGCGAGCAGCTTTGTTCAACATTCAGGTTGACAAGCGTAAGTTTCCAAAATTTAAAAACATTTTTAGATCCGTAATTTGTTACTCCACGGCTACAACCTGCTAGTTGCCTCTGCCCATTACTTTTTTATTTTGTTTACTTCACGTAATGAGAAGTGACCGTCAAAAGAATGAAACATTCAAACGAATGTTTTCATGTTTTTCACAAAGACGTAATCAAAAAATGGCAAACAAACAGGGGTGGATTAAAAAAGGCAAAGTAAAAAGAATCGAGTCAAAGGGATTTGAAAATTATCAAAGATAAGAACGAATATTTATTTGCTTGGATGATTTTGTAACGAGTAATCATGGATCCATTCATCAAGTTAACAATAAGATATGATTCTAATTCAAGATGTGTTACATACAACCGTACAGAAAAATGTACTTGTAAGTAAGTATATGTAGATATCATGTGTAGGTAGGTATATTATGGAGAGGCATATAACGTAAATTATTTAGTATGTTTATTAGATATTTCATTTATTTAATTATGTATTAGACATAATATGTAGTTATGCTCATGCACCCCGTCTTTTTACCTATTCGAGAAGTCCTCTCCATCCAAAGGTTGCCTAGAAGAGATCGCTTTTAGCGATAAGGCCGCCCATTGTAACACGGTTGTAAATCTTAAATTCCTTGTAAAAATTTTATTATTTGGTGTGTACAATAAAGAGTTTATCTATCTATCTATCTACATAATGTAAGCGTATACTCATAAAAAATTGAACACTCATTCCAACTTAGAATTTTACACAACTCATTTGTTTTGTAAGAATAAAGCACGACTCCATAGCTATCAACCGCCATTGATCAGACTATTATATGGAATAGGTAAACTATACTACTACGAATATGCTACTATAGCAAAAGGTTATTAGTACAATATTTGTAAAAAACTCAAAGCGACTTATAATGCAGACCGCAATTTTCCATTTTTCTATGTTTGCGGGGTCATAACTTACAATTCCAATTGTTTCAAACTTTTTATTCTTTGTATTGCCTAATATAGGTTTGGTAACAGACAATAGGATAAATATATCAGCAATTTTGACAAAGCATTATAAACCTAAAGCCCAGACCGTACTTCTGACGTGAAAGCCCCAAAAAATACAACATCATCATCATCAATCAATGTTGTCTTTTTTGGTATTAAAGTACCTAGTATCACTCTTCTATTTAAATATAGGATACCGATTTCAGGACT
Organism: Ennomos erosarius; assembly: GCA_963580505.1. Lineage (NCBI taxonomy): Eukaryota > Metazoa > Arthropoda > Insecta > Lepidoptera > Geometridae > Ennomos > Ennomos erosarius. The sequence goes on from OY756982.1 coordinate 12,073,037, forward strand.
TGATATAATTATTTCCTCAAATATAAGCCTCAAACGGGAATGTTCGACCAATCTTTTCGTCTAAAATACCGCAAAGCCTGAAAACTACATTTTTCAACCAGTGATTGTTGCCAGTGATGACTTATGGCACTGATACGTGGTCCCTTTCTGTTGGCCTGATGAGTAAGCTCAAAGTTACGCAGCGCAGCGAGAGCTATGCTCGGTGTTTCCTTGCGAGACAAGATCCGAAATGAGGAAATCCGCAAGAGAACTAAAGTAACCGATATAGCTTTCAGAATTAACGAGTTGAAGTGGCAGTGGGCGGGCCCCCCACTAGGTGGACCGACTACCTGGTCAGAACAGTGGGGAGCTGATGGATGCAAAAGGCAAGCAGCCGCTCAAGGTGGCGCTCTATGGGGGAGGGTTATGTTCAGTGGTGGACATCTTCAGGCTGATGTTGATGATGATGATGAAGCCTCAAACGAGATTATAGAGAATTTGCTCTATAATTGAACTGAATTCAGACGATTATCGGTGCTTTACCCGATACACAAATTGGTCATCTTTAATTAATTAAACCTCTCCTTAAACGCAGATTGGCGTCTGACTGTATTATTCTGTAAGATATCCGGTACATTCAGCCCGGCCTGAAGCAATCAATTACATGTTATATTTTATTCGCCAAACACGACTGACATAAGCTGAACGGCTTTTTTCTAAATATTCATTTAACATAATATGTACAATTTTGGCATCCGGCTGTGCCGATTGTTACTGGCCCGTAAATAGGCCTTCTTCTTCTCGAATATCTACAGTTTTAATGTTCAATTTTTCCACCTGATTGAATGGTAGCGACCCTAATACGAGCAATACTTAGATCATCATACAATGTTCAAATTAAAACTCCCTAATCCTAAGCAGAGAAGTTTGTTTTGACAGCCTTCGTGGTGTAGTGGTTGAGCAGGGTGGCTCATAACCCGGAGGTGGCGGGTTCGATTCCCGCGACAGGACAAGTATTTGCGCACTGAAAAAAAAGCGCAAATACTTGTACTGGGTCTGGGTGTTGTGGGACCATGGTCCTCGTAGTTCCTGGGTTCCTAGATACAGGGAATCCTATAGTTAGGGTCCAGAAACTGTGTATGTGATCGTTGGGCGACAAAACTTAAACTAAAACTTGTTTTAAGCCAAATTATGATCAAAAAGCACATGCCCATTCGTAACAAAGAGACGTTATGAAATATTAGTGTACAATTTGAAGAATGCAAAATAATGAGGAGTCTCGAAAGCTTACCGACATAAATTCTCTTTGAGAAATCATTCCTCGTTTAATCCGTGATTATACGGAACAATGGCGAAATAGCTTAGCTGATATTATTTCTTTCCTTTTCAACTTTTTAAAACAAACAATTCACCATTCAAATGATTCGGCGCGGCTACAAAGTGCCGGTGTTAAATACGTTTTGCAACGCTGTCTTATTTAATGCTGTAAGCGAGCATTCGTTTTAGTATACCATGCTTGGAGTAGGATTTATATTAAATAGAAAACTAAATGCTCTTTATTGTTAAACGCGCGTTTATTGTCACGTGTTAATGGTACGGCTCAACGTGGTATTGAATGGGGCCTGACAGAACAGCTACAAGACCTCGACTATGCAGATGACTTATGCCTACTTAGTCATCGTCGTATTGACATGCAAGGAAAACTGGATGATTTGCAGAGAGAAGCAGCTGTAGTCGGACTTAAAGTCAATGTGAAAAAGACTAAGGATATGAGGAGGAAAGTTCGGGATTCAAGCGCACTATTTATTGCGGATGAAGCTGTAGAGAGGGTCTCGAGCTTTACTTATTTGGGGTGTATCGTGTCGGGATCTGGAGGGACTGATGAAGATGTAACTTCCCGGGTTACCAAAGCTAGAGGCGCATTTTCGCCCTGTATGGCAGTCAAAACACCTTTCACGCAGAGTGAAACTAAGGATCTTCAATACTAATGTCAAGAGCATACTGTTATATGGGTGCGAGACTTGGAAGACCACCAAGAAAGTTACTCACCAGCTCCAGGTTTTCATCAATCGTTGCCTGCGTCAAATCCTAGAGGTCTTCTGGCCAGATACTATTACCAACAATGATCTGTGGAGATTGTGCCATGAAGACCCAGTAGACTACAAATCCAGCGTCGAAAATGGAGCTGGATTGGGCACACTTTGCGTAGAAATGTGAACCATATACCCAGACAAGCCCTAGATTGGAATCCACAGGGCCGACGCAAACGTGGTCGCCCAAAGCAGACCTGGCGAATATCAGTGATAGCGGAGGCGAAGGATATTGGGAAGACCTGGAGTGAAGTGAAGCGGGCCGCCCAAGACAGAACGGAATGGAGAAGCCTTGTATCTGCCCTCTGCCCCGATGTGGGGCCGTAGGAAATGAAGAAGAAGAAGATAGATAGATAGATAGATAGATAAACTCTATATTGAAACACATAAGTTATAAACAAAAAGTACAAATTTAACGGAAGTGTTACAAATGGCGGTCTTATCGCTCAAACCGATCTCTTCTAGACAAACCGTGCATGGAAAGGAATAACGCAAAAATATACGGTGGTTTCCCCAAATAGCTGTTCATAAACAATATACATACTATACACATAATATACAATAAACATCATAATAAAAACTGCATAATTTATAATAGACATAGTATTACATGTGCTAACACAGAATTTAAAAAGTTCTATAGAAACACGGTTGCGTAATAAGGGGAGAAGTTCCGTTTTATTGAGACGTTAATGTGAATTTTACGCCAAAACTTGGAGTCGGTAATCTTGTATACGTTTATGAGTTTGTTATTATTTCTTAAGGGTCTTTGTACAACGGATTATTTTACAAAAATTATGGTTTAATATTTTCTTTTCCGTAATAATTGCTTGTTGTGATGTTTCATTTTATGGTTAAAAAACAAAACCACATCACGTGCACTGGTGTCCAGCAATGTGTTTTGTATTGTAACACATCTCTTTCTATACATAAAAGAAAAGCCGTCGGGTTGTTTGGTTGTAAGGCCGTCCATACAAAATTTTCCGCGTAGAAGGTAATGTTGACTCCGGTATAATATAAAGTGTGTAAAATTCCATCCAAATCGATTCAGTAGTCCGTACCACCAACATTACCTTCAAAGCAGAAATTTTTGTTTCCGGTTGAAAACGGAAAATATGCGCGTGAAGCCGTGACTTGCGTCTACTATGATCATGTCCTTATAATGGTCTTAATGAAACATTTTTAATTTCGTTAAATTTAGTTCAGCATTTTTAAACAAAAATGTAATAAACCAAATGTTTAAAGACAACGCGACGGCACCGTGGACCTACACATAAATAGTATATTAACATCAAACTCAAGTATCTTTGGGCTTAAAACTTTTGTAATATAGCATTAAGGTTTACTTTTGGGTAGAATTAAGAACTTTACATCTGCGGTCTGTAAACGAAAATGGGTTTAAAATTTCTGTAGTTATACACTGTCACCCGCAAATATTTGCTGTACGCACAATAGGTTCCTAAAACTTTGTAATTAGTGAAATAAGTGTAGAAATTTTAATAGTTTAAATTGAATATAGACAAGACTTGATTAACATTAAATCGAAGAAAGATTTTTAATTAGAAATCTCGCCCCCACTAGGTGGACCGATGAACTGGTGAAAGTCGGGGGGAGCCGATGGATGCAGAAGGAAAGCAGCCGCTCTAAGTATCACTTCCTGGGGAGTCCTATGTTCAGCAGAGGACATCTTCAGGCTGTTAATGATGATGATGAAATAGAAATCTGTGTTTTGTGATATTTTATGGCTTGCCACCAGTTATAGTTTAAAAAGAAAGGATCTCCATTTTTTAACTGTATTAAAGCTCTGCTATTAATATAACTCAAATTATTAAGTTATTTTTAGTTACTGTATTTTAAATATTATTTCATTGTTCCTGACAAATATATTAATCTGGAACATTTTAAGGCTAGAGTAATTCTAGGTATATTCTAGGAAAGGCATGCTCCATCATCGACCACGACGTCACTTACCATCAGGCGGGACCGTAGGTATAAATGTTGGCCCTTAGCCATTCTTATAATTAAATAAATAAATCATACAAATGGTTGATCATTTCCCACTACTGCTTTTGGTTTGAAAACTTGAACAGACAACGTCATATAAGGGTTGTATAAGTTGGATGGTGGGTCGTATACGTATAGGGGGATTCATTAACATGAATGAAAACATACGTGCCACAATTATAATAGAGTAACAGATCGCTTAATAGATAAACACACTTAATGTATGCGGATAATTGAAGCTCCATTGTAAAATGGAATTGTTGGCAGTTCAAATAGGTACGGGTTTTAATCAAACATATTGCCCCTGTATATATTAAGCGAGTCCCGCAAACTATCATGTTGCGGCTTCGTATATGTTTATTCAAGTTCATATGTAAATTCATTTGGAACGTATGATAGGACCGCGTGCCTCTATTTCGTAATTTACACAGAATATGTTCGTGTTGCTGTCTGTCTCGTTAACGAATAATGTACCTACCTATTTAACATTTGGATTAAATTTAATATTAATTGTGACAGCAGTGAATTGAATTTAAAACATTGTATTGTTATCGATTGCTTGGTCACTGTTTTCGCAATTTGCAGCTGTTGGTTGTAAAATTATGTGGAATGCGTTTTAAAGTATTGCAACTGGTTATATAACATGCAACTGTACATACAGTTATAACCAGCGGCCTTACCGCGTAAGCCCAGTGGCAATCGTAATCGTGTGCTCTCTTGCTCGCACTCAAGGGCTTGTACATTAGCGCAAGCAGGATGGCAGGCGATGTTCATTACCAGAGTGCTTACGCGGTAGGGCTGCTGGAGGTGGTGGGTTCGATTCTCGCGACAGGACAAGTAATTGTGCACAAAAAAAGCGCAAATACTTGTTCTGTGTCTGGGTGTTGTGGGAGCATGGTACTCGCAAAGACTTCTATGTATACACTAGATGGAACGTCTCTAACTTGAGCTGTCGGACACTTCTAATATGCTGGCCAGCATCTTCAAGGTCATAGATATACCTGTTCAAAAAAAGAACAACTTTTAAAACAAAGTAAATGAAATTGAGTTTGGAACAAAGTAATAGCGTACTAAACGGAGAACTACATAGACAAATGCATTCCCCACGTTGAAAAATGCTCGGTCGCCGTAGATCGCAGACGATTTTTAACTAAACTTCACCCCTTATTTTTCAGCTCCCAGGGTAGACACCGCTAGCTATCGATACAAGTAATAAACTTTTATATTAATTTAATAGCCGTTGTGTGGGTGATTTTGCAGTGGTCTATGAAATGTTCTGTTTTTGTTGCTTAAGTGGGTATTTATGACTTATCTTTATTTGTTTTAAGAACTGTGTAGTTATGATAGAAATTGTTGAAAAAAAATGTGTGATAATTAAAAAAAAAAGAGTTAGGAATTTCTCTTTCTAAGTTTTTGGGACCTACGATTTTACGCAAGATTTCTGAGCGATAAAATAGTTGATAGCTAGGCGTTATCTCGTCAAAGTAGATGAGACAGCTGCCTAAATAGGTTTCTCCTAGAAGAGCGTGTTACATCGCGTAGAGTCAATCCTTGATCATAAAATGTGGAGCCTTTGAGTTTTAATTCAAGAGCTATATAGATCCTTTCAGATTCAGGTCCATTGATTTATAGTTCAAGAATGAGACGTATCTGGGAGCCTTCCACAAAGACTAATAGCATTATTACTTCAATCATACATTGAAAAATGACATAAAATTAAGAATACTGTAATGTTGTTGAGGCAGAGCAGTTTTGATGACGTCACATTAAATCGTTCACTCAAATGATGACACCGACGTGCGATAGTGATAACGCTATATAAAATGTAGACGTCTCGTTCATGGTGCGAATTCGAATAATATTATTGTAACCTTGAAGCATTACTGTCACGAACCATGAACGTTTTGTATTAAGTTTGTGGTAAGGCCCCAAGAAAAACATACGTACTTTCATTCTTTATGTTGAGATTAAAATGAAATCAAATATACACACTATAATTATTATATACAGATTAGAGACCACATTTATCATAAACCAAACGAAACAGAAAATATATAATTTCAACTCTTACATACAGTTAGAGCTAACTTTTCTTTTTATGTTCTTGTTAAAATATTCAAAATTATCCCCTTTATATTCGCGGAGTCTCTTTGCATATACTTAGTTGCCACCTGAGATTCGCGCTCGTATCATCAGATTATACTTTGGAAACATTTTTGTTTCCACTGGGGAAGTTTTAAAGCTGCTAAGCCCGATTGCATCTTCTCGACGTCCTTTATTCCTAAGACGAAGTTGAAAATCTTGTGTTTGAGTTAACTTACGCATTTTTTTTACTGAGACATATTTTCACCTTTTTATTCGAGAAGGATATCTTTATGACTCCATATTATTTTAAGTGACAAATATCTAAGCCTAAGAAATAAGTATAAAGAAACGTTAACATATCACAATGTTTTTAGCAAATAATATCTGTGCCTATATTTATTTAAGTACTTGCACAGATATTATAATAGGTACTAGTAATAACGACAAAAAATTGAAATCATTTTTAGGGCTCCAAAGGTTAAAGCGAACCCTATTACTAAGGCTCCGCTGTCCGTCTGTCACCGGGATTTATCTCATGAATCCTGATGGTTAGAAAGTTGAAATTTTCACAGTTTATATAATTCAGTTGGCGATTTAAGAACAAATACTAAAAAAAAGCATTTATATATTATAATGGTACGGAAACCTCCGTGCGCGAGTCCTGACCAGTTTTAAAAGATTTAAGTTAGCAAATTAAACATAAGAAAATTAAGTATTATAAAGTAAGTAATAGAAACAGTTAACTCTAGATAGAATAACAAGGGATATTCATAAATTCTTAAAAGTAAAATTATTTGAGTATCTCTTCCTATTCTTACTGAAAAATAAACTATAAATATTAAAACCGTACAATCATAGTCAATATTTACCAAATGGATCAGTAAAATTTTAATATCTGCATACATCAGAACGATTGAACGATTTCCAGTTAGAATACTTGAAACAACAATACCCCCGGGAAGTAGCAGATCGAATGAAAATATTCCAGTGAAACAATGTTCACTGATTCAAGCATGCATTGGCAATTTCATCTACCGAATATGAAATCGAATAACTGCCGCAAGATAGGTACTGTATTATCAGAAATACTATCTGAATTTGTTGATTGTTATATTAGTTAGGTTTGCTATAATTAAGCTGTAACATTACTGAATCGAAAAGTCCACGTAATTTGCTTGCTTGCACATTTGGCATTTAGTGCATTTGCCGTTTATATATTTTACAACTTGTACATTTTCAATTTGCACTTTTGCTGTCGGACATTTTGCGGTTTCTACATTTTCTGCGCTTTGTACATTTTACGTTAGTACATTTTGCTAGCCAGATAAGCCAGATCCTTTTGCGTTTAGTGGATTTGCCGTTTGTATTATACCCATTGTACATTTTCTTTTTGTACATTTTGCATTTTGTACATTTTGCATGTGTACATTATGAGCCCGAAGGTTAATTTCTCTGTACCATATACAAATATCATGACAGATGGTGGTGTCATAAAAGAAAGCGTCGTGCTTGAATATAAAGTATTGACGCATCACATTCGTATCGTGTAATCTGAAATCAAGAGGCAGAGCGAAATGAACAAACCGTGTATAAGATAGAGTACGTTTGTTTCGCGAGGATGGCGTGAACTCAGAAACTATGTAGTGGTTCACACAAAGCTCTCTACGGAACGAGTGACGAGTGGCGACAGTATGATGACGTGAGTTTTCTAGGTCCCTACCACGTTTATGTATGACTAGGAAAATAGTGACTGCAAGTTATCTGTGCAAGATATTGATAATGTCTACCGATACACACAATCACGTGGGACCGTCATAGTAGATTTTCTTTTTTATCATATGTGAGTTCACACAACTTACGCTGATGATAGATGGTCTATAGGCGTATAGGCGTAAGTATTCTGGTGTCGTTTTTGTGTCATTAATTTTTTGCCCAACTAACTCTCTCTCTCTCTCTCTCTCTCTCTGTCACTACGCATGCTTCAATTTTATTAGACTGGGAAGATAGTAAAATATTTAATTGCAAAGTTAATAAAACTTTTAGTAGGAACTAAACTACTAATTAAATATAAAATAATTAAAATACGCAAAAGCCTCATTTTTAAGGTCCCGTTTAACTCCATGACTTGTTTAATGTAGTAGCAATTTTATATTCTAAATTACTATAAACGACCTTAAAGCCAATGCTTTCTCCATTTCATTAAAAATATCTAAATTTAGATCCACACATCCATAGTAGGACCCTCTGATACGTGCTCAGCCCGCCTGCTCGTCGAGCTAGTGAGCAAAGCCATTTCTACGTAGGGCTTCCAACCGGAAAATTACCTCAGGACAAAAGGCATCAAAGCACTTTTTTTAGCTCACGTCAGGCACATTCGAGTGACAACATTTTGATGTAATTTGCAAATAAATTCTCAAACCTTTGGACTACATTACGGCCCTTTGTTAAAACTGTACCCGAAATAAATAATTATTTTTTGAACCAAATGTTTGTTGTTACGCTAAATAAATCGCGGATCAAATAAGATTACTTAATAGGAATTGTATGGTAGCTTCTAAAGTAATTTGGTTATTTTGATGTAAAGATGCCTTTGTAAGAAAAAGAAAAGAAGCTAAAACTCAATTGTCCGTTATGGTGTGCTTCGTTGTGGTGTGCTTTGAAAGTGAATAATTCATCAAATGAAATGAAATGTGTGGAGGTTTTAACAATAATATAGTCAATAATAACTGAGTAAACGGCGCAAATTCGATATCGATCGTGACATAATAGAACGATTATAATTATGTATCTATAAACCTGCCACTCAATGGATTAAGGCTCAACACAAACACATCATAACACAATGCTTTATTCAAACGTAACTAACTAACATAACGTCACTATCTTCATCATCATCATCATCATCATCATTAACAGCCTGAAGACGGCAACTGCTGAACATAGGCCTTCCCCACAGAGCGCCAACTTGAGCGGCTGCTCGCCTCCTGCATCCATCGGTTCCCCGCGGCTTTTACCAGATCGTCGGTCCACCAAGTGGGGGGCTGGCCTACGCTGCGTCTTTCAATTCGTGGCGCGCAACGAGCTATGGAGAGAGCAATGCTCGGTGTTTCTCTGTGAGATAAGATCCGAAATGAGGAGATCTGCAGGAGAACTAAAGTGACCGATGCAGCTCTTAGGATTAGCAAGTTGAAATGGCAATGGGCAGGTCACATCGCTCGTAGAACTGACAACTGATGGGGAAGAAAGGTTCTCGAGTGGCGACCACGAACCAGAAGAGGCAGCATCACTATCTTCAACTGTAATAAATTTTCTCACAATCATCGAAATTTTGCTTTATTTTCTGAGGCTACGTCGAACTAAAAACATTGACTATTTTATTTAAATTCTAAACTATAGCATAATAAAGAAAACGATATTTAAAATGTTTTCATGAAAAAGACTACCAATCGGAACAATTATCAAAAGCTACCATTAGTCAACGCAGGTCACAGGTGTGTCCAGCTATCCATTGACCTAATAACGATGCGGTCAATAGAGCGAAATTATGAACAAAAATTGATTAGTCTTCCATTGAATGGAAACTATTACCGCATGGCGCGAAAGACCATTTAGTTTATACGAAATGTGCTATGACTATGATGTTCAGTAAGGAACGTCATGATTAGTGTTAGTGAAATAATAGCAAAGCAAGTGAACAGCTGTAATCAATTACCATTGCCTATTTTACTACTCGTAGATATTTATGATTTTTATAGTAGTATCGCCTGCTCAATTCGAGTAGATATTTAACATCCATCCATCCATCCAGCTCTACAGCAAAAGATGTACGTATGAAAAGAAAAAACTACAACCTTGGACACAGCCGGCCGTGCAATACTCAATGCGTAAGAAAAGTAAACGATATTGGGCTATGTGCAGTGCTATCAGAGCTAAATTGCACTCTAAAGTGTGATTTAGAGTCGCTATTAAACATAACGCAATATCTCGATAAGCCAACACAATAATATCTACTAACCGGAAAAAATACATAAAAATACTTTAGAAATGGATTTGAAAATCGCAGAGGCGATCCATATACCCAAAACACTAAACAATTAAACGGGACTTAAACTAAACAATATTGTTTTACCTAAACATATCGGCATCCTAAACAAATAGGATACTTGTTTAATTATTTATCTTAAATCCCGTATAAACATGACCTACTGAGCTCTCTTAACCGTGACATTGGATTTAACCCAGCTGAAATAATTCATGAAATTCTACACTTAATTAATATTCATTCCGGAAGGTTGGTAATTTAATGACTAAAGATTGGAGCTTAATCTTCTAGTTATCTTTCAAGGTTGTATGTTATTGTTTAACTCATCAGTAGGTGGCAGTCGTGTGATATTGCCAGGTTTAACCATGTGCCGCATCGGGCAGAAATTATGCGATGACAAAAAATAACGGTCTATAATGTTTTAGTTTCGTCAGAATATGTATAATCTATTCTTAAGTTTTCAATGTTTATGATGTCTTTAATTTATCTGTGATTTACTCACGAATGCAACAGTAAAGATCAACAAATCCTCCAATCACATTAATTAAATATCATAACAAAAGCTTTGTAAATGGTGTCTATCTTTCAAATGGCCCCCTTACATCTTCTCTAGTATCAACTCTATAAGTAATGAACCTTGCCTTTTTGTTTCTACAAAATCAATTATTGCTCTAATTATTAATTGAATATTCACCTAAAATAAGGTACCTACTATGATTAAATTTTCGAACTCCAATGTAAAATTTCTAACTTTTCATAATACTTTGCGTCTATTAAAACCTCTCCAATATCTATCGAGTACATAAAGATAAAATATCAATCAAGATTCATGATCCCAGTTGCACACTAAAATCGAGTTAGCATTAAGCCCCTCATATCTTTTGATAAATGACATCCTCCAAGGTGCTCTCACCTCGCCGAATAAAATTTAGGTCACAGGAAATTTTGCTTTAACCCTCCCCACGAACCTATACTTACATAGATAAAACATGTAATAGCACTTTATACATAGCAATAGACGTTTTAAGTTCCTCTTGCGCAAGTCATGCGCAGAACGTTGCCAGACAATACTGATCCTTAAGTCTACTAGAAAGTTTTGCTAAACTTTTTAATGAAAACTGTCTGTCAAATTTTAAACGCAATGGCAAAGACTCAGCGTTCTTCTCTTCGACGCCTAAGATACAATCTTTTGTAGACTTAATGGACTTATGAAAGGAAACTGATAAATTGTGACGCTATTGAATAAATCTAACAAAAATTAAAAAGTAATACCAAAATAACAATGGGTAGCGAAAACTGAAAGCGTTAAATAAATAACCTAACTTTCCGCGCTGGCCGAAAGGGCTGCTGGAAGAAATTGTTTATTTACGTACATAGCCTATTTCCTACCACTCAACTCGTCGGCTGGGTCGAAAAAACACTACCATTTATCATGTGCCGTGGTTCGGGCACCTGTAGCTTGCGAGTTTTTTGCTACATCGCGTGTTGCGAGGTGCAGAGAGCGAGCGCGCGAGGGTTCTCTGCTGAGGACGAGGACACACTGAGGCCTCCCTCGCCCCTCTACCCCTGCATCGACCGCTGCCTGCTGCCTCCATTCTTTACGTCACAGACTCGACACTAGTTTGTTCGCACCACCAGATACAGTTTTCACAGATGAAGTAGTGGTTACTACCTCGCGCCTGCCGCGAACTTTCCGAAAGCCCTATTTCGTGGGACAATTAATGCAATTGAGCCTTTTGCGAATCGCTCGAGAATGGTCGAGTTTGAGTGGAAGTGAAATAAGTTGGGTTTTGTGAGTTGGAGGATAAGTGTTTCTTTTCTCTAATGGGGTTATGAAACGTGATCCTAAGAGAATAAAGTTTAAATTGGTGTGTGTTCTTTTTCGAACAATTTGTATTTGTTAGATAATGGTCATTACTGTTTTGAAGTGATGATAGTGATTCTTTCTTTGACTTCCCTTCTGGCCACTCTCAAGTATCTACCCCAAGTAAGTATTTAACGGTGTGTTGAATATTAATGTATTGTTGGAATATGAAATTAATAACTTAATGGCGAAAGCAGTTATATATTAATTATGAACATCCTCTTTGTTTTCTAAAACGGCTAAGTGCGGGTTGCACGAAGCAATAAAGATGTAGTTTTATGCAAGCATTTTTTGTTTCTATATTATTTATTCATTTAACTATTTATTTATTCTCATCCTGTCAAAGGATCATTCTATCTTAGAAGGGAAAGGGGAAAAGAAAGAGGAAAAGGATGAATGCCGCAATAGAAGAACTTCCTTCCTTTGCCGACCTATTCATTTATTCTTTTCCTCCCTTTCGCTTCTCTCTTACCCATAAACAGGGTTAGGAAGTAAAACTAATTATACCGTACGAAGCCGGAGCAGATCAACTAATATTTACTAAATTTACGAGTGTGATTTTTTCATCAAATATTAATCAGCAAAAGATATATTGACACCGGAATGCTCAGACTTCTGCAGTAATCATAATGTACTTTATGTAATGTACCATAAAGTGTTAAAACTACATTGTGATAGTTTTTATAACAAAACTTAATGCGTTAGCAAAAGCTATAATCTATTTAATAGCCACCCCTTCAATAAGAGCTAATAAATCTAGACGTAATTAGCAACTTCTCAAGTCTCAAACACTTGTAGTAAAAACTTAAAACTACCTTTTTACGATATACAAATAATTGCAGTACCTAAACTCCATAACTTTTGGACAATTATTACTTTCTCTACTTAACTATATCGTTGATTGGTAAACGAATTTAATGATCGATCAATGATACTAATGCGTTTATCCATCAAATTGATGTTTGATAACTTTGATAACTTTTTAATAGAGTTTTTCATGGGCTTCAAACCAGTACAGTGATCATTATCTATAGGTATAATTTTTTTTTATGATAAGGAGTGACGTGACGAGCTTGCCGTTCACCTGATGTTAAGCAATACGGCCACCCATAACAGTTGCAGTGTCAACCGGAACTTTAAAATAATAAAGTTTCGCGTGACACTACACTGCGCACCCTGAGACATCACACAGCCTAGTAATCAGATTACTACACTGTGTGATCAGGTCTTAAGTCTCATTTGCCCATTAATTACACTAGCTACCACTATACCTTTCAAACCAGAACACAGTAGTGCTTGCACACTACTGCGTGGTGGCAGAATAAGTGGCAAAGCGGTGGTACCTACCTAGACGAACTTTGCAGAAAAGTCCTACCACCTAGTAGTCATTTTAGTTGCTATACTGGAACCATTTTCTGTAAACGTGTTGATTTAATATCTTAACTTTTTCGTTGTGCATTCTGTGGTCATGTTTCATGTTTCATGTTTCATAATATATAATTTCCAAAGTCACCTCCAGCTTTCGAATATTAATTTTGTAGAAAGCTGCTAACACCTTTTGTTAAGATGTTTAATTAAATTTCATGATAGCTGCAACATTACCTGTTGCCGTTAATAAAACCATTTTAAACAATAAAGTTATGCATTTATAATATTGTTAAATATTGGATTATAGGGTTGGGCAAACATTAAAGTTAAGTAAGCTGGGCACGCCAATGCAGTTAATTAATATCATAAAACAACAAATCAAAATGGGTTGCGTATGGTATTATGTTTTAAACTTTACTAAACACCTAGGTGAATATGCTCAGAGGGGCAACTACAACGTTTTATAGCATTATTACTCCAATATTACTTCAATCATACATTGACAAATGACATTAAAGTAAGAATACTTTAATGTTGCAGAGCCAGAGCAGTTTTGATGACGTCACGTTAAATCGTTCACTCAAATACAACTGTCATGTCATACCGTTAATCATCACCCCGTCGTCGTCGCCCAAGACACGTCTTGAGTGACCCGGAAAATCCTATAGCAACCATTGTTTCGGCTTCACTAGGATCACCGGACCAGTCTAACCCTTCTGGCTCAGGCACCGATTTCGGCACCGGTATAGAATACCAGCGTAACACAATCAGACACCGACCCCGCCGGCGAGGTCGACGTACTCCCCGTAGGTTAGCTAGAATGGTCGCGACTTTCCATAGGGTTCACTCCTCCAGCGGACGTAGTCTTTTCGATCTTCTTATCCCGGCAACAGCCCAAGCCGAGGCTTGCACCGCAGAGGTGCCCTTTAGCTAGTTAGCCCCCACTTTTGTCGGCTGGGTGCCTTAAGCGCCTGCCCTCCCGCCCGGTGACGCTGTAAAGCTTGATAGAGACCAACAGCATTAGCCCGTTCAAAAAAAAACCGTTAATCGTGTTGACACAGACGTGCGACAGTGATAACGCCATATAAAAATGTAGACGTCTCGTTCACACGCAGGAATACTTTGTAAGTTCATGGTACGAATTCAAACAATATTATTGTAACCTTGAAATAATAATGCCATGAAACATGATGGTTTCGGATTAGCTTGTGGTAGCCCAGCAGGGAAATAAACTTTACGACGAGGGCCATTTATATTTGTAGGTGTGCTACGACGTAGACAACACGTAACACATCGTAGCATCGTAGCTATGCGTGGGAAACTCTTTCTCGCAAACAAACTTTTATTTGAATTTCATTAATCGAAACTGCTTTCTGTGAAAACTATTAAACTGTACAGTAATAGACGCATACTTACTCTAATTTCTATGAAATAACGTATCTATCGCGGGGAGCCGATGGATGCAGGAGGCGAGCAGCCGCTCTAAGTGGCGCTCCCTGGGGGAGGCCTATGTTCAGCAGTGGACGTCTTCAGGCTGTTAATGATGATGATGATGATGAACGTATCTATAACATTATTCGCCACTGAATTAAGCTATTAGTTAATTTAAAGCATTGCTAATTATTTTAAGTGCAATGTTAAAATCATAACTAATTTTATTATTCCCATTAAAAATTATCACCATCACCAAGTCTAAGAAGTCCACTACTGAACATATGCCTCCCCTTTGAGAGACTGAAATCCTCCTTCTGCGGCTTCTCATGGTTTTGACCAGACCGTCGGTCCACTTAGTGGGGAGCCGGGCCACGCTGCATCTCCCGGTTCATGGTCGCCACTCGAGAACCGATCTTCTCCATTAGTAGTCAGTTTTACGAGTGATGTGGCCTGCCCATTGCCATTAGTATATTCGGCTAAACAAAGCCAGAAATAGACAGCGTCAAATAAATAATTCATTAGAGTTCCAAATTCTAAAATCCATTTGCCAATCAGACAGGTAGGTACAGTGAAATTGAAAAGTCAATTGAAACAAAGCTATATTTGTAGCAGGATCAGGTGTTTGACGTCACATTACGTTGCGAGCTGCGACTGATTGATCGCTTGAGGGACCGAGGTCCTTCAGTGGACGGGAACGAAAATATTTATAGAAACAAATATAAATAACAATCATTATTGGAGTAACCTGTATTAGATAGGCATTAATCAAACAAAACGAAGTGCGAGTTGATAATTTTATTGTACTTAGATACTCTGTTTTTTAAACCGTCTATTTGTTAGCTTTTGTACAAGTCAATTATAGAGGGGCTGCAGCGGGAGTAATAAAGTAAAACCAAATGTTGAACTTTTACCTTTTATTTAAGGTTTTTACATCTTAATCTATAATTAGGTCTTAAAATTAATTATATCTACATGTGACAAGTCTCGACGATCGAGAACAAGTGCCGGGGGAGGATGATGTAAGCCTCGCGGAGCCTAGAGAGGATCGCGGGCGCGGGCGGTACGCGGACGGTGGTCGCGATCTGTCTCACGCTTTTGCTGGTCAGCGCTTTTCCATGTGTTAGTACATCTTCTCCATGTGTGCAAATCACGCTGACACGGCGGTGACGATGCCTAGGTGGCGCGATATGCGGTACGTTCGATATACTTTTCGTTCTACGTAACAAGTCTAAAAACATAAAAGTGTTACAAAACGCACACCACTTCCTCACACGCCATGCCATTTTCTGATCGAGACAGACATAATACGAACAAAACTGTTTCTATATCTATGTCGATAAAGTTAATTTTATAAGTAAGGGTTAGTTACAGTATTTTTTTATGTAGGTATAGATATAATGTTTTTAAATTACAAGCTTAACAAAGTTCTTCGATACCTAGCTTATCAGGTAGCACGAAGACGTTACAGAGAACAGGTAACAACGAGGTCTCTTTGAAATATCAAATGTAATAAAAATAATAGGTAACATAAACCCTTGAGCACGTTCCACTGTTGGCATTATGCAATATTTATACGGGATGTGTCACTGTAAATCTCTTATGAATTTGATATAACGTGTTGGCCGTGCCTCTTCCGCACGGGTGAAATATTCCCCACGTCTTTGGGAACAGCCTGTATCTCTTTGATAGCAAATAGAACTACATATTTTGCTGTTTGGGTAGGTATCCTTAAAAAGCTGCATTTACCTAAGTCTAAGACTGCGTTATAAAAGCAAGGATCAAACCACTGCTCAAACAATAATAATTGTTTATTTATTTACTTATTTATTTATTTATTTATTTATTTATTTATTTATTTATTTATTTATTTATTTATTTATTTATTTATTTATTTATTTATTTATTATGATTAATTTCAGTTGGCGTGGCAAGTCGATACATCCCTTTATCGTGAACGTGCCTCGAACCCATAAAAGCGTTTTTCTAAATCTTTCATTATCCGAA
The DNA here is from genome assembly GCA_963580505.1 of Ennomos erosarius. Lineage (NCBI taxonomy): Eukaryota > Metazoa > Arthropoda > Insecta > Lepidoptera > Geometridae > Ennomos > Ennomos erosarius. The sequence continues at coordinate 12,089,907 of OY756982.1, forward strand.
CAGCTGAGGAGTGGAATGCACTCCTGCTCCTTCCTGCTTTATTGTTTCCGAAAAGTTACAATCTGCGTCTCTTCAAATCAAGAGTGAATAGGCCTCATGGGCAAACGTGCTCCAACATAGACCGCATCGTCACTTTCCAACAGGTGAGGTTTTGTCAACCATGAGCCCATTTAACCATTTAAAAAACCTGGTCAAATTTGTTGATCATAAATTGGATATCAAAAAAAACTTCTCCATACTAATATTGTTAATCGTCGACGTCCACGCGCCACTTTGAGCGCGGCTACTTAACTCTTAAATCCATCGGTTCTCCGCAGTTTTGCCCTTTACATAATAACTTATCAATTCATTTGTGTGTACTGTAACGTATCTTTATTTATCATCTGTATTTACACTCGTTCATTTAAATATGTTTACATTTGATTTACATGATACACATCAACAAAGTAATGAGTAGGCGGAATAAATTCAGAGTATCAGTGAGTTCACGTGAATTATTACCTACATATTTTAACAGATTTATAAATAAACAAATTTTTTCCCCCACCTTACGCTTGGTAACTTCTTTTTGAACTATCAATAATACCAACTACTACTAAGTAATATACTACTATAATAACCTACTATACAAAAAATCATTAAGGTTATAACTACTAAATTACCTACCGCATTAACTAAAGTCTGTACAAATGCTAACAGATAAGAAGGCAAATCATAATAAACCTGGAGCCAATATGGAGCTCACCAAGTCGCGAGTGAATAGGTTCTAGGCAAGCATGTACCATCGTAGACAGCATCGTCACTTTCCATCAGGGCCCTTATTCCGTATCGATTCCTTACTTGGAAACCACGCGAATTTCTTGTCTTACATAAGAAATCTGCAAAAGTCTATTCTCTATGAAACGAAAACAAAACCGCGCGAAATGAATTTGGAATTGGCGCGATTTGAACTGTCAAAAATCATATGTTTTACCGAGACGCGTTCCGAAACATCAACACATCAAAAGACATGACCACATATGTCAATATATTTTATTCAAAATAAAGATAACTTTAATGTAAAGTGAAGGTATATCTAACGCTGTGACACGATTTGAACAAGACATTTATTTATTTATTTATTTATTTTCGAAGACTATCGACTATTATAAACTAAAGTAAACACTGAATTTAAATAACAAAAAAGTCATTAAGAAGTCCTCACATTTAGAAATAAAATGAACACAAAATTACTATACCTGGTAGATATACACTATTTATACTATATAACTATATAATTGTTAGAAAATATATCAATATATATATACTGCTTTTATAAATAAGATACGAGTAACAAGAAAAAAAAACTACACATTTAATAGACGCGGTATATAGGTACCTACATTTACACACATTCAACGAATCACTACGATGACGAATACAAACGAACCAGCCTGCCTGCCACCAACCGCGCAGGCCTCACCTGCCCGTACACTCACTGACTACCTACCTTCTAATTATGTAAACTGAACGTACAACTAACAATTTCATTTAATAGTATCATATTCGCTTATCTCACTCCCACCTACACAGTATCCGAACAATATCAATATTATCAACTATTGGTATAGTAGCTAACAATGCTATTTGTATTATAATGTACATATGTTATGTAATATTAAACATTAATTTAATTTACTTATCTACGGCTTACGGCAACGCTTACTATGTACTACGCCTTCCAAGGAAGCGCTCACCCAGTTTCCTTCTTAGTGCTGGTATGCTAGTGTGAAATATGTCTATATCATTATCATTACATAATTTGTTAAATGCCTTAGAAACACGGTAAACAAAGCTATTCTGACGGTTGTTAGTTGAGACCAGTGGAACAGTAAACAGAGATCCTTTGCGAAAAGATCTAGATGGAGCGTATAGATTAATAAGATGAAGAAGATCGGGACAATCAATGTCCGATGTAACAAGACATGATAACGACGTGGTTTCGTATCGTTTGGAATCTATGTTTCCATAGAGAATAACCGCCCAGGTGAGATTGCGGTCAAATGCGAGCCCATTGAATCATAAAAAACCTACAATACATCATTCATGTACATGTGTATTTGGTATACGAAACGCATGTTAGGCATAGGCAAAAACGCATAATATTATTTTAGGTAGATATTTATCCTATTCACTTACCAAATATTTTTTGAAATTGTAAATCATGACGTGTTTATTTTGTCAAACTAAGGTTCAAAAAATTTCTACTGAAATGCTCGTGCTGGTTCTTTGCACGTGTACGAAAGCCAAAGTTGGGCGACGAGGAACTTCGATTTTCCCCTTGGCTTTTCCAGCAAACGTTTCAGAACTAGACATTAAATAGGTAGATAAGTGAAATATCGGAACAGACGTAGTTAAAATTGATTTATTGTAAAACTTGTTGCGATAACGGGTAGAGTTGTTCGAAGGCTAAAATTACTAAGTTGTTTTAGACGCAGAAATTTTGTAGATACTATAGTATTCATAGGTATAGATCGTCAAATGTTAGGCAAGTACGCTTCAGAGAGCAAAAATTGAATTAAGGGTGAAAAAGAACTTATGTTATAGGTATAGGTGTATATAATATGGGTAACGCAATCAGGGTCGATCAAACCTATACATAGCACCCGCAGAGGTAGCACTAGCAGTAAAGGGACGACAAACTGCCACTTTGTGTGATTGCTTTATCTATGGTTGATGTTATATTAACGCTGGAATATGCTGTTGTTATCCATGATCAGTTGAAGGTGCAGTAATTCTAAGAGTAATTGTTTTTTCTCTAATCTGTGGGATAAGAGCATGCCACTATGACATTCAGAATATTGCATTTTTTTAATTAGAAATCAGTGTACATTTTAATATTTGGATTTTTGAAAACATCACCCTGGACGTCGAATGTCGAATGAAGAAACACAGGTAAAACCGTGGGCTGTTTAGAGTATATATGATGGGAAAACTGTAGTGAGTCAAATCTAATAACTTAACAGTACAAGTACTTAATACAGTTGTGCAGCATATGCTTGCATGTGGTGGTAAAACGGTGTGCGTACATTCATGTTGGTGTAAGTGTTTGTGGTGCTTTATTGTAGAGTACTTAAAGCAGTCTTAAGTCTTAAGTCTTAAGTCTGCATGTACATTGCATAGTTTCTTATAAAACAGAGAATAATATATTGGTCTGCACTCTCGTAATTCTGCACTAGAAGGGTACGGAAGGGGACTGTCCCGGTAGCTCAGTTGGTAGCAGCCCTGCCTTCTGAACTGAGGGCTGTGGGTTCGATTCCTACCCAGGACAAACATTTGTGTGATGAAAATAGATGTTTGTTCTGCGTCTGGGTGTGATATTGTATTCTATGTATGTATTTACAAACAAAAAAAAGTAACTAAGTATTATCACAGTTATCTGGTTCCCATTGTACAAGCTTTGCTTAGTTTGGTGCTAGATGGCGTTCATTGCTCACACAGAACCGACAAAATATTGTCTAGATCAAGCTACATTTATTATCGACCATGTGCCGAGAAAACGAGCGATATTTAGCGAGAGCTTAGTACAAAAAAATTGGAGCATGTCTATAAAGTTTGAAAGACATAAGTAGGCTATAGAACTTTTGCAGATATTGGAAACTTCTTTTTTTTATCATCAGTATGCTAACATTTGACTTACCACGTACGTAACATTACATTTTTACCAATATATAAACTATTACAATAAAATAAGCTGCACCAAGTGTTAGTTCCCAATAATATGGAAAAATATAGGTACAACTGACTCAGTGACGTGTCTAGAAAAAGGCAGGCTCATGTCTAGTCATGTATGTGCTAGAATGGTTTGATGATTAATCTTCATCATTATCTTCAGCATACTCTAACAGCAGCTAGACCATAATCTATATATCAGGATATGCCCGAAGGAACATTTTATTTACTCAAAATGGTGTGGGGAAAAGTCAGCGCCATCTCTTAGATTACTCAGGAACTACGATGAGTTGGGAAATTAAACGCTGCCATTATGTCCGTCAATGTTTGTTTACAATGATTATCCCAAATATAAATTCGATTATTTTCGTATAAAACGGAGTGTAATATTGAAAATATTGACTTACTTGTGGTAAGAAACTTTGTATTTCTTTTTATAGCACTTTAAGAGTGTAGTTTGTGCAACCCTTCACAACACAACTTGGCATATTTTCTTTGAGACACACGACCGATATCTTCTCACTTCCAACACAGACTGGGCGCTAGTGGATTTCAATCTGTGAACTTGACTCCCTCTTTGAAGCGACGGTTTAATCTGTCATTAGGCCTGTCCTTATATATATGTCTATGAGCTAGACATAATTCGCCTTGGCCTCGCTGAGCCAGATTTTCGGCTCTCACTATCCATCACTTAAACGTAAATCGTCACTCCCATCCAACCGAAGAGCTTTCGAGTCCGAGAGTTATCTCAGTCTCCTAACCTAATCTTTATGCTACGAGTTCATGATAAACAAACATATCCGCTTCAAAGATCCTCGGGTCAAGCCAATAAAAGTCCGTCGCATCAATCGATCTGCTTCGTTGACGTCATCTAACAAAAAGATGTTTACAAAGCCCCCATAAAAACGCGGGTGGGCTGTAAAGCCTATTACGACATACATTTTTGAACACATCAGTTACTGAGGGTTCATATAATCGGTGGAGTACTTGAAAGAATTTAGTGGGGTTCGGATTTGGACCCTTTATAATCGATTCCCAGTTAGTTGTTGAGAGATTAAGCCATATTGTGTACGCAGATGGCTCGAAAGTTTACTTTGAAGACCTTTAAGTTGACAGTTTTGTTATCTCATTGTGTTTAGAGAGATTAGTATCATGCCCTGGATTGAAATTATGTTGAGTTTAGATTTCAAGTCAGTAGTCTTACAATAACAGATAATTGCTACACGACTCGGGTTCAATAGGGTTCAGTTTACCATATACTTTTGCAAGATAATTTTATTACTACACTCAAGGAAACGTGGGAACAATGAAAGTAAATTTAAATAGCTATACTTTACGCACATGGGTCCCATGAGGGCACTCCTGAAAGTGAGATGACTCTAACATTTGTTTGGTGACTGACAATACGGCGAGCGGAAAAGTACCTATAGATACTGTGACAAAAATACTGTTCTTTTGATTGCGAACTCTATTTTAAGCGATAAAGTTAATTGATTGAAAAGATATTAATCTAGAGCGAAGAGGTCAGCTATAGCTTCTGCGATTTTAAATTCTTCACGCCGAATCTCGCTCTTGCCTCACTAGTGACTTTCCATATTCTGAGTGAAACATCGTGAAAAAATCAACATTAATATAGTTAAAAATTCAAGAATCTGTGTGTGGCATGTCTACCTGACTAGCGTGATGGACGTTCTCTCCTTCTGAGAGAAAATCTGTGTCCCAGCAGTGGGAACGTGGGCTAATGATGCAAATGTAGAAAGCTTGCATTTAAAAGGTTGAAAGGTTATAAACAGAACTAACAACCGATGGGAAAGAAAGGTTCTAGAGTGGTGACCACGAACCGGAAAACGCGGCGTAGGCCGGCACCCTACTAGGTGGCCCGGCAATCTGGTGAAAGACACGAGGAGTCGATGGATGCAGGAGGTGAGCAGCCGCTCAAGTTGGTGCTCTATGGGGGAGGCCTATGTTCAGCAGTGGACATCTTCGGGCTGTTGATGATGATGATGATGATGATGATGAAGTATGTAGTTCCGACCCGAATTGAAATATATTTTACCGTAATTTTTATATCACTCTTATTTTATAACTAAAAACCAGAACACAAAAGCAAACCTATGCATAATTGCATACGTTCAATATTTTTTTAAGCATAGCATTATTCGCTAAAACAATCACCCTGCATTTACATCAATTTAGAATGCAATTAATTTTATAATAATACATTTTGAAATCGTCTTTCTACAGTCTAATTAAATAGACTTTAAAGTTTACTAATTAGTACAAATCTAATTTAAAGCATACCTAAATGAATTTTCGTTATTTTAAGCAAAGAAAACTTTCCATTATTGCTGAGTAGTTGAAGCGAATATCACAGTTGGTAGTGACGTTTAATCACTGTTTATAGTTCGTGGCTCGCAATGTGGTAGTTTGAGTTTTCTGTGAAGAAAAACATCATCATGAAACCAAAGCAAGAAAGGGATCAGTACTCACTGAATTCGCTAGGTCTCGATACTTATTCATTCACAATAGTATTTGTAGGAATCTTTTACACGACCAAAATATAACATCTACCTAATATTTATTTGTCCTCAACAAAGCGCCGAAAATGTTCCAGTACACATTATTCCTCGTCAAACGTCCTGAGGCGCTGTTCAATAAAGGCCGCTATCAATCTCTCTCAGGTTCAGGTAAAATATCTGCGCTCAACCATATCTTAACTTTAGTATCGATTATCTAAGGAGAGCTTCGAACATAGTTTCACTATTCGACAGATAGTCGTACTAGACAACTTTCATCTTGGTGTTCAGATAGGTAAGTGTCTTTAAAATTAGCCGTTAAAATAATTTTGAAATAAGTACTGACGGTTTCTTGTACGTATGTTAAAATCAAACTCAAGGTACTTAAAAATACTGAACGCTTAATGGCTAAAGATAGCCGATAATCAGCAGGTTGGTTAAGGGGATTTGTGGACGTTTTAGTCCAATAATCCCCTTTCAGCATGCAAAGAAAACGCAAAGGGGATTTCTAGATAATAATTCCAAAAATCCCTTTCGCAGGGGATTATGGAATAAACCCAGGCAACTAATGAGCATTCCGTTTTTTAAGTTGACATGAGTTTAACTTTAAATACACGGAGAATTCTGGGACAAAACTAAAGTTTAACCTCGAAGAGAAGTTCGTAGCATTTTCGTAGATTATTCTACGCAACGTTAAGTTCGTAGCATTTATATGAACAACCGTAGCATGAACAACGGCCGGCGCTACGTGCATTTGTTTATGACAGCACGTAATCGGCTGGGCTACCACAAGCTCATACAAAACCATCATGTTTCATTGCATTATTATTTCATGGTTACAATAATATTGTTCGAATTCTTACCATGAGCTTATAAAGTATTCCTGCGTGTGAACGAGGCGTCTACATTTTTATATGGCGTTATCACTGTCGCACGTCAGTGTTAACATAATGTAAAGGTATTACATGACAGTTGTATTTGAGTGGACGATTCAACGTGACGTCATCAAAACTGCTCTGGCTCTGCAACATTAAAGTATTCTTACTTTTATGTCATTTGTCAATGTATGATTGAAGTAATATTGAAGTAATAATGCTATAAGACCTTGTGGTGACCCCCAATTATTTTATTTTATTCAACACAACCTATTATTATTATGAGTTTATTTATGTGTGTATTATTATAATCAAATTATCCTGCAGCCCTACCACAAACTAATACAAAACCATCATGGTTCATGACAGTAATACTACAGTAATTCGACGGGCCCGATAGCTCAGTTGGTAGTATCCCTGCCTTCTGAACTGAGGGCTGTGGGTTCGATTCCTACCAAGGACAAACATTTGTGTGATGAACATAGATGTTTGTTCTGCGTCTGGGTGTTATATTGTATTCTATGTATGTATTTACAAACAAAAAAGTATATAAGTATTGTATCAGTTATCTGGTTCCCATAGTACAAGCTATGCTTAGTTTGGGGCTAGATGGCGCTGTGTGAAATGTCCACACATATTTATTTATTTATTATTTATTTATTTACTACAAGGTTACAATAATATTGTTCGAATTCGTACCATGAACTTATAAATAATTCCGGCGCGAGAATGAGACGTCTACATTTTTATATGGCGTTATTGCTGTCGCACGTCAGTGTCAACATGATGTAAAGGTATGACATGACAATTGCATTTGAGTGAACGATTTAACGTGACGTCATCAAAACTGCTCTGGCTCTGCAACATTAAAGTATTCTTAATTTTATGTCATTTGTCAATGTATGATTGAAGTAATAATTCTATAAGATGTTGTGGTGACCCCCCCCCCCCCCAGGAACAAAACATCCCGTCCAAGGCTAATAGGAAAAACGCCCAGCAACAAAAGCAATTACTAATTAAGACGTACCCCCCCCTGATCACTAATAGCTTTACAATTGTAAGCTGCACGCAAAAGTTGTGCACCCCTAATGTGACTCACATAATTATGATAGCCGTTTACACAAATTAATATAAATGTGAAGTAAAACTGATAAGCTACATTGTACGTGCTATCTAGTTTAAAAAACATAATGGACCTAATTTAAAGTTACCGTCACGCGTAGAATTCCTTCAAACTTCCTCCGAGACGGACGCTCGTTTAGCTTTTTCGTCATTAAGTTTTTGCCCGTAAACCGAAATTAATAACTGACATCCGCAGTATCCCATCTGTTACGCCATAACAATGTTATGGTAGTTTTATGAACTAATACTGAACGCTTATGAAATAAATGAAAAGGTTGGACATTTAGTCACGTGGGTTTGATGATGAGTACATACCTACTTTTCAGAATGTTCATGTTTACCTATATTGTTGTCATCGTCAACAGCCTGAAGACGTCCACTGCTGAACATAGGCCTCCCAACAGAGCGCCACTTTGAGCAGCTGCTCGCCTCCTGCATCTACCGGCTCCCCGCGGTTTTAACCAGATCGTCGCCATCGGTCCACTTAGTGGGGAGGCCGGCCTATGGTGCGTATTTTGATGAGTTCAACAGTTTTGGCGTGAAAGCTACACAGAAAGACAGACAATATTTCTGTCTCATTTTGTCACGTTACGGCTCTACCCAGGGTCCTAGGATGCCTGACTAGGTCCTAATCCTAATAATCAGACCCTGGAGGGAGACGGTGACATGAGGTAGGAAGAGTAGAATAGGAGCTGTAAGGAAAAGACACGTTAGGTTTGCAATGAATTATATAATAAATATATAAAGATACGGAAGAATAGTAGAAGGGAGATAAGGAGTTATGGACAAACACTTAAGGTCTCTAATGGCTAGCACGGCACAGGCATGGTATGTTAGTTGAGCACCAGGGAGGGAGGAAGTAGGTAGTCAAGGGGTAGGTTTCGTAACCGGTGGAGTGAAGACAAGCGGAAAGGCCGGTTTCTCGTCCAGGTCTTGAGCTGGTATGCTGGGCTCTACGACCTCTCCGTCAGAGGGAGCGGCTAGATCCAGGTAGCACAGCTTCAGTCTCTCAATATGAGGTAGGTGCGAAGGTGGTGCTTAATCCACTTTATGACGGAACAGGATATGCCTCAGAGTGAAGATCAAAATCTTCAGACTGCCATAGAACACCTTCACCAGCTTTTTCTGCAGATCTCCGCCTCGTCCAAGCTCTGATTGACGTCTCCTACTGTTTTTCTTTTTTATATAGGTACGTAGCTGTAAAGGAGGTAATAAATACAGACAGTATAAAGAAGGATGGTTGATGATGATGATTATCTGGAATGGCGGTGGAAGTGAGCATGCTACAATTTTATTAATAGATCCAGACATCTTTACCACAAACCTATAGGTAAGAACTATAGAAAAAGAAAAGATTACTTATAAATAACGCCTGAGATGAAGAATTAAATTAATTCCTTACAAGGAAAAGAACATTACGCAATAAGAGATATATTTACAAACACATTAGAGAACAAACGAAAAGATAACATACGTACAAGATCAGGGGAGTCGACACAACGTCTTATAGCATTATTACTTCAATCATACTTTGTAAAATGACATAAAAGTAAGAATATTGTAATGTTGTTGATGCAGAGTAGTTTTGATGACATCATGTTAAATCGTTCACTCAAATACAAATGTCATGTCATACCGTTTATCATGTTGACACCGACGTTTTCGCGCCGGAATACTTTATAAGTTCATGGTACGAATTCAAACAATATTATTGTAACCTTGAAGCATTACTATCACGAACCCTGATAGTTTTGTATTAGTTTGTGGTAGGGCTGCTGGAACAAAACATCCCGTCCAAGGCTAAAATGAAAAACGCCCAGCAACAAAAGCAATTACTAATTACTACAGAAGAATCTAAACCGTTCTTGGAAAACTTTCGACTTAAAGTACTGCTCAGCAACTCAGTGGCTTCTCTCAGCTTAGAACAAACTTTTAACTTTAGAAATTCGACATGAACACGTCCTTACAACTTCCGCACAAATTGAAACTTGTGATTTCTTTCAAAATGAACCAAGTTTCGAGTTAAAATACCGCTTGGATAGGGAAGAAGTATTACAACCGGATTTCAAATTAAGTTTTATGTCTATGTTAAATTAAATGTGAATTAATTTTATATTTGGAAGGCATGATAAATATATTTGAGCTTTTTAGGAACTACCTTGGTTTTTCATAATCAGCATGCTTAGGTAGTTTAATCACATGCAAATAGGTGGACCGACAATCTGGTGAAAACCGCGGGGAGCCGATGGAGGCAGGATGCAGGAGGCGATCAGCAACTCGAGGTGGCGCTCTCTGGGGGAGGCTATATTCAGCAGTGGACGTCTTCAGGCTGTTAATAATGATGATGATGATGAAATAGGTAATTCATAATTATGATGACTAAAATCCGCTTCCAAAAACAGATCCAATAAAAACGTTGCCCTACGCTTAACCTATAAAAGACATGCACTGTTAAATGCTTTGCTCTTCAATCCTCCTCTAGCCAGACTTAGCACAAAAATACCCAGCCACCAAACTAAAAGTATCTACTTATTGAAACTGTGACAGCCTCCGTGCACAGAAAAAAAAGCGCAAATACTTGTTCTGTGTCTGGGTGTTGTGGGACCATGTCCCTCGTAGTTCTTGAGTCTCTAGATACAGGGAATCCTAGTTAGGGTCCAGGATCTATGTATGTGATCGTTGGCGTTATTTATTTATTTAATCACGTGTTTGACAACCCTAGCTTCTTAAAAGCAAAATTTCGCTACCTATATTTATTTACTCCACATTACGCCTCATTCTATAAATATGCGGGCCAACGCGTATAATTTTATTTATAAAGGTGTTGGAAGGCAATAAAGATCTTGCTAAAGCGCGCATTTTCTGTTGGCGCGCTCCCCCAGGCATTTTATTTGTGAAAAGGGTTCGATAGGCGCCGCTCTAAGGGCAACGGTGTACTTACGAGGTATTGTGCCTATGAACTATACCTAACCTAAGTACCTGTTAAGATTTAGTGATAGTACCTACCTACGTAATTCTTATCGATCTCAAACTACAGATAGGTAATTACCTACTAAAATTTATTTTTCATGTACGTTTGAGGACATGTAGCCTCTATGTGAGTAAGGTAGGTAAGGTATATTGGTACAGAAACTCTTAAAGGTTCTTAGAACGAAGAAACAGTATTCAAATGGTCAAAGATAACACCTAATTACCTACCTACATAATTAGCCAAAATAATTATTTATTCTGCCCTAATTATAATAATAATAATAAATAAATAATAAATATTTATTTCCAGAGAGAGAGTAATTACATTAATACAAATTACGTTACACAGGTTTACAGAATAGAGTAGAGACTCGATATAAAAATTGAACGGTGATTCCCAAACTAGGCCAAGTGCCTGTATCTTGGGACTCAGAGATACGATTTCTACAAAAGAGACATAAATTGTTGCAAACACCGGTGAAGTGCAATTATCAAAAGCTAAATTATAATAACAAAATGCAGCTATAAATAACACAATAATAGCTATGTAAAACTAAAACACTAGAGTAAGTAAATTTAAACATTCCATTAACATCCAATTTTGATTACGTAGAAAATATGTAGATATATTTACATTAAAAATATCCTACGCTGTTTAATTATGTTTTTGAAAATTGTTATAATATAGTATAAAGAAACTAAAATATTTGCATATTAATTAATTATATAAAAGAAAAACAAAATTTAGTGTTACAATACTGTGAGGAATGGAGGATCGGTATGTGTGTGTGTGTGTGTGTGTGTGTGTGTGTGTGTGTGTGTGTGTGTGTGTGTGTGTGTGTGTGTGTGTGTGTGTGTGTGTGTGTGTGTGTGTGTGTGTGTGTGTGTGTGTGTGTGTGTGTGTGTGTGTGTGTGTGTGTGTGTGTGTGTGTGTGTGTGTGTGTGTGTGTGTGTGTGTGTGTGTGTGTGTGTGTGTGTGTGTGTGTGTGTGTGTGTGTGTGTGTGTGTGTGTGTGTGTGTGTGTGTGTGTGTGTGTGTGTGTGTGTGTGTGTGTGTGTGTGTGTGTGTGTGTGTGTGTGTGTGTGTGTGTGTGTGTGTGTGTGTGTGTGTGTGTGTGTGTGTGTGTGTGTGTGTGTGTGTGTGTGTGTGTGTGTGTGTGTGTGTGTGTGTGTGTGTGTGTGTGTGTGTGTGTGTGTGTGTGTGTGTGTGTGTGTGTGTGTGTGTGTGTGTGTGTGTGTGTGTGTGTGTGTGTGTGTGTGTGTGTGTGTGTGTGTGTGTGTGTGTGTGTGTGTGTGTGTGTGTGTGTGTGTGTGTGTGTGTGTGTGTGTGTGTGTGTGTGTGTGTGTGTGTGTGTGTGTGTGTGTGTGTGTGTGTGTGTGTGTGTGTGTGTGTGTGTGTGTGTGTGTGTGTGTGTGTGTGTGTGTGTGTGTGTGTGTGTGTGTGTGTGTGTGTGTGTGTGTGTGTGTGTGTGTGTGTGTGTGTGACTGTGGTTGGTGTTATGTATGGTGGTGTATGTGAGAGTGTAGTGTAAGGGTGTTTGAATGCCTGTAGGAAAGAAGCCTGCAAGCAAACTGTAAGTTTATATCAAAGCCTCTGTGTCATCATACGAAAGCTGTAGTAGCAATGCAATGACTCTCTTTTTACACAAAAATACTGAGCATTCCTTGATATCACACAACTTACAAATTTTGTTGTATGTATTTGGGTGAGCAAACGCGGGGCTCCTCCGAGTTAGCAACGACGTAGCTCGAGGGAGGGGAAGGCGAAAAACACGTCAGATCGTATTGAAAGAGCCTTATGTGCTTTGACTGTTGCATTTAATACATACAACTGGCGCACTCTAAGCACTTGGAACTCATCATAAATACTGTCAGTAGGGTAACGAAAAGGCTTTTTTATGGTTACTTTAATTAGAGCTCTCTGAGCTCTTTCGACTGTGATAAATATACTTTTACCGGCACCCCCCCAGACTGAAACACAGTATTGCAAAACGGACTGACATAAAGCCAGGTAAACTTGTCGTAAAATATCAAACGGTGTGCAGTCTCTGAGCTTTTTCATAAGGAAGATAAGTTTCCTCACCCGACCCGAAAGATCAAAAATGTGAGCTTTGTATGACAGATTTTCATCAATCGTAATGCCTAAATATTTTATTGTAGAGGTATGCTCAATTGAGCTACAATTACACTTTAGAACTTGGTTAGATCCAAAGTTGTTCGAACAAACGTGAATTTTGAGGTTAAAACTAGTAGGTGGGCTAGAAACACAAGTTTTAGAAAAAGCAACAAATTTGGTTTTTTTAATATTTAGCGTTAAAAGGTTTTTATTTAATAGCGAAGCGACATGAGCCATACCAGCTTCCGCATAACCATGTACCTGGTTCCAATCCCTGCCATGAAAAATAATGGCAGTGTCATCGGCGTATGTAATAATTTCCGCATTTTTAAGAGAACTACTTACGATATCGTTAATATACAATGTAAAAAGAGTTGGACCTAGAATACTACCCTGTGGGACGCCGAAATCAATCGGTAGACTACTGCCAGAGAATGACCCTATTTTCACAAACTGTCTACGATCAGTCAAATAGCTTCTGAACCAACTTAAAGGCATTCCTCGTATCCCAAGCGACTCCATTTTCTTTAGTAGCAAGCCAACCGAGACGGTGTCAAATGCTTTTGCTAAGTCTAAGAAAACGGCAACGCAGTTTTCTCCACTCTCTACGTGTGAAGATACTAAATTTGCAAGAAGTGACGTAGCATCTTCAGTTGACCTACTTCGTCGAAAACCAAACTGTCTATCCGAGAGAAGATGAAACCTTTCCAAATATGAAACTAAGCGTGAGTTTACCACTTTCTCAAGAACCTTAGATACAATACTCAACAAGGCTATTGGCCTATAATTATCCGGAACATTTTTAGCTCCACTCTTGTAAATTGGGGATACTGCAGCGGTTTTCCAAATTTCAGGGAAGATTCCGGATATCAGGCTTAGATTAACTATATATGTAAGTGGAACAAGTACTGATGGAAGCGACTTCTTCAGAAATATAACTGAGAGGTTGTCAGGGCCAGGTGAGCTGCCTGTTTTTAGATGTAAGACAAATTTAGAAATCTCATACGGGTCCGAAGGTTCGAGATAAAAAGAATGATCAGAAGAAACGACAGATCTGTACGCCGAAATGAGAGATTCTTGGCTGACGCTGAGCTTATTAAGAATAGCATCTGCTAAAGTTTTTCCAACTGAGACAAAGTGCTGGTTGCAGCAATGAAGTGAAGTTGCAGGATTGTCAACATAATTCAGGAGATCAGAGGAATCTTTACTATGAGCCGATGAATGACATATATTTTTAATAACTTTCCAGAGTTGTTTTGTATCGTGCTTACTATTGTCCAATTGCTTAGAGTAATAATCAATTTTAATTTTAATTTTTCAATTTTTTGAGTAACTTATTACAATAGTTGCGGTACCTCGTATAAACTTTGCGTCGGTTTGTATCATCAGGATGCGATCTAGAGTCCAGGTGTAACCTGTCCCTATGACGCATACATCTAAGTAACCCTGAAGTAATCCAAGGTTTCAAAGTGACCCACTTACGGCCAACTTTTACTTCCCGAGTGTGTTTGCCTATAATATTTGTCACAATTTGGTTAAAAGACATAACTGCTGAATTTACACATGAGTTATTGGTTACAATAGACCAGTCCACCACGCTGATATCAGCTACCGCAGCATCAATGTCTAACTTAAGTCTCAAACGGGCCACTGTAGTAGCATTGCTGGAAAAAGATGTTCCTGCAATAGTTATGTCATGATCTGTTATTGAAGACTTGCATACCAACCCTAAGGACTGTGCATTTGATTTTATAAAAATATGGTCAAGGCAAGCTGGTCCTCTTGTAGGCACTGAGATAGCTGGAAGCAAACTGTGGGATGCCATAAGACACAGATAGTCATTTAACTGAGTATTTGACTGATTGCAGATATCTATATTAAGGTCACCCGCTACAACGAGAAAGGGGTAACTTTTTAAAGTTTGAAGCGTTTGGTCTAGGAAGGTGATAAAAGGATCGAGCTGTGGTGTAGAGGGAGAACGATAAATACCCAAGACAGCAATTTTGTTACCTATCGTAATAAGCAACGAGTCAGCATCTATTATAGCTGGCTCATGCATTACGGTACTAGTCGAACATTTTATATACATTATTACACCTCCATTTTTATTTTTCTGTGCTGATGTTCGGAAAGTATTGTACCCAGGCAAATGGTCTATCCTGAGGCCATCGGTAAGCCAACATTCTGGCAAAATAATTGCGTCTATATCTGTATCTAGACGTTTTAATGTAACCAAGAAGTCATCAAAGTTATGTTGAAAACTACGTATATTAAAGGAGAGAACTTTGAACTTATAATTACAATTTGCCAAATATTTCTTGCACAAATCCACGGACTCAAGTGTATGACAATTTATGGACACGAACTTATCAATTTCATCAACAACGTTAAGTAAAATCATCGTTATTATGTTTAAAAAGTAAAAAAGAGCGAGTCCGCGTCCAAAACGTCACACCTCTTCGTCCGCTAATTCAAAGTGCAAGAAGGTTGCAGGCAACAACGTGAGTAATTGTTATGTGAGCACAAAGTGTGATAAAAAACAGGCAGTGTAAGTGTGAAACTGTGTGTGTATTTAAAGTGTAATATGAGACCAGACCAAGACATTGAACAGTATAGGTAACGTCAAGATAACAAATCAAGCATATTCTTAATAATACTAGTATTCTAAAATTACGAAGAAAGTAGGTAACTAAAATAATTGAAAGTAGGGAAAAAGGACAGCGCTTAAGCTTAAGTGGATGTGGGTTGGAGCAGACGTTCAAGTTCTTCCATGTTTTTGATGGAAACAGCCGGGTTTCCCTCTCGCTTGCGAACGTAGATCGAGCCATTTTTGGTCCAACAGAACTTATAATCAGCTGTCTTTGCATACTGTCTGACCGAGCGAAATAACTGACGGTTTTGTTGTGTTAGGCGTTCATTGATATAAATGTTCCTGGCGATGCCATTCACGTTTATTTCAGTGCCGGACAGATTACGCCTGCTTTTGCCCGCCGATAAAAATGCATCGCGGTTAAGGCGCCGCAGAAAACGAATCACCAAGGGCCTAGGAGGACGGGCAGTTGGATCTCCCGAGGCACCACGCAAAGCATTATTTTCGCGGATACGGGGCCCAACGCGAGTTACAAAATCCAGTTCATTCACATCCAGTGGCACCCCGATTTTAAGCGAAATCGACTCTACCAACTTCATGACGTTTTCCTCTGGAAATTCGTTTACTCCAGTAATTTCAATCTCGTTTCTAAGGTTAGCCTGTGCTCGTAGGTTTAACTCATTACGCAGCTCAACTATTTGGTTTTTACACATTGAAACTTCGCAATCTCGTTCTTCCAGTAGGCGTAGTCTTGAATCTGCTTCGGCTAGCTTTTTTTCATGTTCATCAATGCGGGAAACACATTGTTTAACGTGTTCCGATAGCGACAACATATGCGTCTTCATGTCTCCTATGTCGCCCCTAAGAAGTTTTATTTCAGCGGTCAAAGCAGCTATGCTTCCGTCAGATTCAGGCGTGTATACTATCGTCGGGCTCGACAGCGCAGGCGTTTTACGGCCCCACTCACGCTGAAGCACGAGCGGAAGAACACCTGCATTATCGTCACCGAGATCCTGCACCGCTGACGGCGATGCACGCACCGGGGTATTCGAGTTATCTCTTCTAGGCTCCCTACTGATACATAGTGGGCAGGCCCAGGTGCCGCACGAGTTAGGGTCTTCCAACAGCTTACGGTCAGAGATGTTGACGCACATGGAATGGTATGTACTGCTGCATTTGCTACATTTAATGCTAGGGATTGTTGACCTTATTGTCTTCGTGCAGGCTGCGCAAAAGTTTACCATTTTGCTGATTTTTAAAAATTATAATAAGTACTAATATCCAGTTGAATAAAGATAGCGATCAGCAATATGGCGCGAGGACAGTGCAGTGTAGGTGATTTCCAGCCTGTAGTGACTCACGGTAGCAAGAACGAAGTCCGTCCACAGTGCACACGCAGCAGATATGAGTATTGTTTTTATAAATATTTACCGGATCTTAACAAAACTGATGCACTCCACAATGACACTAATTGCAACGATGTTAGAGTGATTTTGGTGTGAGATATTAAACAGAATTTTTAGAGCACAAGTAACGCGTCTACACCTTCCAAATGAAACTATCGAACTCGAACTATCGAAATTATATCACAATATATTAGAAGTACCTACAAATCGCGCACTTTGAAAAACGTAAACCTACCCTATCTACCTATTTGTGTTCTGTCCAAAAGCCTTCAGTACTTAAATATTACCAATATTTAAATATTTATGATTTTTATAGGAGTATCGCCTGCTCAGCGTAAGCTCCAGATTAATTTGTAAAGGAAAAATTAGAATCACGAGCAGGGATTGAACCCGCATCCATCCATCCCTCAAGCCAGGACATGCTTTACTTAAGCTACCGTGACAAG
This sequence comes from Ennomos erosarius, assembly GCA_963580505.1. Classification (NCBI taxonomy): domain Eukaryota; kingdom Metazoa; phylum Arthropoda; class Insecta; order Lepidoptera; family Geometridae; genus Ennomos; species Ennomos erosarius. Next base: position 12,107,658 of record OY756982.1, read on the forward strand.
TGGTCTCATGTCCGAATTTTTACTTCACCGAAACCAAAAAAAACCAAACCGACCCAAACCAAATATTTAAATAAGTAAAAATATTTTACCAAACTCTCTATAGTCTTTTTGTACAGAGCCACAGAGCGAAAAAAAGCAAGCGTCATATTTTTCAAATCTCTGTGATTAATACCTACTTACTTATAAATATCTGCGACTGGCATTGATGTTTTTCTAAGTTTTCATAGCATTGTGGACCCAACAACTTATCCTAATAGAGATGTAAGCTCACAGAGTAAAGTAAAAGGCACGTTCATTGGTCAAACAGCGCATTCAAACAGCTAAAGGCTACGGAGTACTTATTGAACCGTTAAAAGGTCGGAGTCGGATCACAGTCAGTATACAAACAGGATGGATATTATAGAAGTAGCTTAAACCACCTTAAGCACCTATTAACAATAATATGTACTACCTAGAGGTATAGTAAGTACTAGGCATGGAAATGATCGCTACTTTAAAATCATTGTCATGTGATTTATTTTTGTCACCGTGACTTCACACGTAATTTTACGCAGACTGTGATTTCGCATTTCGCGCCTAATAAATTTGAATAGTTGGCGGTGCGTGCTTTATGAAATGGAACAGAGATGTGATTCGAAACAAACTTGCTACTATGATATGTTTTGATATTCGCCGCTGACGCTACTATCGTATTCATGATTATCATATTGTGATTTATTGCAGAGTTTGTGACAAAAAGTAGCAGGAGTCACTGCGGAAAAATAAAATCATATCCTCCTCCCTCTTGTGAAATGATCCTAGGCTAGTAGGTAAATTACCATTATACTTGCTTACACGTTTAGAGACGCTCAAATTTCCGAGAACACATCATCATCAACAGTCTTAAGATTAGTTTAGTGCTAACCATTGGTATTACAATTAATATTAAAGATTGATCTTTGCAGTGCGGTCCTAGAGGTGTGCGAATAGGACCACCCCATCTCTTCTCGTGGGTGCATTAAAAAGCTATCAGCTAAGGGAATATCCAAAGAGTAACAGCATTATTCTCCTCGTTACTTTAAAATCTTGTAAGTCTAACAAAATCTTCGCGATGAACAAGTCGCCTACCATGCGTGGTGATTATGCCAAAACCCCACATAAGTACATCAGACATATTTTAAGTACCTACCTATACATAATAGCTGGTCATCTTCGCGGCATCTTCTAAAACATGATTTCATTGCAGTTGCTAGTGTGAATAAAAAATCTCAGTAGTTTTATCAATTGAACTGTTAATTAACTGTTAACTAGCAGGTAGTTTTTTGTAATAGGTATTATGTTTATTTTTAAGGGTGTTTGTAATAATGTTTTGTATTTATAGTTACTATACAGGATGTAATTTAATTCATTAGCATAAATTGAGCCTATGATAATACATCATTTATAGATGATTATTAAAGAGTAAAGAGTGTAAATGAGAATATTTTTATTAAAAATTATGATGATTGCCGCGGTGCGGGCGCGGCTTCTAACGCAGTTGGCACGGAAGATTTTGATACATTTAAACGTTTTTATACCTTGTATGTACTAATTAAATCAGTAGTTGATTATTTTACTTAAATTTTGCACTGTAGTATTTGATTAAGTAAGTTATTCCATTTTTTGGAGTTATTATTGTTACCTAACCAATGTGTTAGAATTCAAAAAAATTGGTCCACACGTGAACGATGTCAGGAGTAGGTACCTAGTTTCAACGAATGCTAATGAATTCAATTACACCCAGTATAAGTGGCATAGATAATATCTGTGACTGAGGCAAAAATTGAAACATAATTATTTTCATAATCCAAACTGTTAATTGTGAATAAATAAGTACCAGTAGTTCAATCAATTGAACTGTTAATCGAACTACTGAGAATAGATCAAAACTTTTAATTAAAACCAACCTTTTTTAACCGATTCGGAGAACCTAATCTAAGTTAAAACGATTTATAAATTAAATTACGCCTTGAAAGACCCATTAGGCACAAAAGGAAGCAGGGGCTGTACTGTGAGCTCTTAGCACGATTCAAAACAGAGCCTATATTGGATCGCAATGTTTTTTTTTGTATGAATATTTTGACACGCAACCCAATATAGGCTCTCTTTTGAATCGCGTTTAGAGCGCACAGTACGGCCCCAGGTCTATTTAGAAGGCTCTTTCTTATTTGCCTTGCTCGGAAACGGTGTAAATACTACGTAGGTACTTATTAAACGTTTAGATAGACCTGTAATTTGCTAGGTAAGTGTCTTCGTCTTCTTATTTCTGTGCCTATACGTAGCTTCTGTACCTATCTATAATTTACTGTAATCTAACAAGTTAGTGTCTTACAAGTTTATGTCTTTACTACTTCGTCTTTCTTGTGGTTAGAAAAAGAAAGAAAGTAAAGAAAAGATCCGCGTATAGGTACGTATAGTGAATTTTTCCCTACCTGTCCAAAAAGGTAATCAAATATGGTGGATGGCAGCAATAGTGATGAAGATCCGTGGAATAAAAGACGAGCAAAAATGAATGAATGAAGAGTGGTATGTGTTTCGACGCATTTGTTTGTCATTTAGCATCTAAGATAGTTGTGAGTGCCCATATGTGTGGGATGCTGACGGAAAACGAACGGTGGGGTATTTGTTTACCTTTTTGGACAGGTAGGAAAACATGAACTGTTGTATAACTACCTACATGTGCAACGTCCTACTCAAACCTGTGAATTAAAAATACTAATCTATAAAAATCTACTTGGCTACTTACCTAAATCTACTTTCGAATCATGGCTACCACGCACGCAATAAAAATAATTGATGTGTGTTTTAAAATATCATGATGTGTGTTCTAAAATATCATGATGTGTGTTTTAAAATATCATGATGTGTGTTTTAAAATATCATGATGTGTGTTTTAAAATATCATAATGTGATTTTATTTTATTTGAAAATAATATTTATTGGGAACCAACAGGAACAGGTAGTTATTCCTGTTGGAACCACCCAAGAGTAAAATATTCCCATGGGGGGAGCAAAAAAATTTTTTTAACATCACTGCAATGACTGGTTCAGTTTGGATGCCTAAAATCACTGTGGAGACAAGTGTTGTGTTATCTTAATGAGCCTGCTAATGAGCAATTATTTATAAAGTACCTAGATGAAAAACACACTTATAGGCTATGTATGTAGGTGTTTCATGCCGTACAAATTATGTAGGACTTTGTACCGACGTCACAAAAATCCGACACATAAAGATAACGCTATAACCATTACCAGGTTAACCGCTTTTTTACACCTGCATAATAAACTTTGGGATTTAGGTATGCCCCAATGTCCCAAAAGTGAAATGCGTGGGTGTCCTGTCCTTTGTGACCATCAGTTCCGTCTTTAACCATTATCTTCTGTAGAAATAGATTACAATAATGTTATTGTGCGGCAGCTCGGCCAAACTTCAACCGTTATCGGGCTCGAAATCGCCTTTGGAGGAAATTGGACGGCTATGGGAGCTGGGATTTTGGTTAAATCTGCGTAGGTAATTACTGGCCATTCTGATATCTACTTAGGTGTTTTGTTTGTCCTTTAGAAATCACTTTGAACCTGGTTAGTTTAGTACGTTATATACCTACCTCACTTGCTCCCTTTAATTATTATGCTCGTATATGTATACAGATTCAAAAATTAAGTATGTGGTTTTGGTTGATAGCAGTCTTGATTCATGAGCCGGAAACGAACGACCCCATAAAATATATATTCATAAGCTAGTACGTGCCAACCCTTACTTTCAAACTAAATCCTAACTAATCCCTTCCTTATCTCTACTATTATAAAAGTCAATCTTTGTTTGTTTGTCAATGTAGCATTTACGATGCCACCTTCAGTATACTGAACCGATTTGGATGATATTTTATACAAATATGCTTTAATACGCATCGAGATAAACATACCTAGCATACTTTACATCCAATCTATTCGAAAAGCAAAACGTTTCTCGATAAGTGCGCCTGAAATGGGCAATTCATGCGCTCAATAACAGCGACAAAATGACTTGCAATGAAAAGTAGAGTTTGCCACATCGGTACCAAAATTATTTGACCTTGAGCGGCGTACCTACTTTGAGTCCCTCGCTACGCCCAAATGTACTCTTGAATCCTTTGCTTCACTCTGGATTCCAAAAATCGCTCTCGCTTTTAATACATTATTTCGATCCCTTGTGACACAATATTCTATTTTGTACCTACCCGCAAAACAAACCGTGTGAAAAATATGACGGGTGAAACTGCGGGAAGCCTTATATTCCTTAAAGCCATTACGGGTCAGTATCCTTTTTAGATATCATTTTAGATGTGTCCTCGTTACCTTCTTCCCTTAATGTTAGAAATGTGTTATAAGGTGAAAACTTTCGCAAATATTCCGTTTCGATTCTGCACACGATCGATTTGACATAAAAACGCTTCAGCCATACCTAATGCCTTCAAATGTGCTTATTAAGGTTTACCTTATCCTATAAATACATTACGTATGGAGGGTGGCAGGGTGCAAAGCTTCTGACTCAAGTGACGTTAGTGAAGCGTCAAAATCGGTCATCCCATAGCTGCCGCTGTTCGTGGACGGTGCCGCAGGCAGCGATGGGATAGCTTCGCGTCGCTGTCACTGCCGCTTCGCAAACGCGCCGGTGTGGTCAATGCTTTTACTCCTTCCACGAGCGGCAGAAATTTGGTTATGAGAAAGAAGGTAAAAATTTCCCTCCCCTTTTATTCTTTGCAAACATTGCAGCTAAGATATATGTTTACCTAAAAAGTATTTTAAAAATATCAAATGGCGCACAGTATTTGATTCCTATCTTATTAACATACTTTATATTACTTTCGAACTCGTAAACATAACACAACTTTATTCTTTGAACTTCAGCCAAATAAAAAAAAAGCGTTTTTACCTGGTTCATATCGTATCATAAACTTTTTAGATTAAATATACCGTATAATAATTAGGCATTTTATTTAAAACAAACCGTGTGAAAAATATGACGGGTGAAACTGCGGGAAGCCTTATATTCCTTAAAGCCATTACGGGTCAGTATCCTTTTTAGATATCATTTTAGATGTGTCCTCGTTACCTTCTTCCCTTAATGTTAGAAATGTGTTATAAGGTGAAAACTTTCGCAAATATTCCGTTTCGATTCTGCACACGATCGATTTGACATAAAAACGCTTCAGCCATACCTAATGCCTTCAAATGTGCTTATTAAGGTTTACCTTATCCTATAAATACATTACGTATGGAGGGTGGCAGGGTGCAAAGCTTCTGACTCAAGTGACGTTAGTGAAGCGTCAAAATCGGTCATCCCATAGCTGCCGCTGTTCGTGGACGGTGCCGCAGGCAGCGATGGGATAGCTTCGCGTCGCTGTCACTGCCGCTTCGCAAACGCGCCGGTGTGGTCAATGCTTTTACTCCTTCCACGAGCGGCAGAAATTTGGTTATGAGAAAGAAGGTAAAAATTTCCCTCCCCTTTTATTCTTTGCAAACATTGCAGCTAAGATATATGTTTACCTAAAAAGTATTTTAAAAATATCAAATGGCGCACAGTATTTGATTCCTATCTTATTAACATACTTTATATTACTTTCGAACTCGTAAACATAACACAACTTTATTCTTTGAACTTCAGCCAAATAAAAAAAAAGCGTTTTTACCTGGTTCATATCGTATCATAAACTTTTTAGATTAAATATACCGTATAATAATTAGGCATTTTATTTAAAAAAAAACTGTTCCACCCTCTTGTTCCCCAGAACCAAATTACAGAAACTGTCAAGATCACTTTATTTATTTATTTTATTAATTTTTTTTCTTTTTTTCTTGTTATTTTCTAATACAAGCTTAAACTATTCAGAAAATAGGTATGTACTATCCCAAATATACTTCAACTTCAACTCTTGGTTAATGGCCTTTGTGGAGAGGTGACCACAATTTTGCCAGTTTCACGTGGACTAAGATAGAACATCAAACGAAGATTGTTCAGTGAGAAATTTTGGCACATGTAGGTAATGAGTATGAAGACAGCTATGAGCTACGAGTGGTGATGAATCTAAAATACTGAAACAAAACAAAAGAATACCATATTAAATTTACTTTAATTAAAAATAATTATGGTTACAGTGAAACCGATCTAAATCTATTACTAAGGAACATATCCCAAATATAAAAGGAAAGTGTTTAGAGTTGTCAGCTTAGCTTGAAACAGTGACAGTGACAGAGGTTGTGGTTAAACTATTTAACGCCATCTATTGGTATTCATACTCCTATTTTACAATTTCTTTTTCTTAACGCCTCTATAATAATAAGGTTTATTATAAACTAACGTGCAAAATAAGCAGAGAACCCTACCTATTAAAATGGTAATCTTAATTCCCTCTTTGTGTATCGTTTTGTTTTTAAAATCTGATCTTCTAGCACTGAGGACGACATTAAAATGCATAGCGGGGTGACAGTCAGATAGTTATGAAGGTAGCTTAGGTGCACCATTGCGTTTCTGCCATAGTCTCAATTATCATTAAACTACGCGGTTTATAGGCTGCCTGACTCCTAATCTTAGGTTAAATACGTATGCGTATTATATATTTTAATTCTGCGCTGCAACAATACAACAAATCAATACAAAAATACTTTATTGAACACCAAAAAAACACTCCAAGACACATTATACAACATAGAGACGGCTTATATCGGCTTTGTGGTATAACACGTTTTAGACCTATCGAAACCACCATGATATGATATATAAACATTTTGTTTAGTCTACAAAGATATTATATATAGCTTCTAAAAACTTATGAAGGCAGCAGGATTTGACCACCCGCCTTCTAGCTCACCGGTCCCCAGTGAGCGTCGCCACTCTGAGCAGCTGCTTGCAGATTCACCTAGTGGGGAGCCAGCCTACACGTCCGTCTTCCAGATCGGAATTTATTTTTTTCTTTGCTTAGAAATTTTCTTAGTGTACTGCTATAAAATAATGTTCTACAATACTAAAAGTTTACGAGCAAAACCTTACTATAGAGACATAGCTAGGTATAATATAGTTAAGGTACATATTTACGAGGTCGAGGTCCTTGATGTGAAATAGTTATAACGGTATGAAGGGGTGTTGAATAGATTGTTACCTTTAGGTTTTGTATAGAACTTTTTATATACGACGAGAGTCTTCATTGTGTTGTTATGTTATGTACTCATTTTGACGAGCTCATGGTCACAAATCGCAGTGCCTATTCTATATAATTTAGGTTGCAGTCGTCAAAAAGAAGATTAAGTACGAAAGAAAAGACATAAGTAGTTTTGACTGAACGCGGTTGGAGAACCTTTGTTCCGATGGGGAAGAAAGGTTCTCAAGTGGCGACCACGAACCGGAAGACGCAGTGTTGGTCGGCTCTTTACGAGGTGGACTGACGACCTGGTCAGAACCGCGCCGGGAGCCAATGGATGCAAGAGGCAAGCCACCGGTCAAACTCTTTGGGGGAGGCCGTTTCAGCAGTGAACGCCTTCAGGCTGATAATGATGATCATGATGATGATGAAATTGGTTATAAAAGTTTGTCCGGAAATCATGGTTAGAATGCTTTTGACTGCAAATGTTCAGTTTTTTTAACTGACTTTTTTTTTATATTTTGGCTCCACACATGGTGTATTTAGCCAGTGTCAAGTATTATATTTTCATCGTGTAAAATATTTCACGCAAAGTCATGTCCTAGTCATAGTCATAGTCTAGTCTAAGTCAGGTAGTCATAGTCCAGTCTAAGTCATGCTCCAGCAAAGTGGTGGCAACTTTACTAGAAGCTTCTATGGAGTTTTGGAAGCAACACGAAAAGTCACGTTTCACCACATTATATCACTTTCCCTCGCTTATGCTAGTAATTCAGCACTTAATGCGTAAAACGCCACCTATTTTAAACATTAACACTGGAAAAAGCAAAAGTTTTGAAAAATAATACAATGCAACGACGTGAACTCTTCCGCGTTCCCGCCAAAACTCCAACTGACTTTCTTCTAAAATAGTACCCAATTATTTTAAATATTATCTGTACGCACAGATAATATTTAAAAGGTACTTCTTAAAGTATAAAAAAATTTGCTGTTACTTATCACAGATCAAAATCCCGAATCTCGACGAGGGAAATGTTTGAAATTGATTTGTTCTCATTTCGGCTCCAGATGTTGTTGACAATGACACCTAACAACCAACCTACTATACAGACAGATTTACCTTTCGTGATGTTATTAATTTGAAATGGGTCGATTGCACCGTTTTCATTCATAATTTTATTGCAGCACTCTAACGTTCTACTTGCTAAACATTATATAAGGGAACCACACCAAAAGTATGCGAATGTAGCTAAACGGTAACCCATGCAATTTAAACCAACGCGAATTATTATTATGCTTGCACAGCTCATTACACCACCTCAGCAACCGACTCGCACCGCCTCGCCCGAGCGCTTAGTATTCTTTATATGAACTTGTATGGGCATGCACTCGTTACGTCAACTCCGTATAGTGCCTCGCTCGAAAGATGTCCACGCGCGGACGGCGAGTGGTCCACTCGGTGACAATTTGCTTTAATCATGCGACGTTCAAAAGTAACAACGCGTCGTCCACCCGCGGACCATTTGCAAGCTACGAGGCGGTGCTGATCGGGTGCTAGGTTGGTGTAATGAGCTGCGACCTATACAGATCGCTGCCAGTTTTATAATATTACACAGTTTTGAAAACTAAATAAATAAATAAAAGTTACTTTATTGCCATTTTAAAACAAGTATAAATAAAAAAAGAACAGTTAGGTACGTTTAAACCAAATGGGGTGGCTTCAGCATTGTGCCGCATGGACGTTTTCACGACCATTCCAATATACCAATAAACCATCCTATTGCCAACAGTACCTAATCTCTCACCATTAACCTGTCGTCCATTGAAACTTCCTCTATTAAGTCCAACGTCTGCTCAGAGCGATACAAGCTGTCTGAATCAAATGGAATCGATCCTTGACCGCAATTCACCGGAACCTCAGCAGACATAACCACAACTGGGTAACACTGATGTAACGTGTACACCATCACATAGTGTAACTATTATATTATAGTAGGTATATTATAGTGATCAGTGATGTTGATTCCATTCAGTTCAGATCACTTCAGTTTTTAGGTAATTATAAATCTTATAGATGTGTATTGTGTAGGCAAGTCGGCTCATAACCTGGAGGCGGTGGGCTCGAATTTCTGCGACAACTTACTAATAAAAAAGTACAAATTCTTGTTCTGGGTTCCTGGGTCCCTAGCAGGGAATCCTAGTTCGGTTCCAGGATCTATGTGGTGAGCGTTATTTATTTATTTACTTTTCTGTATCTACTAGTGAAGGATTAATTAGCATTCGCATTAATTTTTGGCATGCGAAATTTCAATAAGCAATTAGCAAATGAAATGTAGTTACGAAATTCTGTGAAAATATGAAATTACATTTCAATTCATTTGGTTGAATTTGAATTTATTTTTTAATATAAAGTTTCATTTCATTTTTCATTTCATTTAGCATGTTTATGAAATTTACGCAAAATCGCATTAGTTGCCATCGCTAGTACCTACAAGACTGATAATTAAAACAGTTTCTATGGGTACTTATTGTAGGGGTTCGTTTATTAATAACCCAAAGTACACCTAGGTGGCCTTGAATCATCTCTTGTAGATGAAAATAGGCCAATGATGACCTAGATGGCCCACGGGTACAAAAGATACCGTGGAACAAACCAAGAAACCACTAAAACAACCTTGCTTTTAACTGACTTAAACTAGGTAAGGGTTCCAATTTGTACGGGTAGAACTATTCGGCTTAGATTTGTAGATAGGGATGAAATAGAGAATATTATGTTATTATATGTATGTATATATTATATACTCTACGATTGTAGCTACCTGTGTTTAGTTTTGTTTGGTTTAGATTCTAAATTAGAATCTTCTCAAGATTCAAGTTTTTTTAAGATTCTCATTTCTACGCGTAGATCTAATTAGGTTTACATTTGTAGATAGGTACAGAATAGAAAATATCCAGTATCCTATTTATTATGCATCTTGGTATGTGTATTAAAATGTATACCTATACATAATATGTGCACAGATTTCTCTAAAATGTTTTGTATCTAAACGACATGTGCGATTCCATTTTATTTAGTATGTAATCTGATAATCTCTTGAGTTTCGCAGATTATTATTTTTATTATTCATTTATTTCGTACCAAGTTTTACATGGGATTACATACTAGGGCCGGCACACCTCGCAAAGGTTTGTCTTGGCACTAGAGGTCCTCTAAAAGCTAGACAAAAGTAAATACTACCTATGACATTAATTTCTTACCCATGTTACTATACACTCACTTGTGCAAGTAAGTGTACAATGACACAGTGGTAAACATAAGCGTTTATCGTTATCCATATACCTACCACTTATATGTTGGTACTTACATGTTCTGATTTCAATGTCCCGGCTTAAATGAAAACCCGACAATCTCAACAAAAATGCTTACCGCTCATATATCTCTCATAACCATGTTAAAATCCCTATCCATGGGGCCACGTCCCGTTCGCGGAAAGCTAATCCATCACCGTCGTAGGCAGCTCGTCTCGTTAGCATAATGAATTAGAACCCTCGACAGTGCGTCCTCACGTTACATTATCCTATAGGGCAGGGTTCGAGGACACTTGTTACTTGCTGTGCGGTTTTTGGTTGATGTTTTGCGGCTAACTGCTGCTCAGCTAAATTTTGGTTGTTGTTTTGTAGCGTGTCAACGGCTTGCTTAATTTTATGACGGGTTTTAGTACTACTTAATGTGACATCGCTTGGCCTTTTGGTTTTTTAATGATTGACAATTTAGCTGCTTTTTTTATCGGGCACTTTATAACTCGAGCTAATTACTACAATAATAAAAACTAAACTAAACTAGCTACACTACCTACAACAAAGAACTTATAGACTGTATAATAGCCGTGAGGGCCTATAGACAGTCCAAGTGTCCCAGCCCACTGTCGGTTGGCAGCATACCTAACATGCTGGAAGCATTGCCAGCATTGCTGCTTTTAACGTAGGTACAGACGAAATAAAAAAAAAACCTTTTATTTCTTAAATTTCTTCTAAACTATCATGATACATATTTTGTTCACTAATATTATTTATTTTACATTAAATTTTTATATTGTTTGTTTTTTTTTATTACTATCACTGTTTTGTACCTACCTACCTACTTACAACTTACTTGGGTCCGTCCTCCCGTGGTTTCGTAAAGGAGCTGTCCAGACGCCTAATAGAAACTACAGGTGACCAAAGAGCTGGCTCTTACCTCGGTCAAAGGCTAAGTTTGGCCATTCAACGAGGTAATGTCGCCAGCTTTTTGGGTACCTTACCCGCAGACAGCGACTTAAACGCAGTTTTTTTTATTTATAAGTGTATAGTATTATAAGTTTAGATAGTTTTAGTTTTAGATAAGTACTTAATTTAGATTTAGTTTAGTTTTTAGTAATTGTATTGTATTTTTTAGAATGTAAATAAAGTTTACCGTAAATACTTACATACTAAATTATATTAATACTACTTACGCTAATCTTTTAACTGAATTCAGGTACAGACAAACTGAAGTGTAATATGAAATTTCCAGTTTTTAGAAAATAGGTATGCATGAAGTCGTTCTACGAATCTTTCCAATATCACGATGATTACGAAAGCGTTACTGTTTCAGCTCTCTTGTCTATTAGTTGGTACTTACAACATCTCAGCACAATCTCGCACGTTGATTTATGAGAATCCTTCCCCGGCGGTTCACTTTTCATTTGAAGACGTCAGATGCCGGTCGGTAACAAATGCGGATACAAAACGGTTTAGCTTATGAAATGCTCAATAAATAAACTGGTCTAAAAATAGATTACAACATTTTCGTCGGAAGGGCATCATTGCCCTCCATAAATAAGGTTGAAATCCTGGTGTTCCTACCGTAATTAATCACTCACCACTTCGCTTGTGCTTTTTGGTAGAAATTGTTTTGAAAAACTTATTTTTTGTTGATAAACTTGAGTGACTAATAGAATATCCATCAGCGAATGGACAGCAGCGTTCTTGATTTTTTTTTTTATGAGAATGAATGACGTGATGCGCTATTTGTTCACCTGATGTTAAATGACACGGCCGCCCATAACAGCTGTAGTGTCACTTTAAAATATTAAAGTTCCGGGTGACACCGCACTGCGCACGTCATCCTGAGACATTACACAGTCCAGTAATCAGATTACTACACTGTGTAATCAGATCATAAAGTCTCATTTGCCCAGTAAATTCACTAGCTACAATGCCCTTCAAACCGGAACACTGTAGTGCTTGCACACTGCTGCTTTGCGACAGAATAACTAGCGGTGGTACCTACCTACACGAACTTTGCAGAAAAGTCTTACCACCTAGTGAAACCTAGTGATCTGCATTAAAAGTCTACTGCGATCACCAAGGCGTCTGCCAATCATGGTGATTACGGCAAAGACCCTCTAAATGGTGGAGGATTATGTTCAGCAGTGGATGCAACCAGGCAGATGATAGATAGATAGATAAACTCTTTATTGAAACACACAAATTATAAACAAAAGTACAAATTTAACGGAAGTGTTACAATTGGCGGTCTTATCGCTTAAAGCGATCTCTTCCAGACAACCATGCATGGAAAGGAATAACACAAAAATATATGGACGGTGTTTCCCCAAAAAGCTGTTCATAAACGTACATACTATACAATAATATACAATAAACATCATAAAAACTGCATAAACATAATACATATTCATAATATACATAATACATATAAGTATACATATTACATATTTTACATATTATACTTATATCAATAAAAATAAATAGATATATTCCTAAGTAAATAGCAGATAATTATTATAGGAATAAAAAGAGCTAGACAATAGTATCAGATAGCTAGAGCGAAAGATAAAACTGTTTAACGCGATCCTTAAAAATGTTCAGCGAAGGTGCTTGCTTAATGTCAGTGGGTAAAGCATTCCATAGTCGAACAGCTTCCACAGTAAATGAGCAATCATAGAATTTGATGATGATGATGATCTAAGGGGAAAATCGCGTAGGTTCGCTCCTCACACAAATCATCACCTTCTCTATTGTGAATGCAGCTACTGCATGCTGAATAGGCATCTCATGGGTACGTTTGCCCATGAGATGCCCATTCACTCTTGACTTGAAAAAACCCAGGCTATGCCCAGGAGGAAATAATGTTGCTGGAAGAGCCCACGCATTTTCGCACGCATTTTCGCTATTACTGTGAAAGATAACCCAAGACTGAAAATCTGACCCACCTACCTACCTAATCCTATCTACGATTTTAAATTTTGTTCTCTCCGTCAACATATATTAGATAGTTTATTGAAATTTTCCAGTTACTTAAAGCAGAGATGTACCAAGCAAAAGAGCTGTTTTCAAAGAAAAATTTTACTTAAATTAACCTATAGAGTGGACATACTCAGTACTACAAGTCAAACTACGGATCATTCCGTTAGGTTCTATGATGCTATTGCCATATCAAATGGATTAAATTATTCCCAGGACAGTAATGTGTAGGTAACAATAAAAATTAGGAACCTAGCTACTTTTTTTATTTTTCCCAATCGCATTGAGTGATCGAAACTAGAACCCTTATTCTAAAGGTTTATCTCCTGCGTAGCGTAATCAACACAAATGTAAAAAAATGAATTACGAACGTGAATGGGATCCCATACGAGTAAGAAATAATTTAACCACGCAATATTTCGTCTCTATGACCGATCGCCATCTTGTTGTTGTGAAATTTTGCCGTTAGCATCAATATCGGCTTTAAATACGTAGTTTCGTATAGAATCTTATGAGGCAAAAACTTTACCGTATAAGGAAAGCATTTGCGCTTTCCTCGACATGAAATATTAGGTTATTGAAATTTTCCGGCGCCCTGGAGCGAGGCAGACGAACATGGCTCTTTACAACGCAGTGAAAATCGCTTTTCGTGTAACAACGTCGGTACTTACTAGATAGTTTTATACTGCTGTGTCAGAGAAGTGATACTCGACTGTAAACCTAGTTGTGGTGCTTGTATTTTTATATGTGAACAAGTGATTTAGGTCGTATTTCTGTAGGTGTAATATTGTGAAACTTTATCTGTAAGTCCGCAGGGTAGTAGGATCTTGTAGGTATAATTGATAAAGTACCTACAATGTAGGAAAGGTAAGTTAATAGATAAATAGTACTAGATAGATAGATAGCGTCGGCAGGCCCCCTTCTAGGTGGACCGACGATCTGGTGAAAACCACGGGGAGCCGATGGATGCAAGAGGCGAATAGCCACTCGAGATGGCGCTCTCTAGGGAGGCCTATGTTTAGCAGTGGACGTATTCAGGTTGTTGATGATGAGATAGATAAACTCTTTATTCTCTTCTTCTTCTCGTGTAGGCAAGTGGTCAGCCCTGGTGTTAGAATTATTAGGCCGCCCAAAAGGCTTCTGACTTGGGTTAACGACTATTGTCTTACGACAACAGCCGGGACCGACGGCTTAACGTCCCTCCGAATCACGGTAGCGCTCAGTTGTAAATAGGTACCACTTTTTGCTGCAGCGGTCACCCATCATAGCAGTGACCACAGCGAACGTTGCTTAACTTTACCGATCGGTTAGGAACGGCTAGTCGTACTTCGCTATGAGCGCTACTCTTTATTGAAACATCACTACTTAACTGACTATTAAAAACTATGGTAGGGTGATGTGGTTGCTCAGCGATAAAGCCCTGCAGGCTTGCCACAACCTCTTTGATTTATTTCACTATTTAAAAAGCTAAAACTAACTTCATGAAAGTGTAACAATAGGCGGTTTTATCGCTCCGGACGATCTCTTCCAGGAAACGTTTGCTCAAACAGGAATAACGAAAACTATGAAAGGGAAAGTACTCTCGAAAAAGTATAAACGACATTTTGAATCAGTGGCACATAGAACGAACAAGACACTTCACTGCACCGCTTCAGTTCACTTGAAAAAAGGAGGAGAGGCTCATTATTTTTAGTTAATTCGGTTTTTAGGGTTCCGTCCTCCCACAGGACAAAGCTAACCCTATTACTAAGGCTCTAATATCCGTCTGTCTATCTGTCACCAGGTTGTATTTCATAAACCGTGATAGATGGGAAGTTGAAATTTTCACATATGATGTATTTCTTTTGCCGCTATAAAAACAAATACTAAGAAGTAAAATAAATCAAATATATAAGGGGGCTCCCATACAACAAACGTGATTTTTATGCTCAATTTTGTAGGTAATGGTCCGTACCCTTTGTGCGCGAGTCTGACTCGCACTTAGCCAGTTATTAATCTTTTTCATCCAATTTTAAATCGAACAATTTTTTTTATTGTAGTACTTAAGTCTTTCTCCATGATAGGTAGGCAGAAGGTATGGTAGGTACCAAACACTAACAGTGGTTCAATTTTAAAAAATTACAACAGTGTTCGAGGCTGTATACATTCAAAATCATATTTTATGGAAGTATCCAAAGACTTCAAAGAGAACCAGCCAAAATAATCTATTCACGTAGTGCCTCCATGTTTCTGCGTATAGAACGTGCCCAGGCACCTATAATCATTTTGGCCATAAACGTGAAGCTATTCGTAGAGTTGGACGAGTTCCTAGAAAAAATAAAAAAAAAATAGTATTAGCTTACAAGAAAGTAATTTTCGACCAACATCAATCATTTATTTATTACAATAATTAGAACGGTTAGCAAACAGAAAGAGAGGTTATTAATTCAGTTGATTTCAGTTGTTATGTAGTATATAATATTTATGTAGTATGTATGAAATTTAGGTGATTGAAGATTTTTCAGAAACATTATTACTAACCTTTAGGTATAATGAAAACTAAAATAATCTTTTTACTAGATAAAACACACAGTTACCAAACATGGTTCCTCCTTTAATGGGAAAAATCCTACTTCAAACGTATGCCCATAATAGTATTAAAGAAACAGGTAATCGAACACGATTTTTTTCTTTCGGCTTGATAACCAGCTATCAAACTTGGTATTCTAACGGGAATAAACGAACTAAAACCCCCTCCTTGTTGACTAATTATGTTGTATAATTAATAGTTAAGAGTAAGCATTCATTATTTCCATGATAACTAATAATTATTATGGATGGTGTTTCTTGAATCAAACTATTTTTGGTTTAAATCGATTGTAATTATGTAAGTAACATGATCGTAAAGCTGATCTTGGGACATTAAGTAGAACGGAGCTAACTGCAGTTACTAATTTTTAGAGCTGCCTTAGTTATCAGTTCTATGTGCAGTTATTATGTAGCCTCGATTATCAGCCATAACACTCACCTAGGTATGTTTTACGAATCGCAAAAGCTCTAGCATGGCAAATTTTTACATATGCCAAAAGATATTTTCTTTTTTTCACTTTCACAGTTCTATGTGCTTTGAATACAAACGTATTTACATACCCAACATCCAGAATCCTGAAAGTTTATTTGACATTTACCAGTAAGACGCCTCCGCTTTTTGTTGACAGGATATCAAGCCGTCACATCGGCAAGAGGAAAATGAAACATGATCAGCGTATGGAGTCTTATCAGTCACAACTACCTACATCAACGTCACAGTTACGGCACGAAAGGGGGCATCCTTTCGATCATTGCACATTACTTGGCAGTGCTCGCAGTTACGACGGTAGGTATATATTATAGTCTTCCGGCGCATGGGGGTTTGATTCAAGATAATGTTATTATGTGGGTGCGTGCGTCACCGTGGGGCAGGTGTCCGCGGCTATTTACCACCCTACTTACTCAAGTGCCGTGGGGGTGTAGGTACCAGGCTATGGATCGCAGGACGCCCAGTGAGCAGAGTGGTGCGAACGCGCGCGGTCGCCTCGCAGCGCACAGCGCATCCCACGCGGCGAAACGAGACGCAAAACACGTGATAAGGACGCCAGAACGGGACGTAGCATCGGCTTCCGTTTTCAACAGGTCGTTATTGCAACTTCCACTAAATGGTGATACAATAATTTTTACTTCAGTCCAGCCGCGCTAAACTTTTATGAGTTTCAGTTGTATTATAGCTTTGCAAACGCCTGTGTTTGTTATGGCTGGTCCTATTATTTTTTGATAGTGTTTATAATGGACTAGAAACTTTCCGGTGGCGATGAAAGCGTTTAAAAAATCTAGTTTTATTTTCCGCTGTAAAGTTTGCGGTTTATTTATTATTTTCAGAAACATTTCGGGCCGGTAAAATTATTTTAGTAGCGTCAATGTACAGTAAGCGCTCGCTCCGCTGTCACATACAGATGGTGTGTGGTACACACCTTTTGTGTATACCTGATTGTAATAGGGTGCGGTTTTGTACGGGTAGGTCACCCACCTGATGATATGTTGGTCAACGTCTGCCATAAATATCTATGAGGTTGGGGTCGAAGCGTTGCGATAATATTGGGGCATTGGTTGTGAAGACCTTCTCCCCCTTTGAAAATATATTTTCCCTAATGTTAGTTGAATATGCGGAACATGTTTGACCTATCGCTCGGTCGTCCTCGGAACATCTTGTGCTTTACTTGCCTCTTTATGGTGACCTAGCTGACCTATTTCCATTAATAACTCAACTACTTTCAAGGATTGTTTATGAGTTACGAAGCAATAGTCTGGAGTATTTTTTGTTTTAACTATGAAGACACAAATCGACTTGACTATTATTAGAGCTACAATATTGTGTAGGTATTTTTTGAAAATAAGTGTTTGAATTATTTATGATTATTAATTTCTATAGATTCTGTGATTATAACAAATAAGATGAAGTTATATTCGATGAATAGTTTTGGGTGATTATCGATCAATCGCGCCTATATGAACAAAGTATTACGTTTATTTCTGCACAATCTGGTCAGCTTGTATAATGCTGTAGCCAATAAATAGTTCCACTACTGTATAGTATTACTGTGCATCATCAAAATATAAATAACTAGAGTAGGTAAATATATTTATAAAGTTCTTTCCATGAAGCTATTAAAAAAAGAAGGAGGGAATCCCGTCTGATCCGAAACTGAAGCACCCTTAGGAAGCCGGAACGCTGCGTACGTACGAGCGGGGCACGCACACACTCACTTCATATGCAGCCGGTCGCCCTACTTTCATCTGACACACATATGTAATATGTCCGCCGTTTTAAGCTTCAGTTCGATGTCAATCAAAACTCAATCCTTTTTTTTTATTTCATTCATGGTGCTTTCCTTTTCTGATTCTAATTCATAACAGACTAGAGTTCAATTAGTCTGTGTAATTCTGAACCTTTGAATTCAGGTATTAAATCTATCATTAAACCTAATTAAGTAATACCATCATAATAAACCAGCTGGGCTACCACAAGCTAATACAAAACCATCATGTTTCATGGCATTATTATTACAAGGTTACAATAATATTGTTCGAATTCGTACCATGTACTTATAAAGTATTCCTGCGTGTGAACGAGACGTCTACATTTGTATATGGCGTTTCACTGTCGCACGTCTGTGTCAACATGATGTAAAGGTATGACATGACAGTTGTATTTGAGTAAACGATTTAACGTGACGCAATATTAAAGTGACGCAGTATTTCTACTTTTATGTCATTGTTCAAAATGAGATTGAAATAATATTAAAGTAATAATACTATAGGACCTTGTGGTGACCCCCCTGAGCACTAATTACCTAAGCACTTAATTATGTTATTATGGTCATAAAGTATCGTATTTAGAACCTTCCCTCCGGGTCGCTAAGTAACTAAATTCAAGCAAAGTGAAGTAGGTATATAACAGGTACCTAATGCCCGCCTGCACGTAGCTTGGCAGCCCTTAAGTTCGAACTTATTTTTCTAAGACGTACTCAAATAAGTTGCAGCTGTCAAACTTTAATGCAAATGAGCATAATAACAAATTAGACGGCGTGTTGAAAACCAAAAATTTTATCTAAAAAAGAATACCAAATCCATCAACCTAATATTTTACTTGTATTCTTCAATATGAAATGTTTATTATTTGGTTATAAAAAGAAATTCATGCTATTTAATCTATGGATTAGGCGTTTACTTTTGATTCATACTATTACACCCAATAATCTATAAGATTATGCAATTTTATTTTTCTGTTCTGACTTCACTTTGTAGTTATAAATGCGTTATCTGTTTTTCCAGTCTGTGGTTAGTTATTGGTGACAGCAAAAAGTTTATGCTGGCTTTGAAAGTTGTTTATTGCAAAGATATTAAATATTTAAGGCCTAAATAGATTTACTCATCTGTAGGTTTATGTTGGTAGCGACGAAAAGTTTAAGAAACTCTGGTTTAGGGATATTATTTTTAATCACTCTAAATTAGGCTGGTATTTAAATAATTTATATTGTCAAAACTACTACGCATGTACTACGAACTGCTACGTCTGTGCTACAATGCTAAGCGTGTGCTACAAACTTCTACATACGTGCTACGAACTTCTACGGATGTGCTTATAACTTCTACGCACGTGCTAATAACTTCTACGCATGTGCTACCAACTTCTACGCATGTGCTACCAACTTCTACGCTTGTGCTATGAACATGGCGGACACTCCTTACTAACAAACATTGCATATTATGGATGAAATAGCTACTTAATAATATTATTTTCTCTTGTTTTATCTTTACTCATTTCAAACAGAAAATAGAGGAACAAAAAAAAATTATGAATGTATGTTTATAATTAGAATATCTTATTTCAAGTATAAATCTAAACGCCTACTTAGTTGTTAGTTAGAAAAAATTTAAACCGCCCATAATTAAAAGGTATTTAACATTTCAGTAAACTGTAATGGGCAAAAAGGGAACAAGAGGCAAATTTAATCTTAACAAAACGGATAAGATCTTAGGTCTATGCTGTTGTTTATAATGACTGTTGGACGCGCAAAGTAAATATCATTAGTAACATTTTTTAATTATTATATACATACGTATCATCATCATCATCATCATCATTAACAGCCTGAAGACGTCCACTGCTGAACATAGGGCCTCCCCCAAGGAGCGCAACTTAGAGCGGCTGCTCGCCTCCTGCATCCATCGGCTCCCAGCGGCTTTCACCAGGTCTTCGGTCCACCTAGTGGGGGGCCGGCCTACGCTGCGTCTTTCGGTTCGTGGTCGCCACTCGAGAACCTTTCTTCCCCATCGGTTGTTAGTTGCCCATTGTCATTTCAACTTGCTAATCCTAAGAGCTACATCGGTCACTTTAGTTCTCCTGCGGATCTCTTCATTTTGGATCTTATCTCGCAGGGAAACACCGAGCATTGCTCTCACCATAGCTCGTTGCGCGACTTTGAGCTTAGCAATGAGGCCAACAGTTCGAGACCACGTCTCAATTCCATAAGTCATCACTGGCAACACACATTGATTGAAAACTTTTGTTTTCAGGCTTTGCGGTATTTTGGACGAAAAGATAGGTCGAAGCTTCCCGAACGTATTCCTTCTACATATTATATGTACTTTTTACCAGTAGGTAAATAAAGCAAAATTTTTTCAGTAAAAGGTGATTGACACTGCTTAATTATCTAGGCTACTTCGGTTCCGTTAGTTTATTAACAAAGTGAAATTTTAATTAGTAGCTTCTCTGAAAACTTAATGAAAATGTAAATTTGCGGCCGTAATTAAATGAATAGAACACCAAAACATTTAATATGAAATTGGTGGCGTATAATTTGATAAAATAATTACAAATAATGAATTAATTTGATGAGGCTTAGATATTCCAATA
Organism: Ennomos erosarius; assembly: GCA_963580505.1. Lineage (NCBI taxonomy): Eukaryota > Metazoa > Arthropoda > Insecta > Lepidoptera > Geometridae > Ennomos > Ennomos erosarius. The sequence continues at coordinate 12,128,505 of OY756982.1, forward strand.
ATAATGAAATTCTCTGTGCGTGACTGTACCATACTTCAATTTTACTTAATCTATTGCTGTTTTCATAAAAAAAATTATTCGAATTTGTGAAAATTTTAAGCAAATTTAGTTTAAAAACTTACAGACAGGCGGACAGTGGAGTCTTAGTACCTAATTGGGTTCGCTTTTGGGTATGGAACCCTAAAAAGCATATCACTGAATCGCGGCTTACCCCACATGGCTTCTTTAACCCCCTTTTAAGAAAGACTTCAAAACAAAAGCTTCTAAAAGTAGCAATCCAATATCAAGGACTTGTTGAACATTTTCAGCGTACACAGATAACATATGCTAAACATATTCATGCTTCCTTTAGCTTTCAGGGAATTGAAACTTGTTCCGAGCGGAGATTAAAAAGGTGCTTCCGCTTCCACTAATACAAAGACTTTGTTCAGATTATGATATTAGATTTTCTCACATAGAACAATGGAATTCTTGCGGAGAAAAAGGCGGCGGGTTTGCATGGGTAGATTTTGAATTATTTTGCTAGTAATATATGTACTAGTTTTTCTATTATAAATTGATGTCGTGACGAGCAGCTAGTCATTTGCGTATGAAAATTTATTACCTAAGCCTCACGGTTACATTTTATACAGTTGTAGCTCCACGTAACACTCTCAAATATAAATGACCAAGTCCTGTGTGACTTTGTGAGACATTTGCTACTGCAGTACTCAAGCAAGGACAGTGAGATTAAGTCACAAAGTCTCATTAAAATCATACTTTGTGAATGAATGAATGAATGAAAGAATGAGCGTTTATTTATAAGAATATTGTAAATACAGATGTTATACATAATTAAACAGTTCAATACTTTACCGTTTCCGGTGTCTAAATATTTACATGCAAGTTTTTTACAGTAAAGGTACTTATAAACTTAGATGTCAAATATGGATTATGGATATCATGATTATGTCAAAACTATTTGGTTATTTAAATTTATACTCCAAAAATTCCTTCGTTGAGTAAAAGCATTCATCGAGCAGGAATTAGTAAGTTTTGATTTAAAGACGTGGAGGTTAAGGTTTTTAAAACAGCCTGACAACTTATTATATAAACGTATGGCCATGCAGTATACATTGTCACTGAATACTTTTACTCGTTGTTTAGGCATATACAATTCATAGATGAAACGATTATTCTTTCTGCAAACCACATCATTGTGCTTATCAAAGAGTGTGTGATGCCGGTGAACAAACACACATATTTCAAAGACATACAAACAGGGTAAGGGTAGAACTGATTTTTATTTGAAAAGCGGTTTACAACTGTCTAAAGGTTCTACTCTACATAGTGCTCTCATACACTTTTTTTGTCCTCTGAAAGCTCTAATTTGATCAACAGAATTACCCCATATTATAATGCCATACCGTAAGATTGAGGAAACGTAGCCATGATAAGCGCATAGTGCGGCTTCTCTACTAGCAATGCGCCTGACACGATCGAGTACGTAGACAAACTTGACTTTATCTTACAATCTTATGAGACTTTGTAAATTGATGTTACTGTGTCAGCTAAGCCGAATCATTTCACTAGTTGTAGTTTCCTTCACATCGAAACGCGTTGAAGCAGTTGTGTGTCATTTATGGTTTTAATTAATTACGTTACATACCAGTTGTATATTCACATAGTTAGTGCGCCTATTGGAACAAGTTACCTTTCTTTTTCTTTTTTCTTTTTTAATAAATACATGTGGCCATGTCACACAGCGCCATCTAGCCCCAAACTTTAATAAGACAAATTGCTATCCAAAATACAAAAATAAGTATATCTACATTATTGTGCACGTACGCAGTGTTATAATCTGTAAGTATTTTGTGACGTAGCTCACTTAAATTTGTGGGATTATTGTGAAATCTACCAAAAATGTGATGTTCACGTCACCGCCCGCGTGGAAACATTTCGTTTTATTGTTCGGGCTGTTTACAGACAAAATGTGCATACTGAGCTATTTGTAATTTAAATTCTGCACTCGTTTGTCTGTGGCAGTAGCACTTACCAACACAACGTATGAGTCTCCCTTTGAGAGGTATGATATTGTGTTTTTTGGAACAATGCAACGAATGCCACTCACCTTTCTGCCAAACCAATGGTGAAACTGAATACATAGTACAATTAACTGTATTTGCGTGGAATAGCATATTATAGTGTGTATAAAAAGTAGTATGTTTGATAATTTAATAAAGTAAAATATAACAAAAATAATTGAATAATTTAATTTTTTCATCAAATTAAGTATGGCCGAATTGCACTTTCAAAAATTGTGTTTTTTTCAATATTTTATGATTATACTTCGCTTTAAGACCATTGGCAGTAAATAATAAAGTAGACCGATTTTCCAAAATTTTCGAAAGTCGGTGGTTAGCTAATAAATAAAATTCTTTACCACACTCTTATCGTAAACCGCACTATAACGCCTAATCCGACACATTTGTTAATTTACAATGCTTCAAGTTCAAAAACAAGGTCATAAAATGCAATTGAGGCAAATTTATTATCTTTATACCCAAACCACACGAGCGAAGTCTACGTCTGAATTAAGTTACTGTAGTTTATAACGTTGTTATGCTTATAGATATAAACACCTCCTAACTTTTACCTAAATGCTTAAAAGACGAGTGCGCTGTCTTTGAACTTAGTGTTGATATCATTGCATGGTTAACAAGATAAGACTTGGGTTCGATTCATTAGGCTAGTGTTAGGTTAGAGATGTAAAGACATATTTTTTATAACGCAGTCTCTTAAAACCTATTTTATATTAATTCAAATTATGTGTATTTTCTGGTGTTATTTTCGAACTGGAAGACGCAGCGTAGGCCAGCCCCCCACTAGGTGGACCGACGACCTGGTGAAAGCCGCGGGGAGCCGATGGATGCAGGAGGCGAGCAGCCGCTCAAAGTGGCGCTCCCTGGGGGAGGCCTATGTTCAGCAGTGGAGGTCTTCAGGCTGTTAATGATGATGATGATGATGTGTATTTTTATTTATTTAATTTATTAACTTAAGGGTTTTGTAGCTAGTGAAATTACTGGGCAAGTGAGACTTATAAACTGATCTCATAGCCTAGAAATTTTTTGTAGACTCTGTGATGTCTCAGAATGACGTGCGCAGTGCGCAGTGTCACGTGAAAGTTTAATTTAGAGTTCCAATTATAGGTGGCCGTGACGCTTAACACCAGGTGAACTAGCACGTTATTCGATCACATAAAAAAAATACTATCTGCGGCCCAGAGATTTCATCCGTGTGATAATGCTCTTCATCCTAGCTCGTCACGTCATTCAACTACATAAAAAATGTTACTATACATACCCTGTGATTTCGTCCATGTGATAATGATCAAAGTTATCCCGGGGATAATCTCTATATTTTCCGGGATAAAGGTTTCTGTGTGCTATTCATAACGTTTATGTTTTAAGATTTACAATTTATAGCAGTATCGCCTACTTAACGTAATTAACAGATGAATTTTATTGTAAAAAAAAAAAAATATCATGCAGTCATGAGCAAGACCCCAGCAAGACACACCCATCCGTCCGTAAAGCCAGGACATACTTTACGAGCCTAAGCTGTTTTTTGTCAGGTTTTCTGTAATAGATTGGCAGGCACTGAATGATACTACTGAATTATCAAAGGGTCATATCATTAGGTACCGTATATTATAATTTGTAACTCGTACTGAATTTACAAAGGTTCAATTAGACTTCACAACAAAAAACAACTTTCAAAGTATCGCAGATATTGTAGCTACGTTCATTCAATATTTTTCTTCGTTATTCCCTCAAGGTATGTGCTCATACGATAACTCATAACGAGCTAATTACAAGTTAATTAGCAAAGTTACCTCGAGTAGAAAGTTCTAGCACTTTATAGGATGATGGTGTGCGTGAGCTCGCGTGCTTGGCGGAGTTTCGCATAAACATTGCGTTGTCACACAATAAATAACACTCGTGTGTGCAAAGTACGCGTTAAAGTTACCAACATCTTTTTCTTCGTTTTACTTTCTTTTTTTCTTTTTTTAATGTACATAAGTCCGTTTTTTTAATGAGTCCCTAATTTGTTATGGGGCCCATTTTATGTTTGCGAATGACTGAGCGTTTGTGTAATGTTACTGAAAAAGTCTAGTTAGTTCCATGAAAATGTTTTCAACAGAGTTGACCTTTAAAAAGGGTCGTGCTTCTAATGACGTAAAGTACTCATTAAGGGATAATAACTATTTGGTAACACTAGAGTACCTACCTATTACCTATTCTATACTCCATTGTAATTTCGTCTTGAAAATGTCGAGCGTAAAATGACGCCACGCAAATTTTCAATAAATTTAAGAGTCTTACATATAACTTCAAATAAACCTTTTTTGTGCCCCTGAAGCAAGGGCATAAAACGTATAAAATTACAAACGAAGTCAAATATAATGCGTATTATAATACAGCCATTACTTGTACTATCATTTTATAAATATACTGAGTTATCGAATCTACATTGTAATACCCTATTACAATATGTATTCGTCTTCATTAAGAAACTAAATATTAAGAATAACGAAAATGTTTTCTTCTCGTACATAATTGCTTGGAAAATATATTTGTAACCAAAAAGGATTTCTCGAGAAATAGTTATAATCTGAAGATATTGTATGTGCTGGGTAGAAGAACATTATGTTGATCATTATACCATGACTTTGTCTCTAAGAAATTATAACTGGGCAAGTAAGGTTATTTTTAGTTTTGTCTGTGATTAATCTGACGGGCCTGATAGCTCACTTGGTAGTAGCCCTGCCTTATGAACTGAGGGCTGTGGATTCGATTCCCAAGACAAACATCTGTGTGATGAACATAGATGTTTGTTCTGAGTATGATACTATATCCATTACTAGCTTTTGCCCGCGGCTTCGCCCGCGTAATTCTAGTGAAAAATAAACAAAGCTAGCTGAGCTTTGAATCAGGATAACAGAAACTTATAGTAATTAACCCTTTTTTTCATTCTAACGAAAAATGCTGCTACTCCTACAAAAAGGTATTATTTCTTTATGTATAGCTTCACAAGTGCGCCGCTCATGGTTCAGCAAACAGAGAAAACATTTTGATTGTAGGTATTGGTTTTCAAAAAGCACGTGTGGCAATTAAATCATGAACTACATGTCAGTCAGTAGGTATAGACGCGTTTGCTATATTACAAACAAAATACAGTAGAACTACCAAAACGAGAGCGGCAGCGAGCGCGAAAAATTTTTAACTGTAGGAATTGGTTTTCGAAAAGCACTGTGGCAAGTAAATCATGAACAACATGACAGCCAGTAGGTACAAACACGTTTGCTATGTTAGAAACAAAACACAGTAGAACTACCAAAAGCGCGAGCGATAGCGAGCGCGAAAAATTTTTTGATTGTAGGTATTAGTTTTCAAATAGCACGTGTGGCAATTAAATCATGAACTAATTCAGTAGATATTAACGCGTTTGCTATATTACAAACAAAATACAGTAGAACTACCAAAATCGCGAGCGACAGCGAGCGCGAAAAATTTTTGATTGTAGGTATTGGTTTTCATAAAGCACGTGTGGCAATTAAATCATGAACTTCATGTCAGTCAGAAGATATTAACGCGTTAGCTATGTTACAAACTAAACACAGTAGAACTACCAAAAGCGCGAGTGATAGCGAGCGCAAAACATTTTTTGATGTAGGTATTGGTTTCAAGTAGCACGTGTGGCAATTAAATCATGAACTACATGTCAGTCAGTAGGTATAGACGCGTTTGCTATATTAAAAACCAAACACAGTAGAACTACCAAAAGCGCGAGCGACAGCGAGCGCGAAAAATTTTTTGATTGTAGGTATTAGTTTTCAAATAGCACGTGTGGCAATTAAATCATGAACTAATTCAGTAGATATTAACGCGTTTGCTATATTACAAACAAAACACAGTAGAACTACCAAAAGCGCGAGTGATAGCGAGCGCGAAAAATTTTTTGACTGTAGGTATTGGTTTCAAAAAGCACGTGTGGCAATTAAATCATGAACTACATGTCAGTCAGAAGATATTTACGCGTTAGCTATGTTACAAACTAAACACAGTAGAACTACCAAAAGCGCGAGTGACAGCGAGCGCAAAAAATTTTTTGATTGTAGGTATTAGTTTTCAAATAGCACGTGTGGCAATTAAATCATGAACTAATTCAGTAGATATTAACGCGTTTGCTATATTACAAACAAAATACAGTAGAACTACCAAAAGCGCGAGTGATAGCGAGCGCAAAAAATTTTTTGACTGTAGGTATTGGTTTCAAAAAGCACGTGTGGCAATTAAATCATGAACTACATGTCAGTCAGTAGGTACAAACGCAGTGCTATTATTACAAACAAAATACAGTAGAAATTCCAAAAGCGCGAGCGACAGCAATTGCGAATAATTTTTTTCATGCAATTAATTTATTCCAAAACAATTATTTGTATAGGAAACTCATTTAAAGCTTCTGCAACCAGTAGTATAAGCTGTGCGTTGATTTCTAGATTTCAATAGAAAAAACTTTGAGACTCCGTTTGACCCTGATGGAAGGTGATTTTCAGAAAACCGTGACACACTTCTATTTTTATTTTTACTGAAGAGTATACACACTAAATTTCAAATTAATCGACCCATAGACTAAAAAGTTTCATACAAACGTAAAACCCCCGTTTCACCTCCTTAGGGGTGGAATTTCGAAAAACCTTTTCTTAGTGAACGTCTACACTTTACGAAGAATATACCCTCCAAATTTCAAATCTCTACGACCAGCGGTTTAGGCTGTGCGTTGATCTAGAAATTTCAAAAGAAAAAACTTTGAAGCTCCTTTAGACCCTGATGGAAGATGATTTTCAGAAAACCGTGACACCCGTCTATTTTTATTTTAACTGAAGAATATACACACCAAATTTCAAATTAATCGATCCACAGACTAAAAAGTTTCATACAAACGTAAAACCCCCGTTTCACCCCCTTAGGGGTGGAATTTCGAAAAACCCTTTCTTAGTGGACGTCTACACTTTACGAAGAATATACCCTCCAAATTTCAAATCTCTACGACCAGCGGTTTAGGCTGTACGTTGATATATAAGTCAGTCAGTCAGCCAGTCAGGACTTTGAATTTTATATATACAGATCTGGTTCCCATAGTACTTTGTTAAGTTTGGGGCTAGATGGCGCTGTGTGAAATGTCCACAGATATTTATTGTTTATTATTATTAATATAATTATTAGATTATAACACTGTAATCGGTTTTTTACCGGTTTAAGTTAACCTCAAGTACAAAATTACGACCATTCTATAAAATTATATGAGTTCGTAATTTGACCTTTGTAACTCTCAAGTAACGACCCAAATATCCAGTACCAATTACATTACATAAAATGTTACTTTTGACGGGCCCTATAGCTCAGTTGGTAGTATCCCTGCCTTCTGAACTGAGGGCTGTGTGCTCGATTCCTACTGGGTACAAACATTTGTGTGATGAACATAGATGTTTGTTCTGCGTCTGGGTGTTATATTGTATTCTATGTATGTATTTACAAACAAAAAAAGTATATAAGTATTGTATCAGTTATCTAGTTCCCATAGTACAAGCTATGCTTAGTTTGGGGCTAGATAGCGCTGTGTGAAATGTCCACACATATTTATTTATTTATATTTATTTACTTTTCTACTCAATGCAAGCTAGGTGTAGGTGGACAGATGTTAAGACATAATGAAGATTTAACGTTTTCCTGATGCGTCTTTATGTACCTATATTTGGTTTGATTGATGGAGGCTTCAATGCTTTCAATCTCAATTTATGATGGGTGACGGACAACTCTCAGCCTTATAAATGCATTAGTCTAACTCATTAGTTGCACTCATTACTCGCATTAGTTGGTAGCGTAAGTTGAACTCTGTATTTGCTGGTTATAAACAGAGTCTGATTAATGATTATAGAATGAACTGCCTAAAACGAATCAGCGTGAAATTATTTAATACACTTTACTAGCGTAAATCATTATATAAGTTGAGAACAAAGTTCTGTTTTAAAAGAAGATTATGCCCGTAGCTGCAATCACGTTAAATAATAATTAATGCTGCAGCATTCTGGGCACTTTTCCCTTCATCATCATCATCAGCCCGTAGACGTCCACTGCTGAACATAGGACTCCCCCAGAGTGCGCCACTCCGAGGGGCTGCTCGCCTCCTGCATCCATCGGCTCTCCCGCTTTTCCCTTCACCAACGGTTTATCTTAAGTTTTAAATTTTAGGTTTTTCAGTATTTGTTATTTATGTTTTTATTTTAATTATAATTATTTTTCATACTCACACTATGTCCACAACAATAGCCGTTATAGACAGAAAATAATACGTAAGTACTATAGTTTAGCTTAATGTCAGCTTAAGTTACACTAAAATATTCAATTATGTAGCTTGCTAACTTAAATAACTAAGTAAATAATTAAACACGCAAAGCGCTGCCGATGGCGCAAAACTTTTGAAGTTAATGTTAAACTTAAACTGTACACGTGAAAACTCATTATAAATTATTAAAATAATGTTTTGAATGTCTAATTAGGAAAGTAATCAGGAAGAAACTTTTGGAATTTACATGTATTCAGTAACTGGTGATCGTTATATCTACGGATTTCAGAAACAGAACAAGTATCAGTCACATGTGAAAATTTCGCTACAAAATTGATCATTTATCCAACAAGTTTGTTGTCATTTATTTCGCTTCGGAGCAAAATGTACAATACGCAGAATGTACAATACGCAAAATTTTCTTTTTATTAAAAGTTAAGGCGTTGTTAGGAAAGAAAAACCATTTTTATATGAGGAAATCGGTGTTAATAATAATGAAAAACATCAATAAGTAATATGGTTATCCACCAACCCGTACTTCGCCAGCGTATTGGTTACGGCCAGCAGTGGGAACGCATATAAAACGCATTTCCACACTCATTGTTTATGACTAAATAATGAGTGTTCTGAACCTTTCAGTTCATTTACTGTCCACTCATTTACTTTTGGTTGACGTGAAAAACTGTCAAACATTTATTTTTATTTGAAGTTTTAATAAATATATCCGTCTCTCTTTCAATAAAAATTCTTTACTTATCCTTTTTTTACTATGTCCACTCGGAAAATTTTTCAGTATCATGACATAGACCCCAGTATGTCTCCATTATCGTAATTTCGTGAGAACCCTCCCCTTAGAACCTAACCACAGATTAAGGATAAATATCTCTCTGGGGTCTGGAAGATGCAGCGTAGGCAGGGGGTACTAGGTGGACCAACGATCTGGTGAAAACCGTAGATGCAGGAGGCGAGCCGCCGCTCTAGTTGGCGCTCTCTGGGTTGCCTATGTTCAGCAACGGGCGTCTTCAGGTTGTTGATGATGATCTCTCTGGAAATCAAAGTCAAAGTTTCTTAATTAAGCACTTCTTAGAAAAAGTAGTTGTTTATACAGTCATAGGTATTTAAAGTTTTGGTAAAACTAAGACGTAGATGAAAGTACTAATAAATCGTTTTTATATCTACGCTAAAAACTTTTTATATGCTCTAGTTGCGTTGTTTACTGTAAGTTGTTAGTTAGCAGTAGGCCTAGCACGAATATTTACACGCGCGTAAGTGTAACGTTAACGTAAGGCAGTTGTATGGGGCGCTGATCAAATGCCATACAACTGCCTTACGTTAACGTTACATATAAGCGCGCGTAAATATTCGTGCTAGGCCTACTGATATTTACTTCTTACGTCTCTATGATTCAATTTTTTTTCCCAGCCGCTATTAAGTTGAATTACACTACACACAAACATTCTCATATATAGGTGAGCAACAAAAATTCTTATATATAGGTCATAATTATTTCTTTAGTTACATTTGATTTGATTTTTTTAACGATTTACTAAAAAAAATTCAACTCAAATCCGATTTATGTTCAACGATTTTATTATACAGCAGTTTATGAATTATTAAATTACAGTAGTAAAAGCGTATATTACATAGGTCTGTATATACATTCGGCCAATCACAAAATGACTATCCTTTTGTTCGTTTTTTATGTGATCCGAAATAAATAAAATTGATGCTCATAAAATATGGCAATTTATGCCTATTGTCAGTTTGAATATAAAATCGGGATGCATTTATTTCCATGAAATCTTTTTGCTGCTTTGTGACATATTTTTTATGTTGTAATGCTTTTTTTTATGTCACATTAATTATATACCTTTCATATTATTTTAGATAATCTGCAGCAGTAGTTTGCACCACTTTAGAATTAATTATGATAGGTACAATAGCACAAGATAAGTGCGATCGACAGAATCAGTATTTAACACCGGTCAGTTTGGTCCACTTCTTAAATTTATTCGTTTCCAAAATTGTCTTCTTTCCAATTTGTCTACTCCTATACCGCGTCTTTCTAATTTGTCTACTCCTATACCGCGTCTTTCTAATTTGTCTACTCCTATACCGCAACTTTCTAATTTGTCTACTCCTATACCGCGTCTTTCTAATTTGTTTACTCCTATACCGCGTCTTTCTAATTTGTCTACTCCTATACCGCGTCTTTCTAATTTGTCTACTCCTATACCGCGTCTTTTTTCTAAATTGTCATACTTCAAATTGCCAATTCCCCATTCGTTAATTTCTTATTTAGTTCATTCCTGGTTCGTTCACTCCTGCAACGTTCATTTTCTAAATTGTAATCCTTCATATTCTGATTCGTCTACTTCCTAAAGTTTCTATTCGCCATTCGTCAATTTTTTTTATTTCCTTCCTATTTCGTTTACTTTCGCAGCGTCCATTTTCTAAATTGCAGTCTTTCAAATCCTATTTCGTCCACTTCCTAAAGTGTCTATTCCCCATTCGTCTTTTTCGGGTTTCCTTATCTATACTTCTATTCTTAGGCATAGTAAAACCTGACAGAACTACGCTCAGTACCAATTTCGGAAGTACTATTATTTATTCTGTGCCAATGTGAACACATACAAACAAAAATAACACGCGACCAAATAACATAGTAATTGGATATATCCCTTACTTTTCCCTTAAACTAATTCATTGAAGTTGTTTAACCAAAGACTAGAGATTGATCTCAGGCGGCTCTGGTTTAATCTGTGTAGATTAATCCGTAGAGCATACCTACTGTGAATAGAGGAGCACTTGCTCAAAGAAATACATTCACGTTCCGAGGCTTATACGGTTGCCTTGAGGCAGACATATTTATATAGGACTTTGTTCTACAAACAGAACTTCCAAGTCAAATAGTTAGTCATGATCTAAATAGAAGGATTCAGAAATATTGTTTCTGACTATAAACTGTCTGACTCTATTTTAATTTAAATACTAAAAAATTAAAAATTACAAAATAATCTATGCTTTTAAAATTGGGTTTATTTACCTAATTGGTTCTAAAAGCCTTAATAATTGTCAGTTGTTTTGATTTAAAACCAATCTAAGAAGTTTTTACTAAAATATCAAAATTGCACTCTATAAATTTTACTATACAGTAGTATAACACTACTCTACTGGGTGTAATTGAATTCATTAGCATCCTTTGAAACTAAGTACCTACTCCTGATACCGGTTACGTCTAGACCAAAACTTTTGAATTCTAACACATTGGTTTAGTAATAATAACTCCAAAAAATGGAATAACTTACTTAATCAAATGCTACAATACAAAATTTAATTAAAATAATGAAGTACTGTTTTTAATTAGTACATACAAGGTATAAAAACGTTTAAGTGTATCAAAATCATCCGTGCCAACTGTGTTAGGCGCCGCGGCAATCTTCATAATTTTCAATAAAAATATTTTTATTTACACATTTAAACTCTTTAATAATCATCTATAAATGATGTACTATCATGGGCTCAATTTATGCTAATGAATTAAATTACATCCTGTATACATAGTAAAAAGTGAAAAACAACTTAGTTTCAATTAATTTAAAGTCATTTATTCATAAACTTAAAGATACATCGTTTGCTATTAAAACAATTAGCTACCGGGCATCGAATGTAAAGGTCGTAAAGGTTAAACGGTCTAGGGCACATTAACACTTTATTTTACAAGACCATTATAAGTTAAGTCTAGATAAACAGAGTATCTGATTTCATGCCTTTAACACTGTTAATGTTTTATGAAATGTGGTTTTTATTCTTAAAGAAAACGTGATCAAACACGTTTTAAATTAAATGATATTCTTAATAAGTTTTAACCAAACTGCGTGAATATCTTCTTATTATTTTTCGACTGGACAATGCTTTTGAATAATTTGAGAAACATCAAAAACTCTTATGACAAAACGTAATATTTTCATATCATAAAGCTCTTCTATTCATAACTATAAGTAGCAGTCTAGACACTCATTCAAAATGCATGCAAGAAGTTCTTCAATAAGTCTGCATGTGGTTACCCTATTACTAAGTATACCTACGTCGCTACTTTTGTTTCAAAATTTTACTATTTGTTATTTTATCAAGCTCGGTCGCCCACATCTTTCTTGAATATTTTATAGTTGAAATTAGTATTTAATGTTGATGCTCAAAGTATGTAATTTACTATGACTAGTTAATTTTTTTTGTTAAAGCAGTCTGGCATTTTCATTTCACAGACGTGGGCGTTCACATATTATAATGTTGTAAGCAGGTAAATACCATGGTACAATATTACTATTGACAATTCTCGAATATTGTGCCTATTTAAATTACGTCGGTATTTTTTTTACACGAGACATAATAGGCATGATGACTACTATTAAAAATAAACAAGTAAATATTACTTTCATAAAGAAGATTACAAAATGAATGCAATAATTGATGAAATAAGCAAAATCGGTAAATAAATCACGGAGTAATAAGCTTTTAAAGTTTCTACAGGAGGCATCAGCTCCTGTCCCTTTCTCGCGAAACAGAGCGCCCCCACAGTTACTATGAAAAATCTACTCGTGACGTCACGTGCCAAAGAGATTGTATGAAAAGGTACCACACCTTAGTAATAAGGTACTATAACGACCATCCTCTGACGTCACTGGCCGATTGAGCTATCTCTTTCTATTCCGGTTTTTAAAATGCTTGTAATTTGGTCATTTTTTGAAATATTAAATTTTTGTTTTCACAAATGTTTATGTTTTGAGGAATATAATTAATTTATCCAAAAAAATTTTTTGTCATAATGCCTATTATTAAGCTAAAATGATACTTGACAACGTACTAACACTGTTAAATGGTATTTTATTTTGAAGCTGAATTAGCTGAATCGTTTGGCGCGACTGAAATAAAAACTATGGTGTTTCACAACTTTGTCTTTTATTTACCATTCAAAAGGATACCTACCTACTGTAGACCTTGACTACCTATCGGATACTTTTTCAATGGAGTTTATTATCTACGCATTGGCCGTGATTCTATCTAAACCTAGCATGTGCCGAAGTAGCGTGATTTCGAACTCAGTTCCGGATCACTACGATCCGCAACTAAGTGTTGTTGCTTTGTTGATTCGAACCTCAGTATGTCGCACAAACGTAGGGCACTCTAATTTAACCTAAGCCTGGCCAAGGATTAAATTTTTACGAAAATAAATAGACGAACAGCTTTCTCAACCTGCTTAAGTTTACAAGGGTAAACGTTCTCTTATGTAGTTGTCCAAGCGTTGAAAGCCGACAACACAATGAGTTTGCGATCACGTTACCACACCTTGGTATTACCTAATTGGTGTTTCTTTCCTTCCAGGTTTCCTGTCAACATGTGCTACTTCGGTATAATACTGATAATCTTTAAGTGAACGCGTCAGCGGCTTCGGAAAATGAAGTTGGAACGTGTACAGTTTCTTCTGCTTGTGGCGTATCTCTCGGGAATTATTTTAGGTAAGTTGTGCGACTCTTTTTTATTAATCCTCAGTTTCTGTGTTGGAAAATCGGTCTATTAGCTGAAAGTACTAGCTCAATTTATTATAAGTGAATATTATCAGTTTACTGGTTCCCATAGTACAAGCTTTCCTTAGCTTGGGGTTAGATGGCGCTGTGTTAAATGTCCACACATATTTATTTATTTATTATTATTATCTATATACATTTAGGTCGTTGACTGCCGTGGGTCACCGTAACTATAATAGGTTTCCTATTGTTTGGCAGTTAAAATGTTGAAAAATTTAATTTTTTTGATATGTAATATTATGATCTAAAACATTGTGGGGCATATTCAAAGAAAGTTGCAATCGATTAAAGATACGTTTGAGAAACTACTTACGAAATTTGTATTCAAAAACCATTTTTATCTCTATTATAAAGGCATGTATGCAAGTTGTGTATTTCAGAATTTACTCAAAGCTTCCTGAAATCGTTCTGAAATCGAGATTAGTGAAATTTTGTATTCAAAAACGAATTTTATCATCATTTTATCCTCCATTTTGTGTCAATCTGTCATCAATCTGTCAAATACTAAACGATATTATAACCTATCAGAGCAAAGTTTGAAACGTCATGTTAAAACGTCCAATCAGAGCGGAGAATCACCGATTTAATAGAAAAAATTGTAATCGAAAACGCTGATTTCGTCACTAAAATCGTGTTTTAAGCTAAAATAGGTAGGAGGGTACTTTAACGGGATCATTGAACATTTTCGTGGGGTATTGTAAAAAGAAATCTGCGATATGATTACTGCAAACGGCTTTGGTATACAATGTGATTGAAATTCTTTCACGAGAAAGGATGAATTTCAAGGATTTGAAGAATTGAAGTCAGCTCTGGTGCTGCTCACAGTAGCTGGGACCAATGGCTTAACGTGCTTTCACCGGAGCATTGTAGAGCTCAGCTGTAAATGATCACTTTTTGTGGCGGTCACCCATCTAAGCAGTGATCATGGCGTCCATTGCTTAGCTTTACCGGCTCGTTCTAAGTAGTTGAGCTTCCCTTAATTACAGTTCAGTGCGAAAGAGAATATTGCTGCCCATTGCTTGCACTTATGGTAGCCATGACAAGATTTGTGGTGGGCCTATATATAGTTATACCTGGACCACACGGTTGAATACAATAGGAAAACATAGGTACTTATCTCGTTTAGCTTTATGTGATTTATTTCATGTAAATATTCACAAACTTCTCATCGACATAAAAAATACCACTCTGAGACTTAGGTCTATCTTACTAGTGCTGTATTACTGAAACTGCAATTTTGTAGTGCCAATTTAATGCTGTTGGTCTCATCTGGCCATATACCCGTATAACGAGCGTATAAATAAGCCCTGTGAGAAAAAGACGCAAGGATCCTGGGGAGATGTTTTTATAGGTGAAGTATAATGCAAAACATGACCTCACAAAGTTTTATTTCAATTTATAAAATAAATACAATTATTCTAAGAAGGTATTAATACATAATGCGACTATAGTACCAAAGACAAATAAGGTACATCTAGCTCAACGGGTGTAAATTGTAGCATTATAAGAGGCGGGTAGTCATGTTTCATGTTTAAAAAGTCGTTGCGGAAACTGCATGCGCTTTAACGTAACATCACCAATATTTTATGATCACAATACTGTAACAAAAGCACAACACAGTAGGTACTGCAGGCTCTCATTTCTGAAACAAAATACGAAATATGTGAAAATGTTAAAAAACACGACCATTGTGGCCATTGTGGTGGCCTGGTAGTACCTAGCTCTACTTTCTCATCATCATCATCATTAGCAGCCCGAAGACGTCCACTACTGAACATAGGCTCTACTTTCTGTGTACTTTAAATTATGGTTGCTGTATACCTACTCGGTACCAAACACAGAAAAGAATTATATTATAAACTCTTTATTGACACTAAGATATAAACGATGAGAACCAAAAAGATTTTCGCGTGGATACCACGGACCGATAAGGCGTAACGTATGAGTAGGTAGATATTAACAAAACCGTCAGGAGCTGTTGGATTCAAGAGGCTAGTTACCCAAGCCAACAGTGGACGTGCTCCCCTTCCGACTGATGATGGTCAATCGTGGTATCATGGAGCTATGCGTGGTAACTTATCGATGAATAGAAGTATCGGTCTGGTAGGTACTACTCACTTTGTCAGATAAGTAGTTTACGTTGCTTTTCCAATTTATTTTAGTAGGTGATTTTTTTATGATTATTAAGTTATTTTTGGTGGATAATTCACCACAATTTGTTGGATTTATTTTTTAAAATACCATGGTCGTACAAAGAAAATACAAACAACAGTCAAAGAGTATATAATTTACACAACAGTGACAGATGTTGTTAATTGATGTCAAGCACATGGAAGTTTAATATGATATTCTATACTAACTGGAATTTGTACATCGGACGGAAACGTGGTTCGAGGGAGATAGTGACTAGGGAGGCGCTTGTCGTTGTCAACTGATAGCCACTTTTTCAATATCAATGTTTCTCTCCAATATTTAGATTAGATGTGGATGTGGCCTGTGTATATTTTAACTAATAAGATAATGACAAAATATATAAAATACCTAAGTAGGTACCTACATCAGTAGGTATCAGAAACATGTTTATTGGTTAACTTTCTTACGGTTTTACTTTCATCATTATCCGGTACCTAAATAGAAAATATACTGGGTGTAATTGAATTAATTAGCACCCTTTGAAACTAAGTACCTACTCCTGATACTGGTTACGTCTGGACCAAAATTTTTGAATTCTAACACATTGGTTTAGTAATAATTATAACTCCAAAAAATGGAATAACTTACTTAATCAAATGCTACAATACAAAATTTAATTAAAATAATGTAGTACTGTTTTTAATTAGTATACAAGGTATAAAAACGTTTAAATATATCAAAATCATCCGTGCCAACTGCGTTAGGTGCCGCGGCAATCTTCATAATTTTCAATAAAAATATTTTCATTTACACACTTTTACTATTTAATAATCATCTATAAATGATGTAGTATCATGGGTTCAATTTATGCTTATGAATTTAATTACATCCTGTAGAAAATCTTGTTTTTTTATATTCGATGTAGGTACATCTACGTATCCTACCTGCACATAAATTTCTAAAAGTTATATTAACACTAATTCAATTCCTAGTAAAGTTGAATTGTCCGATCGCGTCACGCGGTTGGCGGCAACAGCGCTGATTTAAGGCTTTTCGACAATCCATCTGACGGTAGGTAGTTAGCGCGCGCAAGTACATCGAGTGACGGAGGCCTTACGTATATAGTAACATTATATAGCAGTATCTGGGGTATACCACATATTGTTGAATATGTTCACCCTTAGGATGAAACTAAAATAAAAGGTTATTCGAGACATTGTTCTTATTTCATGTTTCTTATTTAAAATTAAAATTTTATTTTCATAATAGCGCTTGTAGGCTCAAATTAAATGAAAAAATTAGTAAAATCTGTAAATAAATCTCGGAGTAATAATCTTTTAAAGTTTCTAGAGGAGATATTGGCTGTCCCTTTCTTGCAAAACAGAGATTCCCCACAGTGACTTTGAAAACGCACGTTTATGACTTCATGTGATTTTTTTTATGCTATAGGTAGCAAACAAGCATACGGCCCTCCTGATGGGAAGAGGTCACAGTAGCCTAAGACGTGCCATTGATGCGTTGCTTACTCTGTGATAATACTCTATTGTGTGTAAAGCTACCACAGCTAAATAATTAAGCACTATGAATGAGCAAGAACTGACGTCACAGAATGTTAGACCTGTCTCTCTCTATTCCTTTATTTTAAAATAGCTTGTAGCTTTCACAACTGCTTCATTATCATCATCATCTATAGCTTCTAGACATTAGATAGGACTCCCCCAGAAAGCGCCACTTTGAGCGGCTCTTCGCCTCCTGCGTCCATCGGCTCTCCATGATTTTCAGCAGGTCGTCGGTTCATCCAGTGAGGCCTCTGCCTACGCTACGCCTTCCGGTTCGTGATCGCCACTCGAGAACCTTTCACGACTGTGTATTCTTTGGGAAATATTTGACAAAGCGAACGAAGTGAGTACGCAAGTACGATGTCGTACTTGCGTACAGGTCGCATTATTCAACCAATCTTGCCGTATCTTGGTAGGTTCGTGAGGAACGTCGTCGTTCCAGTTAGGTATGAGCATATAAATTCCTTGGTTTTTAAGTTATAAAAATTACTATAGATAAGAATAAGCATTTTGATAAAAAACTGAACAATGTGACCGAATTCCGTGTAAAATAATTTTAATGCTACTGGAAACGTCATATTACTAAAACCACAGAGTAACAATAGTTTTTTCTCTTATCTGTGACTAGAACAGGTTTGATGATCGTTTTTGAATACCACTGCATTTGACAGCTCTATAAGAGTTGTAGAACATTTTAGTTAAAAAACTTTCTACGTAAAATGGCATTTACTGCGCATGCTTGTGTATGAAGATCTCGTCGTCATTGGCCAAATGGAATCTTTCTTTTAACCAATCACTATTTTAGAGAAAGGTTGCCTTAGTCGTACCACAGTCTAATCCCCGTCTGCACTAAAGTTTGACAGCTCCTAGGTTTGCTTTTATTTCTCTAGGATTTACTAAACGATAAAAATTCGGTGCACTAAACTCAGTCAGTTGCATAAATGCCTAAGACAATAATAGGCATAATGACTAGTATTAAAAATTAACAAGTAAATACTTTACTTTCATAAAGAAGATTAAAAATGAATGCAATAATTAAAAAAATAAGTAAAATCGGTATAGAAAGGAGAGGCCATCTTCTGTCCCTTTCTCGCGAAACAGAGCACCTCCACAGTTACTATGAAAAGTCCACTTGTGACGTCACATGCCAAAGAGATTGTTTGTAAAGCTACCACAGCCTAGTACTATGAACGACCTTGCTCTGACATCACTGGCCGTTTGAGCTATCTCTTTCTAATCCTGTTTTTAAAATGCTTACTTGTAACTTTGTAATTTTTTGTGATATTTTATTTTTGTTTTCACTAAAGTTTATCTTTTGAGTAATATTATTAATTTATGCATAAAAAAATATTTAATAATGCCTTGGAAACAAGTCACGGAAGATGATAGTTTAGTAATATCTAGTAGATACATACACCAACAATAAATTAGTTCAACCAATTTCACCAATTGTCATAATGGATACTATTTTCTTATTCCATACAACAAATGTGATTTTTTGGTCATTTTATAGTTAATGGTACGGAGGCCTTAGTGCGCGAGTTTGACTTGCACTTGGCCGGTTATTTTGTAAGTTTGTACCCAAAGTATTTTTTAGAAACACATTGAAATATGTAGGTATAATATCTATTAGCACCATGCTCAACGATCTCAATAGTCTCCCAACACGTTGGTCTAAGATGAACATGGACAAGACGAAAATCATGTCTAATGCCCATGTTCCACCTGTACCGGTAATTGATGGGAACGATACTTTCAATGTCGTAAACAAAAATATGCCTACCTAGGGTAGATCCAAATGGGTAGGTCCAACTTCGACAAAGAGGTCGCACGGAGAATCCAACTCGGCTGGGCAGCGTTCGAGAAACTTCGACCTATCTTTTCGTCTAAAATACCTCAAAGCCTGAAAATGAAAGTTTTCAAACAGTGTGTGTTGCCAGTGATGACTTACGGCACTGAGACCTGGTTTCTTACTGTTGGCCTAATGAGTAAGCTCAAAGTCGCGTAGCGAGCTATGGAGAGAGCTATGCTCGGTGTTTCCTTGCGAGACAAGATCTGAAATGAGGTGCAAGAGAATTAAAGTCACCGGTATACCTTTCAGAATTACCAAGTGACGTGGCAGTGGGCGGGTCACATCGTTCGACAACCGATGGGGAAGAAAGGTTCTCGAGTGGTGACCACGAACTAGTAGATGCAGTGTAGACCGGCCCCTCACTAGATTAGGTGGACCGTGGAAGCAACCACTCAAAGTGGCGCTCTTTGGGGGAGGCCTATGCTCAGCAGTGGACGTCTTCTGGCCGATGATGATGAATATCTGTTTTAAAAAAATTTAAATTACTTAAATTAAATTAAATATCATTTATTTCAGACATTGGCCCTATAAAACATAATACAAATGAATCAATAATTAAGTAAGTAGGTAGGTATAAAAATAAATTAGAATAAAAATTAAAATCATGTAAATTAAATTCTGAAAGATTTTAATAATATTTTGAATTAGCGTAATAACTAAAGAATCAATGTAGGTACTACGCAAGAATTTTGATTTAATTTATAATACATAGACAGACATTTTTTACCAGTTTTTTATTCAGGGGGTACGACCGGACCCACCTTACCCTGTAACTATCAGTACAAAAAAAACAGCTCATTCATTGGATGTTCAGATTTTACAATCAGCCAATGAACTTGGCCAAGTCATATGTGCCTAGCTTTAAAATCGTTTATTATTTACAAGATAAAGTACTTATTAACCAATAACGATCCACTGGAGGGAATAGACCCACCCATTTTTTCTATAACCCCGCCCATAAAATCGCAGCCCGTAAATGGTTCACGCCTTCATAGATATGAGCACTGATGACCAATTTTACGGCGGCGGCGTGTACTAAAAGTCTTCACGGCGGCGGCGGCGGTGGCTCGCCGTCGCGGAGACCTTGGTTTGAGATTTTTTCCTGCGTACAATTTCTTTAAAAAAACTTACAGAAAGTCATATTGCTACGGGGCCACACGGTCGGTCGACCTTGCCGGCGAGATCGTCTGTTGTCATTGTCACGTTACGTCGATTTTTATACCAGTGACGAAAACGAGGGTTGAACGACATTGGTCAAGTTAGATATAAATATAAAATATAAATATGTGTGGACATTTCACACAGCGCCATCTAGCCCCAAACTAAGCATAGCTTGTACTATGGGAACCAGATGACTGATACAATACTTATATAGTATTTTATCAGTCATCAGTCATCATATATTCGTCAAATCGGTAATTTGTCAAATTGGATATTGGTCAAATCGGTAGTTCGTCAAATTGTCTTTTTGTCCAATCATGAAATTTGCCAAATACGCTATATGTCAAGTAATTTAAGTACAATCAAGTGTAAAACTGAAAGATAATATGGTTCACTTAGGTCAGATTCCGCTTTACTATCCTAGCGCAATCGATATGACGGCTGTGTGTAATAGGGTGTTCTGAGTCACCCAAGATATTTCTAGGGTGACGACGATGCGGAGATGAGTCTGTCATGTCTGTAGAGTACGTTAGCGCTTGGACTACAAAAATATTGCGATTATGTGGTGTTACATCAAAATAGCGTTATGAAGCATTCTTCAGAAACTGTCGGATCGGTCAGTACTCATTAGTAAGAGCGAGAAAGCAAGCCACGACGGCACGCCGCCGTGTTGTGCTCAGCGCCGTCATGAATTTACGGTGACGGCGGCGCGCTAACGCGGCGCTCATATCTACTTCATATTTAGTTCCATTTTGTCCCAAATCAAGTTTGAAATCACAGAGTACATTGGTAAGTCAGACACCACCACAGAGTACATTGGTAAAGACAACACCACGGAATACCAAATTTGTGCAATTTTGGGAGGATATCCGATGAGATCCGAAATGAGCAGATCCGTAGAACTAAAGCGGCTGATATTTATTTACACAAGTGGATTGAAATGGCAATGGGCTGGGCAGGCCACGTCGCACATTACTAACTATAGAACTGAAACCGATGGGGAAGAAAAGTTCTTGAGTGGCGACTACGAGCTGGAACATGCAGCGTAGGGTGGCCTCCCAAAACCTAGATGGACCGATGATCTGGTTAAAACCGCAGAGCAGCCGATTGATACAAGTGGCAACCAGCCGCTCAAAGTGGTGTTGAATGGTTTAGTGGTTGTTAGATGGTTGGCGCTTTGGTGGACACCTAACAGGTGTATCAGTCAGGCAGGTTATGTTTCTTGCAGAGTATTTAGGTAAACAAACTCAAAACAGTGCTTGAGTATACCTACTTAAATAAAGCCACTGTTTAGTCTATCTTTATAGGTATTTATCTGTAGGTAAGGTAAGTAAGTGAACTGTGAAAGCTGAATGCAAATGGTAGATTTATTTCATAGTGGTGATTTTTTTTCATAATAAACACTACAAAATCGTCTCGGAAAACACATGCAGTGGTCGTGGAATACACCTAACATATTCTTCCAGGTCCTCCTTTCCGCAACGCTATATCGTCGAATCTACGTCTGGTCACTTCCTCTGTGAGCTTTTAAATACACGGCCATATATCCTGATATATGCCTGCATTAGGTCAGGATTATTACGTGTTGAAATAGCTATCGTATATTCTTATCTCCTTATCTCATGTATTTTCATACATGAGGGCGAATTCTCCGATATTATAAACAAGCTTTTCTACTGCAGTATGGAGATTCATATAATTATAGCGGTTCGCTTTGTCGTCAATTGGTTGTTTTATTTTTCCCGTTTGTCTATCGTTCGTGATTTTGAAGCCACATAATAATTTCAATAAATTATTTTCAACAATTTTGTATCACAGCTATCTATTATATTAGTGAAGACAGATAGGACTTTCAATCTTTACCAATGTACTCTGTGGATAGGAGAGCTCTATGGTTGACAGTTAGTTACAGTGTCTCCACCAAGCGCTTGTGTCACCATAGTGGTGCACCTAGTTCCATGTTCAAATATCGATATCGATAGCACAGTATATACGCGCCGTGGCAAAAAAAAACGACATGGGAGTAACTTAGAAAGTTATTGGTGTTGTAATACAACTTTTTAAACCTCATAATACATTTTATTAAATACTACAGGAGCATGATACATTCCTGCAGTAACTAATGAAATGTATGAGTTTATATTCTAGAAAGGATTAAATGAAACAAATTTTCTGATTTATATAGCTTTTATTTCTTCTTAGATTTATTGTAGGCTATTTTTGGGGGTGAAACCACTCAACTGTCTATCTATCACGGTTCATGAGATATGGCTTGGTGACAGACGGGCAAACGAATAGTCAGACCGTGTAAAACCAAAATAATGCCATTCTAACTAAAATAGGCAAATGAAAACATACTTTGAGCTGTCTGAGCGTAAAATTGTATCACCTAGAACACATTTCAGGAACCATTTAAAATTGGTTTTTGAATATGGGCCTGTAAGTATTATAAATTTTTGTTATGATTGACTTCTATAAACTCTTTAAAACTGTTTTATTGATAAAAAATGATAACAGTTGGCTTTTGGTGTATCTTTCTTTCAAAAGTTAAAAGGTCCAATATAAATACTTAAGTACTTCGTTATATAATTCAATGATTTTCCTGTAGTCAAAAGTTTGACGGTGAAGTTTGAGAAAGGTTCTCGAAGGTTTGAATTAGCCTAGTCAGTTGGAACAATTTAAAAATTTACCAAAATGAATTTTGCGACGGACGACTAATAAGCACTTACAAATTAATCATTGTTAAACTAATGTTATTATATTTTCATTCTTATTTTGACGAATGTACTTATACTTAAGCAAAATATGCCCAAAAAGGTTTCCGTATTTTTCAGTGCTCTGAGTGCTCATAGTGAAGCACGACTAGCTATTCCTAACCGATCGGTAACGATCGTGACAGCGAAAGCAACGTTCGCTGCGGTCACTACTATGATGGGTGACCGCTACAGCAAAAAGTCGGTATTTAGAACTGAGCGCTACCGTGCTTCGGAGGGCACGTTAAGCCGTCGGTACCGGCTGTTTTCGTAAGACAATAGTCGTTAAGCCAAGTCAGAAGCCTAATGGGCGGACTAAAAATTCTGACACCAGGGCTGATCACTTGCCTACACGAGAAGAAGAACTGCTCTGAGGCCATTCAAATCAATTCCAAAAGAGCAACAAGCATACTGTTACGCTGCAAAAGGGAGTTGTTTGTTGATGTTCTAACGAAGCATTAATCGGATAATTTTTGTATATTATTTTTTTATTATTTTTGTAATGTAAGGAGGGGTTTTTGAAGCCTTAGTAATTTACGGGGTATTCCCAGAAGACCACTATATTAAATCGGTACTCTTTTACTCCCACTGTAAGTAAATGTTGTTGTAACTGTTGTTCTAAATTGGATTGTTTGCAACAACAACAAATAAAACAACAACGCCATTGGGAGCACGCCTCGCGATCGGAAACTTAACACTCACGTACTAAATGGAAACTTTGGTACGGAGCTAATAAAATTTATTCTTGTCCTCTGACCATTACAGACTTGTTTCTTCATTAGGTACTAATGTTTTGAGCATAACACTAGGAACAAGATACAAAAGGCAACGAAACGAAGCTAAACAATTTCTTTAAACTCAGTAGGCCTAACACAAATATTTACGCGCGCGTATGTGTAACGTTAACGTAAAACCCCCTATTACGATTGCGTCTGCCACTCAACTGCTGTCAAAGTTCAAAATACAATTTAGACAGCAGTTGAGCGGCAAACGGGCGTCAGCAGCGCTGCTACCTCAATCGTAATAGGGGGGCAAATCAAATGCCATACAACTGGCATACGTTAACGTTACACTTACGCGCGTAAATATTCGTGCTAGGCCCACAGAACATTGCTCGTGACTCCGAAATAAATAATGCCACACTTTATAGTCCAGTACAATGTGAGACACTGTTTAAATATTGAATAACTATAAAATGCATATAAAGGTCCCTTCTGAAACAATGAAAAGGTGTACAAAATCATTTTTTCAATACTTACAGTAGGTACCTACTTAACTATGAGTTTTTACTGATGTTTTTTTTTTCATACAGATTTTTCTGATTTTCGGAAAAAATAATTCCACCTCATTAAGTTTAGTCTCAGTCCTAACGCTAAAAATGAACTAAAAAAACGAAGAGGCGTCCAGCTATAAACCTCCCTAGCTCTACATTATCGAGTTTGAGTTCTTGCACTGGCGAAACTTTCTGGAAGGGATGGGTGATAAAATTACCCCCAATTTATCCCCTGGACCGGCCATTTGTAGCACCCGCCGCGGCTGCAGAGTGATTTCGGCTAAATCTCCCTGAGATACAAACCGGTGGAGCTGTTTAAAGTATTCAATGTCTGACTGGAAGCCACATTGTATTGAAAGGGGGATACATCAGGATTCAATTTTGTCTCATGGATTTTACGATTTTACTGAAGTCAATATTACCGCATCATAAATGTAAATAAATGTAAAGACGGTTTGCTTAAACTAAATGCAATGCACATTTCTAGTTTGTTATGTGAAAGTGATAGCAATATAATACGCGTCTTATCAACCAGTAAAACAAGATGCATCATCATTGTTTTCCCCTTTTATGGTACCTGCATTGCATCTATGATTATCTTATACATAATTACAATAAACCTGTAAAGATAACTCAGCACCATGCTCAACGACCTCAGTAGAGTCTCCCGACAGGTTGGTCTTAAGATGAACATGGACAAGACGAAAATCATGTCAAATGCCCATGTTCCACCTATACCGGTAATTGTCGGGAACGATACTCTCGAAGTTGTCGACAAATACGTCTATCTAGGGCAGACTGTCCAATTGGGTGTCCAACTTCGACAAAGAGGTCGCCCGAAGAATCCAACTCGGCTGGGCAGCGTTCGGGAAGCTTCGACCTATCTTTTCGTCCAAAATACCACAAAGCCTGAAAACAAAAGTTTTCAATCAATGTGTGTTGCCAGTGATGACTTATGGAACTGAGACGTGGTCTCTAACTGTTGGCCTCATTACTAAGCTCAAAGTCGCGCAACGAGCTATGGAGAGAGCAATGCTCGGTGTTTCCCTGCGAGATAGGATCCGAAATGAGGAGATCCGCAGGAGAACTAAAGTGACCGATGTAGCTCTTAGGATTGGCAAGTTGAAATGGCAATGGGCAGGCCACATCGCTCGTAGAACTGACAACCGATGGGGAAGAAAGGTTCTCGAGTGGCGACCACGAACTGGAAGACGCAGCGTAGGCCGGCCCCCCACTAGGTGGACCGACGACCTGGTGAAAGCCGCGGGGAGCCGATGGATGCAGGAGGCGAGCAGCCGCTCTAAGTGGCGCTCCCTGGGGGAGGCCTATGTTCAGCAGTGGACGTCTTCAGGCTGTTAATGATGATGATGATGATGATGTAAAGATAAAAAACTCTGCGTAACTGTGTAGCAACGGGCACAATAAAAATTGTAATTTTAAAGATAAAAATATCTATACTATAAAGTAACTAAGATCATTATTGACAATTACAAATTCAATTAACGTTCCTTCAAACACAGCCAATTGAGTTTATTCCAATCATTAGCTTGAGCGTCAATACGAACTCAAGATAGTACTTCATTCTGACCTCGGACGTTGCTTTGCGAGACTTTTCTCTTTACACAAGCGGTTTTACTAACTGTAATTAGATTTGGTGAATTACTTTGAAGCAAAGTCTTTGAAGTTTGCGGAATGGCCGGGGGCAGGTGAGCGTGAGTCTTTATAAACGAGCCTGTCCCTTTTTATATGCACGGTTGTGTTTGTTTTTACTCAATTCTTGCGAGAATTGTCAATTTTGCAAAATTGGATTATTTTACAAAATTCTTGTATTCCTTTTGGTTTAAGGGCGAAATTGTAGAAATGTTTCAGTATTTATAAATTTTATTGTTTGTTTATTTTTTATGTAGAATGAGCCAGCGTGTTACATTTCACCCGATGGTGTGATGCAGCCAAGTGTAGGTTCATGAAAAAATAAAAATATTATTCTCGTTTATGAATGATCTATGAACCAGACTATAGTCTGGCAAAGCTCAAGTATTGTAATTTTTACCATATTAATACTGAATGTTTCGCGTAAAGTCAATTCTTAGTCATAGTCATAGTCCAGTCTAAGTCAAGTAGTCATAGTCCAGGCTAAGTCATGCTCTCGTAAAGTGTTAGCAACACGAAAAATCACGTTTCACCAGATTATATCACATGCCTATACTCATGCTCATAATTCAGTACTTCATCATCATCATCATTAACAGCCTGAAGACGTCCACTGCTGAACATAGGCCTCCCCCAGGGAGCGCCACTTAGAGCGGCTGCTCGCCTCCTGCATCCATCGGCTCCCCGCGGCTTTCACCAGGTCGTCGGTCCACCTAGTGGGGGGCCGGCCTACGCCTATTCAGTACTTAATGCGTAAAAAACCACCAATTTTAAACATTAACACTAAAAAAAGCTCAAGTTTTGAGAAATAATACAATGCAACAACGTGAAATTTTCTGTGTTCCCGCCAAAATTTCATAGAAAATCTTGTATATGGTAGCACAGTGCATACTACAAAACACTTTTAATTGGTTGAACCATTACTTTTTCTAGAAAATACACCAATCAGAAAATTAATACACTGACATGTTATGTAATTGTCAGGTAATGATATAAAAAACTGATTGCTATATGAAAACGTTTTTGCGGGTTCCAAAATATTCCACTGCAGAGTCAGCTTTGCCAGACATGAAAGTAAAAGCTTCAGTTAGACAGTACAATATATTTTTGATATTTTTGCTATTTTTGCTAGGTACTGTAAGAACCCCCCCTTTACTAACCCCCCTATTCCCCTTATATTCATAATTATTATAGTTGTATCTTTAATTTACGGAACCTAAATACCTAAGTTTAAATAAACTATAAATTGAATTTAAATAAACGCTAGCAAATCTAATACCGTTGAAAAGAACCTAAGCTTGTTGATAGAAAGAACCTAGAAGTAACCTAAGTTTGTTGTATGTTCTAGATTTGTTATGGCCAAGTGATCGTCTCCTAATAGTGGTAGAACCCGTACGTTGTGATAATGTAGTAATCCAAATCCTTTTAAAGTAATGAGACAATTCCTAACTAACATCAATACGCAATTAATGTAGTAAATTGGAATACCCATTATCCTACTATTCACTGCAATCTAAACCTTTGATGAGCGCTAATCCTATATCTGCTGGAAAGATCGAAAACGTAGTTTGCTCCAAAACCAATCACATTAACCTAATTTGGAAATCCTGAAGTACTTCCTATAATTAACCTTCAGAACCATTCTTCAAGTGTATATATCAGAATCTCTTAACTAATACTATCTAAAAAATATAAAATTCCCGTTTGTTACACTTCCACTATTCGGTCCAAAAATTCCCACTAGTTACAAAAATGTTATCATTCCTACCGGAAATGCTTACAACCCATTCTACCATTCCCTTACGCCTATTTTAAACATATTAGCGAAGTCATGATAAACCTCTTCTGCTTATCATGACGCCATCTTCTGAGCCCCAATTCCAAACTATAAATTAATCCTAAACCTAAATCTGGTTTATTAAAGTGGCCTTCTATGATGATAGTCTAGAATTCGTTACTCTAACTTTCCTACGTTGTATTCTATATTATAGATTAATAAATAAAAACATAAGTAAAACTCAAATTATTTATTAAGAAAGTTATTTCAAACGATTATGAATTTAGAATTTACTTTACCAGAATAGTTTAAATTATAATTTAAATTATAAAATAATTTTATAGAATTAAAGTACCCAGAGGAAATAATTAAATATTAAAATTATGTTGTGGTTCATAACTAACTTTGAGTTTTAAAAATATATCCGGAAACTTCGATTACTCCTGATTGAGAAGAAGCCCAAAGAAACTCCTCAGGGTTTATTTTTTTTTATATCATGTTTGGTTTTACAATATTTGAATTTACAATAATTATAAAGTCGACTTACGAAGCGATATAATATTTTTGGGAAACCGTAAATTTAGAGTTAATACATCTACCGTCGAGATTAAATACTATTATCTATAATAAAACACATGACCTTTTAAATAAGTTTCGAAGAATGACAATCAGACATGTCTTGATGAATCGTCCTACAAAGAAGAGCCCGTAGGTTATGCATTATGCGCAACCTCGCCGTGTGGAACCTCTGCTCCTCTCTCGAAGATTCGGCCGACATGAAATGGAGATTAATAATGTTGAATAAAAACTCAGGACATTTATTTCGGAGTAATTACACAATGATAATAAGTTGTATGCTGAGCTGAGCCGGGATCTGTTTCTGACATCGTGCAATATCGCTTCAGAGTATAATTAGTATATATATATAAGTTTCTTATTTTATGTTCCGTGTTATATTGTTCCTTTCGCGATATTGTGTGTCGGAAATAAAGATCATTTCGTTTCATTTCATTTATTCCTAATCGTTTCCATACCCGTATTTATTGATATTATAATAATATTATGCATATATTTTGTATACTATAGACATTGAACCGTTTATGAATTCTCAGGCTGACTTTGCTTCTCCTGAATTTTCATAGAAATCATCCATATATCTAAGACGTATTTCAGTATAATGAAATATGCTAAAGTTATGTTTGATCCGTAGAACAAAGTGTATGTATTGTAAGTTGTAAATATATTATTGATATCAATTATCAACAAGACGTTATTCTCATTCGAATTTATACAATTAGCTATCCTATCCGTGTGGTAAGGAGTCACTAACAAGGTACTGCTTATGCTTGACCCATATAAATACGAAGGACAATAATTACTTTTTGAAAAATATTATAAATTTGTTGTAAAATAAAAGTTAAATTTTATTGAAAATTCATTAAAACAATGTCAAATCTAAACTTCACCAAACTGAACTATGCCCATAGATTTGAGATAAATAAATATATTGCATCTTATCTTATAAGATCTTTGCCTATCTTAGACCCTCAATATCATCATCCTGAAGATGTCATTATCATCAACACCATCATCATCATCACCAGCATCATCATAAACCCATGTCACACTGTGCAGCCGTTAGTCTTCCGCTTCCTTCGACTACCCACGGCTCTGACCAGGTCAAACCTCATCATCATCATCATCACCACCATCATCCTGAACCTATGCCACTCTGTACAACCGTTAGTCTTCCGCTTTCATTGGCTTCCCACGCTCTGACCAGGTCAAACCTCATCATCATCAACATCATCACCACCATCATCATCATTATCTTGAAGGTGTCCACCTAGTGAGGAACTGGTCCAAGCCGCATCTTCCAGCTCATAGTCGCCACTGACTTGTTCGAGATAAATACCTTTTACCTATTACGGAAGACCTTAATCTAAATTTCCAGTTTTTACGTTATAGGCGCATGAAAACATTACCTATTTTGAATTTACTAGAATGATATTCAAATACGCTCGTGATACTTACAGTAAATAAATAGGGAAAAGATTTCCTCTCCACCTTTGTGTTTCCTTCATGATCTGACGAAAGAAAACTCTACCTGCTTTTGCTGAATGATAAAATGAGTGTGATAAATATACATCAGAGTATGCTTCAATTTTCATGCGGGAATAAGATCTTTCGATCATCTCCGTGATCACAACAACAACCTGCTAAGAAAATAATTATTGACTAATACTAAAACGAACTACAACATTATTCCCAATAATTTTCCAGTTAGGATTAAATCAAAAATCATCACATAAAATCTAAAATGAAAGGTCAGTATTCAAATACATTCACGATATTTTTAATCATCGCGTAGAATAAAACTTTCATCTCCTTCATGAATATCGCTAAACTTCCACCGGCTAAGGAAATGTGCAGTGAATAACACTAGCTTCCTTTCTACATTAAAATCCCCTACCATCATCAGACCTTCCGCCTAAAGTGATGTCCACGATGATCTTGTGCTACAATAAGCATCTACACTCATCATCATCTAAGCTCCTACCGACTAGGAAATATGCAAAGAATAGCATTGGATTTCCCTTCTGTACATTAAAACCATCTGCCATCATCAGATCATCCGCTCAGCGTGATGTCCACAACGATATTGTCCTACAATAAGCATTTTCACTCAACATCAACCTACCAGGAAAGCGCTTCGCTCAGCAGCAAACATTTTCCGTCCGTGTATATCTTCAAATACTAAAGAACTACACCTACTAAACAGTAAATTAGAAGATTTCACCTTTCAATTTCCACAGACTAAATATAGCGAAGTACTTCCCTTTGAACCTGATGGTCTTAAGTAATATTAATTCATTATTCCTGTTTTAAATAGAACTGCTCCGTTCCTTCTTGCTGATTGATTTTCTTCACTCCATGGATTTCTTTTCATCTTTTAGTAATACAATAAACCTGGAAAAAACTATATTTTGCCATCTTTTCTTTTTCATTTCCTAATCACCACTCCATCTCCCAATCTGAAAATATATCAAAAGTCTTTGACACATTCTAGACTGCTAGCTCGCGATCAAGTATCAACCTTTTTATTAAGGAGTTTTTATTCTTTCTACTATTACCTCATTTTACGTTTAGATAACTACTTTTAAACCTATCTCTATGTCCTATACCAGTTAATGCAGTATCAAACGAATATTTGCTTTATTTTTGGATTATTATTTACTCGTAAAATTATTTGATTTAAATATATTTATAATTGAGAAAACTTCCTAATATTTGTGACGTCACGAGACACCCTGGATCGTTACAATCGCCCCTAAAATATTTGCGCAGGCGTTTTAAATTTAAAGCCGAAGTAAAATTTTATTCATTAGATAAAACATTTTCACAAATATTAGCAAAACTTCAATAAAATTATTTATGTTTATAATTAAACGCCATTAAGCAATTATAATTTGTAGACGTTTGGCTCTGAACTTAAAATGTAATTATAGTTCTGTAGTGTAACTAACCGTTATGTTTAATTTAAGAGAGTATCTAAAATATTTAAACCGATGGCAAATTTTCAAATAATATGCAGCGTACTGCGTATTAGTTCGAAAAGTATTAATTGTTACTTATGTTTTTTTTATAATTATATATGTTGTTTCACCTTAAAAATATTCTCGAAAGAATAACGTAGTTAACTATACTAAATATTATACTGAATTGACAATCATTTGTCTTTTGTAACAAACCAAAATTATTCTGTTTTAAACGCCCTCTTAAGCCGTAACAACAGTGAATTACATTATGAGTCAATATCCAAAATTTCATCACATCAATCATAACCAAAAGTAACTTATCCCAAGGATAACCTGGCCACCAAAAGAAACCAGGTTGTGAGGCTGGTCAGTCCTAATAACTCAAAGTAGAAGGTACCCCTAAGAATCATTTTTTCATTCCGAGCTGCCTCCCACAAAACCCTTCGATAACCAGATTAACTTTAATAGTTCAAAGTATCTTCATTGCCTATGACTTCAGCAATATTTCACATATATTTCCCACTCTGTAATTCGCTATCATTTCGGATGTATAGTGTAGTAGATCTGATCTTTCCTTCTTGTGGAGTATGGGGTTGTTATAACAGTTTTCTATAAACTTAGGCTTTGTTTTTAACCTAGCACCTGCCTTAAATTATAATCAACCCATTTCTAGAGTCGTGTAAAATTCAAAGCCACCGTCAACAAACCTGTCTGCAACCTAAGCCTTTGTTATTCCATAAAACCTCCTCCCTCTATCTATCACACTATTATAACTATTGCTTAATTTTTTTTATTAGATCTCTCATGAACCCCGACCCCTCTTCCATTCAAATAACATACTATAGTTTATAATCATTTCATAAATACAAACAAAACCCTTTTAACATACTAACACGCTTTTTATTGAATTAACAAGGACCTCCTTGATTGCAGACTAATAAAATGTTTGCTTGTCTTTTAACCCCAAATTATTTTCTAAACATTACGACCAAAATTATGTTTATTTCCCTTTATCATTTTAATTTAGATAATATCTATAATAACATTTTTAGAAACCTCCATTTCACAAAACTAAATTAAAAAAATTTACTTAGTTAATATTTTTAGAGAAATGAATGTATCAATATTTTGTTGTATTTTTAACAAAATCATTGAACGATCTAACAAAATTATTTTTATTACTTTCATTTCAAAACTGTAAAGATTGATTTAAAATAACGCAATGTAGTTTAAATTATTAAGCATCTAACAATCACCATCAAAAAGAAACATTTTCACCATTTTAAATGACGCGCCTTTAATTATTAAATCTTAGTACTGATTTTATTTCCTATTTTTAAATGTCATGAAGTTTAATTTAAACGCCCCTTAAAGTTTTATAGACTTAACCAAATTCTAATATTACCTTTCCTAGTGTAACCCCAAAAATGTAAATTATGTACAATAACATAATCCGTATAATTACAAAAATTTAATCCTACGTTTTTCCGTAATTCAATTATTATGAATCATTCTAGTCGCGAACCTAAACATGTTATTAATGCACTTACCTAAATAACCGGAACAATATTTATAATTAAAATAAATAAATGTTTACTATGACGATTTGAATCCCGTTTGTCCTCTACTCATAGAATACAGAATACAGAATACAGAATTTATTGGTAAAAAATAATTTACAGGTCAATAACATACTAAGTAATAATATTATTTTAGATAAATCTAAAAGAGTATTCGTATACTTAAAATATTATACAGTCAATTTGTCCATAAAAAACTCATTGACTGAGTAGTAAGCCTTACCGATCAACAGCATCTTAAGCTTGTTTTTAAATATGTTGTCTGAAGTAGCATTTGTTATGTGTTCTGGTAAATGATTATAAACTTTAGCACCTTTAATGTACACAGATTTTTCTGACTTTGTGAGTCTGTGGGCTGGTGTTCTATACTTATTTTTATGGCGCGTGTTATAGTCGTGTGCTGCTCCCAACTTCACGAATTTTTGTGGGTTCATGCGCACAAAGATGCTTACCTGATAAATAAGTATCGAAGGCACAGTTAATATACCCAGCTCCGTGAAGTGGGGTTTGGCAGACTCGTCCCACGGTATGCGAACAATTGCACGAATGGCTCGTTTTTGTAAAATAAGGGCGCGCTGGCACTCCGCTGCATCTCCCCACAGCTCGGTACCGTACGTAAGTATGGAGTGAACTGTGGCAAAATAGCAACTTCGTACCGCATGTCTAGGTGCTGTCTTTGCAAGCCGACTAAGCGCGAAACAGGCTTGGCCCAGCCGAGAACAAAGACGATCTATGTGCGACTCCCACTTGAGTGCACTATCAATGTGAAAACCCAGCAGTTTCACCTGCGAGACTTGTTGTAACGTGGCTCCACCCACGTCTACTACTAAGGCAGTCTGCTTGTTGTTGGCTAGATTAAAGTGCATAAAACAAGTCTTGTCCAAGTTCAAGGCCATACCGTTGAACCGGAACCATTCGTGCAATTCGTGAGCAACCACACTCAGCCGATCTTTGAGAGCTTGCACATTCGGGGCGGTCACCACGGCTGCAACATCATCCGCAAACATATAGACGTCAGCGTTTTTTATGTATGCTGGAAGATCATTGAGCAATAGGGAAAAAGTGGTGTTAGATAAGCATGATCCTTGGGGAACCCCAAGATCTGACACCCCTTCCTCTGATATGGCTTTCCCAGCATCTCCCACTACGATCTGACGTCTATCTGTCACGAAGTCGGTCATAAGTCTGGACGCCGGGCCTCGCACGCCATAATGCTCAAGTTTCTTCTGGAGCAAGACTCTGTCTGCAGTGTCGAAAGCTCGCGAAAGATCGCAGCATACGACATAGTCTTCTACATTATAACTATGATATCCCAAACTTCATCGCCCCAATAAACTACCCACTAAGCCAATACAGCACAGCCAGCTAATGATTCCCGTTGTAAATCCTAATAACATAATACTGCTTCCGTCTATTTTGTCAAACTTACACTTCACCTGCTTAATTTAATTTTTTCGAAGACACATAAAAGTCTGTCACGTTCCTAAAGCTAAAAGATACAATTCACGAATTGATTATTAAGGCTTATTTGAAATATTTATTTAATATCATTAACATTAGTGAAATCTAAAACCGCCCCTACATATATCGCCCCTACATAAATTGTCTCAAAACCTTTCCTATTTCCACGGACAGCAAATTGAGCGATAATAAATTATCGCCTCTAAGTCAAATCCAAAACAAACAACAAACTTTCCGATATTATTACTAACCTAAATATCTAAGAAAAGTGTAAAACGCAAAATCCCAATTAAACGAC
Source organism: Ennomos erosarius (assembly GCA_963580505.1). Classification (NCBI taxonomy): domain Eukaryota; kingdom Metazoa; phylum Arthropoda; class Insecta; order Lepidoptera; family Geometridae; genus Ennomos; species Ennomos erosarius. Next base: position 12,163,514 of record OY756982.1, read on the forward strand.
TCTGGCCACGTAGATAAGAAAAAGATAGTCGCATAGGCTCAATTAATAATCCTGGTCACGGCACCTAATTGTAAGAACCCCCCCTTTACTAACCCCCCTATTCCCCTTATATTCATAATTATTATAGTTGTATCTTTAATTTACGGAACCTAAATACCTAAGTTTAAATAAACTATAAATTGAATTTAAATAAACGCTAGCAAATCTAATACCGTTGAAAAGAACCTAAGCTTGTTGATAGAAAGAACCTAGAAGTAACCTAAGTTTGTTGTATGTTCTAGATTTGTTATGGCCAAGTGATCGTCTCCTAATAGTGGTAGAACCCGTACGTTGTGATAATGTAGTAATCCAAATCCTTTTAAAGTAATGAGACAATTCCTAACTAACATCAATACGCAATTAATGTAGTAAATTGGAATACCCATTATCCTACTATTCACTGCAATCTAAACCTTTGATGAGCGCTAATCCTATATCTGCTGGAAAGATCGAAAACGTAGTTTGCTCCAAAACCAATCACATTAACCTAATTTGGAAATCCTGAAGTACTTCCTATAATTAACCTTCAGAACCATTCTTCAAGTGTATATATCAGAATCTCTTAACTAATACTATCTAAAAAATATAAAATTCCCGTTTGTTACACTTCCACTATTCGGTCCAAAAATTCCCACTAGTTACAAAAATGTTATCATTCCTACCGGAAATGCTTACAACCCATTCTACCATTCCCTTACGCCTATTTTAAACATATTAGCGAAGTCATGATAAACCTCTTCTGCTTATCATGACGCCATCTTCTGAGCCCCAATTCCAAACTATAAATTAATCCTAAACCTAAATCTGGTTTATTAAAGTGGCCTTCTATGATGATAGTCTAGAATTCGTTACTCTAACTTTCCTACGTTGTATTCTATATTATAGATTAATAAATAAAAACATAAGTAAAACTCAAATTATTTATTAAGAAAGTTATTTCAAACGATTATGAATTTAGAATTTACTTTACCAGAATAGTTTAAATTATAATTTAAATTATAAAATAATTTTATAGAATTAAAGTACCCAGAGGAAATAATTAAATATTAAAATTATGTTGTCGTTCATAACTAACTTTGAGTTTTAAAAATATATCCGGAAACTTCGATTACTCCTGATTGAGAAGAAGCCCAAAGAAACTCCTCAGGGTTTATTTTTTTTTATATCATGTTTGGTTTTACAATATTTGAATTTACAATAATTATAAAGTCGACTTACGAAGCGATATAATATTTTTGGGAAACCGTAAATTTAGAGTTAATACATCTACCGTCGAGATTAAATACTATTATCTATAATAAAACACATGACCTTTTAAATAAGTTTCGAAGAATGACAATCAGACATGTCTTGATGAATCGTCCTACAAAGAAGAGCCCGTAGGTTATGCATTATGCGCAACCTCGCCGTGTGGAACCTCTGCTCCTCTCTCGAAGATTCGGCCGACATGAAATGGAGATTAATAATGTTGAATAAAAACTCAGGACATTTATTTCGGAGTAATTACACAATGATAATAAGTTGTATGCTGAGCTGAGCCGGGATCTGTTTCTGACATCGTGCAATATCGCTTCAGAGTATAATTAGTATATATATATAAGTTTCTTATTTTATGTTCCGTGTTATATTGTTCCTTTCGCGATATTGTGTGTCGGAAATAAAGATCATTTCGTTTCATTTCATTTATTCCTAATCGTTTCCATACCCGTATTTATTGATATTATAATAATATTATGCATATATTTTGTATACTATAGACATTGAACCGTTTATGAATTCTCAGGCTGACTTTGCTTCTCCTGAATTTTCATAGAAATCATCCATATATCTAAGACGTATTTCAGTATAATGAAATATGCTAAAGTTATGTTTGATCCGTAGAACAAAGTGTATGTATTGTAAGTTGTAAATATATTATTGATATCAATTATCAACAAGACGTTATTCTCATTCGAATTTATACAATTAGCTATCCTATCCGTGTGGTAAGGAGTCACTAACAAGGTACTGCTTATGCTTGACCCATATAAATACGAAGGACAATAATTACTTTTTGAAAAATATTATAAATTTGTTGTAAAATAAAAGTTAAATTTTATTGAAAATTCATTAAAACAATGTCAAATCTAAACTTCACCAAACTGAACTATGCCCATAGATTTGAGATAAATAAATATATTGCATCTTATCTTATAAGATCTTTGCCTATCTTAGACCCTCAATATCATCATCCTGAAGATGTCATTATCATCAACACCATCATCATCATCATCACCAGCATCATCATAAACCCATGTCACACTGTGCAGCCGTTAGTCTTCCGCTTCCTTCGACTACCCACGGCTCTGACCAGGTCAAACCTCATCATCATCATCATCACCACCATCATCCTGAACCTATGCCACTCTGTACAACCGTTAGTCTTCCGCTTTCATTGGCTTCCCACGCTCTGACCAGGTCAAACCTCATCATCATCAACATCATCACCACCATCATCATCATTATCTTGAAGGTGTCCACCTAGTGAGGAACTGGTCCAAGCCGCATCTTCCAGCTCATAGTCGCCACTGACTTGTTCGAGATAAATACCTTTTACCTATTACGGAAGACCTTAATCTAAATTTCCAGTTTTTACGTTATAGGCGCATGAAAACATTACCTATTTTGAATTTACTAGAATGATATTCAAATACGCTCGTGATACTTACAGTAAATAAATAGGGAAAAGATTTCCTCTCCACCTTTGTGTTTCCTTCATGATCTGACGAAAGAAAACTCTACCTGCTTTTGCTGAATGATAAAATGAGTGTGATAAATATACATCAGAGTATGCTTCAATTTTCATGCGGGAATAAGATCTTTCGATCATCTCCGTGATGACAACAACAACCTGCTAAGAAAATAATTATTGACTAATACTAAAACGAACTACTACATTATTCCCAATAATTTTCCAGTTAGGATTAAATCAAAAATCATCACATAAAATCTAAAATGAAAGGTCAGTATTCAAATACATTCACGATATTTTTAATCATCGCGTAGAATAAAACTTTCATCTCCTTCATGAATATCGCTAAACTTCCACCGGCTAAGGAAATGTGCAGTGAATAACACTAGCTTCCTTTCTACATTAAAATCCCCTACCATCATCAGACCTTCCGCCTAAAGTGATGTCCACGATGATCTTGTGCTACAATAAGCATCTACACTCATCATCATCTAAGCTCCTACCGACTAGGAAATATGCAAAGAATAGCATTGGATTTCCCTTCTGTACATTAAAACCATCTGCCATCATCAGATCATCCGCTCAGCGTGATGTCCACAACGATATTGTCCTACAATAAGCATTTTCACTCAACATCAACCTACCAGGAAAGCGCTTCGCTCAGCAGCAAACATTTTCCGTCCGTGTATATCTTCAAATACTAAAGAACTACACCTACTAAACAATGAATTAGAAGATTTCACCTTTCAATTTCCACAGACTAAATATAGCGAAGTACTTCCCTTTGAACCTGATGGTCTTAAGTAATATTAATTCATTATTCCTGTTTTAAATAGAACTGCTCCGTTCCTTCTTGCTGATTGATTTTCTTCACTCCATGGATTTCTTTTCATCTTTTAGTAATACAATAAACCTGGAAAAAACTATATTTTGCCATCTTTTCTTTTTCATTTCCTAATCACCACTCCATCTCCCAATCTGAAAATATATCAAAGTCTTTGACACATTCTAGAATGCTAGCTCGCGATCAAGTATCAACCTTTTTATTAAGGAGTTTTTATTCTTTCTACTATTACCTCATTTTACGTTTAGATAACTACTTTTAAACCTATCTCTATGTCCTATACCAGTTAATGCAGTATCAAACGAATATTTGCTTTATTTTTGGATTATTATTTACTCGTAAAATTATTTGATTTAAATATATTTATAATTGAGAAAACTTCCTAATATTTGTGACGTCACGAGACACCCTGGATCGTTACAGTACTACCACAGATATTATGATAGTACCTACTACTAGATACTTAAACAGATTGATCGTCATTAGATATCGGTATATAACTCGAAACAAATTAATTGACTGGAAATATCCCAATAATAAACAATATTTTAGAAATATCATTCTATTTTTTTGTCATTTATTTTAATATAACAATTAGACAGATAGTAAATATTGTATAATATTTTTAAGGTTAATAACTTTTAGTTAGTTCTTTTGTGAAATCAATTGTTCATTCGTGCCTAATAATATATAATGTCAACGCTTTGTTTCACTTAAAATATTAAAGACGACCCGAGGCAGAATGAAAATAATCTTCAAAGCAATGCGAATCATTATAATAATTTAGCGAAAATATAGCAGTCGGTGTGGGCGGGCTAGAGAGCGTGGGCCCTATATAATTATACAAAACTAAAGTTTCAGGTTTACACGTGCCTAGGGCTAGCAGGGTAGTTTTATTTTATTATACTATAAATTGGTTTATCAATTATTAACAAAATGTTTAATGTTGTCTGTGGACAATTTAGTATCGTTATTATTGCGCCATTTTAATGTTATATTGGGGGTTTTTGGCGGGAACGTGAAAAAGTTCACGTCGTTGCATTGTATTATTTCTCAAAACTTTTGCTTTTTCCAGTGTTAATGTTTAAAATTGGTGGCGTTTTACGCATTAAGTGCTGAATTACGAGCATGAGTGTGGTCAAGTGATATAATGTGGTGTAACGTGGTTTTTCGTGTTGCTTCCAAAATTCCATAGAAGCTTCTTGTAAAGTTGCCACCACTTTACTTGAGCATGACTTAGACTGGACTATGACCCGACTTAGACTGGACTATGACTATGACTAAGACTTGACTACGTAAAATATTCTAAAACTCGATGAAAATATACAATACTTGACACTGGCTAAATACACTGTGTGGAGCCAACACATATAAAAAAAATGTTATAATGCATGGTACTAGTTTTTAGTCTGTTAACTTCTAGCTTGCGTTTAATACAAATTTAAATAAGTTTCGTATGTATTAAAACGGCTTTGTTTTTTAGAGTATAACATTTTAGTTTCACAGACGTTTTAAAACCTATACGATATGACCCCAACCCAAATTTAATAGCATGTAAGTTGCCTAACATACATTTTTGATTTATTTGTGCTAGAAAAACTTAAAGAACTTATTATTAGTTCACGTATTATATTATGGTAAAACATAATGTATTTATATTATTCCTGTTTGTGTATTTTATTTTTGAAACAATAAAGAGTTCTCTATCTATCTATCTATCTATCTATCTAATGTACTGGAAAGAGCTAACTAATTAATTAAACAAAAACACAACTTAAATAATTATACAAACAACCAGAAGTACACCACAAATTTTACATACATTTATGCAAAAGTTTGTTTGTACAGGTGAAACACATCATGCATAATCTACGGAAAAGTTTCACCAACAAGAAGCAGTCTACAGAGAAACAACAATCCACTAACCATTAAATTTTCTTAATACCTATTAATTCACGAAATGATTTATCCCCCCGCTTTCTGTTACGTTTGTTAAACTTAAACTCTTGTCAATTTTGAAATACTGAACGCTGATTGGTTGAAAAAAGCCGATGACAGACAGGCAACCAATGAGCGTTCAGTATTTCAAAGTTGACGAGAGTTTAACTTTATATAACAAACCTACCAAGAATAATTATTATGAATATCTGATTAAAAAATAAACATCAAATAAACATCAAGAAACAGGGGTAAGTATATTATAGAATCCCACTGAAAGATATAAACATTGTTGAGATTCGTCGAACTTACAAGGGCATGTTATGTTTATGTAAATACGTAGATACGAGTTAATGTTCCGAATTCACGCAACGTCCTAATAGAAAACGCTGACTTGAGGAAAACGCGAGGGAAAGCCTACTCAATGTTATTAAAGTAATCTTAAGGTAAATCTAAATGATAACGGATTTTCACCAATCCAGACATTTGCTTTGAAATTTTATTAACGCTTCTTGTAGATTGAAGGATTTTCCGTGAAATTAATCTCTATATTTTCAGTAACAAAAAGACAAATGTTAGGATTTGTTTTTCGTTTTCTTTGAGTAAGTGTTTGGTAATAACTTATTCGGGAGCTTCACATCATATAAGATTAACTTTCAACTACCAAGAATTTCTAAATTAACAAACCGTTACTGAGAAAATTGTAAGTGGCAAAGAAATTATCAAAACTCGAGACATGTGTAGGTAATCCACCAATACGCACTTGGCCATGGTAGTGGATTGACCTACGCTCTCTCCATTAGTCTCCATTGAAAAAAAAACCCGTGTCCCAGCAGTGGAAACGCATTGGGCTGATAATGTACCTATATAGAACTTTTTTCTTTTTTTTATTAGAACTTATATTATGGCTGAGACCGGACAAATTTGATGCTCATTACTAGATAAACTTCGTACTTTGCGTCAATTGAAATAGATATTAAAATACGAGTAAAAACGAGCTGAAGCCGTGAGCCGTGGGTTTGGTGGATGCAGAAGGAAAGCAAATGCTCAGTGGCGCTCTGTGAAACCAAAGCTATTCAGTGGACGTCTTCAGGCTGTTAATGATGATAATTCTGATGACGAACAAAAAGAAATTTCAAGTGGGAACTATTTGTGAATGCATTAATCAAAGTCAGTCTCAGTCCCAAACGGACGTCATGATTCACCGAACTGGCCAAGTGCGGGATGGTGGGTGACGTCATCATCATCAACAGCCTGTAAATCAGTCCACTGCTGAATATACGCCTCCCCCAGAGAGCGCGAATTCGAGTGACTGTTCGCCTCCTGCATCCATCGGCTCCCCGCGGTTTTCACCAAATGATGAGATGTCTTCGAATTTTGAGATTCTTTAACATGCTATTTTCTTTACAATGTTTTCCTTTACTTATGCAAGAGCATATTATTCCGGACATAACTGAGGACTCTGATAACTTAAAAAGTGAGCGTGACCGAATGGGATTCAAACCAGGGTGCGTTAAGTGGTGTCAAAGACCCACGAGATAGCGCACAGCCACGCGCGCTCTCACTGATGGTCATAACACTGGATCTGTCAGTAAAAGGTGTCTAGATATTAGCGTATAATTTACTGGCAATTAATTAATTAATGAAATTACTAGCAAATTAGCCATTAACGCTTACGTTTCCATGTAACCTTGAAATTTGGAGGAAGGGTCTATTTTGAAAACAAACCGGTATCAAATGTACCCTTCAAGTTAATTGAAATCGATTTTGTGCTACAACGTAGATGATGGATTATGATTTGCTTTTACGCTATTCATCCGAAACCGTTGATTACATTATGAAAATATACATTTTATCAAAAAGTATAATATTTGTAAGGTTGTTTTTAGGATTGCGTACCTAAAGGGCAAAACGAACCCTATTACTAAGACTCCGCTTTCCGTCTGTCCGTCTGTCCTCAGCCTGTAGGTATTTTATAAACCGTAATAGTTAGACAATTCCAATTTTCACAGATGATTATATTGTTGTTGCCGCTATAAAAACAAATACTAAAAAATAGAATAAAATAAATACTTAAAAGGGCTCCCATACAACAAACGTAATTTTTTTGCTCGATTTATGGATAAAACGGAACCCTTCGTGCACGAGTTCGACTCGCACTTGGGCGGTTATTTATTGTAAGTTTTTCCACCCCTTTTAACAGAAGCAATAACATTGAATGCTTGTTAGACAAAGAGTAATCAAAATACAATTTACAATCTACTTACATACTATTAGACGACTTGATTGATTTGCAGTTTTCTATCCTTCTTTTCTTGTATTAACGGGCAATACATATATTTTGACGGGCCCGATAGCTCAGTTGGTAGTATCCCTGCCTTCTGAACTGAGGGCTGTGGGTTCGATTCCTACCCAGAGCAAACATTTGTGTGATGAACATAGATGTTTGTTCTGCGTCTGGGTGTTATATTGTATTCTATGTATGTATTTACAAACAAAAAAAGTATATAAGTATTGTATCAGTTATCTGGGTCCCATAGTACAAGCTATGCTTAGTTTGGGGCTAGATGGCGCTGTGTGAATTGTCCACACATATTAAAAAAAAAATACAATATTTGAAATGTAACCTTAATCCGGGCCTATAGCTCTTTACGTTATGCGTGAAAGCTATAAATATTTACTAACGTGATAAAAACAGATTCTAATTAGCATATAAAACACTTAGAACCGCAATAAAACGCGAGCACATTTAGAAACAATTTCTATTTGCCTTTTATTTAGTTTGAGGTGGTTTTACGGGCATTTTATTGTGCTGTTACTGCCTTCTGAATTAGGTTTGAGTGTTAATAAAAAGGTGATGCCAGACGCCTGTTCACAGTATAAAAGTGTTTAAACTTTTTTTAAATCTGTGGCAGAATTTTCTACATTGATCCCCAGCAACATAATTTACTTTGTCATTAATTGTTGGAACCTTTATATATTTTTTTTGCATAAATATTTCTTTATTCGGTATGAAAAGTAGCCAATATTAGTCTAGATATTAATCAACTACTGTAAAAAATTTCATCCATTGTGAAGGTGAGGTCTTTTGGTAGGTTGCCATGTAATATAGTAGAAGGTGAAGGATGCAGGTTCTGGTGGTGAGCTGGTGGTACTCCTATGGTTGATGGTAGGCCATGATGGCAATGAAAGATGGTATTGCGTGCACAAGTTTTATTATGTTTCTTCGTAGGGGGGTGATGTGGCGGTACTGTATGACCATGCAACCTTATTACTTTTGTGTTAAAAACAATGATTCAAATATTGTTCGGTGACAGGCGAGTTTTGATCGCGGCTGTCAGAGAAAAATAGACACAGAATTTTTCATGGATACCACACATTCCAAAAAATATTTTAATTTATGTAAAATTAATTATATCAATGCGACCTGCTGCTGTTAGTGGTGGACGATAATTCCCACCTGTAAGTGTCCAATAATCGCATGTGAGAACTACACTTTAGTTCCCACTGTAACGCGTATCACCAGCCAAGAATAAACCGAGATAATGAGCTAAGTATTCCCTGTTTTCATTTCTACGACGCCCCCGCATTTCTGTCAGGAGAAGTAAAGGGTGGAGGTTTCCAGTGGGAAGATAGTTTACCCCACGAACCGAACGAGTCGTGACGGGACCCCCATCATTTTTACATTAAACAAAGTTCGGCTTCTCATCATCATCATCATCATTAACAGCCTGAAGACGTCTACTGCTGAACATAGGCCTCCCCCAGGGAGCGCCACTTAGAGCGGCTGCTCGCCTCCTGCATCCATCGACTCCCCGCGGCTTTCACCAGGTCATCGGTTTCGGCTTCTACATGGTGACTACTCTAACTTAGTACTAACTTAATGCTACGTCGGCTAAACTATGGAGGTCGGGCGTGTTCATCCACTACACCATATTAGTTCAGCTATCTTAATATTAAAATAAAACATAATTACGTATAAATGGTTAAAGTACTATTATTAGTAGAAAAAGCGATCTGGATTAATGATTACTTTTGAAGTACTACGGAATCACGTCATCATTGCCACTACATTATGCTTTCGGAATATAAACCTTACGGACACTCTCTTAAGGTGTATTTTCATAAAGCAGTGACTAAAAATAACTCTTACATAAAGACCAAGCCCAGGGGGTCACCACAACGTCTTATAGCATTATTACTCCAATCATACTTTGAAAAATGACATAAAAGTAAGAATATTGCAATGTTGTTGACGCAGAGCAGTTTTGAAGACGTCACGTTAAATCAATCACTCAAATACACCTGCCAAGTCATACCGTTAATCATGTTGACACCGACGTGCGACAGTGATAGCGCCATATAAAAATGTAGACGTACGAATTCGAACAATATTATTGTAACCTTAAAGGATTACTGTCACGAACCATGATGGTTTTGTATTAGTTTGTGGTAGCCCAGCTGGAAGCGCAAATGACGCGCTCTAGGGAAGCAAAGCGTGATTAATATAATAAATCTTGCTAGAAACCGTGGCAGCACCTGAATCCAAGTTTTTGCAAGACAAACAGTCGCTACTTACATAATATATATTTCTGCTTCCTTCTTGACTGTGAAGAATATTAAACTCTTCATATTTTCTAGTAACTGTAGTCATGTTTGATTTGATATAAAGTATAATATATTAACAACGTAGACCTAGACCTCATTCGTACGAGCGGTTTTTCAACAAAATAAAAAAAACGTTGAATTAAAATAATAACAAATAATAAATATGTGTGGACATTTCACACAGCGCCATCTAGCCCCAAACTAAGCATAGCTTGTACTATGGGAACCAGATAATTGATACAATACTTATATACTTTTTTTATGTAAATACATACATAGAATACAATATAACACCCAGACACAGAACAAACATCTATGTTCATCACACAAATGTTTGTCCCGGGTAGGAATCGAACCCACAGCCCTCAGTTCAGAAGGCAGGGATACTACCAACTGAGCTATCGGGCCCGTCAAATTAAAATAAGTGGATGTCAAGTATTTTATTTAATCTACAAAGCTTTTGCAACGCTTAAATCTTTGTTTCATTTCAACAATTTTTTACCGGACGTTGTAAAAGCTCGAGCAAAAGTCTTACGTTTATAAAATTACGTTTTATATCATTAATCAAACTATAAAGAGGCTTGCAACCGTCTAAAGTGACATTCTAAAGGGAGGTCCATGTTGTAATGGACGTTCTGAACTGATAATTATGACAAATCTTTATTAATACTTCAATAAGCTCTTATTTAACTATTTCTTAATGATGTATATTTTCAACCACAATGTACGGGGGGGCAATGGGGTTCTATAGCACAGTTTTTTTAACTAGTTTGGAAGCCTGGATTTCACCCAAATGTAACTATAATATGGTTTCAATAAAGATTTATTCATCATCATCATCAGCCTAAAGACGTCCACTGCTGAACATAGGCCTCCCACAAAAAGTGCCACCTTGAGCGGCTGTTTGCTTCTTGCATCCATCGGCTCCGCACAGTTCTGACCAGGTCGTCGGAAAGATTTATTATTTGATATAAAAATAAGTACCATGCACAAGGAACTCTTAAGAACGATTATAGACTCTCAAATAAGTTCTAATAAAGTCAAGATTATTAAGATCAATTTGAGATTTACTATACTTCGTAGCAAAAGCATATTCGTAGCGCCGTTCTACGAATATGCGAGGGTAATATCGTCGACACTACAGTCGTTTGCATACGACATGTGCATGGCTTTGAATATTAACTACCACAAGTCATCTGGCAATTTGAAGTTTGTCGAGCACACGGTAGCTTGCAATTTTCGATTCTGTTGTGTAAAGATGAAAAATAATAGTTATTTGTGCAACTAGAGAGAAAAGTTGATTTTTGGTTCGAGTGCTAATGTTGAATCCAGAGCAAGCGAAGGAATCTAGTATTGAATCACGAACGTAGGGAGTGATTTTAAGTTAGAATCCTGAGCGACCGAGGGATTCAAAGGCACGAGATACAAAAACTTTGCTCTCGAGTAGCACATACAACTTTTCACCTCAGCAGTCAGAACAACATCACAGGTAGGTACTTGCCTAGTATCGAAACACTTTCGCGTTCCCGCCAAAAGTATGGCTAAGAAAAAAAAAGAAAAAAGAATTTCATGTTCTTTCCAAAACTCCATATAAATGTAACCTTAAGCTGGCTAAATATACTTACCGCAAAGTCGTAATAAAAAAAATCACTTTGTCTCCCGCAGTGAGCAAAATACGATTTTGCACACTGTTTTCTCGCAGCAAAGGGTGCCTTTTTGTGCTGCTGAGGTGAAAAGAAATTTACACTACACTGATTCAGATAGCTATTTTTATTAGGTACTACTATGTATTATATTACATTTAAAAATTGTATTTTAAGAGGTTTGAATTTTTAGTCGGATTTGTATATTTTTTATGAGAATTAATGACGTGAGGAGCTAGTCGTTCACCTGATGTTAAGCGACATGGCTATCCATAACAGTTGTAGTGCACAATCTATAAATTCACTGGATAAGGAAGTTTATTTTTTAAGTTTAGAACTTATTAATTTAACTTTTGACCATATCGTTTAAAATAATAATTCTCTGTACATTCATTAATCTTCTTGCACTATGGCAGGCCAGTCGTACTTTACGCTTTCGGTACAAAGATTTAAGGACATTGTACCGGCCCATCTTATCGGATCGGTGCGTTACGCGTAAAGTATCAGAAGTGCAGCGCTACATCTATAGAAAAGAAAGAGAGGCAGCTATTTGGGGTGCTACTATTCGAACTAAACAACAATTTATTACATTGTAGCAAGAGTTGCTATTTATTTAAATGATTATTCTGTACTTATAGAAACTATCAATTAATTATACTATAACCATGTTTTACTCGCAATTTGCCTATTTGCCACAGGTACTCTTAATTTTCTGGAATAATAGTATTTATGTTTATTTGAGTAATGTACTATGACGTGAAAGGCCCACAAACATAAACGAATAGATACTAAAACACTACGAACAAAAAAAAAAATTTTTTTTTTATATAAGTCATAGGAATTATGCCACGGTAAACAAATATAAACCTCAAATTACTCGTCATCCGTTATCTCAGTTACATTACAAGTGCTACAATCTAAAATGTAATTCTCAACGTCTACGAAATGCTACGAGTGGTGCTACGAAGGCTACGAGTGCTACAGCTACGCCTTGTCATCGCCAGACGTAGCACGTTCCTTATCAGTTGTCAGTGGTAGCGTGAACACGGTAGCCTGTAGAATACTAACTAAAAATTACCACAAGAATATTCACACACGATCTTGTAGTTCAATTTAGGAATGACATCTAGGTAGTAGATGATTTCTGGGCTTTGCCTGTATTAACCTGAATAAACGGAATGTAATGACAAATATTGTTCGTTTTTTAGATAATGGTACGGAACTCTTCGTGCGCGAGTCCGATTCGCGCTTGGCCGGTTTTTATTCAATTCGTGTAGTATTTTTTTTAGTTTACTTAATAAAATCGTGTGACGGTAGCAGGGAAGGGGAGGGAACGTGTTTGAAAGGGCATTTTTCACCTTTCCAGGGTCAGTCATTACATATTCGGGTTAGAGAATGTGTACAAAAATAGCTTTTTCCGTGTACATGGCCTATATTTTTTTGGTAAGGCTGTGTGATTTTAATAATTCTCGTAACCCGTCAAATTAAATACGAGAGCAACCGTTTTTTTATTTGTTAAGTAAAAGGATTGATTATAAATGTTACTTCGTATCTCAATGGATGTTTGGCTGATTTTATAAGAAGTAAATTGTATACAATCACAGAGAAATCTCAAATTCCGATTTTTTAAATTATTATTTCTTATTAATTTTCGTCAGCATCTGACGTAAGCTTGAAATGGTGCATAGACGGCCATGCGCCCAGCATTTAATAATAATAATCCTTTATGATCAGGTGAGACAGTAGTCAAATGCTTTGCCTATAAAAAATAAACAAAAAAACTGCCTACAAATCAAAATAACAAATTGTTTACAAATTCTCATCAAAATTTTTGTCTGTACGGATTTAGTCATTCTGCGTTTTAGTCTATCTGCGTTTTAAGTTTTTATGCATTATAGACGTTCTGTTTTTTAGTCGTACTGCATTTAAGACTTTCTGCTTTTTAGTCAAACTGTCCTTGTAGTTTTTTTGCTTTACAGGCAGTCTGATTTATTTCACACTGGGTCCAGTCATCGGTTCTCCACGTATTCAAGATTTTGCTGCAGTTTTTCGTAGGCCCGTCTAGCTGGCCTTAAGTACATTAAATTTCCGAGGATTTCAGATTCATTCTGTCTATTCTCTGTCTAACCCAACGGTTATCCATCGTTTTAGAAATGTGACGAAAATGCCGCTTTCATTGGTAACTCTACTTAAGCTTGTTACATATGTCAAAGACCTTTATTATCCGTTCAATTCAACTGGTTTTTGAAAATGTAAATCTCTTTAATCAAATTTTATAATGAAATAGAAAAAGCGTTAATTGCACTTTATTACATAGTAGCTAGAGTCACTATTTATATAAATATATTTTCAAAGTAAATCAGCTGTACGGTACTGTAACCAGCAAATTGAAACAAAGACCTTACAAGATCCTACAGCTGTGTCGAATAGACAGTCTTGTTTATGATTTCATCTCGTCATCCCAATCTGGTTTGATTGCCGATCCAATCCAGTCCGCCTAACGATATTCAAACATTGTTTGGTTGTAATTTGATTAGAATCGATCTGTAACGAGGCCATTGAATTTAATAATCCCCTTTTAGGTAGAATTTCTTTATTGTAATTTTGATCACAATTGGGGTAAAAATCATGAACGATTTGGTAACATTAATATATCGTGTGAAATTATATTTGGGGCATGTACTTACCGTTATTTTATTATGGTTTTTATTATATTACCAAACTAAAAAGTTACTGACCTCAAAAGGGGCTAAAACCTAAATAAACTCCTATTTACCTAATTCACAGCGTCTCTGTTGGATTGTTGCCAATGTTGCGCAACGATAATCGAATATTATAAATAAATAAATAAATATGTGTGGACATTTCACACAGCGCCATCTAGCCCCAAACTAAGCAAAGCTTGTACTATGGGAACCAGATAACTGATACAATACTTATATATTTTTTGTTTGTTAATACATACATAGAATACAATATAACACCAACACCATTATAGGTCTAACCGTCATTAGGTATGACATGTCATGTCGAAGATCTCTATTCCCAATAACTTTTGCATGTATCAGTACGTTGTCTGTCAGTTAGTCAAACAAAACCTTTTATTAATATGGATAGGCAGTAGACAGATAATTTAATTGTAGTGTAACCTCATTAGAATTTGATGAATCTGTCTGCGTTAACGTGTAACTTCTAAATTAAATCGAGCCTCAAAGACGGTGGCACATCGCGGCTGGCTTTGACACCTTACTAATAGATACAGTCAGCAACCGAAGTTTATGCCTGCTGAATCAAAATTGATTTATTTATTTATTTAATAGGTGAAATTCATATTAGCGTCATGGAATAAGGCACCCAGCCATGAGAAGTGGGCAGCAACTAGCTCAAGGGACCTTGGCTTCGCTTCAGCTATCACTGGGAGAAAGATCTAAAATGTATATTGGAAAAGTGCAAAGTCCCTTGGAAAGTCGCGACCGCTGTAGCTAACCTACGGAGGATACGTAAGGTTACGTCCACCAGAACAGTGGCCTCTTTGGAAAATAGTGTCCCGGCTCGGGCATGTTAGTACCTGATTGCGTTACGCTGGTATCCTATACCGGTTTACCTGTGCCGCAAATGGTATGCACTTGAGCCTAAAAGAGTAGACTGGTCCGATGATCCTAGTGCAGCCGATAGGGTCGTCCGGCTGGCTAATTACGTAACTCCCAATAAGTTTACAACAGGCGTAAATCTCGCGATCATTGCTGTCAAACGTCACTTAGACCGAGCAGAAAGTGAACGAGCGCTAAAATCTGCATTTTTTTTCTTTATATTGCTGTTCTGTTGCTAGTGGTGCTAGTATATATCAAAGGCCAAAGTGCATTCAGCGACAGGGTAGCAACAAGACTTACGTTTTCCAGTAATCTTGCGGCCGATTGCTAAATGTTTACTGTCGCTTCGCTACTGCTGTTGTAATTTTCACATAATACGGCTGCTGTCGGGTTTCGGGAGACGTTGATGGGGGATTGACTTTTACCACTGACAGAGTGACAAACACGTGCACCTACACAAATTCTTCTCCATTAATACGGGGTATAAAATTTAAATTTATGTCATAAAGTAACCGAAAGCAATTTGCTCGGTAATTAGAATTGCGAGGTTTACATGGTTTAATTAACAACACCCGAGGGTGCGATTCGCAAATTGAAATTTATACTGTGTGCACGTGGGTTGTAGGAAGAGAAACAGCGCTTGTGCACTACATGCGTGTTCGTTTCGTGATGGAAAACGTGAAGTTCAATCTGCGATAGTCAACACCTTAAGCTGAGTTGCACGAGCTTACTTTAACGCTTACTTTAACTGCTAACTGTCAAAATCTGACAGTAACTTTAACTGTGATTAAGGTGCAACTCAGCCTTAGACTCAAATCATCATTTACAAATTAATCATGTTACTTTCTCGACTTGAGCAAACAACAATCATCGTTTTATAATACAGATATATAATTAATATTATCTGTAATATGCAAAATTTATTTGTAACATTTATGTACTTTATTTGGAAAATAAATACTTATCTTATCTTATCTTATCTTATCTTATCTTATCTTATCTTATCTTATCTTATCTTATCTTATCTTATCTTATCTTATCTTATCTTATCTTATCTTATCTTATCTTATCTTATCTTATCTTATCTTATCTTATCTTATCTTATCTTATCTTATCTTATCTTATCTTATCTTATCTTATCTTATCTTATCTTATCTTATCTTATCTTATCTTATCTTATCTTATCTTATCTTATCTTATCTTATCTTATCTTATCTTATCTTATCTTATCTTATCTTATCTTATCTTATCTTATCTTATCTTATCTTATCTTATCTTATCTTATCTTATCTTATCTTATCTTATCTTATCTTATCTTATCTATTTAGTTAACTTATAAATCAGTGCTTGTAGTGTACTGCAGAGTTCTCATTGTCTTCCTACCTATGCTATATTTATAGATACCTGAAAGTAAAATACGCTTTACTTACCTTAAAATTGGCAATAGCGTAGGCAGGCTAGGTGGACCGACGATCTGGTGAAAACTGCGGGGAGCCAATGTATGCAGGAGGCGATCAGCCGCTTTAGATGGAGCTGTCTGGGAAAGGCCTATGTTCAGCAGTGGACGTCTTCAAACTGTTCATGGAGAATTACAAATAATTCTGACAGTTTCAAACTCTGCAGTTGCAGATGAACAATAACAAACGCATTTAGTAGCTTTATACTTATACTGATTTTTTTAATCATTGCACATTGTAATTTGCTTTATGTCCGAATTCCGTCACGAACGAAAGATGAACAAACGTCTTGAGTATGTGTAGTGCGCAACAATACCTGATAGCTTTCCAAATGACGGCAGATCATTTTAATGATGGTACATACATGGTGTGGCTTACTGATTACAGTTAGCTAATGGTGGTAAAGGTGGACAAATAGGTGTCATTTATTTATTTTATAGTGAAACAATGTTACGGATGACTTATTTAAGTAAATTTTTGATATGTCTAAAGATCAATAAACAATTGAATTTAGAGCCAAACCACATTAGAAAATTTTGCGATTATTATTCAAATACCAATAGAACCTTTTACAGCTTAGTTTTTGTTTTTTGTGTCAAAGTTTACCTACGTTAGGGCCCAGATAATATAATACCTACAGCACAGATGCCTTATTCCTTACAACGGGTTATTTTACGAATTATTTTATTTCTACATAACGCAATATTGTCAAACGGCATTTATTGCGTGTTGGCGAAGTATTGGGCCAAATGAATATACTGAACACTAACTAGTAACTCTCTAGACACGATTACTACATTTTTTTCAAGTTCGGGCTATTTTTTGTTTGTGCCTGATGGCACCCCATGTTAGGGTGAGTTTCTGAACAGTAGAGTAAAGGGTACGAAATTTACTATCTCAAGACTACATACGGCCTGCAGCTTTGGTCTTTCTTTCCTATCGATATTTCACTTTTTTCTATGAGTCAACGGCTTCATTCAACTACACAACAGAACTGTTTAGGCTTCTGCCGAACGATATAATGTTTTATTTATTATTAATGTCCATAGTTTTCTACAAAAGTAAACCAGAGTTCTTTGGGATAAAGTCACAGACAGTTACATTAATTTCCATACAGGCCCTATTTTAAAATGGTACTAAAACTGCAGCACGGCACGGGAGGATACTATAAATATAAAGTTCTTTTAAGAAAATCTTGCTTATTCCAATGCAATATGCTAACATGTTTGCAGTATGAGCACTACTACATATTAAAATTTGTAAAAATGCTAACAAAGATTATCATTCCGTATGTATACCTACGAGCGGAACATTCTACGTGTTATTAAACCAATTTTATTTACATGAAGTCCAGATTAAATTAATTTTAAATTAATAACATTACACCAGTTGCTTTTTCTTCTAGTATAAGCAAGTGTATACCTTTAGTGTAAGTCACCCATCCACGTAGCTACCGAATGCCGATTTGTGCATAAAGGTTTGCGTATATTCGTGAGTTGGATTTGGCAACTTGTACACACAGCTTTTACTGTTATCATTCTGCAAATCCCTGGCCATACTACAAAATAAATGCGTAATATTTCCTCCACTATTGGTAATAAAATCAAGCGCATTTCCAGAGGGAATACGAATAATAAAACGAAACCAGGACCAGTATCGTCAAGTATAAATAAAAGCATCTGAAATAGAATTGTCCGAGAAAGCAATTTCCGCTTCCGTAAGACGAAACAGAATCTCCGTCTTGGTCCAACTTCAGATTCTGAATAACAATACCTGAGCAATCAGTGCGACTGCCAAGCGGATGATATTTATAGAGAGAACTCTTTATTGTTTCACAAATAAAACATACAAATAGGAATACAATAAAATTTACGTACTAGTGTAAAAATGGGCGGTCTGTCAGTGACAGCGATCTCTTCCAGACATTGCATGTATTTGTAGTAGTAATTTTTAGTTCAGTTGTAACAAACAACAAAAAAGACACCAACACATTTTGGCAATATTGGCTATTATTTGCATCTTTACAATGTCGTAATTAACCCATAGATGTTACTTATAATATCTATATTAATATTACATATGACAGTAAGTGACTAATTACCTAAGTGCAGAAAAGTGTAACTGTATCAAAAGTTTTAACTAGAATAATTTTCATTATAATGGTTTAAAATGTTTGTTAAAAAATATTCTGGACAAAACCATATAACCACTGTGATATTTGCACCACAGCTGCATGTTATCCTAAAAAAACTGTAATAATGCGTGTATGTGTGTGTGTGTGCGTCATTGCTTTGAAGTCGAGTAAGTCGTTTATGTGTGACCACAGCTCAAAGGCAAAGGCAACTGAACAGAATTTACATTCTGCTGGTTTACTGGTCCACTTCAGTTTAAGCAAACAACTCCTGGTTAAATCAACATTTTACTAAGACTGTGCTCTTTCATGATGTTTTTTTGGGTCTAATACTCGTAGTTTCAAAGCTTTTACACTTGACCTTATTTGCTAATGCCAGAGAATTGCTTTTATCGCAACTTTAGTGCCATAAAAGAGAAAAGTGGTAGTTGCTATCAGCTAATGAATTTGCCGATACTCAATTCTTCCAATACTTTTGAGACATACCGGGCTATCATGCGCACCTCGACACAATTTTCTCGACACTTTATCTCGTGGGAGACCGTGACAAGTATATGGTAGCGACGACAAGTTTTCTCGAGGTGCTCATGCTAGGCCGTTTGGAAAATTTAATGCTCACAAACTAATACTCATGCTCGCAGTGACAACCTTTTTTCTAAAGTGTAAGCAAGGCAACAAAATATAGATATAGGAACTGAGAGAAAAGGAGAGAAGGAAAGTGTGAACCATGATATAGTACCCTGCCAGTATAATTTATGTGTTTCAGAAAAGGAATGTTCAGCAGGTTAGCTACTCACTTTAAATTGGTTGTATTATCGAATCAAGGTATAGGAGTAGAGAATGACGTGTCGACTCTTGTACTATTCTATATAGCGCGGCTATTTTTAAAATTACAAACTTCAAAATTTCCTTCAATTTTAATAACATGTAGTCAAAGAGCTGATTACCATTATAATAGTCTACCGTCATAAAATGTAAGTACGAATCACGTACAGCATAATCCTCTTTAAGTTAAGTCTAGTTGTTCAAGAAGATTGCTAATAAAGCAACTTGGGTTCAAAGGGTCATAGAATAAACCCTCAAGTAGCAGGTAGAGGAACAAGACTTACAAGCCATGAATAACCTTAAGTAAATAACCCCTCTCAATGTATTTAAGGAGGAGTAAAGTTAGTTTACTGAATACTTGGATAGTATAGTATTGCGGCTGTGACAGAGTGTAGCAGCTATTATGACAACTTTACATTTGTTTTTGGTTTCGAATTCCAACTTTATTTAATATACATTATGTTCAATTAATGCAAATAAATCTATATAGATAGAAGGTATTATCGCCGAGTGGATGGTAGAAAATGAAAACCCCTAAAATCAATAGCGTAAATTGAGAGACCTTTGTCCAATTATAAATACATTCTGCTGATGATGATGATGATGATGATGGTATTAATGATGTTAATGATGTCAATTTTTTTTGTAAAAGCCACAAAATCAAACCAACAAACAATGTTGCAGTTCCATATAATTATCACATCACACTATCACACTAATATTATAAAGGCGAAAGTTTGTGTGCGTGTGGGGTGTGTGTGTGTGTGTTTGTTCCCTCTTCACGTCGTAACGGCTGGACGGATTTAGATGAAATTTTTAATAGAGATAGCTTTTATACTGGATTCTTATTCTTATTCTTATTCAATATGGGGGCGCTAAGTCCTGCACTGACGTCCCGCTAGGGGTGTATTGTGCATTTCCCCCTGCCAGCATCTAACCGAGCCACCCCAACTCCTTAAAATAACGGAGTGTAGCTCTAGGCTGCTGGCACAACTGCTCCAGTGGCACTGATGATGGGTGTTGGAGTAATGACGATGAGACATTCGTAATGTCCTGAGTAGACTGTTGTGTGTCTACTCGTGTTAACATTCCTGATGTGTATCTGGCTTCCTCTGTAGCTGTGCAGTATCTCAGTACGTGTTCCACAGTCTCGTCTTCTTTCAGGCACCCTCTGCATAGGGGGCTATCCGTGGCCCCAGTTTTATACAGATGATAGTTTAAATTGCAGTGGCCAGTGATGAGGCCAACTATAAGCCTAAGATCCTGCCGTTGCAACTTTAGCAAGTCATTAGTGATCTTTCTATCAATGGTTGGAAACACGGCCTTAGCCTGTCTACAGTCCGTTTTCTTGTCCCAGATTTTCTGCTGCTCTTTTTCAGTGTGCCGACGTAGTGAGTCCCGCACTTCCATCGCTGATGGTTTGCAGAGTCCTCCCACGTCAGCATGAACTTCTTTCTTGGTTCCCTCTTTGGCAAGAAAATCTGCCCTAAGGTTACCTGGGCATGAGCTGTGGCTCTTCGTCCATCTTACTATTGCTCTACATTTATGAGACAGTTTCTGTAGAGTCGCGTGGCACTCTGCTAGAACTCTCGACCTGGTTGTGGGCCTTCTGAGACCTGGATACTGGATTAAAATATAGAATACTTTTAATCTCGGAAAAGTAACCCGTTCCCGCAGGAAAGCTTTACAAACTTAACGTCATCAATGATTTCATCAACTTATTAAATTAATTTAAATATGTCTGTAGTATGTACTGACAGACGAAATTTATCATTCCGGACACTTAAATAGATCCCGTGGGATAGCATAATCACTTAACTACGACATTACGCAACTAAAATGGACGAAATTCAGTAAAATCACAGGCAGCACCATAATACTAAAAGTATTTTTTTACCCATCCCGGATAAATGTATGGTTCCTGTAGGATAACAAACCTATTACTTGACTTCCTATTACTAAGCTTGGATGATATTTAATAACACTATACTCTCTAGCACGTAATAAAAAATAAAATATTTCTATCCCGCAAAATGAATGTTTCTTGCGGGGTATAAAGTTATCTCTAGCATTCCGCAAAATGTAGCAAAGATAGGTGACCGTGCATAGAAGTTGGTGTTTTTATTTTCAAGGAGGCTTTGTTTGCCCGCAAAGGTCAATTATTAGTAGCTGAAGGTGTCATAAAAAATGGTGTTGTTGTTTATTCGAGGGTGCTCTGTTCGCTAGGCCGCAAGCAGCCCGCGAGAGTGACTTTGTAGCCGAAGGTGACCTGTCATAAAATTTGGCGTTTTTTTTTCGAGGGTGCTCTGTTGGCTGGGCCGCAAGCGGCCCGCGAGAGTGTCTTTTAAGAGGTCATATAAGGTCATAAAAGATGACTTTTTTAATTTGAGGGTGCTCTGTTCTGTGAGGGACAATTTTTTTTAACAAGAACAAAGAAGTTAAAGCCACGGTTAATCTTAATCCTAATCCTAATAATATATAAATGCGAAAGTTGCGGCGTTTATTTGGTCCTACTTGACGGTGCAACGGCTAGACAAAAAAAAGAATTAAAATTTTAGTTAACACATAGGCGACTTTTACGAGAAAATCCGCAGAAGGACTAAAGTGACCATATTGCCCTTAAAGTTACCAAGTTGAAATGGCAATGGACTGGCCACATCCACGCCGGTTGTCGCAGAACTGACAACCGAGGGGGAAGAAAGGTTCTCGAGTGGCGACCACGAACCGGAAGGCGCAGCGTAGGCAGACCCCCCAATAGGTGGACCGACGACCTGGTGAAAACCGCGGGGAGCGGATGGGTGCAAGAGGCGAGCAGCCGCTCAAAGTGGTGCTCTCCGTGGGAAGCCTATGTTCATCAGTGGACATCTACGAGCTGATGGTGATGATGATGATAGGCTTCTTTTAATCCGCGGGTGAAACCGCGGGGCGCAGCTAGTGTACCTACTTATATTAATGAAATATAGAGATTTGTTCAAAACTCAATAGCTTAGGAAATATAATTTTGATTCAGTTCTATTCCAAACCAAACCCGACCACAATGTATTGTCTGAACATTAAACGTCAAACTATCGCGCGTAAAACAATAGTTTTCCCGTAAAAGGGATACTAATTTAACTCCCATAAACCCACTTAAGTGTGTTGTCCCTTCCTGAATAATGGCTCGTCGACTGTGAGTGCGCATCGGTCGCCATTTATGAAATCCTACTTCGTACTTAACCCTAAACCCTGGAGTGAACGCGTGTATAAATGGAACCTAAGTGGTACAAATGAGACTCGTCTTTAGAATGAAGACTAAACATGTTTTTTTTACTGCAAAGTTTGTCTATTTCATTTGCTTATCTTAAGCTCATCATAAAGCGAGATACTGTCTTTTCGTAGGTACCACAATATCTTAAGAGAAAGAGCGTTTTAACTCTAATAATCCTAACTTTACCTACCTCTCCCTACCTCCTCCTCTACCTAAGAACTCTAAATGCTTTATTTCCAAAGCACGCTATCCATCGTAATGTGAAATTTCTATAACTTAAAACACGCCAACTTGAATCATGGTGGTTTGTTGTAGACAAACTAATGATTAATATCATAATCTTTACCTGAATACGGTGAAACAAAAATGAGGGGCAGCGTAGGTACCTACTTGAGAGCGCCACATTGAACGACTACTCGCCTCCCGCATCCATCGGATCTGCGCAGTTTTCACCAGGTCATCGGTTGGCAGTTCTATGAGCGATGTGGCCTGCCCAGTCCTCTGCCCTTATCTTGCAACTTTCGCAAGGATACTCTGAGCACAGCTCTCTCCATAGCTGGCTGCAAGACTTTGAGGTTTTTCATGAGACCAACAGTAAGAGTCTCAGTGCCTTGAATCCTCAATTTTAACCAAACAAATCTTTAAAAATCTTGTTTGAATATGAATATTCCCGCCCACTTTAAGATAACAATTTTATTATACAAAGTTTCCAAGCCAATTAATAATGCTTTTCTATTGGATCTCCGGCAGACACATGTAGATTGTGATGTTACGGCCTCCAGGGAAATCTGTGGAGCTAGGTTAACTTACCCTGCTCGAAAGATTGAGCAGTATTACATCAAAATTGTGAACCTTTTAGACAAATTTATCCCTCTTATAACATTATTATAATACATACAACAAAAGTTAAAACCTCAGGTACTTTAAAATGTTTCTAAAATAATAAAGAGCCTATTTTTTTCTAACAACATAAGTAAATGTAGTATCTTTTTAGTTTGCCTGCAAGAGATTGCTTTAAGTGATAAGACTTCCATTGTGATACTTTCCCACCGTGAGGTTTTAATTACCAAATTGTTCCTGTAATATGGTATTTTGAATAAAGAGTTTATCTCTCTATTTATTTTAGAGACTGAATTACACAAATAAAAATGAAATGCAGGGCAAAGTACGGCTTTCGAAATATCGCCTCATCTCTCCTATTTTCCAATACGCGGCGCTCACTTTTTCGTACTGTGAGGGCACCGGGCGTTTAATATACCAGGGTTAATAACGTAACTTTGATAGCAATGCATATGCACAACAGGCAAAATAGTTCAGTCTGTCATAATAAAAAAATGTCTTTAGTAACAGTAGTCCATAGTAACTATGATATAAGCTGCTTAGGAAAACTGTTTCATACAAAGTGTTTCTCTATCGATTGAGATCAAGTAAAAGACAATGATTTTATACCTTACTTCCCTGCCAAGTTACATGATCACCTACCTTTACCAATCTCTAACCAGGGCGGTTATTCTCTATGGAAACACAGATTCCACACGATACGAAACCACGTCGTTATCGTGTCTTGTTCAAATCATGTCACAGTGTCAGATATACCTTCACTTTACATTAAAGTTATCTTTATTTTGAATAAAATATATTGACATAAGTGGTCAAATCTTTTGATGTGTTTATGTTTAGGAACGCGTCTCGGTAAAACATACGACTTTTGACAGTTCATATCGCGCCAATCCCAAATTCATTTCGCGTGGTTTTATTTTCGTTTCATAGAGAATAGACTTTTCCAGATTTCTTGTGTAAGACAAGGAATTAGCGTGGTTTCGAAGTAAGGAATCGATACGGAGCAAGGAGGCTCAGCAGATGAGTCCTGGGCCATCCCAGGACTCATCTGCTGAGCCTCCTTGCTCAGCATATCACGTACACGTTTTAATAAGTCACACGCTCAACATTAGAGGTGGGTTCTTATCCCTTTGTTTATGATCATCACGCCAAGGCCTACCAGAGCTAAACGATGCCATATATCAGCTCACATGAGCTCGCTCCAGTCTCACGGTGCGAATTTAATCTACCTCTAAATTCCTTCCCCTCGCTATAATCGCACCGATTCTATTTGGATGACACGACGGGGAAAATACACAGTTTTAATAAAAGCTATCACGTATATCACGTATTTGATTTGGGGAAAAGTTGTGAAATATAAGTACAATATGTAATAGAGGTGCCTGGATAAGTTTTAAACGAAAAACACAGTCAAAATCAAAAATTTCATTACTATGCATTTTTTTGTACTTTTATAAGTCAATATGATATCAAGTAATAAGTATAAGTGATATGTGATGATGATAATTATGATAAGTTAGTGTATTATTCTCCAGAATCACGCGGGCGAAGCCGCGGGTAAAAGCTAGTTGTAGATATGTAACATTACAAAAAACATATTATATAAGTAGCAAGGATGACCAACCTATAACAATGTATGTGAGTTTGAATAAGAAAGAAGTTCTCTTTGTCACTACTGTGATATACGCGAGCATTTCGGCACAATGTAGAATATAAAACTCCGATCCATACCACTGACCCAGATTTTGTTAATCCAAATATCAATTATTACCAAAATAGAGAACAATCAAACTAACCTAATTATAAGAAAGGAAAATATGGAAATAACAAAGACATTCGTGTTGAGTAGCGGAGCCTTGACACGAAAGTTTCCGCCCTAATTCAGGTTAATCAATCAGCAAGTAAAACAATTACGTAGGTGTTTAATCTGTAAGGTATTTGAAAAGGTAAATGGTTTGTTTTAATGTTTTTGCATAGTTCTCTTTGTTAACGCAAAGGCCAGCTACAAGCTGTTTTTCTTATATTTATACAAATACAAATACAAATAAGTACTATATAGGAATACAGCTTGAAGCCAGCTTATGGTTCCATCGTATAATGACTAATAGTTTCATCACATCATCGTAAAATGTCCTTCGCAGTTAGATGACTTTGTAATCGAATAACGTTGCGTTTGTTTTTACCTGAATAGGTTGGCGTTATTGCATCATAGACAAATCTTTTTGATAATGATTGAAGAACCTCTTCGCTATTAACACCACTACACCACCACTATATTTCCTACTATTTAACATTTTTCATAACTAAGTACTCTTTATTAATTTCCATCACATGAAAAGCAAAGCTTTTCTAGTTATAAAATATGATAGTCTACAGGCACTATATATAAAGCTATTATATTTTATTACTATTGGTTTTACTTCTACTAAAAATAATATATTAACTAAAGCAAAATGATTTAACTAAAACAACAGTTAGCGAACTTTATGAACTAAATCGACCGCACCACAATTTTCAAACCATCTAAAACACATTAAAACTACTTTGAAGTAGGTAGGTACTTAGCTTTAACGCGCAGCTTTTATACGGGACGATCCGCAAAGCAAACTAAGCGAAGCATTTCTTTGGAAGCTTCGTCTTATTTTACGATGAAAAGTCACGTCACTTAAGTTTATTGTATCCTATTTTCCGCGGGACCAAAGTGTACGAAGCAATTTTTAGTGAGAATTTTTATATAAAATGCTTCTGTCACTCTTTTCCTTTAAAGCTAATTTGCTTTGACGAACTCCTGTCATAGAATAAATTAATAAATCGGGTACTTTCTAAAGCTGTTAAACATAAGTCTATAGAATTAGTTTAATGTAGGTACTAAGGTTTAAAAACTAGATTGTCTTTGTATAGAATATAGAAACTTTCATATTAAAAGCTACCATTAGTTTAGTTATATAATCGAATCGATAAGCGATAACAAAAGCCCGATAGACTATAAAGTTCTGTCGCTAATATCTATGCTATTATGTAGGTATCTACGTGATACATACCATGCCATATTGCGTAGCCTTAACATCTCGTAGACTAGCTACTGAGGGTAATGATTTAAAATCTCAAAATATTAAAATCTAAACATTAATATTAACAATGCTTTTCTGATAAGTTCTCGCCGACGTTAAAAAGCTATGAATCATCTCACCACTAGTAATAATTGATCACTTGGATGGTTGACTTGATATGACGTTAAAGTCATAATATGGGTGATTAAAAATGCTTCGTTTTCCATACGTCAATTCACGTTCTTGTTGTTAGAGTTCTAGGATCATGTCCTTAATAATTACGCCATGTTAACAACTCTACTGGGATTAAGTTTGGACACAATTTAGCTCCCTAAGTCTCTCACTAACTCTGCCGTACTAATTATTATACAATTATGAAGTTACATGCAAGATTCGAGCTGTAGTTTAATAGTTTAATAACGAGTTATTCAAGTGGACATTTCTTAAATGCAAAGTATATTTTGCGTGGTTATGAGCTTTATAAAATGTGGACAAATACCACGTCTCAGTGCCATAAGGATCTCCGGAATCTCAGTGCATCTCTGGAACACACACTGGTTGAAAGTCTTTGTCACTGGCTCTCATTAGACACAAAAGAAAAAGAGCCCGAACGTGAAAAAAATTTAGTGATCGTGTCGTGAGTGTTACTGGTTGGTGTCCGGTGTATTCATTTGGCACCATACTTGGCCAACTCGTAATTTTCGTTGCATAATAAATGCAGATACAAAATAATTCGTTAAATATCCCGAGTTATTCCGTTGTATGGGATGAGGCATATGTACTGTAGGTATTATATTATTATCTCGGCCTTTGTTTTCAGGATCTCCAGTATGTTGGAGGACTAGATTATGAAAAAAGAGAAATTAGACAGATAGTAGAAAATTCCTACCACCTCTGGTTGTTATTAAATGTTAACATTTTATTCACAGTTGCTGGCATGTCCGACGTGTGGGTGGAGCTCCGAGCGCCAAGGTTCGTGGTGCACCACCACAGCGCAGTCTTGAGGTGTGACCACAACGTTGACCCGGAGTCTTTATATAAGGTAAAATAAAAAAGCAGCTACAAACTGCTTCCTAATGTGGTACCATGTTGTCCATAAATGATGGGTTCATCAACAACCTGAAGACGACTACTGCTGAACATAAGATTCCCTAAGAGAGCAACCACTTGAGCAGACACTCACCTCCCACATCCATCGGCTCCCCACGGTTTTCACCAGATCATTGGTCCACGTAGTAGGGGGCTGACCTACGCTGCGCCTTCCAGTTAGTGGTCGCTACTCTAGAACTTTTGTTCCCCATCGGTTGTCAGATCTGCGAGTGATGTGGCCTACCCATTGCCATTTCAACTTGCTAATTCTAAGGGCTATATCGGTCACTTTAGTCCTTTTGCAGATTATGGGTTGGCAATCTGTAATGAATTAGACGTGGTAAACGAAAATATTGAAAACTACGTATAGTCGAGTTTGTACAACTGTAGATCCTCAATATATCAAATACATTATAAGAATGAGTTTTGCACCATCAGTTGAGACCTTCTAATGCAGACAAAACGTTAGATACTTAATACATATAATATTATTGATAACCGATAGATAGATAGATAGGGAATGCTTTATTGCACAAACAACATATAGGTAGGCGAGCTAAATACTAGAGAGCAATTATTACCTTCCAGTTTACCTAGGTGTAACGTGGAAATTTTTGTGTAGAAAAAAATGTGGAATTTCCATCCGAAATCTTACAAAACCGAAGTTTTCTTAACAACTTTCTCACAATGGGTACCCGTAAAGCTCCTTCATTTATTCGATTAGAAGAGGCGCAGGTGGGTTAAGCTAATAAGACCTGTTGCGGCTTAGCTCCTATTTCAGCGGTGGTGTTAACAATGTCGCCCGGAAAAGGCACAATCGATCGGCACGTGCCTCGGAATCCCGGACGACGTGATGTCACTCTTTATTTTTGTCTTGTTTGTCCGTCTTTATCTGCAGACGCTGTTCTGAGAGATAAAGGAATTGGCTTCCGTAAGTAAACAACCTGTTAGGTTGAGTAGCTGTTTGTTAGATGAATAAATAAAGCTTAGAAGGCAAACCAGAGTCGGTTGAAATAGTTATATAGCTACTAACTCACGCTCCGTGCAACATGTTGAAATAGCTACTTGTTTACCCTTTGCGGAACGAACGCCTTATGCTTTGTTTTGGTTCGCTCTTCGCCAACGCTTAAAGACACCGTTATTTAAATCTACTTACTTAAAAATAAAAACATGAGGTAGTGTGTTATTGGTGTATGAAATAAGATAATCTCACTGAAAGGATTAAAGTGAAATGCGGGTCATTTTTAGAACCTATTAGAAAACATTCTCTAATAGAGATTAATCTGCCAGCACATAATACAAGCACAAATTAAACAGCTAAAGGCTATCACACAGCTTTATTGAAACCTCAGATTTTCCGAAATCTGCCATTTAAACTAATCACCGTTCGCATAACAATTATTGAAAGCTTCTCATCACATAGAGACAATGAAGTCATCCAACATGCTATAAATAGGTATTTATTTGACAGTTCAATACGGTATAGCGGTGGTCCATTGTGCAAAATACTCAAACCTAAAACCAATTGTACCTAGGTCCTTCTAAAACTTTGTTGCATCTTTCATGTACATTTAGATATTTTATTATTATGCCCACAGAAAATTAAAATAACATATAAAATTATTATTAATTTAACTACACTAAAACTAAATACTAAACCTAAAAACTAAACCTAAAATTAAAACATTATAATAAATAAATACATTATTATACTGGGATTAGTTAGAAACAGCTTTTGAGAGTAGCTTTACAACTCTTATGTATATGTCATAGTCAAAGGTCGAACTTCCAGCGCTGCTATGTTTGACCGAAGCCTTCAGGCAAACCCCGAAACCCCGATATAAATTTCAAATTTTTTACTCCTGAGGATAGGAACCACATGGATCCTGTAGGGCTCAGGATTTAGGTTCGATTGAGCTTTGACGTCAGACCTAGGATTGACTAGTCAAACCTAGGATCATCGAACTTCGAGGTTTGACTATACATACACATATTTTCATGATGTAATCTGTCTACATACAGGTAGCGTTGCAAAATGTATCACACTACCTATTTATAAAGCTATCGCCAGGCCGAGGCCGCACGCAATATCCTCCACCCCACTTTTATCTATCCTCGTAATAAATTGATTAAAATGCGCCTATCCGAGACGCCATCAACTGTTTTATCGCATTTGCTGTGTGACTTAGACTAGCAGGTGTCTTTTGATGTCAGGTCAAAGTCAGTATAGGTACTTGGTACAAATATACAGAAAATTCTACAGTAAAACTGCTGCAGCAGGTTGCACCGCCTTATTGGTAGACCCCAAAAGAACTAGAGACGTTTAATATTATTTATTTAGACCTCATAATAT
Organism: Ennomos erosarius; assembly: GCA_963580505.1. Lineage (NCBI taxonomy): Eukaryota > Metazoa > Arthropoda > Insecta > Lepidoptera > Geometridae > Ennomos > Ennomos erosarius. Next base: position 12,193,899 of record OY756982.1, read on the forward strand.
CTAATTATCTATAGATATAGTGGGTGTAATTGAATTCATTAGCATCCTTTGAAAGTAGGCACTTACTCTTGATACCAGTCACATGTGGACCAAAATTTTTGAATTCTAACACATTGGTTTGTTAATTATAATAACTCCAAAAAATGGAATAACTTACTTAATCCAATGCTACAACACAAAATTTAATTGGAGTACTGTTTTTAATTAGTACATACAAGGTATAAAAACGTTTAAATATATCAAAATCATACGTGCCAACTGCATTAGGCGCCACGGCAATCTTCATAATTTTCAATAAAAATTATTTCATATACACTGTTTACTCATTAATAATCATCTATAAATGATGTTCTATCATGGGCTCAATTTATGCTAATGAATTAAATTACATATGTACTGTATAAATAACAAATACACACCATGTTGTCCATAAATGATGGGTTCATCAACAACCTGAAGACGACTACTGCTGAACATAAGATTCCCTAAGAGAGCAACCACTTGAGCAGACACTCACCTCCCACATCCATCGGCTCCCCACGGTTTTCACCAGATCATTGGTCCACGTAGTAGGGGGCTGACCTACGAAAACATTCTCTAATAGAGATTAATCTGCCAGCACATAATACAAGCACAAATTAAACAGCTAAAGGCTATCACACAGCTTTATTGAAACCTCAGATTTTCCGAAATCTGCCATTTAAACTAATCACCGTTCGCATAACAATTATTGAAAGCTTCTCATCACATAGAGACAATGAAGTCATCCAACATGCTATAAATAGGTATTTATTTGACAGTTCAATACGGTATAGCGGTGGTCCATTGTGCAAAATACTCAAACCTAAAACCAATTGTACCTAGGTCCTTCTAAAACTTTGTTGCATCTTTCATGTACATTTAGATATTTTATTATTATGCCCACAGAAAATTAAAATAACATATAAAATTATTATTAATTTAACTACACTAAAACTAAATACTAAACCTAAAAACTAAACCTAAAATTAAAACATTATAATAAATAAATACATTATTATACTGGGATTAGTTAGAAACAGCTTTTGAGAGTAGCTTTACAACTCTTATGTATATGTCATAGTCAAAGGTCGAACTTCCAGCGCTGCTATGTTTGACCGAAGCCTTCAGGCAAACCCCGAAACCCCGATATAAATTTCAAATTTTTTACTCCTGAGGATAGGAACCACATGGATCCTGTAGGGCTCAGGATTTAGGTTCGATTGAGCTTTGACGTCAGACCTAGGATTGACTAGTCAAACCTAGGATCATCGAACTTCGAGGTTTGACTATACATACACATATTTTCATGATGTAATCTGTCTACATACAGGTAGCGTTGCAAAATGTATCACACTACCTATTTATAAAGCTATCGCCAGGCCGAGGCCGCACGCAATATCCTCCACCCCACTTTTATCTATCCTCGTAATAAATTGATTAAAATGCGCCTATCCGAGACGCCATCAACTGTTTTATCGCATTTGCTGTGTGACTTAGACTAGCAGGTGTCTTTTGATGTCAGGTCAAAGTCAGTATAGGTACTTGGTACAAATATACAGAAAATTCTACAGTAAAACTGCTGCAGCAGGTTGCACCGCCTTATTGGTAGACCCCAAAAGAACTAGAGACGTTTAATATTATTTATTTAGACCTCATAATATCTAATTATCTATAGATATAGTGGGTGTAATTGAATTCATTAGCATCCTTTGAAAGTAGGCACTTACTCTTGATACCAGTCACATGTGGACCAAAATTTTTGAATTCTAACACATTGGTTTGTTAATTATAATAACTCCAAAAAATGGAATAACTTACTTAATCCAATGCTACAACACAAAATTTAATTGGAGTACTGTTTTTAATTAGTACATACAAGGTATAAAAACGTTTAAATATATCAAAATCATACGTGCCAACTGCATTAGGCGCCACGGCAATCTTCATAATTTTCAATAAAAATTATTTCATATACACTGTTTACTCATTAATAATCATCTATAAATGATGTTCTATCATGGGCTCAATTTATGCTAATGAATTAAATTACATATGTACTGTATAAATAACAAATACACACCGTATTTGTTTTGGCACAGAGGTGTATAAAAAAGAGCTTTTGAAAATTCACAATCTCAAAGGAAGACAAATCAGGTTTTCGTGATAGAATTAAGAAACGCGGGTAAAACCGAGGGCAGCCCCTTGTTTTGTAGTTAGTTGCTTACCGACACGAACTACTTATATTGCAACAACATTGCTTTTTTTCATAATTTAAAGGCACATGTTTTGACCACTGTCTCACCTGATAGTAAGTGATGACGCGGCCGACGGTGGTGCATGCTTGCTTGCAGTATTGCAGTGGTGAATGATTAGGTATTAAAATCAGAAGCATAATTCAATAACATAGCGCTCAGACAAATAAATAAACATTATATTAATATTAGAACAGAGGGTAACGAACCGTTCGATTTGTTTACAACACTTGTGAACACACCTTCAACACTATAATAACAAACCATTAAAATACGAGAACATTATTTATTTATCTACCATTTTACTACTACCTGTACTTAAACCAAGGTTTTATGTGTGAGCAAAATCTAGAGACATCAGGTCCATCCTGATCACAGTTTAGTAATAAGATGACTAGACTGTGAGATCAGGTCATAAAGTCTCATTTGTCCAGTGATTTTACCTAGCTACAGTCTTCCTCAATCTAAAACACAGTGCTTGCAACACTCTGCTGATGTGCTATAGGTGGCAGAATAACTGCTGACGAAAGCGGTGGTACCTATACAGATAAACTTTGAAGAGAAATGTTCTGCCACCTATAGTAAAATAGTAATCTATAATATTTGACGGGCCCGATAGCTCAGTTGGTAGTAGCCCTGCCCTCTGAACTGAGGGCTGTGGGTTCGATTCCTACCCAGGACAAATATTTGTGTTGTGATGAACATAGATGTTTGTTCTGCGTCTGGGTGTTATATTGTATTCTATGTATGTATTTACAAAACAAAAAAGTATCTAAGTATTATATCAGTTATCTGGTTCCCATAGTACAAGCTTTGCTTAGTTTGAGGCTAGATGGCGCTGTGTGAAATGTCCACAAATATTTATTTATTTATTTATTAGATACCCAACACCACTCAGTGCTCTGAGTAAGTTTAGTTCTAACATAATTATAATATACATAGAAGTACAAACTTTGTAATTACTACAGCATTATTAGGACAAAATTTAATGTACATTCTTCACGACCTCTAAGTCAATCCTAATGTATTATATCTCAAACAAATGTATGAATGATTTAGTATAAACAATTTTTTATTAGAAAGAAAGAAGAAAGAAAAAGTATTTATTCAACACACACAAATAATAACAAGAATACAAAATAAAAATTAAATAAATTTATAGGTACATTGATGTTGAAAAGGGCTTAACTCAGCATTCATGCCGGTGCACTCAACACCTGGCGCTGGTTTTCAGTTAAACCCTTTGGTTGACGGGTAAGTAACAATTAGTTGTCAGGTGACTATGATTAAAACAAATACGAAATACCTGTTACGCCATCGTTGCCATCGTTTCGTATTTGTTTTAATCATAGTCACCTGACAACTAATTGTTACTTACCCGTCAACCAAAGGGTTTAACTGAAAACCAGCGCCAGGTGTTGAGTGCACCGGCATGAATGCTGAGTTAAGCCCTTTTCAACATCAATGTACCTATAAATTTATTTAATTTTTATTTTGTATTCTTGTTATTATTTGTGTGTGTTGAATAAATACTTTTTCTTTCTTCTTTCTTTCTAATAAAAAATTGTTTATACTAAATCATTCATACATTTGTTTGAGATATAATACATTAGGATTGACTTAGAGGTCGTGAAGAATGTACATTAAATTTTGTCCTAATAATGCTGTAGTAATTACAAAGTTTGTACTTCTATGTATATTATAATTATGTTAGAACTAAACTTACTCAGAGCACTGAGTGGTGTTGGGTATCTAATAAATAAATAAATAAATATTTGTGGACATTTCACACAGCGCCATCTAGCCTCAAACTAAGCAAAGCTTGTACTATGGGAACCAGATAACTGATATAATACTTAGATACTTTTTTGTTTTGTAAATACATACATAGAATACAATATAACACCCAGACGCAGAACAAACATCTATGTTCATCACAACACAAATATTTGTCCTGGGTAGGAATCGAACCCACAGCCCTCAGTTCAGAGGGCAGGGCTACTACCAACTGAGCTATCGGGCCCGTCAAATATTATAGATTACTATTTTACTATAGGTGGCAGAACATTTCTCTTCAAAGTTTATCTGTATAGGTACCACCGCTTTCGTCAGCAGTTATTCTGCCACCTATAGCACATCAGCAGAGTGTTGCAAGCACTGTGTTTTAGATTGAGGAAGACTGTAGCTAGGTAAAATCACTGGACAAATGAGACTTTATGACCTGATCTCACAGTCTAGTCATCTTATTACTAAACTGTGATCAGGATGGACCTGATGTCTCTAGATTTTGCTCACACATAAAACCTTGGTTTAAGTACAGGTAGTAGTAAAATGGTAGATAAATAAATAATGTTCTCGTATTTTAATGGTTTGTTATTATAGTGTTGAAGGTGTGTTCACAAGTGTTGTAAACAAATCGAACGGTTCGTTACCCTCTGTTCTAATATTAATATAATGTTTATTTATTTGTCTGAGCGCTATGTTATTGAATTATGCTTCTGATTTTAATACCTAATCATTCACCACTGCAATACTGCAAGCAAGCATGCACCACCGTCGGCCGCGTCATCACTTACTATCAGGTGAGACAGTGGTCAAAACATGTGCCTTTAAATTATGAAAAAAAGCAATGTTGTTGCAATATAAGTAGTTCGTGTCGGTAAGCAACTAACTACAAAACAAGGGGCTGCCCTCGGTTTTACCCGCGTTTCTTAATTCTATCACGAAAACCTGATTTGTCTTCCTTTGAGATTGTGAATTTTCAAAAGCTCTTTTTTATACACCTCTGTGCCAAAACAAATACGGTGTGTATTTGTTTTTTATACAGTACATATGTAATTTAATTCATTAGCATAAATTGAGCCCATGATAGAACATCATTTATAGATGATTATTAATGAGTAAACAGTGTATATGAAATAATTTTTATTGAAAATTATGAAGATTGCCGTGGCGCCTAATGCAGTTGGCACGTATGATTTTGATATATTTAAACGTTTTTATACCTTGTATGTACTAATTAAAAACAGTACTCCAATTAAATTTTGTGTTGTAGCATTGGATTAAGTAAGTTATTCCATTTTTTGGAGTTATTATAATTAACAAACCAATGTGTTAGAATTCAAAAATTTTGGTCCACATGTGACTGGTATCAAGAGTAAGTGCCTACTTTCAAAGGATGCTAATGAATTCAATTACACCCACTATATCTATAGATAATTAGATATTATGAGGTCTAAATAAATAATATTAAACGTCTCTAGTTCTTTTGGGGTCTACCAATAAGGCGGTGCAACCTGCTGCAGCAGTTTTACTGTAGAATTTTCTGTATATTTGTACCAAGTACCTATACTGACTTTGACCTGACATCAAAAGACACCTGCTAGTCTAAGTCACACAGCAAATGCGATAAAACAGTTGATGGCGTCTCGGATAGGCGCATTTTAATCAATTTATTACGGGGATAGATAAAAGTGGGGTGGAGGATATTGCGTGCGGCCTCGGCCTGGCGATAGCTTTATAAATAGGTAGTGTGATACATTTTGCAACGCTACCTGTATGTAGACAGATTACATCATGAAAATATGTGTATGTATAGTCAAACCTCGAAGTTCGATGATCCTAGGTTTGACTAGTCAATCCTAGGTCTGACGTCAAAGCTCAATCGAACCTAAATCCTGAGCCCTACAGGATCCATGTGGTTCCTATCCTCAGGAGTAAAAAATTTGAAATTTATATCGGGGTTTCGGGGTTTGCCTGAAGGCTTCGGTCAAACATAGCAGCGCTGGAAGTTCGACCTTTGACTATGACATATACATAAGAGTTGTAAAGCTACTCTCAAAAGCTGTTTCTAACTAATCCCAGTATAATAATGTATTTATTTATTATAATGTTTTAATTTTAGGTTTAGTTTTTAGGTTTAGTATTTAGTTTTAGTGTAGTTAAATTAATAATAATTTTATATGTTATTTTAATTTTCTGTGGGCATAATAATAAAATATCTAAATGTACATGAAAGATGCAACAAAGTTTTAGAAGGACCTAGGTACAATTGGTTTTAGGTTTGAGTATTTTGCACAATGGACCACCGCTATACCGTATTGAACTGTCAAATAAATACCTATTTATAGCATGTTGGATGACTTCATTGTCTCTATGTGATAAAGTAGCGTAAAGCGACGACCGACGGCTTCGAAGCCATTTGACACGCACACTAGGACTTGTGTACAGATATCTGAGAACAACTTATGTGACGACGTAGTGAGTGCTATCAAAGAGTACGTTAACCCAAAGGTTAAGACGGCCCTCTTAATAATTCCTCCCTTACGCATGTACGATATAATTCCAATAATTCAGGAAAAATTCCGCAGCTCAGCAATGAACTTAGTACTAGCTAAAAAAGAAGTCGAAAACGTCAAAGAATACCTCAGGCAACAAGAGTTAATTCGTAATTACCACGACGGTAAAACAAACCACCGCGGAATTAACGAATGTTTTCTTTCTCTGTCTAACAGGTACTATTGGCCTAAAATGAGAGACCACATAACTAAATTTATTAATGACTGTACCCTATGTGGTCAAGCTAAGTATGACAGGAATCCAATTAGACAGCAATTTAAAATAGTACCGCCAGCAACGAAACCATTCGAGATTCTTCACTTAGACTTATTCACTGCTCAAAACGAAAAGTACTTAACTTTTATTGACGTTTTTTCTAAATACGGACAGGCATACCACCTCAGAGATGGAACTGCCCTCAGCATAATTCAAAGCCTGCTTCACTATTGCACTCACCACGGACTACCATTGACAGTGATCACAGACAACGGAACTGAATTTACTAACCAGCTATTCGCAGAATTTACTCAGCTACATAAGATTACTCACCACAGAACATTGCCCCATGCACCCAACGACAACGGTAATATAGAAAGATTTCACTCGACAATCTTGGAACATCTCCGCATCTTAAAGTTACAGCGGAAAGATGAGCCCGCGATTAATCTCATGCCATACGCCATTCTTGCATACAATAGCTCAGTGCATAGTTTCACCAAGTGCCGACCTTACGACATAATTAATGGACACTTTGACCCACGGGACCCCGTTGACATGGACTTGACTAAGCATCTACTGCAACAGTACACACAGACTCACCGCGAACAGATGAAAACCGTATACGAATTGATAAATGAGACTGCACTGACTAACCGTACTTCTCTTATAGAGAATCGTAACAAAGACCGTGAACCCGAATCGGAATACCAACCGACTCAACAAGTTTTTGTTAGTAACCCTTTTGCGACCAGGCAAAAGCTCGCACCGCGATATACTCAGGACTCCGTACTCGCGGACCTACCAATTCACATTTATACATCTAAAAAGCGCGGCCCCGTAGCAAAGTCCCGACTCAAGAGAGTCCCTAAATCAGCAAAATTGTTGCAGGTTCCTTCTGACCCTGACCGCGATGACAATGCTGGAAGCTCAAGAAATAAAACTTGAAAGCTTGAACGACGGACCTGGACTTTTACCGTTCAGACTGGGACCAGCCACACTCATAACTCACTACCATTCATTCTTACAATACGTAGAACTTGACAACATCGAGCTTCAAATTAATAACTTGCAGACTCAGATATTCGATTTCAAAGACAGACTTGAAAATGACACCTATACACTATACGAGCTTCAAATTGAATACTTAACGAACAAAGTACAAAAAATATTAAATCACTTAAACAGCTTTGAGCCTAATCGTAGCAAGAGAGGTCTTGTAGACGGCTTAGGCTCTGTTATCAAGAGTATTACCGGAAATCTTGATTATTCGGATGCAGTTAAATTCAACGATGCCATTGCAGTTCTCGAAAATAACCAGGTTAAAATTACGAATGAATTTAATAATCACATCAGCATAAGCAAAGATTGGATGGCAAAACACAGTAAAGTAATAATGCAAATAGTGCAAAACCAAGAGAGAATTAATTCAACTCTACAGCTACTTTTGAATAAAGAAGCACATAGAGATACGAGTTTGATAAAATATGCTAAGTTCGCTCAATTATTAGTTATTATCTCTGAAAATGCAGATGATATTATGGCAGAACTTTTAAGATTGGAGAATATTCTAAGTTTCGTGCGTGCATCGAGCACACACCCTTCTTTAGTTAGCGTAGATATATTAGATAAAATGATAAAAAAGTTAGAATTAATTTATCCTAATGGTCACATCTTAGGACTAGACTTAAGAGAATACTATGACGTTATCAAGCCAGGCTACTATTTTGCAGGGAAACGTATAGTCATCACTTTAAAATTTCCTATAGTATCACCCACAGAATATAATTTGTATAGGCTAGCTATCGTTCCTAATAGACACAACCAGTCCATCATACCTCCCTTTCCCCTCATAGCAAGCAACAGGCAAGCGTTCATGTACATAGAGACAGAATGTCCGAAGTACAGTGGTCGGTTCCTTTGTGAGGAAAGTCTCAAACACCAAGTTCGAACACAACGCGATGGTGGTCGAACATTTTACTGGAGAAACCGAAGACCGGCTAGGTTGCATAAAGGCCTCTGAACATCATGAGGTCGTCGTGTACGAGGACAGGGGAGAAAACTTAAGTTATCTTAGGACTCCCACACACGACCGTATAAATGCAACAGATAGCTGGGGGCATCCCGTCCCATGTGCGACCGCCATCAGTGGTTCGGAGAGAGTCCAGCAGAAAGCAGCTGCCGAGGAAGCCGCATCACGCCGAAGCGATGGTCGACAGGAAGGCCGAGGCCCTATCTCAACTTTCCTTACGGCGTTCAGCGTAGCAGCGCAGAGCTTGTTCCGGGTCTCACCTCAAAAAGAGCCATCCCCAGAAAAGCAGGCTCCTAGGGCAGCGCCGCCGCCACAGCAGGCAGCCCGGACGAGAGCCGACATGGGACAGGTTAGTCCGCCCCGTTATATCTTGGCCTTGGAGCCACCAGACCATGCCAGAAACGCATTTCTCGAGTTTCTTGCCATCACGAGAGCGACTAAGGTAGTCAATCTCAGGAACTGCAAAAACATCTTGCAGTCCTTTAGGCAGGGAAACGAAGGCCTCTTAAAGGTGAGGCTCGAGGAGGCCGATGCAGCCATATATAACAACGACACCTCCCTCGTGATCAAGGGAACGATGGAGGGTCGATATATGGCAGCATATTGTTCTGGAAGTGGTTTTGTGGCTCTAGATGAGAGCGAAACGGAGCGGACCGGAAAGCCGAAGTATGAGGCACCACCGAACGACCCCATCGTGGTCACCGCCCGGTGTACCAAGATAATGTTAGATGATAGGATCCTAGAAATGGCTAAAACTATTGAAAGGAGCCCTGGAGTCGATGCAAAGTCTTGGGAAAATTGGGAGGTACCTAAGATTCGATGGGTCAACGGGGTTCCTGGCTGTGGGAAGACAACATGGGTGGTCAGACACTTCGATGTGGACAAAGACGTGATCATCACCACAACAACTGAAGCAGCCAAAGACTTGAGGGAGAAGCTAGCGCACCGCATAGGTGACCTCGTGAAAACCAAAGTGCGCACCATGGCTTCTGTACTCGTAAATGGCATCCGAAGAGGTCAGAGCAACGTTCGCCTTATGGTAGACGAAGCTCTTATGAACCACTTTGGGGCCATTGTAATGGCTGCACGGCTGGCTGGTGCTCGCGAGGTAGTCCTTATCGGAGACGTCAACCAGTTACCTTATATCGACAGAGAGAACCTCTTCGAGCTAAGATACAATCGCCCAAACCTGGTGGCCACCATCAACCAGGAGTTGTTATGCACACATAGGAATCCCATGGATGTCGCTTACGCGCTGAGAGAAATATACTCTGGTATATATTCCTCGGCCCCACGTGTCAAGTCCCTGGAGCAGAGAAGGTACACAGGTGCGCAAATATCCAGCACCCTCCCCAACACCCTATTCCTAGTACACACTCAGGAAGAAAAGGAGACCCTATCCAACAAGGGTTATGGCGGAGGCACGGGGTCGCGCATCCTCACCATCCATGAAGCACAGGGACTGACATACGAGTCGGTCATCGTCATCAAGACAAAGGGCAAGATGAGACTGCACGAGAGCGTTCCGCACGCGGTGGTTGCAGTCTCGCGGCACACCGGGACTTTCGTTTACTACGCCGACGATGAGGAAGACGCCATCAGCCGTTTCGTGCAGCGTGCGATGGCTGCATCACCGAGGGCCATCCGCGAGTACAACTTGCAGATGGCCATCAAAGATCGAAACGTGGCGGTAACAGAAGTCCTGGTCCGGGAGGAGAAGGCGGATTAACAACGACATGTACGAGCGGGATCATTGACGGACTCAAAAGAGCCTGTCAATTATCCCGCTCGTATGAAGAAAATAGTACTAGAATGTAAATGATTATTGTGTGTACACCGGGAGCACTCACGCTCACTAAAAAGCTTCTTCTTGCGGCGGCGTCGTGCGTCGGGTCGTCCTCTTCCCTCAAAAATGGTTGAGGAGGGCGATGGCTGGCGCATGCGTCAAGCTCGTGAACGGGCGCTGCTTGCGGGAGCTGGTCTGCTCGCGGTGTATGCACAAATCGGAAAAAAAAACAAAACGAAAAAAAAAAAAAACATAAAAAAAAAAATAGGTTAAGTACTTAATTGTCCTCTCTAGTATAATATTTTGTTCAATAAAATAAAATAAAAATATAACAATAAGTGATAAGCTAACAAAGAGCACGGACCCAGGTGTCTGTGGTAAAGCAGATTTAAAAAAAAAAAAAAAAAAAAAAAGTTCGAACACAAGCAGACTGCACGCAGAATCTCATCACCAACCAGGCCCTGGACGCAACCTGTGAGATGACCACAATCAACTTGGCCAAGGAGGCCGTGGACCGGCTCGACGAGAGACATTATGCTATCTCTTTCCCGCGCCCGACGAAAATTCATACCATCTGTGGACACGAGAGCTACGATACCGTTCAAGGGAGTTTCCTAGCCACCATTCCAGCTAGCTGCTCCTTGAACACGGGAGTACTCACCATCAGTAACAGTCACGACAGGATCCAAGGACAACCATTGAAAATAATGAAGATAACTATGAACACTGAAACATCGACAACCTCACCGCTACCTCATGTCAAGCTGAACTCAATAAATCTGAGAGATCTTCATGAATACCAAGATAAAATGATACTGCAACCAATGATACACCTGGACCACGTCTCAACTGATAGCATGTACCATACGACTATACCCATCTACTCTATATTACTATGTGCCTTCATACTAGGAGCAGCCCTGACCGTGCGCCGCTACTACAACCACTATCTTAAGAAGAACCAGAAAGATAAAACTGAAGAACCACACTACGAGGATGCTGAGAAGCCTGCAACCTCTTCGCCAAGAGCACCGGCAACATTGTCTCTCAAAGTTCTAAAATAGTTGCCGCTCTAAGGGTGGAGGTGTTACGCCATCGTTCCCATAGCAAACCGCTGGCTAAGGACACCGCATCTATTTACAAGCCGACTTGCGTCACGAGCTGCGAGTTGCAACACGAGGAGCCGAGTCAGCAGAACGGATCGTCTTCATGCGACCTAGATGCACTTTTTAACGCTATTTAGTTTTATATAATTTTAATTCATTGCATATCTCGCATCGATTGCATTCGGACAACTTTTGTAATTTAGAATAGACCCTTAAGATTAAATTTAATTAAAAAGTTTTTGGTTTTTTTTGAGTTCTCCGGCTGTAGCCTACGTAATTGGCGCAGACGGTAGGATTTATTTGGACAAAGTAGCTAGCTAGGGCTGTGTTAAAATCAAACCGTCCCTCCTGGTTGCTGTGCGGCGTGGAAGATCGCGGCGCGACCGTCCAAATTCTTCAAAGAACCTGTGGGCCTGCGGCTGGAGGAAGAATCTAGACCTCGATTCACAAGGAGCCAAAGATGAGATTTATGTAAGTACTTGAATTGCTCCTGTACTTGCTTGTCCCCCTAGAATTTATCCCTTTAGTGTTTTAAATTAACAAAAATTTTCCATCCAAAGGAATACCCCTCAAGTCCTGCACCTGGTAGGCAATCTCGTTGTAGGTTAGCAGATAGGTCTAGAAGTTTAGATACTGTGTTAGAAGAAGACGATATAGATAATTTTATAATAAGTAGCGTAGATACTAAAATGGACCCTGATACCATTTTTAAGGCATTACGGCCGTTGCCCGAGTTCGATGGCAACCCCAATGTATTGACCCGATTTATAAGATTATGTGACCATTTATGTGCAACTTATTTGAGCGCGGAACCTGGTAGGGAGTTAACTAATCTATGCTTGCTGAACGGAATACTTAATAAAATCACTGGGCCTGCCGCCCGCACTATTAATTCACATGGCATACCAGAGAGCTGGGAAGGCATCAGAAATTCTCTAATAAATAATTTTTCTGACCAGAGGGATGAAACAGCCCTCTATAACGACCTTTCTCTCGCTACCCAAGGCAATAAGTCACCCCAAGAATTTTATGATCACTGCCAAAATTTATTCAGCACTATCATGACGTATGTGAGTTTACACGAGACTATCCTCACAACCGTAGAGGCTAAACGCACTCTTTATAAAAAACTCACCATGCAAGCATTTGTTCGAGGTTTAAAAGAGCCGCTTGGCTCCCGAATAAGGTGCATGCGTCCTGACAGTGCCGAAAAAGCTTTAGAATATGTGCAAGAGGAACTTAATGTCATGTACCTACAGCAACGTAATGATTCAGTTAAAGTTAATACCGCACCGAAACCGATGCAGCTGCTACCAATGCCGGTGCAAAAATCATTCGTTCCTCCTGCACCCATGTATAATATGCCATTTAATGTGCCATTACAGCGATCTATGCCTTTGCCTCAATTCCAGCCCCAACAATCCTGGAGGCCTAACTTCCCTATGAACCGACCTCCTCAAGGTCCCACACGAACCCAACAAATGTTCCGCGCCTTGCCGCCGAACTATAACGCTCAGCATAACACATTTAGAGCGATGCCACGTAACCAACCTCAAAATACAGGCCCTAAGCCTATGAGTGGTGTCAGTCACTATGTTACTAGACCTTTGCCATCCACCGGTCTATCAGGACACGACTGGGCGAAGTCGGGAAACCCGCCGCCCAGCAATTATTTCAAAACCCGTGAGATGAATCTCAACGAATGCTATGACTATGAAGGGTATAATGACTACTACCAAAGTTGCGAACCTTACTCATACTACCCTGAGTATGAACACGCGTATGAGTGTCCTACATTCGAATATGAAGAGCCACAGTACTATACCGACTATAACATAACTGAACAGACAGACACAGAAAATGTTAACCATCAACCCTCTACAAGCAATCCCGATCAGGATTTTCAGAAGGGTTCGATGTTAAGAAAGTCAAAATAGAGGTTAACTTGCAAACCCAAAGGCAACTCCCATACATCCAGATTTCCAATCCCCCATTAAAACTTTTGATTGATACAGGGGCTAACCAGTCCTTTATCAACCCCGAGGCGATCGAGAATTACTTTCCACAGGCACCTCTTAACTATGATCCTTTTGAAGTAACCAATGTGCATGCAACTACTCGTAATAACTATTCTGTGTCATTGCCGTGTTTTAATGAATTTCAGGATTCTGACTATATAAAACTATTTGTATATCGCTTTCATAATTACTTTGACGGACTCATCGGACTTGACTTACTAGAAAAATGGGAAGCTAAGATTGACTTAAAGAACAAGACACTAATTACTCGCAACGCAATGAACCCTATCCACATGTATAACTCGCGTAACGTTAACTTGTACGAAGACGTAGTACCCGCGAATTCCTCGAAGTTGGTACGGCTACCAATTAATATTCACGACGGGGAGGCATTTATACCGGAACAAATGGTCTCCAATTGTTTTATTCGGGACTGTCTAACGGTAGTAAAAGACAATCGTGGCGTCTTAGAGATCGTAAATCCATCTCCGCACGATATAATATTTTCTATGGACCACCCGCTAGTAGCCGAGGTTCATACGAACGAGTGCCCGAGCACCGAACTACCCCGATCGCGAGTCGACGAAGTGCTATCGCGGCTACGTACGGACCATTTAAACGCCGAAGAACGCGCGAATTTAGAAGCTTTATGTGCTCAGTACGCGGACGTTTTTTTATATAGAGGGCGAGCCTTTGACATTCACGAATAAGGTAAAGCATCGGATCCGAACTACCGATGAAGAACCGGTGTACACGAAAAGTTATCGGTACCCGTATGTTCATAGAGACGAGGTTAAACAACAGATAGGTAAAATGTTAGAGCAGGGCATTATACAACCCTCCGAATCAGCTTGGAGCTCTCCAATATGGGTCGTACCTAAGAAAGCCGATGCATCAGGCGAAGTAAAGTGGCGAATCGTTATAGACTTTCGGAAACTTAACGAAAAGACGATAGATGATAAATATCCAATACCAAATATATCTGACGTATTGGATAAGCTGGGCAACTGTCAGTATTTTACGACTCTTGACCTGGCCAGTGGCTTCCACCAGGTGGAGATGAGCCCTGAGGATGTACCCAAAACTGCGTTCAGTGTGGAGCATGGGCACTACGAATTTCTACGTATGCCCATGGGATTGAAAAATTCTCCATCCACATTCCAACGAGTGATGGATAATTTGCTCAAGGACCTCCAGAACACCGTCTGCCTGGTCTATCTGGATGACATTATCGTCTTTAGCACCTCGCTCCAAGAGCACATGGTGAATCTCCAGAAAGTCTTCCAGAAACTCCGCGAATCTAACTTTAAAATCCAGATGAACAACAGTACCCCGATTTTAGTAAAGACTTTATTCTTACCACCGACGCCTCTAACGTGGCCATTGGCGCCATTCTTTCCCAAGGCCCTGTAGGATCCGACAAGCCTGTGTGCTATGCATCTCGTACCCTAAATGATAGCGAAGTCAACTATAGCACGATAGAAAAGGAGCTATTGGCTATAGTTTGGGCTACCAAGTACTTCCGGCCGTACCTATTCGGTCGAAAATTCAAGATTCTTACGGATCATAAGCCTCTACAGTGGGTCATGAACCTTAAGGAGCCGAATTCCCGACTGACAAGGTGGAAACTTAAACTTAGCGAATATGACTTCTCAGTCATATACAAAAAGGGTGTAAGCAACACAAACGCCGATGCACTTTCGAGGGTAGAGATTCATAACGAAGAGATAAGCTCTGTCGCCGTCAATCCGTCAGATAAACCAACTAGCTCTATTAACGGTTCAACAACAGTTACTGCCCGCACTAGTTGTGACAACCCTATTACCGAAGCTATCAACGGCTCAACAACAGCCACCGCACACACTAGTTGTGAGAACCCTATTCTCGAAGTGCCCATAACGGATGACCCACTGAATAAATTCCACAGACAACTCATAATGACAGTAGTAGGTGACGTAAAGCGACGACCGACGGCTTCGAAGCCATTTGACACGCACACTAGGACTTGTGTACAGATATCTGAGAACAACTTATGTGACGACGTAGTGAGTGCTATCAAAGAGTACGTTAACCCAAAGGTTAAGACGGCCCTCTTAATAATTCCTCCCTTACGCATGTACGATATAATTCCAATAATTCAGGAAAAATTCCGCAGCTCAGCAATGAACTTAGTACTAGCTAAAAAAGAAGTCGAAAACGTCAAAGAATACCTCAGGCAACAAGAGTTAATTCGTAATTACCACGACGGTAAAACAAACCACCGCGGAATTAACGAATGTTTTCTTTCTCTGTCTAACAGGTACTATTGGCCTAAAATGAGAGACCACATAACTAAATTTATTAATGACTGTACCCTATGTGGTCAAGCTAAGTATGACAGGAATCCAATTAGACAGCAATTTAAAATAGTACCGCCAGCAACGAAACCATTCGAGATTCTTCACTTAGACTTATTCACTGCTCAAAACGAAAAGTACTTAACTTTTATTGACGTTTTTTCTAAATACGGACAGGCATACCACCTCAGAGATGGAACTGCCCTCAGCATAATTCAAAGCCTGCTTCACTATTGCACTCACCACGGACTACCATTGACAGTGATCACAGACAACGGAACTGAATTTACTAACCAGCTATTCGCAGAATTTACTCAGCTACATAAGATTACTCACCACAGAACATTGCCCCATGCACCCAACGACAACGGTAATATAGAAAGATTTCACTCGACAATCTTGGAACATCTCCGCATCTTAAAGTTACAGCGGAAAGATGAGCCCGCGATTAATCTCATGCCATACGCCATTCTTGCATACAATAGCTCAGTGCATAGTTTCACCAAGTGCCGACCTTACGACATAATTAATGGACACTTTGACCCACGGGACCCCGTTGACATGGACTTGACTAAGCATCTACTGCAACAGTACACACAGACTCACCGCGAACAGATGAAAACCGTATACGAATTGATAAATGAGACTGCACTGACTAACCGTACTTCTCTTATAGAGAATCGTAACAAAGACCGTGAACCCGAATCGGAATACCAACCGACTCAACAAGTTTTTGTTAGTAACCCTTTTGCGACCAGGCAAAAGCTCGCACCGCGATATACTCAGGACTCCGTACTCGCGGACCTACCAATTCACATTTATACATCTAAAAAGTGCGGCCCCGTAGCAAAGTCCCGACTCAAGAGAGTCCCTAAATCAGCAAAATTGTTGCAGGTTCCTTCTGACCCTGACCGCGATGACAATGCTGGAAGCTCAAGAAATAAAACTTGAAAGCTTGAACGACGGACCTGGACTTTTACCGTTCAGACTGGGACCAGCCACACTCATAACTCACTACCATTCATTCTTACAATACGTAGAACTTGACAACATCGAGCTTCAAATTAATAACTTGCAGACTCAGATATTCGATTTCAAAGACAGACTTGAAAATGACACCTATACACTATACGAGCTTCAAATTGAATACTTAACGAACAAAGTACAAAAAATATTAAATCACTTAAACAGCTTTGAGCCTAATCGTAGCAAGAGAGGTCTTGTAGACGGCTTAGGCTCTGTTATCAAGAGTATTACCGGAAATCTTGATTATTCGGATGCAGTTAAATTCAACGATGCCATTGCAGTTCTCGAAAATAACCAGGTTAAAATTACGAATGAATTTAATAATCACATCAGCATAAGCAAAGATTGGATGGCAAAACACAGTAAAGTAATAATGCAAATAGTGCAAAACCAAGAGAGAATTAATTCAACTCTACAGCTACTTTTGAATAAAGAAGCACATAGAGATACGAGTTTGATAAAATATGCTAAGTTCGCTCAATTATTAGTTATTATCTCTGAAAATGCAGATGATATTATGGCAGAACTTTTAAGATTGGAGAATATTCTAAGTTTCGTGCGTGCATCGAGCACACACCCTTCTTTAGTTAGCGTAGATATATTAGATAAAATGATAAAAAAGTTAGAATTAATTTATCCTAATGGTCACATCTTAGGACTAGACTTAAGAGAATACTATGACGTTATCAAGCCAGGCTACTATTTTGCAGGGAAACGTATAGTCATCACTTTAAAATTTCCTATAGTATCACCCACAGAATATAATTTGTATAGGCTAGCTATCGTTCCTAATAGACACAACCAGTCCATCATACCTCCCTTTCCCCTCATAGCAAGCAACAGGCAAGCGTTCATGTACATAGAGACAGAATGTCCGAAGTACAGTGGTCGGTTCCTTTGTGAGGAAAGTCTCAAACACCAAGTTCGAACACAAGCAGACTGCACGCAGAATCTCATCACCAACCAGGCCCTGGACGCAACCTGTGAGATGACCACAATCAACTTGGCCAAGGAGGCCGTGGACCGGCTCGACGAGAGACATTATGCTATCTCTTTCCCGCGCCCGACGAAAATTCATACCATCTGTGGACACGAGAGCTACGATACCGTTCAAGGGAGTTTCCTAGCCACCATTCCAGCTAGCTGCTCCTTGAACACGGGAGTACTCACCATCAGTAACAGTCACGACAGGATCCAAGGACAACCATTGAAAATAATGAAGATAACTATGAACACTGAAACATCGACAACCTCACCGCTACCTCATGTCAAGCTGAACTCAATAAATCTGAGAGATCTTCATGAATACCAAGATAAAATGATACTGCAACCAATGATACACCTGGACCACGTCTCAACTGATAGCATGTACCATACGACTATACCCATCTACTCTATATTACTATGTGCCTTCATACTAGGAGCAGCCCTGACCGTGCGCCGCTACTACAACCACTATCTTAAGAAGAACCAGAAAGATAAAACTGAAGAACCACACTACGAGGATGCTGAGAAGCCTGCAACCTCTTCGCCAAGAGCACCGGCAACATTGTCTCTCAAAGTTCTAAAATAGTTGCCGCTCTAAGGGTGGAGGTGTTACGCCATCGTTCCCATAGCAAACCGCTGGCTAAGGACACCGCATCTATTTACAAGCCAACTTGCGTCACGAGCTGCGAGTTGCAACACGAGGAGCCGAGTCAGCAGAACGGATCGTCTTCATGCGACCTAGATGCACTTTTTAACGCTATTTAGTTTTATATAATTTTAATTCATTGCATATCTCGCATCGATTGCATTCGGACAACTTTTGTAATTTAGAATAGACCCTTAAGATTAAATTTAATTAAAAAGTTTTTGGTTTTTTTTGAGTTCTCCGGCTGTAGCCTACGTAATTTACCTAATAAAATAAAAATATACATAAAATATACACAACACAATATACAATCTAAATCTAAAATTATTAATCTAAATACTACGCTTAATTCAAACACGTTATCAGCTTAAGAATACTTTAAGGAAGTATAATAGATATACTATACAAACTACGCCCATACATCCCAAATAAATAACATTTAAATTGGTTGACCCTGTTCGCTCTACCGAAGCTCTTTCATGCGTTATACGTAACTTTGGCTAAAGGAAATTAAACGCGAGCATAACAGGATAAAGCAGGACATCCGAGCATTAATACTGAACTCAAACAAGAATATTAATACCCTACATACTCGAACTATTTCGGTGCAAAGTTTACAGTTCTTGCCGTCGTGCCGCAGTCGTATATCAATATCATCTTTGTTATATATTGTTATCGTTTGTTTCAAGTTCTAAACATAAAAAATCTGCATAAAAAGATCTTAGATTCTCATTTCTGTCTCTCAGTTCCATCGCAATCGTATCAATTATCATCTTTGTCATTGTTTGTTTTAGTACTAAACTTTAGAATTATCTTTTTCTGAACAAAAACATTTCTACCTAATTTTCGCCATCGCGACGGTATTAATATCATTTTTGTTAATTAATTGTTAGATATTGTTTGTTCTGTCTAATTCTTAAATTTTATATTACTATTTTTCGTACAACAACATTTCTGATTATAATTAACGAAACATTGCGAATTTTTATGCGCTGCTCCCACAAAACAAAAACTAAGTATTTGCGCACTCCCGATTGGTTTTCGAAAATAATGGCCTTAGAACTTCTTATATTATATTATTTTAGTATAAAAAAAAATATTTGCTTCTTCTTTTTACAGTTCTGAGAACGCCGTCTTTATTGCTCTTTTATTATAATAGGGTGTAAAAACTTTACGTTTTAGAATTAGGTATTGTAAAGAAAAAACCCATTCAAATTTACATATAATTCAGTATTCAAAATGTGCTTCGATAGGATAGCGGACGGGCGGAAAATCCGTGCATAATCCACTATTGCCAATTCAAACGTTAAATATTGTAGAAACCTTTAAAATCACCTATTTTGTATTTGTAACTTTTACTATAACTTTTTTATACAACCAAGTGGTTAAACTCACCTACTCTTCGAGCATTCATCGAAAGAATCGGCAAATGAGACGTGCCTATAATTATATACCATACTATAATCTATTCTGGGCCTTTATTCTAACCTGTGGCCCCACAGAGTTATGAAACAAAAGATGCTTCGTAAGGAAGCGTTTTATTTTTGCTCTGTGTGTGGCCCTATACCCCGCTGCCAAATTTCTTTGATCATGGTACATTGTGTCGTTACTATAATATTTTTTTTTACTGAGTGCGTATTTTCTGTTAATATTGCAAGTTTAATATAGGTATTTTTGGTTGATTTTCGTTTGTTTAAGTAGTGTAAGTATTCATAACATAGTATAAATTGATTTCTATTTTTTCGGATTAAATGCAGGAGTTTGTTTTTGCAAATACGCAAAGTTTTTATTTGACTCCGAGTCACGCTTTTGCATGTCAAAGTTTTTTAAACCAATAATTATAAAGGCAGGCATTGCGTGGTAAAAGGTCACCATCTTCTTCGTCGTTATTTGGTAACAATGATTAAAGTGCCGTATTACCTACGCATTATTAACACATTTAATTATTGTGGTGATTAATACGTATAAAAATGTAAGCTGACATTATTAAAAATACAGTAATATAACACGAGAAATTGTACAATGTTAGTTGTTGTTTTGCACGCACCTACCTTATACAGGTATCGGTTAGCTCATAATATGTAGCTAATTATTATACTAAAGAGAGGTTCAAAATTAGTCGAAATTACGATGGGCATGCCACATCCTACTGCGAGTGCCTGTCACGAACTGAAAAACGCAGGTTAGGTATAGGCTCTTTATACCTGCTATTAGGTGGATCAATGATTAAAACTATAGTGAGCCAGTTAGATGCAAATCAATCAAAGCCTTTATGATCAGACGCACTCTATGGCCTCATTCCCGATTTCGGCACTAGTCTATGGTACCAGCGTAACATAATTAGACACCGACATCGCCAGCGAGGTCGAGGTACCCCCCGTAGGTTACCTAGAATGGTCGCGACTTTCCATAGGGTCCAGTCTACCAGTGGACGAGCCTTCTCGATCCTCTTATCCCGGCACCGCAGGGGCGCCCTTGAGCTAGTTGCCTCCCAATGTTGTCGGCTGGGCGCCTTAAGCGCCTGCCCTCCCGCCCGGTGACGCTGTAAAGGCCGATAGAGACCAACAGCAATAGCCCGTACAAAAAAAATGGCCTGATTCCCACAAGTACAACAAATTAGTTGAGCGGTTGAACTAATGAGAGTTTTTGTTGTATTAGTTCAACTGCGTAAACGGTCTAGTCTAACAAATAGCCAAAATATAGTGTTCTTTATGCACTTCACGGGGTTATGGAACTTATGACAAATTCACTTTAAGCTTTTATACAATATATAATTGTGTCAGCCAGGGAACCTGTGATGCCAGACTACTATCTTTACCTTGCAATCGAAATACAAACTCAATCTACTAACCTGACAAGCTGAAGAAGAGTGCCACTGTGCTCGTGCATCCGTTGTAGGTACTCGGAAATGCCGCTCTCTGCTGTCTTCTCTTGACCAGGTAGCCACCAAAGCGTCCAATATATAGAAATCTAGTACACCAGCACCGTTCGAAATGACTAAACACCACACTAATTCAGTTCTTCAACATAGAATATCGTGCGAAAGTAAATTAGAACGTCTGTAGCACAGCTTAAGATTGCGCATGGACACACGTAAGGACAAACGTGTCACGCAGCTTCTCGTCGGCAACGAACTAGCGCCTGCGTCGTACGCGCGGCATTCTGCGTTACACAGACTCCTCCCTCACCCCGCGAGGGGTAATATACAGTGGTCTAGCGCGTCGTGGGTCGCAGACCAAGTTGCATTGAAATTACAAAATAAAAACTATAATCTGGCTCAAACACAGCCCCCAGCTTGAAAGGTTCCCTTTCAACCAATGGGAAAAGGAAAATATATCTAATTATAAGGTTTATAAGATAACTGAACAATAATTTTTAATGTAGGCAATGTTATAATTATGAATTCAAGGAAAAATAATATTGTGTACATAATAGTATAAGAAGCTAGATCTAAGTATTGCGATATCTTGAAAACTACTGTGAGGGTAATGGGCAAAGTCTCACTACAGGACGCAAAAAGGAACCGGATTTTGTTTTAACCAAAACCACTCTAGTTCTCCGATCACCTCCCGGATAGGTTTCCTGTACAACACCTAATGGCCAGTATAAAGGAACCGTGTTATTTTGCATGATCAGCACCACTGTGCCTTTGTTGATGGGTCCAGTGTTCGTTAGCCATTTTTGTCTAGATTGAAGGGTATGTAAATACTCCAAATTCCACCTTCGCCAATATGATTGTACGAGTTGGTCCAAAAGCAGATATCTTGAGAGTAAATGTGGACGATTGTCCTCGACCGGAGCTGATGGTAACAAACCCAAAGGCGTGGTATGAAGAAAGTGAGCTGGAGTTAACGCTACAGGCTCAGCTGGATCTGGACTAAGCGCGATTCCTAACGGTCGGGAATTAAGAACCGCTTTAATCTGACAAAGAACCGTCAAAAGCTCTTCATAAGTCAAGATTTGAGCACCTATGACCCTGATCAAATGCGTTTTGAGCGCTTTCACTGTTGATTCCCATCCACCTCCAAAATGTGGAGCATTTGGTGGGATCATTTGCCAATCTATGTGCTGATTAGACATCTCTTCGCCCCATTTCTTTATGTATTCTTCCGATCTCAGAAATGCATAAAGTTCATTAAGATAGGAGCGCGCTCCTACAAAGTTAGTTCCGTGATCCGACATTAATTTTTGTACGGGACCCCTTCGCGCCAGAAACCTTTTCAGCGCATTTAGAAAGGAGTCTGTGCTCATATCGGGAGAAATTTCTACGTGCACTGCACGGGTGGTAAGACAAATAAAGGCACAGACATATGCCTTCTGCGATCTAACTCCACGCCTACGAGTTAAAGTTATGTTAAACGGGCCGCAGTAATCTACACCTGTATGAGCAAACGGTTTGGTTACTGGTAAACGGCACTCTGGTAAATCGGCCATTACCGGAGCAGTAAACGGCTTTGGACGTGCCCGAAAACACACATTACAAGAATGTACTCGAGAACGAACGAGATTCCGCCCAGAAAGAATCCAAAATCTTTGTCTCAAAATAGAGAGCAGCAAATGCGGTCCAGTATGGCAATTTTTACGGTGCGTATCATCTATTATAAGATTTACGACATGATCTTTCCGCGGCAATAAGATCGGATGTTTATGGTCAAATGTAATTTTTGCCTGTTCGAGTCTACCTCCAACTCGTAAGACCTCATCTACCAGAATAGGTCGCAATTTCTGTAAAGTCTTCGTACAAGATTTGTTTTCCCGAACAGCCTTTATAGCATCCGGAAAATATACGCTCTGTACTGAGCGAATAATAGCCATCTCGGCCTGAGACAAGTCCTCCACTCCCAACGGACCCCTTGTCTTAAGGATTCTGGCAAATCTTAAAACATAGACCACTATGCGAGTCAGCTTAGGCCAAGAAGAGATTCGTTGAGCCAACTGATAAAGCAGCGGCTGACTGGTGGAGCTCGTGGCTACCAAAACGACTTCAGGCTTGGCTTCGGGAACATCGGTTTTGCTTGGCTTAAATGGTACAATTGGCCAAGTCTCTGTCTCTTGCGACATCCATGGTGGGCCTTTGAGCCACAGAGGATGTTCGAGTAATTGCGCCGGGGTAAGCCCACGTGACAAACAATCACTTGGGTTTTCTTTTCCAGAAATATGATGGAAACATTCCGGATTCAAGTCCTCCTGGATTTGCGCTACGCGGTTGGCAACAAATGTTTTCCATCGGTGCGGACTCGAGTGGATCCAATGTAGCGTTACAGTGGAGTCTGTAAATGCAATGACACGATGAATTTTCCAACGTGATTCATAAGTGAGCAAAACCACCTTTACCAATTTAGCTAAAAGCAGTGCTCCACAGAGCTCTAAGCGGGCCAAAGTGGCGGATTTCAAAGGGGCTACTCGCGATTTGGCACATAGCAGATTCACTACAATCCCGTTTGACGAACGAGTATGCATATAAACTGCAGCACCGTACGCACTTTCACTAGCATCTGAAAACGCTACTAACGTGACTTCAGTTCCTTCCGTAACTCCTGTATGCCTTGGAATAGTCATTTGAGCTAACAATGGCAATTCTCGCTGAAAATTTTGCCATTTTTCAACAATTGATTTTGGAGGGACAGCATCCCAATCCAGTTTTAACTTCCATAACTCTTGGATAATCAGCTTTGCATAGAGAATTACGGGCGCTGCGAAGCTCAATATGTCCCACAATTTAGCAACTGCGGACAAAATATTACGCTTGGTACACATTTCCTTGCATGGCGTCATCTCAAAGGAAAACTCATCAGACCTTGGGTCCCACTTCACACCAAGTATTTTCTGTCCAGCATCAACATCAAAGTTTACAACTTGCGGATGCAAGTGAGTAGCTGGAAGTTCTGAGAGCAGTTCCTTAGAATTACTGGACCACTTCATAAGTTCAAAGCCGCCAGCCTTGAATAAATCGATTAATTGTAGAGCGACTTCAGTTGATGTAGGTATGGATCTTTCACTAGACACAATATCGTCCATATACAAATCTCTACGTACAACTTCTACCGCCATCGGAAATTTTTGGCACTCATCAGCACATAGCTGGTGCATAGTACGGAGTGCCAAGTACGGACTCACTGACAATCCAAAGCAGAGTCGCTTAAACTCATAAAGTTGAAGCTCATCACTTGGATCAAATCGGTATAAAATTCTTAAATATTTTGTATGGCACTTAGCCATTTTGATTTGCAAATACATTTGCTTAACGTCTGCACAAAATGCCACGGGGAAAAGTCTAAAATTAAGCAGTATTCGAAAAATGTCCCCTTGCAAATTTGGACCTGCATGTAACGTTTGATTAAGTGACACATTTTTATCTGTACGTGCACTAGCATCCATAACAACGCGTAATTTAGTAGTAACTTTATCGTTGCGGATAACTCCATGATGTGGAATGACGTATCCAGATGAATCCTTACTTGGATCAGAAATAGGCGATAGGTAATCGCTTCGCAAATATTCTTCTATAACTCCATCATAAGCTTCTCGAAGCTGAGTTGAAGCTTTCATCTTCTTCTCTAGCGCAAGGAACCGTTTTTCGGCTGTAGGCAGGGAATTTCCCAAATCAGATGTGTCGGATTTAAAGGGCAGGGCTACCGTGTATCTGCCGGTTTCATCTCTAGTAGTGGTGGACTTGTAAAATTGTTCACATTCATGGTCCTCACGACTTAAAAGAGTGGAAGTGCACGAAGGTACTTCCTCCAACTCCCAAAAACGTCGAACTACGTCATCTAAACGCGGTCCCGTAAACGTGCAAAATGCCACCGTACTAGATCTAGACTTTGGCTTTAATATCGGAGCATCTCCCATAAGAATGAATCCGAGAGTTGTCTGCATTGCATCTGGACGCCCTGGAGGGCCATATATACGCTTTGGCAGAATTAGCCGAGAAAACAGTTGCGCACCAATAAGCATATCCATCTCTCCAGGACGATCGAATGTATCGTCAGCTAATGGGGCGCCTTTTAGGTAGCTCAACATTGACCTATCTATTACTGCAGTAGGCAGTTTCTGTGTAATCGCCTCTACCACCAAGGGACCCACTTTATAAGGTCGACTCCTGTCAAACCGCGAGAAAAACTCCAGTTCGGTCTCGCCAATCACTGGGTTGGAACCACCTCCAAATCCGTTAACAACCATCTGCGAACCGAGATCACGAGGTGTCAACGCCAGTCTCTCACAGCATTGTTTGGTTATAAAATGGTTCTGTGATCCACTGTCGATGAGACACCGAACTAAGTGGGCAGTACCAGAAGCATCTACAACTCGAACACGGGCTGTAGCTAACAGTACAGAAGTCGACATCATACCACGTTCAGGATCATTAGACTGGGTGCCTTGCATAGAACACAATGTAACCCCAGCTTCGCTCACCTCCTCCTCATCAGTGCCCTCTGCGTACATTTCCTCGTCACCACTAGTTACCGGCAACGACATACTAGACTGAGGCTTAGCAAAATGCAAGAGAGTGTGGTGGGTCTTTGCCTGACACGTGTTGCAACTTCCTTTAATATTGCATGCGTTTGTTTTATGACGAAAACTTAAACACAAAACGCAGCCGCCATGTTGTTTAACCGCATTAAAACGCTCTTTCTCGGGCAGTTTTAAGAAATCTGCACAACGAGAAAAATTCACGTGATCACCTTTGCACATAGGGCAACTCGCACTTGATGTGACTAAAGCTCGAGTAGCTTTTTCTGATGCCGGTCTGGTCATCGGAACCGGTATCCGATAAGGCAGCGATGTGTTCTTACCACTGGTAGTTGGAGCATAAACCCCTGTTCGTTCGATAATTTTCGCCTGCTCCCTAACAAACTGAGCAAAGCTATCATACGACGGAATTTTCTCATGACGCACGGAATTCTCGAACAGTCGCGCCGTTTCGCTGTCTACGCGCTTGAGTGCCAAGTGCAGAAAGATAAAGTCCAGTTTTGCTGGAATGTCTAGCCTTTGGAAGGCCGCCACCGAAACGGAGAATTTGTCAATAAACGAATTTAATCCCTCTACCGATGGATGTTGTAATTTTTTTAAATTTAATATTTCGTCGAGGTAGGCGGTACCCATGGAACGTACATCTTCGAACTTTGAAATAAGCGTTTCATAAATAAGCTCATAATTGTCGCCGGTTGGCGTGATACCCGCTACACATTCCAGGGCCCGACCTGACAGCTGCCCGCACAGATAATAAACCTTCTCTGACTTAGACAGCTGTGAATTTTCATGAATAATACTGTTATAGCACTCTATAAACATACGCCACGCTTTTGCATCCCCATTGAATTTAGGTAGTTCTATGGGTGGCAATTTCATTTTATGCATAGGTTTTTCCGAAGGACCATTGAGTACGTTACCTTTATTAGATAGAGCATTGACCCTACCTTGCACAGTTACAAAGGTATTCTCAAAGCATTCTAACGCAGTCATGTCCGGTTCTACTTCCGGTTTTAACTCCATCTTCAGCAAATTTAACTCGTCGAACTCGCTATTAAATTCACTGCGAATTAGTGCTAAATTAGCCGTACCGTCTAGGAAACGCTGTACGTCATTAGCATTCGACGGATTAATTTTTGACGCAACATCTTGCAATCCTTGCACTCTGGAGTAATAAGACTTTAACCTAGCCTCCAATAGTTTAATTTTCAAGTTTTTCCTATTTTCTTCCGACTTAGACATTTTGATGTTATCTTCTTACGTCAGTAAACTCGTTAATAAGCGGACAAAATACGCGGAAAAAAACAAAGGTAATTACCTGTGAAGTACTTAGTATAACCAAATACGTACCCAGATAAACCGAGTTTTATATTTTATGCAATAAAGTAAAGTTGATGTACTGTAAGTATGGTACACAAAATTGCGTTACTGTTTATACTGTGTTGCCCCTACTGACTGCTCAAAACGAGCGGAATATTCCGCGCGCTCCGCGACGACGCCGATGAACGAGACCGCTATATAGGCGTGACCGCAAGCGAGATGAGACAGTTGCGAAGCGAGTACGCAGCGCGAGTGCGCGGGACCTAACGACGCGACGCGATGAACTCCGACGACTGACGTACTTAGATTTCGGTAATATTATGACAACGAACGAACACAGCAACAACAAAATAACACGGTAGGTAATAACTTACAACCAACCAAACTTGGGCTAGGTTATCTACGATAGGTATAGGTAAACACCAAACCTATCCGGAAGGCTACTGTACGAACGATCGTAACTGTACTTTAATTTAGGTTACCTAAGTAGGTATGTACCTAATTATATTAATGACTGTTGATGACCTATTATTACTTTGAAAACTATAAGAACAGCTTCAAATAATTATGTACATCAATAGAAAATACGTTTACGAATGCAATGTAGTTTGAAATCTGTAAAAACAGTTGCAAACACTTAGGTAGGTACCTATGAAGGGACCTACGTAAGATACAAAGATTTTATTCGAATGCAAGCTATTTAAGCTATTAGGTTTTGAAAATGGAACTGTATTGTACCTACAGGCAACTGGAAACCGATAATTCGGCTCGCAATGACCAAAAAATTGTGTCAGCCAGGGAACCTGTGATGCCAGACTACTATCTTTACCTTGCAATCGAAATACAAACTCAATCTACTAACCTGACAAGCTGAAGAAGAGTGCCACTGTGCTCGTGCATCCGTTGTAGGTACTCGGAAATGCCGCTCTCTGCTGTCTTCTCTTGACCAGGTAGCCACCAAAGCGTCCAATATATAGAAATCTAGTACACCAGCACCGTTCGAAATGACTAAACACCACACTAATTCAGTTCTTCAACATAGAATATCGTGCGAAAGTAAATTAGAACGTCTGTAGCACAGCTTAAGATTGCGCATGGACACACGTAAGGACAAACGTGTCACGCAGCTTCTCGTCGGCAACGAACTAGCGCCTGCGTCGTACGCGCGGCATTCTGCGTTACACAGACTCCTCCCTCACCCCGCGAGGGGTAATATACAGTGGTCTAGCGCGTCGTGGGTCGCAGACCAAGTTGCATTGAAATTACAAAATAAAAACTATAATCTGGCTCAAACAATAATATAATTTGCTGTTGTATATTATATTATTCACGCTGTCGGACTACCTAAATAAATAAATAACGTAAACACGTTTCGGAGTAAAGTACGTAGATAAAAAATACTGCCTTTTTCCTGTTTACCCTCCAATATTGAACATTGCAATATTCCTTGCTCGGACGTAATAATATCTATAGTTTTTTCCGATACCTTGCTGTCCAATCTTCCCGCTAATTGGAGGGCCTTTCAGTTCTTTTTTAACTTATTGACCTGTTTACTTATCTTATTCATTACTTTCACCTACGTGGGTACCAACACTTTATTGTAAATAGAATCTTCTCTAACTGTCGTTTCAACAATACGTATCTTTTTATAAGATGTTTATAATGGGCTACACAAGGAAAAAAAGAGGTTTGAGATTAGTTTTAACATAAGTTTGTTGACTGTTCCCTTTGCTTTTTATTTTATTTCTACGATATAATAAATTATTATTAGTGAACTGTACAAATGTACACGTAGGTAAAGTTTTTTTTTGTATAATGAAGCACCGTAGTACTTCACTAGAATCACAATCTAGCCATTTCTACAACTAATAAGTAATTTAAATTTGACTTAAACTGCTAAGGTAGAGTTATCCTAAGAATGTCCATTAACACTTTTCTTAATGTCTCTATTAAGGGGTAGACACCTTGTTCACGTGTCTTTTTGAGTAACACTCACTACACTATGGTCCAATGTCACTATCACTAAACTAACTCAAAAGGTTTTATCCTTTTTACCCTTCTCACTATATCCGTGTTATCGAGGAGCTGGATAGCCTCGACATTCACATGATGGTGAAGCCTTCGATAAAGTAAATCAAAGTGTGTAAAACTATGCTCCAGAACAACACACAGGATAATTTTTACCTATACGTCAGAAATTGTATATATCTACGCAAGTGCAACCACAGATAGCAGCTATAGCTTTGATCTAAACTAGGAGCAACAAAAGGAACCCTATATTAGAGCTCTCCAAACATAAAATATAATAATAAGATGTATATCCACAGCAAGAACTGACACAAAATCACACACACAGTTATATGTATAAGACATGCGAAACACGGTGGATAGTCTATAAAGAATAATATAACATAGACGTAGACAGTGGGTCAAAAATTTACCGATTTCACCTTAGCTTTATCCTTCTTCTCCAGGTTGTGTTCTTCAAAAACGGGCAGCGCATCATGAAGTTCGTCCGAGGTAGAGACCCTCCATACGAGTTCTACAATTTCACCGGCGCTGACATTAATGTAAGTACCCGCTTTATTAACGTTACTTAGTCTGTATCCGTTACTTAACGCAGCGTTTATTGCTTTAATTAATTTGTGATGAAATTTTGTACTTTGTACGTTGTAAGTTTTGCGTTTTTAAATGAGATCTAAATCCAGAGTTTTTACAAAGCCACCCAACATACGGAAACTGAGAATGCTACAAACCTTTTTATGTCAAAGTGTTTTTAAGAGTCATCATCATCATCAACAGCTGAAGTCGCCACTGCTAAACATATGCCTCCCCTATGGAGCGCCACCTTGAGCGTCTGCTCACCTCCTGCATCCATCGGCTCCCCCTGGTTTTCATTGGTTTACAAAATTCAAACTTTTCTTATTTCAAAATAGTCTTTAAACCTACCGTATACATATGATATAATTTTTTTATAAGTTATACTTATTACCTCACTTCACCTATTTTGTAACTATTTGAGTTTTAAGGCTGAGTTGCACCATAATCACGGTTAAAGTTACGGTCAAATTTTGACATTAGCCCGCCCTGCATAGCGTGGAGCGGTTATAGTTAGGGTTAAAGTTAGCGTTAAAGTAAGCTGGTGCAACTCAGCCTAAGACTGGCAACAGTAACAGAAGTGCATCACTTTAAATGCGTTGAACTTTCAACTAATTGAAGAAACTTGCAATTCGAATCAAATCCTCTTTCGTATCTGTAAATTGTAACCTAGTTTTCAACAAATCTAAACTAGGACACACTCCTCTTGGAGGCTGGGATTAATGCAGTTACTAGCCACTGCTTTTTCAAAGTAAAAATTCATGGATCGATAATGAATTGCAGTGGGGTGGCCTCACTAGATTAGGTACTTGTTCAATATACCAATACTTTGTACACGTACATTTACTTGGATTGAAAATACTGCGACATCTTACGTGACGTTTATGGATGACAGAACAGGCCTGTGACCGATCGGAACTAAAAATTAGTGGAACAATTTTTTTTTTATGTGAATGAATGACTTGACGAGCTAGTCGTTCACGTGATGTTAAGCAACACGGCTGCCCATAACAGTTGCAGTGTCACTCGGAACTTTAAAATAATAAAGTTTTGCGTGACACTGCACTGCGCACGTTATCCTGAGACATCACACAGTCTAGTAATCAGATTACTACACTGTGTAATCAGGTCATAAAGTCTCATTTGCCCAGTAATTTCACTAGCTACAATGTCCTTCAAACCGGAACACAGTAGTGGTTGCACACTACTGCTTGGCGGCAGAACAACTGGCAGAGCGGTGGTACCTACCTAGACGAACTTTGCAGAAAAGTCCTACCACCTAGTGAGAACTAACTCTATACAAGTATGAAAATACAGAAACACTTATTTATTAGTATGTAGCTTTGTGGGTATACAGCCTTTTGTTTGAGACTGCTTTAAAATTCAAATATCTAAAACCAAAAAAACCATAACCTCTTCGGCTGCCTCGTACGAAACCAGAAGTTCGTAACCAGTTACAGCATAAAAAAAAACTTCTACTACTACAGGAACATCTGTCAAAGAATAACGCAGGTGTCCTAAAGCTAAATCTATGCAGTAGTAAAGAAAAAAATCTTAGTAATGCGATACTACTTGTTTAGTACCCAAACCAAATAGATCTAACATATATTCGAGTGTGACACAGAGTAACAAGACCATCCCTGTAGTGTTGGTAGCACGGTCAAGGCCGACGACATTGGGCACCCGCCTACGCCTCATGTTGGCTATATGCGCTCGCACCCCCGCCCCCAGCGCACACGCAGGGTCGAAAAATCAACTCAAACAGTTGTCCGTTAGCCGCCTTTGGAAACACCCGCATTGTGATATTTTATTGCCTGAGAGCTGCGCAGCTCCAGAAGCAGTACGTGCCAGCGCTCTATACCGTAGACGCTGAAGGACTCCTCGGAGACGAGCTCCAGGAGTTGGTGGACAGTTTGTCGTGGTCCATCCTCGCGACGGGCATCTCAGTCTAACGAGAGAGAGAGAAGACGAAAGGCCAGCAACCTATGGAAATACCCCTCGAGGCAGCACCACACCAAGCCAGGAGAAGAACTGCTGACTACATACACCTGCACGGCCACGGATTCCCAAGTAAGTTCGTAGGCCAGTACTTGCTTCAACATATTTTTGATCTGTTCGAGTCGGATCTCTTGTCTTCTCTGTAGTCACATTCAATTCTCTTAGCTTTGTGTATTTATTGTGTTATTTTAAATTGTTAAATTGTACCTATATTTCGTGTTGTCGTAACGGACGTTACGCGTCCAGGCAAAATTTGAATTTTATCTTGTTTTTTTGCCCATCTTTGTGTGCGATTTGTGTGTCCGGCAAAATGGCGGAACAAGATATTTTTGAACGTGAAATTATACTTGACGAAGTCAAACGTACATTAGAGTTCTATGGAGTCAATGAACAACAATTTAAATCGCGAGCTAAAGATATTCAAGCTTTACAGCGCAAATTCCTAAAATTGCAAACTAAGATTGAAAAGTCATTAATGAGTTTAGAAAAATTCGATCGAGCTGAACAGTTACGCATTCGAAATCAATTTGGTGATTGTTATTATGAGATATTGAGTAATCTCGATGAAATTAAGAAAACGGATGAGGCGTTTCGGCGCTCGAGCAGAATTTCTTTTAATAATACGATGCAACCTAATTGTGTAAATAAATTACCTACTTTGCCTTTGCCATCTTTTGCGGGTGAAAGCACCGATTGGCCATCTTACTTTGACCTATTTAAATCTCTAGTTCACAACAATGACGCATACACAGATGCAGAGAAGTTTAGGTATCTCCTTCTCACACTAAAAAACGAGCCACACTACCTTATCAGGTCAATACCGATCACCGATCAGAATTACTCTGTCGCTATAGATGTTTTAATTTCGAGGTATGAAAACAAACGAGTCATCGCTTCCAAACATCTTGATCGCATTATTGATATTGAGTTTTGTCCCGAGAAATCAAATCACAGTTTGCGGAATTTGTTAAATGTTTATCACGAAAATATAAAAGCACTCGAGGTAATGCGTTTCCCTACGAAAGAATGGAGTTTCGTGTTGTTAAATATTTTACTTCGTAAAATATCACCTTCTATTCGTATGCGATTCGAATTATCATTGCAGAGACCATCCGAAGTTCCTGACGTAGAAATGTTAATCAGGTTTTTAGAAAGGGAACTAGCCGCGAGCGAAATTGTAGTAGATTCCGGCGGTAGGAATAGTCATAACCGTAATGTAGGTAGTGCGAGAAATAGTTGTCACAACGGTCCGCTACGCGCGGGCAATGCCGGCTACACACCGGCGGCATCGACCCCACCCACGTTTGGTCGCGCGCTTGCTGTAAATACTGCTAGCCCCAATCTGAATTTGAATGCAAACGGTTCTCGACCTTCGCCACATGAGAATACAGATAAAAATTGCGTACTTTGTGGTGCTCAACATACGTTGACCAAGTGTAACAAGTTTCTGAGCTTATCGCCGAGTGATAGATATTCGTCCATTAAAAATAAAGATGTTTGTTTTAATTGTTTGAGCAGAGGCCACAACGTTGTTCAATGCAAATCGAGATTTTCCTGTCGTTCGTGTGAAAAGCGTCATCATACGCTAATTCATTTTCCTACGGAAACTACTGAGAAAAGGTTATCGTTCTCGGTTACAGAGCCGTGTTCCAGCGCGCAACAGCACGCTATGCCTACCGTAAACGATATGAAGTCAGTTGACTGCGCGTCATCCATTGCGCCTTGCGTTCCGTCTAGCACGGTACTGCTATCTACGGCACTGATCGATGTATGCGTAGGCTCACAGAAGCGGTCGACGGTCCGGTGTATTATTGATACGGGAAGTCAGGCTTCATTTATTACGGAAGCATGCGCGCAGAGATTAGGTTTAAAACGTAATTTTGCGAACGTACCTATTTATGGTATAGGTGACATTAAACCAGTGCATCCGAAGGGCACTGTTTCGTGTAATATAACGCCGAGAAATGCAGTGCAACCTTCTATCCCGGTTAATGCTTTAGTTTTACCTAAACTTATACCGAGAATGCCAAGTGTGCCCCTACCGTTGAGTGGTTGGGCACATATTGAAAATTTGAATTTAGCAGATCCTACATTTCATACGCCACAACCGGTTGAGATGTTGCTAGGTGCGGACATTCTGTCTCACATATTATTAGGAAAGGTGATAACGGGTACCCCGGGTTCACCGATCGCGATGAATAGTATTTTTGGTTACTTATTGTTGGGGAAGTTAGCATTCAACTCGTCAACTCCGTTCCCAGTTCAAGCTTGTTTTAGCTCAATCAACGAGGACGGCGACTTGAAAAAATTCTGGGAATTAGAGTCAGTACCTGAGGTGAAGGTACTCACTCCGGAAGAACGACTATGCGAGTCTATATTCAAAACTTCACATTCCCGTGACGCCTCAGGGAGGTACACAGTAGCCTTACCACGTAAGCCTGATGCCCAGCCCCTAGGCGAATCGAGAGATAGTGCCCTTACTCGGTTCCACAAATTAGAACAACGTTTGGAGCGTAACCCGAGTCTCAAGGTAGAATATCATGCGTGTTTACAAGAATACTTAGAGCTGAGCCATATGGAGCCAGTATCCAAACCTCCCGAGTTAGGTAGTTCCTTTTACATTCCCCATCACTGTGTGATCAAGGAGTCGTCTCAGACGACGCGCACCCGAGTGGTTTTTGATGGGAACTGCAAAAGTACTAACGGGAATTCTTTGAATGATATCTTGTTAACGGGCCCGAAGCTGCATCAGGATATCGTTGACATCCTGTTAAAATTTCGAATTCATCGTGTCGTGCTTACGGCCGACATAAAACAAATGTACAGAAACATTTTGGTACGAGAGTCTGACAGGGACCTACAGCGTATTCTGTGGCGCTCCTCGTCAGAAGAGCCCATTCGAGAGTACCGCTTGTGTACGGTGACCTTCGGCATCAATTCGTCTCCGTACTTGGCCCTTCGTACCGTACAGCAATTGGCTTACGATGAAGCGGCCAACTTCCCTCTTGCGTCCAAGGTGTTGTTGGAGCAGGTGTTCGTCGATGACGTAGTCTGTGGCGAGAGTGACGAAACAAAGGCTCTAGTACTACAACAAGAGCTGATAGGTATTTGTAAGTCGGCCGGGTTTGAGTTACGTAAGTGGCACAGCAACTCGCCAGCGCTGCTCGCTGCGGTTCCGGCGCCAGATGTTCATGGTGAGCGGCGAGAGGAGGTGTCTTTCGCACCCATGGAAAATGACTATCAAACCAAGGTTCTAGGGCTTCAGTGGAACCCTAAAACCGACCAATTCACATTCAGTGTGCAGTGCTCTGCTGATAACATCACAAAGAGGACCATACTTTCCCAGATCGCCAAAGTTCATGATCCAATGGGATTCATTTCCCCAGTTACCCTGTGCGCAAAGCACCTAATACAATTGCTTTGGATTTCGGGCGTCCAATGGGACGAGCGCCCTCCCATCGACATAGTTAATGCGTGGAAAGTATTTGTTGAAGAGTTACCACTCTTATCCAATGTATCAATACCTCGTCAGGCATTCGATCTTTCGTGTAGTGTTCAACTTCACGGCTATTGTGACGCAAGTCAACGAGCCTACGCCGCTTGTCTGTACGTACGTCTTACAGACGACAACAACAAGCAAGTGCGAACGTTTCTTCTCCTAGCGAAGACGCGTGTCGCACCGGTATCACCGTGCCTCTCCATACCGCGTCTCGAGCTAATGGGAGCTGTAATGCTATCTAAACTTATCGAGAAAGCGCTACATACCTACCGCGAGTTTATTAGTAGCGAGAATGTTTACGCGTGGACGGACTCGTCAGTAGTGCTGGCGTGGTTGCGGTCCCCTCCCTATGAATGGAAATCCTTTGTGTCGAATCGCACGAGTGAAATTCTCTCACGAGTCCCTAGTCGTCACTGGAGACATGTGCCGTCTGCCAGTAATCCCAGCGATGCTCCTTCCAGAGGCATGACGCCCTCTGCTTTCCTACAGAACGAAATGTGGTTTCACGGTCCGCAATGGCTTCGCGAGGAATCCACTGCGTGGCCCATCCCTAAGAATATCCCGAGGACAAACGAGGAAAAGCGAGACTTACCCGTTGCGTCTATACCGGCTACGGTAGCCGAAGATGTAGAAATCCTGGACCGGTTCTCGACTTTAGGTAAAACGGTAAGAGTCGCGTCATACGTGTTTCGTTTCTACAACATTCTTAAATCTCGAATTAAAAGTGAAAAGAGTTCCTATCCAAAACATATAACAGTCCACGAATATAAATCGACCCTTCACAGGCTAATATACCTTGTACAACATCAGGTGTTCCACGAAGATATAAAAAACATTCCGCACGGGAAACACCCGTCAAACCAGTTAAAACGTCTTAACCCTTTTGTTGACAAACAAAACTTCCTCCGTGTAGGCGGTCGCTTACATAAATCATTGTTATCATACGAGTCCAAACATCAATTAATTTTACCTAAAAAACATCGCCTAACGAGTCTGATAATCGAGGATGCCCACGTGACTCACCTTCACGCGGGTACTCAGTCCGTTCAATATTTACTTTTACAAAGATATTGGATTCTATCAGGCCGAGATGTAATTCGTAAACAAATCTTTCATTGTGTGCGTTGTTTTCGCACGCGCCCCGTGCGCCCTCAGCCGGCGATGGCACCGCTGCCAGCCGTGCGCCTTAGACCCGAGCGTCCATTCATTAAAACAGCCGTAGATTTCGCAGGGCATTTCTATGTACGAGCGAACAAAGTTCGGAATGCAAAAATAATTAAATGTTATGTTGCCGTGTTTGTATGTATGAGTGTAAAGGCGATACACTTAGAGCTTGTGTCCGAGCTCACCACTGATGCATTCCTAGCCGCCTTGCGTCGATTCACATCACGCAGAGGCTTGTGCACCGACATTCATTCGGACTGCGGAAAGAATTTCGTCGGGTGCAATAATTACCTAAAAGAGGTGTACGAATTCTTAAAAAATGATTCGGTTCAAAGTGAGTTGAACGCTGGTACCTTGCAGCAAGGTATTACGTGGCATTTTCAACCACCATACGCTTCACATTTTGGAGGCCTATTCGAGGCAGGTGTTCGCAGTTTTAAACAAATACTATCCCGAGTAGTAGGTACACAAGTACAGACGTACGATGAGATGCACACCTTACTGTGTCAGATAGAAGCCATCCTAAACTCGCGACCACTCTGTACGATAAGCGCGGATGCATCTGATCCGCTACCACTCACACCCGCGCACTTCTTAGTAGGAGGCCCTCTGACAGCCATTCCCGATGTCCCTTCAACAGAGACGAACCCAGGGAGACTATTAAGGTGGCGTTGGATACAACAATGCGTCCAACATTTTTGGAAACGATGGAGTCGTGAGTATTTACATGAGATACAACAACGTAGCAAGTGGTACCGCGACAGTGGTTCCCCTGTTCATGTAGGCGACATTGTCGTGATCTGCGATGACAACCTACCTCCACTCCTTTGGAAAATGGCTCGAGTGCACGCGCTCCACCCGGGTCCAGATAACAAAATTAGAGTCGTGACCTTGCAAGCGGGCAAGAGTCTATTCAAACGAACAATCGTTAAGGTCTGCAAACTTCCTATAGAATAACATTGTTTCGATAGCGTATACTGTAGCTCTTAAGTCATTCAATTAGTGTAGTTTATTTTCAATGTGTTGTTCCAAGTTCTAATCTCCATGTGTAATTTCAATGCGTTCTTGTTAAAAGAAGTACCTTCCTTTAAGGTGAGCGGTATGTTTAGTACCCAAACCAAATAGATCTAACATATATTCGAGTGTGACACAGAGTAACAAGACCATCCCTGTAGTGTTGGTAGCACGGTCAAGGCCGACGACATTGGGCACCCGCCTACGCCTCATGTTGGCTATATGCGCTCGCACCCCCGCCCCCAGCGCACACGCAGGGTCGAAAAATCAACTCAAACAGTTGTCCGTTAGCCGCCTTTGGAAACACCCGCATTGTGATATTTTATTGCCTGAGAGCTGCGCAGCTCCAGAAGCAGTACGTGCCAGCGCTCTATACCGTAGACGCTGAAGGACTCCTCGGAGACGAGCTCCAGGAGTTGGTGGACAGTTTGTCGTGGTCCATCCTCGCGACGGGCATCTCAGTCTAATGAGAGAGAGAGAAGACGAAAGGCCAGCAACCTATGGAAATACCCCTCGAGGCAGCACCACACCAAGCCAGGAGAAGAACTGCTGACTACATACACCTGCACGGCCACGGATTCCCAAGTAAGTTCGTAGGCCAGTACTTGCTTCAACACTACTTTTTACACAACTGTCTTAATGAAGATTAAAGATTGTCATAAGTTTCTGTTGCTGCGTGGAGCCGTTGGGAAAATAGACCGGCCCGTCTTTTCTCGCACGGTGCCAGCTAAGGGGATCCAGTGTGTGGGCAACAGGCTGCTGCTTATTTAAATTCCATAAGGCTTTTACATGAATGTTACACGGAAACACAAATTATTTGATGTGAACTAAACCTAGTGCCTACACAACTGAACTATCAGGGCCAGTCACGTCATGCTCACAAATAAATAAATTCCAAACTGGTTAGTTAATGACGGATTTCTGAGGTAACAAACAATAAAAAACACAACGGAATTGATAACCTCCTGCTTTTTATGAAGTCGGTTAGAAATAAAACTACACCGTCAAGCTTTTATTTTATTCCTGCTCTTGAGAAATTGCCATTTGGAAAATTTGCCACGGGCCTCAGATGGTGAAGTTCCGCCACTGGCAACAGCAGTATCTTCCTTGGTATCGATCACCAAACCGCCAGCCAATCGGTGGTGATTATAAAACCTCGCTAGATGAGCATC
Source organism: Ennomos erosarius (assembly GCA_963580505.1). Taxonomy (NCBI): domain Eukaryota; kingdom Metazoa; phylum Arthropoda; class Insecta; order Lepidoptera; family Geometridae; genus Ennomos; species Ennomos erosarius. The sequence continues at coordinate 12,232,898 of OY756982.1, forward strand.
ATAAAGTGGCGTTTATGGGAAGGTAACAACTTGATGACGTGATATAGTATATCTAGGGATAGATGATAGATACTTTGAAATAAGAAAACGAGGCGCATATATTGCAAAAGTCGTTACATTTAAAAAGACATTTCGACCCAAGAAACATCCACCTGTCTTAGTACTGTTGAATATAAGTATCATCATCAGCCCGTAGATGTCCACTGCTGAACATAGGCCTTCCCCAGAGAGCGCCACTTTGAGCGGCTACTCACCTCCTGCATCCATCGGCTCCCCGTGGTTTCTTCTTCGCTTCTGCGGTTTCTAAGCTTTCTTCCCCATCGGTTGTCAGTTCTGCGAGCGATGTGGCCTGCCCATTGCCATTTCAACTTGCTCATTTTAAGGGCTATATCGGTCACTTTAGTCCGAAAAGTTAAGTATTATGATAGATTAACGAATAGCGGTAACACAAATCAGACCTGACCTTTGTTAACCGGTTAACTATTCATAAATTTAAATTTCCACCAGAGCGGGAACGTGGACAATGAGAATGGTTTAATAATGGTGACATGGAAATCGTCGTGTAAACTCGATCCCGCTGTTTGGAGAGCTGCGTCCAAACACGCTACGTTTGGACATTATTCCATTATGTTTATTATGACGAGTCAACATAAGCTGTTATTGCTGTTTGTCTTTGCAAATTGGAAACAATATTAACATGAACTTGTTTATTTCTTTATTGCTAGCTTTATTTTTAATAAAGTCCTACGCCTGGTGCGAGACATGGATGTGTTTCAATTATACAACAACACTATAGATCGACATCACGCCAGCGCGACACACGCTAGTGCGACAAAAGTTTGTCACTAATCCCATTATGCTTTTAAAGCCGCACTAAAAAAAACGACCACACTCCACGACTCTAAGAGCATTATATAGAATTTAAAAAACAAAAGGTACATGTTGATACCTCTATCATCATCATCATCATCATCATCATCATCATCATCATCATCAACCTCAAGATGTCCACTGCTGAACATAGGCCTCTCCCACGAGCGTCATTTTAAGTTCGCATCCTACATCCATCGGCTCCCCGCGATTTAAATACTAAAATTAGTAAAAATAAGTATTCAATAATGGTCAAATCATAATACTTACAAGTACCTAAAAGCAAAGCACAAATACTAACAGCAAACGTATATACGGTCGGAAATATTCATGTTGTGGGAATAACACACGTTATCTCGTTATCAGATACGGAAATATGAATAAAAGAATACGCACACCCTTCTTGTTACATGCGTTTACAAGATATTTCATCCAGTTGATGTTGTTTTGTTTTTCAACACACAAAATATACTGTTCAATAAAACAATAGAACTTTATGTATTCCAAAGAGTATATAATACCTATATGTATTCTACAAAGCATTTACAGTCCGCTCACCGTAAGCTGTCCTATCAAGAATGCTAATTTTGGAGAGTAAAATAATTTACCAAAAAGTCTTATTTAAAAAAAAATCGTCTATAACAGTTTGTTGTTTAAAGAACAACTTTGGTGGATGCTTGTTAGGGTTCCGTTTCTTTTGTAGACCTCATAAATTATATGTATGATCGTTCATTAAAAGAGGCTTTATATAGAGGTCATAAATATTTTACTCCCGAGCTATTTTGATTTCTGCTGTGCATCCTACTGCGCTGGATAATACGCAATTGAATACTTATAATATCGAGGAACACTTCGCTACTTATAATATCAATTGTTCGTGCTCTCAATGAACGTGGAATATTTGTTTAAATTTTGATTAATTTTAAAATTAGCCTGGACGAAATCGTTTCAAGCGTTCCACACCATTCGTTGTGCTTTTTATAAAAAAATGTGTGCATTTTCATTTAAAGATAGATGTAAACAAATATTGAGAACATGACCCAATCACTAAAATAATGTACATTAAACTAAGTGCATTGTGCTGGCCGTTATTCATTACAAAGCCCCGTTCCCTCACCTTCTTCGCCTTAAGTGAAAATAACTAATGCCCCGTTACTTTGCCTAATTGACCTGGGGGGTTATTCGCTATGACACATGAGATTCCTTGCCAATAACGCGTGACGTGTAACATGCTCCAAACATAAACGCGGGCTTTAACGCGCCACGACATGGAATTAACATGGAATCAAAAAATTGCATTCTGTATGCCACGCGTAAAACGTATGGCCTATGTTCAGCAGTGGACGTCTTCAGGCTGTTAATGATGATGATGATGATGCCACGCGTTAGATTGTTTGTGCCCAGTGTTTTCTGTTTTTTTTGACGTGCGTGTAATGTGTGTTGTTGTGTTTGTCAAAAACAACGGCATACAGAATAGCATTTTAAACCCAAAACCATTCCACGAGATTCCATAAATCCCCATGCACCATGGATTTCCGGTCGGCATTTCTTTTTTTTTTTTTTTTTTCTTTTTTTCCGTTTCGTTTCTTGTCAGGCAGATTATAGCGAACTGACTAACTACTATACTAACGTATTCATAATTGCTTTAATGCCTTGTGCAATTTACTGAGAAAACTTTAGTTGCTTAAACCTCTTATATGCATAAAGCGGCGTGGAACTCTAATAATTTATTACTATTAAATATATGAGTATTTTATCAGTTATTTGGTTCCCATAGTACAAGCTATGCTTATTTTGGGGCAAGATGGCGCTGTGTGAAATGTCCACACATATTTATTTATTATTATTTATTTTAGTTATACACGTACTTACAATAATCATTTATTTTTTGGTTTCATTTTGATATATAAAACATTAATTAATATTTTTTTCTTTGTTACAGCTATTAAAACTAGCGCCGACTTCGATCACATTAGATAGGCTAGACTTCGCTGCGGCAGGCCCCTACGCCTGCGAGATCGCTCTAGAAACACCTTTATACTCAAAAGTTTCCAAGCTTCATGAAATTAACGTTATCGGTAAGTTAGTTTGTATGAAACTAGATTAAGATTTAATGTTTGTTTGTTTAATCTAAACAATTATATCTTGCAATTAAAAAATTAACCCTTTCTAGTAAAAACTTTATGATACCTACGTGTGAAAATAATTATGTATATTTAAATTTACAATCTTGTAATTCTATAGAATCCCATTTTTAAAGTTCCAACCACACATTTCCGAGTTTTGTAGTTTCGCAACCAGTAAATTAGAGGCACAAATCAAGGCTCTCTCGCTAAAAAAGTACCTAACTTGGTTTATGTAAGTGTTTAGCTGACTTGTCCTCAAAAAAAGGCAATGCACCGTTTCAAATTCTTTTAGAAGTTACAAGGATATCTCATTTCAAACGACCACATATTTACACAAACTTACTATCGAATCTGATCTACTAAGTGATAAAATAAAGTACCTAACATCAGGCTAATCCGCTGGACTATACTTACAACTACATTCATAAGGTAACATGTTATTTCGCTTATAAATTCATCAACAGGCTGAAGATCTCCACTGCTGAACAAGTCTTCCCTATAGAGGACTACTCTTGGACTCAGTCAATCGCAATGCATCATTCTTGTTACATCAGTTCAGTAGCTCCGTAGGTAAAACAAAATCGAATAAACCAAAGGGTTGAGCCAATTGAACCGTATCTTTCCGTTTCAGTTCGTCAGAAACACCGTCCGAAGATAAAAATAAAGCACAAAAAGTTATCGTCGAGCGACCACCTCGAGGCGACTTGTCAGAGCGCCGCTGCTTACCCCTCGCCACATCTCACCTGGTTTATAAACAATAATAAGGTAAAATAACTGTATCTCTTAACATACGTGGTTCCAATAAGTAGGTTTCATATCAGGGCTTTTATTCCGTATCGATTCCTTACTTCGAAACCACGCGAATTCCTTGTCTTACATAAGAAATCTGCAAAACTCTATTCTCTATGAAACAAAAACAAAACCGCGCGAAATGAATTTGAAATTGGCGCGATTTGAACTTTCAAAAGTCGTATGTTTTAACGAGACGCGATCCGAAACATCAACACTTCAAAAGATATGACCACTTATGTCAATATATTTTATTCAAAATAAAGATAACTTTAATGTAAAGTGATGGTATCTCTGACGTTGTGACACGATTTGAAAAAGACACGATAACGACGTGGTTTCGTATCGTGTGGAATCTGTGTTTCCATAGAGAATAACCGCCCAGACCATATTGTGTCTTAAAAGTAGTGTTACTTCGCTCACTCAGGTGATCCAAGTCTGCCGGCCCGTTTGTGGCGTTAATGAATTTGCTATAGAAAATACCAGGTTTAGTATGGGCACCAATCAAATTAAATATATTTTGTCAAACACCATTTAAGTAATAATGTACTACTACTGTTACTAGGTGGTAGGACCTTTCTGCAAAGTTCGTCTAGATAGGTACCACCGCTCTGCCAGTTATTCTGCCGCCAAGCAGTAGTGTGCAAACACTACTGTGTTCCGGTTTGAAGGGCATTGTAGCTAGTGAAATTACTGGGCAAATGAGACTTTATGACCTGATTACACAGTGTAGGAATCTGATTACTTGACTGTGTGACGTCTCAGCATGACGTGCACAGTGCAGTGTCACGCAAAACTTTATTATTTTAAAGTTCCGAGTGACACTAACTGTTATGGGCAGCCGTGTCGCTTAACATCAGGTGAACGACTAGCTCGTCGCGTCATTCATTCACATAAAAAAAAATGTAGGTATGTACACATTGACAAATTGTAAGCTTACATAGAATTTCCGTTTCAACTAGCATAAATAACGAAGATTTTCACGGCGTATACTGCACCTAGTCCTCTTCAAACTTAACCATTTTGTTGTTTCGTAATTTAGAAAAATGCATTGCCATAACCGATTTTTAGCTATACAATTTGAAAGGTTCTAAGCCAAGACTACCAACATGGAGGCATTTAATACTGCACAAATTATCTTATTAAAACACTCAAAATATGGAATAGAATTTCGTTCTCAACCCCTTCTATTTACTTTCACAAAACGCTGTGTAGTTGGGGCGAAGTCCGCCCGAAGTGATACGCTATTCCATTAGTCTGTCACTAGTTGAGCCCTGGCTCGTGACACGCCAAATTGACGTTCGACGGACTTTTATTTCCTGTATTTTGCTACGTCCTACAGATTTGCCGAGATCTCTTTTATTTTGGCTTTTTGACTAATGAGAAAGTCTTTCCAGGGTAGGTACTAAAGACCTTTATTAAGATGATAATTTTTTGGCAAATATAGTATGTTTTACGGGAAATATAAGTTTAAGTATACTACTTAGTTTATTTTGTTATTAGAATCATGTGATCTCATAAAATGTAAGCAATAATTATTATTATGCTGACTAATCCCGTCCGTTTTGAAACGAAAATAAATCATGATATAATATGATTTATATACATTACGTACTTAAGCAGCACCAGTATAGCTCATAACCAAATAGAACTAATATAATATTTATGGAGGTAAAGTAATAAATAATACCTCTACAACATATTTCTCTAGATACTTTCAAACAATACACCAAGTACTTAACATGGATGAAATAAAAAAAGAAGGATTGAGTTTTGATTGACATCGAAGTGAAGCCCAAAATGGCGGACATATTACATATGTGTGTCAGATGAAATTAGGGCAACCGGCTGCATATGATGTGAGTGTGTGCGTGTTCCGCTCGTACGTACGAAGCGTTCCGGCTTCCTAAGGGTGCTTCAGTTTCGGATCAGGCAGGATTCCCTCCTTCTTTTTTTATTAGCTCCATGGTACTTAATTATAGATTATAAGGATCATAATGGATTTTTCGAACAAAAGAAAACCATCGAACCTAATGTTTTCGATGAGCTGTCCATCGAGAAGGATTCTTTCGTGTAACCAATCATCGACGATGAGTGATTTTGAAGATATTTCTATGCGGGAAATAGGTTTTCGTAAATCGACATGTGAAAAGAGTGCAATCGATGTCATTGACAGCAAGCTTTCATGAAGGGCGTTTTGGATATCGTATGAAGCTCATATTATGTAGGTATACAGAGCGCCTTGAAAGTGATATGAATCGAATGTCTCGCTCACTGACAGCGTAATGGTCTACAAAATGTCAGCACATATCAGTTTTCACTGCTCACTAGGGCGTATTTTCTTCTTACAATATACCAATAGTTCAATATACTTGATATATTCTTTGTAACACATGAAATATTTGATATAATATATTTCTTAGTTTACCTAACTATAATTATTTACCCTATCAAAAAATTATTAAATTTACCTATTGTAATGAATAATTACTTTGATTGCTTACTACACTGCACATACGTGTCTTAAAACAGAATAGTCTAGTAAGAAAATTACTAGACTGTAAAATCAGGACATAGTCTCATTTGACCAGGGTTTTTACTAGTTTCAGTGCCTTCAAACCGGAACACAAGAGTGCTTGCGCACTACACTTTTTTTTTTATCAACGATAGGCTTACATTTGTCTCACCTGATGGTAAGTGACGACGCGGTCGACGATGGAGCATGCTTGCCTAGAAAATACCGGTTCACTCTAGCCTTAAAAACTCCCAGATTATATTTGTCAGGAAACAATGACGCTGGTAAGGTGTTCCATTCCTTAGCTGTCCGAATGATAAACGAGGAATCAAAACACTTTGTACGTATTCTAGGAATCTCTACCATATACGGATGCCGTGTTTCCGTGCGTCTAGTTGTACGATGGTAAAAAGGGGATGGGGGAATTACGTTGTGCAATTCCGTCGCACATTCTCCGAAGTGCAGCTTGTAAAAAACCGATAGGCTGGCAACCTTACGCCGGTGTTCAAGGCTTTGGAGTTTAGCCTTTACTAGTTTATTGTCGCCAATGAGCTTTATAGCCCGTTTTTGTATTGAGTCGAGGGCATCAAGCTGATACTTAGCCGAACCATCCCAGAGATGGCTGCAGTATTCCACACATGACCGGACTTGTGCCTGGTATAGATTTAAGATCTGTCCTGATGTGAAATACTGTCTAACCTTCCCAAGGCACTTGTGCGCTATTGGTAGCAGAATATCTGGCAGCTCACCTTCTTTTAGAAAGACGGTGCAGAATAAGTCCTACCACTAATTAATAGGCATGATGACTACTATTAAAAATGAACAAGTCAATATAACTTTCATAAAAAAGATTGAAATGAATGCAATAATTGAAATAATAAGCAAAATCGGTAAATAAATCATGGAGTAATAAGCTTTTAAAGTTTCTACAGCAGGCATCTCCTGTCCCTTTCTCGCGAAACAGAGCGCCCCACAGTTACTATGAAAAACCCATTCGTGACGTCACATGCTAAAGAGATTGCATGAAAAGCTACCACAGCTTAGTACGAACTAAGGTACGGGTAAGGTACGGGTACGGGTAAGGTACTATGAACGACCTTCCCCTGACGTCACTGGCCGTTTGAGCTATCTCTTTCTATTCCGGGTTTTAAAATGCTTGTAACATGGTAATTTTTTTGGGATATATAATTTTTGTTATCACAAATGTTTATCTTTTGAGGAATATTTTTCGTTTATCCAAAAAAAAATTTTAGTCATCATGCCTATTCTATATACTTAGTGTGGCTCAGTGATTAAGTTCGCATGGATTTCAAATTGACAAACCCTGTATCAAATTCCGCTCAGCCCTTTTTTGTGGGGGGAATTCTCCTCGCACTTCTCTGCCACCACGGGGGTGATGGCAGTGTGTATGTGGGACTAAAATCCACTAAACCTCCCGTGAACCGTCCACCATCGGCATGAGATATATCTCGCCCCATCCCTTCGGCGGACGGTATAGCAGTATGGCGGACCCATATAGTATCAATAAGGCGAATTCGAGAACAGGCGCAGCGTAGGCCGGCCCCCCACTAAGTGGACCGACGACCTGGTCAGAACCGTAGGGAGCCGATGGATGCAGGAGGCAAGCAGCCGGTCAAAGTGGCGCTCTTTACAGAAGGCTTATGTTCAGCAGTGGACGTCTACAGGCTGATGATGATGATAATGGAGGGATACACTCTCTTCATAATGAGAGAAGGTGCATGTACCAGTGGGAACGTGTTAGGCTCACGATGACGACGATATGCGTCAAAAAAAATCTGATTCATAGCATCAAAGGAATAAACTATTCGCTGAAATATAAATATTGATAGATCAGAGCGTGGGCGAAATTTCGACCTTCGGTTTCGTAGGTTCTAATTCCCATGACACAGAAAATCCTATTTGTGAGTTAGAGTTAGTGGGATTCCATACCGCGGATACCATCGAAAAATCCGGAAGTTTGTTTATATCAAGTAAGATTTTCAAACCGACTTCAAAAAAGGAGGAGACTTAGAGGGGATTGCTTTCCAAAATTCAATACTTATTTGCAATACTATTGAATCGTGCAATAACATAGTAAGTTTAATTTTTTTCAAAATCAACGGGTTCGATATCTAGCTATTGATTATTCAAACATCTAATGATGTAGTTTTAGTTCAAAATCGGGCCGGTGACTCGTTTGAATACTTTTCTATATTCCTCATAGTTTCGGATTTAACTCTACTACGCCAATCAGTTAAAATTTACCCTGTATGTATAATATAGTGTAGTATGGAAGGCCCTTGACCTGATACTTTAGGTGAATGGTCGCAAAGGTCCGGATGGAAAGTGCTAAGCTTTGCGGTCTTCATAATCCTGCTTCATCACCATACAAAACTTTTGTAACAAAAGTAAAATATAGAGACGTTAAAGGGATAGTAATCCTTCGTAGTCATCAAAAGCGCAAAGTTTCTTTGCCTTTCATATCTATCTCGTCAATCTGTAGGGACCGAAGGGATATCCTTATAAGAGTCACGTAGGAAATGTTTGCTTTATTCAACCTTCTTCGCAAGCGTAACGCGATCTTTGGCAGGCATCTGTCGCTTTGACAAAGATGCAGGTACCTTTAGACAGGGACAGTAGATTCTATGTTGATCGTCAGTAGCATAAAATACTCGTTTATATTCCAAATGCTTAGTGAGGAATTTTGATTAATGAACCGACTCTATTATTTAAGAAAGGTAACTACATCGTTGAGATGCTAATGGTTAATGATGACGAGTGAAGCATTTAGCAGTTTTATTTTAAATAGTAGAAGTATTATTTTTTCTAGATTCATCCAAATAGCTATAAGTATATCTACTACTGCAGACTGTAACTGCCAAACATCTACCTATTATTTTAATTGAAGTTTATTACCACGACTCGCCCAGTGTCTACATGGGTCTCTCGTCTTACTTGATGTAGGTACCAGAGTAGACAATAAGCTCAGTTTTTGGTTAGGTACAATGCAAAGTTTGATTTTGATTGATTTGATTTGAAAGTTTTGAAGAGCCGGGTTTGAATCTTTGGAACGAAGATAACTTATATACGCTGGATTAAAACTGATACTTTCTTTCGACGATTGAAACCACCGGATGCATCAGCTAGTCCCTAGTGTATAATATAATCATAAAAAAACAACCTTTCACATCTATTGCCGCAGCGTAGGCAGGCCCCGACGATCTGGTGAAAGCCGCGGGGAGCCGATGGATGCAGGAGGCGAGCAGCTGCTCGAGGTGGCGAGGGATTCCTATGTTCAGCAGTGGATGTCTACAGGCTGATAATGATGATGACATCTATTGCATAATTCACGTGAAGTCTCATTGATGTTCAATGACATCTCGATCACACGATTTAAAACACATTTTCCACAGGTGGATGAAAAGCTAACAGTACCGCATGGTACGGTGAACACGCCTCGCCACCACCACGGCATGCCGCTGTCAATGACCACCTCATCGCTCTACTACCCCCTGACCAGCATGCAGCTGTCCCCAAACCAGACTGTGGAGATCAGCTGCATCAGCACCATACCCAGTTACGCACACGTCAACGATGGGTTTGCGGACGTGCAAAATCATTCTGTAACTGGTGAGTTTTTTTTAATAAATGCTAGAGTTTGACTACAATCTCAACTGATGGAAAGCGACGATGCTATAAAAGTGAGAGCTATTTTTCGAACAAATAATACTATATTGTTCAATTCATCATCATCATTAACTACAGCTTGATGACGTCCACTGCTGCACATAGGCCTCCCCCATAGAGCTTTGAGCAGCCGCTCCTGCATCGGCCCCCGCAGCTTTTACCAGATCGTCGGTCCACCTAGTGGAGGCCTACGCTGCGTATTCCGGTTCGTGATCGCCATTCCAGAACCACTCTTCTCCATCGGTTGTCAGTTCTACGAGCGATGTAGCCTGCCCATTGCCATTTCAACTTGCTAATCATATCGGACACTATCTTAGAGTTAGAGTATACGAAGCAAGCTATGCTTATGTATACTCACAGAGCAAAAAAAAACGCTTCCCCTCTACAGCGTCATTTGTTTCATAGCTCTGTGTGTATACTCTATCTATAAGGTCACTTTAATTGTCCTACGTTCAATTAAATGAATTAATATACTTAATGAAAATATTATTTTATATGTTGCATTCGTTTCGTTTTACATAGCAATGATCGCATTGATTTTTTGTGCATAATAATTTAAAGCACTTCTGCGAAGTAAATTGTTCGTCATATCCATTAACTATCCCTCGTCATTTCTTTGACAGGTAACCTACCCTATACCACTTTACTGGAGTTAAATATTTTCTTGAAAAATAAGCGCATATTTTCGCCTGCATACGAAATTAACAAAAAATTTATTATATTGCATAAAATTCCTTTATGCAATTTATATGCAAATAGCGAAAAGTGTAAGCTTGCAGACTTTTTTCTTTAAAAAGAACATTGGACTCCGCAAGGATTTCTCATAGTTTTTAAATTTTAATGTTATTGTGAATTCTTCTTAATTTTAAAACATGTAATTTGTTTCAGTAAATTTGGTTCGCCTGCCCGTGGAACCAGTACCGACACAGCTGCCTGTCAAAATTGTAAGCTCGGAATTCAATGTTTCCACTCGATGGTTGTCTCGACGTCTACTAATAGTCTTCGTTATATTTGTGTGCCATTTTAGCATGTAATCAACGATCGGTGAAACACGGGTCATTGTCTATAGATTAAGATATATTGCAGAGTTTGGCTAGGCCTTGGACATTTTTATCTATCGTCAATTTTGATCAATGTGACCGTCGTTTTCTACCTGCAAAACGGCTTAGCCATACTTTTGTATAAGGTATATAAATCCATACCGTAAGGCCGTGAGATAATTTTTAAGTAAAAACCATCAAACGTTGATAATCATGAAAAACCTTTTTTATCAAAGTTGTATATCATCGATTCCTCGTTTTAATTTAATAAAGTAAGGTAGCATTGTACTTTCTCATTTTATAACCTCATCTCTGAAACAAAGTTATTTGTATGTTAGTAAGTTCATTCACCAGAATATGAACTGCTGGAAAGAACGACGTATATGTATTTACCTTTAAGAACATATATTTTATTTAAAATGCGATGTGTGTCTTAGTCTTAATGCATTCTTGTAAGCTTTGTGATGCTTTTATATGAGGTCTTACTTTTTCAACACATTGTTGAACCTATTAACTTTTTAACAAGAAAAATCTATTGTTGGGATTATACTTACTGTAATCCAATCCATTTTATTTAGAGTGTAAGAGAGTAAGCAAACCAATGTTAGGTTTCTTTTGATGATTCATATAGTTTGTGATTTTTTTTACTTTGATAAAAGTAAAGTATTAAAATTATTTGCAATCTTGAAATTCTAGCAAGATATTTAGATTCATCAATACCGATCATGTAAGACCTCCCTTAAGCTTAAGCTCTTTTTCATAACAAATCTTTTACTTATGTATGCGCAAATAAGAGACTGAATTAGGGAATTAGGGATTTGTATGACCCAATGAGACATGTTTATCAATGCTAGAACCCGAATGCCTAAAATTCATTGTATATTGCCGCGGCTGAAACTAAGTGAACTACATTATAATAGGTATAATTAATTTTGATATGAATACATCATGGCAATGCAATGTTAATACGTTATGTGTAGGGACACTTTCTTTGCAGATTTTTTGCCATCAATTATCATATTTATACATATTTATAACATTCTAATAAGGAATTAAATTAGAATAATAATAAAACAATGGAAAAGGTTTAGATAGCAAGTGGCAAGAGATCGTTGGCTATATCAAGAGTATGTGTATGATGATGATGATGATGATGATGATGGAAATAAAACAGTAGTTCAAAAACAAACTACCAAAAACAATAAATAAATTTTCTATCATATTGTAAACATCTCAAACTCCAAGCTAAAGTAAATATTGATATTGCTTCCCTGAATTCAAATTGACTTGTTGGTTTATTTTACGCAAAATTTTAAGAGCCCTTCAAACTGCTTTTGACTTTTCAAGTTCCAAGACTTATCTCGTTGAGAAAACGATGAAGTTAGTTGAGTAAGTTAATTTTAATTCTGCTAACTTGATTATAAGCACTTTAACACAACAACATGGAGTCTTTTTAAGCCTATACCTATCTTAAAAGCCATAACTCTGCATATTGACGAAGGGTTTATTATATTACCTGATGAATGCCAACCCATCTCTTTGCCTTCTTGCATAAACAATAATAAACATATTATAATTCAGAAATATTTATCAAGACGAGAAATAGATAATTAAAATGGCTTAAAAAAAGAACTGGCAATCATATTATTAATACATGTTTGTCTAATTTCACCTACTTAGAATAAATAATTGATAGTAAACTGTTCAACACTATTGAAATTAAAATACTCGTGATAATAAATTAATTCAACTTAATAAATATTTTTTTCATTTTTAATTTATTTTGGGTGGAATCCATGCTAAACTATTTATCAATTATAGATTTTCGTAACGAAGGTCTGGCGTATTTTATTGACATTAATTTGCTTTTGTCATTAACTATTAGAAATAGGGTTTGTAACTATAGATCTCTCGCATGCTAGTCTGTAATCATTGAAACATAAAATTGCGTATTATAAAAAAAAAAAAAAACAGAAAATGTAGACTGTGGAAAATCTAGAATATGGAACTTATCGCTGACACCAACAAAAAATTAATCAGTGTATTAGCCCAGATAATATAATACCTACAGTAGTATTAGTATACCGCTCTCAGTCAAATACAGCTAGAATGAGAAACCAAAACTTCGATTTAAATGCAAAATGGTAGGACATTGCCTGTCATGCAGGATGAATAACAACGCCACGTATTTCTGCGGGATGCATAATTCCTGTGCAGTGTGCACTAAGGCTTATAATTAAGAATTTTGAAAAAGACAACAGATAGATGCAAATCATTATAAAATAACCAGTCATTCCATTTACAAAATGAATCATGTTTTTAAATTGTTATACCTATTTTTATTGTAACAATTATCTGCGCAAAACGTTATGTATGTCAAGCAAAACCTGTATTATCTTCAGAAACATATTATTTTTCTCTATTCAATTGTTTAGTTCTTTCGGCATACTTGCCTTGGTACGCTTTTTTATTATTCATTCATTAATATTCAAATAAATGGCATCCGACGGCGCAAACTTAAGATTGAATTGCTTGTCATACGAGTGTTCGTTTACTTTACATTCTTAGCTACTTCTATACCGATTTCGAAGACTAATTTTCCGGCCGGATTCTATGACTTCGATTTCTATAATATAACTGATGTTGACCGAAACCTAAACTAATAATAATTTGGTACAAGTAATATCGATTTCATTTTGTGTGTCTATTGTGAAATGCTATAATTGTAGGCGTAACAAAAACATATCATAATTAGGAAGGAGTTATTAACGTAAGTTAAATATTGTAAGCTGAAGGCTTTCTTTTCCAATAAGAGTAAGAATGGTTTGAATAAACATCATTGTACTGTAATTTTAATTTATTTCTAAATTATAATTGTTTATTACGTAACAATATTTTTAATATTGTAAGGAATAAGGTTTAATGTTGGTTGTAGGCAAAGCTTGAAGTGTGAACTAAAATATAATTGAAGTTGATAAATTTAACATTATTTCAAAACATTACTTAAAAATAATTATAAACGCTATGTTCTGTCTTTTTTTTCTACAATTAAATCTGTTAATATTGAAACAAGACAAAACACAGTTATTATATCATAACGTTTATTAGTTAGTCATAAGTACGTACAAGTGTTTGTGTTTTAAAATTGATAAAATGATCTCAAGTTTGTGTAATTTTCATATTGATTCCAATCACTAATCAATCAAATTTCAATAATTATCATTTAGGTAACATTTTACAAGTCCTATTGAATCAAACACCTTGTTTTCTTATGGGGTTTTATACCAAAATCAACGTGATATTAATTTCTCACTACTGTAGCGAGCAATAAATTTATTAACCGCCAGATTATAATTTTTTACTATCTATTTATAAAGTAATCAGATGCAGCTTATTAATGCTAGGTCCTTCTTTCATAAGACTACCAATTGATCACTTCAATGAGTTAACTGAAACCCTATAATTTCCTTTCTCGTTCCAGATAAGTAAGCGGTGGCATAATCTTCTCATTACTGAGATAGGCACTGCGGCTTTAAATATGGCCTGACGTCTTTTTTGTTAAAGACTATTAGGATCCTCGATGTGTAAGTATTATTGAGCGTTAATTTAGTATCTATTGGCCTATGAAATGCTAAATATTATTGCAATACAATACAACACTGGTACGCTAAACTATATACCTGTGTATTACGAGACGCTAAATAATGTAAAATATGTCAGTGTGCCACACATAATAAAAATCAAAAGAAGTGATATTTCTAATATCACCCGTCTAAAAGTCAATGAGTAAGTAAATCTGCCCTTATATTGCACTTAAATGAAATAAACTAAACAAAACGACGTCGGATATTTCTAGCATGTGACGCAATTGCTCTGAAAATAGTAGCTGAAACTAGGCCTGATATTGCGATAGCAGATTGGAATCAAATTGAAATGACAAACAGACATAAAGTAATCATTGGCATCTCTCGTTCGTAGTTGTGCTCCGGGTAGTATATCCGAGCACTGGGGGGGATTGGTCCAAAAATAGCGTCATATGAAAGGAGAAGGCTGCTAAAAATTAACAACATCTCATAAAACCCTTTTTTAGATTTGTATAACCAGAATTTAGAGAAAAAGAGGTTAAAATTTTATCCAAGTCGTTTATAGCTATTTTGTGCGAATCCGATTTCTTACGAAAAATTACAATATGTATCTATTGAAGCAGAGCACGTCTATGTGCCTATTTAGGTGCTCTGCTCTTCTGTGTATCGTTTATTTTCGATAAAACGACGTTTAACTGGTCTTTAATGACTATTTAGTATACTTTTGCTCTCCGTAAATATACAATACCTCTATACTTATTTTATTGAATGCTATAAAACTACGGAGCCAATAGTTTAGCATACTTACATACATAAGTTCATTAGAGAATAATTATGTGGTTTGAATATAAAATACAAATGTGGCAGTGTTTGTGTGGTTTCAGAGAGGGTTTCTTTTTGTAATATTTATCACCTCAATAGTAGTACCTAATTTTGTATGTGTCACATGTAAACGGAAAAACATATCAAGATTGACTGGACTTTTCAAGGTTCAGGTTTCATTTAAATTTAAGTAGGTACCTTCACTTGAAAAATACGAAAGCGTAGAGCCGATTGCACTTGAAGGAAAATAGTAGACTTGGTTTCAATACAGAAGCTGTGCCAATTTAAAATCGGGAACGCGATGTGCCAGACGCAGACATTGAGACCGCGCACCGCTTTCTACATGTATAACTATTATACAGATATACAGACAAACCACTTGACGCGTTGACGAAAACGACGGTTTTAGTAACATCCACCAATCAGACATTTGACATTTTGATACTGTTTATTTGGCAGTGAGTAGACAAAAGATAAATCAGACAGTTTCCATAGACTGGCGACCCAGTTCAGTGAGCTTTGATGACAAGATTCACACTCGCTGGTTAGCTCTATTACTGTCTTACTCCTTGTCTCGATGTATCAACTCCTCGAGATCCGCCATCCATACCACTGCTAACAATTTTCTTATAAATTGCTTTCTCACGTATCCAGGGCTGTCACTTTTTCTGCAACACAAACTTTACAAACCCTCACTAGCGTAAATACCTAAACGTCTGCACCGTTTTGCATACTTCGTCAAACTTCCATTATATTCAATACTCAATACTACATTACTTTTTGCCAACATAATGTACATATTACCTATACGTACATTATGTTGGTTACAGTACCTATATTAGGTACGACTACTATACCGTGTAAATTCTATATGGACTTGAGTATATAAAGTACCTATAATGTCATAAGAATTAGGTAAATTTATAGAGCTACATTGTGGGCTTACTGCAACAAAGCATAGGTATCGTATATGCAAATAATGCTTGTAATAATGCTTGTAACTTGTAAATAAAATAAAATAAAAAATAAAAATAAAATAAAAACAGTGACAGCCCTAAGCTTGTACCTACATCCAAGCTGTACGACGAATGTACTGTAACTACTTTATATTCGCAATAGACGAAGCACAATAAACATAGCTTATTCGCAATATGCGAGTTTAGTGGCTTATTCACACATCTCCTTTCTTTTTACGGTTCGTGGATCGGTGTGTAAATAGTAAGTACATAAGTTTAAGAGCGGTGTTTTATTGCAGGAGTGAATAAAATGTTTTATGAATTTCCAAATAGTCCACTTGAAGCTTTCACAAACAAAATTGAATACCTACTGTAGATGTAGGAAACAATAGAAATTCCGATAAAAGTTACATTTTTCAACAAAATTTAATAAGATCGCCTAACGGTTGTTCCAGTTTGTTTTAATCAGCGGACGGTTATATTAAATCTTTAATTATTCAACCGCGTGGTCGCAAATGGATTCAAAAATAAATTGAGGTCATTAAAATTAATTCAAGCGAATGCCTTAGCGATCCTTTTACGTAATTCCGGCGCATTTTTATGGCGAGAACCACTGATCATTCCCATTTACTCCTGTGATCATGAAATATTCAAAACCAGAGATCATTTTACTGTATTTTCTATTATGGTGATGTAATTCATGCAGGCTATCGATGTCTTCCTTATGCTATACACTCTTATATAAACTGTAAGATTTACTGTAAGTTAGATTTTATATCGTAGTTAAATTATTTAGATGTAAAACAATGTGAGCGCGTTTATGTTTTTTTTGTTTTGCTAACGCGTAGGTCGTATCTGCCCAACTTATAAATGGTTGTACGTTACAGCGTTACACATAGTTATTAGTAAATATTAATTTAATGTTATATACCTAATTCCTAAGTCGATGTGCGCATTTTTAATCGTATTGTCATAATTATGATTGTGGTAGTATCTTCGTCAATTTGTAACTCAATTATTGCTTACCTATTAGTTTGTAACGGGGCAGCCAAGTCTTAAAGTTTATAAAATATGATAGGTAAAGAACGTCTATTCTATTGTTACATAAAACCGGTGAACAGATTATCAGCTACCAAATCAAATAGCATTAATAATAAGTAGACATTATAGTTCCTGAAAAAAATTTCAATTGCAGCGGGATTTCAACCTAAAAATTTTTAGGACTAAGTTTTAGTACTGTCGGTATCATAACAGACTATGGTTGGTTAGTTTTCAAAACAGAATATACGTATAGTCCTACATATTTTCGCAGCTACTGGAAAATACGAACATAGCTCAGTTGAGAGAGCATTTAATCTAGCGAGACGAAAGGCGCGGGTTCAAATCCCGTTGTTGAAATTATCGTCACCGTCGTATTATTGTGCAGTCACTGTAATGAGTTAATAGGCATGATGACTACTATTAAAAATGAACAAGTAAATATTACTTCCATAAAGAAGATTAAAAATGAATGCAGTAATTGAAAAAATAAGTAAAATTGGTAAATAAATCACGGAGTATTAAGCTTTTAAGTTTCTGTAGTCGAAACAGAGCGCCCCCACCGTTATTATGAAAAATCGTATGTAAAGAGATTGTATGAAAAGCTACCATAGCTTAGTAATGAGGTACTATGAACGACCTTCCTCTGACATCACTGGCCGTTTGAGCTATCTCTTTCTATTCCGGTTTTTAAAATGCTTGTAACTTGGTAATTTTTTGACATATTAAATTTTTGTTTTTACAAATGTTTATCTTTTGAGGAATATTATTAATTGATCCAAAAAAAAATTTTGTCACCATGCCTATTGATAAAAGTAGGTATCCTATTCGTTAGTTATTGTGTAACATTTCAGTATCACCCGCATCCGTTATAGATAAGGATCGTTAAGTAACATGTAAATACGTGTCATTGTTTTCTAGATTAATAATTTATGAATGTTAATATTATAATGAAACTTATGTGAACTTAGCTAAGCTATTAAATTGTATGTAGAAAGAACAGATAAATAAATGTTTATTATTATTCTGTGTCTCATCGTATATTCGATGCAGGTCTGGCTGAAAATGCGGGGGAATGTCTAATATTTACAAAATGTGAAAATTTTATCTCTTTATAATATAAATGTATTACACGTTCAATTTGTAATGTGTGTTTTCTTTATTCAATTCCTTTGTTATTTGGAGGTACGGAATGAATTGAGTACTCGTAGTTAATAAACCCCTAACGATTTCATATTATGTTTTTACGTAATATGTATATTGTTTTAATGTAGTAGGTACTTATTTACCTTTTGTATTGTAAACAATACAGGTGACCGAGCTATAAAAAGGAGAAAGTGGGCAGTTTCGGTTTCGTAGAGCGTTATTTCTGTTACATAGAGTACTAGAGCATAACAATCTAGATACCTAACCTACTGAGTGACTGGAAAATTGCCAATACAAGCCCAATGTCTCACACTAAGTGACAGAGACAACGTTATACGAAGCTATCACTTGCCAATTATCTCCCTATTAAGCTCAATGTGCATTTACTGCCCTAATAATTATGATACGTATCTATATTAAAAAAGTAATGCAAACTTTTAACTTGAAAACTACCGTGAATAAGTGGATTTCATATTTTATTATATTAAACAGAAAGGTTTGCATTTGGCCACTTTATTCCTGATGTTATATGATGATGGTATTTTGGTAAACAAGTTATAACGGCTCCGCGGTTCGACGGCGGCGGTAGAACGCGTCCGGTTCATATCAACCTAATCTCAAAATACCCGATCCTAAAACGTAATTTTCTCATAATAACTAAAACCGTAACATTTGAAACCCACAAACTGCTACTGCTGTTTGTTTTGACTGATGATGACTAAGGCTGAGTTGCACCAGCTTACTTTAACGCTAACTTTAACTGCTAACTGTCACCGTCCACGCTTCGCCGGGCGGGCTAATGTCAAAATCTGATAGTAACTTTAACTGTGATTATGGTGCAACTCAGCCTTAATTCTCAAATCAACAAGTCTCATAATACCTAAAATTCAAAATGAATTACCCTATTTATTTTCCGACAGTTTCTCAACTCAATCAGTCAAATCGCATCGTGTGGAAGCGTGTTACCATCCCTTAGATTGAGGTGACAAATTGAGTCGATGGGTTGCTTGGAACGTTATTATATAGTCCAAATGTTTTTTTTTGCTCATCACAAAACACTTTGTATTTAGTCGTAGAATCGATAGGTCCTAGTGATAGGTCTTGATATAGGTACAATTCTATTTACGCAGTCAAAAACAGAAAGCAAAAGTTGGAAAGTTATTGGTCCCAAAGTGCTCATTTATTTCAGGATAAGCAACAGAACAAATAAATCCAAAACACTTCAAACTGGAGCCGTAAAGTTGTTAGATCGCATCGTTAAGGTCCCTAGATCTTTGTCGGTTGTCCCTAAACAGCTAAACTGATATAAATACTCGTTATGTACTTGTATATAGGTACCTATATGTTTTGATCGGAAATAGATGAAGAGATAATAATCAGGGTGCAATTTTCTTGTAGGCACCTAAATAGTTAAAGACAGACAAATAGGCTTGACATGCAGAGTAAAGGAGTACGTATAATATAAGTAATTTTTTTATGAGAATGTATGACGTGACGATCTAGTCGTCCACCTGATGTTAGGCAACACGGTCGCTCACAACAGTTGGCAGTGTCACTCGGAGCTCAAAAATAATAAAGGGGAATTGATATAATTTAAATTTTTATAATTTGGTATCTGGACCAGAAACCCCCTCTTCCAACACACAGATTTTTAACATAGCTCCTGCATTTCTTAATGGCTGTAAAAATCTTTCAGAGCTATCAGGCCAGTCACAAAATCGTATGTACCAGACGCCTTTGGAATCCACTAATATAATTTCCTACTCCTTTGATTCCACATCCATATCCAATACCGAAACTAACGACAATACATTCTGGGACTCAGCACTTCGCAACTGGATCAGGCAGGATAACCCTGTAGATCAGCGAAGCGAACCTAAGGACAAATTGTGCCCTTTGTCTATATCCTTGGTGATCCGTAAATCTCGTTATACCGTCCCACCGTCATGGAGCATTTTTATATTCACTGATCACGTAGGTAACATACCGGAATTAGTTTTGGCGGGAACGCGGAAAAGTTCACGTCGTTGCATTGTATTATTTCTCAAAACTTGTGCTTTTTCCAGTGTTAATTTTTAAAATTGGTGGCGTTTTACGGATTAAGTGCTGAATTACGGGCATGAGTGTAGGCAAGTGATATAATATGGTAAAACGTGGTTTTTCGTGTTGCATCCAAAATTCCGTAGAAGCTTCTAGTAATGTTGCCACCACTTTACTGGAGCATGACTTAGACTGGACTATGACTTAGACTGGACTATGACTTAGAGTTGACTTAACGTGAAATATTCATAACAATGAAAAATTATAATACTTGACACAGTGTGTGGAGCCAATATATAAGAAGAAAAAAAAAACATACCGGAACCTTCGGTAAGAGGAGGTAAGAGGTATGGGGTTCGATAGTTTTGCAAAACGATGAAAAATTGTATAATCTTTTTAAATGAGGAATAATGACGTGACGTGCTTGTCGTTCACATGATGTTAAGCGACACGGCCTCCCATAACATAAGCAGTGCCACTCGGAACTTTAAAATAATAAAGCTTTCGCGTGACACTGCACCGCGCACGTGATACTGAGACATCACACAGTCTAGTAATCAGATCACTAGGTCATCAAGTCTCATTTTCCTAGAAATTTCACTAGTTACAATAACTTTGTAGAAATTTCTACCACCTGGTAAGGGTATAGGGTGATAATAGGAGTTTGAAATAAGTAGAAGTACGCGTGAATGATCATTATAGGCATCAGGCAAGAGGCAGAACTTAGATTCAACATAAAGGCAGAACTTTATTAAATTTTTTATCAAATCGTATTTGAAGATTTATTTATCAACGCAACCAGCAAATATTTTATAATTAACTAGACCTGCTACTTATTTTACGCCTTTACTCGTGTTAGATTACTTACAGTTGATTTTGAGAAGGCTGTCTTCACTTATTAATTACGTTGTTTTATGGTTAAGTAGGTACCTCTTATTATGAGCTGTGTCTATACAATAATTATGTTAAGGCATTTCATACTAAACCTATTCCGACATTTACATTGTTATTTAAGCCTTTTCCGACGTACACCCTCGAAACGTATTCCTGAGCCGGCAGTCTCGAAGTACAGGAAACATTTCCTACATACGAGAACATCGATAAATGATTTCAGCCGTGAGATTGCGACCGTCCGGCTTACATCTATCTATTGCCTGCTGCTCGTTAATCTTTGATACCCCAAAAGTAGCTATAAATAAATGATAGAACTAACCCGGGCAAAGTAATCTGTTTCCGATACAAGGTCGCTGGTTAGAGAACATGAACGTGTAAAATTAATGGTGTGAAATGTCTAGTCAGTTACACGAAAGATATGAATTTACTTAAATTATCTGACCGCTAAATCTCGACAGTTTATAGTTAAGTATTACTTATTCTTCGGCATTGTTTGCATATCAGCATAGTAAACAAGACATCCGGCAACAGGCCAAAATGCGCCCAACAGTGGCTTTACCACAAACTAATACAAAACCATCATGGTTCGTGACAGTAATGCTTCAAGTTTACAATAATATTGTTCGAATTCGTACTATGAACTTATAAAGTATTCCTGCTTGAGAACGAGACGTCTACATTTTTATATAGTGTTATCACTGTGGCACGTCGGTGTCAACGTGACGTTTGAGTGAACGATTTAAGGTGATTTCATCAAAACTGCTCTGCGTCGACAACATTATAGTATTCTGTCATTTTTTAAAGTATGATTGAAGTAATAATGCTATAAGAGGTTGTGGTGGGCCCCCAAGTTGGGACAAACGCAACGATATAGCAACTGGCAATTTAGAGAATTTAACCGGAAGTTTGTTAAGTAACCAAGGCTGTAAAATTAAGTTAACTGTCTCATATAAACCTTAAACACGGTTGTTGGCGCCTTAAACCGACAATGAAGCGTGCAGTTTAGAGGAAAAAGTATTAAAAAATTACATCTTGTAAAGATAGGCCTCCCACAGCTATAGCGTAGCACTTTCAGCGGCTTCTCGCTTCATGCATCCATCGACCCCCAACGGTTTTGATCAGATTGTCGGTCCACCTAGACGGAAGGCCTACGTTGCGCCTTTGGTTCGAGGTCACCCCTTTATACTCAATACTCAATACTCATTTATTCATAAACTATGTTTACATGTCATAACAGGTCAATATGAGCTATAATAATAATAAGATTGGTCGCAGTGTATACAACGTGTATACATCTACAGAAATAAAAAATAATAATTAACATAGAAAATCAAATAATATGTTATTAAATGTCAAATAAAAGTTTACTATCAATATAAATTTAAATAAAACAATGTCAAGAGATAAAATAATACCATTTCCCTAATTATAACAATGTGAAATTTGGCGATGATTTCAAATAATACAGACACATTATTTAATTACACTATAATTTCATAAATTCTTCGAAACTGTAGAACGTTTGCTCGACAAGCCAGCATTTCAGTCTGGCTTTGAACGAAGCCAAGCTGGGAGCGGAAACTACATCACCAAGGAGTCGGTTATAGACATCGGGACCCATAACATGGGTCAGTTCAACTTCAAGACTTGGCGAAGGAGCGTGGTACAGAAACGAGTGTAACCTTTCTTTTCCATCGTCTGTGAGCGATATGGCCTGACTAATAGCATTTCAGCTAAATCTATCTAAGAATATATATATTGGCCATCTTAGTTCTCCAGTGGGTCTCCTCGTTTCAGATATTACCTCGTAGGGTTACACTGAGAGCATAGCTCTCTCCATAGCTCGTTGCGTTACTTTGAGCTTACTAATGAGGTCAACAGTAAGAGACCACGTCTCAGTTCCATATGTCACTATCTGACAACAAACACTGGTTTAAAAACCCTTGTTTTCTGGCTTAATGGTGTTTTGTGCGAAATAATAGATAATAATTGTAACTTTACGTATTCCTTTGACGCAATAAAGGAATTGTCGTGTACTGACCTTTGAGAATCAAAGGGCAAAGGGAAGACCTAATGTGAGTTACTAAAATAACTTTCCGACCTCGACCATGTTTATTTGTTCTAAAATAATCGTAGAGTTTATTATTAGCTACCTTTCTCGGCATCAATCGTTATTTTAGGTAGAAGGTAAAGGTTACATTTATATAGGTAAGTTTTCCCTAATCTTTTCCCATCTCCCTTCTCTCTTTCCCATAATACAGGATAGGAGTGATTTTGGATCTAATACTGAAGGTAGGATGTTTACAATATCGGAAATAAAGAACTGACCTTGAAATATTTAAAGTACCCCGGGTAGGTCCCAACCGATCCCACAAAACTGATCCCACCTTTCTAATAAAAAAATAATGAGTGAAATCAGCCTACGTGTTAATGAATTAAAAATAAGTACACATTTTAACTTTTCCTTCTCCCGCAGGAACTGTGCTGAATAGTAAAGGTTACATTTATATAGGTAAGTTTTCCCTAATCTTTTCCCATCTCCCTTCTCTCTTTCCCATAATACAGGATAGGAGTGATTTTGGATCTAATACTGAAGGTAGGATGTTTACAATATCGGAAATAAAGAACTGACCTTGAATATATTTACGGGATCATATTTAAAGTACCCCGGGTAGGTCCCAACCGATCCAACAAAACTGATCCCACCTTTCTAACAAAAAAATAATGAGTGAAATCAGCCTACGTGTTAATGAATTAAAAATAGGTACACATTTTAACTTTTCCTTCTCCCGCAGGAACTGTGCTGAATTTCAGGATAAAAGTATCCTATGGCCTACCTTGGACCTACTTTTTATATAGAAGTAGGAAATTAGAGTCTAGTTCTTATTTGTGTGTAACCTCATAAAATTAGTTACAATTTGAATAAATATCAGTTTCCTCTCACTTTATATTCTATTATTAAAATCAATAATAGAATACTTTTCAATCTTTCGGAAAACCAACAAGAGCAAGGTGCATGCTCTCCTATAGGTGAGTCAATAGTAAGCAATATTTCAAAATATCTCTTTGACTTTGATTCCATTTCCTTTATTAATATTTTGTTATAATACAAATAATTACGTTCATCTTTATTATATAATATATATCCAAAAACTTCTTGTAAAGCCAATAACCTCAAATAAATTGTCTGTGCGTAGGCCGACTAGAGTAGGTTGCTTAGATAATAATGATCCACCTTGTTCCAGAAATCATTTGATGCCGTGCCGAGCCAGAGTTCGTTACAACAATGTTTCCGTGATCACTTTGCCGTGTTATTTTTAAACGCATTAATCTGCTTGTCTTCTGATAAGGGTCTTTAGGCGTTTGTTTTCTTTTTAATGCTTTTGCGTGTACTATTTATATTACTTAATCAGGTTTAAAAAATATAGTAAGGTTTTAAATTTGTAAGGTTTTAAAGGTAATAAATATTTTGCTCTTCATTCAAATAAAATCGGACCAGTGTAGAGAAAACTAGATAACCATAACACTGTCAAGTACAGAGCCAGAAAAAACATGCTTCGTCGTGCGATGCGTCATTTTTTTCAATGCTCTGTGCTGTTGAAGGTAATCACCATGTATCAGTTATTTTTTACCGAGAATATTTTGACCTTATATTATGTGAAAATATTGCTGAAGGTGCCACACTAGTTCTGGATTTGAAACTCACTCACAGTTTGTTGCAACCTTTCAATATTGACTGAAGACAATAGTCATTAAGCCAAATCAGAAGCCTTCAGCCGGCCTAAAAATTCTGACACCAAGGCTGACCACTTGTCTACACGAGGAGAAGAAGAAGAATATTGATAACAACATAACAACCAGCTTCACCATTCAAATATTTCAGAGATTTGTCAAAAATTATTTTTGATGCATACTAAAATATTTTTAACAGCTTTGAACGAATTAGACCCATTCACCCCGTCTATTTATTCACCGATTTACCCCACTATAGTGATGTAGGTAACTTCCCAGATTCTCGATGTAGGTACCTACAGGACCCCAGCAAACCAAACAACTTTGTTTTTTAAATTATATTTGGATCCCTGAGGGTACAGTAATCGAATTTTGCAGAAACAAATATTACAGAGCAAAAGCTAGAGACCCAAAGTTTTCCTGTCACAGTATAAAAAAGAGAGTAAGCGGACAAAAATGCAAGTTAGTTTTGACAAAATGCTAACAAAGTAAAAATTTAAGAGCGATTTTAGCTAAGTACATGTATACCTCTTCTATAGCTCTTTCAACGGCAAAACATAATCTAAAATAATATGTGCGGAAATACAATAAAACATTGATGATAGAAAAAGTTGTGATAAAACCTGCAAAAGTCTAGCTCGCCATGTTTTTTCTTTCATAAATACAGCTGTGTAAACTCAAAGGTCTATCGTACATAATATCTAAGTCATGGAGCTAATAAAAAAAGAAGGAGGGGATCCCGCCTGATCCGAAACTGAAGCACCCTTAGGAAGCCGGAACACTTCGTACGTACAAGCGGAATACGCACACACTCACATCATAGGCAGCCGGTCGCCCTACTTTCATATGACACACATATGTAATATGTCCGCCATTTTGGGCTTCAGTTCGATGTCAATCAAAACTCAATCCTTCTTTTTTTTATTTCATCCATGATCTAAGTATGATAAAGGTCTTTGAAGATATACTTGATTCGCGCGATTATAGAAACACTAATTGCTTCACCGCATAAGCTATTAGGGGATTACGTGAAGTAACCTACTGCACAATTTGCGCAATGGAATTGAAACAAAACGCCTCTAACCATAGATTGCTTTGTATTACAAAGGACCTTTTGTAAAATTAATAGGTATCACAGAAACAGTAATCAAAGGGCCCATTTTCCTCAGTAGAAGCCTAAGGTGGAAACCTTATTTAACGTAAAGTATACGATGATTTGAATAATTATAAAGGACTAGCGAGTTTTGTTAACATTGGATTTTCTTTGTGACAGCATGTAATAGGGAGAATTCTGTGGTGACATCAATGTAGGGACTTAAATAAAACCATACTAACCGAGGAGGCTTAACGTTATTAATTTAAAGACGCAGAATATAGTGAATAATTAATTTCATAACATTCTTGGTCGTTTATCGTTATATAAAGCAACAGCGATAATAGCCATGTTGTCCCACGGGGTTATTACGTAAATATTTATATTTATATATATAATTTACGCCTGTTGCAATAAATTTGCAACAGGCGTAAATTTCGCAATCATTGCCGTCAAACATGACTTTGGCAGAAAAGTGACGTTTGACAGCAATCGATGAAACAAAAAAGTTCATTCTTTTGTTTCCATCTATTGCTGTTCTGTTGCTAGTGGCGCTAGTATCTAAGGCCAAGTGTATTCAGCGACAGGCGAGCAACAGGCGGACATCTTGCGACCGATTGCTAAGTGTTCGCGGTCGCTTTGCTAACTGCTGTTGCTTTGCTACTGCTGTTGCGATTTTTACGTAATGCAATTGTTTGCGAATAGGACCGCCCATCTCTTCCCGTGTGTGCCGGGTATAAGAGCCGGCTAAAGAAATATCTAGGGAAATAGGCAGCAGAATTTTCCTCGGCACATGAAAACCTTTTGCGATCACCAAGGCGCCTGCCTAGCGTGGTGAATATGGAAAATTTCCCCCTATGACAAGCGTTCAAATTGGCACTTGTGTAAGATAAAACAACACCAATGAAACCACCGTCTTTTCGTTCTCGAATATATTTCTTCCTTTCTCACATAGTAGATACACTCACAATATAATTTACAATACTTTTAGCATTACTTTACTTGTTACAAAAGTGTCCTTTCTACTTCGCTGCTGGCAACCGAATCCCAGGCCGACCGAATGTCCTTTTCCACGCTGCTTCACCCTCCATTTTTCTTTTCCCCACCATCGTCCCAAAAACAAAATGGATGCCACCCAACCACATTAAACCCCAGTGTTGCTAGTGCATAAAATAGCATTAAAATCCAAATGAGTTACTAATATTTACAAAATGCGATTATTCTAACCAATATAAATCAAACCTTACACTTGTCATATAATAGAGGAAGGCCTATGTACTTGTCAGCAGTGGACGTCTTGCAGCTGATGATGAGGACTAAGTACTACAAAAACACCAACTACTACTAAAAATACCTACCTGTTCTACCTAATAGCTACTACAAAAAATATTGCACATTTTTTTTAGTTGGTCAAACGCTGTGATAATCTGTCATGATTTATAGACCGTCCAAATGCTCCAGCCCACTACCAGTAGAGTCACTTTGGTCTAAGTGGTTTTCACAGAATTACAAAACTCTCAATAAGTATAAACTTTTCTACCATTTTCTTTATTTAACTTTTTTCTTTATTTTGTCTTTTGGTAATAAACATTAACCAGTCCGCCTTAAAACGGCTACCTGTTAGTGTAATTACCTGCGTTATTTCAATGCAAACAGTTAAATAACCGGGCAATAAAACTCCGTCATGATATAAGCTAATAGGTATGTTATAAGTACTTAACTTGCCATTTATACATTAATTACTAAATTGGGGTTCAATGAATAGCGGGAATTGACGCCCTAATAGCCTCCCTGATAGGTATTATATTGCGCGTTAGCAATCAATTAATATGGAAGCCTTCACGTGAGGCGTCGAAGGAAATTGACTTGTCAGATAACACGTTAATAACTTTACTATATGGACGTGAATCATGTCTGGTCAATGTCTAGTCAAGTTTTAGGTCAATTACATGACGTTGGGAAATCAATACCAAGTTTTAGCCCCCGTCTATACAGAGGGTACCTACGTCATAGTTCCTATACGGATGAATCTTGGATGAATCAGGTTTTTTTTTATCGGTGTATCGAGTGTTATTAGTTATTCAAGGAAATCTAATAAGATTTTAGAATTTTAAGTAACCAGCAGCCGCACCCTTTCAACTCACCGGATTAGACGTTTTTTTTTATGTGTATGTATGACGTGACGAGCTAGTCGTTCACCTGATGTTAAGCGACACGGCCGCCCATAAGACATCACACTGTCTATTAATCAGATTACTACACTGTGTAATCAGGTCATAAAGTCTCATTTGCCCAGTAATTTCACTAGCTACAATGCCCTTCAAACCGGAACACAGTAGTGCTTGCACACTACTGCTTGGCGGCAGAATAACTGGCAAAGCGGTGGTACCTACCTAGACGAACTTTGCAGAAAGGTCCTACCACCTAGTAAACTCCAACTGAGTAATGATCACATGCCCGGTTGATGCAATAATCTTGAGGATTGTTATATGTAAAATAAATCAGGGGGCAACCACAACGAATAGCATTATTACTTCAATCATACATTGACAAATGACATAAAAGTAAGAATACTTTAATGTTGCAGAGCCAGAGCAGTTTTGATGACGTCACGTTAAATCGTTCACTCAAATACAACTGTCATGTCATACCTTTACATCGTGGTGACACTGATGTGCGACAGTAATAACGCCATATAAAAATGTAGACGTCCCGTTCACACGCAGGAATACTTTATAAGTTCATGGTACGAATTCGAACAATATTATTGTAACCTTGAAATAATAATGCCATGAAACATGATGGTTTTGAATTTGCTTGTGTTATGTCCAGGTGTTCAGCGGTTTGACAATTTCCACCTCTTTTCTGTTGACGAAGGCAATGTCAAGTTTATTTTTAAATAGAACAAAATTAGGTAAGTTATACTTTAGAAAATACATGACGCGTATTTTAAAGTGATTAATTTCAAGATTTTCAAGCCCTAGTCAAAGAGACTTCTTGTAACTTTGATCGCTTGAATCTCTTGATAGTAATCAACGGTCTCCGACGCAAACATTTTACTTGGGGAAAACTTAACTCGTTAGTGGGACAGTTATGGACAGACTTTATAGTTTTAAGTTTGTTATTATTTGCTTGATTTTATCTTTTAATGTTAACTAATACCTTTCTGTTACTAGCTTCTATACTCACTGCGTTTTGTGGCTTCTACAGCATCAGCAGATACTCGGAGGGAAAAAAAAAAAAAACAAAAAATATATTTGTGGACATTTCACACAGCGCCATCTAGCCCCAAACTAAGCATAACTTGAACTATGGGAACTAGATAACGGATATAATACGTAGATACTTTTTGTTTGTAAATATACATATAATACAGAGAATACAATATAACGCCCAAACACGGAACAAATAAGAAAGAACACGTAGTACATTTAGCCGGTCGTGGTGCCTTACCATCAGGCGGATGACTAGCTCGTCACATCATTCGTTTTTGCGCATAAAAGATACATCGAGCAAGTTTCATAAATGATATACATACGTAATGTGTGAATACAGCGGATTGAAATTTAATTTTTTTTTTCAAGCCACAATGAGGAGAAATATGTAGGTACCCAAACAAAATTATAACATTTTAAGTTTTTTCGAGTTTGGAACGTTGCTTTGCGAAATATTCCTTCGGACAAGTAAGTACTAATAAAAACTTTGCTCCGTAGGTTTTGCTTTCAAAATAAGAACACGTAAAAAGCAAAGTGTTATAAGTTGTTGCAAAGTTTTAAACACCAAAGACGAGTTTTGGCGGGAACGTGGAAATGTTCACGTCGTTGCATTGTATTATTTCTCAAAACTTGTGCTTTTTCCAGTATTAATGTTTAAAATTGGTGGCGTTTTACGCATTAAGTGCTGAATTACGAGCATGAGTGTGGGCAAGTGATATAATGTGGTGAAACGTGAGTTTTCGTGTTGCTTCCAGAATTCCATAGAAGCCACCACTTTACTGGAGCATGACTTAGACTGGACTATGACTATGACTAAGACTTGACTTTACGTGATATATTCTTTAACGATAAAAATTATAATACTTGACACTGGCTATACACGACGTGTGGAGCCAAAACCTAAGAAAAAAAAAACACCAATGACTGAATGACTGTTTTTAATAGTACTTACGGGATATTTACTCCACAAAGGCCATTAACCAAGAGTTGAAGTTGAAGTTGGGATATTTACCGTGATTAGAATCATTTTTCAACCGTGAAAGTTTAAACCAATGTCTGTAGCCATTACTTGATAATGGTTAAGAACAGAGAATGATGTAATGATACCGAACCTAATGTAGGTACCGCGCAAAGGTACGTAAAACTCCAAAGAAACGTAATTACATAAATAGATATATATAATTGCAACCTACTTAATAAACTTACTTAAATAGTTTAAGAAACCGTTAGTGCGCAAAGACCACAAACTTGGCTACACTATATTTAGTTAAAGTAGTAGGTACGGTGTAGCCTTTCACTATAAATTCAATGACACAACACGCCTCATACGAAAATTAGTGGTGTATTTCAACCACTAATCCTCTACGAGGAAGCGGGATACCCAATGTGTCTTTTGTTTCATCCTCCTCTGTTCTTTGTAATTTCGTACGACTGCCTCGTTTTGTTACCTCACCCCCTGCCCGCGCAAGCGACTCGTGAAATTATTTTCACGAGCTATCAACGGGCTTTATAATATATGGGAGCAGAGGTACAAAGAATTCTCAGAATAGACCAACCTCATAACCTTAATAAAATGGACTAGTGCTTTTTTGGGAATAAAAAGAACAATTAAGTATATTCATTTTGAAAAAGTTTTACCACCCGTGCTACAACTCAGTAGAGAATGGTGTAAAAAAGTCTAGGTAGAGCTTACTTTTCTGAAATAGAATAGCGGAGTTGCGTCGTGCGTCAGTGAAAACGTGGGATGACTATAAAAGTTTATATAGGTAGTCAGTAATATGTAGTATGTGTGTATGTAGTCACTTGATTAAATGACTGGCCAAGTGTGAGTCAAACTTGCGCACGAATGGTTCCGTACTATTATTACCTATAAAAATAAACAAATAAATCACGTTTGTTGTATGGGAGCCCTCCCCCCCCCTCCCTTTGTTATAGCGTAACAAAAATACATCATGTGTGAAAATTTCTACTATCTATCAAGGTTCAAGAGATATACAGCCTGGTGACAGATGGACAAACAGACATACAGACGGACAGTCGAGCCTTAGTAATAGGGTTTGCTTTACCCTTCGGGTACGGAACCCTAAAAAGGTTCCACTCGAGAAAATTATATGAAACAAAGCCACTGTTTTATCTTCTTTATCTATTATATGTGTAAGAACACGACGAACTTGTTCAACGCCCACATTATGTTTCCATTCGAATCTCACCTATCTCTCCCTAAAACAAATCATAAATATTTATTCATTTATCTCAAAAAATATACGTAATAACACGTCAGAGCGTCGCGCAGTTGACAACTCATTTTGATTGGTTCGCAGGTAGAAATTTCTAGATATAATAAAGAAGGCGTAAAGAGGGAGTTGGAATTCTGTTGACTCACGTACTTAATCTTCTGGGAACGACGCAATTTCCGATGTGGAATCTTTGCATCGGAGATGTTTACAAGGCATGCGTACGTGTAATTTGGTTGATGGAGCCTTCCACGCCTACATTATTATCACATGGAGATGAACGATGATGATGCGATCATGTTTTGAACACTGTAGCCATCTCTGGAATGGTTCAGCCAAATACCAGCTCGCATTCAAAGACGAGCCAAAAGACTCATTGGTAATGATGCGTTGGTGGATGCTAAGCTCCATGGTTTGGAGCACCGACATCAAGTTGCCAGCTTATCGGTTTTCTATCGACTGCATTTTGGAGTGTGCGAAGGAATTACACAATCTTATTCATCCATCTCCCTTCTTCCATCGGACATCAAGGCGCAACAAATATGGCTTATATGGTTGACATTTCATCAACCCGCACTAAGCGTTTTGTTATGCACTTCATAGTGCGAACAGCCAATTAGTGGAACACCTTGCCGGCCCAAATCATAGTTCGCTGGAAACAAGGATCCAGCTTACTATGATATGGGAGTCTTCAAGTCTAGAGTGAACAGGTATCTTCTAGGCAAGCATGCACCATCACAGACTGCGTCATCACTTTTCATCAGGTGAGAAAGTGGTCAAATGCTTTGCATATAAAAAATTTAAAAAAAATGCTCAGCTCGGCTTATGTACCTGTAATAGGTACTTGGTTATAATAGGTAAGATACAGTTTGACAAGATTGCAATTCTAAATAAGTTGGGACTCACTGACTCGAGGCTTAGAGTATCCCTCTTATCCTTCTTACCACTCTTAAAAGTGTGACCCGCAAAAATTTCCAAAGAGCCTTGCATAATATAACATCGCTCTATTTCCTAAACTAACGTCTGCCAATTCACAGTAGAACAAACACGTCTATCGTCTATACCCCAACGGTAATAGAAAACCTATTACTGTCTTTGGTGATATAAGGTTCATAATTTATGATAGGTGTGAATATGACTACTTAAGCTTGCTAATTCGCTGTCCTATGTGCCTCACTTTACGATTCTAGTGAATTTATTCTAATGAAGCTATTATCCACACTTCAGCTAATCACCAAATTGAGTAGGTAACGTAACTATCAACATAATAACAATTTGACCCCACAAAAAGGCCCCAAAACATTATCTAGCAAGCGTAACATTAACTATTACTCGACCTCTAGCACCGCAATCTATTTAAACGCCCAAAATTAAATTCTCTCGACAAATTGGGACATGGCATTAATGAAATTAGCATTGTTACAAAATATTTGGGACAATTTAATCGGGATCTTATGTGGGTTTCGGTACGTGTGGGACATTTTATTGATGTTTTACAATTACAATTTTGTTTTCAATCAACCAGGCATTATTGTATGCCATAAGTGTCTGTCTATAACGGATTTAAAAGACCAGTCATGAGAAAGTATGCATACGGGAGCAGCGTATGTCTGGTCGTTGATATGGTATGGTGTTTTTTGTTTTTGTTTTTTAAGGTTTCGTACATAAAGGGTAAAGCTAATAGTAATACTAAAGCTCCATGTCCGTCCGTCTATCGTCTGTAGGTATGGTCAGATACATGGCTTCGTGCTCTTTGTTACTATTATTTTAATTTTGACTGCATTACACTTAGAATAAGGGTAAGAGAGAAGCGAAATGGACAAAGCCATTCTTTTTCCATTTCGCTTCTCTCTTACCCATAAACAGTAAAAACAATTTAACCCTTGCGTATAGTGCATAATAGGTATACCACTAAATCCTAGATTAAAATAACCGAAAAGAAAAATATCATTTAAGTATTGACCGTGGTTTTCATTACTAAACATTCTGTACGTACCTCCCCCAACTCTGCTAAATGCAAAAAACCAGCTACGTATAGATACTTTCCTTCCTCCAAGCAGCGGCTCGGTAAACGCGGACGCCTTTATGCCCCGGTCTAATAAATTATGAGTAAATTGTATTGTAAATGCGCCTTTCGGGGCATTTTAATGAAAACGGTTTATATTTTTTGCTCAGGGCTGTTCATTGGTACACCTACCATGCTATGTGTACCTTGTAAACGAGGGAACTTGTTTTGATAATTATATAAAATGCGTTGACATTTATTTTGCTACGTATTTGAATAGTAGTATAACTTTAAATATATATAAAATTGGAGTACTTAATAAAAACTATATATTATAATTATTTCCTAGCAATTAGAGACTTTATGTTTCTGCTGTTTATAAAGACTTCAAGTTTTAGAATACAATACAACAATAACAAAAAACAATACGAAGCTTAATCAAAGAGTCGTGTTATCGCTATATATTTATAGAGATCTCTTCCAAGCAACCTTAAGATAGAAAAAATATTAAAATACTATCGTAGTGGTCGGTGGTGCGGTATCGTGGTGGGAGATGACTTATGGCACTGAGACGTGGTTCCTTCCTGTTGGCTATGCTTGATATTTGCTTGCGAGTTGCGAGACAAGATCCGAAATGAGGAGATCCGCAAGAGAACTAAAGTAACCGATATAGCTTTCAGAATCAGCAAGTTGAAGTGGCAGTGGGCGGGCCACATCGCTCGTAGAACTGACAACACATTGGGGAAGAAAGGTTCTAAAGTGGTGACCACGAACTGGAAGACGCAGTGTAGGCCGGCCCCCTACTAGGTGGACCGACGATCTGGTCAGAACCGTGGGGAGCCGATGGATGCAAGAGGCAAGCAGCCGCTCAAAGTGGCGCTTTTTGGGGAAGGCCTACGTTCAACAGTGGACGTTTTCAGGCTGATGATGATGATGATGATGATCGTAGTGGTCGGTGATGTGGCGATTGACAAAACAGGGCAACCACAACGTCTTATAGCATTATTACTTCAATATTACTTCAATCATACATTGACAAATGACATAAAAGTAAGAATACTGAGCCAGAGCAGTTTTGATGAAGTCAGGTTAAATCGTTCACTCAAATACAACTGTCATGTCATATCTCTACATCATGTTAACACTGACGTGCGACAGTGATACCGCCATATAAAAATGTAGACGTCTCGTTCACACGCAGGAATCCTTTATAAGTTCATGGTACGAATTCGAACAATATTATTGTAACCTTGAAATAATGGTTTTGTATTAGCTTGTGGTAGCTCAGCAGGAAATATAAGTGGCTAGCCTAAAATACTGCAAAATACAAATAAGTATATATTTCTTTTGTTCCTGACCTACTAATACGTGTGTAAGAAAGAGGTTGTTAACAAAAATACAGCTTTTACATTCTCAGTCTGTCGTAGAGTAGATTTAAGAGTTAATTACAAATGACCTAAAAGCTGGTCAGTCTCTTTGACAAAAAATTACAAAGTTCTACAAAATAATCTCAGCTTACGTTGATTTACTAGAAAACTTTTTTAGACGGATACTTTAAATGGAGCTGTCGTAATTCCAACAACTTCTACTTTTTAATAACACTGGAGATACAGGCACACCTAAGCGAGACGATGGCAGGTTAGGCCATCATCAACAACCTGAAGATGTCCTTGGAATATGAATATGCCCCCCACAGAGCGCTACTTTGAGTGAGGCTGCTCGCCTCCTGCATCCATCGGCTCCCCGTGGCTTTCACCAGATTGTCGGTCTGTTGGGACTGGGCTACTCAACTTACAATAAGAGCAAGATTACGAAGCATAGATAATTTATATGCTCACATCACACACCAATAAATAACCGGAAGACGTCCACTGTGTTGAATATAGGCCTCCACTTAGAACGTCACTTGCGGTGCTTTTTTGTTTTTTTTTTAAGGCTGTTAATTCTTGTCCTTTAGCCATGTCTTATTGAGTTCACTTCTTGGTTCACTTTGTTATTGATTAAGCTTTGTTCACATTCACTACTTTATTGTTGTTTTCACATTGGCATTTCGGTGTTTATCATCGGAGGGGTTTGCCATAATCACCAATTTGGCAAACGGCTTGGTGATCAATAGATTGTAATAAAAATTTAGAAGAATACTGCTGTCCATCCCCAGGATATCACTTTATCTGGCTTTTATAGCACTACGAAAAGTTAAATAAAAATATGGCCGTCACCCATCCCTTGTCGTGGATGACGTATTCAAAGAATGGCAGCTTTCTCCTCGGTACATAAAAATCCTAGCGACATTAAAAAACGATCACCAAACGGCCTGCCAAGCGGTGACTATGGCAACTCTCACCTCAAGGCGTCCAATGTAGCCTTTTATGGGGGAGACCTGTATTCAGTAGTCTTCAAGCTATTGATGTGATCAGTCGTGGGAGTGGAGTAGGTGTGAAAGCAGCTCAAAATTGGGGTTAATCCGCTCAATTACGAGATTATTTTGTCTGAAGACAAAACGACAGGGTCCCCTAGGGCGATTCTGAAACGCTTGTTAATTGACAGATTTTAATACCGAGACGAAGGTTTTTGCTATAAAATTTTGTAATAATTCAAGTTCATTGCCTTTCTTGGCTAGAAAATTTCAATTAAATATGATAGAGTAACGTTTATTCAACTTTAGATTATACACAATAACAAAAAACTCGTACTTACAAAAAAAAAAGGAACTTACAGTGCAAATATCTAGATAAATTTGTTTTGAAGTATCTACGTATTTTTATTAAGTTGTCCTTCTTATACATTAACGCCCAGCAATTGCTTACATATATCATGGACCCTAACGGGATTCTCTGTATCTAGGGACCCAAGAATTACGAGGGCTATGGTCCCAGAACCCCTAGACAAAGAACTTGGTATTAGCTTCTTTTCTGGGCACAAATATCTACATGTCCTGTCGCGGGAGCCGAACCCGCAGTTTCCAAGTTATGAGTCGACCTCTTCAACCACCACACCACAAAGGCTGCCAATTTTATTACGATCCAAAAGAAAAACATTATCTTCTTGCTTCGCAACCACACACAGCATTATTAAGGTAATTCGCCTTTACATTTTTATACAGTTAAAAGTTAAGCAAAGGCAAAGTGGGAGATCGCTTTATTTTAGATTAGCCTAAGCTACGTATAGATGAGGGATGGTATAAATAAGTAATTAGTGCGTGTGCTGGGGAAATTGTCGCAAACAGAACCGTATGGCTTTACAGGCATGGACGCAGGGTCTGCGTCTAATCATTAAACATTTCCCCAATAGAAATCTTTTTTTCATATACGATAGGCTAACATTTGACCACGGTCTCACCAGATGGTAAGTGACGACGCGGTCGATGGTGGTGCATGCTTGCCTAGAAGATACCGATTCACTCCTCTTGATTATTCAAATTTATTTCAAGATCTTTATTGATTGGTTGGTTTGTCGGACGCGTTGTATCACTCATTGATACGACTTCAGGATTTTTACCAACTCTACAGCGTGCAATTATTGAAGTCATGAAATTGAGTACATGATTCTACATATTCCGTAACAAATATTTTTGTATATAAAAACAGTAAGCGTTATTTTGAAGGCTTTAGTTGACAGTCATTAACTTACTTAAAATATACCCGTCTCTTACATTGCCGTCTATTTGACAAGGACAACAACAGTTTTAGGTGTTTTAGATCTGTCAACTAAAGCCTTTAAAATTGGCCCCAACTTTGTTTATTTTTACTTTGCTTTAATGGGTTGGGTATGACCCTCCCTTAGTACGTCCATTAAAAATGTTACTCATATTAGGACCCGGTAGCGGCGCGACAAGAGTCGTGCTTCACGTGAAGTGCTCTTACGTTGATGACGGATCCATTTCAAAGGAAACCGTTTATTTAAACAGATGCAAATTCTGCTAGCGACCATCAGATATTTTGTTCTGTGCGCTTCCAAGTCGAAAGAAATTATGTAACCGACTACCCGCGTAGGAAGCCCGGGTTATAACGTTATATATCCCAAAAACTAATTAGTGGAAACAGAATCAATTGTTATTACTATTTACATGTTTTGGAAAAATGGGGCTGGTTTTATTGCACATTGCGCTTTCATTTTGAGATATCACATAATTGCAGTCTAGTTATAAGATTTCTAGACTGCCAGATAACATAAAGCCTCATTTGCCTAGCAATTTTACATACAATTTTAGCTACAATGCCTCAATTCAAAGCGGAACACAGTATTTGAACACTATTGCTTGGCGGCAGAATAACTGGTAAAGCGGTGGTATCTACCTAGCTAGATGGACTTTGTAGAAAAGTCCTCGTCATCATCATCAGCCTGAAGACCATACTGCTGAACATAGACTCCCCCAGAAAGCGCCACTTTGAGCGGCTGCTCGTCTCCTGCATCCATCGGCTCCCCGCGGCTTTCACCAGATCGTCAACCCATCGCGGCATCGTCACGGTTACCGACCAATTGGTATAGGTGGTATAAAAATACTTCTCCACCATAATGGATCTTTTGACTGCATTAATTCAAATAATTTAGTTTTCAATTTGTGTAACTATTTTCAATTCTTATTTTTAATTTTATAACTATGGCGATGACAGGTATTCCAAATTCAAATTTCAAGTTATGTGTAGAATTAGCACTCGCTCTCACAACGGCGCGGGCGAGGAAAAATTTCGTGAGAAAAAGCCTGTTTTAAGAACCACAAATTCGCACTTAGCCTGCGTGGTGGATGACCACCGTAACTCAGCAATGGGGACGTATTGGGCTGCTGGCAATACAAAAGCCACTTATATTGCTAGTGATCTTGAAGATATCTGCGGTAACTGTCAAGTGTCAACCAGTCACTCGCTACGCTCGGGATTCTAGGTACTCTAGAATCCATCGCTCCGATCTGCATTCCAACAATCGCTCTTGCTACATTATATTTGTCCTTTGTGGCATAATCTACTATTGAAAGCACGTAACGATTAATGATTATGGGCCGTTATACACATACTGAGAAAAACACATCGTGCGGATAGTGCGGCAAAAGATTTAGCCATTCATAATCAAGGCTACCAACCAACAACGTTGATCTACTTAAAACATGTACACAAAGTAACGCAAGCAAGATATTATTCAGGGCTGGCGTTCTTCATTAACCACTCAGGCGCGGTGCGGCGGGCGTAGGTAGGTCCCAAAGCGCTCCTCAAATAGCGCGGTATGATTTTGCATAATTGAGGTTTATACGAATAAACTAAGCAGTGTTTTAAAATTTCAAAACTAGTTTTGATAAGTAGCATTACTTGGCTATCTAAACAAATGCATTTTTACGTGTGTTGCAGTATAAAATACACACACAACAACATTACTCATAATAATTGACGTTCCGCCATACCTAAAGGAAATTACTCCGTCGCCGGCGTGCGCCGGCTCGGCGCGAGATGCAATTTAGACTGAGGCGTTTTTTTTTCTCCTGAACTATAGATACTTTTACTTTATTCGATAGTCATGTTCAACTAGTTTCAATTTTAGTCGATTTATAACTAGTGACACCTCTAAAAATTGATTGCCATCCCTAGTAGCGCAATCAGCTGTAAGCCACAATTGTGGTGGGGAGCGGTCCACGTTGCGCGGTGCCGGCCGCACATGTGGTTGAAGCGCCTAAGCGGCTAAAGTCAATTCTAGTAAACCTCTTCATTCTATGTCAGGGGCTGAGTTACCAAGTTACCATACCACCCTTCCCTTAGGCCATGATTTCATCCGGACCCTCATTTAAAAGGCGTTATTTTAACCTCAACATTATGTTTCAATTTCAACTTGTAACTTTCACTAAATAGACGGTTGTTGTGTTTACAAAACAAACTGTTGCTCGAACGTAAAGCAAACAACTAAGTCATAATGAGAATCGTTGGAGGTTGGAATCAAAACAATTTTGTTGAGTGTTTTGTAAAATTGCTAACCATTCTTCCGCGTTTTTGTCTTTATTTTATGTAAACGAATAGCGTGATGAGCTAGCCGTCTGCCTGGTGTTAAATGTCACAGCCGCCCATAACTGAATGCAGTTTAAACTCGGAGCTTTTCCTTTTATCATCACAGCTCTAAAGTTTCACGGCACACTGCACTGTGCAGTGCACGTCAGGCCCGTACTGTGAGCTCTTAGCGCGATTCAAAACAGAGCCTATATTGGATTGCTTGTCAAAATCTTCATACAAAAAAACAAAGCTCTCCAATATAGATTCTGTTTTAAATTGCACTAAGACCTCCAGCCCCCAGCCCCAGCTTTATAATCTTTGGCCCTATATCACATAGTTACATTATTATGGTGATTAATCTAAGATTAGTAGAATAGTATCCACTTAATAAATAAATAAATAAATAAATATGTGTGGACATTTCACACAGCGCCATCTAGCCCCAAACTAAGCATAGCTTGTACTATGGGAACTAGATAACTGATACAATACTTATATACTTTTTTGTTTGTAAATACATACATAGAATACTATATAACACCCAGACGCAGAACAAACATCTATGTTCATCACACAAATATTTGTCCCCGGTAGGAATCGAACCCACAGCCCTCAGTTCAGAAGGCAGGGATACTACCAACTGAGCTATCGGGCCCGTCAATAACACTGACCAGAATATTCTATGTTGATGACCAGGGGGTCTAGCAAAGATACCAATCACTAACGCTAACGCCTCACGCTAACTCCAAAATGTACTGAAATGACATTTCTGAAATCGCTAACTTTTCCGTGGCGAATGTCATTTCAATACATTTTTGGAGTTAGCGTGAGACGTTAGCGTTAGCGATTGGGATCATTGCTAGACCCCCAGCCCCGTTTTGGCTTCCTTTATTAAGTACCTACTCCTACCTTTCTGCAAGAGTATTGCCGGCCGTGCAAATGCATAGAAAAGAGGCACGGATATGTCACATCTTGCTATATTTACATTATAAGCAAATATTCCTTTAGGTAATACTTTTATTTATTCTGTGCTTCTATAGGTACACACGCCTAAATATGTCGTAGTGTACAAAAGAATGTTAAAATTCTAACACCCACCAAAAAGCCGAAACGAAGTTCGTAACTCAATTTGCATTTGAAATAGAAATAAAAATGTGACAATTGCGAGGCAGGAGACAACGTGAAAAAACGTGAAAATTGGATGAGGACGAAGGCGAGATACCAAATATTTATTAACGTCATTTGCGCAATTTACTGTCACCTGCTTGGGCGTTTACTTCCTGGCGCGGAATACCAAGGTACAGCGTTAGCTTGATTGAAAAATCAATATACCACTCTCGGGAAAGAGTTCTCGTAGTTTATCTCATTATTTAGTAATAAAAATAAATAACAGTGTGAGTCTATGTCTAAAGTTAGTTTGAAGTGAGTTTATTTAACTCATGTTTGTTATTGTTGACCTACGCGCTTGGATTTATTGAAAGGTGATGATTTCGCCTGTGCAGTAAGAATTTACAATCATCTATCTCCACATTTAAAATCTCTCAACGGTAACCAATTTAAACATAATCTCAAAGAGTGGTTGATAGGTAAGGCTTACTACAATGTAAATGAATTCTTCGATGATGAACAATAAAGGACAATCACATTATGTAGGTACGCAAATTTTCCCATGCCTATTGTACGTCCGGAATGGATAATACTGTTGTGACAAATTTTATAGTTTAAGACCTTTGTATGTACACAGTTTTTATACAATAAAGTTTATTCTATTCTAACGATATTTATGTACCTAAACACTTAGCTATAAAATTTTGACTTGAGCTCCAATCGACGACCGATCATTGTTGTTGACCTAATACAGGCTTAAGGACACTGCCAAAGCTATATAATTGGTAAGTTTCGGAAACCAAAACTTATAAGCATTGATTTAACAACTTGGTACAGGCAACAATCTGGAATCTTCGCAGCACGCTAGAATTTCACATCAAATATCTATCAAGGGATCACTTTAGACGGCTTCTTGCCTCTGAATCATGCTTTTAAAATACTTTCTATACCAAACGTGCCATGATGGCAAGCAGAAATTACAGTTAACTAGTAGAAGACTTCTATCTGTAGAGTATCGTTAAACGTGGGCCATGTGAATAAATCCAGTCTTTGTTACCCCAGCGCGGTGGCAAAAATGGAAGTTTCCTCGCAGACGATACAGTCGGCAGCACGTACACTTTTAAACTGAAAATCCTTCTTGGTAAATGTATAGCGCACATAACTGTGACAATGCGTTGCTTCTCTCGCAAATGAAAAAAGCGCTTGCAAAGCGAAAGGTTCTTTCAATGTAAACTTGTGGAGTTATGGCGCTTGTGACGGCGATTTCATCCGGTTCCGTCGCTTTGCTGGGACAAAGCGATTGTGAACGTGAATGGTGGTAATTTTTGGACACAGGTGTATTGTTGTTTTGTGGGTACAGAACAGAATATAATCATGTCGTATAATATCAACAAAGCGAAGATAATTTGAAGATGTTAGTTCATAGAGATTAGCATCAAATTAAAGCAGTGTTAAGCGTTTGTCTTCAGGCTGATGATTATGATGAGGATGATGGTGATGATGAAGCATTTGTTTCCCGTACTAGGAACTATAAACCATTTCACTACCAGTACATGGTCAATACTGTTTTTTTTTCAATACTGTTCACTGCTATTTCCTATTAGGCCAATTCTGACAGTTAGGAAAAAATGTATAAAAATTATCTTTCAATGGTTGATTTGTAAACTGATTCATAAATGAACAGTTTTCTTTTAGGTATTGCTAGTTTCTAGCTCTCTCGTCATCTAGAGATGGCGCTTGCGTCGCACCGGCGTTCTTCGCAACTACATAGGACTTTGGCTCTCGCGTATATTATTCTTTCAATTCGGCTAGAAAATTATTGTTCAGAATTGTAAAG
Source organism: Ennomos erosarius (assembly GCA_963580505.1). Taxonomy (NCBI): domain Eukaryota; kingdom Metazoa; phylum Arthropoda; class Insecta; order Lepidoptera; family Geometridae; genus Ennomos; species Ennomos erosarius. The sequence goes on from OY756982.1 coordinate 12,275,597, forward strand.
AAGGCAAAGTAAATAGCGGCCTGGGGAGAACAAAACTCTCAATATAAGTATAAAACTAATTATATGAAGCAAACAGGACGGCACACATCAAAAATACTTGACTCTTAAATACTTGCAAACCAGCTCAGCATCCGCTGTCTCTCAGCCCCTAACCTTACCCCCTGGACCCTCGGCTTTGTGTACATGACAATAAGTACGCTTACAATATCTACGCACCGCGTCCGCATTACAATTTGATCCATCAATTCTAATCGTTTACAAAAGATCTCTAAACAACTTGATGGTAAGAAGATCTTTCAAAAGCACTCCGACAAAATATTTATATAACTTTCCTTTACATACAATCGGTTGCTTTTCTTTGGTATTTATTATTGAGATTTTGAAGAACTTCGAAACAAAAATAAAAGGCAGTTTTTTTTACAATCGAAATCAAAAAAATCATGTTTTACTTTCATCGTTATTGAAGTGCGTGGTGATGTGAGAAGGATATAAAAGATGTCTGCTATTTTTAATTATTTTCTATTAGGTACCTACCTACTTTTTATTTAAGCAATATAAAAGCGTGGTGATACTTGACATACCAATTGGCCAAACGTTTTTTCCTTCTGACATCTATAGCAACCCAAACCGGAATGTCGATAATTGGTATGTAATTAGACAATGTGATTGGATTGGGAAGCTATTAACCTAATTTTACTTACGACCATTCAACAGTAAAATAAGAGAAGTAGGTTACCTTCAACAAATTCGATATTTCGCATTGCAGTTTAAAAAAAATAAAAATAAAAAAAAGCTTTATTTAATTTGAAATTTAACTAAAGTTGATAAGTAAAACCAAAATTACAACCGATAGAGAATCTCCTCTATTTTCAAAGGCGGCTGATAAGTTTTATGTAATTTATCAAAAAATATGATTAGGAAGTTGATTTAACGGAATACCCTCGCGGATCAAAGAAATTTAACAATAGGATCTTTGTAAAACGTAACATGGTTCTTTTTCCGACATGATGAGAGTTTAGCCGTAGGCAAGGTAAACCTCTAACCTATTAAGTAAAATAGAAACGAAAAATGTGCTCTTATAACATACTTATTTATATTGCCTTCTGTATTTGTTTTCGCTGTGGGTCCCTGAAGCTGGTTGAATTCCTTATGGCGGATGGATTTGGATCGAGATTAGGTGTTTCAAAGGTGTTAAATTTTCATAGTATTTTTAATGTCTGGTTGGTTTTAGCGAACTTCGTCGTAAGATAATAAGTCTATGTAGTAGTAGTAGTAGTTATAAAGGCACATTGCCCGTTAAAAAACGGTCATAGCTCTATTTATAGAAGTAGAAGCTCCTTTAAACTTCTGCAGTCAAAGGCGAACTATTTATCTAACCAAATCGACTGTGCGGTACTTTAAACAAAACATCATTATAAACAAACTAAAAACAGCAATGTCGTGAAAACTTATGCAATATCTCCCCGTCCATGTTCAGTTATCGTTAACTGGGATCAGGGATTCCTCAACTTCGACAGTAAAAGGGAATCCGATTAGCATTTTATTTATTTTGAAATCGTCTATCCATAACACGGGGTCAGCCTTACGAGAGCGGGGGCCACTGCACAGTTTGATTACGAACTATTTATTATCCTTTTTTTTCTTTTTCTTATATTTTGGCTCCACACATAGTGTATTTAGCCAGTGTCAAGTATTATATTTTCATCGTGTTATAAAATATTTCACGCAAAGTCATGTCCTAGTCACAGTCATAGTCCAGTCTAAGTCAGGTAGTCATAGTCCACTCTAAGTCATGCTCCAGCAAAGTGGTGGCAACTTTACTAGAAGCTTCTAAGTATAGAGTTTTGGAAGCAACACGAAAAATCACGTTTCACCACATTATATCATTTGCCCTCACTCATGCTCGTAATTCAGCACTTAATGCGTAAAACGCCACCAATTTTAAACATTAACACTGGAAAAAGTAAAAGTTTTGAAAAATAATACAATGCAACGACGTGAACTTTTCCGCGTTCCCGCCAAAACTCCTATCCTTTTTTAAAAGGAGTTAAACATAATTTATAATCAATCATAATAATCATGATCATTATCAAATGAGTACCTAAGTAATACTTGGTGATTATTGTCACAATTTTTCAGTTCAATTAGTTATTCTGAGTTTAAAAAACATATTTCATACGAGTTTGATAATGAAAATTCTTTCAGGAAAAAGTCCATATCATTTTGTGAATGATGGAGATCTAAGTAACAACATATAATAAAAAAAAAATACAATTGAATTGAAATACAAAAAAAAAAAAATTATAAATATATAAATATAAATAATTTCGAAGTCAGTTGAAATGTCGGTCCACTTGCCTCCTTTACGTTTTTTTAACGCGATTGAAGTCGATTAAACTTAAAACCTCTTTTTAAATATTATTATTACTGTTTTTAATGACATCATTTTGGTCTTCAACTCAACTCTTTTATAATCTCAACAAATAACGCAAAGATGACGCATCTACTAATCATATATTTTTGATTTGATAGGCTTGCGTTTGATCACACACATGATAGTAAATGACGATGCGGTCTAGGATGCTGCTACGCTTGCCTAGAAGATACCTGTTCACTCTCGATTTGATTTCTCCATATTTTAAGTAATGTGTGTATGTGTGTGTTGTGTGTGTGTTCATGTCGTAATAAAATATGCCAAATAACTCCCCAACTAAACAGAGTTTTATATTCGCATCAGGGAGCTGAGGGTAACTTAGCTCCAAAAGTATATAACGAAAATTCTCAAATTCTGCCCCTGATGTAATGTAATCAAAGAACGGACTTAGAAACTTTACTGTTTCACGGCGATGACATTAAAAGGTTTTTGCTTCCTGATGAGCAATTACTATTTTACCAACTGCTGTAACTTGGCTGTAACCTGCAACAGTAAAATATATTTATAGTTAAAATTATCATCATCATCAACAGCCTGTAGACGTTCACTGCTGAACATAGGCTTCCCCCAGAGAGCGCCATTTTGAGCGGCTGCTCGCCTCCTGCATCCATCGGCTCCCCGCGGTTTTCACCAGGTCGTCGGTCCACCTAGTGGGGGGTCTAACTACACATAACTAAAATATTATGGGTTAAATATACCTTTTTAGGGGAGGAGGGAAGGATAGGATAACCAGACAGAACAAGTATTTCCGCGTGCACAAATATTGTCCTGTCACGGGAATCGAACCCTCCGGCTTATGAGCCGAACTGCTTAACCATTACACCATAACACTATTAACTTATAGATAACAGAATATGACTTCATGTGAGGAAAAGAAAGAAAATCAGTAAAATGTTCCCCACCGAGACATCAAAAGGCAAAAAATAAGGAAAACACAAACATCGGCGAAATGTTATGTTCTGTTATTTTGTTGCATAGAATAAAAATAGATAGGTACGAGAGGATTGTCATTTTATTATAAACGCGATTGAAAAAAATATATTAAAAGTGGTACCTACCTACTACATTAAATTTTAAGGTCATTATCTTCATAAGCCTTAAGTCGTCCACTACTGAACACTTTGAGCGGCTGATTGCCTCCTGCATGCATCGGCTTCCCGTGGTTCTGAGCAGGACGCTGGTCCACCAAGTGAGGTGCCGGCCGATCTATACATTGCGTGCTATGCGTAACTTTTTCGGGCACACTATTGCTTACCATCAGGCGAGTTGGTGGCACAAAATGTATCACAAATCATCAGTCAGAAAACGTCCTCTGCTGAACATAGGTTTCCTCACTACTAAGCCCTTGGGAAGAGATAGGATGGGGTGGAAATTCTCATATCTCCGGGACCACACGGCACGGCACGACGATGGATGGCCAAACGTTAGGCCTACCAAAAAAATAAATCAGCTTGCTAATTAACAGACAACTACAGTCTAAGCTGCTGAAGCTTAGGTATTGAAGGATGCCTTTGGTTTATAGTGTTACTTATCTATTTGGACCTAAGAAAATATTATCGAAAATTCAAACCACATCAAGTTTATAATAAGAAATTCACGTGGAGCGCCGGCCGACTCTAATGGTAGCGCGTTAGTAAAAACTTATTTTTCTTGATACCAACAACGTTCAATGTATACTATGTATTACTATATCCATTAACATTTCCACGGTAGATACTTACTTGGTAAAAACAATCTTCAAAGAAGGTAAAAGTTTCCCTATTTACTGTTCCAGACCACCATAAAGTAAACGTCGGCGTTAGTCGAACTTTTACCATAAATTTCCAGTTGCCATGTTTTTGCGCTCCACAGGTGTCGAGTTTCTATCCATTGGAACGGTCTATTGTGCCAAAATATTGTGGACAATACAAAAGGTTATCATTTATCATCCTCTCTATTGATAACAGATCTGTTTGCATTGAAGAGAAAATGCTACCTCCTTGTTGAAAGTGCTTCGTTTGTTAATATTTCTTTGCTATCATGATAATGTTGCTCGATGCCATCAAATCTATAGGTAGGTACCAACATACATTATACTTATTCGACCGATTTAGCAAGTCGAAATGGCTATGGCCAGGGCACATCGCTCGTAGAACTGAAAACCGAAGGGGAAGAAAGGTTCTCGAGTGGCGACCACGACCTCCGGCCGGCCCCCCACTAGGTGGGACGACCTGGTCAGAACCACGCGGATTCGATGAATGCAAGAGGCAAGCAGCCGCTCAAAGTGGCGCTCCCTGGAGGAGGCCTATGTTCAGCAGTGGACGTCTTCAGGCTGATAATAATGATAATGATGATTTTAAAATAAATTAGTTCTTAGTGCACTTGGTAGGTACCTCGCATTTTTCCGCATTAACTCGTTTTTCCGATTTCTCGGCGTAGCAACCGCAGAAGCTCACAAGTTAAATTGTTAAGTTTAGCGCCATCTATGTGACTTCTATTAAACTAAGAACAATTTTATCATGATGTACCTAAACACTACTTTAATTTACTACACTTTGGAAGTTTCACCAGTTGCACTAAGTTACTATCATTCACCGTACTTCACACTTGTAACCACAGATGGCGCAATATTAAATAAAATATTATTATTGTTTTTGTATTTTTTTATTTCGCGATGTACGCATTATTAGGTACTACCATTTATTCTGTGTTCTGTGCACAGAAGTTACACTATCATCATCATCCACAGGCCTTGTAACATCTATTTCAAATGATTAAAACAGCGTCAAGAATTAGAACGACACCTCCGCTCATGACTTCCCAGATAATAATATAATACCTACAATACAGATGCCTCATCCTATACAACGGAATAACGCGGGCTATTTTACGAATTATTTTATTTCTACATAACGCAAGATTATCAAGCGACATTTATTGCGTATTTGCGAAGTATTAGGCCAAGTTCCACACTGGACACTAACTAGCAAAGCTCACGATATGATCACTACATTTTTTTCTCGTTCGGGCTATTGTTTTTTGTACCTGATGGGCCCCGTGCACTATAAAAGATTCTGTGCCTAGCATTTATTCATCACTACAGAGCTTCACCCCCCAAAAGTAGCTTTAGGCTGTTGGTTCGATTCCCACCCGGGACAAACGGGATACTTACGAGACGTGATCCATGCGTTACGATAAGACATTAGTTGACAACGAGGAAGAAGCCAAGCACTCCTATCCTGTAGGGAAGAGAGAAGGGACCTCTGCTGACACACCTGCCTCCTTTCACCTTCATCCGTTCAGACTTTTACCCTCTTTTACTTTTGTCTTTTTCCCTCTTCTCCTTTGGACTGCGAGGTATAATAAGTTAAATAAATCGCTTGATTTACCAACCAACTGATGTGAGTGCAGCGTGAAACTTTAATGATCTTGACAGGACTTTTTAACCAGAAAACCCGTTTTTACTTACACAGTTTAGTTTATAAATAATAAATAAATACATAACGCCTAAAAAAAAGGTAGAAAGTAAGAAATAGGGGTGATAGAAAGGTTCTCGAGTGGCGACCACGAACTGGAAGACGCAGCGTACGCCGGCACCCCACTAGGTGCACCGACGACCTGGTTAGAACCGTGGGGAGCCCATGGATGCAAGAGGCAAGCAGTCGCTCAAAGTGGCGCTCTTTGGGGGAGGCCTATGTTCAGCAGTGGACGTTTTCAGGCTGATAATGACGAGCCTGAAGACGTCCACTGCTGAACATAGGCCTCCCTCAGAGAGCGCCACCTTGAGCGGCTGCGCGTCTTCTGCATCCATCGGCATTACACATTACTAGTAGTATAATTACATTATTAGTAGATTGAAAATTGACAAGGGATAGACCAGCTTTTTCGTTAACCCTATTCACAAAACAAAATGAGTATATTATATACTTACATAATAAACTCAAAACGTGTTACTAAAAGAAAAGCCGTATTAATTGCCCTTTCATCAACTAAAAGGGTAGGAGTAGGTAGGACGTCATCCCCTAGTCACGTTTTCCTCTCACTCGCTCACGTTTATAAAGAGAGGGTAGGCAAATAGATATGTACGAATAATTTTAGCCGGAAAGACGGACGGATTATCAGGAAAACTTATACGATTCCGCTTAATAGTTTTCATCTTTCATTAATATAGGTAGGTACACTGTTTGCTAATTTGTAACATGATCTTTGGTAAAGAACTAATACGTGAATTATGCAGCAGCTAAATTGCATATTAAATACCCAGCGTAACTTATGTAGTGTCTCCTAGTGAAGGCCACAACTGGTTGCCTCTTTATTCTACCTGCAAGATTAAAGGCTGGTACAGACTGGTGAATCGGCTAAGGGAATATCCAGGGAGCAACATTCTCAGCATTCTCCTCGGCGCCTTAAAGTCTACTGCGATTAATAAGCCGCCTGGGCTGCTAAGGTGATTACTGTATTTACGGCAAACACCCCCACATTTTTTTGAACAGGCTAATGCTGTTGGTCTCTACCGACCTTTACAGCGTCACCGGGCGAGAGGGCAGGCGTTTAAGGCACCCAGCCGACAAAAGTGGGGGGCAACTAGCTCAAGGGCACCCCTGGGGTGCGAGCCTCGGCTTGGGCTGTTGCTGGGATAAGAGGATCGATAAGGCTACGTCCGCTGGAGGAGTGGACCCTGTGGAAAGTCGCAACTAGCTATCTTACGGGGGTACGTCGACGTCGCTGGCGGGATCGGTGTCTAATTCTGTTACGCTGGTGGTGATATCTTATACCGGTGCCGAAATCGGTACCTGAGCCAGAAGGGCTAGACTGGTCCGGTGATCCTAGCGTAGCCGAAACAACGGCTGCTATAGGATCTTCTGGGTCGCTCAAGACATGTCTTAGGCGGAGGCTACGGGGTGGCACACCCCCACCTCCATGACAAGGTACAAGCAGCCACTCAAAATGCTGCTCTATAACACACACGCATCATCATAAGCCGGTAAACGTCTCCTGCTGAACATAGATCTCCCCCATAAAACGACATGTGCTTTTAAGCTTTTCAGCAGTGAACGTCTTCAGACTGATGATAATGACAGATTTTTAATAGAATAAGTGATGCGTCGAGCTAGTCATTCACCGGATGTTAAGCGACATGGCCGTCACTCGGAACTTAAAAATAAAAGTTTCGCGTGACATTGCACTGCGCACGTCATCCGGAGGATACCACACAGTCTAGTAATCAGATTACTATATTTGCCTAGTAATTTCACTAGCTACAATTCCTTTCAAACAGAAACACAGTAGTGCTTGCACACTACTAATTGGCAGTAGAATAACTGGCAAAGCGGCGGTACCTCCTGGACGAACTTCGCAGAAACGCCCTACTTAAGATCACCTAGTAAAAAGGTTGCCCAAAGTTTCAAGACTGGTAAGTTCAACAGAGAATGAGTGGCTGAGTGGTAGCTCACGCCTAGAATCCCGCTCAGCCCAAAGCAGAGTTTACACTGCCCGCCGCAACATTAAATAATATAAAACACTCATTTACTAAACACAACTAAACTATTTTATAAAACTAAACTACTACCAAACTAAAACTATAAAATTAACAATAATACCTTTAATACAAAACTAATCTAATAAACCACTACCAGTTGGCAAAGTGCCCAAAATGCTGGCAGCATTGCCACGTTGAATGGCAATGCTCAACCTTTGGGCCAAGTAGAGGCCAGCATTTTGGTCACGTGTTGCTTAGACCAGACGTTTGGATAACTCCTTAAAAATTGTATGTGTGTGTAATTGTACTGGGTCCCCACGGCAAAATTACTTATAGCCTAAAATCCAAGGATTTGTGTCATCTACTAGTCGGCACGTGTGTATGGGTCCTAAACCTACTGTAACAAGTGTACCTTATGCCTGCATGTGGCATCAATACACTTAAGCATTTGTCAACATCTTTGTCTGTTTGTTTATTTGTTTGGATTACCCGTATTTAATTTATTCGGATGTACCCATTTATTTTTTACTTTTTATTCAACTTACAGCTCTTACACATACCTACCCATTATGTTACAAAAATACGAGATGCTAAATATTTTTTATATACAAATATTTTTTACAGGATAAATGATACAATGACAATACAATACTTTATAGGTAATATAATCACAATAAGACGGGCGACTTTTGTTGGAATTAATATAATCAATTATAAACACGATAGGTTACTTAGAAGAATTGTTCCAGCATTATATTATCATCAGCACAGAATAAATATAATTATAGTAGGTACATGTTATTCTTATTGTGTTATCGGCGAGTTTTCAAAGGGTAGACCGGACACTATTAGGTACTTTGTCGGACAACACATCACCCCTATTGGAAAGTTCCAGAAAGCTTCCACCATTTTGAAATTTCAAAATGGCAAAGTTCACTTCCTACGCACGTGCCAGGGCGCGTGCGCTATCACCAGGGTTGCTGCGTAGATAGACTAGGGCGCATGCGTGCTTTTTATTGATCCATGCCCACTGCCGGCTTTCCCTCATTTCCTTCGTGACATCATTGGTGAGTACACAAAATTCCGCGGTCGCGCTTAAAATTTTTAACTCTAAACCAAGGTGCTACCTACATTACTTTAATGTACTTAGCCGTAGCGCTCATTATCATCGTAGCCAGTCTTGTGAAACTCCATGTAAGTCATTTTTATTAATATAACTGTTGTTAGATTTTCTTTGTCTTTGTTTTTCGTTTTCTTTTGACTGTTTGTGTGGTTCATTTGTTTTGTTTATTCTCATTTTAATTTTTACTTTTTCCACTGTCTGTTTATTTCGTAATGCTTCTGTAGTTTTTAGTGTAAGTTATGTAAGCGTGTACAGTCAGCTACAACAGTCGCCACTTACAGTTTGATTTTCGTTGTGATTTTTTTTTTCATTACATAATTACTTACCTAAAATTTTTAGAGCTTTTTAACACCCAAAGACTTCTGTAGCTGGCTGAAGTTACTGCTACGGATTATTGCGGAATTTCGATTAAAATAGGGTGTAATATTTTTACACCTAACTGATGTCGGAAATTAATACCTAGATAAACCCAAAAATCTAAATTAAACTCTTACAAAAAAATATGAATGTTAAAAACTTCTATTTTGAAGTTTTTACATAATAAATAATACCTATGAAAAAAATTTATACTATAATTTATAAGTAATTGCAAATAAACTTCCATTTTGACTTTTGAAGCTGGTTGATATAACTGTGTAACTGTCCGTAGAACAATTATTGCGAACGGTATCGCGATATAAATAGGGTGTAATATTTTTTACACCTAACTTAAGTCACACAATAAACAACTTACAAAAATTATGAATGTTATAAACTTCTGTTTGTAGTTTTATGAACAAAAAATCCTAAAAGAATAATAACAACAAACATTTTTAATTTCCTTTTTAAAATTACACAATATTACTTATTATTAAATATAACATTATATTAATCTGAAGACAGGATATCTCAAAAAAATCCCAGTTTTTCGTCTATTCAGTCTTACCTATCGCCCATTTTGGAGATGATCTTAAGATGCAACAGGTCGGCTCGCGTTTTCTTCCCCTTTGTTTTGGTTAAACGCGAACAAAAATAAACAATAACGTTACCTACTTATAAACAGTATTGTACCCAAATAATAATTGTGTTTATTAATTAAGATGTTGCCTAAATTCTTATAAAATATATTGACATCATATTTTCGTTTCAAATTTTTTCTTCGTCTTTGTCTGATCGGATACCGACGGATTTGAATATTTTTGATGTATATTTAAATAAAATCTAACAAAACTGTTTTTTATTCTGTACAGATTATAATCCACTATTTAAACTCAATAAAATTTCTAAGTATTTTATTTTGAATTCGTATCTCTTTGTTCTCGCGCAATAAGTAAGCATAGGTACCCACATACCTATAAATCTAGAACTCTACGGAAGGACACGTCGAATCCCGCCCTGGAAATAGCTTTATTGATTTAAAAGCTAGACTTGCGCCGTCGAACCCTCGAGCTCTATCGATTGAATCTAGACTCCAGGGCGACCTATAGGAAGCTGGGAGGAAATTCGTCTCCCTGAAATCATCCCCTTTCGCCCCGCGTTGCCCCGCGGGCGTCTGAATTCCCACCCATCTTCCACCCCTAAATTCTTACCCCTTCCGGGGAATTGCATCCAATGCGCATCGTCAATTGCGCTTCGATCGCGGTGCAGTCCGGTAGTGATTTATTACCTCTTCAATATTTTGTCCATTTAAATTTTCTTAAAAGTCTTTAAATCAAATTTGGTGATCATGGTCAGGATCAGGCTCCCGATCTTCAATCTCCGTAAAGGTTGGTGTTAGTTTTTACTTTTCCTAGATTCTCTTGACTTAGCTTACCACGTCCTTTGTCCCTTTGTTCTTGTACTTGCTTAGGTTTTTTCAACTATCGGTCTGGAATTTTTTATAATGATAAAGTAAAAGTAAAGTTTTAGCTTTCATATCTACTTGGCAAAATTTCTGGTCACCGCCATTTTGTGCACTGCAATCCGCCATTTTAAAATACAGTTGCCACGCTTTGATTGAAGTTCTTCCTTATCATAATTTTACCTAGTCGTGATTTACTTTATTTTAGTACTACTCTACAATGAAATTGATCATGTTTTTGGTTTCCCGTTTTTTTTTGTCTAAAGCTACATCATGTGTATTACCTTATTTTTAAAAGTGTTCATCTCATGTACAATTAGGGATGTCTGTCGTCCTATTATTGAATGGGAAATTTTCTGAGTCGGGTTATATCTACGCATGCGCGGCAGCCATTTTCTACCAACTGTCAGGCAGCCATTTTATGTTCGGCAAGCAGGCACCATTTTGAATAATCAACTGTGCTTTAACAATATTTATTTCTTTTATTGCCATTTTGAGATTTATGGATTCAAGGTATTATACCTAATTACTTACCTACAAAGTAAATTTAATCAGATCACTCTAAGCTAAACCAAGAAGATTCAAGAGATAGCAAGTGGACCTATGACATCCCATGCTAAATCATAAAGATCCAAGAGCTGCTAACTAGGATTCAAGCTCAATAGAGCCCAAACGATGCCAAGTGGTACTGGGTCATGAAGAGCTATACCTAATAGAACTCAAGCCAAACCAAGAAGATATCAGAGATATCTAATGAAACAAGGTCACCCTATGTTAAATCATGATGATCCATTATCTGCCAAGTTGATTTCAGGACAAATCTAGGTAATGTAAGAGATACCAAGTGGAACTTGATCACACTATTCTGCAGTCTGTACCATTAAGATCCAAAAGCTACCAAGTGGATATCAAGCTAAATCAAGGTGATCCAAGAGATGGCAAGTGGAACTAGGTTACTCTATGCTGAATCATGATGATACAAAAGCAGTCAAGTGGAATTCAAGCTAAACCAAGAAGATCTAAGAAATATCTAGTGAAATTAAGCCACCCTATGTTGAATCAAGATGATCTAAGATCTGCCAATTTGAGTCCAAGACTAATCAAAAGAATCACCACCACCATATATGGTGGTTAAATGAGATGCCAAGTGGAACTAGGTTACCCTATGCTGAATCATGATGATCCAAAGGCAGTCAAATAGAACTCAAACTAAATCAAGAAGATTCAAAAGATACCAAGTGGAACTAGATTACTCTATGCTGAATCATGATGATCCAAAAGCATTCAAGTGGAATTCAAGCTAAATCAAGAAGATCTAAGAAATATCCAGTGACACTAGGTCATCATATGTTGAATCAATATGATCTAAGATCTGCTAAGTTGAGTTCAAGACTAATCAAGAAAATGACCACCACCATATATGGTGAGTAAATGAGATACCATGTGGAACTAGGGATACCAAGTGGAACTAGGTTACCCTATGCTGAATCATGATGATCCAAAAGCAGTCAAATAGAAACTAGCTAAATCAAAAAGATCCAAAAGATACCAAGTGGAACTAGGTCACTCTATGTTGAACCTAATCAAGAAGATCCAACAGATACCCAGTAGTACTATGTCGCCCTATGCTGAACCATGAAGAACCAAGAGCAACCAAGTTGAATTTAAGCTAAATCAAGAGTACCCAACCAAATACCCAGTAGAATGTCACCCTATGCTGAAGATGCCCATAAAGATGCAAGAACTATCAAGTGCCACTAGATCAACCCAATGTGAATCAAACCCAAAAGGTGCTTAGCTGCTTACTAAGTGGAACTAATGGGACATTATGTTGGGTCAAGTAGACCCGAGAAGAACCAAGCAACTAATAATCTTAATCAATAAAATCCAGCCACAACGAAGCTGTTTATTTTATTTATATTGAATAGTGCTAATGGTATATGCAATTATATAAGAATAAAAACATTTTTATCCAGCTTTGACCCTCTAACCTGAGTTTAATTTTAAATACTTATTTAATTATGATAATATTTGCATTTGCAGTTATCGATCTATCATTATTATTATCATCTAGGTATTCACTGAAGTAGAAAAAACAGCGTGAATAAGCTATACAAACAAAATCAATTATGAAGCGACATTATTATGTCTATTATACTTATATAATTTATATTTAAAATTAGAAATTATTTCTACAAAATATTAACAGTACCTACCTAGGTAGTACATGTGAGTTGCGGAAAGCGAAAACCGTTAACTTTTTATAATTCTACAAGAAATAAACTTGAATTAATTATACAAGCACACGGAAAAGCTACTCTACTTACAAAAAAAGTACTTGGAAAAAATATTTTATTCAAAGGATTTAGATATAATCGATTTGCAGTGACCAGACGCATTGTATTCAATACGGCCGCAAACGGATCTTCCCTAATCAACAAAATCGATTAAAGAATAAAATATAAATAGATGTGACAGTTGTGATCCCGGATTTAGAGCTACGTAAAGTTGCCTACGTGGCCGCAATACTAATGAGATCGTGGACGCGATTGCACAGTCAATATTGGTACATGTGGGCTCGCACCTACGTAGGCAAATAACGTGGGACGGGAGAGGTCTGCTTCCTCTGCTTAATTGTTTAACCTTTACTAGGAAAATAAATTATATGCAATAAACACCAAAGAGTTTTAAACTGTGATTAGGACCGTATTATTTATTAAACTTTAACTTCGAAAGGGAAACAATAATTTATGAGGCATTGTATGGTAAAAGAAACAGTTTAATTCTCAAGCTCACAAAAATTAGAGAGATAGATAGATAAGATTTTTATTAGCACCGAGGTAACAAAAACAACAACACTGTTTAATTTACACAACAAATAAAATCTCTGTTTTAAACTTTTACGGGTGTTCAATGCATTTTTTTATACATATCTGCTTACAGTCGCTTTTTTTTAATATAGTAGGTATACTGTGCAAAAATATGGGACCCCAAAAATTATTAAAACCATAAAATAATATACATATTATAATATAATATAGCCTTTCACAAAATAACATTTTTTAAGTATTGTAAGTCAACTGATATTTCGTTGTAGAAAAAGGCTCTTCATAAACAGATGGACAACAAAGTGATCCTTTCCTTTTATAGAGGTCCTAAAAAATCACAATATTGTCCTTAGTCAGTTTGTCTGATGTTAACCCTACCCATACTCTAAAGTAGAGAGAGTATCCTTTAAAAAAATCTCTAATAACTGCTGGCGTGCACGTATTTTGCCCCTTTTTCTTAATTTGGTAGATAGAAGGACACCAGCAATTGGAATACAATGCAATCAACCTTGCATTTGGTAAAAGTATTAACAACAAAGTGATCCTTTGGCGTAACTAAAGGATCATTTTGTTGTACGTTTGATTGTTAACCCTAACGATACCCTAAAGCTCAAATCATTTATAAAAATATTTAAAAAACCTTAAAAAAGTGCTGGCGTACACGTTTCTGGTCCCTACTTTCTTAGTTTGATACGTAGTATATTTATTTCACTGCACCAGCGATTGGCAAGGCACTTTTTCCGACGTTTGCAAAGTATTGATGTCCTATAAAAAACATTAAGGCGACTTTAAGATCTTGTATAACATATTATTAGTTAGTGGCGTCTCAATAAAGAATTTTATCTATCTATCTGTCTATTGTTTTATTATTTTATTTAAAAAAATTACTGAAACGATTTTCATGAAATTTCTATCAACCAGTCTGAAACTATATTGATCTACTTAAATAAAAAAATCTATTTTACAAATGGCGGACTTTTGAGAATAAAAAGCATTAAACAATACAATCGAATAGAAAAAAACCTCTTCCTATTTTGAGGTGCATGAACATTATAAATATGATGTAATAGTATGTATATTTTGTAAAACCAATAATATTGATTCCAGACTCTGCGTTGACTAAGTAGTATTCAAATATATAATAATAAGTATACAAATATACTAATAAAAAAAAATTAAATAGTAGCTTCTGTCCATGACTTTGATTACAATATACTTTAGATTACAGTACACCGTGAAAAATGATCTATGGCCAGGGTTAAAACTATATTTTTACCAAGCTTCATCAAGATCGCTTTAGCCGTTTACCTACACTTTCGAGTTTATCATAAAATTTGTATCGAAGCGAAGTATGATAATTATTATACCTACTTCTGTTGCACCTTTATCTGCCCACCATAATTTGTTTACTTGTAATTAATTACCTATAGTAGTTAAGTAAAGTGGCGCCAGTGTCCCAATCAATATAAATAAATTAACTTGTCAGTCACATTAAATTTACATAATCAGCAATATGTTCTGATAGTGCTAAAGCAAAAATATTTAGTTATATTTGATCAGGTAATATAGACCTATCTATATTCAGTGCCATTTGTAACGTTTCATAATTACATTGATCTAGTTACTAGAACTAAGTACTGGCACAAATATGAAACAAATATGTTTTTTCATGGAAAATATATTTAACTTAGGTAGGTAATATTAGTAACATGTCCAAATAAAAGTACTTTATTAGGTAAATAGATAATGCTAGTGATTGTTAAATAACATAGTAAAAAAGTATGGGTTCTAAAATTATATTAAGTGGGTATAACTCAAAAATGAAAAACCCGTAAGAACCTCCTCCTTAAACAGAATTAAATACCAAAATAAAAACTTTGAATTTAGATTACTTTCTACAGTATGGGTGTCCAATACGCAGGTGAAATAATTGACTCAGAGATTTTGGCGTTAATATTTTTGCCATTATTCACTTTTTAGTAATGTCCAAAAATAATAAGTCAATGTTATGACCGCCAGAACAAAATTAAAATTGTAGAGCCGTATAGTAGGAAGCTATTTTGTATATAATAATATAGATTTTGTATAAAATGGTATTTAAAAACAATTGTGGCGCCGTTGTAGACATTGACGCAATAATGTTGTACATATTTTATGCAACCAAGGCAGTTAAACCCAAAGTTGCGATGCCCGTTACCATAACAATAACCTATCGTCGATCAATACACGACCAATTTAGATTTACTGCATTGAAATTGTATACATTTTCAATGAGTTACTGCAGTCAAATAACTTTAGGCGCATTGCGCTTGCGTGACGTGGTTTGCCATGGTGGAGGTGAACAATATAATGTTTATAAAATATAGATAGGTAGATCTATACTGTCTAGCCAATCAAATTTAAATAGTGTAGTGCAATGTGTTGTTACATTACTTGGAATAATGAAAATGTAAAATGACCCTATGAAAACACTTTCAATGTTTCAATTATGTAATTAATCGATGGTATTTAAAATTAAATGATATATAAAAAATACTTGAAAATGAATCTAAAGATTAATAGGTTTATAATTAGGTTCACTACCGATCCGATTATTTCTGGCAATTTTCTTCTCAAGTCACAAGAAGTTGCTGGAATAGCTAACTGGATCGTTCTAAATAACCAATGCTTATTTATTAGCGTCGTCTCGTCTTCGCCCACTTGACTGCAAGCTAGGTTGTTCACTAGCCTGTGCGTATTCTATAGGCCTAGTTGATGTAGCTTATAAGGTACCTACCAAGATTTATGTAAGACTTTACTGCTGCTAGTGCTAGTTGTAGCACAGACTAAATATTATTATGGCTCGAGGGAATATGAATAAGTCGAGAAAAGCAGCAGTTTTTTTTGATGGGACAATTATGTGCCTTTGATCCTCAAACTAACTAATGATAAATAGGTACTACGTACTATTTAGTAGCTACACTAGATACAAAGAACATTTGGACTGTATTACTGGCCACGCTGGCCTATAGACAGTCCAGATACTCCAGCCCACTACCGGTGGATAACGTACCCAACATGCTGGCAGCATTGCCTTGTTGAATTGCAATGCTGATTCGTTGAGCCAAATAAGCGCCAGCATTTTGGTCTCTGATAAACTTTGGAAATTCCAATAAGCTCCACGGACCCACCAAATACAGTTCTTAAGGCCCTGACAGGACCCAATGCGAGCACGTTTATTACAGCAGACAAACTTGAAACATATTTTGTACCTTGTAGGGTCGTTTTCAGTACTTCCCCACTGCTCAACTAAATTGCTCAACCAGTTGAGCAGTTGAGCAGTAGGACATAGTTTGTATCACCGACCATTTTATGCCCTATAGCTCAACTGTATTTTGCTCAACTAAGTTGATCAGTAGGTCATCCTTTTATAAAATTGTGCTCCTTCCCCACTGCTCAACCAAATCGCTCAACTGCATCAAGTTGAGCAGTGGGTAATACCGATGGCTCAACTGGTAATTCTCAGCAGTGGAGGATAATAGGGTTAGGTTCATATCGTCTGGGTTGTAAAACGTCTGAGTGTCCAAAATATCGTAGTCGCAGAATCACTATGTAGCCAAAAAGTCTAATTTGTGAAATGAATTATGCCATTGACGGGAGTCACTTTTGACAGGTGTCATTTTTGATAGATGTCACTTTTGACAGATGTCATTTTTTGTTTTAATTTTTTTTGACAGATTTCGTTTTGATAGATGTCACTTTTGACAGGTGTCATTTTTGACAGCAGATGTCATTTCGGACAAATTTTTCAAATTTACTTTGACTTGACATAACCGTACAAATTTTACTCACTTGACATTGGCAGAATTATTGCAAAAAAGCGATAGAAAGCCATTAAAAAAGAAGAAGAAGATTTTTTTTGACAGATGTCGTATTTTTGACACGTTTCATTATTTAAAAACTTGAATCAACCAAACCACCTCAGCAAAACAATTTCTTTATATTTGATATCTCTTAGAAATTATATGGTTGAAGTGCTTCCGTTAATTACTTTTATTAATTCCGCAAAGCATCTTTAAAAAATGTCTTTTCTGTATCCATATGAATTAAAACTACAAATCTCGTAATTACTTATTTACTGTCATTAATATGAATCTCATTTACTTTTTAAAGGTAACATAATATATATTTACCCACTAGTAAAATCATGATCATGAATGATGATGATGATGATGAAAAAAATTTTAAAATAAAAAAATCCCTCAGTCTGTGATAATGATGATTTTTGTAAACCACAGCTTTTCTTCCTTTATGGTCGATGATTTTCATCTCGTCCTCGCTAGGTGCTGAACCGTAATAGATAAATTAGTACGGTCGCTAACATACTACAATTAAGAGATATTTATTTCAAAATTGAATATATAACTGCACATGACTGCACATAAGTACTAAGTACCTATCTATTTATTTTTCACTTACCCGAAGTGGTTGGAGTCGAATCTTCACCATCCATAACAGTTTGCGGAAATGGAAAAATTGATGCACGAGTAAAATATTTACTTATTTACGCAGTAATTACCCCCACAATGAAATTCTTATTACATTAATAAACATAACTTTTACAATAAGTGACAATAATAATGTCAATTACAAAAAAGGCTTTAAAAGGTCTCAATAGATTATAAACAGCCAGTGCCTCAAGAGCAGTTGAGCAGTAGGCTATAAATTCGATTTTATAACAGGATGACCCACTGATCAACTAAGTTGAGCAAAAACCAGTTGAGCTATAGGGCGTAAAATGTTTGGTAATAAGCTATGTCCTATTGCTCAACTGCTTAACTAATTGAGCAGTGGGTAAGAATTTTAGTTGAGCAGTGGGTATTACCCACTTCTCAACTATGATAGTTGAGCAGTTACCAGTTGAGCTATCGGTATTACCCACTGCTCAACTTGATGCAGTTGAGCAATTTAGTTGAGCAGTGGGGAAGTAGTGGTCGTTTTATGCATAGCAAAAGTATGGCGATTACGTTGCGTTGCACTTCGACTTTTCCATTTATCGCTACAAATAATTAGTTATAAAAGAAATGCTTATTGTTATAAAAAAATAAGCTTACAGACGGATGCATTGAAACATAGCTTATCACTATGATTTATTTCAATGGGCCTGTCTTATTATAATGTAACATTTTAGGACGTTTGAATTAGAGGTCACTTCACGATTTTTTTTTATCGAGAAAACTTTTCGTAAACTTGTTTCGGTTTCGGCAGATGGAAAAAAGATATGACCAGTATTAACGTGAATTTTTTTCAATCCTGTAAATGGTATACTTTTTGAGATAATCACGTTCAAAATAGTCGATTTGGGCCTTAGCATTCAGCGCCTTAATACGCCAAATTGCATATCAAATCTTTAATCACTCAGTATTATCTTTCCCTTACCTATTTTACTGGCAGAATAGGTAGGTATAGGCATAGATTATTTTATTTTCAATTTATCCAAACAATAAGTTGAACATTTTAGCGTTCCCTAAGCATTCCTTAGATTCGTTAATTCAAGCACGCGAACACGAACAGGAATATTTAAGAAAACAAAAAACTTTTTAATAGGTACCTAAATCTATAAAAAAAAAAGGCGTATTATATTAGCTTTCGGCATCTACGTTCCATTTATAAACGTTTTGACGTAAATAACTAAAAACGACTTTCTAAATTATTAATTAGCTTACTTTTTGCACCGCTATCGTGTTGGTGCCATAGAAACCAAATTAAAAAAGGCAGTCGCTGTGATTCAACGATTCACCATAGGTAGTTGTTAATGACGGTAGTGCGCGTCAAATATAAGCAGCGCGTGCGCGGGAGGACGCGCCGACAGAACGCCGCCCACGCACGGCGCCCGCGCACCTGATATCTTGTCCCGTGGCAAAGAATATAATATAGATGGTATAAAAAATAGCTACCTACCTATGATTAAAAATCATACAACGATAATAAAATTATTAAAGACTACACCCCGCATACTTGGCAATTTCCGTCATTGCCTAAAACCACAGACCCAGGATATTATTGTACATCCTAGGTCTATGCCTACACCAAAGTTAAAACATAACATAATACTGATACTGACTGTCATGGGATAGTGTTCAAATGGGGCTAGGTGTTTAATTGAAGTAAATATCGGCAAAATAATATAAAATATTAACTTATTAAATATAAAAGGTACATTTTGGAAGTGCCTATTCTGTTCAAGCTCTCTATAATCTTTGACAGTAGAAAGCTTGAATGAACGTCAATGAATGGACTATGCGTATAGTCGTGATTGGAGTCTAGTACTTACACCCAGGCCAACCTAGATAGGGCTGAGTTAGTAAAACACAATCTAAGATATTCGTTCATTTATTGGAACTAAGTAAACCACATAGGTAGTTACTAGGTAATATACGTAGGTATATATAACTAAAATTCATTATTCCTACTTCACGACTTGCTTCTGTGGATTCTATACCAAAACAGGGCCCTTACCACAAACTAATACAAAACCATCATGGTTCGTGACAGTAATGCTTCAAGGTTACAATAATATTGTTCGAATTCGTACCATTAACCTATGAAGTATTCCTGCGTGAGAATGAGACGTCTACATTTTTATATAGCGTTATTACTGTCACACATCGGTGTCGACATGATGTATTTGAGTGAACGATTTAACGTAACGTCATCAAAACTTCTCTGCGTTACAACATTACAGTATTCTTACTTTTATGCCATTTTTCAAAGTATGATTGAAGTAATAATGCTATAAGAGGTTGTGGTTGGCCCCCTGATCAAACTGTGTGCTTGTTCATCAACTAATACACTATTCTTGAGTCTTGTGTTTTCACTAAAACTGTGCAGACAACGTCGTCGAAACATCTATTTAATGAATAATTATGTTATACTGTAATACATAGGCTACCTATGTAAAATAGATTAAGTCTCGATGGGTAAGTAAAGCAATAATGATTGGGATAAACAGACAGTGCATAGGTACATAGGTAGGTGTGTAGGTATATAGGTGTGTAAATAGGTACGTAGGTACATAGGTACATAGGTACATAGGTACATAGGTACATAGGTACATAGGTACATAGGTAGATAGGTAAATAGTAGGTCGGTTATATCAGTACCAAAATAGTAACATGTAGTTAATCATAGTTTATAATTACATGTTAGAATGGTGTTCTCTTTTAAGTAAAGATCCATGTTAGAATAGTAGTGCTCTCTAAAAGGTAAGGAAACGAGGTTAAATAGTAAATTTGTATAGAAAAATGTCAATATTCACATTCGCTAGTTGTCCGTCGCGCCGAGTGGACGTGTGGTTGAGCCATTAGCTCCCGCGCGCCACCTCGTCACTTGCCGACACTTGTTGAATGCTCAGGTCGCCGGACAGAGGAAGGTTGCGTTGAGCCGAGCTCCGCCCCCCGTCCGGTGCCCCACCCTCTTCCACCTACGCAGCATTACACACTGCATAAATAACATCCAATACTGCTCACAAACAGGACTGAGGCCGAACGCAGGCGGAGGCAGAGCCCCCCTCACCTCAACCCACCCCCGCGAACACCCTCTGGCCAACGACTGACCGCGATTGAGGCGTTGAGCCGCGTACAGCACGAAAGCTGCGCGTAGCTCCGCCAGGCCGCGTTCTTTCCCTCTGCCAGGGGGCTAAACTCACCCGCGCAAAGCCGAGTGCGGGGACACGTAGTCGACTTGCGTCGAGTGGTTGAGAGCTCCGCAGTAGCGTCAGAGACTCGCCCTCCGCACTACGTGACACTCCACCGCACTCCGCCGCAGAAAGTGCCAATAAACACACAACTGACTAGCGTGTAAACCCACTCCCACGCAAAATTATTCGGTTAAACCGCATAGTCTGACCCATATTACCCCACGGGTCGCAACTAGCTGGTGCCCGCAACCGCAACCTACGACCACATCAGAAGGAACCCTTGCTAGTACTTCTATAATAGAAGCAACAGTATAGGGGCAAAATGGACGATCGAGGAATTCGAAAATACTCCAGCGAGGAGTCGCTGACAGAGCAGACTCGGTTGGTGGAAGAGGATGTGAGTAAGGGATACGTATGCCGCAATCTCTTCCACCCCGAGCAAAGCATGATCGTCCCTGCATCAGCACTGGGTCTTAGACTCCCTCCCAGACCAAGCACTGACGAACATTCAAACAAACCGGCCAGGGTTGCCCCCCCCCGGGCACGTCCATCGACCTCAGACGAAGAGACCCAGGGTGATGAGAAGCGCCCCAAGATAGGGTCAATCTCCCCACCTTCCCCTCCCTTGGGCACACCCATGGACGGAACCAAGAAGGGTACTACGCAGATCCCAAAACCAACCTTCAGAGTATTGTCCAAGGATCGGGCAGGGCGTGATAATATAAGAAAATCGCCCCCGCAACCCAGCGTACTAACGAACTCACCCCTACCGACTGACCACGGTGATATGCCGATCCCCCCGAACCGGGAAACTAGCAGGAGTGATAGTACCTCGCCGGAAACGCGCTCCTCCTCCCCCTCTGAAGGAGAGACCGAGCCCGGCAGCAGCGCAGCCTCCTCCCGGTCCGACAAATCAAATAAAAACACGTCCACGGACGGTGCTAGAGATAGCTGCATGGAGCTGACTGGAGTCGCTGCTGAATACAGCTCCCCCGTACACCACAGCCACAACTCTACATCATATGCGGAACTGGAATCGGTGCCGATGGACGCGGCACCACTGCCCGCCCCACCCAGCCCCCCCCCAGAGGCGGCGGCATCCTACGCCGAGGCGCTGAAAACGCCACCGCCTACCCGCCCCGCATCACCAAGGCAGGTCACCACACCATCACCCACAACGAGGGTACCAAGACAGCCCACCCCCTCAGCAGCAGTACCATTAATATCAACCAAAATGCCAAAGGGCTACCCACCGATTGTGGTGGAGAGAATGCCAGGATGGCCGGCGCACTTCGCAGAGCTGAAAAGAAGATTAGGCCACCCACCAGCCGCCAAAGCCTTCCAAAAAGGAATAAAATTCACACCTGCTTCAGTGACGGAATTCCGAACAATTCAGCGGTACCTCACAGAGCAGGAGAAAACAGATACTCCGATATCCTGGCACTGCTATACTCTGCAAGCAGAGATGCCAATGCGGATAGTGATCAGAGGATTTCCCGCCGACACTACCAAGGAAGAGGTGATCGAAGGCCTCCAAGCTTTGGATCACCCCGTACTATCTGCCCGATACGTCCCCAGATGGGACGAGGGACCGGGAGTCTTCTTTGTTACCCTGGAGAGGATGGACAAGGAAGCCCTAGAACAACTATATAGGACTACAACCATACTCGGCTTCATGGACCTCAAGATCGAGGCGTGGAAACCGAAACCGACGGTCCAACAATGCCACCGATGCCAGGGCTTTGGCCACGCCTCGGTCAATTGCCACAGGACGGCGAGGTGCGTGCGCTGCGGAGGCACTCACTTTGCTTCCCTGTGCCCCCAACCGACAGATGAAACACCTAAATGCGCCAATTGCGAAGGTGACCACACGGCTAACAGCCATCAATGCCCCACGTTTAGGCGGGAGGCGAGAAGGCGTAAGGTCCCGCTCGCGGAACTCCCGCAAGCCAATTGGAGAGGACATGCAAATCAACCCCAAAGAACCACTTCCAATTTACGGGACCGCCCCAGGCCGAGACTTCCAGATAGAAATGGGCCGCCAGCCGGCCCACAACGAGAGACCCAAGAATGGTGTCAACGCCCCGCCCCCAATACAAACTTACGCCCCCCAGCCAACCCAGCCCCGCCCAGAGGAGGCGAGACAGGTGTATCAGATGGAGCGTACAGCCAAAGAGGCAGGAAAAAGCGTAGAAGTAGGCGGCAGTGGAAGAGGAGGAGCAACGCGCCGTCGGCCGCTTCTACGCCGCTACCGTCTGACAACCCAGACAACCCTCAAACCTACGCCTTTGTCCAGCGAGCACCATCGACGCTAACCTACCGTGATAGAGCGTACACAAATGAAGCCCCACACTCTTGGAGAGCGCTTCATGAGCCACACACCGCCTATCACGGAGGAGGCCAGGGAGGAGGACAGAGACAAAATTATCCTGCACTACGCCCAGCGTGGGAGAGGAGGAGGCCGAGGATCGAGATCCCCCCCCCACCACTATCCACCGGCAGCATCCAAAGACTTAACACAGCGCCTCCCCCACCGCCCACTGCTAGGGGAGTTCACGTGAGGACAGCCCTGGAGCCGAGCACTTTGCAGCCACTTCAACCTGCAGGAGCCCCCGGAGACCCGCGCAATCCAACAAACAAAATAAATAATACAACCACCGCCCCCGAGGCAGGCGCAAGTGCGCTCGCTACACGTGAGGAGGACGCCAAGGTGGAGCCAGCTGATGGCCCGAGAGCCACGCACCAAGCCCCGCCCCTAAACAAATTAACCCCCGCAGAAATGCATCCATCCAGACCAGCCTCACCGATGGATATTGCAGGAGCAGAGCCGCCAGCCACCAGCAATATGACCGCGGCGCCGGTTCACCTACAACGGCCGCCTCAACAGGCTGCCGTCACACGCTCTGAGAATACGCCGGTTACAAACCAGCCGCCGACAATATCAAGGACTAGAACGACGACCCACACAAGTACATCAAGAGGCCCACCTGATGGTCCGGGACCACACGCACACCGGAACCAAATCTCGCACCCGGCCCAATGGCACGACGCCAGCCACCCTACGACCAGAGGGTATGAAGAAGGACAAACTGGCCCTCAACGACCCATCTACCGTAAGCCCACGTTCGCCTGGTACGGAATGCCTCCCCAGCATTACTGGCCCACACAACCCAGCCCCTACCCTTACATGGGCCAACGTCACCATCACGCTCGCCTCGCAGGCCCCTACGGGGACCCCATTCATCTGCTAATGGGGACCCTGGGGGAGATCCTGTCGACCATCGCAGCTGGAGGAAACCTCCAGATGGCTGCGCAGAGAGGCCTCGCCATGCTAAACGGGTGCCTTTATGGATAGTTCACTAAGGATTCTGTACTGGAACCCAGGGGGAGTCACAAAGAAGGCACTCGCCCTGAGCAACCTGGCCCAAGAACAGGACCTTCACATAATACTCTTGGGGGAAACCAAACTGACAGCCAGAGCTAAACTGAAGGTGCCCAATTACTTTGTCTACAGAAGAGACGAGGTCTCTCCTCAGGGCCAAGCATACAGAGGCACGGCTGCCCTGGTGCGGAGGGACATTGTCCACGAAGAACTGGAGCACCTCCAGTTCACCAACATCAGAACCCAAGGGGTAAGAGTAAAGGCGAGTGGAATCGAGGTGGACCTCTACGCTGGATACCGCCCACCCCATCCAACAGTCGACCCCAATGACCTCACGCGCATATTCGCACGACGGAAACCCACACTACTGGCAGCGGACCTAAATGCAAAACATAACGCATGGGGCTCCAGGCTGATCAATCCTGCGGGGAGGAGACTCCAGGATTTGGCGGACCCCTTGGGGATCGAAATATTGGGGCCAGACTCCCCCACACACATTCCCACTGACTCCCGCCGGGCAGCTGATGTCTTGGACATCGTGCTGCACAGGGACCTGAGATGGCCAATAAACCTGGAGGTGCTGTACGATATGGACGAGCAGCACCTCCCGGTACTCATCACCCTTGCAGCAGGCGCGGACATGGTACTACCACGCCCAATTAGGAGGAAGATAATCTGGGATCAGTACCAGGCACTATTAAACAACCTAGAAGTGGGGGCAATGAACTCAGCAGAAGATGTGGAAACCGGGGCAGTCTACATCGAAAATGCTATTACCCACGCCAGGCAGAGTGCATCACATCCCACAGTGCCCACCAACAAAAGGGAAAAAATGCCAACCCGCCTCAAAACAATGCAGCGGAGGAAAAGAGAGATGCGCAGGTTGTGGGCGCACACCAGATGTCCACGAATAAAATCCGAGCTAAACGCCCTGGCACTGGAACTCAGGCAAGCGGTGCAAACATGGAGAGGCGCGACCTGGGACCACCTCATTGACAGTGTCCGAGAGGATCCAACAAAAACCAATTTGCACCAATTAAATCGCCAGCTAACACACGCCAAGACCCCAGTCTGCCCACTCCTCGATAGCAGGGGCAGAAGATGCTACCCGGCCCAGGAAAGGGCCGACGTACTGGCCGAACACCTTGAATCGCAGTTTCAACTGCACCCACTTCCGGTGGTAGCTTCACCGGCACTGCTACAGCATCACCAGATAGTGGAGAGCGCAGTGCTCACATTCCTGGAATCAACCGCAGCCCCATTAAGCGGCAACGAATTTATCTCACCGGCCGAGGTCAGGAGAGCCATCCAGCGACTGCCAAACAAGAAAGCCCCGGGACAGGACCAAATCACCAACATGGACCTGAAACAGCTCCCATCAAAAGGCATCGCGTCGCTGGCTCGGCTCTACAACGGCGTGCTGAGAACAAATCACTTCCCTCAATCGTGGAAATTGGGCAGGGTAATCATGCTGCCCAAACCCGGGAAGGACAGAAGACAGCCAGGAAGCTACCGCCCGATAACCCTGCTGTCCCAAGTGGCCAAGCTATTTGAGCGGCTGTTGCTGAGGAGAATGGGCCCATATCTGAAGCTGCGTAACGAACAGTTCGGGTTCAGATCGGGCCACTCGACAACCCTCCAGCTCACCCGCGTCCTTCATTACTTGGCGGAGGAAGTCAACCTTGGGAGGAAAACGGCGGGGGTCTTTCTCGATATCGAGAAGGCCTTCGACCGTGTCTGGCACCAGGGGCTATTATACAAGCTGTCCCTAACTGAACTCCCCGCCGCATACATCAAGACAGTGGCCTCCTTCCTCAGCAACCGAACATTCCGTGTCGCAGTGGAGAACGCGCTCTCGGAGACGAAAACCGCAAGAGCCGGCGTCCCCCAGGGCAGCTGCCTCTCTCCCGCCCTTTACGGAATCTACACTAACGACATACCCATCCTAGAAGACCACCAAAGACTAGAGGGGGAGAGGGGCGTGACGCTGGCATTGTTTGCCGATGATAGCGCCTACTTCGCCTCATCCAGAAGAGCAGCCCTAGCAATTTCCAGAATCCAGCGCATCCTGGATATTCTCCCGGACTGGTTGGACAGGTGGAGAATGGCCGTCAACGTAGGGAAGACGGCCGCCATCCTAGTCACTCCAGGGAATAACCCCACTACCGGCCAGCTCACCCTTAGAAACGAACCCGTCAAGTGGGAGAATGAGGTCAAATACCTGGGGGTAATCATAGACCGGAAGCTGAAGATGAGCCCGCAGGTGAACCGCGCAGTAAACCAAGCGCGAGCCGCGGGGGCTCTCCTCCATCCGGTCCTCTACTCCAGCCTCCCGACCCGCACCAAGGTGGAGATTTACAAAACCTACGTGCGGTCTCTACTCTCATACGCGGCCCCGGCCTGGTATGCGTTGTGCTCGCAGGCGAACCGCCGGAAAATGCAGACCGTACAAAATAAGGCCCTACGCACCTGCGTCAAAGCCGGCAGGTATATGGCCAATCACACGATCGCTCGCGACCTAGGAGTGGAGTCAATAGAAGCCTTCGTGGTTCGTATGGCAAGGAAAATGCTTGACAAAGCCGACAACGGACCACATGAACATCTCAGGAACCTGGCTCCACTCCACACAAGACCACCCGATGTCGAAAGAAGGAGGCTCCCAAGAGCATTAATAGCCCCTTCGGACAGAAACCCTGATGTCACGAACAATCTTGCACCGCCATAAGCGCTGCCGAAAGGCCCATAGTGTGCCATCAGCAGCCCTACATTCCCCAGGGGCAAAGTTCCCCTGGAGTTTATTCACCCGGGTAATGGGCGACAGCCCGAGGCCCTGACCCGCCAGCTGGCGGAAGATCCAATGATGATGATGATGATAGAAAAATGTAGCGAGCTCTGATTGGTCATTGCATACGGAAATTTCCATAAAAAGAAAGACGGGGAACAGAAAATGTAATGGAAAATTCCACAGTCTCCGAATTGGTTTAAAGAGAACGTCTGTAATTGGCTAGCGAATAAGAACGCAGCTTTTCGTTAAGGAAATATTGTAAAAAGATAGAGCGCGTTGCCGCTACTGGCATGTATCGTTCCAGCCTCCAAATAGTAAACAGCTCCAAGAATAAAAAGTTACCAGTACACAAGTATTTTCTTCCTGCTTCAAGAGCCCCTCCAACCCCAGCAATAGTTGATGTACATCTGGTACAAAAACTGTACTAAATATTTAAAAACCAATCTATTTTTTCATTAATATATAATACTTAAAGGTAATTAGATTAATTAGATTAATTAGAATTAAAATTTTCAAAGTGTAAACCACACTTAAGGTACTTATATCTGGGGCCTGGGGCCGTACTATGAGCTGTTAGTGCGATTTAAAACAGAGCCTATAATGGATCGCTCCGTTTTTTTGTATGAATATATTGGCAAGTGATTTTTTTTTTTTTTTTTTTTTAAATCTGCTTTACCACAGACACCTGGGTCCGTGCTCTTTGTTAGCTTATCACTTATTGTTATATTTTTATTTTATTTTATTGAACAAAATATTATACTAGAGATGAGGGTATGGGATGAGGCATCTGTACTTTAGGTATTATATTACCTGGGGTACCATAGAATATATAACTATGCACTATAATCACTTACAAGTTTAGGGCTTGTACTTGTACTGTACGGACTTGACAATGGTTACCTACGGTTAGTGGGCTGGAGCATTTGGACTGTCTATAGGCCATCCTGGGCCCTTATTCCGTATCGATTCCTTACTTCGAAACCACGCGAATTCCTTGTCTTACATAAGAAATCTGTAAAAGTCTATTCTCTATGAAACAAAAATAAAACCGCGCGAAATGAATTTTCAATTGGCGCGATTTATGTTTTACCGAGACGCGTTCCGAAACATAAACACATCAAAAGATATGACCACTTATGTCAATATATTTTATTCAAAATAAAGATAACTTTAATGTAAAGTGAAGGCATATCTGACACTGTGACACGATTTGAACAAGATACGATAACGGTTTCGTATCGTGTGGAATCTGTGTTTCCATAGAGAATAACCGCCCTGGCTAGTTTACAGTTCAAATGTTATTTTTAGTAGGTAGTGTAGTAGTTAGTAATAAAGGCACATTTACCCGTTTATAAAAAAATCTGAGATATGAAAACGGCAAAAACCGTGAAATAGGCACACGTTTCATTTATGGGGAGTTCATTTAAATTTGAATGCAGTTAGATCAGGATACCTACTTTGAGTGCCGCAAATATTCTGACATAATAAACCTATAGATATCCAAGTCCATACATGCTCATAGTGAAGGAAGGAATCGGTCCTTGATGACAGATTCTCTCTAACAAAATCGTCCTAGCATCTAAGACGACTTTTGTTAAACGCTTATCTTGAATGAAATAATAATTAAATTTGTTACCATTACGTCACGCGATCAAAGAGAACCGCCTGTCAAAACATTTAGATGGCATCTTAATCCCTACACCCACACGTGCACAGCATAACTAAGCCTTAAGGCGGAGTCTGATCACAAAATTAACAAAAAGCACTATTATTGAAAGCTAACGGATAAAACAAACATATGGAATAAAAAGAGTAAATATGAATGAAGAAGAATAGTTGGGTTCTCTAAAATACAATCGAAGGACGGCCTCAAAAATACTTTGACATTGTAGGGCTCCTAACAACACTTTTTTATGATTAAATGGCCAGGCTGGTTTCACTCCAATATACATACATGGACACACAACAGAATAACAGCGGAACACCAACAACAATAAACCAACACCACACAACAACAGACACCTCAGCACATCACCAGTTTTTTTTTAATTTCATATACCTAAAAGAACACAGTCCCAAGCGCAGACGCAGACCCATTTAGACATCATATTAGTCTGCGATTTTCAAGTTTAAAGCCTTCGTTTATTTATTTGAGGGGGTCTTCAAATAAATAAAAGTTGTGTTGGACTCCGCCTTAAAAAACTAAGAAAAAACACTAGACAACAATGTTATGTCATGTTTCATGTATCATTTGATTGATATGAATTGTATCTTACTGAAGATCGTACGGTTTTTTGCTACTTACTTCTCTTCTCTGTATTATCATTGTTCCTACTGCGAGTTCGTGTGTTTATCATTGTTTAAATAAGCTTCATTACAATAATTATAATAGGTCCCGAGTATTTTTTGTTACCTGTATTTCCTATACAATTGTCTTATAGGCTATATTCACCTGAAAATATCAGGGTACATTATTAATTAAATAAAAGGGACCGTAATTAGCTGAAGCCACGCATCATTTCACGGCAGTCTTAAACAACTAAATTTAAAAATAACACAGAAATTAAAATAATACTGACAATAAATATGATTGAAGCTTGTGCAATATTCTAAGGTATCTGTTTGGACATATATATAGTTTGTTAGTCTGCGGTTGCGTTTATGAGTACTCCCGTACTTAACATCCAAACTACCTTCCAAATACCACCATTCATAAATTACCATCTACTTTAGCCAGTGGTGACTTATGGCGCTGAGACGAAGTAAGGGGTTAGGGGTATAATACAAATTATAAGCTCAAGTCACGCAAAAAGTATGGAGAGGCCTATGCTCGGGATCTCCATAAAACTGGACTTATTGATACAAATAAGCAGGTTGAAATCGCTGTTTCCTCTTGGTCATCTTAGTTGGCCGTCCTCGTGGTCATACTCTCACAACTGCACATCCTGTGAGGAAAACACACGCTAGACTACTCCAAAAAAATAAAGATAAACAGCTAGAAGGAATTAGACAGAACATTGCTATAGTACTGTGAATAAGCAAGATAAGGTAGTATGGGCTGACCACGTTGCTCTTAGAACTTACAGCCAACTGAAAAGAAAGGTTCTTGAGCGGCGACCAGCGTGAACCAGAAGAAGCAGCAGTATGCTGGCCCCTACAGGTGGACCGACAACCTGGTCAATCCCGTGGGGAGACGATGGACGGAAGTTTTTTAATATAGGGATGGCCTTTGTTCTGCTTTGTTTAATATTGATTTGTCCTCTCTTGTACAAAGTTAGGAGCTTAAGCTAGTCGCGCATACTAAAAAGTAGGTACCATGACTAATTTTATATTCTTTGATGAATTTTTGATTGACGTTATATGTGGGTTTTCGATTTAATTGAGTGCCTTAATTTTGTACATGGTTTTGGTATTGTCCAATGTAGGTGTACTTTTAGAGAACGATCTTCTTTGTCTTACGCGTAATGCGTTTTTTCACTTTTTAGGGATCCGTAATCAAAGCGTGTAAAAAATCATGTCCTGTACTGTACTAATGTTCAAGTAAACTTTTTTGATAATTATAGTTGAACTATCAAATATTAACACTCTATTTCTAACTCGTATCTCGTGCGTTAGTTAAAGTTAAACTTCAATTTAAAAATACTGAACACTCATTGGCTAACGACAGCTGACAATCAACAGGCAACCAATGAGGGTTCCGTATTTACATTTTGACATGAGTTTATGTTTAAAGTATGCTCAGCGCGCCAAATTCACATTTTCTTGCTTGTTTTGCTAATTTTAGCTTAATTACCGAACGCAATTACATGAAAACTAGTTTCCCGCAAATAATTAGAATGTATCACCAAATTATGATTAAAAGTATCGCCTAAATATCAAGAAAATTTGAATGTCGCCACATTCAAATTTCGCCGCTGAGCGTGACGTACCACCTTAACAAACGTACCTACGAGAAACCTAAGTCATAGTTATCAAGTCATATTCTTACCAAAAGAATTAGATAAATACTTCGCTATTATGATCGTATTAGACAGCCAGAGTCAAATAAATGTACATACATTTTATCAGTTATGTACACTGTTGGGTGTGTAGCTGCTACGTACATGTTGCATACAACTTAGTTACATAATAACCAAAAGAATATCCATTAGTGTAAACTAATTAGCAATAGATTAATTAATACCTACTCTTCCTAGAACTTTTTGTGTATCTATGTGAGTATGCGCATTTCTGTTTTGTAGTAGAACTGTCATTAATTTTCTTTTAAGTATAATTATTGTGCTCTATGTAGTTTTTTGTAGGTTTTCCATGTATGTAACTATGTAATAAGTTTCATTTTCATGACGTTTCTTTGTTTCAGATTCGACATGGGCCGGTGCGAAGCTCTTTTTTTGGTGATAGGCATCGTCGGCACCATGGGCTTTATCCCCCATGGTTCTATTGGGGACGCAGGCGTTAGTACTTTTTTAAACTACTTATAACAGAAAAGAGAGAGATGGTTACAAAGTTTAACATCATCCTTAAATACGACTGGTAGAATTCTAAGATCTTCTACAGAAGATCTTAGAATCTACAGTCTGCATTACCTAAGCTCTAAACATTTGCAAGGGTTACAATTTTTCAGTTGTTCAAAGTGGTGCTCTCTGGAGAAGGCCTATGTTCAGCAGTGGACGTCTTCAGGCGGTTGATGATGATGATGATGATGATGATATTTTTTTTAGTAAAAGTAGGTGTTGGTTCTTACTCTCCTAAAAATTACAGAATCCCTAAGGAACCCTTTGTACGTTAAAAATATTCAGCCATACTCGAACGTCATGACTAACATTAAATCCATATTATTTTTATTTTAAAGACTAAAAGTTTAAGAGCATCCCATTGATGTATTCAAAGTACCAGAAACAGAGATATACCTTGAGATTTATGGTACATTCTGACTAATGGTGTCGGAATAAAAGTGGGTCATTCAAAGCGTAATACTTTATTTCTTCAAGACACAACTCTGAGGAACAATTTGATTTCAACGCAAATAAAGAATAACAGAATAGGCATGATGACTACTATTAAAAATGAACAAGTAAATATAACGTTCATAAAGAAGATTAAAAATGAATGCAATAATTGAAAAAATAAGCAAAATCGGTAAATAAATCACGGAGTAATAAGCTTTTAAAGTTTCTACAGGAGGCATCTTCTATCCCTTTCTCGCGAAACAGAGCGCCCCCACAGTTACTATGAAAAATCTACTCGTGACGTCACATGTCAAAGAGATTGTATGAAAAGCTACCACACCTTAGTAATAAGGTACTATTAGGACCTTCCTCTGACGTCACTGGCCGATTGAGCTATCTCTTCCTATTCTGGTTTATAAAATACTTGTACCTTGGTAATTTTTTGAGATATTTAATTTTTTTTTCACAAATGTTTATCTTTTGGAGAACATAATTAATTTATCAAAAAATTTTAGTCATCTTGCCTATTATGTAGAGCTAGGAAATAGGAAATAGGAATAGGATTTTTTTTCAATTGAATTTGGAGTTGACCTAATTTGTTCTGCAGGAACACATCTTAACGGAAGCCTTACTTCGTGAAGTCGTGGAACGTATGGGCAAGGAGTTCAACGATGCTGCGTCGAATTACCTCGAGTACCCATCCAACGAGCGGCACCTTGCCCTGATGGCGCGCGCCTCCAAGGACCTCGAGAACGAGCAGCTGGACTACGAGTCCTTGATCGACGGGAACCCGAGCCCCAGCTTGCGAGACAGAGAGTACATGCAGCACAGGTTAATAAAAATGCATTATTTGTCTTGTTCTATTCCTCTCAGGAAAACTAAGTTCACCAATATAGCTTTTAGAATTAGCAAGTTGAAATGGCAATGGGCAGGCCACATCGCTCATAGAACTGACGACCGATGGCGAAGAAAGATTTTTGAGTGAGACTGATGACCTGGTCAAAACTGCTGGGAGTCGTTGGATGTAAGAGTAGATGCCATCGACATATATATTAAGGACAGGCCTAATGACAGGTTACAACGTCGCTTCAAAGTGGGAGCCAATTTCACAGATTGGCATCTACTAGCGCTCAGTCTGTGATGGAAGTTAGAAGGCATCGGTCGAACGTCACAAACAAAATATGCCAAGTTGTATTGTGAAGGGTTGCACAATCTATACTCAAAAGTGCAGTAAAAAGAAAGACCAAGTTTCTTACCTCAAGTAATTCAATATTTTCAATATTACACTCTGTTTTGTAACAAAATAATCGAATTTATATTTGGAATAATCATTGTAAACATAAACATTGACGGATATAATGGCAGCGATAGGCACCTAATTTTCTCAATTTGTCGTAGTTCACGCGAAATCTAATAGATGGCGCTGACTTTTCCCACGCCATTTTGACAAAATAAAATGTTCCTTCGGGCATATCCTGATATATAAATCTATGGTAGATGCTCAGAGTAGCGCTCTATGGGGAAGACCAATGATCAGTAGTCTTCAGGCTGATGATGATAATTCCTCCCAGATCACTTAATCAGCGATCACAAAATTAACTAACTGAGATAAACGTTCTCATGCTTGACTTTGGAGGCCCAGTTATTGAGAACAATGATACTGGCAGTGGACAGGCCTCTCCCATTAGAAAGTGAAAAGAAAGACCCGGCCGGGCGCCAAACCTTTGAACAAAATTCAGGTCCTTGCATGGAGTGATTGATATGAAGTGAGAACTAGTTCTAACACACCAATTTTTTCTAAATAGTTCGCTGTGGGGACACCAGTATATGACCGGCGGCGCTGGCGAGGGTGAGCAGCGGCTTCAGCCTTCAGGAGTGCTGCCCAACCGCCAGAGTGTGAAGACTGACGCCGTGCTCCCGGCATACTGCAACCCTCCCAACCCTTGCCCTGTAGGATACACAGGTAATTTCATATAGCTCAAAGAAACTGGCAACTGCTGGCTTTGCGAGAATGATGATATAACCAATTAGATTGATTTCCACTCCGGAAAAGATTATGACCTTCCAGGTGCGTGATTCTGGTTTTGAAAGACGTTATACAATCACTGGTGGCTCATAAAGTTCAAAAACTTAATCCAATTCTCATAAATATAAATGAATTAATGTTATTTAACTAAATTTGTTTAAGAAATACTGTTTCATTTACTTAATATTCTATGAAAATCTTTAGTAATGTTACAGTTAAATCATAATTGTTCTCTTACAAGCAAATTTTAATGTTAAACTAAAAACAATAATAAAGAAATTGTAAAAGCAACAAAATCAAGCTTTTACTAACCGGAATCACAAATCTGGGCAAAAATCTGACTCGATACAATCAGATAAAATGGTACCACCTCCCAACTAACTCTTTTCTTAAAGTCTTTTTTTATAAATACAGAAGACCAAGACTGCATCAGCGAGTTTGAGAATACCGCTGCCTTCAGCCGGGAGTACCAGCTGGCGCAGCGGTGCATGTGTGATGGGGAGCACATGTTCAGCTGCCCGAAAATATCTTCAGATCTGGACATGCGCTTCCCAGAAAGCCACAAAGACCTCGTGGCAAAAAAATTCAAACCTGATGTAAGTACTTAGAATTTAAACACGCAAACGAGATCGTAATGGAATAGTGAGTGCTGTTTCCCCCTGGGAGTTCAAGCGGAAGCAGCATTAGCCCGTGTGCAATTTCGACGTTTTGCCTACATAGTCATTCTGCAACTAAAACATTTTGTACTTAAGTGTAGGTACACAGACTTTTATGACCCAGACGATGTGACCTTGACCTTTTCTAAGCCCATATTTATTTCACCATATTCGTTTCAATTTGGATAGCGGAACGACTTCGTCTTTGAGTGTCAATAAACATAGACATGGATATCAACACCCAGGTTTTTTTACAATGTTTGAGGTAAATCTGGCATATACTAACAGCGTGATCCCCACTAGTCTATAGACTGTAGGCCTAGCACGAACATTTACGCGGGAGTACCTAAGTGTAACGTTAGCATATGGCATTTGATCAGCGCCCCATACAACTGACTTACGTTAACGTTTCACATACTCTCGCGTAAAAGTTCGTGCTAGGCCTACTGAGTGTTCTGCTACGAGCCGTGCAGCCTGCTACGCGATAGCAAGCTACCTACTATGTTTTGTGATACATAGGTTTATATGTATACGATCTCATTTAGGATCCTATATAAAAACTAAAGTTGACAAGGTATTCGTTCTAATTACGTATAATCTAACAACTTGTTGTGAGTAATATTGTACTCAAATGCATCTTAAAGCCCACTATGTATAATTATTGACTCAATTTCACTTTTCAGGCATGATGGTACAGTATGTAATAATTTAACTATGTCAAGTGATGCCATAAAATTTTCAGGTGGAAAATCCGTACCTGACAGGCGAACGCCTTCCGATAGCTGCCAAAAAAGGTTTCGATGTTAACGTTTATTAATTTATGTATGCACTAACTGTTAGGATAGACTCTAGAATAGGTACAGATATGTGTCTATTTATACCACGCAGGAGTGGATAGGGAAAGCTATCTTTTTCTGACCACTTCTTCTGGGCCTATTTTTATAATATCTATACATAATGGAGACCGTAATGGTGCATTTTGTTTAACAGTGTTTTTGGGTGGCATCAAAATATAGTAAAGCAGAAAAACATCAGTATCTAAAGCTATTTATTGTAATTAACTTCATCAGATAAGTGTTAAAAAAATATTTGGTAATTTTTTTTTCTCTTGTTGTCATTAGAGACCGTTTTAAACATTATGCGTCATTATTGTTAAACCCCATATTTTCTCGAAGTTGATAACCTCATTTACAGCATCTTTAGAAATTGAAAAATACTACTATCGTGAAGCAAAATGCAAGGTAAGCAATTAATTGTTTTTTTTATTTTGCTATATTAACAAGAATTAGGTTAAACAAAAATTATATTTTGCTAAAAGTAAAATTCAACAATGTTAATGCATTTTCTCTTTACTAAATCTAGGTATATTAACGGCTTGACGTTTCATAATGATTACGTACCTTATATTAGAAAATAATTTTAATATTTTGTAAATTTAATCCTCGGCAAAGCTGTGAATTACCTTAGCTGTACATTTCAAATTATGAACGCACTAAAAATAAAATAGATATAAGTTTAAGGAAATAAAATTGTACATATAAAACGGAGCAAAAGGCATTACCAAAGATCAAGTAGAATTTTGTTATCTTAGACGTCTTCATCTAATGTAGACTTTAATTAGGATACACTCTGCGTGTATTAATAAAATAAACGCGAATGAAGTGAGCGTGAAAATTTTTGTAACATATCTTGGCAGGTAGCAGCAAAATAAGTTTGAAATGGTAAATCATTCAGCTCAATCAGAAAAATAGGGAAGGTCGTAAAACGACAGAGCGGACGCTAAAAATCAGAGCATATTTTGTACTGTAGAAATGAACGCCACTAATAGGGGTAGGTATACTAATACAGAAAACCACTAGCGAAGCGAGCGCGTAAATTGACTGACCTGAATTGACTCGAAGTTGTTGCATTACGGAGTATCCACCAATGGTTGAATGTACTTAGAATATAATATATAATATAATATATTAAGAAAAAAATGGCTTAAGTTGTAATGTAGTCTGCTATAACTCGGCCTTATCGATAAGGCTACATTACAACTTAAGAATCCGGAAGAATCCGGATGCCTACCTATTGTAGTTACAATAGGTAGGCATCTGGATTTCAGGGGGGCAGCCTGCCCCCCTCCCCCCCCCCTTCGGTACACCCATGCAAATGTCACATAAAAGATCATACCTCAAAAATTACTTATAATTCGTTACGCATAGAAGTAGGTAGCTTAGGTAGGTATAGGTAGGATATGTGTATTAAAACATTTTCATAACACAAACGATGAAAAATCTAATATTAGAGACTCCAATATATGTATTTATCAAAATGGGAAATAAAACATCACATTCAAGTAAGGCATTATGTTCTGTTGAATTCACGGCATAGTGTTGATGAGCATAGCATAAAATGTCGGTTGAATGGAACGTACAAGTTTGGTCATGAACTATTTTTCAGCAGTTTTGCTTACTGTGATGTTATGACCTTCAGCTATGTTAAAAAGTTTCGCAAACAGTTGTAAAAGAGTAGCCTTCTTTTTACTTGGCAACTAGTTTCGATTGAAAAAATCTTACTGCACTAGTTATACCATACCATCGCATCCGAGTTTTGCTACTATTAGCTAATAAGTTTCGTAAACAGCTGTAAAATAGTAGCTCTCTTCTTTATATCTATATCTAAAAACATTCTTCAATCGCAACTAGTTGCGAATGTAGCGTTGATCGTTCAACATATATATTAACGCAAATAATAACAATAATGCTAATGTTGAACGATCAACGCTAGTCTTTTAACTACTACTTCAAACTTTGTTTTTTTGTAGTGTTTTGTAATAATATATGTACCTATGCCTGTATTATCATGTGTTTACTTGAATCGTTATCGTTATCGTAGGTAAATAAGTAAAATAACTTTACATAAGCGAGCATAATTATTATAAGCGATGGGCCCGTATGTTTGTAATGGCCACTGTCGCTAAATTGACTTTCTATTAATTTGGCGACATTGATACTTGATAACTTTTCTCTAATAAAACATTAATAATCGGCTATTGAAGTTTCTAATATAAGTTATTTATAATATTAGTAAGATTATTATATATTATCGAAAATGTAGCTATAATTAGATAAATAGAATAGCTGGATGAACTTCAATGGGGGTGCCACACAAGAGGAAGTAAGAAAAGGTGAAGAAAATAAATATTAACATCATTTACCTATGTTATTTAATAACCAAAGTAGAGTTAACCTCTAATAATCCAACGTAACACCAATATTAATAACACCAAATATATTTTTGTGATGAATAACACCCATAATTATATAACATTTACAACACACAAAAAGCCCTCTTTATATCCCTACTTCTCGCTGACGTGAACTGACACGATCGAAAATTAGACAGTTTATCTATATTCTAGTGTGTGTAGAATGTTAATATAGTATTCTACTATTAGTAAATAATAATCAACATCATAGTTAATAATAATTGTGTATGCAATGGCAGTGTTCAATGTCTGCAAAATACCGAAAATTGTATGTTATAGTTAGGTAGGTGTAGGTACGTATCTATAATCACATTACAAAGTAGTAGTAATGAGTGGAGTATATTTGAAAGTGGTACCAATTAACCGCAAAAACATTTTAAAAAGTTGTCAACTAAGTAATTATAGGATACATAGAATAACCAAAAAAGTTATTTATAGTAGAGTAAAACAAATTCCATTCACGTCTTCCCTATAATGTATTATAATAAGAGAAAAAAAAAATACAAAATGTACAAAAACATGAAAATTAGGTAACTAAAATCAACAGTTGCAAGAATCGAACCAATCTATCCAGTGTGCAATATGTTTAATTGTTTTTGATGCCACAAATTCAAGGAAAGGTGCTGTGACGAAGTAGAGAAAAAATAATAGGTATTATAAAATCATGCTTGTAATATGCACCTCAGGGAAGACATTCTATTTGCTTTGTGACATGAAAAACATTAACGTTTGCTAAAAAAATCGGGGAGTGACAATATGAGGTTATGTTTTGGAGGAGAATATCTGGAAAAGCGGTGGTACCTACCTAGACGAACTCTCCATAAAAGTCTTATCACCAAGTAAAGTAATTATTATTCACTTATTCGCTAATCACCGAAATCTTGATATCAACCACCTTATTATTCTCAATTCACAAAGTTAAATGTCAAATTCAGGGTCGAAATCTTATCTAACCGCTAAAAACAAATATCTTGAGCAGTTTGCATGAACAGCTAACGGGTTAAAACTAGTACTACAAGCAATAGGTATATCTAAAACTTGATTTGTGATATTAGAGCCCTCTAGGCTGACTACAACGTTTTCAGACGTATTATGAATAAATTTACCACAGCCAATAGCCTATCAAGAGTAGGTACATATAGTAATTCTTCCATCGCAACTAGTTGTGAAATACGGTTACGGTCATATGATGTATAAATATACCACAGCCAATAGCCTATCAAGAGTAGGTACATATAGTAATTCTTCCATCGCAACTAGTTGTGAAAATCGGTTGCGGTCGTATGATGAATAAATATACCACAGCCAATAGCCTATCAAGAGTAGGTACATATAGTAATTTTTCCATCGCAACTAGTTGTGAAATTCGGTTGCGGTGGCGACCGAGAGCATAAAATTATGTACTTGTTCTTTCCCTACAAATTATGTGAGTGAGATAATAATGATTTATTTGCAAAGGATAAATTAGAATCAGAAGAGAGATTATGATTTTTTCCTTCACAAATTATTCATCTGTAGATTACGCTGAGCAGGCGATACTGCTATAAAAATCATAAATAGGATATGATTTATTAATTTGGAACTTTATTCTTTTTATTCTGGATAACGTAAGTGACATTCATTACACGTTCCTAAGATGAGTATCACTATCAACTCTAAACATAACCTCAAATAACACAACAATTAACGCCATTTAAATTTAATTAAGGCAGAAACCCACGGGGCGTCGTGTATTTACTAATTAATATTGTAATAATACTTAATATTAATGTGTGTTATGTACTCATTATACTAATTGCTCCATATTTAACATACCTAATATAATATTCTAATAATAGTCTTCAAATGCATGATAATATAGGCACTATCTAAGAGCTAAGCGTTATACTAAATAAGTAAAAATAATCATAGAATATAATTATTTCATATTAAGGAAAGCTAAACCAAAAAAGTATAACAACATTATATTTTTGTATTTTGTGGTTAAGGACAATATAATGAATAATATAATAACATAAATTATATATTTTTATGCGTTAAATAAGATTTATAAGCGATGGCTATAATATAAATAATAAAGTATGACAGGTTTTCCATAAATATAAGTTAGAGATAATTATTATGCAGCAAAATCCTGATATAATTATAACTAATTTACTTCATAAACTTAGTACTTAGACATATTGGTCTTAGTTCGTATTATATACCTATGCTTATTCTTTGATTGTGGTGGACAATGATTACAGTGAAAGAATAAACAGGTAGAAATTTTATATTACCATTGTATGACCATTACATAGCCACCCAGTTGGGTAAAGAGTACACAAAATCAATACTTACTAGTAAAAAGCCATTATTACCAGGGGCCGTACTGTGAGCTCTTAGCGCGATTCAAAACAGAGCCAATATTGGATCGCTTGTCAAAATCTTTATACAAAAAAAAACAAAGTGATCCAATATAGGCTCTGTTTCGAATCGCGCTAAGAGCTCACAGTACGGCCCCAGGTAGCTAAAACTGTTCGAGCACCTATATAAATACTTATGTAAAAAAAGTACTCACGGATTGTATTCCCAACAACCAACAGTCAATAAAACTACTCGAGGATTATTATACTACACTATATTGAAATGTGAATAACACTCAAGATTTGTATTCAAAGATTAGTATACATACTAGTTAATACAAGCACTTTCATCAACAATCAATTTACATAGGTAATTCTTGATTCACTGAAAACCTCTCCTTCTTCTTCTTCTTTCATGACCTTCTATCGCTTTTTAGCTATAACTCTGCCAATTTCAAGTGAGTAATATTTGTGTGGTATATGTCAAGTCAAAGTCATAATATTTTGAAATTTAGGTTTCTACTCACAATAATTGTCATCAATTTTTTTCCACGACTGTCAAAAACTTAATATGTTTTTTTTTCAGATATTTTTTTCAAATATTTTTTTTTTGTTTAGTCCATCCCAAAAAAAATATAATACCTATGGGTTATTATGAGACAAATAATAAGCTCTGTATTCTATATTACTTACTAACATTCAAAAAAGAGAAAAATCACAGTTTTAGCGAATATATTTGATCCATTACATTGACGAAAATTATGTACTACGATCAGAAAAAAGAAATTAGAAAAAAAAAACGGTAGAACAAACTTTTGCTTAAATTATGTGTAATGAGGTTTTTTGTAAATTAAAAATAATTCTGTCTGTATTAGTCCTGTGTCGGTCGTTCATTTTCGGAGATCTCGGTCGTTCGTGATTGACTAGCCAAGTGACCGAGTCAAAAGATTCGATCAAAACGTCGGTCATCGGTCTCGAGAACGAATGCAATGCAGAAAAGTACTTTATAAGTAAGCATTTAAGGTTGATTTCAGAATAATTGGTATTTAACCGAGTCAAAAAATTCAATGACGTCGATCGGTCATCGGTCTCGAAAACCAATGCAGTGCGGAATAGTACTTTATTTACCAGCGCTTAAGGTTGATTTCGGTCGGTCACGAATCGGTCTCCGTGCATGACTGCACGGACTGTCTCACTCAGTCGGTCCCAAGGACCCGGGTCTTTAATGATTGAACGAATCGGTCGGTCACAAGAAGGCATGATTCGATCATTTTGATTCGGTCAATCACGATCGACACAGGACTAGTCTGTATATCTATCTAGGTATATAATAAATTAAGCACCATCATAGCACCATACTAAAAAGACATCACCTGTAGATAAAAGTATTCGATCACTTTATACTTGTCGATAAAACGTACTCCCAACATAATTATTCGATAAAAATATCTCACTAGCGGCTTAGTACTTAGTAGTTGTAGTACTTTGTTCAATTGGCTAGTCCTATACTATCTATAGTCTACTATTGGTTCAAAAATATAAGATGAAAAATAGTATGTTTAAATTTAGTCAGAAGAGAGAAAAGTTAGGTATGAAAGATCAAGAAATGACAGAAATAAAAGTTAGGTATTTAAGATTTTTGATTCACTTTTGTTTGGTTTTCTAATACCTACTTTGCTTCTCTACGAAATAACTTGTTGATCGCTAAAAAATCTATTATTTTCCATTTTATCTTCTCTAAGTATTTTGAGTTGTAAGTATCCTAAGTTTAACAATTCAATTCATGGAAGGCTATACAAGGTGACCTTGAATTGGTATGTTATCCCGAAAGGGGGTAAAGCTACACCCCAAGGTAGACAATGTTTCTTCTACATTACTTTACACATTACATCTTACATCTTCGACATTACTAAATTAATAGTTTTTCGTTAAAGAAATGCCATGTAAAGTTTACAATCGAAAATAGCCTTAGCGCAGCTGGGTGGTTGAACTTCGTCCTTGACAGAGTGCACATAAATGAGTTTAAAGACCTGTGTTTAGAAATGAATTTATAGTATCTTGTTAACTCTCGTAGCGATCGCACGTGCGATTTTGCGAGTGGATTTATTTTTTACCATGGAGGTTTTGAGACACTCAGTTTCAAGTAAGGCTCTTACAACTTGTAGGGCATCATGGTCCCAGTCCCCCCATTTCGGGATAACATACCAATTCAAGGTCACCTTGTATAAAATATACTTATATCAAATAATCTGAAAACAATTATAATCTTCGATTAAATTCTAACTAAAGCGTCAACAGTTACACAGCGGTATGTGATTTTGAATTAAGAAGTTGATTTTATTGATTAATATTAATATCCTGAATGTGAGATTAATTAATTTTAATTATTAGATTTAAAAAATGTACATAAACAATGTGACACGATTCGCTTACCTATTATGTAATATGAACCAAATTAGAAGAATATAAATAGTTTTAGCTAAAAGAGGTGTGGTAATTTTTAAAAGAGAGTATTACTTATATATTTTTGTCATAGTTAGTAAGTATATTATCTGCTTTATTTCTTCCTTATTCATTCTAAGTCAGTTTTATATAATGTACGTGATTTTTAACTTCTGAAGTCACTTAATATCGTAGTTCAATGCCAATTTAGTTTCGTTATAAATCAAATCAACAGTAAGTAAATGTTTGTCAAAATACGTTTATAATTATTATACAATAGTTAATTTTGATGATTGTAATTTATTTACTATTAAACTATTTTTGATCAAAATGAAAGCCTTCATGTACCTACTTACTTTTTAATTTATAGCTATGGTATTTATTTCATTCCACAATCACAATATATTTCCATTACCTACAATAATTATTATGAATAGGTAAAAATTGCTTGAAACTTGAGAAGAAAACTATGATTGTATAAAAATACTTTGTATAATTATAGGTATCTCAGTCATAAAATAAGTATATTCATTTGACATAATTTTACAGTAGAATATTTATTGATACTTACTAATCTTTAAATTAATGAATGTAAAACTTTTAACAATACAAGATACATTTTATATAAGTTAGATTTTTATGCCCCATTATACTTCTTTATTTATTTTTAATGCATAATCATCAAGTAAAATCAAAGCATAAAATATGTACACATAGGTTATATAAATCATCGCTTCATTTGACAATGTAAAACAAACAAACAAAAACAGAATATATGAATAAATGTTACAAATGAAATTTGGAGAATTAAATAAAATGATGAAACCTTGTGCTCTAAATGGGAAAAAAAAATTGCGAGTTCACTTATAATAATTTTCAATGTTGTTATTGTTTATCAAACCAGTGCACGCTAGTATGCAAAATTAAATGTCAAACAAAGATATGGAGACACTGCATTATTATGGCAAATG
This sequence comes from Ennomos erosarius, assembly GCA_963580505.1. NCBI lineage: Eukaryota > Metazoa > Arthropoda > Insecta > Lepidoptera > Geometridae > Ennomos > Ennomos erosarius. The sequence goes on from OY756982.1 coordinate 12,319,746, forward strand.
AATATAACTGCTTATTTTATGTTTGTTGAATAGGATTATAACGTCGATTTAAAATTTGTACATAACCGCCTACGGGCCAAAGCAGATCTCAGTCTAGTCAAACGTGTAGTATGTATATAATAATTATAAATTATTATATTGATAGTAACTATTGTAAAACATAATATAATTATTATGTTATTAGGGTTGATTAGGACTATTAATCTATTTCATAATATTTTTGCAATAATTCTATTCATTATTTATAACTGCTTAAACTATATTTGTATTAAAGTATCGATAAGAAAAAACGTGTACCGAAATGGACCGAAACAATGGGTTATTCTAGTCAAACGAGTAGTATGTAAATATTACAATTATAAGAAATAATAAAATATAATAATAAATTAAATTTTAGGTCTAAAAGTACTGTTTGCTTAAACATTAATTCATATATATAGGTATATTATGATATAATTTCATGATAGGAGGTCGTAACCGCGTCTTTTTCAGTATATACCTTTGTATTTAAAGAGTAGGTAAAGCAAGAAACCGGCACTTAAAAGTCTCATTATTACCTAATTATAAAAAATGAAAATGGCATTAAGCAAAGATATATTTTTACGATATATATTATTTTTTTAATAAAAGTACGAAATATAAAAAACTAAGTTAAGTTATGTATAGTATTAGATGTCTGTGGTTAAGATCTAGCATGTTGGTAGTAGAGTTGGGTATAAAATGAAGTATCGCACCGCTATGGTAAGCTGCTGAGTTAGCACGAACGGTAGGCAAAATTTTCTTTTCCCTGTATTACTATTATTATCCACTTGACAGAAAAGCAAGTATCAAGAAAGTGACATAAAATGGGGAAAGACGATTTTATCCACCGTTCGTGCAAAGAGAATGAAATAGCCAGTCCACCTAGGTAGCTATTGGTACATGATAATGATAATTACGGAATAGCTGAAATTATTTTTTACACAAGGAATAAAAAATATTTTGCAATAATCTCCTGTTCACAATCCACATTTAATGGTTCATAAATTGTTTAAAGGTTAGATCTCCATTTACCTACGTAGTACTGTAGTACAGGATGAACAGCATGAACTGTATACCTGGAGGCATATTATAGAGACTGAAAGCATTTGATTTTCGCCATTTTGGCGCTGATTGCTGAAAGTGGCATAATGAATGTTCTCAAAACTAATTAAGGCTGCTATATACGCGGAACCACTATCTCGCTTCCGTATTGAGATATTTTTAAAATGTTAAATAGCTGAATTTACTAACAAAAAAATCTGGTTAAACTATGTTCTCAAGAATTCTATTACAAATGCTCAACAAAATATCATATTAATCCAAACAAGATAGTTTAACTGTTTTTTCGTAAGTTTTCAGTTATTTAACATCTTCAAATATGTCGCAATGCACGAGCGAGATAGCAGCCTTAAACCAACCAATCAATTCTAGTTCTCCGTAAGTCTGTAGGTACACTCAGAGTGGCGCTTCAAAATATGATTATAGTCTGCGTACTGTATAACAATGGTTTAAAGGGCAATTTGTGTTTTGCAGGTGAATTTATGTTAAATAATTTCAATAATTTTAACTAATTATAACTATGATGTAAAAGAATAACATTACTGGAGAAACCGTGGTATCTAGCTGGACGAACTCTGCAGCAGTCCTACCACCTCTTTGACTTCCCGCAGTCAAAATTATCACATCTTTGAATTTACCGCTAGACACATTGTAGGTTGTATTTGCAGTGATGAAATCCTCAGTGCTCCCAAAAACCATACACACAACACGGACAGTAGGGTACTCATCCGCACACCACCAGACTGTACCTGTAATTTAAATAATTATATTAATCCTTGCTATGTACCCACATGCTTGCTTCTACATCCCTAGTAATAAAACTTGTAAATAAGTAAGACGAATGCCTAAAACTAGTAATAAGGATAGTATCCGTGGGTGGACGGAGAAAGAATATCCACCCCGCCATCGGGCTAGCGACTCGTAAAAGGCGAGGTACCCGATGTAGTGGCAGGGTGTTTGAAGCTACTCGTATCCTATTCTGTTTCGTCAGTGATAGAATATTTGAAGCTTTAACACCCGTTGGCTAAACCACTACAACAATAACTGACTGCAGTATCAAGTCAGTCGAATTTGTCAGTCTGACCAACTGACTTGCAAATTCTTACTCTCGCTTTAACATCTTCGCGTGAGAAGTGCGGCCGTCAGCCTGTTACCAACCATTAAAACTTACAAACAACAAAATTATTCTATCAAATACACCTTTAATTTTGCGTTTTTCTATTATTAATTTGTTTTATTTTTTATTTGTCCTAACCTGAACATCATTTGTAATCTTTTCATCTGTCACAGTAGTGTATGTTTTGTTTCTACAAATATCCTCTATTATGACAGATAAAAAAACACTTCTGGGTGGTCTTTCATGAAGAGTTCAAAAAATTCACCAACACCTGAAACAGAAAGGATTGATAAAAGCGAAATCATTAACTGCTGAACTCTACAGCTTTTTTACTTACACTAAAATTCATTGCTTTATTCGCTGCCTGTATGCCTAACTGTCTGAGGAGGTTTGGATTGGATTTCATTTGGCATTAGTTGTAAATTAGTATAAGTTAGGTTAGGTTAGGTGTACGTTGTGTATAAGTGGTCAAATGAAAAGACAGTTAGGCTTACTGGACGTTTATCGTAATGTAAATTATGGCAAATAAAATAGTTGAAGGTTTTCAAGTTAATGCTTTCACATTTATTTGTATGAGTATTGATGTGATACGAAGTGTAACCGTGTTAGTTCAATGAGATTACGCACCAATGTTTCGTCTTGCTTCTCAGTTATATTTCCTTTGTTTTCTTTCATCCTTCTTCGTAGGCAATGTAGCACTTCATGGAAATTGAAGACCCGTAAGAAATTGCTGGCGTTTTCAATTACCTTCTCGCCCGCCAGTTTTTTTCTCTGTATCTTTATCTATATCATGTATTCTCTGTCTTCCTATTATCTTTCTATTTCTGAGAGTAAAGAGTTGCAGAATTCAAACACAGACGTTCCATGGATGCAAAACTATGCTGAGAAAATTGATAAAGTAAGCCACTTTGCAATAATTGTTCTGGTACCTAGTATTATTACCATCTATCTCTCCAGTCTTCTGTTTGTAGAGAGAACTATTAATATATGTGTAAATGCTTTTTTTATATGCTACTTAAATAAATGTCTTACAGTGGGGTGTGTTATTGCCACACGTTCATACAGTGGTTAGAGCAGACTTTTAAGCAAAGTATGTACTAGTGTACTAGTATCTGTTTCTATATTTGATTTGTTATTATTTCCAACTGGTTATATTTATTTATTATCTTCAATTTTGAGCGATCTGAATATATTATTTAATTTTGCCACAATAATATCAGAAAAGTTATGCATGCCAAATCATCTCTGTATGTTTTATCAAAAAATATTAAATATCATCACCCATTATCTACAATTATTGAAATAGTTAATCGAATTCCAACTTGGTTAGTGTGTATAAATAATGATGTTCGTTTGAATGAGTGTTTTGTATGAATTAGATGTTTGTAGATAATGTTGAAAATTATTTAACAAAAATACTTTCTTATGTTTTGATTAAAATGTATGGATGATGACAAAACTATATTTAAATGAGAATTATGAACTGTAAGCCTTTCCAACTTTTTTGAACTCAATTTCGGTTTTGTTCAAAAGCGTACATGGACATGGTTTTTGTAAAATTTTGTCATTTTTATAGATTTTTCATGCTATGCTATTGATAAAAAATATGTTCAAATTGCTCTAGTCTATAATTAGCTTCTAATAGCACGTAATCCGGCTTACATTAGGTAAAAATTACGTCGATTAACTCGACCGGTGTTCGGGCAATAAAGATGCCCATCCTCACGGAGTATGCGCGGCGCCGATGACCGGTCGAGTTAATCGACGTAATTTTTACGTAAAGTAAGCCGGATTACGTGCTATTATGAGTTCTACTTACGTTACCTTCTATAATATTATAATTAGCTTCTTTTAAAACTGTTTCTTTTTCTATGCAACATGAACTAAAGTTTAGAGAATCCACCTCATATTGCTCCCAAGATCATTTTTATGAGGTGAAGTATCCACATTTTTTTATCATTGCTATTATTTACCTAATATTATTTCGTTTGTTGATCATTCTGATTGTTTACGTTTCATAAGTTCATTTAATTTCACTCTATCGCCGACTTACTCTTCAGTGTTACGTCATTTTATAATTTTAATAGTTGTCTATCTATTTTTTTTTCCTCTCAAACTCGTTAAATTTTAATATCTTTTACAGGTTAATATACAGTACCACTTACTTAAAAGTATGCAACTGTTCAACAATTATTGAACAACTACATAGGCATCATAACTAAGGCATAGTATCGCAATTTCATAGTTCTTAAAATAAACACCTAAATCTTTGGTATATTGCTTGTGTCGATTTGACTGCACCACCTTTTTATCAATCACAGCTGTTAAGCTCGCCTCATTGGCGCAGATTCCTATTGATTCAAATACTACCTTTATTGCGACTTAATTGTGCAGGTAAACTTGTACGATTGGTTACGATTAAGTTTTATCAACATGTATGTCTGAAATACTTTAAAGCAACAAATTGTCTTATATTGTTTTAGTGTTACAGATTTGTAAGAACACCAAAGTGACATATCATATTGTAAGAGCGACCTAATGACAATGATAAGGCAAACGGAGTCATTGTCACCGAATTTCCATCAGACGTTTAGCTATTGTGTATAACGGTAAATCTTTTCGCTAAAAATCTTTCCACCAAAGTCATGTAATCTACAATATTGATGTGTTACTATTCTTGATCATTTGAACTCACCTTTATCACTAAAACTTATTAAAGTCACATTTCTGTATACAATACCACATCTAGCTTAAAGTATTTTGATGAGCCATACCTTACTAGAGTCAAGGAATCTGCAGTGCTCAGATATATAACATCTTACCCATATAGTGTCTGATAAGTACCTTCTGATAAGTAAGTAGATACTGAATTTTTCAACTCTGTACGCTACCAAGCCCTTTTTAGATCCTTCCCTATTAAATTCTTTATTATTTATGGTTTTTATAGCAGTATCACCTGTATTGCAAAGCATATCCCGGCATGAGGGATCCATCCATCCCTCAAGCCGGGATATGGTTCAATCCCCGCTCGTGATTCTAATTTTTCCTTTACATATTAATCAGTAATTCTTTATTGTCTTAAGTTCTTCTTATCCATAATTTAATAAAATGATTTTGTTGTATCATTCACAGGAAAGGCAAAATAACAGAGTCACCTAGTTCCTAATGGAAAGTAAATGTTTTGCCATGCACAACTCATAATTTTGAACAACTAAGATGGCCTGAGTAATAAAATTTTTTTGTTAATTATTCAAACCATTGGCGAATGTATTTGTTCTAAATTCTTCAAATTAATATATTTTAAGATCATTTAATTGTTACTATTTTTATTAATATTAACTTCGTTTCTTATATTTTTTAAATTAATTTATAATAAAATATGTAAATTTATTTACTTTGATTATATCTATATTTTAAACATCTTTCGTACCCTAAAATAAAGGTTATAACTTTCTAATTTAAATCCCTGGAATATGCATAATATGAAAAGTTTACATTTTCAATTATTTTTACAAACAACATCTGTAAATATTTATGTTTAAACTTGCTACCTCTTTTTTCATTCACAACCTACCTCTATATTTTAAATCGGAGTAATAATAATAATACCTCAGAATAGTCGTTTAATCGGTAAATTGGAAATCAATTTTAGGAAAAAATCGATACAGTTTAGGAACCAAAAATACCTCTAATAAAAGACAGGCTTTGCCAACACTCAGTTATGATTACGTACCATTTATTATTGCTTGAACAAAAAAAAATATTTTACTTTCTATTATTTAGTTACACTAAAATAATTAGATATTGCTCCCTATCTTATTATAATAATAACCATGATGTAGTTGTAAAAATAACTCGTAACTGCAAATATAATAATATACATTATTTCTTCAACTATCTAACATTATTTTATTAAGTACTCTACTTTTTTAGATTTTAAATCAGACGTTTTAGGCAGATTTTTTTTAAATTTTATTTTATTATCTAGATAGCAAAGAGTGATTTTAATAAACTGTTTTTAATGTATGTATTTCACAACACAAACCTCAATAGACGTAAATATTGAAATTGGTACAAAATAATTATGTTTAATATTAATAACATTGCATAGTTAAATTTCATTCATCATCCCAACATACAATAACATTACGATACTTTAAAATAGTAAAGGCTTAGCTTATGAATGAAATATAGTGTAGTTAGAATTCATAATTATTAGAATTTCATTTAGGTATATTGTAAAATAATTCTGTTTGCTGTTATTATGTATAAATAATATTCCAGTTGAACAGAACATAGACCAAATAAATACTTTTACTCTATAGATTATCATTATTATTGTATCATCATAGGATCTACAGTTAATCAATCTGAATTAAACTTTTATCCATCCCCATTAATGAATATACATAATTATTAATAATATATATATTATGAAATATTTATAATTTAATATATATATATATTATATATAAGGTGCATTTCACTTAATTTATCTCTAAAATTCATATTAGTTCTTGTCCACATACATTCTAATCTTTGCATTATTTATATCATAATGTCACATAATATTTCTAATCATTGAATCATTGATCTACTCATTTTATGATGGGTGTAACTATTTGTAATCAGAACACCTGTTCACTCATAATATTTAAAAAAAAAACAAATTATTACTTAATTTATTTATATAACTTAAGCCTACGTTTCTTTACAATATTTCTATAAAGAATATTATTACAAAAATATTATAAAAAACCTAATCCTAATTTCGTATCGGTAGCGGGGCAGGGCCTAACCTACCGGTGGTCAGAGCTGCAGAATGAGGATCCTCCTAACAATACGAGCCACGCAATGCTTGCTGAGATGAAATTCCACATAGTGATTACCTCGTGAGCGAAGTCAAGGTACTTGCTGAGTTTGTCCTTCTCCGCCCTCACCAGGTTCTCGTACCAGCACGATATCAGGCTTATTGGCAACTATAGACCTGTGCGTGATGATAGAGCGGTCCTGATAGAGCAATGCACGACCATTTGTGTAAATACAGAATATTAAACATCTATTATTCAACAGTAAAATAAGCGGATGGATATTAAATAAAATTTCATTGCAGTAAAGCTTCACCAGCCATTAATAATTATATGTATTGAAATTCCAATTTATACGCATACAATAAAATTTTATTCATTTTATCATATCATGTAGTAAGATTTTGGACTTCTTTATCGGGAATCTGGTCTAAAATCACATTAAAATTAATATGTATCTTATTATTGTATTTATATAAATAGATATCATTTTACTGTAATTTAGATAATATGCCTGTATTCTTGCCAGTCTTCATATAAGTAGATATTTAATATCATTTTATTTATAATATTTATTATATATACTCGCACATAGTGTAGTAAATCTATTATAAGAAATAATAAACTACTGAGTTGGAACCAGATCTTAGATGTAGTTTTCTAATAACTCAGTTATTTGGTAATATATAAGTCATAACATTAATCAGTAACCAGCATAAAAAGAATATTAACATTAACGTGGGTTACCAAAAAAATTATTCAACTTTGTTAGGCATTAGGATTTAATGTATATTAAATTAAAATTAATGGCGTGCTCGTAATGTTTAGTAGATAAAGTAAGGGGTTATAATATTTTAAGGTTTTTATATAGATATTTGTGGCCGTAATACAATGCTAATAAAAAGATGTTAATAATACTTAGTTGTTAAACGGGCTTGCATGATAATGTAACGAAAATGTTGTCATAATTTTCCAAAGTATTTATAATGTATTTGTTTTATATCGATTTGTATTAAATTCGTATTTTTGTTAGTATTAACATTAATATTACACTCTGTTAAATTGTTGAAAATAATCATATACCTAACTACTAAAATTATCAACTTCATTCAAAAATCTTAGTGGTGTATTAAAATATATTTTAGTTGTTACAAAAATTGACTCCTTAATGAAAGTGTAAAGTTAAATGAAATCCTAATACAAATTTAAAACCTTATTTTAATAAAACATCGATTGATTAAAACGTTTTAAAAGGTTGAGGAAAGGGGTGGCTACTAGGGGAGGATGGAGGCCACTAAGTTCATAATTATCTAAAAAAATAAACAAGCGACTTAACCTATGTTACATGAAAAATATTTCATAGTTTGGTGAGGAGAGTAGTATATAATAGGAGAGGACACACTAGCTTTATAACATCTCTCTATTAATAATGCTGTTTGTCCCTATCGAGTACCGACCTTTACAGCGTCACCAAGCGAGAGGGAGGGCAAGCAAGGAAGCAACAAGTTAAATAGAGTGCGAGCCTCGGTTGGGGCTGTTGTCTGGCAAAAGAGGATCAAGAACTACGTCCACTAAAAGAGTGGGCCCTATGGAAAATCGCGACCGTTCTAGCTCACCATAAGGGACGTTGACCTCACCGGCAATATCAGTATTGTGTTACACTGATATCCCACATCCGTGCCGAAAACGGTACCTGAACCAGATAAGCTAGACTGGTCCGATTATCCAATACTAGGTATATGACTGCCATAGGGCGGGCGGCGACGACAGTAGAAAACTTAGCAACTACATAAGAGACCTTATCCACCAAAAATTTTCATAACAATTACTTACTTGTTTTTATAACCATAACATTATAAATGTATTTTTAATTTGATAGGTTTTAATCTGACAGGCGAGATAATTACTATCTTGTTTTAGATCTTTTCCTTCAAATTAATATATACATATTATTAATAACAAAACTTGTATTGTTATGATGATTAAATGCAACATATTTACACTTTTTTTGAAAACTGCAAAATCTAACCGGGCATGTGGGACACCACATCAAGGTCTATTATTATAATCTCAGCATCATAATTATTTACATCAAAACCAACTTAACTATTTCAAAAAGTTTTGTGATGACAGGAATTGCTTTAAGGGGAGGGTGGAGGTCTTTAGATTCATCAATATCTAACTAAAAAAATAACAGATATAATTTGTCACATGAATAAAAAAGTTTGGCGTGGACAGGAGTGGCTACTAGGGGAGGGCGGAGGCCACTAGGTTTACAATATCTTGGAAAGTTAACAGCAGATATAATAATTATTTATCTCCCAACATTAAATCCAAAATTTATTTTATTTTTGGTGCGATGAAGATTTTCTAACAAGGTACAAAGAAAGTCACTATTTTCCTTATGTTAATATTGACCAAAAATAAATATAAAACCGCTATTTCATAAAATTGACACTAATTAAAACCAAAATAAGGTCTAGATAGTAAACACTACAGATTTCAAGAGATCAAATCTATTCCATAATACCTATACATTATTCAATACACATGGCAAATAATATTATCATGCAAAAGTTAATTTCATTTAAAGCGCTTTTTAATTATAATCAGTCGATAATGTTTATATTTTGTGTCTATATTAATGAAACTACAAAATCCACCTGAAAGCCTTCCAGACACAAATTACATTTGGGTGTTTTTTGTATATGTAACTCCATTGTACAATTTGTGACACTTAATATTAAGATCAATAAAATAATATCATTGATTTCTTGAACGTCTTCTTAATCATAATCAGTGCACAGAATATTTATATTACAATTATTACTTTTCATACATAATATTTACCGAAATAAAATAAATAATTAATAATCTTTAATTATATTTTTGTATATTCTCAACGTTTATCCTCGAATAATTTAGACTTTTATCCTACAGATTCTTAGGTGGGGAATTAAGTGGCATTGTGTGCATAATACCTAGATTGTTAAAAATATGAATGTTTATTAATAATTTTATTTGTATGCTATTATGAAGGCGTATACGCTTCAAATTTGTGTCCTGTGATTTCTTTGTGTACGTACCTTTTTTAGATAATTTATGTACCTATTTAATAATCCCTAATAATAATTTTTTAGAGGTTTCGCACATGAACGAAGTGAAATTCGAAACGCCAATTCGACGAAAGTCAAGAGCAGCGATCGTTATGTTACATTGTAAATCCTTATTTATTGTGTTTCATTGAGTAATAATTAACAATTTATTGTTGTATTTATAATAAAGATAAGTGCTGTACTTTTTGTGAAGCAATTCTTTTATCCCTAGTTGTTTTCGTATCTAGTTAAATGGTACCTTTGGTATAAAGTGGCTTTGCAGAACACTAAACGTTAATTATAAAGATAATTGGAATTTAATTGTTTAATAAACGCTTAAAATCACTCATCTAAGACATCAAAAATATGATGTTCACTTTTTTCAAGGTATAAAATAGGTCAGTTTTATTATTTAATTAGAAGTACAGGTGTACATTAAAAGAACTAAAAATCAAAGTAAAATAAAAAGGTTAGAAGTAGATACTTATATGTAGAAACCTATATAATAATTATTTTATTATATTTTGTGTTATTTAGGTAAGAGTTTAAGTAATAAATTTATTTTAAATATTATATTACTTAGATATAAATTTTAGAAGTAAAGCTGTACATTTTGAAAAATGACGTTGATGGCATATTAAGAACTAATCACATACACCGTAATCATAAAATGTATAAATAAAAGTTATAAAATGCATAGCTACAGGAGAAGTGTAAACCACATTTAAAGTTGGTTTTAGGTAAGTTTTGTTAGTATTTATATAGCTGTAATCATAGCTGTAACTCTCTATGTACATAATAAGTCCTTATAAAGTACTTGTATTTGTATTTGTGTTATTATTTAATTTTATTTTCGTAGTTTATAAATTGGCAAACCGTTCTTGACTACAGCCGATGTGAATTATCTAATTATAAGATTATAATCTAAAAAACCATCCCGACTATCAGTTTTTTATATTGTGTGAAATATATAAATATATATAATTATAATAATACCTCTGCTAAAGTTATATTTTAAATAATACCCAACTTTATCACAAGACGAGCACGAGCAGAATATAAATATCTATCAAAATTATTTACCTAATTACTGTAATATCCTGTACATAATATTATTTCCATTGGTGGCCTCAAAATGAATTAAAATTAAATAATACTGTAATTTAACATTAATAATAATTTTAATCGTGATCGCGTGATCGGATGTATCCTTTTCCTAATTCACATTAATGAACTCCCTAAAAAAATTAAAGAATCCTGCGTACTTTTTGCGGACGATATCTCCATTTTGACATCTTGTAGAAATAATATAAATTTAAATATAAAATTGACTGACATTTTTAATAAAATAACTAATTGGATGACTGACCACAATCTTGACTTAAATTTATCAAAAACCACAATAATGCAATTTAGACCCCATCAAAAGTTGCCCTTGACATTCATTTTAAATATAATAATAATAATAATAAATTGGAATGTGTTGACGCGGCTACACTACTAGGCATAGGCATTGATACGCATAAAAATTGGAAAAGCCACCTTAAAAAAATAAAAACTAAATTGTCGAGTTTTACATACGCACTTAGGGAATTACGACGCGCAACTGACCTAAATACAGCTCTAACAGCGTATTCTGCTTATGCACACTCGTGGCTAAACTACGGCATAATACTCTGGGGAAATAGTACAGATGCTTAAGATCTATTTGTAGGCAAAAAAAATGTATCAGTATTCTCGCAAATATTAAACCGGACATCAGCATACAACATTTTCATAGACCTTACTTCATAAAATTCAAAATTCTAACAATAGTCTCTTTGTACATCCTAGAAATCTGTGAACTCGTAAAGAAACACCCTCAATTTTTCAAAAAATTGGCTGATGGCAATCGAGACTACGTACTACGATCAAACTACAAATATGATTTAGTTATACCAACATCAAAATTAGCAATGCACAGTTCCGGCCCGCGTTCAATAGCCATAAAAGTATTTAACAAATTACCACTCCATCTAAAAGAAATGAAGAAGAGAAAAAATTTACCGTAGCCCTGAAAATGTACTACAGACTAAAAGTTACTATACACTAGACGAATTCCTTTCAGATAAATTAAATATTTAATTATAGACTAGATCGATTCGCTCCACACAATATTGCTGTACCCAAGCTCAGTCATTATATAACATACTTAAATATGCTGTTATTAACACCAATAATGTTTGCAATAAATGATTGAGTATTGAATAAAGTTGATATATGCACGGAAAATTATTTCATTCGTAGCATTGATAATGTTTATTCTTGTTATATAAAAAATCCCAATAAAATATCTTAATACTAAATAAAATCTGTCAAAAATTTGCAGAGTTAAGTATATCGTTTTATTATCAAGTAACGTAGCAATGCAAATTAGTTTAAATCGGCTGCAATCGGCGGTAGATGGATGGATGTATTTCATTTTTCTGGAAACGTTAATTGTTTTGTACTTATTTTAAACGGAACGATAATTCGTTCGTTGAGTTAATGCTCATGATTAGAATAATATTAAAGCTGTTTCTAAAACTATTTGCAGATATTGATATAGGAAAAGAGTAAAGGAAAATTGAGTCTAATGATATAAGATTTTAAACTTCCATGGTCACATTAAAAATAATAAAACAAAATAAACAATAATAATAATAATAATAATAATTTGGTTTAATATCCCGTTAATAAACAATATGTGAGTCTAATGATGCTATAAATGAGGTTTAAACTTAATTAAATTTATAATAATCGGTGTTTAGAATAGGATGTTCGATCGTGAATGATTTTTTTCAGTATATGAACATCGTTCCGACAGTACAGAGCAATGTGTTTTCGATTTTTTTTTTCTTTATACTTACAACTGAAATATAAAAAATGAGGCAACAACACAAAATAATAATATAGAAACATATTATTGCCATTACCACTTATTTTTCGTGTGATAAAAATCGAAGAATATCGCTCACAAATATAATAATATTATAATAAAAAATATCAAATAGCTTTCGATGTTTTTTGTAGTACCTCGCTTAGGGTGTGTGACATATCATAATTGAAATAATTATAATCAGATACTTCTTATAAATTGGGCTCGTTTATTTGAACCTTACAAAGAACAAAACAAAATAATCAATGTAGCCATAAATATGTCATTATTGTATACTTATACTCTTCACCGTTTTATTGTGTATAATAAATTGGTGTCGCTTCTACTTTTAATCACTAGTGACGTTATCTAACATTGATGAGGGTACTTTAAAATTGATGTTATATTCATTTTAGTAACAAAGAAAATAATTTGCATCACTATACCTACAAGCGGGATTTTGGTCCCACATCCATCCATTTTTAGTATAGCTGGTAGATGACTGTGCTTAACTGCCTAATTGTCAGATCAAAGAAACAAGTGTCTCGACTCTCATGTAGAGTCACCCCTAGCTGTATTATAAGGATGGATGGATTTATAACTCAGATCCCGCTAACCAGGCAAACAATGTATACAATAATAATAATAAATAATAAATAACGCTCAACGATCACATACATAGATCCTGGACCCTAACTAGGATTCCCTGTATCTAGGGACCCCGGAACTACGAGGACCATAATCCCACAACACCCAGACACAGAACAAGTATTTGCGCTTTTTTTTTCGGGCACAAATACTTGTCCTGTCGCGGGAATCGAACCCGCCACCTCCGGGCTATGAGCCGACTTGCTCAACCACCACACCACGGAGGCTGTCACTAAAAGGTAACCAGGTATACAATAAAATTAGAAAGCTGAGAGCAATATAGACAGAACAAATTCAATGATACGCTCAACAGTACATATTGATCCGGAGACAAAACGCCATAGTACCTATAGTTGCACCATCAATGGTACTTCTCAATGGTACACACATAACTTGATATGGTACATCTGGGACGGATTAAGTAATCGAGCCCGATTGCGTATTAGTTCGTCATTTTGGAATAAATATAGTATTGTTTCCTGTTTCCTGTCTGTCCCATGCTGTTCTGTCATTCATAATCGCTCATCTCTATTTCAAGCTGTTTTATTAAATAAACGATGAATCTGTGTACTGGCTGTTTTTCATTTCACCCTCCCTTTCTTTTACTTTTGATGGATGCAGGAAGCCAGGGCCCTAAGTCAGCTATTTCAATTGTGTCCATGAACCATTGAAATAGAAAACTTCGGGCCCTGCCATAGATTTATATATCAGGATATGCCCGAAGGAACATTCTATTTTGTCAAAATGGCGTGGGAAAAGTCAGCGCCATCTATTAGATCTCGCGTGAACTACGACAAGTTGAGAAAATTAGGTGCCTATCGCTACCATTATGTCCGTCAATGTTTATGTTTACAATGATTATTCCAAATATAAATTCGATTATTTTGTTACAAAACAGAGTGTAATATTGTAAATATTGAATTACTTGAGGTAAGAAACTTGGTCTTTCTTTTTACTGCACTTGAGTATAGATTGTGCAACCCTTCACAATACAACTTGGCATATTATGTTTGTGACATTCGACCGATGCCTTCTAACTTCCATCACAGACTGAGCGCTAGTGGATGCCAATCTGTGAAATTGGCCCCCACTTTGAAGCAACCTATAACCAGTCATTAGGCCTGTCCTTAATATACTTATATGTCTATGGGCCCTGCAGACGCCCAAAGTGGCGCTCTCTGGGGGAGGTCTACCTATGTTCAGCAAAGGACGTCTTTAGGCTGTTTATGACTTTTCGTTAATGGTGTCGCGACGTTTTGCTTCGCACATAGAATGCAACATGCGACATAAGTTAACATAGATAATATACGGCAACTCACTACACAGTTCATACAATAACGAACATAGATACAATAAAATCATTTCCACCGCGAGGACAATACACGAGGCTGCACCCTATCATCTCCTGGCTGGTGAGGCCTTAATCCTCTAGGGAGTTGTTATTTGCTAGTGAGACCTTAATCCTCTAAGGAAACGCGCTATCGACTGGTGAGGCCTTAATCCTCTAGGAAGCCGCTATCAGCTGGTGAGGCCTTAATCCTCTAGGAATCCGCTATCGGCAGGTGAGGCCTTAATCCTCCAGGAAGTGCGCTATCGACTGGTGAGGCCTTAATCCTCTATGAAACCACTATCTCCTCACGGAGCATAGAGCAGGACCATAAGGTCCCTTGATGGACCTCCACATCACCCCTACAGTCCAACCCTTAGCCACCATAGAACAAAATACACAAACTCCATGCTCAGCCCCCCAGGAGCCTTAGGTGCAAATCAGCCCATTCACGGGCTTGCTACTACAGTTGTCGTATCTATCTCTTAGCTACAATAAGTAGGTACTGAAATACAGCAGAGTAATTAATCCAGTTAATCTACTCACCAGGGTTACGAATTTCTATGGAAACTCGTGCCCTCCAATCGTAGTCACAACCTTTAGCTTGTGACCTACGTATAACTCATTACCAACAGATCAATTCTTAAATATTTATTACATGGACTGCTACACAACATCTTTGTCACAATTATATTTTTCTCTACCTCTGTCGTGGTGACAATCTCTACGCATGACGTCTTTCACGTTCAAAGACAACCAAAGGAGGCTTGTTATAACTTACCATGGAGGAAGTGATTAAAGCTCGCGCATCTCCGCGACAAATGGTAAAGTATGGCAGCTACTAAGGCTGAGTTGCACCATAATCACGATTAAAGTTACGGTCAAATTTTGACATTAGCCCGCCCCGCGAAGCGTGGAACGGTTATAGTTAGGGTTAAAGTTAGCGTTAAAGTAAGCTGGTGCAACTCAGCCTAAGATTACACTTTATGAGATAGGTACATACCTATTAATCAACGTATTTGGGTACTTACATCACAGCTACAGATGAGTGCGAAAAGCTGTATGTCAAACCCCACAAACTTCAGTGAAGTAGACGGACATAAGTGTTCCAAGTATAGGTACTACATCAATTTCATGCAACATAGCAGAACCCCGCATTTTTTTAAACTATAAAATATTACCTATACGAATCATTAGGGATTAATAAAGAACGAAAAATTTATTTAATACAATTTTAATTTTTACTCATATCCCTAATTCTAATTACATTTTCAATTAAGGTATCATAAAATTATATTAAGTAGGTAGGTGTCTACAATACAACTTATAATATTATGACTGTATTTATTATCTATTACAACGATTATTGAAAACTATCCATCATCATCTGAAGCTGAAATTGGTCATGAAGCTGTAATGGTATCCGATGACATCGCCTTCCCAGGCTAGTGTCTGTATTGTCTCAAGGGGGAGTTAGAACTGTGACGACACAAAAGCAACTGAATAACTTTAACCAGCTGTTTTTACGGCTTTCCCAATTATTCAAAATTAATACGATGTTGCACTTCATATTTAGGTCATTATTTTTAATACGTAGATGCGCAGAGAAACAATGGATTAATTTAATTGTTTTCCGATTTTTAAGTAGAACCCCAAGTAGAATTCAAAAAATGTGCTTACTACGGGTAGGGAACAAGAAATAAAGGCTATCAAATAATTGTATATAATTTACTTCGTGTTCGCAGTAATTATTACTCAACAATGCACAAAGCTACCACGGTGTTATTTATTTAAAAATGGTTGAAATATAAAGAGTAGGTACCTACGTTAAAAAACACTAACAAGGATGTTTGTTCATCAATTATCAATCAGTAGTAGAAAATACATAGGTAGGTAGGTATAACTAAATACCTACCTAATACAAATAGTCCACTAAATACTTGTATGGTTATTCTCGGTATTTGCAAATTCAGACATTTAGACTACGTTAAATAGAGGAAGTCCGGGAAATTTGAACTATTACCTTAAGAGGCAGTGAAAAAAAATATTAGCACATATATATCGTTTTCCTGTCTTCATTATAAAATGTGTTAAAAACGAATAACAATTAATTACAGAAGTAAAATTAAGATGCAGTCATCATAAAAAATGTAAGTAGGTAAGTACAAGTTTCAAATAATAATATAAATAAGAAAATAAATAAATAATGTACTTCAGAGTTCCGTAAATAATAATAGCATTAAAGCGGTCCGCGCTTCAAGTGTTCACAGAAATGCAGTTAACATAAATATTATTATATTCCTTTTAACACTATATTACCTTAATTCATAATTAATAAAATTATTGTACCATAGTCTAGCTATAATTCTCAAGATGACGTGTATAAGTTATGTACCAACTTGTATAAGCGTATTTCAGTTTTATAAGCCTAAGTATAAAATAAATAACAATTATTATACCACGGAAATTCACAACGTTTAATACTTACATATACTCATGTGTGACTTTACAACTTAAAATTACAAATTAAACTGTTACTTACAGAACTAAAACTAATATCACACGTTTTATTCTGTAGCAATATTTTAAGTCGCTCTTCTGCCAACTTTAACAGTTTCAGACTTTTACCGAAAGAAATTCTCGAATGGTAGGTCGCTTATTTACTAAATGAATTAAGTGTTTTTGCTATAAACAATTAAAGCTTTTGCTCGACGACTTGATATCGAAGCCGCTCTAAATACTATGGAAAAGTAATCTATGCATCACATTACGTCATTTCTATTGACGTACGAGAGCACACTTTTGAAAGCTATTAACTACAGTTTGTGCACAAGTGGACGCTACAAGCGTCGGGTATCAGATCGCTGTTGAGTTCTCACCCGGCTCCTGAAGATCTCTGGGACTCTTCTGGTGCACTTCACTCTCGTCGGGCGCGAGCCGCGACGGCCGTACCGCCTCAATACCGAGGGTCCGTCACTAAGCAGTATCAATTCACTCCCACAGATAAACACCGGCACTGTTTAACCTTCTGTAAGCGCTTCCGCCTAAACGGAGGGTTCTGTCCTGGGCAGCGCAGCGTCACCGTAATCCAGGTAAAGTTTTTGGGGCGGCAGAACGAGCAGGATTTGAAGGCTGGCTGCGGGCGCTCCGCGTTGTCGCGCCTCCGAGGACCTTTCGGGATATAAAATGAGTTGCACTGCCCATAACAGAACTTGTTGATCACTGTAGCTGGCAAGCATCCGGGCTCTCTGATTTTCTGCACGAGAGGTT
The DNA here is from genome assembly GCA_963580505.1 of Ennomos erosarius. Taxonomy (NCBI): domain Eukaryota; kingdom Metazoa; phylum Arthropoda; class Insecta; order Lepidoptera; family Geometridae; genus Ennomos; species Ennomos erosarius. Next base: position 12,337,987 of record OY756982.1, read on the forward strand.
CCGTTTTGCACCAATCTTCCTTGAGATATTCTTTCTTCGTAACAAGAAGTGCGTTTTTAGAAGATTTAAGAATTTTACGGAAATCAGCTCCGGTAGGAAGCTCGGTGCTGTCGTCTTGATCGGGCGCAGAGACGACCAGACCAGCCTCGGAGCTTCCGTCGCCGAGCTCGTTCCTCTGCAGGTAAGAGGTGGAGGGTGCGGTCGCTTGTTCAGCTCGTCTTCGCTCCGCCAAGAACCTCTCCACTTGCTTGGTGTCGATGATGTCGAGGATGGAGTCGGTCGGCGTGAAGGGCTTCCGGCCGACACCGGCACTAGCGCAGACCCCGCAGGCGGCCAGCAGAGCGGCGGCCGCGAGCCACAAATGAGATTTTGAGAAGTTCTCCATCTGAAACAACGATAAGCGCAGTATAAACAACGAGTTCAAGGCTTGAGTGCGATTGCGTCGAGCGGATGTCGTGGTCGTAGGCTACACTCACGTCGTGTCGCGAGACGGGAGCGAGCATTTCGTAGCCGTTGTCGGTCGGTGTGTGTCGGCGAGCGGCGCGAGTGCGTGTGCGCAGGGCCGGCTAGCGGAGCGGTAATGAGCTCGCGCCTCAATGGACCGCTGCCTGCTCAATGAACGAGGTGACTCATACACCGCACCTCCACCAAAGAATCTCTACTATTGCCTCGTACACACAGACCCGACACTTTGCACATGTGTTACAGATTACCGCGACAATACCTCAAATAACACCGAAATATGCTCTATTGTAAAATTTTGTTTGTGACAAAAGCGAACCACCTGTTTGCAAACGATGGATTTGGGTTTGAGGTAATTTAAGGTTAGTTTTAAAAAAATCGTTATATCTTTTATAGAAACGACTGGGACATGGGTTGTTGTTGATGTTGGGACATACTAAGCTTACAGGCTACTTACAGTAGGTAAGTATCTTTTTCTGCAATTCAATTTGAGTATAGGTAAGAGAAATAGGGTCTCTACATATAAAATAACTTTATAAAAAATAAGACTCAGTCACCTACACCTAAATTTGTTTTAAAATATGTAGAGCCAAAGAAGTTATACAGGATGTAATTTAATTTATTAGCATAAATTGAACCCATGATACTACATCATTTATAGATGATTATTAAAGAGTAAAAGTGTGTAAATGAAAATATTTTTATTGAAAATTATGAAAATTGCCGCGGCGCCTAACGCAGTTGGCACGGATGATTTTGATACATTTAAACGTTTTTATACCTCGTATATGTACTAATTAAAAACAGTACTACATTATTTTAAATTTATTTTGTATTGTAGTATTTGATTAAGTAAGTTATTCCACTTTTTGGAGTTTTAATTATTGTGTTAGGATTCAAAAATTTTGGTCCAGTTGTAACCGGTATCAGGAGTAGGTACTTAGTTTCAAAGGATGCTAATTAATTCAATTACACCCAGTAAAGAAGTACGCAACTACGCATACCAACACCTACATTTAGCAGGAATGTTCAAATGCCTTATACTAGCCGGATGTACCTCAAAAAAAATACACCAATCCTTCCTGAAGCTACCACAGCGTAGGCAAACTGCCCCACCTCACCCTTAACATAATCTTCATCAATCGTATAGTCCAGTGAGATTTTCTCACCTATCTTCTGCTGCGGCGCCAGATCGCCGAGGCGAGGCGCCGGCGCAGATGGTACTGAACCATATCCGCCCATTTGTGCTTCCCACAATGCCCGTAGCATGGAAACCTGTACGAGAGTACTGGAGCTTAGGACAATTTATGGTAACCTAGAAATATTTAGATAAATTATCTAAAAGTTCCAGGCAAAGAGATAAATAACCCTTTAATTAGGTAATCATAGAGATAACCATTAAAAAGTGACAAATCCTGTATTATAGACTCTAAAAAAATTATGTGCTTTTTGGTGCTTAATTTAGCAAATTTTTTTTTGTTTTTTTTAGTATTAAAGTGAAAACATTGTTTTACATTTTACCCCATCCCATCCCCATTTTACCACTGTACATCAAGACGCAGGGACACACGGCATCCGTATATGGCAGAAATTCCTCTTATACGTAAGTATAAAGCGTGTTGATTCCTCATTTATAATGGAACACCTTACCAGCGTCATTGTTTCCTGGCAAATATAATGTAGGAGTTTTTAAAGCTAGAATGAACCGGTATCTTCTAGGCAAAAATGCTCCATTGTCGACCGCGTCATCACTTACCATCAGGTGAGACTGTGGTCAAATATTAGCCTATCAATAATTAAAAAAAAAAAGTTTCATTTTCCATACGTCTTTCAATCAATAAATATAATTCTAATTGAAACCAGGTTGGTCTATATTTAACTCGCGAAGAAGTAATATTACCTATAGCTTCGTAGGCGTAGATTAGCAGTCATGCTGCATAAAAGCTTTCGTTTGACAGCCTTGGTACCTGTCTATAATTCAAAGTCTTATTTATTAGGACGAAGTTTTTTTTTTTATTTCACGTTGATTAAACACTAGGGTTTTTTATGTCATTATTATCAGGAGGATCTAAACAACCTATACGTTGTTTAGTATACAACTAGCCGTTGTAGCAAACAACCTATACGGCCCTCCTGATGGGAAGACGTCACCGTAGCCTATGGACGGACATCTTTAAAACTAGACGTACCATGCGTTGCTACTCTGTGATAATACCTACTCCTCTAATAATTCTGTAATTAACAAGGAAGTTCCACATTAAATTCTATTATTGATGACTATTGGCATTGACAATTTGACACCCCTGTCCATGGAATAGCTATCACAGTCAGAAGCACGTACGTGTGCTTGGATATACGTGCTGTACAAAAGCGAACCGGCATGGAACAAACAGTACCATTTTCCATTGAACCCATAAACTCTCATAGGCATTGTGCCTCACATCCGCAACCTTCTGCGAACCGTAGGCGACGTGTGGGTGCCTTCAATTGCGTTTTTAACAATCATTTGTATGAACGTACAAAGCTGGTGATGCGTTATGGAATCATAGGGCGGGCCGTTCATTCACGTATATGAAACGGTCGAAGGCGCCTCCATTGACTCCATTGTTGATAGGTAAATTTCTGTTATAGTAACAGAATTCTAGAAAAATTACACCATTACTTGTGTAGCTTTAAGAATTTATTGACACGTAAAAATTTCGGGCTTTGTTGTCATTTTATATGGGATCGGTATGACAATACAAATATACAAAATGCGTAGAGACGTAGACTTCCACATAGACTTTTCATTTCATGTACTTAGGATAACGAAAACATTATAAGTCTGTGGTAATAATGGCGTAGGAATAAAATGCAAGAAAGGAGATTTCTGTACTAATTGAAATAAAATAATGTGTGCGTTGAATATTGTGTTGTTTTTTAAATTATACCCATTACAATTATGTTTTGTGGTAACAGGGTGTTATTATAAATTCAAAGAACTAATTTAGCTCATATTTATTTTGTCTAGAACGTTTATTTATGGTTTGAATACTTGAATAAGGCCGTTAAGTTTATTTACAGTTTCTATTTAAAACATCGGGGAAGACCCGGGACATGGTTAGCTACCTAAAGCGATTATTGTTAAAGTAATGCCTAGAATTATATCTACCAACAACTACATCATGAATCTGGTAAACAATTACCGAGTTATCCGCGTAACAAGTGATCGAAATACGTTCATGGTCCTTTCCTTTATTTACTTGGGATGGCAGCTTCGTCTGCTCAGAGATTCTTAAGAACCCTAACCACCTCTTGTTAGGTCACCTTATCACGGGTCTGGTGGATATGGTGATCATGACGTCTTGCTCGCACTCACTGACTTGTAGATTAGCGAGTGCAGGATGGCAGGTGAAGTCCATGACCAGAGCAGTTACCTGTGGTGCTGGACAGTCAAGTACAATTTACTAGAATCATAGACATATATAATAAGGACAGGCCTAATGACAGATTAAACCGTCGCTTCAAAGAGGGAGTCAAGTTCACAGATTGACATCCACTAGCGCCCAGTCTGTGTTGGAAGTGAGAAGATATCGGTCGTGTGTCTCAAAGAAAATATGCCAAGTTGTGTTGTGAAGGGTTGCACAAACTACACTCTAAAGTGCAATAAAAAGAAATACAAAGTTTCTTACCACAAGTAAGTCAATATTTTCAATATTACACTCCGTTTTGTACGAAAATAATCGAATTTATATTTGGGATAATCATTGTAAACAAACATTGACGGACATAATGGCAGCGTTTAATTTCCCAACTCATCGTAGTTCCTGAGTAATCTAAGAGATGGCACTGACTTTTCCCCACAACATTTTGAGTAAATAAAATGTTCCTTCGGGCATATCCTGATATATAGATCTATGACTAGAATGCTATTGATTTTCATAACAAGCCCAGTCATTACTTGTGTCGATGATAGTACGTACAATCAATAAACAACAAAACAAAGTACCTGGTTGTATCTAGCAATAAAAACCTAGCACCCAGAATGAAAGTAGCAGGGTTGGATCTAGAGCGAGTTAGGCAGTACAAATATCTCGGAGCTTGGGTGAATGAAGAATGGGATAGAGATCAAGAAATTAAAACCCGGATAGAAATCGCCCGAGCTACATTTAAAAAAATGGAGAATACATTGTGCAGGCGTAAACTAAGCACGAGGCTCAGCGTAAGAATGCTCCATTGTTATGTTTGGTCGGTAGTGCTGTACGGTAGCGAGGCTTGGACTCTTAAAGCAGACACTCAGAAACGTCTCGAAGCATTTGAAATGTGGTGCTATCGTCGGATGCTTCGCATTAGCTGGACTCAGAAGGTTTCCAATGTGAGGGTTCTTCAGCGCGTCGGCCGAAACCGCGAATTGTTGTAAACCGTCAAGCGGAGCAAAGTTGGGTATCTTGGGCACGTACTGAGACACGATAAATACCAACTTCTCCAGCTCATAATGATGGGCAAAGTAGTAGGAAAGCGGCGTGTGGGAAGAAGGAAGAAATCTTGGCTACGAAACATCCGGGAGTGGACAAATATTGCCAGCGTAGAAGACCTGTTTCGCTTGGCACAGGATAGAGAGAGATTCGCAGAGCTGACGGCCAACCTCCAGTAGTAGAGGGGCACCATAGAAGAAGAATATTTCACTGCATTATTGACTTTAATCTCGATCTTTTCAAAAGTTTAATGACCATCACTATAGTAAGTCCATAAATTCATTTCGTGTAGAGTAGATAGTATAACCCAGTGCGATGAAAGCGCTCTTTCTGGCGTGGGCATAGATGCAGTCTTAATGATATAATATATTTCAGCAACTTATTATTTTTGCTACGATGGGAACCTTCACGACCTAAAATGTAGTAAACCAAACAAGTAATTAATAAAGTTTTATCATGAAAGAATCTAAATATTTTATCAAGTAAACTATTTATAAAGCGTTTCGCTGAATCATTCTTGCGAACTGCTAGGGAATGGAACTCATTTCCGGCTTCCCTGTTTCCTGGACTAGAGTGAACAGTCTGCTCATAGGTCAACATGTGAACGTTAGTCTATTGGAACGTAATAACATATTATAGGTATTATTACGCAATACCACGATCTCCTTAGTACCTACCTATGTAAATAAACTTAGATTAGTAATAGTTCATTTATAGTAAAGTAAAATCCTGGATATACTTAGGTTAACTTTAGTTATTGCCACTTTATATTGATAGTAAAACTTATTACCTCACTTATTATTGTAAATACTTAAGTACCTAGCTTAATTACCATTAAGTTACTGTTCGCCTTATAAAGAAATAATTTATTGCAACCCTCTTGCCAGAGGACATATTATATTTGGTTACTCTAAGTTGTTTACTTAAGTACTAAGTTTCTATGTAAGCAAATAAATAAATACTAAATACTAAATACCAAAGGCTTTGTCCTAAGTTTATCAGTAACAGTTTAGCCGTTGCCTGACAAATAAATACAATAAATAACAATCGACAGATAGGTATATAGTTTATGAAATGAGCTTACTATTTCTCATTTTATACGCTTGTGTTTAAAGGTACTTAAACACAGTGGGTACCTTACTAATAATAATAAATAATATAAAGCAAGGCCGTATTTGTCCGTCAATTCTACACACAAAGCCTTAATTCTATCTTGATTTATGATGATGATAATTAATGTGATATATTGAATTAATTTTCAATATACTTAAGGTTCGATGTAAGCGAGTAAATCGATTACAAAGTGTCTAAGGCATATTTTACACTTACAATTTATTTAACGTCGAAAAGCATTATGCCTACTTACTTATACGTTAATTATTTAGTTACATGAGGTTTTCCAGGATACAGGGCTTCATTAAAATTAATATTTATGATTTTTATAGCAGTATCGTCTACCAGCGTAATCTACAGATTAATTTGTAAAGGAAAAATTAGTATCACGAGCGGGGATTGAACCTGTATCCATCCATCCCTCAAGCCGGGATATGCTTTAAATAAGCTACAAGTGGAAAAAAAACAAACAAATAACAAAATTATCATTAAAATTGATTTATTAATTATTAGATAGATAGATAGATAAACTCTTTATTGAAACACCACATTTACAGAAACACTCAATGTACACGCACAAACTTAAAACTAAGTGTCACAACGGGCGGTCTTATCGCTTAAAGCAATCTCTTCCAGACAACCCAGAAAACAGTGAAAGGAAACGACAATAATGAGGACGGGGGTTTTTAGTACAGGAATAATTATAAAACTTTAGATAAAGTAGGTACTTAACTTCATAAAAGGTGGGCAACTAGTCATAAACGAAAGTTCAATAAGTAAGAACAATAATAATAAAATAAATAATGATGGGATTTTGACTCAACAAGCATTGTCCCGATAGTCATTTCAGCGAACGGTCTTATGGCGAAGAGCCTCAACCAACATCTCGAGAGGCTCTCGCTAGACGGCTGGATCAAGGGTCAGATGCAGAAGGCGGTACTCCTTGACACGGCACGTATTGTCAGGAGGTTCCTCACTCTGCAGCCCTGACCACCTGCCCCGCTGCCGGCGGGACACTAGGTTTAGGTTTTTTATAATATTTTTGTAATTTTATTTTTATAAGAAGTATTATGAAAAACATAGATTTAGGAAATATAAATAAATGAGTGAAAAATAAACAATAAAATAAGTATAAGTAAGAATAATAAAATATGTTCATGTATGAAAACTTTTATTCGTTTAAAATAAATTATACACTACTTTTGCTTCATAAATTAATGTTTAAATTCCTCTAAATTCTCAAGTTCCTCAACACGTAAAATATGTTTAAAAATAGTTTTTTTTGGGCGCCGTAGGCACCTTTGTAAAGGAATTTCATTCATGAGACATTCATTCAATGTTTTTTTGTTCGCGTAGGGCTGTCAAAAAATGAACTCGTAATAGGCGTTAAGGGCGAGCTTTAGCGACAGGCCGTCTACAATAGCCCTTTGCTATACAGTCTGATGTTTTTTCACTTTGTGGGCAGCTTTATAATTGAAAGTAAATCTATATCTATACATCTATACATCTATACATATAATAAAACTGTAGAGATAAAAAAATCTGTAAATGCAAGATATCTCGAAAAAAATGACACAGGATGGCTAAAAATTTTTCGCTGATCACGTTAAGCTACTTTTTAGACATTTTGTCTGTTTGTTTGTTTGTTTGTTTGTTTGTTTGTTTGTTACGGCACAAGTCCGAAAATACTGAACGGATTTTCATGCGGTTTTCACTAATAAGCTTAGAAAAACCCGGCGCAAAACATAGGATATATTAAATTTTATATATCGTTAATTTTTTTTTGTGAAAATGATTAAGATTTCATTATGAAACGGAACGGGATTTTAACAAGATGGCTGCTTCAAGGCCTCAAGGTAAGTTTTTTGTCTTATATTTTGGCTTCACATATAGTGTAGGTATTTAGCCAGTGTCAAAAGGTAAGTTATATTTTGGCTACTAACTATAGATGAAAGAAAAAAATGTTACTCTGCTATACTGCTACTGACGGTAATTTTATCTCGGGTTTATCCGGATGCACAGATTAAAGAAAAAAACTATTACTATTATGGCACGGCTTCATATACGCCCGAACCTTCGCTGTTGAGTTGGCAAAAAAAACATCTCTGTTGACTATCCTCGACGTTTTTGTAGCGCCCCAACCTGGACACACAGTCAATTTGTTTGCCTGCTGCTTGACCGACGTGGGCTAAATAAAATGGAGCAAGCAGTAGCGTTATATTGCATGTCGGCGAATAAATATGGTTTACAAACTGTGAGAGTATTATTTGTGATTACAAAAATAAATTGTAATAGTTTTAATTTATAATTCCTTATCAATATGAAGTAAAACCAATTTTAACCACGGTTATTATAGTGGCAACAGAAATATATCATCTGTGAAAAATTCAACAGTCTAACTATCACGATTCATGAGTACATCCTGGTGGACAGACCGACAGACAGACGGACAGCGGAGGTTAAGTAATAAGGATTTACTCTTTGAGTACGGAACTCCTATATTTTTGTATTTCATTCTGAACAATCCCCACTGCACTAAGCAATAAGGAAGTAATTTAATGCATGTTTTACAACAGTAAATAACAATTGGTGCGTCTGCATTACCGGCAGTGTATCACACTTTTCGGGCTACGGCGAAATACAACGCGCGATAACTTCGTCTGCGCTCGATGCAATGCAGATTAGAGAAAAAAAATATGTTCATTATGTAAGTACCTATACCCAAAAAATCATATGTATTTACATATAGATAAGTTTTTTCGTTAATCTGTGGTCTGAACTAAAAAAGAGGATAGGTATGAGAACCTTCTTGAATATGAGCACGACACAGAGAACAAGGAATTTAGAAAACTAAAAACTTCTTAGACTTTTTTTATAAGTTTTAAGGCTTCACGCGATATCATATTTAGCCAATATTGAAACATAACTAAATTATTATTCATGTTTTTGATTTATTGGGTTCTGGAGAGGGCAAAATTCTTTATTGGCGATCTGGTATTATGTATTAGTTTTCAAAAATCTACTACGCGTTACCATTCGAAATAAGTATTTAAAATTGTATTTATAGTACCTATAGCTTAACCTTTAGTAGTAACATATTCAGTAATCTGTGCCCATTGACCCTTGCTTTTGCTACGCAAACCTTTTTTTATTTTGGCATTAGACAAAATTTGTATTTAGCCAATGATAGGAAGTATTTTATGAAAACTGTTTAAAAGGGTAGGTACTTGACTTTTTATAATTATTCATGTTTTCGATTTATAGGGTTTTGGCGGGAGTAATGTTCTTTATTGGCGATCTGGTAAAATGTATTATTTACATGAACTTACTACACGTTACCATTCCAATTAGGTAGATAAAATTATTTTTGCGCTACTGCTACATTCTTGATCAACCCCAAGGAAGTTTTAAGGTACCTGGGGGTCTAGCAAAGAAACCAACCACTAACGCTAACGTATTTGTATTTAGCCAATGATAAGAAATATTTGATGAAAAATGTTTAAATAGGGTAGTTACTTAGATATAATAATTAATATGTAGGTATTCATTATGGCAATAAAATTGTATCCTCGAATTAACAACATGGCGCGTAACGTTCGTTCGTTTTTGATTTGTTCTTCTTCTTCTTCTTCTTCTTGCATGTTGAAATAAGTTTTTAACAGTTAAAATATTTTAGATCTGTGGGCTTTTAAATAAACCAAGGGAGCAGAAAATGATTGATTACTCGGTTACTTCAAGAAGGAGTTATAGTAGGTAAGTAACTTTGGGTGTTAGTAATAATTATGTAATGACGATTTAACCTACTTCCTCACTTTCCTCACTAGGTAGGTATGTTGGGAATGAGACAGCGTGGAAAATAGTGGACATAATAATAATTATAACTGTCGATTCTTTAAGGAGTGGTGGTTTAGTATTTGTAATTCCTAATTAGTATTAAGAAAATTAATTATGTACGCGTCGTACAGGTAAATGCATATCTCCAGCAATTTATAAACTTATTATTGACACTGGCTATGTGTAGGTAGTTAGGTACTTAATTCGTATGGAACCAAACTTAAGAAGGTAAAAAAATGTGGTAAATGGAACAAAAAGCGCGCGGATAATATGTAAAACTGAGCAAAACAGGATCGTCTTGTGTGATTCTTCTATATTTTTCTAAACTGTAGGTACCTGCCTGCTTAGGTAACTACTACCTAAACAAAACTTACTGAAGCTTCTGTTAAAGACCTGAGTGAAGTGATGATGATTTCTTTTTGTTGTAATATGAAGAGGTACTTATAAAATTGTAGTTTTTTGTTTGAACTTCTTTTACTGTTATAAATCTATATTAGACTCAAAACATTTATTTTTAGATATTGGCTTAAATAGCTTACACTCACGGCTATGCTTGCATTATACCTATACCTATGCTAATACAGGTTACTGTGCTCAGCTTCGAAAAGATTTAGTGGATTTTGTTGTTTGGTACGAAATGCATGATCTATTATTAGACTATAACGTAAAAATAACATAACACAAGCGTGCGAAGCCGCGGGCAAAAGCTAGTTTTTAATATGTTGATATGAGTTAGTCAAGGTATTTTTTTTCGGTTTTAGAGTGAATGCGCCGTATGGTCCCAGCAATAGTAGGACCACCACCCATCTCTTCCCGCGATACCGTAAGTGCAGGTGGGTGCATTCTCCGTAGTCTGCATTATAATCTACTGCGATCACCAAGACGCCTGTCAAGTGCGGTGATTATGGGAAACACCATGTGTAGGTGATGTGTACACTCTAATTTTGATAGATCGAGTCAATACTGTCACATCCAAATTGTTAGTAGATAGCATATTAAAATAAGATCCAGTTAAATCATAAAACCTATTAGATTTTTTTACACTTAGATACCTACATGGCCTTTTCCGTCTTTTGCAGGCGATTTAAGTAATGTCGGTGTTCTGCGAAAGATTTTCAAAGATTTTTTTTATAAAACTTATAAAAACACATCCATAGAAGACTGGTACATAATGCTATTTAGCATTAAGTTTATCCACGTACACCTTTTTGTGCAAAACTATTAAATAAATAAATAAATATCGCTGGGCCGCAAGCGGCCCGCGAGGGATAGTTTGTAGTGAAGGCAACCACTGCTAAAAGGTGTCGTTTTTTTTTTTGAGGATGCTCTGTTCGCTGGGCCGCAAGCGGCCCGCGAGAGACAGTTTGTAGTGAAGGCAACCACTGCTAAATGGTGTCGTTTTTTTTTTTCGAGGATGCAAAGAAAAGTTTGTAAAAATTTCATCAAACTTGATTTAGAATTAGTTACAGAGATATTGTAAGGTAAGTACATAACAAAAATTCACACACAGAGACAAAGTATCGCATGGATAATATTTGAGGGGAAAGTAAGATAGGCTTAACACATTTTTAGGTACGCATGGTCTTGACAGTGCGCAGTAAATAAATCCACCTGTACAGTCTACCATACCCAAGATCTACGAATAGAAGCCGCTCTAGGTGTCTACCAAAGCACACCGCGCTCGGTTCCGAGAAGAATGCGCGGCATACCAGCGGGGATTTAATTATTTTACCCCAGATTGTATCACCAACTGACACGTACGTATGATGGAGGAATTCATTTTAAATGGGCTTAAGTATTAGTTACTTGGTGGCATTTATGACCACACCATAGATAGCCTTTTATAGGTAACCGGAGCGAAGTGAAGGTATTTTGTGTTTCATTGGATTCTCAATATCTCCGTTTTAATAGATGCAATGATTTGAAAATTTGCATTATTGGCATACACCTTACATAGCAATGCCTAGTATAGAAGTACTAGTAATAGAGTAAACTAAAAAGGGTCAAAAACTGTGTTTTGCGCATTGCTACTTTTTGGCAGCTTAAAAAATTGTTTAAATCCTGTCTCTGACGCATTTTTTGACCTCAATTTGTTTAGATAATAAGTATACCTACTTATATCTAAAAGAGCAGCATTGCTCCAAAAAGTGATAGAAAACATCACGGAGAGACTATAAGCAAACGGCTGCAACAACTGCAATTAACTTGGTTATCTTAGATGTTCCGAACTTGATTGACAGTGGTAGAGAAACCACCAGGCAAGCGCTAGCAACTTACCGCAAGCTCCAGTTTCAGTCACGGTTTATTTATAACTTTCATCAAGTATAATATGAACTAGATACTACGCACTGTCACTAGACAAAACATGTCATACGAAACATGTGTATAATCAGCACTACGCAGCTGAGATGCAAGCGTCGAATTCAAGAAAGCTCCTAATGAGTCGAGGCATATCAAATGCTTAGCGCGACTGTTAGGCGCCAGAGTATTGTTCGTCCATAATATATCAACTAACTTTAATCTTGGGGCATACCTGCACGATTCTTCTGAAGCGAGAAGAATATTGGATCACCACCCAACTACAGGCGCCCATTAATGAACTGACCACCTTTTCTTTGGAACTTAACTATATAGATTATGAAGGTTAACTCTTTACCAAATAATAAATGCTTATTACAAAGAACACCGATTTACAAGTGCGAAACAATAAGCGCCCTTATCGCTGCCTATCTAAAACCGGGGGCTGAGTATTATAAGTTTATTTCTTTTTTGAAGACCAAGGGGTGTCTAGCAGAGATCCCAAACGCTAACTTCAAATTGTATTGAAATCATATTAGCTACGGAAAAGTAAGCGATTTCCAAAATGTCATTTCAATACATTAGTGTGTGTGGAATCGTTTTCCGAAATCTCAATCATTTCAATACATTTTGGAGTTAGCGTTTGGCGTTAGTGTTAACGTTTGGGATCTTTGCTAGACCCCCAGGTCCCTCAAAACTTGACTTACTCTTAAATTGAAGAATATACGTTTGTGGAATTATAAATTGTAAGATTTTATTAGTTACGTATCTTGGGTTCTGGTCCAAACTCATGGGACCCATGTTCACCAATAAACGTCTTCCAGACGATAATGATTGATTGTCCGTGGTTTATTTTTATCTTGTTCCTGTAGTGCAAATAAATAAATAAATAAATAAATAAATAAAGTTCTCGCAGTCACGCTAGTCGCGCAGGTGTGCATAAAGCTTAATCGCCACCAATCGCTTTGATCAGCGCCCCGGCGCCGGCGCATCTCGAATATCTCCCCAAAAAAACATCAATAAAAACTCAAACGCCAGGTAACTTCACGTTTACCAGACGAATAAATCAAACCGAGGGCCCTAACAACTTATGACATAAACTCCTTTATTATTCACACGTAAAAAATGAATAGGATTTAAATTTGGGACGGAACGCGGCTCGAATTACATTGTGGGATTAAAACACTTTTATTTTCTTTTTTTTTAATGGAACAATTAAACGGACGTGATCGACGCGACAAAAAATGTCTTAAACATTTAAATTCGGAGGGAAAAGGTGCGGATTCCTTATATTATGCTTCTTGGAAGTCGAGCTTTAAATACGAAGAGCGAAAATGATTAATTTAAAACGTTGGTGTTTAAGAATAAAAATATTAAATATTTTTTGACATTTCACACAACGCCATCTAGCCCTAAACTAAGCATAGTGTGTATTAGGTACTATAGGAACCACATAACTGATACAATACTTAGATACTTTTTGTTTGTAAATACATAACAATATAACAACCAGATACAGAATAAACATCGATGTTCATCACACAAAATTGTTTGTCCTGGGTGGGAATCAAACCCACAACGTTCACAAGGCAGAGCTACTACCAACTGAGCTAACAGGCCAGTCATAAATAAATAAATAAATAAATAAATAAATAAATAAATAAATAAATATGTGTGGACATTTCACACATGGCCATCTAGCCCCAAACTAAGCATAGCTTGTACTATGGGAACCAGATAACTGATACAATACTTATATACTTTTTGTTTGTAAATACATACATAGAATACAATATAACACCCAGACGCAGAACAAACATCTATGTTCATCACACAAATGTTTGTCCTTGGTAGGAATCGAACCCACAGCCCTCAGTTCAGAAGGCAGAGAAACTACCAACTGAGCTATCGGGCCCGTCATAGAATATAACTTAGGTAGCTACTGGAAACCCGTATTTGACAGATGAAATGTTACGAAGAATAGGTACCTAATATACCTACCATAACTTACGACGCACCATTGACTGTCGGTTGTCCATATTTATGTCGTTAGTCAGAGTACCTATACAAATGGACGTAGGTATGTTTGTGTTTTGTTACGTAGTACTATATATCTATTCTGTGGTTTTGTATGGTAAATCCAAAATACGCACAATGAATGAAACGTGTACCTACGCGTAATTCTTCGTAATCAGCCGCAGGTTATGTTATTGACATTAGCTAATATTCTTATAAAAATTTTAAATAATAATTCAAAATAAGGCTCTTTCCCTCTTCGATTTCATTATTAATTGGTTTTGACTTAAAAAAGTATAAGATAATACCTGCTCATTGAGTTTGTGAGAATGTACTTAGGTAATACACGGTACCTACGTTATTTGACTTACTTAGCTGGATTACTGTACTTATATCATACCTAATTATATACAGTAATTCATTCAGCTAACGCTTGTACATGTACAATAGTTTACCTTTACCTACATCAGCAGGGTTAGCACGGGCGGTAGACAAAACTGTCTCTCCCCTGTTTTACTCCACTTGACATGTAAATTGTATGAAGAATTTGACATAAAACAGGGAAAGACAATTTTGTCTACCGTCCGTGCTAGCCCGGCTGCTATCGAAATGACTTCTCATCTTCTCATCATTCCATAAGTTTATATAAGTAATACTTGTTGACTTGGCTAGGTAGATGCGTTTAGTCAGCAGAACAATATTAACATTTGTTCATATGGAAAACCAGATGGTATGTAAAGAGTGAAATAATCATCATCATCATCATCATCATCGCAGTAGTAGACTATGTAAGAAAATATAATGCATAGTAATACTCACAGATAAATCTTCCAGCCGCTGAATAAAACTAAGACGTGTTTTAAAATAAACATTTCTTCGGCCATCAATTGGCAATCAAAAATGCTTGTAAGTGTACGTATGAGTCATATTCTCTAATGTTCCAACGTTATGATCGCTCATGTCTAACCCAATGATATAGGAAGCTGTTAAATAACTATATAAAAATCAATAAACCCGTCGGTCGGCAACATTAAAAGATCAACGCGTGAACTGCGGTGTGAGGCATCTATTATTTAATTAGTCTAAGGCAATATACTACTTTTAAATTTTTTTAAAACAACTGTGTCTGGACCGCGACTAGACTAGACTTGACCCGACTCTGAATACTATAATAGCTCAATTCTGAAAGCCGCACACTTTTGAAAGCCTAAGTGCAATGTAAAGAAACCAAATACTCAGATTAAAAAAACTGTGTAACTAGGAAATAAAGCGAAGGAAACGGTGACCAAATACAATTTAACTAAGTTGTTTAGTTTTCCATAAAATTTAATCTATAGGAAAGTTACACGTCCATAAATAATACTAATGGGGATGAAAAGTTTATTTTACTTGAAAGAGTCATCACAGCTTATTTGTTAGTTTAGCAACATTAACATCGAAATCTAAGAATTAGCGCTTCGTTCTCTATATTCGAGTAAAGTTCCGAGTTGGCTAGCCACCACGTAATGTCACTTGTAACTGCAGTAACGAATTTCAGAATGTCCGAGTAGCGCTAGCCGACCCGTAAACCAGGCTGCTACTTACAGGACACATCAGCTGCCGATTAGTACGGTTAATCGACGGCTATAGCAAAACTTGTTGCAACCTCGCATGTGTTTGTAATTTATTATTATAGTTTGGTTACTGAGATATATGGAACTGAAAACTACCAACCCTGTTGATTACGCTACTGCTATAAAAACATCGACTATTCCTGTTTCTATTTCGAGATCAGATAGTTATGAATATAGAAATCATTGTATTTAATTAGTAAAACAGTCCGCTCAGAACCGTGGAAAGCCGATGGATACTGGAGGCTAGCAGCCGCTCTAAGTGGTGCTCTTTGGAGGAGGCCTATGTTCAGCAGTGGACGTCTTCAGGCTGATGATTATGATGATGATGACTACTAAAAATTTTTTGTTCAATTATAATATGTTAAATACTTATATAATATTATTATATATTTGTTTTGTGTTGTTTTAAATATTATTATTGCGTCAAGACACTATACTACTTTTGGTATTACTTATTACATTTCCCGTTGAACTAAACAATGTAATCTAAATTCGTATTACATTCCTCATTACATTAATTTAATTAGTTGATACCCTTTTTTGTAAAGGTGAATCCTTACCTACTTACTGTTTTTAGGTAGGGAATAAATACTCTTTGAAGGGCATCTACCGCACCGCAGCGTATAGCTGGCACATAAACATGTCAAAAAAAATAAAAAACAAACCCAAAATGGCGTCACTGACAGCAGTCAGGGTGACTATTGAACGAACGAAATGAACAGTTGACGTTGCTACAGATCACCCTAAATTTTTACCCACTGAGTAGCTGATCGAAACTCAGTTTTCGTTCGTGAAACTGGGAAGAACTACTCGACGCCTTTACGTCCCGATCAGTATTACTCACTGGCCAGCCAACTCGGAACTTTACTCGGATATAGAGAACGAAGGCCTTATTCTTACAAACACATCAACATTGTTTACATTAACCTACTTACATCCGAATCTACGAATCTGTCGAATAGAGAATCTGTCGAATTTCGAATCTGTCCAATACCGAACAAAGGCTACAACTGTAATCCATCCATATATCCATATCCATATATCCATCCATATCCATATATCCATATACATATACATATAATAAATGTGTAATTCTGACGCGCTACGGAACACACACATAATGATGTCAAATCTAATTTATCCCATAGGTTCTATTGTTCAAAAAATATCGTAACCGCGATGCAGGACTACAAGACTTTTTGCCCTTCTCCATACATTTTCTAATTTATCGTATCTAACGCCATCTAGGGACAATAATTTGTAGCTGTTTGTTTGTTTGTTTGTTTGTTTGTTTGTTTGTTATTGAACAAATCCCTAGATACTGAACTGATTTTCATGCGGGTTGCACTAATATGCTTAGAAATAACCAGCGCACAACATAGGATATATTAAAATACAAATATCATTAAAAAAATTTGGTCAAAATTATTAAATATCATTACGAAACCGGACGGAATTTTATACAACATGGCCGCTTCATGGTGAATTTTTTTTTGCTACTGACGGTTAGTTTGTGTCACAGTAATTTTTTTTATGTTGTATTATGGCTCCACACATAGTGTATTTAGCCAGTGTTAAGTATAGTAATTTTTCGTCGTGTTGTTATTGAATATTTCACATATTTCACGTAAAGTCCATCTGGAGGCACAGATTAAAGAAAAAAAACGTGTGTAAGGCCATGAACAAAGAGTAATAGGAGTTAATTTCGGTAGTAAATATGCATTAAACAGTGGAATGAAATTTTACAATTTATAAGATTTGATTAACATTTATTAGTTTTTCTATTTAAGCTCTTGCAGGTTGTTTGGGGTTTTTGGAGTAAAATAGATATACCATCAAATAATATGTAAGTAGTATGAATCGATTGCATTTAAGATACAAACATGTTACTTATACTTAAGTGCCCGCAGATTAGAGAAATAACCGGCCAAGTGCGAGTTGGGCTCGCGCACGAACGGTTCCGTATCATTATCTATAAAAACTAGCAAAAAAAGTTTGTTGTATGAGAGAGAAAAAATACTAAAATACAGAATAAAATAAGTATTTAAGGCGTTAAATACTTATTTTATTCTGTATTTTTTGTAATAGCGGCAACAAAAATATATTTATCATCTGTGAAGATTTCAGCTGTCTAACTATCACGGTTCATGAGATACAGCCTGATGGTGACAGACGGACAGACAGACAGCGGAGCCTTAGTAATAGGGTTCCGTACCCAAAACGGACTGACGACTGTCTGTCCTTCTGTCCGTCTGTCACCAGGCTGTATCTCATGAACCGTGATAGTTAGAGCTTTACCCTTGGTAGTATAATCTGGACCCTTGCTACGCATTGCTAAACCTATTTTTGGCATTACATGACGTTTATGTTTGGCCGGCAGGTCTGAGGGCCAATGCATACTATTACCACCATAAGCTAATGCAGTGGACTAATGATACTCTTACGTTACGTAATAAATTATATACTCTTTGAATGATACAGAAGTATAATAATACTCTTTGGAATGATACGAAGTAGATTTTTTTCTCTAATCTGTGTACGAAACATGTTATGTAAAATGCCGGGGGTCTAGCAAAGATCACAATCACAATCACTAACGCTAACGCCTCACGCTAACTCCAAAAATGTATCGAAATGACATTCGCTACGGAAAAGTTAGCGATTTCCGAAACGTCATTTCAGTACATTTTGGAGTTAGCGTTTGGCGTTAGCGTTAGCGGTTGGTATCTTTGCTAGACCCCCCGACTTTGCCCTATTGTAAAAATGTTTTGAAAGCCTAGATTTTAATATAATATAGGTTTTAATTAATCATGAGTTCGATGATACTTATCGAAATATCATCGAAAATTTTTCTATAGTTAAGTAGCCATGAGTGGATATTACATCAAAATTAGTCCAGGAATATCAAGGATAATAAGTAGCGTACCTACGCTGTTTTGGAAAATATTATAATTATTTATTTCATCCATGATTAAGACATGTCATTTTTGTCTTCGTGGAAGTGATTATACGAGCAGAAAGCTCAGTGTGGCTGATAGAAAATCTGATAGAAAGTTTTTAAAACTAAAGCCATTACCCAAACTGAAACCTGAAAGTAATGTAGTCCACGCGTGGCAACGCCGCGGGCAGTAGCTAGTACCTATAATCTATAGCTATCTATACATCTATACATATAATAAAACTGTAGAGATAAAAAAATCTGTAAATGCAAGATATTGAAAAAAAAATGACACAGGTTGGCTTGAAATTTTTCGCTGATCACGTTAAGCAACTTTTTAGACATTTTGTCTGTTTGTTTGTTTGTTTGTTTGTTTGTTTGTTTGTTTGTTTGTTACGGCACAAGTCCGAAAATACTGAACGGATTTTCATGCGGTTTTCACTAATAAGCTTAGAAAAACCCGGCGCAAAACATAGGATATATTAAATTTTATAAATCGTTAATTTTTTCTGGTGAAAATGATTGAGATTTCATTATGAAACGGAACGGAATTTTAACAAGATGGCCGCTTCAAGGCCTCAAGGTAAGTTTTTTGTCTTATATTTTGGCTCCACACATAGTGTAGGTATTTAGCCAGTGTCAAAAAGTAAGTTATATTTTGGCTACTAACCATAGATGAAAGAAAAAAAATGTTAGTCTGCTACACTGCTACTGACGGTAGTTTTATCTCGGGTTAATCCGGATGCACAGATTGAAGAAAAAAAACTGTTACTATTATGGCACGGCTTCATATATGCCCGAACCTTCGCTGTTGAGTTGGCGCGCAAAAACATCTCTGTTGACTATCCTCGATGTTTTTGTAGCGCCCCAACGTGGACACACAGTCAATTTGTTTGCCTGCTGCGTGACCGACGTGGGCTAAATAAAATGGAGGAAGCAGTAGCGTTATATTGCATGTCGGCAAATAAATATGTTTTACAAACTGTGAGAGTATTATTTCTGATTACAAAAATAAATTCTAATAGTAAATTCTAATAGTCTGCATTACCGGCAGTGTATCACACTTTTTGGGCTATTTCGGGCTATGGCGAAATACAACGCGCGATAACTTCGTCTGCGCTCGATGCAATGCAGATTAGAGAAAAACAATGTGTTCATTATGTAAGTACCTATTCCCAAAAAAGTCATATGTATTTACATATAGATAAGTTTTTTCGTTAATCTGTGGTCCAAACTAAAAAAGAGGATAGGTATGAGAACCTTCTTGAATATGAGCACGACACAGAGAAAAAGGAATTTAGAAAACTAAAAACTTTTTAGACTTTTTTTATAAATTTCAAGGCTCCACGCGATATCATATTTAGCCAATATTGAAACATAACTAAATTATTATTCATTTCGATTTATTGGCTTCTGGAGAGGGCAAAATTCTTTATTGGCGATCTGGTATTATGTATTAGTTTTCAAAAATCTACTACGCGTTACCATTCGAAATAAGTAGGTGTAGTATTCTTAGATTGTCTGTATTTAATAGTTACTCTATGGTTTAAGATATTAGTTTTTATATACTCTGTGTCAATTAATATTAAATATGTCTGTCATGTAACCATGCCTGCCATGTCGGTGTCTGGTCTAAATAAAAGAAAGTATTCAAGTCTACAACGTTGTTATTTAATCCAACCGCATCGAGCCCATATCCACGCCCACACAAAACCAATACATGGTGTCAGAAGTAAGGACGACAATGGCAGAGGCACAGGTACAATCATTTATATTTCACGCTAACTTAAAAGCACTAAAATTGCAAAATGGCAAAGACGCCACGAAACCATGCGAAACATGGAGCATTTGGAAACAAAAATTTATGTTGTTTCACGAAGCTAATGATTTGGAGAAGTTTCCATAAGCGAAACAAATAGCTATTTTCCTAAACACCATAGGAGATGAAGGTATAGAAATTTACAACTCATTCAACGTAATAAAAGAGAACGAAACACTTCAAACACTGTTGCTGAAATTTGATGAAAAATTCGACCCTTGTAAGAACACGACAGAAGAGCGTTATAACTTTTTCACAAGATTTCAATCAGAAAATGAATCACTTGATGAATACATTACGATTCTATACAATTTATCAGCCACATGCAGCTTTGGAGATCTAAAAGAATCACTCGTAAAAGACATGTTTGTCATCGGCATAAAAAATTCAAATATTAAGCAATCACTCCTGCAACAAGAGAAGCTGACCACAGTGCAAAGTGCAGTACAATATGCCAAAAATGTAGAACTTTCACACGAAAGAATGTCAAGATTGCAAAAACATCAAACAGAAACAACCCAAGTTCAATCTATTAAAAATATCAGGGGAAATAATTTTCAACAGTACAATAAAACTGACACAAAGCATTCTCGTAGCTTCACTCCAAACAGAAACAATAATTTTGCAAGACAGAGAAGCCAGTCATATCAGACAAGAAACTTTCAAGACAAAGACAATTCTTTTTCAGGCAGAAATAATAAATAACAGTTCATTTTCAGGAAATTTCAGGTCAAACTCTAAATCTAACAATACATGCAAAAGATGTGGACAAATTCATCGTTACAAGTGCCCAGCTGAAGGAAAAATATGCAATTACTGCAACAAGAAGAATCATTTTGCTAATTTTTGCTTTGCCAAGCAGTATAAACGAAAGGTTAGTTACATAGATACGAAACAAAATTCAGAAATGTCAATATATTCTCATAGTAATAATAATGCTCAAAGTTCACAAACACAGTTTGAAATGGTAATAGGTAATATAAATTCAGGCTCATCATATAAATGGCAAATAAATTTAAATGTAAATGGTTATCCGATCAATTGCCAAATCGATACTGGTGCAGATATAAATGTAATTTCAGAAAAAACATTACAGCTTTTACAAAACAAGACTCAGAAAACTTTTATGATTCATAAGGCAGACAATAAAATATTTTCATTTTCATGACAATTAATTGAAAACTTAGGTAGTGTAACTCTTAACTGCGTATTAGAAAATGGACATTATGCAAATATTGATTTTAATGTGGTGAAATGTAATTGTAAAACTATACTAGGATGGAAAACATCAGAAGAATGCAATATTGTGAAAAGAATATTTCAACTAAATAACGAACAAAACTTTTGTCAAGAAAACAAGTCAGTACATTCTTTTCTTAGTGAATATTCAGATTGTTTTGAAGGATTAGGTTGTCTCCCAAACGAAATTCACTTAGATGTTGATAAAACTGTCACACCAAAAATATGTCCAGTGCGTAGAATACCTTATGCATTACAGAGTAAGCTGAAAAAAGAATTAGATAGAATGGTGGAATTACAAGTAATAGAAAAGGTAACCAAACCTACTGATTGGGTAAATTCAATTGTAATAGTCGAAAAACCAAATGGAATGTTAAGAATATGTTTAGATCCTAGAAACCTTAATAAAGCTATAAAGAGACCTCATTTTCCTTATCCAACTTTTGATGATTTACGTTCTAAGGTAGCAGGTGCTTCAGTTTTTTCCAAATTAGATGCCAATTCAGGTTATTGGATGCTAAAACTAAATTCAGAGAGCAGTGACCTTTGTACTTTCAACACACAGTATGGTAGGTACAAATTTTTAAGACTTCCTTATGGAATAAAATCAAGTGGAGAAATTTTTCATAGAATTATGTCAGAAATGTTCGGTGATCTACCTGGTGTCAATATTTTTGTCCATGATTTATTAGTGTATGGGCAAACACAAGAAGAACACGACCAAAACTTAAAAAATGTGTTCAAACGAGCAAGAGAAATTAACTTAAAATTTAATAAGTCAAAATGTACATTCAGTTTACCAGAAGTTTCATATGTTGGTCATATTTTCAATAAAGATGGTGTATCTCCAGATAAATATAAAATCGAAGCTATAATGAAGATGCCAAATCCGCAGAATGTCAAAGAATTACACAGATTTCTCGGAATGGTAAATTACTTAGGCTCATATATTCCCCACCTTGCTGAAGAGACTAGTATTCTCAGAGTTTTGCTTAGAAAACAAAATGTATGGCAATGGACTAGCCAACATGATAAACAAATACTAAAATTAAAATCATTACTTTGTCAATCTCCTACATTAGTACATTATGATGTGAATAAGCCAGTAAGACTATCAGTAGATGCTTCAAAAAATGCTGTATTATTTCATGGAAAAAATCCTATCGCATATGCTTCAAAATCTTTGAACAAGTCACAAGAACATTATGCTCAAATAGAGAAAGAACTCTATGCTATTGTTTTTGGTTGTAAAAAATTTCATCAGTATATATATGGTAAAACAACTTATGTAGAAACAGACCATTAACCCTTAGTCACATTATTCAAGAAACCATTGTCAGAAGTTCCAAATAGACTACAAAGAATGATGATAGCTATACAAGCATATGATTTAATCGTTTCATACACGAAAGGTACTGGTATCAGATACTTTGTCTAGAGCTCCTATAGATGATCAATACATAGAAAAGTTTGATTTAGATGAATTAGTAACAAATGTCGAAAGCCAAGTTAACTTACTCACTTCTAATTTAGCGATAACAAAAGAAAAGTTAGAAAAAATTTTGACAGCCACTGAAAGTGATGAATCATTACAGTTACTGAAAGACTATCATAAAAATGGATGGCCTAACTGTAAACAACATTGTAATCCATTAACTTTACCTTATTGGCACATTAGAGATGAAATTCATGTAGTAAATAACATATTATTTAAAAATCAAAGTATTATAATTCCAAAGTCAATGCGTTCAGAAATTCTTTCTACATTACATGAAGGTCATATGGGTATAGAAAAAACAAAAAAATTTAGCCCGTAATACTGTTTGTTGGCCTAACATTAATCATGATATTCAGATAAAAGTAGAACAATGTGAATCTTGTATGACTCATAGTTCAAACAAACCTAAAGAAACTTTATTGTCACATGAACAACCAATATTGCCATGGCAGAAAGTAGCCATTGATTTATTTGATTACAAAAACAAAAAATACTTGTTGGTAGTAGATTTTTATTCAAATTACATAGAAATTGAGTATTTGAACACTGATTCTAGAAGTAACACAGTCATAAGACAATTAAAATCTATTTTTGCTCGTCATGGAAATCCAATGCAAATTTTGTCAGACGGAGGACCGCCATTCAATTCATCAGATTTCAAAGAATTTTTGAAAGACTGGGATATAGATCATATCATGTCAAGTCCTCATTTTCCTCGATCAAACGGTCTCGCAGAAATATCTGTAAAAATATTAAAGAATATATTTAAAAAATGCGAACAGTCAGGTACAGATTTTTACACAGGTTTATTACAATATAGAACCACCCCAAGAGGGAATAACTTAAAATCACCTTCTGAATTATTAATGTCAAGAAAATTAAGAACTAAATTACCTATAAAAATATCAAATTTAAAGCCTAAAGTAGTACATTTTTCTGAACATGCAAAAAACAAAACAAATGTTCTAAAAAAAAGAAAATCATATTATGATAAAACTGCAATAAGTCCTCAACAATTTAAAGTCAATGATGTAGTATTTTTCAAAAGAAATCCAAGATTTTCTACATGGTCTAAAGGTACAATATTCTCAGAAACTAGATTCCCTAGGTCATACTTAGTAAAAGACGAGAATGATACAATCTACAGAAGAAATTCTCATCACATAAAGTTATTTAAATCATGTCTGTCACAGCCTAATAATAACTTATATTTCAGTCACAGGTCTAGTAATAATTATAGTCAAAGTCAAGAAAAAGATAATTTGTCGAACAGTCAGTCACATTACAGTCATAGGTCAGTACAGAAGTCTGATTCAGACAGTTCCGATGAGGGGGAAGATAATGTAGTAGTTTATTTAAATATTTCTGAAAAAGAAAATATAATAGATACAGCTAGTGTGAGCCAACCAAGTCAAATGTCAGTCAATGAATCGTTCAAGTCTATAGAGTCAGAAGAGTCAAGTCAGTCAGATTCTGATGAATCAATAATCAATGTAAATGAAATTCTAGATGATATTTATTCACCAGAATTTGTAGAAATAGAAGAAGATGTACAAAATGAAAATGATTTCTTATCAGAAAATATTGAGTCAATGTCTAGCTTAGCAAGTCAGTCAAGTTCTAGTAATATAAGAGAAAACTTACCAGATATGTTAGATATATCCTGTAGTAGTAATACTCCTGAAATAAAATATAGTTCTAGAGGTAGAAGGTTAAAGAAAACTAAAAGATTAAACTTGTAAAATATTTATTTTGTCAGAAACTTAAACTTATTAGTAAGTCTGCACAATCACTATAAACTTAAAATATCTTATTCGTATTAGTATAGTTGTATTATTGTCGTATTTCTCATTTGATTTATTTAAAGGTAGAAATTGTTATTGTAAAATTAAAATAAATTCCTTTCAGGTTAGGAAGTAAATTGAAATGTCAAACGTCAAATTGTAAGTCGAAATGTCAAACGTCAAATTGTAATAATTGGAAATGTCAATGTCATACTCGTAAGTCTGAAATGTCAAAATCAAAATTGTAAGTAACGTCAATGTCAAGTCTTTGTAAAAAAGGGGCATGTAGTATTCTTACATTGTCAGTATTTATTAGTTACTCTATGGTTTAAGATATTAGTTTTATATACTCTGTGTTAATTAATATTAAATATGTCTGTCATGTAACCATGCCTGCCATGTCGGTGTCTGGTCTAAATAAAAGTAAGGTCTTTGAAGAAAATCCGACAATGGCGGTTGTGAATTTTGAATTAATTTTTTAAAACTAGTGTATCTTGAACTTTAATGTGTAATAAGGGTGGATTATTATCCGTTGAGTGTTCGCGAACGTGCACGAGTGTTGGCAAATGGTTTCAAGATCATAAAACCATGCATTGTCGTTTTTGCTTCAAAGGCCTTTTTAGAGCCTTCAGTAAAATATCCTCCATTTTACTGTTGGCGTTTTGACTGACAAAATATGACTTTGACTTGACATAACCGAACAAATTTTACTCACTTGACTATGGCAGAATTATTGCAAACAAGCGATAGAAAGCCATTAAAGAAGAAGAAGAAGAATAAAAGTAAGTATTCAAGTCTTACAACGTTGTTATTTAATCCAACCGCATCGAGCCCATATCCACGCCCACACAAAACCAATACAGTAGGTATTTAAAATTGTATTTACAGTACCTATAGCTTAACCTTTAGTAGTAACATATTCAGTAATCTGTGCCCATTGACCCTTGCTTTTTCTACGCATTGTAAACCCTTTTTTATTTTGGCATTAGACAAAATTAGTATTTAGACAATGATAGGAAGTATTTTATGTAAACTGTTTAAAAGGGTAGGTACTTAGACTTTTTATAATTATTCATAAGGCTTCACGCGATTATCATACTTAGCCAATATTGAAGCTTACATTTTTATTCAAGTTTTCTATTTATAGGGTTTTTGGCGGGAGTAATGTTCTTTATTGGCGATCTGGTAAAATGTATTATTTCAATGAACTTACTACACGTTACCATTCCAATTAGGTAGATAAAATTATTTTTGCGCTACTGGTACTGTAGCAGTGCTGCATTCTTGATCAACCCCAAGGAAGTTTTAAGGTACCTGGGGGTCTAGCAAAGAAACCAACCTCTAACGCTAACTCCAAAATGTACTAGGATGACATTTCGGAAATCGCTAACTTTTCCACAGCGAATGTCATTTCAATACGGTTTCGGAGTTAGCGTTTGGCGTTAGCGTTAGTGGTTGGTATCTTTGCTAGACCCCCTGTAGTACTTATAGCTACTTTTTTTTTTTTTCTTTTTTTTTGGCTCTACACATGGTGTATTTAGCCAGTGTCAAGTATTATATTTTCATCGTGTTATAAAATATTTCACGTAAAGTCATGTCCTAGTCATAGTCATAGTCCAGTCTAAGTCAGGTAGTCATAGTCCAGTCTAAGTCATGCTCCAGCAAAGTGGTGGCAACTTTACTAGAAGCTTCTATGGAGTTTTGGAAGCAACACGAAATGTCACGTTTCACCACATTATATCACTTCCCCTCACTCCTGCTCGTAATTCAGCACTTAATGCGTAAAACGCCACCAATTTTAAACATTAACACTGGAAAAAGCAAAAGTTTTGAAAAATAATAAAATGCAACGACGTGAACTCTTCCGCGTTCCCGCCAAAACTCTATAGCTACTTAAGTTATATACACTTATCAATGCTACGCATTTTAAACCTTTTTTATTTAGGCATTAAAGTAAGCCGGAGGTGCTATTATTTGTATTTAGCCAATGATACGAAATATTAAAAAAAAATGTTTAAAAAGGGTAGTTACTTAGATATAATAATTAATATGTAGGTATTCATTGTGGCAATAAAATTGTATCCTCGAATTAACAACATGGCGCGTAACGTTCGTTCGTTTTTGATTTGGTCTTCTTCTTCTTCTAGCATGTTGAAATAAGTTTTTAATAGTTAAAATATTTTAGATCTGTAGGCTTTTAAATAAACCACGGGAGCAGAAAATGATTGATTACTCGGTTACTTCAAGAAGGAGTTATAGTAGGTAAGTAACTTTGGGTGTTAGTAATAATTATGTAATGATGATTTAACCTACTTCCTCACTTTCATCACTAGGTAGGTATGTTGGGAATGAGACAGCGTGGAAAATAGTGGACATAATAATAATTATAACTGTCGATTCTTTAAGGAGTGGTGGTTTAGTGTTTGTAATTCCTAATTAGTATTAAGAAAATTAATTATGTACGCGTCGTACAGGTAAATGCATATCTCCAGCAATTTATAAATTTATTATTGACACTGGCTATGTGTAGGTAGTTAGGTACTCAATTCGTATGGAACCAAACTTAAGAAGGTAAAAAAAATGTGGTAAATGGAACAAAAAGCACGCGGATAATATGTAAAACTGAGCAAAACAGGATCATCGTGTGTGATTTTTCCATATTTTTCTAAACTGTACCTGCCTGGTTAGGTAACTACTACCTAATCAAAACTTACTGAAACTTCTGTTAAAGACCTCAGTGAAGTGATGATGATTTCTTTTTGTTGTAATATGAAGAGGTACTTATAAAATTGTAGTTTTTTGTTTGAAACTTCTTTGACTGTTATAAATCTATATTAGACTCAAAACATTTATTTTTAGATAATGGCTTAAATAGCTTCCACTCACGGCTATGCTTGCGTTATACCTATACCTATGCTAATACAGGTTTCTGTGCTCAGCTTCGAAAAGATTTAGTCGATTTTGTTGTTTGGTACGAAATGCATGATCTATTATTAGACTATAACGTAAAAATAACATAACATAAGCGTGCGAAGCGACGGGCAAAAGCTAGTATAAGAATAAATTTCGCTAATACAATATATTTTATTAAGTATAGGTTGGCCACATTTCCCTTGTTTTTTTTTTAATTTTTACGGTTTCTTGCGACTCGTATACAAGCACTGGAGATTTTAAATGCATTCTCTCAATCGTTAATGGCATTAGCTATGACCGGCAAGTATGACACATAGACCGGTAAATATTTTCAAAACGGCTCTAGCGGTTCAATAATTTTCCACGGACAGTATATGATCGGTCACAGAACATCATAAAACAAATTCACGTTTTACTAGCCTGGGAAATTCGATACAACAGACTGGAGTCTAGACGTGCGTTGTATAAAAAACAGTTATTTAGACTTAGTATTATTGATCGGCGCACACTTACTGCGTACATTTCTTGATTGCATCGATGCTGCATCGAATTTTGGAGAACTTCTAAGCTCTACTGCTAACACTGCATTCGAAAAAGTTGTTCGAAAGCTACAGAATCGTCGTTGCAAAATGTGAAGAGTGTGCGAAGGATATTTCTCTATTTATAGCGTGTTAACTACAGTGTTAATCAATTAGACGACGCTACGTCATTCACATAGAATCGTAGATGAATTGCGGCTATCTGTCTCTCAGAGAAGTACGGAGACTGGTGCATCTCTGAGACTCAACTTTTTGGGTTTCCGTACCAGAAGGAAACCGTGTTACTAAGCTTCCGATTCTGTCTGTCCAACCTATTTATATACAGCTCTGTATATCTTGAAACTCATCTTAATAGCTGGCCGAGCTGAAACTTTCACAGAGTCAATGTGATTTATTATTCACCATCAGCCTAAAGACGTCCACTGCTGTACATAACCTCTCTCGTAGAGTGCCGCTTTGAGCGACTATTTGCCTCCTGCATCCATCGGCTTCCCGCGGTCCTGACCAGAGGCCGTACTGTGAGCTCTAAACGCGATTCAAAAGAGAGCCTATATTGAGTCGCGTGTCAAAATATTCATACAAAAAAAAACATTGCGATCCAATATACGCTCTGATTTTAATCACGCTAAGAGCTCACAGTACGGCCCCAGATCGTCGGTCCTCGAGAACCTTTCATCCATATCGGTTGTCAGTTCTACGAGAGATACATAGGTACGATGAAAGAGGGTTACCTTGATTTAGATTTAGGCCGACCCCTTTTGTTGTATTATTACGTGGACCTACGTTCTAGTGAAATCCGCGTTGCGTTGAATCTGCGTCGATGGACGCAGGAGGGTAGCAGCCGCTCAAAGCGTTGGCGTTCTCTAGGGGAGGCATATGTTCAGCAGTGGACGTCTTCAGGCTGTTGGTGATGATGATGATGATGACAATTATTACGTTTTTTTGTAAGACAGTCTTAAGTTTCTTTATTAGTCGTTTATTGTTATGCAAATTACAATAGATGGATTAAAATTAAGGCATTTTAGGACCATAATATTTGTAACCTGGAAAATCCTAATAATGACTTATGCCGTAGCTATGCCCTATCAAACGGAATTTTTGCAAACACGTCATTAAAAACTGATGGTTTCATTACGCATAGTTGAAGGTAAAATGTTTCCGAAAGTACGGTAGGTTAGGTAATGATGAATGATGGCATTTTACGCCTGACATCAGCAATCATTAAAACACGTCACAAATGAATGTAGGATATTTAACCTAAGGAAAACTATAACCAATAGTCTAACCTTACAAATGGTACTACAAATAGTAGGTAGGTAAGTACTGTCCTTGGCATTGAACTGATTGCATTACAATATAGTTATTTAGTTAAATAATAAACGTTTCTTGTAAACTTCTTTCTGTATTTTAACAGACAATCCATTTAACCGATTTTGAAAAAAGAAGGTTCTCAATTCGATTGTATTTTTCAAGTGTTTCTTCAGATTTTTTTGTAAATTATAACCCTATTAGGAATTTTTTTTTTTTACTTCAATGGTTTTTTTTTCATACTGGTCTGATTCCGTAGGAAGTTCATCTAAATCAGTTCAGTAGTTTGGTTTTTAATTAAAAAATAACTGGTCTAAATAATGTCATTGATCCAAGTACTTTTTTTTTCTTTGTGTTTTGGCTCCACACGGTGTATTTAGTTTGTGTCAAGTATACATTTTTCATCAATTATTATGGATTATTTCACATAAAGTCAAGTCATAGTAACAGTCTGGACTAGCATTTGAGTCATATGATAGTCCAGTCCAAGTCATGAACAGTAAAAATGGTGGTGGCAACTTTATTGCTCGGTATAAAATTAATGCGTTTGTAGTCAATTTAACCCATAGATTTAGGAAAATTCAAGGTCTGTGATTTAACTACTTTCTTTAATGAATATTATGTAAAAAATGGAAACTAGATTGTGAGTCACAACTAGACAGCAACCGTCAGTAACCTGCCCAACTGCATTACGTAACTCAGTGACATTGGTACGTGGTGAAACTCGTGATCAATGAATTTCACCAAATCAACACACCGGTCAATTAGAACTGACGCAAGTGGCATCGGCGGCGGAGTATGGCAACCCAAAAAGGCTTACTGACGCGCTATTAATTGATATATTGTTTTATTATTTGTTTGTTACAACCAGGTGTAAGACTAAGGTCCGAAAATAAAACTCTTTGACTCGTTATAATGTCATTAACATTTAAATGGATGAGTAATACACCTGGTGTTTTGTTATCTGGGTGTCAGATTTCGTCTGTATTATGTTTCCAATCGTATAGTAAAATATGTAATTTTAGTATTTAATTATCTCTAATTTTTAATCTTTGATGATCAATCTGTTTAATTACATACCCACTCAGGCGAGGCGCGGCGGGCGTAGGTAGGTCCCAAAGCGATCCAAAGTAAATTAGAATTTACTAACCTCAAATAGCGCGGTATGGTTTTGCATATTTACGGTTTATACGAAAAAACTAAGCAGTAATTTAAAATTTCAAAACTAGTTTTGGTAAGTGGCATTTTTTTCCTCCTGAACCATAGAGACTTTTACTTTATTCGATAGTGATGTTCAACTAGTTTCGATTTTAGTCGATTTATAACGAGTGACACCTCTAAAAATTTAATAATCGATGTTTTGACATCCCTAGTATTGCAATCAGCTGTGAGCCACAATTGTGGTCTCTATGCACTTTAGGTTTTTCAAAGCGGGCTACAAATGTGGCAGAAGCGCCTGAGTGGTTATTAACCAATATAATTATACAATACAAAACTTTTTATTGACACCAATCTTTATTGAAGACCGATGGCCCTATGTTAAGCGATGGCGATTGCTTGCCTATAAGATATAATACCTACACAATTACATAATCATCGACAGCTTGAAGACGTCCACTGCTGAACATATGCCTCCCCCAGAGAACGCCACTTTGAGCGGCTGCTCGCTTCCTGCATCCATCGGCTCCCCGTGGCTTTCACCATATCTTCAGTCAGCCTACGATGCGTCTTCCGGTTCGTGAGTTCATAATAACAGATACATTATTATTTACAATGTTTAAGTAATAAATTGGGGAAAACACCCGCAGTGTGTACACACTACGACATTACTATTCCCTCCTAATTCGTTTAAATATACTTATAAAAATAGGTACTTGCCTCAGAACAGAGCTAACAATTTTTATAAAGTACCTCTGTTTGTATTCTACGTAAATCGATGAAAGTGAGAAGGTAAGGTGCTCTTTAGGTACAGTGTAGGTAATAAAAGTAAAACAAGACCTAGATTTTAGTGGGCCACTGATTCATAATACCTACTATTCATATACGTATACCTATTTAGATATTATACGGTAAAATTGTTGTCCTCATTAGTAAGCTTATCTCAATCGTCATACTAACAGTAAGGGCGCTTATCGAATGTAAGTAATAGTACACTAATGCGTGTTTTTAAAAATTCTTATAGCGTAAAATGTTAGGCCATTTTTACTATACAGAGACGAGAATCGTGATAACTAATAACCGTATAAAATTGTGCATATGTAAATTGACATACTGCTAGAGTGCCCATACTGTTATTGTATTCTTAGTCCATGCCTAATACGTAATAACATATTTGTATAAATGATCGTGTGTGAAGTGTGAATCACTGTAAATATTGAAGTTCTTGTTTTGCCATAAATATCAATAGACCAATAGACGGACGGGGCATTACTCTTATTATGACACTAAGGCTGGATTTTACCAAAGTTGAATAAGTTTTATTCCAAGTATAACGCTAATTGTTACCCTCGGATACAGCTGATGGACAAATGAATTGACGGTTTTTTTTATGAGAATAAATGAGTAACTAATTACTACACTGTGTAATCAGGTCATAAAGTCTCATTTGCCCAATTTCACTAGCTACAATGCCCTTCAAACCGGAACACAGTAGTGCTTGGCGGCAGAATAACTGGCAAAGCGGTGGTACCTACCTAGTTGAACTTTGCAGAAAAGTGCTACCACCTAGTAAAGATTAAAAAGACCCTATCCTGATTGTATCCAAGGAAAGAGCTTCAAAATTGTTGGTTATTCTCGGAACGTTATACTTGGAATAACGTTATTCTACTTTGGTAAAATCGGGCCTAAATTATTTTTAGTAAATTTCCATCTATTACGTGTGAATTTTTCAGGGTCAGCTATTATCTATAATTAAATCTGATTTTCAGACGAGTATATTCTTTTAATTTTCAGAAATATTTTAGAGATCAATGTCAGTTTTGTATCACTGCCCCAACGAAGTTTTACGCCGCGCACCATAGCAGATAAAAGCTCATAATTATATGTAATACCAAAAAAAAATTTTTATTTCTTATATTTTAGCTCCACACATAGTGTATTTAGCCAGTGTCAAGTATTATATTTTCATCGTGTTATAAAATATTTCACGCAGTCATGTCCTAATCATAGTCATAGTCCAATCTAAGTCATGCTCCAACAAAGTGGTGGCCACTTTACTAGAAGCTTCTATGGAGTTTTGGAAACAAGACGAAAAATCACGTTTCACCACATTGTATCACTTGTCCTCTCATGTCCGTAATTCAGCAGTTAACGCGTAAAACGCCACCAATTTTAAACATTAACACTGGAAAAAGCAAAAGTTTTGAAAAATAATACAACGCAACGAAAACTCTCAAAAAATACATTTACATGCATAAATGACTGTTTTTCTGTGCATATTAGAAGGTATTAGTTTAGCGTAGGTACTACATCACTAGTGATGGGACAGGGTTTGTAGGAACTCATAATATCTACATAATGAGTTAATGACAGACTCCAGTAATTTGTAATGTTCATTAATTCAATACAAACAATCGTCGGTTGTTATTACAGCGGTTATTCGAGTCGGGCGTGTCATTATGTCAAGACATTTAATGTGAACACTTAAGATTTAGCATAGCAAATAACAGGCATGCGGCTTAAGATAACCAAACCTAACTAACTCATAGACTACTAATATTGCAATTTTCAATTGTATATTGAACCCATCACAGCAGTGTATATAGGTAGTGAAATCCCGCTGGGAAACCGATGGATGCAGCAGGTGAGCAGCTGCTCAAGGTGGCGCTCTGTGGGGGAGGTCTATGTTGAGTAGTATATAGACGTCTTCAGGCTGTTGTTGATGATGATGATGAGCTAGAGAAGTTACTGGGCAAATGAGACTTATGAACTAATCTAACAGTCTAGAAATCTTTTTTGACTGTGTGAAGTCTCAGGATGACGTGAGCAGTGCGCAGTGTCACGCGAAACTTTACTTTTACTTCCGAGTGACACTACGGCCGTGACGTTTAACATCGGGCAAACGACTAGCTCCTCTTTTTTGTTGACTTAGATAAAAAAAGAAGATAAAAATGCGCCGATCAATGAGTGCGGTGCATTTTCCCCTGCTCCTAAAACGGACGATGGCGATTCGCTTTTGTACAAATATAAAAGCTCGCTAGTAGTACTCTACTTGTTAGTTAGTCTGTAGTAATAACGAATGCACGGAATGTTTCCGGATGGATAAACAACTGGCCATCCTTACTACGGTGCTTCTGCGTGGGTATTCTGTGCTTTGGTGTATGAATCCAATCTGCATCTTCTATTATATAAAAGGCTTTGTTCTGACTGACTGATAGACAACGCACAGCCAGCACAGTACTAAGAAAGGATTTTTGAAAATTCAACCCTTATGTGGGCGAAAAGGGTAAAAAACTTGTATAAAAAATCTACGTTTCGTGACGTATCGTTTTGAAACTTGATACATACAAACAAGTATAAAAATAAAAGAAATGGTACGTTATAGTTTTTCCACATTAAACATTTAAGGGGGTTAAAAAAATTGTTAAACTTGTATGAATATTTCAGAAGAAAACCGTACTTAAATTTGGAATGTGTAAAGAACATACAAAATAAATAGATATGGGTCGCGGCGTTTCTTGAACTTCATCCCCTGAAGGGTTAAAAATAAATGGCTCTTGAAGGTAGTCCACGCGGGCGAAGCCGCGGGGTATAAGAAGCTCGTATAATAATACTTAGATAGGTGCTACCATGGATGAAATAAAAAAAAGAAGGATTGAGTTTTGATTGACATGGAACTGAAGCCCAAAATGGCGGACATATTACATATGTGTGTCAGATGAAAGTATGGCGACCGGCTGCCTATGATGTGAGTGTGTGCGTGCCCCGCTCGTACGTACGAAGCGTTCCGGCTTCCTAAGGGTGCTTCAGTTTCGGATCAGACGGGATTCCCTCCTTCTTTTTTTATTAGCTCCATGGGTGCTACATGTTGTAGTAAGTAGGTATTTAAAGTTTGTGGGTTATACGGAATGGATGTTCGCCATGACGTAACTGGGGGTCTAGAAAAGATCCCTTTCAATCCGTTAATGCCAAACGATAACTCAAAATGAAACCTTTTCCGCAGTTAATGTTAAATCTCTTGTCATTCCCCATATATTTTGGGGTTATCCTTTGAAGTTAACGCTAATGGAAAGGAGTCTTTGCTAGAATATGAAAAAAACTTGGCGATTAGAAGACTTGACGAAAAGAGAATTTGGTGAAACTACAATTTGCTGACTGTAGGATGTCTCAGATGACGTGCGCAGTGCAGTATCACGCGGAACTTTATTATTTTAAAGTTCCGAGTGACACTGCAGTGCACTGTTATGGGCGGCCGTGTCGCTTAACATCAGATGAACGACCAGCTCGTCATGTCATCCATTCTCATAAAAAAACTGCAAATTGTCTAAAAAAGGACTTGAAGTAATAACAACTTGACTTACAGCTAGTTTTACCAATAGATATATATTTTGTAACGAAAAAATTCTCGGTCCATGGTTTGACCTAAGTAATCGAAACCTTTTAAAGCAGATATTTTAAAATGAAGTTTGATTTTCATCTGGACTCATTTATGTACATAATACTCCCCACGTATTTCGTTAAGCGAAACACAATAAACATTCCCTTCCTGCACATTGTCTGTACACAAATAAATGTCCAATGTATTTCACCCAAACTCGGCTTGCATTGTTCTTTGCATTGTTTATTTACCACCTACACCACAGATTAAAGTACAGTCACTGCCGGTAATTAGCGACCCGTGGTGCCACGCCCGCGGCACTGCAATGAGTCTTAATTTCTGCCCACAAATAACAATTGTACATATTTAGACGCAATCGGATCGTGCTGTTCGTTGTAGGTGTAACTGATTTAATAGCGGGCAGCAAGGTGGAGTTGAACTGAAAGGTCGGCAAAGCCGCTAGTTATACTTACGTCCACTTGTCAAAATGTCTGATATTATCATGAACTCTAAATTTTTTTAACCATCGTGCAACAGTAGGTGTTTTAGATCCTCTGTTGTGTTTAATGATACCTATACTATTCTAGGGCTAGCCTACATCACGGTACCTACCTACCGAGGCATAATCTTTTATTAGTGCGAGATCCGATAGCACACAAATACCTACGTCATCGAGTACCACAATAGGCTATCTTTAGATCGTTAGCTGACACTTAAACATGTAAAAAAATCAGATCTGCCAATTCCGGTGCTGCCGGTTCATGGGAATACAATATCAAATGCTTTGGACACTAACTTCCGGCAAGTTTAGACATGGCAGACCTTTTAATCTTTTATCAGG
The DNA here is from genome assembly GCA_963580505.1 of Ennomos erosarius. Taxonomy (NCBI): domain Eukaryota; kingdom Metazoa; phylum Arthropoda; class Insecta; order Lepidoptera; family Geometridae; genus Ennomos; species Ennomos erosarius. Next base: position 12,374,192 of record OY756982.1, read on the forward strand.
GTTACCTTGGCTATTAATGGGCTTAGGTTTCATCGGGGTATTCGTTGAGGTAGGTAAATGGTGTGGAAGGCAATTCGTAAGGGTCTGCCAGGTACTTTCGGTAGGATTTGCGATGGCAGACCAATTTTTTTAACGTTATTAATCAATGGCTAACTGTTGCCAGCATTTTCATTCGGGCACCATTCATTATGACGTAATTTAAAAAAAAAACTGAAATTTTCTCGGATATCTATGATCCGGCAGGATCGGAATTGGCAGACCTGAGTTTTTTATATATTTATGTGTCTGTTAACGATCTACAGATAGCATATGAGGTACTCGATGAAGTAGGTATTCCTACTGTGGGATCTCGCACTATATGTATATCGTATAGTATAACAGTAGACCGTAATTCTCAATTTATTTTCCAATAGCTAGGTGTACTATCACATCATTAACCTACGGTTTCCAGATAACAGCGTTAGAACAGCGTTTGTTATTCGTTAGATAAAATTATGCAGATACGAGTAACAGTTTAGGGCCGGCTTACATTTGTCTTCCGTTTCGGCACCACTCGAGAACCTTTCTCCATCGGTTGTTGGTTTTCCGAGCGATGGGGCCTAACCATTGCCATTTCAGCTGTCGAAGAAAGCTCTTTCAGTGACTTTAATTCTCCAGCGGATCTCTTCATTTCGGATTTTATCACACAATTAAAACCCAAGGATAGCCCTCTCCATAACTTAAATATTGAGTGTCAACAGTGGTTTATTTTTAAGTCACATACAAACACAAGATAAATCACATTGTTGTGACAATTCATCGGAAAACAGTTTATGATTTACGTACCACAAACGGCAGCCGCTTTATAAACTTTATAACAAATCGTAAATCATAAACTGTTTTCTTATAATTAAAGTCAACAGTTAATTATGAGTATTTAGGGATATTATAATACTTATATAATACCAGGTCAACAGGTATCTACATTTTTATCACATGGTTATTTGTATCAATATCGTTATAATTATATTCCAATGCTTTACGTTTTTCAACTGACTATTTTAAAATGTTCGTTATTTCAAATCCTTAGCACAATAAAACCATCAAAATCGGTATGGTTGTTTGATGTTTAAAACAAAATAACTGAAACTCAGTACGAAATTAAGTCGTTTGAAGTTGGTTCAACCCCCTTACTTGCTGCTCTATTTGTTTACGAAAAATGCCTTTTTAAGGTCCGTAAACTGGAAAAATCTATGTTTGTTTGTTTCTGTTGCTTTCTTTCACGTAAAGCCATTGAGGTATATGATTTTATTGAAATTTTGTACACGGATACCTTATTAATATTACTAGGAATAACATAGAAAACTTTTATCGGTGGTTATTCTCTATGGAAACACAGATTCCACACGATACAAAACCACGTCGTTATCGTGTCTTGTTCAAATCGTGTCACAGTGTCAGATATACCTTCACTTTACATTAAAGTTATCTTTATTTTGAATAAAATATATTGATATAAGTGGTCATATCTTTTGATGTGTTGATGTTTCGGTAAAACATATGATTTTTGACAGTTCAAATCGCGCCAATTCCAAATTCATTTCGCGCGGTTTTGTTTTCGTTTCATAGAGAATACAGTTTTGCAGATTTCTTATGTAAGACAAGGAACTCGCGTGGTTTCGAAGTAAGCCCTGGGCCATTATTCCGTATCGATTCCTTACTTCGAATAAAATTACAAGTTTCTGCGGGGAAAATGGGTACCTAATTAGCTGCGGATAAATCGTCAGGAAGTTCTTACCAATACCACAGATTACTGAATATGTTGCTCCAATACTTCTCTATACACCCACGAAGCCTCAAAAGCGTATAAAACACATTGAATCTTGCACAACGTTTGGATTACCTATCAACCTATGCCAAGATGTCCAAAGTATTTATTTTACGATGCATATCACCGTCATCATTTCGTCCTACGTCAATACTTCTATACCTGTATTATGTTGAAATGCGTGGACGTCGCACTATTATGTATGAAATAGGTTGCATGAGGTCACATTATATGCACCGCAGATGAATTCTATTGGCATGTTTTTATCGTTTTACTACATAAACACATTGCATTTAATAACTAAACTTCGCCCACGAATAAGTATAAAGGGTTCTGTAACATTTTCTGTATAAACAAGCAAAAAATCACGTCCACTTAAATATTTGTTTTATTCATTCCTTTAGTAAGTATTTATTCATAAGCGGCAACAGCAATACCTACATCATCTGAAAATTTCAACTGTCTAACTATCATGGTTCATGAGACACAGCCGTGACAGACGGACAGTGGAGCCTTAGTAATAGGGTTCGCTTTGTCTTTTGGGTTCGAAATCCTAAAAATGAAATCATAATCTTAGCAAACCTGCCATTTTAAGTAAATAAAATAAATAAATAATAAATATGTGTGGACATTTCACACAACGCCATCTAGCCCCAAACTAAGCATAGCTTGTACTATGGGAACCAAACGGATAACACATAGATACTTTTTTGTTTGTAAATATATACATAGAATACAATATAACACCCAGACGCAGAACAAACATCTATGTTCATCACACAAATGTTTGTCCTGGGTAGGAATCGAACCCACAGCCCTCAGTTCAGAAGGCAGGGATACTACCAACTGAGCTATCGGGCCTTAAAGTAGTTATAACAATAATAATCAACATCAACAGTCGGAAAATGTCCACTGCTCAACAAAAGCCTCCCCAAATTACGCCAATTTAGATGAGTTATGATGTTTGCATTATATGGAAGCTATAATTAACATGCTTGCCAGATTAGAATTTTAATGTACCTTACCTACCGAGGAGAATTATGCCGCCCATTCACTGAATATTTCCTTATAGCCGGCTTTTACAGCACTTACACAGGAAGAGATGGGGACCGGGGTGCTCCTATTCCTAATCAACACACGGCAAATAATATCAGTAGTGAAACTGATATCAATTTTATTGTTGTAAAATAAGGTACCTATTTGAAGTTTCATAAGGTCTATGAATGTAAAGGAAGCGAATGAAGCAATGATGACTGACATTGATTGAAAGAACCACATTACATGCATACTACACCGACCTTAAATTAGAAAGGACGGTAGGAAAATCGTGATGAATTGCTGGAGGAAAAAGAGCTTCACCAGAAAGTCCTTGACGAAAGGAACGGAAATTCTATAAATAGTTCACCGAGTAGGTAAAACCTTCAAGTACAGAATTACAGAAATGTACAATGCGAAGCTTCATTCATAGCTCTATGAAACAGACACAATCAAACGTTTGACTCGTAAAAACGAGCTACGTTTAAAAGCCCAGCGAGACCAAACTTCCTGTTGCTATTCTGACATCCAAACAAACAATCAAAAACATCATATAACAACGAATGTCCGTCTATTATAAAACCGCTTGTAAGCTGCGCCGGCGCAGTCTCTCATACAATTTACTATCCATCAGTCAGACATATCTCAATAGCTGATAATCGAATAAACAGTGAGTCATCCCGAATGGTATACTGATGTCGATGTACTAAGACGAGGTTTACCGTTTCCATTGGAAGACGAATTGGCTGCATTGGCTTATGCAGGCCTGAACGCTTTAGGTGCGAAGCTATGGGTTTCGGTCCGTTTCGGCCTAGCCTACTACAGACGCTTTGTGAGCTGGATTACACCTTATTGCATTGCGTTGTAGCAAGATTTACAATATTTTATTGATCGTCTTGTGTTATAAAAAATAACTACAAGAATAACATCTTGTCACAATGAAAGAAAAAAATTCAGGTCAAAAACTTTTTAAGTCTTTTTTGATTGTTATTAGTTTTGCATCATCAATCGAATAAATGCTTATTGGGATGGAATTATTCTAGTTTTACGTGCCTTCGCATGTTCGATTTCTATTATTTCCTCAAGAGACTCAACCAAACCATTGTACAAAAATAATACACAACCTACCAATATATTACGATTTTGAGCATAATATCTTATACTGATTCTGATCCCTTCATGTTGATTGATCCAGTGTCTCTCTGATGAACTTCATGTAAAGTACCTACGTCAGACAGAAACTGCATTGCAATTAATTGCACTCTACTAATACCTATATGTAGAGCATGTAGCGAGTCCATCAGCTCTGTAAGCAATATACCACTGTTCTCATATTCTCACATAGCAACTACATTTTTACTCTTGCTTGACTCCACGTTGGCTCTAGATTGATTAACTTACTACTTCTAAAGTCTAGACAGTAATAACATACTTTATTACAAACGAAATTGCTCAATTAATCGTCATCAGTTAATTTGCTTCACTATAAGCAGTGACCATGCCAACATTGTCTTGACACCTAGAAAAAACGGTCTAATATGGCACAGTACTAAATGGACAATGTTAATGACCCGTAGTCACCTTATACCACTTTTCTAAAAGTCTATGAGCGAGAATGCCAGATTAAATTCAAAATCTGGTTGACGAATTGCCAACACAATAGTCAAACGAATGCAAGATATTATGTAGATATAAGGAGTAGCCTGCGCAGTGTTGGAGTTGGCCGCATGGTTCCGGTTTGCAAATAGGACCACTCCATCTCATCATCGGTGCCGTAAGCAGCTATTCTCCTCGTTACATTAAAATCTGCGATCACTAAGCGAGGCGTGGTGATTAGGCAAACTACCCCATATGATAAGCGTCTGGAGTGGCATTTTATCATCATCATCATCATTAACAGCCTGAAGACGTCCACTGCTGAACATAGGCCTCCCCCAGGAGGCCTATGTTCAGCAGTGGCTAAGTGGAGACTTAGCGGCCGCTTGCCTCCTGCATCCATCGGCTCCCCGCGGCTTTCACCAGGTCGTCGGTCCACCTAGTGAGGGCCCGGCCTACGCTACGTCTTCCAGTTCATGGTCGCCACTCGAGAACCTTTCTTCCCCATCGGTTGTCAGTTCTACGAGCGATGTGGCCTGCCCATTGCCATTTCAACTTGCTAATCCTAAGAGCTACATCGGTCACTTCAGTTCTCCTGCGGATCTCCTCATTTCGGATCTTATCTCGCAGGGAAACACCGAGCATTGCTCTCGCCATAGCTCGTGGCGCGATTCTGAGCTTAATGAGACCAGCAGTTAGAGACCACGTCTCAGTTCCATAAGTCATCACTGGCAACACACATTGATTAAAAAATTTTGTTTTCAGGCTTTGTGGTATTTTGGACGAAAACATAGGTCGAAGCTGACAGGGAGTGGCATTTTATGGCAGAGGTGGGGGAATTCTATGCTTATTGTTCAGCAGCGGATGTCTTCCTGCTTATTCGAAGAATTGCCACGTAATTGATCCTCGATTATTTTCCGTCATGACAGTGGAACCACACGGTGTACGGACGTCATAATGCGTGCAATGAAATTTGGCAGGAGAGCGGCTGTTATCAAAGCGCGCCTGCGAAATTTATGGCTCCAAGTCCGGTTTACAAACACACCCTGTTACCGGTCGCAGAGTTTTAAAATAGATTGTACATTTATAATATTCGAGCTATTATTTTCAGCCTGATTCGTCTCATGTTTAAACAAAAGCCATGCCCAAAACCAATGATAAAAGAAACACCCGTTCTACAGCTTATAGGCAATGATGTCGCTTTCTTCGCTAAGACCTGGTTGTAGCTTTAGATTCAGATTCAGGTGCTTATTGCTTCCATAGTATACATTTATGGTGCATATCTCAACATGCTTTTCGTATTTCTGAATGGTTTTTAATATTGTAACTCGCAGGCATAATAATTATCATTATTTTGTTTTAATAATTCTACTTTGTAAGTATGTACCCCGTGAACTTATATGGTACCTTACCTATCAATATTAATTTTGTACCTATGCAACAATCGGGAGTCTCCTATCTTGGGTCGGAACAGATGAAAATGCAACACTATGATTGGTGATTGGTCAACAAATTCGAATTTTCACGTAATTTTTTTTATCTATGATTAAAAGTAGCTAGAAGCTTGGCATTAATATCTATTAGTGAACTAAAAGATAAATTTCAGGCAAGTGATGAGAAACCAGTCTGCCTAAAACGTTTTAAAGTCGCTTTGTGGTGAGTTTGCCCACAGCTCGTCCGATATGTGGCAGACATGTCTGGCCTGGCCTAGTTCCACTTTAGTTCGGCGTCCTTCTGGCCAAACGTTAGTAAATTAAATTTGAATCGTGCTATTATGAATATTGGATACCTAAATATTTCAAAACAATAGCTCTAGGTAGCCACGGTACTTACTATTAAGTAGGTGCGACCATGTAGGTATACTAACTGCAGAATCGCCAAACCTTAGGTTAGGTATATATAGTATGAATAACTTCTTCCTAGACTTTTGTCTTTTGTCCTTCCTTGTCTGAGCCTGGTCTTCTTCGACCGTCGCGTCGTCACCAAATGGAGTCTTCTACGCGAACGTTTCGTAACTGACATACAACATAGTAGGGGATCACTTGCAGAAATGTCTTTCTTATTGCGTAATTCAGAAGTTTTCATGGCCTATACATTTGGACAACCACCTAAATGTGAATGAGCTATAAAATTATTTGTACTGTAGCTCTGGTTTCAGCAATAAATTCCATATTCAGGGTTTTCCACATTCTATATTTTACGATTTCTTAATAATACACAGTCTTATTAATCATAACTCTATTTCATCATCATCATCATCAGCAGCCTGAAGACGTCCACTGCTGAACATAGGCCTCCGGAAAAAAGCGCCACTTTGAGGGGCTGCTTGCCTCTTGCATCCATCGGCTCCCTACGGTTCTGACCAAGTCGTCGGTCCACCTTGTAGTTAGGGGGTTGGCCTACGCTGCGTCTTCCAGTTCGCGGTCGCCACTCGAGAACCTTTCTTCCCCAACGGTTGTCAGTTCAACGAGCGATGTGGCCCGCCCACTGCTACTCTATAACTCTATTTACTTTAAGTCTAATTAAATCGTGATATAAGAGGCATGGTATTTGTACCCAGGGCGTAACATTTTAAACGGAGTTTTGGCGGGAACGTGAAAAAGTTCACGTCGTTGCATTGTATTATTTCTCAAAACTTGTGCTTTTTTCAGTGTTAATGTTTAAGATTGGTGGGCGTTTTACGCATTAAGTGCTGAATTACGAGCATGAGTGTGGTCAAGTGATATAATGTGGTGTAACGTGGTTTTTCGTGTTGCTTCCAAAATTCCGTAGAAGCTTCTTGTGAAGTTGCCACCACTTTACTTGAGCATGACTTAGACTGGACTATGACTATGACTAAGACTTGACTACGTAAAATATTCTAAAACTCGATGAAAATATACAATACTTGACACTGGCTAAATACACTATGTGTGGAGCCAACATGTAAAAAAAAAAAAAAAAAACATTTTAAGCATTGATTAAGTATTTTTGTCCCGGTAAAGCTACAGAATACTAGTAGTTTTATTTTTTTTTTGCCTATGAGAAAAAAATTATTAAGAACGCATGATAAACTAATAAATAAGAATAAGAATAAATTTATTTCTCAACATAAAGGGTTACAGAAAGATTATAATTATTATACGTTGGTATCTTGACGAGATAAATATTAGATGACAATGGAAATGCATTAGATTAACGGACAGTCAATGACATCTCGCCTTAATTAGCAGTAATTAAACAATATCGAAGACATGCTAGGGTTTCTCATATCATGCATCAACAAAAATAGCTATCAATTTGTAAATTCTGTTAGTCGACGTACTTATGTTTATCGTTTGCTCTCTCCCTATAATGTCTATGGCAATATGAGACACAAAAGTCCCACTAGGTAGCACAAAGTTGGTACCTATTACAAGTCTATAATCAATGTAACTAGGTAGGGTAACAAATAGAACTATGGGAACGAACAAATTCATCAATTACGGGTACTTACCGTGATTTTTCTACTTGAGGCGCTGAATGCTCCCAAATCGACTATTTTGAACGTGATTATCTCAAAACGTATATACCAATTACAGGATTGAAAAAAATGCACGTTAATACTGGTGATATCTTCTTTCCATCTGCTGAAACCGAAACACGTTTACGAAAAAAAAATCGTGAAGTGACCTCTAAAAATCATTCAAACGTCCTAAAATGTTACATTATAATAAGACACCCCATTGAAATAAATCATAGTGATAAGCTATGTTTCAATGTATCCATCTATAAGCTTATTTTTTTTATAACAATAAGCATTTCTTTTATAACTAATTATTTGTACCGAAAAATGGAAAAGTCGAAGTGATACGCAACGTAATCGCCATATTTTTGCTATGCATAAAGTGACCCTAAATGGTACAAAATAAGTTTCAAGTTTGTCTGCTGTAATAAACGTGCTCGCATTGGGTCCTTTCAGGGCCTTAAGAATAGTCAGGAAAACCTTAAAAGTATTATAATGTTTAAAAATTATGATTACTTGCCTCTTTTCTCATCATCGTCTTTTTAAAAACATCATTGAAAACAAGGTCAAGGGTGTTAAGGTTTGAGTATTTACATCATAATACAAAAATTTTAATGACAGCCTCCGTGGTGTGGTTTGGGAGTTATCATAAGGCAAGATAGGGGCACAGATAGTATTTGGCACAGGAAAGAAACGCCAAATACAACCAGAATTATTATAGTAGGTATAGTAGTTATTATCTACTTAGGTGTTGTGGGATCATGGCCCTCGTAGTTTCTGGGTCCCTAGATACAGGGAATCCTAGTAAGGGTCCAGGGTGTATCTGTGTGATCGTTGGGCGTTATTTATTTATTTATTTCAGTACTAACATCACCCATAACTAGCAATGAGATTATGAGACTGTATTTATATACACAAAAAAATTCATCATCATCATCAACAGCCTGAAGACGTCCACTGCTGAACATAGGCCTCCCCCAGGAAGCGCCACTTTGAGCGGTGCTCGCCTCCTGCATCCATCGGCTCCCCGCGGCTTTCACCAGATCGTCGGTCCACATAGTGGGGGCCACCCCACACTACGTCTAATTATCAATAAATAAAATATCCTAACATACGTTCCTGGAACATTATTAACTTGTCTACTTACTACGCGATCTCTAATTTCAACGCGATAGATTTTTTACCCCTAATTTTTTCTCGATTTCCTGATCCATCCAAATAGGTATGACCTAATCGCGTGATATCGATTTAATTACCGATCAAATCGGTTCAGTAAATCGGTTACGACACGTCTGTCAAGCGGCTGACGCGATGCCGCGGCGTTCGTCAGTTGTTTTTGTTGAGTGATATCATTACTCGTAATACCAGAGTTGTTAGGGCAGGTACCGGCATTGTAAATTGTACAGTATTAGCATTTGCCGACGGATCCATGTTACCAAGTCCCTACACTCTTATAGCGTCGATGGCATGAGGCGTGCGAAGCATTTGAAGCTAAATTGAAGCAATTGAAAATAAATAAAAGTAAGTACAAGAGTAAATCTGAAATAGTAAAAAAACAAATTTTGGAAGAGGCGAGTAATCTCCAGCATCACAGCAAATCCATATTTATTTGTTTTAAAACAAATTACAGGGAATATAAAATATCTATAACAGTGTATTATAATTATTCTAGAGAAGCGAAGTAGCACCTTCAGCGGCAAATATAGTCCAAGTTTTTTGTGTGGGTGTAGGTTAAGTAAGGTAAGTAAGTACCTATATATCACATTTGTAGTTTTATATGATAGCTGAGCAAGTTGAAATAGAAGTGGGCTCTATGGGCAAGCTACATCGCTCGTAGAACTGACAATCGATGGGAAAAAAAGGACTCGAGAACGAGTGGCGACAATGACCCGGAAGACCATAGACATATGACAGGCCTAATGACAGATTGGCCGGTGATCCCCCCTGGGAGCTCGAAGCGGAAACCCTCGCCGAAGTTTACCACTTTGTGGCGGCAAGGAGGTCCCGTGGAGAGCCCCCAGCGTGGTCAGACGCCTGCGGAGGCAGGCGCGGGCCGCCCTGTTGCGGCGGTGGACGGAGGACCTGGCTCCACCGGTGCCTGGGCAGAGGACGGTGGAGGCCATCCTTCCGGTCCTCCGGGAGTGGGTGCGGCGGCCATTCGGGTCGCTGACCTTCCGATTGGTGCAGGTGCTTTCCGGACACGGATGTTTCGGAAAGTACCTGCACCAGATCGCGAGACGGGAGGCGATCCCAGCCTGCCACGAATGTGGGGCGCCGGAAGATACGGCGCCCCACATTCGTGGCACGCTGAAGGTGTGCGCTGCTTGGGAGTCTGAGCGGCGCACACTTTCAGCGGTCGTTGGCCGGGATCTCTCGTTGCCGTGCGTGGTGAACGCCATGCTCGACAGCGAGAGAGCGTGGCAGGCAACGGTCTCCTTTTGCGAGGTGGTGATGTCGCAAAAGGAGGCTGCGGAGCGGGTCAGGGAGGACGATGCCAACTCTGACCCCCTCCGGCGCAGACGGAGAGGGGGACGGAGGAGGCGCTTCGGGCGCTTTCTTCGTCCTCCGTAGTGGGGCCGGCGGCGGAGAGTCGGGGGACTCTCCGTTGCGCTTACACGGCCCCACACGTCGGGTGGGTAACTGAGGTGAAAAGTTACCCACCCACTGGCGCAGAGGCCCGAAAGGGCCTACCGCTGGGGCGAGATAGTGAATGCCAGCGCGACCCTATCTCGCCTAGTCCCGGCGGCGGACGGATCACGGGGGGGTTTTAGTGGGTTCGAGTCCCACATACCCCCGTGGTGGCAGGGAAGTGCGAGGGCATTTCCCCCCTCAAAAAAAAAAAGGCCTAATGACAGATTAAACCGTCGCTTCAAAGAGGGAGTCAAGTTCACAGATTGACATACACTAGCGCCCAGTCTGTGTTGGAAGTGAGAAGATATCGGTCGTGTGTCTCAAAGAAAATATGCCAAGTTGTGTTGTGAAGGGCTGCACAAACTACACTCTAAAGTGCAATAAAAAGAAATACAAAGTTTCTTACCACAAGTAAGTCAATATTTTCAATATTACACTCCGTTTTGTACGAAAATAATCGAATTTATATTTGGGATAATCATTGTAAACAAACATTGACGGACATAATGGCAGCGTTTAATTTCCCAACTCATCGTAGTTCCTGAGTAATCTAAGAGATGGCGCTGACTTTTCCCCACACCATTTTGAGTAAATAAAATGTTCCTTCGGGCATATCCTGATATATAGATCTATGCGGAAGACGCAGCGTAGGCTGGCCCCCCACTAGGTGGACTGGCGATCTAGTCAAAACCGCAGACTCAGAAACCGATGGATGCAGGAGGCAAACATCGCAAAGTGACGCTCTATTGGAAGGCTTATACTGGGTGTAATTGAATTCATTAACATCCTTTGAAACTAAGTACCTACTCTTGATACCGGTTACGTCTGGATCAAAATTTTTAATTCTAACACATTGGTTTAGTAATAATAATAACTCCAAAAAATGGAATAACTTAATCAAATGCAACAATACAAAATTAAATATTGTAGTTTTGTTTTTAAATAGTACATACAAGGTATAAAAACGTTTAAATGTATCAAAATCATCCGTGCCAACTGCGTTAGGCGCCGCGGCAATCTTCATAATTTTCATTAAAAATATTTTCATTTACACACTTTTACTCTTTAATAATCATCTATAAATGATGTACTATCATGGGCTCAATTTATGCTAATGAATTAAATTACATCCTGTATATGCAGCAGTGGACCAGTGGACGTATTGAGGCTGTTGGTGACGGTAGTACATAGATAGATAGATAGATAGATAACTCTTTATTGTTTCACCAATGAGATATACAATACACAGGAATACAACGAATCTTACATACTAGCGCAACAATGGGCGGTCTTATCGCTGGCAGCGATCTCTTCCAGACAACCTTTGGATGGAGAGTATCAATAGACAAAGAACATACGGCGGTGCAAACAACTTTAAAATTACAATGAAATATAGATTAGTATAAACTATTGACTAATTACTCTGCAATTAAATATACCTACATCCTAATACATAAATATTTTACAATAAAATAAACTAATACATATTTATCACAAAAGCATGGAATAGTAACAGTATAATAATAGATAGCAGTAGTTAACATGATAAATAATAATTGTGCACCATATTTTTAAATATGGTCTGAGACTTAGCATGTCTAATTTCTGTAGGAAGAGCATTCCACAGACGAACGGCTTGCACTGTAAAAGATTTGTCGTAGAAGTGGGAGGTGTGGATGGGAGGTTTGAGTTGGAGAGTCTCGGAAGAACGCAGAGACAAGGAGTGAGTCTGGTGCAGAAACTTGAAGCGTTCTTTGAGATAAGGTGGGGTAGATGGGATAAATAATATTGCGTAGAGGAGGGATAGGATACGAGCATTCCGGCGAGAACGAATGGGTAACCACTTCAGCTTTTTGCGAAATGCGGAGACATGATCATATTTGCGAAGGCCATATATGAATCTAATACAGAAATTTTGTAGGCGTTCAAGCTTATTTAGCTGCTCTTCGGTTAAATCTGGATATGCGGCATCTGCATAGTCAAGGATTGGAAGTAATAGAGATTGTGCCAGAGCAATTTTGGTGGTAGTTTACATATTACAATATTAAATATTAAGGACGTTTACTACGCACATGAATAGGTATTTAGCCGCACTACTACACGCGCACGGCATTACACACACAGCGACGGGATAACGGCGGGCGAGGTTGACTAAACCAAAATAATTTGGTCCTTTTATTTTTTTTAATTTTATTTTTACCCGATATGTGTATTTCCTTTATATTGTTTTTTTGGAATGTGTTATCGTAGGATTGTAGGTATATTGTATGTATCTAATTATAGGTGGGTAAAAATGAAAACCGTTGTCGATGCAAGGCACCGATGGATGCAGCAGCCGCTCAAAGTGGAGCTCTCTGGGGGAGGTCTATGTTCAGCAGTGGACGTCTTCAAGCTGTTGATGATAATGAAGAATTAAAAAGATCATCATCATCATTATCAACAGCCCGTAAACGTCTACTGCTGAACATAGGCCTCCCCCAGAGAGCGCTACATTGAGTTTTCACCAGGTTGTCGGCCTACCTAGTAGGGGGTCAGCCTACGCTGCGCGCTCCGGTTCGTAGTCGCCACTCGAGAGCCTTTCTTCCCCATCGGTTGTCAGTTCTGCGAGCGATGTGGCCTGCCCATTGCCATTTCAACTTGCTAATCCTAAGAGCTATATCGGTCACTTTAGTCCTTCTGCGGATTTCCTCGTTCCGGATCATACCTCGCAGGGAAACACCGAGCATAGCTCTCTCGTTGCGCGACTTTGAGCTTACTAATAAGGCCAACAGTGAGACCACGTTTCAGTTCCATATGTTGTCATCACTGGCAACACACACTGATTGAAATTCTTATTAAAAAAATATATATTTATTTCCATATTTTTAGAATAATCTTCACGACAATGTTATGTTATGAATGTCCTCATGAAAGACTGAGGACTTCATCTAGAAATCATAGAGAGGTAGAGCTAGGTGAACCAAGTTTGGGCTCTTTTTGTTAGTGATGAAGAGATCTTTCTACCGAAGTAATTGCACTGACCTGATGGTAGACTTTTAATATTTCATTTTTTTTATCAATGGTAGGCTATAGGGAAGAGATGTACCAAGTTTTGATTGGGTAAGGGGTTATTCATGAAAATGGTAAAAATGGTAAAAACTTTGTATAGGACCTATGTTTTTTCAACATTTCTTGAAGAATCCTGGTTAGTGCTATAACTTGCCTGAAGGTTGCATACCAATCAGACCTATGGTTTACGAGTTCCTTCGAAAATGAGGCTTTTGTATGGGCACCAGGTATTTTTTTTGTATATTATAATTTTGAATGTTTATTACTACAATGTTCTGAAAACATTACACTGATCCGTATTATAGTTTCTGAAATCTATGAGGGTACTTTTTTTTGGAGTCACCATTATGATGAGTCACTTTGTATTGGTAATTATGTGATGTATTTCTATACTTTTGTAGTACATTGTCAGGTTGTCAGGCAGTTCCTTCTTAGATATATACATCTCCATTTTGTTTTTGATAATAAGTCATATTTTTTGTATTAGTGATGTATAAGATTTTTATGTCCCTAAGATCGTCTTAGTTAGTTCTACAAGTTACCTAAACATAGTATATCAAACGGACTTATAGTTTACGAGTTCCCACAGAAGGCATGTTTTTGTATAGGTACCTGTTTTTTTTTTCTTTTTTCAAATAACTACCTTATCCGTTGTTTAAATTTCCGAAAACTGTATAATGATCCGAGGTATAGTTTCCGAGCAGTAGGTAAATATCAAAAATAACGTTGTAATAATAATAGCATATTCAAAAGGGCCTCTTGGTGTTAGCTTCGGCATCAGCAATGCCTTCCAAATGTCCGGGCTAGACCCGAGAGTCTCTATGAAGAGGGTGATGGTGACGATGATGAAGAACATGAAAAAGATAACAAAAATGATAATCATTTTGAATTTTTGTATAGGACCTATGAGGTTTTTAACATTTCTTGAAGGATCCTGGTTAGTGCTACAACTTGCCTGAAGATTGTATACCAATCAGACCTATGGTTTACGAGTTCTTTCGAAAATGAGGGTTTTTGTATGGGCACCAGATATTTTTTTTGACATTATAATTTTGAATGTTTGGTACTACAATGTTTCGAAAACATTACACTAATCCGTATTATAGTTTCTGAAATCTATGAGGGTACTTTTTTTTGGAGTCACCATTATGATGAGTCACTTTGTATTGGTAATTATGTGACCTATTTCTATACTTTTGTAGTACATTGTCAGGTTGTCAGGCAGTTCCTTCTTAGATATATACATCTTCATTTTGTTTTTGATAATAAGTCATATTTTTTGTATTAGTGATGTATAAGATTTTTACGTCCCTAAGATCGTCTCAGTTAGTTCTACAAGTTACCTAAACATAGTATACTAACCGGACTTATAGTTTACGAGTTCCCACAGAAGTCATGTTTTTGTAAAGGTACCTGATGATGAATACGGTGATGACCATGAACATGATAATGACGACAATAATTGAAAAGATGAAGATGATGAACACGGTGATGATCATGACCACAATGATGACGACAGTAGTAGTCGATGATGATGATGATGATGATTTATTGATAAAAAGAGAAATACTTTTCAGAAAACCAATCCGCCTAAATTCTTCATGACAAGTAAGTAAGTCCCAGCAAAAAAGATCAAGAAACAAGAAGATCTGATTACCACTAATGAATAGAGCCCAAAGATGGCATGTCTAGCTCTACACGTCTAGGAGTTCCAGGTGAAGTCTTCGAAGTCTACCATCAGGTCAGCCAGTTCAATTTCCGCGCCCCGGTATCAACCGGAAATATCGTATCACAACTAATGAAACGAGCTCAAAGTCGGCACCTGAAGTTCTACCCGTCATCACCACCATCCACCATCACCACCACCCATCATCAGCATTCGAAATCTAACATCAAATTGGTCATTACGATTTACGTCTATTTCGAGAAAGAATAAATACTAACTAATTATTCAAATAGGTAGAAATAGGTACTTCGTTGTCGACGATCTTATTTGGAAAATATTTCCAATGCTTAATAATAGTGTTCGTACAGCGATGTTTTTCACCAGGAGCTGCTGATGTCAAACGGCACAGTTTCTGCTCTCGATGGCGCCCAAGCGCAGACCACAGAACACTTTTATCCTGACGGACGCAGACTGAGAATTTGTTTCAAGTGTTCGTTGATTTATATCAAAAACGAGACACAATGAGCAAAGCAAAACCAACCTTATCTTCATACAGTTAAGATATTGAAATTTAGCAATATAAGGAAATCGTATGGAATAGTGAAATAAACTGTTCTTTTTTTCTTGAGTGTCTATCACATTTTTTTAAATATTTGCCATTATATTATTATAGTCGAGTATATCAGCTAATTTAAGGTATTTTTTTTAATCAATAAAATACTACAGTTGTTTAGATAAATGACAGAGAACTAGACCCTTTTTCGTCATTTTCATAGGAGGACGCTGCGGAAAATGAATTTTATGAATTATTGGTTAAAGCCAATGAAAAACTTTCATCATATAATTAACGGCATTGGATTACCCTATCTATAGATAATAATAACATTTCACTCATTATCACAGATAAATGGAAACATGGCTTTAAAATGTGACATATTTGCCCATCCTCGCAATCGCACCCTTAATCCAAAGTATACCTAATAAATATAATTAAATATAGATATAAGTACAAACAAACAATAACCACAAGTTATAATACACTGACTTGATTAAAATCATTAGCCTTTCCGCCAGTCTTTTTTTTTCGTAAGACCTTTATCTCAATTAGTTCATTGAGGCAATGTTTATTTTTATAACAGTTGGAAGGACAAATATTATATGGAACACTCGAAGCAAGATCATTACGTCATTGGAAAAGCAAATCTAACATAAAAATATTATAAAGTATTATTGTTTCTTCACTTTTACCTACCTTTGTCAAAAGTTAGTCAACTGTTTAAACTTGTAGCTTGCAGTTGTACTTAATAGTTATTTATGATATTAGGGCGGTAAGTTGGTTTTTACTAACGAGTATTCGTCTCGGCTCGGGCTTACCATAGTCACGAGTTTGTAAAAACCAATTTCCGCCCGTGTATCATACAGCGTTTTTCAACACATTTGCGAGAAAAAATACAATATGTACTGAAACAAACTTTGTTTATTAGTGGCACAAAATAAAAAAAACTGTAAAAAAGTAAATTTTCCGATTTAAAGTAGACGTATCACAGAGCAAAAAAAATAGGTGTGAAGTGTCATACTTTTCAAAGCTCTGTGGGACGGATCCACCGTAAAACGGCTACCCGAGCTTTACTATACACGCTACAGCTTTGAAGTGTGACCTCACATTTTACAGCCAGACGCCCATGCGGTCAATTATAATGTTTAGATAAACTTAGTTTATTATGGTAATTAAAAACTCGCTCCGACTTTAGGTATCTACCGGGTGATCAATAAGTCAATCAACAAAGTGCTACTTGATCCAAGATAAGCAAAGTGCGATTGGCTGTCAGTTAAGCTATATGCAATAACTTAATAGCAATTATAATTATGAATTAATTTAACAATGCTTTTGTTTACATAGTAGCTTCTTAGAAAACGTGTAATAAAAACATCGTATTAATTACCGCAGGCGCCTCACAATAATTTACCTATTTTAACGCGTAGCTACCTACCTACTAGTATAATATTTATTATCTGTGTAACTCTTAATATTATGGGATAAAAACATTTCGAGTAGTTCTTGGGTAAGGTAAGCCATTTTCTGAAGTTCAACAAAACATTGTAGCTATTGAAATTACTGGGCAAATGACACTTTATGACCTGATCTCATAGTCTAGTAATCTGATTAAGTACTAGACTGTGTGATGTCTCAGGATGACGTGCACATAGCAGTATCACGCGAAACGTATTCTAAATTTCCTAGTGATACTGCAACTGTTATGGGCAGCCGTGTCGCTTAACACCAGGTGAACGACTAGCTCGTCACGTCATTCATTTTCATTAAAAAAAGAATGTTTGTGCCAATTTTGTGTACAAAAAAAGAAACATACCTACGACTTTTTTTTATTAGCTCCATGCCTACGACAAAAAGTCTAGTCATAAGTGTCACCAATAGAAATTACATTTCTAATATTTTGTTTTGCGCAAATCTTATTCCATAGAAGAGACAATAAACGATTTCCTTGAAAAATTGTAGTTATTATATAGGACCTGTACCTATACCTACATACCTACCTGTGTAACTTTAACAAGGATTATAATTATGTTAATGTTACATGAGGCTACCACTGTTTTCGTCGCTGACATCATATTGTTTTTCTTCCATAAATGACGAAGTTCACCACGTGTACCCAATTTAAAAGAGAGCATCTTTTTGCTCGAAGTTTTTTGGACAGTAATTTGCACGGTGCACAAAAAACATGGTCACACTGTGGTCAGTTTAATTATGTTATGATTCAACAACGATGTGAATTTTATAGATTAGCATCAGTTTTTGTTCACTATGACGTCATTTCTGTCATTTGTTACGTAATTTTAATAAAAAGAAACTTACTGATTTCAGACGCTCTACTACAAAGTCATTACTGTACTCAGTGTGTTTCCCTGGGAGACAAGGGTTCGAAATGGGGAGATCTGCAGGACAACTAAGTAAAGGTACCGTGACCGATATAGCTTTCACAATTAGCAAGTTGAAATGGTAACCGGGCAGGCCAAACCGCTCGTAGAACTGACAACCGATGGGGAAGGTTCTCAAGTGGCGACCACAACCCTTATTAACGACACTATCCAATGGTGTAATTATCTAATAGGTATACGGATTGTGTTTGTTTTTGTTTCAAAATCAGCGAGTCCGGTTTCTAGATCTATTGATTTTTCAAAAATCCAATAATGCTGTTTCACTTTTCATTAAAATCGGACCCAAGACTCCTTTGAGTACTATTCACTATTATGTACTTATATTATAGTTTCCGTTCTTCTTCCACGGCCACTTGAAAAATTCAACCTGTATACTATGTGTATTTTGTGTGAGAGAAGCTATACCTATATGGACACTAAGATAACCAGTCCTTTAGATAGTTAGGTTATAGAAAGTTACCACTACCCACTGGCGCAGAGGCCCGAAAGGTCCTACCGCTAGCACTGGGGCGAGATAGTGAATGCTAGCGCGCGCGACCCTATCTCGCCCCAATCCGGCGGCGGACGGATCACTGGGTTTTAATGGGTTCGAGTCCGACAGATTTTTTTGAGGGGGTATATGCCATTGCACTTCCCTGCCATCATCCCCGTGGTAGCAAGAATTGAAAAAAAAAAGTCCATTACTTGCGTCAATAAAACAAGCACAAAAACCTTAACGTCACAATTGTGCGTGACGTGAACGGATTCCAAACAAAATTCTGTATAATAACATTGTCCATAAATCCTGTAACGTGCATAAATAAACTAGATTTATGTCTTTACCTACATATACCTATTTATTTGTCTAACATAAACTTAGGCTACCTAGAGCTACGTGATCTGTCACGCCTAAGACTGGACACCGTTGGTGACGCGATACTAAGTGCTTTATCATATTTTCGCACCTCTGATCTAAATACTGTGAAATTACGGATAATTTGTTAAGCAAAATGTAAACTTATGACGTCACTGCACGACTAGAATGTTTCGTTTTCAAGCTGACATTTGAACTGACATTAACCGCAATCTATAATACAAGGGACAACAAGTAAGGAACGTTCTTACCATAGAATTACGAGCAAAATATATAGAATGGTCACATATTTTAATTTTTTTTTATATATATATATGTGTGTGGACATTTCACACAGCGCTATCTAGCCCCAAACTAAGCATAGCTTGTACTATGGGAACCAGATAACTGATATAATACTTATATACTTTTTTGTTTTGTAAATACATACATAGAATACAATATAACACCCAGACGCAGAACAAACATCTATGTTCATGACACAAATTTTTGTCCCGGGTAGGAATCGAACCCACGGCCCTCAGTTCAGAAGGCAGGGATACTACCAACTGAGCTATCGGGCCCGTCAATTGGGTTGCTGACGTACGCAAAAGCTAAATGGGATAAAAGTTCACAAATCATCATCATCAATGGCCTGAAGACGTCCACTGCTGAACATAAGCCTCTCCCACAGATCACCATTTTGAGCGGCTGCTTACCTCTTGCATCCATCAGCTACCCGCGGTTTT
Source organism: Ennomos erosarius (assembly GCA_963580505.1). Classification (NCBI taxonomy): domain Eukaryota; kingdom Metazoa; phylum Arthropoda; class Insecta; order Lepidoptera; family Geometridae; genus Ennomos; species Ennomos erosarius. The sequence continues at coordinate 12,393,995 of OY756982.1, forward strand.
AACCGGATCATCGGTCCACTTAGTGGTCGGCCTACGCTGGGTCTTGCAATTCGCGGTCGTCACTCGAGAACGTTTCGTCCCTATCAGTCGTCGGTTCTACGAGCGATGTGGCCTGTCCAATGTCCATTGCCAATGCAACACTTTCAACTTGCTAATTCTTAGAGCTATATTGGTCACTTTAGTACTTAGCGGATCGCCTTCTCAAATGACAAATGATCTACAAGGTTGAATGGAAATAGTAATTATACCTATACCTACCTAACTTCGCATCGATAAAATTCAGCGACGTCAGACAATTTCCCATCAATTTCCTGTGCATTGGGTCGTAGCGACATAAAATCGTTTCCCATCAGCACAAAGAGACCCAATCCAGTTAAACCGCTAAAAAAACTGCACCGAATAGTATGTTATATCATTATATCAGAGCATGATCTCATGAGCGATAAGCATCAGTTATCAGTTAACAATGGCTGGGCCGTTGCCAGACGATCAAATGATCATTAATACTGAATCACTAGCATTCAGCATTATGTCATGTAAATAGCCTTTATGGACTAGCTTAAAAGTGCAATTATATCATCATCGTGATTAGATTAATGATTATGATCTTGATAATAATTACATTGACAGATACTGCCACCCAAACTACCAGCAGAACATGTAGGTTATAGCCTCACGGAACGGATTTCATACACTACTTACACTTAATCATTATCAATAGGCTGAAGACGTCCACTACTGAACATATAGGCCTCCCCTAGACAGCGCCTCTTTGAGTGGCTGCTCCTCCTGCATCCATCGGCTCCCCACGGCTTTCACCAGATCGTCGGTCCACCTCGCGGGGCCCGTCTACGCTGCGTCTTCCGGGTTACTATACTTTCATATGTACTTTTTGCATAATGTAGCCTCTAGGGAATTCGACCAGAGCTCAGTTGGGGCAAAGTCTATTTGATCTAGTTGGAAGACACCGGTTCAAATCCCGCTGGGTCCTGTAATGTTTAGGCACTATGATCACAATGAACACTTATTGATAAGAGTAGGTATAAGGAAGGTACGGTTTGAACCAAAAAAAGTCTTTTAATCTTTTAGCTTTGCTTAGTTTGGGGGCTAGATATTACGACTTTTTTTATGCGCGTTCTGTTACTTTATTCTGCATGAAGTAAGATGTTAAATTTTTGCATATTTCACAATAAATCACCCTCAAGTATGCAATATTCCATGCAAATGTTATAAAGTCATTTATAACATAAATACATGATTGGTGTACAACAGAAACGTGCCGGCGTAAACTCGAGAGTTAACTTAGACGATAAAATTCTATGACTTATGATTAAGTTATTAAGTAACAACCTAACTACGCTAGAATTAATAATCGTGCTTAGTGGCGTACCACAGCAAGCCCCTTATTTAATAACAAAAATGTTATGATTAAGTATAGTAAATTTGGTAAACTTCAGCCGCTCTGCACTAAAGTTTGAGAGCTCTTAAGTTCATACTTATTAAGGACGCAGGTGGGTAAACTTCAGCCGCTCTGCACTAAATTTTGAGAGCTTTTAATTTCATACTTATTAAGAACATATGTACCTAAATACTTTGCAGTAGGTACGTCATAGGGGGTAAGTACGAGCTTAGGAGCTGTTAAACTTATTGGTGCACGCCATACTTTACATGAATAAGTAGGTACTACATAAGTAAGTAGAGCCATGACATGCACCGAGTGGCTGGCGCCTAAGAGCCCAAGACTGGGCGCAGTAGTGTAGTAATTGAATAGAGATTATCCCGGGGCATATGCCCGCAAGTGGATAGTACAGGTGGTTATAATGATGAAGATGATAATGATGATGATGATGATGATGATGGTGATGATGATTATGATGATGCTAAAAGCTATAATCGATAATTAATCTTTGGGGTAGGTATACGCAGACAGTGCTGCGGCTAACGTCTTCAGGCGCATGCGCTCTCGACTCGAAGTGCTTATCCTATACTTATATACCTATAGGTACATAAAATATACATACATAGGACTAGGGTCAATCTAATACCCCAGATAATATAATACCGCTAATACCCGCTTTCGTTTCGAATCCAAAATCCAGCGTTTTCCTTCCTTTCCGCAAAGGATTGGAAAATGCTCTACCTACATAGAATGGGAGCCGATGGATGCAGGAGGCGAGCAGCCGCTCTAAGTGGCGCTCCCTGGGGGAGGCCTATGTTCAGCAGTGGACGTCTTCAGGCTGTTAATGATGATGATGATGATGATGATGACATAGAATGGACGTAGAGCATTTTTTTACTGCTTCATCGTAAATTGATGGCAACACTAGTAATGCACAGGAGTTTTCTGACGTACCTAAAGTACTTACTCTGTGACAGTACTGCCTAATTGCCTATACTTCTATCGTACCCATAGATTTATATATCAGGATATGCCCGAAGGAACATTTTATTTTGTCAAAATGGCGTGGGAAAAGTCAGCGCCATCTATTAGATTTCGCGTGAACTACGACAAGTTGAGAAAATTAGATCGCTGCCATTATGTCCGTCAATGTTTATGTTTACAATGATTATTCCAAATATAAATTCGATTATTTTGTGACATTCGACCGATGCCTTCTAACTTCCATCACAGACTGAGCGCTAGTGGATGCCAATCTGTGAAATTGGCCCCCACTTTGAAGCGACTTTAACCTGTCATTAGGCCTGTCCTTAATATATATGTCCATGATCGTACCAAAGAAAAAGAAACAGTAAAAAAACATAGATACTTAAAAATAGGCATAAGTATAAATAATGATATTTATATCTATAATCCAGTGAACTAAGACACAAATAAATCAGTGTTCTCATTCCAGCCACTTGTCTGGGTCATTCCACAGAAACTCTATATCATTGACCAAGTCACAACTCGTAGGAACAAATCGTTTGACACCGTTTGTTACTCAAAACTGACATCAAAATATGTAACAAACTGACTGCGATTAATTCGTGAACACAAAATATTGATTTGCCGTTCACTGGAGTCAAGTAAATGGTGACCCTAGCACACCTTAATGTGCGCACGAAAACTTAATTTTCGTGACTAATATCTACTCATTTTTACATAGAAATGCCTGTCTATACATCTGTCTATATATATATATTTTTTTTATACTTAAATGGGCTCACGTTTGACAACATCTCACCTGATGGAAAGTGATGATGCGGTCTATGTTGGAGCACGTTTGCCCATGAGGTGCCTATTCACTCTTGATTTGAAGAGACCCAGATTGTAAGTTGACGGAAACAATATAAATATAAAGTACCTACTACCATGGGGTCACATGAATCAGGTACAAATGAAAAATAGCCCGAACGTGAAAAAAATGTAGTGATCGTGTCGTGAGCGTTACTAGTTAGTGTCCAGTGTATTCATTTGGCCCAATACTTCGCCAACACGCAATAAATGTCGCTTGATAATCTTGCGTTATGCAGAAAGAAAATATTTCGTAAAATAGCCCGCGTTATTCCGTTGTATGGGATGAGGCATCTGTACTGTAGGTATTATATTATCTGGGCTACTACTAATAAGATAATTTTTAGTATAATTAGGTTTGGCATAGCATGAAAATAGCGCAAGTTAAATTAATCCGTTTAAAACGGTGAGTTCATCATAGAAGTCTTTGGAGCTAGTCACTGCGTCGTCCGTCGGTCAGTTTCCATTTTCATTTTAGAAAAAGCGAAACACTATAAAGGCGCTGAATGCTCCCAAATCGGCTATTTTGAACGTGATTATTTCAAAACGTATACCATTTACAGGATTGAAAAAAATGCACGTTAATACTGGTCATATTTTCTTTCCATCTGCTGAAACCGAAACACGTTTACGAAAAGTTTTCTCGATAGAAAAAAATCGTGAAGTGACTTCTAAAAAATCATTCAAACGTCCTAAAATGTTACATTATAATAAGACAACCCATTGAAATAAATCATAGTGATAAGCTACGTTTCAATGCATCCGTCTAAAGCTTATTTTTTTTTATACCAATAAGCATTTCTTTTATAACTAATTATTTGTACCGAAAAATGGAAAAGTCGAAGTGCAACGCAACGTAATCGCCATATTTTTGCTATGCATAAAGCGACCCTATAACGTACAAAATAAGTTTGAAGTTTGTCTGCTGTAATAAACGTGCTCGCATTGGGTCCTGTCAGGGCCTTAAGTATGATATTTTTTCTTTTCGTAATAGCGTATTTCTCGGGAAAACTACTTATTAGGTACTCTGTGCAAAAAAAAAAACAGAAGGTAAACTTTAGCTGACATCGTTTTACCCGTAAAATGAAGGCCTACGTACGACCTACGTTTGATATTTTACTAAGACTGTTCCTCACTTACATTACGTTTTACCTCGGATAGGTAGGCACAGGTATAATAGTATAATAGGACTACAATGCCATTTAAATTTTATTTATATCACGATACCTATGCAAAATGTATTACTTAGGAACACCTTATTCAGGTGAGATGTCGGTATACGTGTGCCTCGGCTTCTCAATCAGTTTTACACCCGTACCCTGAGTCAAAATGAAAAGGAAAGGGAGAGGGCAAAAGATAGGGGGAAAGGATGAATGGGTCGGACGGCTAAGGGAGGCAGGTGGTCATATAGGAGCTTGACTATGAATTAATTACTTTTAGATAATAAGTGACGATGAAAGGGTCATGTAGAAGATCGCCGCGCTGATAATGAAGGTGAGGAAACTATGTAAAACCACTAGCTATTATAAAAATAAAGGAGAAAACCTAAATAAAACAGCAGACCATTTTCAGTTCAAAATGTCAAGTGCCAAAAATCCACACTGACGTGTTTTTATTTTCTTTTTAGGGATCTGTATTTAAAAATACAGAACATCCTCCAAACCCCAAGAGAAAATTGAAGTTATCTGCTAACTTAATTTCTAATATACATAAGCCGCAGTTAATTAGAAGTAACACGTCAGTAAAAATGTTTAGGTTAAGTAACAAAACAATAACTATTAACACCTAAAATATTCCTAACATGCTTACACAACACTCTGTTATGAGCAAGATCTATATATCTATCTATCCCTCCCAGCCCGAAAAGCAAGAGAAAATAATTTGTTAAAAGAAATTAATACAAAGTGAAGTAAAATGGTTGGAATGTACATACAGAATCATCAATAAAAACAAAATTAACCAAAAGCATCCATCAGTAATATAACGTCGTGTATGTACCTATATCCCTCAGCTATACAAAATTTTAAAGTTTATACTTACTTGGTATCAATATTCTCCTGCCATATCGTGAGACTTTCACCGGCTCACTAGGAGAGGAAATGGTGGTGTTCTCACCATTCTTCCCTCCGTCTGGATTTTCTGAGCTAAGAATAGTTTCAGATTTCTTACCTTCCTCAGCGCCATGTTTGAGATCAGAGATGCCGAGAGCTTCTAAATCGTCTGATACAACCTCCAAAGAGTACAAACGCTGTATGGGTCGTACCTTTAAACCTGTAGCAGTTCTTATCAGAGCCGTTCTATTAACGCCGTCGTTCCCAGTGTAAATCTTAGTTATAACACCTAAAGGCCACTTAAACCTTTTTTCTTCTGTCTCCACTAATACTACTTGACCTACCTTCATTTCTTCATACTTAGTTTTATCTTTACCTCTCTGTATCAATTCTGTGAGATACTCTGTCTTAAATGTATGACGAAAGTCGTCTCGTAACTTTTGTAGGTATTTAAGTCGGACATTCAAGCTTTTAAAGTCTATGAGATCTAAATCAGTGGTATCTGAGTTAGGTAGTGGCTGAAGGAAACACGCTGGAGTTAAAGGCTCTAGAGAATCTGCCTTATCGTCTTGAACATAGGTCAGTGGTCTATTATTCATTACAGACTCACATTCACAAAGTAAAGTGTGTAATTCATCATAGGTTACCCGTGATTTACCTAATACTTTGCGTAGTAAATCTTTCATCGTTCTAATAAGTCGCTCGAAAAAACCACCCCACCAAGCACCGGTTGGTGCATTAAGTTTCCATTTAATTCTTGTTGTGCATGTTTCTTGTTGAATTTTGTTCCAGTCTAAGCTATCCAACATATTTTTACTGCCAACTAGGTTGGTGCCATTATCTGAGTAAATTACCCGCACCCTCCCTCGTCTAGCAATGAATCTTCTTAGAGTCCTAAGAAACGCTTCGGTCGAGAGAGACTGTGTGAGTTCTAAATGTACTGCGCGGTAAACTGCACACGTAAATATGACGATCCAGCATTTCTCGCCATTTTTCAAGTAGAGATGACCCGCCAAATCTACTCCTGTCACTTCAAAAGGTAAAGAGCTTTCCATACGATCCACTGGCAAAGGCGCTACAGGTGCCTGCATCTGTTTCACTCTGTACCGTTTGCATATCATGCAATTCATTATTACTGACCTGGCGAGTCTTCGAATCCCAAAGATCCAGTATGATTTTCTAATATCCGCAATCAAACTATTCATACCTGCATGTTGTAAACGCACATGTCTCTGCTCTACCAGCCTGCGAACTATCTCACTCTTGGCTGGCAACAATATAGGACATTTAGTATTCTCAGGCATGCTTGATAGTAAAAGTCTAGTTTTGATTCTCCTCAACTGATCGTCGTCTTGCAAGGTATGTACATTCTTACATTTTAATTCCAAACTATCCTTGTTCTCTTCTTGTAGTAGTAAGAATATTTTCCTTTCAGCTCTTTCATATTCATCAACTGTTATATCCTCTTTTAATATATACTTTTCCTTTTTCAGGCAACCGATCTGTGAACCGGAGCAGCCAAGCGACTACGCGTACAATCTTGTCATACTTGGAAAAATAAAGAAGTCTGTCTGAGAAGGTTTCATTCAATAAAAAATTTACGTTACAGGTTGACTTGGCCGTCACCTTCAACTCCTTTTTAGCTTCCGTGTCGTCCACCTTGACCGAACTCTTAGGCCAATCTTCTGAGTTATGCCGCAGGAAGTCGGGACCTTCTATCCACCGGTAATCTAGCAGCTGCTTGGCATCGCAGCCTCGTGACGCCAGATCTGCCCAGTTCGAAGATCCTGGAATATGTAACCAATTACCCGTCTTAGTACCTTCTCTTATTTCTTTGACTCGATTGCCTACGAATACATTCCACGATAAATTATTGCATATCCAGTATAATGTAACACTGGAGTCTGTCCAATAGTATTCACTACAGTTATCTAGCTCTAAGCTGTTCCTAGTTTCTACTAGTAGCCTGACACCTATAACTGCAGCCATCAATTCAAGTCGTGGAATAGATATACTTTTAGGAGGCGCCACCCTAGTCTTAGCCGCCACTAACTGAAGAGTAGCTATGTCATCTTTCTCGGCGCGTAAAAATATGCAGGCTGCCATCGCATTCTTGGAAGCATCGCAGAACATGTGTAAGCTCAATCTGCAGTCAGTCAGTTTATTACTCGTAAGTCTCCTAGGTACTTTACAATCACTTAAATAATCTATATTATCGTACCATTTTAAAAATTCTTTAGCAAGATCCTGAGGCAGAGGTTCGTCCCATGTCAGTTTCCGACGCCACATCTCTTGCAGCATAATCCTTGGGGTTATGGTCACAGCACATGTAAATCCTATTGGGTCAAATACCTTCTGGGTCAAAGATAATACTACCCTCTTCGTCAGCTTTTTGATAGTCACAGGTGCAGGCAGCTCAGCAGTGTTACAAGAAAGTTCATCAGAGACCGTGTCCCATCTCAGCCCTAGCACATATACTACATCCTTACCAGCCTCATTAATCAGAAGTGGCGATGTCACCCACATGCGCAGGTCGAATTGAGCTACCTTCATGATTTCTTTGGACTCTTCCATGAAAGTGCGTGTCTCTTCTTCGGTCTCTAAACTTGTAATACAGTTATCTACATAGAAAGACTTCTTAAGAAGTTGAGCTGTCTGTTCGTACTCACCTGAGAATTTATCTAAATGGTGCATTATAGTCGCTGAGAGCAGGAACGGACTTGATGTTAGTCCAAATACAACGCGACAATGTCTATATTCTACAATATTTTGCAGTGACTCATCTTCCCACCACAGAAACTTTAAATACTCTCTGTCTTCAGGCTGTAAGCTAATCTGCAGGAAGGCTTTGGCAATATCAGAAGTTATGCCAATGGCGCCTTTCCGAAATCTGATCAGTAGTTTAGGTATGTTTTCGATATAATTAATACCTTTATCAAGACACCCATTCAAACTAAGTCCATTCCTATCCGGACACGAAGCATCAAAAACAGGTCTGATAGTCGTAGTCAAGCTAGATTCTTTCAGTACCGCTTTATGCGGTAAATAGTGACCAAAATCACGACCACCATTATCGAAGGGTTCTTTTTCAATTATACCTAACCTGAGCCATTCTTTCAGTACCACATCATAATCTTGGTACTTATCGCTAGAAATCAGCCTTTTGGTATTCGATTCAAGCCTCTTTTTCGCTTTATCGTAATTTGATAATAAATCATCAAAACCCACCTTAAAAGGAAGATCCACTTCATATCTTCCATCCGGTAGTGTCTTCACAGTCTCCTTAAAATTGCTCAATGCTTCATCTTCTCCTTGCGCTCTGGTTTTCATTTCTGCTGGATCATGAATGCCAAGAGTTTCAAACGACCAAAAATCTGTCAAATCACTATTAGTGGACCTAGACATACAAAACATAGACGTTGTAATATTACAAGATGAAATGCTTATCTGTCTACCTTGTATTATCCAACCTAACTTCGTTTTTATTGCTACCAAACCATTTTCCATCACAACAATACTACCCGTCAGCATTAACCCAGCAAAATCAGCCCCTATCAAAATACCTATCTCTTTCAAATTACAGTTGGCATCTGTCAAATAAATTTGATGTCTATTCAGAATTTTACATACGTCATTATTCAAACTCAGCTTTGGAATATTCCCACAAATAGCTGCTTGGCTGAGGGCCTCAATTTGCATTGTAAAATTCGACTCTAAATTCTCTACCGTAACATTATAAACATTATGGCATTCCGACTTAGTAGTTACATTACCAAACAAGCAGTGTATTTGTTCTTCCTGTGCTACAGGGGTCAGATTTAGCTTCTTTGCCACATCCTCCCGAATATAACTTCTTTGTGACCCACTGTCAATAATTGCGCGAACAGGCAAGACTCTGTCTGCATTTCTGACGTTAATAACAACCGTCTGAAGTAGCGTTTCAGTGCTGCAGTTTTGTGATGATAGATTCGTCGATGTGGTTGCGTTGCTCGGCTTATTGTCCTGAGGCTTCCCCTCATACTTCCCAGTGCAGAGCGCAGTAGAATGCTTTTTCTTGCATACGAGACGCTTCACAAGTGACTTACATGAACGCGGATGATGTCCAATTTTCAAGCAAATAGGACATGCATTCTTTTTCTTCAAAATCTCTCGTCTCTGTTCAACTGTGAGATTATACATCTTATAACAATCCATTTGTGAATGTGTGTTCTTGTCACACCAAATGCAATTTATCATATTATATTGTGGGCTTTTCTTCTTTTCTTGTTGTACTAACAAACAGCTTGCAGTCGCAAGTGTAGCACCACCTTTATCATTCTCAGCATTTTTCATGTTCTTCGTAATTTCAATGCGTTGCATGCTTTCTATTTCTGTCTTTAGAAATTCCATCAATTTTCCTAAAACCTCTTCTGGGCTTCTATTATCTTTCAAAGTAACTCCCTTGTTTCTCTCCCATATCTTCAAAATGTCTAAGGGAAGGGCAGATTCTACCAATGGCAGAATAAATGCATGATATTGACTGACGCCTAAAGTCTCAAGTGCACGTAGCTGGGCATTCAGTTTATCATACAGATCGGTCAGGTCAGTCTTGTCTTTCAACACTAATGCAAGTAATTCTCGGACATAAACCTCTATTAATAAATCCTCCCTGGCATATCTCTGTTTTAACTCCTCCATACATTTTCCGTACGAGGTACCAATCGGCGGATAGCTCTCAACTAGGGAGTACACATCGGTGTCTGGTTCAATGTTTTGCATTAGATAGAAAAATTTATCATCGTCATCCAGATTCGGATCTCCATCAATCTTCTTAAATTGTCCCCAAAAGCTTATCCAGTTTTTAATCGAGCCATCAAATTTCTTAAATTTTATTTCAGGCAGTTTGTAATTCCGGTTAGCTTTGGATTTGTCTTCAATATGTCGATCAATTTTTTTCATTATTAAGTCGTATTTCGTTTCAATCATTATATATCGACTTGAGTATTCGTCTGCTGTCATCAACTCCTTCTCAATCAGGGTGTCGGCTGTGGTTTCCAAAATATAATTTTTAATTTTCTCGTCCAGATCAGAAATTTTCGAATAGAGCTGTTCAATTTTCTTAAACTCTGCCCTGAGTTCCGTTTCCTTTGCCTCACCGGCTTGAAAAATGTCTTCAATTTTGTTTGCTGCAGTCGTGAAGAGGCGTCGCAGAACCGCACGTTCCTTACTTTCTTTAGTTTTAATCAATTTTTGTTCAGCCTCCATCTTTTTTTTCCGTTAAATGAAATATTGCTTACCAATTTTATGTTTTATTTTTGCAGGTCGAAATCCTTAGGTCGCCAGATGTAGAAGAAAGAAAGCCGGCGTGAGAAAATAATATAAAAACCAACAGCTATTATAAAAATAAAGGATTAATTCAAAATAAAACAGCGGACCATTTTCAGTTCAAAATGTCAAGTGCCAAAAATCCACACTGACGTGTTTTTATTTTCTTTTTAGGGATCTGTATTTAAAAATACAGAACAGGTCCCCTATTGCGAATTCAAATTTATTTTAGATTGGTATATGAGTACTGTAAATTTTTGAGATCGTAGCGAGCGCAATACGAGAGGCCAGTTTTAAAGTTTTTCTTCCGTCTATAGTTTTACTCTGTGCCTGTTTCGAGATAGTGATGTCATTGTCAACGTAAGCTTGTACAATAGGTTAGGTCGTGATAGCCCGTGGCAAATTGTACAACCATAAACAATACACTAATCATTATTTTAATTTAATGCGCAACTGCTCAATAATCAATTAACTGGTAAATACCAGAGTTATCTCAGAACGCATCTTTAGTTTTTTCGCGTTTGTAGAAATATGCGCATCGTATTGAATGGTATTAAGTTGATATTTACAAGTAAAAACCTGTTAAAATGCACGTTATAAATTATATTTGTTATTGATACAGAAGGAAGCTTATTATAGACAAAATGGAATGATAATTTTTAACAACAAAATTAATAAGTTTATTTACAAAGTTGAGGTTAGGTAACCAACGATTAGCACAACATTTTGTCATCCTTTTAACATGGATGAAATAAACTAGTTATTTAATTTGAATAACGCTACAAAAAATTGCGCACTGTAATTTTGTATTTTTTTTTATGCTATAGGTAGCAAACAAGCATACGGCCCTCCTGATGGGAAGAGGTCACCGTAGCCTATGGACATCTGTAACACTAGACGTGCCACTGATGCGTTGCTTACGTAATTACGCAAAGAACTTAGACATTTATTAATTTAAGTGTATGGGAAAGGCGTTTTAATACGTAACACAGTCACAACTTTTTATAAATAGCTTTCACAAATAGCTCACTAATATTTTTCGCGAGTGTGTATGGTATACCTGCCCCAATCCACTAAGATAATTTAATAAAATTCGAACCTATACGCTCTTGTTTCTACCTTAATTTAGAATGTAGGTGATAAGAAGAGAGATGGGAATCGAGCTGCAAGAATGATTCGCGCAACGCCGATAAACCAAATATCCTGTACGAAACCTGAAGGGAAAGGTGCTTAGCTATTCTGTATTTTAATATACTTTAGTTCAGACCGGAATAAGTGGCGTGTATTATAGGAGAGGCTTATGTCCATCACACATCAACAGCCTGAAGATGTCAACTGCTGAACATTTAGGCCTTCCTATAAAACGTCACTATGGACGTTTATCGTAGAGGTCTGTTATAATCAGCACGCTTGGCAGGCGGCTAGGTGATCGCAGAAGACTTTTTTTTTCTTATATTTTGGCTCCACACATAGTGTATTTAGCCAGTGTCAAGTATTGTAATTTTTCATCATAGAATATTTCACGAAAAGTCAAGTCTTAGTCATAGTCCAGTCTAAGTCAGGTAATCATATCATATTCCAGTCTAAGTCATGCTCCAATAAAGTGGTGGCAACTTTACTAGAAGCTTCTATGGAATTTTGGAAACAACACGGAAAATCCCGCCAAAATTCCCGCAGAACACTTTAATGTAGGTCCTAGGTACATTAAAACCTTCTTGAATATCTACTTGAAAAAATAAAAATAGGAGAATGCTGCTACGCATTCTTTCGATAATCTCTTACCCGGCTCTATGGCACCCATGGATAGAGATGGGGTGGTCCTATTCCCACAACGCCCCCTGTGTCCATATGACACATGTGTAATGTCTTATCAGTGGAATAATATGGGCTGACGATGATGGTTAAAATACTCTTGGCTAAGGTGGCATCAATCGCGGGAATGGATATGAACTGAACCTACAGTGAACCTTACGCGACATTACACGTATAGATGATAATAATAAATAATAATAATAAATAATAATAATAAATAATAATAATAAGCTTCGGCCCCACCAATGCCTTCTAAATGTCCGGGCTAGACCCGAGAGTCAGAGATGTCATAGAAGATAATAATAGTAAACATGTGTGGACATTTCACACGCCATCTAAGTAGCCCCAAACCAAGCATACCTTGTACTATAGGAACCAGCTTTTTTTTTGGTTGTAAATACATACATAGAAAACGATATAACACCCAGACACAGAACGAACATCTATGTTCATCACACAAATGTTTCAATCAATCAATCAATCAATCAATCAAATCATTTATTTGCTGAAAATATGGGTATAATATAGGATCTTAAGTTCAACAGGTATAAGGTTCGACACATTTTCTTTGCTTAACAGCATGCAAATATTTTTAGTAGGCTTTACTTTGGGCTTAACAATATAAATTTATTTTAACAAAAACGAAACAAAAGAAATAACAGTACAGACTTACACGTTGCCCAATAATTATTAAAATGATTATAATATGTCAAAAATAATTACAATATTACAATAAATTAAATAATTGTCATGCCGATTAAAATAAAACTACACATTTTTATTCATATTAAGTTTGTCCTGGGTAGGAAACGAACCCACAGCCCTCAGTTCAGAAGGCAGGATTACTACCAGCTGAGCTATAGGGCCCGTCAATACTTACCACGTACGTATTATAAGTAGGTTTTTACTGTTAGTTACGTCCACGCTGGACGTGGCTAAACTACAAAACCTTGTAGGCACTGTAAATAAGAAACAGTTAATGCCTAAAAATACCCAGTGTTACCATATTTACCAAACCTAACACCGAACTATTTTCTCAGCACATGTGCGTCACGGTGCAACTCGCATTGTAACTTTATATCATTCTATTATTGGAAATAAATCATAATTAATGCTAGTATAATGAGTGGCGATGTTTCCTACATGGTACTCACAGTAATATTATGTCATGTTGGACGTGAACGTAAAGACTTCGGTATTTAGACTGTTTGAAGATTGCCGACAACAGTTTAGGTTTGATTTACCTACGCTTGATACATCGTGACTCAGAAAAAACAGTGAGGAGTGGTAGTGGTAAGTAACCTAGGAAATTTCCCTCTACCGAGGTCACAACACACGTGTTATATTTCTATGAAATCACAATCATAGATAAACCGGTATAGGTGGACTATGGGCATTAGACATGATTTTCGGCTTGTCTATATTCATCTTAAGACCAACCTGTCGGGAGACTACTGAGGTCGTTGAGCATGGTGCTAAGGCTAAAGTCCTCGAGTGACTCCACCATTATGACTATACCATCGGCAAAACGAAGGTTGAGTGATGTAGGTACTTGCCATTGTACCGATGATCTGGTGAAAGCCACGGGGAGCCGATGGATGCAGGAGGCAAGCAGCCGCTCAAAGTGGCGCTCTCTGGTTGCAGCCTATGTTCAGCAGTGGACGTCTTCAGGCTGTTAACGATGATGAAACAGCTGGAATCTGTGCAATGGCGAACACAGACCTCCTCCATAAAAGGACACTGAACGCTTATCATATAAGTTTGCCATATTCACCACAGACCTAAAATATTTTCGATAGGTACTCTCAGCTTATAACCATAATACACAGCATTTAAAGAACCGGCATTATAATGCGGGCTTTTCATCACACCTCATCGCGGCACGAATTTTCTCACACGTCTCTGTAAGTCGGTTGTTTCCCGTAATAAATATTTTTAAAGGAAGGAAACTTTTGCCTGCAATATTAATAATCATTACCTTAATAGCAGAGGTTTAATTGATTGATTACATAGTACGCTACAATTACGAGGTCTTGTAAATACCAGGACAGGCCACAAGTCACTGTGAGATAATATCTAGGTATTTATGCCAGTCACGTTAGACCTAATTCTATGCGAAAAATACTAAGATCCTAAAACCTTCGAGTAGAGTTATGTGAATATAGAACGTCAACGCAATCTCCGGCAGCATCCATGATGAAGAGCTATTTCCGAATTGGGATGAAAGTCTGAATGACTAACGTTACGTATCGTCATATTGTGCCAGTTTAAAGGGACGAATAACTTTCGCTTCGGAGCAAAATGTACAATACGCAAAATGAGCACGACACGCAAAATGTACCTAGGTACTTACAATACGCAAAATGTACAACGTTCGTTCGTTCACGGTGATGTTGTATCTTGGGAACTTAACTAATATTTTTTGTATGAGCGATGATGGTTCGTTTATGGTGATATTTTCATTGAAATAATACTTTTGACGGATATTTTATTGTATTATTGTATTAAGTAGTTGATGAAGTACATATTATTATCGGTATTTACGGTAAAATTAAACCAATTTCAACTGTTCGCAAATTGGTGTAATAATATGTAGGTATGAATAGATACCTACTTACTTAACATAATTCAATTAAGGCACCACCCACAAAAAAATTAACTTCGACTTTAGAATAGGCGTTTTACGTGCATTACCCTGGAAATGCTTATTATTGAATCTACTCGACAAGTCGACACACACACAATTTGCAATATTGCGTCTAGAAATAGCAGCAGCACGCTATACCAATAAAGAGGACATAAATAGTGTTCCTCTTAATTATCAAGGCGAAACCGTTTAGATACATACTCTGATTTTACGGCGACAAGCCGAGATAAGAAACGTTCAAATAATTAGTATGTTTATTGAAATGAGACAATAAGGTCGCACGTTTGGAATGGGCGGCGCGACAGCGGGGCGGGCGCCAAGCGGATCCAACGCTCGGCGTCGCCGCGTCGCGCGTCGTCGCTATACGTTTGCCTTGCTTCCGGCCACTTTAAAATTTTGTTTGTTTACGCTGAGTTCAAGAACACGTACCACTACTCGTATCCATTGTTTGACAGCTGACGTTAATGTGCCACTGCTGTACGTGTGTGCGCGCTCAGGTTATTAGTCTATCGCTGCGTGACCTGTCTGACATACTCACTCTAGAGGCGATTCGTTTTGTAAAGCATAGTACCTACCTATATGTATTCGATACCGCGTTGGAAAGTTTTGATCGTAGATAAATTACTGTTGAATATTTTTAACTCGTTTCATGACTGCCACTTTTCGTCAGCAGACAAGGCAGTTCACGTGTCTTTTTATAGCATGAATTAGTGAGAGCGTTCCTGAATATTATAGTCTTTTTGAAACAATTGTAGGTTGTCCTATTTGTTTTTGAGTATTATCTGCCTGTTTAGATACCTACTCGTACTTAAGTTGAGAACATATATGTGTTATAGGTAGGTACATAGGTACTTACTTACTTTTATCTTACTTAATAAAAAAATAATTGAGATTTTAATGCTACGTACCGCTCCGCTTGCAGCCGCGGAGTAAACCGCTATCGCTAACGCTCGGTCCACAGTCTCTGCCTAATAGTTCAAAATTAGTGCTTATGATTGGGTCTGGCGCCAACTGATTTGTAAGAAGTGGTATACGCAAGTCAACAATATGAGTTATCCACGGCGTAAGCATACAGATATGTGATAGTAGGCGTTATAGCCATAAAGATAGGGTTGATATCAGAGTGACGCTGAAACGTTTGAAAATAATGTCAATGCTGTTGCATGAATTACCTGCGTTGGTAATAGAAACATTACTTTTCAATGGCTCCTGTCGGTAGGAGATTACTTCTTGTAAAAGACGTTATCATACCACTTAATGCTAATTGCAAAATAATGTAGGGTTGGCCATTTCAGTTTTCCTCCCAGTTTATACAAAGTGTTTATTGATAAAGGTTATAGGTACTAAGTAGGTAGGTATAATTTTTTTGTAACCTACGTATACCTAGGTACATTTAGTAAATTTGGGTAAAATGTAATTAGACAGATTAATTTATAAAGGAAAAATTAGAATCACGAGCGGAAAAATTAATCTGTTAATTACGCTGAGCAGGCGATACTGCTATAACAATTATAAATATTGATTTGGGAGGCGTCATCTTAACAGTATTTGTGTTGATGTAACTTGACCATGCTGGTTGGGATGATTCTTAAGAACCACTCAATAGATGGCGCTAACAACCCCGTAAGTTGATTGTAAAGGTGAAGGAAAAGTTCGGACATGCGACAACTTGTCACGGTAGCTTAAGTAAAGGATATCCCGGCTTGAGGGATGGATGGATGCGGGTTCAATTCCCGCTCGTGATTCTAATTTTTCCTTTACAAATGAATCTGTTGATTACGCTGAGCAGGCAATACTGCTATAAAAACCATAAATGTAATTTGGTAATGTATAGTGGCGCTATACTTACTCTAAGGTAAGTAAGTAGGACCTATCACAAATATAGTTTATAGGTAAATACCTGGAAAATTTAGAGCACTGTCTCACACAGACACAGTGGTCACATTATCTTATTTTTAACCTGTACGTGCGCTCTACATAAAGTCATGAGAAAATTCAAACAACTGTCCAAAAAATTTAACTATAAATAAATAAAATATAAATAAATATGTGCGAACATTTCATACAGCGTCATCTAGCCCCAAACTAAGCATAACTTGTACTATGGGAACCAGATAACTGATACAATACCTTACGTACATAGAATACAATATGACACCCAGATACAGAACAAACATCTATGTTCATCACATGAATGTTTGTCCTGCGTGGGAATCGAACCCACAGCCCTCGGTTCAGAAGGCAGCATCTATAAGTAATCCCAAGAAAACGTACCTTTAACAAGAAGACATTCCCGAGAAAATCCACACCAAAGACCTATAAGTACTAACACTGTAAGTTTCCAATACACAGTTTTCCTATACGAATTGTAATAGGATAAACAGAAAAGAGGAGCAACTTCCGACGCGAGCGCTCTTTACGGGTTGACCTGAATATTTGACTCAGTTACACACTTCAGTCCAAATTACTGAACGGAGAAAGTTCGACCTAAGATTGATTAAAAATCATATCGACAAGACATCCACAGCTGAACACAGGCTACTTCCTATGAAACGTCATTTTGGACGCTGACCATAAGGTGTGGACATTTCATACAGCGCCATCTAGCCCCAAACTAAACATAGCTTGTACTATGGGAACCAGATAACTGATACAATACTTATATACTTTTTTGTTTGTAAATATATACATAGAATACAATATAAAACCCAGACGCAGGACAAACATCTATGTTCATCACACAAATGTTTGTCCCGGGTAGGAATCGAACCCACAGCCCTCAGTTCAGAAGGCAGGGATACTACCAATTGAGCTATCGGGCCCGTCAAAAGGTGGGTTTGTCATAATCAGCACATTTGTCAGGCGGCTTGATGATCGCTGATTTTAATGCACCGAGGAGAATGCTGCTGCTTATTCCTTAGATAGATAAGCTCTTTATTGAAACACACAAATTATAAACAAAAGTACAAATTTAACGGAAGTGTTACAATTGGCGGTCTTATCGCTCAAATTCCTTTCCATGCATGGTTGTCTTCCAGACAAACATGCATGGAAAGGAATAACGCAAAAATATATGGACGGTGGTTTCTTCAAAAAGCTGTTCATAAACGTACATACTATACAATAATATACAATAAACATCATAATAAACACTGCATAAACGTAATACATATTCATAATAGACATAATACATATAGGTATAAATATTATACTTAGGTATATCAATAAAGATAAATAAATATATTCCTAAGTAAATAGCAGATAATTATTATAGGAATAAAAAGAGCTAAGTAGACAATAGTATCAGATAGCTAGAGCGAATAATAAAACTGTTTAACGCGATCTTTAAAAATGTTCAGTGAAGGCGCTTGCTTAATGTCAGTGGGTAAAGCATTCCATAGTCAAACAGCTTCCACAGTAAATGAGCAATCATAGAATTTTGTTGAGTGTACTGGCATGTTTAGCATCAGGTTCTCCGATGATCTTAGAGAACGTGAGTGACAAGTGTGAAGGATGTTAAATCGTTCCTGAAGGTAGCGCGGGGAAGAAGGATTGAACATTATATATATACCCTTTGCTTGCTTTTACGGCACCCACTGGAAGCGATGGGGTGGTCCTATTCGCAAACTTGGACCACAGGGCCTTGCCACGGAACGTTTTGTGAGTTAAGCTTATAATATCGTAAGTACTTATATACTACCTACTCGTACCACCTATTTAGAAACTACATAAACAAGTGCGAAATCATTTAAACGCGTTAAACAAAACTCTTCAAGCCGCTCATGAGACTGATTTTACGTCTTACGATGCACTTAACTCAAGTTTATGACGAAACGATAGTATTTTAAAGTCTTTAATGTCGCATCTACACTGTGACAACAAATTGAATACGATCGGCCAAAAATATCGGGAAAGAACCTGCTTACCTATGAGTTAAGTCGTTCGAACTTTTAGCAATAAAATAAAAAGTGTTTAGTTTAGTACCTAACTAAAAAGGTGCCTATATAATTAGAGTATTATTATATGTATGAAGGTAGGTATGCATTGTATATTGGACAAACTAACCACAATAATACATGCTTTTACTTTTTACTTTTAATAGTAAAATCTAATACGCGTATCCGGACAGTACCCATAACAATATTTTATCTATGATTTATCAAGCCTGTAGATAGATATCAGGATATCAGGCTGATATGATAGTGGCAACGCGACATTATTCCGTGGCATACGGCCGGCGCCAACCCACGTGCTCCGCCGGCGCCTACTGAGACAAATCCTAATTATTACATGCAACATGAATACAAACAGATGTACACTAGCATGTAAACTGTTACGAAGATAATACGGTTTTATAGTGGCAGGTGTGTAAAACCATTTTCATATTGGCCGATAGAAAAAATAGAAAAAGTTCGCATTTTCGGTGGGTAGTTTTTAACTTTTTACCGATACTTAGTGTTTATTACCCAAAGGGTAAAACGGACCCTATTACCTATTAAGGCTGAGTTTTTACGAGTTGTTGTTGTTTCAAATGGTTAACAATTAACTCTAACAAATTTTTACTAATGGTTAGAATTTGTTAGTTTTTAACTACTGGTTACCTTAACTATTGGTGGAAAAAACCCACCCTAAGGCTTCGCTGTCCGTCCATCTAGCACCAGGCTGTATCTCCTGAACCGGGATAGTTAGACAGTTGAAATTTTCACGATCGCGGGGCAAGCGCCCAGAGTGCCCAGTGGGAAAGGGCCTGATTACGCCGTGATTTATTTACCGTTTTTACTATTTTTTTGCTACTGTATGTAAATAAAATTAGCTTGTTAGTTTTTAATAGCAGGTCTAGCCGGTCTGCTAGAGTGCAGCAGTGTGGGCCAGCAGCAAACGGAGTTCCTCGAGACTCCGGGAACAGCCCAGGAGACCTGCACCGACACCCCTGGCGGCTGACCTTCCTGGATCGGGTGGTTGAACTAACATGTGCCACCTCACGCAAATGGGACACTCGGCCTCGCCCAGGGAGCGCCACTTTGAGCGGATGCTCGCCTCATGCATCCAAGGGCTCCCCGTGGCTTTCACCAGATCGTCGGTCTAACTGTGGGGGGCCGGCCTACGCTGCATCTTCCGGTTCGTGGTCGCCACTCGAGAACCTTTCTCCCCCATCGGTTGTCAGTTCTACGAGCCATGTGGCCTGCCCAATGCCCATTGCCATTTCAACTTGTTCAAGAAAAAACTTAGTTGGTATTTGGTGTGTTGAAAGGAAAAAACAAGCAAAAAAAAAAGAAAATAGAAAATAAATAATTGCAGGTCTCCAGCCCGCCAAACTATAGACTAAATAAGTATAAGAATCTATAGAGCAGTGATACGCGCCAAACTAAGAGCATGTTTTCCCCTAGAAACAGCTAATGTTTACGGTCTGCTTTCGTGTCAAAACCACCAACTCCAGTCACCAGTCTAGTTCACACACATCCAGTGTGTACCCAACATTATTTCTACGAGCGGACGCCCGGCGCCACACCACGTGACCACTGGCGCCTCCTCCACAGATTATGCAATCCTAATTATTACCTAAACCTATTCACTTTATTATTTGTAATTCTGCGAGCGGCAACCTCTATGTTTAATGGCATGAACGTGAGTGAATTATTAACGGTGTTAAAATATATGTTCATAGACTCGATGTGATTTATTTCATATCAGTTTCGAACCCGGAGATCGTAAAATTAGTTAAAGCACCAGAATACTTAAGATCCACAAACTTTTAGTTTTAGGGTGCGTTTCCACCAGAGATGTGCGAGGATGTGTAGCGAGATGTTGGTTAAGAACCAATAGCTTATAGAAAAGCTTATCGTTTGTTTTTCTAAGCGGTTCTATTGGTTCTTAACAAACACATCCCTCGCTACACATCGTCGCATAATTATGTCTGATGGAAACGCACCCTAACATTGGTCTTTTTGTGACGTGTTAGGTAGAGGCCCAGATAATTATAATACCTACAGTACAGATGCCTCATCCCAAACAACGGAATAACGCGGGCGGGCAAGGGTGAGGGAAACGCTTTATTAAGCATGCCGGCCGGCACCAAATAGTAGATACTAATTTTTAATTAACTATTTAGTAGACACTGCCGGGCACTAAGATTTCTGGCCTTCCGATATTTCGTTAAATAATTCTACTTTTCAATCATCAGAAAAGATCCCGTAAAAATATTATGCAATGTATACCTACTATTAATTATGCAGTAACCTATTGGCAGAGCCCATTCAAACCAGCCCTTTTTAATGACCGGTAAAAAAGCGCTGAAATGAAACCATTAGATGTCAAGTATTGTATTCGCGCGACAGCGCCTTTTCAACAAAACGCCTGAATATAATATAATAGTACCTATGTTTACACGTTTTAGCACAATCATATTTGATCCTTGCTTGAGAGTTGCCTGACCGCAAAATATCGTCTTCGGTCAGCGATCGATGGAGGCAGCTTTAAACCGAAGTGAACCAATGAGAAAACAACTCGAAAATAACATAAATTAATAAATAACGTCCCGCACGTCACACCATCCTTTCCGATAAAAAAAAATCCTATAATAAGCAAAGATTAATAGAGATATAATGTACTACTTAGAAGTCTTTGAGATCTGGGTTGAGATTAATAGCCAATGCCTATAAGCTTATAACGAACAAGTTAGATGCTTCTATAGAAGGTAGGTAATAACTTAAGTTGTAAGTAAGCAGCAGAGTAATACAACGACGTTTCATACAAAATTTCTATTAGAATTTCCCTAAACGATGTAATTTTTACGTAGATAGGTAATAGGCCGGAACACGCAGCTTAGGCTGGCGGCCCCTACTAGGTAGAGCCGTTGGATTCAGGACGCAATAAAGCAGCCGATCAATGTGGCGCTGCTGTTGATGATGGATGAGGTAGCTATAGGGCCTATAGGTAAGGTAGCGTAGACGGTCTGGGGAACGGAGGAGGCGTTTCGGGCACCTTCTCTATCCTCCGTAGTGGGGGGGAGAGTCTGGTGACTCTCCGCCGCGCCCACACGACCCCACACGTCTGGTAGGAAGTTACCCGCCCACTGACACAGGCTCGAAAGGCCCTACTGCTGGGGCGAGATAGTGAATGCTAGCGTGACCCTATCTTGCCCCATCATGGCGCGGCGGCGCCGGCGCGACATACGGATCACGGGGGGGTTTTAGCACTAAAACCTACTTACCCCCTGCCATCACCCCCGCGGTGGCAGGGAAGTCCAAGGGCATTTTCCCCTCTAAAAAAAATAAAATAAAAAAGGTATTTACTAGTGAAGTAATCAAAAGCTACTGCAGTTAGATAGGTTACACTGCCGAGATCAACATGACAACTCTATTAAGATGCTTTTAGCCAATGTCTACTCTTATTTACTTTTCACGTGGAAGTAATAATTAGATTAGTTTAAGGTTAGACTTTATAAAGTCCCATTAACTTTTTTTATCATATATTGTCTTGGCTATATCCTGCACACCATTGACTAAGTCTGCGGAGACCGTTTATTGCGGTGTTGAAATGAGTGCATGCATACTTACATCGATTGCACCTTGCACCTCTAGCTAGAGATCTCCTTCGCAGGGGATTGTCTAAGGGGAATTATGGAATAAGCTCTCTTCTCTAACACTATTACAAATTTATTTTTTAATCACATACATAAATTTTGGGCCCTAACTACTAGGATTTCCTGTATCTAGGGACCCAGGAACTATGAGGGCCGTGCTCCCAAAACACCCAGAAACAGAAATATCCATCCATGGGTCCATGATGTACTGGTATATCTAAACTAAAATCTTTAAACAACATTGTGGAATGCAAATAAATAATTGAATTGAATTGAACAAGTATTTGGGCATTTTGTTTTCATGAGCACAAATAATTGTCCTGTCACGGGAATCGAACCCGCGCTGCCTCCGGGTTATAAGCCGACCTGCAAGTAGCATCGTACTTATAGGAGTGGGGCAAAACCTCTACCTCCTAAGTTCACACTTAACTACCTATCCCTCTATGACCTTACGCATCACTGCTTCATCATGCTTTGTCTTATAGGTAGGTATACATTACTGCGACGCATTTCAGCCTACGTCCTAGACTAAGTCCTAGAGTATAAAGTGATGTGATTATACGTCCAAACTTAAGAGCTATTTTTTTTTTGTTCGGTTTAGCTTATGGTTTACCTATTTACAATAAAATCCCCGTTTTGACTCGTCCACAAAATATGACAGGACATCAAAGATTACCTGGATTTTATGCAGAGCTCCAATGACATGAGCGGTTTGTTGACAATGGAGTCGTTTGTCAATGTCGGCGCACGCGCAGTTCAAAACGCTATACCTACCTACGCCCACAGCCTCCAGGCCCACCGGTGGTAATCTGCAGTTTGTGGCTGCACTGAGAGCGATGAGATTTTATTGTACAAAAGTAATAACTACAGAACCACAAAATGTAAGGGTATGTGATGTTTAAGATATTAGGTAAATAATATATGGATAGATCCCTCAATGCACTTTTCCTGTCGATATTTACAGTTGTGGTACAGTGTGATTCAAACTGTAAACTGCACTGATGCAAGCCCCTCGCACTTTGCGCTCAATAGTTTCCAGTTTTAGCTAATACGTGAGAACGTAGTAAACTGGGCGCATGAAAGGCAGATGAAGATGATAATGATGATAAAAGGGGTATAATACCTACTCCTTAATACCCAATGTATGCATTGATTGACATAATGGGTAGGTATATTACTGAGATCTAATTCTATGGACCATGTAGCACTAGGGGCCACAGGTGGCACAAAAACTGGTGGTGGTGAACTTCCGTTTATTCCGAAAAAAAAACGGAAACGTTCTTGGGATGATTTCTCCCATAGAAATATATCATTTCTCCTTTGCATATATCTTGGCCATACCCCAAAAATTCCGCTATTTCGTCGTGGTCATTAGAAAGAAAGAAAGAAATTTTTATTCATGGCAAAAGATATACAATTATAAGGTGAAAAAACATAACAATAGCTAAATACAAGTAAAATTATTGTCAGTTGCCACGAATCGGTCCCAACTCAGCATGTGCTGGCTATACACGTACAACCAGCGCTGGTCTTCCGTTGGGGCCGGTTCGGTGTCGTCACGGAACAGTTTACAATAAATAAAATTACAAAACTAAAAAAATACAAGAAACGTTTAACTAGAGGCTAACTTACCTACTTACAGACAAACATAATTAAATACACATTATAGATAGGTAACCAAAGAAATCGTTTTATTTTTACAAACCAAAAGAAGCAATAAAAATTAGGTAGTTTGTCAGTAGGACCACGAGGAGGTACTACCTACCTATACATCCCCAAAATGAAAGCTTTTATTGGCCTCGCTTCTTGCATTACCCAACCTCGGCATCCTACGTGAAATTATTTACTTTTTTAAAGTTCCACTTTTCGTCACTCATGCATAATGCCACCTTCACAGGCGCATCGCCAACCGGATGTCGCCAACCGCTCGTGTCATCATTCCCGTGACGTATAAGTATACGAACTTAAATATATATATAATTTACATAAAGCTTCTGAAACCCAGATAATATAATACCTACAGTACAGATGCCTCATCCTATACAACGGAACAACGCGGGCTATTTTATGAATTAATTTATTTCTGCATAACGCAAGATTATCAAGTGACATTTATTGCGTGTTGGCGAAGTATTGAGCCAAATGAATACACTGGACTCTAACTATTAACTCTCTAGACACGATTACTACATTTATTTCAAGTTCGGGCTATTTTTCGTTTGTACCTGATGGTAACAAAACGCGCGAAGCGATTTTTAAGAGCCATTTCCCTTAGTCTGCGTTTGCGGACAAGTTCCCAGAATATATAATAACAATAGTATCTTGGTAGCAAAGGTAGTAACATATTCAGTAATCTGTGGCAAAGGTGTAAAGTTTCTTGCATTGATTAATCTGCGGGTACTGCCACACTGCACACTGCATAATATCTGAGAATTGCACTCCGGCGTATCAGTACGCTTTGTCAAGTTTTTTCCAGGCGTTAGTATTAATTTTTCTGTTGAACAGTAGTTAGAAACTTGCTTATAATAATTCCCGAACTGCATTGTATAACCTGGGCCTGAAGTCAGCTATTTCAGTTGTGTCGTAATGGTTCATGAATGGTGCTATAATGACAGATTTTGACACTAATGGTAGTCTACTTATGGTTTGTAGACTAACATTAGTGTCAAAATCTGTCATTATGGTACCATTCATGAACCATTATGACACAATGACGCAAAATAGCAGACTTTAGGCCCAGGTTTACAGACAGACAACGAATATGTACACCTACTTATAGTCTTCTTCTTCTTCGTGTCAAATGGCTCTTTTAGTTAAGTGTATTTTAATCTAAATTATTGTGCTCCAATATGTGGCTATTTCCACGGCTTTTTTGGCTGCCTTCATTAAGTCTCCCTGCGTGCATGTTGCTGGGCACAAAGAGCAGGACAGCAAATGCAGCATACCTTGCGAGGGAGCTCCGCACTGGCACTGTACTTCAGTTGGGTCTATTATACCCCATTTGGCTAGGTTGTTTCTGCAGCGACCAATTGGGTGCGGAGTCTGTTAATTAACTTCAAAATTGGCCATTGCAGTTCGTTTCCAGGAGGCAGATGTTCTGCTGGGGGAATAAAGTCCGCTGGTGTTTATTCTTCCATGACTCGCATTTGGCTTCTGCTGCATCTGTGTCTAAGGAAGTGGTGGGTTGTAGAAAACTTCGGCGGCTCTTTATACGGGCAGGTGGCGGGCGGTGTTCAAAAAGAGGGTATCGGCTATCGGTTTCTTGTTTGCGTTTGGGTGGGGTGCATGGAAGAAGCCTCCTCGCGGCGCACCTCGGAAACAGCTAGGACACGGTAACGCAGTGTCCTAGGCTGGCTAATTCTCCCACCACAAATGGCTCAAGCTCAAACTCAACATTTACCTACTTACAGTACTAATAATATAATATGCATAAATAAAGTGAATATAAGTTAACTACTCTGCATAAATAACATTAGGTACCTACCTACGTTAGGTAGGTAGGTATGTTAGGTCAATGGAAGGTTCTTTTAATTAATTTAATTTAAGAACTAAGTAATTTTACCTAAAAATAATGTCGAAATACTATTACATAGGTACCTACTTACTATACCTACCTACACTACCTACGTACCTACCTAAGTTTTCTATAATAATTATTAGGTCTTTAGAAACAATAAATAGGTACCAAGTACTTATTTCGAAGACTTTGTTTTAGTACTACTATTTATATATGGAGTTAGTTACTGCGCATGTTAGGTAAGCTAACTAGGTTTTGTAGGTGTAAACATGGATGATAAATATAATATTAAACATCTAGTTCCTTGTCTTATTCGGGTATAAAACCCGTCATTTGTTGTAACTTTAGTTTGGCAGCAATATTTCTTAGTCGCCCTAAAACTACAGCAAGTTGTGAACGTAACAAGTTTTAATAAAAAACAATTTAAGTAATTAATGAGTAAAGATGTCTAAAGTTAATAGTGTCAAAACTATTCAAAGGGTAAGTAACTAATTAATTTATAATAAAAATTATTTATATAAATAATAAATGAATTATATACGATTTTTACTAAGTAGGTATTAAATAAGTATTATTATAATTATTTATTTATTTTAATTATAATAACTGCTGGCTGACCGACCCCGGTTTAGCCCCAACCAGCGGAAATTGAACCTGCGCCAACCAAGTCACCGGATTGGACGCTCTACCAATTTGAGCTATGGTTACGTGACCGCTAGCTGCGAAACTCTTTAGGACTATGAATATGTATATACAGGTTGTACCTAAATTGACAGTCGCAGTGTAGGCCGGCCCCCCACTAGGTGGACCGACGACCAGTGGGGTGATTACGTAACTTTGACAGCAATGCAACAGGAGAAATTTCATTCCGAATATGAAAATTTTCACAGTAACTATGCACATAAACTGCGTATTGAAACTGTCAAATCCATACATTTTTGTGTTTCTAATGGTTGCAATCAAGTTACATAATCGCCTAGCTGGTGAAAGCCGCGGGGAGCCAATGGATGCAGGAGGCGAGCAGCCGCTCTGAGTGGCGCTCCCGGGGGGAGGCCTATGTTCAGCAGTGGACGTCTTTAGGCTGTTAATGATGATGATGATGACCTAAATTGACAAGTGGATCAACGGGAGATCCCCTATTTGTGGTATTACCTATGTTCCTCGATTTTTCATAGGTTGGTTCCGCTGAATATATACAGGGTGTCCGTGTATTGAAGGATATCCCTGTAACTGCGGGTGGCATGTCATGTCCGACTATATGGCAAAATTTTATTTCAACAAATGATAAACCACCATTTTTGAAAAAATCCAATTTATACATTTTTTCTAAACAATATTTTAGAAAAAAATGTATATTTTGTTGAAATAAAATTTTACCATATAGTCGGACATGACGTGTCTACCCGCAGTTACAGGGATATCCTTCAATACACGGACACCCTGTATATAGTATACTATTAGTAAACTTATAGGTAAAGACTTCAGCTTGCTAGGTAAAGATTCAGGACTTTGAAAAAATATCGTTGTCTTTATAATACTATTTATTTTTTTAATCTTATTTGCATTATGATGACTAAAAATATAACTGATGTACTTAGATAAATGAATAAATAAATATGTGTGGACATTTCACACAGCGCCATCTAGCCCCAAACAAAGCAAGCTTGTACCCATAGGAACCAGACATCAACTACTGATATATTATTTAGATACTTTTTGGTTGTAAATACATACATATAACACTCTGACACAGAACAAACATCACACAAATGTTTGTCCTGGGTAGGAATCGAACACACATCCCTCAGTTCAGAAGGCGGGGCTACTACGAACTGAGCTATCGGGCCCGTCGCCCATACATAAAGTCAATCCCAGAACTAAATTATGTAGGTCACTTTAGTCCTTCTGCGGATTCCCTCGTTCCGGATCTTATCTCGCAGGGAAACACCGAGCATAGCTCTCTCCATAGCTCGTTGCGCTACTTTGAGCTTACTAATGAGGTCGATATAGCCCTTAAAATTGACAGGTTGAAATGGCAATAGGCAGGCCACATCGCTTGTAGAACTGACAACCGATGGGGAAGAAAGGTTCTCTAGTGGCCATCACGAACCGGAAGGCGCAACATAAGCAGACCCCCCCCCCAATAGGTGGACCGACGACCAGGTGAAAACCGCGGGGAGCCGATGGATGCAGGAGGCGAGCAGCCGCTCGAAGTGGCGCTCTCTCTGGTTGAGGCCTATATTCAGCAGTAGACATCTACAGGCTGTTGATGATGATGATGATATCACGCCGGAAAGCCGTGGGGCGTTTTAGTCAATAACTCCATACCTACAATAATTAATTATAAATATATTTACCAAACAATTTTTCTGAATCCGTTATATTTGTTAAATTAAATTATTTATTTCCTGCTCAGTTCTTGTTATTACAAGTAAATATTATTTAAAAAAGTAAACCATGCCTATTGTTATTCTTTAGTACCTTCCCACTTCGCAGATGGTCCATTATAGTGACGTAAATGAAATAAATAGACAAGTAGGTACTTATATTTAAAAGAATGATAGACGTGGGCTTTTTTTAAAATTTGATAAAAATAACTACTAATAATAATTCATGATTATAAAAATATTTAAGCACATGAAAAGTAAAATTTTTATCTTGGTAGCTACTAGCGGCCCCCTCCGTATCGCACGGGCACGCCTAAAACCTCTTTCTGCTAAGTATTAGTCAATTTTATTAACGTGTCATGTTATTTATACCGAGAATATTCTTCTGCTTGAATGAGCTCACGCTTGGAAACATGTCACCTGATGGCAAATGACGGAACACCT
Source organism: Ennomos erosarius (assembly GCA_963580505.1). Taxonomy (NCBI): domain Eukaryota; kingdom Metazoa; phylum Arthropoda; class Insecta; order Lepidoptera; family Geometridae; genus Ennomos; species Ennomos erosarius. The sequence goes on from OY756982.1 coordinate 12,422,974, forward strand.
TAAGTGAAAAATTAAGATCTATGCAAAGTTTAGATATATCCTCCCTTAGGCCTTACTGTGTTGTCACGTTTACAGGTCCTATTAGTGACGGGCACGGTCCTCATCAGCATGTCCGAGGGATTCATCCTCGGCATCATGTCGGGAATGGTCGCAGGCCTTCAATCCAAAGACAGCGTCATCAAGTTTACTGACAACCAAATATCGTGGCTGGGTATTACGTTTATTATTCACTAGCTACTGCCCGCGGCGTTGCCACGCGTGGACTACATTACTTTTCAGGTTTCGGTTTGGCTATGGCTTTATTTTTAAAAACTTTTTCTATCAGCCACACTGAGTATTCTGCTCGTATAATCACTTCCACGAAGTAAAAATGACATGTCTTAATCATGGATGAAATAATTAATTATAATATTTTCCAAAACAGCATAGGTACGCTAATTATTATCCTTGATATTCCTGGACCAATTTTGATGAAATCTCCACTCATGGCTACTTAACTATAGAAAAATTTTCGATGATATTTCGATAAGTATCATCGAACTCATGATTAATTAAAACCTATATTATATTAAAATCTAGGCTTTCAAAACATTTTTACAATAGGGCAAAGTCTGGGGGTCTAGCAAAGATACCAACCGCTAACGCTAACGCCAAACGCTAACTCCAAAATGTACTGAAATGACCTTTCGGAAATCGCTAACTTTTCCGTAGCGAATGTCATTTCGATACATTTTTGGAGTTAGCGTGAGGCGTTAGCGTTAGTGATTGTGATCTTTGCTAGACCCCCAGGGCATTTTACATAATATGTTTCGTACACAGATTAGAGAAAAAAATCTACTTCGTATCATTCCAAAGAGTATTATTATACTTCTGTATCATTCAAAGAGTATATAATTTATTACCTAACGTAAGAGTATCATTGGTCCACTGCATTAGCCTATGGTAGTATGCATTGGCCCTCAGACCTATTGTCTAGTACCGGTCGTCTTCATCCATCGAACTTCACCACGTTTCAATGATCTTCATTACGATTATTTGATGCCGATTAAAGGGGATTGTCGATGAGCTTGGATCGTAATGGACATGAAATGAACTACCAGAATTGAACACAGAATGAACCCAATTCGCCCCCGATTTGCGTTTCGTTTCAGCAAATAAAAAATTTAGGGGCACGTGGGGCTTGACATGGGGGCATTAAAATAATGTCGAAAGATGTGGAACAGAGAGTTGTAATATTAGTAACAATGTTTATTAAGCTTTAAGATGAGCTAAAGTATGTTAATATGTCTACATTTGCCATGTAATGCGCTTTAAATTTTTATCCCGAAATTATAGTAATATCGAAACGCTTTTTCTGTCCCGACTGTCAGTGTCAAAAGTGACCTACTGTTGTTGTCAATCTTCTTTTTTTATTTTTGTATTATGCGATATGCGTATGCTGCCAGTAAATGAATAATATAGCTCAAAAGGCCATTTTTAGCTATAATTTGAAAGTAAATAACTTTATTATTATTATTATATTTATGTACTTTCTTTACCTAAATCGAAAAATGTGGCCGAAGCTATAAAATTCACATTATTTTTATATATCAATAACAAATATTTTGTGGTTGAAAAAGTTTGTGCTCTTGATTAATTTATTATTATTAATTAACTAAGTAGCCCCAGGCCCGGCTTTACACTAGTCGTGGGTGAATATGAATCATTCGTATAATCGATTTATTTGCTATTACTGATGTTTATAATCGATTATGAAATTAGCAACTAATTCACTTTCATAATCGAATTACGTTACCTATTTGTACTACTAATTCTGTTTTAATACGTTGAGAGATCGATAGGTACGACAGTTGCTTTTCACAGAACAACGTCGTATGTTTTGTTTTATTCTAGTGGTAGTGAAAGCCGTGACGCTGTTTTGGCGGATTTATTTAATACGAACTTTACTTAATTTAGAAAGAAAGAAAAAAAAAAGATATTTATTTGTTTTAGTTTTTTTTTTATTAATATGTTGCTATTGATGACATGATGATCATTGATTGGGGAGGAAAATCGACTTTTTAACCATCGATTATATCTTGACTAAAAAAAAAACGACTATTCCAAAAACTATTTTAAAGAGAAATAAATCGATTATCCTAAAATCGATATAAAAAGTCGATACAAATATCGGTTTTCTTGTAATGTAATATTGTATGTAATATTCGATTATTTATAGAACTATATAGTCATTTAAAAAAGATCGATATCAAAATCATTTTTAAAATAAAAAATTGATTCACGATCGTTTGTTCTAGGGATGTGACCTAAGGAGGAAAAAACTATTTATTTAAAACTTGTTTTTTTTTTGTTTATTATTCTTGGTAGGTCAATAATAAGTATATAAAAAAAAAACTTTGAGTACCTACATAAGTAAATTATTTTCAGTTTCACACCTTTGGTTCCATATTCGCGATGTCTGCTCCATTCACTGCTCCACTACCATATTCAATCAAAACCAAAACGTTTGTTTTGATTGAATATGGTAGTGATGTTGCCTTATTATAATATTATCCCAGTAGAAAAAATTTAAACCAGAATAGTAAAATCTATTTTAAAATAATCGATTTTTTGATAAATTAATAGACCAATAAAAATCGATTTTAAATAGTAATCCACTTTTTAATAAATAATAATTGACCATTAAAAATCGATTATTTTTAATATCCCTAGACTTGTTCTCAACGAAATCTTGCTTCACTGCAACGCACCGTAACACGCATTTGGCCGTTTTACACAATTACTTAGCTATTCTATTGTTTTGTTGCCTTGGCAACACTAGCAAATTAGGTAATAGCAAGAATTGTTTGCAAAATGATATTTTCGAACTTTTCTATTAAAACTCTTACATCTAGTTAAATAATTGGGTTAGTGTAGGTAATTAGGTATTCTCTTTCAGCTTTTATGAAAATACGATATGTGATTTAAGTGAAGCGTGAAGCATTCAAATGCTGATGGCGTTCAATATCACTGGGCGGCGTTATTCTTCTATGACGAGGCAGGCTTCCGATTCAACATGATTCGTCCTTTTTTCACATCGCAACTAATTATACTGTGACATGGCTGTGACGACGCACTTGCAGTGCTGATTCGCTCAGAGGTTGTAACGATAAAAGGAGCCCTTCCGAATGATAAAAGGCTATAGCCTTCAGTTCAAGGTAGGCACCCATAAGCCAGAGAACTATACATTGCATTCTGCGTTTTATAAAGCTGCAAGTCTTGCACTTGTAGTAAAATACTGGCAGCACCACACTAGTGTTTTCTATAGCCACAAGACAATTCAAGCGGGAAAACGAGGCGGAACATTTAAAACAGACTAACTTTAAGTGGTGTTTATAAGGCCCTATTTTGTTATAGGTATGGATTAGTATGACTGCACCTGCATTTCTATATTCTGTGTAATAATTACAGCTGCACAAAGCGATCAACTAGAAAGTTGGTGTGCTGCGCTGGCAGGGGGATTTAGGAAATACATAGTGCATCTCATACCTACCTTCAAATCTTCATTACATAGATAGGTACTCCTATTCTATGAATATGTAGGTACCTCAATAAGCTATATTTTGTTACAGGTATCTGAAAAAATACTATAATTATAGATGTTCGACTATGGATTAGTATGACTGCATCTGCAATCCTATATGCTGCCTAATTAATTATTATAGACACACAATGCGTTCAATCAGGAAGTTACTGTGCTGTGCTGAAGGAAGATTTTGGAAATACAGAGAGCACCTCCATATCCCTGTCAGTGCATTGCAGTCATGAAAATCTAGAAATGGTGCATTCTAAGTATCTTAACAATTTCATTCTAGTATTTAAGTCTAGAGTACAAATTGATATTGTAACTTACCTACAAGGATAACTAAAACGATAAATGATATTATTAAGTAACCAAATTTACTTTATTTAATTAAACCTAAAATAAATGGTTTATGGAAACAAAAAGTATATTGTTTTACTTTAAAAAAATAATAAAAATAACATAAAAAAAGCCTTTTATTTCTTGCATTTCTTCTAAGTAGGTACCAAACGTGGGAGCTAGTTATGTTCATAATTTGTATTTTTGGATTATTACTTTATTGATTACACAATTATTAATATATTATGGAAAATTTGATTTGTTTTACTTACATACCTATTAATTCTTTATCTTTTTAACATGTCCCTGGTTCATAAAATAGGCAAGGCAATTTGATGTAGGCAGTTAACCTAAGTACTTTTAATTTTATGGCTGTATAGTTTTGGCTTAGTCGCATCAGTCTTCATCAACAGCAGTGCCAGCACTGTAGACCAAGATAGTAGAGGTGTGTGTGTGATGCCTGAAATATAAGTATATTAATAATTGTTATATTATTTTTGCAATATTTAGTCAATAAGGGTTGTCAACACATAATAGATATGATTATTGTCTGGGAAGTGGGGCCTGGCAACCTGTGATACAGACTGTTTATGCCTACATCAGGCATCTTACACAGGTTTGCGATATGTATTCTAATAAATAAATGATTAGGTATTTGTAGGGTTAGTATCCTACTTCCACTTACTATCTATCATGTGGGCTGCCTGTCTGCCCCTTTACCACTCATAATAACATTTAAAAAATAAATAGGTGTAGTACCTACTAGTATTCAAAGTAGTAGTATACATAGCTCGTCTATTCTCAGTAGTCCTTTTAACAATTCAATTGATTGAACTACTGAGATGTTTTAAAGCCAACCTCTTATAGATTGGCTATTTACATTAACACTACCTCTCTGCTTTTAGTATAGGTACTGGTAATGTAGGTAAAAAACATAAATATATCAATAATTTTTTACCTGAATTATACATATTATAAAATGAATGAATTATATTATCCTGCATGATGATTATGACAATGTGAAAGCTTGTGCGGGTAAACTGTATACAGTATATTTGATGGTTTAACAGTTTGGTATGTTAACTAAAGATTTTAAGCTAACACATAGGATTTTTTAAACTGAATGTTTTAGTTCCACTGACTATTAATACTTTGGAAAAAATTCACTGATAGAAAGCTACCCAGTTGCTCCCACACAGATACACGCTATCTACCCATCTTTGAATAAGCTTAACATTATAACAGTTTGATGAAGTTGGTATACTTACCTGTGTATATAATAAGTATGTACGTATAGATTAATCCCCTTAGGTATAATTAGTAGTATCAGAGGAATAAGTAGTTAACCAAAACCCCAAAGAAAGCATGTATTAACTATTCTAATTTTATGCAATGTTTACCTATAGAAGGAGGTTGGTGTAGAAATAAAGACTAGGTACTTTTATTATAATATTACCATGCCTGCAAGTACTGCAAGGTCTTGCTTGAGCAAAGTTTACATAGTATACCTACCAGCAACTGTGGTTTTTTCAACAAGTTAATTGCTATTTTTCATCATTGTGTTTAAAGTCCTTGGACACTTATAACTGCGATTTTCATGATGAACCCACAAACTTCGTTTCAGGCAAGAAAATATATCGTCGTAGAGCCACAGAATTCACCATATATACGTATAGAGCCCTCGATAGAGCATCGATGTTAAAAAGTCCAAGGACATTAGAAGACTTCTGCAACTGTTATTGACATTTTATTCATGCAGCTGTAAATTCCACCATAAGTTTCTGTAATTCTGTGGGATAGGTATGTAGGGTGGTAGACATACTTAAATGGATAATTTGTAGCACTTATTCATTGTTTGTTTGTATTCATTGGAATAGGTAGGTACCAACGTCCATTTTAGTTCGGTGTTTTCACTTTTTCCATATATCAATGTCGAGATGCTTAAAATATCACAATAAATCTAATCAAACTTAGACCTAAATCTACACTCGTCAAATGAATAAAAAATGGAGATATAACCGCGAAAACATATAATAATACTTGAAGCCCATACCGAAATACCTGCCAGTTTCATTTGACAGATTGATTCCGATTGAGTACTGTCATTGGACTTAGACGGTACGAATATCTGTCAAAAACACTGCTTTTGTTCACTCACTCTGTGGGCCTATTGTCTAGTACCGGTCGTCTTCATCCATCGAACTTCACCACGTTTCAATGATCTTCATTACGATTATTTGATGCCGATTAAAGGGGATTGTCTATGAGCTTGGATCGTAATGGACATGAAATGAACTACCAGAATTGAACACAGAATGAACCCAATTCGCCCCCGATTTGCGTTTCGTTTCAGCAAATAAAAAATTAAGGGGCACGTGGGGCTTGACATGGGGGCATTAAAATAATGTCGAAAGATGTGGAACAGAGAGTTGTAATATTAGTAACAATGTTAATTAAGCTGTAAGATGAGCTAAAGTATGTTAATATGTCTACATTTGCCATGTAATGCGCTTTAAATTTTTATCCCGGAATTATAGTAATATCGAAACGCTTTTTCTGTCCCGACTGTCAGTGTCAAAAGTGACCTACTGTTGTTGTCAATCTTCTTTTTTTATTTTTGTATTATGCGATATGCGTCTGCTGCCAGTAAATGAATAATATAGCTCAAAAGGCCATTTTTAGCTATAATTTGAAAGTAAATAACTTTATTAATATTATTATATTTATGTACTTTCTTTACCTAAATCGAAAAATGTGGCCGAAGCTATAAAATTCACATTATTTTTATATATCAATAACAGATATTTTGTGGTTGAAAAAGTTTGTGCTTTTGATTAATTTATTATTATTAATTAACTAAGTAGCCCCAGGCCCGGCTTTACACTAGTCGTGGGTGAATATGAATCATTCGTATAATCGATTTATTTGCTATTACTAATGTTTATAATCGATTATGAAATTAGCAACTAATTCACTTTTATAATCGAATTACGTTACCTATTTGTACTACTAATTCAGTTTTAATACGTAGAGAGATCGATAGGTACGACAGTTGCTTTTCACAGAACAACGTCGTATGTTTTGTTTTATTCTAGTGGTAGTGAAAGCCGTGACGCTGTTTTGGCGGATTTATTTAATACGAACTTTACTTAATTTAGAAAGAAAGAAAAAAAAGATATTTATTTGTTTTAGTTTTTTTTTTATTAATATGTTGCTATTGATGACATGATGATCATTGATTGGGGAGGAAAAATCGACTTTTTACCATCGATTATATCTTGACTAAAAAAAAACGACTATTCCAAACACGATTTTAAAGAGAAATAAATCGATTATCCTAAAATCGATATAAAAAGTCGATACCAATATCGGTTTTCTTGTAATGTAATATTGTATGTAATATTCGATTATTTATAGAACTATATAGTCATTTAAAAAAGATCGATAAGTATATAAAAAAAAAACTTTGAGTACCTACATAAGTAAATTATTTTCAGTTTCACACCTTTGGTTCCATATTCGCGACGTCTGATCCATTCACTGCTCCACTACCATATTCAATCAAAACCAAAACGTTTGTTTTGATTGAATATGGTAGTGATGTTGCCTTATTATAATATTATCCCAGTAGAAAAAATTTAAACCAGAATAGTAAAATCTATTTTAAAATAATCGATTTTTTGATAAATTAATAGACCAATAAAAATCGATTTTAAATAGTAATCCACTTTTTAATAAATAATAATTGACCATTAAAAATCGATTATTTTTAATATCCCTAGACTTGTTCTCAACGAAATCTTGCTTCACTGCAACGCACCGTAACACGCATTTGGCCGTTTTACACAATTACTTAGCTATTCTATTGTTTTGTTGACTTGGCAACACTAACAAATTAGGCAATAACAAGAATTGTTTGCAAAATGATATTTTCGAACTTTTCTATTAAAACTCTTACATCTAGTTAAATAATTGGGTTAGTGTAGGTAATTAGGTATTCTCTTTCAGCTTTTATGAAAATACGATATGTGATTTAAGTGAAGCGTGAAGCATTCAAATGCTGATGGCGTTCAATATCACTGGGCGGCGTTATTCTTCTATGACGAGGCAGGCTTCCGATTCAACATGATTCGTCCTTTTTTCACATCGCAACTAATTATACTGTGACATGGCTGTGACGACGCACTTGCAGTGCTGATTCGCTCAGAGGTTGTAACGATAAAAGGCTATAGCCTTCAGTTCAAGGTAGGCACCCATAAGCCAGAGAACTATACATTGCATTCTGCGTTTTATAAAGCTGCAAGTCTTGCACTTGTAGTAAAATACTGGCAGCACCACACGGGTGTTTTCTATAGCCACAAGACAATTCAAGCGGGAAAACGAGGCGGAACATTTAAAACAGACTAACTTTAAGTGGTGTTTATAAGGCCCTATTTTGTTATAGGTATGGATTAGTATGACTGCACCTGCATTTCTATATTCTGTGTAATAATTACAGCTGCACAAAGCGTTCAACTAGAAAGTTGGTGTGCTGCGCTGGCAGGGGGATTTAGGAAATACATAGTGCATCTCATACCTACCTTCAAATCTTCATTACATAGATAGGTACTCCTATTCTATGAATATGTAGGTACCTCAATAAGCTATATTTTGTTACAGGTATCTGAAAAAATACTATAATTATAGATGTTCGACTATGGATTAGTATGACTGCATCTGCAATCCTATATGCTGCCTAATTAATTATTATCGACACACAATGTGTTCAATCAGGAAGTTACTGTGCTGTGCTGAAGGAAGATTTTGGAAATACAGAGAGCACCTCCATATCCCTGTCAGTGCATTGCAGTCATGAAAATCTAGAAATGGTGCATTCTAAGTATCTTAACAATTTCATTCTAGTATTTAAGTCTAGAGTACAAATTGATATTGTAACTTACCTACAAGGATAACTAAAACGATAAATGATATTATTAAGTAACCAAATTTACTTTATTTAATTAAACCTAAAATAAATGGTTTATGGAAACAAAAAGTATATTGTTTTACTTTAAAAAAATAATAAAAATAACATAAAAAAAGCCTTTTATTTCTTGCATTTCTTCTAAGTAGGTACCAAACGTGGGAGCTAGTTATGTTCATAATTTGTATTTTTGGATTATTACTTTATTGATTACACAATTATTAATATATTATGAAAAATTTGATTTGTTTTACTTACGTACCTATTAATTCTTTATCTTTTTAACATGTCCCTGGTTCATAAAATAGGCAAGGCAAATTTGATGTAGGCAGTTAACCTAAGTACTTTTAATTTTATGGCTGTATAGTTTTGGCGGTTTTAGAGGTGTGCGTGTGATGCCTGAAATATAAGTATATTAACAATTGTTATATTATTTTTGCAATATTTAGTCAAAAAGGGTTGTCAACACATAATAGATATGATTATTGTCTGGGAAGTGGGGCCTGGCAACCTGTGATACAGACTGTTTATGCCTACATCAGGCATTTTACACAGGTTTGCAATATGTATTCTAATAAATAAATGATTAGGTATTTGTAGGGTTAGTATCCTACTTCCACTTACTATCTACCATGTGGGCTGCCTGTCTGCCCCTTTACCACTCATAATAACATTTAAAAAATAAATAGGTGTAGTACCTACTAGTATTCAAAGAAGTAGTATACATAGCTTGTCTATTCTCAGTAGTCCTTTTAACAATTCAATTGATTGAACTACTGAGATGTTTTAAACCCAACCTCTTATAGATTGGCTATTTACATTAACACTACCTCTCTGCTTTTAGTATAGGTACTGGTAATGTAGGTAAAAAACATAAATATATCAATAATTTTTTACCTGAATTATACATATTATAAAATGAATGAATTATATTATCCTGCATGATGATTATGACAATGTGAAAGCTTGTGCGGGTAAACTGTATACAGTATATTTGATGGTTTAACAGTTTGGTATGTTAACTAAAGATTTTAAGCTAACACATAGGATTTTTTAAACTGAATGTTTTAGTTCCACTGACTATTAATACTTTGGAAAAAATTCACTGATAGAAAGCTACCCAGTTGCTCCCACACAGATACACGCTATCTACCCATCTTTGAATAAGCTTAACATTATAACAGTTTGATGAAGTTGGTATACTTACCTGTGTATATAATAAGTATGTACGTATAGATTAATCCCCTTAGGTATAATTAGTAGTATCAGAGGAATAAGTAGTTAACCAAAACCCCAAAGAAAGCATGTATTAACTATTCTAATTTTATGCAATGTTTACCTATAGAAGGAGGTTGGTGTAGAAATAAAGACTAGGTACTTTTATTATAATATTACCATGCCTGCAAGTACTGCAAGGTCTTGCTTGAGCAAAGTTTACATAGTATACCTACCAGCAACTGTGGTTTTTTCAACAAGTTAATTGCTATTTTTCATCATTGTGTTTAAAGTCCTTGGACACTTATAACTGCGATTTTCATGATGAACCCACAAACTTCGTTTCAGGCAAGAAAATATATCGTCGTAGAGCCACAGAATTCACCATATATACGTATAGAGCCCTCGATAGAGCATCGATGTTAAAAAGTCCAAGGACATTAGAAGACTTCTGCAACTGTTATTGACATTTTATTCATGCAGCTGTAAATTCCACCATAAGTTTCTGTAATTCTGTGGGATAGGTATGTAGGGTGGTAGACATACTTAAATGGATAATTTGTAGCACTTATTCATTGTTTGTTTGTATTCATTGGAATAGGTAGGTACCAACGTCCATTTTAGTTCGGTGTTTTCACTTTTTCCATATATCAATGTCGAGATGCTTAAAATATCACAATAAATCTAATCAAACTTAGACCTAAATCTACACTCGTCAAATGAATAAAAAATGGAGATATAACCGCGAAAACATATAATAATACTTGAAGCCCATACCGAAATACCTGCCAGTTTCATTTGACAGATTGATTCCGATTGAGCACTGTCATTGGACTTAGACGGTACGAATATCTGTCAAAAACACTGCTTTTGTTCACTCACTCTGAATGGAGTTCGATGCCGATCGGTGGAAATCATAGCCGGTACGCTGAAGCCGACTCATCGCTTGTGATTGGCTGGCCGGCAATGAACTTCAGTACGATGAAGATCGGAATCCTTCCGCGGTAAGCCCGCTGTTAGCCAAACATAAACGTCATGTAATGCCAAAAATTGGTTTAGCAATGCGTAGCAAGGGTCAAGATTATACTCCCAAGGGTAAAGCTCTAACTATCACGGTTCATGAAATACAGCCTGGTGACAGACGGACAGAAGGACAGACAGCCTGACAGACGTCGTCAGTCCGTTTTGGGTACGGAACCCTATTACTAAGGCTCCGCTGTCCGTCTGTCCGTCTGTCACCGTCAGGCTGTATCTCATGAACCGTGATAGAAAGACAGCTGAAATCTTCACAGATGATAAATAAATTTTTGTTGCCGCTATTACAAAAAATACAGAATAAAATAAGTATTTAACCCCTTAAATACTTATTTTATTCTGTATTTTAGTATTTTTTCTTTCTCATACAACAAACTTTTTTTTTCTAGTTTTTATAGATAATGATATGGAACCCTTCGTGCGCGAGCCCAACTCGCACTTGGCCGTTTATTTCTCTAATCTGCGGGCACTTAAGTATAAGTAACATGTTTATATCTTGAATGCAATCGATTCATACTACTTACATATTATTTGATGGTATATCTATTTTACTCCAAAAACCACAAACAACCTGCAAGGGCTTAAATAGAAAAACTAATAATTGTTAAAGAATTCTAATAAATTGTAAAATTTCATTCCACTATTTAATGCATATTTACTACCGAAACTAACTCCTATTACTCTTTGTTCATGGCCTTACACACGTTTTTTTTCTTTAATCTGTGCCTCCAGATGGACTTTACGTGAAACATGTGAAATATTCAATAACAACACGACGAAAAATTACTATACTTAACACTGGCTAAATACACTATGTGTGGAGCCATAATACAACATAAAAAAATTACTGTGACATAAACTAACCGTCAGTAGCCAAAAAAATTCACCATGAAGCGGCCATGTTGTATAAAATTCCGTCCGGTTTCGTAATGATATTTTAATAATTTTGACCAAATTTTTTTAATGATATTTGTATTTTAATATATCCTATGTTGTGCACCGGTTATTTCTAAGCATATTAGTACAACCCGCATGAAAATCAGTTCAGTATCTAGGGTTTTGTTCAATAACAAACAAACAAACAAACAAACAGCTACAAATTATTGTCCCTAGATGGCGTTAGATATGATAAATTAGAAAATGTATGGAGAAGGGCTAAAAGTCTTGTAGTCCTGCATCGCGGTTACGATATTTTTTGAACAATAGAACCTATGGGATAAATTAGATTTGACATCATTATGTGTGTGTTCCGTAGCGCGCCAGAATTACACATTTATTATATGTAGGGATTTGGTTATTTTGACTTTAGTATTTATTTATTTACTAAACGTATTTTGTTTTCAGCATCTTCTATACATGGCACGTGCCTTTGCGGCTTCGCTTTGGCAGCTGTCGTCACTGAAAAGTTTGGTCGTAGACGAGCTCTCTCTCCTTCTTGTCAGCACCGGTAGTCATCCACTGGCTGGTACTGTACTTCGAACAACGATTCGTTATCTGGATGGCATCCACAGTGATGCTAGGCATCTGCTTCGGAGGAGTCATGTCTTTAGGCCTCATATCTATTGCTGAATATACGTCGCCAAGAATAAGAGGAACTTGCCTTAGCTTTATCATATCAGGTGGCCCCGCTGTAGGGATGACAATATCACATGTTTTGAGCACCATAATGGATTGGCGAGTAGTGGCCCTTATAGGGCTGATACCAACAACCCTTTCAGCCATGGTGCCCTGTTTGTGGATCGAAAGCCCCACTTGGCTCGCGTCTAAAGGCAGGTTCCAAGAGTGCGAGAGGGCATTCAAAGCACTGCACGGACACAGTAAAAAAGCAGAGAAAGAACTGCAACTGCTCATCGAACTCGAAAAATGCAAACAACTCAAATTATCTCAAGAAACTTCTGCGACTGTTTTTAATAAACTGTTAATAGCTATGAGAGAGAGATATTTTTGGAAAATAGCTATGATCGTGTGTGTCCTACACGTGTATAGAGTGACAGGAGGGAAGTTATTATTCACAACGTTCACGATTACTATCCTTCAAGACATAACCGGCAGTACAGATCTGTTTCTCTACACAATGCTGGTTGACGGTTTCCTTATTTTCGGATGTGCAATGTCCTGCTATTTCAACAGCAAGTTTAATGTGAGAACTGTATTGCTCAGCTCAGGGATTCTTGCGATTATCATCCTATTTGCTTTAAGTGCGTCCTTGTTCTTCAAGCCCCCTGGCGACATGAGATTTATTTGGCTAAGCTGCTGCCTTCTGGCGTTGTATTATGTGACGGCTTATGCTGGACTTTTCCCGGTGATCGAGACATTATTCGCCGAAATATTTCCATTAGAACTTAAGATGTATTGTTTGTTCGGTTTCGGGACCATCGGAAGCGGTCTGCTGTTTCTGTCTCTCCAAACAGCACTGAGTATGTTCAATGCTTTGGGCTACCATGGTGTGTTTTTACTGAACGCCGTACTCTCAATCCTCTGTCTTTTTTACTTGTGGTTGTATTTGCCAGAGACGAAAGGAAGGACGCTGCAGGAAATTGAACTGTATTTCAAGAACGGTACGTTCGATAGAGTCAAACTTGAAGGAGAACAGCTTCAAGTTTTGCTTGGAGACAATGTTAAAGTTTAGTTTAAATAGGTATAACTCATGATTGCTTATGCTCATAAATACATATAGGTAGTTGCATAGTTTTAGATGTAACGTGTAATTGAAAACAAGTGTCTAGATAAGTTACTTAATAGGTTTTCATTAAATCATTAAAATAAATCTAATTTATTTTAGGATAGGACCATTTTGGTAGTATCCTTAATTTCCAATATTTAGGGTTCTGTACCCAAAGGGTATAGCGAACCCTATTACTAAGAATCCGCTGCCCATCTGTCTGTCTGTCCTTCTGTCACCATGCTGTATCTCGTGAACCGTGATAGACAGTTTGAATTTTCACAGATGATGTATTTCTGTTACCACTATAACAACAAATACTAAAAAACAGAATAAAATAAATGTCTAATGGGGCTCCCATACAACAAACGTGATTTTTTGCTCTTCTTTAGACATAATGGTACGGGACCCTACGTGCGTGAGTCCGACTCGCACATGGTCGGTTATTTTCAACAAACGTGGGCTAGATTCACATACAATGTTATATGCATATTATCCACTTTTATAAAATCCCACGGAAAAATAAAATAGAAAACAAGTGCCTACATTAATAATCAAGTCTTGATAACAATTGTTAATATTCGCAATAACAAAGCTTTTTATTGCATGTTAACGGCCTTAGTAGGTATTTCTCACGTATGTAGTCTTGTTTATTAAATATCTACGCGCCTACGTCATAGTGTAATAAATACTAATATTGGGTCAAATCCTTTGTTATACCGCAAACATTTGTGTGATGAACATAGATGTTTGTTCTGCGTCTGGGTGTTATATTGTATTCTATGTATGTATTTACAAACAAAAAGTATATAAGTATTGTATCAGTTATCTGGTTCCCGTAGTACAAGCTATGCTTAGTTTGGGGCTAGATGGCGCTGTGTGAAATGTCCACACATTTTTTTTTTTTTTTTGCTCCACATATAGTATATTTAGCCAGTGTCAAGTATTATATTTTCATCGTGTCATAAAACATTTCACGGTCTTTGAAAAAAATCCGACAATGCCGGTTGTGAATTTTGAATTTATTTTTTAAAACTAGTGTATCTTGAACTTTAATGTGTAATAAGGGTGGATTATTATCCGTTGAGTGTTCGTGAACGTGCACAAGTGTTGGAAAATGGTTTCAAGATCATAAAACCATGCATTGTCGTTTTTGCTTCAAAGGCCTTTTTAGAGCCTTCAGTAAAATATCCTCCATTTTACTGTTGGCGTTTTGACTGACAAAATATGACTTTGACTTGACATAACCGTACAAATTTTACCCACTTGACATTGGCAGAATTATTGCAAACAAGCGATAGAAAGCCATAAAGAAGAAGAAGAAAACATTCTTCTTTCTTAGATTATGGCTCCACACATAGTGTATTTAGCCAGTGTCAAGTATTGTAATTTTTCATCGTTATAGAATATTTCACGTAAGTCAAGTCATAGTTATAGTCCAGTCTAAGTCAGGTAGTCAAAGTCCAGTCTAAGTCATCTTCTAGTAAAGTAGTGGCAACTTTACTAGAAGCTTCTATGGAATTTTGGAAGCAACACGAAAAACCACGTTTCACCACATTATATCACTTGCCCACACACATGCTCGTAGTTCAGCACATAATGCGTAAAACGCCACCAATTTTAAACATTAACACTGGAAAAAGCACAAGTTTTGATAAATAATACAATGCAACTACGTGAACTTTTCCGCGTTCCCGCCAAAACTCGAAGAAAACATTTCACGTAAAGTCATGTCCTAGTCATAGTCATAGTCCAGTCTAAGTCAGGTAGTCATAGTCCAGTCTAAGTCATGCTCCAGCAAAGTGGTGGCAACTTTACTAGAAGCTTCTATGGAGTTTTGGAAGCAACACGAAAAGTCACGTTTCACCACATTATATCACTTGCTCTCACTCCTGCTCGTAATTCAGCACTTAATGCGTAAAACGCCACCAATTTTAAACATTAACACTGGAAAAAGCAAGTTTTGAAAAATAATACAATGCAACGACGAGAACTCTTCCGCGTTCCCGCCAAAAAAAGCCCACACATATTTATTTATTTATTTATTTCATTAATATATTTAAAAGGCTGTCTCGACCGTAGTGGGGCACCGGTAAGCCAGTGAAGCTAGCCGGTACTACCCCAGACGGCGCGGGCAGGAGCGGTCACTGCTCTCGTCCATACCGCACCCATCGTTGCTCCGTTTAGCCGCCGGTTGACTCACTATCAGTATTTGTTACATTATGCCTACGTTCTGTCAACGCTCTGTAGGCCTAGCACGAATATTTACGCGCGCGTAAGTGTAACGTTAACGTAAAACCCCCCTATTATGACTGTGTCTGCTGCTAATCTGCTGTCAAAGTTCATACAATTTTGACAGAAGTTGAGCGGCACCCGCGCGTCAGCAGCGCTGCTAGCTCACTCATAATAGGGGGCAGATCAAATGCCATACAACTGGCTTACGTTAACTTACGTAAATATTCGTGCTAGGCCCACTGTTTCCCATTATACACTATACGCTTTATTCAAAGACCACTAAGTTTTTTAGGGGTTCTTCATATTTTGTTGGTCGTGAGTTCAATTTATAGCCTATCTATATTTGTGTGTAATAATAATCTAAGTTTTATAAAAAACGCGATGTATGGAACGAGCTGCATAATTTTTGGTTGTAAACGTTTTATACAAAGAGCATAGACATATATATATAGATCTATGACAAAGAGTGTATTATTTCACAGTCTTTTTGTAAGAACAGATTGTTTATAAAAAACGCGGTTTATTGTAAACTCACAATTCGTTGTACAATAGAACGGATGATTTTTCGGTTATTTATAATTAATCGGTATCACTTCGTTTTATTGTATTGTCATATTGTGTACTTCTCAAAACTAACCTAACACTCCTCGCTTCGCTCGTCAAGCGTAGCTAAATTACAATGTTTGTTTCTTTATTTCGCCACTGAGGTTGCGATATGTGTGAGCAGTACAAATATAATATGGTTTTGATGATCCCTCTTTGCTTTATTCTATACTCTAACCCCCGTATTCCAAAACATTTCTCTAAAAATCCTTCACTTGACTTCTACTTAACTTTGAGGGAAACTCAAAATACAACGCGACGTACGGTTCGCTTCTCTCGTTTGAGAAAAATTGACGCAGAAATGTCAAGTTGATTATTTATTGTCAACTAAAAATACCATAACACAATAATGAGGTTAATTCGAGTGGAGTAATCTCAAGGTAACGTCTTAGAATATGGGGGTAAGGCACGGGCGGACGCACTGAACTAAATGAACTGAACTGCTGAAACAGTTCCGTATAATGGACATATTTGATGAAGACTTTATTGGTCCTGATCACAGACCTTGAATAGGCATGATAACTACTATTTAATATGAACAAGTAAATATTATTTTCATAATGTGGATTAAAAATGAATGCAGTAATTGAAAAAATAAGTAAAATCGGTCAATAAATCACGGAGTAATAAG
Organism: Ennomos erosarius; assembly: GCA_963580505.1. NCBI lineage: Eukaryota > Metazoa > Arthropoda > Insecta > Lepidoptera > Geometridae > Ennomos > Ennomos erosarius. The sequence continues at coordinate 12,440,219 of OY756982.1, forward strand.
CTTATACAGATTCTGGAGGGGGCATCGCTTGTCCCTTTCTCGCTATACAGACCATCTCTACATCTATGATTCACATGTCAAGCTCCCATAGCTTAGCAATGATGTACTATGAAAGACCAACTAGTGACGTCACTGCGTGTTTCAGTTATCTCTTTCTATTCCTGTTTTTAAAATGCTTGTAACTTTTCCATTTTTTTAAATATTTTATTTTGGTTTTCACGACTTTTATTTTTGATGAATATTATTATTTTTATGTAATAAAAAAACAGTAGTCATCATGCCTATTATTTCGTTACTCTCATAAGTCTATCACCCTGATACCCTGATACATAAGCTGACACCCGCCGCATCCAGCTTTGGCCTTCTTGAGCAACGAGACGCAAATCACGACGCACAAGCGAGTTAACAACGTACTGAAGCAGGTATGGTGACTTTAAAATCATAAATTATAAGATAATTATATTCAAAGTTATTTATTTTTTCACTAATACATTATTATTTGATCCTAGCTAGTTTAATGATACTAAACTATATTTAACACCGCATATTCCCTCTCTCTCGCTCTCTCTAAGTTTAATGTACACATACATCCATGACGTCATGGTTGCGTGCATGGTACGTTCACGCTTTAACGCCTGCATCACAAACGCTCCATAAACTAATGTCAGCATTTCGCTAGCGAAAAATTTCACGAGTGAAAGAGAGACAAAACCTTTTCTACGGCAGACTAGAAAAACCCTCAGCTTTATTTTTCTCTTGATTTTCTGGAATAAAAATATCCTTTGTAAGTCTCAGTAGTGTAAAAAAGACGTAGTAACTCATCAACGAGCAGTTCAGAAGAACGAACATGTTTTGGTGAAGGAAATGAACTCGGTCACTTCCAAGGAGTGTTTTCGTTCAGTAAATCCGATTCGATTCATCTTACTGGTCTTGCAGAATCACAGACTCACGAACTTCGAACGGGTTCACTCGACGAAATTAACTGCTGAACGAGTTCACTATTGGAACGACTTTATTCACAACGAGTTTTCCCAAACCTATAAGACCATCAGTTAATTTTTTTATTCAAACCTTTTTATGTGAAATCCGGAAAAACCAACAGGCATTTTATTAATATAGTAGGCATTAGTTTAGGGAGTGTTTATGAACAAGATAAGGCTTAGTGACTCATTAGTCTCATAACATGAGCGCCGCATAATAAGGCGCCGGTTGGCTTTCCCGTTTGACCCTATATTTAAACCGATGTAACAACCCCCCAGCCACCAAAACCCCCCTATCACAAGCCCCAGTGCCGGGGCTAGAATGGCTCGAATACCCCGCGGGGCTTTTTAAAGCAATCCGGCGTACTTGCAAAGTCCGACAATTTCTAATCTTAATTCGTATGCACTTGTCACGGTGAAACTTGTTAGGTTCAAACACTATTTTTCTGAAGCCGTTGTGTAGGGGTAGCAATGTTGATATGTGGCGAAGTTTCGGCCTTCGTAATGGCCGGGTATATGTGACCTCTTCGTCTGACGGTTTGTTTGTTCGCCGCTCGTTTGGACTGGACCGGTCTGAAAAGGGCAGTCGCATTATAATAGGCTAAATGCCCGCTATTAAAAATGAATAAGTAAATATTATTTTTATAAAGTAAACTTGCTCCGATTAATGTGTTTTCGTTAAACATTAGTGATGTTCTTTTTAAAGTTTTTCTATGGATAGATTTTTTGTACTTATGTGGATTCCATTTAAACCTTCATCAGCCATCAACCTTCTTTTTTTACCTTCAAAAATGCCGCAATGTGATATAGAGGCTCTGCACGTATATACTGGCCTAAACATTTTCTGTTAATATGAATGTTACGAGCTAGTCGTTCACCTGGTGTTAAGCAACACAGACGCCGTAACATCAGAAGAAATGTGGTCAAACGCAAAGCCTCTAGTATAATAAAAACAATTGTGTGTGAAATTATACCTTTTATAGGGAATACAGTCCGCCTTGGCAATATAGAATCACCAAGCATTTCGTAGAGAGTATAGTCTGTGATCACGTAATCTTCTAGATACGTTGTGGGTTCAGATCTGAGAAGGCACGTCGCCGCTTCCTGTGGTCAAAAAGCATATATAACTTACACATATTATCCCACTAGTGCATTTAATAACTTCATAGATCAGATAGGTACATAGATCAATCTTTACTGTAAGGTAAACACCGTAAGATAAAAAGCTTGATTTACTTATAATAATGCGGTCTTACTGCTGAGTCTAATACCCATCTGCACTAATGTTTGATTTAGCTCCTATGGTCGCAGTCATCCCTCCATGTGGTACCTATTAGAACGCATAGGCATGTCCTGATACAGAGATAAGTGCAATCTTAAGAGCTGTCAAATATTAGTGCAGGGCAGGCTTGTGCCTAAAACTAAAGACTATGACCCAAAGAAACTTGTTTTTCACGTTTTTCAAATCTAAATAATCGTCCAAGTGTGAGTCAGACTCGCGTACGAAGGGTTCCATACCATTACCTAAAAAAACGGGCAAAGAATCATGTTTGTTGTATGAGACTAAGACTCTGCTGTCTGTCCATCTGTCACCAGGCTGTATCTCGTAAACCGTCATAGTGAGACAGCTGAAATTATCACATATGATTGTAGGTATTTCTGTTGCCGTTATAACAACAAATACTAAGAAAACAGAACAAAATAAACATTTAAGCGGCCTGCCATTCAACAAACATGATATTTTGCTCGTTTTATAGATAATTGTATGGAATCCGTCGTGCGCGAGTCCGACTCGCACTTGGCCGGTTATTGAGATTTATAAAATGTTATAGACCATTTTCTTCCGTTAAACTTGAGTGCAATGTTATGTTTGAGGCTTATGCAAATGCAGTACCTTTTTTAGATATACAAACTGTTCAAAACAAATTTCATGAAATCTGTTCAGGCGTTATTATTCTTTTTAATATGCGGTCAGTCACAAACTGAGATACCAACGAGCGGCAAAAATATGCCGGAACTGAGGGTAGTTTCTACCTTTGGATAATTGGAGCATACGCAATACAAGAGCTTCAATACACCTCGGGCGGTACGCGATATTAGACGCGTTTAAATCATCGGCGGTTTCCTTGTGATGGATTCGAATTTGTGAACTGTTTTTGGACCCTAGGGTCGCTGTGGTTGTGTGGACATTTCAAGGACTAGTGCCTGCACCCGGGAACCTTTGTCTGTGGACATTCTGGATGGATGCGGAGCCCGTGCGCAATATACTCTGCGGTTTCAAGGTACGTGGTTGGCCTATATTGGGGAGAATAGTAAACCTGAACAAAAAAACCTAACCAGAGAAATTCTAGGACTAGGCAGCTCACTGAGCTTTCGAAGGCATTAGTGATCAGTAGTAGTTCGCGCAAACACCATTTGGTCCGTTCGAACCGGATTTAATTTTCATTAGTACTGGTGGGTGGGTACCTATACTTCGGTTATAATCTGTTATTTCGGAAATTAATTATTCGGTTGCTGTTTTGTTCGGTTACAGTTACCTATCTATCTTACGAGGTTCGGTTAACAGTCCTAATTCGAAAATGTCTAGGGCATCTGAGAGCAAGTTTAAAATTAAATATGATTGGTTTATTTACTCCTTGGAGCTAATAAATACAAAGCCACAAAACTCGGCTGTTATTGCTTCTCGGTTACGGAAATTAGAGGGTCACTTTGTACTTTTAACAGAAGCATACGAGTCTATTTTGAATGTGTGTACGGAGACAGCCGATGACGTAACTGTCATAAAGGAATATGATCAAAAATATCGGGAAGCTACGGAGATATATAATAAGTTGGAGGCAATTTCGGCATCATACCCGAACTTATCGGGTACGCACATACCTACGGAAAGCGCACCACAGGCTCGGCTGCCACGAATTGATTTACCCACTTTTGATGGCGATGTGTATTCGTGGAGTAGTTTTATTAGCTTATATAATTCCCTGGTGTTATCTCGAAAGGATATATCTAAGACGGAAAAGTTTCACTACTTGTTTTCTCACGTAGAAGGAGAGCCGCGGTCATTAATAAGACATCTGCCTATGGTGGATGATTCCCTGGATACGGCCTTGGAAGTGCTTAAGGCCAGATTTGAGAATAAACGGCTATTAACGGATTCACATATATCTCGGATTTTACATTTGCCGGTACTAAGTAGGGTTGTAGAACTTAGAACGAAAATACTAAATCCATTGTTAGAATCTACCCGGGCACTGCAGAACTTGGGATTACCTATTGATCAATGGAGCTATATGTTGTTATACATCGGTCTTTCAAAGTTGACCCTGGAACTTAAAACTCGATTTGAACAGTTGTACGGCGGTAACAATATTAATTTACCAACATTCGATCAGCTGATCGAGTTCCTACAAAACGAATGTAGATGTATAGACACGGCAGCGTCGGCACTGGGACCGGTTACTTACGCTGAACGGGTGCGTAGAACTGATAAGCGAAATGTGCACTTAACACAAAACGACAATAATATTGAGCGTGTGAATTATAAACAATGTTGTTATTGCCAAATGTCGGGTCATACTATAGTGGATTGTTTTAAGTTCGGCAATTTGATAAGACAGGATCGTAAGCGTTGGATTCAAGTAAACGGCTTATGTTTTAAATGTTTCGGAAATCATTCGGCTGCGTCATGCCGTGGCTATGTTCCGTGCGGTCGATGCGGTAACACGGGACATAATGAATTAATTTGCACATTCATTGCGCGCTCGACTTCTCCAGCAGCGGGTGATAGACAGCCAGCGCGGCACGCACACGTTTCAGCACGTGATAACGTCGCTTACGGTACCGGTAGGCACTCACCATGCGAATCTCAACGTGCTGAGAGTATTTTACGGGGATACTACGAGCAGCGGCGCGGGCGGCGTGCATCCTCGCCACAAGGGGAGCGAGTTTACTATCGGCGGGCGGGCGCGGGGCGCAATGACAATGAAGCATATCAGGATAACGGTAACGGTGCATACGGGCACTACGGGGGGCGTGACAACCGCGCGTCTAGCCCGACGGCCGCGGTCGGGCCGCCACCGGCCCGCCGACAACCGGATAGTTCGGCATAGCAATTACAGCAATCAAGTAATATCGCCTCTGTACCGAAGTTAGCTAATAATGTTATTTTACCAACGGTTATTGTGGAAGTCAAAAATCTAAACGGAGATTTTATTCGGGCAAGAGCCTTATTAGACCTCGGCGCACAATTAACATTTATTAGAAGCGACTTTGCTTCAAGTTTACGATTGAGGCGATATTACACTCATACACCTTTAGTAGGTATCGGCGGGGTACAGGCGGGGGACAGTCAATATGTCGTGCATATAGACTTTAGACCCGAGAGGGAGGGTAAACCTTTACTATCGGTTACGGCAGCGGTGTTAAAAAATCCTACCGGCTATTTAGCTCGTAAATTAGAGACCGATTATTATAACGGTGCACGGATTTCGGATGAAGGTTCCTGGAATAAATCTCAAGTAGACATTATATTCGGTTGCGATATTTTAGGTAAAATTCTTAGTCATACGGTCACCTTGGGCGCGGATGGGCCTTACGGTTTAGATACTATTTTTGACTTCGTTATCTTCGGACCGGGTTCGGAAGGGATTGATAATTCGGATGAAAATTATAACGGGTTGTTGACACTTGTAGAAGCGGTTGAGCGGTTCTGGCGCTCAGAAGAGCCACCGAAAATTAAAATAAAAGATCCGGCGGATGTAGAATGTGAAAACTTATTTAGATCAACAACCACTCGGGGTGCGGACGGTAAATATACGGTTCGGTTGCCACTTGTGCCTGGTCACAAGCAGTTGGGCGATTCTCAGCAAACAGCGCTGCAGCGCTTCTCATCCATTGAACGGAGGATGAAAAGACAGTCTGACTATCGAGATAAATACGTAAAGTTTATGAACGAATATATTGAGCTCGGTCATATGGCTTTGACAAACAAGGACTTAAATTCAGAAGGTGAGCACTATTTCCTCGCTCATCACGGTGTGTTTAAAAAATCCGGAGACGTTGGCAAAATTCGGGTAGTTTTTGATGGATCTGTGAAGACTTCCTCGGGCGTGGCTCTCAATGATTGTTTATATTCTGGTGAACGGTTACAGAATGACATCGCGGTGATTATTCTTAATTTTCGATGGCCGCGCGTTGTATTTACCACTGACGTCAAGATGATGTTCCGACAAACTTGGGTCCACCCGGATGATCGGAAGTACCAGCTTATATTTTGGCGGTCGTCCCCTTCGGAACCGTTGCGAATTTACGAGTTGACAACAAATACATACGGTTTAAAATCCAGCCCCTTTATATCAAATCGGTGTCTTCATCAGCTGGCATACGACGAACAACACAAGTACCCACGGGCTGCGAAGATTTTATTAAAAAATTCGTATGTGGACGATCTGAACGGCGGGGCCGATACGTTAGGAGAAGCTTGTGAGCTAAAGGACGAGTTGGTGGCGCTCATGAATACGGCGGGCTATGAATTGCGGAAATGGTCCTCTAACAACCCGGCATTATTGGGCCACTTTCCTTCGGAACATTTAGAGTCACCTCGGTTATTTGATGATCACACGGATGAACACGGTTACATTAAGGTGTTGGGTATCCAGTGGGACCCAAAATCGGATTGTTTTACATATCGGCTTAACTTACCTCCCGATCGAACGGTTACTCGGAGAAATATTTTGGCATTAGCCGCTCGATTGCATGACCCGTTAGGGTGGATATGCCCTGTAGTTTTTAAAATTAAGCTACTGTTACAAACCCTGCTTAGTAGCGTCGACAATTCTAGAAAAATAGATTGGGATGCCCCGGCACCTATTTACATAGTTCGGCAATGGCTCCATATTATCTCGGACTTACCTCAGTTAGAACAGCTGTCTATACCTCGATGTTTGAAGCCGGCAAACTATGCAAGCTATTCCCTGCATGGGTTCTGCGATGGTTCTTCGGTAGGGTTTTCGGCAGCGGTATATATTCGAGCACAACAATCGGACGGAACTGTGAATTTGCGATTGCTTATAGCAAAATCTAGAGTATCTCCACTCAAGACTAAGCGAACTATTCCTAAACTGGAGTTAAGCGGTGCGGTACTTTTGACTACTCTTTTTAATTGTGTCGTCTCTGCAATGGAACATGACATCACATTTGACACGGTAGTGGGTTGGTGCGATAGCACTATCGTGTTGGCCTGGCTGCGCACGTCGCCACATAAGCTACAAGTATTTGAAGGCAATCGGGTGTCTCAAATAAATTCATCTACTATTCAAATCACCTGGAGGTATGTTCCCAGTGAGATGAACTGTGCGGATGTAGCGTCACGCGGAGCGATGGCGGCCGAACTATTGCAGCATCGGTTGTGGTGGGGTGCACGGTGGCTACATGACCCTCTAGATCAGTGGCCGAAGGATTGTTCCGAATTTCCTTCAGATTTACCGGGCTTAAAGGCTATCACGGCTAATGTTGGCACGGTAGAATCGGAATTTGATTTGATACAGCGTTACAGCTCGTTCGAAAAATTGGTAAACGTTACCACATACATACTGCGGTTCATTAACAACTGTAAACATAAGACAAGAAAACACGGAAATATTACGGTATCGGAACGAAAGAATGCGATTTGGCAGCTGATCAGTTATGTTCAAGATATACATTTTAAGGCGGAATTTACGGCTCTAAAATCAGGAAAACCTATCAGAACGTCATTACGGAGATTAAACTTATTCATTGATAAGAATAATATACTTCGGGTTGGCGGAAGGATAACCGCATCAGCCTTGCCATATGATGCGCGGCATCAAGTATTGTTACCGGGCCGATGTCAGTTCACGGAATTACTAGTGATATATTATCATAAAATACACTGTCACGTAGGTGCAAACACTCTTGCGGCTATTTTATCTCGGTTCTATTGGATAATCTCGGTACGGCGGCTCACTCGGTTTGTTACGTTTCGGTGTATTCAGTGCTACCGGTCAAAGGCACGTCCAACGCAACCATTCATGGCAGACCTGCCTCCGGACCGTGTAACGGGTGTGCGCCCCTTTCTCGGAGTCGGTACCGATTTTGCGGGTCCTTATTATATCAAAACGAGCTCGATACGGAATGCGAAAATACAAAAATGCTATTTGTGTATTTTTCTGTGTCTGGCTACTAAGGCGGTTCATCTAGAAATTGTATCAGACCTATCGGTTGAAGCCTTTATCGCGACTTTTACTCGGTTTGTTTCCCGTCGGGGACTTCCGTCACTGGTAAGATCTGATTGCGGTACCAACTTTACGGGGTCCGACAGACTTCTCAAGGAATTGTATGTTTTCTTACGGAACAATCAAACGGACATTGAACGCAAATTAACCATGCAAAATATTACCTGGTTATTTAATGCACCAGCTAGTCCTAATCACGGCGGTCTTTTTGAAGCAGCAGTGAAATCGGCTAAAACTCACGCGAGGCGCGTGTTAGGTGAGACTCGGCTCACATTTGAGGAGCTTACCACGTTCTTTACCAAAGTGGAAGCGGTTATGAATTCCCGGCCCTTGTGCCCCTTAAGTACGGATACGGTGGACTTAGAAGTTCTGACACCAGGACATTTTTTAATAGGGCAACCTCTGGTTGCTCTTCCGGAATACCCTTATACGGACATCAAAATGACTCGGCTGTCTCGGTACCAACAAATTCAAAAACTAACTCAACATTTCTGGTCTCGGTGGAGAAATGAATATCTCCATACGCTTCAGCAACGCTATAAATGGACTTCGCAAACGGAACCTCCTAAGCTGGACGATTTAGTATTGATAAAGGAAGATAATATGCCACCTCTTCATTGGAAGCGCGGTCGCATAGTTAAATTGTTACCCGGTTCGGATGGGGTTATTAGGATTTCGGAAGTAAGGACACAGAATGGGGTTCTTTTAAGGCCCGTATCTAAGCTGTGCCGGTTGCCTATAAGTAATTAGCATGCAACCAAGGCGGGCCTTGGTTAGGCGGGGGGATGTTCAGGCGTTATTATTCTTTTTAATATGCGGTCAGTCACAAACTGAGATACCAACGAGCGGCAAAAATATGCCGGAACTGAGGGTAGTTTCTACCTTTGGATAATTGGAGCATACGCAATACAAGAGCTTCAATACACCTCGGGCGGTACGCGATATTAGACGCGTTTAAATCATCGGCGGTTTCCTTGTGATGGATTCGAATTTGTGAACTGTTTTTGGACCCTAGGGTCGCTGTGGTTGTGTGGACATTTCAAGGACTAGTGCCTGCACCCGGGAACCTTTGTCTGTGGACATTCTGGATGGATGCGGAGCCCGTGCGCAATATACTCTGCGGTTTCAAGGTACGTGGTTGGCCTATATTGGGGAGAATAGTAAACCTGAACAAAAAAACCTAACCAGAGAAATTCTAGGACTAGGCAGCTCACTGAGCTTTCGAAGGCATTAGTGATCAGTAGTAGTTCGCGCAAACAAAATCAATGTAACTAGAAAAAAAAATTTGGTTTTATTGACCTCCCTGTACTCACCAGTATAGTTTCTCTAAGGTCGACATGTAGATGTGGTCGACGCGGCATGTGTATGCAATCGTCGAGGTGCTCCAAGTAATCTCCGAGACATTCGACCAACGCTCTCCGACCTAAGGCCATCACGCACTTGATCATCGGCGCTGTGAGACGTTCCTTCGTGCCTTGGGATAGGTAGTCGAAGAGTATACCCTTACCTAGGGACACACTGATGTTATTGATTGATTGATTAAACTTGATTGATTAATAAATCTTGATTGATTGACATATCTTCAATAATTGCCAAATATTGATTGATTGGCAGAACTCGATTGATTAACAAATCTTGACAGATTGACTCGATTAGATTGGTGGCAATTAAACGGTGATTGTCTGAAAAATCTTGGTTAATAAGCAAAAGCTTATTAAAGTATTATTATTTGTAGCGATCACTCATTCAACGAGATATAACCGCAACAACTGCTTAACTTTACCGTTTCGTTAGGAACGGCTATGAGCTCATCGTAATAATGATTGATTGGTAATACTTGAACACTGACTGTTTTCGTTAACTGATTGATTGCCACATCTTGATTGATTGGAATTTTGTTTAATGAATATGTAGGTATTTATAAACTTTTACCTATAGTGATGAAGGGAGGCCAGGTTCTTGTGATTTTCGTTAATATTGCGACCATTTTTTCCGCCAGAGATCCATTACCGAGTATGTTGGAAACCATCACCGGGAATAATCTCTGGAACTAATCGATATAATAAGTTAATGAATTTTTATTTTACGCGTGTAATAAAATAACAGTATTTTTTATCTTCTAAATCACAATAGGCATAATGACTTATTAAAAATTAATAAGTAAATATTACTTCATAAAGTAGATTAAAAATGAATGCAATCATTGAAAAAATAAGTAAATCGGTAAATAAACCACGGAGTGTAAAGCAGTTTTTGGAGGGGACATCGTCCCTTTCTCGCTAAACAGAGCAATTCCACAGTTACTATGAAAACAACAAAAAATAACAAAAATATATTACAAAAATGTATGATGGCTCGTACAACGGCGTTGTGACGTCAAATGCCAAAGAGATTGAATGTAAAGCTACCACAGTTTAGTAGTTACAATGAAGGACAAAATTATGACTGCCAAAATAGTTGAAAAAGTTACCTGTTGTTGTATATTAGTATCCAAGCTACAAGGGTTTGAGCAGAGAGCGTCAACCATATCCAAAACATTAGACTGCAGCGGTTTCTTCGCGGGGACATTGAGAGCATTTAAGTTGTCGTCGTTTAAGACCAGCACTGCCAAGTTGAAGAGGTTAGGGAATATGGGACCTATCCTTGTGTTGGTCATCAGGTCTTCTACCGCTACCTCCTTTGGCTTCTTCCTTAGGTTTAATATTGCTGTAGTAAAATTAGTAGCTGATATCAAAAACAATCATCATCATCGTCATTGGTGAGACGTTCCTTCGTGCCTTGGGATAGGTAGTCGAAGAGTATACTTACCTAGGGACACACTGAGATTATTGATTGATTGTTTGACTAAAATTGATTGATTGATCAAAATTGATAGATAAAACTTGATTGACTAATCAAGTATTATCAATCATCATCATCATCATCAGCCTGAAGATGTCCACTGCTGAACATAGGCTTCCCCCAAAGAGTGCCACTTTGAGCAGCTGCTCGCCTGCATCCATCGGCTCCCTGCGGTTTTCACCAGGTTGTCGGTCCACCTAGTGGGGGCGGTCTTCCGCCGCCGTTCAGCTGCGTCATCCGGCTCCTGGTCGCTACTCGAGAAACTATGTAGTGCGAGCATTTGAAACTAATTAAATCAACCATTCAACGTGCTGGATTTGCAACCAAATAAAGTGAACAGAACCTTTGCAACTTATCTTACCTCTAGCAACTTTTGTGTAGTAATTCTGGAGGTTAATACTGATGTTTGTGTTGTTGTTCAGACTCTTCTCATCTGTTATCCATTCCACAGACATCGTAGGATGTGACGCATAAACGTAAGTCTGGGACATTAGTGCAAATTCACTCACATTTATTACTTCTTCCTGAAAATTAGAAAATGTTATTTGAACAATCTTGAACCCATATTTTTTGAAGTTTAGGTAGGGCAATGGACTTTTCTCTTTGGCAACACTGGCTTGTATATCATAGCCACCATCCTATGAAGTTTTCTTCCACAACCATGCCATTAACCATTAGATGAAAATGGTCCATTTAAATCTATATGTAGTGATGGGAAGTCAACAAACAAACAGACAAACCAATATTTAGCCTTCTTCATCATTGACAGGCTTACATTTGCCGACTGCCTCACCTGATGCTAAGTGATGCAGTTAATGATGGAACATGCTTGCCTCAAAGATAGAGTAAACCCCCCATGATTGTTCAATATCTATCATTTATATTCTCTCTATCTACTCAACATTGCTGAAATTATAGCGACCCTGCAGAAACCAAAATAATAAGTCAAAGTTAACAGCTAGTACTTAACAATAATTATTATAGTTATTTTAATAGGAATCTTGTAGAGGCAACTCACAACTGGACAGCATAGCTTTTCCTCCCCAACCTGTGCATAGTGAGTAGGTATGGCTCCAACTATTGGTCCTGTGTCGGCAAGGGTGAATGCTGTGTTCACATCCCAACTGTCCACACTATTTTTCTTCATCATCTCGCTTTGTAATGCAATAGACTGAAACACAAATTTCAACTTAACTGATTGAGGAGTGTGTATTACACATCTGAATAGCTGAGCTATAGTGTCAGAAAAAGGCCTGTACCAGTTTAACAGCACTTTATTGTGTTGGAACAAGAGTCACTACTTATTTAAATGACTTTGCAGTGCAAGTCTCTGTACTTGGACTATTAATTGGTCTTCTGTTGTCATACTCACACTAATAATCTGGCGCAGTTTGTAGCTAACATCTTCAGCTAAATTTGCTGCTGCTTCTGCGTTCATCTCAGCTCCAACTTGATCAGCCATGCATTGCACTGAATCTGGACCAATGCCTGCATACCTTCCTTGAGATGGGCCTCCATCCTAGTAAAACACCATGGCATTGTTTAAAAAGAGCAGTAAACAAACCTGATTGCTAATAACTCTTTAGAGACCTTTCCTTACCCTTTCAGTGAGTGGCGGGGTATCGCACTGGCTAGATCCACCGGATTCTGAAGCTGTCGCCTTCAAACGATCGCGATCCCTGCTGCTTTCCTTTGCCTTCTTGGAGTGGCTTTTAGAACTAGACGAAGTGGTAGACATGATTTGTCTTTACACACGCTTCGAAAACCTCAAATTGAGCTTTATTTATTAAATCAGCTGAGGAACTTTTGATCAGTTTTCATGGTGAACGTAAAGTATTATTGGTTATTGGGAGCCAATGCTAAATCAACATTACTATAGTCTTTGAGAGTTTCTGGTTTCAGCGATTACTTAACTCCTCAAGTAATAATTTTTCGGTAGTTTTGTAAAAAATTAATAAGTAAACAACAACACCACACACAAAAGAAAAGAATCAAAAAGTTTGCAAATTTACATACAAAATAGTGATTTATATGAACGATCGTTAAATCGTCACATTGTCATCGACGTTCGATCAACTATAATCGACATATTAGCTGAACCAAAAAATCGGATTGTGATTGTTGTGATCATAACCCAACCACACAAAGGATACTTCGCTCAACGTCAACATTGTTCCACATAATATTATACTATCGTTTGTGACGTGATCACTTGATAAACGAGTTAACATTAGCATTGCGATTCAAGATAAAATTGTTCACGGTAAAAGTATGATCCACAGAACAATATTTAGTTTATTCCCTGTGTTCGTTCCATTTTCGTTTATAACTATTATTATATTGTTGTTGTTGTTGTTTACCTAGAATAAAGAGGAGCATGGTCCAAATGATATTATGATGTCGCCACTGTCCTTATCACAAAATAAAAAAATAAACTAAAATAAAAACAACGATAGCTACAACGAGAAAAGCTAAATTGTGTTTCAATACAATGAAAAATGACTACCTATTAGTGATGAATTAATTAGCATTCGCGTTCATATTTAGCATGTGAAAACTCAGTTAGAATTTCGCAAATGAAATGTAGGTAGTTACGTAATTCTGTGAAATATGAAATTTCATTTCAATTCATTTGGTTCATTTTGCATTTTATTTTTATTATAATTTATTTATTTCTATTTCTTCATTTTTTATAGATAATTTTTCATTTCAATTTTATTTCATTTTCCTGTTCATTTTTATTTCCATTTCAATTCATTTTAGCAAATAGCAATTTACGCAAATTCGCATTAATTTCCATCGTTACTACCTATTAATGAAATAAGCACGGCCTGTTAGGCCAATTATGCCAATGGTTTAACCATTGGCATAATAATTATAAGCTATTATTTTCCAAGCTGCATCCATCGATTGTTAAATAAACGTCGATTTATGTGTCGATTGAATCGTAATGTATTCTGTGCGTCTGTACATCCCTAACATGACTTTTAGACGGTTGACATTGACATTCACATAATATGATAGGTACTGTCAGTTTTTTTTTTAATTATGATTTCATGGCACGCTCAGCACTCCTATAACTCCAGCACAGAGTATTTTTCCCTTTCCAAGGTGGAACTTGGGGTCTAGCAAAGATCCCTTTCCATTAGCGTTGACGCCAAACGATAACTCAAATTGTATAGAGAATGACATTAGCCTTGACATTCGCTGCGGAAAAGTTATCCGCAGGGGCTGTCAATTCAATACAATTTGGAGTTAGCGTTTGGCGTTAACGCTAATGGAAAAGAATCTTTGCTGGACCCCCAGGGTCAAAGATATCTTTCTATTTCCAAAAGCTAATGCAAAATCTATGGGAATGACATTAGTATATGCAACTAATGTACATGGGTGAAAACACTTTAAGGGCATAAGTATTGTATTCGTAAAACAAATAAAGGCCAAATTAAAACCACTATCTTTAGAGAAGTGTGCTTGCTGGTAGCCCGGTTACAGTATCTCCCCTTGCAGACACACACATGATAACGCACGTAAAGGGACACCGCTCGACTGAAGGGCGTCAAGGATGCAAACGGACTTACTATACATCCATCATCCACGTCATACAAAGTTCTCTCCAGTCTGGCGAACCTAAGAAACGAATATCATTACTTACTTAAGTAAATTCATGTCACCTATTTATGTAGGTAGGTACTATTAGTTGATCTGCCCCGGCTTCGCACTGGATTAATTCGTTTTGCGAACTAAGTCTGTTCATGAGAAAAGGGAACCGAAAGGGAAAAGATAGGGGAAAAGATGAAACGATGGGATGGCAATAAAAAAAAAACAATATAATTATGCTTATAAACCATAAATCTTTTAATAAGGGATACTTAATAGGTACCGTATTAGAGGCACCTAGGTACTTGAAGTATTTTGCACGCAGCATTTGCCCATGAAACTAATAACAAATACTAGTCGGCGCAGAGCCTAGTAGAAGCAGAACCTGGGTGCGTCGTCTTGAAAGTCGCAACCGCTGAGCCCACTCGCTTTCGCTGGGGCGATATTAACTCTTTTGATAAAAGGGAAACGAAAGAGAGAGAGATTTTAATTCCATACCAACACCAGTAGGTAAGTACTTATTATTTAAGGCGGAATAATAAAATTGAAGAACCTTTTGGATGCGTAGCTTATTCCTACAAAAGGCTCCATCGTCCGGCAGCCCCTCTCGTCGAACTCGACTCCTATGTCTGTGTATCGCTTGAAACAACCCCCCCTATACAGTTTCCCGTACCATTTCCTCTTAGACGGGGGTAATCCTTCTGACCGAGTACCAGTAAAACATTGCCTTTTATATTTTAGCTTTCTGATCGAGTATCTGAAAGTGAAAGTAAATGTAGAAATGTTTTATGTGAGTTGAAAATAAAAACATTGTCACCAATCATCACCTTCATTCTTCCACTAGAGCGTAGATACTCGACTCAACCTACCAGTAGGGATAGACTATAAGGATGTACAAATTATGTGGATCGGGCGCAACGCGGTCACAATATTATCTGTGCACCTCGCTGGAATGCATGATGCACCGCTGTGCTGTAAGTAGGTGGGTATCGGTCCGGGTGGTGCACATATCGTGAGTCGTGACCGCGTTATACTTACCTACCGATTGCGAGTCAACATACTTCATTCCGTTCTATTTTACTGACTGACATACAGACACAAAAGACACAGTAGAGTGTAGGTAAGTAGACCAAGACTATAGAGAAGTAGTGACCGCGAACCGTAAGACGCAGCGTCGTTGCCTAGCGCCCCACTAAGTGGATCGTAGACCTACGATCTGCTGAAAACCGCGAGCAGTCAATGGATGCAGGAGGTGAGCAGCCGCGCATGTTGGCACTCTGTGGGGGAGGCCTATATTCAGCAGTAGACGTCTTCAGGCTGTTGATGATGATGATGATGATAAAAACAACGTACTTCATATCAGGACCTTCAAACGCGTGGTGGCAAGCGGGCACCCGCGGGATCCCAGGCATGTCCAGTCCACAAACGTAACAAGACGTGTTCTTTTGACTTTTCACTGTCGTCGCAGCAACCCTATACCGAGGCTGTCCTTCCGTCTCAAGGGCTGGAAACGAGTCTACATTCAGACTGTCCATATTATAAGACCAAAACCGCCATAGATTAGTCGTACCAAATATTGGCGAAAATGTTGGCAAAGGACTCGGATTATAGGTTGTCCCGCCCCTTTTGAGCACATTGCGTGCCAAATATTGGTAGAAACTTTCGGGATAGCTATTACCAATACGCAGGGCTGGTTGGCCGGTTGTGGTCCAGGACCAAACAATAGTTTTGGGGGGGTCTGGTGTTTCCCATAACGATGGCCTATGCCATTTTGTTGTCTGGATAGCTGCCCTATTCTGTTTAACAAAATTTAGACTGTGATAGTAGTCTTCCGAAGCAGCCACGTCGTCTAGCGGGAACTTTTGAGTGCCAGGCAACTGGTCCCCGTAATCGTAACTAAGATCCATCCAAAACGGTGGTTTGTAATCCACATTTATGGAAACGTACGTTGTTCTGCGATACAATGTTGTTTTATCCGATAAGTAATTCCTGTCTCTAGTTTGGATTGAATAACTTTGCGTGTAAGGTCTCCAGAGCGTTTTGAACCCTTTGTGTAGTCCTTCTGTTTCATAATTATAAGTTGGCTCTATAAAATATACTAAAAGTAAAATAAATGCAATAAATAATGAGGTATCAAAATATATCATCGTGATAGAAAAGTCAAAGAAAAGTCATTGTCTTGTCAAACAAAAACACAAGATAACAAAACAAATTACAAAACATAAAAACTATTTAAAAACTGCTACGCTTTGATTTAAACTTTCTTCGTAAACACAGAAGATTTGGATAACTTACCTGTGAAACTGTGGTTCCGTAGGTATGCCTAATATTGAACATTATTTACTCAGCTAAATAGGATATCATCGTTGTCCTCATCATCAACAGCCTGATCTACTGCACTGGACATAGGCCACCCCCAGAGAGCGCCACTTGAAGCGGCTGCTCGCTGCCTGCATCCATCGGCTCCCCGCACCACATCGTATCGCATCGGCTTAGTAGTTACTTATCTCGAAATAAAAGTTATTTGTGAGGCTAAAAAGTTCGTGTAGGTAACACGAACTTAATAATCTCACGAATAAAAATTAAAGGATAAAACATTGAATATGTAAAGTAGAACTTTAAATTCAATTTATTGATTTAAATTGATTCAATATAGTTAGGTACTTAACCATATCCTATATAAAATTAATTTTATCTTAATTAGTACCTAATTAAATTAAGCGCTTCGTTCTCTATATTCGATTAAAGTTACGATTACCTTAGCCAGTGAGTAATACTGATCGGGACGTAAAGGCGGCGAGTAGTTCTTCCCAGTTTCACGAACGAAAACAGAGTTTCGATCAGCTACTCAGTGGGTAAAAATTTAGGGTGATCTGTAGCAACGTCAACTGTTCATTTCGTTCGTTCAATAGTCACCCTGACTGCTGTCAGTGACGCCATTTTGGGTTTGTTTTTTATTTTTTTTTGAAATTTTTATGTGCCAGCTATATGCTGCGGTGCGGTAGGTGCCCTTCAAAGAGAATTTATTCCCCACCTAAAAACAGTAAGTAGGCAAGGATTTACCTTTACAAAATAGGGTATCAACTAAATAAATTAATGTAATGAGGAATGTAATACGAATTTAGATTACATACCTACAGGTACCTGAAAAATGGTTTTATCTTGACGCAATAATAAAAATTAAAACAACACAAATCAAAAATATCATAACATTATATAAGTATTTAAACATATTATAATATAACAAAAACTTTTTTAGTAGTCATCATCATCATAATCAACAGCCTGAAGACGTCTACTGCTGAACATAGGCCTCCTCCAAAGAGCACCACTTTGAGCGGCTGCTAGCTTCCAGTATCCATCGGTTTCCCACGGTTCTGAGCGGACTATTTTAGTAATTAAATACAATGATTTCTATATTTATAAGTATCTAATCTCGAAATAGAAACGAATAGTCGATGTTTTTATAGCAGTAGCGTAATCAACAGGGTTGGTACTTTTTAGTTCCGTAGATTTCAGTATTTGTGGCATGCAAACTATAATAATAAATTACAAACACATGCGAGCTTGCAACAAGTTTTGCTATAGCCGTCAGTTAACAGTACTAATCGGCAGCTGATGTGTCCTGTAAGTAGCAGCCTGGTTTACGGGTCGGCTAGCGCTACTCGGACATTCTGAAATTCGTTACTGCAGTTAAAAGTGACATTACGTGGTGGCTAGCCAACTCGGAACTTTACTCGAATATAGAGAACGAAGGCCTAAGTCTAGTATAATTAGGTAAGTACCTACTGATTTAATTACAATTTTTTGGATGAATAGGTATAGTGAGTTCGTAGATATTTGCTATAAATATATAGGTACCTGAATTTATTTATAACTGCATCTGTTCATTATGATATCATTGTTTATAAACAGACTGTTAATGACGTTATTTAAGTTCTATATCAAGAACACTTGATGCAACAAAAAACAATGCTATTCAGACTTAGGTACCTATCTACTATTAATAATTTATCTAGATCTTGCGACACTGGCCAATGAGTATACTGGGTGTAATTGAATTCATTAGCATCCTTTGAAACTAGATACCTACTCCTGATACCGGTTACGTGTGGACCAACATTTTTGTTTTCTAACACATTGGTTTGGTAATAATAATAACTCCAAAAAATGGAATAACTTACTGAATAAAATGCTACAATACAAAATTTAATTAAAATAATGAAGTACTGTTTTTAATAAGTACATACAAGGTCTAAAAACGTTTAAATGTGTCAAAATCATCCGTACCAACTGCGTTAGGCGCCGCGGCAATCTTCATAATTTACAATAAAAATTATTTCATTTACACTCTTTACTCTTTAATAATCATCTATAAATGATGTACTATCATGGGCTCAATTTATGTTAATAAATTACACCTGTATAATTCACTGGCCCTGGCCCTGCGCCTAGTGCGGGATCTAGGGCTCCATAATTATAATATAGGTACCTACTTAAAGTGTACTACTACCTATGTAATATATCCCGCATAAATATGGGTACTACTTACCTGTACCTAACAATTAAAATAACTACTTAAAGTATTGTATATGACGGGCCCGATAGCTCAGTTGGTAGTATCCCTGCCTTCTGAACTGAGGGCTGTGGGTTCGATTCCTACCCATGACAAACATTTGTGTGATTAACATAGATGTTTGTTCTGCGTCTGGGCGTTATATTGTATTCCATGTATGTATTTACAAACAAAAACGTATATAAGTATTGTATCAGTTATCTGGTTCCCATAGTACAAGCTATGCTTCGTTAGGGGCTAGATGGCGCTGTGTGAAATGTCCACACATATAATAATCTATACATATAATAAAACTGTATAGATAAAAAAAACTGTAAATGAAAGATAGCGAAAAAAAAATTACACAGGTTGGCTTGAAATTTTTCGCGACATTTTGTCTGTTTGTTTGTTTGTTTGTTTGTTACGGCACAAGTCCGAAAATACTGAACGGATTTTCATGCGGTTTTCACTAATAAGCTTAGAAAAACCCGGCGCAAAACATAGGATATATTAAATTTTATATATCGTTAAATTTTTTTTAGTGAAAATGATTAAGATTTCATTATGAAACGGAACGGGATTTTAACAAGATGGCCGCTTCAAGGCCTCAAGGTAAGTTTTTTGTCTTATATTTTGGCTCCACACATAGTGTAGGTATTTAGCCAGTGTCAAAAGGCAAGTTATATTTTGGCAACTAACTATAGATGATAAAAGAAAAAAAAATTTACTCTGCTACACTGCTACTGACGGTAATTTTATCTCGGGTTTATCCGGATGCACAGATTAAAGAAAAAAACTCTGTTACTATTATGGCACGGCTTCATATACGCCCAAACCTTCGCTGTTGAGTTGGCGCGCAAAAACATCTCTGTTGACTATCCTCGATGTTTTTGTAGCGCCCCAACCTGGACACACAGTCAATTTGTTTGCCTGCTGCGCGTGGGCTAAATAAAATGGAGGAAGCAGTAGCGTTATATTGCATGTCGGCGAATAAATATTTTTTACAAACTGTGAGAGTATTATTTGTGATTACAAAAATAAATTGTAATAGTTTTAATTTATAATTCCTTATCAATATGAAGTAAAACCAATTTTTTTTTATTTGTCTGTTTATCTGTCCCTTTTAATACGGACATGGTTATTATAGTGGCAACAGAAATATATCATCTGTGAAAAATTCAACAGTCTAACTATCACGATTCATGAGTACATCCTGGTGGACAGACCGACAGACAGACGGACAGCGGAGGTTTAGTAATAAGGATTTACTCTTTGAGTACGGAACTCCTATATTTTTGTATTTCATTCTGAACAATCCCCACTGCACTAAGCAATAAGGAAGTAATTTAATGCATGTTTTACAACAGTAAATAACAATTGGTGCACCTGCATTACCGGCACTGTAACACACATTTCGGGCTACGGCGAAATACAATGCGCGATAACTTCGTCTGCGCTCGATGCAATGCAGATTAGAGAAAAACAATGTCTTCGTTATGTAAGTACCTATACCCAAAAAAATCATATGTATTTACGTAAAGATAAGTTTTTTCGTTAATCTGTGGTCTAAACTAAAAAAAGAGGATAGGTATGAGAACCTTCTTGAATATGAGCACGACACAGAGAATAAGGAATTTAGAAAACTAAAAACTTCTTAGACTTTTT
Organism: Ennomos erosarius; assembly: GCA_963580505.1. Lineage (NCBI taxonomy): Eukaryota > Metazoa > Arthropoda > Insecta > Lepidoptera > Geometridae > Ennomos > Ennomos erosarius. The sequence goes on from OY756982.1 coordinate 12,461,110, forward strand.
TATAAGTTTTAAGGCTACACGCGATATCATATTTAGCCAATATTGAAACACAACTAAATTATTATTCATGTTTTCGATTTATTGGGTTCTGGAGAGGGCAAAATTCTTTATTGGCGATCTGGTATTATGTATTAGTTTTCAAAAATCTACTACGCGTTACCATTCGAAATAAGTATTTAAAATTGTATTTATAGTACCTATAGCTTAACCTTTAGTAGTAACATATTCAGTAATCTGTGCCCATTGACCGTTGCTTTTGCTACGCATTGTAAACCCTTTTTTATTTTGGCATTAGACAAAATTTGTATTTAGCCAATGGAAGTATTTAGTAGGAAGTATTTTATGAAAACTGTATAAAAGGGTAGGTACTTAGACTTTTTATAATTATTCATAAGGCTTCACACGATTATCATACTTAGCCAATATTGAACCTACATTTATATTCAAGTTTTCGATTTATAGGGTTTTGGCGGGAGTAATGTTCTTTATTGGCGATCTGGTAAAATGTATTATTTACATGAACTAACTACACGTTACCATTCTAATTAGGTAGATAAAATTATTTTAGCGCTACTGCTACATTCTTGATCAACCCTAAGGAAGTTTTAAGGTACCTGGGGGTCTAGCAAAGAAACCAACCACTAACGCTAACTCCAAAATGTACTAGGATGACATTTCGGAAATCGCTAACTTTTCCACAGCGAATGTCATTTCAATACAGTTTCGGAGTTAGCGTTTGGCGTTAGCGTTAGTGGTTGGTATCTTTGCTAGACCCCCTATAGTACTTATAGCTACTTAAGTTATATACCTGCCCTTATCATTGCTACGCATTTTAAACCTTTTTTATTTTGGCATTAAAGTAAGCCGGAGGTGCTATTATTTGTATTTAGCCAATGATACGAAATATTTGATGAAAAATATTTAAAAAGGGTAGGTACTTAGATATAATAATTAATATGTAGGTATTCATTATGGCAATAAAATTGTATCCTCGAATCAACAACATGGCGCGTAACGTTCGTCGTTTTTGATTTGTTCTTCTTCTTCTTCTTGCATGTTGAAATAAGTTTTTAATAGTTAACATATTTTATTTTATATCTGTGGGCTTTTAAATAAACCACGGGAGCAGAAAATGATTGATTACTCGGTTACTTCAAGAAGGAGTTATAGTAGGTAAGTAACTTTGGGTGTTAGTAATAATTATGTAATGATGATTTAACCTACTTCCTCACTTTCCTCGCTAGGTAGGTATGTTGGGAATGAGACAGCGTGGAAAATAGTGGACATAATAATAATTATAACTGTCGATTCTTTAAGGAGTGGTGTTTTAGTATTTGTAATTCCTAATTAGTATTAAGAAAATTAATTATGTACGCGTCGTACAGGTAAATGCATATCTGCAGCAATTTATAAACTTAATTATTGACACTGGCTATGTGTAGTTAGTTAGGTACCTACTCAATTGGTAAGAAGGTAAAAAAAATGTGGTAAATGGAACAAAAAGCGCGCGGATAATATGTAAAACTGAGCAAAACAGGATCATCGTGTCTGATTCTTTCATTTTTTTCTAAACTGTACCTGCCTGCTTAGGTAACTACTACCTAAACAAAACTTACTGAAACTTCTGTCTTTAGACCTGAGTGAAGTGATGATGATTTCTTTTTGTTGTGGTATGAAGAGGTACTGTAGTTTTTTGTTTGAAACTTCTTTTACTGTTATAAATCTATATTAGACTCAAAACATTTAATTTTAGGTAATGGCTTAAATAGCTTCCACTCACGGCTATGCTTGCGTTATACCTATACCTATGCTAATACAGGTTACTGTGCTCAGCTTCGAAAAGATTTAGTGGATTTTGTTGTTTGGTACGAAATGCATGATCTATTATTAGACTATAACCAAAGACTTTTTATCCAGACCACTAATACGAAATTAAAACAGGGCAAAACCATACACACCACTTTGGGTGTGATTGATTCTCAGCTGTCAAAATCAAAATCAGTCGTTACTTGGGTGTGCTTTTGAATACATACCAAAAAACTGCCGTCTTGCGTGATAAAACTGTGCCGAAATCACTCGAGGCACGAATCACAGAAGCACAACATCACAATTCACTTGTAAGTGGCCTTAATCATGTATTTTTATAAGATTATTTTAATTATTTCTATTTGACGAAGAGTATTTCACATTTCACAATAAAAAGTTGACATGTCAAAATCAGTATTGCCACACGACATCTGAATAATTACCCGATTTCTTTTGTATAGATTTCCAACAGATCCACCCATATCTAGCTGGGCCCTTATTCCGTATCGATTCCTTAGTTCAAAACCACGCGAATTCCTTGTCTTACAAAAGAAATCTGCAAAACTCTATTCTCTATGAAACGAAAACAAAACCGCGCGAAATGAATTTGGAATTGGCGCGATTAGAACTGTCAAAAATCATATGTTTTACCGAGACGCGTTCCGAAACATCAACACATCAAAAGATTATGACCACTTATGTCAATATATTTTATTCAAAATAAAGATAACTTTAATGTTAAGCGAAGGTACATCTAACGCTGTGACACGATTTGAACAAGACACGATAACGACGTGGTTTCATATCGTGTGGAATCTATGTTTCCATAGAGAATAACCGCCCTGATCGTTGGATAAAAGTAGTTCGAAAAAGTCGAAATGAAGATTGGTGGAAACCTAATACTTGCTCAATAATATGTTTAGCGCATTTCTATGGTAAAGAACACACAGAACACAGAAGTGCAATTACTGATAATAGTTTTATTGTCAACTATAGGCGTTCCATGCGCCCACTGTTTTCCCATTTTTAAGGTTATTTTTTTTATCCTAAAATATGAAACATTATTTTTGTTGAGGCCCAGGGGGTCTAGCAAAGATCACAATCGCTAACGCTAACGCCACACGCTAACTCCAAAAATGTATCGAAATGACATTCGCTACGGAAAAGTTAGCGATTTCCGAAATGTCATTTCAGTACATTTTGGAGTTAGCGTTAGTGGTTGTTATCTTTGCTAGACCCCCTGTACCTACATAACTGTTGTTCTTTAATCTCTTTAACTTGGTAATATTGAAAAACTCGTGAGTTATTAAAAGAAATGTTGAATAAACTGCTGGTTATACTTAATTTGAATCCATTTAATTAAAAGATTGCATGAGCTATCTATAGACCTTTTTCTTGTCTATAGATAGTAGTATGATGGTAATTAATTTTATTATTTTATATTTTTTGGGGGAGGCCTATGTTCAGCAGTGGACGTCTTCAGGCTGTTAATGATAATGATGATGATGATGATGATATTTTTTTAATGTAGGCGTTATATAATTTTTATTATTTACATTTTACATCTAGCTAGATTTGTATTTAGGTACTTGACTAAATCGGGTAATACTATTTATATGGTATGTTGAAAGAGGAACTGACATTAGAAGAAAAAAAAATGTACTCTATGGTTTGATTCATGTTCAAACAAGGTTAAGTATGGAGACTTCGATTCTGGACCTATGTAATAGGGGGAATTCTGTGACTATAACGTAAAAATAACATAACACAAGCATGCGAAGCCGCGGGCAAAAGCTAGTAACATAATATAATATTATTTGAATAGGAAAAAAGTCCTATAACGAGATTAAGAAGGCACTTAGTTTTTGTTTCTTCTAAGTATAAGTACTTACTTACGGTTGCATCAATTTCAACCATCGAGCAAAGAGTTGCTCGAAGATTTCAACCTTCTTATCACAGTCAAGCTATGCTTAAACAAGTTTAGTCATCTGTTCTTCTCTAAGCAAGTCAGTTATATCATCAAATTTGTTATTTTTAAAGTACAATTCGATTTCTTGCAAAGTCCTGCCTTTGGTTTCCGGCAAGAACACCCAAAAGTAGCCCAGACAAAGAAAACCTAGCCCTGCATGGAACAAAAATACACCGTGGTAGCCCATAGTAGCAAACATTGTTAGGGCTAGCTTTGTAGATAGAAACAATAACACTGTTCCTATTATACCGAAACCAAACATGCAGTAGCATTTTATTTCCAACGGATATATCTCCCCAAACAAAGACTCTAAAACAGGATACGGACCAGCATTTACGATTACAATGAACAAAGCCAACAGGGCACAGTTTAGCCATGGATTCGACTTATAGTAGTACAAAGATATGCTTAAAGCTATTAGCACCATATTAGCTGCTATACCCCCCGAAAACAGTAAAGTTCTGCATTTAACTCTTTCGATCATAAAACTGGATAAAATAGATCCCATGATCAAACACCCGTCCGCGACCAAAGAGAACAGGAAAATATCAGTACTTCCCGTAATTTTTTGAAGAATTGTAATCGCAAATGTGCATATGAGAAGCCTAGCAGTAGCCACTCTATACAAGTGCAGCACCACACTTAAGGCAGCTATCTTCCAGATATATCTTTGCCTCAAAGCCGAAGAGATCTTTTTCCAAATAAGAGCCGCGGATTCAGATGCGCCACCAATTCCCCTTTGTTTCTCAGTTTCCACTTTGATTAACAGACGTAACTCCTCTGAAGCTTCCTTGCTCGTGCCATGGAGAGATTGGAAAGATTCCGCGCACTCCTCGAACCTGCCTTTCGAGGCCAACCATGTTGGACTCTCCACCCAGAAATACGGTAGCAGAGCCGAAATTATTGCTGGTATCACGCCAATTATTGTAACAGTTCTCCAGTGGATCAGTGTGCCTAAAACATTGGATACAGCGACGCCAACGGCTGCTCCGGCCGTTATGATCAAGTTCAAATATATTCCTCTGACGTTGGGTGCAGTGTATTCGGCTGTGGACAGCACACAAAGACTAAACAGTCCTCCGAAACAGACGCCGTGAATTACTCTCGCCATCAAAAAGACCCATAAATGTTGTCCCAAGTATATAGCGATCCAGCCGATCACTACAGGCATGGTAAGGATTGTGAAAGTTTTTCTGCGGCCTAGCTTTTCAGTTATCAAAGCAGCCAACGCTAAGCCAAACACTGTGGTCATATTGCTTGCAGAGGCTGGAAAGATGAATCAAAAATCAATACCTACTTATCTACTTACTTACTTTTCTCGACACCTATAATTATCCTAATACATAAAAACTGTACCTAACTGGGCTAAATCTGTACATTGAATATTTTTTGAAAATTTTGGTTACATAGGCACATTTTATTTTTTTGTCTCCCTTTGAACACGCATTACACTGGAGCTATTGAACGGATTCCAGTAGCTAATTTTTCAGAATGACTTTTAGGACACTATTTGTTTTCTAAAAAAGCCAGGTGCGGGTTGCACGAAGCAATAAATATGTAACTTTATGCAAGAATTTTTTGTTGTTACTTAAGTATAAGTTATTATATTTTTATTTATACTCATGCTGTCGAAGGGATTAAGAGACAAGAGAAATAAAGGAAAAATATAGGGGAAAAGAAAAGGATGATTGAAGGGACGGCAACAGAAGGCGAAGCTTGCTTCCTTCTCCGGCCATCTAATCATCCTTTTCCCCTATTTTTCCCTTTCGCTTCCCTCTTACCCATAAACAGGGTTGAGGCGTAAAACTAATTAACTCGTGCAAAGCCAAAGTGGGTCAAGTATATGGTGATTAAATAACTGTGGAGGTACAGTGTAGTAGGTACTCACCAACCCATGACATCTGGTTATCGTTCAAGGGTACATCACTATGTGTGGCTTGTTGAGCTGCCACCATCCCGGAGGTTTGCCCCACGATGTAACCATCAGAAACGGTACAAGCAAACAGACCACTTATAATAACGATCTGAAAAATGAAAACAATTTAAACTGCACTTAAAATTCATCATCATCAACAGATTGAAGATGTGCACTGCTGAACATAGGCCTCCCCCAGAAAGCGCCACTTTGTGGTGCTGCTCGTCTCCTGCATCCATCAGCTACCCGCGGTTTTCACCAGATCGTCGGTCCACCTAGTGGGGACACGCTTAATTACCTACGAAAAATACCAGAAAAAATACTAAATTCAAAAATACTTTATATTTCACTTCAATCCTGAGCATAGCTCTCTCCATAGCTCGTTGCGCGCCTTTGAACTTCCCAATGAGGCCAACAGTAAGAGACCACGTTTCAGTTTTATATGTCATAATAATTACGTTTAATGAATGAAAATAAAATAAATGTGTGGGCCAGGATTGACACTTACATGGTTCAGTTCTTACTGTAAAATAAAATAAAATTCTATAATATAATTAATTGAAGACTTACCTTCTGCGTTGTTTGAATGTTCATTGTTAACGATATTGATGGAGAAAACAGATGTAGAGATATATTTAGATAGGTAGGTATGCACCCATTATAAAATTACGTAAGCCCTAAGTAGATACGTGCTAGCAGCGAGCTTAATGACTATTCTATAAAAAAATTTAAGTACTCAGACTAGGTCCTAAGAGTAATAAAATGTTGCCAGTACGAAAGGAACATTTCTGCCCTATTTACTAGAGCTAAAAATATGTGTGGAATTATTTTGTAAACTAAGAAATTTTATATTCCCTATTCAGCGACACAAAAATTGTAGAATATATACAGTCATATTAAACATATTTTTATCCTCTTAATACATACATGCATGGGAGCTATACACCTGTATCTAACTAATAAACAATAACAATATTCATTTATTATAAAAACATAGAGTTTTTGTGCAACATGCATGTAAGTTTATAGTTCACTTTAGAAATTATAAGCCTGTAAAAGATTCAGATACAGACGGATAGACCGACAAAAAGACAGACCTTCACGAACTTAATAAAGATTCCTCACTATGGAACCCTAAAAAAGTCACAGCTAAAATACAGGCTAACTGAAAATTAAATTATTAGATAAGTTTGTATATTATGGTCAATCTCCCACTGTTATATATATAAAAACGTTATATTAAAATAACTATTGCAAAGAGTATACTTTCTGACTTTACTACCAACTATTATTTATTCAGTGCTATAGTGTAGTGTCATAATAATTAGGCACCTACCTAATCGGCAAAAGACACGAGCAAGAAAAAAGTAACAACCATGGGGAATGTCTGGCGACTGGCAACATTAAATACGTTATACATAACACAATGCATTAATTTAAGAAGTTTTTGTACGATATAGTAATTGAATAACTTGTCCAGAGCATGACGGGCCATGCTCAGTAGGTATCTCAGGGGGCTCTTAGGCTGGATTTCACCAAAGTAGAATAAGTTTTATTCCAAGTATAACGCTAATTGTAACCCTCGGATACTGCTGAGTGACAAATGAAATGACGATTAAAAGGACCCTATCCTGATTGTATGCAAGGAAAGAGCTTCAAAATTGTTGGCATATTAGTTATATTCGTGTAACTCGGTTATTCTCGGAACGTTATACTTGGAATAACGTTATTCTAATTTGGTAAAATCGGGGCTTAGTTGCACTTAGGTTGCACAAGGTACAAACCAATATTATTTAAAAAAAACGATTTGGCATTACCTACTTAACACCGCCTAATACCTAATAGACCTTTCATAAACATCTGGCATACCACCTTTAAGGTGGTGAACTGTAATTTTGCCCCAGCTGAATTTGTTCGTTACCGTCTCGTTATGTATTTACCTAAAGTTTAAAACCAACCAAAGCTGATCAAATAAGTATTGGATTTGAAAAACGAATAAGTAGTAGTTTTGGGGTGTAAAATATGAGTAGAATTCAAAATTCTGCAATATCTACCTACCTGTCTATAGTCTGTGCCAAACACAATGGCGGCTGTAAGTGCGCTGTAAGTCCCTGCACACTGCACACACCGCTTTCCTCTTCCCGCGCACATGTAATTTTTTCTACTGCGCAGTGTTTCGCGCCCACGTCACAGCCGCCATTCAGTTTGGCGCAGACTCTACCTATACAATTATAAAAATAACAAAAAAACAATATAAATATTTGTATGTATTTATATTTTATAAGTAAAGAGCATGTTGATATAATCGGCTAGGAATTAGTACTCCTATAACATCGTACGAAGTAGATAGATTTCAATATAATTATAATATGTTATTATTAACCTCGCAGATTTTTGAAGGCACACGACTTCAGGTTCCCCTTCATATTAAATAACCATTAATTTAAACTTACATAATATATCCGTATGTACATATACATTTCGTTTGTTACAAGCGCTAACTTTGCCACAGTTGATTTAAGACCAGCCATTTGTTGCTTTTTTTTAGATAGTCTTAGCTCCAAAAACTAATAAAACCCGCTCATTGAGACGGTGAAGTGGACAAAATTGGATACCTATAATGTCCTAATTTTCGCAACAATTAGGCTCAGTTGCACCAATCACAGTTAAAATTACCAGTTAAAGTTACGACGTCATTTATCAAATTTTTTGCCTAACCGGTACTTTAACTGAAATTTTTATGATAGTTATTGCTAAAGTAAGCTGGTGCAACCCGGTGGGTTGCACCGACTTTGATTATGGTCCAACGTTAGGCAAAAAATTTGTTAAATGACGTCATAACTTTAACTGCTAACTTTAATAGTGATTATGGTGCAACTCAGCCTTAGACTTTGTTTTATTTAACTTATATCTCTTTCCGTTGTGCCAAAACGTCGTTCGCTAAAGCGAGAAAGATACTAAACGATTGAAGTACGAAACTATTATTTAGATTTTTTTATTCAAGTAATTGTATAGCTAAATCACCAGAATTTGATATTAATAATTATTATTCCTGTTTAACATCGTCTTTAAATCCGACTGTGGCATAACTAAAGTATGAACTAAACCCCCATAAACGTTTATAAAAAATCAATTCTCGCTGTACAAAGATTATTGCATTTAATTTATTATAAAAACTACAAATGAAAACATGCATATTGCGCATACTTACCCAAAATTACGTACTAACTTCTAAAAATATTGGCATATAATGAAAAATATCTGTCAGCTTGAGGCACATTATTGTACAGTACCAACTTAACTTTTCAGTTGAATTTGACGCCTCTCTTTCTAACAATGGAAGAAATCGCCCTATTAGAAAAGGACGATGACAAACCGCAGACTAAAATACTACCATATCGTGTCTAATTCAACTGTAAATATTAGTTGGTGGTGTTTTAATATCTTATTGCACAAAATAAAATATTTGTTTCACTTAATATCTGAGTAATATTAAATATTATACTTCATTTTACCGTTTCTTACATTAACATATTTTAAACATGGCAAGTTGTATAAAATTTATGAAATGCAAAGTTGCATGTAAACAAATAGTCATATTGTATGACAGTTACAAAAAACGGAGTTCGAACACTTTTCTATGGAAGCTGGCATGTCCGCTACTTTGTTTATAAAGTAGTTTTTTGTACATATGTAGGTAGGTACTGCCTTCTATGAAATATTGAGTGCAACCTGGGAATTATTATTTCAATACAATGGAATGCGTAATTAACTAACTACTGCATTTTATTTAATAATTTTAATTGTTCTCAATGTTCGGTGCGTTGTTAATCGTAGAAATCGTAAACGTGACACTTTAGGGTACCATAATAATTAAAAATTAACTCAAGGTCAGAGGAAACATTTACTTTTAATTTTACTGTGACCCAATTAAGTTTAAATATTGCTTGCGGTTAAATTACTTTTTTCCCAAATGAAGGGTGCCTATCAGAATGGCTTTTACGCTGAAAGACAATGTACGTTGGATGACATGAAAGCAGGGTGCCTAGTTAGCTGAAAGACAACTCAGCTAGATGACATAAAAGCAGATTATCCAGTCAGCAGCAAGTCAACTCAGCTGACCGACATAAAAGCAGAATGAGCATGTAGCGAAGTCTGGAATCGGAAATGTCTGCATGACTAGAACACCTTATTAGCCGGAAGTCAAATTAGAGATGACATAAACGCCGAATTAGATAGTATAGAATACGTCTAGAAAAGTAAATAGTCTGAATGGTCTGTTCAGAGCCTGCCTCTTTCTAATTTTGTAAATTAAATCATGATTCTCGTCATTATCATTGTACCTACATTAAGGCCTATAATTATACAGGACGGCCCAGAAGGGGACGTCAACCTAAAAGTTTACATCAACGTATATATCAACCAAGGGCTTCACGAAAATACCCCATGTAAGTTTTAGGATTGTAATAAGTAGTTCAGGAGTTATGATTTTTTTTTATTTTCCCTATGATCTTCCGCCTGAGCTGCTTAAAAATTTCTAAGTTTTTTCGGATGGCTTTATTTCGTACTTAACTATAAGGATTACCTAGGTAGCTATTTTTATAATTCCTTTGATTAGTTCAAATTCACACCTGGAAAACATTACCATTGGGCTCTTTTTGGAGTAAAAAACAACACAACACTGGATTTTCCGATCCATCTGGAAAATGCACGATGGGCATTGGGCATCCAAGCAACTCCAAGGAGTGCCTATCAGAATAACCTTTACGCTGAAACGCAATGGTCTGAGTTAATTATTTCCTTGTGAAAATTTAGTTTCATTTTCTTGTGCTCGTTTTATCAGATATACTATATTTGCTATAACTAATAGACACAAACAATAAATCCATGTCAAAAAACGAAGTGTCTATAAGGGCATTTAGTGTTCATGTTTACATAGTAACTATGGCATTTTCAGATCCAGACATTTTGCTACTATGTCATCCAACGCTCATATGTATGTACTGACAATGGTATTTTTAAGTCTTAGACTATATGCAATTAGTGTATTTTGAATAATGACATTTTAAGATCCAGACGTTTTGCTTCTAGTGCATTTAGCGTTCATGTCTACTTAGTGATTATGGCGTTCCAATATCAAGACGTTAGTGCGTTATCGTCACTTTACAATCATGATATTCTGATAGCGACCCCAAATGAGTACAAATAAAATTTATGTTGCCTTAATTGGATGCTGCGAAAAATGAGTAATTAAGCTATTTGTTGCCATTGTTTTGAATATTTTGTAAATACCCGCAATTAATTTGATTTTTCATTTTTGAATTTAATTGCCGCGTTTTATTCCCACACTTTGTATAGAGCCCCTTACTAATAAACACTGTATAACAGTGGAATGTCCACTCAGTGCTCTCTTTTTTTTCTTTGCCTAAAACTTTATAGAAAGAAAGAAAACACTAAATAAGTAGCTTCAAAGTATGTTTTGAAGCTACTTATCAAAGTGACCAGTGAACCGTCAAAGCGCAACATAATATAACTTGACGGGTCCGATAGCTCAGTTGGTAGTAGCCCTGCCTTCTTAACTAAGGGCTTTGGGTTCGATTCCTACCAAGGACAAACATTTTTGTGTGATGAACATAGATGTTTGTTGTTCGTCTGGGTGTTATATTGTATTATATGTATGTATTTACAAAAAATAAAGTATATAAGTATTGTATCAGTTATCTGGTTCCCATAGTACAAGCTATGCTAATAAATATTTATAATAACGTAACTCTTTAGTAAAATAGTTTTATGAATGAAAACCGTGCGCTCGACGTCTCGATTCAAATGAAATTTCGTTAAAATTGAGCATATTTTGTTTGTATTTGCATTGCGAAAAACACAATTGATTTTAGTTAATTTAAGCAGAGTTTAAGGCCGTTTGATATATATTGATGTTTTATGTTCAATCATTTTCCCCCCCCCCGTACATTTTTTTTTATAATGTGCTAATGTGAAAACCAATACAGCGGCCTACATTTTGTAACCGATTTATAAAAAGAGGTGGTATGTGTGCCTTAAATCTCATGGTCTTTAATATCTTTAACATTGTGTTTTAAAAGAGGATGATTTGTAAATAAAAAATCAGTAAAAAATTAGGAAGTGGACGTCATTTTTTTGTTTAGCGCAAATACTAAGTTACTAATATAATCCGCAGTATTAGTACAATATCTATAGACATTTAGACAGTACGGCCCTTGAACCAACTTTGGTTCTGAAAGCGATATTGAGTTTCCATAACCATTTACTAATAACATCTTTATGAATTTTAACCGATCTTGTATATAATACTTTTAAAACGATAACAATAAAATTATATATAAAATAAAAAAAAATATATTTAAATTAACAACTCAAATCATAGCTTGCACTCGCAAGAATATGCTGAAGACACATACTAAACAAACAAATACTTAAAAAAAACTAAGTTTTCCAAAGGAGGGCGAAGTTAATAAGTCTAGCGTCAAATGCATTTTCTGCTGCCATTGAGGGGTTTACTCAATTTCTATTTAATTATTTATTTATTTAATACTACACCGTGAATAATACAATATACAAGAACAATGATGTCTTTTATAAAGTCGCTTAAAAGTTCAGCATCTCAAGATCGCTCTCAGACCTATAGTTGAATAAGGGCTTAAGATGAAGTGCCCTGGAGACCGGAATGCACGACCAAAATATTGCACAGCCCATATTGTATGACCAGGAATGTATGGCCCTGAATTAGTGTACATGGCTTCAAAATGTCAGGGGGTCTAGCAAAGATCCCTTTCCATTAGCATTAACGCCAAACGATAACTAAAAATGTATGGAAATGACAGCCCTTGCGGAAAACTTGTCCGCAACTAATGTCAAACCTAATGTCATTCTCCATACATTTTGGGGCTATCGTTTGGCGTTAACGGTAATGGAAAGGAATCTTTGCTAGACCCCCAGGCTATGTATACAGGTCATAACAATATATCGTAATATATCGTATTTGCAAAGTATTTTTACAGGCAATAATGTACACACCAGAACCAGAAACCGTTGGTTCAAAATTCTGGGTGGCAATACGGGTCGCACAATACTGGCCGTGCATTATTTGTTCGTGAATTCCTGTACAATATAGTGACTCAAGTGCCTCAGGTGCAAACAGTGATTGTAGCCAGGCCAACCCAGCAATGGCGAGGTCAGTCGGAATCGCTACCCGACTCTGACAAACAAAGGTCGTCGTTAAGTACGTCGGTCGATAACGCGGGGTTTGGCGCGGTACCTGTAATTCAATGATACAGAAACATAAGAGCCATCATCAATCTGTTATGGGCAGTCGTGACGCTTAACATCAGGCGAACGACGAGATCGTCATGTCAATCGTTTACACAAAAAAAAATATCACACATTAGGCGTCCACTGCTGAAAACAGGGTTCCCCCATTTTAACGCTTATCATAGGGTTTGCTATAATCACCTCGCTTAGCAGGTAGTTTGGTGTTCGCAGATTTTAATGTACTATTCATCATCATCATCATCATCATTAACAGCCTGAAGACGTCCACTGCTGAACATAGGCCTCCCCCCGGGAGCGCCACTTAGAGCGGCTGCTCGCCTCCTGCATCCATCGGCTCCCCGCGGCTTTCACCAGGTCGTCGGTCCACCTAGTGGGGGGCCGGCCTACGCTGCGTCTTCCAGTTCGTGGTCGCCACTCGAGAACCTTTCTTCCCCATCGGTTGTCAGTTCTGCGAGCGATGTGGCCGAATGTACTAATATTTTAGAGTTTTACTGCTCATCCCTGAATGGTTTAATTTGTTTTTAACGCGACTTCAAGGAAAGAAGCCATTTTCCATTAGACCATTTTTTGTGTATAACGATATCCGTATACTTTTTCAAAGAGTACTATCAATACTGCTTTTTGAAAAGCATAATATCGTAGAATAAACATTAATAATTAGAATTTTAAACTTCCATGGTCACTAATATTATTCACATATTGTTTATTAACGGGATATTTACCATGGATTTTTACATGGTAAATATCCCGTTAATAAACAATATGTGAGTAATATTAATAATTAGAAGTTAACGATGAGAGACTGGTGGTGGTGGCGACCACGATCTGGAAAACGCAGCGTAGGCCGGCCCCCCACTAGGTGGACCGACGACCTGGTGAAAAACCGCGGGGAGCCGATGGATGCAGGAGGCGAGCAGCCGCTCTAAGTGGCGCTCCCTGGGGGAGGCCTATGTTCAGCAGTGGACGTCGTCAGGCTGTTAATGATGATGATGATGAGAGACTAGTTAGAGGGAGTATTTAATGTACACAGACACAAGGTCGCCAGTCTATCGATCTTATATCGGTTACGTTTTGGGGGTGCATATGCCTTTTATCAGCTCATTCCCTTTCCATCATAGAGCTGCAAAGCTTGGTGAGCCTTCACATCGTTACCTCATTATTGTACCACAAGTGGATAAATTAATGACTTAGCGTTTCACTGAGTCATTCGTAGTCCGAACGACCAAGGCATGGAATGCTTTCAGCAACAGTACTTCCTGGGCATAACCCGGGACTTTTCAAGTCAAGAGTACTGAATGAGCATCTCATGGGCAACCATGCTCCTTTTTAGACAACTTCGTCACTTACCACCTGGGCCCTAATTCTCTATCGATTTCTTACTTCGAAACCACGCGAAATCCTTGTCTTACATAAGAAATCTGCAAACATCTCTATGAAAAGATAAATTTGGAATCGCCGCGGTTTGACCGACCTGTCTATAATTATATAAGAATAAGAATAATTTTTATTAATACAAATACAGACTTTTTATTAATTATACTATAGGTAAAAAGTAGGCAAAAGCCTGTATCTTGGGTGCCCTAGATACTGTATTGACGCGTATATAATGTTTTACCAAGACGCGTTCCTAAACATCAACACAACAAAAGTTACCACCACTATATCAATATATTCAAAACAAAAATAACTTTAATGTAATGTGAAGGTATTTATAACGATGTGATACGATTTGGACAAGACACGATAACGTGGTTTCGTATAGTGTGGAATCTGTTTTTTTTATTAGAATGAATTACGTCACGAGCTAGTCGTTCACCTGATATTTAGCAATACGGCCGCCCATAACAGTTGCAGTGTCACTCGGAACTTTAAAATAATAAAGTTTCGCGTGACACTGCACTGCGCACGTCATCCTGAGACATCACACAGTCTAGTAATCAGATTACTATACCGTTTAATCAGATCATAGTCTCATTTGCCCAGTAATTTCACTAGCTACAATGCCCTTCAAACCGGAACACAGTAGTGCTCGCACACTACTGCTTAGCGGTAGAATAACTGGCAAAGCGGTGGTACCTACCTAGACGAACTTTGCAGAAAAGTCCTACCACCTAGTAAAATAAAGTTTTCATAGAGAATTAGGGCCCAGGTGAGTTGTTGTCAAACGTAACCCCATTTTAGCATTTTAAAAAATAGGAATATTTATTACCGTTCTGCGTATTACCGTTAGTGAGAGGTGGGCGAGCGGCGGAGTCGTCGTCGCTGTCGCTGCCGCTGTCGCTGTCGCTACCACTGCCGCTCGACGAACTTGATGAACTGTCCTCTTGTGATATATTCTGGGAGTTATAACATAACATGTGATACTAACTAAAGTTTTCAACAGTTAATAACAATGGGATAAATTTTAAAGACGGGAATGTAAGAGACTGATATATTTTTGGTATTTTAAATACTGTCAACTAAAGCCTTCAAAATTAGGTCTAATATATACTTATAATATAACTGTAACAACATAGTAAAGATCCCTTTCCATTAGCGTTAACGCCAAACGACAACGCAAAATGTATTGGAATGACAGCCCGCAGCTAATGTCATTCTCCAAATATTTTGGGGCTATTATTTGTCGTTAACGTTTAGGAATCTTTGCTAGACCCCCAGGTCCAATTCTGCAACTTGAAGATATTTTGAAATTTGTTTTTGGAGGGCTCCTCCCCGGACATACGATCCGAAAATTTCAACTGTCTATCACGGTTCATGAGATAGAGCCTATTGACAAACGAACAGACGGACAGACAGACAGATGGACAGCGGAGCCTTAGCAATAGGGTTCGCTTTACGCTTTGGGTACGGACCCTAAAAAAAGTGAGGTTAAACTTGAAAAAAAAACACTCACATTGGTTATTTGTGGCAAGTGGTTAGGAATAGGCGCGATAGGGTTTGGTCGCTCTTGCCTCTCCTGCCTCTCTTGCCTTTCTATTCTTTCTTGCCTCTCTATCCTCTCCTGCCGCTCTATTCTTTCTTGCCTCTCTATTCGCTCCTGTCGCTCTATTCGCTCTTGTCGCTCTTGCCGCTCGTTTCGCTCATTTCGCTCCGCGTGGTTGTTTCTTTCCGGTACGTATGGATGTCTCTCGGGCGGTCTTTGAGCCGCGGCAGCGGCGCCATAACCTGCACAGTCAATCAGTTAATTGCAGACTTAATCTTAATTTAATTTTGAAGTTAGTTCAGTTTTGTCATTTTAATATGATAATTAATGACGTGACGAGCTAGTCGAGCTTCTGATGCCCATAACAGTGGCAGATTACTAGACTGGTAGATCACATCGAAGTCTCATTTGCTCAGTAATTTCACTAGCAACAGAGCCCTTTAAACTGGAACACAGTAGTGCTTGCGCACTCCTACTTGGCAGAAGAATAACTGGCAAATCGGTGATACCTACGTTGATGAACTCTGCAGAAAAGTCTTACCATAAAAATTGTAGTGATTGTGTCGTGAGCATTACTAGTTAGTGTCCAGTCCAGTGTATTCATTTAGCCCAATACCTCGCCAACACGCAATAAATATCGCTTGCTGATCTTGCGTTATACAGTAATAAATAAATAAATAAAATAATACTTTAAACATGTATAAATATAAAATAAATATGTGTGGATATTTTCACACAGCGCCATCCAGCACTAAGCAAAGCTTGTACTATGGGAACCAGATAACTGATAGAATACTTAGATACGTTTTGTTTGTACATACATACATATAATACAATTTAACACCCACACACAGAACCAACATCTATGTTTATCACACAAATGTTTGTCCTGGGTAGGAATCGAACCCACAGCCCTCAGTTCAGAAGGCAGGGCTACTACCAACTGAGCTATCGGGCCCGTCAAAGCCCGCGTTTTTCCGTTATATGGGATGAGGTATCTGGGTATTATATTATCTGTGTCATAGTTTAAAAGGGTATATAGTTACCATTGTGAGCGGGCGGAGGCGCGGCTCCAAGTGCGTCGTCTAGTCCAATCATGGGCAACGACGCTTGCGTGCTGTTGCCGCCACCGGACCATCTGTGTGGACAGTCAGAAAATACCTTAAAGCACGAAATAAATAAATTATTTGTGAAGGTAGGTCTCTACTTCACATTTTTTTTACTTATTAAATAACCAGACATGACAATGAAATGGCAAAGGGAAGGCCACATCGCTTTGAGGTGGCGGCCACGGACCGAAAGACGCAGCGTAGGCCCCTACTATTAGTGGACCGACAATCTGCTTTAAACCGCGGAGAGTCGATGGGTGCAGGAGGCGAGCAGCCACCCAAGATAGGGCACTCTGGGAGAGACCTAAGTTCAGCAGTGGACGTATTCTGACTATTGATTATGGAGGTGTTCTAAAGGAAACCAGATAAAATATTTGATATCTATATTACGTGAATGTCCTTTACAAAAAAATACCCGCAATATATCACATTTTGATGCGCAGATCCAGTGACATCAAATAATCTGCGATTTTCGACTTTAAACAGAGCTCTATAGAGACCACGTTAACGAAGAAATACAATGACGCGGCCTTAAAAATAAACATATTAAAGTAATTTAAACTTAATTTTAGGTTTTTATTTTGCTGTATCTTTGTGTTTTATAGGTATTATGCCTGCAATGAAGGCATTTATTATTCACTAGCTAAACCACCCCGGCATCGCACAGGTTATAAGCATTACGCCGAAACCCTGCACAACTTGGGTTCCATTCTTGCAGTTTTAATAATGTTTTGAAACATTATTATAGCCTGGCACCCGGGGATAGTGTAGCTTTCCAACAGCGAAAGAATTTTCCAAATCGGTTCAGTAGTTTCGAAGCCTATACAATGTAAATAAACAAACACACAAACAAACAAACAAACAAACAAAAGACGAACAAACCAACAAACAAACAAACAAACAAACAAAAAACAATCAAATCTTTCCTCTTTATAATATTGTTATAGATGATTATTATTATACTAACGGTACAGCCTGCGGCGGCGAAGTCTTGGTCCGTTGTGGAGAGCGGACCATACCCTGCGGCGGTTTAACGGCTGCGCTTGCGCTCGCACTCGCTGCTGGTGCAAACCGAGCTGGCTGGCTGCTCGACGCCGCGCCCGCCACCGCTGCTGCGGGCGCGCCCGCGCCTGTGGCACACAAACCTTCATCACCTCATGGGAATGATTTTAAAGTGTAACCCACTCTTAAGGATAAAGATTTTGAAGGCTTTAATTGACAGTTCTTATCATCATCATTAAAAGTCTGAAGACGTCCACTGCTGATAATAGGCCTCCCCCAGGGAGCGCCACTTTGAGCGGCTACTCGCCTCCTGCATCATGTGCTTTTTCCGTCTTCAGGTTCGTGGTCGCCACTCGAGAACCTTTCTTCCCCATCAGTTGTCAGTTCTGCGAGCAATGTGGCCTGCCCATTGCCATTTCAACTTGCTATTTTTAAGGGCTATATCGGTCACTTTTGTCCTTCTGCGGATTTCCTCGCTCCGGATCTTATCTCGCAGGGAAACACCGAGCATAACTCTCTCCGTAGCTCGTTGCGCGTTCATATCACATTACCACTGCCGAACACACTAGAAGGACCGACGGTGAGCAGAGACAGAAAGCGCTCTGTCATACCTGCCTATATGCGGAAGGCCTATGTTCAGCAGTGGACGTCTTCAGGCTGATGATGATGATGATGATGATGATGATGATTATGATGATGATGACGACTGCTGAACGCTATAATCACCACACTTAGTACACTTGCTTGATGATAGCAGATTTCAATGTACCGAGGAGAATCCTTAATGTAACACGACTTCATCATCATCATCATCATTAACAGCCTGAAAATGTCCACTGCTGAACATAGGCCTCCCCCGGGAGCGCCACTTAGAGCGGCTGCTCGCCTCCTGCATCTATCGGCTCCCCGCGGCTTTCACCAGGTTGTCGGTCCACCTAGTGCGGGGCCGGCCTACGCTACGTCTTCCAGTTCGTGGTCGCCACTCGAGAACCTTTCTTCCCCATCGGTTGTCAGTTCTACGAGCGATGTGGCCTGCCCATTGCCATTTGAACTTGCTCACTTTAAGGGCTACATCGGTCACTTTAGTTCTCCTGCGGATCTCCTCATTTCGGATCTTATCTTGCAGGAAAACACCGAGGATTGCTCTCTCCATAGCTCATTGCGCGACTTTGAGCTTAGTAATGAAGCCAACAGTTAGAGACCACGTCTCAGTTCCATATGTCATAGCTGGCCCTGGTTATCCCAATTAATTTACCATAGCCGTTTTTTAAGTTCTTTCGGTGATTGTGATGTTTACGGTGGTGTTTGGTTTGTACAAAAATATTGTTGTTATGTGTTGACACATAGATCATCGCTCTTTGATCAAATAATACCCTATAGATATATGACAATAGTGGCGTTTGATTTTTCCAATTCGTTAGTTGTGTAATATAACTAATAAATAACACATAAGATAGGACAGTTTTATTATGGTGTGTGTAATGTGTTGTTAGCGTTAGGTAGGTTTTATGTGATTTTGTTGGCTGTGTAATAATAACACATTGGACACATTTATCACGATAATGGTTAAGTTACCTGCGTTGTTAGGGTTGGCACGCTTGTTGGTGGTGACGCGGGTGCGTGACGTGGACCGTTGCGTCGTGTTCGTGAACTCGCCAGGCAAAGCGCTCGGCGGCAACGGCTTTTGCGACGTCTCCTGTCTACGAATGAGAAATATCACTAGCTCAGACTTTCACTAGCATTTTATAGCTTAGAATAACTTTTGATTATAAATTTAGCTTACTTATACTAGGTGTAATTAATTGAATTCATTAGCATCCTTTAAAACTAGATACTTACTCTTGACCCCGGATAATATAATACCTACAGTACAGATGCCATACAACCGAATAACGCGGGCTATTTTACGAATTATTTTATTTCTGCATAACGCAAGATTATCAAGCGACATTTATTGCGTGTTGACGAAGTATTGGGCCAAATGAATGCACTGGACACTAACTAGTAACTCTCTAGACATGATTACTACATTTTTTTCAAGTGCGGGCTATATATCGTTTGTACCTGATGAGACCCCATGCTCTTGACGCTGGTCACAAAGTGTAGACCAAAATTTATAGAAACAAATGCAACGGTTTGATACTGATAATTACTGGGAAAATGGGATAACTTGCATAATCCAGTGCTACAGTAAATAATTAATTAAAATAATTAAATTTACTTACATACAAGTTAGCAAAACGTATCAAAATCGATTGTGCCAACTACATTAGCCACCAGCAATCTTCATAATTTTCATAAAATAACTATTCTACTTTGCTCTATTTACTCTTTTAAACCATCAATAAAATTCAATGATATAAGTAAGTACGAAATACCTACAAATGATTTATTCAATTTATGCTTATGAATTCAATTCCACCCGGTATAAAATAAAATAAAAAGCTTTCATATAGGTGTTAAAAAACGTTAAGTACGACAGGAAAAACGGCATCAAAATCTAAGCCATTGTCGTAGGCAGACAATAAGTTAACTCTGGGTTTTACATGTTGTAAATATTGAGTTACAACTATTGAGTAAAAGAGGACAAAAGCAAAAACGCAACATTGTTCTAGCTATTTAACTCGAATCTTTTTATAGTATAGATGATAATGGCGCCTTAGTTTAATGCCTTTTTTGTGGAAAACCATTTGAAAGTACCTACCGTAAAATATTAATTGTATTTTTTATGAATTGAGATGAGTTGAAATTAATGAATGATCAATTCAGGAGGTCTAGCAAAAATCACAATCGCTAACGCTAACGCCTCACGCTAACTCCAAAAATGTATTGAAATGACATAAGCTGCGGAAAAGTTAGCGTTTTCAGAAATGTCATTTCAGTACATTTTGGAGTTAGCGTTTGGCGTTAGCGTTAGTGGTTGGTATCTTTGCTAGACCCCCAACTCATCCCAGAACTTCTCGAATCTGACATCTAAACAACTGCACTTCAGTCAAAAATTGTTACTTTACTTTGAATCAAGCTAATGACTGCTTCCGTAACAAAAACAAACTATTGTATAAGTGCCAATCATAACACTACAGTTGATCAAATCTAATAGGTACACTTTGACATTTCGAGGGATACCAAGCTAGAGATTTTTCCCTAAATTTTGTGGTAAAAGGGGAATGGGGGTTCTTAGGGGATTAATATTTTTGAGGGTGTTTTAGGTGGAGAAGTCAGGATGAATTTCCTATACTAAAAAAGAATCATACTATCACACTAATATTATAAATGCGAAAGTTGTGTGTGCTTGTTTGTGCCCTATTCACGCTACGAATTTGGATGTTTGGAATACAGATATCTTGTAGGTACACTGGATTAACACAGAATACTTTTGAACCAAGGGAGACACCGGAAGTAAGTAAATGCATATATTTCGGTATTTTTAATGGTGGCAGCATAAAAATGTCTGTTGATAACCTACATTTGCGTTTTAGATGTAGTTAAAAAAACATTAGAAAAATATCAGCATTTCCATACATTTTATCAAGATAAACGGTAATTTTTCTATAAAACAACTGATAATTTTTGCGAAGATTGTGTTCTATGCCGCGGAACAAAACCTTTTTATTTAATATTTAATATATCTTCGCCCTATAAAATTAATCATCTCATGAGAAGAAAAGAAAAGCCTATTTAAATTTTATCAAAATGTAAACGAGCGATCAGGCGATTCCATTTGCGTCCATCAGCGGGACGGCTCACATGAACGGACCTGGTGCAAAGCATCATGATGGTAAGATTCTCACTAAAATAGGCTAAGCACCACACCATAGAGTCTCACTCAAGATTTTTCATAGGCGCAGAAAACACGATTAACATGATTAATTAATTGGTAACTCACCCTAAAGGGATTTCCGAATACAAAAATGTACGATTTTTGTTCTTTTTTACATTTTGTTTAGTTATTGCTTTATTTTGCGAGTTTCAAATACTAATGTACCTACAACATCAATAAAAATATGTAAGTGATGAAAACCTAATCAAAGTATGCTAGGAATACAAAAAAGCTTAGGGGTTTTTAGGGGGTTCTAAGGGTATTAAGTTATCTACTGAGAACATTCTTTAGGAGCTGGCAGCACTTTTTTTCGAAAATAGTGTTGCGACTATTACACATCCGATTAATCGGTGAAATTGTAGAATCGAATCAAATCTTTAGGCGAGAATTTCACTGAAGAGATAATCTTGCGTAGTTCGCGAATGATCTACTTCGAAAGTGTGATTATAATATTAATATTCTTGACTTTTTTTGTAAAAAGTATCGGTACAAACAAATTTTCCTCGCCAAAGCAATTCGCTGATATTTCTTTCTTTGGCGGGTACTGCAATTTAGTTTTAAACATTGATATTATAAATACATAATCACTACTTTTTTAAACACCATGATTAACAATGATTATTATGGTGCAACTTCAACTTCTTTTTAATATATGGCTCCTGCGGGGCCACAACTTCGTCAATTTCGCGTGGACAGAGTAGAATATATTTAATATATTCTACTCTATCCACGCTACTATATCTTATAATTATTATTATATAAACTTATATTTTTACATGGTATCTCATATTTTATTTATTTATTCTTTATACCATTGTCTAAAATAATCTTTCACAATACTAAGCCACCCTTTACCGTAAAGAGAATGGAAATTTTGCTGAAGAAAGCTTGTTCCCAACATTACAAATTATGATAACTGGTCTGGTAATGCATGATTTTGACAGAGATGTGCATTTCAGCAGTTTTATAGACAATCGAATAATTATTAATTTTTGCGACGATGATGATGATGATTGTTCAAGTACTAATATAAATAGTAGTGAATGTGATTAAATGACTATTTTCGAACCCAGTATATTATTTATTTAATATTTATATTCAGAGGTATATACCTAACACTTAAGCTTAAGTCGAATATACCCAATATGGTATTTAGTTAATACCTTACCGTTCGATGCATACATTTCATGCTGATATAATTCATTATAAGTATTACAATCATTCGTTCTCTTACTGAGGTCATATGAAAAAACGAAACGATTACTAAATAAATATGTAGAATCAGTATCGATTTCTCATTAAAGTCGGGTTTATCCGATAGCGATTATTTCGTTCACATCCCTAGACCAGTTAATCTGACAGTAACAATCACTAATCATGTCAACTTCATACTGCACTTCTTATTTTTGATAAACTGTAGAAACCCGGCTTGACATTTTCAACTGTCATATTGGCCAATCAGGGCAGTGCGTTTTATCTGCCCAACCCGAGCTGGTAACATTGTTTTAATCAACTAATTAATAATTTAGCTGTCAAAATGGACCAATTACATTGTGACAACTATAGGTAGTAGGTACTAGTACTAACCTCGTCTTCTTAACTTGTATGTTGCTAGAAAGCTTCTCCAGTGTGATCTCGCCGGTGCTTCTGTCTATAATGAGGACACACTCCTTTGTGTAAGGCCTCTGGTTACCTTTAAACACGGTCTGAGGCACTCCCGCGCCATCTGGTAGAATTAAACAAAAATTAGTACACTAGAATAACACAACCATATTTGCGCAGCGCAGGCTGGCCCCACACTAGGTGGACGGATGATCTGGTGAAAGCCAAGGGGAGCCGAAGGGTGCAGGAGGCGAGGTGCTGCTCAAAGCAGCACTCTGTGAGGGATACCTTGCTCAGCAGTGCACTTCAGGCTGTTGATGATTATGATAATACTTGAATATGTAACTTTACAAAGTTTAGGTAGGTACTTATTTTTTTTCGTTAGATTAAATTTTTACATCAACAGCCCGAAGACATCGACTGCTGAACACAGGCTTTCCCTATAAAACATCACTTTGGACATATCATAGGGGCAATTTGCCATAATCACCACACTTGGCAGGCGACTTGGTGATCACAGATTTTGATGTATCGAGAACGCTGCTGCCCATTCGCTGGATAGCCCCTTTGCATAGCCAGCGCTATAGGCACTCATGGGAAGAGATCAGGTGATCCTATTCGCAAACTAGCCACACGGCACACAGCCTAAGGACTCAGATTTGACTGAACTAAATGTTTAATAATAATAACGCCAACGATCACATACATAGATCCTGGACCCTAACTAGGACTCCCTGTATCTAGGGACCCAGGAACTACAAGGACCATAGTCCTACAACACCCAGACACAGAACAAGTATTTGGGCTTTTTTTCGAGGACAAATACTTGTCCTGTCGCGGGAATCGAACCCTGCTCAAACACCACGCCACAAACTTGTGTTTGTATTCGTGTTACATTTTACTAACACTAATACAATTTCTCACTTCCACCATTATCTCCTAATTGTGGTGGGAGTGTGACAGCATTAGCACCAACTCAGTATATTTTATTATTGGTGTGTAACACTTACCCAGATGTGGCACAGTAACTGTCACTTGATTATTAGTGCCAACATCCACGGAGGCCATTTTGTTAACATCCACCGATGCTGGCTTGAAGTCATCTGAAAGTTAGTTAAGGTGATATTAGTATACTGAGCATTAACAATATCATAATAACTTATATCAAAAAATTATTTTTGCAATTTTATATTTTAGAATAAGATAGTTGAAATGGCAATGGGCAGGCCACATCGCTTGTAGATCTGACAACAGATGGGGAAGAAAGGTTCTCAAGCAGCGACCACTAGGTGGACCAACAATCTGGTGAAAGCCGCGGGGAGCCGATGGATGTAGCAGGCAAGCATCACTCAAAGTGGCACTCTCTGGGGGAGGCCTATGTTCAGCAGTGGACATCTTCAGGTTGTTGGTGATGTCTTTGAGTCTGATGTGTTGATGTGTCTTTTTGATGTGTATGTGTGATGTGTGAATAGTAATCAGACCAGGACACCTACCCTACCATTGATTTTGAAATGAAAAAGGACAAGCAAATACAACTTACACTTGATGGTATGGTACTGTGAAGCTTTATTGCTGGTGAAACTGGCTCCCAACTTGAGTTCCCTCACCTCATAGTTCAAGTTATTTTTGTCAGCCATAATTAGATGCACCACACCACTGCCATATAGGTAAACTAGAATAGTAAAACAGGAATAATTTTAACAAGAAAAAGATAATTTTTATTATGTACAAAGGTACTGTTTATTGGATAAATAGATACCTATTTTTACATATTTTTACCTATTATGCACATAAATTATATAGAAGCTAAGTAAATACATCCAAGAATAACTACTATTTATTTTATGGAATCTAAACCTACATAATTGCATCCAAAAATTAATTAAAATCTTTAAAATTACCTGCACCTTTATATACTAGACCACTCATCTTAAGAGGTTAAGAAAAATTGTGTATTTATCCAAGAAAAATTACTAAAATCAAGCAAACTCTACTTTTCATAATGTCATATTAAATTCTGTAACTAAATCCATTAAGATAAATTTGTAGGTTCCTAGACAAATCTTTACATTCACTCTGCTTATGCACTCAGCTGACAATCTAGGCCTAATTTTTTACCACAACAAAATCGACGTTCCTTTATGACTACGTGCCTGTTGAATTGCTGACACACTTCAATGCGAAGAAGTTTTGCAAAAAATATAATTTTAATTGGTTTTATTAATGTAAAAGTAAGTTCAAATACACAAAATATGGCATACAATCGAAGAGCTGATTTCTCACCTTTGATTGATGATTGATCTTTCTCCGAGGTTAGTTTACCTAAGTTTCAAAAATATGCATCGTTGGTGGACTGTTTTGAGAAAGTAATTATGAAACTATATACATACTGATTAAATTAATTGGAAAGAAATAAAATGTTAAAAGCAGACACGAACTATTCTTTCGACCTAGTTTTCATAAAATAGTGATGAACCATATTTCATCATATCGAGATGGGATAGAAAATACTCACATATTCTCAATAGAACAGAAACAGAACAGATATAAATTAATTATTGATCTGTCCTGCTCTGTATCTACCTCTAAGAACCAGACGTTTTGAGCAAATTATCACCTGGGCAACTGTTCTCCAACTTTCCGTAGCTTCAGCAAGAAAATCAATCCGATAATTTTGAAGTGATGGAGATAAAATAACGTTTACCTACTAATTTTTGGGTGCTGTAGCCTGATGACAGGAAAGCTGGCAATGATACCTTCACTGAAAATTTCAAGTAAGCCTCCTAACCTTATAGGCAGTGAGGCCTGACGCTAAAAGCGGTCGTCAAATGGTATGTTCAGTATGGCGATGATTGAATCCCTTAGATTGTTATCAAGCTATTTGTAAAAGTATAGGTTGTTTCCAAACCTGACATAGCGGAGTAACTTATTCATATAACCCAGCATCATAAATCATAATTACATCTACCATTTTGGTTAACTGCATTTTTTAACGACCCCCTTCTATCCCTCTCCTTTTGAAACTCCTTTATTTCCAAATGGAACAGTAATAAAAGGATATAATTGGTTTGTGCGTGTTTTGACAGCGATTGGAGTGCGTCCTGAGAGATATCTACAATATAGGTACTTAAGTAGTACTGATCTTAGTATCGGGTTCGGATTTCAGGTACATGCTACCCGTATTTGGTATGGACTTCACTAGTCCAATGGGAATGACGTTTAATTTTTTAAAAAATCATATTTTAGCCCACAGATACAGAAAATGGTCTTCTTCTTCTTCTTATGGCTTTCTATCGCTTTTCATTTTCAGCAATAATTAATTCTGCCAATGTCAAATAAGTAAAAATTTTGATTACTCACTTGACATTGGCCGAATTATTGCAAAAAAGCGATAGAAAGCCCTTAAAGAAGAAAAGTGGTCTTTGAAGAAAATCCGACAATGGCGGTTATGAATTTTGAATTTATTTTTCAAAACTAGTGTATCTTGAACTTTAATGTGTAATATGGGTGGATTATTATCCGTTAAGTGTTCGTGAATGTGCAGGAGTGTTGGCAAATGGTTTCAAGATCATAAAACCATGCATTTTCGTTTTTGCTTCAACAGCCTTTTTCAGAGCCTTCAGTAAAATTTCAGTTTTGACTGACAAAATATGAATTTGACTTTACATAACCGTACAAATTTTACTCACTTGACATTGGCAGAATTATTGCAAAAAAGCGATAGAAAGCCATTGAAGAAGAAGAAGAAGAAGAAAGAAGAAAAAGAAGAAGAAAGGCGCAGCGCAGTTAGCTGTGATTAAGCTTTGTCACTGTCAATACGGAATAAACAGGATATCTCAAAGTATGACCATTCGTAGCATGTTTCTGCCATTTTGTCAGATATGATATGACACTGTAGCTGATGGAGTAAACATTTACGTGCAGCAGATTTGGGTATTTTTAGTACTTTTAAGTAAAAATCGAACCATCGTTACTAAACTGAAAACTCTTGTCTTAAGCCAGTTGACTCAAGTCTGTGCATCCGATGCACACATTATTTATTTACCTTATTAGTCGTTATTTTGGGATTCGTTTAACTCCATGGTCAAAACTTATTTTATTTTATTTGTTAGCAAATCACAACACAACCCTGATAAAGACATAATTAGAAAAAGTATAATGTGAAAATGAAAAATATTAATATAACCTTGACATACTTACGTAAATAAATATTTTCCTCATTTTTACGCTAAGCTAAGCTAACAACGCTAAACTCTTTTGTTGTATATTTTGAGATAGAACATACCTATTTTCTGAATTGTTTAAATCTACCAAAGAAATGTAAAGAAATGTATGTTAGGAATGTACCAAAAAAAAAAGAAAGAACTAACTGAAAACAATTTTCACTCTGTGAATTCACTCGTGTGATCTTGAACGTCTGGTTCTGCGCCATCTAGTAACAACGGCGGAACTAGTTTTTTAAAATTAAAACGTCTCTTTAGTAAAATGAATGGATTTCCCATCTCCCTACCCTATTATGAAAAACTCATTGCATATTTCTGACAGATTTCAAATGGGTTTGGGCAGGTTTTAATTTTAGACTATTTACTTTACTTTAGGGCAGAATTTGCAATTTACACAGATGGGCACACGCACACTGTTGAAAATATAAAATAATACTGCATTTTTCATTTTTCTACCTACATTTCCAATAATTTGAAATTTCCATAGAAACCATTGTAAACAAAAACAAAATGACAAAAAATTCAATCACTTTGGAAGTGGACCCTACAATAATGGAGAAAAATATGAGAATTGTAAGGGTAAGTACAGAAACGAGAAGAGGATTCAAATACAAGCTACTTTTACTAACTTCCCTCTATTTTCTGATTTAGCATAGCCCATGGTTCTGCCATATTATTCAAATACCTATTTGTTTTGGTTAGCTTACACACTTTAGGTCCATGTGATGTTACACACCTACATCATACCTACACATTATTTTTAATTTTTACATTGAATCATGAACCATGGACATCATGAACACGTTAGGTATTTTGCAGGAGACTCCTGTGGAGGAAGAGTTCAACAAGTATTTGTCAACAATAGACACAGTTCCTTCGAAGACGGTAAAGCCAACACCAGGCAAGTATTTTTACCCTCAGAGACAAGCTTCATGCTGCTATGCTCTATATTATTTTCCAACTGCATTGCTTGTGTGTGTGTGAATGAATATTTTGCATAACCATTACCTTGAACTTAAACAATGTACTCTCTATCTGTATGCTTGACATTCTTTGGATTAAAAAACCTTGAATTAAAACAATGTACAAACTTGAAAATCAAACATCATTTTCAATCTGAGTAGATACCTTAGATGAGAGAGAAGGTAAAGATGAAGGGTTTGATTAATTATTTAACATTTCAGGTCTCTGTATCAAAACCTACACAAAGCCTGATAACAAAAAGATGTTTGTGAATATCTGTCTCACGGATGCCATTCCATGCCCTCGAGATATAACCAATGATGAGCTCATGCAGATCCTCAGTTCGGAAGATCCCTCAAGCTATCGGGTGCCCATGAGCATTGGAGAAGGCAGGACAGAACCTGACAAATCTGGTGCACCAGCTACTATCTATGATGTCGCTATAAACCCTGAATTCTTCAAGAAAATAGAAAAGGATGATTTATTTCAAACATTTTTCCGTACTGTTGTTTTTGAAGGATTGCAAGATAAATATCAGTTTGAAATTGACATGCAGAAGTACACAGTGTTGAGAAACAGGAAGTCTATTGGTACTTTGCAGTCACATAGGATTCAAATTAGAGATATCAAAACTACACAGGACGCTTTGAAGCCACCTCTAATTCAAGAAATAGGGGGAAAGTCACAGACTGTGAATGTACCTGAAAAGCCCGAGATAGTGTATAGATTGAGGCGAGAGCCACCAACTGGGGAGATAGAGTATTTGCTGGCTGAATTTAAGATACCAGCCTCTGTAAGTACCCATATTGTCTTGTTCACAACATAAATTTGTTATGTGTAAGTTAGCCATTTTGCACATCTAGCAAATATCTCTACTTTTGAGTAAGCATTTGCGCGACCAGTAAATTACCATGTTGTATCATGCTGTTTGGAGTTTCATTAGTCTAACACTTTTTCAATAGAACAGGTTTCACATAGTGCTGTACATTTGTTTGACAGTTTTTTTTTTTGCAGGTGGAGTTGAAGGATTTGAATTTAGAAGTGGGTGAAGACAGATTAGTCTTGGATTCCAAGGGGGTGTACAGTGCAGTGGATTTCTTCCTCCCGTGCAGCGTGGACCAAGAAGTTATTGATGCTCAGCTGAACAGGAACAATGATGTTAGTATCAAAGCACACAAGATGACATACACCCTCAGCCGGGCTAGCACGGCCGGTAGACAAAATTGTCTTTCCCTGTTTTATGTCAAATTCTTCATACAATCTACATGTCAAGTGGAGTAAAACAGGGGAAAGACAATTTTGTCTACCGTCCGTGCTAACCCTGCTGTTTTATTGAAGTTTAAAATGTTCCAATAATCAAAAGTCCCTTATAGCAGAAATAATGATTTTGAGCATTTGTGGCTTTTGTCATGATCAGTCTAATATAATCCTCCTCTAAGGCACACCTGGTGGTAGGTGGTAGGACTTTTCTACTAGGTGGTAAGAGTTTTCTGCAAAGTTTGTCTAGGTGGGTTCCACCGCTTTGCCAGTAATTCTGCTTCCAGGCAGTAGTGTGCAAGCACTACTGTGTTCCGGTTTGAAGGGCATTGTAGCTAGTGAAATTACTGGGCAAATGAGACTTTATGACCTGATCTCATAGTCTAATAATCTGATTAGAAAGAAAATACATTTAAGATTACTAGACTGTGTGATGTGCACAGTGCAGTGTCACCTGAAACTTTAATTTTAAAGTTCCGAGTGACACTGTTACTGTTATGGGCAGCCGTGTCGCTTAACACCAGTAGGCCTAGCTCGAATATTTACGCGCGCGTAAGTGTAACGTTAACGTAATGCAGTTGTATGAGGCGCTGATCAAATGCCATACACTGCCTTACGTTAACGTTACACTAACGCGCGCGTAAATATTCGTGCTAGACCTACAGGTAAACGACTAGCTTGTCACGTCATTCATTCTCATAAAAAAAACCAGTGGTGTGCTTAGTGGACATGTCACGTGGTGTGACACCACGTAAAATGTTCCAAGATTCAAAAGACTGTTACAGCAGAAAGAATGATAATACAGCATTTGCAGCTTTTGTCATCATCAGCCTAGTATAACCCTCCCCTAAGGCTGAGGCATACCAGTGGTGTGCTTAGTGGACATGTCAAGTGGTGTATATTTGTGGTAGTGGTGTGATACCACTTGCCTTATCACAGCTAAATACCCTTTTATCATTCTTCTTCTACTTTAATGGCTTTCTATAGCTTTTTTGCAATAATTCTGCCAATGTCAAGTGAGTAAAATTTGTATGGTTATGTCAAGTCAAAGTCATATTTTGTCAGTCAAAACGCCAACAGTAAAATGGTGGCAATTTTACTGAAGGCTCTAAAAAAGGCCGTTGAAGCAAAAACGAAAATGCATGGTTTTATAATCTTGAAACCATTTGCCAACACTCGTGCACGTTCACGAACACTTAACGGATAATAATCCACCCTTATTACGCATTAATTCAAAATGCACAACCGCCATTGTCGGATTTTCTTCGCATAATTCTTCTTGAGTCACAGACATCTTGTACCTGTCACATTGGAAATGTGACATTACATTAATTTCAAAATCTTTTATCCTCACCAATTTTGTCCTATATGAGGAGAAAAAAATATTTAAATTGTAATTTGAAAGTAGGAAAAAAGGGAAGATAGATACTTTTAAATTCCCCACTGCTATAATATCTCACTGGTGTGAAAGTATTGTTGTTTTCCTCAAAACATCATCATCATCATCCTGAAGACGTCCACTGCTGAACATAGGCTTCCCCCAAAGATCGCCACTTTGCCTCTTGCATCCATCGGCTCCCCACGGTTCTGACCAGATCGTCGGTGGGGGGCCGGCCTACGCTGCGTCTTCCAGCCAGTTCGTGGTCGCAACTCGAGAAGCTCGTCCCCAACGGTTGTCAGTTCTCCTCAAAACATACTAAAAGTAAATTTAATACTCTTTGATACGAATCCATAATGTAACATTTTCAGATGCTGTCAGTGAAAATGCCAGTTATCCAATGAAAAGGATGACAAGGAAGTGTGGTGCTTAACAGTTTGAATGGTGTTCTTTGTAAAGGAAAAGGCATAAATAATAATGCTAACTAATTTATAAAATTGTGTTTAATATAATTCCTTACAAATATACGTAAGTATTTACTGAAAATGACAAAATAGATAACCTGCGCCTTCAACTAAAAATATATTATAGAACAAAGGTACGATCTTTAAACGGACGAATCAATCAATTTTCTTGAATCATAGAGCTAAGAACTCTTCAAGATCAAGTCACCTTTCGCAAAATATCAAGCTCTCTCCATTTGGGAGCCTACGACGCCTCACTCGAGACTAATAACATCCCTCTGTTTGGTTGGGGGTTAAAACATTAAGTGTGAAATGCAATGTATTAATTTAATATTATATTTTATTATTGCTAATTCATTCAGTTAATATCACAAGCATTAAATATTAATTAATAGGTTTCCTACATTGTAGAATTATTAATTATCGATTATTCATAGTTAGTCTAGATTTTAACTACTTCTATACATATAAAAGTTAATTACAAAATAAATTAATTTACTTAAGATCGGTTAATGTACAAGAAATGTCTTCGTTACTTACGTAGGTTTCATTAAAATATTAGTGTGATGTTTTTAGGAACATAATTATAATACAGCATTAGGTAGCACCTACCTACCTACACCATAAATCAATATTTCATCCATATCTTTACATAACAATAATTAAATCAAATGCAATTTTAGGAATGGATAGTTTGTAAAAAAAATATTTTCGAATACATTTGATCAAAAATTCGATTCCAATTGAATTACCAAAACAATGAAAGTTTTTATTTATGATTTTTTATAGCAATATCGCCTGCTCAGCGTAATCTACAGATTAATTTTTAAAGGAAAAATTAGAATCACGAGCGGGGATTGAACCCGCATCCATCCATCCCTCAAGCCGGGACATGCTTTACTTAAGTTATGACAGTTTTTGTCGGACATCAAGTCAAACATTTTGTTGTACGGTGGGCCTAGCACGAATATTTACGCGCACGTAAGTGTAACGTTAACGTAAGCCAGTTGTATGGCACTTGATCTGCCCCCCTATTACGATTGAGCTAGCAGCGCTGCCGACGCGCGTCTGCCGCTCACTTGCTGTCAAAATTGTATGAACTTTGACAGCAGTTGAGCGGCAGGCGCAGTCGTAATAGGGGGGTTTTACGTTAACGTTACACTTACGCGCGCGTAAATATTTGTGCTAGGCCTACTGTGGTCAGATTGGTAAATCGACCCAGAAACTTTCGAATCAATGCGAAATCAATAAAAGATTCATATTTGTTTCGTTTACAAATGGTGCTGTATAAGAACTAATTTCAGCAAATAATTTATGGGTCACTAAGATAATGTTGAGATTACTACATTAATATTTACATGCTAATTTGTGTGAGATTGTATAATTGGATAGTTTAGATCAATTGTGTACTTATAATACTTAATGCACTAACAACACAGCCAACCTTTTCGCATCTTCAAAAATTATTTTAATTAATTTAAAACATCTTCAAAGTTCTGTGCTAATGCTATTAATTTAGAAAATTTTAGACAAATTGCTGCCTCAGTGCTTGTATTCATAGATAATATGTAAAAATCCTACAAATCACTAAAACCTGTCTTAAATTATCTATATTTATAAAACAAAACAGTTTGGTATAAAAGCTTCATATCCGATAGGACAAGGTATTTCAAGTCCAAACTGCTTATTTAGGAATGGACCAATGTGGCCCATGGTTGGCCTTCGCATATCACTTACAACACATTAGGCATTTAGCGCTACGCAAGCTGATTTGCACTTTATTACATTGCAGCAAGAGTCCCTATTTTATTTTTCTGTGTGAATCTTCTGTACTGGACTATATTGTTCCCTGTGGAGTGTGATTCAAATTCAATGGCGGCTGTGGAGTGCGCTGCAAGCCCCCCGCACGCTGCGTACACTTTACCTCTTCCTGCGCACATCAAATTTTGTTACTGCGCAGCATTTTGCGCCGACTTCACAGCCGCCAATGAGTTTGAATCGCACTATAGGCACGATTACACACATCCGCTTTCTTAAAGGAACATGTTTTTAAAGGTTTAGTTTCTTTTATCTTAAAAAACGGTAACAAATTCGAGCCTTAAATTGGTAATGCATACTCAGTAGAAACATTGAAAACCTGCCAAATGCGAGTTGGACTTGCTATAAAATTCCAACCACTATAAATGAATATATATATTTTTAATGTTTTTTAGTGTGTTTAGTATTTGTTGGCTTCGAACTGATTATACAGGATGATCGGCTCATAGACCGTATCTAATCTACCGTGGGCTATCTTTTAAGTTACATTGCAACTTTTATTTTCTTTTTAAGTATTCCATAAATGAATAATTGGATGAATGACATTTTTATTTGTTCGAATATAGGCTAGACTATTCAAGCTATTTAATTAATATTTTTTTATAAGCAATTCAAGACTTACATACGTGTTACAATGGGCGGCCTTATCGCTAAAAGCGATCGCTTCTCTACTTACATTTAAGTGCAACCAAACTCCCATTTGACAGATTTTCGTTTTATCTCCCTATTTTGGTGATGAGGAAGAACAATTGCTTTTGTTTTTAGTCTAAGAGCAGTTTTGAGGTTAAAACTCGTCATGTTTATGTGTCCCAATCCCACCCACTCCAATCCCATGCCGTTTCAAGTGGGCCCGTATGTCACCCATCATTTCCATATATCCTCTAATCGTGACGCTAACGACGCTGCTAAACCGCTGGTGTTTATTCCTACTCAGGTACAACTTTAGAGATGGGTAGCTCGTTATTTGTTCGTGTTGGCAGACTCCTCGCTCAGTGAGGCAATTCACTTTGCCTAGATGAACCGCGTTGTTGAGGTGCTGTTGAAATAAAATATAAAACAAATACTTATGTGAGGATATTTCACACAGCGCTCTTAGCCCCAAACTAAGCAAAGGTTGTACTATGGGAAATAGAGTACCAGAGAACTGATAGAATACTTATTTTGGTTTTGTTTGTAAATACAATATAACACCCACAGAACGAACATTGATGTTCATCACACAAATGTTTGTCCCAGGTGGGAAACGAACCCATAGCATTCAGTTCAAAAGGCAGAGGTACTACCATCTGAGCTATCAGGCCAGACCAAATTTGATAATATAATTTTTTTAGGCTAGTAATACTGAGGTCTAGTGATTAAAAAATAAGGTTATAGAATTCTTCTCAGTCAGTTTGTTCTAAAATTCTGTTTTATTTAGTGCTTGATTGTATTTTGATGTTTTCAGAATGTACGAAGTACAATGTACTTTGTACAGCTGATTCTCTCTCCTGTGTTGTCACCCTCTTTTTTTGGGTTGGTAATATGTACGAAGTACAATACTTGATGCAATAGACCATGCGTCGGCGCTTTGCTTTGTAAAACAGTGCGCTTTTACACGCCGCGACAGATACACGCGCGAGTGGGAGAATCGGCTAACTTAAAGCTGTGTTTTTGTATCTAAATAAACTAACTACTTGTGCAGGACGACGTCAACAGAAAACCTACTTTATGAATATGTTTATAAGATATGTAAAATAGATTAAGTCACAGTGAATAAATGAATAAATAAACATAGGATAGATAGGAAGAAAGTAGGTTTTAGATAGATATTAGATAGGTAAATAGTAGTAGGAAATAAATATGTTAGTACCTATAGGTAAATAAACTTAACTTAATAATCTGTAACTTTCCTACAAATATAGCAAAACAGTCATAATCATAAAACCATAATTGAACAATAGGAGCTCGGCTTTAGAAAGCGGCTGCTCGCCTCCTGCATCTATCGGCTCCCCGCGGCTTTCACCAGGTCGTCGGGCCACCTAGTGCGGGGCCGGCCTACGCTACGTCTTCCAGTTCGTGGTCGCCACTCGAGAACCTTTCTTCCCCATCGGTTGTCAGTTCTACGAGCGATGTGGCCTGCCCATTGCCATTTCAACTTGCTAATCCTAAGAGCTACGTCGGTCACTTTAGTTCTGCGGATCTCCTCATTTCGGATCCTATCTCGCAGGGAAACACCGAGCATTGCTCTCTCCATAGCTCGTTGCGCGACTTTGAGCTTAATAATGAGGCCAACAGTTAGAGACCACGTCTCACCCTTGTATAATGTACGGAAATTTCCAGCGTTCGAACTGAATCGTTCCAGCCTCCAAACAGTAAACAGCTCCAAGAATAAAAAGTTACCAGTACACCAGCAACAAGTATTTTCTTCCTGCTTCAAGAGCTATTTTTAGTTGGGGTTGGAGGGGCAGGAGCCCCTCCAACCCCAGCAATAGTTAGTGTACATCTGGTACACTACTAAAAACTTTTAACTTAACTTTTACTGAAAGTGTTGTGATCTGGACTAGGACGCAATACAGAATTTAATATTCTGACTGGGAGAATATTAAATCGCAAAATTTCTGAAAATGTAGCATTCTGAGCTGAAAATAAAATCACAACTAACTAAACAGCAAATCTTAGAAATAAAAGCAAATAAATTGATAAAATATCTTGGCGATCGATTAAGGACTGCACAGGAGGTTACTGAGGATAATAACTGATCATCCAAAACAATATTAGTAGTATGTGTTATGTTACAACAAAATCATGCTTACAATTCCAGCTATGGCGAAATCAGCATACATTTCGTAGCACCGATAGCAACGCGGCGAATGGAAGTACACAAGCCACGGAGTAACGTCACTAAAACGAACAACATAAATATTATGGTCCTTCGATCAATCAAGGAGATTTTAACATTGCATCATCAATGCCAGCGTGAAGATGCCCACTGTTGAACAAAGGCCTCCAGAGAGCGCCACTTTGAGCAGCGGCTCGCCTCCTGCATCCATCGGCTCCCCGCGGCTTTCACCAGATCGTCCATCCGCCTAGTGTAAGGCCTACGCTGCGTATTCCAGTTCGTGGTCGCTACTCGAGAACCTTTCTTCCCCATCGGTTTTCAGTTCTACGTGCGATATGGTAATAGTAATAATAGTTATCGAATATTAAACCTTAACAATTTGGTGGGGGGCTACAGGGAATCATATCTTATTTACTTTATTCTCCAACAACGGTAGTTATTTTTTTTATGAGAATAAATGACGTGACGAGCTTGTCGTTCAACTGGTGTTAAGCGACACGGCCGCCCATAACAGTT
Source organism: Ennomos erosarius (assembly GCA_963580505.1). Lineage (NCBI taxonomy): Eukaryota > Metazoa > Arthropoda > Insecta > Lepidoptera > Geometridae > Ennomos > Ennomos erosarius. The sequence goes on from OY756982.1 coordinate 12,498,001, forward strand.
GCAGTGTCACTCGGAACTTTAAAATAAAAGTTTCGCGTGACACTGCACTGCGCACGTCATCCTGAGACATCACACAGTCTAGTAATCACATTACTAGACTGTGAGATCAGGTCATAAAGTCTCATTTGCCCAGTAATTTCACTAGCTACAATGCCCTTCGAACCGGAACACAGTAGTGCCCGCACACTACTGCGCTTGGCGGCAGAATAACTGGCATAGCGGTGGTACCTACCTAGACGAACTTTGCAGAAAAGTCCTACCACCTAATGCAAGTTAGAAGCTAACAGGGATAATCCACGGAATAATCTTACCTAGTAGGGTTAAGTTCCTCAGCGATGACGGACTGGGTAAAGGAATGCCAGTTGAGTTTGACCACCGAGTCATCGATGCGTTCGAGGGCCCACTCCAGAATGTATGGGGATTCCGTCATCTGTTGCAGGTTCACACTGAAAATTAATTAGCAAAAATTATATCCCTTTCGTCCATTTACATAACCATTTTTCATAACTAGCTACGAAAGAAGATTTTTTCTTTACTGATTCGTAACTGGTTATTAAAGTGAATAAGGTTGTTTTTTGGCACGTTTCCTGACGAAATCAGAGCATGTGGATGTTTATAAAATAAATATGTGTGGATATATCACACAGCGCCATCAAGCCCCAAACTAAGGATAGCTTGTACTATGGGAACCAGGTGACTAATACAATACTTATATGCTTTTTTGTTTGTAAATACATACATATAATACAATATAACACCCAGACGCAGAACAAACATCTATGTTCATCACACAAATGTTTGTCCCGGTAGGAATCAAACCCACAGCCCTCAGTTCAGAAGGCAGGGATACTACCAACTGAGCTATCGGGCCCGTCATGTCGTAATTCATAATTTATGACGTTTGCAGATACAAGATAAATAAAAGCTCTATAAGAAAACCCCAAAATTCTCTTAAAAAAATATGAACGCACCTATTTTGATGTTTCTATTATTAAAATGTTGTATTAGGTTATAATGTTATATGAACTTATATTTTAAAAAAATGTGTGTGTTCCTAATTCAGCATTGTCGTTATCGTAAGCACCGCGCTGAAGTTCAGACTGAGTTAATATTTAATTCTACGATGTTAAAGTCGATGTTTCTTTGAACGTATTTTAACCTTTACCTGTTTATCTGGCTATACTATACCCATCCTACGACTTAAGCAGTGTGTTTTAAAGTTGGCGGCTGTAAAGTACTACAAGCTCTCACGTCTCCGCGCACATCTAATTGTGTCGCAAAGACTTTGCAGCCGCCATTTAGTTTGAATCACAATCTAGCTGCAAAAGGTAGCAAATTACCTGTAATGGTGTCCCGATGCGATAGGATAGAGCCTAGCTGTGGGCGCGCGTATGTTGGAGCAGAAGCCGCCGCTAGATGTCGCGCAGTTCAGTACTCCTACTCGGACAAATTCTAGCGGCCGCAGCTGGAAATGTTTACATAGTTAACGGCGACTAAGCAACAGTACCATGGATGAAATAAAAAAGAATTGAGTTTTGATTGACATGGAACTGAAGCCCAAAATGGCGGACATATTACATATGTGTGTCAGATGAAAGTAGGGCGATCGGCTGCCTGTGATGTGAGTGTGTGCGTGCTAGGGATGCCCGTTACGATACGATATATCGGAATATCGATACAGCATTATACGATATAGCGATATTTGATGCGATATTTTGACCATACGATACGCTTCAATATATTTCTTATAAAAATATCGCATTACCGTATCGTATCAAACTATGTCGGTGATTAATTTGTATAATTTTAAAGTTCCTATTACATCATCACTAAACGATAATAGACAGTGCCATTGAATATATTGTTATTAGTAATAAGAGAATGATAACGTCGACAAAATTGTTTATGGAACAAGAACAGCCGACTTTTGTTTAGACTTGGAGGTAGATTTAAATAAAATTTATCAGTTGTCGCAACTTCAGTTCCTTCTGAACGCCTGTTTTCTTTAGCTGGACACACACTTTCCGAAAGCCGTAATAGGTTAAATCCACAGCGCTTATCAAAATTATTATTTTTGAGTTGTTTAAGTGCTGATCAATGGCAATTGTGATTTTTTTTTGTTGAATAAAACAATTTTAAATACATATAATTATTTGTATCTTTTTCAAAAATAAAAGAATATAGTAAAACTACTAAAAAGATATCCCTTTGCACGATATATACTCATTATATCGCATATTAATTAATTGAAAGGCATGTGATACGGTTACGATACGATATATCGATACAAAGGAAATCAATAATATTGCGTATCGATACAACCAAGTTCGATACAGTTACGATGCGATATATCGATACAATACACTTTTTTGGGCATCCCTAGTGCGTGCCCCGCTCGTACGTACGAAGCGTTCCGGCTTCCTAAGGGTGCTTCAGTTTCGGATCAGACGGGATTCCCTCCTTTTTTATTAGCTCCATGATTAGTACGTTACCTTTCCATAGACCTTTCTCCACTGGTGCTGCAACAGATCGCAGACGCGGCCACAGTGCGCGGGCAAGTGCGCCACCACCCACGCGTGGGAGCGGCTCGACGCGTCCAGTATCTCTAGCACTTGCGACTCTGATAGCTCCATGGCTGGGGGAAATATGTTGATGGATGGGGTAAATTCATTGAAAACTAACCCCGCAATTGTAAATAAATAAATAACGCTCAACGATCACATACATAGATCCTGGACCCTAACTAGGGTTCCCTGTATCTGGGAACCCAGGAACTAAGTACGAGGACCATGGTCGCACAACACCCAGACACAGAACAAGTATTTGCGGTTTTTTTTTTTCGGGCACAAATACTTGTCTTGTTGCGGGAATCGAACCCGCCACCTCCGGGTTATGAGCCGACCTGCTCAACTACCACACCACGGAGGCTGTCAAATTGTATTACGTAAAAATTGCAACAGCAGTTAGCAATGCGACTGCGAACACATAGCAATCGGTCGCAAGATGGCCGCCGGTTGCTCGAATACACGTTGGCCTTAGAAACTAGCGCCACTAGCAACAGAACAGCAATAGATGGAAACAAAAGATTGAACTTTTTTGTTCATCGATTGCTGTCAAAGGTCAGTTTTCTGCTTGCTGTTTCACAGCAATGATTGCGAAATTTACGCCTGTTGCTGCGCCCCGCCGGCGGGGTTACCACGTAACTTTTACTCATGACTTTGGCAGAAAAGTGACGTTTGACAGCAATCGATGAACAAAAATGTTCATTCTTTTGTTTCCATCTATTGCCGTTCTGTTGCTAGTGGCGCTAGTTTCTAAGGCCAACGTGTATTCGAGCAACCGGCGGCCATCTTGCGACCGATTGCTATGTGTTCGCAGTCGCATTGCTAGCTGTTGTTGCAATTTTTACGTAATACAATAGGCATGATGACTACTATTAAAACTGAATAAGTAAATAATACTTTCATAAAGAATTAAAAATGAATGCAATAATTGAAAAAATAAGTAAAATCGGTAAATAAATCACGGAGTAATAAGCTTTTAAAGTTTCTATAGGAGGCATCTCCTGTCCCTTTCTCGCGAAACAGTTACTATGAAAAATCCACCTGTAACGTCACATGCCAAAGATATTGAAAATGAAAATGAAAATGAAAATTATTTATTTGCTGCATATACTTATACTTAAATTAAACATGCTTTTTTACACAGTATATTTGCTGTTTCTTAGGATTTATGCAGAAGGATTTGTAATAAAATACACAAAGTTATCTAATGATCCCCACACTAGGCTCAGCCTGTATCGTGGGGACCTGGGTATGAATTAACAAGAAGATAACACCTCAACTGACCAATAATACAATACAAAATATATTAAAGAAAAAATAAATAATATATAACTACTTTAATTTTATGCTTTTGCAAAGAAAAATATAAACCATTTTACATAAAATATGAAACATTAAATGAAACTAGTTAATATAAAAACAATCAAAATCATAGATATTAAGAACTATTTAAAATCACAAAGATAAACTACTTATTCAATGACTTTAATAATCCTTTCGGTTTCTTCGTAACTTAGTGATAATAGCCACTTTTGCACCAAATTTTTCGCTTGATAGACATTTAAGTTTTTAAGATTTTTGACGGAATGCTTGATAACCAAGTTATAAATATATGATTTTATGAATTCTCCGAAACGTTGAGCAAACTTTGTGGAAACAACCACTTGGGGGAGCTGGTAAACTCTACGACTTACCAGAACCTCATAGATGGCTGAGGAGCGAACTACTTTATGCACTGATAGAAACATCTTTAAGATAAATAGCTGACGCACGTTTAGAACACCGCTTTCTTTGTACACAGACTTTGTGGGGTATCTGCGCGGCTTTTTAAGCATTATTTTGAGTACAGAGCGTTGAGCCCTTTCTGCTTTGCGAATTGTATGTAAAGCTACCACAGCTTAGTAATGAGGTACTATGACGACATTGCTCTGACGTCACTGGCCGTTTGAGCTATCTCTTTCTATTCCGGTTTTACCTTGTAAGCATTTTACCTTGTAACTTTGTCTATTTTTGAGATATTTTATTTTTATTTTGGTTATCTATTGAGGAATGTTTTTAATTTATGCAAAAAAAAAATTTAGTCATCATGCCTATTGCCGTATTCCAAAACATTTCACCAAACCAATCGACAACCAATTCGAGGTTGAGTCGAGTGGTGTAATCTCGAAGTAACGTCTTACCCCCATATTCTAAGTCATTACCACGGGATTACTCCACTCGACTCAACCTCGCATTAACCTCGGTAGCTTTTGGTATTTTTAAATGACAATAATAATCAACTTGACATTTCTGCGTAAATTTTTCTCAAACGAGGGAAGCGAAGCAACTGTCAACTCAAGGTACGTCGCGATGTACCTTGAGTTTCCCTCAAAGTTAAGTGAAGGATTTTTGGTGAAATGTTTTAGAATACGGGGGTTAGAGTATGGGGGTAAGTGTTGTTCTTTTGTCATGAGACGAGTGGCAAACAAGTAGGCGGCTCACCTGATGGTAAGTGGCCACCGCTGCCTATGGACACCTGCAATATCCTTAATAATAGATCACTAACTTTGAATGCCGATACGGTGGAATATTAGCTAAATTACTATTATCCTGACATCTATTATTATGAACTCATATTCTAGGAAATAAATGAATTGAATGGCACTTTAACTTCTCGTTTTCCAGAGCCCTAATGTTAAGCCAGCATCAAAATGTCCTCTGCATCCCACTGACTCTATACGACTACCCTCGATTATTTGCTTAATTCTCACAGCGAGAATGAATAGGTTCACTATTTTTATTAAAGCACCCACCCAACTAGACGGACCGACGGGCGATCTGGTGAAAACCGCGGGGAGCCAATGCATGCAGGAATCGAGCAGATAGAGAGGAAGTTAAAGCGATTCAAGGCAATTTAACACCTTTTTTCATCATCATCATCATTAACAGTGAAACTCTCTCACCTCCTGCATCTATCTGCATTTGGGGTTTAAACCTACTTGGTAGGGCACTTTAATGATTAGGTAAACTAATATTTTCTGCAGTATTTTAAAATGTTAAACGAATGACGTAACAAGCAAGTCACCTGAGTCACCTGATGTTAAGCGTCACTGCGGTTTCACTGCGACTCTGAACCCTATTATCACTGGAAAGTATATTGAAAGGTTACCAGCGCTATCCTTCATAAGCTGCATGAACTCGACAATGCTCTGTTTATCCACTGCTTCCGAGTAGTATGTCCGTTTGGTCCCATTCTGCACCAGAATTGTTGGCTCACTTCGCGCCAACCGCCTACAATAATGATCCGTGTTCGAACTGCAAACTGTGATCCCGAACTGGAATATAAAAAGAAAAAAATATGATGGTACAAGATACTGTAATATAGTAGGTTCGCTATGTGAAAGTGCAGGTTCTTTGGGTGAGCTGTTGGTAGCTCCTAAGGTGGGCCATGTTGGCAATGAAAGGTGTTGCTTGCACGAGTGTACTCTATGGCTTCTACATGATGACTACTCACTAAATAGGATGACTACTATCAAAAATGAACAAGTAAATATTACTTTCATAAAGAAAATTAAAAATGAATGCAATAATTGAAAAAATAAGCAAAATCAGTAAATAAATCACGGAGTAATAAGCTTTTAAAGTTTTTACAGAAGGCATCTCCTGTCCCTTTCTTGCGAAACAGAGCGCCCCCACATATATGAAAAATCTACTCGTGACGTCACATGCCAAAGAGATTGTATGAAAAGCCACCACAGCTTAGTAATGAGGTACTATAACGACCTTCCTCTGACGTCACTGGCCGTTTGAGCTATCTCTTTCTATTCCTAGTTTTTAAAATGCTTGTAACTTGGTCATTTATTTAGATATTTAATTTTTGTTTTCACAAATGTTTATCTTTTGAGGAATATAATTAATTTATCCAAAAAAAATTTAGTCATCATGCTTATTCTACGTCGGCTGAACTATGTAGGTCTTTTTTTTACAGAGGATAATGCCTATTCCCTGGATATTAGCTTAGCCTTGACCCGCGATGGCTCGTCAAAAACTCGCGCCGCGAAGTTGCGCGCTCGGCGCGATCTCCACGCGAGTCAAAGGGTTCGCCGACTCTTACGGCACTTACGGGAAGAGATGGAGCGATCCTATTCTCACACCGCGCCGAGACCACACGGAATAAAAATTATAATAACGCCAAATTAAACAAATTAAGTAGACTGACCAAATATTTTTGTAGTATTCTTGTAGTAGTTACATTGAAAAAGCACAGTGCCCATTAAAAAAATTAAACAATATCTTTTTTAAAATGTGTTTAAACAGACTTTTATCGCCTTATAATGTCATACTAAGAGGCGTGCTTAATTGGATGACATGTTTTCCAATTATTCTGATTTAAAAATCCAACTACTGAACCGATTTTGATGAAATTTCTTTGCAACTAATCTAAAAATAATCTGTACAGATTCACAAGAAATTATATCGTACTAGAAAAAAAAATCGATTTATTAATGACAGTCTGAGGTAACAATCATTTTACGACTTGTTAAAGTGATAAGCGAACGTCACGACAACAAATTAACAAAAGTATAATAATATTACCCATACAAGGGCAAATAAAATGGATAGTAATATCACAGATATTAAAATAGTAGTACCTAATATAAAAGGTATAATATAAAAAATGTTACAAAAACCGGCCAAGTTTGAGTCAGCCTCGAGCACGAAGGGACCATTTCATACCAATAACATCACCTTTGTTGTATGGGACCCCCCTTAAATATGTATTTTATTCTCGTTTTTGGTATCGTTTTTTGTAGCGGTAACAGAAATACATAATCTGTGAAAATTTAGACTGTCTAACTATCACGGTGCATGAGATACAGCCTGGTGACAGACGGCGAGACCGTGGAACCTTGTAACAGGGTCCGTTTTACCCTTTGGGTACGAAATCCTTATAAATGAGAAAAGGTTGCTCTAACAGTGCATGGATTAGATCAGCAGATAAACTTACGCTGTAATCCTCTTTATCAACAAAGTGCAGGCTGGCTTCAGTGAATGGAACCGCGATGTGATCCCACGACATTTTATATGGCACTATTAAAAGAATCCACACGCCTCCATCTGTGAAGAAATTACAGAGTAAATAGCATTGACTTAATAATACCAGATATAATAGCTTAATTAAGTGCAGTTCAGGTAGAACATGGTCTACACAACTACCCTAAAAATTGTCTCTCTTTCTGTCCCTATAGCTTTGATCTTCCACGGTTTTCACCAGATCGTCGGTCCTCTTAATGGGAGGCCGGCCTACGCCATGGTCGCCACTCGAGCACCATTGTGGCATTTAGCCTCCCCATTGCCACTTCAACTTAATTATCTAATAAGCTAATCATGCTGAGTTGGGGCCGATTTGTGACAGATTATTTAAAGTGTATTTCTTTTGTGCCTTTTGTGTTTTTTTCTTCTCTGTTGCAAATAAATAATTTTTCTTTTCTTTTTTTTTCTTTTCTAATTATTCTAAGTGCTATATCGTGCGTTAGTTTTCCTGCGAATCTCTTCATTCCGGATTTTATCGCGCAATGAAACACCGAACATTGATCTCTCCATAGCTCCATGCGCGACTTTGAGCTTACTAATGAGGCCAACAGTAAGAGACCACGTTTCAGTTCCATATATCATCACTGGCAACACACACTGATTGAAAACCTTTGCTTTCAGGCTCTGCGGTATTTTGGACAAAAAGATAGGTCGTAGTTTCCCGAACGCTGCCCAGCCGAGTTGGATACTTCGTGCGACCTTTGTCGAAGTTGGACCTGCCCAATTGGACAGTCTATCCTAGGTACACATATTTGTCGACAACTTCGAGAGTATCGTTCCCAATAATTACCGGTATAGGTGGAACATGGGCATTAGACATGAATTTCGTCTTGTCCATGACCAACTTGTTGGTTGGGAGACTCTACTGAGGTTATGGTGCTAAGGTCCTCGAGCGACTCCGCCATTAGAACTATATTATCAGCAAAACGAAGGTTAGATATGTACTCGCCATTTATGTTGATTTTACAACGTAACGGAGTACAATTTACAACGTCGCCGAGCAGAATTTAGAGCAGTAAATTACCTGAATCGAGTACCCTGTTTAATTCAGAAGGCGACAGAGTGTGAAGGTTTGTCGCAATGATTGCATCTCTGACGGTATTTCGGTTCACTAACAGCTGGTAAGTGCCGCCACGTTTCAACACGCCCCAGGCCGGCGGAACTTCCACTTGTAATGATGAACAGAGTTCGCTCCATGCGTCACAGTCGATTTCACCTGCCGAGAGAATGTTTCGATGTTTATGTACATTTAACGATTTTTTTTATTAATAACAACAAAATGAGTTCATTGAGCACATCAATACAATCCAGTAAAAATATTAACAAAATATGTAAACGAATGTATGGAGAATGAATTTTGTTACTTTAATTCAGAGGGGGTTTTATAAAATTTAAAAAGTGCAAAGTTGTGTGTCTGTGTATTAATGTGTATCGATCTGTGACTGATTTTGATTTTTGGCTTAAACTGTGACTTGATCAACCTTAGTATTAAGATTCTCATGAGTGTGATTCATTTGTGTTTTTTGTTTTCATTTTTTTAGTGTGATTGATGTTTTTAATTGAGCATCCTTGTTTTGAGAGGCTTTAGCTTTAAATTAAAGTTTCTTTATTATACAATTACAAATGTAGCTATAAAAATTAAAAATCCAATAACACTTACCAAATTGTTTATCTGGAAACGACATTCTCATTTGATACAGTTCCAGTTTATCGTGCGTTTTGGACGAGAAATAAAGCACCCACGGATTTTCAGAACCGCTGCGCAGTTTGTTCCTTATTGCCTGAAAACAAACTTATACATTTACATAATGTGTTTCAAATAATAATATAGTTTCCTCTTTCCCGCCAGTATGTGTGGGAGTGTGACAACAATAGTCTTTCCCACCACTCTTTGGAAAACAATATAGTAGATGTATATTTTCTCTTTAACAATATATATGTATTTTTACTTCTTACCTTTAATTTCTCCGGATCTATGAGCTCTATCTTTGGTAACAATTCCACGATATCTTTAAGAATTTCTTTTTCATCTGTACTTTCAATCTGCTTGGTTGTCTGTCTGTACTTATAGACAATGGTCACGTGGTCCTCTTCGCTTAGCTTTTGCCGAAGTTCTTCGTCTTCTACGATCACTAGTGTGACTAGACCATTCTGAAGTAACATGATATTCAGTTGCGTAATTTATTTTAGTCGTTGATATTTAAAATCGTGTAGATGTAGCTCTTAGGATTAGCGAGTTGAAATGGCAATGGGCAGGCCACATCGCTCGTAGAACTGACAACCGATGGGGAAGAAAGGTTCTCGAGTGGCGACCACGAAATGGAAGACGCAGCGTAGGCCCCCCACTAGGTGGACCGACGACCTGGTGAAAGCCGCGAGGAGCCGATAGATGCAGGAGGCGAGCAGCCGCTCTAAGTGGCGCTCCCTGGGGGAGGCCTATGTTCAGCAATGGACGTCTTCAGGCTGTTAATGATGATGACGATGATGAAAATCGTGTCTTAGCAGCTTGCAAATAAAGTCAAAGATATATAATTTAGATGGATAGATCAACTTTTTATTATTTATTTTATTTGCACATAACCGATAATAGAAAATACAATGTACACCGTAAGATCAAAAATTTGTCATAGATGTAATCAAAAGGTCATCAGACAAAAAAAAAGCTCTGCGTCTCGCTCTACTGTCGCTCGAAACGCGTAATGCTTTCTCTTTCGTTAGCAAGACAAATTATAATCCATATTACTACAAACACGATGTGCAGTCGTGGACATAGATTATTGAATTGGGGATCCAAGTTGGGTAAACGCCCAACTTGGCGTTTTATAGAGGAGGCATATGTTAATCAGTGAATGTCATTAGGCTGTTAAAGAGTGATGTGAAAAAATAAATATAAAGCTTTTATATAGGGTGTAATTGAATTCAATAGCATCCTTTGAAACTAGATACTTACTCCTGATACCGGTCACGTGTGGACCAAAATGTTTAAATTCTAACACATTGGTTTTGTAATAATAATAACTCCAAAAAATGGAATAACTTACTTTATCAAATGCTACAATACAAAATTTAATTAAAATAATGAATTACTGTTTTTAATTAGTGCATACAAGGTAAAAAACGTTTAAATGTATCAAATTCATCTGTGCCAACCGCGTTACACGCCGCAGCAATCTTCATAATTTTCAATAAAAATAATTTCATTTACACTCCTTACTTTTTAATAATCATCTATAAATGATGTACTATCATGGGCTCAATTTATGCTAATGAATTAAATTACATCCTGTATAGGGTTTTTTCTTCTAATTTTGATCATTATTATATTAAACTAAAACAAGACCTAAAACTAAAAGAAAAAAATTTTAATTAAAAAATATAAGTAGGTACTTAAAACAAAAAAAAAAAAAAATTTCTTAAAATTAAAATTTTCGTCATTGATGTTTTCAGCTTTGTATGTTTATGCACATTTACCTAGTATTTTAAAATCTTCTTCATATCGATTATACTCTTTATACTATAGCTATACATATTACATACCAATTGAAAAGCGATCCTCGTAAGCACATTTCCTTCTATCCTATTCCTTCCAAGGACATAAGCGAAAGGTAGTTCTGTCCCGCGGATTTGACTGACAGTGGGCACATGGACTTTACTTCGTAGGAACATCATGACAAAGTTGTCCAAGGCTTCCAGTGTATGATCGCCTTGGTAGTAAACGTAGCTGCCTTGCTTACCCTGCAAAGAAAAGGTTATAGTTGAAGATCAAAGTAATTAAAAATGATTGCTCGCAGAACTGACAATCTATGGGGAAGAATGGTTCTGGAGTGGCAACCACGAACCGGAAGGCGCAGCGTAGGCAGACCCCCACTAGGTGGACCGACGACCTGCGAGTCGATGGATGCAGGAGGCGAGCAGCCACTCAAAGTGGCGCTCCCTGGGGGGATCCTATGTTCAGCAGTGGACATCTACGGGCTGATGATGATGATGAAATAAAAATGCATGATATAGATCAAAACAGATCAAGATGGATAAAAAGGATCAAAATCGATAAAAATGGATCAAAATCAATAAACGTGGGACCATGGCCTCGTAGTTCCTGGGTTCCTAGATACAGGGAATCCTAGTTAGGCTCCAGAATCTATGTATGTGATTGGGGGATACACCAGTAATTGACGCATAGAGATGTCTCCAACGATAAGGTTAGGGAGTGTGGTTTACGATTTGCAAGTACGGTAAATCAAATCACAGTTAAAACATTTTTTAAAATACACTTTTAAATGCGTAAAAGTGGATCAAAATGGATTAGTGGTTTTGGTTTTTTGGGTATCCTGAATACCAATTTTTGTTTTTATTTACTCACATCAGGATAAAATAGTAGTGTGGGATAGCTGCTTATTCTCATGGAGTTGTAGCAAAATGAGTTGTGGTACTTGCAGTTCACGGCTCCAATTTTAACCTGAAAAACAATGGGTTTCACAATCACCTCCAAGAGTTTTGCCCGTCTGTACTAAAGTTAGATAGCTCCTGAGTCCAAACTTATCTCTCTGTTCCTCATATGTTTGTCAAACATGATGAAAACCCAGGGGAAAGTGTTGCTTAAAGTTGTTTTTAATAGAATAGTGCAGTGCAGACAGCCCTGACCTCTATTATACTAGTATTTTTTCATGCTATAAGTAGCAAACAAGCATTATGGCCCTCCTGATTTGGAAGAGGTCACCGTAGCCTGTGGACATCTGTAACACTATATAGCCACTGATGCGTTGCTTATCCTAATACTCTGGATATAGGCCAATATTGACTGAAGGCATTTGATTTTCGGCATTTCGGCGCTGATTGCTAAGTGACATCGTGAGTCTTTGGAACTAATTTCATCAACCAATCACTGAATTCACACTTTCAAAGCAACCAATCAATGCGATGGATTTATAAATTGTAGTTTTCCCGACACTCGGGAGTAGTGGTTCATATCGCCACAAGAAAAGCTCCATTTTTGTATAATATAGTCTATCTAAGGTACACTTGTATAATAGAGATTGGTGGCAGACAGGCATTCGTCTCATATTTGACAGTATCAAAATACTAGTGGTGTATAAAAGAACTTATGTAAGAATTCTAGGCAGTTATCTGGTTTTATAGCACAAGCTTCTTGGGATTTGTTGAAATGTCTAGTTATTATTTTAATTTTAATGTAACTTACAATGCCTTTGTAAATCTCAGCAAGTTTCTTCCAATGTTCAGCCACATTTTGACATGGAGGACAGAAAGGTGAGTAGAAGTTTATGAAGTAGAAACCTTCATTCAGGTAACTGTCTGTAAAAAGAATAAATATTTAACCAAAATCTTGTACTACTATACTATAACTTTAATATCTGCAAGGTGGCCTTGAATTAGTATGCTATCCCGAAAGGGGGTTGAACTTCGTCCTTGACCGAGTGCACATAAATGAGTTTAACAACCTGTGTTTAGAAATGAATTTATAGTATCTTGTTAACTCTCGTAGCGATTGCACGTGCAATTTTGCGAGTGGATTTATTTTTTACCATGGAAGTTTGGAAACACAGTTTTAAGTAAGACTCTCACAACTTGTAGGGTATCATGGTTCCAGACCCCCATTTTGGGATAACATACCAATTCAAGGTCACCTTTTATATTTAATACTAGCTGACCCCCCTTGTCTTGATCTTCACACTGGTTAATTTTACAAGACAGAGATAGTGGTAGTGGATAATCCACCATGCTGGCCAAGTGCAAGCTAGGGAAACACATCATGTGCTAAAATTTCGTGATTCCCAGACAAACAATTCAGTCCCGTGAAAAAAACTACATAATAATTCCATTATAAATGATAATTGTTTAGTAAATCATGTATAATACTGTAAGAATTTACATAACACTAATTTTTTAACCTACTCACAAAACTTTTTCCCAGACAATGTATCAACATTTAGATCGTTGTGATACAGCCCATTGTAAAATAGATTGTCATATTCTGCCTGTGATCTATACTCATATTTCCTCGAGTATGATGCATGTGATCCATAGATATCATATTTCCGTCTCTTATCAGCATCCTTTAGAGTTTCATATGCCTCTGTGATTTTCAGGAATTTTTCCTGGTCCGTTTCATCCTGAAATAAATGTTTGTTAGAATATTTTTTTACAAGTAATGATAATAGCTGAAAGTAGAATAGATTAGAAAGCCTTTTCAAATAATATACTCTATTGATGTAAAAGGTTTGCACCAAAAATACTAAATGAACTCTTGAAACTATATTATGTGCACAAATTATTATTGTAGGTTTTTATTCCTTCTTTGTTCCTGTCCATAATTATTGTTAAGTGACCCCATGGAGGTTCCTATTCATAACCATAATTTCAAAGAATGTTTACAGTAGGTACCTACTATGAGTGTGTAGGTATAAATTGATAAGTTGTAGAATTGTAGATCAATATATTACTATTGTAGGTTATTATAATTAAAACTTACTGGATTTTTGTCCGGGTGGAATTTAACGGCTAACTTTTTATACGCTTGTCTAATTTCCGCTGAAGACGCTTGTTTTGTCACTCCCAATATCTCGTAATAACTAAGATCACTTAGATTTGCAGAAGCAAATATTACAAATAACAAGAATAATATTTTATACCTGAAACAATAATGTAAAGTAAATAGGGTAAATTAGTAACAAAAAGGAAAGGAATTAAATAAAGAAATTCACATTACATTGTAATATGTATTGTATTCGAGTTGTGTGACCAACAGCAGCCAATGAGGTCTTCACAAGATTATCAACTCATCTCACATTAATTAGACAATGTTTAGATAACACCATTAATTCAGAAAAAGATAAAATTGTTTACTTTTTGCGTAGGCGAGATACTGAAAAGTAATTAAAAATGAGAAAAGAAGCAACCACACCGAACCGCACCGCACACGTCAAAACAAAACATAGCATAGAGAAAAATAATATGGAACATATAGGTAGTTACTATACTCTTTGGTCAAAACTACAGCATATATAATTATTGCCAGTAATGGTTTATTGATTTTCCCCATTATACTCAATAATCAATTTTGTACATTTAAATTATTCAGAATAAAATTTAGAATACGTTACGTTTTCGAAAACGATCAAGTGCAGGTTGCACAAAGTAATAAGAAAGTAATTTTTATACCGACAGGTTTTTAATTAATAATAATTGAGTTAGGTTAGGTTAGTTATAAACGAACTTTTCAATTTAAATAACACTTACCGTTGTTGGTTTTTCACTAATACTATGAGGTAGGGAACCTAAAATCCCTCAATCTATCTTTAACTTAGAACTTATTTTTTACTTAGAAGTAAAAAATTTTGTTTCATCAACTAACTAACTAACTTATAAACAAAATATAATTAATAAAACTGAACTAACATAATCTCAGTAGCTAAATCTTAACCCACAAAATATATTCTACGTATACCTAAATATTTATATTGAAGAACAATTTTTGACGTTTTTAACCCCAATGATTCATGCTACGTCATATTTTTTTTACCAAAATAAAAATAACCGTAATAATTATCTGCCCTGTTCACAAAATTTTACGAGTTTGGTTGATAAAGGTAACTTGTAGATAAAAACATCCGGACATTTACCGGTCATCGGCAAGAAATCATAAATTTATTTTGTCCATTCTGAGATGGTTTATGTTTATTAATTATTTATTTATGAACCATTCCTATACCTATATTTATTTACCATGCGTATGTACTTAATCACACTCTTAAGGAGGCTTCCAAAATCCACTAAGAGTGTACGCGTGCAAAATGTACTAGTTTTGGCATGCTCACCACCTCGCACGAGCCCGAGCGCCACGCTACCACGGATGGTACCCCTCCCACGGTGCGTCGGTTTGGGCTGGTCCATGTCCATCCATAAAATCACGGACCGTGGGAAGCGGGCATAACCGTCTACATCACCTTACCACTACGTGTCAAACTCAATTTGCCGCAACAAATAAATGGGCAAGGTAGAGTGCGATTTAGTTCAAACTCAATGGCGGCTGTGGTTAACCTACTCGTTGAATATTTCCTTTTTCCTTTTCGTTTTACCTTCATCGCAATACAAAAGATTTGATTAGATATTGTGTCATAAATTTTCCCAACGTAATATAGGTTGCATTCCAGGTTGATGTTATTTTTGTTATTTGCGATCACAAAGACAAAAGTCGTTCCACTAGCAATAAAAGTGATCACTGTGGGAGTCTTTGATAGTTTGAATGTGACCATTTTTGGCATTTTTAGCATTCTCAGCAGCTACTGGAATGGGCCCATAATAGCATAATATACCCTAATAACAACTAATTTTTCCCGAGAATCTTGAAAACCCGAGGAATCTGGCAGCCTTATTCTGATTTGAAGTTGAAGTTGACTGATGGATGACGCCTGACACCACACAGCACCACAGTAGTGTATTTTTTTCTCTAATCTGTGACTCTGGGGCTGACTCTGACATTGTACTATTTTTCTTAAAATTTGGTTAACGCTTTTATCTTATTTAGCCAGTGTAAACTCTGCAACATATAAAAATAATATCATTCTGGTTGTTCTCATTGTGATAGGTATAATAGTTAATGCAGAAGTACAAATTCCTCCTGGCTAGTAAGAGTCATCATCAGCATAATTCATGATGTTGCTCTTCAATACGATACGGTACGGTAGGTACGGCCGCCAAACTAAAGCAATGCTATCCGAAGGCACACCAGGGCCTGAAGTCTGCTATTTCAAGATGACAGATTTTGACACAAATGGTAGTCTACTTATGGTTTGTAGACTAACATTAGTGTCCCCCACCCCATCGTCGCCGCCCAAGAAACGTCTTGAGCGACCCGGAAGATCATATCTTCTTCTTCTTATGGTGCCATCTCCTACCGGAGGTCGGCTATCATTAGGGCAATCCTTATTTTGGATGTCATGAGGTACGTCTTCTCCCAGGGTCTTTGCTTCCTTTGAAGATCCTATAGCAGCCGTTGTTTCGGCTGCGCTAGGATCACCGGATCAGTTTATCCCTTCTGGCTCAGGCACCGATTTCAGCACCGGCATAGGATACCAGCGTAACACAATCAGACACCGACCCCACCGGCGAGGTCGACGTACCCCCCGTAGGTTAGCTAGAATGGTCGCGACTTTCCATAGAGTCCACTCCTCCAGCGGACGTAGCCTTCTCGAACCTCTTATCCCGGCAACAGCCCAAGCCGAGGCTCGCACCCCAGGGGTGCCCTTGAGCTAGTTGCCCCCCACTTTTGTCGGCTGGGTGCCTTAAGCGCCTGCCCTCCCGCCCGGTGTGACGCTGTAATGGTCGGTAGAGACCAAAACCATGAGCCCGTTCAAAAAAAAACATTAGTGTCAAAATCTGTCATCATGGTACCATTCCATTATCCACTCAGGCGCGGTGCGGCGGGCGTAGGTAGGTCCCAAAGCGCTCCTCAAATAGCGCGGTATGGTTTTGCATATTTACGGGTTTATACGAATAAACTAAGCAGTGTTTTAAAATTTTAAAACTAGTTTTGATAAGTAGCATTACTTGGCTATCTAAACAAATGCATTTTTACGTGTGTTGCAGTATAAAAAACACACACAACAACACTACGCATAATAATTGACGCTCCGCCGTACCTAAAGGAAATTACTCCGTCGCCGGCGAGTGCCGACTCGGCGCGAGATGCAATTTGGACTGAGGCGTTTTTTTTTTCTCCTGAACCATAGAGACTTTTACTTTATTTGATAGTGATGTTCAACTAGTTTCAGTTTTAGTCGATTTATAACGAGTGACACCTCTAAAAATTGATTGTCATCCCTAGTAGCGCAATCAGCTGTAAACCACAATTGTGGGGGGGAGCGGTCTACGTTGCGCGATGCCAGCCGCACATGTGGTTGAAGCGCCTGAGCGGTTATGACACAATTACACATGACGCAAAATAGCAGACTTCAGGCCCAGCACCACACATAATAATACCTACAGTACCGGAGGGAAAGTACCTACATAATTACAAACCTACCCTATAAATCTCTGAATACTAGGCACTTAATGGAAACATGTTTTCATTTTAGTATGATAAACTGATTGCATTCAATATTTTTTAAGGTCACTTTCTTTACAAAATAAACATTCTGCTGTACCTACGTATTTTTATATTACCTATCGATAAGTACCTACCCTATATTATAAGTAGGTACCTACGCACCGCAGTATGCACTACAGAGACGGACATGGTTCTCTTCTTTTTGAATAAGCTAAGTATTGTTGTTCGGCCTTTACGTCACTGAGCGGGAGGGCCGGGCCCAGAGGCTACAGATTTTATAGGATCTGTGGCAGGGGCTTCCATTCAGACGTCAAAAGTGGTAGGTGACTATTTATAGCTCAAGCAAGGGCACACCTAGGGTGTGACTCGGTTGCGGCCGTTCACGTTGCCAAGAAGAGGTTTGAGAAGGTGTCAAAAGTTAGATGTGCGCGGACAGAGGCAAGCGGTGAACGCAGCGCACTTCGCAGTCGTTACGTTTGAATCAAAGGGTATGATTTGAATTGACGGGTTGAATCCTTTGTTCGGTATTGGACAGATTCTGGATTGGATATTGGATAGTAGATGTGCGCAAGCCTCAGCACAAGCAGATAAAATATAATAAGTGGTAGATACCTGCGCTACGTCGGCGGGCTTGCAGCGTAGGTACTTCACGAGTTTGAATTCACTCTTTTTCTACTTAAAGATCAAATAAAAATGCAATTGTTCTGGTGACACGTTTTTATTTAGAGTTTAGTACTCTGTGGTACCTATAACCCCATGGACTCCCACTTTTATTAAAATTAAAAACAGAATAGAAAGACACTAAAATAAAGTTTAGTTATAAAATTCAATTACGTTCTTATTAATTACTTAAATACTGAGAACCTTGTAAATATCTAACTATTTTATCACTTTGACAGTCTTAGCTCCCAACCCATTATTATGCACTTATAGATTAATTACATACACCGCAATACGTGGGGCGGTACAAAAATACCCCACTACTTATTTCAATAAAATTGTAACTCGACAATAAAACTGATTAAAATTACATCAAAACTTACAATACTTCTATAATTGTCGAAATACCTAATTTTACTATTATTTTAAATCATAAATACGTAACATAACATAATTATATAAGTACCTAGGTTTTGTTAAAAACAAAGAGGTCTAATTATGGTTTAAAATAGGATTAGGTTATGTATGGATTCTTCGCTACGGTGCGGCGGACCTCCCTCATAGGGTGGAGGTTGCTATTCATGATTTTTATTTCTTTATTATTATTTATTTACTATGGTAACGGCGCCTTATGGAGCCTGCCGGGCTAGCACGGACGGTAGACAAAATTGTCTTTCCCTGTTTTATGTCAAATTCTTCATACAATTTACATGTCAAGTGGAGTAAAACAGGGGAGAGACAGTTTTGTCTACCGTCCGTGCTAACCCAGCAGCAGTTGCCAAAATAAGTTAAAATTGGTCTACAGGTTAGGTACCATCTGGAAATCTATATAAACTGATACTACTTATTAGGTTAGGAGTAGTATGTATAATAATTAGGTACATTTTCTTGATACATAAGCATCTACTTAAATAAATAAATAAGCGCCTAGGTATTCTAAGTAACTATAAAACACTAGGTGGACCAACGATCTGAAGAGAACTGCGGGGAGCCGACGGATGCAGGAGGCAAGCAGCCGCTCACAGTGGCGTTCTATGGAGGAGGCAGCAGTGGACGTTTTTAGGCTGATGATAATGATAATGATGACGATTAAACACTTTGTTTGGTACCTGCCTAGTGCCTACTAGTGACATAGGCAAGGTACATAGCGATTATTGTAGTGTTTACTTAGCATTTTAATTTAATTTATTTATTTGATATTAATAAGACAACCTTACAAGTCATTGACTATACAGGATGTAATTTAATTCATTAGCATAAATTGAGCCCATGATAGTACATCATTTATAGATGATTATTAAAGAGTAAAGAGTGTAAATTATTTCATATTTATTGAAAATTATGAAGATTGCTGTGGCGCCTAACGTGGTTGGCGCGGATGATTTTGATACACTTAAACGTTTTTATACTTTGTATGTATTAATTAAAAACAGTAATTCATTATTTTAATTAAATTTTGTATTGTAGCATTTGATTAAGTAAGTAAATCCATTTTTTGGAGTTATTATTATTAACAAACCAATGTGTTAGAATTCAAAAATTTTGGTCCACACGTGACCGGTAACAGGAGTACCTAGGTATCTAGTTTCAAAGGATGCTAATGAATTCAATTACACCCAGTATATATTTATTCAGTGGCATTGAATTATAATTTTATTAAGTGTTCTCCAACCTAGATTTGACCTACCTAAGTAATAGTTATGACCTTGATCTCACTTAGATTAAAAGTAGGTATTAGTACTACACTAATACAACAGTTATTATACCTAGGTACTGGGTGTAATTATATATGTATTGTGTAAATGATGCTATAGGTATCATTAGTAGTGTAGTAGGTAGGTACTTCGTACATACTTCGGTATCGTACGTATCTCTCGGCAAAGACTGTGTTATATTCTACAAAAAAATATTTCACAAGTACTTAACTACGTACGGGCAAGTTTTTGTATCACATTAACATTAGTAATAACTTAACTACAAGTATGAAAAGTATTTAAATACTCTATTAAACCAACGAAGTTGAATAATTGAACATATTAATTATTCTATACTAACTGGAACTACCTTGATTGAAACCAAAGACTTCTATGAAATCTACTATGTAATAGGGGGAATTCTGTGGAAATCTATTACTTTTTAGTCGTATATATAACCCCCATTATATACCGCTTTACGGGATTTTTGTTCAGATAGCGACCGCAATAACAGCAATGCGGAGAAGACACAAATCAGTAGCCGCCAGCAACCATTATAACCTGACCTCTTCTATAACTGGTAGTACACCAAAAACTTTATAATTATGTCTTGGTTACTAGCTCGCGGGTCGGACACCTCCACACATAGTGTATTTAGCCAGTGTCAAGTATTGTATATTTGCATCGAGTTTTAGAATATTTTACGTAGTCAAGTCTTAGTCATAGTCATAGTCCAGTCTAAGTCGGGTCATAGTCCAGTCTAAGTCATGCTCAAGTAAAGTGGTGGCAACTTTACAAGAAGCTTCTATGGAATTTTGGAAGCAACACGAAAAATCACGTTTCACCACATCATATCACTTGACCACACTTATGCTCGTAATTCAGCACTTAACGCGTAAAACGCCACCAATTTTAAACATTAACACTGGAAAAAGCAAAAGTTTTGAGAAATAATACAATGCAACGACGTGAACTTTTTCACGTTCCCGCCAAAACTCCGGTCGGACACTTGGTCGCAACTGAAGCCGTGCTTCGAAGCGGTGAGTTGATGGACTAATAATTAATCCAATTAAATATTTAGCATGTGAAAACTCTTGACGGGCCCGATAGCTCAGTTGGTAGTATTGCCTTCTGTACTGAGGGCTGTGGGTTCGATTCCCACCCAGGAAAAACATTTGTGTCATGAACATAAATGATTGTTCTGTGTCTGGGTGTTATATTGTATTTGTATTGTAATTATAAAGTATCAGTTATCTGGTTCCCACAGTACAAGTTATGCTTAGTTTGGGGGTAGATGGCGCTGTGCGAAATGTCCACACATATTTATTATTTATTATTATTTACGCAATTTAGCATTTCGCAAATTCAATGTAGTTGCGAATTTCTGTGAAATTTGAAATTTCATTTCATTTCATGTATATTTCCTGTTTCAGTTCATTTTTCATTTCATTTTAGCAAATGGCATAACAGTAGCAATTAGCATGCTAAGACTAATGATTTAGCATATTTATGAAATGTATGCAAAATCGCATTAATTCCCATCGCTAGTAACTAAGTAGTATCTATATATGCATTGGCATCGATGCGTGGTACGCGGTGATACTTTCATGCGGTATCTTTTGGAGGTTATCTGTGTTTATAGTATACATAATCAAGAAGAGCTCTTTATGGATCTCTTTAGCGTGTAATACGCAAGTATCCTCATTACAACTAATTCTATTAGCATTATGTAAATATCCGTCCAGTAGTTGTCAGATTTCATGTTGAACTCCTTCAGAATTTCATGCGGGTGCCTGTAATATACAATTTTAAGGTTAGGAATAGTATTGATGGACAAATAGCCAAGCCGTAGTCGCAATAGGCCACCAGAGACAACTCTCGCTCCCTCCAGCCAATTAGGTAGGTAGGTACTTAGTTCTAAGCAAGTAGGTAGGTACCTACCTATTTATGTAAATACAAATGTGAGTTAGAGTGGAGATATAGGTTATAGTCAATTCGGGCCAAGTTCTTTAGCCGTGTGATCTTGGACTACGACTAGGGTCACCCCATCCATCGCTGGCCGTGGGTGCCGTAAGGTTAAGAGAATACCTAGGGAATGGGCGGTATACATTAAAATCTTTTGCGGTCACCAAGCCGCCTGCCAAACATGGTGATTATGGAAAATCCCCCCGAATATAAGCGCCC
Source organism: Ennomos erosarius (assembly GCA_963580505.1). NCBI lineage: Eukaryota > Metazoa > Arthropoda > Insecta > Lepidoptera > Geometridae > Ennomos > Ennomos erosarius. The sequence continues at coordinate 12,520,239 of OY756982.1, forward strand.
AAAGTGGCGTTTAATGTGGCCTGTGTTCAGCAGTGGACGCCTTTCAGCTTATAATATGAGCTCACGTTTGGAACACAATACTATTATGTAAAAGGTATGTATGTAGGCATAGATTTATATATCAGGATATGCCCAAAGGAACATTTTATTTTGTCAAAATGGCGTGGGAAAAGGGAAAAGTCAGCGCCATCTATTAGATTTCGCGTGAACTACGACAAGTTGAGAAAATTAGGTGCCTATCGCTGCCATTATGTCCGTCAATGTTTATGTTTACAATGATTATTCCAAATATAAATTCGATTATTTTGTTACAAAACAGAGTGTAATATTGAAAATATTGAATTACTTGAGATAAGAAACTTGGTCTTTCTTTTTACTGCACTTTTGAGTATAGATTGTGCAACCCTTCATAATACAACTTGGCATATTTTGTTTGTGACGTTCGACCGATGCCTTCTAACTTCCATCACAGACTGAGCGCTAGTGGATGCCAATCTGTGAAATTGGCTCCCACTTTGAAGCGACGTTTTAACCTGTCATTAGGCCTGTCCTTAATATATATGTCTGTGTATGTAGGTCATGTAGGTAAGGTACTCGCCAGATAGCGTATCATGCGCACTGCGAGAAACCTCGGTCGCGTAAGAGTGAGACACGCTTAGACGCCATAGTTTTGTCACGGTCTCTCACGAGATAAAAAGTCGAGAATATTTAACATGGTGGGCATGATAGGCAGGTCAACCATCTACTGTACGCAGAACCTAATTATAGAGGTGAGAGGATTTAATAACATTACCACATTTACCACTATATATTATTTCAATGAAGATTACCTGAGATGGCAGTATTCATGGCTAGGAGGACAATCGAGAGGTGCGCGCTCGCCGGAGTACAAAGCGAGCACGATCGCTTCATACGCGTACTTGAGGAATGATGCATACGACACGGTCACCATGTAGCGGCTCATGTCTCGGAACAGCACCAGGAAACCAGTGAACAGAAGCATGGCGCACGTCAGTATCGCACCCATGAATGTGCCGTTCTGGGGACATTACCATAGTCTATTATTAACCTCTGGAATACCAGCATTGAGATGACCATAGAATAGCAATCCATGCGAGTTCGATATCGGGTCTGGAAGTTTAAGAGTTAAAGCCCGTTATTCTATCTATACTTAGTGCATGTAGTCTTCTTAATTTAGACGGGCCTGATAGCTTCATTTGGTAGGTGGTAGTAGCCCTGCCTTCTGAACTGAGGGCTGTGGGTTCGATTCCTACCCAGGACAAACATTTGTGTGATGCGAATGCGGACATCGATCAAGATAGGCGTACCTATTGATGAGTAAGAATAGTAACGAACAATAAAAATATTCTCTATTGGCAAAGAAAGAAACAGAAGTAGGTACGTGTAAATAAAACTATACTTAGCAAACTATAATTAATTGGCAACAGGAAGTAGTAGTTGGAGTAGGTTCAGCACTGTCATTTGTGTAATAAATACTACGCACTGTGTTGCGTGGAAAAAGTTCTGCGCAGGGCTGGTTTTCAGCATACCCCATTGCAGTTCTCGAACAAAGGTGTTAGTCGAGAGTTAACGAGTATGCGCGGGATTAATCTTACCACCGGATTAACGCAGGTTCCAATGACGTTCCCTATAGCGTCAGCCATCAGAGACACGTTGGCTAGAGCGATCACAAACATGAGGAACCGACACCACTCCACCGGCTGCCCGGAGAGGAAGTACGAAGGCACGGAGTACACTATGCTGTATGATATCTGTAAAAAATAAACAAGACTATTTATACTGGAAGCATAAGCGCAATATGTTCTCGTTAAAAAAACGGCATGGGCCTTCTCACACTGAGAGAGTTTATATTAATACATGCTTTTAGGCTATATATACATCACATAATGTTTTCGATTTTTGGGGTTCTTGAATATTTCCTTTTTTATGACTGTATAGGCTCGCATTTGACCGATCTCATCTGATTCTATATCTTACGCTCTGCGGGGTTACTCTGACACTCGATTTCAATCGTAATTCGGAACGAATACAATACCTACTCTTAAATCCGATACTAGCGCGCGATTAAAATCTTTGTCGATGGAATTTCATGAAACTAAATGTAATCGACTCATTTCTACACAATCCGCTCTTTTTATTAAATTATTCAACATTGGGATTGATGATTAATTCGGATTAGAATTTGAGTGAAATCGGGATTGGATTCAAAAGTACTGATCTGAACTGATCTTCCCATGATATTAAAAGGAAAATTAAAAAAAAATTACCACCCGCGTCTTCAGTCTACCCGTGAACTTGGTGCATGTAACTGTGCCGAAATATCGGGAACTCAAAAATAATTGACGGGCCCGATAGCTCAGTTGGTAGTAACCCTGCCTTCTGAACTGAGGGCTGTGGGTTCGATTCCTACCCAGGACAAACATTTGTGTGATGAACATAGATGTTTGTTCTGTGTCTGGGTGTTATATTGTATTCTATGTATGTATTTACAAACAAAAAGTATCTAAGTATTATATCCGTTATCTGGTTCCCATAGTACAAGCTGTGCTTAGTTTGGGGCTAGATGGCGCTGTGTGAAATGTCCAAACATATTTATTTATTTATTTAATTCTAATCATGATAAAGATACCGTAAGTAGTATTATAACGAAAAAAAATTTTGTCGCTCCAATACAATTAGTATAAGTACTGTATACCTATCGTGATTTACTTTGGATAGGTAGGTAAATAGTGCTAAGCTAAGGCAGCACGACATTGTTGAACCTATGCATAACTTACTTGGAGTGGTACACTTATCAACAGCGCTGCTATGTAGTAAGTCTTCAGGTTGTACCAGTTGTTGAAGTTTTCTTTCTTCAGAACTGACAACTCCAAAGGAACTGGAAAAGAAATTAGGTAATTAAAAATAAATAAATCACAGAGATCACATAGATCCTGGACCTGAACTAGGGTTCTCGGGGCATGTAACCAAAGTCGACGCGCTTAGTAGCCCCCGACCGCGACCACCGTCTTCAAAAAACAAGCCAGAGTAAAATTTACATTCTCTTATTGGATTGCTTCTTCTGTAGAAGTTATCTTAACGGGATTTTAATAACATATCCCCCTTTCCTCCCCCCTTCCTTCATTCCCACCTTTCCTCCATTCCTTCTCCCATCCACCTTTCATGCGGTGAGGGAAAGATCAAAGAAGTAAGTAGGTATACAATAGGACCCCCACACTACGCATAATTCCCACTCCTATCCCTTTCAATAAAAAACTAATAGGTTTCTCTGTATCTAGGGATCTAGGAACTACACTAAAAGGATCACGGGACAACACCAAGACAGTGTCTATCTCTTGTAGTATCTTGAAGACACAGAACACACGGCTTTTAGTTACAGGTAGCTATTAAACTACATAGGTTTGGACTTTTACCTATAAAGCCGTGTTAAAATTGCTGTCGTTGATATAATTTCATCTAACAGCCTATATTGCCTGATTACCGAACCTATTGCAACAAAATAAAATAAATAAATATCTTTGAGTACCTATGCTAAATTTGGCATTTGGCATTGGCATATGCGGATGATATCAAGATATTTCGTCGAGTCTCCTCTAGGCTGGACTGTTTACGGCTCCAGGAAGATCTTGATTTAATTAATGACTGGTGTGTAATAAACCACATGTCACTCAACCCGAATAAATGCCAAGTGATAAGTTTTACCAAAAGCAAATCACCCATCTGCTTCAGTTACCACCTTGATGGAATAGTTTTAGGTCGTGTTGGTGCTGTTCGTGATTTGGGAGTAATGTTTGATTCTGTACTTTCCTTTAGGCCTCATTATGATTTTATTACGAACAGGGCAAACAGAATGTTGGGGTTTGTCTTGCGCACAGCGAAACCTTTTAGAAATAGCGCTTCGTGGATTATTTTATACAATAGCTTAGTAAGGTCTATTCTTGAATATTGCTCGTCAGTTTGGTACCCCATATACGATTTGCACGTTGACAGAGTCGAGGCTATACAGCGTAAATTTTTGAGGTCACTGTGCACTAGACTCGGTTTGAGGCGTAAGATTAAAGAATACTCGGATAGACTAGATAAATTCAAGATGAAAACGCTTGAAAGCCGTAGAAATATTACGGACTTGTGCACCCTGTACAAAATTGTCAATGGTACGTTTGGTAGTGAACTTTTAATGAATGTCAATTTCAAAGTACCCTCACGTTCTGTACGTAATTTACAGCTATTTAACATGCCACCTACCTACAACAACGTTTCACGGAATGATCCTTTACTTAGGATGTGTCGCACATATGACGGATTAACCGATCCCAGAGACATGTTTTCGTGTAGTCTTATATCTTTTAAGTTTGCTGTCAATAGTTTATTTAAGTAATTAATTCTGTTCTTTACTCACACACAGTTACTCGTATACACATTGTATAGTTAATGTAACGCAGTTACATAGTGTCAATATGTCTATACTTATTTAAGCTGTGTACGGTAATTATTGGACTTTAGGTTTATAATGCTGTGTTAACGTTGGTGGTGTATATTGTATCTAATAGCCTATTGTCTGTTACCGAAGCAATTGTAATAAAATAAAAATAAAATAAAAATAAATGTAGGACACATGCCAAACAAAATAACCAGGTAATACAGGTGACCAAAGGGCTGGCTCTTACCTCGGTCAAAGACTAAGTTTGGCCATTCAACGAGGTAATGTCGCCAGATTTTTGGGCACCTTACCCGCAGACAGCGACTTAAATGCGGTTTTTCATTTATAAGTTTATATTATAAGTTTAGATAGTTTTCGTTTTAGATAAGTACTTAGTTTAGATTTAATTTAGTTTTTAGTAATTATAGTTTAAAATAAAATAAGATTTTAAAAAATTTATTAATTTTTTTGAATGTGTGACCGAACGGCCTTAGTTTTTTATGGATGACCGATCAGAACTGTGACCGATTGGTACTAACTCAAATAAAGAGAGGTGAATGTACTGGAGTAAGTACCCATGATCTTTGAGAATTATCAATGGCATTGAATAATCAATGGTTAGCATTAGGTCAGACAATATGTATATACCTACATAGACAGAGCGCTTGCAACGTAAAAACATTACAATAAGTAATTTGAATTACCTACTTACTTATCTATAACTACTTAGTTACCCGTTTTGTGTGTCTGGTGTCGGGCTTTAGTCTTTGGTATTAGTCCTTAAAATAATTAAAAGGTTATTAGATAAAAAATGGGTTTATTTTATTTAAAATCTGGAGCCTTCCACGTAATATCAAGGTTATAATTATTATCATCTAATTCTCTGTACACAAGGTTTTCTATAATCTAAAATACAAAGTTTTATTATGTAAGTTTTCAATATTTAGCTCTTGGCCTATCTTTTATAAAATAAAATATTCACTATTAAAATTCTCTGCAGGAACCTATAATAAATTCCCGCGTTAAATAATGATGACACGGTAAAATTAAGCATGGGTGCCGTTTTATGCATTCCAATTAAGGTCATCGAAGAACCGATGAAAGATTTATCGAGCTATAGGTACCATAACAAATCTTACGAGTAGGTATAGGTTGTAATACCTACTATAAGTTGTTATGCATCATTAATAATTTTTTGTGGTATACAATAAAGAGTTTGTGTATTGTTTTGCATGTATAGGTACCTACAGTATTCTTGTCGACCATACGAAAATCCAGTTTTAAAAACACCCGCAAGGGGTTAATAGCCGACACATTTGACCACCACAGGTGGAAATATAAACCGTAAAATGATATGGTTAAAGTGGTACTTTCACTATCACACATATACCTACCCACACATCAGCCGTATAATCAGCACGCTGGCAGGCGGCTCGGTGAATGCAGAACATTTTAATGTACCGAGGATAATGCTGCTATCATTCCCTGGATATTCCCTTAGCCGGCTCTTACAGCACCCACGGGCAGAGATGGAGTGGTCCTATTCTCACACCACGCTGGGACCACACGGCTTTCACGCTTTCTATTCCAGGCTTCATACTTAGTAGTTTTTGTAAGTACAATCTTTGCTTCGTTTGGAGCTAGATGGCGCTTTGTGTAATGTCAGCAGTTCCTACGTATTTAATTAATAAAAAGATAAAAAAAAGGAATATTCATCAGTTATGGCTCTTAATAATGAAAGATAATGATCACTTTTTTATTATAATAGGTGACAAGCCAGTCGTTCGCCTGATGTTCAGCGATACGGCCGCCCATAACAGTTGCGGTATCACTCGGAACTCTAAATTATAGTTTCGCGTGACACTGAACTGCGACATAGGATGTTGAGAGAAGATGGGGATGCAAGACTCACACTTGAGGACCGCTGGCATTAGCGACGTGTAGCACAGATAGACGACAGAGATGAGTAGGTACCCCAGATTGCTGATCGTCTTGGAGCCGTCCCTCCCGGCATGCTCGTAGAACAACCCCAGAAGGATCCCAATGCATATGTGCATTAGGACTTTCAAGTGGGTCACCGTCTGCGGAATACAAAAATCACACTAATATAAATACTGTATTAGAAATGTGAAAGTTTGTGAGTATGTTTGTCTACTCTTCACGCTCTGCAACAGCTGAACGGATTGGAATGAATGGAATGGAGATGATAAAGCTACATCCATTCGAAAATTCACGGTGACTTGTGAAGAACCTACGCAACGAATTCCATACTGACACTTAATCAAAATGACGATATTTGACGTACATTTACGACGAATTCCGTACGACCCTACAATTACCTTGAAATGACGACTGTGACGTGCACAATGAACATACGCCGGATTCCATACTGCTACTGACCCTAAAGTGACTTTAAATTCTTTAAAATATTGTCTATTTGCGTCATTACCCGTCCAGTTATCTAGTGCTAGTGCTATCTGGGTTATATACTGGAATAGCACATACACGGGTAGTTAATACCGCGGGACGCAGCTAGTTACTTATTTTTCAGTTTTTTATTGAATTTAACCCAATTTGGCATGAACATAGTTTAAACGTAGAAGAACAGGGGGGCAACCGCAACGTCTTATAGCATTATTATTTCAATATTACATTGACAAATGACATAAAAGTAAGAATACTTTAATGTTGCAGAGCCAGAGCAGTTTTGATGACATCACGTTAAATCGTTCACTCAAATACAACTGTCATGTCATACTTTACATCATGTTGACACTGACGTGCGACAGTGATAACGCCATATAAAAATGTAGCCGTCTCGTTCACACGCTTGAATACTTTATAAGTTCATGGTACGAATTCGAACAATATTATTGTAACCTTGAAATAATAATGCCATGAAATGCGTCATTGGATTATGGGATTGATTTTTATTTACTGTTTGAATCATGTTGTTTTGTAATTGTATGTCCCATTATCTGTTATGTGCACTTATAAAAAAAGAAAAATAAACATGGATGGTTTTGTATTAGTTTGTGGTAGCCCAGCTGAATGATTTTTATCGCGATAATATTTTTATTTCGAGGATCTACACGTTGTCTACGCGTGTTTACGTGTATCTACGCGTCTCTACGAGTGTCTACGCGTGTCTGCGTCTACGCGTTCCTACGCGTGTCTACGCGGATGCACGCGTGTAACCCATGTATCTATGAAAGTTGAAGTAAGTATTTTAACTTAGGTCATAATTATATCATTAAAAACAGAGATTAATTAATTCTAGTATTTTAATCACACTCGATGTCAAACGTTGGTCATTGTAAGTTTTTGTGTGGTTTCTTCCCGCCACAACTGTCGAATAAGATGCTAAGTTCTTAATTTTTATTTTGGAAAAAATACCTACTTATTTCGAGCGAAACCACGGAGTATCTCTTGTATTATATTTATTTTTATAATAATAGGTAGGCTTTGTTAACATTCGACTTTTGAACGCAATTTGTTGAAGTATTAGTAGTGTATGTTATTGCTTCATTCATTACCACGTTCCGTGGAATACATAGACCCGTATTTATACGGAACGAAGGCCAGTTGAGAATCTTTGTTTATCAGGGCCATTATTCCGTATCGATTCCTTACTTCGAAACCACGCCAATTAATAATAATAATAATAAATGCATATTTATTTCCTTGCAAGTAGGTTCACAAACTTATGATGTTACGCGTAGGTATACATAAGGTACTACTAAAGTAGGTACCTAACAGAAATTACAAATTTTAATTTTTAAAATACCTAATATAGTATGTCAATAGCAAACCTGTGTTGCAAGGACTGGTGCCTGATGTAGGCATAAACAGCCTGTATCACAGGTCACCAGGCCCCACTTCACGGACATAATACTATCAAATACTAAAGTAAGTAGCATAAAACAACCAATAATCTAATGTAATTATCCCACGTAGTAAGTATACTATCAATTACAAAGTTGTTAACAAAATAGGAAACCTTTAAAATGTTGACAATCAAGGAAACAACGGTATATAAAATTCTACAATATTGTAAAAGTACCTACCTTTTTGGAGGTAGGTAGGAAAAATAAAACAATCATTTCACAGGTGAGTACCTACGGTGTGTGAGTGTTCATGTTTGTGTTGAGCGTGTGCGTGAGGGATGGCGTGATTGTAGTGAGGAGTGACGTACGGTCGTCCGAGTGTCGTGAGAGAGTGAGTGTGAATGTTCGTACATTGGTAAGTGTGCGAGTATGAATGAGCCTTGTTACAATATAAGTGCATTGCTTTGGGTGTGCCAATGCATAGTCACTATTAGTTTGAGTTTAAGTTACTAGTGTGGGAGTGCGTGTTGTACAGACAATGATTTGTAGTGTGAATCGCTGGCTTGGTTTAGTGGATTGAATTTATAGTATAAGAGCTGGAGGGCCCTACTACCAAAGGTCAGTACGAGATGAACACTAGGTCATAGCTGGGTCACATTATGGTCAATATTGTCAATACGCTCAATACGGAAAGTAAATAATATTTATGTGATTAGGCTATAGTTTTATTCAGTTACTAGAATACTTTATTCAGTAACATTGATTTAATAATGAAAATTTTTTTAGTTTTGTGATTGCTATCTTAGTTAAGTTCGGCATGTATACCGCTGAATTTGCCTTGTTTATAAAGCGCCAAACCGTCTTAACACTTTCCATCAGTTTCCAACCAGAGTTAAAAATTATAATCCAGTTGTTCCAAAGGAACACAATAACGAGTCGATGAAGGTAATAACACGGCAAAGAATCTACACTTAAATAACGTAATGGGAAAATCGTAACAATGAATTATTAAACCTATATAATTGTTGTTAAGTGTTACTAACTAGGAATGTTCAGCAAGTTTTCGGTGTCGTTGTAAGAGAGGCCTTTTAGGAAGTCAGTGACAGTTTTGTTACATTTATACTTAGTTTGGGGGAAAATAGATAGTTTTTTGTTAAGACTGTTGTAAAGGTAGGGACCGATAAATCCGAAAAAGTGATGTGATAGACTCGTGTGGAAGTGTTGCGCCTTACAAACCGTGCCCTTACGTCGTTTGTTTTTTACTAAGTCATGGTCATATTTACTAATAGAGTGCTGCTTGAGGACAGTGCGCAAGATGAACAAATGCCGTATGGTAAGAACATCCCACTTTTTATACAACTCTGCAGTGGGGAAGCGGAAGGGGAGGGAAGCACTCACCTTGAGAATAGCTCGCTGAGCCCTTTCCAGCTGAATGAGGTGAGTCTTAGCAGCTCCTCCTGTCACGTTACATCCGTTCCTTTCGTGAAAAAGGTAGAATGGAACGCTACAAGTTAATGAGCAGCTCCTCCCCTACCTAAACAGTGCCTAGGTTGACAGGATCCTAAGAGCTGAAGAGAAAAAAAGGAATTGGTAACAGATATTTATTTTCGTAAATTTTACAAGCTTTGTAGAAAGCAAAAAAAAGAGTCTAGATGATGCGGAAGAACGCGAAATTTAAGTTGTTTACGGCCTACAAGTTATCACGGTAGAATTAGAATGTTATTGGATCCAAACAAGGCCCACTTCCGGGTCTTCAGATAAACAAAGCCCGCTTCCGGTCTTTAACGAGGCCCACTTCCGGGTCTTCAAACAAACAAGGCCCACTTCCGGGTCTTTATTCAAACAAGGCCCACTGTCGTTATAGAGACTGAGGAATTCGTTGCCTTTAGTTTGTCCGACTTCCAGAGTTCAGCGGCTAGCTCATTCAGTTATTAGCTTCTGGATCCAGAAGAAGATTCTCGTCCTTCCACCGTCGATGAAGTATTATTACGCAGCTCAGATTCAAGATGCAGGAGCAGGAGACACGCAGGTATTAGTCGTCAAAGCTTTGACGGACGACGGGCCGGAACATGGTGATGAAGTTATATTGCCACTCAATGTTTGAAAAAGGCAAGCCGGTCGTCTCACTGGTTGACGCTCGGCGATAGATTCGTCGTGTTAGATACGGCGGCCGACGGTGACAACAGATGTAGTTTCGGCGATCAGCTCTCGGCGATAGATTCGTCGTAGTTTCGCGACTGGCTGTAGCGGATGTAGCTCGGCGATCGGCGATTTGACAATGGATATGTCGTGGCGCAGCGATTGACGTAGATGGAGATTCACTTCACAATTTTGGTGTTGGATAGCCAAAGATGGTTTTTGAAGGCGTTCTTGAGTTCCCGGGCCTTGCCTGGCCCGGGAATGGCCTTATATCAATTTAGTGTTCCTCGTTCGAGGAGTAAATTGAGACTGCCATTCCATAGCGACAGCTTTTCTAAAGAAACCTCGCTAGCATTCCAAGGTTCTAGATTTTTGCAGTTTTCAAAATTTTGAATACAGAATAGTAAAAAAAATAAATCTAGAGTCAAAATACATACAATCATGGCCAAACTATAAAATACCTCACTGAAATTGACAGTAGAAAAAGAAAAATATGAATTTGAAGAGAAACTAAATTCGAAACAAAAAAAAACAGTTTCAAAACAACTGCCATCCGAGCAGTCGTGTCTAGAAATCGGGCCCGTGACCCGCGCGCAAAATCGATAAAGTGATGTAAAATTTTGAGAAAATCAAGTTTTTTTGTGCTTAAATTACTGTGAAAAGGACTGTCAAGTGCTGTGATGTGAAAGTTGTGAATGAATAATAGAAACCAGGTAATATATTATGATATATACATACATGTAGCATTACACTCCCCAGGAGGTAATACAGTACCCAACTACAGACTGACAGAGGGCGCTGTAAACTTCCCTGACTGTACGGTGGTCAGACACATGTCTCATCGATTTAAAAATATAAATGAGTTTCCTAAGTCTAGTGACCAGTATTGCGATATGGGGTTTGAATGTAAGTGTTTGGTCAATAGTTATATCCAAGTACTTTATCACATCCGTTCTGCTGAGAGTAGCGCACTTGCAGTTTAGACAAGACTTACAAGAATGAGCAGTTATGGTTAGGTCAGCAGGTGGAAGGGAGCTTGATCGCATTGCAAACGCCATATATTTAGTTTTAGAGACATTTAAAGTTAGAATATTGTTATGCAACCAAGTAGAGATAAGATCAAACCCTTTTTGTGCGGATGCGAAAACCTCCCTCCAGCTGGTTCCACTAAATAAGAGTGCAGTGTCGTCGGCGAAGGTAAGTATTCTACCCTCATCCAACTGGTGACGACAGAGCCCATCTATATACACCAGAAAGAGCGTGGGACCGACAACACTGCCCTGCGGCACGCCATAAGTGACCAGCTGTTCATCACTCATCCAATTATCAATCTTAACCCGCTGCGTCCTGTGAGTAAGATAGTCACGGAATAATTCGTAAGGGATTCCACGGACTCCAAACTGGCTGAGCTTACTGAGCAAGTGCGCGATAGAGACCGTGTCAAATGCTTTGGCCAGATCCAAAAATATAGTGACACACTTCCGCTTTTTGTCGAGATTTTGAATAATGAAGCTCGTAAGTTCATGTACTGCGTCGTTAGTAGAGAGCTTGGCGCGAAAACCAAACTGCGATTGTGATAGTAGATGATTAGATTCGAGATATTGCATAAATCGTTTATTTATTAGTCGTTCTAGTATCTTTGATAATGTCGGAAGGATGGAAATTGGCCTAAAGTTATTTACATAGTCTCTATCCCCGTCCTTGTGTATGGGCTTAATCAGAGCAGTTTTAAATGCCCTAGGGAATACTCCTGTGGACATGGCTAGATTACAAATAACCACAATAGCCGGAATCAGTAAATTTGCGTATCTCTTTAAGAAATTTCCAGATATTTGGTCGATCCCCACAGAGCACTTATTTTTAAGTCCCTGAATAAGATGTAAAATTTCAACTTCATCGGTATCCTTGTCTTACATAAGAAATCTGCGAAACTGTATTCTCTATGAAACGAAAACAAAACCGCGCGAAATGAATTTGGAATTGGCGCGATTTGAACTGTCAGAAATCTTATGTTTTTCCAAGACGCGTTCCGAAACATCAACACATCAAAAGATATGACACTTATGTCAATTTATTTTATTCAAAATAAAGATAACTTTAATGTAAAGTGACGGTATATCTGACGCTGTGACACGATTTGAACATGACACGATAACGACGTGGTTTTGTATCGTGTGGAATCTGTGTTTCCATAGAGAATAACCGCCGCGTAGCGGCGTTTGACCGCATTTCACAGTACTATTTAAATACTTATTGTCATCGCATTGTTCTAAAGTTTTATTAGATTCATTGAATTTTAAGCGATCGACGACATGGCGTTGTTCTATAAATACGGGTCATAATGATGTCATTATTTTATGTCTAAATATTTATCAAATATAAATAGAATGCAACAACTTGGAAATCCGTCTATTGTATGTAGATTTAGAATGAACTAACATTAGGTAAATAGATAAGTGTGAAAAGGTGATAATTTTTTATATTGTTATGTAGTAGTAAGTAGGTACATGTCTACGTACGCACTTCAAAATATATTTTAGTTTATTATGCGGTCGGTACCTAGTCGGTATATCTATATCTATCTATACTACATATAATAAAACTGTAGAGATAAAAAAATCTGTAAATGCAAGATATCGAAAAAAAAATATTACACAAGTAGGCTTGAAATTTTTCGCTGATCACGTTAAGCTACTTTTTAGACATTTTGTCTGTCTGTTTGTTTGTTTGTTTGTTTGTTTGTTTGTTTGTTTGTTACGGCACAGTTCCGAAATTACTGAACGGATTTTCATGCGGTTTTCACTAATAAGCTTAGAAAAACCCGGCGCAAAACATAGGATATATTAAATCTTAAATATCGTTAATTTTTTTTTGTGAAAATGATTAAGATTTCATTATGAAAAACGAAACGAGATTGTAATAAGATGGCCGCTTCAAGCCTTCAAGGTAAGTTTTTTTTTCTTATTGTTTAGCTCCACACATAGTGCCTATTTAGCCAGTGTCAAACGGTAAGTTTTATTTTGGCTACTAATCATAGATTTTTTTTTTAGATGAGAGAAATAAATCTCTCTCTCTCTCTCTGTCTGTGCTACTGACGGTAATTTTATCTCGGATTTCCCCGGAGGCACAGATTAAAGAAAAAAATATCTGTTACTATTATGGCGCGGCTTCATATACGCCCGAACCTTCGCTGTTGAGTTGGCGCGCAATAACATCTCTATTGACTATCCTCGAAGTTTTTGTAGCACACGAACCCGGATACACGGTCAATTTGTTTGTCTGCTGCGCGACCGACGTGGGCTAAATAAAATGGAGGAAGCAGTAGCGTTATATTGCATGTTGGCGAATAAATATGTTTTACAAACAGTGAGAGTATTATTTGCAATTACAAAAATAAATTTTAATAGTTTTAATTTACAATTCCTTATCAATATGAAGTAAACCAATTTTTTATTATTTGTCTGTTTATCTGTCCCTTTGAATACGGATCACGGTTGTTATAGCGGCAACAGAAATATATCATTTGTGAAAAATTCAACTGTCTAACTATCGCGATTCATGAGTACATCCTGGTGACTGATGGACAGACGGACAGACAGACAGACAGACAGACGGACAGCAGAGGTTTAGTAATAAGGATTTACCCTTTGAGCACGGAACCCCAATCATTTTTATTTCATTCTGAACAATCCCCACTGCACTAAGCAATGAGGAAGTAAATTGATGCATGTTTTTATTTATAACTTAAAACAGTAAATAGCAATTGGCGCGCCTGCATTACCGGCAGTGTACCGTGCTTTTCGGGCTACGCCGAAATACATCGCGCGATAACTTCGACTGCGCTCGATGCAATGCAGATTAGAGAAAAACAATGTGTTCATTATGTAAGTAACTATACTCAAGGAAGCCATATGTATTACATATAGATAAGTTTTTTCGTTAATCTGTGGTCCAAACTATAAAAGAGGATAGGTATGAGAACCTTCTTGAATATGAGCACGACATAGAGAACAAGGAATTTTGAAAACTATAAACTTCTTAGACTTTTTATTATAAGTTTTAAGGCTTCACGCGATATCATATTTAACCAATATTGAAACATAACTAAAATTATTATTCATGTTTTCGATTTATTGGGTTCTGGCGAGGGCAAAATTCTTTATTGGCGATCTGCTATTATGTATTAGTTTTCAAAAATCTACTACGTGTTACCATTCGAAATAAGTATTTAAAATTGTATTTATAGTACCTATAGCTTAACCTATAGTAGTAACATATTCAGTAATCTGTGCCTATAGGTTCTTAATTTATTGACCCTTGCTTTTGCTACACATTGTAAAACCTTTTTTAATGGAGGTATACCTTTTTTATTTTGGCATTAGAGAAAATTTGTATTTAGCCAATGATAGGAAGTATTTTATGAAAACTGTTTAAAAGGGTAGGTTCTTAAGACTTTTTATAATCATTCATAAGGCTTCACGCGATTATCATACTTAGCCAATATTGAAGCTTACTTAATTAACATTTGTATTCAAGTTTTCGATTTATAGGGTTTTGGCGGGAGCAATGTTCTTTACTGGCGATCTGGTCAAATGTATTATTTACTTAAACTTACTACACGTTGCCAATCTAATTAGGTAGATAAAATTATTTTTGCTCTTCTGCTACATTCTTGATCGACCCCAAGGAAGGTTTAAGGTACCTGGGGGTCTAGCAAAGATACCAACCACTAACGCTAACTCCAAATGTACTAAGATGACATTTCGGAAATCGCTTACTTTTCCACAGCTAATGTCATTTCAATACAGTTTTGGAGTTAGCGTTTGGCGTTAGCGTTAGTGGTTGGTATCTTTGCTAGACCCCCTGTAGTATTTATAGCTACTTAAGTTATAGACCCTTACCATTGCTACGCATTAAAACCTTTTTTATCTTTTTTTTTTTTTTAATCATAATAAAAGGGCTTTGTCACTCATGTGATTATGCCGCCCTGGTTAGGTTAAACAAAGATAATATTATCATATTTTTTCTGATACACACACATAGCAGTTCCATCAGTCTCTAACTGTTAATCTATATAATATTCTGGCTTCATCCGAAAGTGGCTCAGCCAATATGCGGTTACAACTGCTCACTTCGCTCAAATCCAGACCACAATTGTTTCGAGCGATAGCGTTCCGGGCACATTCCACCAATATATGGTAAACATCATCTACGACATTACACGTTTGGCAGTTTGGAGAATTAACTTTGCGCATTAGATAGGAGAACTTGTTGCATGGAATGTGCCCGGATCTAAGCCTTAATCCTATTACAGTTTCTCTTCTACTTAAAATGGAATTATCAATCCAAGGGGAGTTCATTGTGTGAGGCTGGATCGTACGGTACCAAATACCTTTCTCTCTTGACCTCTCATCAAAATATTCATGCCACATACTATGGCATTCTTTCTTTATTATAGGGATATAATTAGGATAGGAAGGCGTAATATACATAGTAATCCCATCGTTTACAGCTTGTTTCGCCAGGTCATCAGCTAATTCATTGCCAATAAGGCCAATGTGAGACGGGATCCACTGGAGTATAATATTTTTGGAACCATCTTGTAGCTTCAAAAGAAGCTTTAGTATTGTATATGCTACAGGTAATCCTCGAAAGTTCGAAGACACCGAGCCAGGTGTTGAAGAGCGCTTCTAGAATCAGTCAGAATCACCACGCTTGAATAATTTGTGGAGTCTATGTATGATGAAGCTTCTGCGATAGCTACAAGTTCCACTTCCATTATTGATAAACTAGACTCAATTTTGAATTTAGCATACCCGTTGGTATAATTGTCGACAAAAGCTGCACTAGCACCAGTGCTATCCTTAGACCCGTCAGTAAAAAATTTGACAAAAGTTGTATATTCCTTATTTAGATAGTCTATCGACATATTCTTCAGAGCTAATGAATGAAATTGGCGTTTAGATTTCGCTACTCCCACTATATCAAGCCTAATAAATTTTGACATTTCTATGCTGCTTACCCATACGTCTAAGGAGAACATGCCTATTTGATCGCTTGTCTGAACTGGGCAAGAAGTAAAAGTCCGATGCACCCATGTGAGACAGGATTTTTTTTTGTTGTTCCAATATCCGTTAAGCGTCAAGTCTGATAGCTCTGTAATTAATTTGATGGAGGAGTTATTTAAAATCGATCTATTTTTAAACCAGAACTTTCCGCCTAGGTATCTTCTTCGTAAGTGTAATGGAGGCAAACAAAGTTCGCACTCCATTACATGTATCGGAGTGCTTCTAATAAATCCCCCGACAGTTCTCATGGCTTGATTGTGGATTTTATCCAGCTTGGCCAAGTTGGTTTTGCAACAGTTGTCATATAAGAAACTCGCGTAATCTAATCTACTTCGCAATAATGATATATACAATTTACGCAGGTGCTTTGGATGAACCCCCCAACCAGAGCCTGATAATACTTTAAATATATTAAGAAATTTTAAAACTTTTGCAGATACTTCATTTACATGCTTGTTCCATCTAAGAGAGCGATCCAGCCACACTCCTAGATATTTCACAGAATCAACGTTTTCTAATCTTGCACTATTAATTTTAAGAATAACATAATTTTTTTTATTACCTCTTTTAAATAAACAAACTTTACTTTTTGTATGAGATACGTCTAAATTAATATTCCAAAACAGTTCACATATTCTATCTAAGGCATTTTGTATTTGGTTTGTGGCTTCATAGAGGTTATTTGAAGTTACATAAAGAACATAGTCGTCTGCATATTGTGAAATATCCACCCCAGTCGCGAGAGTTATATGCTTACATATTTCGATCGTTGCTACATTAAATAACAGGGGTGAGATCGGGTTGCCTTGTGCGATGCCACGTACTGTAGCTCTAGTTAACTTGTAGTCAGGGCTTTCAATAATAAGGTTTCTATTTCTGAGAAATTCCCAAAGGTAGTTACAAAACTTTGATCCTACGTTTAATCTATCTAGTGTAATTAAAAGACTATTAATGTCGACGTTATTGTAGGCATTATCGACATCTAGAAAACAACCAATTGTATAGTGGTCCCTAGAAAAGCCAATTTGAATTTTCGAGACTAAATCTGTCAGATTATCAAGACAAGATCTACCTTTTCTGAAACCGTTAGTTTCTTCAGCAAACAATTTGTTACTCTCCACGTGCCATTCTATTCTATGATTTAATATAGCATGAAATGTTTTACACACACAAGACATAAGAGATATTGGTCGAAGAGATGATACTGAATTAGAGTCTCGCCCCGGTTTCGGGATGGGTATTATGCCTATATGACGCCATTGATTTGGGACGAAACTTAATGATAAAAGAGATTGTAAAGATTTAATAAAACACTTTTGCCGATATCAGGAAGGTTGAATATCATGCTGTATGAGATATCGTCAGAGCCAGGTGCGGTATCTTTATGTTTGAGGCATCGCTCAAGTTCTTGAATAGAGATTTTTGTTTCTAATTTGGAATTTAGTGACGTAAACGCTGGGCATGGTAATTCAACAGAATCAGGGGACAGGTTACATAGCAAAGTTTCGGCCATTGTTTTATCTGTGTACGTCTTTGAATACTTGTATCCTTTAAGCCATCTCATTCTGCGCCACATCTCACTCACCGAAGAAGTTTCATTCAAAGAAGAACAAACATCCCACCAAATTTTACTTCTAGCATTTCTTATACACTTTTGAGAGTCAGCCGTCTTTTCTTGCAATTTGTTTAAATTAACCGGGGTGGGATTTCGTCTGAAATTGGTTAAGGCCAATCTTCTTTCAGCAACAGCTTTCGACAGCGTTGGTGTCCAATATGGCTTAGGGATAAATTTACTGTTTGGGTTCTGGCATATTCTGACGTCTGGTATATGATTATCAGCTGCATCTTTGATTATTGCAATAAAAGTGTCATAAGCAGTTTGAAGATCGTTAGGCAAAACTATATCAGAAAATTTCCTTGTCAAATCTTCTTTTTTTATCTTGGCTTACTTTAATAGCCAGAGTGCGTGCTATTATTTGTATTTAGCCAATGATACGAAATTTTTTATGAAAACTGTTAAAAAAGTGTAGGTACTTAGATATAATAATATGTAGGTATTCATTATGGCAATAAAATTATATCCTCGAATTAACAACAACATGGCGCGTAACGTTCGTTTTTGACCTTTTTTTGATTTGTTCTTCTTCTTCTTGCATGTTGAAATAAGTTTTTAATAGTTAAAATATTTTAGATCTGTGGGCTTTTAAATAAACCACGGGAGCAAAAAATGATTGATTTCTCGGTTACTTCAAGAAGGTTATAGTTATAGTAGGTAAGTAACTATCTTTGGGTGTTAGTAATAATTATGTAATGACGATTTAACCTACTTCTTCACTTTCATCACTAGGTAGGTATGTTGAAAGTGCAGTGGGAATGAGACAGCGTGGAAAATAGTGGACATAATAATAATTATAACTGTCGATTCTTTAAGGAGTGGTGGTTTAGTATTTGTAATTCCTAATTAATATTAAGAAAATTAATTATGTACGCATCGTTTAGGTAAATGCATATGCAATTTATAAACTTATTATTGACACTGACCTAAACAAAATTTATTGAAACTTCTGTTTAAGTTAAAGACCTGAGTGAAGTGATGATGATTCCTTTTTGTTGTAATATGAAGAGGTACTTATAAAATTGAAGTTTTTTGTTTGAAAATTCTTTTACTGTTATCAATCTATATTAGACTCAAAACATTTAATTTTAGGTAATGGCTTAAATAGCTTCCACTCACGGCTATGCTTGCGTTATGCCTATAACCTATGCTAATACAGGTTTACTGTGCTCAGCTTCGAAAAGATTTAGTGGATTTTGTTGTTTGGTACGAAATGCATGATCTATTATTAGCCTATAACGTAAAAATAACATAACACAAGCGTGCGAAGCCGCGGGCAAAAGCTAGTAGATAAAATAAAAAGATGGGAAAACCCGGCGTTGCTTAATTTTTGAAACGACGTTTCGATTCTAGCAAATGTATACTTTTTAGCTTTTTTTAACACGTAAGGCACCATTATAAAATCTGTGACGTAGGTAAAGAAATAAAATGGGAAAATTATAAAATTATAATGAGACCCAGGCTCCTTGGAGACCCAAACAACTTTTCACGATATTAAGTATTAGGCCTGAGTCGAAGCAGCGTGTTTTCGAACTGTAGCAAAGATCCCAAACGCTAATGCTAACGCCAAACGCTAAATCCTACATGTATTGAAATGACATTAGAGCTACGGAAAAGTAAGCGATTTTCGAAATGTCATTCCAATACATTTACCCGCAGGAGCTCATTGTGTTAATATACCAGATGGGGAAGAAAGGTTCTCGAGTGGCGACCACGATCCGCAAGACGCAGCGTAGGCCGGCCTCCCACTCGGTGGACCGACGATCTGGTGAAAGCTGCGGGGAGCCGATGGATGTAGGAGGCGAGCAGCCGATCTAAGTGGCACTCCCTGGGGGAGGCCTATGTTCAGCAGTTGGCATCTTCAGGCTGTTAATGATGACGATGATGATGATGAAAAATCATTAAGAACTTACCCAATCTCTATACTGCTGCACGGCACATCTCCTAAAGAGCACACCAAACTTGTAAATTTCATGAGGGCTCCTCACAAGAACCGATATCTTGTCACAGAGAAGGTTTGCTCTGCCATTGTCCACGACGGTGGGTGTGGCGAGTTTCCGGTCGCCTCTGTGGGTAGTTTGCGAACACCTTTCTGCTAACATCTCGTTGAATTTGCCGTATTCTCCCGTTGCTATTTCTAGAACTGAAGTTAGGAGAATACTGGCATTAGGCTACGGCAGAGGTCTACAGGGTAGGTATAGCTTTACATCTGGTCAATAATTTTATAGTGGTACTACTTCTCTGAAGGAGAAATAATCGTGGGCGCCGCGACATGTAAAATAAAATAAGTTGAAACGTGTTTTAAACTGGCGATGTCTGGCGTAGTGAACCCGTAATAATTATACAGAGTGTTTGGTAGAGGGGTAGAGGGTTTAATTTAGTATCTATTTGGAAAACACAAATTCGCGTGGAAGCCAATAGATTATAAACTTTAAAATTTTATTTAAAAACATTTGGCATGTTTATTCTCATTTTATTGTTTTTTAAGTATCTCAGATGTAAGTACCTATGTTTCATCTACTTAAGGCACTTTTAGATCCCAACCAAACCAAAATACTACCAAAGTACTATGCTCTTAATGTTAGGACAAAATGAAAAGCAAAATTAAACGATACTTATAATTAAATTTACTGGCTTTTATGCAAACTTGTATTTACCAAATAGATCTCCCTACCTACACCCCGTTTGGCTAACCCTTTTTATCTTTTTTTTTGAACAGGCTAATGCTGGAGGCTTTTACCGACCTTTACAGCCACACCACCGAGCGGGCAACTTTGGCTAACCTTCTAACCTCTACCAAACATCCTGTATATAAAGCTCTCCCAGTCTGTTTAAAACGCAGATAAGATAAAATAAAAACTACTGTATAAAACAAAAAAGAAACTGGAGATTTAAAAGTACTGTCAAATGAGTTGTATTGTACCAAGGAACTTATACGTTTACTTAAAACTTCCTTGTATTGTACATTAAGTAAGTACCTAGTTATTCTATGGTAACTATAACATAGAATAACTACATTTGGGTACCATTAAAAAAGTTTACAAAGGATAAGGGACTTTAAATACTTATTAATAATAACTTCATATCCCCTAATTAATTTTTGATGAAAATTATTAAACGTTTTAAGGAAAAATTATTACAAAGGAAAACTTATATCAACGATACTTTACTTATATCAAGAAACAAGATTAATAACGCTTCCACTTTAATTAAATCTGTTCCTTAACTGACGCGTTATCATCGATAACTTGCATATTTTATCGTCGACAATTATCAAATCAATATTACCATATCAATTAACGTTTAGCGTAATTATTATGCAGGAATGGTCGTAAAATTGTAATAGTAATACTTTAACTTAATCAGTAGGTATATACTATACAAGCCTACTCCTAGCCGGGGTTAGTTATCGCAAGGAAATTTAAATGGTGTATAAATTACCCCTGCGATCAGCTCTTGCTTGCACGTCATTGATTGATAAAAAACAGCATAACTTTCACAACTTACCTAACTTCAAAACGCAGTAAGGTATTATTGGTTGACTTTTGAATAAGATGCTCCGTTTTGAAATTGCGGCTCACCAAAGTGTGACTACATAAAACGAACTACAGTATGGGAAGTCCTCTCTAACGGGTGGGCAACGCACCGGCAATGCCCTTGGTGATGCAGATGTCCATAGGCGATGGTGACCACTTGCCATCAGGTGGACCGCCTGCTTGTTTACCAGTCATAACTTAAAAAAATATTGAAATACTGACAGGGCTTCTGCCAACTGCGCTGTGAGTTTGTCTATGAGTTATCATTATTAATGCCGGCCTCACGCATCGTCGCCCGAAGACATCCACTGCTGAACAAAGGCCTTCCCCACGATAGAGCGCCACTTTGAGCGGCCATACCTCCTGCATCCGTCGGATCCCCGCGATTTTAACCAGATGCTATTTAAACTTGCTAAGCGATATTTGAGCTATACCTATCGGTCACTTTAGTTCTCCTGCGGATCTCCTCATTTCGGACCCCGAGCCTAATAAGCCTTAAAAGGCATGACTACGACCTACTATACTGATACTACGACCATGTTTAAATGCTACTAATGCCTTTAATTAAAAATTCAATAGATCCATTGCGCCCACTGTACTCCCAGAGATGACATTTCAAATTATCAAATGAATTCATTCCACCATATTATTTTTAGACTGATATTTACTTAAATTATTTGTTTAGATATAAATTACAATTACTTATGCAAATATGAATATTTTATACGGCAGGAATACCTAATGTAGTTATAGATAAGTATAAAAAAGTTAGATATAATGAATGTACAAAAACATAAAAAACTATTTAAATTCAACGCCGTCATAGAACTGGTTTTGAAAATCTAGATTTTTAGGGTTCTATTAGTGCTACGGGGAAGGTTTTCTATTACCATTTTTAGCGTATGAAGGCACCGCTCTTTTGTGACATGGGCCATCACCTTAGCTTGCAGAGTGCTCCCATTTGGCTCACATATTTTATGCTTCCGGCTATTTCAGCCAGGAGGGGATGATAGGGAGCACAAGCTAGATAATTTCATGTTCTTCTTCTCTTCTACT
Organism: Ennomos erosarius; assembly: GCA_963580505.1. Lineage (NCBI taxonomy): Eukaryota > Metazoa > Arthropoda > Insecta > Lepidoptera > Geometridae > Ennomos > Ennomos erosarius. The sequence goes on from OY756982.1 coordinate 12,542,921, forward strand.
CGTCTAGGCAAGTGGTCAGCCTTGGTGTCAGAATTTTAGGCCGCCCGAAGGCTTCTGACTTGGCTTAACGACTATTGTCTAACGACAACAGCCGGGACCGACGGCTTAACGTGCCCTCCGAAGCACGGTAGCGCTCAGTTCTAAATACCAACTTTTTGCTGTAGCGGTCACCCATCATAGTAGTGACCGCAGCGAACGTTGCTTAACTTTACCGATTGGTTAACTTCATGATAAATCATAGTGATGACTCTCTTTAAAAAAAATTCGAGTCAGGTGTTATAACTGAGAATACTTTTCAATACTTAAAACGTCGTAGGAACCTTTCCTCTAAGGTTTAAAACCGGCGTAGTGTTATAGTACGTACATTTTTGTAATAAAACTCCGCGGAACCCTAAGTGTAAGGATGGCCAGACATACTCTTGATGTTATTAAATTGGTTTCCAATTAAATTAATTATATGTTTTTTATAAGTAAGTATTATAGGCACATAAGCAGGCGGCCCATCTGATGGTCATTATGATGGAGTTTTATTACCTACAGTTTTTTGTAAACAGTAATCAAATATCCTTAAATGGATATAGGTAGATTGTAGACTATAAATAGGCACCTAAACTTTAGTTCGGTGGAAGTAAACATATTTTTCACCTCAGCAGCTCGAAATAGCACCCTTTGCTGCGAGAAAACAGTGTGCAAAATCGTATTTTGCTCACTGCGTGAGACAAAGTGATTTTTTAGTATTATGACTTTGCGGTAAGCGTATTTAGCCAGCTTTAGGTTACATTTTTTTATATTTTGACTCCACACTTGAGCCAGTGTCAAGTATTGTTATTTTTCATCATGTTAATTGAATATTTCACGTAAAGTCAAGTCTTAGTCATAGTCATAGTCCAGTCTAAGTCAAGTAGTCATAGTCCAGTCTAAGTCATGCTCCAGTAAAGTGGTGGCAACTTTACTAGAAGCTTCTATGGAATTTTGGAAGCAACACGAAAACTCACGTTTCACCACTTCATATCACTTACCCACACTCATGCTCGTAATTCAGCACTTAATGCGTAAAACGCCACCAATTACCCACATTAATACTGGAAAAAGCACAAGTTTTGAGAAATACAATGCAACGACGTGAACATTTCCGTGTTCCCGATAAAACTCTCCTTATATGGAGTTGTGGAGAGAACATGAAAAATTTTTTTCTTATTTTTCTTTGACACACTTTTGACGGGAACGCGAAAGCGTTTCGTTACTGGGTAAGTACCACAGAGCTATGAAGAATATGACGCAACGCAACGCGAGGCGAAGCAAATTTTTTTTCTTGCTCTGTGGTAAGTACCTACCTGAGTTTTGTCAAGAACGCGAAAAGTTCACGTCGTTGCCATGGAGCTATTAAAAAGTCGTTGCATTGTATTGTTTCTCAAAATTTGAGCTTTTTCCAGTGTTAATGTTCAAAATTGGTGGCGTTTTACGCATTAAGTACTGAATTACGAGCATGAGTGTGGTCAAGTGATATAATGTGGTGTAACGTGGTTTTTCGTGTTGCTTCCAAAATTCCATAGAATCTTCATGAGTTAAACTGGACTAAGATTAATATCACTAAGACTTGACGAAGTACGTAAAATATTCTAAAACTCTGAAAATATCCAACAATACTTTACACTGGCTAAGGTAGGTACTTAAAAAAGTACCTACCTGTAATGATGTTCTCACTGCTGAGGTGAAAAAATTGTATGTGCTACTCGAGAGCAAAGTTTTTGCATCTCGTGTCTTTGAATCCCTCGCTCGCTCAGGATTCTAACTTAGAATCACGAGCGTAGCGAGTACTAGAATGCTTCATTTGCACGGGGTTCAACATCAGCACTCGAAGCAAAAATCAACTTTGCTCTCTTGTTCCACAAATAACTATATTATTAGCATTACCTTACCATTACCTTCTAGTCGTTTTACCTTAATAAAGCAAGTTGCCAACCGAATAAAGAAAAAAAGAAATACTCCAGACATCTAAGGCTGACATTCAGAGACAATGCATCGAGTTTACTCCGATCGAACTCACGCGAGTTCAAACTCCGGACACGGCGAGTATACTCCGCGTTTTTAAATTCACAGTCGAGTTCCAACGTAAACTCCGCCCTCACTCCGCCGAGTAAACTCCGGCCATAGACAAGTGTAGTTTGACATTAGTGACTTACACGTTGTCTTTTTTATTTGGCAGTATTATGCTAAAAAGGGAGAAAAAATAGCAAATATTGTATGAATAACTGAAACAGGAGATCAAATTTACTGGTGATCACAGATTAGAGAAAATAACTGGTGATAAATAAATACTCTTTGAAGGAGACTTTAAAAAGCCCGCCATTTCTCTTTATTTGTTTTTTCAATTATTATGATTATTATGAATGTTGTTATTTACCTAAATAATAAAAAAACGAATGAAATTAAAACTTACAATGGAAATGGAAATAGCAATGGAAAATAAATCGTCTCTATAGTGTTCACAGTACTTGTTCACAAAATCTGAGGGAGCTAATAGCTCCATACATATAAATTCTAGAAACTAAATAAAAATACATGCTTCATTTTAATAATAGAAAAGAAGAACTATGGAGCCAACTTGCAAAGCGTTGATGATTTCTTCATATGTGCATGGTAATTCCTAAAAGGTACCATATGAATTGATTTTTATTTAATAAACCTAGACCTACCATTAATTTAAGATTAATTCTATATTATAGGTTAGGTACCTACTCACAAACAACTTAAAAAGGCATGGAATAATGTGATTGTGAAGACACAAGCCGGGGCAGTAAAATCTACAATACAACAAAGAAAAGAAAACACACAGAATCTGCCAGTAAATTACTATTAGATTTTTTTATTGTTATTTTCATTATAAATAAATCTATGAAGTAACTAATTTTATTTCGTAATCTATTCGTTTTATTCAATACTAATTACATTTCTTCACAAAAACCACATTAAAAATTGATTTTAAGCAGCATTGTTTTTAAAAACATGCGTGATAATAAAGATGGCGGTGCCTGAGCACGGCTCGAGTCACCGATTTCGTGGCTCAGCCCGTCTCATGCTCAGATGAGCATATACTCGTACTCCATATACTATACTCATATACTCGACTGTGAATGCCAATTCGATCGAAGTACGAGTCTAGACTCCAATTTTGACATAACGGAGTTTGAGTTCGAACTCGAACTCGTCTGTGAATGTCAGCCTAATACTATTAGAATATGTCTGTGAAAAATCACACTGTGATTTTTTCTAATACTTAATCTGATATTTATTGTAAATATTTATTCGGTTGGCAACTTGCTATATTAAGGTAAAACGACTAAAGAAACCTAACCAGCCATACAGGTTTGTAGAATATAGGTCTAGGCGCTTATTTAGAATTCAACCATATATTGCTATCAGCTGGTATTAGATACCTAAGTCATCTTATAATACAGACTCCAAAACTATTATTCATCATCATCATCATCATCATCATTATCAGCCTGAAGACGTCCACTGCTGAACATATGACTCCCTCAGTGAGCGCCACTTTGAGCGGCTGCTCGCCCCTGCATCCATTGGCTCCCCGCAGCTTTCACCAGATCGTCGGTCCACAAAAAGGGGCCGGCCAACGCAAAAAGAATCATTAAATCAAAACGACCAAACAAGACTAGATAACATTAGTTTTTAACCAACTTAAGAAAAGAGAGATTCTCAATTCAGTTCTATTTGTTTTTATTTTTTGTTAATTTTTACCTCAGAACTCTCTTATTTGTAGGGTAATGGGGCGTTTCACACCACAAGTGGCCCGAAACGCCCCATTACCCGTTTGTAAACCGATTTGGAAAATTCTTTTTTATTTTACAGATTAAGCACGGCAAATGGAGGCAGGTGGGGGAAGCACCTGTCTTCTTTCACCTTCGTCCATTCATACTTTTTCCTTATAACTTTTCTCCACTTTGCTCTCTTACCCATAGTACAGAATTGGAGTGGATTTGGACCTAATACTGAAGGTTGGATATCCGTAATTTGTGAACCCCAAAAGTATCACGACCTATAATATAAACTATAAAATCTTGTATATGGTAGCACTGTGCATTACTACAAAAAACTTTTAACACTTTTAATTGGTTGAACCATTAATTCTTCTCGAAAATACAACCAGTTAAAAAAATTCAGATTGTTTAATACACTGACAAATTGACAGGTAATGACATAAAAAACTGATTGCTATATGTAAATGTTTTTGGGGTTCCAAAATATTCCACTGCAGAGTTAGCTTTGATAGACTACTAGGTATACTTACAGTAGTCAGCAGGATTGTGGTACATAGGACACTGCAGGCCGACCGATGCAAGAAAAGATACGGTGTTGTCACTGGGGCCGTTGTATATGCACATCCCTTGTGCTAACATGTACACCTGGAATATAAACATACTTCAGTAAAAGTTAAAGTGTGATTTAAACGTAATGGCGGCTGTGAATTCGGCGCAAAACGTTAAGTAAAATTAGATGTCGCGGACAGTGGTTAAGTGGGGCGGTTCACCGACGCCATTCGGTTTGTACCTTACTAGGTTTACAGTGGACAGTTGAGGCAAGTAGCCGTTCAAGTGGCGCTCCATAGAGAGGCCTATGTTGAACAGTGAAGATCTTCCAACTGATGATGATTATGATGATGATAAAAATATGCTGACACGCCCAGCGTGCTCTAATATAGCAAACGGCATCAAAACAAACTAACATTCAAACAGTAATTTATAACAGACAACAATTCCTATAACAATATTTTTGTATTCTACTACTCCAATATCATAAATCAATTTTTTTGATTTCTGTTCGTATCAGTACCTAACCTACAACCTTGTTTACAGTTTTATTAATAAGTGTAAATTTTATATACAATTGGTGCAAAAACTAGCTTTATAGGTAACTGGCCATGGATTTAATTTGAACCAACTGAGGTGATTTTAATTCTATTTCAATAATTATCTCGTCATTTCATGAATAATTAATTGAGCATTGAAACAAGATTCCTAATTGGCGACATTGGCGAGTTATGTTATAAGCAGTGTTCTTTGAAAATAAAAGAACAAGCAGAAGTCACTCGCTACTAACTTTTACTTTTTATTTTCCACCTCAGCAGCTCGAAGTGGCACCCTTTGCTGCGAGAAAACAGTGTGCAAAACGAATTTTGCTCACTGCGTGAGACAAAGTAATTTTTTAATATTATTTTGCGGTAAGTGTATTTAGCCAGATTTAGGTTACATTTATATGGAGTTTTAAAGATAACATGTTTTTTTTTTCTTTTTTTCTTTGTCATGCTTTTGGCGGTAATGCGATAGAGTTTCGTTACTAGTTATAAGTACCTACCTGTAATGATGTTCTCACTGCTGATGTGAAAATTTGTATGTGCTACTCGAGAGCAAAGTTTTTGCATCTTGTGCCTTTGAAGCCCTCGCTCGCTCAGGATTCTAACTTAGAATCACTCGCTGCGCTCGTGATTCAAGTCTAGAATCCTTCGCTTGCTCGGGATTCAACATTAGCACTCGACACAAAAATCAACTTTGCTATCTCGTTGCACAAATAACTATTGTTAGGGGCACTAAAAACACATACAAGAAGCGTATTTGTTTTTGTGCTCCTTGTCTATCTTCGTAAGGACCTTTGCACATTCATTAGACACGGACAATATCAACAAAACGTTAGATTGGGAGACTGCAAATAATTTTAGGTGAGGTTAGGATACAATTTTTTTATCGAGTTTCAGAAATAACACTGTCATTCTTTAGAATCACGTAAATAAGGGATTTGGGGGTTCAGGAAACACTGGGTGAGGTTTTTGATCCCTAGTTTCCGTACGTATTTAGTTGAAACAACTGATTGTCAAAAAATCAGTGTTGTTAGACAATTTAACTATTGATTATCTTAACTAGGAATCAAACAAGCTAGTCAAGTACCAAAAACAGGAGTAAGACATAAGAAAATTTGTTTACCTACATACGAAAAAACGATAGGTATTCATTTTATTTCTCAAGATTCCCGTAAAACACATAATAGATAGCATGAGGGCAAATTCGTGTGGCAAAGGTTAAAGTTATGTAAAGTTATTTTAACATTTATTATTTAAATTGAATGGGTAGGTAAGTCATTTAAAAATATTTGACGGTCCAATTTTCGACCTTCAGCGTTTCGAATACCTATTTAGCCCGCCTGCATTGCCGTTTGATTATTCATGACCATTATGTTTGTATTCTTGTTTGAAGAAACTTGCTTCTATAACATATGTTATTGTAAATAAATGTTGCAAATTTTCCGTTTCTCGTCAATTACCGTGTATAGGCGAGTGGTTATTACTAGCCCTGCCTAGCTAGGCGATCAATAACTAAATAGATTGCAACCGATTGAAACAATGTTGGAGTTTCGATACGCAGTTTATGTGCGCAATCATTTCCTAGATAGATAATTCTATTGACTGACACCGAGCTAACAAAATACAAAATCTTATGAGGTTACAATGGACGGACTTACAGCTAAACAGCGCTCTCTTCCAGATAACCTTTTGGATAGACAGAGATAAATCAATGAGCATGGACAGTGGTGCTATAAAAGTACTACGATAAACCTACGATCATTCACTTACTTCCCAATCGGTACCTACGCTTGTGGAATGAACTTCCTTTCAATAATCGACCGCCTTAATAAAAAGCAAGAGAACTTACTTGCTTTTTATTAAGGCTGTCATATTATACAGCAGTAGGTACAGATTGGGAAGTGAAGGAATGATCGTACTTAGAATGTGGCACCAGGTACGGGTGGTTTGAAAGGATGATTCTCTGTTGACCCGAGAGACAATGACATAGTGTTAGAGTGAGAATACGAGCTTTGGACACCGATACTCGGTGTTTCCTTGCGAGACAAGATCCGAAATGAGGAGATCCGCAAGAAAACTAAAGTGACCGATAAGTAGCTTTCAGAATTAGCAAGTTGACGTGGCAGCGGGCCACATCGCTCGTAGAACAGATAAACGATGGGAAAGAAAGGTTCTCGAGTGGCGACCACGAACTACAAGACGCAGCGTAGGCCGGCTCCCCACTAGGTGGACCGACGGCCTGGTCAGATCAGAACCGTGGGGAACCGATGGGTGCCAGCCGCTCAAGATGGCGCTCTTTGGGGGAGGCCTATGTTCAGCAGTGGACGTCTTCAGGCTGATGATGATGATGGTGATGATGAGAGTGACAATTAAGAAGAAACTCGAATCGCTTCTTCGAATAATGGAGAGTAGACGATTATCCGCCGGTTCTTCGTACGTATGTTAAAGTTAAACTCATGTCAACGTTCCACCAATGAGTTTTTAGTATTTTTAAGTTGACATGAGTTTGAAGTAAGAATTATAAACAATCGGTCCTTCAAATAATTGAGAGTAGAAAGACTTACTAAGAATGTCATTCAAATTCCTTGAGAAAGACTTAACAATAAATACGACCCCAGATAATAGAATACCTACAGTACAGATGCCATACAAAAACGGAATAACTCGCCCGAGTAAATAGCCCTATTTTACGAATTATTTTATTACTGCCACACTTGTTTCATGTTGGCGAAATATTGGGCCAAATGAATACACTGGACACTAACTAGTAACTCTCTAGACACGATTACTACTTTTTTTTTCAAATTCGGGCAATTTTTTTATATGGAGGGATGAAACAAAGAGGGTGCTACATGGTACCAAAGTTATTTTAGGATTCTACTGTAGAACCTTTCGCGTCATTCAGGATATACCTAAACAATCGCTTTCACCATAAATACAAGATTTTAATCTACTATTCGCTACCAAGTACCAACATCAAGCAGGGCCACCGCCTTCAAAAAACATGCCTGAGTAACATTTGCATCCTCTTATTGGATTGCTTCTTCCGTAGAAGTTATCTTATTAAGTTATCGGGATTTTAATAATATACCCCCATTTCCTCCCTCCCTCTCCCTTCATTCCCACCTTTCCTCCACTCCCACTCCCATCCTTCCATGCGGTGGGGGAAAAAAGTATACAATAGCATCGGACCCCCACACTACGCATAACTCCTAACCCTATATACGCCCAAAAAAAAACAAGCTGAAGAAGGTTCTCTATTCGGTTGTATTATAATGTATGTACCTTCAGACCTAGGTCATTTAAAAAAATTGGAGAATTATTCTTTTAATTGAAAGGACAACATTATTTTACTATCAGTATAGTTGCATAGAAAAAAAACATACAAACTAATTGATAACCTCTTACTTTTTTTAATTGCTTATAATTGAAAAGTTCACTGCACCGGGTGACCTTGAGGTCGATGACCTATCCGCGGTAAGTTACAAAGATTACGATAGCCGCGCATATTATATCCGGTACTATGTATTTAATATAAAATTTTTCATTTATGATTTTTCGCTGTTGATATAAACAGCTTAGAGTGCAATTCAAGCTCAATGGCGGCTGTGGAGTCGGCGCGAAACGTACTACTATTTTAATATCTGTGGCAGTAGCTAAAATTAGATTCGCACCTAGAAAGAGACGTAGAGTACACTAATTATACCTGAAATAAAACATTTGAGAAGCAAATATTCTACTCCAACTGGGGATACAGACGGGTAGTATTTGATGTCAGACAACATTGCATATTGAGTAACGATATACAGGATGTAATTTACTTCATTAGCATAAATTGAGCCCATGATACTACATTATTTGTAGATGATTATTAAAGAGTAAAGAGTGAAACCGAAAATATTTTATTGAAAATTGTGAAGATTGCCGCGGCGCCTAACGCGGTTGGCACGGATGATTTTGATACATCTAAACGTTTTTATACCTTGTATGTACTAATTAAAAACAATACTTCATTATTTTAATTAAATCTTGTATTGTAGCATTTAATTAAGTTAGTTATTCCATTATTACCAAACCAATGTGTTAAAATTCAAAAATTCTGGTCCACACGTGACCGGAATCAGGAGTAGGTACCTAGTTTCAAAGGATGCTAATGAATTCAATTACACCCAGTATAAATAAACTCAACAATACATGGTTAAAGAAGTATACCATACATACGGCTATTGTTTTGATGTATTGTATTGTTGTATACAATACTGTACTTTACACATCAGCATTACACTATCATACATCAATTACACTGACATTATTCAGGTTGTTTATTGTTACCTGATCAAACATGTAGTAGATGGAGGCAGGGGGCTGGTGGATAGTGCAGACGATGGTACGACCGTCACGCGCGAGGGCGTTCAGCATCGTCATACACTGCATTGAAGTCAGGCTGTCCAGACCCCTGGAATCATACCGATCTTTTAGCTTTTACTATCAAATAAACCATATATACACGCGAGCATATTGCCAACATAAAAGCTCGTAGGAGGGTCAGCCAAGGGTCAATACCACAGAGCAAAATAAAACGCTTTAAACGTTATTTGTTTCAATGCTCTGTGGTCAAGACTAGTAGTATCAACAAGGAAGGGTCTTGTCGCTCTGTGTCACATTCGAATCAAAAATAATACTACGTCTAAATCGGTATATTTGATTTGGGTACAAAACAGCATGTAATCAATTAAAACCTTTAGATTGTTTACTTGTCTGCATTCCATATATACCATACGGCAAGGGCCTCGAAAACTTTTACTTGTTCGATAGAATGGTAAAACCACTTCCCACCTCCGTAGTAAGAAGACGTTGATCTCAACCTAAAAAATCCATCTGCATGTTCTGGACAGCTTCATTTTTTATTTGAGACTATTTTATATATCACCTGATGTTAACTTAACGACGAGAACAATGTGACTTAAAATTACTAAAAAACAATAACGTAAACAAAACATTAACATTTTTAAGACAAATTGTCGTCGTCGATGTTTATAATAGTTGTACGCCACCTATATAAGAATGTCTGTTCTGAGAAGAACCCCTCCTCTTGAAAACATCCAGACTGCAGCTATTCGGAAACACAGACGCTGGTAAAAAGAGTTCACTTCAGTTCACTTTACATTTGCATTATAAAGGCCGAATCAAGACACTTGGTATGAATAGGAAAGATAGCAACATTGGCAACTATGTATGTAATGATGACGAGATGATGCAACATTTCGCACATTTCCTAGGTGAACGGTGTTTCTGTATACTATCAATAACCGGCCAAGTGCAAGTTGGGCTGGCGCACAAAGGGCTCCGTACTCATTTTCGTATTAATTTTATTCTGTTTTTTAGTATTTGTTGGCAACAGAAATACATCATCAGTAAAAATTTCAACTGTCTGATGATAGACAGACGGACGGACGGTGGCCTTAGTAATAGGGTTTGCTGTACCCTTTGGGTTTGTAACCCCAAAAATGACGCAGTATCCGGTGAGCAGCCCGATCGTGAGGTCGTCACTTTTCGAGTGCAAAATAAGTGCAACACTCAGACAAAGCTCTCTGGTACATACGTGGTAGGTTCATCCAGAAACATGACCGGAGGGTTGTCTAGGAGCTCCACAGCTATCGACAGCCGCTTCCTCTGCCCACCAGATAGACTTCCACACCTTGTGTTCTCTGTTCCACTCAGTCCTAGTTTTTGAATGACGTCTTTTATCTGTAAAAAAAGATTCTTTGTGTCTCTTTCTCTCTCTTTCTCATTATTATCTTATGTCTGTACATCAATCAAAAGTAAGAAAATGATAAAAACAGACGTGGATAGAACTAATTGATCTTAAACGCGAATAGTAATAAGATTTTATTTATTTAGGTAAGTAATTTTTATTTATGATGTGATGTGACTATCCACGACCATCTACCCACAACTCATGATTCATATCCATAAAAGAGCTGTTTGCTGCCCGGTAGGAGCCAAATCATTTGAATTATTTTCGCTCGTCCTTGGCCGGATAGCCTTATGATTCATATTTTATCATTTTAGTTTGGAGGAAACGTTGCGTTATCAGCTTATCACGGTCGTGTCATTCCCGGTTATGGTCGTAAAGCACTCTACACACCATTGAATTTGTCTTTAAAGTCACCTTAATTTGCTGGCTCCACACGATGCAGTGATTTGACAGATTGAAGGGACTAATTAAATGACGGATTGAATCGTGTTTGGGTAAGACAACACAGCAGCTGTATAGCAATAGAATGACCCTTGTTATACCTATACACGAGAATGAATGTTAACACGGCTATAAAATCATTTGAATTTGGTTGACTGGTAGAAAATGCTGCTAGCATTAAGTCCACCTTTGTACACATTTTGTGCATAAAGAATTAAATAAATAAAAATAAATAAATAAATATGACTTACCACACTAATCTTCATGTCGTTAGTAAGCGTATCTCCCAGTTTCATATCTGCTGCAAACCTCATCAGTTCAGCGACCGTGAACAGAGGGTTCAGTCGGTCATCCTGCAGAATGTAGCTGCACTTTCTTGAATAGTTTTTGAGAGAACTAGTGCGGCCGTTGTACTCACAGACGGTGTCGCCTGCTCGGATTCTGCCTCTGACCCCGTTAGTCCTGGGAAAATAAACGTAAATTTAATCTTTGAAATATATTCCAAATTCCTTTTCGGTTTAATTAGTGATCAGGATCACGGAACTTTGATTTCAATGCACCAGGAATTTCATTCCTAATTTGAAAACTTCCATAGTAACCGCGTTGTAAATTATGGGATGAGTCCGTCCTACGTGTTTTCCGTTTATTCCCGTTGTTAGAATAATACCATGTTTGATAACTGGTTGTCAAACATGGTTATCTCTAAAGAAGTATCTGTCCTTCGTAGCAACATGTCACTACTCACTACGCGACTAATTTCCACTCCTATACCCTGTATTAAATGACATAGACGGGAAACAAAAAATAGATAGTGATTCTTACGCAAAACCTGTGAGGGCGTTGAGCAGCGAAGATTTCCCGGCGCCAGACGGGCCCATGATCGCCGTCAGTTGCCCAGATTTGAATATACCGGATACACCGTTGAGGATGGTCTTCTTCTCTGAAACAAAGGGATCATACCATCAAAACTATTTCGTCACGATGAGAAGCAATATGTAATTCAAAAAGTAGTGCAAAGTTTAAGTTCACGGCTGTCCAAAGTGATTTGTGACCTATTTATTATTCGTGGTATAACATATTTTCATACATAAAACCTCGGTTAGAACGATAAAAAAAACTTTGTTTTCGTCGTATTATGCCTACAGGTCTGGTGATAAGCCACTATACAGTATAGTGTTAAAACAATTATTATTGTTATTAAACTGATATTGTAAAAGTAAATATAGATATAAATATTTTGCTGAAGGTCGCTCAAAAGTTGTCGATGTTTTGATTACGGGAGATAATTAATTATTTTAAGTAAGCAGGCCTCTAGAGCGCGACTAGCCGGACAGACCAGCCAGTTTGGCTGGACATTAGAGCAAAAAAGCCGGACTCCCTTCTTATATTGGATATTTTTGTTTTTCAATTATGAATTCGAAAAACAAGCATATAAAACACACTTGCTATTAATTAATTATAAACGCGGACCAGCAAGAAAAGCGCGAGCGAAGTAAGCGCGAAAAATTTTGAAACATTTCCTGGCAAAGTTCAGCAAAATAAGTTTGTAATAGTAATTTTGCTCAATCAGAAAAAACGGTAAATGCGTAAAACAACAGCACGAGCGCAGCGAGCGAATCAGAGCATTTGAACTGTAGAAATAGGACACTGTAATATGTATACTAATATAAAAAACGCGGGTGAAGAGAGCGTAAATTTTTTTGGAAAATCGAGCGTAACGAGCGCGAAAAACAAGTTAAAAAATATTGCGTTCTTTTGACCATTATTAACATTAAAAGAGAGAGCGACGCGGCGGGGCGGACAAACGGATGAGAATTTATCACATGACAATCAAATTTAAAAAGCCTAACAAAAGCCGGACTGGCCGGACAGCGGCTAATTTAGCCGGACGCCTGGCAACCCTAAGCGCGACTCTGTCTTGATATCAGACTTATCCCCAGTTTCTCAGACGTTTGCTAAAGTCATGCTGTCATGTCAACTTAAAAATACTGAACGCTCATTGGTTGACGACAGCCGATGGTCAACAGGCAACCAATGAGTGCTCCGTATTTTTAATTAGACATGAGTTTAACTTTAATGAACGTTCGAGTAACTGAGGGTCAGAATAATTTCGTTACGTCTTAATGGTACTTACACCACCGCAGTGCCAAGCAGACAGTAATAATTATTAAAATAATCAAGAAACCCTCAAAAACGTTTAAAGGGAAAGGGATGAATGGATGAAGAAGAAAGGAGGCAGGTGGGCTAGCACCTGCCCCCATGCCACCGTTTCATCCATTTGTCCTTTTCTTTTATCTTTTTCTATCTTCCATCTTTCTTCATTTAGGCTGGGATAAGGCATAAAACTAATTAACGTGCGAAGCCGGGTCAGCTAGTAGTAAAAACAGACGTGAGACGATTATATATGTATGGGCCTACTAAATAATATAATAGTTTCAAAATTACGATATAAATTACAGTTTTTACCTAATCTAATTAGGGATCAAAATGATTGCAGTAGTTATATATTGTGCTTATTCAGAGGATGTGAGCACTTACTACTTCGTCACGCAGGTGAATTGTGAATGTCACGCGTGACAGGTCATGCGTGGTCTTACCGAGATAATGATAGGTTTATGATACAAAGAATAAGTACGACTAATTTTATATACTAATTCAGTTTGCGGAATAATTATAATGTAAAAAAAGATCAAGGGTGAGATTAAATTTAATTCATTACATCAAAATTAATCTATTAATCCTGAATATCCAGCCGAGCCGTCTTAAGAGTGGTGGTGATTATGTCAAACCCCTTCCCCCAAGATAATCGTCCATAGTGGCCTTTTATGGGGAGCCCTATATTCAGAAGTGGACGTCTTCAGGCTGTTAATTTATTATCTGATATTATGAGATGTGATAATAAGATATGACTACAGGCAGGCGTGGATGGCCAAATCCAAAACTATGAGGAACAGCGAAAAAAAAAGGCTTGTGTTATTAGATTGATTGATAGTGTTGCTAATAACGGTCGAATTCTGGGAAGTAATGACATACGGCACATCATCCAATTCAAAGGCAGTTGCGGTCAGCAGAGTACCAAAATATTCTAGGTCTTTACTTTATAATATTCCCTTTGAAAGGGAATGATATTTCTTTCTTTCTAATTGTTCTTCTGTTCCGAGAATTCAAAAGAAGATGTGATGAAATACAGGATGACAGGTTTCACAATCACAATTTAATACTACGACAATGCAATAGAACGATAGAGGGGCATTTATCTATTAGGAGACGGATGGCGACACGGTTTTTAACTTGTAGTTTTATCTCGACCTCGTCCTCGTATGCCATTTCCTGACCCGCGTGGGTCAGAAGGCCAAATAAGTGGGTCAAGGTCGATAGTTCGTCAGTAGGGAATCTGTATCACATTGACAAACAAACAGGTTACACACACACTGTACAGGGTACAGTATAAAATGTTATACCAAGCTGTTTGCTGTCCTATATGAAATCTCCAAAGCCCAAGTTGCTTATAGGTCCAAAGCGAGGAACTAGGAATCACTGCTTATCACATTGACAAACAAATACTGATTAGAGAGAAAACAATCGACTGTAGTTTATAGGTACCATAGTATAAAATGTTATACCAAGCTCTCCTATATGAAATCTCCAAAGCCCAAGTGGCTTATAGGTCCCTAAAAGCGAGGAAATCCTTACATTCATCATCGTCAGGCGGGTGACGTCTACTGATGAACATAAGCCTCCCAGGGGTCAGGGTTTGCCATAACCACCTTAGCAGGTATCTTGGTGATCGCAGAATATTTTAATGTACTGAGGAGAATGATCCTGCTAATTCCCTGGATCATACTCATCATCATCAACCACGTCTACTGCTGAACATAGGTCTCCCCGAGAGCGCCACTTTGAATGGCTGCCCGCCTCATGCATCCCCGTGATATTCCCGTATTATCACCAAAATTAACAAAAACATTGTTAGGTATGTCATGCAGTTTAATTCAGATTCAGAAATGCACCCCTATTCTCAAATCCATTGACAACGTTTCGGTTCGAAACATACGTTACCCGTCTCCTTCATATACATTTAGAATGAAAGAGACGGAGAGTGTAGGTTTCGAGTCGAAACGTTTTCGATGCGTTCAGAATAGGGGTGCTGGTCTTATAAAGTCACATAGAAATGGCTTGTTACGTAGAGGAATTCTACGGCTTGTTATACCTATATTTATTGCCGCACAGTAGCTGCATTATTATCGTTATCCAATACAAATCTATTAGGTACATAATATAACTCCACCTGTACCTAACAAACGATTTTAACATCATGGTACCTATTTGAATACACTTCCTGATTGCGAAGAGAACATCTATTCAACTGAAATAATGTTCTCATTATTGTTGAATGGGACACGTGTGTTTGCCATTATGAGTAATTTATATCTGTTGTTACCACAGAATATATAAATAGTACTAAGTAGGTAGGTAGTATCGAGTCACGTGTGTTTAAAAATACTTATAGAAGCGCGCATTTTCTCTCACAAATATTATGCAAGGTTCCATACATTTCCCCATAATACATTGTGCAGTTTAGGATGCGTTACGCCATAATATGTACTTTTTTATGAAGTTTAATCAAAAGGAATAGAAGGGAGGCGAGCGAAGCCTGCCTTCCTTCGTCGGCTCATCCAGTCATCCATTTCCTCTATCCTTTTCCGTTTCGCTTCCCGCTTACCCACAAACTGCCTTCATCATTAACAGCCTGAAGACTTCCACTGCTGAACATAGGCCTCCCCCAGGGAGCACCACTTTGAGTGGCTGCTCGTCTCCTGCATCCATCGGCTCCCGCGGCTTTCACCAGATCGTGGGTCCACCTAGTGGGGAGCCAACGCTGCGTCTTCCGGTTCATGGTCGCCACACGAGAACCTTTCTTCCCCATCGGTTGTCAGTTCAACGAGCGATGTGGCCTGCCCATTGCCAGAAACAGTGAGAGGACGTAAAACCCTATACATAATACATAATTATCATTATCAGCTTGAAGACCGCCACTGCTGAAAATAAGGCGTTGGTAGAAATATCATTTCAATAGGTCACCGTGGTGTGGTGGTTGAGCAGGTCGGCTCGTAACCTGGAGGCGGCGGGTTCGATTCCCGCGACAGGACTGTGTTTGGGTGTTGTGGGACCATGGTCCTCGTAGTTCCTGTGTCCCTAGATACAGGGAATCCTAGTTACGGTCCAGGATCTATGTGTGTGATCGTTGGACGTTATTATTATTATTTATTATTATTATTAATAGGTATAATAATGTAATAATATAGCAATTATAATGTTTTCTTTAATATAATTACTTATAGAAAGCATTGATCTGAATGCCATGTTTATTGTTTTTAAACATTAAAATTTAATTACTGTCATAAAGTAATAATTTGCTATTTGCCTCAGACTCGATACGTGGTATTTCAAATTCAGCGACTGCATGACGTCATCAATGTCAAAAGCTAGCTAGGCTAGTTGATTAGGAACCAGTTCCAATGATGGACAGATAAATTATCCGTTATTATTTTAATGGGTGTAATAGCGGAGCGCACGCAATGGCTTTAATTTTATTGTGAACTGGGTTTAAGGATGCGTTTCGTAATGATCAAGTTTACAAACTTCTTTATTAAAGAAATAATCGGGGTAGTTCATAAATCCAGCATTGACTTTCCTAACTGTCATCATCATCATCATTAACAGCCTGAAGACGCCCACTGCTGAACATAGGCCTCCCTCGGGGAGCGCCACTGTGAAAGAGAAAATAAATGACATCGCTGTAATGTTTCTTGTAGCTTCTTCTTTACAGGTGTCATCGAAGCTACGGATCGGAGTTGTTTGTTCTGCATTGTGACGTATTGCTTGCACCTTTAGTGGAGGAGAGAACTTCTTTTTTTTTTTCCAAACACTTATTGTATAAACACTCACACACACTTACACTTGTTGGCTTGCTATAAATAGTTATAATATTTGACATTGTGCACTTTGTGAATTTTATCTGCTCAGTAATTATAATAATTTATTTATTATTAATTATATTTATTTTATTTTATTTAAGTACCCAACGACATTTGACTTGTAAAAGTGCTATGAATAGCCTATTTGCATGCTATTTGCAATAAAAAACTTTGAATTTGAGTTTGAGCGGCTGATCGACTCCTGCATTCATCCCGCGGCTTTATCCAGATTGCCGGTCCACCTATTGGGGGCCGCTGCACTGCTGGTACCTAGGTAACTACGGGTAACTCTGGTAGACCATTAGGTCAGGGAAAATCTAGTACTCATCGTTCACGTGAAAGTGATTGCTTTCATTGGACGAACCGCTAGATTTAATAATAACTAATAATAAAGATGTGTGGACCTATGATTTACCTACAGTGTGGACATTTTAAACAGCGCCATCTAGCCCCGAGCTAAGCAAAGCGTGTATTATGGAAACCAGATAATTGACATAATACTTAAATACTTTTTTGTTTGTAAATATATACATATAATATAACATAGAATACTTATAATATAACACCCAGACACAGAGCAAACATCTATGCTCATCACGCAAATGTTTGTCCTGGGCAGAAATCGAACCCACAGCCCTCGGTTCAGAAGGCAGAGCTACTACCAACTGAGCTATCGGGCCCAGGGCCGTCAATACTTAGGTGAACCCATAAAAATAGGATGTAAAGGATTCTAGCTCTGTGAGTGAACCACATAGGTAATGGTAAAATTAAAACTACGCAAAAAAAACTTAAACAAAAACTGTTTTCTAAGTATCTACTACTAATAAAAAATTACTTGTTATGTTACATGTGCCTCTGAGGATGTACATACCTAATAATTTTAATTTAATCACATAAATTAAATCGTTATTATATATGCCAGCTCCGCTTCGGCCAATAGACAGAACAAAATAATTATGTTTTCTACGGTTTTTTATGTTTTTGTTTTTTAACGGGTTTTGGCTTTTATTGTTTTAGCTAATAAAGGCACCATTAGCTTAATTTTTTTTAACTATAACTCGAATAAATACCTACATTTACAACTATAATTTTGGTGATAACTTGAAATGATCACAGCTTCAAATAATTTTTAGTTAGGTAGTTTAACTTTTATTTTGAGAAATAATGTATTTACTAAAGTAGGTTTATTTATTGAAAGCTTGTAAAAATGGATCAAACTGGATGGAATGATAAAATTCTTAGTTATCTTAGTTAGATACCAAACAATCATATTAAATTATATGAAACCACGCAGATCTAGAATTTTGTTTCGTTACACAAAATAATATACGTGTAGAGTTACCTACATAGCTTATAAATTTATGACATCATCTCATCATAATTTATTTTAAAATTTATTTTTACCATTTGAATGCAATTATTTATGTGTTTAACGCAGATTACTAATGTGATGGAGGTAGCTGACTTATAAATAAATTCGTGACTTGCGATAATATTGGCATTTTGCCTTCATCGCCATATTTGTTTGGCGGGACAATGCTAATTTGGTGTTAATTACCTACAGATTATTATATTTTTTCTTTTGTGTACTTACTAATCCTAACTGTATTTGTAGTCATTGTAATGATAATGACTAGTAAGATGCAGTATTATGAAACTACTAGAATAGCCACGCGAATAGTAAACATGAAAATTTTCAACCGTCTTCTAAGAAGGTTTTCGAATCGGTTGTAGGTATTATGTTCGGTTTTTTATGTTTATTACCATTTAGGAACTGAATCGGATTTTTTTTATTTGAAAGGACATACTTTCAGATTGGCCCCATAGAGATTCAATCGAAATCGGTTTTACCGACTGTCTAACCATCACTGCTCATAAGATACAGCTTGGTCACAGACGAACAAACGGATAGACAGACGGACGGAGCCTTAGTAAGAGTCCGTTTCACTCTTTGGGTACGGAACCGTAAAAATCACCAAAATCGAATAACATTAATAAGAGGTAATAAAACGTTGGCACTTATATTTTTAAAAAAGAAATTTTACGGAACCTTCTGTGGTCGCACTTTCTGGCATTGGTTATGGGCTCCTAAATATATTTTGTCATCAAATAGGAAACAAAAACTTTGCGAAGGCCACAATCGATGTTCAACGACGACGGGTCAAGTATATTGACATATTATATTAAACTCAAGGGCCTGACAAAAGTATGTGTATTTTATAATGATAATAATACAAGTAGGTCTTTATAGTATTTTTGTAATTTATTTTCACAGGAAGCAAATTAAGATCGAATACTCTTGGTAAAAAACTTGATGAAAAGTAAAACGTTGTTCAGTAATCCCCATTCTTGGGGAATCATCATGCGCTTATACTCTTATACTACCTGACTTTGAATTGGTATATATATTATCACGAAAGGGGGTAAATCTACACCCCAAAGTAGATAATGTTACTTCTACAACTTTTCTGAATTAATCGTTTTTAATTGAAGAAATGTCTTGTAAAGTTTACGTTCGAAGATAGCCTTAGCGCAGCTGGGTGGTTGAACTTCGTCCTTGACCGAGTGCACATAAATGAGTTTAACGACCTATGTTTAGAAATGAATTTATAGTATCTTGTTAATTCTCTTAGCGATCGCACGTGCAATTTAGTGAGTGAATTTATTTTTAGCATGGAGGTTTTGAAACACCCACTTTCAAGGCTCTCACAACTTGTAGAGTATCATGGTCCCGAACCCCTCTTGCGGGATAACATATCAATTCAAGGTCACCTTGTATACCCTTGCCCTATTTAAATGGGGTCGATGCAGCATATTTTTTCTCTTCCAGTCATCCGTCCGTCATCTCAAGTCGCAAGTCTTAACATTTACATTCCCTCTGACCAAACTTTTTTCGGTCCCCTCTCTACCTATTGACTATATTAATAATCTTTATCTCTACCTTTTTCCATCAACATTCATAATATTTAAAACTCTCAAAACCCCATTCTTGTGGTAATATTGGTGAGATTTTTTGTTGATTTTATCCATCATTGAACTCTTAATGGGGATTTGTTGGCAATACTCCACAAATTCTTATTTTAATTTTAATTTAAACAAACAGTATACATATTTAGCTTAATTAACTAGTCTTAATTACACAAACCAATAAACTACTTACTTATTAATTAATCATTACGATAAATATCAGACTCTGAATCTGAACCATTATGGGGTCATTGAATCTATAATGGGGATTTTTAGACAAAACTCCATCGGCATGGCATCTTCTAGAATGGGGATTACCTACTTACCAATGTAGGTAATTTATAATTTTTATCTTTTTACTGATAAGTAAGCTCAAACTCGCGCAGCCAGCTATGGAGAGAGCTATGCTCGGTGTTTCCTTGCGAGATAAGATATAGCTTTCAGAATTAGCAAGTTGAAGTGGCATTGGGCGGGCCACATCGCTCGTAGAACTAACAACCGTTGGGGAAGAAAGGTTCTCGAGTGGCGACCACGAACTGGAAGACGCAGCGTAGGCCGGCCCTCCACTAGGTGGAACGACGACCTGGTCAAAACCGGGGAGCCGATGGATGCAAGAGCCAAGCAGTCGCTCAAAGTGGCGCTCTTTGGAGGAAGCCTATGTTCAGCAGTGGACGTCTTCAGGCTGATGATGATCTTTTTACTAAGTGTATTATATATTGGAATTATCTTATTTGTAACGTCAGTAACTACTTGCGCCCACCTTGAAATATGTTTGTATCATCTACTTATACTGTGTCAATATTGGAAATATTACTTCACGCAGTGTTGACATGGATGTGCGTAATGTACAAATGTAAACAAACTGAACGACAGTGATGTAATTATTTTATAGTGTGCCTTACGAGTTATGGTTGCCATATCGATGGACTTGTCATGTGTCGCCATTAACATGGTCATTGTGTACCTAATAAAGCCTCTTAAATGTTATACCTGAATTATGCACACGGCGACATTTTTGAAGATATTAAATAACTGAATTTGCTTACGAAAAATCAAGTTAAGCCAATTAGAGAAAAAAACAATCAATTATGCTAAACATTTTCCTCCGAAATAAAATTAAACATTTTCATCAAAAACAATATTTGCATCCAAACCAGTTTTCATAAATAAAAAGAGGATTGAAAGAAAAAAACTTTGATACGCGAGTGACATAAATAATCAAAAAAATCCTCGCAAAAAATTTGATTGTTTCATTTATTTTAATACTTATTTTATTTCATTTATGTCTACGATGGACCCAATGTCTGATATAAATGAATATTGGTAGTTATGGTAGACCTAAATAAAGATATTTTTATTAGTTGCTTGGTTAGACCTCTGTAGATACGTTATTGCCTAGTTGGCTACCAGCCAATTGCTTACTATTATTATAAATTAATTAATATTCTATGCTTTTGTTAGATCAATCAATTTTCTTAGTTACGCTTTTTGATTGTAGGTTCCAAAAGATTAGTACAATAATTCGCAACGCACGTAGCGTAAATCTTCATCTTCTTTCATGTGTAGGCAAGTGGGAGTTTTTAGTCCGCCTTCCACGGAACTTCTGGGAATAGACGGCCCAAAACCCGTAGCGTACGCTACGGGCACACGTAGAGTTGGATTGCCAGTAGAATTATTTATTATTAAGTGCTTAATTCAATCAATATTCTTGGTTAAACATGGTCATTGTGACTGTATTTTAGAGGTACTCTGTCGCGTTTTACTAAGCAACGTATTTTGCATATGTGCAACAAACCAAAGCCGAAGTGAACCAGTTTGAACCGGGAAACCAGGAGCCTTACCACGAACTAATACAGAACCATCATGGTTTGTGACAGAAATGCTTCAAAGTTACAATAATATTGTTCGAATTCATAACAAAATTCATAAAGTATTCCTGCGTGAGAACGAGTCGTCTTTTATTACGAGACGATATTAATACAGCGTTATCACTGTCGCACGTCAGTGCAAACATGATTAACGGTATGACATGACAGTTGTATTTGAGTGAACGATTTAACGTGACGTCATCAAAACTGCTCTGCCACTTCAACATCAAAGTATTCTTACTTTTATGTCATTTTTCAATGTATGGTTAAAGAACTATAGACGACGGTAACTGCTTACCACCAGGCGGGCCATCAGCTTGTTTGTATGTCCATGTTACAAAAAAAAAGTAATAATGATATAAGAGGTTGTGGTAAGCCCCCAGATAGAGGTATCACACAACATGTTGGCATGCAGTGTTATCATAACACAGTTTGCTGCTCTACTACTTTTGGTTTTGAAAAGCCGTCATTTTTCCCGCTCCCTCCAACTGTGTCAGTACGTAGTGTGAGTGAGAAAGCGATATATTTTTGTACTAGATTTCTAAGTAGGTATAGTTAGGTAGGTGTTGTGTTAAAATAACACAACACAGTTAAGAATGCTGTATCCAAAGCCAGAAGGAAAAAATGTGATCATTATTGGATTCCCAGTGGTTCCCTGTGTAACTGCGTAGAATTCATTGAATCACACCTACTTATTTCAGTTAGCACGTGTTTTAAATCTCATTCCGTATGCCTGCTGATAAGTATAAAGATTATATCGCGGCTTAGGTACCTATACTCATTTCAGTCACCTGAAAGTGACACTTTATCTGTTTGTTTGTCTGGCTTTTAAAGGTCGAATTCTTTCGTTATAAGTAGGTTGGTAAGGTCTTAATAAAAGTGTTTATTACCTAAGAAGCTGCCTTTTATTGCTTTAAATAATTTACAATAAAGACTTAGAAAATATAGATGTTTTTCGTTTCGACATTTGTAGAGATCTGTATCCATGGAAATCTGAATGTGACAGTTTGCTTTTTACAATCATGGAATAGTGAAGTGCACAGAGTTTTCGTTAGTCTCACAAAGAAGTTTATATGCTTTCAATAAATTATCGTTCCGCAAATAAAAATTTCCGTTTCAAATTTACCCTCAAAAATGAATGACCTACTTTTCATCGCAGAATATGAATTCTATTGCAACCGCAACTAGTTGCCAAAAAAGAGGAAAAACTATGCCCTTACAAAACTTAGCCAAGACGGCGGTAGGTGAATTTTTCCTAAGCATCCTAAAGGCGCATCAATTAAATACCAATAAGCATTAGGAGGTTGTTGCTAATTATTGTAACCTACCTACCTACTGTTAGCAGATAGGCAAGATAGGCTCATAGACCCTCCCAAAATAAATTACCTACATGTGTTCAATACCAACCGTGTGGCCCCGGCGTATCTCAACCCACGAGTGCCGTTTAGCCGGCTCAGGGAATACCCAAGGAATGGGTGACAGCTTGGCGGCAGCATTCTCCGTATTAGTCTGCATTAATAATTATAATCTATCGCGATCACTAAGATGCCTTTTTGAGGGCGGAAATTCCCTTGCGTTTCCCTGCCACACGGTGGTTATGGGGCATTCGAACTTTTAGAACCCACTTAACCATGCCCCATGGTCCGTCCGCCTGCACTGCCGGTATGGGGCGAGATGGGGTCGCGCTAACATTCAGCGCCAAGCATGGTGATTAGGCATAATATACAATAAAATATGCATGTATAATAAATTACCATTAGCTATTACTCCGTTACAGACAAACGAATTTAAACGTAGACTTAAAACATTCTTTAAAAAAACACCGTTTGCACTTAAATGAATTTATGGAAATGCGTCTCACAGAATCTTCATTCAGGTATGAAAATCAAAATTAGTATAGGTAGGTATATTGAATTTTATTAATTTTAATTACTCATTATTACATTGTATTTTATTTTCTCTCTTTCTTGTCTATATAAGATGTGAAACCTTTTGATTGTAAAATTACGTGCCTACCCAGTGTAACAAATACAGTTATAAGGCTAATAAACTATTCTATATCTCTTACTCATTTTAATGAGAATGCAGGACTTGTCGTTCACCTGATGTTAAGCGACGCGGCTGCCCAAAACGGTTGCAGTAGGTAACCTAATGTTGCATAACGTCATAAACGTGATTAAAAATTAAATATATTTACATAGAGCGTCGATAAAAATTGGAGTAACAATGAATTTTATATGAGCTCTTCATCCAAAGAAACACTAAATGTTTAAAATGAATCACCAAATAAATAATGGGTGGGTATCAGTGTTTTACTTTGTTTTTTAGTTCACACATGAACGAATCTTGGATGCAGCATGTGTAAATATGATAAAATAAAATAACTATGCACCAACACGTTTGAAGAGCAAGATAATTTCAATGTACGGTTTGAATGTAAATATAATATAATACATTACAATAACGACACCCACAGAACAACAATATACATTATTTTATTTATTCGTGACCGGCATTTATTTGTATTCCCATTCCATTCATAAAGATTACGATGCGCTTTGTAATTTCATAATTTTTACACTCTATAATATAAAGTATAATACCTACCAGAAGGTTCTTTGTAGAGTAGCTATGCAAATTAAAAAGGTAAAATTGTGTGTATAGCTATAGGTCGTGGGGTCCCAGCGTGGTGTGAGAAATAGGACCACCTCATCTCTTCCCGTGGGAGCCGAAGAGCCGGCTATAAGGGAATATACAAGGCAAGTGTACTGGAGGGCTGTAGGTTGCTGCGAATAATAGGCGCTTTACAAACTCAATCCGTTTATTCTTCACCAATAGGTCGATATTTCACTGTTATTTTCACTTTATTTCACTGTTTCTTAGTTAGAATTAACTTGAGTAAAACTGCATGCATACGGTCTTTTTTTTTGAACGGGCTAATGCTGTTGGTCTCTAACGACCTTTACAGCGTCATCGGGCGGGAGGGCAGGCGCTTAAGGCATGCATGCGGTCAACCTGTTCCTAATTTATGCCCCAATTGGTGTTGCGCAACTAGCCGGTATAGCCATCAGTAGGTTAACCCCTCTCGACCAATCAGGGCTTAGTTGTTGCCGTCCTTGTCTAACATGGAAGTTTCGAGAACACCTATTGTTATCCTTTTTTCGACCTCTCTTTCACACATCTATCTTGCGTCCTTGTTTCGAGATCTTTCTCGTTCTTTCTACGGGATATTTTTACAATTCTAATTAATTGACCTATTACTAACTTATACATTAACGATTGTATAGAGGTGCTCGTCGTCCGTTACAGCAAGGATCAGCAGCAGCATTCAACTCGGTCTTCATTATAATCTACTGCGATCAATACCGCCTTCATGGTGATTATGACAAATCCTCTATGATAAACGTCCCAAGTAGCGGTTTGGAGGGGAGGCCTATGTTCATCAATTGACATCTTCCGGCTGTTGATGTACAATAGGCATCATGACTACTATTAAAAATGAACAAGTAAATATTACTTTCATAAAGAAGATTAAAAATGAATACGATAATTGAAAAAATAAGCAAAATCGGTAAATAAATCACGGGGTAATAAGCTTTTAAAGTTTCTACAGGAGGCATCTCCTGTCCCTTTCTCGCGAAACAGAGCGCCCCCACAGTTACTATGAAAAATCTACTCGTGACGTCACATGTCAAAGAGATTTTATGAAAAGCTACCACAGTTTAGTAATTAGGTACTATAACTGACGTCACTGGCCGTTTGAGCTATCTCTTTCTATTCCGGTTTTTATAATGCTTGTAGCTTGGTCATTTTTTGAGACATTAAATTATTGTTTTCACAAATGTTTATCTTTTGAGAAATATAATTTATTAATCCAAAAAAAAATATATTTTAGTCATCATGCCTATTAAATGAGTACGGGACCCAAAAAAGAAGAAAAATTTAAATGATTGCAACTTATAATATGTTAAAGCATAAAACCAGTTCTAATCACTTGTCAAAAAATATACCTAAACAAAATTTTAGGCTTGCTCTAATCAAATTAGCAGTTATTGTTTTAAAACAAATAATTCAAGGTGTACATACATTAGGTAAAGTTTATAAAATGTTCATAGCAAAAAACTGGTTAATTAGCACGAAAGGAGAAGTGAGTCACTCTTTTTTAAATCACAACAAAAAAAATATAAAAACTGAAGGTTTTTTGTTACGGTTCCTTTTTTGGCTTCCGCAACTTTCTTCCTGGTTGCCATTCACGCTACATTCCGCACAATTACTACATATTGACAGATCCGCACAATTACTACATATTGTTTTTATTTAAGCTAGTTGCCGAATTAAATGTTTTTTTTATCGGATTTAGTGAACTGATTTTCTTGTTTCAGTTCGCATTCGTAAGCTGATAAAGGTTTCTGTATGCGTGAAAACTTGTTTTGAATCATTTTGTCTAGTAGTTACTTGTAGTCCGTTTACTTAGTTAGACCCATTTCATTTTTTTAAACATCAACATTTGGCAACATTTTAAAACATCAAACATTTTTTTCAAACATTGTCAAAGAAATTAGAATAATTACCCTGTACCTATTTAAGCTTAAGTGATTAACTTAAATTTTATTAACAGCAATAAAATAAAGGTAAACTATAAATTTTAATATAATACGATTCGAATACCAAGTTTGTGGTTGTACCTAATGGGAAGAAAAATCCTTGCTACATTGCTGCTTGAGGCAAGAATTTATTTTTACGATTAGGTAGTGATTACAACACTATCAGGGGGGCCGTAGGTACTGTGGGCTCTTATTTTTTTTTATGAGAATGAATGACGTGGCGAGCTAGTCGTTCACCTGATGTTAAGTGACACGGCCGCCCATAACAGTTGCAGTGTCACTCGGAACTTTAAAACTTCCTACCCAGGACCAACATTTGTGTGATGAACATAGATGTTTGTTCTGCGTCTGGGTGTTATATTGTATTTATTCTATGTATGTATTTACAAACAAAAAAGGATATAAGTATTATATCCGTTATCTGGTTCCCATAGTACAAGCTATGCTTAGTTTGGGGCTAGATGGCGATGTGTGAAATGTCCACACATATTTTTAAAAAAAGTAAAAAAAAAAGTAAAAAAAAAATAATAATAAAGTTTCGCGTGACACTGCACTGCGCACGTCATCCTGAGACATCACACAGTCTAGTAATCAGATTACTACACTGTGTAATCAGGTCATAAAGTCTCATTTGCCCAGTAATTTCACTAGCTACAATGCCCTTCAAACCCGAACACAGTAGTGCTTGCACACTACTGCTTGGCGGCAGAATAACTGGCAAAGCGGAGGTACCTACCTAGACGAACTTTGCAGAAAAGTCCTACCACCTAGTAAAACTTAACGCGATTTTAAGAAATCAGATTGTTTACCAAAACCCTCATACGAAAAAAACACAGCGATCCAATATAGGGTCTGCTTTGAATCGCGCTAAGAGCTCACAGCACGGCCCCAGATGTAAGTTCAGTTAAAATGACAAAGCAATCAAATCACCCAGTAGGTGTTTAGTTGTACTTAGTGAATGACTGACAAACAACGTACTCCCAAACCGTTGGATCTATAGACATTGAAGAGGGTCTATCTAATACGTAGGTATTCTTATTTATAGCGTAAAAGAGTGAGTAAGTAAGAGTTGTTATTTATAATTCAACCCCAAGAGGGGTGAAATATAAAGGGGTGTTAAAATGTGTACCTAGTAGGTAAACAGAAGCTGGTGAAACTGTGAGATGTCTCACTCCGAATCTATCACTAGTGCAGATCGACGGCAATATATAACATTATAATTATCAAGAGGATTTGCGCTGGTACCTACTACTTCTAATTAATCTATATTATTCTTATAAACTATGTAATATGGTAAACAAGACATATCACAAAGTTAAATAAATCTGTAATCACAGACCGACCAGCATAAAGCTTTAGCCTCTTAGACTCGTCTGAGAAGCGGCAGCGTCAACGAAGCGAAACCGTTCGGTAGAGTATGAGTTAAACTTAATGGCGGCACTGTAAGCCTACCGCACGCTGCGTACACCGCTTACACCTCTTCTAGCGAACATCTATTTTTTGCTACTGCGCAGGGTTTTGCGCCTACTTCACAGCCGTCATTAAGTTTGGATCGTACTTTACCCATCGCTGCCCGCTACGATCGCGGTGCGGCCGTCTACGTACACGGACAAAATCCATTGCTGCTGATTATGACGAGTCAGTCTGTCAGTCTACGTTGTTACAGACGATCCATGACGCTTCACTGCACTTCATTGCAGTGCACATGCTCATGCAGTCGAGACACTGCCACAGAATAGATGTATTATAGTACTACGTAACAGTGCTGGACTCGAGTGGACTCTAGCATATTGTCGACTTATATTGAAAACGTGACATTGTATCGTCGATATATTAACACCTTAAGTGGGTCATTTAAGAGATTGGTTTATTGAGTACCTACTTAAGAAATAGATATGCACCAAGATACTCATAATATACCTATATTATGCGCTTATCTATTTTCCTTCCTCATCTCATTGCAATTATAGGTACTTAGAAGTTACGCGAGTAATTATCATTACGCCTATGAATTTATAATTTACATATCTATAGCTATGCGAGATTGTGAGTCATTAAATCGCTAACGATATTTTTTACTTCCGCAACATGCGACTTTTAAGCTAACGCATCCTGGTTTGAATCCTGCTCGACCAATGACTTAGATCAAGTAAAGTGCGGGCGCACTCGCTCTTACAAAGTTGAAGGAATATTTCCGAGGAAAATGACAAATTTCAGAATCTCAAAATTCAGGAGCATGACGTTTACTTTATTTTTTTTATATTTTTTTATTGTTGGTTCACAAAACTGGAAGTACTCAAACAAACTTAGTATAATATATAGGGCACAAGCAAACGTGTACGTCCTTCTAGATGTGAACACAGCATGCTTAAAATAATATTGTGTAAGTACTCTTGTAAGATGTTAAAAAAATATATTTATTTTAATGTTTTAGAAAATTAAGATGTTAGATGTCTCTTCATTGTAGAGACTATACACCAACGTGCGAAAAAAATGTGAAAACAGAAAAAATCTAGACAGACTAAATATATTCTCTGTTTACCTAACGACATTGGACTTGTAAAAGTGTTATGAATAGCCTATTTGCAATAAACACTGACTTGACTTTTGATTATGTTTGGCGTTCTTGGCCCTGCAAATTTTAAACCCGTTTAAAACAGGTTAATACGGATGTAGCGTATATAACTAACTACTTCTGGTTTATTGAATTATGAATGAGGCTGATATGAAATTATTATACTGTCCAGTGAATTTAAGCTTAACTCATCAAATGGATTTATTTGGTAGGTTTGGCCGGCAGCGATTTTACCCACGATTTCCTTGTATCAAATAGTTTTTCGTGGGTTTAACCTAGATAGCGGTTTTATATTTTTGCCTTTTGGGGTCGAGATGCTGGGGCCGTGGGGACCAAAACCTCTACTTGGCCCTATGGTTTGTTAGATTAGTTTTGTATTATAGGTATTGTTAATTTTATAGTTTAAATTTGGTAGTAGTTTAGTTTTGCAAAGTAGTTTAATTGTATTTACTATCTTATCGTTGGCATTAAATAAATCATGAAGAAGACAATTTAAACTAGGCAATACTATATTACCTACATAAAAGAAAAAATATGTTCACATGTGGACCGAAACACACGAAATATGTTAAATGAATATGAATATGTATGAAAAATTTGGAACGATTGGCGTAAGTAGGTACGTACCTGAACTACATAATTTATATGTGTCTTTAATTAATAAATAATTAACCGATTAATGACATTTTTTTAAATTATAAACTTAAATGAGCCACTATAATAGCTTCTAGTCTGTCTAGACTCTACCATTTACCCACCTACTTATTTTATTTAAATTCAGTCCATGGTGTACCTAGGTAGTTCAGTCCATTCAATCAGGAAATTTCCTAAACGTCTTTTGTAATTCTTTAGGCGTTAAATTATAAAAAAATAAATCAAATATGGTGTAATGGTGGTCGTTAGTCATTGTGTTGCAGCCCAGGCTGTCAGATTATACAATAAATTACCTGTTCCATTGAAAACTATTTATAGCGCTTACACTTTTAAAAAAGCATTGAAGGCTCTCTTGTTGGAAAAATGCTACTACTCCGTTCAGGAATATATGGATGACACCTTCAGCACCTTTCAATTTATTGATCCTAACTGATAAAGAATTTGTTTTGACTTTCATTATAATATGGTGGCTATAGCGCCGTTTGTAGCATCAGTTATCCATGTACCGTGTGCCATGTATGTGTTTGGAGCACGACCCGTCAACCACTGCGTGCTTATTATTGTTAATTTTACTGAATTATGTGTACTTATCTGAATTTGTGACTGCATGTAAAAGATATGAATTTCCTATACAAATTATTGTTTTGGAATAAATGAAATGAAATGAAAATGAAATGAAAGATTAATCTGAATATCGTCAAATATTACGAAGTAATATAATATAATATTTTAACGACAATCCTAAAAAAAATTAGGCACGGAAAATTCGGCGATTGACGTCACGTTTGACCATGTGATCATACGCAACAAATATTAGCAAAACCAACAAGTTACTGGTTGTTCTCGGTTGCTGTAACCGGTGTTGGTTGACATTGACACCATGATGTGGTGGGTCACCTACTTTCTGAACTATTTACCTACATAGAATGATAGTAAATATGAGCTGTTTCTTAATAATGTAAAGTAGATGAAGAATAAACAGATTTTTTTTATTGGAAAGCTTGTAAGGATTTCTATACTAAGCCTGTGGGTAAGTTATACCATGGAAAAACTATAAGAGGAATGCTAATACACTAAGAAAACAGCGTAGACGGTTTCACTAACTCAAAGGTGATCATTAAGATGGCGTTAGGAGTATCGAAACGTAGTTTAAATGAACAAAAACACAGAATAAGATAACAGTTACTACTGCGGGACCACTTTACTTCAAACGCAGTAGATGGCGCTGTTAATTAAATTCGATTGACTTGCTGCTGTGACTCATTAGCGCTACGGACATACGGCGTTTTAGTGAAACTTGTAGCCCGCTCATTTTGCAGCGCCATCTAGTTTTAAGCCGTTTTTTGGCTTTTTTCTGATCTACGCTGTTTTCTTGGTCTATTGGCATTCCTCTTATAGTTTTTCCATTTATACGTAGCGAGCTTTCAGTGCTTTGCGATTAATAGCTTTTATCTGACTATTGAAAAATCTCACCTAAATCTATTTTAAATAAATGTTTCATCATCATCATCATCATCAGCCCGTAGATGTCCACTGCTAAACATAGGCCTCCCCCACTTTGAGCGGCTGCTCGCCTCCTGCATCCATCGGCTCCCCGCGGTTTTCACCAGGTCCTCGGTCCACTTAGTGGGGGGTCTGCCTACGCTGCGCCTTCCGGGTCGTGGCTGCCACTCGAGAACCTTTCTTCCCCATCGATTGTCAGTTCTGCGAGCGATGTAGCCTGCCCATTGCCATTTCAACTTGCTAACTTTAAGGGCTATATCGGTCACTTTAGTCCTTCTGCGGATCTCCTTGTTCCGGATCTAATCTCGCAGGGAAACACCGAGCATAGCTCTCTCCATAGCTCGTTGCGCGACTTTGAGCTTACTAATGAGGCCAACAGTAAGAGACCACGTTTCAGTTCCATGTGTCATCACTGGCAACACACACTGATGGAAAACCTTTCTTTTCAGGCTCTGTGGTATTTTGGACGAAAAGGTAGGTCAAAGTTTCCCGAACGCTGCCCAGCCGAGTTGGAATCTTCGTGCGACCTCTTTTAAAAAAATATTTAGGCCAGACTAATATAATGAGGTAATTGAGGAAGTTTGAGTAGGTATTAGATATAGTATTTAGTAATATTCGATGGTATTGTCGGCATTGTACTCATTTAATATTACAATAATACAAGAACAATACAGTTAGAAGGTCAGCATTCTCAATCAATATTGTCCCGCAATATTATAATAATAAGTATTTTAAATGTCGACATGACTGTGGTATACAATTATTAATAGTACAATGTAGAATACTCATACAGCATTCTGGAGGCATAAAAGGCTAGTTAAATTAATTATTATTATAATAAAATATAAGAAAACCTTTCTTTATGCAGCGATTTTACCCGTTCAATTTGAGTGAGACATATTATTAAAAAAAAACTAGTTCCGCTTCTGTTACTGGATGGCGTAGTAACGACGTATTTCAAACCACGGAGTACAAGGAAAAGTCAAATTCAGTTGAGTGGATCACATAGTACGTTGTCGATTAGTCGATAGAAAGCCATTAGAGTATATTTCTTCCATAAAATAAAGATAGAATACTAAACTCGATACATAATTATCTTAACAATGACAGAACATAAAACCCCCATTTTAACGCCATCTATCGGGTCTATATTTAATTACAGCTTTTTTTTTAATAAAACGCTTCATTGTTTATTTGCACTCCACAATGTTGTTTATTAAATATAGTTATGGTCTTTTATATAGTTAGAGCTCATCATGGACCCAAGCAGGCACGCTAATTAGAAGAGCGGAGGATTTCTCACCCACTAAAACTGCACAAGGTTTTGGCTATAAGTATCCTATACTAAATTACCCTGTTCCCATATTGCCATATACCAGGAGTTACGCAATTTATTCAAAAATCGTTAAACAATTTCAGCACTGAGTCACAGATTACTAAACATGTTACTAGGAGCTATGTAACTAAGTAACCAACCATAGTAGTCAGAGTAACATTTTAAGCCAACTGAATTCTTATATTAAGCCCGCCTGCCTACCTTTTCATGCAAAATTTTATAACGTTTTTTGCACTAATTTATTACAAATTAAAAATTTAATATTAAGCCTCACTGACGGTATTAACTAAGTACAAATTATGCTGATTAATATTAGGTACAGACATTAGCAAAATCCTTTGTCTTCTATGACGTGGTTCATTCTATGACCGGCCTCAATTACAGACGTAGGTAGGTACATAGCACAACCTACGTTTATGCGTAAATCCTTACCAATAATGGTAATGCCATAATGTAGGTAGCTAGGTAGGTATCATAAACATCTGAAAGTATGAATTCCGTACACCGGAAGCACTCACGCTCACTAAAAAGCTTCTTCTTGCGGCGGCGTCGTGCGTCGGGTCGTCCTCTTCCCTCAAAAATGGTTGAGGAGGGCGATGGCTGGCGCATGCGTCAAGCTCGTGAACGGGCGCTGCTCGCGGGAGCTGGTCTGCTCGCGGTGTACGCACAAATTGAAAAACAATAAATTAAAAAAAAAACAAAAAAAATAGGTTAAGTAGGTATTTAATTGTCCTCTCGTGCATGATATATGTTCAATAAAATAAAAAATAAAATAACAATAAATGATAAATTAACAAAGAGCACGGAGCCAGGTGTCTGTGGTAAAGCAGATATAATAAAAAAAAAGTATGAATTCTCATGGTAGCGGCGTCCTGTGGTTTCACCTACATCGTGCAACTTTCCCCCCACGTGTTCTGCAAAAGTAAATTGCCACAGTATCATGAAAAGCTTTAGTGTGAGTAGCCCACATAGCTGTATCAAAATGGAGTAAACTCGCACTAGTGCTTAAGTGTATTTTATTGTATGAGTGTAAATTAACTGAGTAAATAAATTAATAGTAATAAAAAAGTGCCACATTTTCAGCGTACCACCAACGCCCATTTTTCATCATATTATTAGGGGCCGAATTTTGACCAAATTACTTGTATGAGGATAATGAATAGAAAACTATAAGGAGGAATTATAATACTAGTATTTCTTAGATTTTCGCGATTTGAACCCATAGCTTTACGTTTCACACAGGAGTTATTCGCGCTAAAAACATTATTTATTTACCTCGACGTTTCGGCCAAGTTTCATTCGCCGTGGTCACGAGAAGACTGGAGAATGCGGGTATCCATGCCAATAGAGCGAGCAGTTTATGCAAAACTACCCACACTTCAACTTCGACGGTGTAAACATACGATTAATTGTCACGGCACACAACACTACCTTGTCAGACTTGTAATTATAATACTGTTAATTATGTGTGAAACCGCAGGGCACAGATAGTTCATA
The DNA here is from genome assembly GCA_963580505.1 of Ennomos erosarius. NCBI lineage: Eukaryota > Metazoa > Arthropoda > Insecta > Lepidoptera > Geometridae > Ennomos > Ennomos erosarius. Next base: position 12,576,975 of record OY756982.1, read on the forward strand.
AGGAGGATCTATAAGGGATCAAAAAGTTGTTTAGGTAGGTATCTTCTAAGCGCGTTACCTCCTTGACCGTGTCGTCACTTGTTTACCATCAGGATCAGGGGGTCTAGCAAACATCCCAAACGGTAACACTAACGCCAAACGCTAATTCCAATATGTATTGAATTGACATTTCGGAAATCGCTTACTTTTCCGCAGCTAATGTCATTTTAATTCATTTTTGGAGTTAGGTTTGGCGTTAGCGTTAGCGTTTGGATTGGAATCTTTGCTAGACTCCTAGGTGAGATAGTGGTCAAGTGCATGAAGTGCAAGCCTATCAAACAATAGAAAAGTCCCAGGGGGACAGCCGCAAGTATATTGGTAGAAAATTAAATATAAGAGATAAGTAAAAGCGTCAAAAATTGCAATTGCTACATGGAAATGAGACTAAGGCTGAGTTGCACCGTAGTCACAGTTAAAGTTACTGTCAGATTTTGACATTAGCCCGCCCGGCGAAGCGTGGACGGTGACAGTTAGCAGTTAAAGTTAGCGTTAAAGTAAGCTGGTGCAACTCGGCCTTAGTGAAATGTTTAATAGTTAAAACATGGGACCCTACAGATAAAGGTAGTGTAGTGTCATTATTAGACTCCATATTTTCTACCTTGAAAAGGAATTCAATAGGCATGATGACTAAATTTTTTTTTGGATAAATTAGTAATATTCCTCAAAAGATAAACATTTGTGAAAACAAAAATTAAATATCTCAAAAAAATTACCAAGTTACAAGCATTTTAAAAACCGGAATAGAAAGAGATAGCTCAAACGGCCAGTGACGTCAGAGGAAGGTCGTTCATGGTACCTCATTACTAAACTGTGGTAGCTTTCCATACAATCTCTATGGCATGTGACGTCACGAGTGGATTTTTCATAGTAAAAATGGGGGCGCTCTGTTTCACGAGAAAGGGACAGGAGAAGCCTTCTGTAGAAACTTTAAAAGCTTATTACTCCGTGGTTTATTTACCAATTTTGTTTATTTTTTCAATTATTGCATTCTTAAATCTTCTTTATAAAACTAATATTTACTTGTTCATTTTAATAGTTCTCATCATGCCTATTAGCGCTTTTATTTATTTATTGGTAATGATTGAGTGATTGATATTGAGGTTTTACCTACAGTCAGCATCACCCAATCACCCATGTTATGATTGGAGCACATTCAAATAATACTATACCTACTGTTTTTGGGTAAGGCTAAAAAAATCTTTTGTGTCTATCGAACATAAACAACGCTGATCTAATTAGTAAAATACAGTAAACAAATCATTAAATTAAACAATGTAATTAAAAACAAAATAGATAAGCATAATGGAAAATAACTGAAAATATTATAATGTTATCAAAATCATAGTTCTGTATCAATTTAATCTTAGATATTTTTATAAGTACATATTTATCGAACTATTCTAAAAGATTAACAATGATAATGTTTTCATGGTCAGTAACTAGAATTTTTATCAACGCTATACTTAAGTATTCCTTATATCTATAATATTAATATTCTTCAATTCCCTCTACTAATACTTTGTTATCGTGTGGCGTAAATATCATCATCATTAACAGCCTGAAGACGTCCACTGCTGAACATAGGCCTCCCCCAGGGAGCGCCACTTAGAGCGGCTGCTCGCCTCCTACATCCATCGGCTCCCCGCGGCTTTCACCAGGTCGTCGGTCCACCTAGTACCCCTACTAGGTGGACCGACGACCTGGTGAAAGCCGGCCCCCGGCCGGCCTACGCTGCGTCTTCCAGGTCGTGGTCGCCACTCGAGAACCTTTCTTCCCCATCGGTTGTCAGTTCTACGAGCGATGTGGCCTGCCCATTGTCATTTCAACTTGCTGATCCTAAGAGCTACATAGGTCACTTTAGTTCTTCTGCGGATCTCCTCATTTCGGATCTTATCTCACAGGGAAACACCGAGCATTGCTCTCTCCATAGCTTGTTGCGCGACTTTGAGCTTAGTAATGAGGCCAACAGTTAGAAACCACCTCTCAGTTCCATAAGTCATCACTGGCAACACACATAAGCGTAAGTATATTATAATTAAACTCACCCTTTCTTTTGTATGGTGGGCTCATGTTGCTGTGAGTGGAAACATAGCTCCTGGACCCTATCTAGGATTCCCTTTATTTAGGTACCCAGAAACTACGAGGCTCACAACACCCAGATACAACAACAAATAGAACAAGTATTTCTGCTATTTTTCCTGAGCACAAATACTTGTCCTGTCGCGGGAATCGAACCCGCCCCTTTGGATTATAGGCTGACCTGCACACCACGGAGGCTGTCAAATTGATAAAAAGGTACGTTTACTATATAGGTAATCATTAGAGTGCCGTAGCAACCAGCTACGGGAATGTCCAGGGAATGAGCAGCAGCATTCTATATATGTAGATATTATAATCTACTACGATCACCTAGCTAGACTCTGCGCGCCAAACGGTGGCTGGTGGCTGGGGCATGGGTGTGTGTGTGTGTGTGTGGGGAGGCGGGGTGTGTGTGGTGTGTGGGGGGGTGGAATGTATGTGTTATAATGAAGCAAGGAGTATAGTATTCTTTCTGTTGATTTTACCCAAAAACGAGCTGAGCCACAGAACAAGAATTTTTCGTTCTATGAGCTGAATCAATATAGATAACAGACACAGATTGGCTACAGAATAATGTAATCTACATTCACCTAGAAAAGGAGGAAAATAATTTCCGCAGGAAAACAGGTAATGGTGGCCAGGTTTCATTTCATTTCATTTCATTTCATTTCAAAAAGTATAGGTACCTAACTATAGGTACAGTGAAACCGCGAATAGGTAAAATAATGCTAGCAAAACAACGCTGATAAGGCTTATTACGTAAACAGCTAAATTCAAAACAATTTATAATCTAGTGAGGTAGGTAATTAGATTAGATATGCTTCGGTTGACATATAGGTATATTATACAACCTGAACTTGAATTCAAGTTATCCCGAAGGGGTGGGGCTGTGGGACCATGATACCCCACAAGTTGTGGGAGCCTTACTTGAAACTGCGTGTTTCCATACTAATAAATGAATCCACTAACCTAGCGCTGCGTTAGTAACCCATAACGCACAACCTAGTCCACGAAAGAGCTAGAGACATACAAATGCACGTGCTCACATCACTACGAGAGCTAACAAAGTAAGAAAATTAATAAACGAACTCATTTCTAAACGCAGGACGACGAACGGTTTGGGTAATATTTATGATTTTTATAGCAGTATCGCCTGCTCAGCGTAATCTACAGATTAATTTGTAAAGGAAAAATTAGAATCACGAACGGGATGATTCTTAAGAATCACTCAATAGATGGCGCTACCAACCCCGTAAGTTGGTTGTAAGGGTGAAGGAAAAATTCGTATATGAGACCACTTGTCACGGTAGCTAAAGTAAAGCATATACCGGCTTGAGGGACGGATGGATGCGGGTTAAATCCCCGCTCGTGATTCTAATTTTTCCTTTACAAACTAATTTGTAGTTTGGGTAATAATATTATTACGTAAACTTTGCATGGCATTTACTCAATGAAAAACTATTAATTTAGAAAGGTCGTAGAACCCACATAGTCAACCTTGGGAGTAGCTTCACCCGCTTCCGGGAAAACATACCAATTCAAGGTCAGGTTGTATTCACGGTACATACATTTTTTAACTTGATACTGGCATTTATTTTTATGTAGTTAAAATCAACTACTTACAAGTTAATTAAGTACACTAATATACTTTAAATAAAAAAGTGATTTAAAGTCGAAAACGGGGTTATTTTCCAATTTACACAAATGTTGAATAACTCAAACATAAAATAAAATCGCTGAAGTAATGTTACGTTAGGCAAAGCATTTGACTACTGTCTCACCTGATGAAACGCGATGACGCAGTCTACGATGGTGCATGCTTGCCTAGAAGGTACCTAGACCATATGTGTAATAATATATTACACAAATGCCTAGACTTACGTAGTATACATTCCAAATGGATTTGTAGGTAGTACTTGGTAATATTGTAGTAGTTTAAAAAGGTTAAAAAATAAATGCATGGACTTTCTCCATAAAAAAACCTATACTTACGTACGAAATATAAATAATACTTGGACTGTAGGTATTATATTATCTGGGGAAATACTTATTATTGATGTGTAATATAGGTATAGATAGACGTTCAGATAGTTCAGCAATACAAAACCATCATGTTTCAATGGCATTATTATTTCAAGGTTACATTAATATTGTTCGAATTCGTACCAAGAACTTATAAAGATTCCTGCGTGTGAACGAGACGTCTACATTTTTATATGGCGTTATCACTGTCGCACGTCAATGTCAACATAATGTAAAGATATGACATGACAGTTGTATTTGAGTGAACGATTTAACGTGAGGTCTTTGAAGAAACTCCGACAATGGCGGTTGCGAATTTTGAATTTATTTTTTAAAACCTGTGTATTCTGAAGTTTAATGTGTAATAAGGGTGGATTATTATCCGTTAAGTGTTCGTGAACGTGCACGCGTGTTGGCAAATGATTTCAAGATTATAGAAACATGCATTTTCGCTTTTGCTTCAACGACCATCAGTAGAATATCCACCATTTTACTGTTGGCGTTTTGATCGACTGACAAAATATGACTTTGACTTGACATAACCGTACAAATTTTACTCACTTGACATTGGCAGAATTATTGCAAAAAAGCGATAGAAAGCCATTAAATAAGAAGAAGAAGATTTAACGTGATATCATCAAAACTACTCTAGCTCTGCAACATTAAAGTATTCTTACTTATATGTCATTTGTCAATGTATGATTGAAATAACATTGAAGTAATAATGCTATAAGACGTGGTGGTGACCCCCCAGTTTGACGTAACAAACAAACGTTTTTGTTATCTTTACATGCATACCCAACCCAGTTTTTTACAAGTACTTGGTAAATAATTATTTAATTATAGATATCATCGTTTCTACATATTGCGTGTGCCAGAAATGGTTTGTGATCTAATTTAGAACGATAGATAATTATTATTATAGGTATTGGCTAAAGCTGCCAATATCTATCTAAATAGGTAGGTATACTACATACAAGATACAAGTCATAAAGATCACCGATAATGGCACGGAACCCTTCGTGCGCGAGTCTGACTCACCCTTGGCCGGTTATTAAATTCTTTCTATCTATAAGCACCAAACAGAAAAGATAAGTCTATTAAAAAAGATTTCAAGAATTCATTTCCGAGTTTACTTTTCAATGTAAACAATACCTAAATATTTGGCTATAGGTAGCATCGACAATTTATTTTAGTTACCTACACTCGGAAGTGATAATACAGTTAATTAATTGAAATTAGACATTGGCATCGATTTTATAGTGCAAAATCTTAAACTAAATTAAGGTATTATAATAAATAAGGTATCGCCTGCTTAGCGAAATCACAAAATAATGGTCTACCATTAATCAAGAACGGACCCGGGACGCGCGTAGGTACATGTTTTTTCCTAATAAAAACCAACCACGATCCATTTCCACTTTTAAATATTAGCAAAACACATATAGCATACATTTATAGCGTTTCTATTGGTGGCAACTTTATTGGATATGGACTTTTATACAGAATGTAATTTAATTCATTAGAATAAATTGAGCCCATGATAGTACATCAATTATAGATGATTATTAAAGAGTAAAGAGTGTAAATGAAACTATTTTTAAAGAAAATTATGAAGATTGCCGCTGCGCCTAACGCGGTTAGCACGGATGATTTTGATACATTTAAACGTTTTTATACCTTGTATTTTCTAATTAAAAACAGTACTTCATTATTTTAATTAAATGTTGTTTTGTAGCATTTGATTAAGTAAGTTATTCCATTTTTTGGAGTTATTATTATTACTAAACCAATGTCTTATTATTCAAAAATTTTGGTCCACACGTGACCGGTATCTGGAGTAGGTACCTAGTTTCAAAGGATGCTAATGAATTTAATTACACCCAGTATACATGTAAATATATTATGTACTAGCTTTTGCCCGCGGCTTCGCACGCTTGTGTTATGTTATTTTTACGTTATGTCTAATAATAGATTCATTTCGTTCATGCATTTCGTACCAAACAACAAAATCCACTAAATCTTTTCGAAGCTGAGCACAGTAACCTGTATTAGCATAGGTACATAACGCAAGCATAGTCGTGAGTGGAAGCTATTTAAGCCATTACTTAAAATTAAATGTTTTGAGTCTAATATAGGATTATAACAGTAAAAGAAGTTTCAAACAAAAATACTATAATTTTATAAATACCTCTTCATATTACAACAAAAGAAATCATCATCACTTCCCTCAGGTCTTTAACAGAAGTTTCAGTAAATTTTGTTTAGGTAGTAGTTACCTAAGCAGGCAGGTATAGTTTAAAATATGGAAGAATCACACACGATGATGCTTTTTGCTCAGTTTTACATATTATCCGCGCGCTTTTTGTTCCATTTACCACATTTTTTTTACCTTCTTAAGTTTGGCCCCATACGAATTGAGTACCTACACTTAGCCAGTGTCAATAATAAGTTTATAAATTGCTGGAGATATGCATTTACCTGTACGATGCGTTCATAATTATAATTGATTATTTAATATTAATTATTTTCTTAATTATACTAATTAGGAATTACAAATACTAAACCACAACTCCTTAAGGAATCGACAGTTATAATTATTATTATGTCCACTATTTTCCACGCTGTCTCATTCCCACTGCAATTTGTATGTAAATCGTCATTACATAATTATTACTTACACCCAAAGATGAGTTACTTACCTACTATAACTATAACCTTCTTGGAGTAACCGATTAATCAATCATTTTTGCTCCCGTGGTTTATTTAAAAGCCCACAGATCTAAAATATATTAACTATTAAAAACTTATTTAAACATGCAAGAAGAAGAAGAACAAATCAAAAACAGACAAAAATGAACGTTACGCGCCATGTTGTTATTAATTCGAGGATACAATAAATAATGAATACCTACATATTATTATATCTAAGTACCTACCCTATTTAAAAAATTTGCATAAAATATTTCGGATCGTTGGCTAAATACAAATAATAGCACGCACTCCGGCTTACTTTAATGCCAAAATAAAAAAGATTTTAGAATGCGTAGCAATGGTAAGGGTATATAACTTAAGTAGCTATAAGTACTACAGGGGGTCTAGCAAAGATACCAACCACTGACGCTAACGCCTCACGCTAACTCTAAAAATTTATCGAAATGACATTCGATGCGGAAAAGTTAGCGATTTCCGAAATGTCATTTCAATACATTTTGGAGTTAGCATGAGGCTGTAGCGTTAGTGGTTGGTATCTTTGCTAGACCCCCAGGTACCTTAAAACTTCCTTGGGGTTGATCAAGAATGTAGCAGTAGCGCAAAAATAATTTTATCTACCTAATTAGAATGGTAACGTGTAGTAAGTTTATGTAAATAATAAGTTGACCTGATCGCCAATAAAGAACATTGCTCCCGCCAAAACCCTATAAATCGAAAACTTGAATAATAATGTTAGTAAGCTTCAATATTGGCTAAGTATGATAATCGCGTGAAGCCTTATGAATGATTATATAAAGTCTAAGAACCTACCTTTTTAAACAGTTTTCATAAAATACTTCCTATCATTGGCTAAATACAAATTTTGCCTAATGCCAAAATAAAAAAGGGTTTACCTACAATGCGTAGCAAAAGCAAGGGTCAATAGGCACAGATTACTGAATATGTTACTACTAAAGGTTAAGCTATAGGTACTATAAATACAATTTTAAATACTTATTTCGAATGGTAACGCGTAGTAGATTTTTGAAAACTAATACATAATACCAGATCGCCAATAAAGAATTTTGCCCTCGCCAGAACCCAATATATCGAAAACATGAATAATTTTAGAAATGTTTCAATATTGGCTAAATATGATATCGCGTGAAGCCTTAAAACTTATAATAAAAAAGTTTAATAAGTTTTTAGTTTTCGAAATTTCTTGTTATCTGTGTCATGCTCATATTCAAGGAGGTTCTCATACCTATCCTCTTTTTTAGTTTGGACCACAGATTAACGAAAAAACTTATCTATATAGGTACTTACTTACATAATGAACACATTGTTTTTCTCTAATCTGCATTGCATCGAGCGCAGATGAAGTTATCGCGCGATGTATTTCGCCGTAGCCCGAAAAGTGTGATACACTGCCGGTAATGCAGGCACGCCAATTGTTATTTACTGTTTTTAGTCTTTTAAGTTATAAATAAAAACATGCATTAAATTACTTCTTTATTGCTTAGTGCAGTGGGGATTGTTCAGAATGAAATAAAAATGATTGGGATTCCGTACTCAAAAGGTATCCTTATTACTAAACCTCCGCTGTCCGTCTGTTTGTCTGTCCATCAGTCACCAGGATGTACTCATGAATCGTGATAGTTAGACAGTTGAATTTTTCATTGATGATATATTTCTGTTGCCATTATAACAACCGTGATCCGTATTCTAAGGAACAGATAAACAAACAAATAAAAAAAATTGTTTTACTTCATATTGAAAAGGAATTATAAATTAAAACTGATACTCTGACAGTTTGTAAAACATATTTATCCGCCGACATGCAATATAACGCTATTGCTTCCTCCATTTTATTTAGCCCACGTCGGTCGCGCAGCAGGTAAACAAATTGACTGTGGGTTGGGGCGCTACAAAAACATCGAGGACAGTCAACAGAGATGTTTTTGCGCGCCAACTCAACAGCGAAGGTTTGGGCGAATATGAAGCCGCGCCGTAATAGTAACAGAGTTTTTTTCTTTAATCTGTGCAACCGGATAAACCTGAGATAAAATTAGCGTCAGTAGCACAGAGAAATATTTTTTTCTCTCATCTAAGATTAGTAGCCAAAATAAAACTTACCTTTTGACACTGGCTAAATACCTACACTATGTGTGGAGCCAAAATATTAGAAAAAAACTTACCTTGAAGCCTTGAAGCGGCCATCTTGTTAAAATTCCGTTTCGTTTCATAATGAAATCTTAATCATTTTCACCAAAAAAAATTTACGATATTTAAAATTTAATATATCCTATGTTTTGCGCCGGGTTTTTCTAAGCTTATTAGTGAAAACCGCATGAAAATCCGTTCAGTATTTTCGGACTTGTGCCGTAACAAACAAACAAACAAACAAACAAACAAACAAACAAACAGACAAAATGTCTAAAAAATAGCTTAATGTGATCAGCGAAAAATTTCAAGCCAACCTGTGTAATTTTTTTTTCGATATCTTGCATTTACAGATTTTTTATCTCTACAGTTTTATTATATGTATAGATAGATATTATACACTGTTTGAGCCTTTATAAAACAAAATAAAATATAAAGGAAATTTATTTGAATATTTTTTGGTAAGCATACCACGTAATACAATAGAGACTATGAAACCCTTGCGCCGGAAACTTAATATAATTTTAGCGCACAGATTAGATAGAGAAGAGTCCCTACTTCTCCTTCCAAATAAACGTTAGTAAGTATGTCTGGAATAGCAGAGGAATAGCAATTCAGCGTTTTGTTACTTTCTATCGAGTTTGAAATGAGCACATATAATTATAATAGTGAAATGAGCAAACAAAACAAAAGAAAACACAGAGTAGGTATTCCACTGTTAAGAGAAGCGTATACTCCCCTCTTGTCCGTACAAAAAGTGCCAAAACTTTTACACAATTGTAAATGTTATCCGATTTTAATCAGTTTTTTTTATATTATCTTGTGTATCCAGTAAAAATCTATGCTCGTCTTCTTTCCACCTAAATTTGCGAATTTTTGGCGTCAATATTATCACGAAGAAACGTAGAACTTGTAACTCGAACACGAAACATATTTTTAATAAAATCAAGACATACAAGCTTAGATTTATAATCTATCATTGACACCAAAATCAAAAGTTTCTGTTTAGTTTTAGAAGCTGAAAACCGTTGGCGCCAGAAACGCTAAAATGTAGGTAAATTTACTCTATTTTCTCTATCATACGCGTGGAGACCAGCAACGCGCAACGGCAATAACATTTTCATATGTCAGGACGGTCCTCTTAAAGAATTTTTATTAGTAGGGCAGTTTGTCACGAGTAAAAATAGCGTGAATGCTTAGAATAAGCGTGAATGTGAATAATTATCGGCAGCATTTATATCGATTTTGTGTCGGCTCGTTGTTCGGGATCAGAAAGGTTAATCAGTAGATAAAGTCTAATAAGGCAGATGGATTACTTGACCACCATGCATCAGGAAACTAAACTTTGAATTACCGTTCGTCACTGCACCGTCCCGTTGTAAAACGAACAGGAATTTATTTTCCCATTAGTTTTGACTTCTTTGCCAATGGGAATCACAGATCCTTGATAGGAATATATTTGTACCACCGACTGCACCTAGATGTGATGCTGTAGATAGCGTAGTTCTTGCTCTTGGGTTTCTTCTTTCTCTTGTCTGACTTTAATTTATTCTGCGTCTTAGAATATTTTTTTAGCTCCGTGTTATCATACTCTATGTAGGTATTATCTAATATAAAGAAATAAAATTACTTCGTTCATCCCACAAACATGACACTACGTTTTACCAAAAATGTAGAATATAATGGTCATATGACTTGCTGCTTTGATTTATATCTGTCACCGTCTTTTTGTAAGAACCGTTTTTTTATAAAAAACGCGGTTATTTATAAACTGTCGATTTATTGCAAACGGGCAATGTGTCTCACAATAAAACGGTCCATTATTCGGTTATTTATAATTAATCAGCATCACTTCGTTCTGTTGTAATTGTGTACTTCTAGTGTGGTCAAAAGTGACCTAACACTCCTCCTCGCTTCGCTCGTCATTTAACGTCATTCAACAAATTACAGCAAAAATTGGTGCATTAAAATGGGCTTGTTCACAGTTAAACGCTACTAGAACCCGTTTTTTATAAAGTCGCCGCTAGGCACTGACTGTTTATAAATAATCGAAATATTATTCGTGTTATTGTAAGACAAATTGTCAGTTTGCAATAAATCGAAAGTTTATAAATAACCGGTTTTATTTTCGTTTCTTTATAAACAAACAGTTTTTACAAAAAGTCGGTGACATATCTATTTCATGAAATACCGTTTATTTGTAAATTTTCCGAACGTGCAAAAGAAAATTATGTCTACCTGTTTACTTATTAACTTATCACGAGATAGCTTGACAACGCGTAAGAGTTACAGATGTTTATGGTTACATTAAGCCCTATGTACATATTATTTGGAAAGATTCGTCATGTACATTTAAATGGATCGTACGCGAACATTTCGTATGAAACATTGAATACCGTTTCTCATACGAATAACAGTTAAACAAGTCAGATCGGAGACATTTACTAATTTGTGTGTTAGGCTGGGCTTACCGGATTTAAATTCTTCGTGTAAGGTACATAACAAGTTTATTTGGAAAAATAGCAAGAAGTATCAACAACTTTAACTAATTATGTAAATATACCCACCTAACTCGATTAACCACCTCTACTATTACATTTTTAAGCTAGTTTTGTGTCGAAAATCCGCTGTTTTAACATACAAAAATGGAGACAATTTTGTAATTACTTTCATCATAAATTTGCGAAAGTGTCACTGTAATAAGAGCAAATATAGGTATATATTTACAGTCGTTGAGGTCTGGTTGAGTCTTACAAAGTAGAAAGTAACGATTTTAAAGATCTTTGTAAAGGGCTGTATTTACACTAGTGTTTGTTAACCTGTGATCCGCAATATTATTTCTGTACTATCTAGTAATAATAACCAAGTCCCGTAATCTAGTTATCTGGCACCATTGCTGTTGCTGCATTCATAGGACATTATCAGCAAAAATATGCTAAAAATCAAATAAATAGTGTACAGATAGAGGATTTTATTAAAGCTGGGCCTGTAAGTAATCGTAATAATAAGGTAAGTACAGTAGACAAAATTAGAAGGTGCCGTTCTCTCATCCCATAACCCAATGTTACCATCCATCAAAAATTGATCACAATAGCCCATATTTATTTTTTACCTATATATAAAAATAGTTTAATATGCCATATCATGCCTTGTCAGTCATAGTAATTAATTTTGTACCTACTCACAAGAGCTTGCCACCAATGCTTTGTAAATGTTTGGGCTAAACCCGAGAGTCAGAGGTACAGGATGTATAATTTGTGAAGAAATGAGAAGCATGTTTTTTTTACATCAGACTTATATCTATCGTTTGACCACGCTCTCACCTGATGGTAAGTGACGATGCGATCGAAGGTGTAGCATGCTAGCTATGTAAGTACCTATTCACTCTTCTCTTGAACACGCCCGGGTCATGTTTTGCCGGAAACACAGACGCTGGCAGGGCATTCCATTCCTTAGCAGTTCTAATTATAAACGTGGAATCAAACCGCTTGGTACGAACGGGTGGTATTTCGACCATGAAGGGATGGCACCTAGCCGAGCGTCTAGAGGTCCGGTGATGGAAGTCCACAGTGGTTATTTCATGCTTAAATATAGTATAGGGCCTACCTATATACTAATACTATTATCATCATCAGTAATAGTTTAGTATCTGAGTGTTTTATATTATTTAATGTTATGTTATAAATTAAGTTAATACATTTTTACTCCTATACTACGTACACGGGGTAATGCTATTCATTTGCATAATAATAAATAAACAATTAAAAATGCACCACTATGGTGCTAATAATAGGTCAGTGGGTAAATAAAAAAACTTACTTCGTGAAGTGAATCCCTGGGAGACGGTCATCCTGATATTCGTAAACTCGATGTCAACGTGCGTCCTAGGGACATTCACTTGCAAGATCCTGCAGTCACTGGATTCTGCTTTTTGCTTTGCCATTTTTTGGCTAAACAAACACTGCGATATTTTAGACATTATAAATTTATTTTATTTACTCAATAATTAATATTGTCACACATTTATTTCGTTTATTTATAATTAATATTGTAACACTTTTGTTTATTTATTCACGTACGAACATCGTAGAGAGAATAACGCGAATGTTTTAAAACCGGAACGTAAATAGATGTTATATTCTTACGGCCTTTATTTTTATTTTATATTAATTATATTAATAAAATGTATCGTCTTTGTTTTAGGTTTAGCCAACTGCTTTCGATGTTTAGACGCAAACAAAACACGATCGTAACTTTTTTTTAATTACGTACGAATTATTTTATTAAAGAGTTTTGCGATCTTTTTAAGTGATTTCAATGATTTTCACTATGATAATTTTTATTTGCGGTGTTATTTACGATCCGTGTTGCATGCGTGAGCCACGGAGAGCGATTCCGCCGGAGGACGCTATCGTACTGAGTGTGCTGTCAACGAGGCGCTTTTATCAATTAAGTACCTATAGTTACAAATTATTTACCGATAATAGCAACACGATGTAGCGATGAAGTACCCAGTAGAGCAGTGTTAGTTTACTAATTATGTGTGCTGATTTGGTAATGTATGTTCAGATGAATAAATTAATGTTTACTTAGTTGCCTAATTTAGTAAGGAGTTTTATTTTTGGCTTATTTGCGGTATTATTGTCGCGGTGGAACAATCTTCATACCTAATTACAAACTAAATAATTAAGTACCACTTATGATGAACAACAGAATATCTACTTATAATACTTTACGATTTATTTTTTTATTTAATAATTTAATTTAATTTAATTTTTCGATTTAATTTAGTTTTAGTCCTTTTTTAAATAGGTAAGTAAGTATTATTAATCTTTTACATTATTTAAGTTGTTGAGAATAAATAAAATAAATAAATAAATAAATAAAACTTTTCGATTAAGTACGATTGTTTACACGTTTTTGACTTTTGTAAATCTTGAAATATATTCCTTGTAAAATTTTATTATTTGGTGTGTACAATAAAGAGTTTAACTATCGATCTATCTATAATACGATAGCACTTAATTGGACATACCGGAGCTGTCACCCATCCAAGTCTGACCGCAATGAAACAATGTGAAGATTGATGATACTAAGTAAATCTTAGAGTAATCTCTTAAAAATAGTATCAAAGTAGTAGCAGGTACAGGTAGTATAAATTGTACAATACTGCTTTATAATTTAAAGTAATTTAAAGATGCTATGAAAGATTTTCTCTAACACATTCCCAAACAACAAGTCTATTGTCTTGGGTGTTAGGCAGGTCATTAACATTAAGGGTTAACAACTTATGGTTCTTGAGTGTTGATGGTTAATTACTTTAAAATTAAAGAGGACCGTCCTGGTACTATAAAATGTTATTGCGGTCGCTCTGCTCTCTGCACGTGTGACAAATTATGTGTTTATTAGTTATTTATTAGATAACCAAAGGATATGACAGTGATATGACGTCACTGTAAAGTTTTTTGTAGCTTCTTTACAGGTGTAATTGAAGCTACGGATCGGAGTTGTCTATTCTGCATTGTGCCGTATTGCTTGCACCTTTAGTGGAGGAGAGAACTTTGTTTTTTTCAAACACTTATTTTAATAGGCTTGCTATAAATAGTTATAATATTTGACATTGTGAACTTTGTGGTTCGTCCCGCAGCGTAGGTCGCCCCCTACTAGGTGGAAAGATGAGGGTTACTCTTCAATCTAATCCCAATTTCACAAAAATTCTAATCCGCGTCAATCACCAATTTGGTAAAAATGCGGATGGTGTCGAAATGAGTCGATTACATTTAGTTCCATAAAATTCCATGGACAAAGATTGTAATTGTGCGCTAGTATCGGATTTAAAACTACCAAATGCCACGATTCCGTTCCAAATTCCGATTGAAATCGAATTTCAAGTCTAACCCTGCTAAACCGCGGGGAGCCGATGGATGCAAGAGGCAAGCAGTCGCTCAAAGTGGTGGTCTTTGGGGGAGGCCTATGTTCAGCAGTGAACGTCTTCAGGCTGATGATGATGATGATCTATCTAGTCTATGCGCGATGTCTAGGCTATGAAGTGTTGCGCAGTATAGTGTGACACAAAATCAATGGCGGCTGTGAAGTCGGCGCGGAACGCTGCACAGTAGCACTTCACAGCCGCCATTGAGTTGAATCACACTCTACCTATATAATATAACTTCAGGTTTAATTTTTTTCATTTATTAACGGAGTTTCAACCTCTATTAAAACCAACAAAATCATTCAAAGCTAAAGCTTCTTAAGGGTATAGATCATCGCTCTATTGATCTTGACTGTGAACTAGACTAGACTTGGACATTGGGCATAACTCTAACCTGACTATGATAAGTACTTGATTCTTGAGAAGCAAACTCGACAGCATTGACTATGAACTATAAAACCAGAGGGGCTTACCACAACCTTTTATAGCACTAGCTTTTGCCCGCGGCTTCGCACGCTTGTGTTATGTTATTTTTACGTTATAGTCTAATAATAGATCATGCATTTCGTACCAAACAACAAAATCCACTAAATCTTTTCGAAGCTGAGCACAGTAACCTGTATTAGCATACTGTAATGTTGTTGACGCAGAGCAGTTTTGATGACGTCACGCTAAATCGTCAAAAACATCATGTTGACACTGGTAGTGCAACAGTGATAACGCTATATAAAAATGTAGACGTCTCTTTCTCACGCAGGAATACTTTATAAGTTCATGGTACGATTTCGAACAATATTATTGTAACCTTGAAGCATTACTGTCACGAACCATGATGGTTTTGTTTTAGTTTGTGGTAAGGCCTCTGGCTTTATAAACCGGGCTTAATGTTTGCTCGACAGCGACACTGACTAAAAACTTACGCTTGTGCGTGGATGAGATTTAAATAAAAACCGGTCAATTGAGAGTCGGACTCGCGCACGAAGGGTCATCAGGGTCACCATTATCTATAGAAACGAGCAAAAAATCACGTTTGTTGTATAGAGCCCCTTAAATACATTGTTTATTCTATTTTTCGTATTTGTTGCTATAACGGCAACAGATATACATCATCATCATTAACAGCCTGAAGACGTCCACTGCCGCTCAGTGGCGCTTTTTGGGCCTCCCCCAAAAAGCGCCACTGAGCGGCTGCTTGCCTCTTGCATCCATCGGGTCCCCACGGTTTTCACCAGGTCGTCGGTCCACCTAGTGGGGGGGGTCTGCCTACGCTGCACCTTCCGGAAATAAATTCATCATCTGTAAAAATTTCAACAGTCTATCTATCACGGTTAATGAAATATATCCTGGTGACAGACGGACAGACAAGACAGACGGACAGCGGCGCCTTAGTTAAGGTTCACTTTACCCTTTGGGTACGAAACCTAAGAAAGATATCCGCGAAACACGATTAACTTTATTTTATTTATTTATTTAACTGCATTGGGGATTTGTACTTGGGACCACTGATCTTTTGATCTGAGTACCTACTGATTTGTGGCAAAGAATAAATAACAGTACTCTACGATTGGTTGGGACCACTAATAATACCTACCTTAAACATTATTGAAATTGATACCCTTAATAATATATTTGACGGGCCCGATAGCTCAGTTGGTAGTACTTATCCCTGCCTTCTGAACTGAGGGCTGGTGGGTCCGATTCCTACCCAGGACAAACATTTGTGTGAAGAACATAGATGCTTGTTCTGCGTCTGAGTGTTATATTGTAATCTATGTATGTATTTACAAAAAAAAAGTATATAAGTATTGTATCAGTCATCTGGTTCCCATAGTACAAGCTATGCTTAGTTTGGGGCTAGATGGCGCTGTGTGAAATGTCCACACATATTTATTTATTTTATTATTTAATATTATATTTTTGTAGTAAGGAGGATCGGGTTTTACCAACTGGCGGACCATCCGCGTATTAGTCCATCCATATTAATCAGACAAAACAAAAAGTGATGCTTCTATTGCAAGCAAGCGGGAAGTGTATGATAATTGCACCTTTAATAGCTACCTAATTAAAACCTACAGCTGCTTGACACGCACTGGTTCTGATGCTTCTCATTTGTATTATAAACAAATGAAGCAGAAGACGCAGGGTAGGCCAGCCCCCTACTAGGACGATCTAATGAAGACCGCGGGGAGCCGATGTATGTAGGAGGCGAGCAGCCGCTCATAGTGGCGCTCTCTGGGGGAGGCGTATATGTTCAGCATGTCTTCAGGCTGTTGATGATAAAACACTGACAATCATACACAATAATAAAGGAAAATTTCAATCACGAACGCATGTGTCAGATATTTATAATATTATATTTTTAGCAGTTACTAATTTATTTAACTAAAAAAAATAAACGTAATTACAATTATAAGAATTTACTTTAATATTAATTTTTAAGAATCAATTCAACAAAAATCACAGCAATACAATTCAAAAATGACAAGTGAAGAATGACGTAGCTAAGTATAGTTACGACGATGTTCACCCTTCGACGGCTGGAGCAAAAGAGGGCGCAGCGCTGGTCTTCACGGGTTTATATAGGAGGCGGCCGATGATGATGTCAAAATGGCGGCTTTATTCTAATACGGCCTCTCCTGACGTGTGGTCGTCCTCGACCACATCTGTAGGTGAAGCATCTATCAGAGTTTTCTCTGTTCTCGAGTTTCCATCGCGACTTTCTACAGGTAAGTTTGTTCTGGACTCGGGGTTAATGATGTTATCGTAGGCTGAGGTTTCATGGTTGAGTGGACCCTCCTGGCAGACTCCTTCGCTGACGTTCACCTCAGTCTCACTGCTCATAGTACTGCCCATAAGTGTATCGGCGTGGACCTCATCTTCAACTGTAATAAGTGAGAAAACAAAAAGGAATAAGTATTTATCCAACAACAATTCTTATGAGACAGAGGCACCTAGTTTGCAATGTCTGAGCAGAGCCATCGCTCAATGCTACCACAATATAACGACATAAGACAGAGGCACCCAGTTTGCAATGTCTAAGCAGAGCCGTCGCTCAATGCTACCAAATGTTCACAATATAACCACATAAGACAGAGGCGCCCAGTTTGCAATGTCTAAGCAGAGCCATCGCTCAACGCTACCACATAATCACATTAGACAGAGGCACCCAGTTTGCAATGTCTCAGCAGAGTAACCCGCGTGCATTAATTCTTTACAAAAATTATATTCATAAAGAAAGACTTACTCTCGAAAAACATTGCACACGATTCGGGGGTCCACTCTCCTTGCCAAGCTACCATATGTTCGGCGGCGGCCTGCGTAGTTTTGCCATACGCACCCGCTGGCAGCTGTAGTTCATATCGGCTATGAGGCAACACACGCGTCACGCGATAGGGTCCTCGCATTCCCGAGTCCAGTTTTCCTGTAACCTGAGAAGATTTTGTAACAAAGACCATGTCATTGACTTTAAAAGTTCGCACAGGCTTTCGTCCCTTGTTCACATATGAATTTTGCCTACACCTGTTTTGTTCAAGGAGCTCGACAGTGCGCTGTCTTTGTATCTCTCGAAGTTCGCGATATGGTCGAGTGTTATCTATAGCAACGTCGCGGACTAGTGCTCTTATTATGGGCGTGGCAGCCTCTACGCCTATAAGCAGCTGCAGTGGCGATGTCTGAGTGGTCTTCTGTTTAGTGCAGTTGATAACGAGTTGCATTTTCCAAAGGACCTCAGACCACTTATTTTCATTATTGGCAGCTTCTATGCGGATCATGTTAAGTAAGGTGCGGCAATACCGCTCTACTTGACCATTCTCACTATGCATTCCAGGCGTAATAAAGTGAATTTGACTACCCATTTCGGAAATCCAGTCCTGAAAGCTCGCACTTTCAAACATCCGTCCTCTATCACACACAATAAGCTTGGGAGTCCCAAATAGGGAGATCGCGTTCGAAATAACTCGTTTAAGCTCATCTGAATCTTGTCTTTTTAATGGATAAAACAAACAGTATTTTGAAAATGCGTCCACCAGGAGAAGAACATACTTATGTTCGTTTGAAATGGGCAGGGGGCCCAATACATCTACATGTACAGTATTGAACGGTAAATCTGGTTTGGCCCAGGAAGCGATTGGCTGATGTGGTGCCCTAGGGACCTTTTTGAGCGAGATGCAGACCAGACAGTGGCCTATATATTTTTTTACAAACGTATGGAGACCAGGAAACCAAAAATGGCGTAAAATTAGATCTATCGTTTTGTCAACGTTAATGTGCTCATGTTGGTCGTGAAATATACGCAGAAGGCTTAGTCGATGGCCTTTGGGAACGAAACAAAGTAGTCTTGGCTCATCACCAGTAGGAGTGTACTTATAGTACAGAAGGTCATTACGCACAATGTAACGTGAAGAGTCTAGCTCATTGTTGTTTACTTTGTCAATCAACATACGAGTTTCGTCGTCTGCTGATTGAGCAATTTGTGCCCAGTTCTTAGGCCGGGTGATTTGGCGGACATCAACAGGATTTCGACTAAGATAGTCTGCATGCTGCATCATTATACCTTTACGGTATTCAATCTTAAAGTTGAAATCCTGCATGTATATCCACCAACGCGCGACGCGTGGTAAAAGGTCCTTTTTTCGTTCCGTCAACTTGAGGGCATTACAGTCCGTCACGATTTTGAAAGCAATACCCAGCAAATAGTGACGGAAGTATTGTAAGGCCTTGATAATAGCAAGCGTTTCAAGCTCGTACGAGTGATACCGCGCCTCGGCCCCCTGTGTAGTTTTGCTGAAATATGCCACTACCCGCCTTTTGTTATTATCATGCACTTGGATGAGAACCGCACCGTATCCGATGGAGCTCGCATCCGTATGCAGTTCGGTTGGTAAAGATGGGTCAAAGATGGCAAGTACGGGCTCACTCGTAAGACGCTCGATTAAATACTTGCGAGCTTCCTCCTGTTCCCTACTCCAGATAAATGGAACGCCCTTTCGTGTTAACCCAGCTATGCATGCAGTTTTGGACGCGTAACTAGGGATGTACCGACGAAAGTACCCGGCTAAACCAAGGAGTTGACGAACTTGTTTTACATTTGTGGGTACTGGTGCATCAATTAATGCCTTGATTTTGCGTTCGCTCGGTCTAATCTGACCTTCCGAGATTATACGGCCCAAATACTCTACCTCAGTAGCCACAAAAGTGCTTTTTTTAACGTTAATTGAAAACCCTGCTGAAGTTAACGCTAGTAATACCTCACGAAGGTTCTCAAAAGCTTCGTCAATAGAAGATGCAAGCACTAAGACGTCATCTACGTAAACTAGGGCTTTGCCCGATTCAATCAGTGGTTTAAGTGTATTAGTGATAATACGTTGATATACTACCGGAGCGTTAGCAAGTCCGAAAGGCATTTTCAGATACTCAAAATGCCCTTCGGGCGTAACAAACGCGGTTTTAGCAATTGAATCGTCATTTACTTGAATTTGATGGAAGCCAGTTGCCATATCTAAGCAACTAAAAAATTTACTCTTTCCAAGGCGGTCAATATGGTCTTCAATCAAAGGCAGTGGATAACGATCCTTTACCGTGATAGCGTTTAACGCACGGTAATCGACGCACATACGATCATTGCCGTCTCGCTTTTTGACGAGAATAATAGGGCTGGCGTATGGCGAATTAGACTCGCGGATTATCCCTTTGTCAAGTAAGTCTTGCGTGATTTCGCGCACCTTTAACTTTTCGTTAATCGATAACCTATATGGTCTATAGCACACAGGCACGTCACTCGTCAACTCAATGTGCATGTTGCCAGTAGTTACTGTACTAGAGGCGGTACCTACAATGAAGTTGTTTTTAAACTCATTAACAATCTTTTGTAACTTTTGTAAATCACTACCCACTAAAGGTGTATTGACTTGCAACTGAACACTTGAGTCGATGAGTAGTACGTCTCCGACACTATTTGCACTAGGGATTCGCACTAATTTTTGTGTTTTGTTTGCACGAATATAGCCTACACCTTCACGGTTTAGTACATCCGTTCCTATAAGCACCGGAACATTCATGCATTTCTGTGGAACGACCAAAAAATCAACTTCCAGAGAAATATCACTGAATTCTATAACTAGAGTGACACGGCTATTACACTCGATAGTCTGATCGCCTATACCGCGTAGAAGTTGCGATGTGGGTAGTCGCGCACAATTAAAATGTTTTAAAACAGTTTCAGATATAAGAGATACGCACGAACCGCTGTCTATTAATACGTCTGTAGGCACACCTTGAATAACAGCAGTGGTGACGTCATTGTCTGTTGAGGCACCTTTTAATTCGGCACAAAAATTTACATTTTTGTTATTACGCTGTTCAGATCTTTGTTTTGCAAAACAAACAGTGACGTCATGCCCAGTCTTTTTACAAAACGAGCAGGCAGTTGTAGTTTCTCGCGTATCTAGCGATGTTTCAGTCTTAACTCGTTTTGTACAAAGACGTTGTGGGTGACCAGTAGCCCCACAGGAAAAACACTTAATATCACGATTAGGTAATTTAGTGTGAACACGTTTTCGCGGATTACGATCGACGTTTCTACTTTGAAATGGTCTCGTGGAGCTAGCCGAAGATCTTGAATTTGGTTTTGTATAAATAGACAAAAATTCAACTAGATCTTTGGTAGTTAAACGAGCGTTGGTTGCAGTGGCTCGTATCTGCGCGTCAGTTATTCCACGTATGACGATGGCTACTGTTAGTTCATCACTTAATCCTTTTACAATATTAAGGCGCAACAAGGACCGTCTGGCGTACTCGGCGTACGTGGAATAACCGTCAGAATTTGAGCTCATAACTTCGTATAGGATATTAGCCACATCAATTCTTCGCGAGCATAATGGTTTAAATTCATTTTTAAAATTTGTCCAAGTACGGTCATTGGTTACCCAGTCATTTAACCAGCTACGAGCGTCCCCTTTTAAACAGTTAGCAATTCTAGATAAGCATTCATTGTCATCCCAATCGTTTATGACACGCGCCTTTTCAACTTCCTCGCACCAAGAATCGATGTCGTGCAAGCAAGGATCAAAACTCGAAATATAGTACTGGGTGGATCTTACCTTAGTTAAAGCACTTAATGCGCCAATGAGGCGGTCGGTGACATCCAGTGATGTTGAGGTACTTGCGACAGAGTCCCGGGCGCTGATGTTAGATGCCGGTGTTGTCGATGGTTGCGGCGTAGTAGGTGTGGTCACTTCATCAGGAACGGCGATGGCGCGTGCCTCTGGCACCGGCAACACGATGGGAGCCGGCAGGTTGTTTTCTAGCTCGTTAAGACGCGCTAGAATAGCGCCCAGCTGCTCCTGCATGTTTCCAACGTCTGCAACAGGAGCTCGTCTATTCCTGCCCCTACTACGAGAAGTGGGTGGATCAGCCATGATTCACTCACTAACCTGACTTTTCGAATAACTTTTAGCTGTGACCAGAGTAAAGATAGGCTATGGAGCCTATCCCACTTCTGATTTTAGCAGTTACTAATTTATTTAACTAAAAAAAATAAACGTAATTACAATTATAAGAATTTACTTTAATATTAATTTTTAAGAATCAATTCAACAAAAATCACAGCAATACAATTCAAAAATGACAAGTGAAGAATGACGTAGCTAAGTATAGTTACGACGATGTTCACCCTTCGACGGCTGGAGCAAAAGAGGGCGCAGCGCTGGTCTTCACGGGTTTATATAGGAGGCGGCCGATGATGATGTCAAAATGGCGGCTTTATTCTAATAATATTATATAAAATATATTATGAATATAAGTAGTAGTATTTTAAAATAATGTAGAAACACTTTCCTTTGTTTGAATTCGAAGTGTGAAGACATTAAAAGTTCTTCGATTGACTTTAAAGTGTGACGCTAGTACGGAGTGTGAAGTTAGTGACAGTTTTGCTTATAAATACGGACCGAAGTGTCAGAGAGTGGTATTCCGAGTCCGACTGGCAGACCGACCGAACAGACGTAAGTGTAATCTTGTGTATTCATTTACAATTATGTATATGTATAGTAATTATTATAATTATGTTTGTACTGTGTTAAGATCATTGAGTCATTGCCATGCAAAATTAAGTAATATTGTATTTTGAGTTATAGTACCAAATAATATAATATGTAGTACTTATATCATTTAAAAGTATTATACAAATACAACCATAGATATAATGTAGTGTTTCAATAAAGAGGTTATCTATCTATCTATTTATAGGTTCAAAAATATAATAAATGAATAGTTGATATTATTTATGATCTTTTATTCCATTCCATAAACAAGAGAAACCTATATAATTATAAGTCCTCTAGCTATAAAATCCATCTCTTTTCACAAAATGCTGTCTGGTAGAGGTATATATTCTATCCATTGATTAGGCGAATCTAACACATGCATCCATTGACTATGAAACCAGGCTTTATAATCTTTGCATGCATCCATCCAAGTCGGTTGTGGTGTAGGATGTTGGACATGAGATCACTTGTCACGGTATGGAAAAGTAAATAATATCTCAGTTTTAGAGATAAGTGGATGCGGGTACAAATCCTGAATCCCAAACTTTTTTTTTAATGCGAATGAATGACGTGACGAGCTGGTCGTTCACCTGATGTTAAGCAATACGGCCGCCCATAACAGTTGCAGTGTAACTCAGAACTTTAAAATAATAAAGTTTCGCGTGACACTGCACTGCGCACGTCATCCTGAGGCATCACACAGTCTATTAATCAGATTACTACACTGTGTAATCAGGTCATAAAGTCTCATTTGCCCAGTAATTTCACTAGCTACAATGCCCTTCAAACCGGAACACAGTAGTGCTTGCACACTACTGCTTGGCAGTCTAACTGGCAAAGCGGTGGTACCTACCTAGACGAACATTGCAGAAAAGTCCAACCACTTAGTAAACCATAAAAGTAGTATACCATAAAATAAATGACAACCACAACTCTGCAGGATAACACAATAAATATTGTAGCAATATCGGAAATTGCTATTAATTCTGAGAGAATTATCTTATTCTTCTTCTTTAATGGCTTTCTATCACTTTTTGCAATAATTCTGCCAATGTCAAGTGAGTAAAATTTGTGTGGTCATACAAGTCAAAGTCATTGTTTGTCAGTCAAAACGCCAACAGTAAAATGGAGGATATTTTACTGAAGGGTCTAAAAAAGGCCGTTGAAGCAAAACCGAAAATGCATGGTTTTATAATCCTAAAACCATTTGCCAACACCCGTGCACGTTCACGAACACTTAACGTGACTTTTCTTGGTGCTTCCAAAACTCCATAGAAGCTTCTAGTAAAGTTTGCCACCACTTTGCTGGAGCATGACTTAGACTGGACTATGACTATGACTAGGACATGACTTTGCGTGAAATATATTATAACACGATGAAAATATAACACTTGACACTGGCTAAATACACTATGTGTGGAGCCAAATTATAAGAAAAAAAAAACAGAGTATTTTTTGTTTATAACTTTTTAGTATATAGCAAAGCATTACCGCTGTCTGACCTGCAGGGTGGGTTTTTGTTTCTAGTTAAGGTAACCATTGGTTAGAATTTGCTAGCATTTTTAACCATTGGTTGGTTAACCTTAACTACACATCAAAAACCCAGCCTTTTGGAATAGAGACAATTATATTAAACATCCGCGGAACGCAGCTAGTACCATATATTTAAATTCTAAGATTTAAAAGTTTCTTCTCTGATAAATGAGTTTATAAAGCTTTGTGACCTTTAAAGCCATAACAACAGTATACTAGGCACATTGAGGTATGATATACACTGGGCTGGGCATAATAATGAGCGACTAATTTATTGGTGGTAAGATTTGAATACCAGTTTCTGACATTCATCATGATACAATAATTAATACTGTAAAGATAGAACTCGCTGGACAAACATTTCGTCCTGCTATACAAAATATTTATTTTTCTATTCGTTATATCAAGATAACGTTATTTATTGTAATGTATATTACTGGATGAAGAACAAAATTTACAGCAAATGGGGAAGTTTGCTGATTTTGATCCTTAATTATAACATAACCAACGATTAAAATTTAAAAAAAATTTAACCCTTGGTAAGAATTTGATGGAATTTTTAACCATTGCTCCTTAACTACGGATTAAAGTTTCACCCGTCCGGCATACTCCATTATAGTGCTTTTAAATTGACTAAAAGCTTTACTGAATCGCTGGAAATATGATATAGATAGACATGCCAAACGTATAAGCTCAGGGTAAAATACAATAATAACTATAACCATGACAAGGGTAATGCCTTACAAACAGTTTTATGCTTACCTAAATTACGCCGACTACGACCATGTTTAATTTGTGACAATATTGTTTTTCCCTTCCTTTCATTTCTTAATATAAAACCCAGACACATTAATGAAGCCGCCAGACAAGGCCAGTTTACTTTAACCCATATCTTGTAGAAGACTGCATGGCGAGTAAGAAGGGGGGATTCGTAATGTGGGAAACAGACTCACAGACTGAGAAAAAGAGAGATAAGTTGTTTAGAATATAGTTATACAGGGTGGATATTATTTAAAACGAGTGTTTCAAACTGATGCAGTGGTTCGAATC
This sequence comes from Ennomos erosarius, assembly GCA_963580505.1. Lineage (NCBI taxonomy): Eukaryota > Metazoa > Arthropoda > Insecta > Lepidoptera > Geometridae > Ennomos > Ennomos erosarius. The sequence continues at coordinate 12,602,526 of OY756982.1, forward strand.
CGGCTCGTCTCTCAATAATGACTTCAAGTTAAGATTATACCATTGACTATGAATAAGGTGGCTTTCATTTATGGCGTAGAAGCGTGAAATGAAAGGATTTTTGAAAATTCAACCCCAAGTGGCTGGAAAGATAGTTATTGTATCATAAGATAGAGATATTGTTCGTTTTAAGTATAAGTATAATAAGAACGGCTAACATATTATATCTATACGGGCTATATAGAGTTATGGAATGATGATAGTGGTAACAAAGTATGGTGATGGCTTGTTTAGATACCTCATACCCAACTACCCAAGTAATCCCACGCAACATCTCATAGTAAGTCTTCAGAATTATACAAAATGAAATTGAGGTTATCTAACATTATCAACTTTAGAGATCACAGGGCAACCATTTGGCGTATTTTTTTGAGTTTACTCAGAGATATAACAAATTACGTAAATTTGCATAAAGCAAAGTCTGTGAGCACATAAAATTATCATTCAACTGCCTACCTATTCTCTGGCATAATACCTAATGCATTCTACATCAATTATTTTATATTTAATATAAAATAATTGCTCTTCATATTTTATTTTTACCCTTGCCTTTGCCAAATTTAGTTAATTTAAGTTACCTGCTTTATTAAGTATTGTAACAACCCCCCCCTTTTTAAAATAAAACTTTTCAAACCTAACTAACTAAACAGCTGCTAATCCATTACCTACCCAAACCTACACCTAACTAAATCTAATTAACAGTATCTAAATTGTTTGATGTTTTGGCCAAGTAATCGTCTAGTGGATAAACCTTCCGCTGTGATCGTATTATACCCAAGTAGCGAATAAGTATAAGCATAATAAAGAACCTATAAAGCTATTCCCTACGTGATAGATTGAATAAAAGACTAATTATCAATACCTATATTTTAATGTCGTAATTAAAGCTATTTTCACTTGTATTTTAAAATGGTAATAAAATTATGTTTTTCCGATTAAATAATTAATAGTATGAATTTCATGTTAACAATTATAGTACAACCTTTAACGATATTTCACTTTGAATTTAGATATAAATATGTATTAAAGTTCTACTAGTGACTAGTACAAATAAAGTTATACCTAAAATAATTCAGTAAGAAAATAAATCCAATAGCTACGAATTGTCTACGAGTTTCGTAACCCTAGCTACGCCCTATTTAAAAACATTCCCTTTACCCAATCACTAAACAATACACGTAAGATTGCGATATAATCGACCTATAAGTTGAACATCGAAATAAGTTAATTTTTAACCTAATACCTAGACTGAAGATGACTTAAGGCCTACATTTTCTACCAAATAGAAAATATCGTAATTTATTCTGGAAAACATAGAGAATGTATAATAGACAATGTAGCATCCTTATTTCCTGCATTTATTGTAAAGATACATTGCTGGATTACACAAAAGGTTTTAGGGGTTTCCCCCAATGGTCTCCAAACCTCCCCTCACAACCATTCCGTACCACCCTTCAACTTCCATGTTAGAAGGCTGGATTCCTCAACTGTCCCATATTAGAAGGGTGGGTACCTCCACTATCCCAAGTTTGAAGGCTGGGTGCCTAGACTCTATTAATCCAGAATCACAATATCTCTACAATTCAATACAGATAAATAAACATGAACTATTCTAAAATAGAATGAGCAAAAACGGTTTATATTAAATCTCATAATTTATACAAGTATATAACTTAGTAAATAGCAGTCAGGGATCACTCCCTCTTTTGACTGCTTGGAATACTTTCCAAACTAGATTATTCACATATATTTTATTTTATTTTATTTTATTTTATTAAATCACAAAGCAGATTACAAACACATCACAACAATAGTATTATACTTACAAACAGTTTGGAACTAGATTGTAACCCTAATATGTGAATACAAGAGCACTAAGTAGTTTTATATAATTTATATCAGGAAACCTATGAATTTTGTTGTTTCATTAATAATTGATTACAAACAGTGAAGAAAAAGAAAAATAAATGCAATAAAATGGTTAAGTATGATTTACATTCAGATCAGAAAACTGTGTTGCCCTAATACACTTGACAAACCTCCCGAGATTAGGGTCAAATATGTCTATGATTTTGTTCTTTAATGCCAACTCATTATAGAGACGACACATTCTTGTAAGGGGATTATAAAATGATGTATTGTTTCTATATACTTTTAATGCAAATGATGGAGGACTGCGTCTCCTATAGTTTATGTTAATGTTAAGTGAGAATAAAAGCGGGGGACAATCTATTGTGGAGTGCAATATTTTATGTAGATGAATAAGGTCTATGTGCTGCCTACGTGTTGATAGCGATGAAAGTTTGAATTTAGCCAGCCTGTTCTCATATCCAGATAGAGATCGACCAACGTGGTGCCTATATGATACGATTTTGAGACATTTTTTCTGTATGCTCTCGATTCTATCCGAGTGTACGGAATAATATGGTGACCAAATTGGGCATCCGTACTCCAGGTTGGGCCTAACAAGACTTTGGAAAAGGTATTTTAGGCTGTTAGGACTCTTAAAACCTTTGGTGGCTCTGGTGATAAATCCCAACAAGCGACAACTCTTACTAACAATATAGTTATAGTGATCCTTAAAAGTCAGTTGTTCATCAAAAAATATGCCAAGATCTTTAGCTGATGTTTTACGTTCAAGAGATCTACCTGTAATGTTGTAATTAAACAAGATTTTGTGATGTTTCTTAGTGAAAGATGTAACAAAGTATTTTTCTATATTGAGATACATTTGATTACGCGAACACCACTCAAATATAGTATTTATGTCATCCTGCAACATAATACAGTGGTTGGCATTCTCAACTCTAGTAAATACCTTTAGGTCGTCAGCGTATAGAAGACATGGACACTTGAGGGATTCCGCAAGGTCATTGACAAATATAATAAAAAACAAGGGACCCAAATGTGAGCCCTGGGGGACGCCCGATGAAATTGCCATTGGGGCTGAGATGAATCCTTTAAGTGCAACAAGTTGGCTTCTATTGGTAAGGTAAGAGCGTACCCAGCGTAGGAGGCTGCCATGGATACCATAACAAGACATTTTTGAGCATAGAATCGAATGACTAACCTTGTCAAAGGCCTTGCGAAAGTCCGTGTAAATAGTGTCCACTTGCCCAGAAGTAGCAAATGCAGCGCAAATATAGTCCTTATAAACCAATAGGTTACTTACTGTAGACCGCTGCTTAACAAAACCGTGTTGATTTTCCGAAAGGGATGGTTTTACATGAGAGTATATGTAGTCATATACAAGAGATTCAAAAACTTTTGCAAAGCACGAAAGAATACTGATTGGACGATAATTTTCACATTGATTTTTATTACCGCTTTTGTGAATGGGAACAATATGGGCTTTCTTCCATTGTACAGGGAAAACTCCCGAATTGAGCGACTTATTGTATATCTGAGCTAAAGGTCCGCAAAGCTCCCTTCCGCACGTTTTAATGAGAAAAGGTGGGATCCCATCAGGGCCAGCACCTTTTTTAGTATCGAGGTTTTTAAGTTTTAAATAAATTTCGGCTTCACTGAAAGTGAGAGAAGACAGGACATCTATATTAGGAGCTAAATCCGTGTCTAAACAGTTGATACTCGAGGAATCGTCGGTTTCGTACACGGATGCGAAATATTGAGAAAACAGTTCACATATTTCCTGACCTGCAGTTGAAGACTTATTTTTGTATGTCATTATTTGAGGTATAACAACATTGTTCTTTTTGTTGTTAATGTATCTCCAGAACCCACAAATATCCTGCTTTAGCGATTGTTCAATTGACATGATGTAATTAGTGTAACACTCGTTCAAAAGTCTTTTCCCTCTGGCGCGATGAAAAGAATATGTATCATAATCTCTAGGATTCTTGTATTTTTTGAAACGTTTGTGATACTTCAACTGTTCGACGAGACATTTCCTCAAAGAATAACTATACCATGCAGGTTGATTGGCGTAGGATGCTTTTGAAATGGGCGTATATTTTCTAATAGTAGAATTTAGTATGCAATAGAAACTATCTAGGCAGGTTTCCACATCCGCAGACGAAAGCACTTTAGCCCAATCCATCTCACTCAGGTCAGACTTGACTTTGTCCAGATCACATTTTTTGTAGTTGATACGCGTTGTTTTACGCTGCTTAAACTTTTCATAATTGACAATTGTAATATCAACAACGAGCGAAGGATGATGACAATCCAGCCGACTCAGAGGTTCGGCTCCATAGACATTAATTGTGTTCAAACTGGACAAAATCAAGTCCAAATAGCGATTATATCCATTAGGAATATTATTAAACTGTGTCATGTTGCAGACCGACATAGTGTCCAGAAGTATCTTTGCTTTAGAGTCTAAAGGATTACGGCCCTCCATAATATTGAAGTGATTATTGTGCGTCCATGTAATAAGTGGCGAATTAAAGTCTCCCAATATAATAAATTGAGATGAGTCATCAGTGTTGAGTATAATTCGCTGACAATTTTCATAAAAAGCAGTAAGATTTGCCATGGGCAAATCAGGAGGTAAATAACAGACACATACATGTAATAACGGGCGGCTATTTGGGCCCAATAAGCTCAGCCAGATGTCTTCCACCTCACTCTCCCAATCCGCATGACGGACGACATTAAGATGTTTTTTAGCAGCAATCAAGACACCACCACCTTCTTTTTTTGCAATACAAGTACTTTGCCGATCTCTTCGGAAGACATTATACCGTGAATCAAACAATTCTCCATCAAATATACCCTCATTTAAATTAGTTTCCGTTAGACACACTAAGTCATAATTAGAATTTAAAAGATTTAGATAAAATACATTGGTTTTGGACCTAATTCTATTGACATTTTGATAAAATGTACTAATCATTATGATATCGTAATGATGGCCAGATAGCTAAATACCAAATTAAAAACAAAACAAAAATCAAGCATTGTTAAACTTGTCATTCAAAGCCTTAAGAGTTTCTATACTTTTGATGCGAATAGCACTGGCTTTGTCCTCTCTGCGGATGAACACTTGACCATATTTTATCCAGACATACTTGTACTGATTATCACGTGCAAACTGACGTGTGGCAGCGTGAAGTTTTTTGGTATCCGGTGAGACGTGCTCCACGACATATATCCTATGTGTTTCACCACTGAGGCCTATGTGGTTTGTATTCAGCATATCCTTGGGGTTGGCCTTATTATATCGATGGACAGCGGAAAGGATTGTGTCCCGTAGCCGCGGCGATGAAAGCGTTGTAATAATGTTTCGTGGTCTATTTGAAGATGGGTCTATTTTGGCAACCCTGCGAAATCCACGAATATCAGCATCTGAGATAGGAGTCGAGATTGAATTGCAAAGCTTTCGGAGTACAACTAACAGGTTTTCATTTCGGCTCTCTGGAACGCCTTGAATTTCTATATTATGATCACGTGAAATTTTTTCAACTGTGCATAGCCTCATTTTTAAATTAGCTATTTCAGCTTTCAAAAGAAGATTGTCAGACTCCATGCACTTGATCTGACTATCCCGATTTGTAATTTGCGTCTTTAGGTCACCTTGTTCAGCTATGACAAAATCTGTTGTTTTAGAGAAATCTTTCTTTATGCTATCCACAGCTACTGCGACCTCTGTTGACACAAGTTTCTTTATGTCATCTTTTATTGTATGTCTCAAGTTCTTCATGAAAGTCGAAGACGCAGCCAGTTTATCGTCCAATAACTTGCTAATACTATCAAGAGTCAGAGTGCCTGGGAGTGAAGTCCCACATCCTACTAATGAGGATGTCAGCGCTGGTGAGCCAGATAACGTGGCGTCATGGGACTCTTTGGGTTTACTTGGCCCTGGTTTATCGGATTTGGATCGTATCGGTGTACTGTCGTCGTTTCTTCGTTTAGTAACATTGACGCAGGATGGACATTTCAATGATGCTAAATGGCTCTGAGTAAGGGAGGCATCATCACTGCTTATGTTAAGACAAACGTAGCAATAAGTTGACTTACACGTGTTACATGTTAAGCATTTTAAATCTTTCGTTTGGTTGAAACAGCCATTGCACGCCATAGTGATGTTAAAAATTTGTTGAGAGTACACGATATTTATATAAAATAGTGGTTCCCTTCGTCCAGGGAAAATTTATAAAATGGCAACTCCAGGTAACATCAACCACTGTTACACTATGGTTATGAACGTCAGGTATGTTTACTTGACTCTGTGTGTGTGCATCAATATGGGAGGTATGCAGTAAAAAAGTTTGTTATAAAAATCTGTCACTTAGCTGATGTTTAACCTTTTATTGCTCCAGGTTTCCTATGAAACGCTTAGATAACACTTTGTAGCGATGCAGTAGGTCTTGAGGAACGTTCTGGTGCAAAATAACACCTCGTCCTGCGACGATTTCTATTTTTTCTCACTTGAGTCACTGTAAGTAGTACCGGCGGCGATTCCCTTTTTTTTAAGTTGATTTAGTTCAACACATAATTATAATGATGTAAAATGTAGACTCTCGCTACTTCATTAATCTGTCTATCCCAGACTGATCACTGATTTCTATCAGATGAAGAAGAAAACAACTATTAACCCTTAAGCTGTATAAGAAAGATCCCGCATTCCCTCTGGAATTTAGGTATACTTTCGGAGTCTCTCGCTCCTAATATTAACCGTCGATCCAGCCATTAACTCTCAAGCTGTATTTGAAAGATCCCGCATTCCCCTTGGAATTTAGGTATACTTTCGGAGACTCTCGCCCCAAATATCAACTGAAAGCTATTAGCCAAATAATAACTGTTGTCCCAGTTAGATGTTCCAACCATGGAATAAGTTTAATTCATTACAAATGATCAGTCTTAGGTTATCCAAACCAATAAGTAGCTCTATTAAAAAATAGATGATATTGCATAATAATTTAACAATAGATAGCTACCACTATTAGTAATATTCAGACATCTTTATATCTCTTGAATACAAGTAAGAAACATACATTACAGATTCTTGAATCTCTATTAGTAAGTAATTATTCAGTTAAAACACTAGAATCTAATTGCTCTGTTCAACTCAAACCGTTTTGATAAAATTTCAATCAAAGAAATAAATGAACTTTCTTAATATGAGCAAAACCTATGAAAATATTTAGTAAATGCAGCTTCCTATAATCTCATTAATTATAAAATGTCTACTTTACTCACAAATAATATCCAAATCCTTAATCACTGCAATCCAATACACTGCAATCCAAATGCACTAAATAATACCGTAAGGATTCTCGAAACAAATCCCTATATCGCGAACCGAACAACTAAAGAATATTTCCTTAGCTAATTATTTGCAGGCGTCCTGCCCGAGACTATCCTCAATCCCCCTCTTACATCCCCTTATAAAGCCTAGAACTCTTCCTCATCAGTTCTTAGCAACCAATCACAGCTCTTCACATCCCGATTCTTCTCCCTGATTGGTCGAGAACCTCGGCAGTCCACGTGGACCTGGTACTGCATGCAGCTCGTCATGACCATCTAGATCTACTATACTGCTCTCTGATTGGTCGACATAGTTCGTACTAAGCCCGCACTCCACGTGGACCAGCATCTTCTGCAGCTCGTCATGACCATCTAGATTTAGTATACTGCTCTCTGATTGGTGGAATTTATTCGTTCCGCTGAATGAAGTACATACATTCTGAGCCTGCACTCCACGTGGAGTCACTCCACGTGGACTCTGTTTTCAGCTGAAAATATGACCTGTACATAAAGAATTAAGAATTTGATATAAGTATTTATCTATCTGTCCTCTTTAGAACAAGCAATTAATTACTCAAGATTCGATCAGATTGTTTAACCCATTCTTCTAATCCTGTTAATAAACTATAGTTTTCATCATCATCATCATTAACAGCCTGAAGACGTCCACTGCTGAACATAGGCCTCACCCAGGGAGCGCCACTTAGAGCGGCTGCTCGCCTCCTGCATCCATCGGCTCCCCGCGGCTTTCACCAGGTCGTCGGTCCACCTAGTGGGGGGCCGGCCTACTCTGCGTCTTCCAGTTCGTGGTCGCCACTCGAGAACCTTTCTTCCCCATCGGTTGTCAGTTCTACGAGCGATGTGGCCTGCCCATTGCCATTTCAACTTGCCAATCCTAAGAGCTACATCGGTCACTTTAGTTCTCCTGCGGATCTCCTCATTTCGGATCCTATCTCGCAGGGAAACACCGAGCATTGCTCTCTCCATAGCTCGTTGCGCGACTTTGAGCTTAGTAATGAGGCCAACAGTTAGAGACCACGTCTCAGTTCCATAAGTCATCACTGGCAACACACATTGATTGAAAACTTTTGTTTTCAGGCTTTGTGGTATTTTGGACGAAAAGATAGGTCGAAGCTTCCCGAACGCTGCCCAGCCGAGTTGGATTCTTCGGGCGACCTCTTTGTCGAAGTTGGACCTACCCAATTGGACAGTCTGCCCTAGATAGACGTATTTGTCGACAACTTCGAGAGTATCGTTCCCGACAATTACCGGTATAGGTGGAACATGGGCATTTGACATGATTTTCGTCTTGTCCATGTTCATCTTAAGACCAACCTGTCGGGAGACTCTACTGAGGTCGTTGAGCATGGTGCTGAGATCATCGAGCGACTCCGCCATTATGACTATATCATCGGCAAAACGAAGGTTAGTGATATACTCGCCATTTATGTTGATGCCACATCTTTTCCACTCCAAGAGCTTGAAAACATCCTCCAATGCGTTTGTGAACAGTTTCGGAGAAATAACGTCTCCCTGTCTCACGCCTCTCTGCAATGTCCGAAGACAGGGACAGGACACGATAATCCTAAATTCCGGTAACTTATTCTTCTACCGGGAGGGAGACCAACTTTCCCAAGGTGGTGTCGGGTTCCTCGTCCGCAAGTCTCTCGTCAACAACGTGATCAAAGTCGACAGTGTGTCGACCAGGGTAGCGTACCTGATACTCAGAATAACCAAACGGTATTCGTTGAAGGTCATCCAGGTATACGCACCGACCTCGGCACACTCCGACGATGAAGTAGAAGCTATGTATGAGGATTTATCCGAAGCCATGCATACTTCCGAAACATACTTCACCGTTGTGATGGGAGATTTTAATGCGAAGTTGGGCACAAGGAATGGCGATGAGCTGAGAGTGGGGCCATTTGGGTACGGGCAGCGGAACCCTCGGGGACAAAGGCTGGCTGACTTCATGGAGAAGGAGGGCCTCTTTATGATGAACTCCTTCTACAAGAAGCGGCCATCCAGGAAGTGGACGTGGATAAGCCCCGACGGTTCCACGAAAAATGAGATAGACTTCATGATGACGACCAAGAAGCGAATATTCGATGATGTCTCTGTGATCAGCAAGGTGAAAACCGGTAGCGATCACCGTATTGTAAGAGGCACATTGAATATCAATGTCAAGCTTGAAAGGTCGCGTCTGGTGAGGTCTACGCTCCGTCCAAACCCTGTCCAAATCCAAAACCCTGAAGGCTTTCAGCTGGAACTCCAAAATCGCTTCCAGTGCCTTGCCGATTGCAACACAGTGGACGAGTTGAACAACGGGTTGGTGGAAACTGTCCAAGCTGTTGGAGCTGAGTTCTTCAAGACCCAACGCCGAAAGAGGACTCAGAAACTCTCAGGAAACACTCTTAAATTAATGGCAGACCGGAGCGAAATGAAACTACAGTCTTCAGTTGATATGTCAGCCTACGGTGAACTCAATAGACGTATCTGGAGTTCCATGCGACACGACTTGCGTGCTTTTAGTACTTCACATATTGAGGCCGCAATTGAGCGGAACCAAGGCTCTAAGGTGTTCGCAAAAGATTCGTCTATTGGGCAAAGCCAAATGACAAAACTGAAGACCGAGAATGGTAGTGTCATTTCATCCAAGCCTGAGATCCTGAGAGAGATTGAGAACTTCTATGGACAGTTATACACATCGACACGTGAGCCCGCTACTAACACAGCTAAGGACACCAGAGCCAAGTTAGTCCGACACTATACCGAAGATATCCCGGACGTCAGCCTGTACGAGATTAGAATGGCCCTCAAACAGCTTAAAAACAACAAGGCGCCAGGTGAGGATGGAATTACGACCGAACTTCTGAGAGCGGGTGGTAGACCGGTACTTATAGTCCTCCAGAAGCTATTCAATTCTGTCATCCTTGAAGGTACAACGCCGGAGGCATGGCACAAGAGCGTGGTGGTGCTCTTCTTCAAAAAAGGTGATAACACCTTATTGAAGAACTATAGGCCCATCTCGCTCTCGAGTCATGTGTATAAGCTGTTTTCGAGGGTCATTACGAATCGTCTCGCACGCAGGTTTGATGAATTCCAGCCTCCCGAACAAGCCGGTTTCCGAAAAGGCTTTAGCACCATAGACCACATCCATACGCTACGCCAGATTATACAGAAGACCGAAGAGTATAATCGGCCGCTATGCCTAGCGTTTGTGGACTATGAGAAAGCCTTCGATTCAATCGAGACTTGGGCGGTGCTGCAGTCCTTACAGCGATGCCAAATTGAACTATAGTTTTAGCTTTTGATAATTTAATACGTTGTTATCAATGAACTTTATTACTAGTAACGATGTTTCCACAGATGCCTATTTTCACATTTTCCTAACAATTTAAGAATAGTTATGATATTATCATACTACTGTAATAGTTTTCTTCAGTAACGATTAGCTACATTGTGTAAGTTATTTTCAATATTATTTCCTGCTAAAGAAACCTATTTTATAAATGTAAACGGGACCCCGTACCGTTACAGTATCTATAGGTGATTTTATCTGCTTAGTAATTATAATAATTAAATTAAATTTGACTTGTAAAAGTGCTATGAATAGCCTATTTGCAATAAAGCACTTTTGTCTTTTGTTTAGTTAGTTACCTTAGTATTGCCATATTGTAGGTACTACATGAGACACGAGGAGGATATGGCTTTAAGTATATAAATTCACGAGATAAATGATGTAAGATAAACTTAACTGTAAGGCTACTTCCATGATATGTATGATAATGGGATGGCATAATACATCTTATGACAAAATTGTCCTTACAAATGTCTAAACTGCCTGCTGTTGCTTGATTCTATGTTGATGGTTGCTGCTCTAGATAGACAAGTCTTACACTGGAATTCATAGTCAAGGTGGGGCTCCTCTAGAGGATGATTCAGGCGCTGTGCGGCAAATTCTAGCTTTATGCATTTCATAAACAAAAGCAGCCCCCAATCTGGCATGATCCGAGGCTGGATGCTGATTGTCCGAATTTCGTCAACCAATCGGTCCACTTGCTTTCATTTCGTGTTATTTTATTATTTTGTGAAGTGTCGTGATATTTAAAATACTAATAAGGTATATCGGTACCGTTTCTTCAACATTTACCAGTTAGAATAATATATTTAACACAAAATAGGCACACAAAATATACGAAAATAATATTTAATTTTATTGTGAGTGAGTGACGGGTGACATTTTGTGAAAATGAAAGAGGAATGATTACGCATTTAATCTCTAGGTAAAAGTGGAATGATAGATTTTCGGGGTTTGTTCAACCTTTGTTTATAAATACCACTGTTAGGCTCTTCCCTTCCGGCTTGATTTATCAAAGCTTTCTTGCGTTTGTTTTCTTTATGCCTTTTATGTTTTTATTATTAAGCCCATGAAATGCTTTTAGTTTCGGCCACACCGGCGTCCATTGAGCTGAGCTATCGGCCATTCGGTACCCATCGCTGTCCGTGTTCGTAGACGGCTGCATCAGGATCATCGTGGGCAGCGATGGGTAATTGGGTATCGATCTACATCGCTGTCTGACGCTGCCGCTGATTGCATGCATGTCTGGGAAACTTTTATTTTTCTTTCCTATATCAGAGCATAGTGTAATATTGGTATTTATTACACTATACTAAAGTGACCGATGTAGCTCTTAGGATTAGCAAGTTGAACTGGCAATGGGCAGGCCACATCGCTCGTAGAACTGACAACCGATGGGGAAGAAACGAGCGAGCAGCCGCTCTAAGTGGCGCTCCTTGAGGGAGGCCTATGTTCAGCAGTGGACGTGTTCAGGCTGTTGATGATGATTACACTATGCTTATGCTCTTCGAAAGCACGGCACTGTCAGTGCTGTGTGTACTATGTATGTGTGCTATAATCATAATATGTATTGATTGATTCCGGTGTCCAAGGTCTATGGACGGATTGTTTCTATTTCTATATCGATTAAGAAGCATACTGCAGCCAAAATACAGTAACTGGGCTAAATCTATACATTGAAAATTTTTAGAAAAAATTTACTGCAGTATGCTTCTTAATATAGAAATAGAAACAATTTTTTTTTTAATTTTTGTGCTGTCTGTGACCCTTTGAACACGCATCACGCTGCAACCACTGAACAGATTTTGCCGAAATTTGGTGTGGTAATAGCTAATTATGCAGAATAACATTTAGGATACTTTTTGTTTTCTAAAACGGCCAAGTGCGGGTTGCCCAAACAATAAAGATGTAATTTTTATTCAAGATTTTTTGTTCGCATATTATTATTATATTTGGATATCAATTTTAACTTCAATTAAAAAAAACAAAAAAGCCGAGGCGGGTCTGCTAGTAATTAATAAAATCCACTTTTGTTATTTTTACAACACAAATAATAAATAAATAATAATAAATAAATATGTGTGGACATTTCACACAGCGCCATCTAGCACCAAACTAAGCATAGCTTGTATTATGGGAACCAGATAACGGATGTAATACTTAGATACTTTTTGTTTGTAAATACATACATACAATACAATATAACACCCAGACACAGAACAAACATCGATGTTCATCACACAAATGTTTGTCCCGGGTAGGAATCGAACCCACAGCCCTCGGTTCAGAAGGCAGGGTCACTACCAACTGAGCTATCGGGCCCGTCTGTTTGGTTTCTTGTTTTTCTCGATACAGCTTTTCAATTACACCGACGCCATTACAATTTTACAAATTTACCAATATTAACGGAATCAATAATGTTCAATGTACATACAATATCGTTAACATGCGGCATGCCAACTGTCAGTATCTATATATAGGCTATATTTATTATTATCAGCTGTGTTGAGTTGACACAATATATTGTATGCAATGCGTAATGCAAACTGCAAAAGTCCGATAGCCTGATTTAAATTAACCAAGCTATCAGTACTTCAGCAATATGTAATGGGCTGATAATTTACCTAGATAGTAGATTCAATTTCTCAATACATCTGTAGGATCATGAGATGCAGTTACACAGGATGCAATTGAATTCATTAGTCATTAGCATAAAATTGAGTAGCTACATGATAGTACCTAAGTACATCATTTATTGATGATTATGAAAAGTAAAAACATAAAGATATTATAGTCCTTGAAATCCAATCCACGGCGTTTTTTTTTGCTTATATTTTGGCTCCACACATAGTGTATTTAGCCAGTGTCAAGTATTATATTTTCATCGTGTTATAAAATATTGCACGCAAAGTCATGTCATAGTCATAGTCCAGTCTAAGTCAGGTACTCATAGTCCACTCTAAGTCATGCTCCAGCAAAGTGGTGGCAATTCTACTAGAAGCTTCTATGGAGTTTTGAAAGCAACACGAAAAATCACGTTTCACCACATTATATCACTTGCCCTCACTCATGCTCGTAATTCAGCACTTAATGCGTAAAACACCACCAATTTTAAACATTACACTGGAAAAAGCAAAAGATTTGGAAAATAATACAATGCAACGACGTGAACTTTTCCGCGTTCCCGCCAAAACTCATCCGCGGCGTTATTACGTAACTTTTGCAACAGGCGTAAATTTTGCAATCTTTGCTGTCAAACATGACATTGGCAGCGAAGAGACGTTTGACAGCAATCGATGAACTAAAAGGTTCATTGGGAGTTTTGGCGGGAACGTGAAAAAGTTCACGTTGTTGCATTGTATTATTTCTCAAAACTTGTGCTTTTTCCAGTGTTAATGTTTGAAATTGGTGACGTTTTACGCATTAAGTGCTGAATTACGAGCATGAGTGTGGTTAAGTTATATAATGTAACGTGGTTTTTCGTGTTGCTTCCAAAAGTCCGTCTGTCTGTCTGTCTGGCCGTCTATCACCAGGCTGTATCTCATAAATCGTGATAGTTAGACAGTTGAAATTTTCACAGATGATGTATTTCTGTTGCTACTATAAACAAAAAATATTACTAAAAAGCAAAATACAATAAATATTTAAGGGGGCTCCCATACAACAAACGTGATTTTATTGCTCGTTAATTTATAAATAATGGTACGGAAACTTCCGTGCGCGAGTCCGACTCGCACTTGGCCGGCTATTGACATTGACATCAATACTGTTATTTAATAAGTAGGCTGTTATCGTACAATGGCCTATATTTCGTGTGTTAGTTACGTCCTTCTCTTATTAAGAGCACAACGGAATAAGCCCAATGACAGCTCAGTGGAATATTTTTCATCAATGAAATTGTTGATAACAAAAATCCGGACGGAAATAAAGCTGGCGATAACCTCATAGTAGGTAATTAATACGTACCTGTATGTACCTATGACGTGCCTATTATAATAGTTGAACCGCCCCAGCTTCACACGGGTTAATTAGTTTTACGTCCTAGCCCAGTAGGCCTAGCACGAATATTTACGCGCGCGTAAGTGTAACGTTAAAGTAAGGCAGTTGTATGGCTTTTGGTCTGCCCCTATTACGATTGAGTTAGGAGCGCTTCTGAAGCGCGTCTACCGCTCAGCTGCTGTCTAAATTGTGAACTTTGACAGCAGTTGAGCGGCAGGCGCAATCGTCATAAGGGGTCTTACGTTAACGTTACACTTACGCGCGTAAAAATTCATGCTAGGCCTACGGTTTATAGGTAAGAGAGCGAAATGAAAAAAAGTATTAGGGAAAAGGATGAAATGATAAATGGATAGGACGATAAAAGCAGGCAGGGAAGGTCGCCTGCCTCCTTACATTCCTTACCTATACAATGAGCGAATTCTTAACATATAGAATAGAATAGAAAATTACTTTATTGCCTTTTTATCACTATATACATATTACAAAGACAAGATGCATATTTTGAAAGCAAAAGGGGTGAATTCATCGTTGTGCCGCATGTACATTTCCACGTGCATGCAGCGCTGTTTTTCAAGCCATCCCTTGCTCGGACTGATGATCGCCGAGAAGAAAAACCGGTACAAGCGGGTAGCATTATACAATCATCATTAGTACATCATCTATAACTACTTTTTATACGTAGGTAGGTACAACATGATTTCCGATACCCATTCGTGAACTAAATCTTCCAAACAGTTATCACAATATATATTATTACGCTTGCTATATTCAACACACATATGTAGGTAGTAGGCACCTTACCTATCGTATAGATGATGCTGGCAAAAAACAAAGGCCATATCTAGATTTTTTCTTCATTTGCCCTGCCTCTTTTAAACCAAACAACCATCTACCACTCTGAGCTTGTATACTGGACTCAAACCACTTTTTGGCGAACCATTTGCATATTTTTTGCTCGGTTTAAAAACTTCCTTGTCAAATAAAACTATACATTTAGAGATATAATCGTAAGGAAAAGGACGTCACGGCCTTCATGTAGTTAAATTATAAAATTATAGGTTAGACCGTAAAATAAACTAAAATAACACTAGTTTCATTTCGCGGCTGTACTCACAATTTATTCGTAGCACACACAAAATAAATAAGTTTACAGAAGTATGTATACAGTATTTCATATTTGTTATTATAATTCCTGGTAAAAGCCGATGGATATAGGAGGCAAGCAGCCGCTCAAAGTGGCGCTCTTTGGGGGAGGCCTATGTTCAGCAGTGGACATCTTCAGGCTGATGAACTGATGATAATGATTATAATTCTGTGTAACGATAGCCTTATGGCGAAGTCTCTGGAATCTCAAGAGACTCTCACTAGACGATTGGATCAAGGGCAAATTCAGAAGGCATTGTACTCCTCCCTCGACACGGCACGTATTGTCAGGAGATTCCTCATTGCAACTTAGGTGTAGCTTGGGGTCTTGCCCGACTGTTCACGGCACTCCGGGGTAAGGTGTTATAAAATATTTTGAAGTTATTTTTAAAGAAATAATTGTGAAAACTTTTGTGATATATATATCACACTGGCTGACACGCCCTGGCTTCGCACCAACGACTTCTAGTACTTACATATACCTCTTTGCTTCGCACGGCTTAATTAGTTTTACGTCCTAACCCTGTGCTAGGTAAGAAAGAAGGGAGGGGGAAAAGATTAACGAAATGAGTGAATAAAGTTCCTCTCTCATTTTCTTTAAATGAAATGTAAAGGTGTATACAAAGCCTTGCTAAAAATTAAATAAAACCAAGCAAGAATAAATAGACTGGAAGCTGCGTCACTAAAAGTCACATTTACATTTTACTTTACTTTACATAAAGGTTATGTGTATGATTTCGGCGTTTGATAGACTAATACGGAAAATTTAATGACGAAACAAAAAAGACGACAATATTAAAGAAGCACGTGCAACTTACGTCCTATTGCAAGGAGGAGTAAGACCGTAGAATTGGACTAGCGATGCGCCAATCGGATCCGATTTAAATTGCTGGGAAAATGAGACTTTATAACCTGATTACACAGTGTAGTTATCTGATTCCTAGACTGTGTGATGTCTCAGCATGACGCGCGCAGTGCAGTGTCACGCAAAACTTTATTATCCTAAAGTTCCGAGTGAACACTGCAACTGTTATGGGCGGCCGTGTCGCTTAACATCAGATGAACGACTGGTTCGTAACGTCGTAGATTCACATAAAAAAAACTTTTTGCTGATCGGATCGTGGGCGTACGATCCATACAGGTACCTACAATCGATTTTCGGATTGGATCGAAACCATGCGTGGAAGAGTGGAATCGATCCGCAAGTCGGAGCACTTGCGGATCGATTCCACTCTTCGAATATCAGATCGCGATTCAAACATTGCAGTTTGCACACAATGTACCGTTGGTAGGTATGTGTATGTGTGGTCAATCAAAGTAGATTTGTAACTTTATTTTAATTATAGCTCTTCCCCCTTGGACAGCAAACGTGATGGACGTGTCTGTGTATTAATTTATTGTGATATTTTTGTCAAAAATAATAACTTAGTGGTGTTCAAAAAATAGGACGGCATAAGCTGTGTGGAGCTAACATTTAAGAAGATCCACCGCTTTAGTGTCTGACAACCTGGTACAAAGTTGTTCCACTACCAAATAACTGTGAGTGCTACTTATATTGTTGACGAATAACAAGTCAGCTGTGCGCCGAGTCTTTGACTCGATCAGCTGCTATTGGCAGTTCAACGAACTACGCTCACACAAACAACCTGCCACACCTCCCTCGCACGTGTGTGCGTGGTTGCACTATTGGCGGCTGGCACACACTGACAATTACGAGTTGAAGTAACACGCACCGAGCTCTATCCCGCCGCGCCGCGCTGTCTGCATTTAGGCCTACACTACTTCTCGCACTTCATAAAAATGCCTAAAACACCTCCTTCCCCGGCACAATTTAGCAAAAATACTAAACCTGCGACTTCTAACGAAGAGGGAAGCACAGGTCAAGGGCTAAAAAAGGTTCCAACTAGAAAACGGACACGCTTCGATGATGATTGTGATGATTTTGATGTCTTCAAAAAGGAGATGAAAGATATGTTGTCCAAAATGTTCTCTTCGTTTACTAGCACGTTTACAAACACACAAAATGAACGTATGAGAGAGGTAGAAAAACAGCTGTTTGAAGTAAAAAGTCACACATCTACGATTTCGGGCATCGAAAAATCGCTAAATAATATGTCGGGGCAGCTAACAGATATGCAAAACAAGATTGATAAATTGGAAGGAGATAGGAAGGAAATAAAAAACCAATTGCATGAAATAGAGGACAGAATTGATAATATTGAAAGAATGTCACGTAAAACCTGCATAGAAATCCGGAGCGTCCCTAAAAGGCAAGGAGAAAAAAAAGACGATTTGTTTGATATGGTGAAGAAACTTCTGACACATTTGAACATCGAACACTCACCAGCAGATCTGCGAGATGTCTACAGGGTCCCAAATAAATATAACAGTAATATCTCCACCTTAATAGTTGAATTCTCTAACACACTGCTGAAAGGAAATGTTCTTAATAGTGCCAAAAAACACAACATTAGGGACAGTGTGAAGTTAAACACAAGACATCTTGGACTAGATGTATCGCCTACATTGCTATTTATGTCAGAGCATCTTACACCAAAATCTCGAAGATTGCACTACCTAGCACGGGACCTAGCTCGGACACAAAACTTTGCATTTTGCTGGACATCAAATGGAATAATCTATCTGCGAAAGCGAGAAGGAACACCGCATATCGTCATTAAAAGTGAATCTCAATTAGAAGCCTTAAAAACTACTCCGTGA